>CAVLEF010000278.1:0-2773167 GCA_963661955.1 Leptosia nina
GACTTAATAATACGTCAGTTTTAAACTATAGTGATTATATAAATCACCTATAAAGCAAAATCACAGAAATAATCAGTTTCATCGAATATTCATGTTTAATTAGATACACTGCGTTACCTATGTTAAATATTAAAACTTAAACTTTTCCATAAATTACAAAAATAAACTTAAAATTAATTCCAATTGACAACATAGTATTCTTCTTGTCATAAATAGCACGTACGTATAAATTTAAGACATTTTTGACAATAAGAGTCCTTTGTATAATTAAAGATACAATAAAAACAAGAGGGACACAAAAGTAACGCAGTATTAATCTTCGTAACACAGTAGTATTTTTTATATACTATACTTTGTAGTTTTAATAGAGATCTTTATAACAAAACAATTTTAACTGTTCATGACTCGACATAAAATTAAGTACCTCAAGTAACATAAAACGTTTGCCTACGTCAATATTTGTTATGGATTAATATACCTTAATGAGAAAATCAACTGTATAAACTAATGAGGCACTATATCTTCAGTCTTTCTTCAGAAATTTTTTGGCTTGTCATAATTGAAGTATAATCTTTTACCTTTCACGACAACTTTGGGGTTAGGGACAATTTCTACAATGTTTTCGTATGGTTCGTGAGATATATCGGTATCTACTGCTTTGAATCTTTTGCCAGTGTCGTCAATTGTCTTGTAAAACATAATTTTAACGTCCCCTTCTTCATCAACTTTACTTTTAACAACACCAAGGTAAGTATATTATTTTTCCTTAACATAAGTAACTTTTACTAAAACATGGACACCTTCATATATCTTCGTAGGATGAACATTTTCCTTTTCAATTTGCTGTATTTCACGTGCGTGTTCGTGTACGTTAGATGTTGACACTTAGCACAAGCTTCATAAGGGCTTCTCGTCAGAGCTAGAAGACGAATAATAAACTTCTAATAAATCTTGTAATACGTACCTTAAAGGTACGGCAACAATATTAGTAATGTCATCAAGGACTATATCATTATCCGATTCATCAAATGGAACGTCTTCTTTACGTGTGTCAATGATGGGATATGTTTGTATGCAGGCTTATATGTTTTTAGATTCATGCACTAACAAAAGCCCCTCTTGCAAAAACAACTAAGGTCTCTTTAGCGAAGTTCACCCAACGTGTGAGTAAAAACCTGATTTATTGCATCGTACCCTGAAGTGGCACTAGACTTTCAGGTAGTGTTTTTTCAATGTTATGAATATCACTGTCAGTCAGTGTCACCAAGTAAAAACGGACCTTGCTCAAGTCTTTTAGGGTGTCAAAAAATTCATCTGCATTAGAAATATTTGAACTAACAGCAACTTTTTTATCTGCAGTGCGTTTGAGATAGTCGCCAACACCATCAGCAGCCCCTTTGCCGTGCCCAGCTTCAAAGAAATTCCATGTAACGCGTATGATGTTTGTTGTATGCTGCTGCGCGTATGATGTATAATGATGTTTTACTCAGTGAATATTCGGTGACTAATGAAATAAAAATGTTGCTTCTTTCGATACTGAGTAGCTGGTCCATCGGAGAAAAAATGAATTGTAGTTATGTTAGGATTGTTATGTTCTATGTCACTAATTATTGGGTGTAAGCGTGCCCAGATAGAGGCTGGATTATTAGAATTATTTGCAGATATGGTACGAAATTCTCATAATCCAGCTTCAGCATTTTTTACCGGGCCTTGTTTCAATTTTTATCTATAGCGACGTTGTTTTTCTGCGTTTGTCAGCGCCATTTAGGACAGAAACTTTTTTCTGAGAAAAAAAGATACAATTTTCCTATAGCTATATCGGATTTAATAACGTATACTGTTTATAAGTAACAAAAATACAACTACGTTACCTATCTAACTACTGCGTTACTTTTTTTTTGTAACGCAGTGTAGCAGTTACGCAGTTGTAAATATTTGACTAAATTGTAAATAATTTCCAAATCAAATAATAAAATCCAGATATTTTTACACTCACGGTTGCAATACATACCTAAATGCGTAATAAAACAATAATAACGTGAAATATCGTCAGGACGTAACATTAACAGCGGTAACTCAGCAGACAGACAATAGATACACGCACCTCCTTCACGGAGCGGGACGCGACCAGCACGGCGAGAGTACTGCCCCCGCGCTGTTACTGTCGTTTGTTAAACGAGTTACTACAAATCGAACCAAATAATGTGCAAGTAACCTTAATCCAATCATTTTAAAGTCTTTTTTCATACAGTAACGCAAGGTAGCTACGATATTGTTACTCGTTGGGGACACAGATACATTAATTTTTTATTTTATTAAATGTTCAATTTAAAACGTTTCTAATGCCATTCTAATAACGTCCAAACCTTGCATTTTTATTATACCATCTATAATTAACCGCCACCTAGGAAATATTTTGAGAAATTGTTCCGTATAGTTTGGCACACATGCTCAGGGACATAGATATTTAGTATGAAAAACGGCTGCGTTACTAAAAATGGCAACTTTGTTACTGTAAATTTTCAATTAATAACAATTATTTCAGTTCAAATCATGTGTTTTGTATTAGATAATAATGTTAAATTTTAAAATGATTATACTATTGTCACAATTTTGTATCGGATTCGCATTAAATGTAATGTTAATTCCAGGGACAGGTTTTTAGGCATCAAAAAGTATTTTGGCCCATATGTAAAATTACGTATAAAAAAATTGTAAAGTTTGAAAACTTTAATATTTTCACATATTATTGCACACGATGGCATTATATAAATTGAACATCGATTTTAGACTTTATGAGACGGGCGGTACTTATAACGGCATCCACAGCGTTCCGTGCTGTTGCTCTAACCAATTGAGCTACCGAGACGTGTAGGAGACACGTCATCGTCGAATTTTTTTCAATTCCTATTGGTACTTGCAACTCTTGCGCAATGTAATTACAAACTTAATACGCAAGAATTAATGTTGAAATTATGTATATGACGGTTCCGATCCCGAGTCGTATTTTTTCAAACCAAAATCATTTTTTTTACCTATTAACGATATAAAACTCGTCAAACATTTTTTTTTTTGTAAAACACGTTAATATAATGTTTAAATTCACGGTTTGTTTTCAGTCTGTGTATTTGAAAAATCAAAAGTTTTACGCCGATTGCGCGATATAGTGCAAATTAGGTTAACTAATTCTCGTTACAAAACTTTAAAAGTGTTTTATTTAAACGAAGTTTTTTTTTTTTTTTTTTTTTTTTTTTTTTTTTTTTTTTTTTTTTTTTTTTTTTTTTTTTTTAAAAATAGTTAATAAAACAATACTGTAAATTTATTAATAGAAGTCAATAGTCTTTTAAAAATGGTTCAACAAACTTTTCTTTTTTTTTTTTTTATCGATAAATTTGAAATCTCAACTGGCGGCACTGGCGGTTTTATTTGTTTTTTTTTAGAAATACGTACAAATAAATAAATATTTTTATAGGATGACCAGGGTTGCGGCTGGCGAAATCCAGATGGCGTTGGTGGATTTCGAATGACAGGCGATGTGGACGGAGAGTCAAAGTTCGGAGAATTTCCTTGGGTGGTGACTGTTCTGAAAATGTATGTGATTTATGACTTAGTATCTAAAACAGCTGACGAGTGTGTTTGTTTGTTTGTTCGAACGCGCTTACCTTTTATTTTTGTGTCGGTTAGAGCATTTATCGTGAAAGGTTATAGGCTATAAATATCGCACTGTGACTAATAGGGGCTAAGAAGCAGTGGAAATTTTGTTAAAAGGGGAAAATTTTTCTTCTTTTTTTTTTTTTTTTTTTTGGGCTGCGAAGAAAGTTTAAGATACCAAAAAATATGTAAGAGATGACAGCGGCTTTTAAGAACGTGGGATAAAAAAACAATTTTTGTTGCCCAAATACTATTCTGATGCAGCTAGTAAATAAATAAAACGTTAAATACTGTCTGTAGTTTACGCGAGTAGTACACATTTAAATAAAACAGTTTAACGGTTTAAAACGCGATATATATTAGTTAAAGTTATTTGAAAATTATTTTTAACTATGGTCCGACGTTTCGGATGCTTTGCTACAGCCGTGGTCGCGGGGAGACTCGTTAAAGTGTTAATTAATAAATGAAATATTATTTCTCAGTTCAAAGGAGAAGAAGTTATTGTACTACAACGGAGCAGGATCGTTGATCCACCCAGCGGTGGTGCTAACTGGAGCTCAGGTGGTGACAGAAGACGATCTCTCGGTGAGAGCTGGTGAGTGGGACTCGAAGACAACGAAGGAGCCCCTGAAACATCAGCAGAGGAACGTCCAGAGTGTAATAGTGCACAAGAACTATCAAAAACGTGAGTATAAATTGCTATTTACTAATTCCTTTTAATTTTCGATTTCTAAATCAAATAAAAACATTTATTCCACACACACAAAATAACAATTAATTTTTAGTATCCAGATTTCCAGACGGCGTCCACGATGTTTCAGAAAAATTGCCGTACCTAATTGCTACCGTTGACCAATGAGTATGTCATAGGTCTAATCTAATTCCGTTGTAAATATATAGTAATCCATGCGATATTAAGTTAGTATTAAGAATACACGTATATGCTGCAGTCAGCGTTGCGGTTGCAGTCTTTTGGATTTCCGAATGTCCAAAGCCTTCCGTCAAGTGAACATGCTAATCTATTCTCTCTATTGAAAAACTAATATGTTAGTACTGTCTGTAGTTTTGGCGGGTAGTGCACATTTAAATATAACGCTTTTAACGGTTTAAAATCCATGTTGAGTTTCCCCGTGACCACGACTGCTGCTGACCGTTCGAATCGATGTAAATGAATCAACTAAAATATTACGCGTTTTAAACCGTTAAAAGTGTCTATCGCGTAGACAATACTATAAAGTTAAGAATTATATTATAAAGGTTAATATTAATTGTAATATTTGTTTAATAAATTATTTTATTTGTTTATAACAATAAGAACTTGTAATTTCAGGTAACATGTGGTATGCTGTCGCCCTTCTAGAACTGGCATCTCCCTTCAAGATGGAACCTCATGTGGGAGTGGTGTGTTTGTCTCCAGCTGGGATAAGGCCACCATCAGGAACTCATTGCTTAGCTGCCGGTTGGGGAAAGACCAGCTTTAACACGCAGCAATATCAAAACATTCTCAAAAAGGTAGCTTTGTATAACTATCTCTTTAATAGTTGATATATTAGCGTTAGTTTGTTTACAGTCAAAAATCCACAGACTGGAAACGAAACGCGATTATACTGGACGGCTTTTCATTTAATGTCTAGATTTCCAGACGAAGTCGAGCACGTTTCAGCAAAATTACAAATGGATTGGAAACATTTTTGGACACGGTGGGGATCGAACACGCAGCCGGTTAGCCATTATTAGTTTTCCACCGTCGTGTTTTCCGAGGTGGTTGGATCGAGTTCCGGGGCAATTGAGTTGATTTGAATAGACCGTCACTTGTGTACTAAGTCGCCATTTTGTACAATTAACATGACGAACAAAGAGTTAACAGAATGGCGGCGGCATACGCTCCTTGAAATGTCATTTCAAAGTTTCATTATTTTTACAAATATCCGTTATATTGTAACCAGTGCGTGGTCGTCCGAAAATAATTACAGTTTAAGTAGTTTGTATTCCACGCGAGTGGAACATCAAATATTACACTTTTAACGGTTTAAAAAGCGAAATGTCTACATGTATTCATTTTATTTTGCCCTCTTGCTTATTTTCCTTTTGTTGTATTTTTAAACGGTTTTATTTAGCTCGACCCGTACGAAATTCATTTATTTGGGTCAAAATTAGAAATTGAAATTTAAGCAACTTCCCACTGTCAGATTGATCTGAAATTTGGTACACACATTTAATTTAGATGACAATACAATATAATAAAATCAATAACATTATAAATCTAAGATTGCTGCCGATAAAAAACGGCGGATTATATATTTTTCCTTGACCCCTTCAATGTGTCCCTTCCATATGGATTATGGGTATCAAATGAAAGCTACACTAGTAAAACACGATGATGCAAAGTTTAAATTTTTTGTAGTTTTCAGTGCACAAAAAATAAAACCGTTTAACTTAAAAGTTTTTAACATTAAAATTACACAAAAAAAACATTTTATTGTAAATACCTACTGTCTGCCTTTACGCGAGTAGTACACATTGAAATAAAACGCTTTAACGGTTTAAAACGCTATATATATTAGTTCATTAACTCACTTGAAAAATATTTTTAACTTCGGCTCGACATTTCGGATGCTTCGCAGCTGTCGTGGTCACGGGGAGACTAAAGATGGAGGGTGTCTCTGACGTCAAAGTAAAATTAATTTTAACCAATATATATCGCGTTTTAAACCGTTAAAGTGTTTTATTTAAATAATACTCGCGTTAACTACAGAACGTTAACGTTTTATATTTTTTATTTTATCTCTTTTTTATTTTTCTCATCGGTTAGGTAGAGGTACCAGTGATGAGTCGCAAAAGCTGTCAGACTGCTCTCCGAACAACCCGTTTGGGGGGACACTTCAAATTACACAGGTGTTTCACGTGCGCTGGTGGAGTACACGGCGTGGATACCTGCAAGGGAGATGGTGGTGCACCGCTTGTGTGTCCTCTACCAGTAAGTATTGCTATTATTTTTTTTCCTTAACTTATTCTTATAACGCATTTTCATAAATATATTAGTTAATTGACCATCCATTTCTTTGTGGGTAGCGTCGTTATAAAATTCTGTAATTGAACATTTTTTCGACGGCCATATCTATAATGTCCCCCCCCCCCCCCATCGCTTTTAGACGTTACAAAGCGTTATATTTATCAACTCAACTTTGTAAAAACCTCAAGTTGTAGGTAAACAAATGAGGAACGACGAGATCTTACATTATATACATTAAAATCGATAATAGGTTGGTAAAAATACACGGGTAGAGCATATGTCAAGTTAAAAATATACACGTGTAGGACACGGTAGCTCAATTGGTTAGAGCAACAGCACGGAAAGCTGGTTCAAAAACTGCCCGTGGCGTAATTTTTTTTCTATGTAATATAGATTAAATACAGCTTGTAGTTTACGCGAGTAGTACACATTGAAATGAAACACTTTAACAGTTTTAAACGAGATATATTTTAGTTAAACTTAAAATCGATTTTTCATTTATAAATTGCCGTCATGTGCAATACAAACATGTGACAAATATTGATGTTTTCAAGATCTTCACTGTCACATTTCAGAATGTTATATAAACAAGCTTGTTGATCTAAATATACACTTTCGTTAAAAACGCGATTATATTAGTTAAGCTTGTTTGAAAATTACAGCCCGATGTTTCGGATGCTTTGAAGCAGCAGTGACCCGCGTTAGTCTCTCCGTGACTCGTCGGGCCGTAGTTAAAAAAAAATTCAAAAAAACTTTGCTAATATATATCGCGTTTACAGACAGTATTTAAGCTTTTTGATCTCTTTTCAGGACGAACAAGACCGGTACATCCAAACCGGTATAGTGTCTTGGGGGATCGGTTGTGGTCAGAACGGGATACCTGGAGTCTACATGGACGTCAGCTTCCTGCGTCCCTGGATAGACATGCAAATGAGGAATATGGGATATGACGACTCGACTTATACTTATTAAGACGACACGAAGTGACGAAAATCTTTAGATGTTAGGGGCAAATTGCTCAGGAATTGTAAACTAACATTTGTCATCAATGTCTGTACAGTCCCTGTGGTTTCTAGCCGCCTTCACAAGTTTCTACCATCGCGATATTGGACTTCTGTTGCCAATTCTGGATACCTAAGATTTCCAGGTCTTTAGGAACTCCATTACCACCGCAGCCAGGTCCGGGCTTTTGTGTGCTTCCTTGTTGAGTGCAAAGGACCTTGTGTCTCTTTTCAGCCTTTATTCTGTGCACATACCCTAGACACTTGGGTCTGTTCTATTTAAGCATGAAAAATATGTTTTGAAGCGTCAAAGAGTAAGTGCGTGGTTCTTGACAAAGTTTTCATTTAAACAAATGTATTTGAGTATCGTAGCATCGCTAATAAGACCCATGAAAAAAAAACTATTTTGTCTGTTCAAAACTTGATAAATAACAGTTAACTTTAACTATATACCCGACGTTTTGAATGCTTAGTAACATATTGGTTTTAGTTCCTTTGTGATCACGGCTGTTGGTTGTATTTTTTATGGATTTATTTAAATACTTGTATATTTAATTATAATAATAATAATAACTCTTTATTGCACAAACATAGATACATAGAATTATATATAGAAAATAAAACATGTTTGTGCAAAGGCGGCCTTATCGCCTATGGCGATTTCTTCCAGGCAACCTTTATTATAGTATCTATTAAGAGTTGTTTAGGGTAGTACTTTATAGTATTATATCATTGTATAGTGTATTTAGATATGTAGTTTTGATAAGCATAAAAATTATAACTCACACAATGGCGTAGTTATGCATCTTATGTGGTTTATGTAATTGGGTGTACATATATTGTGAGTATGTGTACAAAAATAGTGCTTTAAACAAAAAATATATAGTGCAAAGTGTTTCTTCTGGATTTAAATCGCAAAGTTTATTAGCTAAATAATCTATAACAGATGATTTGCCATAAAAATGATAAACAATACTGAATATGACCCGAGTTTAAACTAAAACAAATGTTTTAAAACGTCATTATGTCCATACGTTATAGATAAAATGCAATTATTTATGCGCAAGAGGACACAAATTTGTCAAGGACAACCGGGACGAGGTAGCTTAATTGGTAAACATGGGTTTGATTTCGGTCCGCGTCATCGAGTTTTTGCAATCTTGTACACATTAAGTTTTTTTTTTTAATTCATCTGCAAGAAGGTTTTTTATCTAATCTGTAAATTTGTTATTAGTTTAAAGCAGTAGTAACAGAGATACGAGTACTAATAACAACGTAAGCAAGTCTAAAATTAGAACAACAGCACCGAACGCTGACGATGCCGGTCCTGCCCAAGTAGTTTTTTTTTTCAATTTATTTTCGATTTTTTAATTATATAATGCCGTCGTGTGCAATAACATGTGAAAAACGTTAAAGTTTTTAAAGTATAAAATATTCAAGACATGTTTGTGTCCGTTTGATTATAGTTGATATTAAATGTAACAGTGGACTCTTCACTATTGTTTTAATTGACGTAAATAAGTGTACTTAGTAATTACGGATCTTTGTATTGTAAAGACTAGTTTTAATATATAAATAAAATTTTAAAATACATTACTATAGAATAGTAACATTACCTATTTATTTTTTGTTTCCTTATACATATATTACGTCTGTGGCTGTTGTTTTTTTTTTATAATTGGAAAAACAGTTTCTGCGGCTCAACCGATTTTAATGAAATTTGGCAAATATGGAACCTTTAAATTAACGTGATAAGTCTGAGGTATTCTAAGCAAGTAAACTGTCTCGTTATATATAACTCGTTATAGCGACTGTTTGTCAGCTTACGCTCTATGATATCAAAAACTTTAAGCTATATTGCGTTTTGTTCTCATTTTAATGACAAGTATACATTAAATATAGCCGGTATGCCCGCGACTCCGTCCGCATGGAATAGTTATTTTATACGACGTCGGTCGCGTCCCTTCCCGTCGTTTTTGCGGGATAATCTTAAAAAAAGTCTTTTTTTAGATCAAACAAACTAACAAACAAACTCTTGAGCTTTATATATTAGTAAAGCAGTAAAGATAGATTTTTTTTTTATAAATAAGGCACAGGCGATATTTGAACCGCGCTCTAACCAATTGAGCTACCGTGTCGCCAACGTTATTATTTAAGTTGTACACAGCACGATAGCTTTTTAATAAAATTGTTTAATATGTTTGGTGAATAATATCAAAACGGTTTCCTGTTGTGTTTGGTTATTTTGCGTAAAAACTGAATCATAAACTATTTATGTCCACATTTGATAAGTTTGTTTACATTTTGGATGCGACCCATTTTCCGGGATGAATAGTTATACATTGTTAAGGCTAGCGCCATTTTGTAAAGCCATCGTAAGTGACACTTAATCGAGAAAAGCCTATACCAGATTTTTTTATGATGGAGGACGAAAGACAAGCACGGGGTTTACTCTATGTTAGGTGGAATACCCCAGTCGTATAACATCTTAACAAAATACGCTGTCGACCTATTTTGGCTTTGGATATGGTGATCCACTGATTGGAACCGAAACGCGACTAAACTTCACGGTTTTTTCATCCGTGAATTAACAAACCACGAACCACTCGTGGTGGTTCGTTCGTTCGGTTTTCGCAAGGCATATAACGGAATGTACGGAATTTTAAGTTCTATTGTTCGCAACCTGATATTTTAATGCCTTCCTCGATAAATTCTTAAACCAACACAATAAGAATTTTTCTTAATTGAATTTTTCGTAAACTAGATATTATTAAAATATTAGTATAGATGTATTGCACATTTGGTATCAAGGTTTTGACCTCTCGTAAGAATGTGTCAACTAAAAACACTGCCACCGTTATTATTGACTATTGGGAATCCCATACCACGATTCTCGTTAGAATCGTATCTTCCTACAAACAATTTTTATATGTTCATAGTCTAAAAATGTTAATCTACAAAAGTGACCGAAAATTGTTAACATAATTCTTACACAAATGCACTTCGGATTATTATTACGAAACTATTATGTGGTTTTACAACGTGTTTGTCTATAGTTTACGCGAGTAGTACACATTTAAATAAAACACTTTAACGGTGTAAAACGCGATATATTTAATCACCGTTAAAGTGTTTTATTTAAATGTGTACTACTCGCGTAAATTTTAGACCGTACAAATTCATTTTCGCCTAAGTTAATTGCGTATTTTTATTTCTCTCCTTATTGAAAATTATGTTTTTTTTTATTAGGCCACTCTGCCTCTAGCGTGCCTCATATATCCGCTAATTGATTTAGAAGGAATCAAACAACTGGACTGATATTGATAAATTAAACCTCTATGCAGTCTAGGAACAACATACAGACTTCAAAATCTTCAACCCGTAAAGAGTATTGTGGAAGGAATTAGACATGATTAAATGTACACTTCAATAACGTGTAATTGTCTATTATTTCTAATTGTAATAAAGAAGGTTTAAAACGCGACATATATTAGTAACGTTATTTATTTAAACTACCACCCGACGTATCGTAGCTACTATTAGGTAAAAGTAAATATACCGAGTTTTAAACTGTTAAAAGTGTTTATTTGAATGTGTACTACTCACGTAAACTACAGACAATAGATATTCTAGATTTTAAAACAAAACACTTCCGACTAAAACGCGACGAATATGGTCAGTAATTTAGGAGTTACACTGATCTTACAAAACAGACAGACAAACACGTTGTAAAACCACACAATAGTTTCGTAATAATAATCCGAAGTGCACGGTCAACCTTGTAGTCTGTGGACATTTGAGTTGAGGAAAACACAGCGTAAAATACAAGTGACCGCGTTCGAGATAGGACGTGATGCGTTTGTTTTTATAAGTTTAACCAAGGTGAGTTAAGTGTTAAGTGTATAGAACCAACATTAGTGTACACACAAATGTAAGTTCAAGTTTTGTCAAATAATTGCTATTACTATATATATATTCTTTTTGGATAGTAAAAACATTCTATTCGTTCTGATTCACAGAATAGGTTTTATTATTCATTACAAACACAATTATAATAGCACAAATAGTTGTTATAATCTGTTGAATCAGTTATTTTCATCTGTTAACCTTTTAGACTTAAATTTTTAAAAGGAGTTTTATATAAATAAGATTATAAACTCTATAGTCTATAGTCTATATAGTTTATGACGTAAGATAATCTGTGCAATTTGAGTTTTAAAGGAGCGTTCGCGTTGTGCTTTTAATTTTGACAGTTCGGATTTTGCGCGGGAAAACACATACACAGTTCTACGTAACTCTTATGTTAGCTAAAAGGAAAATACATTAAACAATAGTATAATGGACATACTTCGCTTAGTTGAACATGATATAAAATTTCTGATACATTGTTTTATCGTAGCTTTGGTGGTCATGTCCTTTTTTTATGACAGAGTAGGAATAACATCTAGGCAAGATGCGCTATCGGCCCATTTAAGCTTTGGATATTTGGAAATACAGACAGAAATTGAACTACGATTAAACTTCACAATGTGTTCTTAAAACTTTGTTATATTGAATACTAGCTGCGTCAACGACTTCGTCCTTCTTAGAATAGTTATTTGTTTAAATTGTTTAGCTTTTTTACCCAAGTTGCTTACCATAATGTCCACCCCCCCTCCCCCCTACTACATTACGCCACTAGACCAGCTTATCCAGTTTTAGTCAAAGGTCATGAGCCAACGCCGAAGTTTATCATTTGACCATCAAAATATAAGTTTTCGTGTTGCAAGTTTTTGAGAAGTGACCCTGTTTTTAATTAAATATTAAAATTCAATATAACAGGAAAATATCAGCAGTAAATCATTTTTTTAGAACTTAAAATTTCCGTATACCCGTCCTCAATGAAAGACCACCTGCTTAACATGACCCGATCCTAGTTTCGAATCCGAACAACTTACCTGTAAATAAAAATCAGCAAAACAGACATTCAGGTGCTCGCCCCATACCCCACTGAGGCGTTTACTAACAAACATTTCAATAAAACACTTTTAACTGTTTCAAACTTTATATTAGTTCACCTGTTTTTAATTCATTTTAAATTTGGCCCGACATTTTGGATGTTTTGCCGTAGCCGTAGTTACGGGAAATGGACAAAAAAAATTAACTAATATTTTTCGCGTTTTAAACAGTTGTTTGTTTTATTTAAATACTCAATTTTGATGATACTGTAAGAATTTATTATTATATTGGTAATTAAATGTGCTGACTTTCGTAAAGGGTTAAGACCAAGCACAGACGGTACTCTAAATAAAACAATAATACATAATATATGTCTATAATACCTCTATAGCTAAATTGTTAAACGTGTTGCCTAACATTGCGTTAAGAGCGCGAAGTCCTTGGTTCGAATCCTGGGGAAACAATAAAGGATCGCGCAGGGCACAGAAATCTGATCAACTGTCTGTAAGTAAAAAGCGATCAGTGAAACGGATACAGAAATGTGTTCGCCCCATGCCCCACGAGGGGAAACGGGATTTTACACATATTTCTATAATATATTCATGTTTTTAACCGTCTAAGAATCCTATAATATTCTTGTTTATCGTATAATAGAATATATAATATTATAACTCTTTATCCTTAAAGTCACGATTGCGATCAAATACACAACTGTCTATAGTTTACGCGAGTAGTACACATTTAAATAAAACACTTTAACGGTTTAAAACGCGATATATTAGTTAATCTTATTTGGAAATGATTTTTAACTTCGTTTGTCTCCCCGTGACCATGGCTGCTGTAAAGCACCCAAAACGTCGGGCCGAAGTTAAAAATCATTTCCAAATAAGTTTAACTAATATATCGCGTTTTAAACCGTTAAAGTGTTTTATTTAAATACACAGCTTTTAATAGGGATGGGCTAAAGATAGATTCAGATTCGGCTTAACTGAAATTTGGTAACTGTAAACGATTTTTTTTTAAACGAAGGTTTTAATTGTTTGACAAAATGCGATGTAGGTTTGATATTCACCCAAAAAATATATAGATTTATTTACTGTGTTGTTTGTTGTAGGTTAACTAATTATATAGTAATTCAGGTAAATAATATTACTATTAAATACTGTCTATAGTTTACGCGAGTAGTACACATTTAAATAAAACACTTTAACGGTTTAAAACCACGTGACCATGACCGTGACCACGGCTGCTGCAAAGCATCCGAAACGTCGGGCCGAAGTTAAAAATCATTTTCAAATAAGTTCAACTAATATATCGCGTTTTAAACCGTTAAAGTGTTTTATTTAAATATTACTATTATTTAAAAAAATGTAAATATCTTTTATTTAAGACTGCAGTTAATTAAACAAAGGAGAATGAAATCCACAAGTCCTACAAACTAATTTAGTTAAATTATTGTTAAAGTTAATACATATCTTTTTTTAGTTTCGTCTGTGTTAAAACGGCATAGTGCATATTTAAAACATGATAAAGTCAAAATAAATTGTATAATGCTTTCACGGCCATCGTTCAGCATATCATTGTCTTTCGGGCTGTTCAGCCGAAACGTCGAGAACCTCTGCTCGCTCACATCGGCCGAATAGCCCGAAAGACAATGATATGATAATAAAGTCAATTGTAAATTGAGAAATTGTTTAATACATTATGGTTTTCTGAAATTTCGATTTTAATAAAAAATGTTTGAAACAACAATACATCAAAACAACCGAACTGTATACATTTAAACTCAACATTCAGCCGAAGTTCGGTTCCGGTTTAAACAACATACGACCCAACTAAACATAATTATGCAAATGAATAACTCTTCAATCGACTTTATGTGATATTATCGTGTCAATATAATCTTGTTGCCAGGATCTTAACAACTATTATTTATATACCATACACAGAGGACATTTTGGGGTTCCGTAGAAGTTTTGCTCATATTATTTTTACTACATTAAATACCAATCTTATATAAAACTAAAAAAAATCTAAGATCCTAATCTTTTAAGCGACCGTGTTCTATTCTGTAGTACATTTATAGAAGATGGCTTCAAACATACTATAATAATATAGATTATGCTCTACATGCATTTTGAGAAACCATCGACATTTAAATAAAACACTTTAACGGTTTAAAACGATTTGAAAATCGGGCCGAAGTTAAAAATCATTTTCAAATCAGTTTAACTAATATATCGCGTTTTAAACCGTTAAAGTGTTTTATTTAAATGTGTACTACTCGCGTAAACTATAGACAGTATTTAAACCATAGACAATAATTACTTTTAAATTTTAACATAGATAATAATCATTAATAAGTTATTTTCTAGAAATCAGACTTCTTTTCTTTTCTGTGTAATAAGAGGGGTATTAAGAAATACATACCACCATTTCATAAATTACCCTTGACAGTTCTATTTTTTTTTTCAATTTCTCATAAATTCTATTTTATAATTTTCTTAAACAAGTTAGGATTCGTCTGGAATTTCATTCGTATTAAATGGTTCGAAATTTCCACAGATAAAAAAACCGTGAAGTATAATCGCGTTTTGGAAGCAGTCTGTGATTTAATAATAATAAGATTTCTTAATATCCAAAGCCAAAATAGGACGACAGCGCATCGTTAACGATGGTATGTGGCTTACATAACATATAAACAAGATGCGCAGACGCCGTTTATATTAATAAAATCCCCAAATGCGGATCCCAAAAACTAATAATTACTTTAGATATTAACAACCATTTTATCTTCGATAGCTGATTCGTGGAATCCTAAAAAATCAGACGAGCATTAAAAATGGCGACCTGACTTTATGACTTGGCAAGGTCACACGTACAGGTCCGGTTCGGTTAGCGAGGTTAAGCGTAGAAAGGCGCGGCTATCCGCGTGATGGGAAGGGAAAGATCTATTTAGTATTGTTCGTAGTCTACGCGAGTTACACATTTAAATAAAACGCCGTTAACGGTTTAAGCCGTGAAATATAAGCCAAGCTTCCAAAACGTCGGGCTGTAGTTAAAATAAGTAAATTAAATAATATATTTCGCGTTCTAAACCATTAAAAGTGTTTTGTTTAAAAGGTCATCGTCGATTTTTGTTGCAAGTATCAACCTACCGATACTTGCAAGTTGCAACCCTCGCGCATTGTAATTTCAATCTTAAAACGTTGACGTACAGTCCTGCCTGTGTTGTGCAATATTTGAAATCTAAAAATGTACATCTTACTTCCCACAAAATCTAATAAACTCCAAAAAATTTCGGAATACTAAAAAAATTTGCTCGATCGACATCTATGCAAGTAAATACTAAATATATTGTACAATAATAAATAATATTTACATATTTAAATAAAACACTTTAACGGTTTAAAAAGGGATATATTAGTTAAACTTATTTGAAAACGATTTTTAACTTCGGTCCGACGTTTCGGTTGCTTTGCAGCAGCCGTGGTCACGCGGAGACCGCTGCAAAGGTGCGGCTATTCGGGTGATGGGAGGGGAAAGGTCTATTTAGTATTGTTCGTAGTCTACGCGAGTTACACATTTAAATAAAACGCCGTTAACGGTTTAAACCGTGAAATATAATCCGCCGTGACTGCAAAGCATCCGAAATGTCGGGTCGAAGTTAAAAATCATTATCAAATAAGTTAAACTAATATATCGCGTTTTAATGTGTAAGTACTACTCGCGTACACTATAGATAGTATTTAATATTTACATATTTCAACTCCTGCGCATCCCAGCGAAGATATACGTATAAAAGGTTATTGACCTATTTCCATAATCTCGTCTCTCGAAGTTCAAGTTCCGATAACTTGTTTATATGGAATAGTTAAGACATATTTATCTAGCAATTAATTAATAATAATTTTACCTACTCTTTACTTTAATACTAATATTATACACCTGATGAGTTTGTTTGTTTGAACACGCTAATCACAGGAACTGGTGGTTCGAATTGTTTTTTTTTTCTGATTGTGTTGTTTAGAGCATTTATCGAGGAACGCTTTAGACTATAAAACATCGCTCTAATAGGAGCGAAGAAAAAGTGGGAAATGTGTATAAAACGAGGACAAAATATCCCCGACAGTTTGTGTCTATCTTTTAATATTAACTCGAAGGAAGGACGGACGCGGACGACGAGGGACGACGGAAAGATGAGGGTAGTTCTGAAAAACAAAATTTTAATGCACAAAATAATTCGGACGAAGTCGCTGACACAGTTAGTGATTAGTACAGATGAGGACGAGGTTTGTAAAGACACATTTTGATGGCCAAAGTAACTATTCTATGCGGACAAAGTCGCTGGCACAGCTACTAATAGATAAAAACAATCGTTGAAGTATTTAAAGCCTACACAAACCAACAAACATTACGTAATTAGGTATTTCTGTTAGTATATTAGAAGTACCCCACGGTATTTCCCAGTGCAAGCAAGGGAAAACCCCACATCAAAGCCAGCAAGTCTAGAATTTTTTCAATCCGCCATTTTGTAAAAACCTACATTCTAGGAATGGCTGTAATCTTTGATGTAAATGACATTATTATGTTGAGGTAAATATTAGTTAATCGGTTACCGATCATAAATATACTAGCTAGCTCGGCAAACATTGTGTTGCCATGTGTAAAAAAATAAAAATGTATATATAAATATTTTAATAAACGCGATATATTTTACCGCCCGACGTTTCTATGCAGCAGCCGTGGTCACGGGGAGACTCTCCGTAGTGAAAAATAATTTTCAAACAAGTTTAACTAAAACATATGGCGTTTTAAACCGTTGAAATGTTTTATTTAAATGTATGTGTGTGTCATTAAAATAAAACACTATCGTGTTAGCCACACGCGATATATATTAGTTAAACTTATTTGAAAATGATTTTAACTACGGCCCGAACTAATGTGTTTCAAGCCGTTAAAACGTAGATGAACTTATTGTAAGCGAAGATGTTGTGAATTGTTTGAGTGAAAGAGGCTTTGACCATAGTTAACGATGAGGGAATATAATATGACAAAGAAATACTCTTAACAGTAGTACACATTTAAATAAAACTTAACGATTTAAAACACGAAATATCCAATACGATTGTATAAGTACGACTTGGCGTTTGGTAAGTTTTGCAGAAGCGTGACCACGGATGGACCATTATTTAAAATAAATAGAAAACAAGTTTAACTAATACATTTCGCATTTAAAACCGTTAAAAGTGTTTTATTTTAATCTGTACTCACTTAAAAGCCAATACTTAAAAGATTGTTCTCCTCATGTGCTCAACTTACCAATTAAAATTGAAGTTACCCTATCTTACCAAAATTATGTATTTTTCTGGAATTTCCATGAATTTTCGTAACGCGTGTGAAATCCCCCCCCCCCCCCCATAGGGCATGTTCACTGAAACGGAAACAGAAATGTGTCCGTTTTACTGATCAGTTTTATTTACAAGTAGTTGTTCAGACTGTGCCCTGCCCCACCGAAAAAATCTATTGTTTCCCTCGGAGTCGAACAAAGGTCCTCTCGCGCTTAAACTCAAGGCAACACCTATAACCATTTAGCTACAGAGGCGGTTAAACAGTAAGCAAAGCGTTGAACAATATTTCGAAGTAATTTATAAAACTAAACAAGTTTTTTCCTAAAACAAGATAGACAAAAAACACGATTGTTGAGCTATATGAGGTAAAAAGGTCAAAGGTAAAAAGGCAAAACGGCCAATCAAGTTATTAACTATCATCTAAGTCATCACTGCGTTAGTTAATAATGTTGATGAGGTTTGATATCAATGCAGTAAACATCCTGTATAATATATATTATGTCTGTACGACTACTTCATTCTTACTATCTCTACTATCTATACTAATATTATAAATGCGAAAGTAACTCTGTCTGTCTGTCCGGGTTTAACTCCGAAACTGCTAAGCTGATTTAAATGAAATTTGGTACACAGATATTTTAGAGCCTGAGAAAGGACATAGGCTTAATGCCAAAAAGGGGTTGATAGGGGTTGAAAAGCGGGATGAAAGTTTGTATGGAAATTCGTGGTTGTTGAAGCTAGAACAATGAAACTGTCTTCTTTGGCTTTTTGGGAATAGGAGTGGGAGTGGGAGTGCGATTCAGTGTAGAATAAGAGTGGAAGTTAGAGTAGGAGTCATGTGAGGTGAGAGTGCGGCAAAGTAGCACTTACAACATAGATTGGCTGCCTGAAATGCGCCCTTACATAAATTAATAAACACTCAAAATAATTTAAAAATATACGCCAAGTCCACGCGGATGAAGTCGCGGGCATAGCTAGTAAATATATATAATGAATAAATTAACAATGATAACAACATTAAAAGAAACATAAGTATATAAGGGTACTTATAAAGATAAAATTAAACATTAAAATCTCCATCTACAATATTGCCTGGAAGAAAACACTTTATTGCGATAAGACCGTCGTTTCTCGCTACATATTCTTGTAATTTCTTCTCTTTGTAATTTAAAGTATTTATGTTTATTTGTATAAAAACTAAATTAATCATGCATTGTGTGAGGCTTTCACGACCATCGTTCGGCATATGTGTAGGCAAATATCAAATCACGGTATGTCCACCATAAACGAAACTTGGGAAATGAGAGAAATGTGTTTTTAGCTACTGATAAAAGTATTTCATGGAAATTTTAGCAATTGGGGATTTATATAGGCGTTAGTGAGTAGAAGGATGTATAAAAATAAAGTTTTAATAAGATATTATGCTTTAAAACCATGTTAAAGTTTGGACATATCTATGTTTGATCGGAACTACAGGCATTATATCGGAGTTTGAAAAATACCACTGTGGACGTAACGGCTATTGAAAAATAGCTATAGGACTTACTTGGTTTTGACAAATCTTATATTAATCTCGTAATTAGGGTTGCTTCGTCATAATATTTTACTAAACCATAAAATAAAACACAGATCTTTTTATTACCATGTAGTAGTTTAATTTAGTAACAGGTAGACTAATCAAACAAAATGTTAGATCTCATCCATAACATAGTCTTCGGAATTATTTATTATGTCTTCTTCCCTGTCACCAACTAGTTCTATATTTCTTTGCAAGATATTTAATATTGCAACTGAGGGATTTGATGCCAGTCAGTGCCAAAATGTTTATGAAGTAATTTGAAATCACAAAGCAGATGCATGTTGAGCGTACCCCATAAACCTTTTAATGTATGAACTTACGTTTTCACGGCTGTATTCCAGATGCCAGTACTCTAAAATATACATATGTTTTAATAGAAAAAAAAGTAATATTAATTCAAATGTTTAATTCTTAACATTTGTACAACCCTGGTTTTCAAAACGTTAACGGTTGCAACAAACGCACTATTACGTTAGGATTTGCTTTACTTTTTAGCCTTCTTTTCGACATTATTCTTCTTAACATTTGACACATACATCTTCTTTGCTTTTTCAGGATTCAGCACACAAATTCTTACATTGTTATCATGCATTTTCCCCAAACAATCTAATAAAATAAACGACAACGAAGTGTAAGTTCTCACAGCAATCTTCTAACTAACAGCCATCTTGGACGCTATAATTTGCTGTGATTGGTCAATGTGGACTTACTTGAGTTTGATTTTAACTTATCTATAGACATACCGGAGTTTGAAATAAATCGTCGATTTTAACCTTCGTTTTTGTGAGTTTTTTGGGGACTTACCGTGATTTGGAATAAAGTATCATAAAAACAAGTAAATTTCAAATTTAGCGCCATTCATAGTTCAGTTTCGAGTATGGGTGTGACTTATCGGGGTTTGATATTTACCTACACATATCATTGTCTTTCGGGCTGTTCGGCCGAAGCTCAATCGAGGAGTTAACATCTCCTGATGATGCCGTCCGCACGTGATGGCGAAACGTCGAAAACCTCTTCTCGCTCACGTCGGCCGAACAGATCGAAAAACAAAGATATGCTAAATCATATGTAATATTTTGTGTATTTTACAGATGATAAGGTTTTTGGTATTTATCGCGGTTCTGTCGCTGGCCGGATGCCAGGACAAGTCCGGGGACTTAGACGCGGTCATCAAACAGATTTTCGGGGATCCCCCTACGCCTAATAATCCCACTGCTTCAACGCCAAATCTTAAACCGTCGACCCTAGTACCACCAGTGCAGCCTCAGGGTAAGACATCGACAGTAGTAGTTAGTTAATATAAAGCCTTGATGGATGCCGTGGTGCAATAGTTAAAGGCATTAGTTGCGTTAAACACAGACTCCTGGGTTCGAATCCAGGTAAAACAAAGTCGAATCTAATTATTTAAAAATCTATTTAGATAGAAAAATAATCTCACGTGTGTGGGTCTCGAAGTTACGACCACAATTTGAGGTTCCCTAATTGTGGTCCCTAAAAAAGCAATTTCTAGTCTTTTTGTGCCTGTCATATAGACAAGCATAAGAAAATATTTTATTAAAAAAAATGCCTATAGCTCTTTACGAATCGTAAAAGAGAAACAAAAAAGAAGACATTTTTTTTCACTATATATATGCGCGGGATGTTCATACATATATCAAAAGAATAAAAAAATTGATGACGTGTAGGACTCGGTAGCTCAACTGGTTAGAGCAACAGCACGGAACACTATGGATTTTTATCATTTTAAATTGCATTTACTTTATAAAAATGTTTTAATCTAATTCTATATAAATTAAATGCACTAGAATACTACAGTTCACTTAAACCATTTACAGACACAGACAAGCAGACCCCCTGCACTACAGACGATGGAAAGTCTGGTGAATGCGTTCGTTATTATCTGTGCAACACAAATAACTCCATCATCACAGATGGTGTAGGAATTATTGATATTCGGTGAGTAATCTGGTACTTTTAGAATAGACTCATACAACATCTTGACAAGATGCACTGTAAGGTGTTCGTGACCCGAACCAAATTTCCAACCATCCATTTAATTTCCAGAGTTCCAGATGAAATGCAACATGTTTCAGAAAATTTTCAAAATTGAATAGAAACATTTAAATGAAACACAAACAGTTTAAAACGCGATACATAGTTGTTAAACTTATTTGAAAATAATTTTAAATGCGGCCGGACGTTTGAAATAAGTTTAACTAATATATATCGTGTTTTAAACCGTTGAAGGGTTTTATTTAAATGTGTACTACTCGTGCAAACCACAGACTATTTTCATATGGAAACATGACTGACCCGGTGGAAATCGAATCCACGACCCGTTGATTGTTAGCCACATATTGCTACCTTTACACCAACGAGCCCGCCAAAGTAATTTTTATACAACAACTAGATAAGCCGGCAAACGTTGTTTTGCCATATAAGTAATTTTACTAATGGCTATAAAAAAATAGGGGTTCGTGATAAAAAAGTGAAAGTTTAGGGTTGTATGTATTTTTTAATGCCACATTAGAAAAAAATTAAACAAAAATTCGTCAAAAAATAAAAAAAAATAATTAAGGGTGAACAACCTTTATCACTTAGGGGGATGATATATCCTATTCTCAGACCTATTGAATACACATATAAAATTTGGTGAAAATCGGTCGAGCCGTTTCGGAGGAGTTCAAGTTCGAACACCGTGACACGAGAATTTTATATATTAGATAATTCTTTACTAGATTTAAAACATATAATATGACATAGATCATTAATGGTTGTAAAACATTATCACAATGTCCTAATATATTTACTTTAAACAAAACCGTTTAAAACTCAAAATAAATGAGTAGATTAATAAATTTGACTGAGATGTTTCGAATTTGGCTGGAGTAATTATATACTGTCTGTAGTTTACGCGAGTAGTTTAACACATTTAAATAAAACACTTTAACGGTTTAAAACGATATATTTTAGTTAAAACTCGTTATGATTTTACCCAAGTATAATGAATATTTTAAATATTCAGAGTCCAAGACGGTCCTTGTCCGTCGTATCTGGATGTTTGCTGTTCGACACCAGACACGAGACCACCAGACAACCCTATCACTCCACCACCGCCTACGGAACCTAAGGTAAAAACCAAACAGATATTTTGAAAAATATATGATATTGTTATCACTTTATTATTATTATTATTAGATCTTACTTTAAATGACATCTTTATTAATATTCTAAAGGTGAAGATTTAGTTTGTTTGAACGCACTTATTTCAGGAACTACTGGTTCGAATGGAAAATTTGTGTTTTCTTTTTTTGCTTTGGTTAGAGCATTTATAAATGAAGGCTTTAGGCTATAAAACATACTGCGACATAGAAGCGTTTGCAAAAACAAATTTGGACGCCCAAAATATTTTTACTACGTAGACGAAGTCGCCTACACATCTAGTTTAAAATATGTTTGGTTTTTTTTTGTAGCGCGAAGGTTGCGGTTGGCGTAACCCAGATGGTGTTGGTTTCCGCATCACAGGCGACAAAGATGGCGAAGCTAAATTCGGGGAATTCCCCTGGATGGTCGCTATACTCAAGTGAGTTATTTCCGAATAATTTTGAAGGGTTTTGCACGGGCATGTGTATGTTTACATTTTGGTTGCAATCGTTATTTAAAAGTTGTTTTTTATACATACGTATTTCACAATACTTTTTTACTTATTTGGTCAATTCAATTTCGGATAATTTGTTTGTGCATGTCAGCCAAAATATTAATTAAATAAGCGAGACGCGAAAACTAGATTTGCAAAATGGCAGCAAAAGTTTGAGTTTAAGCTTTAAACATTTCAAACCATTCTGGAAAAAAACTGTCGAGTGTAGTATTTTAGGAAAAGTAAAATACAAGGCATGGTAACTTTTAATATATTTTTACATGTTATTGCACATGAAGGCACTATATAATTGGTAAAGCAACAGCACGGAGCGCTGACGATGTCGGTTCAAGTCCCGCGCGAGTCGAATATTTTTCCAATATACTTACGATTTTTAAATTACAAGGCATGGAATTTTATTCACATTTTGCATATGGCATATGCTATCATGTAGAAGTTTTACGATAAGATATAATATAGTCCTGTTTTTCACACCTGAAAATATAATATATGTCAACCGCTTTGTTATTATACGCGCTGAAGGGGAAAACAGAAATTCACTATCTACTACTAAGTTAGTACTGACTAGTGAGAGGTTAACGAAGACTGGGAAATTAGTGAAATGGTTAGCTAATAATTTAGACTGATTATGCTGCCCTCTTTCAATTGTCCCCAATTAACAACAACCAAGACTTCCAGCATGCTGTTACCAATCCACTAAACCACACCAAGAGCGTCTTATAATCTAACACAAAGTCTCAATTACGTTGATCCCAGGATAGAACCAGTCAACAGCGACGATCCCAACGGACGCAAGCTGAACGTGTACGTGGGTGGTGGGTCCTTGATCCACCCATCCGTGGTCCTAACAGCGGCCCACTATGTCGCAACATCTAAGCAGTTCGCGGTTCGAGTTGGGGAATGGGACACCCAGACCACGAAGGAGATCTATCCGTACCAGGACAGAAATGTCGCGGAAATCGCCGTCCACAAAGACTTCAATAAAAGTAAGTTTTTTATGATAGAGAAGAATGAGCACAGGGTTCATTTGAAGGCGAAATACACCAGATTATAATATCTATATACGATGCGTTGTTATTTGAACGGCTTAAAACGCGATATATATTAGTTAAACTTATTTCAAAATTATTTTAACTACGACTGGACGTTTCGGATGCTTTACAGCAGCCGTGGTTACGAGGAGACTAAACATTGAGGTTGTCTCTGACGTCAAAATAAAAAACTGCTACCCTAGCGCCGTCTGTGCCATCGAGGTTGGTATTTGGCGAAACTTTGATGAAACAGATGAGTGTAGCCGTTGTATTTAAGTGTGTACTACTCGCGTTAACTACAGACAGGATATGTATGTATTTCAGACAACCTATTCTACGATATTGCTCTGCTACTGTTGTCGTCTCCAGTGGATTTAGCCCCGAATGTGGGCGTGGTCTGTCTCCCACCACCACGCGAGAGGGCTATCGCAGGAACCCAGTGTTTCGCTTCAGGCTGGGGCAAAGACAAGTTCAGTAAAGAGGGGCGATACCAGGTCATATTGAAGAAGGTAAGACACGAATCAAGAAGAGCAGAGTAATTAAAAAAATGATTTTATAGTATTTGTTTTACAAATTACTCACAATACACATTTTTATTTTCACGACGGGCTATTAAATTTATTATTTTATATGTAACACTGGCTGTGTCAGTTACTTCGTTCGCGTAGAATAGATATTTTGGTCAATAACAATTTGTTTTCGCAAATCTTTATAAATAATGGCTGTTACCCACGACGTTGGAAGCGCCACGCCCTTCTTGCCAGTTAATATTAAAAAAAGGTTTTAAGGTTTCGTCATATTTTTTTGGTATCTTGAACCATTATCGCAGCGTACGCATCGGAATTCCTTAAAGAATAACTTTCCCCGTTTTTTTCACTAATAATCACAGTGATCATAGCCTATAGCCTTGATCGATAAATGCTATAAGCAACACGACAAGAAGAACTTTTCATTTCGAACCATAGTTCCCAAAATTAGCGCGTTCAAACAAACTTTTCAGCTATACCTAAAGCTAGTATAGATGAAGCCATAACAATCATTTTAAATTTGTTATATGCTGTCCGTAGTTTACCCGGCTGGTACACATTTATATATAACGGTTGAAAACGTGATATATATTAGTTATACTTATTTAAATTTAGCTGTATTTAAATAAATTTGATATTTTTTCAGTTGGAAGTGCCAGTAGTGGACCGGCGTCAATGTCAGGCTGCGTTGCGTAAGACGCGTTTGGGCAATTTCTTTGAACTGCACACATCATTCATGTGCGCAGGCGGCGAACCTGGAAAAGACACGTGTAAGGGAGACGGGGGTTCCCCGCTTGTATGCCCAGTACCGGTAAGTTATAGAAACTCCATATTGTTATTTCACTTCTAATTGGTACAACGCATTTGTTCTTTTTTTACGATGGAGCACAGACAAGCAGACTGTCGAGCTGTTTTGGGTTTGAATATTCGAAAACTCTTAAATCTTTATATGTATTTGAGAAATAACCCAAAACAAAATCAATATAATCATTTTTACGATAACCTTCTAAAGATGAAGTACGCGATACATATTAGCTAACTTACTTTTGTCCTTCAAGTCTAATCGCGTTTCGGTTGCAGTCTGTAGATTTCCGAGTACCCAAAGCCAAAAAAGATCGACAGCACATCTTGTTTAGATGTTATATGGCCGGGGTACTTCACCTTGAGTAAACCCCATGGTTGTCTGTCCTTCTTTATCATTAAAAAAGTCTAATTGCATTTTTTTTTCAGTACGAAAAGGACCGTTTCGTGCAGAATGGAATAGTCGCATGGGGGATCGGATGTGGCCAAGATGGGACACCCGGAGTCTACGTGGATGTTGGAAACCTGAGGGAGTGGATCGACAACCAGGTCAAGGGGTGGGGATTCGGTTCCGAAGTGTATAGCTATTTGTGAAATAAATACGCTATTTGATAAGCCTTTTGTTTGATTAAACCGAAAGCGAATTCCAACCGAATTATGATGGACTTTCGGTTCCGATATCTTTTTAAATAATAAAAAACTTTAAACTAAAAATTACATTTGCAAATAAAACTGACTCTAGCAAGTATAAAATGGGGAGTAATAAATATAAATTTAATTCTTGCTTTAATTAAATGTGATAATGTAGTTGACTCGGAAAAGGGAGCCACACGTCCCGACACCGATATTCTGTGGCCCCTTCAGAGGCCGAGCTAAAGCAAGAGGGATCATTTTATGTTTTATCTATTACTAGCTTTAATGACTTCATCCCTAAAATTCAAAACCGCTATGCTAGCGCCCCCTTTTTCGACTTAGTCGATATTTAGGTCGAATAGAACCTAAAAGTGTTTTATTTACTACTCGCATAATTTGAAAATTGATCAATGAAACGGAAAAGTATTAGTCCCATGCCCCACACGGGGGAAACAGGAATTCGCACCATTCAATCAGTGTAACATCGAATTCCCATAGTTCGTCTTTCCTATTACTATTTGCTTCTTTTTAATAAAACAGTAACGGTTTAAAACGCGATATACATTACTTAAACATATTTGAGAAATATTTTAAGTACGTCCCTATGCGACGTTTCGGATACTTTGCAGCAGCCGTGGTCTCGGGGAGACTAAAGATGGAGGTATAATATATATCGGAATGTGACTCCACTGTTGCCGTACCCATTTTAGTATAAGAAATTTATTAGAATTATCGTAAGCGTCGACCTGATGCTTCGTGTACAGGGAGACACCTAGTATTCATTAAATGTAGTATTTTATATTAAATAATAATTAATCAAATGGGCATTTTTGCAACCATATAGAAGGTTATTATTTGTTGATACTAAAGCTGAAACACGTCAAACGTCTTTTTACTCGCAGAATCAGGATAAAAAAATCAAAATTAAAAAATAATGAAAACTCACGAAGTTATAAATTTTTTTCATGCTATTGTTTATCCCGCATTATCATGGTCACTGAACAGGCGCCGACGCAGCGCGCTATCTCGCAAACCCTCCCTCTCCTCCGCTTTGCGTCCTGCACCTTACACTACACGATTCACTACTTTTATGTAAATGTTCCGTGATACCAAGATGCCAAATTGTTCATGATAACGTCTCACTGATTCGGCAACATTATCACCACACAAAGCAAGTGTTCGCACCATTTCCACATATTGTACATTGGTATAATTGTAAGACACGGTTGTCATTAACACACTTAAAAAGCAACGCGAAACGATGAGACGTCCGTAGGATTCGCAATCTCTTGTTTGCAATTCGGAATCACCGCGAAAGAGTTGAGCACGCACTGACTCTAGTAGACAAGAAGCGCGCGTTCAAAGCGACGAGCGGCCGCCGCGGATTCCCCGAATTTTTATACCTATTTAGTTCTACTTATGTAAAAAATATAACGTGGTGTAAAAACTATTGGAATGGATTCTGCTACTGATTCTGACAAACTACTTTCAGGTTGCGCATGAAGTAGGAATAACCTTGTATAATCTTGAAAAATGCACTGCCGATTGTGGCTTCGGTTCTTGGGAAATCCAGTGAGTAAAACCAAAACGCAATAAAACTCCACAGCTGTTTTATTTATTGACGGTGGTTCGATATTCCTACTTCCTATTTAATATCCAGATTTCCAGACTTCCAACGGCATATAAATAAGGAAGGAACAGGTTTGACCCATTTGAGGTCGAACCCACAACCCGTAATAATCCATAGATTGCTACGAAAAACCAACGAGCCAAAACGTGCAAAATCCGCGGCAAACATTAGTTACTTTTTAATATGCGTGATACGGAAATATAGTTAAGCTGTTAAAAATAATTGATTGAATTTGATAAGCGATATTTCTTTTGGTAACAAGTCCAACAATCTAGTTTTTCGTTAACAAGCAAACATGCTTCTTGTTTTGGTAAGTCGAAATTTTCTTAGGTTTTTAAACTCTTGGCCCAATGTATCGATAAATAACGGGCCATGGCTTCGTTTTCCACTGGGTCCAGCTGGACATTGAATGCTCGTATCAAAAACGCCCTTTGTGGCACGAACAAATGTCCACAAATAATGTGCCTTCAGCTTTTGTATGCACACAGCGGTAACGCGTTATGTTATCTAGCTGTTTCTCCTAAAATTTTTCTTTTTTTTTGGTAGAAAGAGCAGACTGAGCAGAAGAGGAATGGAGTTTACTTAATAGATGGTTAATTAACCCAGCCATTATAACATCTAAACATGTTACGCTGTCGACCTATTTTTGATTTGGGTATTCAGAAATCCACAAACTTCAAATTATTAATTGATTACGTGAAATAATTTTACCTAGATTTTAACCGCTTCCCCTTTTATAAAAAAAATAAGAATAAGCCTATCTCTCCTCCTTTTATATATTTAACACTTGAAAGAAGAAAAAGAAAATTGTAAGAATCTAAAGGTTTTTTTAAATAATTAAACATGTACATAGTTACAACGGTGCTAATATTTTTTTTGTAGCAATAAATTTTGGTTTTAATCATTCATGTGAAAAATCTTCACCTTCATTAGAGTTTCATTAGCTAAAAACCCACTCATTAAAAATAATTTTAAAAATTGTATTCTTACGTAAAAACTCCCACCCACCCCCTTGTCAGAAAAAAATAATACTTTGCCAACCTAAATCCTCCCAAAATCGTCTTAGTTAATAAATAAATGGCCCCTTCAAAATAAATTTACGATTTAAACCGTTAATTCATGTAATTAAATGATACCTTTGTATGTTTACCCATAGCTCTTGTATATAACAACGTCAAACGCAAACTCCGCAGTAAATTTCGACTTCAACTATCCTGATGTAAGTATCCTTTGTCTATACCAATATTGATTAAAAATCTATTTAGTTTAAAAAAAATATGACACGGATGGGACTGCACCTGCAACCGTTCCATGCTTTTTTTTTTAATGATTATTTCGTATTATGTTCCGACGGAGCCACGAATGCTAACCGGGCGTTTTGGGCGAGGGGGGCATCGGCCTCGGCTTGGACCGCCGCAATGCGGGTGGGAGCTTGAGGAGCTGGACGGAAGCTCACCCGGGAGAGCGGTACGCGTAGCGAATGACCTCGCCTACGCCGGCGTAGGCGGTTTTGCGGGCGATCGGCGCCGGTGTCGGCCGATCGCATAGCGACAAGTAAATCGACGGCTTTGGTTAAGTCGTCGTCGGGGACGTTCTAGGCTCTAAAGTCTAAATAATTGAGCTTCCGTGTCCTACCCGTCATCGATTTTTTTTCAACCTCAACACATGCACCTCTCGCGCAATGCAATTTTAACCTTAATACTGCTAAAATAAGGTTCAATGTCTTATGCTACTTTTATTCTTGAATCCTTTTTAAAAATGGGAAAATATTAGAGTTTTCAAAACAAACATCGATATCAAATATCTTAAAATACAAGCAAAGTGTTTGTTTGTTTATTCGGTTACTCGTAACAGCCAGTAGCGAAGCTAGGTTGAAAATGGTCCCTGTGCATAACGGATGCGAACGACGTCGTGGGTAACAGGCATAATTTATTAAAAGCATGTGCAAAATTAAATTTGTACGACTAAAATATGTATTCAATGCGGACGAATTCGCTGGCACAGCTAGTGGAATATAGTGTTGAAAATGATTGCATTTTCAAAAGTTGGAAATTTCGAAAAAATATGGGTTTTCGGCGGCCATTTTGGAAACGGTCTGTTGCTACATACTTGTATTGTTTCAGGTGAAAGATGACATCTTCGATCAGCCTGTGAACATGATGTCCGCTAAAAAAATACCACACGAAAAGGTAATCCCTGTTCTCCTTTGTATATACCTATATTTTAATTCTATTTTTATGTTTTACTAGCTAAGTTGAACTAGGTAAATAACCGTAGGTGAAGGCTTTTTTGCCATCTGAAGCATTAATACCGTCCGTAGTTTACGCGAGTATTAGACATTTAAATAAAACACTTTAACGGTTTAAAACGCGACAAAAAGTTAAACTTTTTAATAAATTTAACTTTTTCCGAAAAGTTGCCCCAAAGTTCCGAGGCCACTGGATGTTACATAGCTGCAATATTTTACCCATCAATTGGACTCCGTGTTTGTCTGTCCTTTATCATAAAGAAATATATACGTCTCACGTAATCTAAAAATATTGCAGGTCGGTGCTGAAGAGAAATCTACAACTGAAGCTGATCCCTGGGCGCCGTTTGACTTCTCCAAGTTTGATGAAATCCTCGCGAAGGCAGCAGACAATACAGACAACAACCGAGTCAAGAGAAGAGCCAAGGTAAGGCTGTAATATTGGTTTCTTGTGTGTTAGAGACGGACAGACGAGCATCTACAAGTTCATAGTAGACGAAATACCCCAGCCATATAACATCTAAACAAGATGCGCTATCGATCTATTTGGCCACAGACTGAAGCCGAAACGCGATTAAAGTCGGCGGCTTTTCATCTAAGGGGTTTATGCCGCCCATATATATATTACTTAGATATATATATACACACTAAATGCTAATATATATACACACTAAGCACATGTTTCAGAAAAATTGTAAATACCGTTTTCCCTGTTGAGTATAGGACATACATATTTCTGATTCCGTCTCACTGTTCGAATGTATTTACATGACTTGAACCATTTCAAACAGATCACCGATTGAGCTGAAATTTTAGCAAGATATACAATCTGCATCAAGGATTGATTTTATCTTATTATTTTATAATCCTATTTGCATCAGTAACACATCAGCAACAACTAAACACAATTTTTAATCGATCAGCTGTGTACCTTTGACGCGCCATTACTATTACGGTTGTCAACGAGTGTTTTCCTCGCTTCCAAAAGATGACGCTGTCACTTTTCACATATTCAACTGGATGTTGCGTGTTCTCTAGTCTATACATACACAGACTGTAAATAAACAAATAATATTATATATCTACAAATATTGGAAAATTCTTTCGTTTGACTATGTGCCATTACGAAGCGTCACGGCGTACTAATAAATTATTACATTGTACTTAACGGTTTAAAACGCGAATAGTGTTGTTTTTTTATACTACGATTCGACGCTTTGGTCGTCGTATGGCGGCTGTAATCACGAAGATATTGGCGATTATATAATTTAAAAATCGAAAATAAATTGAAAAAATTTTCGACTCGGGTAGGACTTGAACCGGCATCGTCAGCGATCGCACACGAACACTGTCTTTCCGTGCTCTACCAATTGAACTACCGAGTCCCACCTACCTACTTACCTACTGGCGATTGTTGAATTTTCGGCGAAAATATGAACTGAAAAAATAATATGAAAGCTACTTGATATTAGAAGTATACAGATACTTCTAATATCCAGCACCGTTCGTGTTTCCAGTAATCAAAGTACATTTCGTTTCATAGACAAGACATTAATTAAACACTGGCGTAACTATATGTCAAGAATGACGCACGCTGCGACCACAGTGCATAAACTGAAATAGACTATTTTCAACAGAACACGAGGCGTTTTAACACACTCAGCGGTCCCGCCGTCCGCGAACGCCCCAACCACTACATCTACCCGGAACCGGTGAAAGACCGTATCTTGGAGTTCACCACATCCACCAAGAAGCCGGGGATCCTGCCTGAAACCATGAACCCTGGTGTCATCTTTCGCGTACGAATGTCAGACGCGATATTGCGCATCAAACAGCGCATGTACGAAGACCCAGAACGGCACATAGAGGCAGATATAATATACACGAACCTCATCAAGAAGGTGGTGATGGATGAGATTACGAAGTTCCACAACCTGCTGCTAATGTATAAAACGGATAAGAGCATCAAGGAGCATTTGGGGGAGTGTGGGGGGAGGATCTACAAGTTCATAAGCTATATGACGATAAAGGTTCACATTTACTGCCTGTTTGATGCTCTATGGATCGATGGGAATCCTTATGTCATTGGCGATGAATACTCTGTGAGTCCTGTGGAAGTACCACCGATGTTACAGTGTGACGCGGCGGAGTGCAACTCTGTGGTGTTTGTCGATTCTATCACTGAGCCTAAAGATGTTGAGGAATAAAGTTCTGGCTTTGACGTTGTATTTTATTCAATTTCCTTCTTCGTCGGAATTAATTCAATATATTCTGCGCCAATAAGTATACAATTGGTATACAAACACAAAAATATACTTACTGTCTGTAGTTTGCGCGAGTAGTAGACATTTAAATAAAACACTTTAACGGTTTACAACGCGATATATATTAGTTAAGCTTATTTGAAAATGATCTAGTGTCCCCGTAACCACGGCTGCTGAAAACGTCCGAAACGTCGCGTCGTGCCGTAGTTAAAGTTTTAAACTGGTAAAGTACAATACAAACAAAACTATTCGGGTTGCTAAGAAGAGATCCATTATAGCGATAAAGCCGCCCTGTGCATTCTATAATTGTTAAAATTAATTGCGTTTATGTATATTGTGTGTACCAAAATGTAAAAAAAAAATGAAAACCTTAGAATACTTACAATGTTAAAATCTTAAATACTTTGAAGAAGGTAGCTCATATGTAGTTGCAATATTTTTCGAGTTATAAATTAAAAAGAAAACATAATAAGAGAAGAAAAGACGTATAAACAACGAAACAATGGCAATCGAATAAAACACATTTAACGGTTAAAACGGGAAATTTATCAACCGTGACCATTGTTGCTTCAAAGCGTCAAAACGTCAGATCACATTTAAAATGAATTAAAAACAAGATATTAGCATATTTCGCATTTTAAACCGTTAAGTGTTTATTTAAAGAAAAGAAGTACAAGTATCAACTTAAAAAAACTTTTAAGTTAAACAGTTTTATTTTTTGTGCACTGAAAACTACAAAATTTTGACATATAACCATCGTCTTTTCCTAGTGTAGTCCTTTCATTTGGTACCCATATTGAGCCGTTAAGGAAAAATATATTTATAATGTCATTGATTTTTATTATATTGTATTGTCATCTAAATTAAATGTGTGTACCAAATTTCAGATCAATCTGACAACGGGAAGGTGCAATTTCTAATTTTGATCCAAATAAATAAATTCCGTACGGGTCGTGCTTTAAAAAAAATTGTTTAAAAATGTTAGATGTTTCAATAACGCGACTCAATTTGAGTACCTGATGTTGTACAGTTTTAAAAGGGGTTAATATCCGAAAATTAAGTTTCAATATTGTGTCCGTTAAACAATTTTTACGAAAAACGTCGGGTCGTTGTCAAGTTTAATGATATAATATCCCTCCTTAAACAGTTAATAGTGTTATTTTAATATTTTCATTAAATAAAAGAAATTGAAGAGTTTTTTGTTATTTTTAAGCGACCCGAAAATTAAGTTTCAATATTGTGTCCGTTAAACAATTTTTACGAAAAACGTCGGGTCGTTGTGAAGTTTAATAATATAATATTCCTCCTTAAACAGTTAATAGTGTTATTTCAATATTTTCATTAAATAAAATAAATTTAATAGTCATTTGTTATTTTTAAGCGACGGCGCAGCCACAGCAGACGAAGAAACAAACTAAGAACCACGACTATAGAGGAAAACGTAAGTTGATTAAATATTATCTGTAGCTTACACGAGTAGTACACATTTAAATAAAACACTTAAACGGTTTAAAACGCGATATATTTTAGTTAAACTTGTTTGTATTTTATAGTCTCCTCGTGGCCACAGATGCAAAGCATTCGAAACGTCGGGCCGTAGTTTAAAATAATTTTCAAACAAATTTAACTAACATATATTGCGTTTTAAACCGTTAAAGTGTTTTATTTAAGCGTAAGTTGATATTATATATTTTAAACTATATTTATTACTTATAATATATATTTATTTCATTGTATATTGTCATTTCTCTTAGTATATCAATGCTACGACAACTGATGTACCGATAGCCCGTCGGGCCCCAGGTTGGGATACACAACAGGCGAAAAGGAAGAAGAAGAGGAAGAGGCTGCCAAAACCAAATTATGATACCTACGAACCACCTGCTAAGGTAAGTTATTCCGTTCAGTTTCTAGTCGGTATATGCAAACAGACATACCTGTGGCACATTCGAGTTGCGCTTACACCAAATTTTGTTACTATATAACTATTAATAGGGGCGTATTAATATCCTAAAATATTTAAACACTGTCCGTAGATTACGGCAATAGTATACATTTAAATAAAATACTGTAACGGTTTAAAACGCGATATATATTAGTTAAACTTGACAGTGCAGCAGACATGGTCTCGCGGCGCGTATATGTTGCGTAGATTATTTTTTTACATAATTTATATTTTTAATATTTTATCTATGAGGCAGTATGAGGTCTGTCGGGTCATCTAGTAGATTATATTATTAAGTAGAATTAACTACGTCTGTTTACGTGTTTTGCTTTCAGTATTGTCTTTATCTCTCTATGTGCATATTTAGAAGTTAGGTGCATAAGAGTTATGCTTACTATAATCTGTTTAAAACATGTTTGTATACTTAATTAGCTGTTAGTAAGCCTTATCAAATAAATATCAACGAGCAAGTTTATTTCAGGAATACGAGTCCACCTTCGTGGAAATGCCAAAAGACCTGTACCAGGCTCATCTGAGACCTGGAGTCATCTTCAGGATTCACATGTCCGAAGCTATCCTGAAGATGCAGTACAGAAAGTAAGCCACGACAATGTGTAGATAAAAGTAAAAATAATTTTCAAACAAGTTTAAATAATATATAGCGCATTTTAAACCGTTAAAGCGTTTTACTTAAATGAATGTCTTTGTAGAATAGAATAGTTATTTTGTGCATTCAAATATGTTTTTGCAAACCTCCGCTTCATTCTTATAAATTAAATTATAACGCGCGTAGTACACATTTAAATAAAACATTCTAACGGTTTAAAACGTGAAATGTATTAGTTAAACTTATTTGAGAATTTTAACCAAGACAGCAGATATGGTGTCGCAGTGCGTATATATTTTTATACCGGTTAACTGTTTTATTTAGATTAATTATACCTGTCTATAGTTTACGCGAGTAGTGCACATTTAAATAAAACACTTTAACGGTTTAAAACGCGATATATTAGTTAAACTGATTTGAAAATGATTTTTAACATCGGCCCGACGTTTCGGACGCTTTGCACCAGCCGTGGTCACGGGGAAATGTCGGGCCGAAGTTAAAAATCATTTTCAAATCACTTTAACTAATAAGTATATCGCGTTTTAAACCGTTAAAGTGTTTTATTTAAATTAATTATACCTGTTACCCACGACGTCGTTTGCGTCTCAATTTCTAGCAAATTGATTTTAAAAAGATACACATACTATCGTCGGAACTTTTTTAGATTAAAAAAAAAAGAAGAATTCTTTACTGCATCATGCATGCATGCATGGGCATCTTGAACCGTTTTCGCAGAGCACGCAATGGAAGTTGGAAACTCATAGATGAATAATTTTCCCCGTTTTCTCCACATTTCCCGCTGTTTCTTTGCTTCTATTGATCTGATGTTGTATATCGTAAGCCTTTCTCTAAAATGCTACAGCCTACACAAAAAAGTGATAATTTAAACTAGTTGTTTGTGAGATTAGTGCGTTCAAAAAAATAAACTCTTCAGCTATAATATATATATTTTTTATAATATTAGTATAGAGTATCTTTGCCATAAATAAATAAACATAATTTAATTTTAACTGTCTTCTCTTTCTCACCTATAAACCCAGTTACGGCGAAGACAAGGACGAATCCGTGATCGAAGCCGACGTGGAGTACTTGAGGTTGACGAGGAAGGTCATCAACGACGAGATCACCAAATTCGAAGACCTCAAGTGGCTGATCGGATGGTTCAACAACCGATCAGAGCTTATACAAGAACACGTTTGCAACACACGTTACTACGCAGTTGGTAAGTATCAAGAGGATTTTTGCTTTGTGTAATCACCCCCCCCCCCCCCCCATTTTGTGTAAGTTTTACTGATCCGTTCTATAACTGGTTTCGACAACAAATTCTGTGCCCTGCCCGACCGAAACAAATTTTTTAAAATTTAAAATCGAAAATTGTAAAAATCTACCGAGTCCACAATTGGTAGAGCAACAGCGCGGAACGCTGACGATGCCGGTTCAAGTCCTGCCCGAGTTGAAAATTGTTTCAAATTTATTTTCGATTTTAAAACTATACAGCGCCTTCGTGTGCAATGTGAAAAATATTTAAGTTTTCAAACATTTTTTTTGTTTCCTTGGAATTCGAACCCCAGAACCTCTTGCGCAAAATGCAATGCTAGGCATTTGGCTACAGAGGCGGTGCCTCCAAAGTAACGTTCAAATTCAATCACGTTAAATTTTCATTGAACAACTGACATGGCATCATGGTAACTTCTATGAAATATATTTAACTAATATAACAGACGTTTTAAGTCGTTAAAAGATTTTGTATTCTACTTCTTCTTCTTCTTTCTTGCCATTTTGCAGGTATACCACCAACAATGTTTACACACTCTGAAGAATATATGAAGCGGATGTGTCTCTTCGACAACGTGTATATAGACCACATCCCCTATGTCATAGGGGAGGATGGGTCGCTGCTTGCCAGTGTGGCTCCACCGGTGCTGCATTGTGACGCAGCTACATGTACATCTGTGCCGTTTATTGACAGGTAGATGGAGATATTACTGTGTTGGTTCCGAACTTAAGGTGTGTGGAGCTATTATTATAAGAATTAGCGAATAGTCCTAAAAACAATGATTTGCTGAACGATGACCGTAAAAGCCTTAAACAATTTATTAATATATGTAAATAGAAAATCCAAAGCCAAAATAGGTCGATAGCGCATCGTATTTAGATGTTATATGGCTTAAACAGCCAAATGAACGTCATGCTTGTCCGTCATCCTCTATGATAAAAAAAAAATAAGTCCAGAAACTCAAACTACATAATTCTAACAAACATAATATAGGGCGCAGTAGAAATTTAATTTATACTTAATATATGTGTGAAAGCCCGTTTCCCACAAGTGGGGCATGGGGCGAACACATTTCTGTGTCCGTTTCGCTGATCCGCACTTTTTAAGGGGGCAAGTAGTTGATCAGACCTCTCGTGCTTAACGCAATGCTAGGCAATACCGTTAGTCATTTGGCTACAGAGGCGGTCAGTGTCAAAAATACTTAAATTAAATACACCAATATAGTTGCCTTATAATAGGAAGCCACTCAGCTACGCTGCTTTGCACCAGCAGTTGATAAGGAGGGACTAAAAATGGAGGGTGTCAAAGTTGAAACTGCTATGCTAGCGCCATCTCTTCCGCTATATTTGGTATTTGGTAAAACTGGCTGGGTTCTTGCAGACTGAAACTGACTCACGGTGTTCTCTGATTGACCGTCAAATGTGTTTTATTTAAACGTGCACTATTCGCGTAAAATACAGATAGTACTTATTATGGTTAAAACATTACAACTTACCCTATTGCTACCAACCTAAGATCTCAGTTAATAAGGAAACAGTATTTCTCATTATATTTCTCTCTCCAGTGTTATGTTCGACGAGCGTTTCGCTCGAAGCAATGTGAGGACGGTGACTCGTTGCCAAGCAAGCTGCAGAGGCCACTGTCGCAACGACCCAGATTGTCTCAAACGCTGTTCTGACCGATGCATGCGCGCTGAGTAAATAAATATTTCTAGATTGTGTTTAATTGTATTAAGAGTTCGAGAATCCTTCCTGTGTTATCATTCATTATCACAGGACCTGAAAATATTAAAAATCGATTTATACCGAAAAAATAGTACGAGTAGGACTAATAATATTATGATAAGATTACAAAACCTGCAAATGTATTTAAGTTTATAAGGATTGAAAGCTTTCTACATTGGCCTATTTGAGTGATTTTTAAAATGTACTTTATATTATTTGGCAGATGTTAAGGAACCCCATAAAAGTATAATTTGTAATTCTGATACGTATAATGATAAAAATCCATCATTAAAAATTGCACGCCTGAACGCAAATTTTGTGAAATAACACTGCAATAAGGTAGTGATGTCACAACCTATATTGGCCATTTGAGTAGGACGATATGATTTACAGTCTACAAGCATAATATATACTTAACATTTTATCTGTTATTGAAGTAATAAAATGAGTGACAAATTTATTTAATTAGTAATGGCCGAAAATATTACTGTTTTAACACTAGAAAGCACAGCAGTTTTTAGCATAGTTTATAAGCAAGTGACGTTGTCGAAAACCCGACCAATAAGGACATTTTTATTTGCGGGTTCCTAATAAAAAATAATTATTATTTTTAACATATGTCTTACTATTTCTAAACTTAAACTATATGTTTTAATACTGATTACAGTAATTGACGCTATATTTTTCGCTTTGCCAAATAATGTTCTGTTAATTTATTAAAGTTAACGTGTTTGTTATCTGTGGAGTAAACAATTGTTTGTTTATAATCCATATAGCCATGCCTTAGTCAATAGTCACGTTTGACAATTGATATTTATAATACTGTAATGTCATCAAATGTCACCGGAATCTAAATTGTGATTTTTTATTAAATGGTCGCGGAGTTATCTTTATTGAGTGTGCAATATTATTTCTGGATTAGTGTATGAAGAAGTGAAGAACTTTATCGGTGCTTGAAGAACAGGCGCTGTACAGGCAAGTGAAATTAATTTTAGGTTATGCTTATCAGGGCGGATCACTAATAAATTTGATAAAAATTATCGATAATATTTGCTGTATTGCTGTCTAATTGTTGATGAATTTATGATATTATCAGTGTACGTTTATATCTTTTCGTGTTTCCACTAATGTACGCGGTTCGAGACGCCGGTACTACGTAAGTTTACTGATGACATGGTAGGCTATGACTTATAAAAAAAAATTGCTGAATTATTAATCAACTTGACTCATTGTTTTTTAATTAAATAAAAATATTAAGAAAATAATTATATTTAACATCTATAATATCTTCTGTAGAGTTCATGGTAAAACATGTTTCTTAGAATTACGTTCTAAGAGTGGCACAGGATATTATATTATTTTATACCGCCGACTTACATTTATTTTGATTAAGAATTTGTATATATGCAATTTAGTCAAAAAACAAACTGAGTGTTTCTTTTCATACCATAAAAAGAAACAAAACTACCTGTAATAGAAAATGTATGTGATTTGTTGACGTACAAGAAGTTATTATGGAAAGGAGAATTCTATAAGTAACAATTTAACTTACTTTAAGCAACAAACAAACAAAATTTAATTTTAACTTAATGTCACTGTGTAAAGGTAAACTGTTTCTTGTTTTTTGTTGTGGAATTTCCAGTAGATTATAGGTATTGTGTGTTTATTAAGGAAAACACAATAAAAAAAAAACAATTAAATCAATCTTAAAATATTAAATGTTATATACATTTAATATTATTACACATTTAACATAGGCTACCAACCAGTAATTGAATAATTAATGTGAATGGTGACATAGTGGGAGCTAGATAGCCTAATGTCCCCTTCAGAGGGGGAAATAGAATTGGGTGAAATTGATCATGACTCAGCCTTCAATAATCACACTAAAATTGATACTAGACTTCGTAGTCATTTTTATAATTATCAAACATATGCTAAGTTCGCTTTATAGTAATACTTGGGCTGACTATTGGTTGAGGAAGTACAATAATATTATTGTGTTTACATAAAGTCTGTTTAAGGATAATCGTTACATAGTGCATAGCAAGATATTTAACATTAATAGTATATGAAAGCTCTCGACTGTATGTTTTGTTTTCCATACCTTTTTTTATTTTTATTTGTTACTTGTCTTTTGGACATGTTGGCAGCTTTGATAGAGCTTTGATTTGATAATTTTAATTTGTATACATACTCAGAGATACAACCTTTTCAAAAATGATATCAGTATTACAATTATTTATAAGTTACTTATGTTATAACATGAGTAAGATTTGAGTGAAGTAAAAATGATTTTCCTTCTTTTCTATTATTGATCTATTGATTCTAGTAATTATGTGGTATAAAAGTTGATCATTCCCTTTATTTCTTAATTTTCTCAACAAGTATATAAAGATTATACTTATATAAACAGTTGAGCATTTGTGTTTGTATCTCACCATACCAGTACTGGCGACAATACTATTAGTACTGAGTAAAAACAACCATTACCCACATTTCTTATTGTAACCTTTTTTAATATTTAAAAACTTTATTATTTTTTACATGCACATGAAGGCACTATATAATTTAAAAATCGAAAATAAATTGAAAAAAAAAATCTAGTTATAGAGCAACAGCACGGAACGGCTGACTGACTTCTTCTATTGTCCTTGACTTTGCTTACATCCCATCCTTATGGTAATGTTAAACTAACAAAAAATTTAATCTGTCCATTTACGTCAAAATTATTTATAGGATTTTTACTAAATTTGCATGAAATTGTGGTTTCTTAGTGAACTTGCGGTAGTTTCATTAGTTTATTACAGTCTTTTCTCAAAGTATTTTTACTGTAAACCTTGTCAGAACAAACACACAATTTACACGAAATCGTGTAAATTGTGTGTTTTTAAAAATTACAAGTTAAAAAAATACATTAGTATTATAGGTTAAGACAATTCGGTAAATTATTTTGTCCATTTGATGGACAATATATTATGTCATCGTGATGATAATCAAATATCTCTTTGTGAAACAAATATTGGATCGACTATTTTGGATATTGACTGTCAATTCGCCTTAATAAACTAGCTTTCGACCGGGATTTCGTCTGCGTTATGAATGACCAATATTCGACTTCCATTTTGTCGGCTTCTCTTAATATTTTTTTTAATAAATCACATTCTACAATCCATTTGTGTTTTTCATCGATTGTCTTTAACTAGCTGTGCCATCGACTTCGTCCGCGTAGAATTTTGGGCATCAAAATTTGTTTTTGCAAACCTCCCCACATTTTTAATTAACTATAGCTGTTAAGGAATAATTCCTCCATACATATATTTTGGGTATCTTGAACCGTTTTCAAAGCAACGTAAACCGTCAAAGATGAATATGTTATCCACTAATGTGGAGATAGGTGCAGATGGGAGCGAAACAGTAGGTAATCCTACTGTTTCGCTCCTACCTGCAGTAACCTGTTGTTCTAGCCTAAAGCCACCCTCGATAAATGCTTTAAAAAACTAACCAACACAAAAAAGATTTTTTTAATTCGAACTAATACTTTCTGATATTAGCGCGGTCAAACCAACAAGCTCTTCAGCTTTATACATGTAGTTTATCACCTTCCCTCAAGTGACCCCCCTGTGCCCCCCCTGTCCTCGAGACCCGAAAGTGACATTGCTTGACCGCTCTCGTCATAGGAACGTATCATAAGCAGAGGTCAGGGTGCATCTTGTAGAGGACGCGGCGACATTGAAGTGACATTGGGAGGTCGCTTATCGCGGGTCGCAGCCGACGGCCATGAGGCATCCACGCGCACCTTCAAGATAAACACCTGCGAAAATTTTATTTTGCGTTTAGATTAACACCTAGTGTTGGAGCCTAAAAGTCCACATTAATCGTAGGAATAACTAGCTGTGTCGGCGACTTCGTCCGCGAGAATCGTTATTTTGGGCATCCAAATTTGTTTTTGCACAACCCATCATCTTTTAAACTTAAGTTACCCATAACGTGGGTTGCCTCCCTTCTCGTCGTTCATGCAAGTTAATGTTAAAAGATAGACTAATAGCGTCGCGGACTTTTTTTTACATCATTTAAAGAGGGATCATTGTTTGATACCAATGGTAACCCTAAATTCCCGAGATTAGCGCAAACATACAAACCAACAAACTCTTCAGCTTAATATTATATATTAGTATAGATAGGACCGTACCATAAAGATGCACGATATAGTCTAAAATACCTAGAGGCAATAAACCCTTTCAGATCATGATATAATAATTCCAAAGCAAGACATAAAAATTTAATGATTTGTGTAGTTTACGAGTACACATTTAAATAAAACAGCTTAACGGTTTATAACGCGAAATATATTAGTACTTATTTACCAATTATTTTATGTCCGGCGGCCGTGACCACGGCTGCTGCAAAGCGTCAAAGTCGGGCCGTAGTTAAAATAAGTTTAACTAATGTAGTTCGCGTTTTAAACCGTTAAAAGTGCACTACTCGCGTGTAAAATGTAGGATATTACGAAAATCAATATCAACACAAAGGAACATCTTAAGTAACCACAAACAATGTTTTACGCAAAATGAATTTTCGTTATTTCCTTCCTATTTAGCGAACTGACACAGTGAACGTTCAAAGTTATTATCATGCAACAATTGTACGAATGCCCGTAGTGTAACACGTTGCAATAAACCAAAAACATTTAGGCGGTAGATCTATATATTACACTAGCTGTGACAGCGACTTCGTCGGCGAGAATCGCGATTTTGGGCATCCAAATTCGTTTTTGCAAACTTAAGATGTTACCCACTACGTCGGTCGCGTCCATTCCCGTCGTTGTTGCAAGCTAATCTTAAAACGTAGACCTATAGCGTCGAGGACTTTCTTTATATCATAGAGCAATCATTCTTTCACAGATATATTTTCGGTACTTTGAACCGTTTTTGCAGCGTGCGCCTCGGAAACCCTACTTAAATAATTTTTACATTTCCCGCTGTATCTTCGCTTGTATTAGTCACAGGGCGATGTTTTATAGCCCTATTATAGCCTTCGTGTCAAATGCTAGGACAAACAAACAAACTCTTTAGCTTTATATATTAGTATGGATAGATTCAATAACTACCCACATTTTTTGCTTTTCTTTTTTATCCTTACCCAAAAAGTAAAAGGTGAGCCCCATCAGGTCTTTCGCTGTCCGAAGAAGTGTCTGTTATAAAACGAACAAGAATTTCGACAAATTGGTTTTTTGTATTACTTAAAAAAGATATGAACATTTTCGACGCTTACATGTCTTCGGAGAATTTAAGAGTCCTTCGAATGTTCTTTGATGCAGTGAAGCTCATAAGCATTTTGAAGATTGCGGAATTTTTTAAAATAAATATCTACTAATAAATATAAAAAAAAAAACAAACAATAATCAGATTTCGAGAAACCTGCCCCGAAAAATAAAAATAAGTTTCGTTTAAAACAAATAAGTTATGTTTTAACTGCTACCCCACATCTGGTGCTTTGCAAGAACCTTACATAATAGTTAACTCTAATATATCCTATTTTAAACCGTTTTATTTCTATACACATTTAAATCACACACGTTTAACGGTTTAAAACACGAATTAAAATAGTTTACAATGTTTTTAACTACTACTCCACGTCTGAGGCGTTGCAGCAACCGTACATTAACTCATATATTGCGTGTTTTATTTCTGTCTTTTTGACCCTTGAACAAAATATAGATTGTAGTGATACTTGAACTTCTTAAATGTAGGTTAGTGTTATAGGGTCGAAAGCTTGAAGTGTCTCTCTTTGTTGGGTTTAGTTTAAGTAGTAAGCGAGATGCGTTATAGGTACTTATATAATAATTTAGTTTCTATTTACGTAATATGCTTTTAAGTATTGCAGTACGCACTTAACGGTTTGAAACGCGGTATATATTAGTTAACTTAGTTACAATTTATGTTACCTACGATCCGACGTTTCGCATGCTTTGCAGGAGCTGTAGTCATTTATTTGAACAATATCCTTTTTATACACCTTAGTAATAATACAGAATTAAAATATATTATAGTGCCCCACGTGACCACGGCTGCAAAGCGTCCGAAACTTACAGCCTTACAGCTTACTTGTTGAAGTAAATTAAAGTAATTTCTGATAGTAGGTAAAAAAACCTCAGCCTTACGCTTGTCTTACGCGCTTGTCTTATGCACTCTTGCGCTTGTCTTACGCGCTAATAAGTTAAGGAATACTTACATTTCGCGTTTGAACCCGTTAAAAGTGTTTTATTTAAATGTGTACTTTTCGCTTAAACTTACAGACAATACTTAAATACTGTCTGTAGTTTATGCGAGTAGTACACATTTAAATAAAATACTTAAACGGTTTAAAACGCGATGTTTATATAATAGTTACTTAATTTTCATTTTCCAGCCCGTACTGTTTAATTTTATACTGTCTGTAGTACCTTTACACTTTTATTGTACACTTTAACGGTTTAAAACGCGATGTTTATATATTAGTTACTTAATTTTCATTTTCCAGCCCGAACTGTTTAATTTTATACTGTCTGTAGCACCTTTACACTTTTGTTGTACACTTTAACGGTTTAAAACGCGTTATATATTAGTTAACTAATATACAGCAGCTCTACAGCATTTATTATATTAATAGAACGGTTAATTATATGATTCTCTAATTGGTATTCTACCGGTAATTCTCTAATACAATTCACACAGCCATCAATCACCGTCAATCACGATATCAATCAAGAGATATTATTATTATTGATAAGGTGATAACAATTGTGAAACACAAATAAAGATGATAAAATTATTGTATGAAAAACAATTAATTAATCGAGAAATTTGAGGATAATACCTGGTGATGACTATCTTCTTTCCGAGAAAGAAATTCTTTATAAAAAATACTATAAGCGGAAAATTTTATCTCTAGTATCTATCTAGCTATCGAAAATTCCAAATGAACGATAACAAGGTAACAAAACTAGTATAGGTAAATACTGTCTATAGTATACGCGAGTAGTGCACAATTAAATAAAACATTTAAACGGTTTAAAACGCGATATATTAGTTAAACTTATTTGATAATTATTTTTAACTTGAGCCCGACGTTTCGGATGCTTTGCAGCAGCCGCGGTCACGGGGAGTAGTATAGATGCCTATCAAGGTAGAGTAGTATTGTCAATAGTACACATTTAAATGGACAACGGGCTCGTTGGTCGGGAGCAATGAATGGCTGATAATCAACTAGTCGAAGGTTGATCCCCACCGGGTCCAATATGTATCCAATTTTTTAATTCAAAAATTTTCTGAATCATGTCGGACTTTGGAAATCTCGATGTTAAATGGGAGGTAGGAATATAACTGCGTCCGGGTCAGTGATGGAAACGCCGTGAAGTTTAATCGCGTTTCCGAATATCCAAAGCCAAAATAAGGCGACAGCACATCTTGCTTAGATGCTATATGATGGGGTATATCACCACCCAGTGAACCCACGCTTATCTTTCTCTATCATAAAGAAAAAACACTTTTACGGTATAAAACGCGAAATATATAAGATAAACTTGTTTACAACTTACGTAAGTATTTAAATAAAACACTTTAACGGTTTAAAACGCGATATATTAGTTAAACGTATTTGAACGGGGAGTCTCCCCGTGACCACGGCTGCTGCAAAGCATCCGAAACGTCGGGCCGAAGTTAAAAATCATTTTCAAATAAGTTTAACTAAAATATCGCGTTATAAACCGTTAAAGTGTTTTATTTAAATGTGTACTACTCGCGTAAACTATAGACAGTATTTACGTAAGTATTTTAATTATATATAGTAATTAAGTAGTTTTAACTACGACCTCACGTTTCTGATGCTTTGCAGCAGCCGCGGTCGCGGGGAGACAGTTTAAACAATATTTTTCCCGTTTTAAACCATACTACTCGCGCTCCCCTCTATTTCTTTGGTTTGTGACTGAAACTTTACTTTCAAAAAAAATAATCATCAAAAACGAACAACGAAATTATGCCCTTACGAACATAATAAGCAGGTATCGAATTGAGAACCTAATATTTTTAAAGCCGGTTAAAAACGATTATTTCTCTTATTGTATGTCTTAGCCAAGTACTACCTATATAATAATATATTTAGACAAAACTCATCTTCGAACGCCCCCAAACTCACTCAAGCGTATTTATATGGTAAAAGTCTAAAGATATCCTATAAATTACAGTGGTCTTTGTCGATACTAACTTGAAGTAGCAGGAAATCGAAGTAATGTTGAAAATATTACATCTCGCTTAAAATTCATTTTCATGTCTGATATTTTTATGTCAAAATACAATCTATACTAATATATAAAGCCGAAGTGTTTGTTTGTTTGTTTGAACGCGCTAATCTCAAATCTACGAGTTGAAAAATTATTTTTGTGTTGGTTAGAACATATGTCGAGGAAGGCTTATAGAAAACATTGCGCTGTAACTAAAAGGAGCGTATAAACCGCGGGAAATGTGGAAAAAATTGAGAAATTTATTTATCTCTGTGGGTTTCACATGCGTACGCTGCGAAAACAGTTCAAGATACCCTAAAAATATGTCTATCTATTAAGATTAACTCGCAAGAACAACGGGCTGCGACTGACGTCGTTGGTAACAGCTTAAATGTATAAAAATGAAGTGTTCCGCAATAACAAATAACTATTCTACGCGGACGAAGTGGCTGATAAAGCTAGTTTAAAATAAACTGCTACTGGATTTAATTGCTTTCGTTCAGGAAGGCCACAGAAGTCTGATCAACTATATGTCTGTAAGTAAAATCAATGAAACAGACACAGAGAGGTGCTCGCCCCACAATGGGAAATGTTATTAAATTCATACTAAATCTAATATAGAAATTCCATAAAATCCACGCTTGCGTAACGTTTAACATGGTGATGCAAAAGACCCGCAACTTAGATGTGTTTACTTGGCGATTGGCCCCATTCTTTAAAAAAAAACAAGTTTTGTCTTTAACGGTATATCTCGTAATCGGACCACAGAATTTGCATGCTGCAAATACGGACAATATCTTCCTAAACTTGTCGCCGACTGATAACCCGGCCACCCATCTGTGATACGAGTGATGAAAAGCTGGACGCATTGTGATCCAATAGACATCGATGAGAGATTGCGGTTCATATTCGGATGTCCGCGATAAAAACGCGGCACCAGCGTGCGTTGACACCGGCGTCCACCTGCCGTGTGGGGGGAGATTCGAAAATCGAACGATTCACAAATGTATGCGCGCGCGCAGTTTTGCGTGTCATATCGCGTCAGTCGATCGCTGGAATCCGCTGGAGGCGGTCGCGTTCGCGTTTCGGTGTGTGATTCGTGTTCCTAACTGGGATTTTGTTGATAGCCGAGCGAAATTCTTGTAAGTCGATTGCTGATTATGCCCGCGAAAATCATTGTACCGTTTGATAAGGTATTGTGAAATACGCGCAATATCTGTACGTTTGAATTATATTTACATTTTTATTAGAGGAATACTAAATAGGTATATCTTAGTTCACGCGGCGGTAGTGCGTAAGTGGTACAAGACATTCCTTAGTATAATTCGCATATTTCGTCCGAACCGGTCGCTTGAACAGCTCCTAATTAAAAATATAAGCACGTTAGCTCTTATATTCAATTGTTTTTAAATAATTTATACTAATCTATGCATTTTTTAATTAACCATAGGGTCAATTATTCGATGTTTACTATGTGAACGGAGTCACGTGTAATACATAGTAATTCTCCTATCAAAATTGTTAATATTTCCTAAAATAACTCAACAAAATATATTAGTTAAACTTATTTGAACTACAGACAGTATACAACTCGATCGATTGTCTGCAGCTTACATTAAAACATTATTGACTGCTTAAAATGCAAAAAATGTACTTTAATAAATTTTGACGTATCGTGGGCTCATACCTAACTGCTGAAACGCATTCGTAGTTAAACGACGGTAACTTATTGATTTCGAGTTTTAAACGGTTGTATTTTATTTACTCTCGATTAATAAATGTATTTTGCATGTAAGGCCAGGAAAGGCTAAAGCTTTGATACTATCATTAAATCACTTTTGGTATACTATACAAAAATGTACTATAAAATTCTTATATTATCTGACTTAGACCTTTTTACATTACCTTATTATATTATTTTTATATAGGCCCCCACCCCCCACCACATCTTACAAATTTCACTTATTTCGTTATCCTGAAACATGATATTTTTCGTATGGATTACTTACATTTGTTACTTTATTCTTTGTTTCCATTTTATTGTACACTAAATTAAATTTTATTCTTTTGATACGTAGTACATCTACTTACTGTTGGTATTTATATGACTAGCTATGCCAGCGACATCGTCCGTCATCTTTATTCACTTAAGCTGTTACCCACGACGTCAGTCGCGTCCCTTCCCATCGTTCTTGCAAGTTAATTTTAAAAGCTAGACATAAACTGTCGCGGACTTTTTTTACATTTAAAGAGGAATAATTTTTCATACATATTTTTTTGGGTGGTTTGAACCGTTTTCGCAGCGTACGCATCTGACACCCACAGAGATGAAAATCTTCCCCGTTGCGTGCACATTTCCCGCTGTATCTTCGCCTTTATTGATCACAACGCGATGTTTTGTAGCCTATAGCCTTCCTCGATAAATGCTGTAACACAAAAAGAATTTTTCAATTCGAACCGGTAGTTTCAGAGATTAGCGCGTTCTAACAAACAGACTCTTCAGCTTAAATTAACTTACTGCGTAAAATTAGTGCAATTAAGACTTCGACGTCGTTCGTTCAAAGAAAAGACTAATTTAGTTTATATAATAAAATTGATTTAATTATAAATAATTATGTAATATGCGCTTACGCAATAACTCTCGAATAAGGAAGGTCATTTGGAAGTCAAATTGTCCATATACCTATTTCTTAATTTAAACCTAATTTTTCATAAATTAAATGCGTTATTTTAATAATTTCAAGGCAATTCAGTAGATTTTAATTACCCGTTTAATATTTTGATTTTAAAACGATTTTTATTTTTGCAGCAATTATTGTAAAAAAAAAAATATTTATTCTTCGCATATAATATCACTATAGTGAACTTTAATCGACGGTGTAAGCATCATTTTGAAAGGAAGATATTCATATTAGAATAAAACACTTTAACGGTTTAAAACGCGATACAAATTAATTAAACTTGTTTTAGAATTTTTGTAACAACGGCTCGATGTTTCGGATGCTTTGCAGCGACACCACGGCTTTTTTTGGCAATAATTTATACAAATAAAATAAAATCCGTCAATGGCAAACATTGTATTAAGCCCCAGCGTGTACATACAGACAAACAGACAGGATCGATTAGAAAATGTTTTCTATTTTTCCCATTTATGTCCTAACCTCTTTTGATTGTTCATAATTTTGGTTTAACGTCGACGAAACAGATGGCGGTAGCGTAGCAGATTTGACTTTGACATTAGCGACACCCTTCAACTTCACTTCCCCCGTGACCACGGCTGCAAAGTGTCAGTATTTTCGTGTTAAAAAAAATAATCTTACGAATATGTTTCGTGTTTTAATCCGTTTAAAGTGTATTTCAACCTTACATAAAATTATCGACAATCCAGTGTGGTTCTACATAGATGAAAAAAAAACTAGAAAACATAAATGATCCTATCTCTTTGTCTGTACGGGCTGATCTCCGAAAATACTGATACGACTTTTCGTTTTTTTTTTGAGAATTTATATCCGTCAAGGACAACGTGAAGTAGAAATAAAAAATAAAAAAACACAAAAGAGGAAAATGAATATACAATGACTGACCATAATAAAATATTACAATGAACTTAACGATAAGATAATAATAGACAGGAAAAATTAATTGTAATAGTAAGCAATTGTTCTTAATTGACGTCGGCTTATAAACTATGTGTAGGTAATCTCTCTCGTTTTGTAATGTTAGAGGACAGGCGAGCATAGGGTCCACTTAGAAGGAGAAATACCCCTGACATTTACTATACAGTTAAGATATGTTGTTGACCTATTTTCCCTTTGGCATTCAAATATCCACAGACTGAGTCGAAAACGCGAATGTTAATCACCTTATTGTATAGGGTTGACCGCCACTGCAGCCAAATGGTTAAACGTATTGCACGAGAGGTCCGTCCTGGTTTCGAATCTCAGGAAACGAAAAAAAATTCTTTCGGTCGGACATGGCACAGAAGTCTGATCTACTACTTTCCCGATGAAAGAACTGAATGATCAGTGAAACAGACACAGAAATGTGCTCGCCCCATGCCCCAGGGGGAAACGGGCTTTCACTTTCACTATTGCATAGGGTAGTCTAAAATCGGATCTGAAATAATTTGTTTCAGTATTTTTGGCGCGTTTAGTGCTGTAATGGTAGCAATGTGTATTTTATAATCGTGGAATTGATCACCACCGAGTCCTAGTTACAATAACTTTCCAGAGACATATTGGACATCGTCTAGAAATCTGTATGTTAAGTGGGTGGTAGGAATACCGTAATTCCGCCTGGGGCACGACGCGGTCCACAGATGAAAACGAATATCCGGAGCCAAAAGGTGGACATCGCATCGTGTTCAAGTGATACAACACTTAGTTAGAGTGTTTTACCTACCATCAAACCTACCAGTAAACGCGATGCTTATCTGTCTTCTATCATAAAACCTCTTCTGTATTTAATAATTTAAAACAAAGTCAAACGTGCTGCGCTAGCTCCATCTATCTCTTAAGCTTTGCAATATTAATATGCATAACAATAATGTGATGTTTTCCTTAAAATTACTTTGTATTACAATAACAAGTCTTGTAATTGTTGTTCTTTAGTTTTCCTACTGTTAATGTAATTAATATTAATTAGTTCACAGCCCTAACGCCGTTTAGGACAAGGACGGCCACAGGCTATTGTATTCAGTTGCGAATTTCATTTTTTATTTGAACGAGAATAATTAAGATTTTATTTTCAATCTTATCTTTTTTATTTATAACACTACTAACTGTGGCCGTGACTTCGTCCCCATAGAATAGTTATTTTGTCTATCAAAAGTTATGGCAAACCACATCCACTCCACATCTTTAAAGATTATGGCTGTTATCGACGTCGTTGGTCGCGCCCCGTCGTTCTTGCAAGTTGATCTTAAAAGATAGACTTATAGTGTTGCGGAAATTTCTTATATCATTTAAAGAGAATCATTCATTATTTTTGGGTGCCTTGAACCGTTTTCGCAGCGTACGCAACTGAAACTCACAAAGATTAATCATTTTACCAGATTTTTTTACATTCTGTATTACACGGCAGGAAGTTATTTTAAAACTAGAAGTATATTACATTAATTGTAATTAAACACATATAGTCCGAGTCTTAAACGGTTCAAAATGTTTTATTCATAACAAGCAATCTACTATAGTTACTGCTTAAAAAGTCTTAGAGTTTCGATTCTGATTAATGATGCAATTTTGAATTTGGAACTCAAATTTGAACCATCAAGTTACTTGGTTCTAATGTACCCCGTAGTATTTCCAATAACATTGTTTGCGCTTTCAGACTATAGCAAATACCTAAATGTTATAGTAGATGTAGCGGCTAGCAAAGGAGACATTAAAGGACTCACATACGTAAAGCCATCAATGCCTAGTTGCGGCCAAGGATCGTACTTTTCACAAATCCAGTAAAACCAATGACTAAGTTGACGAACAACTCCGACGAACGACGAACAACAATAGCAATAGTTTTTTTACGCGCCAAAGGTTGTTTTTGCTAAACAGCTTTCTATGTGCAAGCCAGTTCGGAATTTAAGGAAACCTTCGATAAGTTACCTCTTTCGTCGCCACGTTGCGGAGTTAGATCGTTCCATTTATAAATGATATAAGTCTAAATTTAAAAAATAAAAAAAAAACGATACATTGTTTCCGTCGGCCAGGGCGCGAATACTTATTCGCCCATGTCCAAAACGGGGAAACGGTAAGCTGATCTGATTAAATATTGTCTAATTAAAACCCCTTTAACGGTTTAAAATCGCGAAATGTACCGTTACATCGGCTGCTGCAAAGCACCCGAAACGTCAGGCTGTAATTACTCTAACTAACTAATTAGAAAAAGTTTTACTAATAAATTTTTTAACTAGTACTCCTTTAAATAAAACACTTATAACGGTTTAAAACGCGAAATTATTATTAAAAAAGTTTTGTGTACATAAAAATACCATTAATGAGTAGAGGTGTAGGAGTACGGGTAGAGGCAGAGTAGCCTAACTGCAATTTAATGAATTGACTTATTTATATTTGTATAGTCTAAAAATGTTAATCTACAAGAGCACAGTGATCGAAAATGGTTAACATAATTCCTACACAATTATTATTACAAACTCATTTTCGCCTAATAGCGCATTTTTATTTGAGAATCATGTTTTTCGTTATTAGGCCATTCTGTCTCTAGCCTCATATAAAAGAGCAAGTTGAATAATAAAATGCATAGATTAGACGTGCAGGAAGTCGTAATAATTCTATCGTGGTCGGTGATTGTAGGTCGCTGGACAAGTGAAAGGACAACAACACAAGCGAGGTCCTTTTGAGGCCGGCGCGGTGCCGGAACATTTCTCTCACCTTGACGGACCTGGAAGCTATTTTGGTCCAGTCAAATTAGATAACGTAATTTACAACCTACATTCTGAGTTCATATAACATCTAAACAAGGTGCGCCGTCGACCTATTACGCGATTAAACGCGCGTCTTTTCATCTGTGGACGGTATATAGTAGTATAGTATAGTCCAACATGTTTCAGGAAAAATATTCCGGTTTCAGTCGCTCTTAATGTAAAGGCAAAATGTAAAGCATTCTGTTTATATATTATATTGTTTTACTTGTTTGAAAACTTTAATAATTTTTCATACGATGCCAGTATATAAATTAAGAATCGCACACATTGCGCGTAAGAGTTGAAAAACGTGTAGGTTACGGTAGCTCAATTGGTTAGAGCAACAGGAACGCCGTGGATGCCGGATCAAGTCCCGCCCGCGTCACTTTTCGATCTAAATGGATTTTGAATTTAGAATAATTCTCATTTAAGCCGTAGTATAACTTTGTTCTATCATTTCCTGTTATGGCTAAAGGTACCTAAATAAATATTCGTCAGTCCATAATTCTATATTTCCTACTGTCCATAATTGAACTGTGCCACTGGTCTGATCGAAATTACGTATTCAGAACGTCACAGGTCAGAGGCGGATTTTAATATACGTAACAGTGATCCGTACATATTTCATTGCGTTACGTCAAATCGGAGGTACTATTATTTGACACGTTCAAATTAAGAATACTATCATGTTTAAATAAAACACTTTAACGGTTTAAAACGCGAAGTATATTAGTTAAGCTTATTTGAATATTGTTCTTAACTTCGGCCCGACGTTTCGAATGCTTTGCAGCAGCCGTGGTCATGGGGAGGTTAAAGATGAAGAATGTCTCTGACGGCAAAGTAAAAATTTTAAAAACATTTAACGGTTTAAAACCCAAAATGTACTACAGTTATTTACAATTTTTTTAACTATAGAACTACGTTTCGAATGCTTTGCTACAGTCTTGGATGTGGGGATCCCGTTTTAAACAGTTAAAAGTGTTTTATCTTAAAATGTACTACTCGCGTAACCTGCAGACAGTATTAACTGAGTCGAGTTTACTTATTGACTTATTTACAACATACACGATGGAGTCTCCCTGTGACCACACTGCTGCAAAGCATCAGATACATCGGGGTTTAGTTAAATTAATGTTAAAAGTGTATTATTTAAACAATTCAGTAGTAAAATAAATTGTCTGCGAAAATAGCGTTATCAAACATTTAAGATAAGAAAATGTTGTATTCAATTCTATTAATTTAAACGGATTTTTCCTTTTTACATTTTATTGTCTCGCTAATCTTACGGTCAAAGATTAATTTGACTTCTTGTTGTAGTTGTCTCGGACCGGTTTTGGCGAAATCTTGATTTGAGTTTTAAAGCAAGTCGGTCTTATAGCAAATCATCAACGAATCGTAGATTCGATTCCCACTGCGTTTAACAAGTTTTTAACATTGTCTATAGTTTACGCGAGTAGTACACATTTAAATAAAACACTTTAACGGTTTAAAACGCGATATATTATGTAGTTAAAACTTCGGCCCGACGTTTCGGACGCTTTGCAGCAGCCGTGGTCACGGGGAGACTAAAGATGGTGGATGTCTCTGACGTCAAAGTAAAAAATTGCTACGCTTGCGCCATCTGTTCCGTCGAAGTTGGTATTTGGCGAAATGTCGGGCCGAAGTTAAAAATCATTTTCAAATAAGTTTAACTAATATATCGCGTTTTAAACCGTTAAAGAGTTTTATGTAAAAAATGTAAAGCTTAATTAAGAGGTTCAGGTGAAAATCTAACTTACGACCATTAGTATTAACCACGCGTAGCTATTAAACCAATCACATGCCATGCTTTCAAGCAATGTTCCTACACTAATCAATATTGCGGTGTAAAAATATATTTTTTTATAATTTTATTGTGTCCTAAAAGTAAAAAAATACCGCCGTCAAAGTTATGACCGCGAGTTATCTTTGATACGAACTTCTCGAATAGCCAGGGCTGTCAGCTGAAATGAAAAATTAAATAAATGTCACTAAAATAAAAACTAATAAATTTGATTGTGTATTAATTATTGTCTGTAATGCGCGCCCAGAACATGTCTCACTCCGAAAAGTTTTACCTAAATCTCAATAACGACGAAGCAGGTGGCGCTAGTGTAGCAGTTTTGACTATAACATTAGGGACAGCCGCCATTTGCGTTCCCCTCTCTACCACGGCTGCTGTAAATCATTCGAAACGCCGACCGTAGTTAAATAAAAATAATTTATTATTATAAAAAAATTATATTTCGCTTTAAACCGTTAAAGGTTTTGTTTACTAGTGATTATATCGTAAAATGGGCTGACAAGTAGCATAAGTTTCAAGCCATTGGATAACCTATTACATCGTATAGTTCGTGTTTAAAACAGTTAAAATGATTTTGTTTTTTTATTTCTAGCGTAAACGATAGATCTAATTTCAATGTAGTTTTAAGCCGTTTAAATTGTCTTATTTAATTTTAATTCAACATAGGTCGTGTTTAAAACCGTTAAAATGATTTTGATTATGTTTACTAGCGTAAACGACAGATTTAGTCTTTGTTTCCTTTTAGTCTATTGACTTTTAAGCATACAAGACTGCTACGGAGTTATTAAAATGTCTCCATGTGAGCGAGCCCTAACGGTTTATAAGGCAAAGTACAGATCAGCTGTTGCCGGCCATGTCCGAATATCATCCGATGCCACACCATTGCTGACGGCCAATCAGCGTTGAGCCGCGATGAGGTCGACATGCGCGCGCGGCGTTTTTTTCATACGTCGCTTTTACGTGATTCAAACGCTGTTTTCGAGTTTTTTGGCGTAAAAGATCTTAAATACTGTCCGTAGTTTACGCGAGTAGTACACATTTAAATAAAACACTTTAACGGCTCCGAACGCGATATACATATATTAGATAAACTTATTTGAAAATTATTTAACTTAGACACGACGGCAGCGGTCACGATCGAGTGATCCCGATCATGACCCTTATGGGAACTTTCCAAAGCCTTATAAGGACAAAATGATTCTCAATAGTTAATAATTTTATCCTAGTCACGTATCGCGTATTAAAAGTAGATCCAAGTTCAAGGTCGATTATATCATTGTCAATTAATCGACTCGTCAGAGCTGAGTGGTTAGAGATATATATATTTACTGGCTGTGTCAGCGACTTCGTCCGCGTGGAATAGTTGTTTGGCCATCCAAATTCGTTTATGCACACTCTTCTTTATAAGTTTAAGCTGCCCACGACATCGGACATTTTCTTTAGATGATATAAAGCGGAATCATTACTTATATGTGTTTTTTGGCTATCTTGAATCGTTTTCGCAGCGTACGCATCGGAAACGCACTAAGAAGAATATTTCTTTCCCGTTTTTTCTACGTTGTCGCTATTTCATTGCTTCCATTAGCGCGTTCAAACAAACTCTTTATATATTAGTGTAGATATTACGTTCCCCTGTGACCATGGTTTTAGTTGAATAATTATAGATAAAATATATCGCTTAGATGTGTTAAATGTCTACTACTCGAGTAAAGTAGAGACATATGAATTGCCCAAATAAGGCTTAGTAAGGCAGGAAGACGGACAATCATAAACTTCAGAGCCATATATCATCTACACAAGATGTGTTGCCTACTTATTTTCGGAGATACGAATTCTGCGGTTTGAACGTGAACTAACGATTCTTAAATCTATACTAATATTATTAAGCTGAAGGTTTTTTTAAACGCGCTTATCTTAGAAACTCCCGGTTCGAATTCATCTAGTACCTATAGTGGGTAATGTGAAAAAAAAGGGGGAAAATGTCCACGACGATATATGTCTGTCTTTTAGGATTAACTAGTAAGAACGACGTCAAAAAAATATGTTATGTATGTTAAAAAAATATCCCCAAAATAAATATTTTACGCGGACGAAGTCGCTGGCGCAGCTAAGTGACAAATATAAGTCGATTATTATAATAATCGATAATTAAGTATCGATTATTCTGATTCGAACTAGTTTTTATCGCGCCTTATCACAACCCTATTGACCTGCGATTTTACAGTTATCTGTGGATTAAAATTGTATCTGCAAACATCTATATCCTTTATTTACACAAAAATATGATCTTTGTTTTATACCTTTGTACTATGAGTCTGTCTGTCTTGTCTGCAATGACGGTACGATTGAAATCTAATAGATACCGGGTTCATTTTTATTGCGACATGGAAAGTTTATTTGCGTTTTATTGTCTATGGAAAGACTAACTAGCGGCACAGAGTCAGAATTGTTAAGCTGTCTAAGAACGACACTGACAGTGTCCGATAACATTTACGGCACGGGGAGCAAGTACCCGGCCAGTTTCGCCGAATACCAACTTCGATGAAGCGTGGCGCTAGCGTAGCAGTTTTTAACTTTGACGTCAAGAGACATCCTCCATCCGCGATATATTTTAGTTGGCCCTGGCCAACTAACATATATCGCGTTTTAAATCGTTAAAGTGTTTTATTTAAAAATAACTTATTTTTGAAGTATTCTAACACAATGCGATATTAGGAAACAATTTATTTCTTTTGGAATCGAGAGCAATAAACATTATATCTTTATTTGGCTAGAAGCTTTAACCTTTCCTCAAAGCAGTCCCATTTTGTTGCTATAATTTTCTGTTTTGGAAGCAAAGAAATTTTATTCCCGTTCATATAATTACTACACAGAGGAACGTACCAAATATTGTGTTACCTTTATTAACCACAGCATTCTATGAAATGATGATAGTTAAATCTTAAGGAGTGTCGTTCTTAGTAAGCTTCCCAATTTTACCGCTAGAGGCGCGCGAATTACCTCTGTTACGCCATTACGATCGGAACCAATTCTATTTAAACATGATTAACGGTAAAATTTGCTGGTCACTGGGTTGAAGAGGATAATACGGCCAATTGAATCTCATTCAAAGTTTTTAAGTCAGGGATTTTGCAACAGATACTAAATAATTGACATAGTCACGCTATCTTAATTGAAAAGTAAATTAAAATAATTATCTATGGTTCATAAGTAAATAAATATATTTTATTATCTTTAAATTATATTTATTTATTTTAAATGAAAAAAACATGTTTGTCTGTCTGTTCGTCGCGATTCTGCAGAGTGTTCAAAAGGGCAACATAACTAAGAAGTACACCCAAGAAACTCAGTCCGGCTTTTACATTGTTGTGAATTTATTAACCTAAGGAGCAATTCATATAACTTACTGCCAGGCGGTCTTGTCATTAAACAAATCGTGCAGACAATAATACGCCCTTTGAGACAATCTAAATTTTATAACTTTCTTAAATTTATTTATCGATAAATTTGAAACCTCGACTGGCAATGTATTATTCATATAAATACAATTCTTCGCAAATGAATTAGATATTTTACGGATTTGGGGATAGCTAGTATATCCTTATTTTGTAAGTAAGTTCGTAAGGTTGTCTGGCTGTTCGGCCGCATAAAATTGCCTGTTCACAAGACATACACAAATCTGTGGCCGTTATAACTTATTATTTTTATCTATTACAGATTATACCAGGACAAGATTATACAAAGGCGCAAGATCATCGAAGTCGCATAAATTTGTAAAAAGGAAATCAAAACGCAATGTCGTCAAAAGCAATATACGAAGCGAACGGAAAAGATTTGATAAACAGGTAATTTATATACTGTAGCTCACGCGAGTAGTTATGCAAAATAAATACTTTACGGAAAATGTAATATATTTAACTTTTCAAATTTCACCTACAAGTCAATAGTTATAAAATGAATTAGAAACAAATTTACTAATTTATTTCACTTTTCAACCCGTTAAATTTGTTTTATTAGTTCTTCGTAACTTAGGTTTAATTATGAATTACTATATGTCTTCAGATCATGTGAGTAGTACATATTTAAATAAAACACTTTTAACTGTTAAAACGCGAAATATTATTAAACTTATTATTAATTTAAATAACCCTCTGGCGTTTCTCCAAATATCAACGATGGCGAAAGAGATGGCGCTATCGTTGCAAATTTGGATTTTGAAAGAATTTGTCTGTTAAATACCGATGTTGTAAGTTCGATTCCCGTCTGTCAATTTTTTTTAGTTTTATATTTTTTTAATGTTAAGTAATTTATCTATTTTCAGACACATTGGGTCAGGCACAGCGCTCGTCCCCTGCCGCTTTGCTGTGTTCGAACAAGGGACAATATGGGAGGACGAACTTGGGAAGAACCCATGGTTAAGTAAGGAGGTAAGTTTTTATGATAGAGGAGTACAGACAAGGAAGGGGGGCGTTTTGGTTCATTCCGTGCAGTGCTCTTCAAATGTTATATGGCTGGGGTCTACTTCTCTTTCCATCTACATTATAAAAAAAATTGTGGACTGTGATTGTGACGTCTCTTCGAAAATACCTTTCTTGCATGAAGCATATTTCTGTGTCTGTTTCAATCTACATTTTATCTGATCTATATTTACAGTCACTTTAGTCGATCATTCATCATCTTCTCTTACCATCCGCACCAAAAATTTTGCCACGGGATTCAAGCCCGCGCAATTAAGCATCGAGCCATTGTGAATTTCGTATGTTAATTGATTCTCATTCTTTACAGCAATTAGTGGTCAAACCCGATCAGCTGATCAAACGGCGGGGCAAACTCGGTCTCGTCGGCGTGAACAAGAACGCTGCTGAAGTGAGGAAATGGATCAGCGAGCACTGCGGCAAGGAGCAGCAGGTCGGCACTGCTGTCGGCAAGCTGCGGCGGTTCGTCGTCGAGCCGTTTGTCAAACATCAGGCTGTGAGTATTGTGTAAAAGTGACTTCTGACGGGCCCGTTGGTCTAATGGTATTTCTGATAATCAACGGGTCGTTGCTTCGATCCCCACCGGGTTCAACATGGAAATCTGGATAATGAAATGGGTGGTGGGAATATAGAAATTCCACGGTCCACAGATGAAAAAATCGTGAAGCTTATTCGCGTTTCGATTTCAGTCTGTGGTCGGAATATCCAAAGTTAAAACAGGTCGACAGCAGATCTTGTATAGATTTATATGGCTGTGGTATTTCATTTCCTATCAAGTGGACTCCATGCTTGTCCGACACCCACTATATTAAGAAATAGACCCTAAAATAGAGGTGAAGTTAGATTCATCGATCCCCCTCTTTTTATTGATGGGGAGAATTTTAAAAAATGGGGGTTCAGTTAAACGGCGGGGTTACAGCAAAGTAGTACAGACTAAAATTGTAGATCAAAAAGTAACCATTTCCGTGATATATCAGTTGAAGAATTGAAAAAAATATTTTATTCGTTCGTCGATTTCAATTCATTTATAATTAATATATTATTCTAAAAATTCATACCAATTTTAAGCTCCGTGGGAATTCATTTAAGCAAAGTCTAATTAGACTCGAGTATAATTAAATCCGATGAAACGAGGCGCGCGCGCATATGTACTTGTCACCACTAATCCCTTGTTGACGTCATCTTAGTACTCCTCTAAAAATATTTATATTTGTTTTCAGAACGAAGAAATGTACCTGTGCATCCAGTCTGGAAGGAGATCTGACACAATCATGTTCCACCACCAGGGCGGAGTCGACGTTGGAGACGTCGACGCTCTGGCTGTACGACTTGACGTGAGTACCTCTGTCAATGCAGTATCAATTCCACTCAAACATTTTGAAATCGTTTAAAATTAAACAATTGTTAAATCAGTCAGTTTTATACAATTCCAACAATTTTACAATCTAACAAAGTCTGTATCAAGAATTCGCCATCTTTGAGCATTATTAAGTATTATATAATATAACTCAATTGAATAGAAATATGTCGAGATACGCCGAGTAACGAGTACCGAGTTTCACTCGGTTCTATCTTTTTTAACCGAATACTGGGCCGAGTAACTCGGTTTAGTCTACTTCCCACCCGTCACAACGTCGACTCGCATTGATACAACCCTCACCCCGCCTTACTACCCCTTTTAACTACCAGTCCAGGGATCGTAAACGCGTTAATTGTTAAGATATTCAAAAATTTCCTAATTACTATTAGTTATGGATTAACACTTGTTTGAAATATATCTACCTAAACATATTGCTTTTCTTAAACAAAATATGCTCGTTCAAATAACACAGTGTAACCGAGTTATTCGACCGAGTACGAGTATTAAAAAAACCCGCCGAGAATACCGAGTATCAACCGAGTACTCGGCCCTTCTCTAGAAATATGTTTGAAAAAAAAACAAGGGTTAAAGTCTTGTTCAAAGTCAATAGTAGTCATGAACGTTCGTGTTATAGGTTTTAGGCGGTATCAAACTAACAGCGTCCCCAAAAGTAAATAATTTCAACCTAGGCGCATCTTTGGGTTAATTCGTAATTTGTACTATTTTAAGATCCTGTCGTACCGTACCGAGAGACGTACTTATTGAGTACGACAACGCTTCGACATATGAACACTATTTTTGTTTGTTAAGATACAAAAAATGCGTATTTAAAATACTTAAACTACAGTAAACCACTGAGCCAAAGTGGCATTTAACATTATTGACAATCTTCCAGGTACCCGTTGACACGTTTCCGACGGGCGAAGAAATCGACACAGTGCTTCTAGCCAACATTAAGACACCGGCGATAAGAAGGTATTTTATCACAATTATTCAAAGAGAGCGTTAAGGAGACGTTTTTCAGACACAATCAGACCCAAAATGTATTTTCAACTGTCTGTAGTTTGTATGTACGCTCAAATATTAAAGCCTACGCAACCGATTTTGATGCGTTTTTTTTTAAATGAAAGAGTGATTCAAGAGGAACGTTTTTATATACAACGTTCATAGAGTCTATAGTTTGTGCGAGTAGCACACATTTGAATAAAACATGGTCTCCCTGTGACCAAGGCTGCTTGCTGCAAAGCATCCGAAACGTCGGGCCGAAGTTAAAAATTATTTTCAAATTAGTTTAACTTATATATCGCGTTTTAAACCGTTAAAGTGTTTTATTTTAACGTTCACAGTTTTTTCGGTAGTATATTTAGTATCAGCATTGCACCCCAGCGAAGCCGGGGCGAGACACTACTATTTAAATACCACTTTCAATGATTTAAAACGCGAAATATATTCGTTTAATTTATTCAGCCAGTTTTGCCATCAATATAATACGACGGAATAGATGGCGCTAGCGTAGCAGTTTTTAGTTTGACATTAGGGACACCCTCCATTTTCAGTCCCCCGCGACTATGGCCGCTGGAAAGCATCCGACGTTAAAATGATTTGTAAATAAATTTCACTAATACATTCCGCGGTCTAAGCCGTTAAAAGTATTATATTTAAGTGTCTACTATTTGCCTAAACAACGGGCAATACTTAATTTGCCAACTTATTGTTTTAGTCCCCTCGTAACCATAGCTGCGACAAAGCATCTGAAACGTTAGGCTGTAGTTTAATTTGGAGCTTTGGAGTCGTACAAACGTGTTCCCAGGGCTCCCTTAAGGCACCGTAGAAGGCTGGTGGTGTGTTTGGTGGTTCTGGTCGGCTATACGATTTACCACACTCACGTCACACTTGCCCGACGTGGGCGTGCATTAGGCATTCACACCATCAGTTAAAAAAAAGGTGTGAACGTGTACAGAATGCGTGTATCCGTTCTATCTTTGGGTTACGTAAATATGATCACGTATCCGAATAATGCCGAAAACTTAACTGGCTTCCGATCCGCTCGCGTCGGAACCTTCATGTCCTTGTTCTCCTTTATCGTATCATTTTCGACCCTAAATCCCCGGCCTATTTAAAAGAAAACTTTCTTCCTTTAAGCTCACATAATTTGAATCTTCGCTCGATTCATAATCTTTTATTATTTATTCCTGCGCATAAGACTTCCTTCTTTAACAACTCCTTCACTAATAAATCTCTGGAACTCTCTTCCCTTAGAAATCAGAAAAGCTCAATATCCCGTACTTTTAAAGTCTCAGTTACCAAATTTTATCTTTCCAGCTGTTAATTGCCTTTCTTTTTCATGATCCATTCTAACACCACCTACCTATAGTCCTTTTATTTTATTTTCTGTTTTTCCCTTCACTTCAGGTTGCCTGGAAGAGATCGCTGTTTAGCGATAAGGCCGCCTTTTAGTTATAACCTAGTACATAAGAATTTATTGTTGTAAACCATTTCTGTGGTGTTTGTAATTAATAAAGTTAATAAATAAATAAGGTGTAGTTTGATAATTAAGAAACAGTTAACGTACGTCCCGTTATTATTTCTTAAAACTGTATTATATAATAAACATGGCACCCACATGTTTTTCAGAATGTTGTCAACCTTCATTTTATCCCTCTACCGAGTGTTCGTGGACCTCTGTTTCACTTACATGGAAATCAACCCCATCGTGGTGACGAATGAGAGGATCTACCTCCTGGACCTGGCCGCCAAGCTCGACCAGACAGCGGACTTCATGTGCGCGAAGAATTGGGGGGAAATAAGCTTCCCTCCACCGTTTGGTAGAGACGCGTACCCCGAGGAGGCGCATATTGCGGACTTGGACGCGAAGAGTGGGGCCAGTTTGAAGGTGAGTCTCGGTGATTATCAAAAAGACAGACGGATTTCTTTTTACTGTCCTTATTTTTTATCTTTTAAATTGACCATAGTTTATACCAAAAAAGACAATTGACGATCAATTCGATAAAATCTTCTTTTTTTTTATTTTACAAACAATCTTTTTTATACATTAACACATTTGAGTTTTATGGACGTTTAATTTTTTTAATAAAACATTATGTCGGTTTAAAACGCGAAATATTAGCGAGGTTATATTTGATTATTATTGTTGTTTAACAAAACACATTTTACGTTTTAAAACGAAGACATCTATAAATTAACAATGACGCAATTTTAACATGCAGACTAAAAAAAATACTTATATTTGATAGGGTTTTAAACGGTCAATAATTATGTCAAATTTATACAAGACTTGAATCATAGTTAAACGCATTAGCTTAGAACTTATATATATATGATAATATTTTACAGTTGACAATCCTCAACAAATCGGGCCGGATTTGGACAATGGTAGCAGGGGGCGGAGCCTCTGTAGTTTATACGGACACCGTATGCGCGCTAGGTGGCGCTGCGGAGCTCGCCAACTACGGCGAGTACTCGGGCGCACCGACCGAGAGTCAAACCGCGGACTACGCTAAGACAATATTCAGTCTTATGTGCAGGGATAAACATCCTAATGGAAAGGTCGGTATACATACAGTGTGTTGATTTTAATATCATATACAGGGTGCCTGCAGACTTGTCATAGAATCTATACCTATATTATAAAGCTAAAGAGTTTGTTTGTTTGGACGCACTAATCTCAAGAATTACTGGTTCGAATTGAAAAAAACTTTTATGTTGGTTAGAGATTTATTAAGAATTACTTAAGTCAAAGATTTAGAGCAACAGCACAAAACGCTGTGAATGCAAGTTCAAGTCCTGCTCGCGTCTATACTTTTTTCAGTTTATAAAGTTTCATAACTTTGCCCAGTCACTAATTCTGGTACGCTTGCAGGTGCTGATCATCGGTGGTGGTATAGCCAACTTCACAAATGTGGCGGACACCTTCCGCGGTATTATCACGGCCATAGAGACGTACAAGGACGCGCTTCTGCAGTACAATGTCACGATATTCGTTAGGAGGGGAGGTCCCAACTACCAGGAGGGCCTTAGGTGGGTATTGTGTGATTAGTCTGTAATGTGGGGGGAGGGGTATGAAAGTGTGTAAGCGAATGTACGCTTAATTAGAATCGCTAGGGGAAAAGTGGGGGGGATGGAGCATTTTTTCAGATAAACATAGAAAATGGTGATACAGAAAATAATTACTATTCAAACTTATTGTAATTATTACTGAACTTTTATAGAATAATAAACACATGAAATCGCCACCTTAATCTGTGAAACGAATAAAATTGTATCATTCTGAATCCGTTGATTACTTTTCCAGGCAAATGCGCGAAGTCGGTCATCGCTTGCGCATACCGATGTACGTGTTTGGACCAGAGGCCAACATGACGGCGATTGTTGGGCTCGCTTTGGGCCAAGCTCCGATCCCAGCAGACCATCAACTGGACTACGCGCCGAAGCAGTTGCCGAAACCACAGGTTGCTGTAAGTAAATACTGTCTGTAGTTTACGCGAGTAGTACACATTTAAATAAAACACTTTAACGGTTTAATACGCGAAGTATATTAGGGAACTTATTACAACTACGGCCCGACGTTTCAGTTGCTATGCAGGAATAAGTTGAATATTACACATATTCAACTTTGGCGTTGTAATCTGTTAAAAGTGTTTTAATAAGATATATCACTTTTGAAAAAGTAAGCTTTTGTCTGTCATCTATGCTATAGCATAAATAGTAGCTTATGTCATAGAAGACAGTCTCCCCGTGACCACAGCTTCCCCCCTCCCCCCCAGCCCCTCCACGGCTGCTGCAAAGCAACGTCGGGCCGTAGTTAAAATAATGTTCAAACAAGTTGAACTACTATATAATGTGTCATTTAAATTCCGTATTTGTTTGTTTCAGCCGGCCCCCAAAATCGAGTTGCCGGATTTGACTAACGCTCTCCTAGACCTGGTGTGCTCTCAGGCCCCGACCAAGATGGATTTGGGGCAGCAGATGTCCACAGCTAGACCGCTGTTCAGTGACAGAACAAAAGCTATTGTATGGGGCATGCAGAATAGGGCCGTGCAGGTAATGCCTCTAAATCACTGTGTCACTGAATCTTAAAATATTATTTAAATTTTATAAATAAAAATATTAATGATTCTTCACTTGGACCACCGCCGAAGTGAAGTCGGATCTTGTTTCGTATCAGCCAGATGTTAATATTTAGCTTGCATGAATATATTTAAAACCCGCGTGATGAAATCTAATCATTTTAATTTAAGTTTTTACAAGTGATGTAAAATGTGAATGAGAAAAAAATGTCTTTAAACCGAATGCGAAACACTACTTAACAGATGTGTTTATTGATGGATGTTTTTGTAATTGATACAATGAAGGTGATATTTTAGGAATTACGCATAAGTACTACCGCCGTCATATTTACTTCATAATTCTTATAATCTCATAAAAACATTGAAGAGAACAAGATTTGTGCTGCGAGTCAGTGGTAAACAAAGTTCCAAATTTTTTTTTTTTATAATATTTAATGGCCTGACAAAGTTCCTAACCGTCCCAACCATAGACAATGTGGTAATGACAGATGTCAACGTCATCCGCGCCATATTGAAGCGTACAAACAAGAAATTCATTAATTAACGTAACGAATTTCTTACTACTACGTCGAGTTTGAAACCTAATTTAAATTTGGAATTTTCTCAGATTTTTTAAATTAAAAGTTAAAGCCGGCCCTGTAGCTAGATGGTTACACGTGGTGCCTGACACTTCGTTAAGCGCGAGAGATCCTAGGTTCGAATCTCGGGAAAACAACAATTGTTATTAAAAAATACCGCCTCTGTAGCGAAATGGCTAAACGTTGCCTAGCATTGCGTTAAGAGCAAAAAGTCCTAGGTTGGAATCTCGGGAAAACGATGGATCGTTTCGGTTCGAATTTTAATGTATATAAAGCCATCGTGTGCATTAACATGTGAATAATAAAGTGAGTAATATCTCATTCCAGGCTATGTTGGACTTCGACTACATATCCCGGCGCGCGGAGCCGTCCGTAGTGGCAATAGTTTATCCGTTCACCGCTGATCACAAACAGAAGTACTATTTCGGAAACAAGGAAGTTTTCATTCCAGGTGGGTTAAATTTCTTAAACACGACTTATTGTGGATTTTATTTTAAAATTTAGCACTTCATACCCAACCTATATAGCACTATAGCTTTAAATTACAATATATTACTGAAAAACACATGTAGATCAGATGAGCTGTATAAGATAAGCGTGCATTAACACTTTAAAAGGTGCGTTCGGCGACTAAGCTTTAAAGTCAGTCTTTGGTTAGTCGAGGAACGGGCAACATATTTATATAAGTAAACAGCTCAAAAACGAAATGGTCGCACAGTATATAACATTTTAAATAAAACCCGGTCAACGGCTATTAAATACTGTGATTTTTCTTACCATTGGTAAAAAAAAAACAGTAAAAAAATAATATTAATTTATACCAACTATGACACCTTGTCATTTCTTTCATGGACACAGACATTGGCAGAATTTATTAAGAATGGGGAAGTCATCAAATTAATAAGATGACAGGCCTTTCAGAAAAGTGACATACCGCAGGGTATGCTATGCCTAACTTCAGAGTGGCGGGAATTAATGTATTACCAAAATATATATAATCATAATTAAAAGTATTTATATTAAATATTGTCTATAGTTTACGCAATATATATAATCCTATTATACGGTTGAAAAGAATTTTTAACTTCTGCCCCACTTTTCCGATTTTTTTCCCCCCCCCCCCCCCCCGGGGGTTCCCCCCCCCCCCCCCCCCCCCCCCCCAAATGGGTTTAACATATATGCGTTTTAAACCGTTGAAAGTGTTTAGTTAAAAGCGTATTTATATTATTTTATCTCCTCGGTTCCAGTGTTCTGTGACATGGACGTTGCGATGCGGAAACACCAAGAGGCGACGGTTCTCGTCAACTTCGCTTCTCTGCGGTCAGCGTATGACAGCACTATGCAGGTGTGTTTTTAAATTAAGAACTGTCAATATTTCAACAAAAAACAAATAAAGGCACGGAAAGAACTAATGATTTATTATAATAGTTTTTGTTAAATGATTTAAGCATGTAAGAGCGGAGTAAGAGGTGTTTTTGACATTTTGACAAATAAAAATTGCACTCTTTATTCTTCCTAATACGACTTTACCATTTTAAATGGATTTGGTTAATGCCCTCTGTCGAGCGAGGACTAGAAGGGATATATTTTCAATTGACACTTTTAAATATGAGATCTTTGTCCTGTCAAGCAATTAGTTCCTTGATTTTTGAAAAGGAAACAAAAATAACACCACAATATATTACAACAGGAATAACAAAGTGAAATAAAATATGAATGCTTCCTTTTTCATTTTACAGATAACGTTGAATACTTTTATTTATAGAATATATAGCATTGAAAAAAAAAACTGTAGAAAGAACAACTTCCAAATTTGTGTATTTGGCTATTTACTTAGTTCGTTTAAAATTCGAAAAAAATCGAAAAAATTTTTCGACGCGGCAGGACTTGAACCGGCATCGTCAGCGTTCCGTGCTGTTGGCTCTACCAATTGAGCTACCGAGTCGATCTTTAATATTGTATTTTTAAAATCAAATAGTGCCTTCACACGTGATAAATGTTTTTCGAAGCAGTTGTATCAAATACCACCCTGGTCAAACAATTATCTTTTTTCCTAGCTCTATTAGGAGAAATTATTAATATTTCCTAGAATTAAAAAAAAAATACGGATTTTTTGATACATAACACATAATTGATCGTCGATTTGGCTATTTTTCTTTAGTAACAAATGAACTGAAGATTTTTTTTCTTTTCAGGCGATGCAACACCCACAAATTAACACAATCGTAATCATCGCTGAAGGTATTCCCGAAAATATGACGAGGAAGATCGTCAAACTCGCTGATGCTAGGGGGGGTAAGTGTTATTTCCCTTTGTAGCCATGGTCACGGAGGGGGGCGAGCTTACTAAATTATTAAAAGGGAAATGGTGGTCGCATTGTTTTGTCATGCAATTTGACATTTGCTTAATTTATAATTATTCTCTTTTGGTACACAGCAGACAGTTTATTGCCGCTGCAAAGCATCCGAAGACGTCGGCGAAATAATACGATAACCTAGATATTTCGCCATTTAAACTGTTAAAAATGTTACAATTGGATGAATAGTATTCAGTATATTTTAATCTACTATTATGGTTATATTTGTAGGTCAACATCATTGGGCCAGCTACAGTGGGCGGTATCAAGCCAGGTTGCTTCAAGATCGGAAACACAGCCGGCATGATTGACAATATTATTGACAGCAAACTCTACAGGCCGGGAAGGTATGACATTGAATATATTCACAGTGTTCATTTATAGCTTGGATATATAAAACCTTTGATATTTTTGACATGGTATTTTACTATGGCACTCTCAATAAATAACTTTAAATCGTATGTAAAACAAAAGCTCGGAAAGGGTTACTATGAAGTTAATTATAAGAATATAAAATGAGACTTGGCGATAAAAGGAGTGACGGCGAGTTTATTGCCAGCTCTTCTCGTTCGTTCTACGCCCTTGATTTGAGAACTGGTGCTAATTGTAAAGTTAGATTCTTTAATTTTGTGACGTTCATAAGTGTACATAGTTACCGATATGAATAAATGATTTTCGACTTTGACTCATATAAATCAAAAATCGATTATAAACTGACAAAAAAATACGACTCGGGCAGGCATTCACAACATTCCGTACTGTCTATAGTTTACGCGAGTAGTACACATTTAAATAAAACACTTTAACGGTTTAAAACGCGTGACCATGGCTGCTGCAAAGCATCCGAAACGTCGGGCCGAAGTTAAAAATCATTTTCAAATAAGTTTAACTAATATATCGCGTTTTAAACCGTTAAAGTGTTTTATTTAAATATTACGTACTGTTACTCTAAGCGACCTTAACCTTAAAACGCAGGTGTTAAGGTTGAAATTACATTGCACGAAAAGTGCATGCATATAAATAAGAAAAAATTCGTTCGTCGATGACCTGTAGGACTCGGTAGCTCAATTGGTTAGAGCAACAGCACGGAATGCTGACAATGCCGGTTCGAGTACTGTCCCCTAATCGATTTTTAACTTGTACATATGTTATAGTACTTAGTTCGAATCCCCGACAAATAAATATAATAAATAAATAAATAAACAATAAAGTATTTCAGTTTCCCGGCACTTCTGTTTGATATACATAAACAACCAAAAAACAAATGTCTTGTAGTTTTCTTTTTGTCAATAATTATTCTTAACTTTACTCCCCCCATACCCCTAGCTAAGAAAATCTAGGTGAACCGCGCTCTTGTCTTTCATGTGATAAACTCTAGTCCAGGATTCGATTTGCGGGAAAACTTGATAAATCGTTGTGGTAGATTATGGCACATGTGTTTAATATTTTAATATCTTTTTCAGTGTGGCCTATGTCTCCCGTTCTGGTGGTATGAGTAATGAGCTGAACAACATTTTGTCCAAACACGCTGATGGTGTCTGCGAAGGAGTCGCCATCGGAGGAGATAGATATCCTGGAACCACCTTTATTGACCATCTTTTGAGGTAAGTTCTTGGTTACGCATTTAAAAACCTAGTTTAAACATCCCCATACCCACGGCTGCTGCAAAGCATCCTTGACGTTGGGCTGTAGTTGCAATCATTCAAGGGGATAGGTTATAAATCTCTGGACTTACTGTTATCGCAGATTTGAAGCTGACCCGAACGCCAAAATGCTGGTCCTCCTCGGGGAAGTGGGTGGTGTTGAGGAGTACCACGTGTGTCGCGCCATCAGGGACGGTCTAATCACCAAACCCATAGTGGCGTGGTGTATAGGAACATGTTCAGGTGATTTGGTGTTTTATAGTAAGGCCATATTTGTTACAACACCCAAGTGAAAGAACATATAGTGTATTTTTCCTAACTTGGCATTTTTTTTAGAAAACACACAATTTACGGGAAATAGTGATTTTCTCACAAAGTTTACATTCATTTACCTAAGACACTTTGAACACTGGATTATATATAAAACTAATGTAAACGTATAAGACTAAATATAAAAAAAATGTGTCCTGCTTGTTGGTTGAAAGGATCTTAATCAGCTTATATCAGGTCCTTTGTTGACCTGAATTTCTGTAACTCCTTAGAGTGTGGAAAGCGGTGCCACACGCAAGTGAAAATTTAAAAAAATATCTTTGTTTTAACAATAAAAACATGGTAAGCTTAACAGAAAAAAACAATAATAAAGCATACGAAACGTAATTTATAATTTTCTGAAACATGTTCGGCTTCGGCTTCATTTTTAAAGTTTTGGCATATTTTTTTGTGTGTGTCTTTTTTATATCTTACCCCTATCTTCCACAGATATGTTCACGGCTGAAGTACAGTTCGGACACGCGGGTTCGCTCGCCGGCTCCGCTTTAGAGAAGGCGGTCGCGAAGAATGCCGCATTGAAAAAATATGGCGTCACTGTGCCCGAGTCGTTTGACACTCTTGGCGAAGCTGTCAATAAGGTATGTTCTATTTATATATTTATTTCTGATAATTTATTAAGACAAAAAGGCGTGAACAAAAACTTATAACAGTTTTCGGTTTGTCCCCGTCTCGTTGCACATTACACACATTTTTACTACGAAATTTTTAATTAGGTATGCCATATTGTAAAATTTTGTGTACTAAATAATACGCATTATGAATTTACACAAATATATAAAGCTGAGGAGTTTGTTTGAACGCACTAATCTCAGAAACTGAAAATTGTTGGTTAGAACATTTATTAAGGAAGGCTATACGCCATAAAACATATCGCTGTGCCTAATAGGAGCGAAGATACAGCGAGAAATGTGACAAAAATTGGGGAAAATATTCATCATTATGGCTTTCCAAGGCGTACGCAAAAACGGTTCATGAGAACCAAAAAATATGTATGAGAGAATGATTCCTCTTTAAATGATCTATTTATCTTGCAAGAACGCCAGGGAACGGACGCGACCGACGTCGTGGGTAACGGCTTAGGTTTATAAAGATTAATCTTTATAGGGGTTTCCAAAAACGAATTTGGATGCCCAAGATTCTCGCGAATGATGTCGCTGACACAGCTAGTGGTAAATACGAAATGCAAATGCTAAACTTTAATTAATTTTTATATAACATGTTTCAATTCACAGGTCTTCAAGAAACTAGTGAAAGAGGGCAAAATTATTGAAAAAGACGAGGTGGAACCACCCAAAGTACCGATGGACTACGACTGGGCCAGGGTAAGTTTAAATCAATGAGCAAATTAATATGACTGTATGTTGTTATTCTTTTGGAAAAAATAAATTTATGATAGATGAGGACAGACATGCCCAGGGTTCACTCGATGGAAGGTGCCCAAGCTGTAGCATCTGAACAAAAATCTTTAAACTAAAACCGAGACGCGATTAAACTTCATGGCTTTTTCATTGACGGTAGTTCGTGACCCGGATGGAATTTCGATGTTCCAACCACCCATTATATCCAAAAATCCAGACGAAATTCAATATTTTTGAGTAAAATTATAAATTGGTCAGAAACTTTAAATAAAAGCACTTTAACAGTTTAGAACGCGATATATATCTATTAAACTACTCGAGTAAACTAAAAAATGCTGTCATTTGACTAGAAATTTGTTAGACCCGGTGGGGATCGAACCCACGACAAATCTTTCCCCCGATCCCTACATTGCTACAATTAGACCAACGAGCCCGTAAATAGTAAAAAAAAAACTATTTTTTTTTTCTAGAAATTGGGCCTCATCCGTAAACCAGCGGCGTTTATCAGCACCATTTGTGATGAACGGGGCCAGGAGTTGAGCTATTGCGGTGTTCCCATCAGCCAGATCCTGGAACGGCAGTTGGGTGTCGGTGGAACCATCAGTCTCCTGTGGTAAGTTTGATTTCTTTATTATCCATGCCTGATAATGTACTTATAGTGTATTTCTAACTTGGCCGAAAAATTACTCAACAAATCAAACGTCGGGCCGAAATTAAAAAACATTTTCAAAAAAAATTAAAAAAAAAAACCCGTTTTTTAACAATAAAAAATTTTTTTTTTAAAAAAAAAACCCCCCCAAAAAAAAAAAAAAAATTTAAAATGGCCGACTTTAAACCATTGATAGTGATGACGTTTTATCGAGTGAAGTTGTTGCCACAGATGATAGAAGGACAAAGAAGTATCGATGACATTTTGAACGACCACAATATGCAAAATCACTTTTATGACGGCCTTCAACATCATATTGGGTAGATGTTAATAATTTTAAAATATTTTTTTTTATTGCTTAACCTTTATGTAGGACATTCGGGCTCCTTTTTATGACCCACAATGAAATACCATAGTCATATAACATCTTCACAAGATGTACTGTCGGTCTGTTTTGGATATTCGGAAATCCATATACTAAAGCCGAAACGCGATAAAACTTGACAACTTTTTCATCTGTCGATAGTAAATTAAAGGAATTTCGATGTCCATATTTCCCGAAGAAGTCCAATATGTTTCAGAAACATACATTTATTTAAAATGTCGGCCTCGGTGGGGACTCGTTGATTATTAGCGGTACATCGCTACCATCACACCAATGAGCCCGTCAATGTCCGTTTTTTATTCACATATTTAAAAATGCCATGATAAACATAAAACTAAGTATCGCTTCCTATTTACAGGTTCCAACGGGAGTTGCCCGAGTGGGCGTGCAAGTTCTTCGAGCTGGTTCTCATCGTGACCGCTGACCACGGACCGGCGGTGTCCGGCGCCCACAACACCATGGTCACCGCGAGGGCTGGGAAGGACCTCATATCGTCAATTGTGGCTGGACTGCTGACTATTGTGAGTATCGCTACATAGTATAAAACAAAGTCGCTTTTTCTGTCCCTATCTTTAAAACTACGCAACAGATTTTGATGTGGTTTTTAATTGATAGAATTATTCAAGATGAAGGTTTTTACATACAACGTTTTTCTGTAGTTCATTTCGTTTCGGCATTGCATCCGACCGAAGCTGGGTCGGGTCGCTAGTTATTGCAATAAAAAAATATCTCTGGTAATCTCCCCGTAAGGTTGAATAAGTTTTAACTAATATATCGCGTTTTAAACCGTTAATGTGGTTTTATGTAAATTCCATATCATTATAAAGTATACCTTTTAACCACGACGTCGTTATAGCGAGTTAGTCTTAATATATAGACATATACTAACGCGGACGTTTTTTTAAGATCATTTAAATAAGAATCATGCTACCAAACATATTTTTTGGGTATCCTGAACCGTTTTTGCACGTTTCCTGTTGTGTGAAGTCCTCTAAGACCTTCGTTAGCTAAGGCTTTATAAAACATCACGATGCCACTTATAGGTTTAAAATTATTGTTATTTTCCATGTCACTCGCTGAGTGGTTCAAACAACACAAAAATAATTTCTCGATTCGAATCAGCATTCCCTGAGATCTATACTAACATTGCAAAGCTGAAGAGTTTGTTTGACCGCGCCAATCTCGGGAACCACTGGTTCGAATTGAAAAGTTATTTCGTACAAACAAATCAATTTTCAATATAGTAAAGATAGTCAAGGGCCGAAACCTACATTTATATTCATTAACCAAGTGACAAAGATATCCATTATTTGCCCAGGGTGACCGTTTTGGTGGAGCCCTGGATAGAGCGGCGGCTGACTTCTGTTCCGCTTACGACCGCGGCCAACACCCCCAGGAGTTTGTCAACGAGAAGCGGGCGAAGGGGGAACTGATTATGGGAATTGGGCACAGGTGAGCAATAAGCAAAAATCGGTCGTATTTTTAGTGCTGTTGTAAAACCGGTTATGGCGTGTGTCAGTTGGGCATGCCACAAGTGTAAACACCTACTATCCATTAATAATATCTGTCCATTTCAACACGACTAACAGTTTAACGAATACATATCGCGATTTAAACCGTTAAAGAGCTTTTCGGGTGCTTTGCAGCCTCCATGGTCATGGGAAGACTAAAAATGGCAATTTTCAATTGAGTTTAACTAATATATATCGCGTTTAAAACCGTTTAAGGGGTTTTATTCCGGTTTTTTTTTTTTTTTTTTTTTTTTTTTTTTTTTTTTTTCCCGGGGGGGTTTTTTTTTGGTTTTGGGGCCCCCTTTGGGGGGGGGGGGGGGGGGGGGGGGTTTTTTTTTATAAGTTTAACTAATATATATCGCGTTTAAAACCGTTAAAGGGTTTTATTTAAACGTGTACTACTCGCGCAAACTACAGACAGTATTTAATTTACATACCATTTCGACATCTACAGGGTGAAGTCGATAAACAACCCCGACTCGAGAGTGCGCGAGCTAAAGGCGTACGTGACGTCGCGCTGGCCGGCGTGGCCCGTCACCAGATACGCCCTGGACGTCGAAGCGATCACCACCCGGAAGAAGCCGAACCTCATTCTCAATGTGGACGGTATAATTGCCGCGGCCATGGTCGATATGTTCCGGCATTGTCAACTTTTCACACAGTGAGTACATCTATACTAATATATATATTTTTAATGATATAGGAGGATCACCTGATGGTAGCTGATACCCCCCAATCTAAACAAGATGCGCGGTCGACCTATTTCGGCTTTGGATATTCGGAAATCCACAGACTGAAACCGAAACGCGATTGAGCTTCACGACTTTATCATCTGTGGACCGGGGTTCGTGACCGGGCGAAACTTCGATAATCCTACCGCCCATTTAATATCGAGATTTTCAGACGAAGACCAGCATATTTCAGAAAAATTTTAAATTAAAAATTAGAAAATCGAAATAACACTTAACGGTTTAAAACGTATATTAAATACTGTCTATAGTTTCGGAGTAGTACACATTTAAATAAACACTTTAACGGTTTAAAACGCGATATATTAGTTAAACTTATTAAAAATGATTTTTAACTTCGGCCCGACGTTTCGGATGCTTTGCAGCAGCCGTGGTCACGGGGAGATTAGTTTAACTTATATCTCGCTTTTTAAACCGTCAAGTGTTTTATTTAAATGTGTACTACTCGCGTTAACTATAGATAGTGTTTAAGTTAGAAAATGTTGGACTTGGTGGGGATCGAACCTGACACTTAGACCATTAGACCTGATACTCTATATGACGGCCTCGTTGCTGAAGAGTGCGTTTGTTTGAACAAGCTAATCTCAGGAGCTACTGGTTCCAATTGATAAAAGTTCTGTGTCGGTTAGAGCATTTATCAAGGAAGGAGGATATAAATATAGCATGCGACCAATAGGAGCGAAGGGACATAGGGAAATGTGGGAGAAACGGGGAAAATTATTCATGTACACAAAAATTATGTATGAAAGAATTAATCCTCTTATAATAATTTAATGGCAACCGTGATTTTTTAGAATCTTCATATTAATTACCGTGATGTAGACGTTATTTTATTTAAAACATAAATAAACGAATATTTTTACCAGAAATCAATTAAAAATAATGGCGGCCAAATTTCGATAGGCACCCTAGTAATTATATACTCTCTTAATTATAAAATAAACATAAAAATTTGGTTTTAAACAAAAAGTCGATGAGCACACCAATCCCGCAGCGGGATCTCGTACCACTAGTTCCGACATAGGCCTGTATAGTACTTATCTTAAATAATGCGCGTAATTACAGTAATGAGTACATTTCAGAACTTTAAAACCAATGAAGAAGTTGACGAACTAATAACAATAGTTATTTTTAATTGTAAAGTATTTTTTTTCACTAAACACCTCATTTCATGCCAGTCAGAGATTAAAATTAAACCTCTGTTAAGCTTCGACTTTGGTCGCCATGTTGTGGAGTAGATCGTTCGATTTTTGAATTACACGACTAACATGATTTTATATAGTAATTTATTTGGCTAAATACGACAATTAAAGATTTTCATACAACTATTGCCATCCGCTGCTCGACCAGTACAGCAAGTTCGATTTATCTCGAAGATAGTCAAAATAATTCTTTAACTTCCAAGCGTTGTTTGGAAAAAATAATTACAATTCAATTACTCAATACATGTTTCCACTTACAGAGAGGAGGGTAACAACTACATCCATATGGGCACAATCAACGCGCTGTTCGTGCTGGGCAGGACTATCGGTCACATCGGACACTATCTCGACCAGAAGAGGATGAAACAGCCACTGTACAGACACCCATGGGACGACATCACATATATGTCCCCTCTGAACTAAGTTGGGTCTTATAGAATACGCTAACCGGCGGAGCTATTTGCAAGCGTAGATTTCTCATAGTTTTACTGTTTATTATAGATAGCACTTGACTATAGGTTTGTGTGATCCGTTTGTGGGGTAATAGATGGCGTTGAAAGCAATTCTATTAACGTATAAAAAGTGTTTTTTAGTTGCTGCTTAGATTTTTATTGCGAAACTTTCTTATATTGCTAAATTATTAAGTTGGCTCTTTATAAAAAAAAATTGATTATAAACCCTATTTTTTTTTGCTCAGCGGGTAAAAAAACAATTATTACTTTTAAATTCTTTGCCTAATTAGGTTTCTTTAGGCAGACTTAATTCAACGTCATCTATTGGAGATCATGCATAATCTGTGGTTGAATTTGACACAACACAGATAATGTTTAACATTCCTATCGCGTCATTACATTCCTCGCATTCAGAATAGCGAGACGATAATTGTTGAATTTGTTGACAGATAATATTTTTATAGCTTCACTGATATCTCGATTTTATTAATATAGACTATAATAAGACACTGACATTCTAGATGTACGTAGAGAATTAAATTATAGATAAATTATTTTGCTTGTATGGGTTGGCGGGTTTTCGTGACGGGGCCAGATATATATTAAATGGAAGATTTTCTTTTATATATTGCACAGAGTAATATGGCCTAAAATACTTCGAAAATAAATTATTTTTTTTAAATACTAAACCTAATAACTGAATACTGTGAAGAATCTTTGTATCGTCTCTTTCAAAGTCTTAAAGACACTAGTGGAAAGAGGCATTGAGATCTAAGTGGATGAAATTTGAGGGTGGTCTTCAAGTTTTAAAAGCTGTTGGACATCTAATTTCGAGTTGACAAAAGCGCCATCTAGTATATGCCTGGCCTAAAGTATCTGCAGTGCTTCGTGCATCGAATAGATTTTATATAAATGGAGTTAAATTAAAAAAAATTGTGCACAAAATATATAAAATAGCGACGCACTTTGGTGTTGAAGTAAAATAATGAAGAACAAATTAAGTACACTTACGAAAATAGGGGTTTATGAAATGAAACAGTTTTAACCGCTTAAAACGTCAACTTTTCTTTGAACATAAATATCTACAAATTCAAGATTTAAAAAATAGCATACAACACGTATGCTATTTTTTATATCTCTTTACCAATATGTATGTACTTCACGTATTGTAATTTTTTTATCTCAAAAATATGTCTGTTTTGTAGCGAAAACTATACCTGTCTTTCCAGTGTAACGTTTATTCATAATAATTATTTTTTTATATACAATTAATCGCGGCCGTAGTTGTAAGTCGTAAATTGTTTATTTATTGGTATATTTGTGAAAATGGTTGGTAGGTATATGTGTAAATATTTTCTTTGATTATATTTTTATTTGCTGTACGATTGGTTTTATTTAATCATAAAAAAGTCCAAGTCAAACTTTTGTCTAAATAAAGAAGTTCCGCAATCTCGCGGCACCCCTTCCCTTATGGCGACGGTCTTTGGTCCGTGTCCACCTGGGTGTGTTAGCGTAGCATTTAGGCCTAGGAGGCAAGGCTAGCTGGCTCCACATCGGGGCTGCCGCTTGAGCAGTCGTTAGACGTGTCAGCTTAACACAGCCGTACCCAGGGAGGCATTTTCCGACAGTAAAAAAAAAGGCTAATAATCAACGGGTCCAATGTGGTGGGTTTCCAAATATCCAAAGCCAAAATAAGTCGACAGCGCATTTCTTTTAGATGCTATAGAGGTATATCACCCACCATTAAGTAACTGCTTGTCTTCTTTTTCATTAAAATAATGGCTATCCATGAAACAGACCGGGCTTGTCTGATCTCATGCGAAAAAGAGAAAACAAAATATTTTGTAAATAATTTATATAATCCAGCGTTTATGTACAATCAACGAACAAAAATACATCTTCTAATCGAGATATTTAAAACATAAATAAATGTCCAATAAAAAAAATGCGTTACCTCAATCACAGTCTTATGTATTGCCGAAAGACACCACTTTGTAATAATAAATAAAAACCGATAGAATTATTGTCTGTAGTTAACGCGAGTGGTACACATCAGATAATACCTTCAACGGTTTAAAACGTGAAATATACGAGTGAATTAATTTTGTAACCACTAAATCAATTTAACCTATATATTTCGGGTATTAAACCGTTAAAAATGTTTTACTTACAACCCAACAGAATTCGTAATATTATTTAAATAAAACACTGACGGTTTAAAACGCGAAATATATTGAGTTATTTAAAAAATATGTTAACTACGGCGCGTCGTTTCGAATGCCTTGCAGCAGCCGAGGCCATGGGAAGACCTGGGCCATTGTTAAAATAAGTTAACTAATATATTTTGCGTTTTAAACCGTTAAGTGTTTTATTTAAATAATATAACTAATTCTTTCATACTAAGTATATCGCAAAATTACATTAATTGATTCGGTGGTTACGGAGCACAAAGTCACTTGTATATTTCACGTTTCAAACCGTTAAAGTGCTCTATTTAAGATATAAATATAAAACTAATGTCATTATTTTAGTATTGCAGGTCAGACCAGTCCTACTGATCAGCTTTCATATTGATCGCTTTAGTAGCGTTCTCGAACTCGGTGAGGGATATCCCATGGTTTGACAACATGTGACTCTTCATACTGCACTTCTGCACAAAGGCCAAACCGCACAAACCACATTTGAACCGTCTATCATTATTATGTATCCGCATATGCTCCCTCAAGGTCTTCTTCCTGGCATATGCCTTATGGCACACCGTACAACTGAACACCCTCTCCCCGTTATGCCTGATCATATGTTCATCTAGCGACTGCTTGATGAAGAACCCCTGACCACAGTCCGGGCATATGTGATTCCGTTCCATCAAATGCACTTTCTTTATATGAGAAGTCAGCTTCGACTTCAATATGAACGATTTATCACACACATTACACTTATATGTGGCCGCTGATATGTTATGCTCGGCAAACATATGCCTATTCCGTTGGTAGTAACTGTTGAATGTCTTCTCACAGCGGGGGCAGTTAGTCGTGTATCTAGCACTGGAGTTGTGCGTGTACTTCTCATGGCATTTCTTCCTAACGCCGGTAGTGAACACTTTATCGCAGTACGAACATTTAAAACTACCCTCATCGTGCGTTCGCTTATGGTTCTTCAGCCGGTGTTTATTTATGAAGCCCATATCGCAAATTTCACATATATAATTCCGGTAGTGCCCGTTCATGTGTTGTAACAACATTTTGAATGTCTCAAATGTCGAATTGCACAACGCGCAGTTCAGTATCTCGCCGTCCGTTAGTTTGAATTCGAAAATGTAGTCGTAGAGATCCGGGAAGAACTTTTCACTGTGTTCGGAGGTCAAATGTTTTTTGAGGGTAGATATGTTTTGCATGCTCCTGCTGCATATGCTGCAATGTAGATCTGTTATGTCTATTTTGAGTGCTAGATTGCTTTTGTCCAACCGCTTCTCGCTGAAGTTAAGCTTTGGGTGGTGTTCCTGTATGTGGGAGCGTAGTTCGTTTAGATTTGCGCAGGTCGTTTTGCAAGAGGCGCAGATGATGCCGCTTAAGGTTTTGTTGAAGAAGGGTGTGCAATTTGAATATTGCATTATTTTCTTCACGTTGTATACATGTTTCGCGTTGTCTGAATATATCTCGGAGGCGTCTTGCTTCTTCATGCTAAACATTTTCAGTGGCAAGTCATCGCAATCTAAAAAAGCAAATTAAACTTATCAATATAGTCAGTAGTTTACGCGAGTAGTACATATTTAAATAAAACACTTTTAAGGGTTTAAAACGCGAACTATATTTGTAGCAGTTAGTTAGATTAAAAGCAACCAAAGCGTCGGGTCACCAACGTCGGGCTAAGATAAATTGCATATAAGTTACTCAATATAAATCGCGTTTTTAATTGTTATAAGGTGTTTTACTCACTGCAGTAAATCTGTTTATTATTTAAAATCGCGTTACTTTATTTTCCCAATGTTATACTATTGAAGACTTTAATATTTTTCACATGTTATTGCACATGATGGCACTTTATAAATTAAAAATCGATTATTTATATCAAGAGGTTTCGATTCGATCGAAAAGATTCGTAAGATATATATTAGTTAAACTTATTTGATAATTATTTAAACTACGGCCCGACGTTTTGGATGTTTGGCAGCATCCGTGGTGACGGTTAGACTAAGAATTGTCTGACGTCAAAGTAAAAACTGCTACGCTAGCGCCATCTGTTCCGTCGGAGTTGGTATTTGGTGAAACTCCCATCTAGATTTGCTGCTGAAAAGCATTCGAAGCGTCGAGCCGTATATAAAATAATTTTAAATATGTTTAATAATTATCGCGTTTTAAACCGTTAAAGTGTTTTATTTATTGCATTATTATTTGTATTAGTGTAAGTCTTACCATCATCTTGTATTACATGTTTCTTGTGTTTCCGTTTTCGCTTAACCGTCATATCTTTTAGACCTAATATTTCCGCTAATTTTGAATCCGTATCTATTGCTGGTAAAGAATCGCTATTCATATCTAAAAAAAGGACATTAATTTATGTATTTTGAGTAAATAATATATACGAGACCGCTAGAGGCAGAGTGGCCTAAGTGCAATTATATGACTTCATATTTATTATTTTCATAGTCTAAAAATGTTAATCTACAAGAGCACAGTTTAACATAATTCTTACGCAAATAATAGTACAAATCCATTTTCGCCTAAGTTACTTGGGCATTTTTATTTTCCTCCTTATTGAAAATCGTGTTTTTTTTTTGTTATTAGGCCACTCTGCCTCTAGCAGCCTAATATTATGTTTGAAAACATTCATATTTTTCACATGTTGCACATAAAGGCACTATATAATTTAAAAATCGAAAATAAATTGAAAAAATTTTCAACTCGGGCAGGACTTGAACCGGCATCGTCAGCTTCAATGATTTCTTAAGCTGCAAAGCATAAGACATTGAACCTTAATATGCAAGTGTTAAGGTTGAAATTACACTGCGCGAGAGGTGCATGTATCAATAAGTTGAAAAAATTAGACGATGAGGTGTAGGACTCGGTAGCTCAATTGGTAGAGCAACAGCACGGAAAGCTGACGATGCCGGTTCAAGTCCTGCCCGAGTCGAAATTTTTTTCAATATATTTTCGATTTTTAAATTATATAGCCTAATATTATTTATCACACGCATTTTACTAGAATGTGGCTTCGTAACTTTGTCTGATGGTTGGAATATCGAAATTCCGTCCAGGGAACGATCCACCGTCCACAGATGGAAAAGCCGTGAAGTTTAATCGCCTTTCGGTTCCTTCCGAATATCCAAACAAACCGGCCTACGACAGAGGGTATTGTTTGGATGGTATATGGCTAGGATATTTCACTTACCACCAAGTGTAACAGGTGTCCAAACAGAATTTGTGTGTACACAGTTGTGTAAGAAAATATTTTGGATATATTTAATATGTATTTGACCGCCTATTGCCTAGCAAGAAATTGTTACGGTCGGGTAGGGCACATAAGTCCGATCAACTACTTGCCTGTTAAGGAACGTGCTCGAACGTGCCCATGAGGGGGCAACGGGATGTTATGACTCTCACTCTCATGTAAGAAAAAAATTAGTTTCCTTAATTTGATCAAATGGATTTTGGTATTGGCAAATATTTTTTACAGTGAGTACAAAGCACAGTTAATCAATCTGTCGATATACTGTACTGTACGTAATAAATAATGTTACGTTAACTAACATTCATTAAAATTTTTTTATTGAATTTTCCAATGAATAAATACCTTTAAATACCAGTTAAATAAACGTTCAACTTACCAAAGAAGAAAACATCTTGATCGCCATCTTCCAACAACTCTTCTTTTACTTTGGGAATTTCTTCTTCTGAAATTTTATATAAAATAAATAAGTACTTATTATTTTCTCTATCTATTATAACATCTATGGTATAACCTCATCAATATCAGTTTTGTAGTTTTAAATATTGAAGCGTATATAAGGGCAGAAAAAGCAAATTTGTGTAATGTAGTATTATCACTAACAACTATTGTAAAACAAGAAATTAAAATAATATACTGTCTGTAGTTTAAGCGAGTAGTACATACTTAAATAAAACACTTTAACGGCTTAAAACGCGATATATTTTAGTTAAACTTTTTTGAGAATTATTTCTAACTACTACTACGGCCCAACGTTTCGGATTTCCAGCAGCCGTGACCATGGGGAAACTAAAATATATCGCGTTTTAAACTGTTAAAGTGTTTAGCTTAAATTAAATTTATTATAATATTTGGTTTGAGCCTGTGACAGTCATTAAAGCATTAAAGACACTTACTTTTCAAATCGTCTACTGGTCTTCTATATTGGAATTCCTTCTGACATCGAATCACCTGGTGTTTGAAGTCAAACGCATCTCGGAGACGCAAGACACAAGATTCGCATATGCCGTTGTCACTATCTTTTGTATCGGTTGGAAGCTGAAATTAAATAATATAAAACATCACAATAATTTATCACTACAGTTCACCTTATAAAGAATTGATAATACAAAATTAATTATTTTTGGTATATATTAGCATATATACTATGCTAAAAGAAAAGCAGAAAATACAAGGAAGTCCTGTTTTCCATTGTTTGACATGGGGGTAACACATTTCATGTTCGATCCACTATATATGTATATTTATATTTATATATACACCCAGGGTGTCTATTACTGAATGCAATACCAGGTAGCGTGTTTAGCCATAAGCTTACAAGGGCATAAAATAGGCTAGATTTTAAAAAGTATTAAAGAAACTTTTAGCAGTTAGAAATTTAAAAAAAAACAATAGACTATATAGATAGAGACTATATATATATATATATATATATATATAGAGAGAGAGAGATTTAAAAACTGGAATTATCAAGTATGCAAATGTAAATATGAACCTCTAGCAGACTAATTAACATTAGAACGTACTTAAAATACAAAATAATCTAATAACTGTTTGTCTAAAAATAATTAATTAAACAAAATTAACTCAAGACGTATTAAGACAATAATACGATTTATTTTTTTATCTCTTCGGAAGCTCTACGGAAACCAAGAAGAGAAAAATAAATTTGTAAAGCAGCGCAAGAAATAATAATAAAACTTAACGTTTTAATATTTTTTTATAGTAACGATAAAATTTAATAATTCATCAACTTACGTGAATACGTACTTACACTTACGTGAATACTTACGTGAATTTCAAAACAATCTTTTAGCATATCGGCATAAATTTCATTGTTCCCGCAGAATATGTACGTTGTTTTCAGTTCTTTATCAGGAGGTCGGGCTAAACAGCACCGGCATAGTGAACTAGCGTCCATTACTATATATTAACAACACTGATGGCGGAGTTACACACACAAACTATAATAAAGCATTAAAAATTCCCGCAAAAATAATTAACGTAAATAAAAAGTACTCCAATTGTGTATTAAATAATTGCTCTAAATACGAAGTGTTAGCACAAGTTGACAGTTGTGAAATGTCATTAGAGAATTTGACGTATGTGACTCAGTGTTGCTATGTCTCTGCGTCTTTTAACGATGTTAAGCATACATTTATTTATTTTAACGTTGGATTAGTATTAACATTATAATATTAAGAAGTATTTTTTACTGAATTAGACAGTCCGCATTCTATTTAAACGCTTCATTTGGTATTCTAAAACATATCTCAAACTCTTACCGTCCTGCATCTATGTAGTAAGGTCAAAAGGCAAATAACCGATTTTTATGCATTGAATATCTAATGTCTTTTATAATTTATTTCTTTTACTCAAGAAACTAAGGTAAAAAAGTTAATTACCGTTCAAAACGAAATAAGTAAATTTTAGACACTGTGATTATCTGCAAAGAGATTTTACCGGTTCGGATGAACAAAGCTCTAATATAATTTAATTCTGTATTCATTTCTTCTTTTTTTAAATAATTTAGTATTCATCGTTTAATAACACCTATATACATTTTTTATTGATTATATCGATAGAAGACCGGGTTGTGAGTTACCTATACACCTACAAAACTTGAAGTGGTTCACAGTTAGAATGAAAAATACACTACATTGGGTCATGCCACCGCCAAAAAAATATGGTTTACTAAACTTACATATTCCTCACGCATGTCATCAGCAAATAAGCTTAAATAGCTACGGAATTTTAACAAGCCTAATAATCTCTGGGTATAGAAGACTCGTAGGCTGGTCGAGTCATAAGATTAATTTTATATGTTTTTAAGCTCCTTAGGTGATAAGTCGCTGGTATGATACTGATTTTATGAAATGTCATGAATTAAAAATGTATTGAAATGCAAAGAGCAAACTCAAAAAACTTGAACTATTTATAAAACGCACATGGCAATACTGCTCCATCAGTCCATCACTCTTACAACTTGAAAGAAATAGAAAGCGGAAAATGGCGGATCTCCGACTGGGCTACGCGGAACGTACGCCAATAATAAATTACTCATGTAGACTGTAGTTTTAGTGTTTTTAAGTTTTAAGTGATATAAACAATGGAATTGGATTTGAAGGATGGCATGTGTCGTTGTTGTGCTTCGGAGGGGTCCTATAAGGACTTCACGGCGTCTTACCAATGGATGGGTGTTGAAGAAGTGTATTCCGACATGTTGAAAGATTGCTTTGATATTACGGTAAGCCGTATAACTCGTACATAGTTACTTTTCAATGGACATCGAATAATTCAATACGTTCGTATTGTTAGCATTGTCAACATTGCATCGGTAGGCGATCGCGTTTTGTTTATTTTTTATCGATCCCAAGAGCGTCGGTGTTTTTTTTTGTAGCTCCTTTCATGAATCCATGGATTATCCCAGTCTGAGTTTCCTTTGTCTTACATATTTTCTAGTTATTATAGATACACGATTTCCAATATTATGTCATTATTGGTACTTTAAAATTTCTTCCACAAAAGATTAGCTGATGCTGATGTGAAAGAAGAAGTTTTTTCAAGTACTTCAAATAATTCAACATTCTTTGCTTATTAATCTTAGTCTACATAATTTATTTTAGGTTTAATACATCAGTTCTTACTATTCTTAATTTTTTGCATTAAAAGCTGTAGTCTAGCTTATTTGGTTAGAATAATCTTTACTGTAACATTTAACTATGTTGACCTAAATTACCACAGTCATTAACATCAATCTTTATTTTTTAATTTTGTAAGACAACCCAAAGACAACAAGTGGAACCAAATTCTAATTTTTATTTCTTAACAAGACAATGAAGTAAATTAGAAATATATCTCGAAAATCTAGTCGGGAAATACAACAATAAAATCATAAATGTTTTTCAATATAAAAAGATAATAATTTATATAATGCCACCATGTAAAAATAAAGGTTTTCAAAGAAATTTATTATTTTTGAGCTCTACAATTAAACCAATAATCTGTTACCTATTTTTGGATATAATATATGAATGAAATTGTTTTTATGTGTTTAACAATTATGAAAAATTGACAAAGTTTTACCATAATCTTGTTAACATTCAATTACACAAAAGACTAATATAATTATGGTGATAATTGGGAATCTCCATGAGAGTCAGCCATTTGTGATGGTATGTTGAAATAAAACACTTTAATGGTTTAAAGCGCGATATATATTAGTTAAACTTATTTTTACCACCACGGCTGAAGTTTAAAATAATTTTAAAAAAATTTTAACTAATATATATCGCTTTAATGTTATAGTGTTTTATTTAAATGTGTACTACTCGCATAAACTATAGACAGTATGGTGAATGTTGGAAACCGATTCTTAACTATGAAGGCCAACTAGTGTTACAAAATGACCAAAGAAAGCCTTTATTAGCTTCTAAGCTTTTACTGAAATATATGTCTGTTTTAACATCTACCTGTAATTATTTATTATAACTAAAACCTAAAGATAAGTGTTATTTAAGCAATAGTAATACTAGTGTAACTTGTAAAATGTCTGATTTTGTCATAGTTCAGGTCAGAACAGAAGCTATGTAATTTATTAATGAATTCTGAAAGTACTGAATAAAGTTTCGTTCAAATAACTGCATTTGGGTATAGTGCAATTATAGAGACATATACATATTTTTATCTTTCTAAGTCAAGTGTTTCAATTGTGGTAGCTATTTAAAAACTTGAAGGGTTTGTTTAAATAAAACACTTAACGGTATTAAACCACAAAATGTATAAGTTAAACTTTACAATTTATTTTCGAAGATTTAGCCGCCGTCTCAGGTGGTTTGCGGCAGTTGCGGTCATGGGGGACTGTTTGTAACTAAGTTTAACTAATCCATTACAAGTTTTTATAGCGTTAAAAGTGTTTTATTACGTTTTATTTAGTACACAGTTAACTACTCGCGTAAACTACAGACAATAATCATTCCATTGGTTGTTTTACACATCTGTAACATCTGGAGTTGAAATGGGCGTCATAAATAAAAAAATGCGTGTAGGTCACAATTGCAACGTTCTTTTTGTCTAAACTTCTAAATTAACATGCAAGTATAAAGATGTTATACATTAATAGTTTATACAACGAAGTAATTATAACCTAGCTATCCCCAAATATAGGCTCCATGAAATATCGAATTCATTTGTCAATATGTATAATACATTGCCAGTTGAGTTTTCAAATTTATCAATAAATAAATTGTTAAAAAGTTATAAAATTTAGATGGTCTCAAAAGGCGTATTATTGTATGAACGATTTCTTTAATGTCAAGACAGCCTGGCATTAATATGAATTGCTCCTTAGGTTAATAAATTCACAATAATGTAAAAGCCGGCCTGAGTTTCTTGGGTTCGTACTTCTCATTTATGTTGTTCTTTGGACCACTCTGTAGAATCACGACAAACTGATAGACAAACAAAAGAATTTTGACAAATCTAAATAATTTTCGAAATTTTAAAGAGAAAAAAGTATATTCTATTTTATTTTACAATAAGTATATATTTGCTAGTGGTTAAAAAAGGAAAGGTGCAGTTTTATTTAAAATAGCTTAAGTAATAATGTTTTATGCACTATAATTTCATATTACTTTTTTTTCTAGCTTTCCACATCAAACATGAATAATGGCGGTATATGTGAAGTCTGCATCACACAACTCCGGAATGCATTTAACTTTAAGAAACAAGTGCTTAACACAGAGGAACAATTTAAGAAATTACAAGAAAATCTTCTAAATTGTGAGTATTCATAATTTACATGCAGAATAGAATATGTAAAATCCACTGTGTCTTCTCTGTTCATTGCCTTACAAAGAGTGTGTAAGTTTGAATTTCTGGTACCCGATACCTTCTTTTAGTTGAAGCCAATCTCTTACTCCCTAGTATATTTATAATGGCTAGTAAAAATGAAAGAAAAAAGCAGTTTTAAGTGGGGAAAATAGAATAAACGCCTATCATTTGCCAATGCCAATGACACAAAATAATTAAAAATAAATACATAAAAATACTCTTAAGAAACTTATATAACTGCTTAAGATATAATACATTTGTTTAAATTTCATAGACCTTTATAGAGTGAGATAAAGATATGGCCACCTCCATGCTCTTCCAGAATTTTTTAGCTTAGTCTTTCCACTTCGGTTCCAGCAGTATTAACTAAATCAATCATCTTATTTCAATGCTGGTCTTCCTCTTTTCTTTCTTCCATTATCAATTTTGTTATTGTATTTATAAATGTATGTATACAGTTGAAAATACATGATCTACTTAACAAAGTACTCTTTCATTCAAATAAGGAAAAGCTTCCTTAACAAAATTTATGTGATCATGTACCGTATGTAAGCCATCTCTCGTGACGGCGACACATCAGAAACCATTTCTGCTTAATGACATCCAATCGGCTCAAAAAATTTGCAGTTTAAGTTTATGCTGCATTTATCTACTTTGTATACAAATATATATTATATTTCTTTATGTAGAAATCTCGTGTAAATCATATAATATATCTCAAACTTGATTACAGCTGACATAGTGAAGATCGAAGAAGTACAAGCTGATGTAGATGATACATTTGAAGCTGATGATGACAATATGGATGCAGACTTTTCTGGTTCAGGTAGGTTCACACCTTTTTTTTTACTAGCGAGCTTTTACGCACTGAGTGTGGAACTTTATCCACTCTGACTGCGTTGTAACAAAGACGTAGATGGTAAAAAATAATCTCAAGTGGCCGCCATTGCCCCAAAAAATAGGGTCTCTGACTGTGCCATGTATTTCGGAGACCCAGAGGATATTATACATCAGAATTTTCAAATGGGATGATTTCCAAGTTGGTAATTTCTCTCTCCTCTAATCTCCAATGGGGAATCGGATGTACAGCGAAGCGTTCACTCTCGCTACGCTTACTTTTTGCATCATGACCCGTTTCCGAATTCGGGTCATGGCACCCAAGTCTCACTTGACACCATTGGATGATGTCTAGCTGGTCTAGAAGAAGTAATTTCACACCTGCAATTTTTTTTATCCTTTACCCAAATGGTGCAAACGGAATCTCTTAAAGATTTGAGTATCTCTGTCTAGCTTGTATCAGAACAAACTATATCTAGAGAGGTACTTGTATACACATATTAACAAAAAATACCAAAGTTTTTCTCTCTTTACTCAATATTTTTAGTTAACACAAATGGCATTATATGAGTTTGAAATAACTAAACAAAGATTACAATATTAAATTAGTGTACCAAATCAATAGTACAAAATTTGACCGGTGTTATTTTTGATCAGGTAAATAAATTGGTTTTGGTCAGGCAGAACTGGTTCATCGTGTATTTTTCGCAGCCCTAAGTAATCATTTATATAACAGAATTTGTTTGCCCCGTACAGCTTTATGTATGTAGCCTATAAATACTTTTAAACAATTAACATTAAATAAGCAATGACGTAACTATTTATAAAAAAAACTCAAGACAGATATCCCAATGTAATGGGGCAATGGATTGATATTATATAATAAATTTTATGCGTCAGATGAGTTTACAAGTATGGGACTAACTAACAAACTGTCCTTTTCAGAATACGATTTGCCCATAAAATTAATAAAAAAGGAAAAATACGAAGAATCAAAGCCTAAGAAACGAACCCGAGCTTCCACCTCCAAGTCTAAGAAAAACAGCGAAGAATCTGGCGAAACGTCGGCCAAACGTAAGTGGCTTGTCATTTTATCTGGCCAAAAGGTTTTGTTTTTATGTGGATGCGATCGAGATATTAAAAATGAGGGTAGTCTGTAGCAGTTGGTTTTAGATGTGAAACTTGACGTCTAATTCTACTAAACTTGTTAAACTTTGTATAACATGTAATGTAATACTCCTACCCTCAATCAACTGATTAAACTTAAAGTATTGGAGGGTAGTTTTGATGCTAATTTTTTTTCATATTTTTATGTTTACGAGAATAGCGTTATTATGAATGTCATCAATCAAAGTAAAATCCAACCTAAATACAAAACCATTTGGTTCTATTTACAAAGTTATGAAAGACTTGTGATATCTAGAATATTTTTAGAGCATCAAGAATTTTACAAGGAGAGCTAGATAGGAAAACCCCATTTTTACTACATCTTTATAAATTTAAACTGTCCACGACATCGGTCGTGTCTCGTTCTCGCGACCCGTCGTTCGGGTTCTTGCATTTTTTTAGATCATTTAAAAAAATATTCATTCTTTCATACATATTTTTTGGGTTTCTAAAACCGTTTTACCGGCGTACGTATCGGAAACCTACAGAGATGAACACATTTCCCGCTGTCTCTTCGCGCATATTAGTCACAGCACATGTTTTATGGCCCACCTCGATAAGTGCTCTAACTAACACAAAATAACTTTGCAATTCGAACCAGTAGTTCTTTGAGATTAGCGCGTTCAAACAGACCTATCAGCTTTATTAGTTTAGATTTCAATATGAACATTTTAAAAACAAGTAAGTATATATTTAAATACTGTCTATAGGTTACGCGAGTAGTAATTTATCATTTAAATAAATCACTTTAACGGTTTAAAACGCGATATATTAGTTAAACTTATTTGAAAATGATTATGTCTCCCCGTGACCACGGCTGCTGCAAAGCATCCGAAACGTCGGGCCGAAGTTAAAAATCATTTTCAAATAAGTTTAACTAATATATCGCGTTTTAAACCGTTAAAGTGTTGTATTTAAAAGTATTCATAGAAGAGGTTCTATAATACACATAATATGATTTCGGGTGATTTTCTTGAAATGTTCAGTTCTTCTACTTAATAATTTTTTAATATAAGATAATGATATTTAAAAATGAAAAATCACAACTCTTCCACAATTTTCTTATATTTTCATAATGTATCAGCAACACCAGCTTATAAAGGGTACTTTTTGTTACCTAAAGTGATGTAAGTTTGTGTTGCTCTAAGTGTGTTAAATGCAGTGCAAAATTACAGTAGTTTTACAGTAACGTTGATAAACTTTTTAATTATTATTACTACATTTAAAGGACATGTCATAGTTGGTTACCAATTCTATGTTGTATGCAGTACAGTCCTTGTCGCATTATGAGGCAAAATAAAAGTTTAGATTCGAGTTTATAAAATGTGTTTGCATTTTTCCACCCAGACTTGTTTGTTTATCAAGTAGTTTGCAGCCAAAGAGTGTATGTATCGATGTTAGATTTTATTGTTACATTAATTTACCGTATGTAGTCTGTTGACTATAAATTACACTAGTCTCTTAAAAATTTAAGATCTTATTCTAGAGTCTTTAAATAAGATTATTTTAATACTTTTATCTACTGTAAATTTGCACTGTCAATCTTGCTTTTAGCTTTATAGGTAGATTTTGTATCTTGTCCTTACGCGAACACCTTTTAGGCTGTAGGTACGTAAATTTTAATACCTTCAAAACGTTTGACTTTCGAAAAATACCTTGCGGTGTGTTCAAATACATCAAACTAGTTAATTGGGGACGATAGCGCAAGGTAAGTCTCCTTTTATGGTATATTAAGTTTAGGCAGTGTCAGTTTTTCAAAACCGGTCAAGTGCGAGGCGTGTTTGCACTTGAACGGCTCCTTGACTAGGTAAACACAGTAGGCATATATCCCATAATTGTACACTTTACCTAATTTAAAGCGACATAAATAGAAATAGATCATTTGTGCAAATTAAGAGTCTAGAGAGGCCCAAGAGAAGGCGAAGCCTTGGCATTTGGGATCCCGTTTTTACCCCTTGGTTACGGAATCCTAAAAAGTAAAATCGATCAGGGTGTAATGGGAGGAGGTGGTGTTTGCTATGTTAAGTTAAAAATAGTGTCTCAAAAACCAAACCATATTTCGGTAAATCCTAACTTATAAATCGAGACTTTTAACACTTCGAAATATTACATACATTTTAAATTTATGTTACCTAAAAACATTGTCAAACATAACTTCGTTAAGCTCATGATGTACAGGTAATTTCTAACACCAAATGAAAGAAAAAAGCACCAGCATATTAAACCTAAGTCTTTTGAGTTTATCTTTATCGTCCATGCTCTTAGTTATGATAAACGGATAACGAAATCGAAACACCCGTGCCGTTCCTTCAACAGCACAAAGTAACCAAAGTATTAATACAAACGGACAATAGAGCGATAACAGATATGCCAAAGATTACTTGGCGAGTGGCAAAGAGCCCAGAGAAGACGTTACCGAAACGAGTGAATAGGAAGATGCAGATGAAGATAATTGAGATTGCTTCGTTTCTGTTATAGGAACGGACGGCGCCGCGTCCAACCGCAAGCGAAAGAATAAGACGTCAGAGGAAAGCGCCACGCCAGAGCGCATTGAGCACAGGGTTAATCTCACCACGATCCTACAGTTCTCGAACGCGACCCCATTCAGGAATAAAACCGTCCGCGGCTTCTCCTGCCTCTACTGCGCCAAAAACTTCACCGATATCCAAGACTTACGCGAGCACGCTTCCAATCAAAAGGAAAAAGACAAAATCAACACGATGCTAGACTACAAACTGAGCTACAATCCAATCAAATTAGATGTCACGAATTTGAAGTGTAGGTTGTGCGAACGGCCCATGAGGGACCTAAACGACCTCAAGGACCACCTAATCAACGAACACAACAAGAGGATACACAAGGACATAAAAGATATAATCCTTCCGTTCCGCCTGGAGTCGGGGCAGAATTACACCTGTGTGATCTGCTCGGTAGTTCACATATCTTTCAAAAACCTCTACCAACACATGAACAGTCACTACAGGAACTACTGCTGCAAGAAGTGTGGCACCGGCTACGTAACGATAGCGGCGTTGCGCAAGCACGACAAGACCCACTACCAGGGCAATTTCCCGTGCTCGCACTGCGACAAGGTGTTCATGTCACAAACGAAGAAGAGGAACCACGAGAAGGGCGTCCACACCGGCGGCTGGCGGCGCAACAAGTGCCCCCATTGCCCCGAAGTCTTCGTCAGTTACTACGACCGCAGCGAACACATGGTTAAAGTACACAACGAGCAACCCCTAATATTCCCCTGCAACGCGTGCAATAAGACTTACAAAAAGAAATTCGAGCTCAACAGGCATATAAAGAACCACCACCTACAGCAGAAAAACTACCTGTGCGACAAGTGTAACGCGAAGTTCGTCTCGAAACGCGGTCTCATCGACCACATGGCTAAGCACACCGGTCTAATCGATCACTGCTCGTGCGACATCTGCGGAAAAACCTTCCTCCGCCAACGGACGCTCAAGGAGCACCTCAAGCTGCACGCGAACAACAAGCGGTACCAGTGTGAGGTTTGCAAGAAGACGTTCATGCAGAAGTGCGGCCTCAAGAGCCACGTCAAACTGCACCAGGACGATCTGGACATTTTCAAGGAGTTCGACGATGTCAAGCACCTGATCGATAACCGGGAGATGACGCTGAAGGAGATCGCAGCGGAGAGTAAGAGGAAAGCGGAGGAGGAGAAGATTAAAGAAACGCTGTCGTAGCTAGAGTTTTGTACATAGGATATCTAGAATTCTAAATAGGCAATTGTTTATGTACAAGCTATTATTAGTATATGGAAGTTCCGACTGGGTTGAGTGCAAAGAAGTATTTTTAGAAATCTTTCTTTATTTACATCTCTTAATCTCAAGAAAAAAGGAGTGCCCACTCTCCATAGTGACTCAGGACAAATTGAAATTCCTTCTACGTTTTGTCTTACTTACTTGCTTACTAATGCAGCGGTCCAAAGTGGTTGGTTCTTGGCCTTCCGAATAAGAGAACGTCTTGTCTAGTTTAAGCAAAAAATCTTTTGATATATTGTAATGGTTTCGTTAATTTGAATGTTTCTATTGCTCGCATTTCTTTACTAAATGTTTATTCTCACGTCTTTTGTCTAGTATTGTGGTCCGAAATGGTGGTTCTTGAATATTTTTTATTAATTGACTATTAAAACGCTGAAATCTGAGGTATAGTAACTACGTACGACAATAGACTATAGATTAAACAACGTGATTCTTAAATATTTTTACAATAAACAGATAATAGTCGATAACCCGTTGTTTTTCTTTTAAAAGTGTGTCACGTTTTTTAATAACTAAAATTGTCATTCCGTTGTTTACAAGTATTACAATAAACTACTTACACAATATGCCAACTTTTTAATGCGTTACTGATACATAAAACTAAATAAATCACATTTAAGCCAGAATTCTAAACACAATTTAAGGTATTCAAAACTTATTTTTTTTGGATTATCCAGAAGAGTAAAAGGACTGAGTCGTTAATAGCACTCTATTCTTTTTATATATTATCCGTGAAGCAAGTAAAAGTAGAAGAGTATGTTAAAAGGGGGAACTCTTATGATCTTGGAAATACCTTCTCCATCTTTTACAGTATCATGTAACGATGACGTACAACAATCAGTTATAATGAACCCGCAGTGTGATATTTAATAGTGGCGCTGAACGGCCGAAAAGCTCAAAAGGAATTTTTCTTTTATAGGCCGCACCGGAGCACGAAAAATTCGAAAGAGGGCGTTAAAAGGAGAACGTGTATCAGCGCAGAGCGAAATTAACCAAATCGATTACCGCGAAAAGCATCTTTCCGAGATGCAAAAGCAATGGCATAATTTGAACGTTCTCCTCACGTGCTCCAATATAACGCCGTTCAAAGACAGGAACGACGCGGGTTATATATGCGCGTACTGTTATAAGACGTTCCCGGACCCGAACGAATTGCGCCGGCACACCCACGTCGACCACGATAAGGAAAAACCGTTTTACAAAGCCGGCTCCGGTATGAGCAACTTCGTGGCGTATTTTGATATCGTCGATCTCAAATGTACCCTCTGCGATAAACCTTTGGACTCCATCAGAGCCATGATCGACCACATTATTGGAGATCACAGTAAGAATTATTACACAGACGTGACGGACTACTTCCAACCCTTCAAACTGACCAGCACCCAGCAGATCAACTGCTGCCTCTGCAACGAGATCTTCCACAACATGAAGCTGATGACGCAGCACATGAACGAGCACTACAGAAACTTCATCTGCACCACCTGTGGCGCCGGCTTCGTCAACAGCTTTCGGCTCAATCGACACGAAACTACCCACCTCAAGAAGAAGACCAGCTATCCATGCCGGCAGTGCGGACAGGTATTCTCCGCAGAGTCTAAAAGAAAGGCCCACGTTAACACGGAACACAAGGGCATAGCCGGAGATAGCGTGTGCCAAATATGCAAAGCGAGATTCAAAAACTACTACCACAAAACAAGACACATGTCCCAAGTCCACAATGTCGAAGGCATCAAGTGCGACATATGCGAGAGGAGGTTCAATCTCAGATCGAATTTGGTGATGCATATGCGGACAGTGCATTTAAAAGAGCGGCCGTACGCATGCTCAGTTTGCAGCATGGCTTTCTCCATAAAGCGACACATGCTCGGCCACTACTTGGCCACGCATACAAACGAAAGGAAATTCAAATGTGATATTTGTAGTAAGGCATATGCAACGCAGAGTAGTAAGCGAAAGCATATGAAAAAGAATCATGGTTTAAGTAAGGCGCCTATGCTCTGTGATTTGAACAAGTGAGACGCACGAGTCATTCCGTTTAATATATATGTTGTGATGTGTCGGTGTCCTATTTATACAAAAATATGTAGTTACTTTATAGAAACTTATTCTCTGTTGTCAAGGAGTGTAAAATAAATCGAGTTGAAGATATTTCTTATTTTCTTTAAATTGTATTTAAAATATATGTAAATATCCGATCAACATCTATATAATACAAACAAACATAATTAAAATAACAATTCCGTTAAAATAAATGAATAACAAAATGCAATCACTAAAAATGAAAAGTTACAAATACACTAAGAAATTTACAATGTTATATAATATTTTATGTGAACCTTACAATTTCAGTATTAAAACGGATAAAAATTGCTGATTCCTATCTACGTAACGTTTTACCTCCGTAGTAAATACGAGAACCTAACATGATACCGCAAAAAAGGACTCTTTCTCTTTTCCATAAGAAACACCGGACGAAGACAGAAAATATTAATAATCAGCGCTTTTCTTTGTAGGTGACGCGACGACAAGCGATAACGAAATAGAGTTAAATGACAATACTAGTTCGAGTATATTTGAACCGGTTATTAACATGAAAATTGACGAATTGGCGGCTTCACATTCAGACGATGAAGACAGTAAGCCGCTCAAACATCTCCAAATTGATTACGATGATAAACTCGAGGAAGAGATCCCGGGAAACCAGTGTGTAAGTGTATTCGTCGATTTGAGCACCAGGAGGTCTAGAGCTGCATCAGCGAAGGAGATGAAACAGCACCTCGTCAATATAAGAACGATACTACTCAATACGAACGCGACGCCGATAAGATACCACGACGGAACCGCGTATATATGCGCGGTATGTCCAGAGCAATACCCGACGGTGCTAGACCTAAAGAACCACGTGCTAGAAGAACACGACAATGTCGATAAAGCGACCTTCTTGGAAAAATCGCGTCTCACCACATACGTGGCTAAACTGGACATCACTGACCTCCAATGCAATATATGCAGACAGAAAATCGACAGCAATCTAACTTCACTCCTCCACCACTTAAAGGACGTCCATCAGAAACCAATGCACTTGGATATACCGAATCACATCCTACCGTTTAAATTTAACGGAAAAGACTTCGACTGTGTCGAGTGCACGAAGACCTATGAGCATTTCAAGCTGATTCAGGAGCACATGAGCTCGCACTATCGCAATTACGTGTGCGACATATGCGACGCTCCATTCGTCAACAAGCGCAACATGCAGAGTCACAGGATCAGGCACAAGAAGGGAGAGTTTCCATGCTCCCATTGCTCGAAGATATTCGAAACGAAGAGAAAGAAGTTGGATCATGAGAAGTTTGTTCACGGAGGGGACTGGAAGCGGAACAAGTGTCCGCACTGTCAGGCGAAGTTCACCAATTATAATAACAAGCGTGCGCATATGGTGAAGGAGCACGGGGCTGAGCCACCTCTGATTAAATGCTTTGTTTGCGACAAAATATTTTCTACGAGAGCGGCGTTGTCGTTGCATAAAAAGGAGAATACACATTAGGAAATAGGTTAGTTTAAAAAAAAAACCTAATCGTCTAAAACGCGACATAAGTTGTTAATTTTTAGCTACTGAACTGGAGGTAGTTTAGTAAAAATAACTTATCAAATATCTTTTGCGATGTAAAACGTTAAAAGCGTTTATATGTATTACTCGCGTAATATTTAATAAAATGCTATAAATAATATATACTATTCTTTTATAGAACGTTCTAAAAAAAACAAGAATAACAGTATTTTACGTTCAAAAATAATATTACTACCGCTGGATAAACAATTATAAATAACGGTATGTTTTTCTTTGTAGGTGTACAACGTAAAAAGAACACCGTCAAAGCCGAATCCTCTTCCATACTATTAAATACTAACGAATCTAAACCGAAAGTACAAGAGAGGGATATCAAAAAACATCGTTTTAATTTAAAACAAATACTGCAGTACTCGAACGCCACGCCCATCCGCTCTTATAGAGGCATAGGGTACGTTTGTTGCTTCTGCCAAACGCAATTCCCGGAGACCTCAAAATTAAAACAACACACACTAGACGAACACACGCGAAAGATGGAGCTAGACATCAAAAATGGACGCATGATGTTCTCGTTTATCGTTAAATTGGATATCACAGCGTTACAATGCACTATATGCTCTCAAAACATTGAAAATCTCGAGCGTTTAACGTCACACCTTATTGATCGTCACGACAAAAAGTTCTACACCGATATCAAAAGTCACATGGTACCCTTCAAATTCGAGTCTGACACCCTGCGCTGTGTCACGTGCCAGCAAGTATTCAACAAGTTCAAATGCCTCCTAGAGCATATGAACACCCATTACCGAAATTACATATGCGACCAGTGCGAAGCTGGCTACGTCAATCGGGCGATGCTCAAAAACCACTTGGCCTGCCACGAAGTAGGCTCCTTCACGTGCGACTGGTGTTCAAAGGTGTTCACGAACTCGCGCAAGAAAAGAATGCACGAGAAGAACGTGCACGTACATTGCGGGAAGGTAAACAGGTGCGGCTACTGCGGCGAGATGTTCACAAGCCACAGATTAAAAGAGAAGCACATGATGACCGTGCACGGTGCCAAGATAGCGGGCGTAACGTGCCAGGCGTGCAACAAAACCTTTGCCACCCAGAACGGACTGAGAATCCACACGAAACGCGACCATTTGGTGGAGAGGCGGTTCGCGTGCGCTTATTGCGATATGAGATTCTTTTTGAACGCGGAGCTGCAAGACCATACAGTCAAGCATACAGGTTTTAGGACATTTGAGTGTGACGTGTGCCATAAGACGTACGGACGTCAGAAGACCTTGCGCGAGCATATGCGTATACATAAGGACGATAGGAGGTTCAAATGTGAGCATTGCGGGCAAGCGTTCGTACAGAAGTGTAGTTGGCGCGGTCACATGCGATCGAAGCATGGCGAAGATGCATAGTGTGTTGAGAGAACACTTGGAGAGATTAATATAATTTTCAAATAAAATATTGCTTTTTTTACATATTGTTTTTCTTTTATGTAATAATTATTGAATATCGCTATTGGAACCTTAGATGATGTCTCAACATAATATCATGTCTGTATGATTTTTTACTGATAAGCTAGTAGAAGGAATGAATCACACAATAACATCACGACGATGAATTTCATTTAGAGGGAAGACAAAAGTAGACTATTTTGTTTAAACACCTGACGAGACTGACACTTCGGCATAAAAATGTCGAAACAAAAAATGAGGCTGTAGGTTTAATGAATACATTTTTTAATTTCATAAATTTATATAATTCAAAAGAAATATAGTAGGTACTTTAATAAGACGCGTATCCAAAAATAACCAATATTATTTTGTCATGGTTTACCTTTTGGGTAAAATTATTGTTCTATTTACTTGGAAACTTATCTCTGACACACTGACAATTAAGTGTCAATTACCGAAGGAAGTAATGAAGAACGACAGCCCTCATGCCATGCAGTGTCTGAATGTCAGTAAAATCAGTATTTTGTTTTTATAGGTAAGCGACCGCGAGTTAAAATCGAAACCGACACGGATACAGTTAAAACAGAGAAGAAGCAAATAACAAGAATGAATACGAAAAGTAAGCTCCTAATGAACAAACACTTGCATAACGTTGAGGAGGTACTGAGATGCTCTAACGCCACCCCGTTCCGCGGTTACGAAGGCCAGGGCTACAGATGCTGTTATTGCACCCAACAGTGCATGAAACCGGGGGACCTTAAAGCCCACACCGCACTCACGCACGAAGGCATAAAGAAAGCCTACTTCGGTTACGCGCATATAGAAAAATTCAATATTAAACTTGACATAACCGACCTTCATTGTACTCTATGCGGCAGTACCATCGACAATATAGAAGCGCTCGTGAACCATCTAATCAACGATCACAATAAACTAATACACACTGATATTAAAAGTCACATTATACCCTTCAAATTTGACGGCGGGGAGGGTTTACGTTGCTTCATATGTTCGAATAGATTCAACGCTTTCAAAGCCCTTCTTGAACATATGAAGTTGCACATACGGAACTTTGTCTGCCAAGTGTGCGACGCTGGCTTCATCAACCGGAGCCAGCTGCGCTACCACTTCCAGACTCACAAGACTGGCACCTTCAAGTGCGACCATTGCGAGAAGGTGTTCAGCACTTCGCTCAAGTGCAAGAGTCACATGCGGAGCGTTCACGAGAAGAGCGTCATAAACAAATGCGGATTCTGCGAAGCCACCTTCGTTTCGTATCGGCATAAACAGAAGCATCAGCTGGAGGAGCACGGCGTGGACTGTCAGGTCAAGTGCGAAGCGTGCGGGCGGTCGTTCCAGAGCCAAGGCTCCTACAGGAAGCACCTAAGAGCGAATCACCTGATGGAACGAAGATTCGAGTGCACGTTTTGTGATCTAAAATTCTTCACTGTAACTGGCCTGAATCGGCATATGGTTAAACATACTGGAGCACGGGATTTCAAATGCGATGTATGCCACAAGGCGTTCGGCCGAAGGAATACCTTACGAGAACATATGCGCATACACACCGACGATAGACGGTTCAAGTGCGAATACTGCGGTCTCGCGTTCGTTCAGAAGTGCAGCTGGCGTGGTCATATGCGCTCGAGGCATGGAGAGGAGGTTTAAACAATTATCGACATTAACCCGAGGCATTTACTTGTTGAATTATTTAGCTCATTGACAACATAGTTGGCGGATACTTACGGTATTGTTATTGTGTTTATAAAACTAAATTATACAGAATTCTACATACAATGTATAAATATGAGAATAAATATTTATCAATAGTACAATCTTTTTTTGCATTCCTCGTTCGCGATCGAATACGCTAACGAAAGCAGAATGATCCCTTGGGTAGGTTTGCTTCTTTCGTCTGTGGTTTGATTTAGTGCTATAAGAACCGTTGCACGTTAGCGAAGTTTATATTGTAAATAAGTGTTCTAACATAAGAAACAAAGAAGACATTGATTAGTACTTGGCATGCAGCACCTCGTTTGAAACATAGTATAATTATCTAGAAAATGTCTAAATGAATATAAAAGCATACGTTTTCTTTATAGGTATACACGCGGATATATCTATAAAACTGGAAAGAATAGATTCGGATATAGAGCAAACGGAAGAGACTGACGACCAATGGAACCCGTATACGCTATTCACGACTGCTACCGCGGAGACGGAGAAGATCAGTCTGAACGAGGAATTGAATAAACATTGGATTAATCTACGCGAGATACTTAAGTGGTCGAACGCCACGCCCATAAGGAGCTACGGCGGCAGAGGATACTTGTGTTGCTACTGTTCCGAACAGTTTCTGGACCCAAGGGATTTGAAGGCTCATACGTCGCAATACCACGAGGGAATCGACGACGCCTGCTTCACGAAAAAGACTCACCTAAACGGCTACTGTATAAAACTCGACATAACCAACCTCTGCTGTAACATATGCGGAGAGGAGATCGATGATGTGGAAATCCTCTTGGACCACCTCTCTAACGACCACGATAGAACCATTTTTACAGACATCAAGAGTCTCATTGTGCCGTTCAAATTCAGGAACGAAGAGCTACAATGCTATATTTGCAATGAGAAGTTTGGTGCGTTCAAAGTGCTGCTGGCTCATATGAACGTGCACATACGGAACTTCGTCTGTGAGGTGTGCGACGCCGGTTTCGTGAACATCAAACAGCTGCGAGGTCACGCAGAGAGCCACAAGACGGGTACCTACAAATGTGAAGTGTGCGGGAAGATCTTCTCAACGATCAGGGCCTGTTCGTTCCACGTGAACCGCGTGCATAGGAACTCATTTGTCAACAAATGCGGATACTGCTCTCAAGTCTTCAAAGAGTGTCGGCAGAAGCAGAAGCACCAGCTCGAGGTGCACGGCATCGGTGCGGTCATGAACTGCGAGTATTGCGATAGGACCTTCAAAACGCAGAGCACGTACCGTATCCACGTGAACAGGGATCACTTGAAAGTGCGGAAGTTTTCCTGCACGATGTGCGAGAGGAGGTTCTTCAAGGTTAGCGATCTGCACGACCACATGGTGAGGCACACCGGCGAGAGGATTTTCAAGTGCGAAGTGTGCCAGAAGGCGTTTGCGCGTCGGAAGACGTTGCGCGAACACAATCGCATACACCTCAACGATAAGCGGTTTAAGTGCGAACACTGCGGTCAGGGTTTCGTGCAGAAGTGCAACTGGCGAACCCACATGCGAACTAAACATGGAGAAATTAAAACTTAGATTGACGCTTAGTTGTATTCCGACATTCCGCATGATTTAAATGAATCACTTTAACGGTTTATAGTGCACAATGTATTAGTTAACATTATTTTAACCACGGTCCGACGTTTCAGATACTTTGCCGTGGTCACGGGGGCTAAAGATGGAAGGTGTCTCTAATGTCTAAGTAAAAACTGCTACGCTATACGAAACGTCGGGCCGTAGTTAAGATAGATTTTAATAAGTTAAACTTCGCATTTTAAACCGTTAGTGGTTTATTTTTATGTGTACTACTCGCGTAAACTACAGACAGTATTTAATTCCCCATAATGTTTCAAGTACGTCTAGTGTGTCATAACCACGATAGTATTAAGGAAAACAATTTTAACTGTTTCAAACGTGAACTGTTTTAGCTTATCGATTTTTAACTACGACTTAAGCAGCTGTGGGCGCGGGTAGTGACGTTATATCCAAAAAAATCATGGGGTACCACTTGCATAAACTACCGATACAATAATGATATATTAAGCACATCTAGTTTAATTTGTGTTCTTGAATATTATTATAAAATAAAAATAGCTAGCTATCATTTGAGTGAAATGCAACTGGTTTTTGATTTTAAATGCTGTTAACGTCTATCTTTAGCCTTAAATTTCCATCAATCGATGTCAAGAAATGACTATAAGAATGAATAATTTTTAGGCTCGCATAACTACAAAAAGTTAACCAGTCTCAGAATAAACGAACAACGAATATATTTTAAATTATTTCTCACGCTTAAATTTCGTTTAAACGATAAAAACCCCAATGTACACTTATAGCAATGACAGTTTAGTTAATTTCTTTATAGGTGAACAACGGGAAGGTAGCCTTAATAGTGAACATCACGACTCGATAGGAGGTACAGAATTGCCAACATTAAAAAAACATTTAAATAACATTGGTGTAATAATGAAGTGGTCTAATGCCACGCCGATTAGATGTCACACTGACAAAGGTTACGCTTGCTGCTTTTGTGATCAACAGTTCCTAGATCCGGCAGACTTGAAGGACCATACGACACAGATCCATAGAGGAAACACGGCGATCACCAAAAAATCTGACCTGACCGGGTACCACGTCAAACTCGATATAACAGGCTTGCGATGCGCGTGCGCCGAATATTTTGACACCTTGGAAGCGTTTATCGAGCACCTATTGACGGAGCATAAAGTCAAGTATTACACGAGGATAAAGAACCACATCGTTCCATTCAAATTTGACACGGAGGAGCTCAGGTGCTACATTTGTTCCAACAAGTTCTGCACCTTCAAAATGCTCCTCTGCCATATGAACATACACATAAGGAATTACGTATGCACTATATGCGACGCTGGCTTCGTTTACGTCAAGCAATTGAAGAACCACAGCGGAATCCATAAGACAGGGTCTTTCAAGTGCGGCCACTGTGAGAAGTCGTTTACGACGCTGCAAAAGTGCCGCTACCACACAGACTACGTGCACAAGCCGAGGTGCGCGAACAAATGCGGTTTCTGTGGGGAATCGTTCAGGCTGCATTCCCAGAAGAAAACACACCAGAGGAAAGAGCATGGGATCCTTTCGGAAAATAGATGTACGGCGTGCGATCGTTCGTTTTCCACTCAGCGGAACTATCGCATCCATATGCAAAGAGACCACCTGATGGAGAGGCGGCACGGGTGTAAACAGTGCGACATGAGGTTCTACACCACGTCGCAGTTGAAAGACCATATGGTGAAACATAATATCGGTCTTCGCGTGTTTCAATGCGATGTATGTTTGAAGTCTTACGGTAGGAAGACGACGCTCAAAGAGCATTTGCGGATCCACGCGGACGATAGGCGATATAAGTGCGATTTGTGCGGGCAGGCGTTTGTCCAGAAGTGTAGCTGGAGGGGGCATATGTCTTCCAAACATGGGATAGTACAGCCGAAAGTTTAGCGATAAACGAGGTTATATCCTCTAACATAAAAAAATTGTTTCGACACATCTTCATTTTTAAATAAAACACTTAAACGGTTAAAAACGCGATATATTAGTTAAACTTATTTGAAAAATGATTTTTAATTTAAATAAAACACTTTAACGGTTTAAAACGCGATATATTAGTTAAACTTATTTGAAAATGATTTTTAATTTAAATAAAACACTTTAACGGTTTAAAACGCGATATATTAGTTAAACATATTTGAAAATGATTTTTAACTTCGGCCCGACGTTTCGGATGCTTTGCAGCAGCCGTGGTCACGGGGAGACGTTTAACTAATATATCGCGTTTTAAACCGTTAAAGTGTTTTATTTAAATGTGTACTACTCGCGTAAACTATAGACAGTATCTAAATGATTTTTAACTTCGGCCCGACATTTCGGTCTCCCCGTGACCACGGCTGCTGCAAAGCATCCGAAACATCGGGCCGAAGTTAAAAATGTGTACTACTCGCGTAAACTATAGACAGTATCTTCACTTTTGTTATACAGATCACAATTACTCAAATATGTTGGAATTTCTTTATAATTTAAATTAAGAGCGTGTTACTCATTGCATGTGATTGCAAAGACTTAGGTATGTGTTATGTTGTCCGTCTGTATGTTCAGACACACAGTTGAGTTAAGCTTTTAGGTAGGCCACTGAAAAAGTATATTATAAATAATTATTCGAATTGGATCAGCAGTTGCGGAGATTAGCGCATTCAACGATACAAAACTTCTTAGGATACGAAAAAAAATATTTGTAAGAAGATAACTCTATGAAATGTTTGCGATTGAGTGCCAATTTAAGTATCTCTCGTGTTTTTTTGTTGGCTGAATATAGTCGAAATAAACCACCACAATTCTCGATAAGCTTTAGTTTAAGATTCTGTAAATATTACTGCCATACAATGTTTGTTAGTGTAGCACAATTTAGTAGTCGAAATACTGAAAAATACTAATTCTGGAATATGGCAGTTGTTCTACCGCTGATGGGGTAAAGTTTCGAAGGTAATTGAAAAATGGTACTCGGCCTTTCCCCATCACTGAATCATCAGCTCTGTATCTGTTTTCGCTTAATATGAGTAACGCTCTCATGATACCATCTACTCGCGAACCATTTTGGAGGCTAAATTTTTCAAAAATGGAAGTAACTGCAAAATGGCCATGGAAGCTTTAAGTGTAGTTTAAAAGCCACAAAAGATTTTTATAACGCTACGGTATGCAATCTTCTCTTTGAAAGTATAACTTTTTTTTAGCCAGCAAATTTGCATCTATTATAAATAGTTACTCTCGAAAAGCTATATATTGCAAGCTTTGTAGAGAATATACCAGCACAATATATTCGCCGGTAGGACAACTGCTTTGTTCGTATAATGTCGAAGCCATCTTCTATGACTTTCAATTATTTATTTGATGTCACTGTAATATGCCGGAATAAGAGAAGTAAATAAATTGCAAATTCAGATATGGTTTTTTATTTATTGTATTATTATTTAATTCTATAATAATATGAAATATATATATGTTGACAATTGAGATTCGCGCTTTCATATATTTCTTTGGTATTGTTTAGCCTTTTTTACCTTTAGATCCTAAACATAATATACTAAGAAACAAATGGCTGTTAAGTTGTAATCCTATTATAAAGAAGATTTAAAGTATTAGCTCATTTTAAACTCTTGCTTTTAAATAAAACACTTTAACGGTTTAAAACGCGATAAACTTATTTAAAAATGATTTTTAACTTCGGCCCGACGTTACGGATGCTTTGCAGCAGACGTGGTCACGGGGAGAGAAGTGTTTTATTTAAATGTGTACTACTCGCGTAAACTATAGACAGTATTTCTCTTCTTGCTTATTAATTTATGAAAAAAAAAATCTCTCTTTAAAAACTTAACTTAAACATTAAAAACTATGATATATCCACATGGCGGTCTAACCTAAAATAAAACGTACTTTAAAAATAACTGCCTTCGTTTACGTTATTATTATTTATTGTTACTGGGGCCTATCTATTATTATAGATTGATAGTCAAAGGACGTTTACTTGATTTTTCACTATTAACGAAAATCTCTATCAATCGGACCAAAGTAAGCCTGATTTGTAATCCAAAACTAAATTTTGATTTTGTAAAAGCAATTATATTTTGCGGAAGAAACGCGTGGCATTAATCTAACCTTTCCTTTGTAGGTATGCTTCATAGCCACAAAAATGTAGACAATGACGAAACGGCTGACGCTCATGAGAAAAAGAGGGCCAAGAATAGAAGTGAGATTGGCGAAGAGTTGAGAAAGCACCGCTTCAATTTAGAGCAAATACTAAGGAATTCCAACATCACACCGATCAGATGCCATCGCGGTTATGGTTACGTGTGTTGCTTTTGCGCTAAAGAATTTCCCCAACCAGCTGACTTGAAAACTCATACGCTTCAAGTTCACAGTGAAAAGGAGAAAGCTCGCCTGTTAGATGGCTTCCTGTACAAATTCCATGCTAAACTCGATATTACAGGCCTCGAATGTTCTATTTGCGCCAACACTATTGATACTCTAGAGGAATTCATCAACCATTTACATAAAATCCACGACATCAAGATGCACATGGATATAAAAAATCAGTTATTCCCATTCAAGTTTGATAATGACGAACTGAAGTGCTGCATATGTCACAACAAATATCAGAAGTTTAAATCGCTCCTAGAGCATATGAACGTGCATTACAGGAATTTTATCTGTCCGGATTGTAACGCTGGCTTCATCAACCGTTCCATCCTCGCTGAACATTCTAAAAAGCATATGCTCGGCGTCTTCGCTTGCGGCATATGCTCAAAAGTTTTTGACACGCTGAGAAAGAAACAGTCGCACGAGAAGTTCGTGCACGATGACAAGAAACTCCCCAATAAGTGTGGTCACTGCGGCGAGAAGTTCAAGGACTACAGGAAGAAGGAGGAGCATCTGGTGTCGGTCCACGGTGTTGTCCATAAACGACCGGAATGCGAGGCCTGCAGTCGGTCATTCAAGAACCAGAAGGACTACAACCTTCATATACGACGGCTGCATCTGATGGATAAACGGCATAAGTGTCCCAATTGCGACATGGCTTTTTTTACCACAGGTGAACTGAAGAGTCACGTGGTGAAACATACGGGGGCGAAGGGTTTCCAGTGCGCGGTGTGCCACAAATCTTACGGTCGGAGGAAGACTTTGATAGAACATATGCGGATACACAATAATGATAAGAGATTCAAGTGTGAGCGTTGTGGGGTGGCGTTTGTTCAGAAGTGTCGTTGGCGCGGGCACATGTGGACGAAACACGAAGAACACGTGTAATTTTGAATCGGTGATACATAAATCAAGTCAACATTACCTACATTTTTATAACTAATAACTCTTAAGAAGGAATATAAATACAATATACTGGTTATCGTATCTTTGAACGTCCTCAGTATACATACAGAGAAATTAAAGATTTACTTTGATGTTATTTCTGTTTACATATAACGTTAAATTAAATAAATTAAAAGATCGTCTATGCTGTTTAATTTAATATTACTAAACATTTACTATACAGAGGCGGCTCGTAGGCATGTTTCCTTAATATTGATTTTTCGCTCTGATGCTGTTGCTGAGGATAATTATATTTATTAATTATGATTATCGTCGATTAGGTATATTATATATTAGATTCTGATAGGTACTCGGCAATAATAAATCAATTTAGTTACAAATATATATATATAATAATATATATTTGTAACAGTACAAATGATTAGTATAAAGATAAATGATGATGTTTTATTAAACAATTAGTGCAGCGTTAAAAGCAAGTAATAACTATATTAATTTATAAGCGCCTAAAGAATTACCGTAAATTTAACAGAAAAAAAAATATTTCTTGCGACACGTAGTTTAGGTGTAATACAATAGAATACCGCCGATAAGCTAACTATGAAAAGAAAATTTAAAAACATCAAGATTGTAATAGTGACGTTTTCTTTATAGGTAAAAAGAAAAGTGACCCAAAATTGCAGCTAGACAGAGACAATGCGAGAGAAATAGAAGAGAACGATACTGAGATACCGAAATTTAAACACGGTCAGGAGTTAGAGAAACACAGACGGAACATTCGAGAGATAATCACCTGGTCCAATGCGACGCCGATTCGCAGTAGGGGGGGTATCGGATACGCCTGCTGTTTTTGTGCCGATCAGTACCCAGACCCGGCGGATCTGAAGAGGCACACGATCGAAAACCACGACGACAAAACCAAAAGCACCTTCATGAAGGGCAAAGACATGTACAGCTACTTCGTGAAACTGGACATAACGTCTTTAACTTGCAACATATGCTTCCGTAACATGGACACTCTTGAAAGCATCATGGTCCATTTGAAAACTGACCACGACAAGAGTATAAACACTGATATTAAGAACCAAATCCTACCGTTCAAGTTTGATAGCGAAACGCTCAGGTGCTTCATCTGTCTGAACGTCTTTAACAAATTCAAAGCGCTCCAGGAGCATATGCACACGCATTACAGGAATTTCATATGCGACGTGTGTGACGCTGGCTTCGTGAATCGGCATATTCTCCTCTGTCATCGAGAGGCTCATAAGACCGGCACGTTCGCATGCGACCAGTGCACGGAGGTGTTTGAGACTGTGCGCAAAATGAAACAGCACGTAAGAAAGATACACAACGGTCTCACGATGCCGCACAAGTGTGGTTACTGCAGTGAGAGGTTTAAAGAGAACTTTCATAAGTACGAGCACCTTGCAAAGGTACATGGTGTGGTGGGTCCAGCTATTAAATGCCAGGCGTGTGATAGGACCTTCACCACACAGCAGACGTGGTTGCTGCACACGAAGAAGTATCACCTGATGCAAAAGCAACATAAGTGCTCCTATTGCGATAAAGCCTTCTTTGGGAAGAGGGAGTTGAACGATCATATAGTGAAACACACTGGGACTAGAGAGTATCGTTGTGAAGTATGCTTTAAGTGCTATGGACGAATGAAAACTCTTAAGGAGCATATGCGGAGGTTACACTCGCAGTGTCAAAGATAATTTCTTAGTAGATTATAATTTATATACGTTATTACACGATCTTAAGTTTTTTAATAAACATCTATTTATAACTTAGGGACGTTTTATTTTGTATGAAAATACGCTTCTATAGTAAAGGTCTAAACGTCACATAAACCAGATATTTACTTGCCCTATAACACTATCATGTAAATAAATTACAAGATACATACTAGGTGTATGTACTGTTTCGATAAATAAGAAACATAACCACGAAAAATTATTTCGCACCTCGTTTTAAGTCCGTACAGGCGAGTACTTTTCTCATTAATAATCTGTGGTGTGTCACCGCATCGAAAATATTAATTGCGTTTTATCTTTGTAGGTGTTCGTACGATTAAGGTCGAACGTGGAGTAAGGGAACCAAAAGCGAACGTGAAGATTGCTCAGCGCTCTATAACAACGAACGAGGCTAAGAAAAACCAAGCGAATTTAAGGCACATTCTTTTGAATTCTAACGCTAACCCCATAAGGACCAAAGACAGCCTCGGATACGTGTGTGGCTTTTGTCCGGAACAGTTCTTGGAGCCAACTGACCTCAAGAAGCATTTCCTCAACGAGCATAAAGACGAGAGGTTCATCAAATTCATGTCCACCAGACTCTTTGAACATGTCGTCAAGCTAGATATCACGTACTTAAACTGCGCGCTGTGCAAAAGAGACCTTTCTAATTTAGACGAACTACTATCCCACCTGAAACAACAACACGCAAAAGACGTCCATACGGACATAAAATGCCCCATCCTCCCCTTCAAATTCGACTCGACAGAACTCCGCTGCGCCGTCTGCTCCACGGAGTACACCAATTTCAAGTTGCTCCAGGAGCATATGAACAGCCACTTCGGTAAATTTACTTGTGACGTATGCGGGCATCGATTCATGACCGAGAAACTGCTGCTGAGTCATGAGAGACGGCACAAGACGGGTGAATACAAGTGCGACCAGTGCGAGAAGGTATTCATCAATTCGGGTAGGCTCCGAGAGCACAAGAACCGGGCGCACTTCGGTATGGCAAAACGGAATAAGTGCCAAATATGCCTGGAGAAGTTTATGGACTATTGGAAGAAGGTAGATCATATGGTGCAAGCCCACGGCGCGCAGCCAGTAGTGCTGAACTGCCAAGCGTGTAACAGAGTCTTTCATAACCAACGAGCTCTATCTAGGCACACGAAGAAGGACCACCTGATGGAGAGAAGGCACAAGTGTGAGGAGTGCGACATGACGTTCTTCTCCACGAGCTGTTTAAAACGACACATGACGAAGCACACTGGTTCGAGGGACTATCAGTGCGATATATGCTTCAAGGCGTACGGCAGAAAGACTACTTTGAGGGAGCACATGAGGATACACGCTGATGATAGGCGCTTTGCGTGCGGGCATTGTGGGCAGGCGTTTGTCCAGAAGTGCAGTTGGCGCAGTCACATGAGGTCCAAACATGGCGAAGAACATTAGGTTGATTAGTGTGTTTACTTGTCGGTTTTTGTAAATACTTTGGTGAATAAAGCTGTGTAACATTGTGCTATCAATTTTACTATAACAAACCAAATACGTTCTTTGGAGACAATTACTACTACTGATAACTTATGAAGAATTATGTTAACAGTTTTCGGTCACTGTTCTCTCTTAGATTGACATTTAGGCTAAAAAATATAAACAACTTCAGTCATAAAATTGCAGGTAGGCCGCTCTAGCTCTACCGGCCTCAATTTATTTACCGGCATCAATAACCGTTTCGTGCCGTACCGTATTGTTGCTCTTACCATTTAATTACCGTGTCCAACACGTTATCGTCGAATTAAACTGTCATTTATACATTTTCAATCCAAATTGATTTTTGTTCATATACCATCATATTTAAGTATACAAAGGGTTAGGGTCATTCGTCATATTAAATAATTAATATTTGTTTAAATAAAACACTTTAACGGTTTAAAACGCGATATATTAGTTAAACTTATTTGAAAAGCTAAAAATCAGTCAATCAGGGCCGAAGTTAAAAATCATTTTCAAATAAGATTAACTAATATATCGCGTTTTAAACCGTTAAAGTGTTTTATTTAAATGTGTACTACTCGCGTAAACTATAGACAGTATTTAATTATTATTTAGTTTAGAGATAAATAGTATATTTCATGGTAGCTATTTAGTAAGTGTTGTTTAATTATACCACCATTAAATAAAACATTCGTAACTTATATAAATCGAATTCATACTAGATCGTTCATTAGTTAGTCTATAAATTACACAAGCAATACGAATATATACATTTAAAAAGCAACATGTAACTGTTTAATACGTAAAAAAACTTTTATCTATTGTATTTACTACACATAAAAAAAACGGTATAAAACGCGAAAAATATTGGACCGTTCATCTATATAAATAACTATTACTGTTATATATGAATCGCCATCGACAATAAATGAATTCAAATAGATGCACGTTTACTTAATGAAAGCAGTTTTTACATAAGTAGGTACAATGTTTTAAGTGTTGTATGTTGACTGTTTAGAACGTGAAATATTTAATTTAACTTTTTTCCTATGCCTCGGCATTTCAGATGCTTCAAAGAAGCTGGGTTTGGATTCTTAAAAAAATTGATAGCTAGTAAATTTCGCGTTTTAAACTGTCATAAAGCTTTATCCAAGTCTACAACTCGCGTAATCGCTGGTTTAATTTTAAACCGACCCGGAATGATAAAAATATTTATTGTTGTAGGTGACATCGAAAAAGGGAAGATATGTTTATTAAATTTAAGAAAATCTGATCCCATTATATTAAAGAGAGCGTGCGAAATAGACAAACATCTCCATAATATACGGGAAATACTTTTAAACTCCAACGCAACACCCATCCGTTGCAAGGGTGGCATCGGATACACATGTTGCTTCTGCGCAAAACAGTGGCCAGACCCAAAAGATCTTAAGCGACATACAATCAACCAGCACGACGAAGCAACCAAAGCGAATTTCATGCAACGCAAGGATATGCACGCGTATTTCGTGAAACTGGACATCACTGACTTGCAATGCAAGTGCGGGACGAACATCGACACTGTCGAGAAGTTCTTGGATCACCTAAAGCTAATCCATAGAAAGAACACCTTCAGAGACATCAAGAACCACATCTTCCCGTTCAAATTCGACCATGAGACCCTCAGATGCTGCATCTGTCTCAATATCTTCAACACGTTCAAAGCGCTCCAGGAGCATATGAACGTGCATTACAGGAACTATGTGTGCGAAGTGTGCGATGCTGGTTTCGTGAACAAGAACATACTATCGAGACACGGAGACGCCCACAAAACTGGTACCTTCAGATGCGAAGAGTGTCCAAAAATCTTCGATACGGCCCGCAAGAAACTTTTGCACGTGCGGTCTAAACATTCCGGTATCAAACTGCCGCACAAATGCGGGTACTGCAGCGAGAGGTTCAAGGAGGTCTGGAAGAAGCACAACCACCTGTATAAGGTGCATGGCGTTCGAGGTCCGGAGATAACTTGCCAGGCTTGCGACAAACATTTTCGGACGAAGAGCGCGTGGAGGCTGCACACGACGAGGGTCCATCTTATGCAGCGTCCGTATAAGTGTACGGACTGTGATATGGAGTTCTACGCTAAGCGAGAGCTGGACAGCCACACGGTGAAGCACACTGGCTCGAGGACGTTCCGGTGTGAAGTCTGTTTGAAGTCGTTTGGCAGACAGAAGACGTTGAAGGAGCACAAACGTCGAATACATAATAATGTTTAAACTATTTATTGAAAGTAATATATTATATGCTAATCTGGTTGTTTGTTTATTATTTTCAAATTTAAATACACTTTTAACGGTTTGAAACGAGAACTGTTAAACTTAGAATACATTAAACTACCCGATGGTTCGAATGCTTTGCAGCCCACACCTGTTGCACGGGGAGATTTTTATAGCCTACATACACTCCTCCTTTAAAAATACACTTTCATTTATTCAAATTTTTACAAACATAACTAATATAACAAAGGCGTGAACACATTCGATTTTTTTTCTGTACGCCCTCGTCTTGTAGTACATTATATAAATTAATACTAAGTATAATACAGATATATAACGGTTAAACGTATTGCCTAGCATTGCGTTTTGCGCGAGAGGTCCTGGGTTTCGAATCCCAGGGGAACGAAAAAGTTGTTCCGGTCGGGTAGGGCACAGAAGTCTGATCAATTACTTGCCTGTTAAAAAGAACTGTACAGTGAAACGGACATAGAAATGTGTTCGCCCCATGCCCCAGAAGGGGGAAACGGGATTTCACTTTATAATACAGATTACCACATACTAAAACCAGTTTTAATTATACTAAATTACACAAGAATTCGCATTATCAATATGTACAAACAAACAAGTAACAACATTTGGAGGGAGTAGATTTTTTTATTTGTTTTTAGTAAGGAATTCTTTAATACGATTCCATAATAATTTAAATAGTTCTGTTATAAACATTTTGGTAATTAGTAAGCTACTCTTTTACGATGAAATACTAAATTGGATATGCACATGTTTATAGTATGAACTCGTGAGTTATTACACATAATTGGTTTTTAAACCCTGCTAGCAGTGCGCGACTCCGTCCGCGTAGAATGCCTCGTTATTTTGGGTAGCCTGATGGCCAAATCTTTATAAATTATATCTTTTATCCACGACATACTTGTTACAAGGTAATCTTAAAATATAGACATACTAGCTGCGCCCGCGACTTCGTTCGCGTGGAATAGTGACTTGGGAGAGAATTTTTAATTATTTAGGCTGTATGTAATTGCGTATTTATTGCACCCAATCTATGTTGTAAGTGCATCACATCACTCCTACTCTAACTCCCACTCCTATTCTCAAAAAGCCAAAGAAGAAAGTTTCATTGTTCTATCTTCAAAAACCTCGAATTTTCATACAAACTTCCCCCCCCCCCCTTTAACCCCTTACAAACCCCTTTTCACAATAAAAAGTAGCCTATGTTCCTTCTCAGGGTCTAGACCATATGTGTACCAAATTTCATTCAAATCCGTTCCATAGTTTTGGCAAAGAGTAACAGACAGACAGACAGACAGAGTTACTTACGCATTTATAATATTAGTAAGGATACAACCGCTGACATCTTTTTAAATAATTTAAAGAGAAATTATTCTTTTGTACGAATTTTTTGGATATCTAGAACCTTGTCGTCTAACGAAATATTACTTTTCAAATTTGGAATTCTTACAGCTAGTAGCGCTAGTAAACATCAGGATGTCCTTCGAAAGTATAGCTTAATATCCGCTGAACTGCGATAGAGTGGGGTAGGTCCTATTAGCAAGAGGAGACCTGTGCCAGGTTGTAGGACACGAATAAATAAAAATATAACTATTGAAGAACTGAGTCATTGAGAATATTATAACATAAAGATGTATTATGCTCAGAGAAGAAACGCTCCTTCTTCATTCAAAGCTCCCGCTAACTATTTAATATAAAGATTACAATCTTAACGAGAACAATTTCATTTTAGGTACACTCTGGCCGACGAAGAAAGTGTTCATAAAAAATCCGCGGCCACCGGACCTGAAGAAGGAAATAATAATACCTAAAAAAACCCCCACTGTCAACGTAGTGACAAAGAAGAAGATTGAAATGGACAAACACTTAGATAACATACGAACGATTTTGATCAACTCGAACGCAACGCCGATCCGGTGCCGCGGCAGCTTCCTCTACACTTGCTGGTTTTGTGACAATCAATACGAGATCCCGGATCAGTTGAAAAGCCATACGCTAGAAACACACGACGACACTGTCAAAAAAACCTTCATGGACGGCGCCTCGATGATCACATACGTAGTAAAACTAGATATAACAGGTCTGCGGTGTAACTTATGCCGGCGGGACTTCCCCGAACTCCAAGACTTCATCAAACATTTGAGAGATCACGGCAAAAGCTACCACGACGATATCAAAACCCACATAGTACCGTTCCGCTTCGACGACAAGGATTTCAGATGTGTTATATGCAAGAATAGGTTTAACAATTTCAAAGTGTTGATCGAACATATGAACGCTCATTATAATAATTATATTTGTAATATTTGCGGTGCCGGGTTTATAAATAAGCGGACCTTACAGACGCACGGTTACAGACATAAGACTGGTACGTTTAACTGTTCGTTCTGTCCCAAAGTTTTCGATACCAGTATCAAGAAGAGAGACCACGAAAGAGGTGTTCATATATTACACAATAAGAGAAGTAAATGTGGATATTGCGGGGAACGGTTCACAGATTATACGAAGAAAAATGATCATTTGGTTAAAGTGCACGGGGCGACGCCTGTCGTACTTCAATGCCAAGCCTGCGATAAGACTTTTGGCAATCAAAGATCACTGACGATGCATACAAAATCCTACCATCTCTTACAGAGGAAGAAGCTAGATAAAACTGTGTAGCACAAGACTTCATATTGATCTCTTATGTTAAGGATAACTTTATAAATAAAAGGCTTATAATCAGAATTATTTGGTAATTATTGTTTTATTATTACAACTCAAGATTCGGACTAGTTTGGCTTGATCAATAATAATAATTAATTTATAATAAATTTGGTAAAGTGTAGAAGTGTCAAAATCTTCGTCTCCAAATATAAAAGCATGGCCTTCGGTAAATCTGAAACAACAGACGTAAAAACCTTGATTGTTCCAAGATATAAAGTTATATTAGTTCATATCTATGCAAATTGTTATTTCCATTCAATTAAGTAATAACCCTAAAACCTTTTTGCCAATGTCCCGAGTTCGCGACCTGGAGAAATCTATTTTATAATTAACTAGGCAAAGGTAAGTAAAAAATACGATTTAAACAGTTTAAAGTGCACTAAACACGTGTTAACTATAGAAATGCTTCATATATATAATATTATAAATGCGAAAGTAACTCTGTCTGTCTGTTTGTTACCCTTTCACGCCAAAACTACTGAACGGATTTGAATGAAATTTGGTATACAGATGGTCTAGACCCTGAGAAAGGACATTGTCTACTTTTTATTGCGAAAGGGAGTTTTAAGGGTCTAAAAGGGGGTGGGGGAGAAAAGTTGTATGGAAATTCGTAGTTTTGTGGGAGTGGGAGTGAGTGTAGGTATGAGTGTGGGAGTTAGAGCAGGAGTGATGCGAGGTGAGAGTGTTGCGGCAAAATAGCACTTACAACATAGATTGGCTGCTTTAAATGCGCCCTTACATATATTAATAAACAAACAAGTCACTATTCCACGCGGACGAAATCGCGGGCACAGCCAGCACTTCATAAATAATATTCACTTATCTTAAAAATATGTTATTTATAAGGATTAAGAAATAAAATGACGTTTAATTAAAACTTTACATTTCAATATGATTAACACATTGTTCTTTCTTCATAGGTAAGCTAAGAAGGAACGACAATCTAACATCGGAGAAAACCTTATTCAAACAGACTTTGTCCAACTTGAGGCAGATTATACTGTGTTCGAATGCAACGCCGATACGACGCAGCATCGGACGAAAATATCTTTGCTCCTTCTGTACAGAACGCTTTCCATCTCCAGCTGAATTGAAAGAACATAATCTAAACGAACACTTCAAAGATTTAGCCACGAAAGAGAGGAAAGTAATTGACGAAATCGTAAAGTGCATACCGAGGACTGGTAAATCAAAAACCAGCATTAAACTCGACATAACATCTTTTACCTGTACATTATGCGGTAGTCCTATCAACGATATTGCAGAGTTATATAAACATTTGAAATCTACCCACAATGGACTGTTACATACGGATATAAAGAACCTAATGATACAATTCAAATTTGACAGCGACCAGCTAAGCTGCTACGTTTGTTCGAAGGAATTCTCAGCTTTCTCCTGTTTAGTGGAACATATGAACACCCATGTTACTAACTACAAATGTAACGAGTGTCCTTCAGCGTTTGTCGTCTGGGATCGGTTGAAAGACCACCAGAAAAAGACACACAATGTGGGTAGTTTCAAATGTACCCTCTGCCTTAAAGTGTTCAAGACCAAAACGAAGCTGTATTTACATGGACGCAATGTTCACAAGAAGGGGGAGACGAAATGCAACCACTGCGGCGAGGCTTTCCCCACGCGATGGGAGAAACAGAAGCACGAATTGAAGCAACACGACGTGTCTGTCGCGATCTTCAAGAAGGTGAAGTGCGACGCCTGCGAGCGGGAGTTTAATAACGTCGGGTCATATAACGCGCATTTCCGAAGATTCCATTTAATGGAGAGGTCTCACAAATGCGACCGTTGCGATATGACGTTCTTCGAGTCGCGGGATTTGAAGCGGCACTTGGTGAAGCATGGTGAAGAGAAGAAGTTTGTGTGTGACTTCTGTTCGAAAGCTTTCAAGTGGAAAAGGATACTACGCGAACATTTGCGGATCCATACGGATGATAGGAGGTTTAAGTGTAAACGCTGCGGGCTGGGGTTCGTACAGAAGATAACCTGGCGTGGTCACATGCGAACGAAGCATGGAGAAATGGTATAGCGTATAAATACTTTTGCTAATTTAGAAGCTATACCACAGGTGCACAGACCGCGGCCTGCCGTTTGAATACTGGTGGCCCGCTGACAGCAAAAATAACACTCAAATTAATAAATTATTTTTCAATTTTAATACATTATTACCAATTCTTTATTGTCTTTAATTACCTATACTTCCGGCGTCCGCCATCAGTTTATGGTTTCCCCGAGTGGCCCACTGTCAACTGTGACATCACAACATGTTCTTCATAAGTCTGTGCATCACTTCGTCATAAGCAAAATTATAGTAAACCGAGACACTTATAAATGTTTAAAATATTAAAAAGAATTATACTATTAACAGTTTAAAACGCGGAAATAATAAATTTATTTAACATATTTAAAGTGTTTTATTTAGTACTAATTGAGCATTAACAACCCAAAAAGAAGTCTATAGCTTATTCACTGCTTACTAATTTTATTAGCATATAGCGGTAAATAAAAACACTGACGGTTTAAAACGTAAAATTTATAAATATATTTTCTACTATGACTGTCGGGCGTGATTTATTTAATGTGTACCAAATTCGGATAACCTTTAGTTAATTATTATTTAATACGTGAAATATTAGGCCTGTATACAAAGACGAGAGTCGAACCCGAATTAGATAGCGTACGGAACGATAAAATGGTCACAATTTTTAAATATTTCTTTTTATATTTAAGTGTTAAATTGTCTATTAGTATAGAATAAAGAGAACTTAAAATTTTATTTATTATTTTATTTCTTTGTACAAAGTATTACATACAGGTTGTTGGAAAACATTAATATTTTTCACATAATTATTGCACAGGATAGCATTGTAAAAATTAAAAACAAATTATAAATTCGACTCGGGCGGGAATTGAACCGGCACTCACAGCATTTCGTACGTGCTTTAACTTAGCTTATTTGGTTAGAGCAGCAGCACGGAACGCTGTAGATGCCGGATCAAGACCCGACCGAGTCAATTTTTTTAAAAATTTATAATCTTTTTTTTTTTATTTATACATATTGTTTTTATAATTTAAAAAGTATAACAGGCATAAATAACAATCTTATAATTAACGAAGTAACTCCTTACGTATTGCAAGCTTACAATAACCCTTCCTCTCCTCTCAAAACTGCTGGTTCACCACCACGTTTGACCTTACCAACAAGCAACAAACCTCCAAATAACATTTAAGATAAGAAAGAAAGGACTTTTATTTAAAACTTCTTTTCTATCTTTTTTGCCTAAATTCTTTAATAATTAGTTGATTTGTCTTGTCATATGTTAAATCCTGTCTCCCCTAATGGGGCATGGGGCGAACACATTTCTGTGTCCGTTTCTTTGATCTTTTTTTAAAGTAGTTGATCAGACTTCTATGCCCTGCCTGATCGACACCTTCTATTCATTCCCGGAGATTCGAGCCCACGACCTCTTGAGCATAACGCAATGCTAAGCAACACGTTAAACGTTAAGTTACAGAGGTGGAGCTGACTTCTTGGGATTTAAAATCATTCTGTGCCTTTTTATATTCTACTAAACACCATATTATTAAATGGTTTTTGGATTTATGTAATATGGGACTATTACATAAATGTGTGTGGCTAATAATTATTAACCCACCAGTCACCACCAGTCCCAACGTGTTTCTTTTCAATTTAAAATTTTGCTGAAACATATGGAACTTCATCAGAAAATATGAATGCGTGGTAGAAATATAAAATTCCGTCAGAGTCACGTACTACGGTCCACAGATGAAAAAACCGTGAATCGCATTTCGGATTCGGTCTGTGAGTTTCCCAATATCAGAGCCCAAATCATCGATTATCTTATTAACCTAACATGAATTAAACCACGTGCTTGTCTGTCTATCATTAACAAGTATCAACTTAAAAAAAAATAAGTTAAGTGGTTTTATTTTTATTTTTAAGGAAAAAAGGTAATCCGCCATTTTGTATCGGCGGCCATCTTGGGTTTATATGTTATTGATGTTATTATATTGTATTGTCATCTAAATTAAATGTGTGTACCAAATTTCAGATCAATCTTTCAGACAACGGGAAGGTGCTTAAATTTCAATTTCTAATTTTGTCCCAAATAATTCCGTACGGGTCGAGCTAAATAAAACCGTTTAAAAAGTCATATTCTTCTACAAACAATTTGTCCAAACCAAAGACTTGTGGTGTTTGTACCTATAACGTTTCCGCGTGTTTCTTCGTCATATGGTACTTCAAGCTCGTCTGCTGCACGAACGACTCTTCGCAAATCTGGCAGACGTGCTTCCTCACATCCAGGTGCATATAAATATGAGTCTTCAAGTTCTTCTTCCAGCGAAAACTCTTGTCGCAATAGTTACATTTGTAAGGCCTTAACGCCGTGTGAATTATCGAATGGTTTGACAACATCCGCTTGGACGCGAACTTCATATCGCAAACGCCGCATGTGAACTGCTTCTCGCCCATGTGGTAGATTTTCTGGTGGCGCAGAACCTGGTTGGGGAAGGCGAATTTCTTCCCGCAAGCCCCACACGTTGGCGCTGGTAATCCATGAGCTTGTTCCATGTGAAACGGGCGGTATTGCGTGGGTACTTTGATGTTGCAGAGGTGGCAACTGCGGAGTTTGGGCCGCATCTTGAGGTGGACAAACTTGTAGTGTTGGGAGAAGTGGTCGCGCTTTTTGAAGGTGCGGCCGCAGTCCACGCACTGGTAGGCGGGTAGACCGCCTTCGTCCACTATTTGGAATTTGTCTTCGCGCCAATCTGGAAAAGGATGTATGTTAAATACTGTCTCTAGTTTACGCGAAAAGTACACATTTAAAACTCTTTAACTAAAATGCACTCCCCGTGACCACAGCTGCTGCAAAGCATGCGAAACGACGGGCCGTAGTTAGAATAAGTTTAAGTAATATATATCGCGTTTTAAACAGTTAAAGTGATTTATTTAAAAGATTTATTTTCCTTAAAACGTATAGAATAGTTCTAGAATTTAATATGAGAGGTCTTCGGAACAAATCAATCGAATGTCAAGCGTGGGGTTAAAATCAGCGTTGCGCCTTCTATCAGGTATAACACAAGCTGAGTGGAGTCCCTTCATGTACAGCTGTTTTATTATTTATTTTATGTTTGTGTTATTTCTGTATGTGGTGCAAAAACAATATATAATAATAATAATCTCTAGATTAGATTAGATTATTATTATTATGTTTAGTAGGATTTTAGGTATATCTAATGATAAAAAAAAATGGAAATCTCGTTTTCCCCCATGGGGCAAACACATTTTTGTCGGTGTGTTAACTAATCGGTTCTTTTATCAAATTTCTCTGCTTTGCCAGACCGAAACAATCGATTGTATCCTTAGTTATTGTAATATTGTTACCAACTCACAAATTAAACAAATAAGCTTAACCGTTTTAAACGCGAGAAATGAAGGTAATTTATCGCTTTAATAATCAAGAGATCGAGTCTCATATATTTAGATTGTTAAACCGTTTAGTGATTAAAAGCATGTCTAGTAGTCTAGGGATCCTGGGTTTGATTTTGCACTTTTGGCTCACGGCGGCCGAACAGCCCGAAAAAAATTTATTAGCTTTACTATTGTTTCCAAATCGATTTAATTTCTATTTGTATATAAGAACGTATAGGCAGAAAAGAAAAGGCTTTTTTACCAAATATTGTTTAATTTGACATATATAATATACAAACCAACATTCTTATAATTTTAACATATATACAATTTATGTCTTACAATACGAATACTAGAAAGTTATATAAATGCGCTCATTTTAACTGTTACAAGGAAAACAAAAATAGCTCGACAGCGCACCTGAATTTGTTATAGAGCTATGTTAACGAGGCTTAAAACGCGAACTTATTTACAATTTATTTTACATACGGCCCGACGTTTCACGTTTTAAACCGTTAAGTGTTTTATTTAACTAATCCCTAGACTACAGACAACACTTAGTTGTTAATACAAATCTATCTATGAAGCATTGCGTAACGTAGTAATCACCAAAATAAAGTTGTAAACTGTAATCTAACGAGTAACTAATGTTCACAATATATCTGTCGTCTATAGTTTACGCGAGTAGTACACACTTAAATAAAACACTTTAACGGTTTAAAACGCGATATATTAGTTAAACTTATTTGGAAATAAGTTTAACTAATATATCGCGTTTTAAACCGTTAAAGTGTTTTATTTAAATATATCTGTCGACAGATTGTAATATTTATTTTGATCATTATCCAATTGATTTTAAAATTTACGTGACTCATTGTATTTAAAAATATCATTCTCATAAATCAGGCTATATACATAAGCCAAATTTGTGTCTACTTATTATATTTAAATAAATCATCTATAACAATTTAAAACGCGAGATGTAGAGTTAAACTTATCTATAAATTACTTCAACAACGGTTACAGGAGTCTAACCGTGACCACGGCTGCATCGGGCCGTAGTTATATAATTTTAACTAATACAAAAGTAAAGTTTATTAAAATGCGTGTAAACTACAGACAGTACTGTTTATTTTCGCTAACCTCAGTAATAATTAATAATAAAATAGGCGACAAGTATATAAACTAGCTGTGACTGCGTGTTCGTCCGCGCAGAATAGTTATTTTGGCCATCAGACGTCAGTCGCGTCCCGTCGTTCTTGCAAGTTAATCATTCTTTCATACATATTTCTTACAACGTTTTCACAGCACACGCAAGGGGAACTAACGATTTTCCCCAATTTTTTCCACATTTCCCACTGTCTCGTCCTACTGGCCGCCCCACGTTATATTTTATAGCATAAAGCCTTCCTCGATAAAAGTTTTCAATACGAACCAGTAGTTCCCGAGATTAGCGCGTTCAAACTCTTCGGCTTTATAATATTGGCATAGTTAATTGCACTGCATAATCAATACACTCTTCTTCTTCCATCACCGTTTCTTCTGATTCAAGTGCCCAGCGACATGCCTGCGCAGGTGCTTCTTCCATTTGAACGCCTCATCGCAAAAGTCACATTTGAAAGGTCGTTCCGTCGTATGCTTGATAACATGCTGCCTCAAGTTTGGCTTCGTCCCGAAGCTCATATCGCAAACGGGACAAACGTAGTTCCTCTCCCCCATGTGAAAGGTCTTCTGGTGTCTCACCACGAGGAAGGGGAACGCAAACTTTTTACCGCACGCGCCGCAAGATGGCGCCGGGATCCCGTGCGCTTCCTCCATGTGTTGCGCGCGCATATGCGCCCCCACCTTTTCCGGGCAGTAGTGGCATCCGTGCAACTTGGGCCTCAGCTTCAAATGCACGTGCCTGTAATGCTGCTTGATGGAATCCAGGCGTTTGTATGTTCTCGAGCAGGTCTTGCAGGTGTAAGTGTGCGAGCCGTCGTCCTCGCGGCGTATTGAGCATATTTGCTCGTCGGCGTCCGATAACCTGCCTAGAACAAAAGAGCTTCGTCACTTCTGTATCTTGATGTCTGCATATGCTAGATAGTCTTTGCACGCATCATCTGTGTCTCATGAATAATAATTCCACCGTTATAGTTGTTTGTGGTGTCTAAACGTGCGGTGATATATAAACATAATTCAGGTAATATTTCGTTTGAAACGGTTTATTTATGTAAAATTTAACAAACGAGATTAAATAATAATACTTATAGTCTACGAAAAAATAATCTTGGCTTAATAATATTTACTAGATCGCTTTTAACAAGTACATGTGTGTTTTTACAAGTCTCTGTACAAACTAACAAACTAGTACATATGAGTAATCGGGAAATGTGGGTATTTCAAAAATACGTTTCATGTAAATGATTGAATACTGTCTGTAGTTTACGTTTACACATTTAAATAAAACACTTCAACGGTTTAAAACGCGATATATATTAGTTAAAATAATTTTCAAATAAGTTTAACTAATAAATATCACGTTTTAAACCTTTTAAACCGTTTAAGTTTTAATTCAAGGATCGAACTGAAATAATTTTAATTTTATGTTAACAATTAAATTTCAGAAATTCAGAATTTTTTCTTTATCATAAAGATACGTAAATAATATAACGGTTCCTACAATATTACTATACGACTGTTGACAAAGAAGGACCCCAGATTATTATAAGAATTCCGTGGCGATTGCTGTCTGTCATAAAAGTTTTCAGTCTGTATTTTATAAGCATGTAGTTTCTTGTTACATCATGCCATGCCATGCCTATCCAACCAACTGTCTATGCTTCACCATATGCCGCGACCACTGCTTCCGCCACTTAAACCTCTCATCACAAACGTCACACTTATGCAACTTCTCAGCCAAATGCTTCACTCTGTGCTGATAAAGATTAACTTTAGACCCGAACTTCATATCACAAATCGGGCAGACAATATTCTTTTCGCCCATATGAAACGTTTTCTGATGGCAGATAACTTGGTGAGGGTAGGAGAACTTTCTGCCGCACGCGTTGCACGTGGGCGCCGGGACGCCATGTTGTTCTTCCATGTGTTTCGCGCGCAAATGCGCCTTCACCTTTTGCTCGCAGAAATGACAGCCCGTCATCTTGCTACCGAGTTTCAAATGGACCGTTCTGTGGTGCTGGCTGAAGAAACGTTTCTGTTTGAACCCTTTTCCGCACGCATTGCATTGGTACAATTGTCCGTTATCTTCTACTATTGTATAATCTTCTGTGTTGTTTGCGACGCCTAAAACAAAAATGGCTGCATCATTTCCTTGTCCCTTTGTGGAGAAGCGCTGACGTAGGTTTAATAACTATCATTGTTTTGCATGTGTGTGTATTTTTTTTTAATTTTTATAAAAAAAATCCTTTCAGTATCTATCTAGAGTTCGCAGTTACGTTCACATTTTCAGGTAGTTTCAACGTTAAGGGTGGGGATTAAATTATTCAAATCATTAAAGTTATTATTTTTATTAAAAGGTTTATTTTTTTTTAATAAATACAAAAAAAAATTGTCACAATATTACTTATTTAACGAATAAAATATAACTACCGCCATGAAGTCGAAAGAAATATACTCAAATATTGTCTGGAGTTTATAATTATAAATAAAACATTTATAACGGTTTAAAAAGTCGAATTTATTTTAAGTAGGCCCCATGTGTCCTCCCGTGACCATGGTCGCTGCAAAGCATCGGAAAGATACTATTAAACTAAGAGTTCTACTTTGCCTTGAACTTGTAACAAAACACTAATTAAAAAGTAAGTATAATTCATAATAACAAAGTGGGAGATATTTAATTTTAGTAGATCTCGTTTTTATAAAATATATACATTAATAAACAACTAGGTGTGACCCGACATTTCACATACTTTATACCAGACGTGGTCACGGGGTCACAGATAAAACTTCGTATTGTAATTTACAATAATTAACCGATATATTTCGCATTTGAGCCGTTAATTTTTAAAAGTATCTGTACGGCTTTTAAAAGACAAATAATAACTTTAATTTTAACATATAATTAAAAACATATTTGCCACAGATTCGTAAATATATAAATTCAAATTCAAAATTCCAACAATACATTCAACGTTCCGTTAAGATAACGTGAAATAAGAATAAAAAGCTCAAATAGACATTTTTAAATCTTTATGTCTAATCTGAGTGTCTCAGATCCCCACTGGACCTAACATGTTTGTAATAAATTTAGCATTTTTAAAAAACACTTTGGACTCCATCTGTAAATCTAGATATTAAATTTGTGGTAGGAACATCGAAATTTTGTCTTAGCCACGGAGCACCTGCCACCGATGAAAAAGTTTAATCGCTGTCTATAGTTTACGCGAGTAGTACACATTTAAATAAAACACTTTAACGGTTTAAAACGCGATATATTAGTTAAACTTATTTGGAAATGATTTTTAACTAATCTCCGCGTTTTGACCACGGTCTGCTTACAAGTTGCATCGCGTTTCGAAACAGTCGGGATCCGAAGCTAAATAGGCAACAAAAATCCTATTCCATGTCATATGTCTGGGGCACCTGCCATCAAGTCAACCTCGTTAGTCTTTATATCCTTAAAATTGCTACTTGTCGTGTATGCCTAGAACACTACGCGTAGTCTTTTTAATTCATATATTATTCCGTCTTTCAAACAGTTTCACCGTACCGTAAATTAGTTTTTTTTTTGGTTATAATTCGCTAAATTTTGTTAACTTACAAAAAAAAAAAAAAAAAACCCAAAAAGAGCCTCAAGACGTCTTTAGGATCTCTGTCTTGTTAGGTGAGTAAAAAGACAGCGCTCTTCAAACGCGTTCCTCTCTTATCGGTATGATCGTACAAGTTTTTACACCAAATATTTTACATAATTATGACATATTTGAGAAGTATAAAGTGTACATGTTATTCTCAAAATCTACTTAGATTGATAAAGTCCTGCCCGCGTCTTAGAGTTTAATAAATATTAGTCTTCAAACGAAAGTTGCGTAAGAGAAGCTATCAGAAAACGACCTCCGGATGGTACTTCGTCATGTGATAGTTCAGACTGGCCTTCTGAACGAACGCCTGACCGCAAACGGTGCAAACTTTCCTCCTATCCCCCGTGTGGATCCTCTCGTGCAATTCGAGGGTTGACTTCCTTACGAATGCCTTCTTGCAGAACCTGCACTGCAGGTCCTTGATCGTTTTATGTTTGAATTTGTGTTTGTACAACGATTCCCGGTTGAACGTCTCGTAATCACACAATGGACACTTACTCTTCACCCCCAACATATGGTACCCGTTTATGTGTTTCCTCAACTGCCTCCGGGAGTTAAATTTGATCGGGCAAGCGGCGCATTCGAATCTCTCGTCTATATCGTGCTCTTCGTATTTGTGCTTGACGAAGGCAGACGCTGTGAGCAGTTCCTGCCCACAGTGGCACTTGTAAGTCTTCTCCCTGTAGTGCTTCGTCCGGAGGTGGTGCTTTAACGAAGGGATCTTTGTGTATTTTATCTCGCAATGCGCGCACGCATAGGTTCCGTCTATCTTGATTATGTCACTGGGCTTGACCGTGCTCGCGCCTAGAAGAAAAATATTCCATTAATCACGTTTCTCTTCTATCTTCTTTCTTCTTTGTGGTACGTTCCGGTTTTGGTGCGAGGTCCCTTGGAGAAGGATTCTTATTTGAATTGATCAGCATTAACTGATTTTTGTCCTTGGTATAGATATTCTCCGTGTCAACGTAAAAAGTGACGCCAAACGTAGTCAATTTATATTTGTAGGCATTAATTCTCGACATTTAGTTAAACACAGTACAGTCACATTATTAACAATAAAAAAAGGCACAGACGCAAGTTTGTAAAATTTGGGTCTTATAAAAAAAAATTGATTAAATACTGTCTATAGTTTACGCGAGTAGTACCCATTTAAATAAAACACTTGAACGGTTTAAAACGCGATATATTAGTTATACTTATTTGAAAATGATTTTTAACTTCGGCCCGACGTTTCGGATGCTTTGCAGCAGCCGTGGTGACCATTCATCATTTTCAAATAAGTTTAACTAATATATCGCGTTTTAAACCGTTAAAGTGTTATATTTAAAAAAAAACATTGATTATAAAAATATATTTTAAACGACGTTCCAGAAATTGTTTCTCTTAAACTAATCTAAACAAGTTCAAGACTAAGAGAAATATATGATGAAAGATAGGCATGTTCGTAAAAACGATAATCAGGAAAAAACAAAAGCGATATAAGATATCAGCAAACTGTCAAAAATCCATAAAAATAACTTTAAGCTAAACGAAATTTATAATGCATATCATTGTTTTTCGGGCTGTTCGGCCGACGTGAGCGGCCTTCGACGTTTCGCCTTCACGCGGGACATCGAAGGAACATCATCAGGAGACGTTAACTCTCGAACAGCCCGAAAAACAATGATATGCTGAACGATGGCCGTAAAAGCCTTACTCGAAATTGAATAATATATGAAAAAAGCTTTGATTGATGAACTATTGTTCATGTAGGCCCGGGGCACGCCGTATTTGAGGTTAGACCAAGGGTCCCAAGTGGGGCATTGCGCTACGAAATATGACCCTGCATATATAATTCCAGTTTTATTTCTTTGGACATTTCGATTTACTTCGTTTAATTTATGAGGAATTTTACTTTCTCACAATACTTGCTGAAGGTAGTTTTTGTTTTTAGACATTTACTAAAGAATGTATACATTCACTTATTATTATTTAATAAGTCATTATATTCAGAATCTGGTAAGTATACTAATTCAACACAACTCTAATATGAAGGTAGTTAGGGGTAGTCTAGTAAGGTAATTAAAAAATCGAAAATAAATTGAAAAAAAAATTCGACTCGGGCAGGACTTGAACCGGCATCGTCAGCGTTCCGTGCTGTTGCTTTTGCTCTAGTAACGTAGTCACTTTGTATGCGCGGACGCAGCTGTTCGAATAAATGTACAAAGATAGTCAGTACTGAGTGCATTTCATGCTGTAAAATGTTTGTATTATTTATATTCTATTATTATTATCTAGTACTAACTCTCTTCTGTTCTCTTTTAGATGAGTAATAATAAATTCTCGCTAGCCCCAAGGTGTAGAACCCTAGAAAACACAGTCAACATATAAAACAAAATCTAAACCTACCTTCTTTCTGCTTCTCAGTCTTAACGGCTTCTTCCGATGGCGGTATCTTCTTTGTCTTCGTCTTTTTCTTCGGTTTAGGTTTGGCTTTCTTCTTCACTTTGGCTGTACCGGTTGCTGTGAGCATATTCCTTAGTATTCCGTCGACTTTTGTGGACCTCCGCCTCAGTTTGTTGAGTTGGTTCTTCTGCTCTTGCGTTGTGTCTGTGAAGAATTTAACCCATCATCACTTTAATAGTTCTGCTAAATTACAAGGCTCTACAGGGCTCCAGACGATTATCTTATGCTGGTGTTTGTATCAAAAGTTATTAGATTTAAGTGAAACACTACTAGGTTTTCCAACACAATATACATTAGTTAAATATATTAAAAGTATTTTAACTACGGCCCAACGTTTCGGAGGTGGTCACGGGGAGGTATATCGCGTTTTAAACCGTTAAAGTGTTTTATTTAAATGTGCCTCTATTCAGATTGAAAAAACAATCAACATCCACAACGTTCCGTGCTGTTTAAGCATTTAAGATGAAATTAAAAGGGACATAATACAACTCAATGTAACGGAAATGCTCTGATAAATTTCTTTCCAAGTAAAGGGGTATACGTCTAGAATCAACTCCCCGAGGAAATTGTCACGGCTCCTTCACTTAATACATTCAAAAACCTTTTAGACTCATTCTCCAATAAGTTATAATTTTCAGGCATTAGCTTAGGCTGCTAGTGAAATAAATAAATTTAAAACACTTCGTTTTTAAAAAAATTGGTACCCTGAAAAATAGTTTCCTTGTGTATACATTTAAATAAAACACTTTAACGGTTTAAAACGCGATATATTAGTTAGACTTATTTGAAAATGATTTTTAACTTCGGCCCGACGTTTCGGATGCTTTGCAGCAGCCGTGGTCACGGGGAGACAGTTAAAAATCATTTTTAAATAAGTTTAACCAATATATCGCGTTTTAAACCGTTAAAGTGTTTTATTTAAATGTGTACTACTCGCGTAAACTATAGACAGTGTTTCCTCGCGTATAGTTGAAATAAATTTGTACAGATAGAATCGAAAAGATGATTTCGGCTGTTCTGTACTCGCTCGTTATAATTTTAAATTCACTGAAAAAAATCAATGCTACCGATGATTCACATCCATGGTAGTCATTAAGTCAGTACACAGTAATCGTCTTAGGTTTTCTGTATGCGATTTCTGTAGAGGACAGATAAACATAGAGTTCGCTTAATGGAGGCTAAAACACCCATATAACAACTAAACGAGATGCGCTATCGTCCTATTTTTAGCTTACATACCCTCTCCGTCGCTGTCCTCCATTTTCATGTCAAAAGCAGTTTCCGAATCATTGCCCGCCTCGTTATCACTTAGTAAGCTTGGATCTGGAATGAAGGACCAAAAAATTAAACCCCAAAAAAACAGCATTTTTATTACATCAAAAGAATCGGTATAAAGAGATTTCAACATTATAATTGGAATTTTTATTTAGTTACAAGCTGTGTCAGTGACTTCCGCGTAGAATAGGTATTTTGCAAACCTCCTCTTCGTTTGAAAACATTAATCTTTCACATGTTATTGCACATGAAGGCACTATATAATTTAAGAATCGAAAAAATTCTCGACTCGGGCAGGACTTGAACCGGCATCGTCAGCTTTCCGTGCTGTTGCTCTACCAATTGAGCTACCGAGTCCTACACCGCATCGTCGAATTTTTTCAACTTATTGATACATGCACCTCTCGCGCGGTGTAATTTCAACCCTAACACTTGCGTACTAAGGTTCAATGTCTTATGCTTTGCAGCTTAAGAAATCATTTAAGATGAAATTACAAAGTTATAACGTTTGAAAACATTAATATTCTTCACATGTTATTGCACATGAAGGCACTATTTTTTTTTTCAGTTTATTATCGATTTTTAAATTATATAGAACCTCCACTTCGTCTGTTACCCGCGACGTCGGTCGCGTCCGGTCTTTCTTGCAAGTTAATCTTAAAAGATGGACATATGGTGTTGTAAACATTTTTTTGATAAACCATTGTATCATATTAGCAGCGTACGCATTAGAAACTCACAAAGATGAATTCGTTTTCTCCACATTTCCCGCTCTTTCTTCGCTTCCAATTAGTCACAGAACAATGTTTTATCCTATAAATGATCTTAACAATGCAAAAATAATTTTCCAATTCAAACCAACAGTTTCTAAGATTAGCGCGTTCAAACAAACAAACAAACTTTTCAGCTTTATATATTAGTATAGATTGATTTGTCTCAATAAAATTAAAGTGGAAATGGTATAAACTTTTCTAACCGACCTTCTTCTATGCTCTCTATTGGCTCACATTTTATTGATGTTGGAGCTGCCGCTGTAAAAAAATAGATTGATGTTACATAGTTTTATTGTACCATCGGTATATTATTCATTAATATTAAATACAAGGAATCCAGGTGTTAACTTTCATGAACCAAGACCATAATGCAACAGAAGTATTTAAATAAAACACTTAAACGATTTGAAACGTAATATATATTAGTTTTGAAAATTAATACTAATATATATCGCGTTTTAAACTGTTAAGTTTTCTATTTAAATGTGTACTACTCGCGTAAACTTCAGACAGTATACAACAAAAAAATGGTATATAAATCTTAGTCAAGTCATTGACAAGTGAAAGAAATATATATATTGATACCAAATAACTGCCTCTTGTTTTATTTTAATTTCTAATATTTTATTTAAATTATTCTACTTGGAGCATCAGGCAGACACATTTCTGTGGCTTTTAAATGACATTATATAAACTAATTTTCATTGATAAATAATTCATCATTTCCCTGGGATTTGTGACAAATAACACAAGAGAGGCAGAGTAGCCTAACTGCAAATTTATGACTCGAGTTCTACATATTTTCATAGTCCAAAAATGTTAACAATAGCACAGTGACCGAAAATTGTTAACATAATTCCTACACAAATTCATTTTCCAAGTTAATAGAGAATTTTCATTTCCCTCCTAATATTGAAAATCATGTTTTTTCTTAGTAAGCCACTCTGCCCCTAGCTCAATTGTAGGCACAACTTACCTTCAATCAAGTTATTCTGTAACATATCGTAGAATTTCTCTTCGCACCTTAACACTTGTATCTTAAACATATTTGCATTTTGCACTTTCGTCGCACAATCTTCACATATAGTATATGTCGCATTACAAAGGTCGCCTGGCACAGGGCTTATCTGAAAGTTTTAATTAATTATAAACATAAATTTTATTGAATTATTAGACAACTTTTTTAACAACAATAAAAGAATGTCAACGTAAACTGTAAAATGTAGATATGATGTATGGTATATGTAAATACATTTGAAGTTATTTGAAAGAATGCTTCAATTAGTAAAAAAACTATAGATAAAGAAGACAAGCAATTCACGGCAGGTTATTTTCTACCCATATCATGAAATTTTTTCAGGCTCAATAATGTATATAAAAAATATATATAAACAAAGATAGGTTTACTAATTTAATATTCTATAGGCACTGAGTGATAAGACTTTTGTAACTGAACAAAACAATCTATAATTGAACATAAGACCTCTTAAGTTTAACGCAACACTACGCAACAAGATGCACCACTTAGCTACAGAGCCTAGTTGTTGCCCTCAACTATAAAAGTTAAATGCAACCCAACAATGTAAATTAACATTTTTCTATTTGACATAGGAGAAATAAATTGTTTAAATAAGGCAAATTTATATTTGTTTTTCTTTTGTGCAATGCTTGACGTTCCATTAAATACTGGAATATAATAAAAGTTTAATATCAGTATAAATATTTCCTAATGCTTTATGGATATTATGGCAATTTCTATTGGGGACACCGGTATCGGGCCGGGTGATCAGTCCTCACTATCACCAGCTTATGCTATATTGACTATACCATAGGCATTTCTTTTTGTTTGAGCTACTTTCAAAAGAATTTATATGGAATACCTTTTAACTTTATTAGAATAATGGAGACATCTTACTAGAGTAACATACCATAGTTATACTCAACAAACTTCATTTATCATTAATATTTGAGATTAGACTTACATCAATATCAAAGCAACGGCTTAACATATCGCAATATATATCTTGTTGATCCATCACAGCCTTTGATAAATTTGTAAACTTCCCCTCGGCGTGACAGCATCTACACAAATCCTTTTCCAATTTCCAGATTCGTGGTTCTGACATTCTATATTTATTTACATCTAACGAATTACTATAACGCGATGTTTAATTATATATGAGTAAATAGTATATAACTTATAACAATTAACTCTGATTACTAGAATTCTATAAATGCATTCTTTAAAATATTGTAGCCAAATGCAAAATGCATTCCCGACTCCCAAATGTAAATAATGAAATAACTACCACAGATTTAAAAGCGAATGAATAAAAATGTCACAGATTAAAAAATAAAGAAGAAACTAATATTACTCGGACAAACAGATTATAATGAGAGATTCTAATCTTGAAAGTATTAAAAGTAATTTCTGGGTATATTTTAGTAATTATTTCCTATATATGATTGAAAAAAATAATTCAAAAGATTCTAATTTAACCACCCATTTGTATAGATTAGGTAATATATTTTAAGAATAAAAAAGAAATCTTAGAACCGAAAAAATTCTCATCGTTTTCGTAGTCTATACGTGCCACCAGCAAGAGGTTGTTGGTTGGTTGGTTGTGAAGACAAGTGATATTATAAAAGCTTTTAAAACCTACCGCCGCCAGTTGTGTAATTTCGTTAAAAACAAAAAGAGTAATAGTGCGTTGTACAAATACATTGAAAACATTATAAGAAGAAAAATATGAAGTGCAAATATGACTTGGCTTAAAAGTCTCGTTACCAAACTAAATAAAATATTTTAAAAAAAGAAAGAGGTCTACAAGTCTATGGACTCTATGGTATTCATCAGTCATCACATTCTCATTTCTCAGAAGCACTGGACACTGGCACATATTTATTATTTAACTGTTTTGAGAGCTGGTGGTAAACGTTTTGTAAAATAAGAAATTTTAACAATTATGAGTTATAATACACAATAATTTTTTTAGATTTTATTGTTGTAAAACCAATATTTAGTGAAATTAGTTTGTTGATATTGTGATAAATTGCAAACAAAAACACCACATGAGTGTTACAGTAATGGCGTACTGTGTTACGAACGAGTTGAAGAAGAACGAAGTTACAAAGATGTAACCTAACACTAGAGTCGTTGTTGGCTTACTAATGTTTCGTTTGGGTTACTGCTAATTATTGTCTTGATTGTTGAATTGTCGTGAGTCCTTCGTTTTTTACCAATTGTTTTAGTTTGCGAGTGTTGTTTGAAGCTCTTTTAAAAATAATCAGTTGCTGAACTTCGTTTTAAAAGTCTTGTTGTCGTTTTATAAAGACATATACACTCTTTGAAGTAAGTCTCTTTGTAACAATCTACTTATCCTACGTTGTTATACCAGACACATTATTGTAAAAATGTGGGTTATGTGTAACTCTAGCTTTTTTCTCCACATGTTTGCTGTGACACATGGAAACATAATATTTTCGTCTCTTCTATGTGCAGTCAGCTAGGGATGTTCCAATAACACCAAAGTATTAGTACAAATTTTGATAATACTTCGATATTTTTTTGAAACTATTTAAGTAGTGCTCCTAAAGATTGAATACTTACTGATATTGATATGTTTTAGGACTTATTTTGTTTTATTATTTTGAACATGCTAACAAAGAATGTTGAAGCACAATAAGTTAAACAAAATTGAGAAGAAATTTTTTTTATTATAAGTGTTTATTGGCCTAATATATTTGAACAAAACTCTTCAGCATTAAGACTGGCCAAAAACAGTAAATGTTTGACGTATTTTGAAGACAATTTGTTCCTTGTTTGAGTTATTGTTGCACTGGCTTTGGAAAAAAGGGACTTGCTAGGAACTGATGTTGCAACTAAAATTAAATATTGCATAGTTGTACTGTCAAGGAAAGACCAACTTCATGTACAATTCTGCAAATGGGTCGCTTTTAAGAGAAACTACTGGATTTGATGTTACATGTTGGCCAGTCTACTCTTGTCTTTCTTACTAATCAATTCTGTGACTTGGAACTCCCATACCGACCAATTTTTCTGCTCAACAATATTACTCTCTTAGTTCTTCCATTAAATTCTAGTAACTTGTATGTTCTATAAATTGGGCCCTTTTGTGAAGAAGTTGTGCTTAAACTAACAGCTGAAATATAGCTACTATAAGCTCATTTGTGTAAGAATTATGCTAATAATTTGTGATTAACATTTTTGGACTTTAAAAATATAAATAAGTCCAAGTCATAAAACTGTAGTTAGACCACTCTGTCTCTAGTGGCCTTATATCTCCTTTAAGTAAATTAAAAGATAGTACAGTTAAAATTTCCTATAACTGTACTTAAAACTAACACTAATGAGTGAGAAAATGTCAAAGCTTTGCTTTCTTTCTTGCATATTTATCTTCATTATTGGTTATTGGCAGTTATAACATAGAAAATGTTTGTGCATTTTTATGAAGTATAGGCATGTTTATGAAGAGTTAGGTAGCCTTATTACAATAGCCTTACCAAATGATAGCTGACTGATATCTGCCCACACATTCATGATGATACAAACTGAGGCACTTGGCTCTTGCGGTTTCAGAGCCCCAAAAATTGGTTGTGTCTATGATTGATGCTACGAACTCCAGTGTATTTTACTTTGTCAATCCATAATATCTTTTATCAGTGGTGAATGAGAGAGCAGAGGTATGGAAAATGTTTTTGAAATTAGTCATACAAACAGTATCTTTGACAGAGAAGGGAAATGTCCTGAACCATTCATAAAAATACATTATAATACAACAGTAAGGACTATTGGACCTGTCTAACAATTCGATTCGATCGAAAAAACTACCCATCTTGTAGTAATCTCAATTCAGGTTGCCTTCAAAACAGTTTGACTTCAATGGTATTAAAAGCTGCTATCCGATTAAGTGACGTAGCTTCTCAGACGTATAGAAAGGATGTCTAGACATAAAATAATAGTACCAGTCTTTGCCTGCTAATTGGGATTCTTTCTTTATTGAAATTATGTTTCAACTTGTTAGCTTCAGCAAACGTTTTGCCATAAAAAGACTCACAGCAATCGAGTATGTACCGTTCTAACTGGTCTTCTTGATTTTTTATTAAAGACAGGGTACCGACCTTTTTGTTGTTTTTTAAAAACTTCTTTATGAACTTGCTTTCTTTCTTTATGAAATAGCATTGACTAGTTAGTAGGTAGTAGTAACGTATAGTGGTAGTGTTTATAGAATAAATGTATTTATAACTTTAAAGAAACAAGTAAAACCACACAAAAACTCTATTAAAAACTACATAACTCAACTTGCGCGCCTTGCATCGAGATGCAAGTTCTTTTTGTTCCTTGGTGAATACGAGACCGAAAAGTTGGGTTCTCACGACATTGTAACTTTCCGGATACGTCTTCTTCATGAGTTAAGGACTATCGCCGGGGCGGTCGAAAACACTTTCTTTAATGCAGTGTCTCGGAAACTTTTTTAGTCTGCGGCACGCTAACTGAGGATTTTTTTTCCGCGGCACACTAAGCTAAATAAATTTTCGGAAGGAAACGAATATTTAAAAATAATTTAAAATATTTGTTTTACAAATAGGTATATTAATTAATATTGGTACAATAGAAAGAAAAATATTTTTATTTTAAGCTTAATGTGATGGATGGGTTTGTTTCTGGAAACAAATTTGCATTATTCATGGTTCGAAATTGGACAAACACACTCGCATCTCTCCATCAATCATCTGAAGTCGCTCACGTTTTTTAGATTGAATTTCAGTCAATGAAGAAAATGCAATTTCGCAGAGATAAGAGGAGCCAAATTGTAACAAACTTCGAAGAGCTTTCATGCTCAATTCTGGATATTGATTTTGAAGAGAGATCTAAAACGTTGACAACTCGAGTTCTGCGAAAGAAGCTTTGTGCACCAAATCATTCTTCAGGTCGATAAAATCCTCTTTTCTTTTATTGAGAATGAGCGTCCGTGCAACCTACAAAGGGGTTGACCAGTCGTCTTGTTTCGAATTCACAGATGGAAAATATTTGACGAATGAAGAGGACAGATTTTCAAATGTAGTTTGAATTTTTTCATGTTTAATTGTTGATGTATTGACAGTTGGAAGAAAGTCAAATTGCAAATTTTTTTTATTTTTGCAACCAGAGTTGCAGTTTTTCTTCAAAAGCCTTGGGTTTTCCGGTAATGCTAATGATGTTTTCCTTGGCTCCTTGGATGCTCATATTCAGTTTATTAAATTTTTCAAAAATGTCATTCAGGAACGAAACTTCAAGACATCAAATATCGTCATGCAGAAAATTGACTTTATCAGTATTGTCTATCTCGAAAAACGAAACAATTTCTGCTCGCAAAAGTATCACTCGTTCGAGAACTTTTCCTTTCGAGAGCCACCTCACGTCAGTATGATACAACAAACCTTTATGATCGGAATCCATTGCTTCACATAATGATGCAAAAATTCTTGTTCGGAGTGCGTTTGACTTAATATAGTTGACGATTTTCCGGAAGGGCCTTTGTTACCAATACCTCTCGATGAATCATACAATGCACAACTTTCACATTCGGATTAATTTTCAACACATAAGCGACGAATCCTTTTTTGCGGCCTTGCATTGAAGGTGCGCCATCGGTACAGACACTGATACAGTTTTCCCATTTAATTCCTCTTGATTCAATATTTTTATTTACCAGTTTGGAAACGTCCTGTCCTGTGTTACTTCAGCTCCGAACAAAAGAAAAACTGATTTTGAATCGATCCGTCTTTAATAATACGGAGAAATGCTAATAGTTGAACTTTATTACTAATATCGGTAGATTCGTCGACTTAAATAATTAATAATAATTTCCATAAATTCGGCATTTTGTCTTGATTACACGGGTCAACATGAAATTTGACTTTGATTGCAAAGCATTACATTTCGGTAGTTTAGGTCGTAATAAGGCGGAAATAAAATATATGGCATGATAAACTTTGCTTTTGTGCTTAGAAGACTGATTGAACGAAATTTTTAAAAATCTCGGATTTTCATCATCATATTTAACGTCCACAGTTGGCCTTACGGCACAGGGTGTTTTTTTAATCTTTTTTGGTGCTGGTGGTACAGAATCATAGTTTTTGAATGGCTGCTGTCTCCCAGAATGTAAGAGCCCTTGTATAATATGATGTCGAAACTTCTTTAAACTCAGCCGTTTTATGTTATTCACGCCAATATGTCTGCGATACAAAATCCAGCTATTGTTCACGCACATATTATCTAACATTTGTGAAAATATCGGTGGCTTTTCATCTCCGTTCTGTACAAAGCCACTAACATATCTGCAAGGTCGACTTCTCCCATATGTGCGTTGTAATCCTTTTATATATTGGGACAGGGGACAGCAGCTCTCTGTTTTAAATCCTTATTGTAACGTTGTATAACCGCAACAGTAGTTTCAGAAACATAACTGCTTGCCACAGTAACCACTACTCGTGAATGAGAACCGCGGCCTTTTTTTGAGGGCTTTATCAGGTATAAGCTTTTGTTCTGCACCACGTAGTCTATTTGACCTGATTTGATTTTGGTGTCTAAGGAGAGTATACCCATATTATATCGAAGCTCTAGACTGGTGAAAAAATTGTCAAAGTACACAACAAAACATGCTGGATCAGGAATAGTTTTACATAGTGAGAAGACGACTTTTGCCCCACAGCCCAAACTCATTTCTTCTGGTAAAAATAGGTGGTCGAAGACACTTTCAGATACCACCTATTTTACGAACCACTCCATATACGAGAAAATCATATATGCCCGAAACGCCAGCTCTAACAAATATTTTGTACCCCCATTTGCGAGGCTTGCTTTTTATGTATTGTTTTCGATTACTGGCTTTTTTGCCCTTATATGGCACCATCATTTCATCAATGCTAAACCTGGTTTCATGAGGAACTCTCAAAAAGTTGGCACGTATTTTTTCGTTGAAGTGGATATACCGTCGTATCTGTTAAAATTTTTTGAGTGTCATTACATCAGCAATTTGTGAAAATCTGAATTCCTGACACCAATGTGAGTATTTTGCTAGCTCTTGAAAGCATATGGACCTACAATAATTATATAAAATAAGCCATGCATAGCCATATGAACAGTTATTCAGCTTGGCAGTGCGCACATACAGGTACATGACGATTTTGTAAAAGTTGTTAGTAAAGCTAGCAGTGTATACAATGAGATACATATCAAATATATATAGAATTGTTCCTTTCTTGGCAATGTGCACGAGGAGATACATACATTAAAAAAGTCACTTGAAACATCAACCAGACAATTAAATAATGTCCAAAGTAATTATTTTAGTGCTAAATATATCTACAACTAATAACTTAACACATCCACTCATCCAATACATAACAACAAGAAAAAATCATAACTATTCTTACCTTTTTGCGAGGCAACATGTCGGAACTTGAACTAAAGTGAAGATTGATAGCTCATCAGTCTTGTCAACACAAAAAAACTTAAGTTACATTCCGAAACTAAGAAATGGCCTAAATATTCTTAAAAAAATATCATAGTTGCGCTTAAAAATAATAACACTAGATTTTTTTTTATTCTGGTGTATCTCTACAGATACACTAACAAGAAAAGGGTTAAATTCTCCCACTCGTCAATTTATTTTGCGTCGTCAATGTCCTTTTAAAAAGAGGACAGTGTCTTCAATAAGAGTCCACTTGTTGTTATTAATTTTTGGGAGATACATCCAATCAAATTTCTCAAATTCTTTTAAAGGTTTCATCCATTCTTCAATATATCTTTTAATTTCATTGCGGAAGTCATGTGTGCATTTTATAAACTCTCGTTTCCTGTTTTCGTCTTCTTTATTTCCTGAGAGTTCAGCGGCACAAAATTTTCCTTAATTCGCTCATCTTAACTTTTTATTATGGAAGCAAGTATGCTTTTTGGTTCAAGAATTCAATTATCGCCTTTCTCTAATGTCTGTATTTTTGTGTGAATGGTATGCGTAATTGAGTGTATAAGGAACAGATAGGCTTCCGAGAGAGGATTTTCGAAAAACTGTTTAATTAAAACAGGTGGTCTTTCTATGCTTTCAAAATAATTAAGTAAAGGACGGTAGAGCTTCAGAATTCGCTCGATAGCTGGAAACAGGCTTGGCCAACGCGTTTTGGAATGATACAGAAGCTGTTTATATTCGAGCTCAGCCGTTTCGCAGAATTCTTTAAAAGCTTCGGTTCGTACCGTGTAAATGGAAAAAAAATTATAAATTTTCAAGATGATGGAATCTATGTCTACCGCCAGTAAATCACATCCGTGGTGCACTGCGTTGTTAATGACATGTCCAGTGCAGCCCACACCAACCAAGTTTGGGTTTAGATTTTCCCTCAGCTTGTGGAAAACATTATTTGTTCCATATGTTTCTATCCCACCGAAGTTTGTATTGCAATTATCTCCACTAAAAGCAATACATTTAGACAAGAGATCATGCCGGTGAAGCTGTCTTATTATTAGTTCAGTAATAGAGTCAGATGTCTCGTTTTTAGTGTTTTCAATTACAAGCACCTTAGTAGTGATTCCATTTTTTTTTACATCAAAATATTGTATAACCAGCGGGAATAATTTTGTGCTTCCGTGATTACTAGCATCAGTAGCCACACTTATGAATGGTACATCTTGTAAATCAGTCTTAAGTTGTTCAACCGACAAAGGGCTTAGCACTCCGGTGGCGATCGCAGTTGCTCTTGTTCGATTGCACGTAACTTTTTTTGCAGTATCCGACGCCGAAAATATTTCGCGGTTGAGAGCACAAGTGCAGTCCAATGAATTAATAGACATATGGTGGCTTACTGTATGATAGACGAGATCGCCGAGACGTTTTCCCCGGATTGTTGTGCATCCATGCTGTCTGTGCAATATTTGTGTAATTTTTAAAAGGGCCGTACACTTCTACGCCTAAAGGTTGCAAATTGTGGGAGCAGTGCGGGGGAAACGATAACATGATGACATTATTTTCTTTGGCTTTTTCAACAACTCCAATATTCACGTGTGAGTAATGGTTATCAAGTAGCAACAGAACAAGTCATCCATCCGGAGGAATTACCAGCTCCAATGCAATCTGGAGGTCCACCACGAATAAACATTTCAGAATATTTAAGCCTGGGAAAAACGATCATCGGTGGGATGAAATTACCCGCAGCGTTAGTGGCACAAGCGAGTGTTACAAGAGTTCCCCTCTCAGCCGATGTGATAGCTCCACTTGCTTTTGGCCACGAGCAGCTACTATTTTCTTAGGTTTTTGAACCGTTGGGTCCCCTGTTTCATTAATGTTCGGTGTAAAGACATTTATTTACCATTAAGATTACAAGAATCACTTATATGAGAAACTTATAAATAAAGTATAAACATTATTACTACTCATCACGCGGTCAATGTTCCATATTTGAAATGCATTAAAATGATATTTTTGTTGTAGTCGTGGATATATTTCAAAGAATGAATTAACGTTAGTCTTATTGAAAGACGTCGCTTCGAGTCGTTCTTTTTCCTTAGAGATAAATGTGAATTACTGCGCATAAAATTTTGGAACCAGCGATTTCACAGTCGCGGTTCTTTCTTGCAATGCACTATTCATGTTGCAAATTGTAAAACTTAAATAAAAAACTAATTTCGTTAGTTTAATCTCAGTAACCTCGAAACTCAGTTTTGTTGTTCAAAAAAAAAGTTCATTTTGAGGTTAGGTTGAGAAAAATATCATGTTCTCCCCAGCCAAAGTTATTCGATTGCAAATGTTGATTCATACACTGTTTATTCTACTGCAATGTCAGTTTCGGGGTTGTAAAATATTATTTTTGGGGGGAAGCTATTGGAGAAAAGTTCAAACATTATTTTGAGATTAAGACTAGCCTCTAAATAATACGATAAAGCTCTCTGTTGCTGTAATGCGATAGCGCAACATTCGCTTTATTCGGTAAGCTATTTCCTCGATTACGATGTTTACCACGCTGATCTTCTGGTTTGCCTTCGGTAATAAGACGAGTCAATCGGAATATAGCGTATAAAATGGAGAATGCTACACGACAAACCTACTTTTAACTTTTCAGTATTTTTCATGACATAACAATGAAAGCTACCCTCACGGTTTTTTAAAGGCGAGGTAACCAAACCCCACGAGTGCTGTAGTGCAACTGATTTATTTCCTATTAATATCGATATAAGATAATTTACAATAAAGTGGGAAAGTAGGATGCTTACTAAGCAAGCTAACCTTGTAATATTTGCTCCCAATATTTATTTATTTATTTAGAAAGGTTTACCAACGTTATGTTACAATCTTACATGCTAAATAGATCATTAATTCTAAAAAGAAAACAAGATAACTGCACCTAAACAATTAAAGGTAAACACCGCTTTTTGTTACACAGAAGGACAATAATATTTTATATATAACTAAACATCCAAGTTTTATACATTTCAAATTTAAAATTAATTTAAATTTATGATATACTAATGATTAGCTACTACAATAACAATAAAAACTAAGCTATAACTTTTCGTAAGTTTTTGGGTGAAATACAGAAAATATCAATTTTATCACAATAGTTATTAAGGAGTTTACTAAGCCTAAAAATAGGGGAATTCTAATCAAAAACAGTTCTACGGAAGGAGGTTGAAAGGGGATTTATGGGCTTTCTTGGGTATCTAAGGGGAACACGAAATTTAATTTTGTTGATTAATTGATTTTTTATGTGTTGATTAATATAAACATTTAAATGTGCATAACGTTGACATACATTACAATATATGCTAGCATTATTACAAAATAATATTACAACAAATATACAGTAAATTTGTACGGGCGTTTGTCCGTACATCCTGCCGCCTCAGAAAAGGGAAAAGGAGCGAGCTATTATCGAAAATAGGAAATAAACTCAAAGTGACTAGAATTGTTAATGACTGAAATGTCGTTAAAAGTACTATAGAGTTAAAAACTTGAAATAGATGTTAACATCTATTTCAATTTGATATATTGTATAGTCAGAGTTAGTTATCTTCATAGAGTCTATATTACTAGTGTATGGTTCGGTTATAAAAACAAACTCAGGCGCGCTACCTGAAATAAAAGTTAAAAGCTCATGTGGAGCGTTTCTACTTCGTCCAAGATTGATCTGTATAGAGTTGCAATTTGAATTAGGAATAAAATTATGTGTAGAATTAGTGCAATAATTATTATAAAGAATCAACCTTAGACTTAGTACGGTCGACCATATATTGCTTCCTTGGACACATATCTGAGGCAGCTCCGTGATTAAGTGGCCCCTTGCTCTCACTGTTCTTATCATTATAGTAAGTTTTACAATTATAACATGTTAACTTGTTTGAATCTTTTTTAACTGGACAATCTTTAAATTCGTGGTTGGATTGAAGACAATTAAAACACTGTAAAAGCGGGGTAAATAATGATGTTGCATTTTTTGACATTTGTTGAGTGACTTGTTATTATGAATGCTTTGCAGAAACAAATCGTAAAATGTTGGCCAATTTATATATCTACCGATGAAGACAGGAATTTCGATGTGATGCACAGATTGCTGTTCGTGTATACCGGATGCTAGGCGATGATGTAGAGCCCTGTTCGTATCTTTGTATAATTTCTCATAGTGCCCACATTCTTGCTCATATAATATGTCCGACCCTTGAAGTTTGTGGTCAATTTTCAAATGTAGAGAGTCGATCGTATTCCAAAGCGCCTGCTCGTTGCATCTCATGCTCTAGTTCCCATTTTTGTGGATGTTATCGATGTTTAAATGGCTAATCAATCTTGTAAAGGCTCGGATGTTGGAGCGCTGCTGTGGTAAATAATTAGCTGTCTCGTAGGCGTAGAGCCTCAGTTTCAAAATGGAGGTCGATGGAGAAGTGTGTTTACTGTGGTTGCTCCTTAAAAAACAAAAGAAAAAGGCGGTATTGGGTGCATCCAATATTACGTGACCGACTAGTACATGGTCAGTTCGTAACGTTATATCCCAAATTAAGAATGTATGATAACACATTTTTTGACTATTTGGGAATGTCATTAAAATCTTTTGATGAACTAATTGAACTGATCAGGCAATATTTCATGCTCTAGGACGAGGAGGTCTCGGTGCTTGCGGCGGTTTAACAGAAAAGTTAACCGAAATTTTCTGAGTCTCTGCTCATAGTTAATGATGGCGCGTCTAAGGCCAGATTTGAAGCACTGACTTTAATGCCTTGCGTTGGACACGCTCAATATGATTATCGTGTATTTGATTACTAATTAATAATTCATCAATCACTCACTGTTTTTGATAGTCCAGGCGGTTTATACAAATTTGAAGGATATTTTCCCCGAATTCCTCATTGAAGTTCACTAAATTATCAGATATTGTCTCCTTAGAGCCTAAATCTATTTTATTTGTTGCCTTAGAAACTATATTACTTCTTTGTACAGGTATTTTTTGATTAAATTCTAGGTTTTCATTTTGGACTAAGTAAAATTCTTTTATAAAATTTAGTCCAATTAAAAAGTCGTAATCAAAATTTTCCTTGTCTACCTTGTTCATCTATTGTTTTTCTAACTTCTAGTAATAAATTTAATAGAGTGCATACTCTATTAAATTTATTACTAGAAGAACTATTTTGACTACTATCTAGTGGCCCCACAGCTATCCGTATTTATACCTAAGTTTTTTAATGAACCGATGTTCTCAGCAGCTGTATCTATATTTTCCTTTATTCCATGTTCTAATTTTAAACTAAAAAGTTTCTTGAAAATGCAATTTTTAATATTTATTATATATCTTATGTTCAATGCTTCCCAAGCAAAAGGGCATAGTTGTTTTGTGTAATATTTATTGTTTTTAATAAATTTAATGCTTCTCCAGATAAATAACTTTTTGCATAATTAAACTTTTGTACCCTCTGATTTCTTATGATTGTGAATTAACGAGACGTACACGTCATGAAATTCGGTATCATTTTCACTAAAAATTGGATAACTAATGTTTGGCTACTAGGCTTTCTCCATGATATAGCTTGTCAATGCTCGTAACAGGTAGTAAATTAGCTTAAGCAGCTTACAGTATACATAATGCCTGGTCTAATACTAATAGCCAGATATATGAACTGTTATTATAAAGTAAAAAAAATATATTATGGCTTTTATTAAAGAACTGTATTCACATCTTTTTGCTTAATTATAATGTGAAAAGAATGGTAACTATGGGAACGTATCATATAACATAATGTCTTCTTAAGAACATTGAGTGGTATACAAAGGATTATTTATAACACTGTCTTGGAGGGAAATTAATCTAGACATTTTGCAGAAGGCTGCATGAGACAACCCCTTGGTCATAATATTAGCCTCCAAGTTCATATGTGGGCTTGTACTTTAATCCTCCCTTTGGACACATTCTCTTATGAAATACTCCTTTATACTTTGTGCTTGGACCTTTTGCCCGTTATATAGTTATTAGCTAATTTATTTGCCACCATGTTATCATTGTACAGAGTTACAGTGTTTCGCTGTACTCCAATTTCGTTGAGCAAAGTTTTCAAATGTTAAGCTTCTTTAGCTGCCTCTGTGAGCGCCATATATTCAGCTTCTGTTGTTGATAAAGCCACTTCTTAAAATATGAGGTAGTCACTTTAGGTAGTGACTACCTCATATTACTTTTTTATTGTTCAAAGCTATCCAACTCTTTGTTATTATTTCAATAAAATTTTAATAATATATCAAATGTAAGTTTGGGACTTTATACATGACTTACCAATTGGACATTCAAAGAATGATAATGTTTGCGACAAAAGTAGCGTTCTTCATTTAGTGCAGGCCGTGCACTAAATGAAGAACGCAACATGGGTACAGTCTATACACCCTAAGATACCCGGAATGTTAAATTTGTTATAGAATCTAAAAAAATGTATGTATGTGTAATCGTGTGCTTGACCCACGCTCGTAATAATTCCCGTCGTGTGCCCGGCCACTACGAATCGCCGCGCAAAATTGTCTTGTGTTCTTATGCATGTGTGTGTAAGCATTTCAAGTTTCGCGCCACATAGCGGTTACTTATATAGGATGTTACACTTTGCTGTTGATTTTTGAAAATTGAATAAGCTTACTCTTGGATATGAAAATTAAAAACAAATTTAAATTTATATCTTTTTACTATTTACAATATTAATATACTATACAATATACCTACTTTGATTTATTTAAACATAAACATAAAAAAAAATTAAACTTAATACAAAGAAACACAAACTATACGAGACCATTAAATCTATTATAATAATAACAATTCATTATCAATTTATTGACAATCTATTTTAAAAATTATTATATGTCTTATATATTACACTAAATTTTTAATAAATGATAATATATCAAAATGGTTTTACAAATTTGGTATTTCCTCCTCCTCATCGACAAAATCTTCCGACCCTCCGAGGACCGCGTGTATCTCTTCCACCGACATAAATTCGTCCTCACTTTCGCTTCCCGAATCAAGCCTTAGTTCCTCAGCTAGGGGCCCGAGCATCTAAAATAGTAAGAAGCCCTTAATAAAACATGATTTTAATAATATGACAAATATAAAAAATGTATAAAAAAAATATACCTACCTCAAAATCAAACGCATCAACTTTCTCAAGTGGCATTCCGTTGCTTCCAGATTGCTCCATTATTCTGACCTACGGTTTTATACAATAGCTTAGTTTTCAGGACATGTCGATAAGTATAATTTCTCGAGATCGCGCCTAATGCTTCGTTCGCGGTCGTCAGTTTGTCGGGTATGTTATCTAAATGAGGGGTGCTGATAGGCTTGAGAGCCGCTTGCAGCTTCCCCCAGTCGACAATAGTCTTCGTTACCGGGTCGGAATCGACTGGAGGACCCAGCTTGAAGAGCACGGGTCGGTGATCCGAGTCGAGTTCGTGTATCGTTTCAACGAGCCGTAGCTGTAGCGTTACGTCTCGTAGTACCGCTACGTCGAGGACATCCGGAGCGCCGGGCGGCGGGCCATAGTGTGTGGGAGCGATGTCTAGTATGATACCGTTGCGGTTGTTCCGAGAGCTATTCCAGTCCAAGTGTTTGCTGTTGAGGTCCCCGGCCAGAATGACCGAGTTCCCTAAGGCAAACAGGGATCTGAGATCGCTCTCGAGCACGGTTTTATTTGGCGAGAGGTATACCGACGCAATAATTAACGACTGGTGTCCTGTCATCGCGATACGACGGATGGAGGCCTCCATGTTCGTGAGCGGAAGAGGGTCGATAGGCATGCAGTGCAGTGACCTTTTATAATAAATTAACGTACCGCCAAAGCGTTGGCTTGTGCGGTCGTTTCTAATGATATTAAAATTAGCGGCTTAAGAAAAGATTCCTGCACCGCAAGTATATCGACCTGGTGCCTAACGACGAAGTCTCTAACAAGGTCGGTCTGTTTGTTTAGTCCGTTAGCGTTAAAGCTAACTAATGTCAACGAACGCGGTTTATTTCTACACGTACTAGCCATAACGAATTGATTGAATTAAAAGTTACGTGACGTACCACTGCTCGGAGGGCAGTGGTAATTTTTTAGGGCCGACACGAAGGAGTTGAACCTTACTACAAGGCCCATGAGTGTAAAAGATTAGTTAAAACTTTAATATTATAAATGTAATTAGTCGGCTATATATATCAAATATAATTTGTATATAAAACGCTTTTAATTAAAAATTGTAAACTAATACATAAATAAGAAGACAACCATATGGTTGAAACAATATTGCTTTAATTTATATACAGTGAGCGTTAAACAAATATGCACTTACTTTTACTATCGCAAAAATAATAATAGACACATAAACTAAAGACAAGCTAGGGCTCACTTAACTTAAGTCCGTTTGGTATGGCATCTCGCTTCTGTGTAGGGTTTTCCTCAATTTAGGCGCCATTATATGGGGCCAGTGACGTCATATCGGATGATGCAATTCCATATTGATGTTGCGTCATTTCACTTCTGTGTAGGGTTTTCCTCAATTTAGGTCCGTCCGCTGTGGCTTCCCGGGAGCGAGTGTCCGGGAATGCTGGGGCGCCATTATATGGGCCCGGTGACGTCATATCGGATGATGCAATTCCATATTGTTATTGTTTATAAAGAAAAGCTTTACATAAAATACATGATTCAAAATGAGTTATAATTGTATGTCTTAAACAGGACACTGTATTTATAATGTACTAATTCGGTTTCACATGTTAACCCATTAGTGCATAAAGTTTTCTAACGTCTTTTAAATGACGATAACAAAAATATGTTATAATTTAGAGTGTATTCGACAATTAACTGACATAAAATACTTAGTTTTTGTGAAAGTTCAGATTTTATAGCCCGTCCGATAAATCGGACGTTATGCATGGCGGACACAATTGATGTTAAAAAAGATTAAAATAAAACTACGGATTTTATAAAGAAATTTATTATAGAAAGTAACAGAAAATAAACATATTTTAATTTAAAATGTGGTATGCCATGTGACATTTCGGGTGAAGGCCTACATCACATTTCTGACACTGAAATTTACTTTTTCCTCCACATTAATTTGCACACCGACGTTCAGTATTTATTGGAACCAGCCAATGTTCTTTACCGTCGTATCTCATTGTAGATAATGGTTTTGCCGGCTTGCGACCTTGATGTGGTGGTGTGCCATGTGTCGAAAGTAAGCTCCTTGCTATGAAGCGTCTAAAAACGAATAAAGACTCAGTATCTCTTGTGCAGCCATTCTTCCGTGCAAGTAACCAGGCATTTACAACCGAAACGTCTAATAAATATGCAAATATGGGCCACCACCATTTCTTTATACGCATCCGAGTTCGTAAGTTTGCCACAGCCTGATCACATTTGTCTACTCCACCCATATACTTATTATAATTTGAAATAAGTGATGGCTGAGGTACTTGCACTTTGGCTTTTTCTTCATTGGACCAGCGTGTGGCAGATGTAATTGCCAGATTTTCAAAATTAGTGGCTACTGTGACAACATTGTTATCATTCCACCGACATACGAAAACATCATCAGCTACTCGGTAATCGTAATGACCTCGCGCCTCCTTCTTGAATTGTTTTACGTCTTTGACTGGGCAGTTCTCAGTGCGATTAGCTCTCAAGGTGCCTGTAGCATAATAGCCAAGCTCCTTCAGGTGTCTCATCAGGCTCAAAGATGTAAAATAATTGTCAAAAAACAATTTTATGCCACTGTTTGGTGGAAGTTTGCTCAATGTAATTAGGTTGAGAACTACGTCGCCACCTACTCCAAAATCTTTTTTTTCAGAACTCTTTCCCGTATATAAACTGAACGCTAACATATATCCGGTACTAGCACACATTGCCCAGTTTTTGAAACCAAACCTAATTGGCTTTCCACGGATGAACTGTTTAGCGTAGTGTTTTCCGTAATACGGGATCATGCTTTCATCTACGCTATAGTGTTCATCCATCCCGTAGTGTTTCTGAAATGTTTCACCTAGGCTTTCCAGAACAGGTCGTAATTTATATAATCTATCTGTTTCATTGAGCTCGCTATTATCGTTCAAATGTACATGTTGAAGAATCAACTCAAAACGGTTGCATCTAATGCTGTCTTGTAAAATTGTAGGCACGTCATTATCCTTGCAAAAATACAATCGCTTCTTTGGCAACTTGACATAACCCGACAAAAGCATTGCTCCTAAAATAACATAGATTTCGTCCTCTGTTGCCATCAAAGGTTTGTTTTTTTGCAAAGCGTACAGGTTTGTTTGTTTGATTATATGTTTGATGAGATCATTGTGAAAAAATAGTTTGAAGTATTCCAGAGAATTTTTGACATTTTTTACTTTCATCTGATGGTGGCTGTGGACGATATTCAGTGCAAATAAAAGCGGGTTCTTCTTTTTTCCAACCTGTAGATTTTTTCTTTTTAGTTGGCGGTGCAGACCTTGAAGGCTTGTTATGAGACATGAAAATAGAAAGGGGCTGCTCGTCTTCACTATCGCTTCTTGATAAAAAGTTATCATTTGATGCTCGTTGCTTATTTGAACCGAGTGCTGAAGACGTTGATGGAGTAGAAATATCGCTATCACCTCGAGAACGTTGCAATTCGCAGCTAGCTTGCAGCAGTCTTCGTCCTAAGTGATTTAGGTTACAATAAAAACACAATATAAACTTACCTTCGTCTCGAGAAACTTTGACCGTGTGCCGCCATTTTGCAGATTGTCAGCTGATGCTCGGAAAAGTTGATAAATTGTATAATAACTGTATTGCCACTTTTGAATATATATTAAACTACTGTTTTAAATAGATAAACCTTTAGTTGAATAAATGTTACCTCTATGATAAAAGTTTTTTTACCGTCCGATTTATCGGACGTTATGCACTAATGGGTTAATAAGTTGTTATATAGTTATAATAATTAAACGGTTACATTTACATTTGTCTTAATACAATTTTGTAATATTTATAGAATAACCTATCAAGTGCATCGAAATTCCCCTCGGCCTCGCGAATGGCCGCGGCGAACGCATTTATCGCGTTGAGGTCGAGATTACGCGCGAAATCTCTACAGAGCGCCGCGTTCTCGGATAATTCGGAGGTGGACGCGTTTGGCGCAGAGGGTGCCACGGGATGAGTGCTAGTTTGAAGCGCTGAGGGCGCTTTAGGGATCGGCGCTGAGGGCGCTGGTTCCGCTACCGGTAGCGGCGCTGTAGTATTAGACCATGCATTGGTCGAAGGAAGAGGGGCCGGGACATATAAGTCCCGGGGTTGTTGTGTAGCGCGAGGCGCCGCGGCGACGGCCGACGGGCCCTTGTTCCCGGGACGCCTCCGGCACGCGCCTCTCGGGGCCTTGGGACACCCGCGATAATTCGCCGTGTGTCCCTCGGTCCCGCAGTTAACGCAGGCCGGCGGAGTCTCACAAGGAAGCCTCCGGGTGCAGTCGGCTGTGCCGTGGTCCCCGAGGCACTTCACACACCTCGGTTTCCCCTTGCAATAACGGGACGGCATTGCCTAACTACTTCCTGGGACTTCGGGGTCTCGACAGTGAGTCCGGAGAGGGAGCAACACTGCTTGAGATTAAAGATTTGCCGTGAGGCGGGAGAGGAGTCTAAAATTACTACCCACCAACGGATATTGGGCCTTTGTATGCCTGTTGTAAAGGCATTGGACCTCCTCTACGGGGAGGCCCTGTCCGATTAAGTCGGATTTAATTTCCTCGTTGGGAATTTCAACGGGGATTCCGCGGACAACGGCCCTTAGGCGACGTTCGTCTTCGGTCGCGTACGAGTGGTACGGAATATGGCGCTCCATAAGGAGGCGAACTAGGGCCCTGTAGTCGGCCGGAGAGGGCGTTTTGACGCAGATTCCCTGCGCGGTGTTACGGGCCTGAGTAAATGCTATTTTTCTCTGGGCCATCTGGCCGGAGACCGAAGTCTCACGGCCTTATCATGGATAATGACGGGAGGCGGGAGCTTTGGCCCCCGCTGGGGCGCGACGGAGGGAGTCGGAAGCTCCACCGAAAGGGATGGGGGCTCAATTACGAGCGACATTAGAGGCTTAAGGCCGGAAGAGGGCGCGACGGGCGCTGGAATGCGCTTCGCGGGCGGAGAGGCCTGAAGGGCTTGAGGGGCAGAGCGCTTCTTCTTGCGCTTGTTGTTAACCTTTGTGAAGGCTGAATCGTCCGAGTCAGACGATGAAGTGTTACCCTCGGACATCGGCGAGTCCGAGAGTACGACGGAGGGCGGAGACGGGATGGGAACTCAGACGGCGTTCCGTATTGTCGCAGCGTCGGAGGCGGCACGCGACAGGGGACTCAGCGACCTAGGTGTCGCCATTTCTAAGACGGGTCCGTCGGCGCACGGTGTAGCCGCGCGCGACGGGAGGGACGTAGAGGCCGCGCGAGGCGCGACCTCTTTTTTGATATTGAGGAACACCTCAGGGTGTTCCTTACGTAGCACTTCGAGGATTAAACGGTCCTCGAGACCTAATGTTACAATGTCCCTCTCCATGCTGAGCACGGAGAGGATGGGGTCGTGGGTTCGGTGTGTAAAAAATGTGGAATACTTAAACAGCTGATAAATGAAGTGTAGTGCGTCCCCGCTCAAATGTCATGGTACGAAATTCGAATGTAAGATTATAATAATACGGATTTAAGATATTTTCGCCGACGCTTGGAAGGATATGCTTCCCACGTGCAGCGAGGGGTCCGATCTGATGCCGCCCAGTTCACACCGCGGTCCTGAAACCTGAGGCTGTTGTATAAAAATTTTCATTTTCTGGTGTTTCCGTTGATTCATATTCAATTTGGTTAACGCAATCTTCCTGATTATTTTCGCTATAATTAAATTCTTGTTGGTCATAAAATTCTGATTGATATACATCGTAATCATCTTGAGTCGGTTCTATGGTGTAAAAGAGATTATTTGCAGTTCGTTGCGGTATATTTGGTTTCGGTTGTGGAGCTGTTCTCATCGAAATATCATTCTCATATTTAAACGGTTTCGCTTGGTTTTGTGGTATACCGAATTTAGATTGCTGTTGTGGTACGTTTTGAGGTCGATGTTGGGGAATACCGAATTTGAAATTATTTTGGGGCAGGTTGGGACGATAACCTTGTGGTTGTAATTGTGGTTTAAAAGTTTGAGGTTGATTAGTTACAGGACGAAAGCCTTGAGGTTGAACTTGTGGTGGTCTTAATTGTTGAATGCCAAATTTAAAAATAGGGGTAAATGTAGGTTTACTATTATTTATTGGATTTTGACCGTATTTTAACTTACTATTATTTTTGGAGTTATACTATATTGATGAAATTGACTTCTTCCATGACGACAATGGAGCTTCCTCTAGTTTCGTGCATCAATGGAGTCTGACAATTCGTATCATGTCTTCTGGGAGATTGTATAGAAAAACGTTTAAGGATTGAATATCGTAAATGTTCATCTTTGCTTCTTTAATGCTATCGTCATTTATTAAATTTACTTTTGAAAATAATGTACTACGAATACTTTGAATACGATTACAGAATTCTAAAAAAGATTCGCCATTTTTGATTTTAATATTATCTAATTCTATTGCAATGCACTCCTCCGAACGAGGGTCACCGAAATGTTTCTCTAAAAGTTCTTTAAGGTCATTCCAAGATGTAATATCTTGCCTTTCACTAATTAAATGAACCGCTTTGCCAACCAATCGACTAGTGATCGCATGAAATGCGTAAGTATCTTGGTAACTGATTCAAATCGTGCCGTTCTTATTACATATGTACTTTTCTTAATATAGGAATTTAATAATTTTTCATCTCCGTCAAATTTTGTAATTATATTTAACGGTTCATTCGGAATTACTTTAATGTTCTGCATTTTATTCGTATTTAAACTTTGGTATTAAAAACAAATAAGAATCAAGATTAAAATTAATTGTATGCACTACGTTATATAAAACACAATATAATATAAAAATCACAATGAAATATAAAAATATCTTAAGCTAACACAACAATCGGAAATAGAGGGAAAGAAATACAGGACTGTGAAGAGGTTTACTCACATAAGTCTGCTTCCTCCCATCCTTCTGACGATAGTTGCACTTATGTATATATTTCGCTCTTTAATAGTCGCGTATTCTATTTTGAAAAATTTGTTTTGGTTGTTTTTTTATTTTATTTTTATTAAAAATTCAGGATCTCCCCTTTCACTTGGAAAGAGATATTTATGTTATATTTATCACATGGACGCACATTTCTTATATTCTGTCGTTCCGTTTTAACACTTGTTTGGCGATTTTTGTACAGTATGTTAAAAACGGAGGTCTTATTTTTGTATTGCTTATCATTATATTGTAATTTTCTTTGCGTCCCTCGAGTTCCGCGTAATTTTCCAGACTCTATCTACGACCTACCGACAAACATAACATATCCCGAATACATTAAATTCCCTCAACACAGATTAAAATTATCTCGTGAAAAAACTCACGAAAATGCGATAAAATATAAGGAAAGATTGAAAGGGTATTACGATAATCATTCACGACCAGTGGAATATCAAGCAGGCGACTACGTTTATTTTAAAAATCATGTTCGACTCCGAAAAGCTTTGTCTCCCGTATGGAAAGGACCATATAAGGTTATAAAGGTAAACGGGCGAAAGAGTCTTACATTATTAATAAACAGACGTCATGTCACCCATCATTATGATGAGGTTAAGTTAGCATCTAGGTCCAACGTTTCGGACAATAATCATTAGTTCTTTAAGTAAGTAAACCTTTAATCTTATAATTCATTCTTCTTTCAGCAATTTCCTTGCGGCAGGACAATTCATCGAACAGAAGAAATCAGTCCTGGTATCTATTTTGATCCTATCGGTTCTTTAAACCTCGTTGATAGTCATTTAAGCGTCATAGTTCCAAAAGATATTTCGTATATTAACCGTCATTTACTTAATCTCCAATTTAACATAAATCATTCTAAGTCAATTTGTGAAGAGAGTCAAATATTTAATCCTTCAGAATGCAGAAATCTATTCCAACCCTTAATCGCTCGTTACGAAGATATGATCCGTTATAGCGAAGCCATACCAGACCTTAGCTCACATCATATTATTAAGAGAAGTCCTTTACTAGGAATAGTAGGTACCATTTCTAAGAAATTATTTGGCACAATGGACGAAGAAGACGCCATACGAAAGCCATCTTGAAGAGCGCTGTCAGTTGTCAAATACAAAATGCCACTTCCTAAAAATAAACTCGAGTGCTGTATCCGACATCCCAACTCTACTGAAGTCCTCATGTGTACTAGCTGCAATAAAAAATACCACTATAATTGTGTAAGCACGTCAAAAACCCCGTTTGGTGATCTAACTGACGCCTACAAAGTGAATTGGCTGTGCCCATCGTGCGCTAGACCGAAGTCAGACAATTCAAACACGCCCATAAGAGGAGCTCCTTTACCTCGAGAAGTACAACCGGCATCCCCTCTTCCGTTTGACGAGGTTCGTAAAATAGTGCGGGAAGAGCTTGGAGCCGTATTGGAGGTCTTCAAAACTAACATTCGGGAACAATTTAAACTACTAACACAAGAGGTCTTAGATCAACTATCTGGCGTGACGAACTCGTTAACATTTCTTGAACAACAATACGAACAAGTTGCTAGTGAGCTAAGTGTAAAAACAAAGGCTATAAAAGTATTAGAATCTGAGAATATATCACTTAAGTCAACTGTTAAGGACCTTAATGTAAGACTGTCAATAGTGGAACAACAGTCTCGTGCTGCAAACCTTGAAATACAAAACGTCCCGGAGTTTGTTTCAGAAAATCTACCTACCACAATTAAGCAATAAGCTTTAACAGTAAACTGTGAGCTTGTGGAATCTGATATATCATATTGTTCCCGGCTTGCGAAGGCAAACAAGGATTCTACTCGTCCCCGCTCTGTGCTGGTAAAATTTACTAACCCTAGAATCCGGGATACTGTACTTGCAGCGGTCATTACATTCAATAAAAAAGCTGGAAATAACACTGAGAAACTGAACACTAGCCATTTGGGGATAAGTGGAAGCAAGTATCCTATCTTTGTAGGCGAGCACCTCACATCATCCCAGAAGCAATTGCATGCTAAAGCACGCCTCAGGGCTAAGGAGTTGGGCTACAAGTTTGTGTGGATCAAGAACGGCCGCATCTTTATGCGCAAGGAGTCCTCTTCTGCGTACAAATATATTAAAGATTTAGATTGTTTATATAACCTTGAATAATATTTTGTTGTGTTCTTTGTTTATGTTTGCTTAAAAACCTTGAATCTGTGGTACCATTACTATATATATATTGTGTTTTCTTATATTATTAATGTCAATTACCTGCTATTATCAGAACGTTAGAGGTCTAAACTCAAAAACAGCTACTTTTAGGTTAAATGTCTTAAACTGTAATTATGATATTATCATTTTAACTGAAACCTGGCTTAACGTCTTAAGTGTCTACAACTCTGAGATCTTCGATGACAGATACAATGTTTATCGGCGGGATCGTTCCTCTTCAACACACACAAAGCACAAAACAACTGGAGGCGGCGTCCTGATAGCTGTATTAAAAACCTTACCATCACTGAGACTAAACAGTTTTGAAAGTGACTGCGAAGATCTTTGGGTCTCAATAAAAATTTCTAGAGGCAGTAAATCTATAAATCTGAACATTTGCGCTATCTACATTTCACCTCCTGTAAAACGAACTATATTAGAAACTTTTATAGACAAAGCAACTGAATCCTTGGAACAAATTATGTTGCAAAATTGTAATTCTACTTTCATTGTAGGCGACTTCAATCTTGGTGGTATCAAGTGGTTTTCAGAATCTAACAAACATAAGGTGACTAATACAGGAAACAACCTCTTTAAAACATTTATAGACTTTACTCACCTTAATGGACTCAACCAGCTTAATAATATAAGTAATGTTAAGGGCAGTATCCTTGATCTTGTTCTGACCACAGAGACTAACTCGAGTGCTGTCAATGAAAGTCCATTTCCACTCAGTATCATCGACTCCTATCATCCTCCTCTCATCATAGATATCCCCATTCCTCTACTGCATACACCTCCCATATTATGCAAAAACAAAACCGTCAAGCCAAACTTTCGCAAATGTGACTACACACTTATTGAAGCAGCTCTTGATAATATTAAATGGCTCGATGAATTCCATGCATGCCCTGACGTCAATAAATTAACGTACCGCCGAAGCGTTGGCTTGTGCGGTCGTTTCTAATGATATTAAAATTAGCGATCTTAGGGTCGCGCATTGAGGGCTTAAGAAAAGATTCCTGCACCGCAAGTATATCGACCTGGTGCCTAACGACGAAGTCTCTAACAAGGTCGGTCTGTTTGTTTAGTCCGTTAGCGTTAAAGCTAACTAATGTCAACGAACGCGGTTTATTTCTACACGTACTAGCCATAACGAATTGATTGAATTAAAAGTTACGTGACGTACCACTGCTCGGAGGGCAGTGGTAATTTTTTAGGGCCGACACGAAGGAGTTGAACCTTACTACAAGGCCCATGAGTGCATCAAAATTCCCCTCGGCCTCGCGAATGGCCGCGGCGAACGCATTTATCGCGTTGAGGTCGAGATTACGCGCGAAATCTCTACAGAGCGCCGCGTTCTCGGATAATTCGGAGGTGGACGCGTTTGGCGCAGAGGGCGCCACGGGACGAGTGTTAGTTTGTTGCGCTGAAGGCGCTTTAACGCGTGGCGCTGAGGGCGCTTTAGGACGTGGCGCTGAGGGCGCTGAATTCGCTACCGGTAGCGAAGGCGCTGAAGGCGCGGCCGTTGATGTTTTGGACCATGCATTGGTCGAAGGAAGCGGGGCCGGGACATATAAGTCCCGGGGTTGTTGTGTAGCGCGAGGCGCCGCGGCGACGGCCGACGGGCCCTTGTTCCCGGGACGCCTCCGGCACGCGCCTCTCGGGGCCTTGGGACACCCGCGATAATTCGCCGTGTGTCCCTCGGTCCCGCAGTTAACGCAGGCCGGCGGAGTCTCACAAGGAAGCCTCCGGGTGCAGTCGGCTGTGCCGTGGTCCCCGAGGCACTTCACACACCTCGGTTTCCCCTTGCAATAACGGGACGGCATTGCCTAACTACTTCCTGGGACTTCGGGGTCTCGACAGTGAGTCCGGAGAGGGAGCAACACTGCTTGAGATTAAAGATTTGCCGTGAGGCGGGAGAGGAGTCTAAAATTACTACCCACCAACGGATATTGGGCCTTTTTCACACCGCGGTCCTGAAACCTGGGGCCGATTCATATTCAATTTGGTTAACGCAATCTTCCTGATTATTTTCGCTATAATTAAATTCTGGTTGGTCATAAAATTCTGATTGATATACATCGTAATCATCTTGAGTCGGTTCTATGGTGTAAAAGAGATTATTTGCAGTTCGTTGCGGTATATTTGGTTTCGGTTGTGGAGCTGTTCTCATCGAAATGTCATTCTCATATTTAAACGGTTTCGCTTGGTTTTATGGTATACCGAATTTAGATTGCTGTTGTGGTACGTTTTGAGGTCGATGTTGGGGAATACCGAATTTGAAATTGTTTTGGGGCAGGTTGGGACGATAACCTTGTGGTTGTAATTGTGGTTTAAAAGTTTGAGGTTGATTAGTTACAGGACGAAAGCCTTGAGGTTGAACTTGTGGTGGTCTTAATTGTTGAATGCCAAATTTAAAAATAGGGGTAAATGTAGGTTTACTATTATTTATTGGATTTTGACCGTATTTTAACTTACTATTATTTTTGGAGTTATATATATTATATTGATGAAATTGACTTCTTCCATGACGACAATGGAGCTTCCTCTAGTTTTGTGCATCAATGGAGTCTGACAATTCGTATCATGTCTTCTGGAAAATTGTATAGAAAAACGTTTAAGGATTGAATATCGTAAATGTTCATCTTTGCTTCTTTAATGCTATCGTCATTTATTAAATTTACTTTTGAAAATAATGTACTACGAATACTTTGAATACGATTACAGAATTCTAAAAAAGATTCGCCATTTTTGATTTTAATATTATCTAATTCTATTGCAATGCACTCCTCCGAACGAGGGTCACCGAAATGTTTCTCTAAAAGCTCTTTAAGGTCATTCCAAGATGTAATATCTTGCCTTTCACTAATTAAATGAGCCGCTTTGCCAACCAATCGACTAGTGATCGCATGAAATGCGTAAGTATCTTGGTAACTGATTCAAATCGTGCCGTTCTTATTACATATGTACTTTTCTTAATATAGGAATTTAATAATTTTTCATCTCCGTCAAATTTTGTAATTATATTTAACGGTTCATTCGGAATTACTTTAATGTTCTGCATTTTATTCGTATTTAAACTTTGGTATTAAAAACAAATAAGAATCAAGATTAAAATTAATTGTATGCTTTACGTTATATAAAACACAATATAATATAAAAATCACAATGAAATATAAAAATATCTTAAGCTAACACAACAATCGGAAATAGAGGGAAAGAAATACAGGACTGTGAAGAGGTTTACTCACATAAGTCTGCTTCCTCCCATCCTTCTGACTATAGTTGCACTTATGTATATGTTTCGCTCGTTAATAGTCGCGTATTCTATTTTGACAAATTTGTTTTGGTTGTTTTTTTTTATTAAAAATTCAGGATCCCCCCTTTCACTTGGAAAGAGACATTTATATTACATTTACTTGTCTTTTTTTTTATTACTGTTAACGAATATTATGTTATATTTATCACATGGACGCACATTTCTTATATTCTGTCAGTTCTGTCGTTCCGTTTTAACACTGGTTTGGAGATTTCTGTACAGTATGTCAAAAACGTAGGTCTTATTTTTGTATTGCTTATCATTATATTGTAATTTTCTTTGCGTGCCTCGAGTTCCGCGTAATTTTCCAGGTTCAACCTAGCCGTCATGCCCATAGGACATTCCGATAGAATGTGTTCCACTGTTTCCGTGTGCTCGTCGTCGCAGGGGCAAGTCGGGCTCTCCTTACATTTAAACCTATGTAAGTAGGCCGAGAATCCGCCATGCCCCGTAAGTGCTTGAGTTAATATTTTAGTCGGTCTTATCTCTTTAATTATTTAAAGGCTGATGAGGGGCAAGGAAAAAGGAGCTTTGTTACTGTAGCCGTTTCGGACTTGCTATACCTTTCGTGCCACTCAGTTTTCGTTTTCGTCCTTATTAATTTCTTAGCGTAAGAGATTGGACAGGGTTTATAGTGCGGTTCTTCAGTTAGGTAAAGAGCTGCTTCTGCGTGCGCCTCAACCCACAGTAGCTCAATATGTTTTCCAGATTCTTTGCATAGTGTAATTAGCTTTCTTGCTGCGCAAACTAGATTATGGTTTGAATAAGCCCCTGTTACGGCCAGGAGAGATGATTTCGAGTCACTCAGGATAGAAATCGTTCTGGCCTGAGTTTTTGTTGCGCTTCGTTTAATGCGACTAATTCCGCCTGATAAACCGAACAATGGCTAGCTATTTTATACTTTCGCGTTTCGATTATTTACGATGGCTGCTCCTGTTTTGTTGTCTATCTTGCTTCCATCTGTGTATATTTGTAATCCACTCGTTACTCCCAGCATTTCGTCTTTCGTTCTTATTGCCTTATATGTATATATCTGGAGTTCAGACGGGTGTTGTCTATACGTGAAGGGCAAGTTCTGTTCGACTTGTAGTCCTTTCAATTGATAGCCTCTTGTATATCCCACTTCTGACACCAATATGTAATATTCGGAGCGGGAGACTCGAATGAAATACCCTTTATGATAAAATGAAAGGTTTATTATCAATACACACACGCGGTACAATATATGAATCAACTGTTCGGCTTAAACTGTCGATCTTGACTGTCTGAGTATGACTCTAAGATTGTTACTGACTGTTATTATGGCGAAAGAGGTCCTTTATAGTATCTGGTAATTACGTTGTATAAACACAAACAATATCATTAAAGAATTGGACCTTAACCCTTCTTTGCATGATTTTTTCTCTTTTTTTTTAATTTAGAGTGATGTAATTAATGCTCTAGATTAAAGAAAAAATGTTTGAAAAAATCTTGGTGTAAATAAAAATATGTATTATGTAAAAAACAATATGATACAAATTTACTGGAATAGCCTTTACATTTGGGAAATTTGCACCGGAGTGACCGACCTACTTTTGGCCAATGGTCAGCACCATCTGTTCTTATGTCTTTTGGAGGTGGTGGAGCTGAAGAACCTTTTCTTTTTTTGATTCTAATTCTTCTTCTAGTACACGGGTACTAGGACGCCCTCTTTTAGCTTCTCTGGTGGTTCCTCTGTTGCATAGCACTAAGGCCAATTCATTTCTAAATTGGCCCATTGTAAGCAGAATCGTTTTAGGTTCACCTCTTTCTTGAGCATTTTTTTATAAACAATCCAAGAGTTTATATTAGCTAGATCAAATAAATGAAAAAAAATACGCAAATACCACTTTTTAGATCTCATTTTTATATGATTTCTACCCAAAAAGCTATCCATGAGATCTCCTCCTCCTATATGTTTATTGTACTCCTGGACAATAAAAGGGCAAGAAATATCAATTTTTGTTTTTGTATCCTGTCAAATCTGTTGACTTTAGATACAGGCAGTGCTCCAGAATAAGAAGATAACAGGGTCACAGTCTTATTATCTTTCCAAGCACACAACTCAAATCTATACCAAGATGTCCCTTTGCTTTAGAGTGCGCTTGCGCTCATCTAGGGCGGAATGCATAGCCGCCTGCAGGAATGGCCAACCACCAACGCGGCGGTGCTTGTGTCAGTGCGAGACGCGGCTGCCGATTTCCCGCCGTCAGCATCTCCCATAGGCTCGGCGAGTGAAACGCAGTCTTATCGCATCGGACTTCTCTCTATTCTATCTCTTTCTTACGTACTAGTCTTACCATATTTATTTAACTTTTATTTACATAACATAAGTAAGTCTTATTTTTCTAATATTGTGGTCGCTTTCAACTAGTACTTGTAAAACTACTACTTTGTATTTATTTATTTACTTAGGATGCTATACAGTCCTGTCTCTTATAACAACCTAAAAACAATATTCTTATTATCTAGGGAAAAAATAGAAATCTAAATGTATGTAGGCACTCAGAGAGTATATTTACAAGTTTCACTGACAACATTTGAGTTAAAAATTAAAAATAGCTTTGAGGCGAGAAACAGTGTCCTCTACAATATAACAAAAACCGTATTCTTTTATAATTAATTAGATATGTGATATCTTTATAAGTTAGGAATTAAAATTTATTCTGACGTATAAATAGCGAACTTGATGGACTTTGATCAGTCATTATTAAACGAAAAAAAAATAACACGGGAACTTCGGTACTAACACAATAACACGGCAAACGTACGATAAAAGGATGGCACAGCACTACACTGCGGGCGCGCTATCAGTAGGTTCATTCTCAATAGGAATAGTTTGTTTCCACAGATGTCTTGTTTCCTTATCCAATTTTCAAGATGGTAATGTGTTCGAGTGCTCAATGCGAATTAATAAGTGACGTCATTCTACCGTTGCTGATAATGGGGCGCTATAAGCAATGTCCTTACGAAATATTTTGATAATAATAATATTTCAATTGTAATTATACCGCAATTCTTTATGTGAACAGTAAATTTTAACAAGGTATATGTATTTTAAATAAATAAAAAACTCTTTGTATATCAGTTGTCTTACAAAACTTTGGGATCTTATAAATGATTTAGTCTCATTGTACTAGTAAAAATTTATTATTTATTTATATATTTTTTATTTCACAAAACACAATGATGATACGGAATAAGTACTTTATTTTTTTTTAATCTTTATTTAAAAGGCTTTAACCTTATTAAGTTATGTCGCCTAATAATACAAAATTTTACAATTACAATTCCGAATTAATAGAATATCTACACTCTAAAACATTCTACATAGCCGCCTCCGAAGATGGAAAGGCTAAGACACTACCACACCACCCAACATGTTTAAAACATATAGATTTATTAATTAATCCTCTATATGCCGATAAAACATGGGTCACGACATCACAATCTAAGCAATTGGGACTTGATGCTACCCTCATAAGATGTTTGAATTTGTTTGTCGGAATATGTCCGGGACGCAACCGCATTAAAGACACAACATCTCTTCTATTTATATTAATTAAAATATGTCACGGATGTATTGGTGTAACACATACAATGGTTTTATACCAGATACCATAGTACTTATATAGAAGAAAAATTATATTGTATCCATAAAATATTTATAAATAACAATAAAAGTAAAGTAAAATAAAATGTTGAGTATGAGGCTATGTAATTAAAGACTTCAAATAAAATTAAAAAAATATGGTGTTGACTTATTTTATCTATAAGCTATTGCTAAATGTTCTACCCCGAATTTAATCGTCTCCGTCACATTCTTGCAGAGCTACCTCAGAGGTATTTGAAGGGTGCGATCCTTACTTAGGCAACGCCACCTATTTTTAAGTCGCTCAAAGTAGTTCCATCACCACTTTAGCTTTTCCGTGAACACTTGTGTAAAGAGCTTCAGGACTCCCTGCAACAGCATTAGGAACAGGTGTCATTAACCACCTGAAAAAATATGCTAGTTATATTTTAGTTTTACCTAATAACCACACTTGTTCATGGTTTCTGTGTAGCTCTTGCAAAAATTTATGTGCCTCACTGTTGTCCCATATGAATGCACCATACTTCGCATTATTCACATTAAGGAATCGACAGTCGCTATCACAAATCTGAAAATAAATATAGTTAGATATAAAACTATAATTAAAATGTTTATTTATATGAGCCTGATTAGTTACTATTTGTACATTCAAAGAGTATAAGTGTTTTCTACACTAAAAATGATGTTCAAAGTCACTGCTGGGAGAAAATATATGAAAGTGGGATCCATCAACACATCCAATTGTCCCCGGTATCTAGGCTTGCCAGATGTGTTGAAAAAAAAAACCGGACAATTTTTTATTAACAGATAAATTCACTTGTTAAGTGACTGGTAAAAGAGAATTATAATTACGTGACATGCTCGTTGATTGTGTTTGCAATACAATATTGGTAGTATACAACTTACAATTTTGTGATAATTTTAAAATTTCAGTATTTATTAATTCGATGTCAACAGGTTCTTTGTTTTTACAATTTATAGTTGCTATCACTTTGTTAGGACACACAAAAATCCAGTTCTTTTCATTATAAAGTTTGTACCATTGCTCAGTGTTGATTAAACCTACCCGAGTGTCACATTCTGCTGGCAATATAGATTTACCATACATTAGTACAGACTCGCAGGTCTTGCACAGAATATAAAGGTGATTGTTATTTACAAATAAATCTACCATCTTGAAGTCTTTTACATTTATCCAAATCATCTAAACTTAGGCATGACATTATATAAGTCGTATGTATTTTGAGTTATTAAAGGCGTTTTTATTACAAAAATAAGTTTATTACTAGTAACAAAACAAGCCAAATTTGAAAACATTAATATTTTTCACATGTTATAGCACATGAAGGCACTATATAATTTAAAAATCGAAAATAAATTGAAAAAATAATAGAGCAACAGCATGGAACGCTGATGATGCCGGTTCAAGTCCTGCCCGAGTCAAAAAATTTTTCAATTTATTTTGTGATTTTTAAGCCAAATTTGCCAAAGATAGTAACTCTGGAACATTGGATTCATTAATTTCGTTTGTGGTGGTAAATATGAAACAGTTTTCCTAAACTCGATACCATATTGTTCTGGCGTGATGATAATAGGATGTAATACGTTATTCTTTAAAAAGAGAATTGCAATAATTACTGTAGAAGTTTCGTTATTTACCTCTGTTGTGACTAACGTTAAAGTGACATATGTTCGTCAATATCTTGCTTCATTTTAATATTAAATATTTTACTGCCAATTTCTTTGGTATGATTTCTTAATAGATTTAGGTTATCATTAAATATTTTTTCGTTTTGGTACAAATCCGTAACAGTGTTATTGAAATTCGTTATAGTTAATTTAACTACATTTAATTGTGATTTTAATAAGTCTACTAACTCAAATTCCTTTTTATCTATGTTTTCTATTGCTTCGCTATATGTTTTGGCGTCATTTGCATCAAGAAATCAAAAAAAAAACTTTAAAAATACGTCCTCCTCCATCGAAATATGATCTTTTTGTTCTACAAATACAAATACAAATTCTTTATTCACCAAAACTGTGTACATATCATTACAGGGTGTGCTAGCCCCCACACTAGGATTCCCTGTGTCGTGGGCGGCTAGACTCTTCCGGTGCATTTCGAGAAAAACAATGAAAAACTTAGTATCTACTATGTACTTATAAAGTTATTATATGCTAAGTATTTAAATAATAAAAAATAAACTTAAAAATATGGATAACATTTTGTCATGCAATTACCTTAATACAGTTTTCTGTTTGAGTATAATTTAATTTTAGAAGAAACACTTTAATTTTATTTAATTGGGAAGAATAAGAAGTAAGTGGGCTAATTATATTTTTATTAATGAATAAGTTAAGCAGGAAGGGACCTTTAAAAGTAAAAAATCGTTGGGCAAAAGAGGTGTGTTTGAGCGGAGTTCGGAATTGGACTTTTCGTTGTGTTAAAGATGTTTGTTCGGATGTTTTAGATTGTGATGGCGTTTTGAGTTGGCGACGACAAGTTGATATAATATACAGTTGCCTGACCGTCAGGAGATTACATTCTTTGTATAATTCTGAAGTTGGATGCCGAAACGGTTTTCTAAGGGAAATTTTTAGGATAGCACGCTGTGCCCGTTCTATTTTGAGCATAAGACCTGTTACCGCACTGTTCTATGGGTATTACGTAATCCGATTATTATATGAGCCTGAATTATTACTATTTGTACATTCAAAGATTAGTAGAAGTGTTTTCTACACTAAAAATGATGTTCAAAGTCAGTGCTGGGCGAAAATATATGAAAGTGGGATCCATCAACACATCCAATTGCGAGACACAGCAATTCGCGAGAAGAACAGTTCGTATTCTAATGATTGGATTCTTAGCTCTTTCAATCTATCTTCATATTTCTTTATGTGGTAATTATTGTGTGGCAATTTGTATTAAATCGTATTGTCAAATATAAACCGAGATTAGTACCAATTTCATCACTAAATACAATTAGTTTAGACCGATTAAAACTATTTAAACAGTCACACAATTTCCTTACTGTTGGGGTGGGAGAAGAATTTGTAGGAGACTGTTCGTGTTCACCCTGTTTCTCGACTGCCTGTGAGGAATTCAAACAGTTACATGAATGATTATTTATAAATGAATCAAGGCGCTCTGTGTTATGATTTGATGTTTTTAGCACCTTGTCTATTGCCAATTCACAATTACTGTAGTCATTAAGGGACCGTTTATATCTTTTTTTTTTCGTAACATATTGTAGTTCGAATTGCAAAAAACAAGGGCCGCGAACGTTTCTCGTTACAAACACAAGAGTTGCAAACGTTTTTGGTAATGAGAATTACACCCGCGAACGTTTCACGTAGTAAAGTGTCAAAAATTAACAAAATAAACACTCCGCGTCCATGGCGCACTTCTACCTAAGCTAACTAATACACTATAATCTCTAATAACTATCCCTACACTTAAATAAAAGTAAAAAAAGTACTTACTAATAGTTAAAACTTACACTACTAAAATACACTAATATTGAGTGGGACCTGCCCGTGATCGGCGTGCGTGCTGAGGGGAGCGGGACGGGTGGGAGGCGAACGAACGCATTTCGCGAAGTAAGTCTTTTGTTTTACGAAGTTCATTTCGCATTATGTCATTTTCGTAAGCGTGCGTTTTTGTAATCTCATTTGAAAATAGTTAGTTACGTTTGAAGATTATTTTTTTTATTTAAAAGGTCCACAAAACTAAGCTTTAATATATAGACATGATATAAATGGCTTTATACAAGTAAAAAATCTTAAAAATTAAGCTTATAAATATGTAGACACGACACGCAAAATAATGCGATAATAATGGAAAAGTGGTTAAAACGGGTATCAAAACCTACCTCGCCACCGCCAGTTGATTGCAAAAATAGTAGTGAAAATACAGATGATCTTTTGAGTGACAAAAGCGGCACTGAGTATGACTTCGAAATGCCTTCAACAAGTCGTGATTTGAGTGAATAAAGCGGTACTGAGTCTGACTACCAAATATCTTCAACGAAACGTCGGAAAGTGGTGAGAAAATATGACCCGGAATATCTGAAATTAGGATTTACTTGATATCATGACACGACAGATCCGCGTCCTCAATGTGTGATTTGCTACGAACTATTAGCGAACGAAAGTATGCGTCCAAGTAAGCTGACACGTCATATCCCGACCCCTTTCGCATTCAATGCTTGCGGGGGGTGTCGGGTGTGCGGCCCGTTAATACGGGCCGATCATCGGGTCTGCCAGGGCAGATTTGGTAAGCCTCATACTATTGGCGAAGACTTAGTGTAGTGTATAGCTAGATGGTTCTTAGTATATACTGTCGTCTCGAGTGATGTACCGCGCGGAGTAGCGGGGCGGGGGCATTCGGTTGCCGGCCGCCGCTGAGAGAAGACGTGGTGCGTGCACTACCGAGCCGATAATAGGAAAGCCACTACATAAACTGGCGACGGAGAAAATACACCGTGAGTTTATAATTTCGTTATATTTAAGAAAAAGCATATATCACACAACAATAGAAGGGCTAGAGAACATATTAAAATCGCCGATAACAATATATTTTTTTTTATACCTACTACATAAATGTACACGGAATAAAAACATATATTCATTCTCACCGCTATTCGGTGGAATGTAAATTACAGTACAAAAAAAACAAATTTTTTTTATTTAAATATATAGTGGCACAAGCCACTTCAAAATTACATTTGTCTATAGGGATACCTAAGGATTCAGAGTTCCGCACTGGGCGCAGTTCAAAGCGCGGTGCCGCCACAAGCATTACGCCGCCTTGCTTACGTCCATTTTCCCTGTCGCATCTCAGAATATGATATCCGGGTGGTACGATTTCAGTGATGGCATATATGTCGGACTGCAATACATGTATATTTGTACGGAACTCGGCTAATTTAGTTCACATTTCTAATTAGTTTGGGCTTTCCGGGACTTGCGAAACCAAACCCATTCGCTAAACTCCGCATTGATGGGCCATGTTTCCGGCTGATTCAACTTAGAATACAGAGCTTCAGGAACGCCGACAATAAATGATGCGTAGTCCCTCTGCGATTTGTGCTTGATTTTCTCAACTTTTATCGATGCACTCGATCCGCAAATGTTCTCAACATAATTGGTCATTGCTTCTAGTGTCGTTTTGGGATGTAGACGCCAGACGTGCAAGTATTTTTTCCTCTCCATGCCCTTTATTGTTGCACACTCGACGTTTTTCCCTACGAGCACGGTTTGAGATTGCTTTAACCTCGACGACTGCTTAGTCGTTACACTGCGTTTATTTCCTGTATTCGGTACAAGCCTCCCAACACTCTCTTTGTCGGAGGAGGACATCGATGGCTGGGATACACATTCATTGCTGTGTACAGGTGCAGGTAATGCTGGTAACACTACTGATGCTGGCTGAGCCTGCCTGACCTAGGAGTGTTTCGAACGAATCGGCTGAAGGATGCTTTGAGCGCTTTTTTCCGTTTCCGGGCACTTTTTATTTAATAGTGTTTCCTCCAAATTACCCAATATTTTTAAAACACTATCAAGACTGGACTTAGTCTCCTGAAATTGCTTTTGAAGACATTTTATAGCTGTTGCCTGGCCATCCAGGCGAGAAACCAATTCGCTTCGCAGTTCTTTTAGCTGTCCCATAAGTAAACTTTCAGTCTGGATGGGTGACGACCCACGTAGTCGCGGCCCTCGCTGTGTATTGACATAATCTGGCGACGCAAAAGATATAGAATTATAGGGGCTATCGACACATTCTGAACACATCCACTGCATCTTATATTCGCAGGTAAATGCATTAAACAGTTCATGCTCAATTCGCAGGCATTTTAAGTCAAATTTCTTTCTGCAACTTTGTTTTGAACACTGCATATAGTACGACTCGTCGGTGAGCGGTAACGCACAAACGGCACATTTATTCATCGCGTCGATTGGATTTAACTCGACGTTACTAAGTTCCAATGTGTTTGTAAAAGAACAAATTAAATAAAAAGTTTCAATAATTTCTTCGTTGACTCAGGTTCGAACTCGATCCTCAAGCGCAATTACCGTCGACTAGACCGTTTAGAGGAGACGAATATATCGTATAGATGTTGCAAATTAGTCTCTAAGCAATGCAACAATAATTACTTGTTATTGCTACTCGCGCTATTCACTTTGTTCACAACACTTTTAGATCACTCTTGGGCCTGGGATGACAATCCTATGGCACCAATTATAGTTGCAATAGTCACACTCACGGTTTTGTCTTGAATAGATATTTAACGGCCGACCCGGGACACGACACAAACTTGGATTCTTCCTGTTGCTTTATTCCGCCTTCGATGAGAAATATATCAATGTATGATGTAGATCTTTGTATAATAATGCTTATTTTACAATACTACACTTACTTTTGTAAGTGTTTATATTTAAAAGTTAATTTATTGTTATGACACAATGTTGACGTTGCGACTACCCGCGTAATAGAAGCGAAAAGATACGGGAGATGTCCGTTTGTGTGTAGACATGCGCAGAGCTAATTCAGCCATTAAGCGCGAAACCCATCCTCTACCGACGATGGATCAACTTTTGCACTTATGCAACCTTAGTTCCTTAGTTACCTTAGAACCTTAGTTCGAGACGCCAAATATTTCAGTAAGCTAGATATCCAAGACGCATTTCACCATCTAGAGCTGCACCCAGAGTCGCGATATATTACAACATACATAACGAGGCGAGGACTTTTTAGATACAAAAGAATGATCATCGCTTTCGGAAACAAAACCCTTACTCCATGTGAACGCCGCTATTGCCAGACTGAGAAGGAAGCATTGACTCTGGTATGGGCAGTGGAGCACTTCCATATGTTCCTCTATGGAAAAGAATTTGAACTGGTGACGGACCACAAACCTTTAGAGGTCATATTTGGTCCCAAATCTAAGCCTTGTGCTCGAATAGAAAGATGGGTTCTACGTCTGCAATCATATAAATTTAAAGTTAATACAAAATATAGTGGAGCAGATCACACCAGTAGCTGTATCTTTGCAAGAAATTATGGCTGAATCTCTGCAGGACGAGGAAATCCAAAAAGTTAGAGATGGCCTTTACAATAATAACTGGGATGAATCGGTTAAGACATTTAAAGTTTTTCAAAACGAATTATGTTTATAATGCTTCGTTATTATAATTGGGTGTTCCGGAGTGAAACGACATGTGCAGTGTGTTGCTCTGAAAGAGTTTATTATGCATTACTTATGACTAATAAAACATAATATCCAACTATAGCTAAATTATTAAAACATACCTGAAAGAGAAACAACATTTACAACTTAATTATTATCAGTCTACGATGATTAATAAAGTGGAATATTCTAAAAGCACCATGAAAAAACCTCTACACTTCCCACTTGACTTTTCTAAGACTTGACAGTGACAATCGTTATCGTATCCCACAGAATAAAGAAAACATAATAAATGTTTTTGAAAATTTTAATACATCATCTATATAATTTACTGCAAAGTCAGCTAATTTGTGTTTCCTAATAATGCTACTGAGTATTCTTTGAAATATCGCTGGAGAGGTTTTCAAGCCAAAGGGTAAACGCGTCCATTGAAAGTGTCCCTCTTGAGTGACAAATGCTGTTTTTTGTCTATCTTCAATCTTTAATGGTATTGACCAAAAAGCAGAATTTATATCCAGCGTTGTGAAGAATTTGCAATTTCTTGTTTTTATCATTAGGTCCTCTATTAATGGGAAAGGTTGTGATTGAGGAACAACGATTTTATTTAGATCTCGGAAATCTATACATAATCTATACTTTCTCCCTTCCTCTTTTTTATAAGCTAAAGTTACAGGTGCGGCGAAAGGGCTGTAAGACTCGTCAATTAAGTATTTTTCTAATAGTTTAGATACCTGAAGTTCTATTTCTTTTTTGTCCTCAAAGTTGCACCTATATGGCCGTTTATAACAATATTTATCAATTAACAAATCAATATGTGCTTCATACCCTTTCACGGTACCTACATCATATTTGTCACAAGCAAAAAGAGATTTGTGATTGTCAATGAGTTCTTTGACTTGTGACTGTTGCACAGTACTAAGATTATTTACTGTCATTTCAACATCATTAATTGGTATATGTTCGTTGAAGTTAATATTGTAACTTTTTTTTTGTTTTTGATTTTGTGGGGTAACCCCACTATTTGGAATATTATTATGACCAAAATCATGATTTTCATTGACTACCATACCTGCTAAGTCAGAAATTATTTTGGGATTATTAATTTCACCGGCTGATTTATATTTGTCACATTCTAAATTCGGTTGAATTTGTTTAATTTCTAACTTTTCATTTTGTATAAGATCAAACGCCTCTATGCAATCTAAGCCAATTAGAACATCATATTCAAAATGATTACCATCCACTACAAATATGTTTACGTTTTTTTCTATGTCAAATATTTTTAATTTCAAGGTTACTTTTCCAATAGCTTTTTTCACGCTATTAATTGTTTTTAAGTTTGCATCACAATTTAACTTAACAGAATTACTTTTCAAAGTCAATAATCGTGAATTTATTAATGATACATTAGATCCGGAATCATAGATCCCGAAAGTTTCCAAAGTGTCATTAATGCATTGTTTAATTTTTATTAATGGCGGGAATTCTAGGTTTTTTAATTAATTTGGTTAAGCTCAGTTTCAAGTTCATAATTATTAACGTTATGAATCTGATCCCTTTTTAGCCTATCATTATTTTTGTTTCTAAACCAACACATAGTTTCAGCATGATACCTAGTGCCTTTGTTTTCCTTTTCACATATCTTGCACGGCTGATCCTTTCCATCTTTCTCTTTGACCGTTTTGTCGAAGGAAAATTTCTTTTTATCCCAATTCTTCTTGACTAAATGTTCCAATCCTCTGATGTTATTAAATAAATCTTCAGTGTGGTTTAAGTTATTCCTATCAATTTTATCTGCTATATAGTTGGGCAAACCAGTGGCAATTAGGTCTATAAAAGTGGTTTTATCTATAGATTTGTTAATCTCTAAAAGAAGTCTTTCTTTTTTTAAAGCATATTCCAGTATTGAGCCCTGTCTATATTTAAATACAATTGCATACCTGATTGGTGACCAACCCTTGTCTGCATATGTTTCACAGAAGCTGCTTTTCCACACTAACCACTTTGAGTTCACTGTATGTTTAATGAGCATTGAGCTGTACCAGTCAAGACAGGATTCATCCAGAAACAGTCGAAGTGCTTCAATCCTTTGTGTATCTTCATCTACTTCTAAACGAACACATTCTGATTCAAATATTTCCATCCATTGAGATGCATTAGATATTTTTCTACTATATTTCTCAATCACAAATTTATCTGTGAGCATTTTAATACTATCTGCTTTTTTTGTATCCTTTTTCACTTCACTAAATTTTGCCAATATCTTAGTTAAAGCTTCTTCCGTAAGACTGGTTGTTGGTTTGTCTTCTGACTCCGTTTCACCCTCCTCTAGTAAATATCCTTGAAATTGTATGTTCCCATCTTGATCAACATACACTTTTTTCATTTCCGGGGTCATGGATATCCACACATTTCGTTTTTCATGCCTCCTTTGTAGCGTTTTTTTTACTGTTTGGTATGTTGTGGTTCTTGTAATTTCATCATGAAGATGCACGGGTTGAAGTTTTTTTCGGAAATAAAAATTTTTGTTTATCTATATCGGTTATGGAGGTTATACATATTAAGTTTGTCTTTTTATCCTCGCTTCCTTTCACTGTAAATTCAAACCTGTACTTTTCCATTATTAAGTTAAATGTTGTTTTATAATGCTTCGTTATTATAATTGGGTGTTCCGGAGTGAAACGACATGTGCAGTGTGTTGCTCTGAAAGAGTTTATTATGCATTACTTAATTATTAAAACATACCTGAAAGAGAAACAACATTTACAACTTAATTATTATCAGTCTACGATGCTTAATAATGTGGAATATTCTAAAAGCACCATGAAAAAACCTCTACACTTGCCACTTGACCTTTCTAAGACTTGACAGTGACTATCGTTATCGTATCCCACAGAATAAACTAAGACTTGACAGTGACAATCGTTATCGTATCCCACAGAATAAAGAAAACATAAATAAAGAGATGTATTTCTTTATTTACATATTTTTACGAAGATTTATTTCTAAGAGGGACGAAGATTGTAATTCCAAGGAGCTTACGACAACGAGTTATAAAAGCGGCACATGAAGGCCATCCAGGCATTATATTCATGAAGTCAAGATTGAGGACCAAAGTCTGGTGGCCCAAATGTGACAAAGATGCGGAAAACTTTTGTAAGTCCTGTAAATTTTGGTGCAGATACTAAGGTCATCCACCTTAGTATCTGCATCTTAGTATCCACCTAATCCACTAAAGCGACGGGAACTGCCTTAAGTCGATGTTGCTATTGATCTTATGGGTCCCCTATCCAGTAATGACTACATGTTTGTAGTAGTGGACTACTTTTCACGATACAGAGAAATAAAAATATGCCGAACAGTAACCAGTAAGGAAATAATAAGTATTTTAAGCGATATATTCTGTCGGCTTGGGAACCCTGCATCTATTACTGGCAAGCAGTTTGTAAGCCAGGAATTTAAAAACTTTATTACACACAGGAACATGAAAATGTATAATACTATTCCCTACTGTCCCCAACAAAATGGAGAGGTAGAAAGACAGAACAGGGATATCCTGAAAAGGCTGAAGATTGCCCAAGCTGAGAAGAAGAACTGGAGAGAGGCTCTCCAGGATTATCAGATCATGTACCATAGTACACCTCACACCGTTACTGGTAAAACGCCATCTGAATTGTTCTTCCGAAGGCAATTCAGGGATAAATTGCCTATGTTGCGTGACGTGATAGATAATCCTGGAGATCTAGAGATCAGGGACAGAGATAAGGAACAGAAAGAAAAGGGAAAGGAGTACGCAGATAGAAAAAGACATGCTACCTGTTGTGATTTAAATGCAGGTAACAAAGTTTATGTGAAAAATATGGTAAAAAATAACAAATTAAGTTTGAACTTTGATCCTATCACCTATCACTGTTGAATCTAACAACAACGGAGATATAGAATTAAAAAATGACGAAACTGGGCAGCATATTAGAAGAAATATAGGCCATTAAAAAAAAGTGGAGGGTGAATGGCAAGTGATGAACAGCGATTCATCAGAATAAGATCATAGAGAAGTATTCATTGTGATTATCAAATGTGTAAGAAAATAAATTAACTTATTGTATTAATAATCTAATTAAAAGCCTTGTTTAAATAAAAAATATTATTTTAAAATAAGGGAGAGATGTAGTGTATAGCTAGATGGTTGTTAATATATACTGTCGTCTCGAGTGATGTACCGCGCGGAGTAGCGAGGTGGGGGCATTCGGATGCCGGCCGCCGCTGAGAGAAGACGTGGTGCGTGCACTACCGAGCCGATAATAGGAAAGCCACTACACTTAGTATTACCATCGATTAAAGATGCTGTTGGAGCTATGTTTAGAGAAAAAGAAATCGAGCGCATACCACTATCGAATAATACTGTTGCGCGAAGAATTGACGAAATGGCTGAGTGGACAGAAGATGAATTAATCCAGCGAATGATTAATAGTAAATATTATTCTCTGCAACTAGATAAGTCTACAGACGTGCAAGGCTTATCTCAATTGATTGTTTTTGTGCGTTATATATGGCAAGAAGACGTGCATGAAGACATTTTGTTTTGCAAGCCAATAACTCGTGGAACAGCTGAGGTAATTTTCAACGTAATTGATTCCCATATAAAAGGAAAAGGTATACAGTGGAAGAACTGCGTCGGTATATGTACTGACGGTGCGCGGGCAATGTGCGGGAAAAATAGCAGCGTGGTTACAAGAATTCTTGAACAAAGTCCCTATACGTTCGTGGACACACTGTAGCCTTCATAGAGAAGCACTGGTTTCCAAAGCATTGCCTGACGATTTCAAAACTGTTCTAAATGCAGCCGTTAAAATTGTTAATTATATTAAAACAAGAGCCTTGCAAGCTCGCTTATTTCAAAAGCTGTGTGAAAAAATGGGTAGTCTTCATACATCTCTCCTGTTGCATACCGAAGTTCGTTGGTTATCCAGGGGAAAAGTACTGACACGATTAGTGGAATTACGCCACGAAGTTCTAATAAGCTAACATATGTAGCGGATATTTTTTCGAAGTTAAATGAACTCAATTTGTATTTGCAAGGTTCAAACGGGTCAGACATTTTTGCGGTTCACGATAAAATTTGGGGCGTTTATGAAAACGCTTTTGCTGTGGGAGAGTTGTATTGAGGATGGGAAGTACGATTGTTTTGAAACACTTGTAACGTTTATTGTCGAAAACCAAGTGCAGCCAAAGATGAACGTAGTATTTGCAATTTCTGCCCATTTATCATTGTTAAAAAAAACTTTGACGACTATTTCGGCGAGGAGATGCAAAAGCTTCGACTTGTTGAAATGGATTTGTAACCCATTTCAAGACCCCCTACCAACTGGTATGTCAACAGAAGCAAGTGAAGAGAGCTAATTGATTTATCAGAAGATTCGTCACAAAAAAATAGTTTCAATCGTTAGCCATTAACGAAATTCTGTCTCTCGGTTGCTGGTAGTTATCCATGCCTGTTTGATGAAGCTATGTCCTCCTCCCCTTTCCTGCCTCATACTTATGTGAGGCTGGGTTTTCGAATATGGCGAACATTAAAACTAAACACCGAAATAAATTAGACTTATCACACTCACTGCGATTAAAAGTAACTACAGTTGAAGTAGATGTCAAAACTGTAATGGCGAAACGTAGGAAACAATTTCATCCTTCGCATTAAATTTATATAATTAAGTAATAAAAGATTGTATTAAAATAGTTTGTTATTTCATAAGTCCTTTATTCATATTGCTAATGCGTAAATTTCCTAGAGGTAGGTCCCGAGTTTGTAAACTTATTTCATATGAGTCATAGCCCAGTCAACTTTGGGAACCCCTGCTCTAGAGGGGCCTTTCTCTACTAACAGGAAAATCGTGGTCCAAGCAATTTTTTTACTTTTTTGGCTATATTAATGCATAATTTTGTATATTTAAAAAAACACGTTATAAAAGATATTAGTTAAGGAGTCAAGATTATGTAATATTTAAAAATAATAAACATTTAATAAATTCAGTCTAAATGCCACTAAAAACAGTCCTCTGTAATGTCCCATTTTCGGATCCAGTATAATTCGTCTCAATGTTTATTAAGTGTATTTATAAATGTAAAATCTTATAACACTATAAAAATAAAGAATGTTGAATGCATGTGAACAAAAATCAAATATAATTTTAGAGTATATTTTAGAATAAAAAACTTGTGCCAGAATTCCGTCCATGCTATTTTTGAACAGTCCTCTGTCACAATTTGAAAATCGCACCACAAAAATATTGCTGTTATATTTTGCGTGAAACAGATTGTTACTAACATAAAGTTTCCTTCGTTTTGTGCACTATCAATTCCGTGTTTGTGTGAGAATCACGCATCTGGTCGTGTTGAATGAACATTCCTCTGGTAAGTCTATTTTATGTTATTTTAAGTGCTTTAATTGTATTAATTTAACAAAACAATGGATCAGTGTGATAATTTATAGCTGATTCTGTGTTATTAAGTAGTATTTTAAACTATTACGTGGTACGACATTTTTACGTAAAAATAACAGTCCTCTGGCATTTTATTATAACACAGAGGACTGTTTTATGCGACTGTTTTATTTTACGTCCGTGTATTTTAATATTATTCTTAATAGCTTGCACTAATCTACTGTTTGCCTTTTTCTCTCTTAAATTAAACTTTTACGGTAATTTAGATCTTTTCTATGGATTTTGGAATAAAAAATAATACGTATCTAGTAGATTCTATCTAGCTATGTTTTTAACCCAGTAGCTCCCAAACGGATGGACCGATTTGGATGTGGTATTTTAAGATATTGAAAATATATTTTACTCTTGCAGATTTGCCGCAATGCCACCAAAAAAGAAACCTAAAACAAAAGAAGAAATAAAAGAGCAGAAACGAATTGCAGAACGATTAAGATATCAACGGCTAAAAAATGACCCTGAAAAAAGAGAGCAATTGAAGGTAGAAGAACGACGGAACTACCAAATAAAGAAGGAAAAAGGTACAAGAAAGTTAGTTAGAGATATGAGTCGACGTGAACATAAAGCTGCGACTAAGGAATGGAAAAAGCACTGTACTACCTAATCGTGCAAAAAAAAAGCTTTGAAAGAAATTACAAATAATTCTGTACGACAAAATACGCCTGATTCCGAGGATTTGCCTACTCCTCAAAGGCCTGTCTCTCCATCAATACTATCTGTGACTACACCAAGTAATGATGCAAGTAATGCGAGAAAGCGTCATGCTAGACAGAAACGTAACAAAATTATAAAGGATAAAGACATAAAGATCGAGCATTACAGAAAAAAAATCCGAGAAGTATAGAAAGAGATTAGAACGTTTGGAAAAAGCTAAGACAAAAGAAAATGTTGACTCACCTAACACTAAACTACTCAAAATGTGTGATTCGTCGGTAACTCGCAGAAAAGTAGTCAAAAAGGCGCTATTCGGTGAAGTGTTCAATGCCCAGCTGAAAGAAAACTACTCTAATTTAAAAACCTGCAAAGAAAAACAAATATTCGGAAAAGTCGTATCCGGTGAACTAATACACATGTACAAATTATGGCGAAGCAAAGATAGTTCTATATCTTATAAAACAGTTCAGAAGTCGACGCGTCGATCCGTTTTAGTATCCACGCTTCGGACTCGTAAAGACAAAATTTCTTCGGATTGCATAAAGACTGTACGAAGCTTCTATGAAATGATGAGAACAGCAGACTTGGCGCAGGAAAACGAGAATGCCTGACTAGAAAGAGGGTTAAAAAGAAGAAAAGATATCTATTAGATAGCATCGCAAACTTATGCAAGAAGTTTCAAACTGAACATTTTAAAATAAGCTACATAACGTTCTGTCGTCTAACTACTTGTTCACGTTGACTCGCGGGCGCGGTCACGAAATATCAAACGTATGAAGTGATTTCCAAGTGTTCACGTTCAAAACGCATGTGCGGTCTAAGTAGCGAGCTAACTGGCGAATGGCGCGTGCGGCGCGCTCGCGGCAATTTCAAACGCCTGAGACGTTTGTGTGTGTTCATGTCCAACTAGCGGTGGCGCGCGCGATTCACTCGCGACGTCAGGTCAAGTTCAGCCAGTTTGAACTTATCGCTAGAAACGATAGCACGTTTCTATCATGTCGTTCAATACAGAAGAGTTTATTAGTGCTGTTTAGGCTAGAACTCCTATTTGGCAAAGCAAACACAGTTTTAAGGAACCGTGCACCACTAAAAGTCCGACTTTAATATAAAATAATTTATTAATTAATTTACATTACACGAAACAGCATTTACATTATACGGAGCGGCACGCGTCCTAACAATTAGATACTATCGGAATGACTGGTGCACCCGCCGGTCGCCCTGTGGCTTGTTACCGAAACGCGCTGACATAGCCCCTACACAATCATCATATGAACAGAAATGTTCTTAATAAACTAAGGAAGGACTGGAAGGAAGTTGCTGGATTGTTTCCTGATATGGAGGGTGAGAAAATGAAATACATATTATATTATATTATTATGCTGGAAATATGATATATTTGCAGGTATTTTAAACTTTTTATTTCCTGAAGACTACAAAAAATACATAATACAAAGGTGACTACGTGTATATTAAATGATTGTTTTCCCAAAAATATTTCGTGAATAAATTCCGAACTTGTTTAGCCCGATTTGATGGATTGTTGTATCTTCTAGTTCTAGTTTGTCGCCTTTGGTGTCGTGAACTCATTATTACAATCGTAACCGTCTGTATCAATTACAATATTATGCAATAAGCAAGCAGTATTTATATAATCAGGCGTGCATGTTTAACATCAGTTTCAATAGGTTTTAACAAAACTCGCCATTTATTGCATAAAATTCCAAATGCACACTCCACGGTTTTTCTCGCTCTTGACAATCTATTATTAAAATTTTCTCTTTCTTGATTCAATGTTCTCTGTGGGTATGGACGCATTATATATTCTTTAAGAGGATAAGCTTCATCGGCTAATATAACATATGGAGCTGTAATGTTAGAATTAGGTAATGTTCTTGGTTCCGGAATATTAAATGCGCCTCTTTCGAGTAACCGGTTCAGAGACGAGGCATTAAATGTATCGCCGTCGCTTTGCTTTCCTCTACCTCCCACTTCAATAGTTAAAAATCTTTTTCTCGCATCAGCCACGCTTGCAAAACAATAGAGAAATAATGCTTGTAGTTAAAAAATGCCGATCCTGATTTTTTAAGTCGTTTAACCCTACAATGTTTACCGTCCAAACTGCCAATGCAGTTAGGAAAGTGCCACATCTCCCTAAAATCTGAGGCAATATTCATAAGCTGGTCTTCAGATGGCTGTGGCATGTGGACATTCAAATTGTTTTTCCAAATAGCTTCACAGGTACTATAAACAATCTCAGACACAGTACTAACACCCATACAAAAGCTATATGCCAAAGATCGAAATGCCAATCCAATGGAGAGATATCCGAAACATTATAAAAAATATAATTATAAAACTTATATATATTTGCACTAATCATCAACACTAAACAAAATTTAAATAAAACACGGGGAGACATCGTGCCCACGGCTGCTGCAAAGCATCCGAAACGTCGGGCCGAAGTTAAAAATCATTTTCAAATAAGTTTAAACTAATATATCGCGTTTTAAACCGTTAAAGTGTTTTATTTAAATGTGTACTACTCGCGTAAACTATAGACAGTATTTTACTAAACAATATTTCTGATTTTACAGAAATGGCTTTAAGAAAAAAATGGAAGAACACTCGGGACCAATTTATGAAAGAATTTAAGAAAATTCCGGTTTCTCGTTCTGGTGATGCTGGAGCAGATCAAAACACTTCAATGTGGCCGTATTTTAAAATGATGCTGTTCATAAAAGATGATGTTATCCCAGAAATAAATGAAGGCAATTTAGATACTACTACTAGATGATGATGAGCAGTCCTCAACTCCCCAATCCATAGCTGGTGCATCTTCAAGTACACAATATACGAGCACCAAACGTAAATGTGCACAAGATGTAAGACAGGAATTTATGGAATTGGAGAAGAAAAAGTTGGAATTATTACAACTTAAACTGTCACAAAGCAGCAAACAACACGAACAAGATTGCGAAGATCTGTTATTATTTTAAAGTTTGTTGCCGTACATGAAAGAATTATCTCCTATGCAAAAACTACGCGCTAGAAACAATATTACACAAGTTATTATGGACGAAATAAATAGTGGCATGACGCAGTCTCACCATGGATATAATACATACGATTATAACACGACTAATTATAGAAATTTGTTTGAATTTGAATCACTGCAATATGTATGCCGATAAAAAATGATAATTTACTTACTATGAAAAAAAAAAACATTAACTCAACCTTCTAGTTATAAACAGTCTTTCTTCGGGCGGCTTTTATGAATTTTCGGTTAAAAATAAAAGATCGTGGTCCATATTTACAACCTCTGACAATACGTCACACTCGCACTGTTACAACCCCTGCATGTACCCTAAGTCGCTGACGTATCCCAGCATATCCTTTATCCCAAGTCAGCACTTTTGCCAAGCCTCGACACCGTCGCTTCCCCGCCAGTCAGTCCTATTTCCAACTCCGCTCCGAGAATACGTGTTAATTAATATCATAATTTAATCTTATTTCTATATCAATAAATTCATTATTTCAAAAGTGTAATGAATAAATGTTTTTTTAAAAAACATAAACGCAACATTCCGCGTAACAATTGGTGGCAGCGGTGGGATTTTTTATAAATCCTGGAAACCGTCCGAAGTCGTATAAATCCAAAGTGATCTAAATACAAAAGTGCGAAATCCAATAGTGCAAAATCCATACAAAGTGCGAAATCTATGTGAAAGTACGAAATCCATACAAAGTGCGAAATCTATAAAAGTGCAGTTAAAAAGTGCTCAAAATATGCTTAATATTTTAGCGTATTTCATCATACTCCTGAATTAGTAAGTCTTAAAACTAATAACTTCGTGTGTGTTATCAACTTTGTGCCGTGGCGAAAGCAGTTCTTATATTGTAACGTTAACGCTGTGATTAAATGATAGTGAAATAAGTAAGGATTTAGATAAAATTATCTTTTATTGAACTTTTAAATTCGTAGGCAAAATAAATAATGGATTATCAATATTACACATTACCGATATTCGAGCGTATGAGGTACATACCTATCTTAATATCTTTAAATTTTGTTTAGTTGGCTGTAAACAATTCTTGCGACCGTTATGTTTTAGCCAATTTTTTCGAAGTCGTCATTATTACGTTTTTTAGTATCTATTTTAGTTTCAGTTTTTGTTCTTTGATTACTTTAAACTGTTTTAATTAACTTTTTAGTTGGTTTCCTTTTTTGTGTTTGTGTGTTTTGTGACTATTCGTTGTGTATTGGTATCATTTAAAATGCCTACGCCTTATTTGTATAGCGCATGTGAGTACGGCACAATGTTAATGTGCTTGGGAGAAGCTAAGTGTACGGACAAACGTCCGAACAAAATTACTATATTTTTATAATAATATTATTTTATAGCATAGCTAGCATAATTCTCACGTTCAGCGTCGTGCTCACATCAATGTTTTTATTAAAAGCAAATTTACAAGGTTTGCTTAGTAAGCATCCTACTTTCCCACTTTCTTGTAAATTATATTAAAACAATATTGATAGGAAATAAATCAGTTGCACTACAGCACTCATTGGGTTTGGTTATTTCGCCTCCCTCTTAACCTTTAAGCTGTTAACTCTACAGCATAGCATTAGCAATTACAAGCACGTATACTTTTCGGAACTGTTCTCCACTACAGTCTCTGGTACCCGAAACTCGGGAGTATACGCTAAACTGTTATACACTACAGTTTTTGGTGCCGAAACCCGGGAACCACAGCAGTTCCCACAGCAAAACATTCCGGGAACCACAGCAGTTCCCACAGCAAATCATCCCGGGAACCACAGCAGTTCCCGCAGCGAATCATCCCGGGAACCACAGCAGTTCCCACAGCAAATCATCCCGGGAACCACAGCAGTTCCCGCAGCAAATCATCCCGGGAACCACAGCAGTTCCCGCAGCAAATCATCCCGGGAACCACAGCAGTTCCCGCAGCGAATCATCCTAGGAACCACAGCAGTTCCCTCGCGAATCGTCGCAAATAATGTACAGTGCATCCGCGTCGGGTCGCATTAACTAACTCTATTGTGTGTGTTGCGGTATCGTCGGGCGCCGAACAGTAAGGGCACACCGTCTATAGCTGCAGCCACAATCAAGCAAATGGAAAAGCTTCTCCACGTTCCTTCAGGTGCCAGCGCTCCGCTATCAGACGAGGCGGCAAATTATTTAAGTCTACAACGCACCAACTTCAGAGCCTTTACAAGATTGATGAGTAATTTAGACATCGACAACATCTCTGAAGAATGGGAACTGGAATATGAGATACGTAACGTCCAAAATCGTTGGGATACAATCGACTCGCTTCACTTAAAAATTGATCATATACTTCAAGGGTCGAATACATTGTATGAGCAGGAATTTGAACACAATGAAAAATTATACAAGGATACAATCAGGGCTCTCCATCGTCGTCTAGCATCCGGTATACACCAACAGCCATCTACGCCGAACATACAAATTCCTGTTTTCACCGAAAAAAGGTATATCGCATTTGAGCCAGTTTCTCAAGAGAGAGATATGCCGCACCAGAACATTTGCTCTCCACCTAAAATATTTAACATTGAACCAACATACAGAAGAGAATATCAAACTATAGCCACTTGTGCTCCAAAGTGTCTATTATGTTATCAAGAGCATTATCTACACTTCTGCCCAAGATTTGAAATATTATCTCCCCACGACAGGATGAAGACCGTATTGAAATTTAAAGTTTGTAAAAACTGTCTTTACCAACACAGCGAAGCTTGTACATCTCTTGAACGGTGCCAGATTTGTCAACGCGACCACCATACACTGCTACATGAGCCATGTACTAGTATAGTGATTCCAACAGTCATCAAGTCATCATCACCCTCTTCATCAACCATAACGGAATCCGAAGCTATCCAAAACAAGAATAATAACTCAGAACTACAATTACCTGAAGAGGAAAGGACTTGTGAAGTCTTATATCAAAAAACAGAAGCGCGCTTACATGAAGTCACGATTTCTATGAAAACTGATTTTGAGCAAAAACTAGGAACCTCTAAAAATCGCACAACTGCGCAGTTTTACAATTTGAAACAAAGGATGCAATCGAATGAAAAAATTGCAGAAGATTTAGGACTTTGTAAAATAACTGAAAAACAAATTTCCTATAATCTTCCGCCTCACGATGTCTTGAAAACTGATTCCAAAACAAAGAGACTTAGAACCGTTTTCAAAGCGTCCGCAAGGACCAGGACCACGCAAGGTGTTATAATTGCTCGGCGCCAGTGTCGGGTCGTGATAACGGCTGATATTGGAAGGATGTTCCGGCAACTAATTAACCGAAAATGCGCACGAGCTCCGCAGCGCATAGTATGGCGCCCGTCACACGCACATACATTCAAGGAACGTCATCTCACCACTATGGCCTATGGAACCAAGGCAGCTCCTTATCTCGTTATGCAAACTCTAAAGCAACTGGCAATTCACGATGACTATCGATTTCCCGTGGCTGCAGCTTGCACTACATCTGCTGCCTTTTACACCATCAGCTCGAGAGTGCCCCGTTACACACGGGTGTCTGCAGCCCCTCCGTGGTTGCCGGCGGACCCTGTGCCCCCGGTGAAGCCACTATTACATAGTGAAAGTGCAAGTGATAGTGCATTTTAGAACATAAATATTCTATAATCGGTACAAGTGAACGAAGTGTATTGTCTATCATTTCGATTAGGGACTTATCTTTAAGTGCACAAGTTTTACTTAAAATCTATATTTAATTTGTATATCATGTTAACATCAACTTGAAGTTTGAACTCTTTCAGTAGTTCAAAATATTCTTTAAACAACTAGTAATACTTATCTAGTTTACGTCACCTACTATTGCAGTAGTAACATTTTTAGTCTTTACAACGACATTCAGTCAGTTACATTTCTTATTTTGAGTTTATTTCCTATTTTCAATGTTAGCTAGCTCTTTTTCTTTTTTTCTGAGGCGGCAGGATGTACGGACAAACGTCCGAACAAAATTACTATATTTTTATAATAATATTATTTTATAGCATAGCTAGCATAATTCTCACGTTCAGCGTCGTGCTCACATCAATGTTTTTATTAAAAGCAAATTTACAAGGTTTGCTTAGTAAGCATCCTACTTTCCCACTTTCTTGTAAATTATATTAAAACAATATTGATAGGAAATAAATCAGTTGCACTACAGCACTCATTGGGTTTGGTTATTTCGCCTCCCTCTTAACCTTTAAGCTGTTAACTCTACAGCATAGCATTAGCAATTACAAGCACGTATACTTTTCGGAACTGTTCTCCACTACAGTCTCTGGTACCCGAAACTCGGGAGTATACGCTAAACTGTTATACACTACACTAAGGGTAATGCGTCAGAGGCGTTGAGAATTTACCGGAGTAGGTATCCTCACCCTCGCCACCCCGGACTCTCGCATGATTACGCAAGCATATCAGCGTGTGCGGAGAATAGGGCTATTGCACCTTCCGCCTCTGGCGGTGGCCGCCAGCTGGACGTGCGCACGGAGGAGCGTGTCTTGGATGTGCTACGCCGGGAACCTCGTCTTGGTACTCGCAGTGTGGCTAAAAGGCTAGGACTTCGGCACGGCAGGCCAATCGTTTCGCATTCTAAAGTACATGCAATTTTAAAACGGAACAGAATGCGTCCGTATAAAATACACCGTGTACAGGCCTTGCTTCCCGTTGATCGTGTTCGAAGGACGGAGTTTTGCCGATGGCTGATCCAGCAGGACGTATCGTCCCCTGGATTTTTGGAGCGTGTTATTTGAACTGACGAGTCCACATTCACAAGGAATGGAATGTGGAAGCGTCGAAACGAACACTTTTGGTCAGAGACCAATCCGCGATTTTCCCAAGAAACTGGACACCAGACACGTTGGTCTGTAAAGGTATGGGGCGGCGTTTATAAAAACTTAACACTGGGGCCTATTTTTTTTTTACTATCACGCATGGCCGGTGTGTCGTACCTACATTTTATAAATAACGAACTGTTGGACATACTGGACGACATACCGCTGGCCGACTATCCGCGCGTATGGTTTCAGCAAGATGGTGCACCTCCACACGTGTCTCGTCCTGTTCGCCAGCGCCTGGGCGAACTGTTTGGCGATCGCTGGATTAGACGAATGGGACCCCATGCATGAACTGCATGATCCCCTGATCTAACCCTAGTCGACTTTGTCTCTGGGTTTTATTAAAGAAAGAGTTTTGACCGCCTTTGTGATAGTGCTCAACTTATGAAGGAGCGGATATGAGACGTATTCGGAAAATTACGCGAACAGTGTCGTGAGGATCCCACTTTTACGTCTCGTATTTATCAAGAAACAAAAAGACGTGCAGATATATGCATCGAGATGCAAGGCGCGCCATTTGAGCCACATCTAAATTTTAATAGAGTTTTTGTGTCATTTATTCTAGCATTACTACTTTACTCATAAGTCGCTAATTTATGGAGGGACTGTATAGTCCGCGTGGGCTTGCGAGTTACGTCAGAGCCGGTCGCGTAGTGGGGAGACTGCTTTGATAAAATCGCACACGGGGCACCAGCAGGTAGTTCTACTCGAGCCGAGCTCGAGTACTGTCTCTAGTGGCTTCAGTTGATCGTTATAATCAATCTCAACTACAAGCTAGGACAGAACAATATATCAGCGATCCATTCGAAATGCCTAATGTTTTGTTTATCAAAACATATAGGTTAACAAAGCCAATGGTACAAAATTTAATTAGAACATTAAGTCCTGTTATTCCTAAATTGCAGAGAAGAGATGCAATCGTCAAAACTCTTTTCTCATTAGAGCTAGCAGGGATTTTAATAAAATCTCGCGATCAAATGACGAAGTTGACTTGTTCGGCACCAGCATTCCTAAGCTAAAAAAGATTCTGAATAACGAGTTCTTTGATGGGTGAATAGTGGTAAATATATACGTAAGTGGTAAATATATACCTACGTATAAGAAAAAAATAAAATAATAAAAGTTGTCTGTCGTCTTTAGTTTTAATAATTGTATATTACACGTAAAAACTTGTAATTGGCCTTCCTGTACCTATTTAATGTTTGTATTTTCATTCGTAGTAGCCGTAAGTTTTTTGTAAAAGAATAAAATAAAAATAAAATAAATAAATAAATAAAGCAAATACCACTGTGTAAGTCAATCCACCATATCGAGGGCAATAAGACAAGTTACTAAGGCTTTAAATAATCTCAACATATTTGAATCTTTTGTTAAATTTCCCTCTACAAGAGAAGAACGTGATGTCATCAAACGAAGGTAAATATACGACTAACCATACATACAAATACTTTTGCGTATTCGTTTGTCTTCTATTATGATTAACAAAAAATATAGATTTTACAGAAAATTTAAATTGCCTGGAGTACTAGGGTGCATTGATGGCAGTCATGTCGCAATCATAAAGCCAAATCAACATGAAGAGAGATATTTTAATAGAAAAGGATATCACTCTATTAATGTAATGGTTGTATGTGTATCCATTATTATTTCATTACTATTTATGACTATTATTTTTCATGTCATTTAATACTATTACATATGTGATGCCGACTTGAATATTATAAGTATGTATTGACCCAAGCAAGCCTGGAGCAACTCATGATTCCACAGCATGGCGCGATCACCCTTTGCAAAGATACCTTAACCAAGTTTTATTATTCATAAACTTAATGATCTCAATACATGATAGAACGGCACTTAGCAACATTCGGATTTAGCATTTTGTATTCAATTCCCTTCATTTTTAACAAGAGGTAAATTGTTGATAGGTGACAGCGGTTATTCTGTACGAAAAACACTTATGACACCCATACTCAATACGGAGCCAGGTTCACCTGAAGAACATTATTATAAACTGCATATGACAGCTCGCAATAGGGTATAATCGCCAAATTTTGTCCCCATCGGTTTCTTTTATTTCTAAGTAATGCCATCTAGTTTTAATAGTTGAAATCTAAAGTTACTTACGTCAGTCGGCCATTGTAAAACTTTGGCGGTGGAATATAGCTCCTGTCTTGAGATATTTAAATAAGATAAAACTGTTCAAGTTCGACTTACGATGAAAGGCAAGAAAGCATTTCACAAATTATCGTCTGCTGAAAGGGGAGCCTTAATCACTATTGTGACTTGTATGTCAGCTTCAGGTCAATTCATTCCTCCATTAATGATGTTTCCAAGAAAAAATATGAAAGCCGAACTACTTAATGGAGCACCTCCAGGCACCATTGGTGGATGTCATCCGTCGGGGTGGATTCAGCCTAATTTATTCACCCCCCCTTCAAAGGCCCCCCGCAAATTCCGGGCCCCCCCAAAAATTTCCCCCCCCCCCCCCCTAGCTACCTTTCCAATCGCTCGGTCACAATACATTTAGGGAATACTACTCTTAGGTTGCATTCAGGGTTCCGCATGTGGCCCCATTCTGTGGAACATCATCATTAACGACCTCCTCAACAACATCGCTCTACCGTCAGGATGCGCAATACAAGCCTACGCCGATGACGTCCTTCTGATTGCATCGGCAAAGGATCTACCAACTCTAGAATACGCCGTTAATACAGCACTCGAGAATATTCGCCTATGGGGAAATAGCGTAAAATTACACTTCGGTCCCACTAAAACGCAATGTACCTCACTTTACACAAAAATCCACACAGGCTAAAATTTTATTTGACAATACTCCCATTCGTTTTTTCAATAATCATTTCAAATTACTAGGCCTTATCATTGACAGCAAACTCAACTTCAACGAGCATATATCATACATAACGAACAAAGCTTTAAAAATTTTCCAGAAAATACAAATATACACCAGACCCACCTGGGGGCCCCACCCGGAAAATATCAGAATAATTTACAATAAAGTGATCCAACCAATAATAACTTACGCCGCTAATATATGGGGTCACGTAGCATCCAAAACAACCGTCAAAAATAAATTAATCAGCTTACAACGTAACTTCGCGATTAAAGCCATCCGTGGGTTCCGAACCATTTCCGCCAACGCTGCCATTGCCCTAGCTCGTTTCACACCCTTAGATCTCAAAGTTTTAGAAACCCACGAAATAGACACAACCCGTATCAATCGTACTTCAAAAAAAATCCCTAACAATATCCCCCCCAAAAAACCCGAAAACTTTTCAAACTTCCCCCCCCCCCCCGAAAATTTTTCAAACCCCCCCCCCCCCCCCAAAAAAAAAAAAAAAAAAAAAAAAAAAAAAAAAAAAAAAAAAAAATTTTGGGTTTGGCCCCCCAAACCCCCCCCCCCCACCCCCCCCCCCCCCCCCCCCCCCCCCCCCCCCCACCCCCCCCCCCCCCCCCCCCCCCCGCGGGGGGGGGGGCCCCCCCCCCCCCCCCGCCCCCCCCCCCCCCCCCCCCCCCCCCCCCCCCCCAAAAAAAAAAAAAAACAAACCCCCCCCCCCCCCCCCCCCCCCCCCCAGGGGGCCCCCGGGGAAAAAAAGAAACCCCCCCCCCCCCCCCCCCCCCCCCCCCCCGGGCCCCCCCCGCCCCCCCCCCCCCCCCCCCCCCCCCCCCCCCCCCCCCCCCCCCCCCCCCCCCCCCCCCCCCCCCCCCCCCCCCCCCCCCCCCCACCCCCCCCCCCCCCCCCCCCCCCCCCCCCCCCCCCCCCCCCCCCCCCCCACCCACAAAAAAAAATGCTTTGGGCCCCCCCCCCCCCCCCCCCCCCCCCCCCCCCCCCCCCCCCCCCCCCCCCCCCCCCCCCTCCCCCCCCCGGGCGGCCCCCCCCCCCCCCCCCCCCCCCCCCCCCCCCCCCCCCCCCCCCCCCCCCCCCCCCCCCCCCCCCCCCCCCGGGGAAAAAAAAAAAAGGGAAAAAATCCCCACCCCCCCCCCCCCCCCCCCCCCCCCCCCCCCCCCCCCCCCCCCCCCCCCCCCCCCCCCCCCCCCCCCCCCCCCCCCCCCCCCCCCCCCCCCCCCCCCCCCCCCCCCCCCCCCCCCCCCCCCCCCCCCCCCCCCGGGGGGGGGGGTTTTGTTTTTCCCCCCCCCCCCCCCCCCCCCCCCCCCCCGGGGGGGGGCCCCCCCCCCCCCCCCCCCCCCCCCCCCCCCCCCGGGGGATATTTATTAAAAAAAAAAAAAAAAAAAAAACCCCCCCCCCCCTTTTTTTTTCCCCCCCCCCCCCCCCCCCCCCCCCCCCCCCCCCCCCCCCCCCCCCCCCCCTTTTTTTTTCCTTTTTTTTTTTTGGGGCCCCGGGGGCCCGGGGGGCCCCCCCCCCCCCCCCCCCCCCCCCCCCCCCCCCCCCCCCCCCCCCCCCCCCCCATTCCTGTCTCTCGCTAATCGGTTCCATACTGGGCCAGCTATCTTCCGTATGTCATCTTCCCATCGTTTGATTTGTCTGCCTCTCTTTCTTTTACCATCTCTTGGATACCACTCTGTTATTAACCTACTCCATTTTTCTATTTTTTCTCTGAACATATGTCCTGTCCAACGCCATTTAAGCAGTCTGTAGGCTTTGTGTGCATTTAGTCTTTTCCTTAATTATTTGCAATTTTACTCTATCTCTCCTCTTTATACCCAAGATGCTTCTTTCCATTGAGTTCTGGCAGACTTGCAGCTTTTTTTCTTGTAACTCTGTTAAAGCCCATGTCTGACATCCGTATAGCAAGCATGGTATAATGCATACTTCGAATACTTTCTTCTTAGCTGTCATTGGCATATCTTTATCCTTAAATATTTCCTTCATAGACCAAAACTTTTTCCAAGTATTATTTATTCTTCGTTCTATTTCCTTATTCATGCTGCCGTCTATAGATATGAGTTGGCCCAGATATATAAACTCCTTTACAAATTCTACTTCTTCGTTATTTACTATGAACAGTTCGTTGGGTACTATTTGTTGAGAATTCGTCATTATTTTGGTTTTTGTTAGGTTCATTGTTAAGCCGGCCTTAATGCTTTCGCAGGATAGTTGCTGTAACATTATTTCCAGAGTTCTGGCGTCTTCTGAAAATATAATCAAATCGTCAGCGAAGCGTAGGTGATTGAGATATTCGCCATTTATGTTGAGGCCATTTTTCCAGTTCAGATTTCTGAAAATCATTTCTAGCAATGCTGAAAATATTCTAGGTGATATAGGATCTCCTTGACGTACACCTCTATTAATAGGAAATTTACTACCTGTAGATTCAAGTTTAACCTTTGCTGTACTTGCTTTGTATACATTTTTAATTATTCGTATGTATTTTTCTTGAACCCCTTGTCTATTTAGAGCGTCCCATATATAATCATGTTCCAAAGTATCGAATGCTTTGCTGAAGTCTACAAACCCTATGTAATATGATTTGTTGTATTCACTATACTTTTGTAGAATTTGTCTGAGAGTGTGAATATGATCTATAGTTGAGAATTTGCTTCGGAAACCAGCTTGTTCCTTAGGTTGATTGTCTTCCAGTGTATTGGATATTCTGTTTAATATGATTTTTGAAAATACTTTATAAATATTAGATACTAGCTGACCCGCACCCACTTCGTTGGGTGGTAAACAGCCCATGTCACTGTCCATCCTTTTATTTAACTATCTCTAACTTAAATAACTGGTACCTTACTCATAGATCTAAACTCCCCTCCCGCACTCGCACCCCCGCCTTGGTGACGCCCACTTCGCAACGCAGAAATAGTAATATTTTAATTTCGCCATAACTTCAAAACCAAACGTCCAATTTTAATCTTTTAAATACCAAATATTATCTACATAAACTGTACTTAGTGATGAAATAATTTATTTTGATAAGGATTAATAGCATGAGTAAAATAAATGCGTTTAAATGTAGTCCAAAAAAAAAATTTAGATTTTTAAATAAAAAAATGGTTGTTGTGCCTCACTCGACATAGATAGGTATAGTGTGTCGCGGACTTTTTTGTAGATATTTATAAGATCTCCAATTAATTAGAACATTTTATGCTTCTATCTTTTATAGTTTAGGCAGCGTACGCAAAATAAGTAACTTTTCTGGTTGATTTTTTACACTTTGTGTCCGAAAAACCCAAATATTTTAAGGAACCCTCTTTTTTTCCAAAATAAAATTTTGCCTATGTTACTCGTGGATAATGTAGCTTTCGAATGGTGAAAGAATTTTTAAAAACGGTCCAGTAGTTTTTGAGCCTATTCATTACAACCAAACAAACAAAGTTTTCCTCTTTATAATATTAGTGTCGATTAAACTGATCGGTCTATAGTTTCCTATATTGTCCTTGTCACCCTTCTTATGCAGCAGTACGATTGTCGATTTGGTCCAATCCTCTGGGATGACTTCCGTTTCAAGGATTTCATTAAACAAGTCTGTAAGTTTAGGAGCCATTACGGGTAACGTTGTTTTTAATAATTCGTTAGTAATTAGATCTGATCCAGGTGATTTATCTAGTTTTTGGGATTCGATAGATTTTATAGTTTCTTTCTTTAGAATCGGCAAAACCGCTTCTTTATTTACTGGGTTATATATCTCTGTTACTTGTTCGCCTTTACCACTTTGGTATAATTTCTTATAATAATCTGTTGCTACTTCTAGTATTTCTGATCGATTGCTGGTCTTTTCCTTGTCTCTTTTTCTCATATTAGAAATCCAATCCTTTTTATAGTTTAATTCCTTTATCGCCTTCCTTATTCCTCCTGTCTTTTCTATATGTTTTTTTAATGTTTGTGTGAGTGAGAAGATTTGGAGAAAAAATAGACCATTATTTTTTTCTCCAAATCTTCTCACTTCACTAATTCCAACTATATCCCATTTTATTTCATCCAATGCTCATTCCAGTTCTTGTAATTTTTCTGTTGTTCTTAGCGAACGACAATTTAAAGTAGCTATATATATATCGTTACGTTGTTTTCTCTTCTTTTTGTTTGCTATATTTAGAGGGTCTTGGTCGTATTCCCCCACGAGGACCAGTCGGCTTGGGAGAGTTTGGTTATAACTATATAATTGTTTTTTTGTATAACGTAGTTGTTTTCCGGTTTTCCGGTTGCCGATAGCTAATTGTTATTGCCTATCATTATCCGCTGTAAAGGAAGACAGAGAATTGGCTCTGGCTCTCATTACATCAAAAGCGTTACGCCTATTTTGTGAAGGCGTCCAGGTTTGTTTCTTAATTGTTGTATTATCTTGGGGTGATGAAGATACTTCTCTTTTTCTTTTTTCCTTAGTCGTATTATTTTCCTTTACCACAAGCTTATCGTACTTCAAATATGCAAAATTTCCTTTAATTCTTTCTTCTTTCAGTCTAGTTTGTAACAATTTTCTCTTTTCCAAAACTTCTTTTGTATACGTTATACGTTATAAGTTGTAAATATATATATTTTATGGCAATAAACGTTTTGAATTTGAATTTGAATTTATAATCTTCTGTGATATAAATATCTTTTAGATTCTTTCGGACCTTCATGACCTCATTTTTCTTCCATGCATTAACAAAGGAAAGCAGAACGGGTCTCGGTTTTACACCTGGGGTTCTCTTTCCGATCCGATAAATATTATTTATTTCAAAATCCTCTATATTTATATTTATATCTTTATCGAATATGTTTTTCGCCTTTTGAATTAGCTCCGATGTCGATTCTTCTCCCTCTTTTAAACCAAAAAAAATAATGTTGTTTTGCTTTCTATCCCTTTTAAGATGCTCAACCTCGTCCTTAAGTTCAGTTATCTTAAATTTTAAATTTTTGTTTTCTTCTATAATAGGTTTTATTTTTTCTTCAATTTTCTCCATTATTGAATTAGTTATGGACTCTTTTAGCTCAATAGTCTGTTTCTGCATTTCGATTTTCATTTTTTCAAACGAATTTTGAAATTGATCCTCCATTTTTATTTTTAATATTAATTTATTTGTAAAATAGAACGCAGCCGTAGAGAGGTTATTTCAAACTGGCAACATCGTTTCAACGAACGTCACTGATGATGACGACCTGACAGTAATATTTGACACATGATATACCTGTCACAGCTCTGTGTAAACATTTTCTAACGGTAATCCGGTAAAAGTTGGATCTTACTTTGTTATGAATTGTTCTATTTCCACATTAATTACGCCTGAGTCAGTATTTCCGAAAATCCACAGCACTTATACTTCTGTTTTTCAATATTCACTGTGTCTGGTAAGCCGTAAATGATTTTTAATTTCAATTAGTTCGGAGACTATGCTTCGAGTATGTTTACGTTTTGAGCACCGGAACCGATACATACAATCAAATTAATCACTCCGCGTATCACCGCATTTACACAGACGGTAGCAAACACGAGAACGGCTCTACAGGCGCTTCTTTTGTGGTATACCGCCCCCTTGAACGCACACACAAAACACGTCAAACTTCACCACACCAGCTCTGTATTTCAAGCAGAGCTTGTCGCTATCAAACACAACAAAAACATCATCCACACAGACTCACTCTCCTCAATCTCTGCCCTCAAACAGAGCAACAACACACACCCCACCGTGACAGACATACACAAAACACTTCACCAAATCCATTCCACTCACACTCACAACAATATACTCTTCAGCTGGGTGAAGGGGCACTCGGGTGTCGAGGGGAATGAAGCAGCAGATAAAGCCGCTAATAAGGCCGCAAGCGCTCATAAAGCACCAGATTTCATTTCATGCCCCATTTCTTACATCAAGAAAATGATCAAAGATGAAACATCAGTAACTTCCCAAACTAGATATTCTAACGAAAGTAAAGGGGCCCACACCAAAAATATATTCTTTCTTCTCACCGACATTGATACGTTCTTTAAAGCCATTCCCGTTTCGTTCCAAATGACGCAATTCCTAACAGCCCACTCTTATGCAAAACATTGCTTACACCGATTCCACATTTCCGACGACCCCTTCTGTCCTTGCGACAATACCTCCAAAGAGCTATTTAGCTCTTGAAAGAGGGCTAAATTTAAGTTCTGACATCTCAAGATAGGAACAGGAAAATAGGAAACCTAAATTAGATTTACTGGAAGGTCAAACTGTTCAAAGAGGTCTGATTAATCGGCTATGGCAACAAAGAGAAACCTAATTATGTTTGCAGCCATTTTTTTATATAAAAAATGTATATATTAAAAACTTTATTATACTTATTAGACTTTTATTAGCTATCTATACTAATTTAAAAAGCTGAAAAGAACGACGAAATGGGACGCGACCCACTTCGTGGGTAACAGCTTAGGTTTATAAAGGTGAAGGGATTTGCAAAAACGAATTTGGATGTCCAAAATAAATATTCTTAGCCGGACGAAGTCGTTGGCACAGCTAGTTTATTATAAATCTTCATCATTGCTTGAATCGTTATCAATCCGGATCTAAAAACAGAAAAGAATGTTATTTATTAAGTTCAATGTAATTGTATAAACTGGTGCACGAATTTTAATGTGATAAATACACTTTTTCTATAAATATGTGTTGTTAATTTCTCTATAGAATCTGCGATTCTAGCGTTCGCTTCGGCCGATTTTGCCGTTGCTTCAGCCATAAATTTAATTAAGATTTTTTATGTAATAAAATCACGCCGACTAACCTTCTCTTTCCCAAGAACTCCTGTTGAAAATCCTCCTATCGACTTACCAAATATCCTAGAATCTCCCGTTGAATCTAACAGCCTTCCCGATTCCGCAAATCCTATAATAAATAAACCCGAACACATTCCATGTCCCAGTATTAGACGAAACCTATGAAATCCATTTCCTCTAAACTTCATTTATTATCCTCCCTGAAGTTTAGTCTTACGGAGGGAGGTGTTATATCCCGCTTCAGTTAGTAGAATCCCTTACGTGGCGAATCCCGTCCTTTTATCAACAATAGTTCCTAGGTAGTATAATTATTCATTTCACGTCCTCAGTCTTCTCCCAACTTCAAATCCGAAAGGTTGTCGGCCTCATCGAATAAGTTAATAATCAAAGTGGTTAATAAGTGAATCACTAGTTTTATTAGTAAATCAATTTTAAAAAAAGGGAAAACAAATTCCCATATAACAGTTCTATATAGATTATAATAGATAGATATAGATTATAAGCATAAGGATATATAATTGTAAATAAGTAAACCAGGTCCCTTCTGACCGAGGAAGGGGAGACCCCGTCGTCCTTAGCTGTTTAAGCACTATGGACAAAATTATATATAAAAAAAAAATAGGAAGTCAAAAATCGTGATCCAAGTGTATTCTTTGTAAACAAGAGCAAGAATAATAAGCAACTGTCCCAACCGAATAAACCAACAAAAGGGCCAAGATGTTATAAAAAACAACAAGAAGCAATCTGATAACTCTTTTGTAGCTGTTTTCTCAGCCACAAACAACAACAATTCCGGGTGGTATGTGGATTCAGGTGCGGGGATGCATATGACAATGAATAAGGATTGGATTTATGATGAAACTCGACCACCAATCAAGACCATCCGAGTAGCCAACAACAAAGAACTGCGAGTTGAGTCCTGTGGTAAGGTGAACATTCTTGTAAAAAGTAAGAATGGATCTACAAACAGTATACAGGTAAAAAATGTCCTTTATGTACCTGAGTTATCAACCAATCTTCTCTCAGTCAGTAACATCATCAATAATAAAGGTAATATAAAGTTTAACAGTAAAGGTTGTTATCTGTATAACAAAGATAATGTTGAAGTAGCAATGGCAACACTTGTTAATAATATGTACAAGCTGAATGTTGTCTCAGTCTAAGCTTTTTTGTCAACAATGATGATTGTTATCTTTGTCATCAGAGACATCATCTGAACTACGATGACATGAAGAAGCTGAAACATCACACTGATGGTGTGAAAATACCTCAGAACAGTGAACTGACCTGCGTGCCATGCATTAAAGGGAAACAGGCAAGGTCACCATCCATCATGTGAAGGTTCCAGAGCAAATCAACTGCTAGAAATCATTCACTCCGACATATGTGGACCTATGGAGGTAAATTCCCTCGGAAATGCAAGGTGTGTCTTTACTATAAAATCAAAGTCATATGAAAATGCACTTTCCTCTGAAGACTCTGAATTGTAGATTAAGTCAATTAAAGAAGAATTGAAGGCACAATTGTTCCATATTGACGAGCCATTAAAAATGAGTCAGACAAGAAATGCAAACTCGGTTCCCGAACTAGAATATTTATGGAATAAGTAAGTGACTGAATATTGATACTAAACAAGATAGCTCATTTACAGCTGTCTGTATGTATAAATATAGGTATATATTTTTAAGTTTACAAATACATATATAGGTTCAGTCAGTTGTATCTAATAACATTTCATTTTTGTGTACATCTTAACTTAAACATGCTATGTCAACTACTGAAAATAACAAGTGTCAACTACTAAGTTACTACCTTCATTTTATTAAAAAATATATAAAAAAACGCATCAGTTTTATTTAGACAATTCTTGTCATATTCTGAAAGTGTAATAATTTGCGCAACTATTACCAAATAGAAACTCCCTGTAAGATGATTTCATACCAAACTATGTCTATAGACCTACTAATAAACCCTTAAGGTGGCATAATGGATACCTTACCTTAAGGTGCTTGAAATTGAAAACACTAAAAACGAGACATCTGACACTATTACTGAACTAATAATAATACAGCTTCGCCGGCATGATCTCTTGTCTAAATGTATTGCTTTTAGTGGAGATAATTGCAATACAAACTTCGGTGGGATAGAAAGATACGGAACAAATTTTTCTTCTGTTTTTTACTGTTTTCTCTGCATCTTCAGTTACACCCAAAATTTCAAAAAAAAAGAAGTCGCAATATTGAATGTAATTCAGCGTCACAAACTTAATGAAATATTTATTAAATCACAACAAAATCAAAAAAGAAGATGAGATAGATACATTTTTAAGAGCATTGTGGCAACGGTTAAAAATTTTCTGAATATAACCAAGCTGTTATGAAAAGTAAAATATATAACGCAGTTTCGGAAATGGAATAAAAGAAATCGCAGAGAAACAAAGCTATTATAGTTATCGCAACCCTTACATTCCCCAAAGAGAAGATGACATACCTCGAGGTTATACCACTCTAAATAACATTAGCCACGAGATACAATCAACATCTGGCGCTTCAAACATTGAGAATTTTAATATTTCAAACTTAGAAGAAAGTGGCGCGTCAAATGCTGACGATCTTAATACTTTAAACAATCCTTAATTTATATAATGATTGTATTTTTGTTGTTGCGCTATTTTTTGTTTAATTGCCATATTTTTTTGATTTAATAATATATTTTTGAATGATAAAAAAAGATGTGATTTATGGTTAATTTTTTTTTTACCTAAACTACATAAAAGTTGACTAACATACCTTACGCACACACACAAAATATATACACATATACACCAGACATAACACGTACACCCCGTGTGCACACCTGCAGGCCGATTCTACTAATTCAATGAAGCGAAACTGCCGTTTATCGAGGTATTTGAAAATAGTCCAAAAGTAAGTATATAATTTGTTTAGAGCCACAGAATTATTATTTTATGATAAATCTTAGTTAACTAATTCCTATAACAAATATTTTCAGTAATGAGTCAAAGAAAAAAAGTAAGTATTCGCCAATTGGAACTCTTAATAGAATTCTTAGAAAAACACACAGACTTAGCCCGAGGCCGTTTGAAATCAAAGGAAGGACACGCGGTTTCAAATCGGCGTTGAGCAGAATGTGCCGAAAATTTAAATGAGGAGATAGATGGAGATGAACGCTCTCCTAAACAATGGACCAAGGTAAATAATCCCATTAATTATATTGTATTTGATTCATTAGAACTCAATTCTTTTCTTACTATCTAACTAATTTTTATATTTGCAGTGGTCTACAGACTACAAATGTAGGCTAATCAATAGATTTCGAAAATTAAAAACTTACCAAACTGGGACTGGTGGAGGACCAGCCACAGCAGACCAACTATCTCCCTTAGAGGACCGCTTGGTTTCTCTTTTGGAGGCTAGAAGGGAAGCTGTTGGCCTTGACGGTACTCCCCAGTCTGAAGTACAGATAAACCCAGTACCAGTAAGTTATGTTTCAAAAAAAATTTAATAATGGCTTTGTGGTGTTTTTGCTTCATTCATCGCTTTCTGTGTTTTGCTAGCTTGAATGTCAACTCTCTTTGGAACTCTCCCAAGTGACAACAGACCAATTGCATGATGACCATCATATATCAAACATGGTTATGTAAGCCATGCTACTGACTTATCATCATCTAATTATTTAGCAATTTCATTTTAAATAATGTTTCTTTGATCAAAATGTAGTGTATGCATGAACTCCATTAATATTTATATTTTTCCATTTTAGCTGTGAAGAGCAAGTTAATAATGAAGGGTTAGTATTAACAACATTTTACATTTTGAAAAATATATTTAGATGATAAAATTTAATATTTCCTATTATTTTAGAAGTCAAGAGGAACCAAACCAAGCGCCAAGTCTTCCTAGGTCTCGCCGTAATTCTGGGATCCATCGTAAGCGTACTCGTCACAATCGAGGTACAAAATCAGTACAAGGTGTTAGCACAGTACTGTGTTCTCAAATAAATTAATATAGGGGAAGGGGGCTCAAAACGGGTACCCTGTCCAAATCGGATCGGCACATTTGTAAACGCGCACAAAGATTTATAGCAAATGTGTGAATGTGACGAAAACACCCGAACGCGTACCGACGGGAGTCACTTGGATCGAAACGCCGGCGTCCGCGTAGCGTGGTTTAGAAAATATCAATAGGTGTTGTTTTTTGTTGGATTTATTAAAAAATATCAAGGTATGTGAATGTTAATTATTCAATTGTGATTTGTGCTGCATATAATTGAGTTTCTGTGTGTCAATATGCATGAATACAGCTTATAAATGATCAAAATAAGAGTACATTTGGAAATCAAAATTTGAGGTTATGTTGTTTAATATCAAAATATCGACTAAAGTACAAAGAGGGTAGCGGTAAAGCGGGTACCCGCTTTGTCCTTACCCGCTTTAGACATCAATTAGTAATTCTAGAAATTATTTTACGAATGCCAATTCGTGTTCATTAAAGATTTTTTATTCTACCAATATAAACATATGAAATATGTATATGGTATTCTATTGTATTGCGATTCTATGCCGCTTCACTAATCACTTATTCAATATATATTTTTTTGCAAAGTCTCAATTTTGTAGATGTTAATTTGTTTAAACTTAGTAATTAACATAGATTTATTAACTTAACTTAGATGGGTCAAAGGTACAAGAGGAAAACACGACAAGCGTCATGGGATGTTTCAGCAATGAAAGCTGCCATGGAGAATGCGAAGAAAACATCTTTTAGGAGCGCTGCTATAAAATATAGTATAAATTTGTCGACGTTACAAAGACATATAAAAAAAACTCAGCGGAAAAGACTCTCGGCAGGTTTCGTAGCGTGTTCACAGGACAGCAAGAGACTGAATGACTTGAATATGTATTTCACATGGACAGCTTGTTTTATGGTCTTACCAGACAAGAATTTTGCAGTTTGGTTTATCAATACGCAGAAGCCAATAAAATTCCTCATCCATTTAAGAACAACATCGCTGGCGATGACTGGTACAAATCTTTTCGAAAAAGACATCCTGACCTCTGCTTAAGACAACCCGAACCAACATCAGTAGCTCGCGCCCGAGGATTTAACAGACCACAAGTTGAGAGATTTTTCGATCTTCTAGAAGACCAGATTGACAAAAACCAAGTGGATGTTACGAGGATTTATAATGTCGACGAGACGGGCATCCAAACTACCAGCAATAAACCTCCAAAAGTTCTAACAAAAACAGGGCAAAAAAAAAGGCAAGTTGGAGTCATCTCGAGTGTTGAACGAGGTAAATTAACAACCGTCGTATGTTGCTGCAATGCAGCGGGCTCCTTTATACCTCCGTTTATGATTTTTGGACGTAAGCGTATGAATTTCCGACTGTTGGATGGATCACCGCCAGGCACTGTAGCCACATGCACCGACAACGGATGGATTTCTGGCCCAACATTTCTAGAGTGGCTGCGGCATTTTGTTGCAGTGACACGACCGACAAAAGAAAAAAAAGTTATTCTGGTCATGGACAATCATGTGTCCCATAAATATTTGCCGGTCCTAGAATATGCCAGTGAAAATAACGTGATATTCATTTCATTGGCTCCTCATACCACTCACCGGACTCAACCACTAGATAGATGTATCTACGGACCATTGAAAACCTATTTCGAGCAGGCAGTTTCTGTTTTCCAGCGTGGCCATGTTGGGCGCATAATCTCGCAATTTGACGTAGCAAAGTTATTTGGGGAAGCATATTTGAAAGCAGCTAGCCCTCAAAATGCTGTAAGAGGCTTTGAGTCGACCGGCATATGGCCAACAAATCGGCATATATTCAGTGATGCTGACTACTTACCATCAGCAATGACAGATAGACCGCTAAAATCAAACTCACCAATTATACCTACACTTGCTACCTACGAAGATATTCCAGATTCCTCTACTAACCCATTGACACACACAACAGTGGCTCAACTAAACGACGTCATTGCCTCTGCCAGGGTCGCTGAAGCTGCTAATATACACGAAGAATCGGAATGCGATTTACCTATAGAATATACAGACTTTTTAGAACAGTTGGGTTATGAATCGTTGCAGATCCCTTCTCATCACACCCCTCCACCGACTCCACGTCTTTCTGTAGATTCTGATAGAACAGTTTCGCCTTCGATTATCGATCAAATTATTTTAAATAGCGAGAGATCACTAGTTGAAAATGTTATAAACAGTGAGACCGTTGCAACAGTTGAACCTAATCAAGTTAATATCACGACATTAACCCCACTTGATATTCGTCCTGTACCTAAACAAGCTGAAACAACTAAAACAGCCCGTAAACGAAAAATTCAAAAGGCGGAAATATTGACTAGTACTCCCATAAAGATGCAGCAAAGAGAGATAGAGTGCAAAAAACAGAAAGCCATAAAGAAAAAAGCAGCAAATGTTACTGTAACCAAGAAAAAAGTAGCCAGCAAAGGAGCAACTGCACCAAGTTCTGGTAAAGTTAAGAAAGTTTCAAACCGTAATAAGAAATTAAATGGAAATAAATCTGCTGATGACGTTATATGCGTTTTTTGTCACGGACGGTACACAGAGCCTCCAAACGAAGACTGGATAAAATGCGACGACTGCCAGTGTTGGGTGCATGAGTCATGCACAGATTATATTGGTGTTGGAGCTTATTTCTGTGATTTGTGCCATTAATATTTTTAATTTTAGTAACAGATACTGATTGATAAGTTTTCTTTTTCATGTTATTTTGTAATAACAAAGACTTAGACTGGTTTAGATTTATTTTTTCTTTTTAAATTTGCAAATGTTCATTTTATTGAATTGTTTAATTGAAAGTTGTAGTTTATTGCTTAGTTTGGTAATAGTTAGTGTTTAAGTCGACTGAATTTCCCGTGATTTTATTCTAGACTGCAGATATTATTAGAATTAGTTGTTATTTTCACTTTTACTATGTTGATCCGCTTTGCCCAGTAAGCATACTCACTTTGGACACCTCCTCCGGCCAAAGGGGGTCAAATGACATACTGAAATATTTTTTATTTATGTTGCAAGATTATACGAAGAGACTTTTTATTTGTTTTTAATTACTGACTATAATACACATTTGTATTAACCATACAATAAAAAGTGATAAAAGTATAAAACTGGTGAATATATTTTACAAATTACCTTAAGCGACCCGTTTTGAGCCCCCTTCCCCTATGTTTTATGTGCAGATACTATTCCTACTGAATTAGAGAGCAGTAGGAATACTTTGCAAAAAATTGAGGAATCGAGAATAGAAGTGGAGAGAATGGTGGCATCAGCCTATAATAAAATGGCTGATGCTGTTAAATTAATGGCTGAAGCAACGGCAAAATCGGCCCAAGCGAACTCTAGATTCAGTATACGAGTAATACGAGTAGTTAATATTGTACACCAAAAGGTTGACATTTTCACGGGGTATTGGAGTGAAATAGCAAATATTGTTCTTAACGAAATTACTACTAGAACTAATGAAAATAGTTAATAAAACTTAGTTTTCATATGTACTTTTTTTATACAGGGTGTAAATGGAACAGTTCTGAAACCCCATGAGACCATATATTAGGTGCTAAAAGATGTTTTATGGTGCTATTCATTTTCATTTATTTCCAGATTTTTTTCAAAGTTTTTAATACGAGTATAAAATGTACAGCGTACAGCCCTGAAGCATATTGCAATACGTTTTGTACATAGTCGTATTAATAGATGAATCGTTTTTACGTTTATTGTACCTATCTTGTGGTAAAAAGCGGACACTGATACAAATTGTTTTGCGTTTGTTCGAAGTACTCAAGACGAAAAAAAAACAAAACCTACATGTCATATGTACAATAACATAAAATACAGCAAATAAATAAGCAACTTAACAAAAAACTTTTACATTTAGATCATATTATTATGTTAAAACTATTTACTTACGTGAAAGATAAAGATATTGAATACTGAATAACTGATGTCGGGATCACAGCAAAATGTACCGGACTCGTATGTATGTATCGTTATACACTTGCAGTAATTAGACACTACACATCCACCTAAGAATAACTTATCTGTAGAATTTACAATCAATCACTTAAACATACGTAAACCCTTAAGACGCATGACGACGTGCATCAAGGTCAAGTTAATATTCGCAACTAAAAATAATACAATATTAAAAAAGGATGCCGACACGCTTTTAGACTATATCAGGTGAGGGGGCGTGGACTAGACACTCTTTGTCGGAATTTACCGAGCTAGCGTTTTGGCGCGTACGGCGGCTAAAATTAAACGAAGCGTAGTGTTGCCGTTTTGTTTTTTATAAAGAGTGTCGATAAAAAAAACAGATGTACAGTTTAATAAGATAGGTTCTATGTTTTAACAACGAATTAAAGATAGGCTTAAAATTATTTCTTATAAATTAATAATTTAAGATAAAATAAAAGAAGTAAGTATTGTCAGTACTTAATGTTTAATTAAGGGATTGTTGATATTAAGTTTCAAAAAGTTTAAAATGGAAAAGGTTTACTTATTGACAATTTATTTAAGTATAATACATGGATATTTTAGGTTTTTTGCAGTAACCGTGGTTTATGAAAGAAGAGCCTTTTGTTAAATAAATCGTAACTTTAAATTAACGAATACATTTCACGTTTAAACCGTTATAAGTGTTTTATTTTAATAAGAAGTATGTACATGGAACAAATAAATTTATCGGAAAAATAAATAGTGGTTTATCGATATTATAGTTTACCGATATTCGAGTGTATTGAGGAACATACCTATACCTATTCTACTACTTTTTAAATTTTGTTTAGTTGCCGGTAAACATTTCTTGCGTCATCACGTTCCTGTTAATTTTAGGAACTCGTAATTATCTCGTTTTTTAGTGTCTTAGTTAGTTTTGTTCTTTCATTTCTCTAAATTGTTTTTATTTACTTTTTAGTTGGTTTCTTTTTTGTGCTTATTTAATTCGTGATATTTCGTGGTGTGTTAGTTTTATTTAAAATGCTTGCGTCGAATTTGTAACCAGCACGTGAGTATCTCATTATGGTAATTTATTTAGGTTTACTTTTGGTAATGCGAAAGAGGTCCTGAGAATTTACTGGAGAAGGTAGGGACCTCTCGTCTGCTGGCCGTCTAAGTTATGCAGTTTTAATTGCGGTTTTGCTATGGTGGTTTTGTCTTTCTTATTTATTTGAAGTTGTATTAAATGTATACTAAATACTTTTTTCGAATATTACAACTATACGCTAAGATGAAATAAAAAATACCTAACCTACTTAAATTGATCAGCTGTTCACGTAACGTTTAGCGGGTGTGTAGGTCATAATGCTTCTTGGCTGAACGCTGTACATTTCATACTCGTATTTTAAACTTTGAAAAAAATCTTGAAATAAATGACAATAAATAGCACCATATTACACCTTTTAGCCCCTAATATATGCTCTTATAAGTTTTCAAAACTGTTCCATTAACACCCTGTATATTGTGTATTACTGTCGAATTGGATTATATCTGTCAATGGCAGCATATATTTGTGTAAATAAATAAACTTGACGCGAACGTGTTTGACGTTAGACGAGAGTACCAAAACAACAAAACGTCACTGCAATTGCGCTGCTACTTAACTTATATTAATACGAGAATCGGTCTGCTGATCGCTAATGAGGGTTGCGTTCCAAAACAAATATTTTTTATTGACAGAGGGTAAAAATTAATCTATCTTGGAGTTTCGGAAACGAGTATATTTTTTTTTGTATACTTAAAAAAAAGAACAAAAGAGATAATACAAACATTAAAATTATAGTACAAATATTTATGTAGACCCAGATTAAAAATTCCAAAAACAAATGCAATTTCTCACCTTAACGTTACAGCTAGTTTTTCTTCGGGCGATATTGTTTCTCTGAGTGTTGTATTCTTCTTCCTTATACATTCATTTATAGATTGAATGTTGTAAAATATGTTATATGTTATAAAATAGATATTTCGGCATATGAAAATAAATATAAAATTTCTCTTCATCATCCATCAAATGTTTTTTTATAGTCCGAAATTCTCCTTCAGTACTCCTTGCTTTATTCATATTGTGTACTTGGGTACACAATATGAATAATCATATATACAGGAACAAGATATTGGTATCTTGTTCCTGTATATGACGGCGCGTCCTCACTATCCTAAAATAATCGGTGTATTACTTTTTATTTAACCCTTAACAACCCACTAGTGTCTTGCGGACACAATTTTGCGTTTATGTTTTCATAAAAACTAAAGTATTTATTTTTATGAATCGGCCTATTTTATCTATTTTATCGTCAATGTTTTACGAATCTAAATGTGCAATGAAAATATTTTAAACATGAATAATTTATTATTTCTGGTTAATAAACGAAAATAGTACTTCATCAATCCAGAAGTGTCCAACAGACACAATAACATTCAAACAAAATTCTAAATTAATAATTCTACTAAAAACATTGGGACTACGATGGCATCCTGACTCCGATACTTTCACCTTCCAAAACAAATTTGATAATTTAGTTGAGGAGACATTAACCGAGCGGCAATTACTTTCCCACATATCGAAGGTTTTTGATCCACTGGGTTGGTCAAGCCCTCTCACGATTAGGGCAAAGCTTTTATTTCAATCGACATGGACGGATGATTTGCAGGTTTAAACCCTTTTATAGACAAAAATGGAATTCTTAAAGTTGGTTGACGGCTAACAACATACAACATGGTACACTACAATGACTACATATTGGTCGGGGCTAGATTATGCGCACAAATATATTAACCACTTAACAGAAATTTTAACAGATTCGGAACTTTCCTATCAGTATACAAGTATACTGTATCAATTGCAACATGAGCTCGGAGAAATTGAGCATCACAACTCTCTTCTCATGGTTCGACACGGGGCTACAAGACAGAGAAAGGGAATCATTAATGGAGTCGGCTACTTAGCGAATACGTTATTCGGTGTTTTGGATGACAGATTTTTACAGAAATATCAGCAAGATATCGATAACATCCAAGGCAATCGAAATCATCTTACACAACTACTAAAGAACCAAACTAGCGTCATTGAAGCCCAGAATAATATACTGCACCGTAATGAAGATATTATGAACAAACAGTTTAATATTATACGAAGTCAAATACAGAACATTTTCCCTTTCAATTAATCAAGATAACATCAACCATTCTATTGAACTTTATATCCTGTCCTCATTAGTCAGCGCACAGATAATACTTTCCGGCCTAAGAAATATTCCAAAGGATCTACTGGATACAATAAGTGACATTTGGCAGGGACACATGGATTCTTACATTCTTCCACGTGAGCAATTACAAACGGATATTAGTATCATATCGGGTCATTTACCAACAGAGATGGAATTACCGGCTGATAAAAACGATATCACGGAATACTACAAGGTTATGAAGATGAACGCGAAGATGGGCAGCAAATATATGGTGATAGAGGTTAAGCTTCCTTTACTTAGTAAAGAATCCTTCCAAATTGATGAATTGATCAGCCTTCCTGTCAACGGATTTATAACAGAAATTAATACGCAATATATCGCCTTTAATTTACAAAAGGACTTATTAATTCCGTTGTCGGATACCGACCTAAGATCCTGTCTCCACATCTCACGATCCGAATAACATCGAACCTGTGCGAAGTCATAATAAACAATAGAAAATTATGTAATACTAGAAAGCCCTTCAAATAGGCTTTCTAACGACAATCCGCTTGTTATCCTGCGATAATAATATCATACGAAACCAGCGTCTGCATCTTTTTGCGGTCGAGCTGAAGCAGACGGAGCGTTCGATTCCTCATCAGGGGTCAACCTTCTGGAGCACGCCTAAGCGAGATATAGTAGTGTCAAGAGAAGCGTTTTAGTTTATATTAGTTCAAATTTTCATTAAGGTACGTGCAATAGTTTTTAAGAAATAAGCCAAAGCATCTTTTGTAAACGGTTTGGGATACACAAATAAAAATATCACATCGATAGTTAAAAGCCAAATAATACATATATATACGCCATTCGATAGATAATTTTCTCCTCATTTAGAATATAGATTGGTATCAATTAATTTCAAAACAAACAAAACGTATTGAATAAAAAAGCATTTTTTTATGAAGCATGAAGTTTTATCACTATTTTCGAAACACCATGATGCTTACTTAAAAAAACAGAGTTTTCCTGAAATACTGGCTATTGATAAGGTTTAAATTTTTATTAACAGACACACACTGTTATGATACAGTTTGTTTATCAATTTAAAGCTGGTTACATCGGCGGACTCTACGCGTCAGCGTTCTATATTCTAAGAAACTCCTACCACACTCAAATACTGAGTCGGCAAGTAGACGATAAGCGCATCCGTTTCACGGAGGTGTCTTATTCCAGCTTTAGATTTAAAATTATAATTAAGTTAGTAAAACATTTATTTTTAAAAGATCCTCCGGCTCCCTCAAAACTTGACTGGCGCAGCCGGTAGGATTTCCGCGTCGCGAATAATCAAATAATTCAGTGACGTACGTTTTCACACGTTTTACGGAAATCCGCGAACCAAACAAATTCGTCAAGGAAAGTTCTGGAGGAAATCATATAAGGCTCAACGAGGGACATGGGCAGTCTGTGAGTACATCTCCATATAGCTACTTCCAGTCAAAGTCCTATCCTATTCATTATTTTAGTTATACGTATGAGATTATCCGAACGCTATTTCTAAAATCGAAGAGTGTTTTGTGATTTCTTTTAAATAGAATAGATTAAACAGTAAATATACATATTATATAAGTTAGTAGATTATAATTTTTTTTTAGAGTCGGTTATATAAATTAAATAATGGAAAATATAGTGCAAATTCCTTGCGATTTCGCAAACGTCATCCCCAAATTCGACGGTGACGAGAAGTTGCTAAATTTGTTTATAAGAAAATGCGAATATGTTGCGATTAGAAAACAATCCCCATCAGGATTTATATGTATTTCACATAATAACATCTAGATTAACGGGTAGAGCCGCCGCTCTTGTCAGTGAACGACAAGACTTAGATACTTGGGCCGAATTAAAACGCGCGTTCGAGCAACATTTCGGTGACCCTCGTTCTGAGGAATGTATCGCCATAGAATTAGAGACACTAAAAATGTATAATGGTAAATCGTATCTAGATTTCTGCAATAGAATCCAACACGTTAAGAGCACATTTATTGCCAAAGTCAATTTAATAACAGACATAAAATTTATGTCTGTTATTGATGACTTATTGACTTGCATGATTCTACATAAGTCTTAATTTATGACTTATGTAGAATCATGCCTTATTTGTCAACGTAATAAAATCCAAAGAACGAATTTTCAGGCACCAATGGTAATAACTTCTCAATCAACAGAACCATTCGAACGCGTCTCTATGGATTTAGTCTCATATTCCGATATTAGCGATAATAATAATAAATACGTTTTAACCTTACAAGACGATCTCACTAGATTCGTTCAAGACTATCCCATTTCAGACAAAGAAGGTCAACATTATGGTATACCTAAAAGATTTCATTCCGTTCAAGGTACTGAATTTACTAATAACGTCGTTAAACAACTCAACAAGTTCCTTGGTAGCAATCACACTTTCAATACTACGTATCATCCTCAGACGAATGGTGCATTAGAACGTTTTCATGCAACATTGCGAGATCATATACGTATGTATCACAGTCGCAAATTAAAAAGGTGGGATAAAATAATTCCTTTTGCCATAATGTGTCACAACACTTCAATTAATAATTCAACAGGTTATACGCCACATGAGAACTCCTTTTTGGTTATAAACCACGTTCACTTTATTCCATGAAACTTATTCCAGAATACACTGCATGTAAATTAGAGATCTCAACGAAAGACTCAGAGTAGCAAGAGATTCCGCTCTGAGACGATTACAAAACATGAAGGAAAGATGAAAGAACGATATGATAGTCAAATTAAAAACTTAGCTCAATATCAAGTCGGAAGTAAAGTCATGTTACGTGTCCCTAATCCTAACAATCTTGACTCAAAATGGGAAGGACCTTTTGAGGTTATTCGAGTAGGTTTCAACAATAATTATATCATCAAAACATCCCACAAGAACCAACTTGTACAAGCGGATAGACTCCGACCATTTCACGTTCAGTCACTTTCACTTAATTAAGTATAATTCATTCATTTAATCCTAAACTTTTATATTCGTTATTTTAAGTTCTCAATTACTTTTTTCATTACTTCAAGTTCTTATATATTACATGCAACTTTACACATTTTCAGGGTCAGCTTTACAGAGGCCCAATCTCCTAGTTCTTAGAACACGTCTTATTTTATAAAATATCCCTATTTTAGTTTCATTTTTATGTCAATCATTAAGCTTATTTTATATATAATAGGTTATAAATATATATATTCGTTTACGAGATTTTATTAGTAATAAGTTATGTCTTACAAAAAACCATTTATCTATTTCAGGGCAACCACGGGAATTGTTGCTAATCTAACAAAACCATTACCTACACATTCCGGTCTATTCTATAAAGAAGAAGGTACGATTTCAATATCAAGCGAATCCTGGAAATTAATTACATATGTATAAAGATTTAAAACCTATAATCACAGCTCACCAATCCCTTTTACGTTTATGTTCTAATTTTGATATTTTAGCGACAAAATATTCCACTTTTCCTACGGTCATCTCTACAAAGTCATATCTTAAAACGAATTCGAATAAAATTTACGACAGAATCTCTGAACTAAAAATGTATCTTGGCGAAAACTCTCGAGAGAATAGAGAATTATTTGATGGTTTAGGCAGAGTTTTGAAATACCTCATAGGTACTCCTGATGCAAAAGACGCTTCACATTATGACAATTGCATCAATTTATTGGGAAAACGCGAACTCGAAATTACGACACTTCGAAAAACCGACTCAAATCACGTCGTCAACAATTAAAATTTTTAACGAGACTATTTTCCAGATTTCCTATGACGAACAAATAATTAATCATAACATTCAACAATTAACAACATCCAGGCTATACTAGATTCTTCTCAGCTTTCCGCTTATGTCTATTCAAACAAATTAGTCCCATTAATCAACAACGAACTCCTTAAACTATATCACATTTACTCCATTCCTATCCAATATCCTCATTCCTCCTAAACGCTAAACCTAAACACTATGTAACGATGAGCACCCTAGAAAGTTGCCAACGCTACGCTGAAAGGAGGAGAGTACGCCGCAACATTGTAGTTTACAACGCCGATGCACGTCCTATCTGCGAAGATCAAGTTTTATTTAGCATATCCACATCCATGCCAAGCAGTTGCACAACATCAACATTCAACACTGACATCAACACTTTCCAACCTATTTCCGATATGTGGTTCTACATTCTAACTAATACCACACAATCAATATTACAATGATAAATAAAAGACCTAAACATTGGTATAAATTAATTTGAAAACAAACAAAACGTATTGAATAATAAAGCATGTTTTTTAATGAAGCATGAAGTTTTATCATTATTTTCGAAACACCATGATGCTTACTTAAAAAAACAGAGTTTTCCTGAAATACTGGCTATTGATAAGGTTTAATTTTTTATAAACAGACACACACTGTTATGATACGGTTTGTTAATCAATTTAAAGTCTAGTTACATCGGCGGACTCTACGCGTCAGCGTTCTATATTCTAAGAAACTCAGACCACACTCAAATACTGAGTCGGCAAGTAGACGATAAGCGCATCCGTTTCACGGAGGTGTCTTATTCCAGCTTTAGATTTAAAATTATAATTAAGTTAGTAAAACATTTATTTTTAAAAGATCCTCGGGCTCCCTTAAAACTTGACTGGCGCAGCCGGTAGGATTTCCGCGTCGCGAATAATCAAATTAGTGGAGAGAAGTGGAAGTGCTGCACCTAAGACACGTAAAAACTCGTACATTGATTTGCTGCGATTTTTTGATGTGGTGAAAGAGTCTCGGGTCTCATCGGGGAACATAAGCGCTCCGGCAGGTGATAATGACCAAAATGAAAATTCTTTTAATGAAATATCAACTAATACAAACACTCAACCGAGAAATGCAAACGCACAAGAAACTGTAACTGAGTATTTTATTCCATTTCAAATTGAAGAAGTTTCAGGGACCTCCCGAATGAAAAAAAAACCTAAAATGACAGCCTTTCAACAGAGTTTAATTACAGCAATGAATAAAAAGCAACAATCACCTAAAGCAGCCGAAGAAGATGCCGACACGAAATTTTTACTTTCTTTACTTCCTCAAATTAAGAGCCTAAATGAAAGACAAAATTGTGAGTTCAGAATCGAAGTGATGAATTTGATTTATAAAATCAAATATCGTAACTCATTTAACATGTCTCATAATGAAACGTATTCTTACAACCATCCTGGCTATAGTAGGCCCTACATACGAACAATCACCTACAACATATAGTATACCTACAGGGGATGTGTCACCGCCGATGTACCAAGTATATACTACGAATACAAACAGTGCAAGCTCCTATTCAACCATACAGTCACCTGAATCTATTGAAACTCAAATACGTCCAATTCAATCAGCTGAAACTGAAACAGCACACTCAATTGAGGAAATAGACGAAATATTTCAGAATAGGTCCACTTAATCGAGATAATAGAGGAAATGTTGCAGGCAATAAAAATTCAATAAAAAATTAAAAATTGATTTTTTTTTCAATAAAAAGTTAATATACTTAGTAATTAATCAATAATGTGTTTCATTTCAAATAGTTTCTTAATATTTATCTTACTTAATGTAACGGTCAGCCTTTCTTCGGGAGGTATAGCTGTTCTAAGTTTTGTATTTTGCTTGGTAATATAGCCCTATTGTATGGACATACGATAATATTCGAATGCTATATGTGGATTAAGTCTTAGTTGCATGTGCAGGGTATGAAATTGCCCAATTTCTAGTCGAAGAGTATTTAAGGAATGAACCCAATATTTACGTTTTCTTCTTCTCTCTTCTTCTAATGCCTCATAAATAGCTACCACTTCTATTGGATCCATCACGAATTCACGATCACACCGTATAAGCACAGGCAGCCGACTGATGATCTGCCACTGTGGCAAAGCACTAATTCAGTGACGTACGTTTTCACACGTTTGACATTATAGTTTTATATTTACTAACAAAGAACAAAATGACACAAAAATGCTCGGTGTGTGGGAAGTTTGCTTCGACGGAGATTATTAAATGTACGCGTTGTGATTCCCATTGTCACAAGCAATGCGCTATTAGCATGAAACCAAATGCTAAGGGCCGCAGTCGCTGGTTATGCAAGAACTGCAATGCAAAGGGCAAGAACAAACCTATTTCGTCAGATGGTTCGTCCTCAAGTTCTAACAGTCCGGTTAAAATTATAAATAAAGCTACTGAGATGCAACATAGCGACCAAAGTGTATTTCGGCAAGACATGGAACTAGTGCATTCTGAGATGATGAAAGTGGCGGAAGAAATGTTTCGCCACGAATTGTCTCAGCTTAATACCGTTTTGTCCTGCTTGAATAAACGATTTGATGACATCGAAAGCCGTATGACGTCATTGGAAAAGACAACCCGAGGCGCGTTTGAGTGCTTTAGAAGCAAAAGTTGGTGTGCTGGAAGTGGACTTCGTAAACCACGGCTCTTACGATGTTGAGATTTTAGGAAAATTAGAAAAACAAAATGAGAACATCATTGATGTAACTAAATCTATTGCTCAAAGTCTGGGTGTAGATGTAGATGATCGAGACATTGTGTATTCCGAAAGGATTGGGTTCCGTTCTATTACTTCAGACACAGAGAAACCTTCTCGACCGCGTCCTATAATCGTTCGATTCGCGAGGCGGGCCCTTCGAGATGATATCTTGCGATCTGCGCGAAATGTTCGCCGAGTTGATAACAAAGACAGCCGTGGCAATCCACTGCCCACAGGCTGCTACATAAACGAACGACTGACAAAATATAACCGCCTCTTATTCTTCCGTACTCGTCAAGAAGCGAAACTTGAAAAATGGAGATATGTTTGGACTCGAAAGGGTCAAGTCTTTGCGCGCCAAACACCAACATCGACAAACCACAAACTCACTAAACTTGAAGATATTTCATCAAACTTCACATAGGTTTTCTTCCCGATATTAGGAATATTTTATACATTTGTCAAATAACTGCATACTTAGAGTGTTAGTAATTATTAGTTTAGGTATGACAATTGTATTCGAACACTGACTAGCCGGATCCACACCAGACGATCCAAAGCGCTCCGATCGCGCGCGGCATGGAGCGCGCTCCACGGAGCGTGAAGTGTAGACGTGCCGCGCGCGATCCAAGTGCGCGGCGGGGAGCGCGCGCTCCTCGCCGCGTGCGATCCATTTGTTGTCTTTTTTTTGTTTATGCACAAAGGGGCCTCAGTCGCTTGACGCGCGCGGTCTAGACGGTTGTGATTTTGAATCGCGCGATCCGCCGTTATGGTTAATTCACAGTGTATACGTTTAATTTCCGTATATAGAGAGAGTAAATGTTTATGGGATCCTAATGATACTAATTACACAAATAGAGGTGTAAGAGAAGATGCCTGGCGGCAAATTAGTCGGCAAATGAACAATATTCCAACGACAGAATTAAAGAAAAAAATGAAGTCTTTGTCGGGTGGCTACAGAAGAGAAGGATTCAGAGAAAAACAGAGTCGTATTACCGGTTCAGGTAAGAAATTATAGTTCGTTTTGTTCGAGACTTTGTTAATTTAATGCCCTTACGAGGTGAGCTCAGTACGTCTTAGTGAAGCTTTAATTTTAATTTATTTGTAATAATAACAAAATGTATTGTTTAAAACTCCACAAAGTAGTAACGTAACTTAGTTTGTGATAAAAATATATACTTAAATGTTTAAAAGTTTTGAGTATCATTTATTGTTCATTTCAGGTGCTGAAGATACTTATAAATCAAAATGGTTTGCTTACGATGAGTTTGGTTTCATGGCGGACAAGAATGACCCTGGGAGATTTCAAATCACGTCTTGCAAGTTCAAGCCACTTCTTTCTTAATTTCTTATCGAAAGGAACGAAAATAAATAACTTCTCAGGAGTTTTTTTGGGACGTAGGTGGTGTTCCGTCCCTCTGTGTACTAAGGACGGAACACCACCTATATGCTTTCGAAGTCATGTTTTTAATGTAAAAACTAATAAAATTGCCAAATTAAATATGAATTAGATAATGTTTACATATACCGAATGTTCCTTAAACTCTTAAGTGACGTAAGCAAGCGACGCCATGACACTTTGACGCGTTTTGGTGCAAATTTTAAATTTATGAATCAAAAATTATTTTTTAAGTACTAAACCTAAATTTTCCGCAGAAATATTATGTTGATTATAATTCATATATATTTCCAAATATTATAGAACAGTTTCTCAAAATTTGTCATCATGCCTATTCTATTCGAGCTCTAAAGCACATTTTTTCTTTGTTCGGTGCTCCTTCACGTATCATAGCCGATTAGGGCAGGTGTTTTGCTAGCAAAGATTTAAAAAACTTTTGCGAGTCCCACAGTATCACACTTCATCTCATTGCCACGGGAACAAGTCGAGTGCGTAATGAGCACTTTAAAAAATATGCTCACTGCTGTTGAGGTCGGAAACAATAAATCCTGGCAAGATGCATTGCCCGAAATACAAATAGCTTTAAATAGTACAATTAATCGCGTAACAAAATTTAGCCCTTTAGAGTTATTAATTGGTAGGATAGCGAGACCTCTAGACTTATTAACTATTAATGACAATCAAAGTAAAAGTAGCGGTATCGCTTTAGAAGTGAGAGTTGGATGACCCAAAACCTCTACAAGGAGGAAATGGGGAAATGGTCAGCTGATAATGTGGACTGATCACCCGTCCACAGGTGTCCCCGAAAGAAAATAATAAATAATAATCGCTTTAGAAGAAGCGCGACAGCGTGCAGCACAAGTCATTCAAAGCAGTGCAATTACTGAAAAACAAAGATTCGACAAAACAAAAGCAAAAATAAATCATTTTAAAGTTGGAGATTTTGTTCTTTTAGAAAACCATGAACGGAATCAAACCAAATTGGAACCAAGATTTAAGGGTCCGTTTAGGGTGGTTCAGTTGCTTGAGGGTGACGGATATTTGCTAAAGGCTTTGAATTCCGGCAGATCATACAAGTCTGCTCACGACCGAGTTCGTGCTATGTAACATTGTTATGTTCGGGATAAAATAAAAGAACTAGTTGCCGCAGGTGTCATTCGTGAAAGTTGTTCCCCATTTTCAAGTCCAATGTTACTTGTTAAAAAGAAAGACGGTTCTGATCGTTTATGTGTGGAAAATTATTAAATAGCTTGTAAATAACGTAACTCCTCTGTTAAGCGACTTCTATTAATGTATAGAATCAATCGAAAACCTATCATGTATCTATATGTATGTTAATATGCTAAGATGTTCCAGTTAAGGTCGACAGTTGCGAGTCAGACATCCTAAATATAAAAGAAAGTGATAAATGCCAATCTGTGTCAATAAGATGTCCAGAACAAGATTTTTTCAGGTGGCCCCAAAAAGCCACCGAAGTTAACGTGAATTGCAAAGGTCATATGATTTGGTATGGACAAAAAGTACTTTATGGTGAAAATTGCGAACTGAACATATCAGGCATACAATATAATATATCAGTGTTTCAAGCAAGAGAATCAAAAGACAAAATAATAATTACCAACATTGATACCTCAATAGTGGACAAAGCGTCAGAAATGGATTTGACTTATGATGCTTCTGGTGATGAATTTGAACGATCGGTTGATTGGGCCCATTGTTTTTGCCGGATAGATTAAACGGCGTGATTTTTGGAGTTTTTACAAAAGGAGTTTTTGGAAGGTACCTTTTGTTATATTGAGTAACAAAAGTAGTAAGTGACGCCGTCTATGATTCTTTCATATAAAAAATTTTTGATTTGTGTCTATTAAAAATATACAGTTGACAACCGAAAGTGCGTGTATTAATAGGTTATGGGCTAATATCCTGATTCTCTTAAGTAATTGTTGTGTTACGGTTTAAGATAAACGCTAAACTTTCGTAAATAATGGCTATGAACTATTTGCAAAGTGTTCCCAAACTGAAAGGGAGGGACAATTACGATGAGTGGAGTTTCGCGGCAGAAAACTTGTTAGTGCTAGAGGGCATGATTCAGTACATCAAGCCAGCTGTGCCCGGCGCGGATATCAAGATTGCAGACGACGAAAGGACTAAGGCAAAGCTAATTTTAACCATCGATTATCTGATGCTTTGAAGTTCTTAAGGCCATTTATTACTTTAAAAGTATTGGCATTATTTCCATCAGATTTTAACTTTAATTTAATGCCACCCAGTTTTCCCAACTTTTGCATTACGCTGTTACTACTGCTATCTGGTTGCTCTTTTTTTATTGCAGTAGTATTGTTTTTAATAGTCAATCCTAATCTGCTTAATTTAAAGCCGAGGTAGATGTAGGTGAACTTTCGTTCTTTTTAATAGATATACCTTTGTTTTTGAGAATTTGCGATATGTCTAATTTTTGTAGTTTTCTGCAGTGGTACTTTGAGGGGTGATGATTCCTCATCATCAGACCAGTTCCCATCTGCCGAAGGAGGACCATCTTCATCATCTGAAGGCAGTTTGTCGAGAACAACAGCTGGTAGGGAAACGTGTTGTATCAGGTGATTCTCTAATTCTTCCCAGTCTGGAAAGTCTACTTTGCAAGTGAAACAGTAAAACTCATTTTTCGGTTTTCTGATCGACGCACCAGATGACTTGAGCCTCTCCAAGATATTTGCTACGTTGTTGTTAACTGGTTGTCGCTTTTCTTCGACTTCTTCTTCTAATACTTCATATCCATCTGAATATTCTTGTGGCGATGGAGGTAATTCAGAGTTGGTCCGAGTAGCCATTTTTTATCATAACATAAACAATCCAATAACTGGAAAAAATCACTTTTAGTTTTAGACAATGTTTGGAAACAATAATTCACATTTCAAAGTATATTATATAAGTTAGTAGATTATAATTTTTTTTTTAGAGTCGGTTATATAAATTAAATAATGGAAAATATAGTGCAAATTCCTTGCGATTTCGCAAACGTCATCCCCAAATTCGACGGTGACGAGAAGTTGCTAAATTTGTTTATAAGAAAATGCGAATATGTAGCGATTAGAAAACAATCCCCATCAGGATTTATATGTATTTCACATAATAACATCTAGATTAACGGGTAGAGCCGCCGCTCTTGTCAGTGAACGACAAGACTTAGATAATTGGGCCGAATTAAAACGCGCGTTCGAGCAACATTTCGGTGACCCTCGTTCTGAGGAATGTAACGCCATATAATTAGAGACACTAAAAATGTATAATGGTAAATCGTATCTAGATTTCTGCAATAGAATCCAACACGTTAAGAGCACATGTATTGCCAAAGTCAATTTAATAACAGACATAAAATTTATGTCTGTTATTAAATCTGATGATTTTAAGTCGACTAAGTGTTTAGAATCTAATATTACTAATAGAAAACTTAGTGTTGAGCGCAGTAAAGTGAAATGGTTGAAGATTCAATGGATCCAACAACCAAGATGCTCTTTTTACTGAGGTCATTTTCTCCAAAAGAACTTCACAAGACCCTTCCAATTTTGAGCTTGAGGTTTTATACCCTGATGGAAAAAAATAAATACTGAAAAAAAGAAGGACCTTCTATGCCTTTTAGAGTATGTACCACCTGCTTATCACCCTTTTTATACGCCGTGGATCGATCGAGGCGGTACGATCGCCTGGCCGCCTAGTTCCTCTGGACTTCTTTCTTTGGGGATCAATGAAGCAAAAAGTTTATTAAGTTCCAAAGACCAGGAAGGAGCTCCTTCAAAGGATAATCATATATTATATATTCATAGATATTGTAAAAATGCCATTCACACTAACGGAATGTAATTTCTTTATGAATAGGGTTGCTTTAGACGATTTTTCGTCTCGTTTGTTAGACCCCGTGGCTAAATACCTGCGTGAGTAGCGGTAACCATTTGAAGTTTTATTGTTAGCACAACCTATTGCAAACAAATTAGAGGAAAAAAAACGATATCTTAACGACCCGGAATTCTAGGTAGAGCAAGTTTCTAAATCAAAGGTTTTCGTTTATTATTTTCAGTAACTTCTTAACAAATAGGGTTTTAAATGCTACTATATTTCAACATCTTTTAAGTAAGGTAACTTTTGTGTGCGTAGACAACATAAAACCTTAAATCAACGAGTTTCAATGAAAAAATTTAAAATAGCTCCCATTCTGAGGGATGAGGCGTGGGACCCCACATTGTATAGTATTTTGTCGATAAAATTTGACGTACAAGTTACAACACGCTGGTAAAGTGCCTGCAGTCCGATCCCTAACACCCCGTATATAGTGAATATATCAGTATGCTTTCTATACTTATTTATATTATATCTCAATTAAATCGTTTTAAACAAACTTGGCAGGAAATTTGAACATAGCATATTCAGGACGACAGGTCCAGCGTGGACAAGATTAGCCCAAAACAAGCATGCATGGAGACATTTGGAGGAGACCTTTGTAGTAGGGCAAACTCTTCAAAACATTTGGTTAAAAATTTACAAAACAATTAATGTAAAGTAATAAAGGTTTATTTTATTTTAAACAAACTCTTATTCTTTTTGTTTTTCAAATATTCTAAACACTTCAGGATAAAATATGTACCCCAATAATGTGTGTATCGAGACAACATCTTAGAATCATCTACTTCGAAACAAAAAAAAGACATAACAACCAAACACACAAATAAAAATATAAACGCAACACTACATCAATAGCTCCATATAAGTTAACTAAGATGTAGCCAAAATTTCAACAGTGTAATGAAAGTACTATTTTAATTTATTCTCGGCTGAGGTAATAGCACTCTCTTTTGTAATATGAGATAATTGAGATGAAAGCCCAGGCTTTAGGTCCAATTATAAATTACAATCCAGACAAAAATCTAAACACAAATATGCCATTTAAGAAATAGTAATATATGGACAGATGTTATGATTATGTGTATGCGTGTGTATATCTAGTGTAATCTTAGACTTTAGTATATATAACATATTATGTTGTTTGTTTGATTAATGCTCTGTGTACTCTAGACTAAAATAAATGCATATGGGTTCGGACGAAGTAACAGAGGACAACATCAAAGAATTAAAGATGGAACAGATAGCAAGTTTCTGTAAGCAAACCGGAAGGTTTGAAGAGGGACACAGTGAGAGTTGGATAACCTAAAACCCTCTGAAAAGAGGTAATAGTCAGCTGATAGTGCGAACTGACCACCCGGCCTTCTACAGGTTTCCCCCGAGAGAAAATAATAATAACATATTATATACTCCTCTGCAACAAGTGGTGTTTACCTTTAATTGTTTTCTTACATTTATCTTGTTATTTTAATATTTAGCATGTAAGGTGACGTTGGTAAGCCTTTATAAATAAATATACATGGGCCAGTTTGAAAACCAGATCTACTGAGTGTGACAAGAATTCAGCAGTACAGCTGACACCTTTACTGATTGCCATTCTTTAGTTAACTATGTTTAATTGACCAGAACATAGCAGCCTGATTTTCTACTTGATACAAATGAGCAGCAACTACAACTTAATTTTACTACTGACAAAAACCCAACTCAAATATCCAACTTAGAATTCCTAAATTCAATGATGTTTCGACAAATTAGCTTCACAAATCAGTTACCAGCAGAGCCGCTTCAAAGGCAATTCTTAACAAATATCCACCAAATATTTTAAAGTGCAAGTCACATCCAGATGTGAAAATACCACTGACTTCAAATCTCACTTAAAAACTGAACCATTCAAGACCAAGTTTTAACAAGACATAACCTAAATTAAAATCGACTTGCCTTTTTAAACGGTTTTAAATAGATCACCCCGTTTATTCAAAATCAAACCGCCTAAAAACCAAACCAAATGAAGTTATTTACAAGAACAAAACACTTTTTCGTAACTACCACAAGTCTGAACTTTATGAAACTCCATTTTAACACGAAGAGATGCAGTAATAAATAATTAAAAAACAACGACTTGAGAGATCAGAGAATCATTGTGATTACAATAAATTCTCCATACTTGCTTTGGTTTAACTTGCGGCCGTATTAAGAAGTTCAAACACGTTTTGAACTTTTGAAAGAAAAATAAATGCTCATGAGATAAAAATAAAGACGCCATTTTTTTGTTAGCTTGGCAACCGGATGAAATAACCAATGACACCAAAGAATATACCATAGACGAACATACCGGACGCCCAGGGCAAATATTTTAATGGCCTGGTAACAAGACCTTTGAGCCACAAGGATTAAGTTAATATATAAAACAATAAATTAATATATTATAGAGAACTCAATTATTCTTTAGTAGACAATGTTTCCCTTTATTTCACCAACGCCCCTGGGCAATAAACTAAAAAGGAGCGCTCTACTCTAAGTTGATGTATGTTTTATATTTGGAGTTATTTAATTTGAGATACGTTTAATTTGTAACATTTATTAATATATAATACTAGCTGGTGCCAGCGACTTCGTTTACGCAGGATTAGGATAAGGATTACGTAGTATCGCGCATTTAAACTAAATGATGTCTATCATATCATACATTACATAATTATTATGTGTAACTTACATTTATGGCAGCGCACGCCAGAATAGCTAACAGAAAGGTAGGTTTTTCCTAGTTACTTGACACTTAATGTCATATTTTGGACAACTCACACAATATCTTTATAAATTGTAGCCTATGTGTTATTCTATTGTATAAGCTAAATTATTGGAAAGTTTAATCGAAATCCATTCAGTAGTTTTTGCGTGAAAGAGTAACAAACATCCATCCACACATACAAACTTTCACGTTTATAATATTAGTAGGATGACAATTTTATTCGGTTTCAAATTTTACATAATAAGTACATACAATAAACCAACCAATTTATTAGATTATTTATTGTAACTTGAAGCCGTGGGATTTTAATACTTTGTAGTAGGTCACCGGACTTCTGCATCCAAATCATAATATTCTTACTTCATTCTATTCCTACTTAATAATTAAATATTTGTGATACAACTTTTGAATATACCGAACATGTTGTTCACATCATGGAAGGTGAAATACCAGTCATATAACATCTAAGCAATATGCTGTTGTCCTATTTTTCGGAACGTATTAAATAAACTTAATGGGTTTATCTGTGAAGGTGACCCAGACGGAATTTCAATATTTCAGACATTTTCAGAACAATTGAGACCGCTAGAGGCAGAGTCGCCTTACTGCAGTTTTATGACATGAGAGATTTTTATAGTCTAAAAATGTTTATTTACATATTAGGAGCACAGACCGAAAATTGTTAACATAATTTTTACACAAATAATAGTACAAATTCATTTTCTGCTAAGTTAATTGTTCATTTTTATTTTCCACCTTATTGAAAATCATGTTTTTTATTATTAGCCCACTTTCCCTCTAGCAGCGTGAGTTGTAAATAGATTTGAAACATATTGGACTCATGGAAACCCAGGACCCCCGATCATCAGCAATACATTGCTGCAATTAGACCAACTTATTTAAATATCTCACATGTTATTTGCACATGGCATTATATATATTAAAAATTACTATATTTAGGTAGAAGGCAATTATGACACATTGGTTATAGTAGCACAGAATGCTGTGGATGTCAGCTCTGTCTCAAAATGAATAGATTGTTATTTCTTACATAAAATAATTTATTTTAGAGTACATAATATAAAATAAAAATATATGGATAACTGAATAAAACAACCGCAATAATTCTATTATTTATTAATCCTCAACTTTGGTTACACGGTAAACACACGAAAATGAAAAAGAAAAATAAATAAAAATAACATTTATTTAGCTGTAAAATAAATTAACATGATTTATACTTATGCTGATCACAATAATACGATATATAAACGGCGGAGTGTGGAACAATTTTATGCCAAGACGGCGTGAATACTTCACCTAACATTCACTACAAGTTAACATGGCGTGACAGCATGCCTTTTGGGTGTTGATAAAAAAAAACTAGATGTGGCAGTGTTACGCCATAGATAATCACCAAACTGTTGTCTATGCTTTCATTTACTTAGATTTAGCGGCCTCTTCGGCTTCGAGCCGCTTGCGCATCGATTCTGGCATCTCGGCTGGTGGTGGTCGGGGCATCCTCAACCACACCTGGAACAGATAAGGAATTTAGATTGTTGTTCAATTTATTCAGGTTTGTTAAACTGAAACTATTCTCTCATACATGTTTATATCCACACTTGAAATCGGTAGGAACAATTGGTTAGTTTAATAATCATTGTGGTTAAGTTGCTAAATGGAAATATTTGTATTGTTTCTTATCGGAAAAAAATAAGTGTATGTTTAAGATCAAGTTGTTTTAACATTTGTAAATATATATTTAGATCACATACTAAATTAAAGTTATTATATGTGGGAACCAGCAAAATAACTGAAGATAATAATTATATTAAAGAAAGAAGATGGAAGGGAAAGATGGAACAAATGTTAAGATTTTGCAAGGTTAAAAATTAAAAGGGTCACAGTGAGTTGGGAGAATAGGTGAAATGTGGACTGACCCAAACTAGTATCGATGTCACCCATAATAAATAATAGCAAGATCCCATACTATGACCGTCCCACTTATCAATTGTTTTTTGCAAGTGTACAAAAGTCAAAGAGAAAATTAAAATTTCCACAGGATAAAAACTAGAGATGCAACGGATATCCGGTTACTATTCGGTATCCGGCCTATCCGGCCATAATTTTACTATCCGGCCGAATATACCGGATAGTTGCGCACTATTCGGCCGGATACCGAATAGTGATTTTGTTTGCTATTTAACTTTGAAAAATGTTAGTATGCATACTACAAAAATTGATAATTTGTTGATAATTGATAAATTAAAAATATTCGTTTATTGGTTTAAAAATCGAAAATTTTCGACTTTCGACAAGACTTGAAGCGGCATCGTCAGCGTTCCGAGCTGTTGCTCTACCAATTGAGCTACCGAGTCCTACACCTCATCGTCGAATTTTTTCAACTTATTGATACATGCACCTCTCGCGTAATGTAATTTCAACCTTAACACTTGTGTATTAAGGTTCAACGTCTTATGATTTGCAGCTTAAGAAATCGTCGGACAGCACGGAATGGTTCAATTCCTGCCCGAGTCAAAAAAATTTTCAATTTCTTTTCAATTTTTAAATTATATAATGCCTTCATGTGCAATAACATGTAAAAAATTATAAAGTTTTCATTCGTTTATTAGTTTTAACGTACAATTTAAACTTATCAAAATCCATTCAACCAATGGTAGCGTATCGTATGTTAATTTTTAATCAAATAAAATAAGAGTTACCATATAAATAAAAAGAGATAGATATAAATAAACTGAAATATACATAGGTATCGTTTGGCTGGCCGAACATTCGGCGGCCGGATACCGGATATTCGGCCAGTCGTGAGGCCGAATATCCGGTATTCGGTATCCGGCCAAACAACTATCCGTTGCATCACTAATAAAAACCTAGCTATCGTATTTAACACAAATCTCATTATGGTTGGAACAGACTGGTACCAATATTGCCAGTTCCTAATATTGTCTAAACTCAGTGTTAGTGTATCAACATACTCTATAGGAAAGAGTCGAACTATCTTGTGTGCATTAGCTCGGCTTCCGATTGGGCCACAGAATATCACTGTTGGGATATTGGTCTTAATGTATTATTGTATATTATGTGTATTTATGTATATATGTAAAAATAAATATGACTAGATATATCATGCTATATAATATTGTATTTGTAATTATTGTTTTATATTGTGAAACTGTTGTTACTGAATATATATTTTTTTCTATTCTATTCAAATATTTGTACCTTAACAGCGTCATAGATGAACCACTGAAGGGCAGTCAATGTACCGATCATGACGATCCTAGGTCCAAGACCCTTCCATACTCCGGCCATTCCAAGTTTGCCGATGATTGAGCCCACTGTCGCTGTCTTGTCCTGTAATAAACAAAAAACATTAAATCTTACAATGTCACATGTACATTTAATGAAACACTTCTTAAATACGACCCGACGTCTCCGATGCCTTCCAGCAACCAGATGCTGTGTCAGGCTGACTAAAAGAGATTGAATATTGTAGGTTACGCGAGTAGTACACATTAAAAAAAAACACTAACTGTTTAAAACGCGATATATATTAGTAAAACTTATTTGTAGTCACGGGGAGACATGACAGGCCGTAGATCAAATAATTTTAATTAATATATATCGCGTTATAAGTAGTTTGTTTTATTTAAATGACAAGAGATTGACTAATAAAACCCTCCAAAGTGTTTTAATTAATATTTGCTATTGATAGGCTCGAAAAATCCGGACCGCCAGGATCACGAACGTCAACAGATGGAAAAGCTATAAGATTTGTACCAGTAGTTCCTAAGATGCGTTCAAACTCTTCAGCTTTATAATATTAGTATAGATTGAATTACCTGGTTCAATTTGGAGACGACGGTGTCAGCTGGGTGGGAGACGATAGCGCAGAACACACCAGCGATGTAACCGGCTGCGAAGGTTACCACCAGCTGTTCGCCCTTCGAGCACTGGTCACGTGGCTTGGGTACTACGAACTGAAAAAATACAAATAAACAATTTTAGTTCAGTACTGTCTGTAGTTTACGCGAGTAGTACACATTGAAAAAAAAACAAACGGTTTATAACGCGATACATATTAGTTAAAATTATTTTAACTACGGCCACGGATTCCTCCCGCGACCACGGCTGCTGCAAAGCATCCGAAACGTCGGCCGTAGTTAAAATAATTTTCAAATAATATATATCGCCTTTTAAGCCGTTAAAGTGTATTTAAATAATTAGTTCCTTCAACTGGTAGAACTTTTCGCCCAACAACGGGTGGAGAACAATTAAGAGACTTTTCAAATTCCAAAATTTGTTTTAGATGAAAAAAAAAATTACGAAACAGACGGGAATTGAACCGGCATCCACAGAGCTCTGTGCTGCTGGTCAATCGGTGAGAGCAACAGCGGGGAACGTAGTGGATGCTGGGTTCGTCCTGTCCGTGTCGTGAATTTTCTTAATCTAAAGTCGATTTTTAATTTATACTCTCTTACCTTGTACAAGAGCTCTAGGGTCTTCTCGAAGCAGGCGAACTTCATCATGGTGTAGGGGATCTGTCTGCCCCACAGGGGCACGAGGCCCTTGTAGAAGGTGCCGTAGCCCTCGTTCTGGACCATCTTGGGCCACGCTTCGCGGAGGGTGGAGGCGAAACCGGGCATAGTTTGGATTCGGACCTGATGAAAGAATAAGGCGTTAGAAACCGTTAAGAGTGTCTCATTTAAATATCAAAAGCCATAGAATAATAATAATTTTAATTTTGGATTTTACGTAAGAACTATCAAGACTCCCACCCACCCTAGTAAGAAAAACAAGATATTGCCGACACCCCCTCCTTTTAAATAACAAATGGATACCCCAAATAACTCCTTTTACAATATTATCGTAAATACTAAGCCCTCAGATCTCATAATCTCATGGTCATAGGGTAACAACACCAGGTGTTGGTATGCTACCGTTTCCAGCAGTGGGGACTGAACTATCACCATCCAACACCTGGCAACACCCTCCTCTATTATTTTTCGTCATCGGGCTAAGATTTTTAATTATGTATATATATTAAATAAGTTAACGGTTTGAAACACACGGTTAGTATACTAGAGTACAATTTATTTCAGCTTTCAGTTGCTTTGCAGCAGCCGAGACTAGCAGCGTAGTGTCCCCCCCCCCCCCGACCAAGGTTGGTGGAAAGCATCCGTAACGCAGAGCCGTAATTTAAATAATGTAACTAATAAATTTCGCGATATATGCCATTAAATCTTTAATTTAAATAATCTAATTAAATTTTAATATGTTTAAACCTTCTCAATATATTTAATTTAACCTCTAAGCATTAAATAATTACAGCAGCTGTGATCAGGAGAGACTAAAATAAATAACATGTCACGTTTCAAACCGTTAAGTCTTGTATTTAAATAATGTAATATTCTATTGTAATTGTAATGCTTAAACAATTAATTATAGAATGACAAATATATTTCGCGTTTCAGACCGTTGATAAATTGAGGGATTACCTTGGCAGCCTCCATGGGCGAGAGGGCGATGTCAGCGATGAATTCAGCGGACGCTGATGCTGCCAAGTAGACACCAGTTCTGTAGGTATACGCGGATTCCTCATCTAGCAGACCTGAGTACAGCACTTTGAAGACTTCGTAGAAACCGAACTTGCAGAGACCCTGTTGACGATTTTATGTGGTTAATACGAGAAAGGTTCACACACCGTATAATTATTAAAGTAATAACATCATATTATGCAGCATGTCTTCAATGGTATCAGTAGGAACAATTGGATTTTGTTATAATCATATAGATACGTAGAATGTGATAGACAAACAAATGATCCTATAATAAAAAGGATCAATATATCTCATTAATTTTAATAGCATGTGGCTAAGAAGCTTCTCATATTTGCAAAATTTCATTAAAATCAGCTGAGTATTTTAGGCCGGACACTCTGCCATAAATTAAGATAATTCATGCCCGAACAGTGAGTGTTGGCATTTTCTTGCCATCTATTAATTATAGCATTGAACCGCTGGATTGATTAGCTTAAGAGTACGGATTCTGAATTAGCCCGATCGCCGGCTCTTGGTTACTGACGATCGGCCTAAGTCGGAAACCGGCTAATGAATTAATGACAAAACGAACAAAATACAAAACTTAACGATAAAAACATTACATTTTTACAGGATTTAAACCCACACATAAAACTGAATTACCCTACCATAGTGTCTAGGAACAATAATGCTATGTGAACATAATATGAAAATATATATAATATGAAACACTCATACGCAACAACGATCGGCCTAACTCGGAACCCGGTTAAAATATATTAATAAAAAAATAGCTAAGGGCATGTATTCTAAATTCTGCCGATCGCCGGCTCTTTGTTAGCGACGATCGTCCTAACTCGGAAACCGGCTAATGAATGAACCAAAACCAACAAAATATCAAATTTTACTACTTAAAAAACGTTATATTTTACATGATTTAAACCCACATATTAACATAGCGTCCCGAGTTGCTCAACCATAGTATAGAAGAATAACGCTATGCGAAAATAATACCTATGTGTTTCTGCCTATTATAGCTATACCTGCATGGAGTAACCGATGAAGGTGGGAGCCCATCCCTTGGCGAGTCCCCGCATGCCCTCCTCGCGCACAGAGACCTTGAAGCCGTTAACGACATTCTTGTACTTGTCTGGGTCGACCTGGAGACGACATTTGACCAAGTCGAGGGGCACCACCGCCGTGTGTGTGATACCTGGAAGGGGGAAGAGGGGGGTGGTCATGAGAGATGTGTTTCTATAGTTATTTTAGGTTTTATGTAGTTTTTTCGTAAGAATGTATGTGTATGTGTGAACATTTCGTTTTTATCTCATGTAATAAAACAGTTAACGGTTTAAAACGAAATATATTAGGTAAATTAACTATCTATTGATTTTCCTACGTATTCCTTCTTATTTTAAGTTTAGCTTACCTAGATAAGTTTAATAATTGTGTGTAAGTTTTGATATTTTTTAGATTGTATTTTGTGTTTCGCCCACCTTGCACATATCGTTTTTAAACCTTAACCGTAAACTTTCTCTTTCATCTTGGAATCCCTGGAAGAGATCGCTTGTTATCGATAAGGCCGCTCATTGCACGCCATATTTTTAATAAGTCTCGTCGTGTGTATTTTATTCTTGTCTTTTGTGCAAAGTGTAAATAAATTATTTGTAATTCATTTCAATTGCGCCCCGACGTTTCGGATTTAGGGGCAGCCATGGTCGCGGAGGACTGGACATGGAGTGTCCCTAATGTTAAAATCAAACCTGCTACGCTTACGTCTTTCCACGTAATTGGTTTTCGGAGAAGCTAGCTGGGTCCTAATAGTTTTTGTGTTGTGTACCGTTTCAAGTGTTTTATTTAAATGTGTACTGATCTTGAGATTGTACTTCTTATTTAAATTAAAAACTAAAACGGTTTAAAACGAAAAATTTCTAAGTTTAAGAAATTAATTTAACGACGTGCCAGACTGACAGCCGTGGTCGTACTGCGAAGCACACAAAACGTTAGGCAGTAGTTAAAATCATTTGTAAAGTTTAACACACGCGTTTTAAACCGTTAGAAATATTCTATTTCAATGCATCACTCGCGTATACTACAGACAGTATTTTTATTTTTAATTATATCTATCTGTCTTAGAATAAATCTTCAAATGACGGATTAAAATTAGTAAGCCCAGACTAATTTTAGCTTAAAATATTTGTTTGTATAATCTTAAGCTAGAGGGATTTTCCTATCAGGCTTTAGACAACAACATAATTAAGCGAGTGAGATGAAAATCCGTTAAAATCGCAAGTTGACGGTCTTCAATCACGGGCAAGGTCAGATAGTGGTATCTAATCTAAGGAAAACTTGTTAAGCAATCAGATGTCGACACTCGACATTGCTAAAAAGTGGGCTAGCAATGTATATAATTCACATAAAACAATTTAACGGTTTAAAACGCGATACATATTATTTTAAAAATCGAAAATAAATTGAAAAAATTTTCGACTCGGGCACGACTTGAACCGGCATCGTCAGCTTTCCGTGCTGTTGCTCTACCAATTGAAAGCTGACGATGCCGGTTCAAGTCCTGCCGGAGTCGAAAATTTTTTCAATTTATTTTCGATTTTTAAATTATATAGTGCCTTCATGTGCAATAACATGTGAAAAATATTAATGTTTTCAAGCGATACATATTAGTTAAACTTATTTGAAAATTCTTTCACTACGGCCCGACGTTTCGGATGCTTTGAAAATTTCAAATAAATAATATGTACCGCGTTTAACCCGTTAAAGTGTTTTATTTGTATGTCTACTACTTGCGTACACTACAGACAGTATTTAATTATTTTGTTCTACTAGCTGAAATGGCGTTTTAATTAATAAAAACGGTTCTTGTGTGTTAATCTTAAAAGATAAATAGATCTCGTTGGTGAAATTGTAGCAATGTATGGCTAATATTCAACGGGTCGAGGGTTTGATACCCGCCGGTTCCAAGATTTTAAAAATCAATTTACAATTTTTGTGAAACATTTTGCATTTCGTCTGGAAGTCTCTGAACATTAAATGTGTGGCAGGAATATCGAGATACCGTCCGGTTCACGAACCACCGTCCACAGATGAAAAGGCCGTGAAGTTTAATCGCGTTTCGGTTTCACTCTAATGATTTCCGAATACCCTAAGCCTAAATAGGCCGACAGCGCATCTTGCTTGGATGCTATAGGCTGAGATATATCGCCTTCGATCAAGTGTACCCTACGCTTGTGTGCCCTTTCTCTATATAACAAAAAAAAAAAACAAAATAATAATAATATTATTGAGTACATGCTTAATTAGTCACTGTTTTTATAACAGGGTGGGGAGGAGAAGGGGCGAAGGGGAAGCAGGAGAAGTGGGGAAGAGGGGGGAGAAGGGGGTGTAGGGGTCCACGACACCTGCCTCCCCAAAATATAACCTTACGGATAATCCCTCAATCGTAGGAAACCCGACATACCTCAGTTGCATTGAAAACTTATTTATATCGTGCACGTGCTTTTCAAGAGCGTATAGAAATTACGTAACGAAGGTTACACAGAATTGCGTTAGCGCAAAATGGCTTCTAGCCAAGCCTTAGTAACTGTGGACTAATTGTTTACATGTAATGCACAAACACAATCTTGTGTCCGTTTCAAGTTGATCATTTGTGCCATGCCAGGATACGAACCTAGGACCTCATTCGCTTAAATGCTAGGCAAGCTATTGAGTTGCGAGTGCTGATAGAATTATTCATATAAAAAAATGCGTTTAAAAAAAAACTTTGTTTATGAAAAAAAAAAAATATATATATATATAATAAAGGATTCATTTGATCGAAGGTCGACAGTGCATCTATATAATATATAAATAAGATGCTCAGTCGGCTTATTTTAGCTTTGGATATTCGGAACTCCACACGTGATCCAAACGGAATTTACATATCAACCAATGAAATATCTAGATTACGAGACAAATTTTCAGAAAAATTATAAATTGTTTAGAAACACGTTGGGGTTGCTTTTAAATCTATGGATTATACAGATGTAAAAATGTTCATGTTTATCACACTAAAAACGTGTCTGCATAATCTTTACGAACAATATTGTACTGTCTTCTATTACTGAGTACAAGAATCTTTGTTAAACATTTTAGTTATGTTCCGAATATCCAATGGCAACATAGGTTGACAGGGCATCATGTTTACATGTCATATGTTAGGGGGTATGGTAAGGGGGTGGGGGGTATGTCACCTACCATCAAGTGAACTCCATGCTTGTCTGTACTCCTCTATCATAAAAACAAGTTGGGCATAGGATTGTGAGCTACATATGAGGACGCTAGCGGCAGAGTAGCCTAACTGCAATTTTATGCCTTGAGTTTTATATTTTCATAGTCTAAAAATGTTAATCTACAGTGACCGAAAATTGTTAACATAATTCTTACACAAATAATATTACAAATTCATTTTGGCCTAAGTCAATTGCGCATTTTACTTTCCTCCTTATTGAAAATCATGTTTCTTTTATTAGGCCACTCTGCCTCTAGCAGCCTCATATACCATACAATTGATCAACGAAACAAACACAACACTGTGCCTATATGCGTCAATCTGCTTAGTGAACTCACCACAAGATAGGACACCACCCAACCCGCAGAGCGCGAAGTATTTGGGCGAGCCGAATTCACAAGAGTCCTCTTGGGGTACTGCTGTAGCGGCAGCCATTGCACCCTATGAAAAATACAAGATTATATAACAGCAGTTCTTGATAGACATATATGTGTGTCTGCTTTATAACATTAACTGTATAGTGTGATCATTGTAATACTATTAATTAACAAAAATGTGTGACACAAGCTGAGCTCGATAAAGGCTTTTCATCAAATTTCTCGAATGGTAAAAAAAAAATAGTGTAAGTAATTGCATAATGTCTAAGGGGTTGTCCATTAATCACGTGAGGCTTGAAAGGAAGGGGGGTTGATAAAAATCACGAAAATAACACAAGATGGGTGGGGGGTGTAGTAAGATATCTCGTGTATTTATTTTTTCGTCAAACGCGCAATTTTTAAACATGTAGGTGTAGACATTTTTATTAGGGTCCTTAATTTCAGAATAAAATAAGATTATAGTTTATACCTGTATTGAAGTAGATCAATTTAATTAAAAAAATTATAAATATCCTCTCAGCGTTGCGCAACCCAAAACGGCTGAAGCGATTTGAATAAAATTTTTCTTATATTTTTTAGCCTGAGAAGAAATATATCTATTTTTCTTTAGCATTTGTTTAAATTTAAATAAAATTTATGGCAAAACTGATTAATTCTGATTAAATAAATATATTTATCTATAGATAAATATATCTGCAGGAAACATTTACCAAACACCGAGAAGACATATTTCTTTCACTATTACTTTCTCTACTTAGGTTGTATTATTATATTTTACCTTAGTAAGCCTTTTTTTTTAATTTCACAAAATCAACAAACTACAAGTTTGTTAACTATTGAACTATAATTTATAATTAAACTAAGTTGTAATTAATTTGATGTTAAGCCCTCAGATCTCATAATCTCATGGTCATAAGGTAACAACACCAGGAATCAGTACGCTACCGTTACCAGCAGTGGTGACTGAATTCTCACCATCCGACACCTGGCAACACCCTCCTGTATGATTTTTCGTCATTGGGCAACACATTTTTGACAGGAAACATTTTACAATTAATTACATCAACATTGAACAGATAAGCTTAAGATTCACTTGATGGTGGGTTTAATACCCCAGCCATATAACATCTATACTTACAATATTGGAAAAGTGGATAATTGGAAAATCCAGACTAAAACTGAAAAGCATTTGAAAGCTTTTTCATTTGTGGACCCATTTGTGACCGGAACAGAATTTAAATATTTCTAGGACCAATTTAATTTCCAGATAGAATAAAAGAACCAGAATAAACCAGATGTTTAAACTAATTACAATATGTTTCAAAATTATAAACATGTAAAAATTTTGGACTCAGTGGAGATTGAACCCACAATCTGTAGATTATTAGTCCATAGATTGCTACCATTACAGCAACAAGCCGGAATTCTCGTTTAAGTATTATTTCTGTTCTCAGATCAAAAAGTATATACCTCTGTGGAAGCGATGGCTGGCTCGCAGTTGACTGTGGATAGTGGGCCGCGGAACGGCGAATTGCGCGCCGACTCCAAAAGGGATGAGAACATTTTTCTGAAATTAAAAATAACCAATGTTATATGTTAAGTAATTAGCACATATTATTTTATATCTATCAGATATCAAAGCCCTCAGATCTCATAATCTCTTGGTCATTGGGTAACCACACCGGGTGTTTGTACGCTACTGTTACCAGCAGTGATGACAGGAACCTCACCAGCAAACACTCGGCAACACCCTCTCGTATTATTTCTCATCATCGGGCAATATGTACTAATTAAGTGATAACATATCATGTAAGTTGCATTTATATTCTTATCTTATGTAAAAGGGTGCTGTATAATTGAGTTAACTTTTGTAATACAGCAATATGAATCTTTAGTTAAGTTAAATTGCACTTCATACTGGCGGGAGTTTTATCCCCTGAATTAGGTAACAATGCAGAAATCAAAATGTTCACAAAAAAGCAAAAAAACCTATCAAACTTTGCAGCACTTGACTGGTGACATTTGTATTGAAGATACATTTTAAATTTTGCAGTACAGATTAGTAAAAAACCGTGTGTTAATATATAATTTTATTATGAACCTTTTATAGATGTATATTGGGGAATTCGCGAAACTTAACTGGGCGTCGATGTTAGAACTGGTTTAAAGAGACCAATGCGCAAGACAGTGCTAGAACATTGCGGCAAAAAAATAATACTTTTACTGTGTAAACTTAAGTAATTACACTCATATTCCTCAATATTATTTAATTAATAAGATATTGTACAAGGTCACGTGCGATTATCCATAGTTACGTAAGGTAAATTTCGCCGATGTTACAGAGAAATGTGAATAAATTATTGCAGACAATTTAGACGCTGTAGATGGAGATAAAGATAGTATAGATTTTATCTAAAAGCACTTACATGTCTTATATCCGATGGAAAACTTTTCAACACACACCTCACCGCGCTTGTGGCACAGTGACAAAAGGAAACGGGGTAGCCGCTGTCAGCGCCACATCGGAAGTTATGTAATCACGTGGAAACTTGACAGGCGGCAAGGCGCGGCCATGGCCAACCTGATTACAGGCTATAATTATGATAAACAGATGTTATTACCTACACAGATAAAATTTACTTATAAATATATAACAATAAATTTAATTGCGATAATTGTTTTTGTATTAGAATATTTTTATAAAAATATGTAACATATTGATCCTGAATATGTACTGAGTTTATTAATTGTTATACTTGAGATTATATAACACAACGTAAAACTAGATGGCGCTGTTAACAATTGACGTCTCAGTATTTAAAATTTTAACATACATACATAAATATATTAGAATGATTTCATGAAACAGTCTCAAGAAAACAGGAATTCTAATATATGTATTGTGTAAATAAGGAGCGGACGATTTCTGATATTCTTATAGATAAAAACAATTAATGCTGACTTAATGATAAAATCATGTATATTATACAAAAATTAATATAATATACGCTTACCTTTAAAGCCGCTGTACCTCTACATAATTCTGTCACTAACTTATTTGGGCCATATATATATAACTCGTATGCCAATCTACAGCAAACAATTTTGCTTAATAATTTAGCTATTCTAGAACTATTTTTAGACATTACGTTATATAATTTAAAATAAAGACCGTTAACTAAAGGATAAACCATTTTAATACGAATATAGTGCCTGGATTCTACTTGACAAAAGTATTGACATTCTTCTTTCTTTTTTATTGCTGTTAAAACTACAAAGAAGTTTACTTCAGACCTCTTTATTGATTGTGAGATAAGAACAAATTAATAAAATGCGTTTAAAATTAATATATTGCGTTCCTTAATTATTTACTTATAAGCACACTAATAACGATATTTTTCGTTCAATATCTTATTTCTATAAGTCTATAAACGCGGGCCTGCTATGTATACATAACAATTTTTTGGCTCTATTCTCCTACAAATACTTATGTCAATTTCTATTCTGTCATGTTTTGTGCAACATTATGTAAATAATTCACATTTTCTAAATGTAAGTAGTAGCGAGTTTAATATGTCCTACATTAAATAAATCACTTTTAACGGCTTTAAACGCAATATATATTCGTCAATATATTTTTAGCCTCCTTATTTTTACGAAAAGACTCATAAAATTCATTAGTATGGAGTATAGATAGTAGTCATTGCAATTTCGTCTTAAGCTTTCTTTCAAATACATCATTATTTTACTTTACAGCCGAAAATGCAGTAGCTATGTCGAAAATCCATGCCAAATTGTCGAAACAGAAAATGCCAGCGACAATGTCCTCGTATAACGTTAATATCTACACGGCCCTGTATTAAAAGCCAACGGATACCAGCTAACTCCCATTGCGTACCAACATGCCAAAACCCAACATATAATAATCATAGCAGTTCACGTAACGCCCATTGCATGGCATCAAAAAATAGCTGTCCAGGGTGCACAGACGAGAGTGACTCCGAGGAAGAGGGGAAAGATCACATCCAAGTCATACAATGTCCATATTCGCCCTCCACAATAGAACCTGAATACGAAGAAACCCAAAATAAAGTATGTTGCATGCGCAATGCTGACGCAAAGGAACAAGACCAACCCCCACCAGGGTTCACAGCCCGAATATCTGTAAACATAGGCAACCAAGCATGTGATAAAACTGGGGTATGCTCCTCAAATCAACTTCCCAGACAGGGGAAATCCAATACTAATTTACAGCAAACCAAACTTAATTTGGTAGCACAGAACGACACGCATCAATGTCCCCCCGGTTCTTGCTGTGCCAACGACGGCACCGAACATCCATCTAAACCAAATCAGTCCATGCAAGGCTCCAAGAAGTTATCCTCCCAGGGCGTTATACATCGCAAACAGGATATCAGTTTAACAAAGAAATCTAGCCAACGAAATATCTCTAATGAGGTCACGTCACTCATTAATATAAATGCTGCTCAAAACGTCACCGCAGACGCAGAAGCACCATGCTGCGCGAACGCATACACAAAATTGAAACCAGAACCGCCATTACCACCAAAAGGCATAAGCGCGACCTCTCGACCAGGTTATATAGTGAATAAGGAAACACCAGACCATGACCATGTTCCACAGACCTCCCAGTGCATGGCTGGTGGGTCTGGCTGCATGCATGGCATAGCCAGCATTATGGGCCAAAACCCAGTTACTTCCACTGTCAAAGATCAGTCCAGGGATAGAAACAGTACATGTTGCTGTAAAGGGGGCAAGAGCAAAACCATTACTCGATTGGAAGAAGGTACGATTTGCGATTCTGTGAAGTGCTTAGCTAATCATAAGAAGGACTGTCCCTGCATATATCCACCTGGTTACAGTCAATTTACTTGCGCTGGGAATATAACGGGAAATTGCAAATGCGGACAACTCCGATAAAATAAACTTTTTTTTGTTATTTTCTGGTCTAATCGAAGATTTAAAAGGACATTTTGATATTTTAAAGCAAGGCTAGTTAATTTTAAAAGATAGACACAGTGTTGCGGACATTTTTTCCATTTAAAGAAGAATCATTATTTCATACTATTTTTTCGTTATATTCATATTTGCTTTTCAAAATGGCCATGCGAAAGCGTAATACAATTAAAAATAAGTTAGTTAAAGTAGATGGAGAACTTAAAATGAAACGAAGGTGAAATATTAGTTTTCTACAAACCTTTGGCCCGATTGTCTGGTCAAAGCCGCCGGCATCCGGTTTGAACCGGTGTGTAGAGGTTTTGGCGTAAGATACGAGACTTCAAAATCGCTCATACAAAGAAAAAAGGAAATAAAACACAAATACGGTGTATGCAGAATTTAATTGTCTTTATAAAAGTACAACATGCTACATAAACAGTCAAAATATAGAAAGGATACACATTTAAATAAAACACTATAACGGTTTAAAACGCGAACATTTTAAACGGCTCCACGTGACCACGGCTATGTAAAGCATCCGAAATGTCGGGTCATTGTTAAGTTATTTGTAAATTAGTTAAACTAATATATTTTGTGTTCTAAACCATTAAGATGTTTTATTTAAAGGCTGTAATATACTTTAGCGTTAAGACAAATTTGATGTTTACTATATACATAACTTGAAATTTATGCACCTTTGGTTTCTGTTATAATATATGTTCTGTCAAAATTTCGCCTACATCTCTTTTTTAATTTTCTACTCGACCTTTGTTCTTCAATGTATTTACCTATAATAGATTTTTGCTCCGTTTGTGAAATATTATCTGTGGATAAAAGCGTTTTACAATTTAAAAAAAAAACACTTTTTAACGCAACATGTATTATTAAGCTCGTTTAGAATTAATTTAAGAACGGCCTGACTATTCGGATGTTTGCCCCAAGACCGCGGCTGCTGTTAATCAGTTTAATAATATATTTCGCGTTTTAAACCGTTAATAGTGTTTTATTCACAGCGCGTTTTTATAACAGAGGACGCAACGTGAGATTTACTTGAAGAAAGATAAATTACCCCAGCCATGCAACGTCTAAATTAATGTACTGTCAACCATTTTTGGCACGATTAAACTTGACGGCTTTTTCTGTGGACGGCGGTTCGTGGCCCTCACAAAATTTAAATATTCTTACCACTCATTTAACATCCACATTATCAGATGAAGTCTAACATGTTTCAGAAAAATCATAAATGCGAAACCACGACCCGTTAAATTTAAAACATACATTCCTACTATTACACCAACGCCATCGTAAATATATTATAGCAATAAAGTAGTTATTCGTATTATAAACTGTAACGAATGGCGAAATACCTGAGTCGGGTTTTTGGGGAAGGTGCGGTACACTTCGATCGGGTTGGCCTGAAATAAATAACCCAAATCAATGGACACTCGAACGAAGAAGTACTAATCTGTTACTGGCAAAACATCAACGTATATAATCTACATTTTTTATGCAATACCTTTGTAGCTTTGTAGCCAGCTCAAAGTTTTCCCCGATTTACAGTGCGATATTTTATTGATAAATAGTCCAACAAACACGAATATCATTTTTGGAATCAGTAGTTCCTGAGACTAGCGCGTTCAAACAAACTCTTCTGCTTTATATTAGTAGAGATTATCGTGTAAATTACCTGTAGTTTACACGAGTAGTAAACAGTATTTATATACCAAAAAGTAACGGTTTAATTTTCAAATAAGTTTAACTAATATAATATATCGCGTTAAAAACAGTTTATTTTATTTAAAAATTATACCAGCCCAATCTGCTAATAAATGAATCTTACTTTGTTTAAATAAAACACTTTAACGGTATAAGACGCGGTATATTAGTTTAACTTATTCGAAAACTATTTTTAACTACGGCCCGTGACCACGGCATGGACAGCAGCTCGCGTAAACTACACACAGTATCTTACCGTGTATTTTTTTCAATTTGCTTTCTCAAAGGCTTCAAAAACAGTCGCATTGGATGGCAGTCGCGTATAAAACCGTTGATCCTCATATCCACAGATGCCGTTCCCTTATAACATAACTTTTGAAGGAATTTACGAGTTTCAACCGGCATGGAGGTATGTTCTGACTTGGAAACTAGCTGCTTTCGTTTTGAGGCACACTTTGAACTCATTTTTATTAAATTTTAATTTTCAATTATGGAAAAGACACATGTTGTACTTATGTAAATGTCACAGAATAAGCACAGAATATAATATAGGTAGGTACCTACTAGATGTTGCGGCAAACGGTTTTTTTGTTGTTTGCAAAATTAATATTCAGCGTATTATTGTTTTTCGGGCTCTTCGGCCGAATTATTAATAATACGTCGAGCAACCAGGAGCTATAGTCTCCTTATGATGCCGTCCCGTCGTAATGGCGAAACGTCGAGAACCTCTTCTCACTCACGTCGGCCGAACGACCCGAATAATGATATGCTTAACGTTGGCCGTGAATGCCTTATACAATTTATTCAGATATTGTGACTTACAACATAGACATAAGTATACTGTCTCGTACATTTACTATATCAATCAAAGAAATCATTCTTTAATACGTATTGTTTGGTTTCTTAAACCGCTCTCGCAGATCAGGCAATGGAAACCCGAAAGATGAATAATTCACTCGGTTTTTCTCCACATTTTCCAGTGATTTTTCCCTCATATTGCGTCGTTACATAGCCATAGCCTCGATAATTGCTTTAACCATCACAAAAAGATTTTATTAATTCAAATCAGTAGTTCTTGGGATTAGCGCGTTCAAACTGTTTAGCTTTATAATACAAGTAGAGATAGGGTAATAAAATAGACAAACATTGCTTTTTAAGGAATTCATGTTGAAGTGGCAACACCAATACTTAGTAATAAAAAACATTTGAAAACATTAATATTTTTCACATGTTGAGCTACCGAGTCCTCAATTGACTCGTAGCTCAATTGGTACTCGGTAGCTCAATTGGTAGAGCAACAGCACGGAAAGCTGACGATGCCGGTTCAAGTCCTGCCCGAGTCGAAAATTTTTTCAATTTATTTTCGATTTTTAAATAAAAAACATCTCTAGTTATCGGTATTCTTGGCACGCAGAAGAAAAAATAATAAAAACACCAGAAGTGATTTGACATTTTTTTATTAATAACATTTTGTTACTTAAACAAATTAACTATATAAAAAAAGTTAACCCCTTCAGACCGTGCACTGCAATCTTTTTTTTATTCACTGACGTTATATTCAAAATACAGAACAAAACATGGTTGATTACTATAATTAAGTGTTATATATTTCTAAGTATTGAATTATAGTTATTAGTACAATCTTTAACGACACTTTTGTCATATAAATTTACAGATCAAAAACTTGTAGGTTCAAGTAATAGATGTACCATACTTTATATTTTTAAATTTAAAATATTTGAGTAACTATGATTATCAGTGTTTGATACAAATTAGCTGGTACTGTATAAAATATGGGTCAAGAAATGAAAATATATGTGAAAGAAAATTTGCATACTGTCTATAGTTTACGCGAGTACACATTTAAAAAAAACAGTAACGGTTTAAAACGAGATATATAGAACTTATTTGGATATTATTTTAACTACTGCCCGACGTTTCAAATAATTTCGATCTAATATATATCGCGTTTAAAAGAGTTAAAGTGGTTTTTTTTAGAAAATTTGCAGTTCTCTCAGGGAAAATAGTTCTTAGTAGTTCTAGGCTGTAAGACAATCAAGACATCAAGTTAGAGTCAAGAATCAGTGATAGAAAGCAAAAGTGTTATAAAGGCTGCTAGAGACAGAGTACCCTAACTGCAATTCTATGTTCATAGTCTTAAATAGTTAATCTACAAGAGCAGAGTGACTGAAAATGTTAACATAATTCTTATACAAATAATAGGTAAATTCATTTTGAAAATAATTTTCTTTGTTATTAGGCCAATCTGCCTCTAGAAGACTGATATAGGATGTAGTCAAAATTGATTGACATATACAGTAATACCCTGTTCTAAACTGTCTCCTTATGCGATATTAGAGTTAATCAAATTTTTTTTATTGATCAATTTAATTTTCCTTTTTTTCACATCCTTTGTGTGTACAAGTCATTAAAAATCTAAAAATTTCAAACCGTATTCAATTAAACAATCAAATAACACTTGTAAACTTCTAATAGTTCAATTTTGGAGCTTTTCTGCCACAAACCATGAAATGAAGAATCACTCGCGTGCTATGGGACAACAAATTCATTGATCTATGAAATCACACTTATGGAACAACTTTGGTGGATAGTATGAGGCCTTTAACATCAAAAAAACTTTAGATTTTGTTCTTACATCTTTTAATACCTATGTAGTATAATTTTTTGAGGTGGCAAAACCAAGGATGTGTACTGATCGCCCAGCCATCTGTGTCCCCAGGTCCCAAGTCAATTAAACATACTTTGTTTGTCTCCATATGCATAATTGGATGTACGGTCCTGCCTTTTGCATAAGTTGGGGGTATTACTGTAGACTGTTTATGACTTTAATTATGGATACAATTATAATGTAGCTATCATAGAAAACATAAAAATAATTATAATATTTCTTGTGACAGCATAACACTGTACACCTTGATTATTATACCGTTTAGATTTGTTCTTTAATTTACACAGATTCACACAAAGTAGTGCGGTTTCTTTGCAATAATTCCATATTCCTGTAACGCGGGCACTAAGTCTTCCATTGTCATAACATATTTCTTTTCTTTTGGTCCTTTCTGGTTCTTGCTTTGTACTATTTGGCTGGATGTTCTCATTTTGCAATGTTGTAGAGCATCATTTGCTATGTCGGAGAGAAACTTTTGAGATGCTAAAGCTATAAGTCTGATCAACCTGTGAATTAAAATATTGGTTCTGTGAAACATTACTTCTTATTAACTTTTAAATAATCTGTCTTAATGTAAGCGAATATATATACATAGTTGAGACAAATTAAACTTTTTGATGAAAAAGAAACAATAATTTAAATTGTCATCAAATGATTTAGATTGCATAATGCTATATAGTTTTATTTAACTTATATATTAAAAATAGACATTTTTAATAGCATGGTGAACGATGCCGTAAGGACAATTATGTATATGCAGTGCATCTCATATAATCTATAAGATTGAATCAATATTTTTTAAATGAATATCAAAATCAAACGTATGAAATTATTGGAAATCTATACACCCTGCTATGTTTTTGTTGCAATTTTCTCTTACTTTACACCCAAAATAGCTAAAATATTGTTTTGTTTTCGCATATTTAGTCTCAGCCATCTTATGGTCTTGTAAGGGTTAAAACTTACCTAGGGTCTTGAGATTCAAAGCCAGACATGTTCAAGTAATATGCCACAACAGAATCTGGTATGGATGGTGTATAGTTTTCGAGTTGCAGTACAAAATCCGTCAACGCGTTACCAACAGCGCCGTCATCATCGTTAACAGATGGGGAGTTCATGCGACTCATTTCTTACTGATGAAAAGACAATATTGGTTATTGTTAAACTAAATTAAATATAAAATCAAAAATATTCAATACTCACCAACAAATTTTTGTACACACCAAATAGACTTAGACAATAGAATATTATCCGTCAGTGCATTTTGACAATTTACAATGGTGACATTTATGGTCATAGAGCATGGTCCATATCGGCCTTTTTGCAAATACATTTTCTTTTGTTTTTATTTACAAAGAAGTCAATTAGCGTAATTAACGTTGTTAATAGAGGTATATTTAAAATGGTTTTCTGTCATGACTAAACATTTTAAATATTGAGCGAAACGAAACGTAGATGGAATTTACCCGATGTTACCATAAGAAAAGCATTTGGCATTATTAGGTAGAAGGTTTACTTCATCAGTTAATAAAACAATATATTTTTTTAATGTTAAGGATATGACTTACCTTCACAGGAACAAATTACTGTCCCAATTAAATGTATTCAAATGCAATCTTAATTTTTATTCCTTTCAAGTAAATCCCAAGAGCCAATGTATACTAAATTTATTTAATAATAATAATATAAGCTTTTATTTTGAGTAGCATTACAATTACATTAGTTGTTTTCGTTGATCCACAACAGTTATATTCGTTTGCCTCTTTCTATATAAATATATTTAAAACTTTGTTGTGACCCCGATTCAAATTAGCATTAAATTTGTACGTTATTGTTTTAAACTACTGTAAAAAACCATGACCAACTAGCTTTTGTCATTTTACAATCTTTATGAATAGAGATATCGGTTTCTATTGTGGTTTATCAGACTTTTAAGTCTCTGAAAATGTTACGGCTATGTTGTCTCCACTGATTTATTATCTGTGCACACTGCGGCAAATTATAAGACGAACATGGCAATATTGGCCTCGTGGTATTTCGTCGTTAGGTTGGCAACTCTACCCCTTCCTTCCTTCTTTTGCGCCGCTCCACAAGGCAGAACAGCTAGCGAACGTGATCGATCGAATTTCAAAAAAGGCACACACCTACCCCTGTGCTTCCCGAGATCACGAATTTGCTCTATATCTCCTGATTGAAGAATCGGGAGTCAGTGATTCGTGGTTTAATCCGAAGAGTGTGCGTTCAAGACTCGTCGCCGTCAAGGCCTGTTACCTAACGTACCACATCCAAGCAAAATGCCTGAAAAGGGTTTAGCCGATCCGCTCTCGTTCGCGAAAGATTTCATCGCCGGTGGTGTGTCCGCCGCCGTCTCCAAGACAGCGGTAGCCCCGATCGAGCGTGTGAAGCTGCTTCTCCAGGTACAGCATGTATCTAAGCAAATCGCCGAGGACCAGCGCTACAAAGGTATCGTTGACGCTTTCGTCCGCATCCCGAAAGAGCAGGGTCTGCTCTCATTCTGGCGTGGTAACCTTGCCAACGTCATCAGGTACTTCCCCACACAGGCTCTTAACTTCGCCTTCAAAGACAAGTACAAGCAGGTGTTCCTCGGTGGTGTAGACAAGAACACCCAGTTCTGGCGCTACTTCGCCGGTAACTTGGCTTCTGGTGGTGCCGCTGGAGCCACATCTCTCTGCTTTGTATACCCACTCGACTTCGCCCGTACACGTTTAGCCGCTGATGTCGGTAAAGGTGATGGACAACGTGAGTTCAGCGGTCTCGGAAACTGCCTGACCAAGATCTTCAAATCGGACGGTATCAGCGGTCTCTACAGAGGATTCGGTGTATCCGTACAGGGTATCATTATCTACCGTGCAGCCTACTTCGGATTCTATGACACCGCCCGTGGCATGTTACCTGACCCTAAGAACACACCGATTGTAATCAGCTGGGCCATCGCTCAAACCGTCACAACAGTTGCTGGTATCATTTCATATCCATTCGACACTGTACGTAGGCGTATGATGATGCAGTCTGGACGTGCTAAGGCTGATATCCTATACAAGGGCACACTTCACTGCTGGGCAACCATCGCCAAGACTGAGGGTGGCGGTGCCTTCTTCAAGGGAGCCTTCTCGAACGTACTCAGAGGCACAGGTGGTGCTTTCGTACTTGTCTTATACGATGAAATCAAGAAACTCCTCTAAATAATGTAAGAATTGTTACCATTGTGATTTAAAATCGCTACAATAGCCACTCCTTCAAATCATGTATTATTAGATCAAAAATGCATCCTAGTAACTTATTTTAGTTAAATAAAGTGTTATACTATGATTCCAGTTTGTAATTGTTTCATTGCAAAATTTTCACATTACATAACATCTATCCATTTTAACAATTGAATTGAATTTTTCTAAGTTTGAATTTAGAATCATCTATCAGTCTGTGCCAGTTGTTATGTAACCTCATTCCATTCTGACACATGGCTGGTAGGCCAAGGTTTTAGCAAACTGTTCTATAATAGTTATGTAATACTTCGGCAGCATAACCTATATTGTGGTAAAGTGTAGTGAAATTAAGCATTGTGTATCTTGTGATAAGCTGTTATGTAACAGGCTTTGTATGTTTCTGTGCGTGACATAGTCCACAATTTATCATTAAAACAGTAGGTAACATTTGGTGTATGTTGTTCGGTAGGGGTGGACTATAAACATTGTCCTCGCGTGTGAGTTTTTTGTTGAGAAAAATTCATACAATGAGTGAATAAATTAAGTGAATACAGATTGTTCTTTTATTACTGGCTGTTACCCGCTGTTGCTGGCTCAAAGAGTAATTTTGTTAAACCAGTTTGATCAAGTTTAGAGTAGAACTTGACCTACTTGTATAAGTAGTAAGTTCACAGTATAGTGAAGTCGAGTCTTAAGTCCTAAGTAATCAGTACCTTATACTAATAGTAGGTCGACGCAGTTATCGCTAAATAATGATTAATTTGATATAGATTTCTGAAGTTAAAGTTTGTCTACTGTCTGTAGTTAACGCCAGTGTTTAGTACGCATTTAAATTAAAACACTTAAACGGTTTGAAAAGACGAATATATTAGCTTATCTTATTTTGACATTAGAGACAACATCTGACCACGGCTGCTGCAAAGCATTTGAAATGTCGGGCCGTACCAAGGTAAAATAATTTTCAAAAAGTTTATCTTATAATACGCGTTTTAAACCGTTAGTGTTGCATTTAACAGAGTTTTCTTTATTACTTAAAGCATAATCAAAGGTTTAGGTTGTTGGTATAGTTGGTTCCACGAATACGACCTCAACAGTCATTGAACCTCTCACAAAATGGCGGATCTGTCAAAATTTATTGACCCTCTGGGTGTGACGTCACCTGCGATGACGTAAGAGACGCAGGAATTGTCTGCAGTGACGTAGGTAAATTATATAGGAATTTGAATCTTATTATGTCTTGGTAGATAAAGCTGAATAGTTTGTGTATTTGAACGCGCTAATCTTAAGGAACGAATAAAAAATACTTTTATGAGAAAAAAATTGTGTTACAACAATTATCGAGGAAGGCCGAACTATACTATACGATAAAACATCGCGCTCTGACTAACACGAGCAAAGAAACAGTGGGAAATTTAAAAAAAAACGGGAATATGTTTGTGGATTTCCGATGCGTACTCTGCGAAAGAATGATTCCTCTTAAATTATCTAAAAAAATGTCAGCGACAGAATATATCTTTCTTTTAAGATTAACTTGCAAGAACGACGGGACGAGACGACGAACGAGAGATGAGAAGGAGGTTTTCAAAAACAAATTTGGTAAAGTAATTGTTGTAGAACCTAGTACTCACCAAAACTACTAAAATCAAGTGATTACAGTTATGGTCTTTAGCTAACTTACTACTGAAGTGGGGTTGAGGTTCGATTTACTCTATATAAAAAAGACACACATTTGCTTTTGGGCTAAATAAAACATGCCTGAGCCGGATACAAAACAATATCTTATTTTAAGATACATCAAGACTCATTATGAGCGTTTACTGATTTATCGTTAGTACTCTTAAATTAATAAATTATTTTCATTAGAGATGCGCCGAGTAACACTTTTGTAAAACTCAGTACTCGTTACTCGGCCCAATTTTTTTTTCAACTGAGTACTCAGTTCAATTAAATTCCAATTGCTTTAGAATTAGATAGCTATTTAAAAGAAATTTTATTGTCAAAAAACACCTTCCGAGTGATGATAGGGCACTAACCAATGCATCCAGAGCTGGAAAGTGTAGCAAGAGTATTTCTGTGTCCACCTGCAATCACTTAATTCGGAGGTCGGTAACTTCTACGAGGAAAAGAGAAATAGGCTGTCACAAGAACGTGCACAGATCCTTCTGTTCCTGCATCATAACTCACCTTTATTAAATTTTAAATATTAATTATTGTCATTACAGCTCTCGTAATTTCTCTCATTACTACCCATTCATTAGCATAATTTTAATTTTATTAATTGAGATTGTCAAAGATTAGATACTGTCTATAGTTTACGCGAGTAGTACACATTTAAATAAAACACTTTAACGGTTTAAAACGCGATATATTAGTTAAACTTATTTAATTAATTATAAATAAGTTTAACTAATATATCGCGTTTTAAACCGTTAAAGTGTTTTATTTAAATTGTCAAAGATTTCCTAAATTCTATGCGAGTATCAAAAAGCCCGCCGAGTACCGAGTATAACCCGAGTACTCGGCACATCTCTAATTTTTATGGAATCTCACATGTACTTAATAAATAAACATTTGAGTAATTAAAACTGAATTTAGCTTTTATGTACAAACTAGCACAATAGTTGAAAGTGTTGTTTGTAGTTACGACTTGTACATAGAAAAACACATTTAACGGTTTAAAACGCGGTGTATATTGTATTACTGAATTTACTATCGTGGTCGTTTGATGAGCAGACAATTCGCCTTAAATGAAACAGACATTTAAATGTGTCTGCACCGTGTAGGGACAAGATAACCCAGGCTTATTATGTCATGGATTACTGACACTTTTAGAGGTAATCCCTCAAAATTTCCCTTGACACTGTGGACAAGGTCAGACTCGCAGAGACTAATATTATTATATAAGCAATAAGTACCGCATAGCAACAGATTTGACTGGCTTCTTTTACGTTAAGTCGTTTTTATTTTTAGATTAGGTGTTTGAAGGTTGTTTTAAGATTTTTTTTTTAATTATATATATAATATATATTTTTAATGATACGAGGACAGGCAAGTATGGGATGGATGGTAGATACCCCAGCGTATAGTTATTAAAATTATTTTCCATACTGTAAAAATAAAAGAAATGCTTTCAACCTTAGTTCATTATTCCAATACAATGTGTTATAGATAATTAATTCAAAATTTAACACAAAGGTTACAACAGGTTAGTGCCCAGTAGTACAGCTATGTGCACAACTAACAAGTTGGTCAGATTTCTGCGCCCTATACGAACGAAACAATTTAATGTTGCAGCGAAATTCGAACCCAGGACCTCTCGAGTTTAAGCAACACGTTCAACCATAGAGCTACGGAGGCGGTATTGTTTTATATGTGTAGGGGAAAATATAGTTTTGGAAATATAGTATTCTATATTTTACATCAGTATGGCTGTCACGATGAAAAAAAATGCGTATTGACTCCGATTCATATATGAGGCTGCTAGATCCAGAGTGGCCTAATAACAAAAAACATGATTTTCGATAAGGAGGAAATTAAAACTGCGCAATGAACTTAGGCGCAAATAGAATAGAAAGAAATTTGTAGTAGGTATTATTTGTGTAAGAATTATGTAACAATTGTCGGTCACTGTGATTTTGTTGATTAGCATTTTTAGACTATGAAAATTTAAATAAGCTAAGTCGTATAATTGCAGTTAGGCTACTCTGGCTCTAGCGGCCTTATAATACCATGATGTACAATACGATATTATAGTACGGTTAGCAACGTAAGATTAAACGTATGTTGTCTTCGTAACAATTCCGCGAATTAGTGTTAACCGACCCTTGTAAAGTCCAACGGCGATAGTATGAATGATGTAAGGAAATTCTTTGAATACGGTTTTTTTAAATGAGAACAGACAAGCGAGTGCTTCGCTTGTGGACAAAGGCTGTCTACCTATTTTGGCTTTGGATATTCGACGCGTATGTATTTTGCGGGTAACGTAGCTCCATTTGTAAAGGAGCCTTGTAGTTGCGGGTTTGACTCCCGCCCTTGTTATATAATTTGCCAAACGACATTTTTTTATTTAAATATTAGTATAAGTATAGTAAGTAGTAGATATTTTAATAAAACATTCTTAACGGTTTCAAACGCGAAATATGTTTCTTAACTAACTTAAAATTGATTTCAACTAATGCCCGAAGTTTGGTATGCTGTAGGTACAGCAGCCGTGGTCACGGGGAGACTAAATATAGAGTTCCCCTAATGTCAAAGTCAAATCTTCTTGTGCCATTTGTTTCGTTGTAGTTAAAGTAAATTGTCAATAAGCTAAATTATATATTTCAAGTTTTAAACCGTTAAAAGTGATTTATTCAAATAACTGTGGTATTTTGTGATTCTGAATTTCTACTACCACCCCAGTAGTTTGAAACGTAACACGAAAAATTGCTAGCAGAAGTGGGTGCGGTCGTTGGATCGAGTCCTGCCCGCTTATTATTTAAATAGTTAGATTTCATTAAACTATCGTTATTATGTTCCGATTTTCATCAGTATGACGTCAGCTAAATATTTTACACATTAGTGATAATGAACAAGTTGATAGATAACAGTCTTATCTCCACGATAAAAAAACCTGTTTACAGTTATGTCTGTACGTTTAAGTGACAAACATTTAACAGTACCTACCAATGATTTACTCTTCAGCCCCTGTCAAAAAAGCAATGTACAGCTAATAAAATGTATGGGTTTTGGCTTCGATAACCACCAGGTCCAACATATTTCTCAAAATGACATAGGTCGTAATTTTCGACGTGTTAGGGAGAAAATTTCAAATTTATTCCACATTTTAAATGGATTAAATAATATGTAAAATACTGTCTGCGCGAGTAGTACACGTTTAAATAAAACACTAACAGTTTAAAACGCGTATTATATTAGTAATCATTCTCCCAAGTGACAACTGCTACTACAAAGCATCCGAAACGTCGAGCCGTAGTTAAAATCATTTGTAACTAAGTTTAACTAACATATTTCGCGTTTTAAACCGTTGAAGTGTTTTATTTAAATGTGTACAACACGTGTAAACTACAGACAGTATTTATTAAAGATGTACCCAGTCTAAAAGTATTTTTTTTTGTTTAATAGAAAATCACTTGCAGATAGATTTAGTTTAGTTATTGTCCTATATTGGGCGTGCTCCTCTTCATAAAGGCTTATTACCCAAACGATAAAAACGTATTCCTTGAAAACCGGATGTAACTTGAAGCCAGGTCAAATTACTAGTCAAACATAGCGTTGTAATACAATTGTGTCACGTGTAATTTTGACCTTGTAGTAGAAACCAGTCTACATTAGGGATTTTTAAAATTTTCCTCGAATATTTCAATAGGAGAAAATTTTGCTTTAGACTTAGGCATTTTAAAAATCAAAAAAGATTTACTTACTTAGACTTACTTAATATGAGAAGTGTTATTTTGTTTTATAAGTATGTAGCTTAGTCTGTAGTTTTTAAGTTGTGTGTAAATATTTAAAAAAAAATACTTCTATGTTTCGTGGCATCTCAAATAACCACAGATAACTATATAATCATAATATAACTGTATAAATTAATAATATTGGTTCGTGACCCGGATATAATTTTGAAAATTCTTACTACCAATTTAATTTTCAAATTTCCAGACAAAGTCCAATATGCTTCAGAATATAAATTGATTAAATATAAGTCTCCCCGTGACCACGGCTGCTGCAAAGCATCCGAAACGTCGGGCCGAAGTTAAAAATCATTTTCAAATAAGTTTAACTAATATATCCCGTTTTAAACCGTTAAAGTGTTTTATTTAAATATAAATTGATTTTAAACATTCTGGGTATAGTACCCACGACCACAATTTAATACATCGCTACCGTTACACCAAAGTGTCCGTCAAAAGTTATATTAGTAAGATAAAATACATTTATTTGTATCTCGTTTTAAACCGTCAATTACGTAAAATCTAGATAAGTTGGCATGGGTGGGCTCTAAGTTCATGACCTACCGGGGCTCGCCAAGGCGCATCGATTGATCAGGCGTGCCAACCGTCTGCCGCATACTTACGTAAGGACCAGATACGTAACTATTTTCTGAATGGGGTATAGTACAGGAGCAATATACAGTGTGATCTTTTAATTGGGACAGTAAATTGATACAAGAAAACTGACTTATGACCATTTAGTCTTTTTTTTAATTTTCACCCTTTTTTTTCAATTGTGCGTTGTCTATAATTGGTCATTGGAACGGATTAAATCACGGATTTTTATTTAATCTACGGCCCGACGTTGGTTTGCAGGAATTGTAAATATTTTACCTAAAACACTTGGCGTTTTACACCGTTAATAGTATTTTATTTAAATGTGTACTACTCAATGTCTTATAGATGTTTTGAGATGTCTTCAAACTATGTATTGAGAAGGTTTTACCTAAAGTTTACGACTCAGGCAGTACTACAATCGGCACTACTGAGTCCTACACGTCATCGTCGAACTTTATCAACTATACAAGCACCTCTCGCGCAATGTAATTTCAACCTTACCAATTTCGTATGAAGGTCTTACCTTTTAACGAGACAAAACAAGGTACCTTATATAAAATGATTCCGGGAAACAATAAATTCTATCGGTTAAACATGGCACAGAAGTGTGATCAACCTCTTACCTTTTAAATAAAACACTTTAATGGTTTAAAACGCGATATATTTTAGTTAAACTTGTTTGAAAATTATTTTTAGACTCGTTGTCGTTGTCTCCCCGTGACCACGGCTGCTGCAAAGCATCCGAAACGTCGGGCCGTAGTTAAAAATAATTCTCCGTTTCATTTTAAACCGTTGCAGTGTTTTATTTAAATGTGAACTCGCGTAAACTACAGACAGTATTTAACTACTTGTCTGTAAATTTAATTGAACACTGAAGTGGACGCTAAAATGTGTTCGCCACACACCCCACAGGAGAAACGAGATTAAAGAAACATAAGATTTTAAGGTTTTTTTTACTAAAAGTAGCTTATTTCATGTTGTTCAAGCCCGAGAAACAAAGTTCGTAATCTAGAAAAAAATAAATTTCTACACAACGACAGTTACATTTTGCCAACACGTGACTCGCGTTATCATTGTTTGATAAGAATACGCTAAATCAAAAATTGACTTTGAATTATCAAATTCCTTCTCTATATTTAAACTTATATTGTATTCTAAGATTTACTTTAAACAAGAAAAAAAAACACAATAATCCATTTAGAATTATATTTACGGGTTCATCGGTGTAATTCTATGGCATATTTTCAAGTGAGTCATTCTAGATACACATAAGGCGAACAGTTTTTAGATCGATTAAAGAAGAATCACTCTTTTGTACATATTTTTCTTCGCTAATATTGGCCACATCGCCCTGTAACTGTGACAAGCGAAGATACAGCGAGAAATTTAGAAAAATTGGGATAATTTTTCATCGCCATAAGTTTCCGACGCATACACTGCCAAAACGGTGCTAAACACCCAAAAAATATGTATGAAAGAATGAATCCTCTTTAATTGATCTAAAAAAAAGTCCGCGACGCTATATGTCTATCTTTTAAGATTAACTTGCAAGAACGACGGGAAGGGACGCGACCGATGTCGTCACCAGATTAAGTTTATAAAGATGAAGCGGTTTGCTAAAACGAATTTGGATGCCCAAAGTAACGATTCTCGCGGATTTGTCTCTGACACAGCTAATATTAGTATAGATGGCAAAAGAACCTTTGCCATAACACCTAGTTTATCTCAAAGATCCTTCTACAATGGTTGCATAACTATATCAAGACTATATATTAAAAGACCTAACGTTATCAATTAGTAGATGGACTATTAGATAACGTGTCTTACCCTTATCTCTACGCGCGTCTTATGAAGACAATTAGGTTATTGCTTGACGACATACGAATAAAACATTCGTATGATTTTTTTTTATAAAATAGAAGGACAGACAAGAAGAGACTTGATGGCAGATGAAATATCCCATACAACATGAGGCCGCTAAAGGAGCCGAACTCCCTCGAAGCACCGTAGCGGGCTGGTGGTGTGTTTGGTGGTTCTGGTCGACTATATATTTTACCACACTCCCCACGTCACTATTGCACGACCTGGGCGTGCATTAGGCATTCACAGCTACAGTTAAGAATGGGGTAGCCGGACTGCAATTTTATTACTTGACTTATTTATTATAGTCTAAAAATGTTAATCTACAAGAGCACAGTGACCGAAAATTGTTAACATAATTCTTACACAAATAGTAGTGCAAATTTTCGCCTAAATTAATTGCGCATTTTTCCTCCTTATTGGAAATCATGTTTGTCATTAGGCCACTCTGCCTCTAGCAGCCTCACATGTAATCAAGATTCGCTGTTCTTTTGGCGTTTGATATTCAGAAATCCACAGATTGACAGAGATAAAACTTTTCGGCTTTATCATTTGTGGACGGCAATTTGAAATTCCTACTATCCATTTAATATATCCAGATTTCCATTATGTCTGAAAATAAAGTTTGTGACGATAAAGAAGGATGACAAATCCATCATTAAATACTGTCTATAGTTTACGCGAGTAGTACACATTTAAATAAAACACTTTAACGGTTTAAAACGCGATATATTAGTTGGTTATATTAGTTAACTTAGTTAAAAATCATTTTTAAATAAGTTTAACTAATATATCGCGTTTTAAACCGTTAAAGTGTTTTATTTAAATCCATCATTGTTTGAAGTCTTTTCACGTCCTTTGACAATGTAAAGAAATCGTGTCTCTCGTTCATTAAGATCAAGTACATGTAAAAATAGTCACGTGGTGAGAAATAGTTATGTAAGGGCAGTGAAAACCATGGCACAAGAATAAGAGGTATCCGTTATAAACTATTTACAATATAATATTTATTATATACCTATACACTAGCTGACCTGGCAAACGTTGTTTTGTGGATAGGACAAATGATTAAATTTCTAAAATGGCTATTAAAAAAAGGATTGATCGTAGAAGGGTAAAAATTGAAGATTGTAGGTATGTATTTTTGTATGTTGTATCATAAAAAATAGAAATTAAAAATTTTGTCTAAAAAATAAAATATAAAAATTAGGGGTGGACTACCCCTTGCATTTAGGGGGATGAAAAATAGATGTTGGCCGATTCTCATAGATACCGGATGAGCACAGAATTTCATCAAAATCGGTCAAGCCGTTTCGGAGGAGTATGGCAACTAGAACTGTGACACGAGAATTTTATATATTAGATAATCTAATTAAAACTTTTTACTATCTGAAACAGGCCATTAGCCCCCTATTGCGATAGCAGGTACCGGAATACCAGGCATACCATAAAACGCATTGCGCCATGCGCGAGTATTGGCTTTTCGCCAAAATTTCTACGCACTCCGCACAAGGTTACCCTTTCAATGCGGGTCAAATGATTGTTAAAATAAAACTTATATAAGTCTATGTTCACATTGACAGTGTCAAAGTCCATGCAAACGTCAAAATTGACACACATTTGCAGTTTACCTTATAATAACGTCTAAAAGAAAAGTTCTTGGTTCTTCCTTAACTTTATATATTACATGATTACAGTTATAAATATAAGGCACGCGAAACTTCTGCTAGAGGCAGAGTGGCCTAAAAAAAAATTAAAAGAGGAAGAAGAAGAGTAAGAATTGTGTTGTAGAGTAACATTTTTAGACTATAAAAATATAAATAGATAAAATTGCAGTTAGGCACTCTGCCTCTACCGCCCTCATATCTAGACGATGCACGATTTCGTGGCAGCCTGATGTGATTTCCCTTAACGCCTTCCTTGATATACACTCCAACCAACACAAAAATAATTATTCAATTCGAACCAGTAGTCCCTGAAGTTAGCGTATTCAAACAAACTCTTCAGCTTTATATTAGTATAGATATAAATACTGTCTGTAGTTTACGTGAGTAGTACACATTTAAATAAAACACTTTAACGGTTTAAAACGCGATATATGTTAGTTAAACTTGTTTGAAAACTATTTTAACTACTACGGTTTTCGTCTCTTCATGACCAAGGCTGCTGCGAAGCATCGGTTAAAATAATTTTCAAACAAGTTTAACAAACATGTATATCGCGTTTTAAACCGTTCAAATGTTTTAAATTGTAATAAATATTAGAACAAAAACTTTAATAGGTACATACGAGAGCTTGACACTAAATAAAACACCAATATAACTATGTATAATATTTATTTGAAAGTATCTACAATAAAACAGTTATTTTAGCGTTAAACTTAACTAATGCAATACTTGGAATGATTTATAATCCAATCAGAATTAATCTTAAATAATTTAAAAGACTTTCAAATTCAATTCAACAGATGATATTTGTGTTAACAGATAACTTAAATTATTATTACATTCTCACAGGACTTATTCGCCTCCGAACCATAGACAATTAATTAGATTTTTTTCATATCGTCGGTTTCTTCATACTTCCGGTTTACGCGTAGGGTTTTCCCTGGAAAAGAAAGGCAAATTAATATTTTTTATAATAGAAGGACAGACAAATATAGGGGTCACTTGACGGAAGGCCAAATAAACAAGATGCAGTGTCGACCTATTTTAGCTTCGGATATTTGGGAATCCACAGACTAAAATCGAAAGGCGATTAAACGCAGTTTTTTATCTGTGGAACGTGGTTCGTGACTTGAAACTCGATAATCTTAATTTTAACATCCAGATTGCCTAGCCTTCTAGTTCTAATACAATTAAATATTTCCGAAATTTTTTAATTTTCTTAGAACCAAGTTGGACCATATGGAACCCAGACCCGTTGATTATTAGTTAAATTTTACATTACTAAAAATTTTAATATTAAATTGTAGTTACTATGCGGCCGCCATTTTGAAATTAAACTTTTTATGTCTGAAGATAATAAAACTTTGAAAACGACCATTTTTCACGCACGTGATGGCATTCTATATAATAAAAATATATTTAGGTTGAAAAACATTTACGATACGGGCGGGTCTTGAACCGACAACCACAGCGTTCTTATGACACGATAGTTCAATTGGTTAGAGTAGCACGGAACGCTATAGATGCCGGTTCAAGTCCCGCCCGCGTCATCGATTGAAATAGATTTTTAATTAAAATCAGAAGTGTTTGTCGCAGTGAGAAAATAACTGAATAGACTTTGTTGTGATGCGTGACTGCGGATCACAAGTGCAACTAATAATAGTGGTCGGTGTTGCCAGAATATGCGACGCGAAGGACAGTTATCGTCGAAATGTTTTTGATTTAGCACGTGTATTGTGGATGAAAAGGAAAATGGCGTATATATACCGGATTGTTTGGAAAGTTATTTCTTTTTTTTAAATGGGCCATTGGCCTGATTTTTATAAAGTACTTTGTTTTATTTGGCAGGTGTTAAGCAATCTCTAAAAAATAGTAAATTTGAATACTCATACATATTTGCTGAGATATATAAAATAATTAAAATTGTGCGCCTTTATTTTCGAAATAACGCTGCAATACGGCCAGTGACGTCACGATATTGGATATCGGTGTATGTCGATTAAAAGATCTACAGTGCTCTCCAAACTTTTTGGCCGGGCTGAAGTCAACGCGGGTGGTTGAGCAGAACGCAAAAAGCCTCGACTGTTTTCTTAAAATTGACAGTATCATGCGCAAGATGGCGATCACGCTAACTTCAGCCCGGCCAAAAAGTTTGTAGAGAACTTACATGCGTTTTTTACAAAACATTTACACATTATGAATAGTGAGTGAAGTAAATACTGTCTCTAGTTTAAACGAGACTTAACTTAAGCGAGTTTAACACTTTTGATGTTAAACTTATTTGTCAATTATTGTTACGAAGTTAAGCCCGACGTTTCAAATAAGTTTAACTAATATATCGCGTTTTAAACCGTTAAAGTGTTTTATTTAAATGTAAGGAATCAATCAAACTGTATTTCTTAGATCGAGGAGGACAGAGAAAGATAAAGTTCACTTGAGGCGTAATACCCCAGCTACATAACATCTAAACAAGATGTGTTGTCGGCCTATTTTGTTTTTAGATATTTGGAAATCCAGACTGAAATCGAAACGCAATTACGGCTTTTTCATTCTTATCGCCCATTTAATATCCAGATTACCAGACATAGTCCAACATGTTTCAGAAAAATTATAAACTAATTGTATAAAATGGTGGATCCGGAGGAGATTGCAATCACGACCCGTTGATTATTATTTATTACTCATACATAAATACCATTACAACAACAGGCCCTTCAAATTATCATTTGTTTGGTGGCTTTTATAATTAAATTAGTATATTTTCTTGGTATAATATATTGTATTATCGAGTGATCCGTTGCCAAAACAAACCGCTACATGGCTTACATGCCCAGTTGCTTGATGTAAATGAAACATAAATAGAAAAAAAAAATGATGGCTGATAATCCAAGTGTCGTGAGTTTCATTTCCACCAGGTCCAGGTTAAATGGGTTGAAGGATATTTAATTCCCTTCCAGGTCTAGGCCTTGAAGAGTTAATCTATGAATTGATTTTAGTCTGTGGATCTACTAAATGTCCAAAGCCAAAAAAAGTTGACAACTCTTGCTTAGGTTGAAGGGATGGTTTGTATCTTCTTTTTGATATCTTAAGCTATTTTTCTCTGTTCTCTAGTAAAAAAAAGAGTCTTACCCAAGTACGGGCGATCCATATAAGAGTCTCATTACTCAATCTGGGTCCGATGAGTGGGTTCATCTGGGCCATATACGCACACAGCCAACTGAAATATACAAATTCGAATGATGAGACAAAACAAACTAACAAACAATTGTAATAGTATTAAGTCATTTTTAGTATAAAGCTGATCTGGTTAACAATCTTTAACCATGTGAAGTTACATATTTAGAAAAAAATTATTAAAACATAATCATTTAGTCTTCTTTATAGATTATTTCAAGAAGCTAATGCTTGTTGCCTTCCTCAATAAATAGTCCAAAAATTAATTACCAATTAGAACCAGTAGTGCTTGAGCATGTTCAAACAAACTCTTCAGCTTTATAATATTATTAATATCAGTTTGACATAATTTGTTAACATGAGAAAGAATTGAGACTCAAGTGCTGTTGCTTAAATGTGTCAAAGTAAATGTCATTGAAATTATTTATAAGTAAGATCAATTTGGCCTTAACATTTACATATTGTTGTAAAAAGGTATAATTTGTAATAAATTTATAAATTGCGAGAGAGGAGAGGTGCATGTTTCAATGTCATTTTTTTACAATTTAAACATATTTTTAATTTATATAAATGCTAAAACATTTCAGTATATTGCAAGTATTCATGTTATTTTTATTATCTGTCATAAAATCAATCATATCATATCCTCTGAGAAAGCCCTAAGGTCACACATTGTCTGTTTAATTGTATAGCTGTTCTTCTTTATTAACCAGTAAGTACCTTAAACATCAATCTTATTTTCTATAAGGGATGCCCCCCACAGCAGGTCAGGTGATCAGATCACACCATCAGCTAACCATTTCACCCATAAAATCAATCTTAAAAATCATGTTTGTTTTCTTATTTATCAATAGTTTACCTTCATAGATTGTGTGCTTTGAAACCATAACTGACATTGTATTTTACAATTGAACATACGTTTTACTTCATTTATAATGTTATAAGTTTAATGTCTACAGTGGATACCGATAAAGTCGCGTGATTGTCAACTTTTGGACAGCACTTGTGGCACTTTCTTAATGAGGCAGCACTTGAGACGTAAATTTTGAACTGTTAATTAAATATTAAAATTCTTTATAACAGGTCATTTCATTGCTAACAACAAAGTCTAAGCTAAGGAAGAGAAGTTTTAACAGAAATACTATTAAAGAAATAGCTTGCAACAACCTTCTCTACACATTGTGAGATTGATAGTAATATGGTGAAATGTGAACAGTAAAATTAAAATACCGCTTATCAATCACTAGCATTACTCATAACGTTACTACTTGAAAAAGGGATGACATAGGGAAAATTATTGTTTTTCCTAAAATAACGATGGAAACAAGGAAAGGCCTAATCGTTGTAAGTCATTGAGTCATAGTAACATATTTAGATTACTTACAATAGCCAACACGTTGCAGCAGTTAACATTAACACCACCTGGATGATTCTGAAATGTTTAATTGTTTATATTAAGACGGGGATACAGAAATAAGCAATTGAAAATAGGCGTAAGTGTAAGGTCATAACTTACCCTCTGTTTGGCCCTTTAGGGGCGAAAAATGGGCACACAATACCCACCACACCCCATAATACCGTAAATACTGTGATGGGAACAAATGAGGCACCCATTTTCACACTATATAGGTGTTATTTTGCAAAAGTTCCTCAATAACACAAATATCAGCTGCCCAAAGATGGTACTCGTTCAACAATGTTGGCAGCCCTGCATGACGACAGTCATATGACAATTTTATCGGATACTCGTACCAGCACTATGATAGAAATAGAATAACTATTTTTTTTTTTGGTATCAATATTGATACATTTTTTTATTGAAAGTAACATAAAAATAAATAAAAATTGTAAAAGACACATTTTACATAAGTTAAAAGTTAGTTTAAATAAATATTACTCAAAAGCATTATTTCTAGATATATATTTATGCCTTCCTAAAAAAGAATGTACTATTTTTCCAATGGATTAAAAAAGAAAAAAAAGTATTACACTGTCAAAAGTGTACGTTTCGTGTATAATGTCGTTATTTTGTTTACAAAATTTTTGAGTATTATATATTTTATATTATATTTTCAAAAAATATGTAGAGCTAATATTCGATGTCCGGGCCGTTGGGTATCGAAAATTATGCTTCATTTATCCTTTGGTTAGGTGTTTTATCCCTGTATGTAAGTCTCCTAACAATCACAGTTCTTGGAGTGGTATTTGTTCTGTAAGTTATTTTTTATAGTGGATTCTTAGAGGTAAAGCGATAGAAAGCTGATGTGGTTAATAAATGGAAAAAAAACGGCATGTCTTTAGGAAAATTGCAAAATTATTTTTAGATTACTAAATAGATTATAGGGCACTTCGACATTTATTGGCTAATGTATTTTATAAAGGAAATATATTTCGGATAATTTTAAGTAACGTTTACTTTATTTTTTTCATCATGTTGGCTATAATTGTCTAATTCAAGCATCGTATTTTCACTATGGCCACCCCGGTGCAGTCAATAGTCACTCGATATTGTCAAATTTAAATATTTTAACGTTAAATCTTTTCAAATGATTTGAAAAAGCATAATTGTTAGCATTGTATGAAATGGTTGATTATTTATAATTTAGAAGCATTTAGATTTAGTGGTGATACTTGTTTAAAATAGCTTGAGATAGTTTAAAAGTGAGCAAGTATGGATGACACTCAAATGAATAAAACTGTAGATGCGACTGCTACGTAAGTATCGATAGAATCTTTATGTGAAACTTTTGTTTTGCTAATGAATTTCTCGTCCTGAAATCCGTTTTAGCCTTTTTTAAAGCAGAAATTATGCTCTTACATTCTTAGAATAATAAATACTTAGAAGATATCATTAAAATTGATATAAACATTAAAAAAATCTAAAGCGTTTATTGTATGGAGTTTGTAAATTTGTGCATGAATATAAAACTGAGCATAGAGCGAGATTTAGAATAGAAGAAGGGAATATTAATTAATTTATTAAAAACCAATCAGACATACACACATTGGAAATAAATATTCCTATACCTACACAAGCTGTTTTCTTTTTCTTATTGCTATGTTAGACATTAGCTTTTTACTATTATTACATTTAATTGGAAGTACAAATTGAAGACTGGGTCAACATACTGCATTTGTGCTCATTGATGTAAAGTTTATCTAGCATTGATGTCTTATAAATTTCAGGAGAAAGCGGCGGTCATCCATATTAAAGAACCAGAGACCACCACGCACACCATTTTCTGAACTTGAATTCAATGTAGCCACACCCACAGATACAACTAAGAATCGCCGTGTTAGCTTCTCTAAACGAACTGGTGTCGTGTGAGTCAATTCATATGATTAAAGTATAAATGTTATCTATAGTATATATACCACTACTAATTGTGACAACAATTTAAAAACAAAATCATTTAAGCATTTTATAGTATCTGATAAATTCTAAATACCATTGTGTATGCAAATCCTAAGAATCTCGAATATTGTTTTAGGGAATTTGAAACTAACGAAGTATCAACAGCCTGGAAGAATTTCTATGAAGAGCACAATAGGAGTCTGGAAACCTCTGGAAATGATGATAGCGTTAAAGCACCAAGACCTCCTCCTATCAGCCAATTAGGGAGGCACATATTTGATGACCAAGAGTTTGAGGAAATAGAAACTGTAGACTTTTGCGCAGCTATAAGACCGACACAATCTTTACCACAAGAATTCCAAAACTCTATTAGTAATGCCAACTTCACGGACCATTTGGCATCCTTACAATGCACTACAGAAAAGCCCATATTGCCACAACAGAGGTTTGAACTGAGCGAGCTAACGGATCAGCAAAGTAAACTATTTAGAAATGATCTTACTATACCCACTATGGCAGAGATGTCAAATCAAATGAACGTAAATTTTTCTCTTACGCAAAACAAGGGTGATGACTTAGATGAAATTCAGAGGGACTTGGCTAGAAGAGCACAACAGAACATTGTAGGCCCCACAGATTTTGGTCTATCTGAATATATTGAAATTGATATAAATTCTACCAAAATTGAAATATCAAATGATGATAATATGTCAATTACAGATACTATCCAGAGTCCAAAGGTACAAGAAATTTCACAGGCCCTATCCAAAAAGAATGTAGCCAATTACAGTTTGGATGACAAAGAAAATATATTAGTTAACCCATACGCACCTATTAGGGAATCTGATAATTTTGCTATTCATGAGGAAGTTTTGGTTTTTGATGGAAAGAAATTAACTATACAAAAAGAATGTAAGTCAAAAGCAGAGATGCCATTTACATGTGATTTACCAAACTTTGTATCAGATTCTAAGCCACATTCAATTATAACTAAGGATAATAATTCCATATATAATGATGAAAATATGCCAATCCCAAAAGAAATGCCATCGAGACGGAAGACAATAGTTTTTGATGACAATATGGGTGATATATCTACGACTCAAGTAGTTCCTGGTAAAGTTATTGAACAAAGAAGAAGAACTATTGTCTTTGAAAATGATTGTGATGTTTCGACAACTCAGGCAGTGCCTACAAACATAATTGTAGATATGGTTGAAAAAGATAAGCCTTCCCAGTTAGAGTTATGTAGAAATACAACTGTTTATGATAACAACTGTGATATATCTATGACGCAGGCAATTCCTACAAATATAGTAAGTGCATTAAACAATGAAGCACTATATACAGAGCCTATAAAAGAGAGAAGACGAACTGTCATTTTTGACACTGACTGTGACATATCAACCACTCAAGCTATACCCGCCAACATTATTACAACAACAAATGGAAAATTTAAAACCTTTGAAGAAAAAAGAACAATTGTCTATGACAACGATGTAGATATTTCAACAACGCAAGCTATACCGACACACATAATTGATGCAAATACTGAGGCAGAAAGAAGAAGAACAATTGTGTTTGACTGCGATGTATCTATGACGCGGGCGATCCCTACGAATATTCTTGATAACAAAGAACAAAAAGAACGCGGAGGAAGAAGAAAAACCATAGTGTTTGATGACGATTGCAATGTTTCTATTACACAGGCTATCCCAGCTTTGATCTATCAAGACCATGCAGAACCGAAAATAGTTTTAGACAATAAAAACATTTCCATTGTACAAGACAATCCACCAAAACCGGCTTCTAATTCTACACTCAACCAACATGCAAATGATATTTCCATTACTCAAGCCCCGCCACAGAATATCCTTCCAGCTAAGAGGCAAACAATTTTCAATGACAATGATATTTCTATTACACAGGCGATACCCACAAATAATATAAATATCAAAAATAATATACATGACACTAAAATGGATACATCCTTGACAGAAACTCTTCCACCACATGTCTTTCCGACACAAATTGATTCACAAAAACATTGTCCGCCTGTATCGGCAGATATATCAACCATTGAAGCTAATCCTAATCAAATTCTTCCTATTATGGAAGATGTACTTATGCATGAATGCCAACCTACTAAGGAAGCAAATCAAATTAAAGAAATTCATAATGAAGATGACCACTGCCCAACTGCTGAAGAACCTTCAGTGTTTGAGGCAGGAGTTAAACTGCATCCTAATTTAAGTTTGAATAAAACAGATAATCAATTTGAGAACATGCATACTTCATGTAATGACCGCACTGCCCCTGGCTTACTAGGCTCTGATATCAATGGTATTAATCAATCGGTTGATATTTTACAGAAGAATCAATATGAAAACATTAAACAAGATTTAACTAATATGTCACTTAAGACGCCTCATACAGTAAGCCCATGTGACAAATTAGAGGAAGTGGAAGGTAAAAAAACATGCATAAAATATGAGGACCTATGTCATGAGTCCACAAACCAAATCTTAGTCTATCAATCTGCAGATGTCAATATAAAACAAGAAAGTCAGCAGGTCAATAGTGAGAGTGGCGTAGAAAGTAATCATTCTGAGAAAAAGGCATCTGAAGAATCAACAATAGAATACAAAGACGTTACATTAAAAAAATCTTCTGAGGTTTTAGAAAAAGACATAGAAATCGTACCATTAGTAACTGATGATACAATGGAGGCAAAATCAGTATTAAGAAGCATAAGCGTAACTGGATCAGCGTTGTCCCAAACCTCATCTAAATTTAAAAAATCGATACTCAACGAACTCTTGGACATGTCAACTGCCTCGGAGGAGTGTTATGAAGATAAGAACCACATGGCCGTTATAGAATCTCCACTGATAGATAATGAAAGCGTAATGGATCTAGTGGAAACTTCGAATATAGATGATGAAGCTAAAAGTGACCCAGAAGTTAAATCAGACGACGTTTTTATTATAAGAAAAGATAGCGACGAAGATGAAATTAAAAATTTAGAAAATGCCACTTCTGTACAAGAAGTCGATAATAAATTACCCGAACTTGAATTTAGAGAGGAAGACAGTGTTGTCGATGATCTAAAGAATAAATTACAATCACTCAAGACGGCAGCGAAGAATCGTCATTACGAACAGGTTGTTAGCCCGAGCGAGAAGGAAATGGATAGATCAGAATTTAACGATTTTAATAATTCAAGAAAGACAAAGTCTTTTAAGAACGCAGATGATACACGTGAACTTTTGCAAATGCTGTCAGAGTTCACCGATCGACCGTCTCTTCCTCCGACGATAGTAGAAGAAAATGATTTATCAGTAATGGGAGAGAAGATTGAGCAAACTCAAACGGAGCCCAGAAGAATTAGTTTCGCTCCAAATAGACGGTCTGTAGTTCTCAGCAAGGAGGATCTTCTAAAGAACATCTCTATGGCACACGCAGCCTTACAGAGATCTCGGTACTTCGATGAATCCGAGCTGGACGATGCCACTGAGGTGTCTGACGAGGTTATAGAAGTTGACAGAACTGCGAGGAGATCTTTGAGGATCAGCGGTGATGTCGTTAAAGCTCTTCAATTCAACGATACTAATGATGACGTAAGTGTTGAGTTGTCGCCGCTGAAGAAGACCGCTTTCGGCGAAACGTCATACATGAAAGAGACAAGGGAGAAGGCAAAAGTTATTCCAACATACGATGTATCAGATGGCATCAAGGAACTAATGAGTGATTTGGTCAAACCCATGGCGGACGTGTTGCCATTCGAGGCCGGTGTCTTGGACAAGAACACGAAGAAAACACCATCGACGATCAGCACGCAAATTCAAGCGAACTTGGTTACGTCCAGTCAGATTGATATTGATGTTGAGATGCACTCAAATCCGGAGTCTGCGTTTGATGTATTGCAAGACAAGTCCTTGTTGAACCAGATCGCTACTTTGGGTGGTAAAGCGTTAGCTAGGGTATTGAATGGTTCTGATTCCAAACCATCACAGGACGAATTGGAGACCAATGTCAAACAATCACCCAGGAAATCGCCGAGGAGACGCCAAAGCGTACCTGGCGGAGTGTTAGTTTTTGACCACACTAATCCACTTAACAACGTCCTCCTATCGCCTAGAGATTACGTAAACGTTCATCCATACAACCCTATTAAATCTTCAGATACCCTCAATTCTGAGAGAGAACAATCCGCTCAGTTTTCCGCAACATCATCCGGAGAAGATAGAGTAGAAGTGGAGAGAGTCTCAACACAATTCAACGTTAACGTAAAATGCATAGCATCTGGAGACGCCGGGGTGGAGATCAAACCTGAACCCAGCGAATCCTCAGTCAAAAGCAAACCGGTATCAATAGACCGGTCTATAGAAATGAAACTGAATATAACAGAAACTGAAATAAACACAGACATCGCAATGAAACCCAATGCTGAACTTCTAGAAGATAATTCTTCTCTCACACTGGTAGACGATGCATTAGCCCGCAGTACGTTTGATGTAGATTTGGACGTCCCACAATCTGAAGAGGCGAGATCTCCAGTAAGAGTTATTTACAAGATGTATCAGAACGGAGTTCTGTCAGAGAAAGTAGAGTCAGACATCACGTCAACTGACGGAGACTACGAGACGATAGAAAGTAAGCCGAAGAAAAGAAGCCTAAGTCCCAATATAGGGCAAAAGGAAGTGACACCGAAGCCCCAAAGTAAGATGCAAAGGTTGTCTAACAGCCCAGAAGGGGGGAAGAGTCCGCAGAAGAGGTTAACAAAGACGAGAAACAGTCCCAAGAAATCGATCACAGTGCAGCAATTAATGGCCGAATTCAATGTAACGGAGATAGATGGAAATGCTATCTCCGAGGAAGTGAACCACGCGATAGAAGCCCTATCAACAGATACAGATATGTACAGCGTGACCTCAAATGCCAGTGCGAAGGAGAGCGTCAGGTCGGAGTTGATGGCGCTTGGAAGTGACGTTTCGAGGGTAGAATGGAAAAATCCGTGTATGAGCGATCAAAGTTCGAAGAATCTGATTGGGGAGTGCGAGTCGAGTGCGAACGTGGTTGCGAAGATCGATATGTTGCCATTTATGGGGTACGTTAAAAGTTTATTAATGATTTAAAACATATTTAACGGGTTAAAACGCGATTTGTTGTCAAGGTTACTTTGAAGCAGTCGAATCGTCGGGTCGTAACTATTATAACTAATTTGATTCTCGTTTTAAACCGTTAAATGTGTAGCATAAGCGTAAAGATCCTACTTATATTTATTTATTTATTTATTTATTTATTTATTTATTTACAGAAATCCTTACAGCTAAACGTACATGTTATTTTGTAGTTAGGCAATTAATTACGCCAATTACAAGGATTTACAAATAATAATTTAATAGGATTACCCAAGTGACAAGGTTCTATATTATAGGTGAATAAAACGAGAACTGAATTGACGTATCCAGGGATGGGGTGTGTTTTTTGTATGCATGTGTAAGTGTAAGTGAATGTATGTTCTTATTTTTTAAAGGTGCTAATTAGGGCTTTTTTAAAGACTGGGCGTGAAAGATGAAAAATATCTATGGATGAAAATTTTTTATTGTAAATATCGGGCAGTCGGTAAAGAGGGGAATGTTTCAAGTAAGAGGTAGAAGCGTACGGAACGTAAAAAATATTTGTATGTCTAGTGCGAAGGCTTGGGACTTGAAAGAAAATATTACGCAATATGTCCGGGCAGTCAAGTTTGTTATGGAGAATGTCGTAAAAAATCATCATGTCTATTATATCTCTTCTGTCTTCTAGAGTGTTAATATTATGATGTGCACAAGCTTCGTTATAATTATTAGTTTTGTATTGAGTTAAAAAATTTAGTTTCTTTATAAATAGTTTTTGAACTTTTTCCAACCTGTTTATGTGACAAAGGTAGTGTGGCCGCCAGATAGGACTTGCAAACTCAAGAACACTTCGCACATAAGCAAAATATAGAACTTTTAAACATGAGATATCATTGAAAGCGTCAGTAGTGCGGAGCACAAAGCCGAGGGTTTTAAATGCCTTTTGAGTTATATTTTCAATATGAATATTATGTGTTAGTTTGGCGTCATGGGTAACACCTAAGTCGCGTATTTGCTCCGTTTTTGGTATAGTTTGTCCGTTTAATGAGTAGTTATAATCTAGCACACCTTTGAGTTTACGAGTCAGTTGTATAACTTTGCATTTAGCGACATTAACTGAAATTTTGTTTAGTTTATAGTAATTGGATAACCTTAGTAAGTCGTCTTGAAGCTTAAAGCAGTCTTCCAAGCTACAAATTTTTTTATAAATTTTTTTGTCATCTGCGTACAAAACAAAATTGGAGTTATGAAAACAGGTTCTTAAGTCGTACAAATAAATATTGTAAAATAAGGGTCCAAGGTGTGATCCTTGAGGTACGCCGGAGGTAACATTGATAAAGTCCGATTTAAAGCCCCCAAGTGCCACACGTTGACAGCGATTTGTAATATAAGATTCTATCCATCTTAGAAGATTGCCCCTGATACCGACTGAATAAAGCTTCTGTAAAAGTATGAAATGATCCACAGTATCGAATGCCTTTTCAAAATCAGTAAAAATCACATCTATTTGTGTATTATCGTTAATGTCGTTTTTAACGGAATGAGTAAATTCAAGTAGATTACTTATTACACTTCGAGATTTAACAAAACCGTGTTGATTACTAGGTATGCATTGTTTAATGTGACTATAAATATAGTTGTAAATAACTTTCTCCAACATTTTACCGACTATATTTAATATTGAAATACCTCTGTAGTTTATTACATTCATTCTAGAGTATTTCTTATAAATGGGGGTTAGTTGAGCCTCCTTCCACTGTTTAGGAAAAATTCCTTCATTAATCGAACGCTGAAAAAGTATTAATAACGGCGTTGTGAGGCCAGCTTGACTTCTTTTTAAGAAAACTCCCGGTAAGCCGTCCGTTCCGCAACCCTTTCGATCATCTAAATTTTTGAAAGACGTTTCTAAACATTTTTTATCTATGTGAATTGTGCAAAGGCTACTGGCAACGTCAGATTCTTTTTCTAAGTTCAAATCTCTGTATACAGACGGCTGAAACACACTTTGAAAGTATTCGTTAAAAGCGTTACAAATATCTTGGCCGTTTGTTAGAGGACGTTCCATATAACACATATTGCGAGGAATTCCAGAATCACAACGTTTGCTTTTAACATAATTCCAAAATTCTTTAGGAGACTTTTTTATACCGTCTTGACACCTGGTTATATAATTAGAATATGCTTCAATTTGTAATTTTTTAACCCGTGACCTTAATAAGGAAAAAGTTGCATAATCACTCAATCTTTTAAAATTCTTCCACTTTGTATGATATTTATGTTTTTCTTTCAAAATATTAATTAACGCGGGAGTATACCATTTAGGGTATCGATATCGAGTTGAAACTTTGGCTACTGGAATATGCAAATCTATGAGATTATTAACAATGTGGTAGAAAACATTTACGGCCTCCTCAAACGGAGTAGGAACTAAAATATCGTACCAATTTACAGACAATAGCTTAGAATTTATTGCATCGTAATCACCCTTAAAAAATTTCTTTAGAACTTTAATTTTTTGCGTAAAGTTTACGTAATCTTGAATAGTTATCTTTAAGGGAAAAAGAAATTGGTCAATTTTTCCCAAAGAAACTCCGAATTCACTGAATAAATAAATTTGATAAAAGTCTAAGGTTTGCACGTTTTAGAAGTTAGGTTATTTGTATATTAAGTCAAAAATTTGGCGGTAAAGGGTGATCGCTCGAGTAGGTGTGACCCCGCCACGAAATGAAAGGTAAATTGAAGTCGCCTAATACTAGATAGTCATCCATACTATTTATGTCGTAAAAATCTTTTAATGACTTGCTTAGCTCATTAAACAAATAAGTAGCTTCAGTATTTGGAGGTATATAAGAAGCGATAATGTGTAGATTTTTGGGATTGCCCCTCGAGTGATTATTGAAAATCCGGTTAGGAACTGTAAGACAGAGACATTCCACTTGGTTACAGATAAATTTATGAGAAATATGTGCGTTAAGACTTTTTTTAATACATATTAAAACACCGCCGCCTTTTTTCTTATGTGTCCGGTCAAATCTGAATATATCATATCTATTATCACAGATTTCTGTGTTCAGTATTCCATCGCATAACCAACTTTCTGTGATAACAATTATGTCGTAATTATACATTTCGATGTTTCTGTACAGAATGTGCAATTTCGTGCGTAATCCGCGAGTATTCTGATAATAAATATTAAGGTTATGTGTCATATGAGAAATATTAGTTATGTTATATCTAAATATATTGTAAGAAAACGCAGAAAAAAAGCGGGATTACACAAGTTATCACCATAAAACACACCTTTGGTGTAAATGTTGACATTCCTTTTGTTATTATTTATTGTACAACAACATACCACATCAAAACGGTAAACAAAACGAGGAATATTTGAAATTATTTTGCAGGTAGACTCCAATTTAAATACACTAATTAGAAATTGAGTATAAATATTTGCAATACGGAGGGTAGTTTTAAATTGTGTGTGTGTTATAACTTTAAATATAACAAAGATTGTTATCTGTAGAATGACCGACTTCAGAGGTACAGAACATTTTTCCGCGAGTACAGTTAAATGTTTTATGATTTGAATGAGAAATGCGTAAACGGTGTATATATTGAGTATGTACGTGTTAGGCTGGATACGTCTTAACAATGGTTTAAATATTATAAAAAGTAAAGTAAAGTTATGTATTAATACACTTGCACTGACTCTAAAAAAGCACACAAGTCCTCATTAGAAGTGATTGCTTTAGGCGGAGATTTTTCGTTGCGGCGTACGTAAATGATGCAGTTCTTTACCCAAACGAATTTTATATTGTTTTCCTTGGCTCTAAGTTTACACGTGTTAAGGAGGATTTTGTTGGCCACAGTGAGATGCTCGTTGATGAAGATTTTGAAGGACGTATCGGTAAAGCCCAAATCATTTGAATTAATACCTTTCGACTTGTTATGTTTCTTGAAATTAGCCAATAGTTCCTCCTTACAGCTTCTGTTCTTGAGTTTCGCTACAATTTTCTTAGGAAGGCCTTGCTTCTGCTTTGTAGAATGAACTCTCGTTATAAATTCAATATCATCGGCAGCAATATTTGATCCGATAGTAGTGCCAACACACAAGAGTAAGTTGACCAAGTTCTCATTAGACTTTTCAGGAATGCCCACAAGTTCAACGTTCAGGAAACGACATTTTTGTTGACTAACCTTATTCTCTTTATCTAAATTAGCCACGATTTTTTGAAGATTATCAACAATTGCAACGTTCTTTGTAAGTTCCTGGTCATACTTTTTTTGTTTATTTTCAAGCGTGATTATTTGGGTCTTAAGGCAGTTAAAATCTTCCTTTAGAGTTTCAACGAGAGATAACTTTGCATCAATGTTCTCTAACCTACTATAGATATCCTCAATAACGTTCATGTTGATCTTCGAAGTCAGTTCATTTAATTCGCTGCGTAATTTATCGACATGATCTGGTAATGTGGTTAGCGGAGTGAGCATATTTTCAATCCTGTTTAGCTGAAATTGATGTGATGTTATGTCGGGTTGGCTAGTCGTAGTTTTAGAACTTCCCACAACATGCACTGGACTTTTTCGACTCTCAGGACATATCCACGAGTTCTGCCTTTCGCTTCCAAGTCTGCGCCAACCAACTTCAGACAAACCAACACAAAAATAATGATATGTTTGGCGGCATCCAGAACACAAAGCTCCATCCAAAACGCTTTCGTCACAACGCTTGCACAGTGAATCCATACCAAATGTTGACGACACCTTTACGTTACAATAGGCGAGCGAATGAATAAGTGAACACGTCTGTGTCACACCGGGGTATGAGTTAAAAAGTAATTTTGAATAATATTAGAAATGTCCGCGGCCTCGTCTGCGTGGAATAGTTATTTTTAGTTTGGTCATAAAAATTTATTTTTGCAAACTTTTCATCTTTATAAACTCTACCTGTAACCCACGACGTTGTCTTTTCCCCGTCCCGTTTGTAAGTTAATCTCAAAACATAGACACATACAGTGGTGGCCATGTTTTTTAAGATCATTTAAAAGAATCATTCTTTCATACATATTTTTTTGGTTTCTTAAACTTTTTACATGATATAATAGGCACTATATAATTTAAAGACCGAAAAATGTTCGACTCGGGCAGCACTACTTGAACCATCATGGGATCGTTAGCGTTCCGTGCTGTTGCTCTACAACTCGGTAGCTTAAATGGAGCTAATTGGCCCGAGTAGATTTTATTTTTATTTTAAATTCTTCAATCGTTTTAGTAGCGCACGCAGTCTTTCAAGATGATAAATTTTCCCCATTTTGTTTTGTTTTTCCACTGTTTTCTTTGCACCTGTTATTGGTATTGTTTCATGGCAGCGTGATGTTATAACCTAAAGCCTTTCTCGATAAATGTTCTATCCAACATTGCAGGAGTTGTGACTGTGAATGGGATACCAGCTCCGGTGATGTCTGGTCCTTCTTGCTTCTGCGTGCTCGGTTGCGTCTGACCATCCGAATGGAGCATAGCTACCTCAACGCGTCCAGATCTAGAGTTAGAGCGGACACTCCGCTTGTGTCTGTATCTGTGGATTCTATACATAGCAGTAAGTGTTTATTATACTCTGTATAATCTAGAATGATAATTATGACAATATAGGATGGCAAGTTAGATGAAATAGAAACGTCGAAATTAAATTAAAAATATTTGAACTACGGCCCGACGTTTCTTTTTCTCGTTTTGAACCGTTCATTAATTAAGCAAATACTACGAATTCATAAATATAATATACAAACAGATTGAGAATATTATGATTATTACTGAATCTTACCTAATAAGAAAAAATATGTAGTACACTGTAAAGACTTTTAAATAAAACACTTTAACGGTTTAAAACGCGATGTATTAGTTAAACTTATTTGAAAATGATTATTAACTTTTTAATTTGATGTAAAGACTGTAAACAACTTGGCAATGAAAGAAGTGGCGGCTAGTTTCCTGCCAATTCTTCTCAATCGGTCTACGCCCTTGAATTTGGACTTTTAAAGTTTTTATAGACATTGTCTGTATAATATTACATATCTTTTTTTAACACTAAACGAATTGAAGCAATGTAGAATTTATATCCTGGTTGCGAACACAGCTACTCCTTAAAAAGAAGAACTTTCTCAGCGAAATAAAGGGAATGATTACCACTTTTTTTGTAGATATTTATTATTTACTCAGTTGGTAAGCCTCTTTCATAAACAAATATTTATTGTTTTCGCGCCGTTTGACCGTCGTAATTCAGAAATGTTTCACGACATATCACCATTATGATTGGATAACGTCATCAGATGTCGATGACTGAAGCATGAGTTTCCAAAATATCCTCGAAAGTCTTTAACTAGCTGAGTCAGCGACTTCGTACGCGTAGAGTACGTTTTTGCAACGTCCAGTTCAACTCTATAAATTTAAGCTGTTCTCCACGACGTCGTCCGCGTCCCGTCGTTTATCTAAAAAGACATATACTGTCGTGGACTTTTTTTTCGATCATTCGAAGAGGAATCATTCTCTCACATATTTTTGCAGCTCCTGAGATTAGCGCGTTCACACAACTCTTCAGCTTTATATATTAGTATAGATATAATTTGTTTTGTTTCAGCCGAGAAAGACCCGCTAGTCTCCCTCTGTCTTCGATTCGCGATGGAGGCGATGCGCTACGAGTGCTCCAGGTCCTGCAGCAAGGCTGGCGATGTGCCATCAGTGCTGAAGCGTTGCGCCAATGTCAGCAGGATTGCTGTTCAGTGGTTGAAGGCTATGAGGGACGCGATGCTGCGGCTGGCCTATCAAGTAGATGAAGATGGTTACCTCACTTTGAAGGTACATCTCTTTTCATCAGGAAAGTCCTACTATCATGCTGCTAGATTAAAGGATGCATATAGGAGGGTTTTAGAAGCGTACCAAGCTGCTGCTGTGATGTTTCCAGCAGGCCGATTCTACTAATTTAAATAAAACATTTTAAAGGTTTAACGGTTCACTAGTTTTGCGAAGGTATTAATAGATACAATTTTAAATGTTGTGAATAGAAACGTGTTGAACCCGATGGGGATCGAAGCCAAGACCTGTTAATAATTAGCCATAGGTTACTACCATTGGGCCAACGAGTCTTAGGAAAAACATTGTATCATTTCAATAAAACACTTAAACGGTTTAAAACGCGAAATATGTTAGTTAAACTCATTTGAAAATTACTTTAACCGCCCGACGTTTCGTTAAAATAACGTTCAATAATGTTTAACTAATATATATCGTGTTTTAAATCGTTATAGTGTTTTATTTAAATACATAATTTTTCCTTTTCAGATAGCGAACATACCGCTGCGGTCCGTCTGGGAGATATCGTTGCGGATAGAGCTCATTGTAGAAGATGCGCAGGAGACGGCTTGGCCGCGCGCCGGCTCCGTTGATGTGGCGACAATTGTGGCTGACGTGGACATAGACTCCGAAACCCTGAGGGATCTCGTCTCGCACGTACCACACGACTGGGGCCATGTTCCCAGAACGATATGGTGGGTTAACGTTTTTTTTAACACTCAGCATTACTGGCTGAACATGTTGAAGTGTTGTGATTTAGAAATAGTTTAAAATTACTCGTTAGAACAATTATTGAATATCTTCTTGTATGCTTATACCTATGTATATCTTGATTTGGTGGTACAGGGTTATGCCGCAGGTGGCGTAGAATAATAATGTATACGTGGCTTACCTCAGGTTGTTTGCTATGATTACAGTTCCAATTAAATTCAGTCAATTGCGAAACTTTACTTACGAAATAAGGATAAACTAGGCTCAGAAATTTTTAGCCCCATATATAGGCTCAGAAATATTTTGACGAATATAAATAATTTTTTGAAATTTTAAAGAGAATAAAGTATATATTCTTTTAATCATAACAGTAAACCAACATTTACGTTTTAGAGGTGTGAACCGTACCGCGTCCCGAATAGGAATGCTTTCGTCGGAAAACTAACTCTCTAATACGACTCTGTCCACGTGTCGCCATATCAATAACAACTCACGTCACGGTGTTTACCCCTCCCTAAATACTACAATAATCAAATCAGAATATTTAGTTTTCGTTTTCCATGACATATATGTATGTATTTATACACACGGACACACAAGTGAGTCCGAGTGTCGTATCGTCCGAGAAAGACAACACGACTGGGGAACCAATCGACGCTAGCGCACACGACGTTCACTCGCCCCGCGCCCGCCTCCGTCCCTTCGGTACTCTATTTTTGAAAGATCCGTGCCGCTACTTATACATCTGGCTTCCTTCCCAATATGACCTGGCAATTTTAATATACGCTCAAATGATATTCAAATCTCTGAAAAAGTCTGCCAATGCTGGAAGTTGAATATTTAATCCATTAAACTACAGATATCTAAATAAATAAATAAATAAACTATTATCTTGCAATTGCAAAAATGTGTGGAAACAAGCATTCCCTGAGTACTCTACGTACTGTACGGTACTGTACTGTATGTGGACTGAACCTGGCCTTCTTTGTAGGCCATAAGTTTGCTTCTGTACTACATAATATGACCTTAAATAATTCTATTTTTGATTTTCAGGAAACTATTCAAGTACCTGAAGAATAAACGGCGAGACGACGAGTTCTACGGGCTAAATTTCATGAATGTAAAATTGAATGGAATTTAAAAATGGAATTAATAATTAAATTGAATAATTATTATTACAACAAGACTGACTAAGCTAACCTAACTTCGTTATGTATTTTAAAAATCATTTTTTGCTGGCTTGAAATATTTTGTTTCTCAAAAAAATGGTAAAATCTGGAAATTTCAAAATAATGAAATGGAGGCTGTTATTTCTATCTCACACAAGTTAAATATTTTGGATATTAAACAAATTGGATTGTTTTTATATTGCTATTTTGGGACAGACTTACACAGACAGACAAGTTTTTAATAATACTTTTAAAAATATCTTAAATTCGTTGATACATATATCTATATACTAAAGTCTGGAATATATTGTCTATAAACAATAAGTAAGCCCTAATTATTATTATTAAATCAATAAAAATATTTTTTTTCACTCTTGGTTGTTCATTAAACTGATTTATTAACTTTTTAAACATGTAATTCGTTTTTATTTATTTATTTCATTATAAACATATTCTACCATTACAGAAAAATTCCATTGCGATAGATATATTATATACATATTTCATAGAGTGATGTTTTTGTCAATTCACCCAAGCTGCACGTAAAAATGTCGATCCCCTCTTGCAGCTTGTTGATAACACGCATAGCACGGACAAGAGGGGATTTTATCAGCTAGTTGGTACGTGAGTACGGCAGCGCAAGTAACGGTGGTCGTAATCGCCTCCACACGTATCGGTCCGGCACTGACAAGTGTAAGGACTGTAGAACTCCTGGGTTCAACTCTCGACCCCGCAATACTTTAACCAGATATATCACAAGGAATAAGTCCCTCCGTACCTTCAATTCATTGTACCCGACCATGCCTAATACAAAAAGAGTCGGATACATTAAAGGAAAAATGGATATACTCCATACATGTTATGGTACAAATGCCTAACAAATTTATTTTGGATGCGTTCCAGCATTGCTTTGTATTTTTCTTCGGCCGGGGCCCAAATAGAGGAGTTAAAATCTAAATGGCTACGCACCAATGCGTCATATAGTATCCGCACCGCAGCCATATTCGTAGTCCTTGGTTTGTCGTAAGACAAAACCAAGGTTTCTATAGGCCTTTTCGCAAATATTTACAATGTGTTCACGAAACGTTACGTCGTTCGTGAATAAGACGCCTAGATCCCGGATTCGAGTCTCTCTTCGTATGCGGGTGGTCCCTACGGTATAATCGAATTTAACAGATTTACAGGCGCGAGTAAAACTAACGACAGAACTTCTCAAAGTTAAATTCCAGTTTATTTTGCAGACTCCAGCTGTATATCTTTTGGATATCGCTTTGTAAGCATCTGCAATCGTCCACGTCTTTGACCTGTAGAAACACTTACAAATCGTCCGCGTACAGTAAACACTTGCTATGCTCTACGACTGATGGTAAATCATTTATCGTGACGACAAACTCAAAAGGTCCAAGGTTCGAACCTTGACTTATTCCAGAACGGGTAAAATATGGCTGCGATTGGTGGCCCCCATAATCTACATATTGCTGCCGATCACTCATATAAGATGCCCAGAAGCGAAGAAGTCCAGGAGTGCATCCTACCTGTGCCAATTTTTGCAACACCACGTCATTTTCCAAAATGTCGAAAGCCTTCCTAAAGTCGAGATATACGACGTCGACTTGCGACCCAGCATCAACCGTCGGAAATAAATAATTCACGAGGTTGAGCAAATTCGTGGACGTCCCACGACCCGAATGAAAACCATGCTTCGAGCATCAGATAATTGAGGCGAAACTTGCTCATACAAACTACGGTGGATAGTCGCCTCGAAAACCTTCGCCGCTGTCGACAACACAGCCACTGGCCTATAGTTGCTTACGTCGGAACTCTGTTTACCTTTCGGAACAGGTGTAACTCTTGAACTGCGCCTGTAAACATGAGTTAAAAATGCAGTGCAGAGGCTTGGCAAGGACTCTGGCGCAATCTTTGAAAAGAAAGACTGGAATGCCATCCGGGCCCGCCGAACGTTTAGGTTCAGACGAGATAGCCTATTCTGACCTCCGATAAAGTAAGCGAGTCCAGCTGTACCCGTGCACTGCTGTTCCCGTATGTACCTGCCGTTTCAACATCCAAACGAGTCTGCTGAGTGGCGTAAACGCTCTTAAAGTAACGCGCAAACTCTTCAGCGCACTCTTCACCGGTCAGTTGCTTTCCCTCGCTGTCGGTTATAGCAATCCTATTTCCAGAACCTCTTCTTTCTTTTATATACTGCCAAAACATTGTAGGATTCTTAACAAATTGTCCTTAAATTCGACTAATATGACCCTCATATGCGGTCCTAATGTCCTTTACTATTTTACGACATGAGGAAAAATCAATGTAGTCACTAGATAATTTAGTGGTTTTATATTTTTTATGAAGACTAGCTTTTAACCTAATTTTGTCGATTATTTCCTTTGTAAACCATTGTGGATACTGTTCATAGGATACATTTTGTTTGACTCGTTTTTTAGGCACGCATTCGTCTAATAAATTATATAAAAATAGCCTGTTAGTAGGTAAATAATGTAAAATTTTAGTTTATATGTATCATGAATTAAATTTGTATCTCTCTTATAGCAATAGAAAAAAGTATTGTGTAGCTTACGCGGGTAGTACATTTAAATAAAACATTTTTAACGGTTTTATACGCTGAATCGCGGCATTCAAAACGTAAGTCAAATATATTGTTAATAAGTACTAATTTTAACACCGTTAAAAATTGTTTCATTTCAAAACATTTAGTAAGAAAAGTGTTATATTTTCAAACCATTTACAAAATTAAGTTATTACAGTTTTTCATACATAAAATATATTGCTTGAACGTGTTTGTCGTTTTATTTATAAAAATAACAATTATTGTATTCGTTTTTATTGTGTTATATACTTTGGGGTTTAACTTCTTATGGACTTTAATGTCTGCGACATTCTGGTTTAAGTATTTTTTTGTAATAAGGCCGTATATGTCTCTCTTTTGAGATTAACTTGCAAGAACGACGGGACGCGAAAGAAAAATCGACACCTAAAATATTATTCTATGCGTACAAAGTCGCTGACTCAACTAGTATACAATACAGGTACATACAATCGGGAAGCAAGGAATCGGGATTCAAATAAAACCACTTTAACCGTACAAACCCGAAAGCAATAAAATCTTTTACATACTACCTACATTGAATGAATTATGAAAAAAAAGACGTTAACTTTATTTCTTTTAATATAATCAAATTTAATCATAATATTTGATTCTTTATGGATGCAAGTTTTGTGTTCCCGACTCCATGTATGCACTTTCTACCATCCAACCGTCTGGTAGAAACTATTTCTACTATGGGTTGGGGACTGAGAGGTGATCCAAGGGTTCTCATCTTTTCAAAAGCCGCGCAAGGTCGAATCACCTGTTGCAAATAAATATATAAAATCAAATTCATTAAATACTGTCTATAGTTTACGCGAGTAGCACACATTTAAATAAAACACTTTAACGGTTTAAAACGCGATATATTAGTAAACATGGGGCTATAGTTCAATGAAATTAAAATTAAGTTAACTAATATATCGCGTTTTAAACCGTTAAAGTGTTTTATTTAAATCAAATTCATTATTTTTGCAGGTAACTCGATGCATTTTAAAAGTTTACTACTTTTCATATCTTGCTGCAAGGCATCCGTAATGTATAAATCGTGTTTTAAACCGTTAGAATGAGATTTATTTAAATGTCTACAACTCTCGTAAACTACGGATAAAACCTAATGATGTTCATATATTATATTCAGTTAAATTAAATATCGATTTTGATTGAAAACAACTGACGACAAGGGTGGTACTTGACCCGGCATCCATAGCGTGCCCTGCTGTTGTGCTAACTAATTGAGCTACCGTGTCAACGGAGCAAGTACCATCCGTAATTTTTCCGTAATTTAACTTACCTAACACATATTGTCGGTGTATTATTTGTAGTTTACACGAGTAGTTCACATTTAAATAAAACATTTAACGGGTTAAAACCCGATGTAACGGATGCTTTGCAACAGTCGTCGCGTTTTCGCCTGTGGGGCATGGGGCGAACACACATCTGTGCTCGTTTAATCGGTCGGTTCCGTTACAGGTAAGTAGTTGATCAATATTTTGAGCGATCTATCGTTTCTCCGGGATTCAAAGGATCTCTTACTTGCTAGGCAACACGTTTACCCATCTAGCTACAGAGGCGTGAAAACATGGGGCTATAGTTCAATTAAATTAAAATAAGTTAACTAATATATTTCGCTTTAAACCGTTAAAAGTGTTTTATTTTATAGTTTTAAGTTAAGGAAAAACTGGCAAAAACTCGCCGTCATACTGTTTGCCACCATTATTAAGATATATGTTTACGTCATCAAAAAACAAATCATAAAATATAATTCAAAGAGTATTATGTATGTAGACGGCAATTGTACACATTAAATAAAACATTTTAAACGGGTTAAAACGCGTAGTATCTATATTAGCCAACTGCCTTACCACCACGACTGCAAAGCCGTTGCTTATTGAAAAATAAAATGATACTTCTCGCGTATTAAACCGTTAAAATTTGTATACTTACTCTCCCGAATACCACGCTATGAAGATCGAATTGAGGAAGTGCTTTGAAGGTAATATTGAATATACCACACATTTCGTCGTTCGGAGTCACTCGCATAGACAATAAGCCTAAAACAAACAGACACATTTATATGTCTATCTTACTTATATGTATTTGGCAATTAGTTAATAAGGCAAGTGTGCCAGCTTCTATCAGAGGTATCAGGATTTCGCTGAGCTCGTATTTAAATAGAGCATTTTTAACGGTTTAAAACGCGAATTGTATTAGTTAAACTTATTTAGAACTTGTCGTCCCTTGGCCACGACGGCAGCAAAGCATTCGAAACTAACATAATTTGTAAATAAGTTAAACTAATAAACTTCGCGTATTAAACCGTTAAAAGTGTTTCATTTAAATGTCTACTCGCATAAACTACAGACAAGACTTCTGTATCTGAAATTTACTATGTCTTCCCTGATTTCGAACTTAGGAATTGTACTTGACACAATACTGGACAACATGTAAATATGAACTACGAAGTACCTACCACTGTACATATATGGACGGACAGATATCGTAATCATTGCACAAAATGTCCGTCTTGTAAAAAAGAAGCTTTTTTTCAAATAACATAACATTAGTAGGTATAATGTTATTTATGTCTTATCTATAGTAATAAAATATAACTAAAGAGTTTTTTTGTTTGAACGCGCTAATCTCAGGAATTGCTGTGTCAAAATGGAACATTATTATTTAAATAATTCCACAGTATAAGTACATATTTTAAGATTAACTCGCAACAACGAGATTATTAGATACCTAACATAACTATTCTACGCGGACAAAGTCGCGAGCACAGCTAGTTAAATTATAAGTGTTAGGAATATCCAAAATCCACAACAGATAAGCCGCGTCGTTTAGATATTTCAGTTTCAGTCTATAGGTTTTCGCCAAAGCTAAAATAGATCAACAGTGCATCTTATTTAGATGCCCTATAACTTGGGTACTTTACCTTCTATCGATCAAGTAATCTTATCTCTATCGTAAAAGTTTCCTTTAATAACACAGCTACTAAAATGTCTTCTTACCTGGCATAGAATGTGAGAAGTGGTAGTTCTCTGCCCCAATTGGTTTTCGCCTGCCCCGTTGTGCATAGCAACCGAATCCATTGTTATGTACCACGTCGCCTCCGCTCCAAAATAAATTCGGGACTTTTCTGTTTAAAATGTTTGTAACCAGTTTAAATCCTTATGTTTCTTTTAAATAAATCAGTTTTATAACATATTTGCTCGTAAAGTGGTTGTAATTACACTAATTTCAATATCGTAATGTATCTCATTACGTACTTGTGCGATAATGTAATATAAAATTAAAACTTTTAAGCTACTCCGTCTAAAAATGAACGATACTTTTAAAAATGTTAGCAAAGAGGTTTTATGTCAAGAAAGTGGTCAATATTTTATGAATAAAATTAACTTTGAAAATAAAATATAACAAATAAACATTTAATTCTTTAATTTAATTAATTTTAACAATAAATTACAACCATTTATCTATAACAAAAACACAAAAATATTAATTTACTTTATTAGTAATACTGGCTGTTTTTGTACCTTTGCCTAAAAAAAAGTTGATGCGCGCGCATCGCTTATTTGTGGACAAGTAAAAATAATTCCGCGCGCTTTTTCTTTTCGCTGTATTGTTTTTATTTGAAAATGTCGTCAAGTAGTGATGAAATTATTAATTTCCTCGTAAATATGTTATAAAACGTCGTATGACATACGTGCCTATGCTTTCTTATAGCCCTCGCCGGTGGCTCGGGCTAGTAATATCGCCTCGGCTGTACTTTTCAACTTACCGCACTTATATCATAATGTACTATAACGGTACGTCTCACCGTGTTCCTGATAGTTGACCTGACCCGTTAACAGTCTGTAGTATACGCGTGTAGTAGGTACACATTTAATTAAAACACGTTACGGGCAATTTATTACTTCAACTCGTCCCCCGTGACCGCTACTGCAAAAGATCCAAAACGTCGCACCGTAGTTAAAATAATTTGTAATTTAGTTTAACTAAATATTTCGCGTTTTAACCCGTTAAAGTATTTTATTTAAATGTGTACTACTTGCGTATACTACAGACTGTATTTATTACCTTATATTTTATTAATACATTGCGTTATACCAATACGCACAGTTTTAAATATCAAAACAAACGAGTTCTATAATACTTAAATATAATAGGACGATAACAGAATAGAAATAACAATAGGACGGTGCACTATTTTGACATGTCAAAAAATCCGATACATGTCAAACTGTTTATTATATTTCCGAATATTATAGGCCAAAAAAGCGCAGCGCATAATGTTATGGCTAAGATACTTCACCTTCAATCATGTGAACACAACGTTTGTCTGCTTTTCTCTATCATAAAAAATCTAAAGTTCTAATTTAATATGTAAACAACACAGTACACATAAACATCTTTATTGTGACATGAAACAATACGAGACTATCGCTGCCGCGAAGTCGAGGGTGTCTCTCGCTTTTCCTCCGAAAACTGGTTCACAGCCAGGCAATATTTCTCCGAATGGTACGTCCTGGAAATTTGGGACAGCAAAGGATTTCCATGGGGGGAGTTAAGCCATAACGACGCGCTGCCTGTCTGCCCCACCATGGCTATAAATGCTATCAACATCCTCGTGTTGAGAAGACCGCGTTGAATCTGAGGCTGCTTCAATAACGTCTGCAGGATATGCCCATCAGGTAAACCATTTATCAGCTCGAAGACACTAGACCCTCTCTCCCCTATCAACCAAGACGCAGCAGCGGGTACATTACTCCCTGTGTAACGCAGCGCCGTCTCCGCATCTTCCAGGGAAAACCCAAGGTTCTTTAACGCCAATAGTGATTCTGGGTTAGGTGGGTCCATAATCTTCATCCTCCATGCGCGGAACTTCTCTAGGAACATTTGTAAGTGTTCCGCGCGTCGATACGTCTCATCGCTGTTGGAAGCCATTGATGTATTACCATCTTCCGCGGAGTTAAACCTGGCTGCGATCTCCTCTGGGGTTATAACCTGGACAGTGAACTGCTGATTGCGTTGAGGCTCGTCCAAAGCGGCGGACAGTTGCGCTAAAGTCAACTCGTAGTTTCTTCCAGCTGCTGCTAACCGTGCACCAGCTTCTATCAACGATATCAGGATTTTTCTAAGCTCGTAAGATAGCTCGTTTGTGGATAGAAGTGATTGAAGGTTAGGTTGTCGCATTGGGTTCTGAGGACTCGGTAGGGATGCTGTGGCGGCCGCTATAGCGCTGGGTTGTGGGGCCCTGACAGCTCCTAGGTCCCAAAGCGTTCCAGCTTCTGGTGTCCTTCGTTCTATCAACAGCAGCTCGTCGTACATGGCTACCTGTTCCTGTGATAGCGTTAAGAAGTCATGTAACGTCGCCGTGTCTGATACTCGTACTATTTTGAACCTGCTGGAACTGTTCTCGCCATTTGGATAGAAGAAGTCCATAGATCTGTTCTTCAGTTCCTCAATCAGGGTGTCCTCGGCGAAATAAGCGGTGAAGACCTGGCCCTCTGGGCTGACGATTTTGACAAAGATGTCAGTACTTCCATTTAAACTTGACTCCGATACCAGCATCCGGGCTGACTTCGTCCAAATCGATCACTTTTATCAGAATTAACAGTAAAAAAAGGAATATGCTCGTGAAAAAAGCTATCAAAAACCAGATTAACTTGAACATAATATTAACACATTTTGACGTTGTCTTTATGGTGACGTTTAAGAACAAAAAGGAGGGCGTACATTAATTTCTTTTGACCCATTATAGTCCCATTTCTAGAACATCGTAGTAATTTTGTAGATTAAAGGCGGACAAAGTGTCATCGGGTTATATAACGAAGCCTGATTAAACACATAATTAAAAACGGTTTAAAACGCAAATTGAATTAGTTTAACGTTTCTTAAAATACCAACTACGGGGAAACAGGTGCCACTAGGCACATCCCCATCTTCAGTCACAACGTAGCCTTGGTTGTTGCAAACCAATCAAAGCCTACTACTTCTTTACAATACTGATACATTAATCTAAATGTAAGCTAATACATTTTGTCTTTTAAACCGTTACAAAGTGTTTTATTTAAATGTGTACTCGCGTTAACTCTAGACATAACTAATAATATTTAATACTTTTTCCGATATCTTGTAAAATATATCTTTGTGTCGCCATTTTTTTTTTCAATGTAGATAGATTTTTAATATCTATAGTGTCATCATATGCAATATATGTAATAAAATGTGAAAAATATTAAAGTTTTCAAATTAATGACGTTTAATATTATTTGAAATTGTTAATATTGAAAAGTGTACGCGCTAACATCAGGAACTACTCGTTTAAAATGAAATATGTTGTGTTAAGAAACAGAGGGAGATGTGGAGAAAGTGGGGAATATAATTCATCTTTGAGAGCTTTCGTTCCGTGCGATGCGAAAAGTTTTCTTTTTAAATGATCTAAAAAATGTCTGCGACTGTATATGTCTATCTAAGATTTACTCGCATGAACGACGGGACGGGGATGTGTCGTGTAACGGCTATAATCTATAGAGGTTTGCACAAACAAATTTCGACGCCCAAAGTAACTATTACACGCGGACGAAGCTGCGGGCACAGGTAGTATATTATATGTATATATTACCTGAAGAATCTAGTGCCGACATATCCGTAACCAACGCCGTCGCCATCTAGCAGATCCAGGAATAGGGCGCAAGTTTGCGGACATATTTCTGTGAACAATTCTATAGATATGCAGCCCATTTCTGCTGCGTTGCGGATTTGAAGAGTTAAGTAGACTCTGAAAGGTAACTTTCAGTTACTTAGTGGGAGGTACTAAGTTCAAAAAATACCGCCACACTAGGTGTGTAGCGCAAAATATTAAATTAAAAATCGATTTTAGATTGTTTGTACGTTTTTGGTTAGAGCACGGAACGCAGTGATGCCAGTTTGAGTCCTGCCCGTGTCGAATTATTTTAACATTTAAAATCGATTTTTAATATATGCCATCGTATGCAAAATATGAATTTAAATAAAACACTTTAACGCTTTAAACCGCGATATATTAGTTAAAATCATTTGAAAATCATTTTTAACTCCAGCCCGACGTTTGGGATGCTTTGCAGCAGCCGTGGTCACGGGGAGACTAAGTTAAAAATAATTTTCAAATAATTTTAACTAATATATCGCGTTTTAAACCGTTAGTGTTTTATTTTTATATGTACGTAAGCTATAGACAGTATTTAAGGCCGTATATGTCTATCTTTTAAGACGAAATTGCAAAAACGACGAGACGTGTGCGACGGTTCGCCAGCGACGGTGCGCGATCGATACGACATCGGTAGAAGCTTAAAAGAAAAATTTATAAAGATGGATTAGGAGTTTTGCAAAAATAAATTTGAACGCCCAAAATAGCTATTCTACGCGGTCGGAGTCGGTGACTCAGCTAGTACTTAATATGGAAAAAGAACGTTTGCCAGGTCAGCTGGTCTTCAATAAGTGTGAATGTGTGATACCTGACGCGTTTTACTCCATCAGGGGTAACAAACGCAGGGTCTTCTATCATCTCCTCAGTTTTAAGTGGAAATAATATGAACTTCCTCTGCGCTGAATGCATGATTGATAACTTATTGGAGCGCCAAACGCGATCCAAAGACGAAGCTCTGTGTAAACGCGGTCTCTGAAAGAAAGATGAATCCTTAAATATAAACCTGTAAATGACAGGATATTATTATTACTACATGGCTGTACAAAACTGAATACTGTATGTTTTACGAGAGTACATCTTATATATAAAATTCTCGTGTCACGGTGTTCGAACTTGAACTCCTCCGAAACGGCTTGGCCGATTTTGATAAAATCTTTTGTGCTTATCCGGTATCTATGAGAATCGGCCAACATATAATTTTCATCCCCCTAAATGTTAGTCCACCCCTATTTTTTTTTTATTTCTATTTTTTTAATATACAAAATACAAAAATACATACAATGCTCAATTTTCACCCTTCTACGATCAACCCTTATTTTTTTAATAGCCATTTTAGTAATTTAATCATTTTTCCTCTCCGCAAAACAATGTTTGCCAGGTCAGCTAGTATATAAATAAAACATTTTAACTGTTTAAAACGCGAAATATACTATTTATTAGAAAATTATTTTCCCGTGACCACGGCTGCTTAGCAATCCGAAACGTGGGGCCGTAGTTAAAACTAATTCAAAAGAAGTTTAGATTATATGAGTATAGATTTATCTATTTGTGATGATATTATGAATTCTCTACTTTGGAAGTTATAAGGATATTGTAAAAAAATAAAAAGCTTTGAATTTGAATTTCACTAGCTGTTTTAGCGACTTCGTCCGCTAAGAATTTTTATTTTGGCCATCTGAATTCGTTTCTCAAACCCCTCACCTTTATAAACTTAGCTGTTACCCACGACGTCGGTCGCGTCCCTTTGCGTCGTTTTAACAAGTTAATGTTAAAAGATAGACATCCTTTTTAGTTCATTCAAAGAGGAATCGTTCTTTGATACATACCTATATACATAATTTTACCTCATTTTTAACATTTCTCGCGATATCTTCGCTTGTATTAGTCACAGGGCAATGATTATATAGCCGATAGCCTACCTCTATATATGCTCTAACCAACACAAAAATATTTTTTCAATACGAACCCGTTGTTCCTGAGATTAGCGCGTTCAAACAAACAAACAAAGTCATCAGCTTACAACAAATAAAGGCTCTTATACACGCTTAGCACAAAGTATTTACAACAACCTTACCGCACTTAGAATTCTTCTGTGTATCTGCTTGTTCTCCCTACGAATTCGTTTGTACGCGTTAAGTCTTTGGTCATAATATAGCAAACTACGAGGAGGTAGTTTGTTCCAGTGGGTGTCGATTTTACCCTGCAAAGTGTTAGATATAACGAAAGAAGATTTTTTACTTTATTTATAAACATTTAATGCTGTATGGCTCACTATAATAATAACTTTACCGCAAAGTCCTAATTGCGTTTAGTGAGGGTAGGTTCTAAGTTCGAATCTCTGGAAAATATAGTTGAAACTGATTTTACCCTGATCACCTACTTGAAATAATGGATTAGTAAAACGGATATAAAAATGTGTCTACCCAATAGGGTCTCTAATGAGAGAAAACGAGATTGAGTTTATAAAAATTAAGACAAATTTAAATAAAACACGTTACGCGAGCTTCGGCCCGACGTGCGACAGCAGCCGTGGTCCACCGTGCTGCCGTGACCACGGCTGCTGCAAAGCATCCGAAACGTCGGGCCGAAGTTAAAAATCATTTTCAAACAAGTTTAACTAATATATCGCGTTTGAAACCGTTAAAGTGTTTTATTTAAATGTGTACTGCTCGCGTAAACTATAGACAGTATAAAATTAAACCATTTTTTTTTCCTTTTTTGTTTATGTTTTACCTTTTATTGTACATAAGTACTTTTATTATATTTTCAAAGTCTCTAAATGTTCTACAAGAGCGCAGTGACCGAAAATTGTTAACATAATCCTTACACAAATAATAGTACAAATTCATTTTCGCCTAAGTTAGTTGCGCATTTTTATTTTCCTCCTTATTGAGAATCGTGTTTTTTGTTATAAGGCCACTCTGGCTCTATAAGTTTCATTTGTGTATGGAACGTTCGGGCTAGTTTCAACTCGCACTTGGCATCTTTACTTCGCTGTCTTCGGGTGAAAATATTTACCTTAATACGTGCCTTCTGTAGAGCAATGACCATAGACAAATTGTCATAGTACAAATGACAGACGTCATTTACGAATCCAGGCATTTTCCGGGTTAACCTTTGCGGGTCGTATAGCGGAGGTCCGCAATCGACTTTACTTATAATTTCATGCCGTTGGTCTTCCTAAATAATATAGAATCATTTTAAACATGTTAACACAATAATAACTCACACATACGAGTACATAACAGTCAAAAGTACGGATGAAAAAGCCGTGGATTTTAATCGCACTTCAGTTTCAGTCTGTGGATTTGGAAATATCTAAAACCACAACAAGTTGACGGAAAATGTTATATGGCTGGCTTCACCTTTTATCAAGTGCTGTCATGCAAAAAAATTGATGAATTTACACTTACGGTTCTCCCCTTTTTCTTCTTGCGCGTTACCATCGAAACTTCCGGCGGTGGCGAAGGATAATTCCCCTCGCTCCTAGACTGTGCTCTCAAAATCGCTTTTAACAGAGACATTTTCAATATTCTACACAAAGAATTTAGTTCAAGCGCAAACCAATCTACATGGCCGTGAAATATTAAATTACATTATTATGTCAATATCTGCCAAGGTGAAATAGATCGGCAGCGCACAACAAATAGATGAGCGCGACAATAGGGACATATATTTTACCTTTAATGATAATTTGGTCCTTTGAGCCGGATTGATTTATTAAAAACGATAAGGGAGCCGAGTTTTGGTAAAATTCACTTGATGGTAAGTGACATAACATCTCAACAAAATGCGGTATTGATCCATTTTGGCGTTGGATATTCGGAAATCCAGACAGAAATCGACACCAATTCACGGCTTTTCTATCTCAATACGGTGTTTCGTGACTCGGACGGTGTTCACATCCAACATGCGTCAGAAAATATATTTATTGATTAGAAACATGGTGATTATTAGCCATCCGTTACAACTACTATACACATTTAAATAAAACACTTTAATCTCCCCATGACCGGAAAGCAACCGAAACGTCGGGCCAAAGTTAAAAATCAATTTCAAATAAGTTTAACTAATTTTAAAGTTTTATTTCAATATAATATACTAGCTGTGCCAGCGACTCCGTCCGCGAGAATCGCTTTTTCTTGTGTATCCAAAATTGATTTTGCAAGCCCCACCATCTTTATAAACTTAAGCTGTTAGTCACGACGTCGATCGCGTCCCTTCCCGTTGTTCTTGCAAGCTAATCTTAAAAGATAGACATATAGCGGACTTTTTTGTAGATCATTTCAAGAGGAATAATTCTTTCACACACATTTTTAATTATCTCGAACCGCTTTCGCAGCGTACGCAACTTAACCCACAGAGATGAAAGATTTCCCCTGTTTTGTTCACTTTTACGCTGTATCGTCGCTTCTATTAGTCATAGCGCGATGTTTTATAGCCTTTATCGATAAATGTTCAACCAACACAAAGGAATTTTTCAATTCAAACCCGCAGTGCCAGAGATTAGCGCGTTCAAACAAACAAACTCTTCAGCTTTATATATTAGTAAATTATCACATTTTGCCTTCTATTGTGAACCATTTTTGACTTCTACATTTTGGCCAGAGCGTTATGAAGAAACATTTCGGTGGAAAGGGGAACCCCCCCTTTTAAGGGGGAAATATATAAACCAACGTACACACAAATCGTTTATTACTAAAATACTGTTTGGTTACATTACAAAACGTGCAAAATAATTGGGTTTTCGTACCAATTTTCCCAATCACCACTAACAAGAAGCTTAGAGTCTAATAGCGTTAGTTAATTAAACATAAGTTCGTATGTAACATACAATTTTAGTACGTTAATTCAAGAGTTACATAAAAATTTAGGAATGTGACTAGCATAGTTAAAATGAGATCTTAAAATTAATCTTCTTTTGTCTCCTGTTTCTCCTTGAGACATATCAAGGTCTAACCATCCTATCGTGCTCGGTGTCTCCAAGATCTGGGCTTGTAAGTTCCACATGTCAACTAAATTGACTTCAAAAAAATGTGTACCACGAGCGTGAATTTGTAGCGTGAAACCTTACTTGTTAACATTTTTTATTGGCTTTTTACACAAATATTTAAAAAATATTGGATTTACTTTTGTGCCGTGTTCGACCGAAAGTGGTTCTCTACATCTGAACCCAGCACCTTTCTAAGAGCAATTAAACCATAGCGTAGTGGTTGTCTACATAGCAAAACATTTATAAGTGAGACGGGTACATTATAATTTTCAGTCATAGCATAATATTTCTAAAAAAAAAACAAAAAAAAATACAAAACAAATACTGAGCAATATTACATTTTCGATTCGTATCGTAATAACTATAAAATAAAAAAATAATAAGAATTAAATTCGACGATAACACAAGCTTTATAAAACTAAAAGAAAATGTTAAAAACATTTAAAGAAAACACTAACGGTTTAAAACGCGATATATATTAGTTAAACTTATTTGAAAATTATTTTTAACTTAGGCCCGACGTTTCAGATGCTTTAAAAAGTTTAACTTAACGCTTAAGAAAATAATTGAAGATGAAATTACAAAGTTATAACGTTTTTAAACAAACTGTCTGCAGTTAAAGCGAGTATAGTAATAAAATACTTTAAACGGTTTATAACGCGAAAGATATTAATTAACTTAGTGATCACAGCTGCTGCAAAGCAGTCCGAAACATCGAGCCGTAGATAAATTAATTGTAATAAGAGTAATATTTCGCGTTTTGAACAGTTTAAATATTGTACTCTTTTACAATATAAATTATTTTGTAGCAAGTGCCAACTAGTTTTTGATATCAAAACAAAAAGGTATTTTTTGCATTGTAAATTAATTGTTCATTTTTGTTAATAATTTTTCCGTTTTTCCACATTTTCCTCTGCGTCTACGCTCCTATTATTCGCAGCGTGATCTTTTATAAAGCCTTACTCGATAAATGCTCTAACTGCTTTAATACAATGTGACTAAGAAGGTTGTGAGCATATTTGCAAATTTTCATTATAATCTGCTGAGTAATTTACGCGAAAGAACTCTTTCTCTGAGTTAACAAAAACATTTGGTTATAGATATACTCTATATTAATATTAAAAAGCCGAAAAGTTGTTCTTCGCCTGATGTTAGCCTTCCTCGATAAAAGCTCAGACCAACACAAAAAAATCAATTCGAACCTGTAGTTTCTGAGATGGGACCGCCTCTGTGGCTAAATGGTTGAGCATGATGCCTAGCGTTGCGTTGAGTCGGGTTCGAGTCCCGGAGAAACAATAAATACTGTCTATAGTTTATGCGAGCAGTACACATTTAAATAAAACACTAACGGTTTGAAACGCGATATATTAATTTTACTAATATATCGCGTTTTAAACAGTTAGTGTTTTATTTAAACTACTTGCATGTATACAAAAACCGAATCAGTGAAACGAACACTGAAATGTGTTCGCCCCAAGCCCCACGAGGGGAAACTGGATTTCACTAGGTCCCGAGATGAGCGCGTTGAAACAAAGCTCTTCGGCTTTACAATATTTTCATTACAGTACAGGTTAAGATTTAACCATACAATAGCCATACACTCCGCGAGTCAAGCTCACACATGACCGGTCTGAGTCGACGTTGATCGTACTTCAAATAGCTAGTGTCGTTGCCTCAGTGCAGTGTGGGGCCGCGGCACGGCCGATAGAGGGCGCGCCAGTCTGGTGCTACCACGAGACACCGCCGAGTACGACAGGAAGCGGTCGGTGAGATCTGGTGGTTCAATCTGCTGGAACATGATAATGTTGGTATTAGATGTGGGCACAGTCAGTACAAAAAAAAACATAAACACATTTAAAGAAAACACTTCAACGGTTTAAAACGCGATATATTAGTTAAACTTATTTGAAGTTAACTAATTTTCGAATAAGTTTAACTAATATATCGCGTTTTAAACCGTTAGTGTTTAATTTAAATGTGTACTACTCGCGTAAACTATAGGCAATAGACAAATGTAACTATAGTCTAAAATATATATTTTTTTAATCTATAGTTGATTTTTAACTTACGTAGCAACTATATTCTTTAACTTAACGCAAATTTTGGCGTAAAAATAAAATTATCAAGTTTAGGGTACAACTCTTCACTTAACTGTGTCACCACAGCCATGCCATATAACATCTAAAAAGGAGGCGCTGTCGGCCTATTGTAGCATTGGATCTTCGGAAATCCATACTAGAGGCAGAGTAGCCTAACGGCATTTTTATGACTTGACCTATATATACCTTATATTTTTATAGTCTAAAAAGGTGACCGAAAGATTCTTAAGAATTCATACACATATAAAAGTACAAATTCATTTTGGCCTAACTTAATTGTTATTTTCCTCATTTTTGAAAATCATGTTTTTGGTTATTAGGCCACTATGCCTCTAGCAGCCTCAATTATAATAATAATAATAAATCTCTTTATTTAGCATTCATTTTGTACAATAATTAGACGTAGTAAAAATAAATGTGATGACAATTGACATCGACTACATACTAAGTTCTTACATGCTAAGTTTTATATAAGACTCACAAGAAAAAATAGTTAAATAAAACAATTTTTTATACTTACATGTGAGTGACGTTTCTCGGTGTGAGTGAGATGAGGCGCCATGTTGTTCCCGGTGTAAGCGACGCACTTGACTTGCCATTCGCCAAGCTGTTCGTTCCAGTGGACGTATTGGTCGATCAGGGCCTGCAAGAAATTATTTTAGAAGTCAGAAACTAAATTTAAACGAGATAGGTGATATTTATCATGATATCATGTAAAAACAGCTGTCTGTGTCCATTTTTCATTAAAATGAACTCGGTGATAATCTCATAATGATCTGGCGCTCATGCGCCGACGTGTACCTAGTTACCTCCGCGAAATCTTTTCGACTTTGACTTCCAAATGTGGTGCGTACCTGGTACTCTTTCGGAATGTACGAGTCAAGAACGAGATCGGCCAACTGCAATTCCCTCTTTAGCGCTCTTATGCCATCCAGGATTCCTTCCATCTCGCGCTGCTGTTCCCTTTGTTGATCTGCCAACTCTGCCTTAGCCGAATTCAGGAGTTGAACTGCGCGTTTCAGCTTACGTGTCTTGGCTGCGTTCTCTTCTTGCAGGCTGGAGTAACGTTCTTCTAGGTCCAATCGTTCCGCCTATATAGGATTGATATCATTATTAAATACTTTACGTCAAAGGTCTAAAATAGATGTTTCTTTATCTGTGGCATTAACTTCACTATAAAAAGGTTATCACCGGGTCTGTATGGTTTGTAATCGGCCTTATTTGTTGTTGGTTTTTTCTCAACAAAAAATGGACTATAAATAGGTAAGCTAAGTTGATATATCAAACAGCCACCCCATCTGTCTCGTCGGTTCGAATCCAGCTCGGTATATTTTTTCAATAGCAATGTAATTTTAAATAACATAACTTCAACTGCTTGAAACTTAAAATATATTTAACTTATTATCGGGAGGTCAATCCACACCATTTGCTAACCATTTCCCCAATTCCACCTTAACAGTTATACAGACTTTGTAGTTGCCTGTATGCTCCTTTAACCGTAATTAAATAAATTTAATTAATATAGATCGCGTTTTAAACCGTTTTAAATTTAAAAGCGAAATATGTTAATTTATTTCGTATACATTACAAACAATGTTTAGAGTGAAAAATTCTGACTTGCATATATTATAAACATTAGCAATTACCTCCTTCTTCTGTAAGTCTTCTTGCAAGCGAAGTTCGATTAGTTTCCTCTGCTCCAACTCCTTAGAAGCCTGTTCCAATAGTTTGCGTTGAGTATCAGCTTTGTCTAGAAGGTTCTCGCCACCCACCAAAACCTTGGACTCCAGGCGTTGTAACTTGTCTTTTAGTTCTTCTTGTTGTTTTCTGAATAAAAAAAAACATGTTACAATCCGTGTCTTAAGAATTACGAACAATAAAAAAATATATATTTATTTTAAGGGATCAAGAAAAAATAATTCCTGTAGAAGATGCAAACTAAACAATGTCTGTAGTGTACGCGGGTAGTACATATTTAAATAAAACAATTAACGGCTTAAAACACGATAGCCGTGGTCACTGCGAGACTCCCCGCGACCACATCTGCTGCTGAGCATCCGAAATGGGCCGTACAACGCGTTTTAAGCCGTTGAAGTGGTTTCATTTAAAAGATGCAATCTAGTTACCCAATGTGGGGGCTAGAGGTACATTCCGTTTAACTAATCAAATTCTATTTAAAGTATGTAGTTGAATATACTTTTAAATAAAGCGCTTTAACGGTTTAAAACGCGATAGATTAGGTAAACTTATTTGAAAATGATTTTTAACTTCGGCCTCGACGTTTCGGATGCTTTGCAGCAGCCGTGGTCACGGGGAGACTGTGAGAAGTTTAACTATTTTATCGCTAAGCTTTGGTAGTAAATAAGGTCTAGAATGATTTTAGACATCTAATAAAAGCATACTTAGTCCTTTGTAGTTCCGCTTTCTTTTCCTCGAGAACTCTACGCGCTTGATGCGCCATCTCCTTCTTTGCTTTTTCCTGTTAAAGAGAAAAAATGAGATATTAGCGGAGTCACAGATACGGACTTAAATATAAACCGTTAATAATTTAGCATACATTGTATTGTAGATATTTTTTTAATATACAGACAGGTCAAATCTATATTTTTAATGTACATATAATATTTTGGTGTATGGTAATCAAGCTGTGCCAGCGACTTCGTCCGCGAACCGTCGGTTCTTGCAACTTGACATATTTTTTTTAAATGAATTATTCTTTCAAACATATTTTTTACGTATCTTGAGCAGTTTTAGCAACGCACGCAACAGAAACCCCCAACGATCAATATTCCCCCCCCCCTTTTTTTCTAAATTCCCTGCTGTTTCGTCGCTACTATTGGTCGCATCGTGATGTTTTATAGCCTAATGCCTTTTTCGATAAATGTTTTAACTAACACAAATAATTTTCCGATTCGAACCAGTAGTTCCGGATATTAGCGTGTTCAAACAAACACACTAACTCTATAGCTTTTCTACCCGAAATTACACGTATAACAAACCTTCTCTTCTCTCCTAAGCTTCCGTTTGATCTTCTTCTCTTCTGGATCCAGTACATCGAGCTCCGGATCGGTCAGGGTGTCTTCTGTATCTTCGGATAGTTCTTCTTCGCCCTCTCCTTCCACATCTACAAATTAATAATTAATACTTCAATTTTAATTACGTATTCTAGCTTAAATTACACTCGAATAAATAATAAGGCGATTCACAAACATAATTTTCAAAGTGATCACTTCTAACGAGATAAGTTAAAACAAAAGAAGAAGAAGAAGAATAATTATTTCACACATATTTTTGTTGTAATAAGTTAACCCTCATATATTAATAATTTTCCCCCGTTTTCACATTCCCCACGGTTCCTTCGCTTCCGTTGGTCGCAGTCCAAGGCTTTTCTCGAGAAATAGTCCAGAATAGAGAACCAGTAGTTTCTGAGATTGGCGCGTTCAAACATACGCTTCAGCTTCATAATATTAGTATAGATAAACGTAACGATATAATTTACCAATAGCTGATTCTTCCAGTTGCTTCTTAAGTTGATCGATTTCTTGTTGGAATCTGAAAGTGAAGGTACTATTATTTGACTTCGTATTAAAATTGATTTTTTAATAAAATATATCTTGCTACGACATATAGGCTTATATTATTTTCGCGGGGTACATACATCGTTTTAAACTATTCTTAGTGCTTGCTATTAGCGGTACCTGACCACCTCTGTAGCCAAATGGATAAACATTGCGCGAGAGGACCTAGGTTCGAATCCCGGGACACAAAAATTGTTTCGGTCGGTCAGCGCACAAAAGTCCGATCAACTACTTGTCTGTAAATAAAACTGATCAGTGAGTCTGACACAGAAATGCGTTCGGCCCATGTCCCACGAGGGGGAAACGGGCTTTCACTTACTTATAGACACATACATTTTATATCAATCACATCACAGCTGACATACATTTAAATTTATTAGGCTTAAAATATTAAAAGGCGGTATTCGAATCTACGACAGCATCACGAACCATCGCTCTACCAATTGAGCTACCGACTCCCTTCTAAGTGCGCCACTTAAATTCTATTTTCAACCCTAACACGTAGGTAGTAAGGTCCAATGTCCAATACTTAACAATATTATTAATGTAATTACTGTTCTAAACAGTCGCACGCGCAGATTCAACTCACCGTGTAAGCAACGCGTCTCCAGGTTCGTTGTTCACGTGAGTCTTGTTCTCGATATTCTTCGCTCTGTTCGCGTAACGGAGCGTACTTATCGTTTCAACGTAGTTCGTGTCTGACGGTCCTATTGTCGCTATCTGAAGACAAAAAGGTCTTTTTAACACTAGCTGTGCCCGCGACTTCGTCTACCTAGGTATTTGAACATAAAAATTCGCTCTCGCTAACTTACATAATATCTTTATTGAGTATAGCGTACACTGCGGTTCACGCCTATCTATCGACGAACGACGGGACGGTAAAGTCGACGTAGATAACAGTTATTATTTGTAAGGATAAGGTTTGCGATCAAATAGCCCATTCAACGTTGTTACTAATAAGCGGGTTAGTGGTTGTTAAAGCCTATTAATCCACACTGGAGCATTGTGGGAGCACAAGAAGAGCTAGGTTAAATATTGTCTGTGGTTCACGCGAATAGTACAATAGTAAAACATTTTAACGGTTTAAAACGCGAAGACACCGTTAGCAATATCGCAAGGTCACTCTCACCAAATACCAACTACGAGGGAACAGATGGCGCTAACGTAGCCGTTTTTACTTCGGCATCAGAGACACCCTCCATCTTTAGTCTCTGCGTGACCACGGCTGCAAAGCGTCCGAAACGTCGGGCCGGAATTAAAATAATTTTCAAATAAGTTTTACTAATCTACATCGCGTTTTAAATCGTTAGTGTATTAATTTAAATTTTTATAGCTTGACGGGGATCTCACCATGACAGTCTTGGAGTTGCCTCCCAAGGAATCCTGGAGCAGTCTTGTGAGTTTGCTGTTCCTGTACGGAATGTGGGTAGACTTCCCATCCACCAGCGCTGATATAACATTACCCAACACTGAGAGGGATTGGTTGATTTTCGTCGCCTCTTTCAACCTAGTTCCGGTCGCTTGTGTCTTGCTCTGTCTCTCAGAACCCTGGAATATCATAATTTCACTATAATAATTATAAATTGCTTTATTTGGCTTTATTGATTCTATTATAGTTTTATTATTTACAAAACACATACAGGAAATCTTACGTAAGTCCAACTTACAAATAAAAGGCGGCCTTATCGCTAAGTAGCGATCTCTTCGAGGCAACATGAAGAACAGGAGAAAAGAAATAGAAAATGACTTTTTAGTGCATTGATTAGTAGTAATGTATATACAAAGATTAAATTGCCAAAACGGATGCAGAAGGGCATGCGTCAACGTTACGGCTCCTTAAAGGCAACGCTGGCAGCGCTGATACAATTTAATATTTTAAAATAACAGTGACTTAAGCGGAATACATTAATTACAAATATTACGAATTATTTATACCAATATTAAAAAAGCTAAAGCGTGAGTATGTTTGAACGCGCTATAGGAACTACTGGTTTGATTTGAAATTGCGTTTGATATGCCATTTATCGAGGAAGGATTTATACATCACGAATATTGGGTTTCATAAATAAATATGTAAAAAGTATTTTTTAATATATAATAAAAATGTATTCACGATTTCAGTCTGTGGATTATTTGGCTATGGACATTCGAAAGAATTCCAACTCCGACGGTCTCATTGGTGTAATAGTAGCAATTCATGGGTTGTCGGTTCGACAACCGGGTCCAACATTATCTATTTTTTTATTTTTTTTAAACATGTCGGACTTCGTCTGAATATTATTATTATTATTATTATCTTATTGTGGTGGTAGGAATATCGTAATTCTGAAAATCACAGTCCACAAATGAAAACTTCTTGAATTCTATTCGCGTTTCTGATGCAGTCTGGATTTCCAAATATACGAAGTCAACCTAGATCGACAGTGCATCTTGTTTAAATGCTTGTCTGACCTTCTTTATCACAAAAAAGGTCGACAGCGTATTTCGTTAGATGTAATATGACTGGGGTATTTCTTTCCATCAAGTGAGCTTGAATGTATGAATACTATGTCATAAATCAATGTAAAATGAACCGTACCGCCAAGTCAACAAGGTGCAGTTTCCCCATCTTCACGTGCATCTTGCCGTCCTCCCCCTTCTTACTGCTTTCGACAGTGATAGAGAATATGGCGTGCGAGCGAGAGCTCTCTATGTTCATCGCAGTCGCACCAATATGGCGGTTCTTGTTGCCTACTGCCATAATCTTTTCTAATTCATCAGCGTTGTGGACCACGTAACCTGAAAGATATCCAACACTGTCTCTAGTTTACGCGCATACATTTAAATAAAACCTTTTAACTGTTTAAAACGCGAATTATATTAGTTGAAGTTGTTTACAAATTATTTTTAACTATGGCCCGACGTTCTGGATGCTTTACAGTCTCAGTCACCCGTGACCACGGCCGCTGTAGATGTATTCGAATCCCGGGAATATATTTTCATTGTGTTACATACTTTTTAGTATAGCAATGTATGTAATATATATGTAGGTATAGTTGAGTTAATACTTTCGGTCGAGCAGGGCACAAAACAATAACCGACTAAAAAAAAACCAATGAGTAAAATAGACACAGAATAAACATTATGGTATTGTCTGTAATTTACATTTAAATAAAACAGTATCAACGGTTTAAAATACGATACATACGAGTTAACCTATTTACAGTTTACACCCGATGTTTTCGGATGCTTTGCAACAGCCGTGGTCACGGAGAGACTGAAGATGGCGGGATGGTTTCCCCTAATGTCAAAGTGAGGTCTGGTGTGATTCGATTTGGCTTAGATTTTTGGGAATTTGGGCCGTAGTTAAAATAAACAAGTTAGTAAGTTAACTAAAATATTTCGCGTTTTATTTAAAAATAAACATTGCTTACCAGTGAGATCCTTGACAAACACTCCTATGTCGGGCCTCTCCTTCACCTCCAAACTCTGGTGGGGGTTGTTTCCGAGCAAATCGCGAACCTCCTCATTGTAAATCTCCAGATATGTCACGCATACCAAAAATCTAGGAGAATAATTCACGGTTTAACGGCTTTAAACGCGAAATATTTTTCGTTAAACTTATTTTCAAAATACTTTTGTAGTTTACGTCAGTAGTATACATTTAAATAAAACAATTTAATGGCTTGAAAAACGATGTATAAATTATTATTAAATTATTGTGACGTACTTAAACTTCAGGTTGTCTGGAAGAGATCGCTGCTTAGCGATAAGGCCTACTTTTATTTAAATGTTAGTACGTAAGTTTTTTTACCTTTGTAGTTTTGTGTGGTATGTATTATCAATAATAAAGCTGTTACTAAATAAATCAATCAAATAAGTTTAACTATTACATATTGCGTTTTAAACCGTTAAAGTGGTTTAATTTAAGCGCCAGTAGATTATTCAATTCTTACTTCTCATCATCCTTAGCTTTCGCTATGTGACTGAAGATATGAGCGAAAGAGTTCGGTATGATCCCTCTCAACTCAGGCGCAGAATTACTCCCAGCCATTGTATAGGTCTTTCCGGTTCCCGTCTGCCCATACGCGAATATTGTGCCATTGTAGCCTTTGAGGACCTCCGCCACAATTGGACTTGCTGTTTGGAGGTAAATGTCCATCTGAAATTACATTAGTCTATCTATACTAATATATAAAGCTGAAGAGTTTGTTTGTATGTTTGAACGCGCTAATCTCAAGAACTACTGGTTCCATTTAAAAACTTCTTTTTGTGTTAGACGTATATCGAAGGAAAAGGTTAACTCGCCCCGTTACTAAAACAAGCGAAGATACAGCGAGAAATGTAAAAAAAATGGGAAAATTCTTCATTATTATGGGTTTCCGAAGCGTAGGCTGCAAAACGGTTCAAGATACCCAAAAATGTTCACAACAGTGTATGTCTATGTTTTAAAATTAACTTGCAAGAACGACGGGACGCGACCGACGTCGTGGCTAACTGCTATAGTCAATAAAGATGATAAGATTTTGTAAAAACAAAATTTTGACGCCCAAAATAATCATTCTACGCGGACGAAGTCGCAGGCAGAGCTATTAAAGAATAGTTGCCACACTTATTCATAGTATGTAAGTACTTATTCGTAGTTAAAATATTTTTCAAAGAAATTTAACTAATACATATCGCGGTTTTCAACCGTTAGTGTTTTATTTAAATGTGTACTACTCACGTTAAGTACAGACAGTATTTATATATGTTAATATTTTTTTATAACTGAAGAGGACAAAGATGATTCACTTGATAGAAGGTAAAAACACCCAAGCCACAAAACGCCATCGACCTAAAACCTTGCTAAAGCCGAGATAAATAATTATTTCTCATGCATTGATGTGGCCCAGGATCGACCTCTGACGCTGCAAGCCGGCTGACCTATTTCAACCTTCCAACCCAACGAGCTCTATATCAGCAATTTGCAGCGGCCATTTTGTTTTATTAGACAGTCGATTCGTTGAACCGCTATAAGGAAATTTTTATAACGGGGACGTAGGTTTGATTCCCACCGGGTCCATGTTTTTAATTTTTTTTAAATGTTAGATTTCGTCTGGATATGTGGATTTTAAATTGGTAAGCAGTATTTTTGAATTCCGTCCGACTCAAGAATACAGTCCACAGATGAAAAAGCCGTGAAGCTTAATCGCGTGTCGGTTGGAGTCTGTGGATTTATTTCTCTATCTTGATTAGATGCCATATGGCTGGGGTATTTAAAATAAATTCCTCATCAAACCCATTGGGATTCGAGACCTTATCTGTTACCAATCACAAAAATATCATACTATTACATTATAGTCTATAGTTTACCGAGTAGTACAATTTAAATAAAACGCTTTAACAGTTTAAAACGCGATATTTAGTTAAACTTATTTGAAAATGATTTTTAACTTCGGCCCGACGTTTCGGATGCTTTGCAGCAGTCGTGGTCACGGGGAGACCGACCGGGGGGCCGAAAAAAAAAAAAATTTAAAAAAAATTTTTTAAAATTTTTTTTTTTTGTTAAATGTTTTATTTAAACATTATATGTGGTTATAGACTACAGAGTTAGATTACACTTCACGGCTTTTTCATGTGTGGACGGTGGTTCGTGACTCGCGCGGTATTACCCGTTCAATTTTTCGATTAGGCGAAGGCCAACATGTTTTGGTAAAAACAGTTTATTGATTAAAAAACACGTTGCCCCCGGTGGGGATCGAATCCACACCCCGTTGATTAATAGCCAAACATTGCTAGCATTAAACCAACTAGCCCGTCAAACTTTAAATTAATTCTACTATTTGCTTCTTAAAACACCAACGGTTTAAAACGCGACATATAGGTACATTAAACCTTTAAAGTGTTCTATTTAAATGTGTTCTACTCGCGTAAGCTACAGACAGTATTTATTTACTTCTTTTAAAAGTACGAAGAAGGTTTAGTAAGGAGTATTTAGTCTTAGTATTTATTATTTTATTTTATAATATTAAGGCCTGGTAACAAGACCTTAACCAAGCAATAACGTCAATTTAACTAATTCGTCTATGACCCGATTTCGTGTTTATCTGTGAACATCTTTGAAAACGGAATCTCAATTGCCTGGAGACCTCGTTAGATGGTTCTTTCTGCGCCCTACTGACCTGGTTACACATTTATAAGCTGTTGACATTCGTGGAATGAATAGGGAGGGGGAAATGTACCACTGCCTTCAGTTACGCCCCGTTGTAACTAGGTATCTATCTATACTAATATATAAAGCTGAAGAGTTTGTTTGTTTGAACGCACTCATCTTAGGAAATACTGGTTCGAATTGAGATCATTTTTGTATCGATTGGAGCATTAATCGAGGTAGGCTATGACTAATAGAAGCGAAGGCACAGCGGGAAATGTGAATAAAACGGGGGGAAATTTTTCATCTCTGTAGGCTTCAGATGCGTACGCTGCGAAAACGGTTCCAGATACCTAAAAAATATGTATGAAAAAATGATTCCTCTTTAAACGATCTAAAAAAAAAGTTCTCAACACAATATGGCTATCTTTTAAGATTGACTTGCAGGAACGACGAGTTCCGAGCGACGGGACACGAGCGATGTCGTGGGCAGCTTAAATTTAGAAATATGTAGAAGTTTGCAAATACAGCTACACGGCTAGTCCTTACTAATATTATAAATGTGAAAGTAACTCTGTCTGTCTGTAACTTCTTTCACGCCAAAACTATTGAACGGATTTGAAGGAAATTTGGTATACAGACGGTCTAAACCCTGAGGAAGGACATAGGCTACTTTTATTGCGAAAAGGGGGGTTGTTAGGGGTTAAAAGGGGGGATTGAAAAGTTATATGGGAATTCGTGGTTTTTAAAGATAGAACAATGAAACTTTCTTCTTTGGCTTTTTGGGAATAGGAGTGGGAGTGAGTGTAGGAATGAGAGTGGGAGTTAGAGTAGGAGTCATGTGAGGTGAGAGTTCTGCGGACAAGTAGCAATTACAACATAGATTGACTGCCTTAAATGCGCCCTTACATAAATTAATAAACAGCCTAAATAATTGAAAATTCTACCCCAAGTCACTATTACACGCGGACGAAGTCGCGGGCACAGCTAGTATTAGATAAAGCCGAAAACTTTAGTTGAACGGAGTAATCTCATTAAGTACTTGTTTGAATTGAAAAACATTATGTTTGGATAAAAAAACAACAAAAATGCCTTGTCTTGGAGGTCCTTAGGTAGCTGATACAACAGTGAAGCGGTGCGTAGTAATACATATCTTGCAAAACGAACCGTATACCCAAAGCTGAAATAGGTGGAAAGCATTTTGTTTCGGTATTATGGCTGGTGTATGTCACCTTGTCTGTCCTCCCAGGTAACTTGAAGTAGTGGATTTCGGACATGGAGCGGAACAACGGGTTCGAAACGTAATTTAAATAACCTCAATACCAAATTTAAAATACATATATGAAAACCTTAACATTATGAAAAATAATCAAGTTTGAAAAATTCATTATTTTTTAACATTTTGCACATGAAGGCACTATATAATTTAAAAAATCACGGAACGTTGACGATGCCCGGTTCTGGTCGGGTAGGGCACAGAAGTCTGATCAAATACTTGTGAAGAGCGGATCAGTGAAACGGACACAGAAACGTGTTCGCCCCATGCCCCACGAGCGGCGAACGAGATTTCGCGAAGATTATGTAGACCGCATTGTGTCCTGATACTTTATCAGCTGGCAACATTTAAATAAAACACTTTTAACTTTAACACGCAATTGGAAATGATTTTAACTTCGGCCCGACGTTTCGGATGCTTTGCAGCAGCCGTGGTCACGGGGAGAGCAAGTAAACTTTCAAAAATTAACCCATTTTTCCCCCCTATAAACGTTGAAGTGTTTTATGTAAATGTGTACTACTCGCATAAACTATAGACAGCTGGCAACATACAACAGCAAAAAGTGCGCAGTTATGCATTGCGAAATCAACGTATTTATGTTAATTACGTTTTAATTATACAAAGTATGAAAAAGCTATTTTACTTATCCACAAATAAAACTACTAGAGATGGGCCGAGTACTCGTTACTCGGCGGGTATTTTGATACTCGTACTCGGTTCTTTGTTATTTGATAACGTGCATACTTTGTTTAAGTAAATCAATATATTTAGACAGATATTAATAAAACAACAGTGTGAATCCAAAAGTATTTATAAGTAATTTAGGAAATCTTTGAAAATTGAATTTAACAAAACCAAAATTATGCTAATGAATGAGTACTAAAGGGACAAAAATACGAGAAGATGAGAGCGAGCCGACGTCGTGACCGGCGCGAATCTATTTGTACTTGTTTATACGCGCGAAGTGAGAATTTGTTTAAACAGAGTTACTTGGCCGAGTACTCGCTTGAAAAAAAATCCTGAACCGAGTAAAACTCGGTACTCGTTACTCGGCAAAAGTGTTACTCGACGAATCTCTAATACCTACTGTTTATTTGATTACACATCTATACAAATATTGTAATGCTGAAGAGTTAGTTTGGACCGCCTCATCTCAGGGAGGAAGAAACGGAAGGAAATGTGGAAAATTCGGAGAAAATTATTCATTTTTGTGGGTTTCAGTTGCGTGCGTTGCAAAGCCGGTTGAAGATACCCAAAAATGATTGATTTTCGAATGATTTTAGAGATCTAAAATTTTTTTTTCGGCAGTGTATATATATATGTCTATCTTTGAAAATGTAAGATACCTTATAAGAACAACGGGGCACGGCCGTGGTTGACAACTTTATAATATTAGTATAGATATATCATGGCAGAAGAATGTAACCTATTGTAGAGAAATTCGTTTTAACACTAGTAAAAGGCTCATCGTATTCTATCAAGCCTGGAATGCAGGCAAACGCACACATAATGCACAAGGAAATCATAGAGAAGAAATCACCAAGATAAGTACTCTAAAATTATACTTAACATTTGGTAAAATTCGACGACGCGGACGTTTTGGATGCTTCGCCGCAGCGTGGTGACGGGAAGTAAATTGTAAATATGTCTAACTAATACATTTTGCATTTTAAACCGTTGAAACATGTTTAATTTAAATGTGTACAACTCGCGTAGACTACAGACTATATTATTCCAATAAACATAGAATCAGTTTTAATCTATTTAAAGTCTGTATGAATCGTCTCTTTATCTGTGTACTTACATCTCATTTGAAAATGGAACGAAGCCGTTAGACATTTCGTAACGCGCCCCACTGACCCCGTTAGACTTTTATTAAGATTAAGGATGCTGGGAGTGAAATAAATTCGCTTTCGTTAAATATGGACGGTTACAAAGTAGAATGCTACTTTGTATATACTCTGCTGTAATTTGTTATTCATTTTCTGAATTTCTTATCAATCTATATGTATACTAATATATAAAGCTGAAGAGTTTGTTTGTTTGGACGCGCTAATCTCAGGAACTATTGGTTCTAATTGAAAAATTATTTGTGTAGTTAGAGCTTTTGCCGAGGAAGGCTATAAAACAATTCCGATGTGACTATTACAAGCGAAGATACAGCGGGAAATGTGAAAAAAATGGGGAAAATATGTTTTTTTTTATGAAGGCACTATATATATTTATTAATATTAATAATTTTCGACTCGCACCTTAATTCGCAAGTGTTAGTGAAATTACATGGCGAGAGTGAAGTATTAATAAGTTGAAAAAAATCGACGATGAGGTGTAGAACTCTGTAGCTCAATTGGTACAGCAACAGTACGGAACATTGACGATGCCGATTCAAGTCCTGCCCGAGTCGAAAATTTTTTCGATTTTTAAATTATATGGGGAAAAATATTTAACCTTGTTTTCGTTGCGTACGCTGCGAAAACAGTTCAAGACGCCTAAAAGATATGCATGAAAGGATTCCGCTTTAAATGATCTAAAAAAAGTCCGTTGTATATGTCTACTTACTAACTTGCAAGAACGACGGGACGCGGCCGACATCGTGGGTACCTTAAATCTATAAAGATCTCTTCATCTTTGAATGCCGAAAATAACTTATTGCTATTAACTAACTATTGTTTGTAACATTACGAAACGGAAGTTTTGATTTCACTTTTGAGAATCATGATTCCTCATTACTCACCAACTGCATTGTTACGCAAAATAATTACTTACGTAAGAAAAATAAGTAGTAAATATACTGAAGACAAATTTAAAATAGGCTGTTTAAATCTTTATTTTAGATAAACCCTACTACGTCCGCCTTTGTGAAGCATCCGTAACGTCGGGTCGTAATAAAAAATATGTTAGCGCATAGATTTCGAGTTTAAAATCGTTATATTTAAATATGTAAAATCAAATATGACGAATATTTCTACGCCCGTTGTTATAAATATAGGTAAAATATTTTGGGATAAACATAAGAAGAATAAAGTAGCTCGAAAATTAATTAGATGTTCTAAATGGACACAAATAAGTGTCACATATTGGCATCAAGCCCTACCATAATATCCACACAATTTTGAAAGCTACGAATTTTAATAGTATAACATCGCATGCTTTTTTGTTTCTGCTGTAATTGTCTAGAGTACCTATGTGTTTTAAATATGTCATGTCAGTAAATGTCAATTAAATAAATAAATGTCAGTATAAAGTGATTAGAATTGGTATTTCTACTTGTTTCAAGAATACAGTAGGTAAACAATTTTTGAGGACGTTATCTCGTTTTAAAAGTCCTACTGTTCCCATCTGCTCTGTATACACGCATCAAAGATTCTCAATTCGAATTTCATTTCGAACTTCAATACGTACAAATTAAACGCAATCATACTCTTTGATATTTAACCATAGCCAAAGCGTTTTCGAATATTATTTTCGCCTATTCACTATGGTACGTGGACACAGGTTTAATCATCACAAGTAGGTCAGTAGGACGAGGCCGCGACCCGCGCGCCTGGCGTGCGCGCTGCAACTATTGATCGACCGACCGTACCTAGTACCTACTGACGGAACAAAGGGATCTATTAAGAACCTTTGCACTGGAGATTCAACATTCCAATTTCAAATGGAATACGGATCGACACAGATTATGCGATTAGAGCAGACAATTTAATAGCTTAGCTTAAGCGTAGAAGATTTAGCCCTTTGTAAATTTTATCAATTATTTTGTAGTTTAGATCGAGATATTTTCGTTGTTAGAGTTTAAGTATTTTATTTAAATATAACACATAAAGGTTTAAAACGCGATATATTAGTTATACTTGTGAGTGACCACGGCAGCTGCAAAGCGTCCGAAGCGTCGGGCCGTAGTTAAAATATTTCTTGTCTTGTGTTCATAAAACTTGAGAAGACTATATAGTTCTATAAAGGGTTAAAAATGATAAAATAATATGTGTGAAATCTTCAAGACACTTTCCCTTGTCTGTTTTACAAATTGACATAAGTATGTAGTTAAAACAGCCAAAACACCTCGGACAAATAATAAATTTTAGATAAAAGATGGCGTCTTAGTTAAAATGGTTCAATCTATAAAATCCACTTATATGGAATAACTGTCCACGACTGCTTAACAGCATCCATCCGCTAACAGTTTAACAAATATAGTTCACGTTTTAAACAGTTAATTTTTTTATATGGCAACGAGAAAAAACACCAAAAGTCACAAAAATTTTTTTTTTAAAAAAAAAGGGGGGTTTTTTTTTTCCAAAAAAAACCCTTTTTTTTTTTTTTTATTTAACCCCCGGGGGGAAAAAAAACCAAAAAAAAAAAAAAAAATTGGGGGGGGGTTTTTTTTTTTTTTTTTTTTTAAATCGAGAAAGTTTTTTAATCCCATATCATAAATTATAAAAAAAAAAAAAACCATTTTTTTTTTTCCCAAAATTTTTTTTTTTTTTTTTTTTTTTTTTCCCCCCCCCCCCCCCCCTTTTTTTTTTTTTTTTTTTTTTTTTTTTTTTTTTTTTTTTTTTTTTATGGCAACGAGATAAAACACCAAAAGTCACACAAATCTTTTTTTGCTAGAAACAAAGGATTGTTTGTTTCTAGCAAAAAACAGCTTTTTATTAAATATTCAAATTAAGACGTCGGAAAACAAAACAGTCAATATAAATCAATATATTGGCGATATGTATAATGTAATTACAATTAAAGGAAATAACCATTACAAAGCAGAACGAGTTTTAAAATGTGTTTTTTTTTCAATTTTGCGCAAAAACCATTTTCAAATTATAATCAATAAATTATAATAAAACAAAACTCATTTATTTTCAAGCAACAATTATATTTTATACAGTGGCCTGGGGACAGTACAATGAATGGACGTATCCCTTTCGCAACATAAATTGCATAGCTGTTCAAGCCATCATGGTTTATAAGAAATACTAATAATATTTGGTTTAATACAAACACATGTTTATAAACAGTTTAAACTAGACTTGCAACGAATAGTATATTCGGCGAGACCCCTGACCGAATAGTCGAATATTAGGCAAAAGTATTCGGCTGGATTTTTGCTCCAAAAACTTGTGCAGACGTGATTGTTTCGCGCTCCTTTGTTTTGTTCTAACGTACTCGTTATTATTATGTACCAATTACTACTTATATGATTATAACAGAAATAAAAATATGAATATATACGTAAGCAATCGATTTTAATTTTTCATTTTACCAATTATTTCTCTATGACAAAATATATTATTTAAGTATTCGTTATTCGGCCGAATAATATGTAGATTTTCGGTATTCGACCGAATATAATAAAAGCACTGGCCGAATAGGCCGAATAGTAACCGAATATTCGTTGCAAGTCTAGTTTAAACATTTAATAAATTTTAGTGTCTTCACATTTCACGACGAATATAAACGCAATATTCACGATGCATGAGCACTCAGCCCCATTGCATCGTCATAGGACGTGCAAGATGCATAAAGAACATCACGAAGGTAGGCCCCCCGCTTTTCAATTTTTGCAACTACCCTCATTTTACAAAAACACATCTGTCTTTATATTTAATTAAATAAGACGAAATACTTTCAAAATCATTTTAGCCCTTGTGAAAATAAACACAAAAGTTTTTATATTTAAAATGAGGTTAGTCAAATAAAATGTAATGGAGGTCAGACACTTAAGGCAGCAGCAGTTTCGTTGGATGCAACCACAACCTACCCACCATTCGACAAGACTGACGGTAGTAGACGCGACAATCCGGACGAATGATGGACAGGTCACGATTTAGTCTTCTTTCTTCTTCTTTAACAGCGTGAAGTAGAGTAGATACACATAGACATAGAGTAAATCTCAATCTCTCTGTTCTTTCAAGGCTTTGCTTTATAAGTTTTACCTTTCAAACTCTTAAGTTACTTTTACGATGTACCTTTACTTTTTCTTTATAACACCTACCCAAATAACCCTTTTTTTCTCTTGTTGCCTGCAAGAGATCACTGCTTAGCAAGAAGGGCGCCTTTTATATATAAGTTGGTACGTATATAAGTTTTTTGTGTCGCGGTTTGTGTTATAAATAATAAAGCTGTAATAAATAACTAAGTCACAAGACTTAAGATTATTTATGGCCCATTATACTCTAGTAAAAATGTGACACTGTAAACATCATTACTTTTCAGTGAAATATAAATGTTAAGACTCTCCAACAAGGAAATTATATTGCTGTAACAAAAACATCAAACACTCCAACAGCAAAAACTGAAGTTTAGTAAAACCTTGCTCAAACTGGCCTTGGCGAGAAGGCCAAACCCTACTAATGTAAGATATTCGACCTCCAAAATGGCTTACTCAAACAGCCACATAAATTAGTACCATTATACTTTTTAACTGTTTAACTTTTAAGAGTATCTGTAGTAGAGACTAATATCGCTATTAGTGTTCTTCTATGTGTTGTGGTTATTTTATTCAGTAAAAAAAAACCCGTTAAATTGGGTCCATTTCAAAATTTTTGCCTTTTGTTCAGTTGCGTGAACTACAGATATAAAATAGAGACTTATTTGGTGTGATCATTATATATTAAATACTTTTAAAAAATTCATAAATGTATATCAAAATAGGAAATAGTGAATAGTACTTCTACTCAAATATAACACATAGCTGTTATCATTTGCAGGAAAGAGATAACAAGATAAGATAGGAAACTGTGTAATTAAGTGGGCCTCTTATGAAATGGAAAATACTTAATATAAATTTAAAATATAAAATTACAAAATTATAATTATATTAATATAATTTAAAATTAACTTGTTTAAGGCACAAATTTGTATTTTGTGTGACAAGACGACTTATAACGATATCCTTACTCTCTCTATTAAAGAAGTATTGTTCTCTATCTTAGACTATTAGTTTGAATATAGAATTTGGAAACCATGTTTATTTTGTTCTTCAGGAACTAAAGTTAAGAATTATTAAAAATTGATAACGCATAGAAAGTAACTAAATATTGCTAAGTAACGACCAGATAAAACATGCCCAGAATATGTAGATAGGCAGAATTCCTAGTATTTTAATAACAAAAGAACTGCCTATTAAAATATTCATACTGTGTGTAAAAACTCATTGTACTCGAGAAGCTCTGTAGTTATAATTGCGTTTCAAGGTTACCAGTGAGTTTACAGCAACTATATATTAGAAATAGTTACTAAAATAGTTATAGCAAATGGTCAATTATCGCGTACAAAGTACAAGGTTGATTTAAAAACTGATTTGGCGCCACGTGGTTACTTTCTTGATGTTAGTAGCAGTAAGTTTCCAAATTTAAATTTCCCCGGAAACATCGCTAGTATTACGTCATTACCTGACTTGTGTTGCTGTCGAAGACGGCATCGTACGCGTAAATCCTCGGCGGCTCTGGCGGCGAAATGTTGCTGCGCGTGACTGCTATCGTGCTGTTCACGGTATCAACTGACACACAATTGCATGCGCCATCAATTTTTTCCCGCTGATCCATAGGGCGCAGGCGCACCACAACGCGAACCTTCTCGACCGTCCCGCCCATCTCCGCGTCCTAACCGCGAAAAAAATAGGTATATAACACGTGCCATCTAATGCGTCGTTATAAAACCAGTGACCCTGACACCATTCTTGATTGTTACTCATACGGAAATGGTTTGAAGCGAAAATGTACGATGGGTATACGTAATGGAGATTCCAATTGGAATTTTCAATTAGCAATGTGGCCGTTTTTTGCCAATTACGAAATCGTATCACATGATAAGAATAGATTCACTTACAGGCATTTTTGTTGTCGTCTGTTTGGTATGCGCACTAGTCTATTTAATATTATACTGACGTAATTAGGTCTTTGTTTGACTGTTGAGCAAAAATCAATATAGTCGACCTACTTTCCTTTGGACTCCCAAATTCTAAATTTCTGATTGACTCAATTCCCTCACGAAACGAAAATGAAATGACAGTTTTATAGCTGCCATTGCCAGTTACTTTCGCTTTTAGAAAATTGCACAGTGGCAATACTCCCCATGAACTTCCTGTTAAACATAGATTATATATTAAAACATAAACTTGTCATTTTTTTACTTTTTTAAATAAATTTACATGGCTTTATAACGATTTAAATATATATTTTTTTATTTTACGAAAGTTCCGATCACGACCCTAATTATTAGAAAGTAATTTTTACTTTCTGCATAAGCTGTAATGTCAGTTAACTGACAGGAAACGTCTTAGTCAGTTGAATAAATGTAATGGCGATGATCGAGTGTTAACGATGTTTATTTTTATAGAAAAATAATAAAATCCATCTTTGCAATGGCTTTTATCGCTAATAAAGTATTATTTAAAGTAACTTGAACTCCTTGTAGCTAGAAACAAAATGTCTTGCGACACAGTTGAGATTCCAGCCCATATTGGGTCAGTTGACGTCAATACAACAGTGAAAGAAAATAATTTGGAATTCGAATTATCTAGTGATTCCGGTCTTGTCGTTTCGGAGTCGTCTACATCGTATCCGTTATCTTTCGACACTGATTTATCACATATAAAAACATCTGATGCTCTACAGGATGCTGAATATAGCACCGATAATTCTTCGTTGGAGAATGAAAGTTCCCCTTCTGCCTCGTTAAGCCCAGATAATATAGAAAAAGATTATTCTAATCAAAACTCTCCTATTGACAAACCCAATGTTACTCCAATCAACAATATACATAACATAAATTCATTATCAAGCAAGTCCTTGTCTGTATCAGAAAATGATTTATCAAACATGCGTGAGACTTTCACAGAACTTAGAAAGTCAACTATAAGTCTTAATGAACCTATTGAGACGGTGTGTAGAGGTGAAGCTTCGAACAACTTAGAGGAGGCATCCACAAACGCATCCAGTGTGACTGATTTAAACACAGAAGAAATTCTCACACAATTCCAAAATCACAAACAGAAGGTTTCCGCCACCCAAATATTACCCGAAACAATACCACAAACTGTAGATTTAAAGAGTCGCATTCCTAAGGAAATCCTGTCTCAAGACATTGGCAATATTGTAAGGAATGTTCATGGTATATTTTCTTCTGTATCTGGTAGTTTAAAGAATGCCTATAACAGCCAACGTGTTACCCCGAAGCCTATGAAAAGTATTAAACCACCAAATAGTAAAGTCTTGAATGACATATTTGAAGACAGCGAGGTGAAAATACCAAAAATAGAGATAGAAGTACAGCAGACTCCTGAAAGTCCCGTACCCGAGACGAATGACCATGAAATTAATAAGGAATTCTCGAAACTGCAGATTGAGTCTCTAGAACGAGTACTGGCTGAGCAAAGAAAGGACAATGGTTCTCTAAGGGAGAAAGTTAAACAACATATAGATGAATTACAAGCAAAAGATCAGGCTTTCAAGGAATTGGAAGTGAAAGTGGACTTGGTAATTTTGATTTACTTTATTTATTTTTTATATATATATACATGTTTCCTTAAAAAATGTTCTCTATAATGATAAATTATTATTCTTACAAGTCATGGAGTGCAATGGGCGGCATTATCGCTATAGAGCGATCTTTTCCAGGCAACCCTATTTGAAATATTTATCTAATAAACAATAAGTAAAGCATTAATAATCTTAGGAACAAGGATTATAATTCAATCAAATTTCACAGGAGATATATAACAAATGAAATGGGTCTTAAATGGAAGCCCTGCGTTATTTTGAATATTATCTTCTTTAGATTTTTCAGAGGAGAGTCAATAACAAGATAAAAGATTCAGTTAATTGCAATTTAGTTTGAAAAACAACCAATTTCTTTGGTGAGATTCTGTACTTATAAAATAAAACACTATATCGTTAAAAACTAAACATATTATGTATATAAGTTATTCATTTTTAATTACAAGACGATATGATATGATTGTCAGCAGTGAAGATATCAATTAACAGTATATATTTTTCTCTTTCTAAATAAAAATAAAAATTATTATATTCGTACTGTAACTCAGGTTCTGCAAAGCACTGGTCAGGGTTTGAGTACCATTAATGTTAATTATCTGAAATGGATATATTAATCTTTTGTCCTTTAGATGTCCAAACATACTGAACAAGCACAAAGGGAGAAAGATGCAGCAGTAATGCGTTATGCCAGCTTGGAATGCACAGTGATAGAAGCCAGGAAAGCAGCTGAAAATGCTTCTAAGGCTGAGAAGGCAGCGATTGCTGAAAAAGAATTGCTGCTGAATAAGTTGAAAACAGCAAGGGAGGAAAAACAGAGGATCTGTCAGTTATATGACGATAAGGTGGGACTTAAATACTGTCTATAGTTTACGCGAGTAGTACACATTTAAATAAAACACTTTAACGGTTTAAAACGCGATATATATTAGTTGAACTTATTAGAAAATTATTTAACAACGGTCCGACGTTTCGGATGCTTTGCAACAGCCGCTGGTCACCGCTATATATTGCGTTTTAAACCGTTAAAGTGTTTTATCTAAAAGTGGGACTTGTTCATAAATCTATATGTTCACAGATTAGGAGTTTTCTTTATGATAGATAAGGACAGACGTGAATAGTTTTCACTTGATGGAAGGTGTAATGTCCCAGTCATATAACATCGTAACAAGAACACTACTAAATTGGGTTTGAGATATTCTGAAGTCCACAGACTAAACTGTTACGCGATATAACTTCACTAAGCTTTTTCAAGGGCGGAATTTTGATTCCATCCATTTAATATACAGATTTTCAGATGAAGTCCATATTTAATAATGAAAGATGGTGGGGATCAAACCCACAACCGGTGGATTATTCATACATGGCCACTATTAGACCAAGCCATCACCAGTCCATATACTTAAAGTCCTGTGTTGCATAGATGGGAAAGGGGGGGGGGGCATACAGACTGTTTCGCCATTAAGATCTATGTAGGGTCCTCTGGGTGGTTGGCGACATGTTAAATAATCAGTTATTGTGATTTCAGTGTCACGAGCTGTCTAACTCGGAGCGAGAAGTTACTAAAGTACGTGAAGAGCTGAAGGAATTGGAGGGTAGATTAAAATGGACGCAGAGTAAGCTACGGGTCGAAATGGATGCCTACAAGGTAAGTTTTTATGATATAACTAAACTATCGGTGTCTGCAAAAAAAAATTGCTAGCTGACTCGACGAAGTCAAAAAGTATTTATTCATGTAAGTACTTGTTGCCATTTATTTTATCGCCAAGTTTTATTTGACACCAGAGCATTACATATTTCCTTACTGTTCGAGTGAGTTCCTCCAAAGCCAAAGCATTTTTGCCGGTTAAATAATCATTTAATGTTATTAATAGATTATTTCTAGATAATATTTTGACAGGAAGAGTAACTAAACTATATGGTGTCAGTATATAAGTTGACAAGACAAAAAAAATTGTATAACTTACTCTCAGGTCTATCAAATGTCAGTGCAGTGTTTGTCGGTCCTTCAATATCATAAAAATGAAATTTGATGTTTCATTAATTACATAAACATTTACGTGCTGTAGTCTTGTAAGATCAAAAATCGATACTACAGGAAAGTGCAGATAGAGCGGAAAAGCTGGCTGCACAAGTGACGGAGCTGGAAGCGGCAAAAGAAGCAGCTGCCATCAATGCTACAGACTCTGTTCGCGCCCGACAGTTGGGTCTGTATATAAATTCAAATCGTTGTATTGCCCTTTATGTATAGTTTTTCAAATATAGTGTATTTTTCCTAACTTGGCATTATTTTTAAACAAAGACAACAACACAATGTAGATGAAATCGTGATTTTCTCACAAGGTTTCATGTTAATGTCATGCTAAATTAAGTAATATGTATTGCTTTTAAAACCGTTATAACTGGCTCTTTATTTCTTTTAATATAGCGCCATCTCCATTTTTAAGAATGTTTAAAACTGTTTTAGACTGTTCCCTCAGTCACCTTCAGGTGTAGTTGATTATATAATATATTTTGCGTTTTAAACCTGATAACTGTTTCAAACATTAATATTATTTTAGATGTCGAATTGAAGACGACGACGTCTGGTCTTAGGATGAAAATGATTAACTGAAATGAAATATATTAGTGTTAAACCGTATCTTCTTGTCTTTTTATTATATCTATGAAAAACCCGTGAAGATTCATCACGTTTCGGATTAAGTCTGTGGATTTTCGAATATATACAAAGCCAAAATAGGTCGACAGTGCATCGAGTTAGAATGCCATAGGCTGGGGTACATCACCCACCATTAAGTGAATCTTATGCTTGTCTCTCCTTCTCTATATTAAAAAAAATCTCTGTCTTCGAGATTGTTTAAAAGTTGTAATACATCATTTATAGATACCGTTCTTACATTAATATTATTAATTTAGATGTCGAATTAAAAGAGACGCAAGCTGCGTTGATCCTCTGTAAACACGAGAAGGAAGACCTGGATAAGAGATTAAACGCAGCACTACAGCAGTTGGACACCTGCAAAAGGGAAAGAGAAGAAGCTAGTAGCGCGCTCTCCGTCGCACAGAGTGAGGTATACTATTTGTTATTTCTTACATATATCTATACTAATTTTATAAAGTTGAAAAGTTTGTTTGAAAGCGCTAATCTCAGGAACTACTGGTTCGATTTGTGTTGGATGGGCCATTTATCGAGGAACACTTTACGAAGAGTACAGTTACAGTGGAAAATGTGGGAAAAACGGGGAAAAATATTTAACTTTGATGGTTTTGGTTATCGTGAACTGTTTTCGCAGCGCACGCAACGGAAACTCTTAAGGGTGAATAATTTTCCTCGTTTTTTCCACACTTTCCACTGTTTCTTCGCTCCTATTGGTCGCAGCGTGATGTTTTATAGCCTAAAGCTATCCTCAATAAATGGCGTATCCAACTCGAATTAATTAATTAAATAATTAAACAAAAAAATATTTTTCATTTCGAACCAGTAGTTCCTGAGATTAGTGCGTTCAAACAAACAAACTCGTATATTTTAATTAGTATAGATAACCCATTAACATTGATATGATAAGTCTGCTGACACATTGTATATCATGGTTTCAGTTAGAGAAAGTGAGACAGCACGCGTCCAGCTTAGAAGAGGAAGCAGCGGAGTTGGCAGCCTTGAGAGCTCAAGCTGCACTCGCCGATACCCTCAGTTCTCAGCTGCAAAGGTAGAGTTATTAAGAGAAATGGACAGCCCCGGTCGTCTATGGAATCTATATCGGTGGTAACGGTATATAGTAATAATGAAATTGGTGGAATACGCGAGAAATTAGCCGCCCCCCCCCCCCCCGGGTTTGATTCATGTCGTTAAGTGTAGTGTGTTTTGTGTATGTATTTTCGATAGAAAATATTGATTGAAAAAAATGTTATGACCCGGTCAGAACTTGAACCGGCATTCTGTGTTAACCGGCGTTCGCTTGTTGCTCTAACCCATTGGGCTACGAAGTCCTATGCGTCATGGTCGAATTCCAACGTATTGATACATGTAGCTCTCGCGCTATGTAATTTCAACCTTACCACTTGCCTATTAAGGTTCAATGTCTTATGCTTTGCATATTCCAGGGAAACGGACCTTCGGAGTCAAGCTGAGGCCGCCTTGAACTCTGAGCGAGCCCGCGCGGAGACGTGCGCGCGGCGAGAAGCAGCAGCGTTGCAACACGCTGCGCGGCTAACGGCGACGCACGTGGCCGAACGCGCCCGCGCATCCGAACACGAGGCTAAGGTAATTTTTCAAATAAAACACTATAACGGTTTAAAATGCGAAATATATTAGTTAAACTTATTTAATAACGTCGGGCTGCAGTTAAATTATTTTTTTCAATAAGGTCAACTAACTGTTTGTTGTGTTTTAAACCGTAGAAGTGCGACGCACACGGCCGAATGCGCCCACGCATCCAAATACGAGGCATTTCTAAATAAAATACTGTAACTATGTAAAAAGGCAAAATATATTAGTGAAACTATTTAAAAACATCGGGCAGTGTTTAAAATATAATTATACTAAGTTTAACTTATATATTTCACGTTTTAAACCGTAAAACTGTTTTATTTAAATTTATTCGCGTAAACTACAGACCTGTACCAAAACTTTATTAAATTCAATACTATTCGCTAATAAATATTACAATTAACAAGAAACGAGTTTAATATTAACTAAACACTTTCAACGGCTTAAAACGTGAAATATTCCTAGGACATTAAATCAAATAATAATCCAACTGAAATATATCTCGTTTTAAACCATTAAATGTGTTTTGTGTAATTGCCTACTCGCGTAAACTACAGACTACTATTGCTTAACTAGGCGCAAGCGCTAACAGCTGACAACGCTTCGTTACGAGAGAGAATAACGAGTCTTGAAGCGGAGATAAACACGCTTCAGAGTTCCCTTCAAGAGGAGATGGAAAGGAGAAACAAGGAGACACGGGTTCTGGCTAGAAAGGTATGATATTTAATGACATAAAAGGTCTGACATTTGAGGCCGTCAGAGACAGAGTAGCCTAACACAATTTTTAACTGACTTATTTTTATTCTAAAAAGACTACAACTTAACTTATTCTCACACAAATAAAGAAATTCATTTCCACCTAAGTTAATTGAAAATCATGTTTGTTCTTGTTAGGCCACTCCGGCTCTGGCACCCTCATTCTCATATGTAGCTCGAACATAAAATATTCATCAGACATCAAGATTCTTGACCTACTTCGGCTATAGACATTCGAAAGTCCAAGGATTGACTTTCACTCTTCCATGACTCCTTGAAGGAATTGTATTATTCCTAAGTAAATTTTATAAAACACCGAAATGATCATGACATGTTTAGAAGTAGAAAATAATATAAAGTCTTATAGAAGATAATATAATTTAATATTATTTTGTAGCAAAGCTGGCATAAATTGTAATCTATATCAATGTTATGCACATTTAAATGTTTATATTAAGAGCAAATATTACAAGGTTAGCTTTGTGAGAATCCTACTTTCCCACTTTATTGTAAATTATCGTTATAACGATATTAATAGGAAATAAATTGGTTGCACTACAGCACTCATGGGGTTTGGTTACCTCGCCTCCCTCTTACCTTTTACGTTCACGTAAATTTCCAAACTGTTATACGCAACAGACTCTGGTAACCGAAACTCCGGAGTATATGTCTAAACTGTTATACACTACACGTAAAACATAACATTTCAATTTGAAGAAACTAAGTTTACTTAGTCCTTATAAAGTATCAGACAGTAATCAAATTAAAACGAAATTTTACTTAAAAATAAATATGTTATTATTATGTACATTTATTTAATAATATTGTCATATAATTCAATTCAAATATTAAAATGAAAATATAAATGTTGATGATGACGATATTTCCCATCGTTACTGAAAAGCGAATCACTGTGCATGACGTCACTTAGGAAATCATCAATCAACTACCCGCAAACTTGGGACGTCACTCTCTTGACGCTTTTGGCGGTAATTTTAAATATATTATAAAATCGTGATTCCTATTTAAATGATCTAAATAATGATTGTTGGAATCTAATGATTCCAGGTTGCGGAATTGACAGAGGAGCTGGCAGAGGCGAACAAGAAATTGGAGTGGGAGAAGGGAGAAGTTGGTGTCTTGAAGAAGAAGCACGCTAGTGCCATCAAAGTGAGTCCCGAACTATTTCTAATTGAATTAACTCTAAGTATTTGTGGGTAGATTTTCATTTTTAGCGTCCGTATCAATTTTGCTTATTTTGTAGAATCTTGTTAATTGATATCAGATTAGTATTTTTAAGTGCTAGAAACATAATATATAATATCTTCCCTTGTTTGTGGTCTATAGTTAGTGAAGATATTTTTTTATTATAGAGAAGGACATTTATGATAGAGAAGGGGTTAATTTGATGGATTTTTTGAATGCCCCAGCCTTTGATGTAACATCTAAACGAGATGTCGACCTATGACTTTGGATATTCCGAAATCCACGGATTTCCAAACGAAGTCCAACATGTTTAAAAATTATAAATTAATTAGAATGATGTTGGATACCTCGACTCGTTGGTTATTGGCCGTACCATATATACATACATACATAGACCAAGGAGGCCGTTATACAAATGCGTTATGCTTGATATTGTAACCCTTAATATCTATATTTTTCATAACATAATTTAAAAATTAATTTTAGGAGTTAAATCGGGAATTGCAACGGGCGTTGAAACGGGTGGAACAGCTTGAGGCTAAGTTACCACAGAATGGTGACGCCACATCGACCAGGACTGGTGAGTACATTTCCATACGGAAAGGCCTGTTATGACGCTTAATACTTCCCACTGCTGGGACACGCGTATTGGCATATGACAAATGTTAATTTTGTTTCTAAGACATGCCATCAATTACTCAATGGTCAAAGACATCTAGAGATTTAGATCTAATACTAGATACTGTGCAGACAGTACAATTTGTAAATAAAAACTTACAATTTGAATACTGTCTTAATTTAGGCGAGTAGTACACACTTAAATAAAACACTTTGAACGGTTTCAAACGCGATATATATTAGTTAAACTTATTTAAAGATTATTTTACGCACGTTGCGGATGCTTTGCAGCAGACATGGTCATGGCTGTCGTCATCGATTTCCGAAAACGTTTAACTAATATATATCGAGTTTTAAACCGTTAAAGTGTTTTATTTAAACACTAGCTACCAATATTCGCTATAAAGACACGAGAGGACACCGTGAGTCAGTTCTGTATGAACCCAGCCAGTCTCTTCGACTACGACGAAACAGATGGCGCTAGCGTAGCCGATTTCACCACGGCAGCTGAAAAGCATCCAAAATGTCGGGCTGTAGTAAAAATAAATTGCAAAAAAGTTATTTAAACCGTTAAAAGTGTTTTATTTAAATGTGTACTACTCGCGTTAACTACAGACAATATATAATGGTGTATTCTTTATCTTTATGCAGGATCTGTGACGTCATTGAGTAGCGGCGAGAGCGCATCGCACGAGGAGCGTTTACACAATGGGCATGCGCAGAACGACGTCTTACCGGAGATACAGGTAACGTGTTTATTGTCTGCCCTTTAACGAGTCCCACAGCTGGCACTGCCGATGCTTTTAGACCTGTGCCGTTCGGCATCTGCCAACCGACGTTTCGCATATTTTACACTTTGACGACTACTCAATTTTGTATGTCAGCGTATTTGGTAAAATTATTGTTATGACAAAAAGTTTGGGGCATTTATCATTGTCAAATTATTTATTTGGCCATACAACTTAGACGAATAACGATTCGTCTGCGTAACAGTTCGCTTTTCGTTTGGCAACATTCAAAGTGCGCAGCGACGTTCAGGTGAAATCGAAATATCTGATAAGCAATGTCAGATTTTACTAAAATTTAACGCCTACCCACATTAGCATTTGGTAAACAATAAACAACTGAAAGATTCGCTACTTGAAAGTTGGCAATTTGAAATGTGTCATTCTAAAACGAAGGAAAATTTTAAGTTGGCTTAATAGAAACAAAATTCTATCACAAGTTGGCAAATGATTATTCTACGATGTAAAACTCTGCGAAACGCTAGTTGGCTAGTGATAATCGGTTGAACAATTTTCTGGGACAAGGCAGAGATCCCTGTATTTATTTTTAACATTTGTCATTTGCCAACTAATTCTCGAATACTGTCTGTACTTTACGCGAGTTGTACACATCTAAATAAAACCCTGTGACGGTTTAAACGCGATATATTGTAGTTAAACTTTTTTAAGAATCATCTTTAACTACCACGACGTTTCGTTTTCGTCTCCCCGCGCCCCCCGCCCCCCCACCCCGCATGTGTCTTTTCTCAAAAAAGTTTAACTAAAATATATCCTTTTAAACCGTTGAAGTGTTTTATTAACTTCTTGCCAGACCCTAAAAGGCGTTTTCTGGGGATTCATATGTTTAACTTAGCTAAATTATGCAGTTTTTTTTTACGACATTTTCTTATGTAATAAGTTTTTATTGCTAGCAATTAATTCGACATAACGTTTTTGTTTATAACTAAACTGAAAAAATGCATGTAATTTTTTAAATATATTTCTATTTAAATAAAACACTTTAACGGTTTAAAACGCGATATATTAGATAAACTTATTTGGAAATGATTATTAACTTCGCCGTGGTCACGAGGAGACCCACGAGGCTGCTGCAAAGCATCCGAAACGTCGGGCCGAAGTTAAAAATAATTTCCAAATAAGTTTGACTAATATATCGCGTTTTAAACCGTCAAAGTGTTTTATTTAAATGTGTACTACTCGCGTAAACTATAGACAGTATATATTTCTGTTTTCAACGCTATCAGGAACAAAGTAGATCGCCCTTGGTAAGATATTTCGTTATTCCACAGATTAAAAAATGCGGTTTGTTTGACAAAATGTTCGAAAAGAGTACATATACATTTTAATAACTGTAGTTAGATTTCTATGTATGTTATATAAATGTAGACTACAAAAGATCTTATCGGACCCCAAAGTGGTGGGGGTGTAAAAAATTTCTACCTCCATCTGTTTTTTATATATTTTTATGAGAGAGGACAGAAAAAACATGGGTTTGCGCATCTCAACAATGCGCTGTCGACCTTTTTGGATTTAGCATTTTCGGAAATCCACAGATTAAAACCGCGTTTGAACTTGACGGCCTTTCCATCTGTGGATGTGGATGTGGACACCAAGGGAGTCATAGTAAATACACAATTATTTAGTTTTTACAGTAGAGAGGCGCTCAAAGTATTTTATCTTTCTAAAAAACCTTTAACGGGCTAAAACGCAAACAATATTTATTGACTGATTTACAATTTCTTTTTTTAACTACAGCTCAACGTTTCAGACGCTTTTTAGAAGGCGTGCTCACGGGGGGCGTCATTATAATAAATTGTACATCATTGATCTAATATATTTCGCGTTTTAAACCGGTAAAAGTATACTAAGTACCAAAAAACATTTGAATGGCAGCTAGTTACACTAGTATTATGTTTGTTGTTGATTTTACTTTGCAGACGCGTGAGCCAGACAAGCAAGCTCTGATCGAGAGGATCGTGCAGCTGCAGCGCGCAGCAGCCAGGCGGGCGGAGCGCTGCGAGTTCCTCGAGGAGCACTCGAAACAGTTGACGAACGAATTGCGCGGGAAGTCGCGACTGCTGCGCCATCTGTTGGCGTCAATGCCGGCTGGTGCTGTTACTTCGCAGAACAGTGATAAGAATAAGGTGAGGGGAAGAGAGTATTTTCGGATGACTTGGATAATCGTTACCTTCAAATTGTGGCATTATAGCTGATATTTTAAAAGGGATAAACGAGTAAGATGACTCGAGCGAGATCCCAACCGCAACGAATGTGTATCTAATCAACTGAAAGTTTTTCGGACACTATTGGACATCTGGATATTAACGGGATGGTAGAAAATCAAAAATCGCCCAAACAAAGACGTGAAGTATAATCGCGTCTCGATTTCAGTCGGTGGATTTCGAATATAGAAAGCCAAAACTAGGCCGACAGTGCATATGGCTGGCCTATTTCAAGTTCCCTTAGGCGAAGTTCATTATTGTCTTTCCCTCTCCATTATTGAAAATATACCCATTTTAAAAATTATTTCTATTCGAAAAGGTTATAACAAACTATAAAAACAAAAAAAAAGTATTGAAGCTAGTGGGTACCCGTTTTGTCTGTCTACCTTCAGAAATTGTTTGCCCTATGTCCCACGCAGGGACATCGACATTCTTTATACACTGTAGTAATCGCTTCCTTTTTTCACGCTCGCTAAAGCTAATACGGAAACTGTCAAAGGTATATATTATAACAGTAGTGTGTTTGTTTTTATTTTTTTTTATTTATTAAGTATAGTTGTCAAAAATACATAATAATTATTATTATCTGTCTATTATAGGATGATAATTTTGTTAAATCGACTGTCACTAACACATTGTTACCACCATTGCATATTAAAACATTTGTGATTTGTTGTTGCAAGTTTCGTTGATATATTTGCGTTTAAAACCGTTAAATAGAGTTTTGACATCCTATATTAGATAATGTTTTGTGTGTGTAGTTATAGCTAGCTAAGGAAAAACTAGAAGTTTTTGTAGAAAACATATCTTAAAATCGAAGCTACAAGCACATGCTATACTTTTCTAACGCATGTATTTTTTGCCTCTAGAAAGAGATAGCGCGCCTGGGGGGCGGAGCCATGGCCGCCGTCTGGGGTGGGGATCCGAACGGAATAACTCTAGAATTGTCTCTCGAGATCAATAAGAAGCTGCAAGCGGTTCTCGAAGACACGATCCTTAAGAACATCACTCTAAAGGTATTTATATGTACAAATATCTAATGGCTAATAATTAACTGGTCATGCGTCGATCCCCACCAGGTCCTACATGCGTCTAATATTTAATTTATATTATATGAGAAGTGGGAATTTAGAAAATCCGTCCGGGCCGCGAACCACCGTTCACAGATAAAAAGCCGTGAAGCTTGAGGCGTTACGGTTTCACTGTGTAGATTTCCGAATATCCAAAGCCGAAATAGGCCGCCTGCGCATCTTGTGTAAATGTTATATGGCTGCGGTGTTTCACCTTCCATCAAGTGAACTTTTGTCTGTCCTCTATCATAAAAAAGGAATGTGTGAATAAAATACTGTCTATAGTTAACGGGAGTAGTACACATTTAAATAAAACACTTTAACGGTTTAAAACGCGATGTATTAGTTAAACGCAGTCAGTCTCCCCGTGACCACGGCTGCTGCAAAGCATCCGAAACGTCGGGCCAAAGTTAAAAATCATTTTCAAATAAGTTTAACCAATATATCGCGTTTTAAACCGTTAAAGTGTTTTATTTAAATGTGTGAATAAGATATATTTTAGATTAAGTTTAGAAAGAAACTAATAATTCTCTTTCAGAGCAACTTTAGTTTGGTTATTTTTCGATTTAATATTTTTCAAGTAAAGAGACATTTAACTGCTTTTAAGCACACCACAAAAATACTTTTATAACTTCATATCGCAGAAAAAACTGTATAAAATTAGTTTTTTTTTAAACCAACACGAAAATAATATTGTCATACATTTTAATTAATAATTCTCTCGTCTCTTCTTTCCAGGAAAACATCGACACCCTCGGAGAAGAGATATCGAGGTTAAAACAGAGAGACACAAAGTAGTGTTCAAGGCAATAAAACATTATCGTATTTGAGACGTGTCGTTCATACAAAGTTGCATTCCAAAATTATGATTATAAAATGTCTAATTTAGATTTTTAGACGGAAGGTTTGGATTCTTCTGTCTAAAAATCTAAATTAGTTAGCTAGTCTTCTCTTAAAAAAAATATCATTTGGACGGAAAAACCCGAAGGATTTATGTATATTTTACCTGTACAATATTATCTTTGTAAATGCATAAATAGTTGTTTAGTTATAAATTGTGCAAGACTCTTAGGCCATTATTAGCACGTTAATGTTTGGTCAAAAAAGACCAACAATATTTGTAAATCAGTCTTAATGGTAGTTTGTTTCACATATTATACATTTATTTTATCGTCAAGTACCTGATAATTACGTAAATTTTATAGTTTATTCGAGTACACATTTAAATAAAACACGTTTAACGGATTAAAACGCGAAATATTTCAGTTGAATGATTTTTATTCATTGTATTGTGTTCTTCCCATGACCACGGCCGCAGTGGAACATTCGAATCGTCGGGCTGTAGTTAGATTAAATAAAAAGTAAGTTAACTAATATATTTCGCGTTTTAAACCGTCTTTTTTGAGCTATAATGAATTAACCGAACAAATTAATACATTTAAATATTATATGTATCTTTAATAAGTCTTAATTTTAGACACTAAATTCAAGCATCTACTTATATACATATCTGTAGTCGGCGAGTGTACATAATATAAAACATCTTTAACAGCTTAAAACGTGAAATCTAATTTTTTATTCATTTTCAAATACGACACGACGTTTCAGATTTTTTGCGCTAGCCAATAGATGAATTTACTATTATAATTTTTCGCGTTTTGAACAGTTAAAAGTGCTTCATAAATGAAACTTCTACTAAAGTACACATTTGTTATAAACGTGGTTTTTCGGTATTTATACAAGTTCCACGTACAGCAAAATATTATCATTTCTGTCCCCCCCATGACCACGGCTGCTACAAAGCGTCCGAGCTTTCGAGCCATAATGAAAATAAAATAAGGATGACGTAATTAGTATATTTTGCGTTTAAAACCGTTAAAAGTGTTATTTAAAATATTAAATACTATAATAGTTTTCACATTTTATATTTGAATATTGTCTGAGCCATAATTAAAATAAAGTAAGAATGACGTAACTAGAATATGTCGCGTTTTGAACCGTTAAAAGTTGTTTAAAACATGTAGCTGCAAGTTAATTTGAATACTGTCGTTTTATGTAATGTTCTACGCGAGTAGTACACATTTAAATAAAACCTTTAACGGTTTGAAACGCGATATAAACCGTCTCCCTTACCCGGTTGCTGCAACCATCCCAAACGTGGGCCAAATTAATTACCAAGTACCTGATTATTACTTAAATTGTACAGTGTTTGTCTATAGTTTACGCGTGTAGCTTTTAAATAAAACAATATTTATGGTTCAAAACGTGAAATATATTAGTTTTTTTAAACAACTCCACGTTTAAAATTGCCTTCAGCAATCGTGGCCACACAGAAGTAATTTCGTCTGTAATGTAAAAGCCAAATATACGCTAGCGCCATCTGTTTTTACGAATTGATATTTGCAGAAACTGCCTGGGTTTTTACAGAACTTGCTGACAAAACAGTATGTCGCGTTTTAAACCGTTAAAACAGTTTTGTCTATATGGTTATTTTCGTTTCTCATGAACACGATATAAACTAAATTATAGTACTTAAAATATTTCCAAATAGAGGCTCAGAGTGTCGTTATGTATAATATGCTGGTATGGTAAATGTTTGATTTCGTCACATTTAGTATACACTTTTGTGAGCTAGAGTGGCCTAACTGCAATCTCATGACTTGAGTTATTTATATTTTCATAGTCTAAAAATGTTAATCTACAACAACATAGTGACCGACAATTGATAACATAATTCTTACACAAATAATAGTACAAATTAATTTTCGCCTTGTTAGGCCACTCTGCCTCTAATAGTGTCATATATACCACTAATTTATTGCTTGTAATCATCACGCTCCGTCAGCTATCATAGTAACATGGTGGGTCAAACTTCCCTATTACCTAGTAAAAGAGACCAGTTTTGGGAAATTAATAGGTTGAAAGATTAAAACATGTTTAGTTTCTAGCACATTCTATATATCATCAGATCGATTATATTAGCAATTAAAGCCGTCAAAATGTGTTTTATTTGCGCCAGGAGCTAAATATAACCGCTTAAAAGTATTATTTTACGAATTTGTCATATATGTAATGGAAATCTATTTATTTCTTGTCGTCTGTATGTTCGTTGATTGTTTAATATTATGGTATTAAATGGTATATGAATAAAATATATTTTCAAGTGGACTTTTTGTTATTTATTTTGCGGCATTTTTAAGTCAGAGCTAATACACGGGATCCTGGTAGAAAGCACAATAGTAGCGTATGGATAGGCATATTTGCAAAATTTCATCAAAATTGGCCGAGTAGTTTAGACGTTACACAGTAAATAAATGGTTCAATATTAGTAGTCGAGAAGTTGAAATTATCTAGCTCGGCCTCTGATGGGGTCCACAGAATCGTTTGGGACAGTAGTCCCAACGTAGCTCAGTGGACTCCCCTTTTAGATGCAGAACTGTGTTATTGTATTTTTTCTAAATACTGTTATAGTTTACGCGGAGTACAACACATTTAAATAAAACACTTTTAGTGCTTTAAAACGCGATATATTAGTGAAATTTATTGGAAATCATTTCCAAATAAGTTTAACTAATATATCGCGTTTTAAACCGTTAAAGTGTTTTATTTAAATGTATTTTATCTGTGGATATTAAATGTATGTTTGTTAAATATCTTGTGTTGCTTCGGAATCGATTTTATTCACTTCTTCACTTCAAGGCGGGCGTTAGGCAATTGAAAACACTTTTACAAACGTTATAAAACTTTATTTCGCTATACATAGACACTTTTAGTCGTTCGGGCAATCCAGTACCCTGGTCAGTCGAAGACGCGAAACTCGACGATGTCTCCCAGTTCCACGTCTCCATCGCTGTCGCTGCTGTGGTGTTCTGCCGCCTGAAAAAGATATTTTGCATTTTTCCATACTTGACATTTTTGGTAAACAAACACACAATTTACATATATAAATAAAATATGCTTTCTCTTAAAATTTTTAAAATATTTAGGTTCGTCGAAAATTTTTTGTTTGTCTGTCTGTTCGTCGTGATTCTACAGAGTGTTCAAAACTGTAAACAGGAAATTAAAATTTTATGCTAAAATTAATAAAGACCCTAAGGATGGGATTCGTATGCACAGATTAAAATTTCTTACTTTGACATATGGAGGATGTAAGAAGGTCCCACTCATGCACAATCACTGAAAAGCGTTAAACATATTAATAAGAGTAGTGCCCGATGTGGGGCATGGGGACAGGAGGGTCATTGTGAGACTATTTAACTCACGCTGCAAAAACCGCTAATACTTCCTACCATATTCAAACTCGGGATAGGATAACACTAGTATCTCACCCTTCTTCGCGTCCTCGCTCGTCTCCCCTCCCTCCTCTCGGGCTCGTTGTCGTCTCGCGACGACTCGCTGGAACTCTCTCCCTCCGCTAAGTTCATAACGTTGCGAAAAATGCTCGACGCTACTGAAAATAATTTAGTTAAACTTTTTTTATGACAGAGGTATATAACCCAATTGTGTAAATACTATCTGTGGTTTACGCGAGTAACACACATTTAAATAAAACACTTTTAACAGTTTAAATTGCAAAATATTAAAGTTAAACTAAAGCCGCGTCCTTTTACATCCGTTCAAAGTATCCAAAACGTCGGCCCGTAATTAAAATATATTGTAAATGTAGTTTACTAATATTTTTCACGTTTTAAACCGTTAAAGTATTATATTTGAATGCACATTTTGTCAATTATGAAAAAGAGAATAAGAATATTTCGTCGTAATTGGTAAATTACGTAACGGATTCGATCAACTTCCATAGCCACGCCCACCTCACTAAAACCGATAAGAGTGTAACAAAAACTTACATTCATCATCGTTGTCCGTCGCGGAATCGGAACCGTCATCGTTTTCGGAACCGCCCGCCAAGTCTTCTTCTTCCTCCTCCCCCCCAAAACCAACAATTTTTTTTTTCTTCAACCACCCCCCCCCCCCCCCCAAACCCCCCCCCCCCCCCCAACACCCCTCCCCGAGAACTCCCCCTTTAAAAAAAACCCTCCCCCGGTCCCAACCCCCATTTATATAAAACCCAACCCCCTGCTTTTTGCGGGTGGCCGTATTTAAATAATTACAAATTATTTATTACTTTACTCCTTGTAATCGACAATATTATATTTTGCGTTTAAACTTATACTAGCCATTAAACATACATACTGCCTACAAATTTGATCGTACCATAGTAGTACGACATTTCGGGTAAGTGGGGGGAGTGGGGGGGGAGGTGGGGTAGGGGGGGGGGTGTGGGGTAGGTAGGGGAAGTGGGGGGAGGGGGAAGGTTCCTGCGAACTTTTCCTGTTTACAAAACCAAACATCCTCACCGCGTCATCGTCGTGGTCCCTCTTGCGGCCGACATCGTAGATCTTCACGCACGACTCGGAGACCTGCTCAAAATCGCCCAGGTTCTCCACAACGGAGATCTGTGTCCCGTAGCGCGACACGCTCAGCGCGTAGATGTTGCGTTTCACGTCCACGGTCGCTGTAAGCATATGTTATGTCAGAGGGGGACAGACAAGCTTGGGGGGTTCGCTTTATGGTGGGTGAAATACCTAAGCGACACAACACCTAAATGAGATGAGCTGTCGACCTTTTCGCTTTGGGTTTGCGAAAACCCAGGCTTAACAGCTTTTCTGTGAACAATATTCTTTATACGGTAGCTCCAGCTGACGTGTTTCAGAAAATTAAACATTGATATTAGAAATACATTGGACCTGGTAGGCGTCGAACCCACAACCAAGCGTACGTTGTTATCATTCGAAGCTCCATGGTTATCCATGGTTATCCATTCATGAGTTCATTATACAACGGTCCAAGCTAAATAAAAGACTGAAGTGCCAAACTAAGTGGAGTGGTGGGTCGAACCCCTGTTAAACCGTCTTTCCTACGGAGCGAACTAAGTGCATCAATGGGAAATTCATAGGTTTAACCTCTCTCTTTAAAAAGAGAACGATCGAACGCGTTCAAATTCAAAATAAATTCAAATTTGGAACTCACCTATGCTAGAGTAGTCCGCCGCGCAAAGTGTTTTAAAACTGGTATCGAACTGACTGCGATCCTCCGAGTCTTGGTCTGAGCACACGGCGTAGAGCGCTGTGCACGCCGGGTTAAATATCACCTACAAAACCATACAAATTAAACTATTATACATTCTAACAAGGATATATATCGCGGAAGGGACTCGAACCTGTTACTGAGCTAATCGTTTAATGCTCCTTACGTAATATCTTTCAATCCGGTATTTTCAGGAGGAGGGACCATTTAAACACTCAGTTAAAAGGCAAAATATAGACGTTCAACTAGTATATTATCATTAACTCGTTTAATCCATAAATACATGCAGATCAGGAGGGGGGTTTCCCCATGGGACTTGACGATGCCGTTTCAATCTGGTGGACAGATTGAATCGATAAGACTTCACGGCTTTCAATCGGAATTTCCGTATTAATACCACCGATGAAACATCCAGATTTCAGATAAACTATAAATTGATTTGAAACATGACCTTTAGACTAAGTTGAATTAAAGAACATACATACATACACATAATTCCTATATAACATTTATATAAACATTTTTTTTTAAATTGTAATTAATATAGCGTTGTCTTCCTCCCACAATCTCTTAAAAAGAATAAGGACAGAAAACGGTCAGGGGGCGTCAACCTTTTTCCACTATGACGATACTATTACAAACCTCGGATTTGTCCAACGCAGGCACTGTTCGTAGTAGATGGAACGTCCTTAGGTCCCACACTTCTGTATTTGATATAACCTGAAAAGAAATAGAGACAAAACTTTGCGTCAATATTACGATAATAAAAAATAATAGTTTTTTTTTTCTTTACACCAACACAATCTTAGCAAATAAAATAAATAATTAGTTTTTATTTATTCTAAATTATAGTATATTAGAAGTTTTGGATTTGTTTTCCGGGAAACAAAAGAGACAAAACTTTGAGTCAATATTAAGACATAGTAAAAAAAAAGTTTTTTTATCACACCAACACAATCATAGCAAATAAAATAAATAATTAGTTTTTATTTATTCCATTTTATGGTATTTTAGAACTGTCATTTTAAACAAGAAAAGAAAAACAGGTACGTAAAGGCACTTTAGGCTATATAAAATCACGCTGCGAACAATGAGAGCGAAAAAAACTGTGGAAAATGTGGGGAAAATCATTTATCTTTGACTGCTACCGTTATGTGCGCTGAAAAATCCGGTTCAGAAAACCAAAAAATATATAAAAAAAGAATGAATCCTCTTTAAATGATCTAAAAAAAATGTCTTCGACTTCGAAAGTAAGCCTAGTCTAGTAATATTACTATTTTTTTATATGGACGATAAATAGTTTTCCCCGTTTCTCCCCCATTTCCCACTGTTTTTTTTTCGCTCCTATTAGTCGCGGCGTGATGTTTTATAGCCTTAGGCCATCCTCTGTAAATGCTGTGACCAACACAAACATACTTCCTGTGATTAGCGCGTTCAAACAAACTCTTCAGCATTATATTTTAGTATAGATTATAAAATAATTACCTCCAAACCATTTGGATGAAAAACTCCGCTGTGCGTCTGATTCAATTTGTCGAATTTTCTGATCTCCTTGCCTGAATTTACATCCCAAAGAACGCCATCTGTATTTAAACAATGTAATCACTTAAATCACCATATTTTAAATAGTAAATATGTAAAATATAAACTTAGTTTAATGGCCTATCATAGGACACACAAATTTTTGCGTCCGTTACACTAACGAATCGCATTTAGATGCATGTAAATGATCCTAATACATCCCCAGCCGATAAATTATCATATTAAACGAAATAACGGTTCAAAACGTGAAATATAGGTCGCTGATCGTAGTTCAAAACTACTCGAGTCGTTTGTTTATGTCTTAGTTTTGTTTAGTATGTACTACTCAAATAAAGTCTTTTAAAAGATGAAATTTCGCCATATACGAAATAAACATTTAATAGTCAAAACTAGTTAATAGAGCGTTATCTCTTTTCCACAATTTCGTAAATACAAAGTAGCCAAAAACGTCTACTGATAAAAACCAACAGTTTTTATTAACTATTTTTACTATATTTAAATAAAACACTAACGGTTTAAAACGTGATATATTAGTTAAACTTATTTGAAAATGAATTTTTTACTTCGGCCCGATGCTTTCGGATGCTTTGCAGCAGTCGTGGTCACGGCAAAGCCAATCCAAAATCCAAACTATAGACAGTGATTATTTTTCACATAATATTTATATTTTTTTTTTTTTTAACTCACTTTAGTATGCACTGGATAAACTTTCTACACACCATAAAATTACATATTGTATTGAGTTAAACGAAATATTAAAGCGACATCTCTTTCCCACAATCGCCTAAATAGAAAGAGACAAAACTCACCTATAAACTATTGGTTTTGACCAATTTTTAATAAGAAGAAGAAAAAGAAATTAATTATAAATTACATTAATATGAAAGTAAAATACAAAACTACCGCTATACGTAACGGGGAGCGCTCACGGTAAAATTTAAACTCACCACATACATTAAACTATGTTCTTCCCCGAGAACCATGATGTGGGGGATCTACATTACTTTTGATTTTTTTTAAACAAGTTTAACTAATAATTCGTGTTTTAAACCGTTAAAGTGATTTATTGAAATGTGTACTAATACCGTAATCTCCAGACAGTATTTTTCACAACCTGTCTACGACTCAAAGTCAAAACTGAATGGTGGTATCAAGTACAGTGCTCTCCAAACTTTGGCCGTAAGACGAGGTTGGAGAAGGCAAAAAGCAGGTATCAGTTGCGAGAAAGTGGGTGTGCGGGTGGGGGACTCGACTTTTTGCGTAAAATTGATAGCACCATGCGCAAGATGGCGGTAGTACCTGATAGAACGAGTTCATCTGTAGGATTGAAGGTCGCCCTATTCTTCGCGTATTGGTTGCTCAAACTGGGATTGAGCGTGAGCAGCTCTCGCCCGGTCTGAGTGTCGAAGATCGTCGCCACCTCCCCCTTGGTCCCGATGATCCGGTCGTCTGTCATTTTCGAAAATTCCACGTACTCCTCGTTCTCTAGTTGAAAGCTGGAAATATAATATCCGATGGACATATAATAATCGAATTGACAAAGCCAAAATAGGCCGACCGCACATCTTATTTGCTGAAATCCCGTTACTTGTGGGGCAAGAGTATTTCTTTGCTTGCTTTCAGTCAACTTTTGACCGCTCGTTTGTGCAATGGAAACATGCATTGCGTCCGCCCCATGCCCCACACGAACGTGATACCCCACTTTTTACCTTTGTTCAAACTCCTTCATATGCCACAATGCAGACAGAGTTCTCCACGAAGTTGAAGATGAAGCTAGTAGTAAGAGACCGTCTCTGCTCGCCTAAAAAGAGAAGAAAGAGAAGTTCAACGCTCGTCGTACCAAAACTGCTTTGTACTAAAGAACATTCTTTATTAGTTTAAATATAAGTCTTCCAGAGCAAAAGAGGGTCGACAGCGCGTCTTGTTTAATTGTTATATGGCTGATGTATTTCATATAAAAACAACTGTTTTTAGTTTTAAAGAAGATGGCGCCAGCAGAGCAAAGTTAACCCTTTAAAGGATGCAACACTATAGCGGGAACTGGGACATTAATGGCCAGCCTGTCGTAGGCTCGAATACCGCCTGTGTCATACTTTTATACTGCCAAAATTTATTTTTCTTGTTACAATTACCTCATTTTTAACGGCTATAAAAATAAAATTTACACCAGTCTTAGTACAATACGCTGAATAAGAACCTGAAGATTTTTAACCCGTCAAAAAGTGTTCTATTACAACTTTCAACAAATTCTGCATTAAATTAAAAATACGTTAACTAATATATTTCACGATTTAAACTGTTAAAGGGTTTATTATATATGTACTACTCGAGTAAACTAGGGACAAGACTTTAAGGGTTCACAATTCAATCAATATTATTTAACCACCGCCCGAACTTTGTAGTAATCGTGGCGAACGTGACTAAAAAAACCACGTTCTAAACCGTTAAAAGTGATTTATTTTAACATACCTGCATATGATATATGTAGGAATCGTGTACTTGATACGAGTTTTCTTCAGCCCCGCTAAATAAGTTGAATATCCTAATGTCGCCAGATGAAGTAGCCGCTAGCAGCTTTTGTTGCGTGGGCTGAAAATTATTAATACGTGAGTGAGATACATAAAAAGCGACATAGGCCGACAGTGCATTTCGTTTATATGTTATATGAGGTATTTGAACTTCTATTAAGTGAACCGCAATTCTTGTTTGTCCACCTCCAAAAATTCGGAGATACATACAGAGTCAGATCAAAGTACGATATCAAAGCCAAAATAGGCGGTCAGCACATCTTGTTTAGATGTTATATATCGAAGCCCATGCCTATCTGTCGTCCTCTAGAAATGTATCATTAGCTGTGGAATTGAGATCGTTATGACCGGTGTGTCTTAGATCTCGATATTCCCAGATATCCACACGAGGTCCAACATTTAAATAAAACAAACGGTTTAAAACGCGAAGTTAAACTTGTTTGAAATTTATTTTTATCATTTCAACTAATATACATGGAGTTTTAAACCGTTAAGTGCTTTTTAAAGTCCAACATCCAATTATAAATTTATTTGAAACATGCTGGCCCCGATGGGGATCGAACCCACACGAGCTCGTTCTTAAATAAAGCGCACCCCAAGTTGTTTTCGAATCCCGGGGAAACAAAAAATTGTTTCGATCGGGCAGGGCAAAGTAGTCTGATCAACTACTTGCCCCCTTAAAAAGTACGGATCAGTGAAACTGACACAGAAATGTGTTCGCCCCATGCCCCACGAGGGGGGAACGGGATTTCACACACATACACATGCTTGTCCATCCTCGAACTGTCATCACAAAATGACCTACATGAAATATCGTGTGCGTGAAGTAAGCATCGTCATCTGTCAGCCGAAGTGTCCTGGCGGCCGCGAAGTGGGAGTGGGCGAAGTTGGCATGCGCCCGGCATGACGTCGTTGTTCCAAGTTCCCGGCGGATGACGCGTGCGCACGAATTTACGGGTTCCGCGTACCGATCGCCGATGGACGCTAGGCCGCCGGACCGCGGCTCCGGACACTGGTGGGGCCTGAGTGGTGGGGCGTAGATTAATATCTATACTAATATTGTAAAGCTGAAGAGTTAGAGAGACCTTTTATCGAAGATGGCTAAAACATCAGGCTGGGACCAATAGAAACGAATAAAATGGTGGAAAAAGGGGGGGGATCGTTCTCTATAGTAATATTATAAAGCTGAGTTTGTTTGGATGTTCATTGTCGTGTTGGTTAGACCATTTATCGAAAATGGCTATAAAACAGGCTGCGACCAATAGGTGCGAAGATATAGTGGGAAATGTGGAAAAAATGGGGAAAAAAATTCCCCGTTTTTTCCGGTTGGAGATACGCAAAAAATATGTATGAAACAATATTTTCTCATTAAATGATTTTAAAAAATTTCAGCGACTGTATAAGTCTATCTTTTAAGATGAACTCACTAGAACTGTTTAAATATGGTAAAAGAACGTCTGCCAGATCAGACAGTCCGATATACAATCGAGTTTTGACCGAAAATGAAGTATACAGACTTCTGATGATATTAAAAAAAACAACTTGTTGGACAATGGATAATAAATAATTCTAGGTCGTAGGTGTGATTCGACTATCTGTTTTAAATAAAACATTTTTACTTGTTTACAACGCGAAAAAATTTATTAACTAAGGCCAGATGCTTCGCAACAGTAGTTACGGAGGGAACCTGGGAATAATGTGTAATAAATAGGTATTTTAATGTCCACAAATGAATACACAGACGGGATTCGAACCAACCCACCCATTCATTGTAACGTTACGCTACAAAGATTTTTTAAATCATAGATACCTGTGGAATTCAAAGGGTTTAATAATGTTTGTAAACTTTATTAATTTTTACATGTTATTGCACACAAAGGCACTGTATAATTTAAAAATCGAAAATAAATTTAAAAAAAAATCCATTTTTAAATTATAAGGTTTCATAATAGTCAAGTCTGGATTCCGCCGTTTCCACTTACTCAAAAAGATTAAACTGCGGGCAGGTAACGACCGGGTTCTTGCATAGTGCGTGCTGGTTGTACAGATATTCCGTGATGATGGAGTGCAGTGTGACCCGCGGGGGGGAGGGGGCACGCTCCGCGCCCCCAATGCTCAACTGCTTCTGAAGTGAACGCTTGTATTCTGAACCAGGTGTGCTTGCGCCCACGACGCTGGTGGACAACGATTGGTTTTGGACTTTTCTAAAAAAAGGAGATATTGATTGTCTACATAAAATGTAATATTTTTCACATGTGGCACATGGTGGCATTATATACATTAAAAAGGAAAGATGCATTTATAAATCGGTTAAAACACGATGAAGTGTAGGACTCGGTAGCTCAGTTGGTTAGAGCAACACGGAACGCTGTGGATGCCGGTTCAAGTCTTGCTCGTGTCGTACGGTTTTTTCAATCTTCCATCAATTTTTAATTTAAGATTGCGAACGCGTTCATGGTTACAAAATATATTAGATAAAATGGTTAGAACAGGATATTAATGATTCGTTGGGTTTTTCCTTTTAATATATTTCTACTTAAACTTAAATATTATAATTAAATAAAACACTTTAACAATTTAAAACGCGATATATTAGTTAAACTTATTTGAAAATGATTTTTAACTTCGGCCCGAAGTTTCGGATGCAAATAAGTTTAGCTAATATATCGCGTTTTAAACCGTTAAAGTGTTTTATTTAAATATGTACTACTCGCGTAAACTATAGACAGTATTAAAATATTATAAGATTATTATTGTTATTAATATTCGAATGCTTAAGCAAATTATTTTTTGTGTGTAACTTTTGACCCTTGACAATTCGAACCTCTGGTTTCGTTTTAATATTACGTCAGCACTATGTACGGCACGAGGGGTAAACAAACACTAAATACAACAAATAGCGACTTACCTAACTTTAATAACGTTTGGCGGCATCGGACTGTCTTCATTATTAATGTGAGAATGATCCAAGCTGTCCCGATGTAATGACGTGCTGCTGCTGGTCCGAGATACTGACATACGCGTCTGGAAGGTTGAAAGCGACTTTAAAGGTGGTCCTTCGAACCGGATTTCTTTTGTTTATTAGGAGGACAGATAAGCACGGGAGTCTCTTAGGCAAGGTCAAATATACTATATAGAATTACATCCTAACAAGGTATTATGAGATTAGTACATTTAGAAATTAACAGCCTAAATGTGATTTTACTTTATGGCTTTTTATGGAGGTTTGCAAAAACAAATGTTGATGTCCAAAATAACTAATTTACGCGGACTAAGTCGCTGGTACAGCCAGTGTAAATATACACGTAACTCATATTCACGTCTTCTACTATATCTAGCCACGTAACATGTCCCAAGGCCTAAAATACTCACTCTAACAGGTGTGGAAGGTGTGTAAACGGGAGGAGGTGGGGGCGCGGGCACCGGGCACGGACACGGCAGTCCCGCCTCCCGGATCAGCGTCGACGCTGCCTCATTCAAACCGCGGTCAGACAAATGGCGAACCATCAGCTGAAGGAGCTGCCGTTCGTTGTAGTTGATCTTCGTTTGAGCGACCACATTCGCCTATAAAACAAAGTAGCAACATTTTTTAATGAGTACAGACAAGCACCTGGTTCACTTGATGGAAGACGTGGTTGACTAAATATATTGTCATTTGAAAGCACACACAGGTTAGCAGAGAAAATAACAATGATAACATACTAGACTAGAAATAGTAGATAACTAGCGAAAGAGGACTTTCAGTATAAGAAACATAATTATAAACCAAACACTTGAGAGTAAAACGCTTCGCAAATCCAGATTTGTAAATATGTATATAGAAAAGTTCTTGCCAAAACCAGGAGGAAGTTAATTATATATATAAATAAAGAACAATTACTTTACTTATTAAATACAACCATCGTCAGCGGAGCGGAGCATCGTCATCGTCAGCCAGAAAATCGGCATCGTCAGCGGTCCGTGCTGTCGATGCCGATTTTCGTTTTTTTAAGTATACAGTGCCTTCATGTGCAATAACATGTGAAAAATATTAAAGTTTTCAAACAACCATATATTTTAATCTTTTGGTAGTATTTAACTTTGGTTTTAAACATCCATCTTTAAATCATCTTAAAATTGCATAAGATACTATCCTGGGGCTAAAAACCCGCAATAATAATAAATGGCCCCATAGTGCCCCCCACTTTCATCCCTTATCTCTCACCCTATGTATGTTAGCCAGCGAGGTCTCGAACTCCGCACCTTTGTGCTTGCTCTTGCCAGAGACTCGTTCCAGCAGTTCCAGAGCATACTTCTGGAACATGACGTGCTCTTGACGTTTCTCTTGAAGGATCGGGTCGCGCATAAGTACTGGAAAATATATCATAATTACTGTCTTAATATTTATAAGAAACATTTCTTTGATAAGCCGTTAACCTATAATAAAGTGAGACCCGCTCTCTAGGGCCACATCGGTATATTATACATTCGTTAAAACGTAAAATTGATCTCGTAACGTACTTTATCGGATCGTTATTATTTTGGAGTAAAAAATATATATATTTCACGTTTTACCGTTAAAACTATATATATATAATTGTTAGTTAAAAATATGTCAATATCTTTCAGTAGTCACCTTGTATTTGAGACGTGGTGAATAGTGGTAGCTTCGAGATGATCTGCCTAACCGTGGAACATCGCGCGAGACCACAGAGGGCCCGACAGGCCAAACCCCTTATTCTATCGGCGTCCGTTATTGGCGATTTGGTCATCATCAGTGATAAAAGAACCTGGGTATCGAGACACGAATTAAAATTGCATTACCTTATGAAAAAAAGAAACAGTTCACAAGGTGGAGGGGTGGGGAGAAGAGGCGGTGACAATATGAGACAAAGTTAACTAATGATGAAGCTTAGTTTATAAAGAAGTGTGTATGAACGAGAGAGGAAGACAAATTCTCTAACGACAGAGGAGGAGGGAGTAAGAAAGAAGGAATTGATTGTGAAACTTAACGAAACAATGAATTTGATGCTGATGTAAATTTTATCTCTGTATATTAAAATATTTTTTTTTTATCAATGTCTCTTACTACCAAAGTATTAATGACAGCCTTGGTTTCTGGACTTGTCATATTGAAAGAACTTACCATAATTCCATTGTTAGTTCTAACACTCTCCCACACCTTCTGGATAATATCTTCGAATGACTTCATCAACGTCTTCTTCCTGAAACCCGCTATCGAGATTCGCCCCGTTAAAATTCCAGCCTGAAAAAATAATTGCGGAAATGTCTTACAATGAAATAAAACCACTTTAACGGTTTAAATGGGAAATTAGTTAAACATATTTATAAATTATTTTAACCACGGCCCGACATTGCGGTCGACGGTCCTCGTGTCGACTTTCTATGGTGTTTTTGGAGGCCACTGTTAGTCAGTTCTACAAGGAACAGATGGCGCTAGCATAGCAGTTTGACATAAGAGACAGTCTTCATCCTAAGTCCCCCCGTGACCACGGCTAAATTATGAATGAATCCAGAGTGCTACTTACCCTATGTAAAGGTGCACACACACAGTTGACTAGAACATTAAGAGCTGCCTTTTGTACCTCCGGCTCGACGACAATGTCGCCATCCGCAGCGCCTGCGCAGGTGTATATTTTTAAACTTAATAGATCGCGCAAAGCGCTAGCAGAATGTATATTTGCAATATATTAATATTAAATAGTTATAAAGAATTAGTTAGAGTATCAGGGTTTTGCGGCCAGTAGCATTTTTCTACTTGTTTTCTGACTTTGTTGATTTTATTTGCCCTAACTACCCCGCAAAAAAAGCAATATTATATATAAAATGTATCTATGCTTCACATTACTTAGAAATTTAGATCGCTAAACCACGCCCATCCCAACACACGGTGACGCCCACTTCTGGAAAACACTAGATACTCACCCAATACAATACTGATTCCAGCAGTTAGTTCTGCCTCACGCATATTGATCTTTTCAGTTAGAAGCAATTGTACGCGAGGCGAGACACAGCACACGGAGACCACATCTAAAGCTGACCTCACAGTTTCTGCCCTGGAAAAAAAAAACAATATGTATGTTTAAATAGGTAACCCGAAAGTATATTTTTAGCACAATTAAATCAGTAAGTCTTAACCGCGACCCGACGTTTGGGATGAATTGTCATAGCTATGGGTCACGGGGAACTTATAGTGGTTATTTTTTATGTAGTACACAGTGAAAAAGTGACTTACAAAAGGAGGTGATGAAAGGAAGGTGAACCCTTTAGGTTGCGTATATTTTTTAAATCATATTAATTACTAGCTGTGTCAGCGACTTTGTCCGCGAGAATCGTTAATTTTGGGCATCCAAATTCGTTTTTACAAACCCCTTCATTCATTTAAAGAGGAATCATACAGCCTAAGCCCATAGTCTCGATAAATGCTCTACCTACACAAAAATGATTTTTCGACTCGAACCAGTAGTTCCTGAGATTAGCGCGTTCAAACAAACAAACGAACTTTTCAGCTTTATATATTAGTATATATTATGTCGATGAAATAATAATTGTATAATCGATAACAGTTTTTGTAGAAAGGAGCAATATTTCCCTTGATATAACATTTTAACTTTGACGTCAGGCACACCATCCATCTTTAGTCACCCAGTGACCATGGCTGCTGCAGAGCATCCGAAGCGTCGGGAAGAAGTTAAAATAATTTTCAAATAAATTTAACTAATATATATCGTGTTTTAAACCGCTAAAGTGTTTTATTTAATACAACATACCTCCCGTTGAAATTCCAGTCATAAGCGTAGGCAACGACCTGCAACAACAGCGTGATTCCGCCCAACTCGACAAGTTCGTCGACAGGTGGCCACCGTGACCACGGAGCGTTTTGCACCAGCTCTATTTGGTCTTGAATCTCTTCGGGTAGCGACTTCGATGCCTGGAAAGGACAAATTCGAATACTTCAATATTTTTACTTGTTATTGCATGTGCTGTAGATGCCGGTTCAAGTCCTGTTCGTGTCGACCTTTTTTTTTCCTTTGTATTGTCTTTTTTAACGATATAGGACGACAGATGGGCGTACGGTTTGTTTTAATGGTAAATGAAATAGCCTAGCCATATAACATTTAAACAAGATGTGTTGTCGACCTATTTTGGCTTTAAATGTGAAAGTCCGTTTCCCCCTCGTGGGGCATGGGGCGAACATATTTCCGTGTCCGTTTCATTGATCCGTTCTTTTAACGGGCGAGTAGTGGATCAGACTTCTGTGCCCTGCCCGGCCGAAACAGTTCTTTTTGTTTCCCTGGTATTTGAACCCAGGACCTCTCGCGCTCAACGCAATACGTTTAACCATTGGGCTAGAGAGGCCGTTTTGGCTTTAGATTTTCGGAAATTCACAGAAATAAACTTAGAGAATGAATATACTTTGTTATGACACAGGTCAGAAAGGGTAATGCATATAGTTGACCATAAAATGTGCTGTCGGCCTGTTATTTGGCTTCGACACTCAGAAACTAATAGACTGATACTAAACATGTGTTAGCAAAACTTTAAATATATTTATTAACACGCTGCACCTGCCGAAATCGCCCCACACACCATTGGACCAAGGGTCTTATCAAAATAATTACAAATAAATGTATACAAATACCTTGTAAGGCAGTGGCTCTGTTATATTGTCTCCCTGTTGCCTAGAAACGACGGCCGCACGAATTCTTAAATGGGCTTCAAAGTATCTGTAAAACGACCGCGACAAAAATCAAAACCAATTATGAAGTTATTTTGAAAAAAGGCCGAGATTTAATTAAATAATCAAGCTGTTTGTTTAATTTGCGTGACACATCCTACAAACATCCGTATGCAAGAGAGCGGGAAAACAAAAACATAGAGATTTTACATGTACTACCAACATAAGACAAGAAAAGTGAACAGTCCCGTCAACATTAATCAATTATTTTATTATGACATTGCACAGATTATCTAACAGAAAATCATTTATTCATGAAGGCAAGTCCTTTATTGTGAAAATAGTTCTCTAAAATTTCCTTTTTTTCAATCCCAAATTAGAGAGTAAACGAAAAGAAGAAGAAAAACTCGCGTACTTTTGCCAAGTTTTTGTAACAATCCTTAACACTAATTGTATATCTTCTTCCTTGTTTGAGCGGGTTTTACAAAACCCCAAGCATTATTATCACTTTAATATAGATTTAGTGTTATGAATATTTACATTACACCAAAGATTTACAATGTAAATAGATTTTTCATTCGTATCCACATTGTCATAGCTATGGGTCATGGGAAACTTATAATAAGTTAATTTTTTTTGTAGTACACAAAAAAATGTAGGTTGCGTATATTTTTAAAATAATATTATTTTAAAAATCGAAAATAAATTGAAAAAAATTTTGTGATGGTTGGGATGTAGAGGTGTAGGCCGGTCAAGTCCTGCCCGAGTAGAAAATGTCATTTTCGATTTTTAAATTATATAGTGCCTTTATGTGCAATGTGAACACATGTAAAAATTAATGTTTTTAAAATAATATTATTTATTAACTAGCTGTGTCAACAACTTCGCCGTTTTAAAATATACGCATGCCGAATCTTTTGCTTATGTTAAATAATATTTTTTTGTATCTTATTGCAAGTAGACCCCCTGACATCCCCCACACAACAAACACTTGCGGTTGGATGCCTGTATTCATTGTAATTTTGTAATTCTAGTAGCTGACCCAACTAACAAGTACACACATATATGATTTAAGTTATTGATCATTAGTCTAGTGCGTCTGTATACGTTCAATATCTCAAATAATTCTTTTCAAGGTATTTCAACAAAATCCCTAGTGAAGTACAGACACTGTCAATAAATAAGTTAAAAAATAACTGCTTGAAAAGGATTATTATAACGTAAAACAATATTTAAATGATAACTATGCTTGGGATTTGAAAGCCAATCAAACAAAAAAGATGTACACATTAAGTGCGTAAGGAACTTGTTACAAAAACTCGACGATAAAAGGAGTCGCGGCGAGTTTCTTGCCAGTTCTTCTAGTTCGTTTTACGCCCCTAATTTGGGAACTGAGAGTTAATGTAAATTTAGAGTTTTTGATTTTCAAATGTATTGATGTGCATGAGAGCGTTTAGAACTAACCACTTACAGGAATAAATGTGTTTTTTTCTCGAAGATTTTTTAATTTTTTATCCACGCTATTCCAAGAACTTACCTCCTAAGGGCGACGCAGACGTGTCTGACGATCTGCCGCGCTGCAGAAGTCTCATCATCAGACACCCTGAGCTCTTCTTCATCGGAACCGAGGATCGGCAGGGTCGATATCACATTGTACAGCTTCCGTAGACCATCCTGAAGTATAGAATATTTTTCACATGTTATTGCACACGGTAGCTCTATTGGTTAAAGAAGCAGGAGCTGGTGCCGTAACATTTAATCGATTAAATAGCACTACATATATTAGTTAACATATTTACAGCTTATTTTACCTACGGCTCAATGTTTCCCCCCAAGACCATGGCTAAGCATCGGAAACGTAGTTAAAGTAAATTGTAAATAACTTAAATATTTTCCGTTTTAAACCTCTAAAATTGTTGTATTTAAATGTGTACCACACGCGCATACTAAAGACAATACCTCAAAATAATACATCAAAAGCGATACCTACATTGGAGAAAATCTAAAAAAATACTGTCTTGTTGTAGTTTACGCGAGCAGTACACACTTAAATAGAACGGTTGAAAACACGAAATATACCAGTTAGGTTGAGTAAAAAATAATTTTCACTAATATGTTTCGCGTTTTGAACCGTTAAAGTTTTATTTAAAAAGAAGTATAACACCACGTCACCATCTTATTTAAGCTTACCTGATTGTCGAACTCTTCTAAAATAACTCTAAACTGGAACGAGAGCCCGAAGAACATGGTCGCATGACATCTACCGGAGTCGTGGGAACATTCTAGCAACCACAGCGCGTACCTACCGGACAAATAACAATATAATTTACAAGTTGGTACATAACAAAAACAATGTAAGAGTATAAATAATTAACGGGTGGTTTCAGCCAATAAGTTTGCTGCAAATGCTGGTCAACTGAAAAATCTAGATATTAAATAGCTGGTAGGAATATCGAAATTCCACCAAATTCCACCATCAATAGATAAAAAATAAAGTTCAAAGTCAAAATAGGTCGACAGCGCAATTGCATAGAATTGTGAGCTCCGTGATTTTCTATCGTTATTCTCTATCATTCAAAAATCTATAAATGAGTTTGACAATCTATGAAATGAAAATTGCATATCTTAAAACATGTTTTTCACAATTCTGTAAGTGTGTAGGCATGTGACGTCATCATTACGTCACATGCCTACACATCAATACTTTTATAAATAATTATTGTGTGTCTGTAAATAGATCTATTGGAGCTTACCGTACGAGGTTAGCCAAGGTCTTCCTGGACAACATACAGACGCGCTCCATGGCATCTTCGCAGTAGGCCAGGTAGTACAGACATATCGACACGCCAGTAGCGGCAACTGATGGACGGGGCACTTCAAGAAATTTCTGTAGAAGGAAATTAATATTAATTATTATATTTTTATTTATTCTATTGTTACTCTGTCCTAACTAGACAATAAGTCTCAATCGACTATGCTGACTTTTGATCAGCGCTGGTGGGTAGGAATAACCAAAATTCTGTCCGGTTGACGAACTATCGTCCAAGCAAGTGTAACCGCGTTTCAGTTTCGTGTAGATTTCTAAATATCGAAAGTCAAAATAGGGCGACAGCCCATATGGTTTGAATGTTATATGTCTAGGATATTTCACCATACCTCAAGTGGCCACTATTGCTTGTCTGACATAAAAATAATATATAGTGTATTTTTTTTAACTTGGCATTTTTCATTTAGAAAACTACAATTTTACGATAAATTGCACAGATTGATATTTCTGTAATTTGACATTTACATAAGGATGGAATGTAAGCGAAGTCAACGACAATAGACACATTCACGTAAAAGTCACATTCATGCACGACCGCTGAAAAGCGTAACAACTTTTAATAATAATTACATAAAAATTAAAGGTCTTCATAAAAATTTATATTGAATATTGAAGTCGTTTGAAACATATTTCTTTATACCCGTATTATCTGTGGCAATAACTTCCCTCACTAAAAGATCGTCACTACTTCTCTATGGTTTAAAACCGGCCATATTTGTTGTGGTCCTTTGCCAAGTTAGAAAAAATAAACTAGAACGTATAATCCTATATTAGTCAAAGTAAAATGTATACCTGAAGTCCACCCGTGTTGATAAAGTCTATAGAGAACTTCTTGTGACAGAGCAGAGCTGCCAAATACTTCAGAGCTTCGAAGGCAAGTCTAGAATCTTTAGACTCTCGCACATTCAGGTACCCAAGTATAAGTCCTAAGGCGTCCTTCTCGAACACGTGAGACAGGAACTGAAAATGTATACATTAAAATATAATTTATACAAAAGTTCAACCCATATATTACGCGTTTTAAACCGATAAAGTGTTGTAATATTCGCATAAACAGACCGTATGTAATCAGTATTTAATAACTTATTCGAAATTGCGATTAACCGATTGTATTTTTTAATTATTTACTAAATAGATTTAACATTTTGATATATCACTTTTAACGGTTTAAACATGTAATATTGGTAGTTAAAATAAGTAGAAACAATAATTTACTTTTATTTGTAAGTAATACACATTAAAATAAAACACGATTAACGGTTTAAAACGCGATAATTTTAAAAACATTGATTTATTCGGACATGGACCAATGAAATTACTTTTTTAAAGTCTACTTTACACAATAAAATGCTAAAGTGCATTCTTATTAAAATTCGATTTTCCTGGTACATTCTTGTAACAAAAGATTCTTTAAATAAAACTGCTTCGACAGTTAAAAACGCGAATCAATGAGGCTTTACATAAGTAGTTGTCAGCTGGGGATCTGTTCTTGCATTGGTGTAAATAAGAAGCAAATTAGCAAAATTTTTTAACGACTACTTACTTCTTGGTACTCCCCCATTGGTGTTAAATACCTAAGAGTTAACATTTGTTTGGTAGCATCTGTGAGCGGGTGTATTTGAATATTACCTAAAAAATAAATCAATTTTATATGTCAAATACCCCTGAATTGGATCAATTTTTGGTTTATACTTTTAAAAAGTAGGGGGGGGGGGAAGGGTGTTGGCATAATAAACTATCATTTAAATAAAACACTATAACGATTTAAAACGCGATACATATTAAAATTATTTACACTACGACCCGTGGTCACCGCTGCCGAAAACCATCAGAAACGTTGGGCCGTAGTAGTAAGTGTTTTATTTAAATGTGTAGTACTCGAGTCTAACTATCAGTTAATAATTAAGCTTTTTAATTTTTACATTACCAGAAATTATCATAATTCAAATAGGACAAAGATATCTTATGTTAATACATAAATCCTACAACACAACCGCCATCTAGGTTATCGTAAAAAAATTAAATGCTATTTATAAAAGTAATGTCTCACCTATGACATAAGTCTCCATTTCGACCCAACTGGAGTTAGACGAAGTCTCATGTATGGGTACAGGTCGGAGTGAATTACCCGGCGGCGACCACAAGACAGCTAAAATTATATGCATTTTCATTATCATCTGGGTCGAAGGACCATTTTGTTAAGTAATCTATTTATCATAATTTTATATAAGTACTTGGAAATGCTTTGACGGGCTCGTTGGTTTAATAACAGCAATGTATGCCTAATAACCAACGGGTCATGGATTCGATCCTTACCGGGTATTTTTTTTTATCATTGAACAAACGCGAACTACTCACAGTTATGTTTGATAGGAGTACCAGGTGATTTTACAGGTGTGTTTGGAGGAACTTCTATGTCCATCACCTCTCCTCCACCATCATCAACTCCATCTGTTGAGCACATACAAATCGATTTTTGGAGCAAATTGCTATATGAGTCCACTAGAACTAAAACCGCAATTTTGTGACATGAGTTATTTATATTTTCACAGTATAAAAATGTTAATCTACAAGAGCACAGTGAACGAAAATTTTTGACATTATTCTTACGCAAATAATAGTGCAAATTTATTTTCGCCTTTTTTGCCTCCTTACTGAAAATCATGTTTTTTGACAAAGTCAAAAAGTCAAAAATAATTTATTAATGTAGGTAACTATGGACACTTATGAACGTATACGATATTAGGCCCCTCTGCCTCTAGCAGCCTTATATATACTAGAATACATTCGCAAACGGTCCTTCTTAAACGGTATTTCAAATACATAAGTTGCCAGACATATTTTTGTGTACGTTTTACTTTACCTTTTTGCACGCTCGTTGTTTCGCTGGAAGGTCCGTTACATTTGAGGTCACCGCTTTTTCTTTTGTCGAAATGCGCAAAGTGCCTAGTCTGATTTATTTGCTGGGCTTGGGGCTGAAATGTAAGAATAATGTATTTTTAATATATATTCTTGACAAACACATGCTTCACTGTTGAGAGATACAAAAACCTTAATGATGTATTTTGTTCTCTAGAAACTATCTATCCATTCTTTGTTCGAAACCAATGTATGGTTAATGTAATGTAATTCCTCTTATCGATTCTTACCAAAACATATTAATCGATAAAAATGTCCAGATTTAAATACTGTCTATAGTTTACGCGAGTAGTACACATTTAAATAAAACACTTTAACGGTTTAAAACGCGATATATTAGTTAAACTTCTTTGAAAATGATTTTTAACTTCGGCCCGACGTTTCGGATGCTTTGCAGCAGCCGTGGTCACGGGGAGACGTTTTCAAATAAGTTTACTTACTCGCGTTAACTATAGATTTTCAAATAAGTTTAACTAATATATCGCGTTTTAAACCGTTAAAGTGTTTTATTTAAATATGTCCAGATTTATTTCTAGGTTGTAAAAGGGGTATAGAAAATCCTTGAAGCGTAAATTGTCGCTTCGGTTTCAGACTATTAACGTTCGAACCCCCGAGATCACGTTACTCTTTCGGCTTCAGTTACTATCACTAATTTTTTTGTGGGGGTAGTCGAGTTGTACAAGCAAGACGGCTCTTCTTCTGTATCTCTATGTGAGAGAACCTGTAACCTTAGGTCAAAACACATTCTAAGAGTATTTTAAAAAACTTACCTTTTCTTCCAGGGACTTGTTCCTCAACTCGTGGAGCCGTTTCAACATGAGCGGTACCAGCATTGCGTTCAGATCTCTGAAAATAAAACATACCTTACATTTAATTAACAATCTATTTATGTTTATACGAGTTCGATTTCTGGGCAAATCATTGTTTCTATCGGGCACTGTAACCTGTATTGGTCATCTATTCTTAAACTTGATGACCTTAAGCCTGGGAGGGGTTTTGGGGGATTTATTATACAGCAAGTAATTTTACAGCACTCTATAATAATTAAAACCTGCCGCTCATTCATTTAATATATCTATACTTATGTGTAAATCTGAAGAGTTTGTTTGTTCGTTCGAACAAGTAAATCTCAGGGACATTGGAATTGAAAAAAATATTTTTATGTTTGTTAGACCTTGTATCGTGGAATTTTATAGGCTCACTATCACTATCTTAGCTCACTTTGTTCTGGTTCATTCATATTTACGATACCTAAAGTTCGTGGCTATCTCCTGCACCTCCATAGCGGCTGCCAGCAGACCCGTCGCATAGGATTGGAGAGGTTCTTGGGAATTTATCGCCCAGCTAACGAGACGGTGTATAAGGGATTCGTTATCCTGAAAAAACAAGAAAACTATTTTGTATACAAAGTATAATGTACAGCTAAGTAACTATAACTTTGATAGACTTTACATAAGTATTGTCTGTAGTTTACGCGAGGTGTATACATTGCAATAAATTATTTTTAACGGTTTAAAACGCAAAATTAGTCAACTTATTTTAACTAAGGCCTGTCGTTTTGGATGCTTTGCAGCAGCCACAGTTATGGAAGGACTGACGATGCCAAATACCAACTATCATTTGAATAATTACGTTTCATTTTATGAGTATTGTACTTTTGTTGTTTTTAGATTATTCTTTGTTTGATCTATAAGAGGTCCTCACGTCGGCCGAACACCCCCAAAAGACAATGATACACAATAAATTGTCTCATAGCATACCTGAAACACAACGCTCATTTCCAATCCGGGCATGAGGTCAAGCGTGAGTCTGCAAGCAGCTACATTCAGTTTGTGCACATCCCGTCCTATTATATTCTGGCGTGAGTAGTACGTATCACGTACATAGTCATTTACTAACTGAAAAACAACAGACACGGTTAACCAAATTATTACTTAGAAGATAAATAGGTAATAAAGTTACAGTATAATATGTAGGATATTATGTTCGGCGCCACCGCTGGTTGCAAGAAAAACTCATTTGCTTAGTTATTATTTAATATAAAAATACTACATTTAATTAATACCAAGTGTCTCTCTGTGTACGATGCATCAGGTCGACGCTTACTATAATTCTAAATGATTTCTTATACTAAAATGGGTACGGCAACAGTAGCATCACATAGTTGAAAATGAAATACCCACAAATACTAACATGGTGCACTTTTTACGTATACATTTGAACATACAGAAAACCTCCAAATAAAATTGAATGGGTTTTCTCTATGGAAAAAGTACATTTCCCCCTCGTGGGGCATGGGGCGAACCTATTTCTGTGTCCGTTTCACTGATCCGTTCTTTTAACCGGCAAGTAGTTGATCAGACTTCTGCGACCTGCCCGACCGAAACAATTTTATGTTTCCCTGGGACTCGAACTCAGGACCTCTTGCGCTTAACGCAATGCTAGGCAATATGTTTAACCATTTGGCTACAGAGGCAGTTTCTCTATGGATGCTGATTTGACATGTCTCCAAAAAATTATAGGTTTGTTTTAGAAACATTTTGCATCTAGTGGGACTCAAACCTTATGTTACAGGGCTGCTGTATTTCAGTCTCCAATAATTGAACCCATGGGTTCTCTCCAGTATCACAAACTTGACAACCAATATGCTGTCTATCGTTTACGCGAGTAGTACACATTTAAATAAAACACTATCGATTTAAAACGCGATATATTAGTTAAATTTATTTGAAATGATTTTTAACAATTAAAAAGTTTAACTAATATATCGCGTTTTAAACCGTTATAGTGTTTTTATTTAAACCAATATTCTATAAGCCAGCTTTTATTATTGTTTAGTTAAAGAAATCAAAATAGAAAATTATCATCTCATCTTTAATAAGCTGCAAAATTTTATGTTCTAAGTATGAGGAAACAAGTGTCCATCTACTACTGAATACTCCATGTATTCAAAATTAAGTCAAACACACATAGGAACAAACAATACAATAGAGGATTACATTATAGAATTAACGATAAAACAATAGTTATGATTCAAGTCATTGAGAATCAGATAACCCAATGTCCTCTTCTAAGTGAGAAAGGGAAATACTGCTCACACTGCCTTCTATCGGTGTCCCAATTGAATGAATGAACTGACAATATATAGAGGATGTTTTCAAAAGAATTTACAATGGAACAAATATAAAGATTCTGCAAGGAAATCGGAAGGTTTCAAGTGGACACAGTGAGAATTGGATAACCCAATATTCTCCAAAAAGGCAGAATGGGAATATGGTTAACAGACAATGTCACCCAGCGTTTTTAAAACTCTCAATAGTACATAATAATAATAACATACCTTAGTCATAAAATTGTCTTTTTTAAACATAACTTTAAGAGAGTGCCCCAATGCACACTCTGGGTCTGTCCTGGATGGATGTCTCTCGTCAAACGGATCTGGATCTTTCTTCATGAAATTCTCTGTCTCTGCTTCTATTATCTCTGCTATTCTGGAAATACAAATTTTCTCATTGTTTTACACTATCTCATGCTTATACCATCTCTGAAGAGCCTATCGCGTTAAGAGTTTCTGTTGAGGTTTTGAGCTTAAATAATGGGGATATATGGGCTCAACCTTCTAATGGTAGCAATGTCTTGCTAATGATAAATTGGTTGTGGGATCGACCCCTAACAGGTCCAACATATTTAAAATTTGTAGTTTTCCTGATCATGTTGGACTTCGTCTGGAAATGTGGATATTAAATGAGTGGTAGGAATATAGAAATTCTGGGTCTGACGAACCAACATCCACAGTTCTCAGTCTTGACGCTTAATCGAGTTTCGGTTTCAGTCTGTGGATTCCCAAATACCAAAGCCAGAATAGGTCAACAGAGTTAATTGTTTAGATACTATAGGCTGGGGTATATCACCAACTGTACATAAAACTGATCTGTGGACTGGACACGGACATGATAGGGGTTATCCTCTTTTCTTTATCTATGGCATAAAGAAATACATAAAACCCATTTTAGTAGTTGTTTCTGCCTTAATCATTTGTGGCTATGACTTGGTTTGCATAGGTCACACTTTAAACTGTTAAGATATTAAATCAAGAGATAGATGGAATTAATTTCCTATAGATTACAGTAATTGGATTTAAGTCAAATACGTTTGCGTTGATATTGTAATACTAAATTTTGCTTTGTGGAACTAAAATTTCTTAGTTATCATGCTTGCAGGCAACATGATTATCCATAAAGACGGAGAGGTGGTCTCAATGAATTTATAGATCAGAATAAATAGATATTTTCAACCAGAGATGTACAGACTCATTAAGACAAATCATGAACTGATGACGGGCCGCTGGAAGTATAGGTAATTAAAGAGAATAAAAAATTGATACTAATTTAATAAAATTTAAAAAGAATTTATTATTTTAGGAATTATTTTTGCTGTCGTCGGGCCACCAGTATTGCACTGAATGTCTAAGGCAGGTCGCGGTCAGTGCATCTCTGCAAATAAAATCAATCTTTGCAAAGTGGAAATAGATGAAATAGCAGTTAGGACTGATCACTCAGTCATGTATCAGTGTCCCCAATAGAAAATAACAATCAGTTACGGTTGAATAAAAATTGAGATTGAATCCATATCAAATAATATGTTTTTTAATAATTTTTTTTAAATTTAATTTTGTGGTACAGAAATATAATAGATAAAAAGGAGGCACTATTTCAATAATTTAAGGACTTTTTTCTTTCTATTGCTATTAGGAATGCATATAGATAAAACTGGTATGAAATCCCATTTCCTCTCATGGGGCAGGGGGTGAACACATTTCTGTCTGTTTCACTGATATATTTTTAATTAGATGCAAGTAGATGATCAGACTTCTGTATCCTGCCTGACTGAAACAATTTATTGTAACAGAGCTGGCATACAACAATAACATTCAAAATCAATGAAGCCAATTCAAAGTTTTAGCAATTTTTCTTCAAGTCAAGTGACCTAATTGGGGGTTTAGATTGTATGATAATAATAAAACTTTGCAATATAAAAAGCACATGTTTATAAGATCTTGTTCTAACTTGTCTCTTCCCATATGTTTATAGATTTAAAGTGATAGATTAGATATTCCCCCAATTAACATGGAATGGTTAAAATTCAAACTCATCGATAAAGTATCGTGAAAAAACTCTGTGAATAAGGATTTTGCGACTTAAATATGCTACGGAGTAAAATATTATAAAGTCAAACTGTAGTCAGATAATAACAATTCTTGCAGTACCTCGTCAAAGTCGGTATAGGATCATAATTTGGTGTCGTGTGCTGTTCCTCCCACTGCCTTAACAACTCGGTGACCTCCTGCGCGGGCCCAGAATCCATTTTTAAGCCACAACACGCCGGAAAAGTTGCCGAAAACTAAATCTAACCTCTTAGGAATAACAATTGAAACACATAACAAGATATGGTGCAATAACTTAACACATTAACTACGTAACAATACTTTTTAATTACAACTATTGCTTTACTTTACTCTCACAATGTTTTAGCTTCTATTAAATGTAACTTCGTAAAATTCTTACTATACCCGCATTCCTAAATATTCTGTCAGATATTCTGACACTGGTGACAGGAGCGTGATAAATGACAGATTGGCTATAGATAAGAAATACTAATACCAGCTCCTCAAGTTATTTTCTTAATACGCCTAAATTCTATGTAACACGTATTTGTAAGTTAAGAAAAAAATAACTATTATGATTTGATAAAATTAAAGTTTTTAAAATATATCTTTTACTTTAATAGTCAACTAATAGCCTGAAGCCTAATTACCTAAGTCGCATAAATAGCATAAATTCGCTGATATATCAATATAATATATAAAATAAGTAATGATTGTATAAACAATAAAAATCTTTATATTATTTCTTAAACTATTTTGTTAAGAATGAAAAAGAAACATTTCAAGTAAAAAAACCCTTTTTTATTTCTTATGTGTTAACATCTGCAGTCTGCACAATATGTGCGTGTCGTGATCTTTATGTATCTGTGGTAGCCGGCTATTATTGTTGAAAAGTTTTTAAATGTTGAAATTACTTTGTGTTTTGATTTAAAAATCAAGCAATTCAAATGACTGAAACTGAAAATTTACAACATATACAACGAAACATTATTCTTCATATTACTGAAACAGTTTGCATTAATAACAATGAGTAGTAACAGACAATCGCGTTTGCGAAATATACTTCAAGAACTGAGTTTAGGTAAGATCTTTCTGCTAAAATGTTATATTTTGTATGTGATATATTTTTCTATTAATCTTAAAGTACTTAATATACCGCGTTTTAAACCGTTAAAGTGTTTTATTTAAATTTAATCTATCTTAGAATTGTAAATTTATTATATAAAATATTTAAACTTACAGAGGAAGATAATGACAATAATGAAGAACGAATGCAGAAAACTAAATCGGCAGTCGAGGAGGTCAAAGTCATGCTCGCCCAGGGCGGAGTAGAGGAACGCGTTCGCCATCCAGGTAAGTTTTTTGGGCTTCAAAATGTATTTTTGCAATCCTCTTCAATCTTCATTATCGCGGTTACGTCCCTTGGTTCTTGCATCTTAAAAGACATACATATAGTGTTGTGGACAATTTTTTTGGTAATTTAAAGAGTAGTCATTTTTTCATACATATTTTTGGGTATCTTGAACCGTTTTCGCAGCATATGCAATGAGATCAAAGATGAATAATTTACCTGTTTCTCCCACTTTTTCTTCGCTCCTTAATTCTTTCCTCGAATAATGTTCTAAGCATTTTTCAATTAGGATCAGTAGTTCCTTAGATCCAGCCAATTTAATGGGGAAATGGGTGAAATGGTCAGCGGACAACGTGACATCACCCTCCTTCAAGTTCCCAAAAAATAATAATAATAATAGATTCAGCAAAACAAACTATATATTAGTATTATTGGTAATATAAACTAAAATTGGCAAAATGAAGTGGCAGTGGGCTGGGCACATCGCTTGTAGAATTGACGGCCGTTGGGGTGAAAAAGTGCTGGAGTGGACACCACAAACCGGACGTTGAGAACCTGGACAACCTTTTACCAGGTGGACCGACGACCTGGTCAAGGGAGCGGAGAAACACTGTATTCAACTTGCAAACAACCAGTTGTACTGAAAGTCTATGGGGGAAGCCTTTGTCCAGCAGTAGACACCGAACGGTTGAATCAAAAAAAAAAAATAAAGTATTATTGTGGGAAAGCCACAGTTAAACTAGCTTATTTATCCTAATATATTTTGCCAGGGTTGTGAACATTTTTAAAGATGTGATGTATTTTGCAGGTGAAAGCTTCTTGGATTCCCGGGTGCTTAGAAGTGCGAGCGATTTGGCTGTTGCTAGCTCCCAAGCTGTTAGTGGTATAGAGAACAAATATGACAAACACGAGCTGGCCCAGCATATTGTAAGGACTTTTAAACGCAACCTTTCTTAGACTTGTTGATCTAGTAATTGGTATGAGAAATAGGCCACATCCAATATGTTGCAGAAAAATAATAAATTGATTAGAAAAATTTTGTACCCTGTGAGAATTGAATCCACTACCTGTTGGTTATAAGCTCTATTTATTTATATTTTAAAACAAATAATTAAAATTTGTTTACACTATGATTACAATTAAAGATCCAAAATTCAATAATCACTAAATCACTTCAATTTCAGCGACAAAACCCAAACTTCTGGATCTTCCCCTTTCCGCGCGAGGTTCCAATCGTGACGTCACTGCATGGTACCTTCACCCCAACACCCCCAGAGCAGAGGCCCCGTGCCCGAAGAACGCGTACTGAGAGGCAACAGGCTTCAAACGTGGTCAAAGCCCCTGAGAATGTTGATATGTAAGATATAAAAACTTGCTCGCTGTCCTAATGGTGGCATTGTAGGGCTAATAATCAACGGGTCGTGGCTTCGATCCCCACTGGGCCCGACATGTTACATTTTTCAATTAGTTTTTTTTCTGAAACATTTAAATAAAACACTTTAACGGTTTAAAACGCGATATATTTTATTTTTAAGTACGGCCCGAAGTTTCGAATGCTTTGCAGCAGCCGTGGGCCAACTTGCAGAAATTTTAAGTACCACCAGTGCCCTATCAGCAGCCGTAGTTGAAGAACGAAACATCGTGGTTGAAATGGTCTAACTAATATGTTTCGCGATTTAAACCGTTAAAAATCGTTTTTTTTATGTATGGAATTTACACGTGTTCTTGCTATTTTTAATATTATACTGCTTTTTGTAACAGCAAGGGACTGAACGACTCGTGGTTGCAATCGTATATTTCGCGTTTTAAACCAGTAAAAAGCGTTTTAATTAATATATGTAATTTACACGTCTTCTTTCCTATTTTTAATGTGGGACTTTTCGTTCTAGGTTAGAGAAAACAGATGAAGCTTCAGAGATGGTCAGTCGAGTACATCGTTTTATTGTTAAGGCTTGTCGCAGTGGACCACAGAGCTACTATCATTTGGTCCTAGATCCCACAAGCTTTAGTCGAACCATCGAGAATATATACTATCTGTCGTTTCTAGTGAGGGACGGACTTATATCTGTGTACGAGAGTGAGTATAACCCACATATATGATGAGATGTTTTATAGCCTATAGCCTTCCTTGATAAACCATTTAACCAATAAAGAAAGTTTTTTTCCATTCGAACCCGTAGTTCCTGAGACATAAACAATTAAACATACAAACAAACTCTTCAGCTTTATATATTAGTATAGACTTAGATTTACATGGGTATGTAGATACAAGGGATGTAAGCAAATCAACGACAACAGAAGATAGAAGTCCTACTAATAAACGATCGCTGAAATGTGTTACAAACGTCGAGTTAAATAATATTAAAAAAAAATAAGTCGTTATTAAAGTGATTTTGAATATTGAGGCCATTTAGTCCACATATAATGGATATTTCTTTAATATTATGTCATCTGTGGCAACGACTGCACTCTATAACGGTGCATCACTAGATATCTATGGTTTGAAATCGGCCATCTTTGTTGTATTATTTTGCCAAGTAAGAAAAATACACTATAGACGTGCATTATTTTCAGATGAGGAGTGTGGTCTTCCCTTCGTTCAGCCCGTATCTGCGCAGGCGCAACAGAACTCTTCAGGCGCTAGCAAGAACCAGTTCATCATTTCAATGAACATGAAACAGTGGAGGGTGAGAAAACATTGAAAATAATCTATTACCAAAGTTTACGCTTGTAAAATCTTTTTCTTTAGGTTCAAACTCTGCGCAAGAGCTTTCAGGTTGTATCCCCCAAAACAATAGCTTCGGTCGGACGGGGCAATAAATTGAGTCAGTCAGCGCAAATCATTTATTCATGTAGGTAACTATGTACACTTTGACGTCACAAAATAATTATAGAATCTAACTTTACATTTACTACCAGTTCTCAAATCAAGGGCGTAGAACGAACGAGAGAACTGGCAATAAACTCGACGTCACTCGTTTTATCGAGTCATTTTAATTCTCTCACTATGATAGTCCACCTTTACCAATTAGGGGATCAACATGGCACTTAGCAATAAAAAATGGGTTACAATAATTTCTTTTAATGATAAAGGTGAAATACCAAACCCATATACCATTTAAAGGTGCGCTATCGACCTATTTCGGCTATGAATTCACAGTTTTACACATTTTTCATCTGTAGACCGTGGCTCGTGACTCAGACGGGATTTGGATATTTCGCGATTCCCTATCTTACGAATTCGTAGTAATATAAATTATAAATGAGACCGCTAGAGGCAGAGGAGCCCAAACGCATTTGTTTAAACTGCCCTAATTTTTTTCTTTCAAAAAAAAAAAAAATTTAACCCCAAAGGCCCGGGGCCCAAAAAATTTTTTAAATTTTTTTTTAAAAAAAAAAAAAAAAAAATTTTTCCCCCCAAAAAAAAACCAAATTTTTTTTTTCCCCCTTTTTAAAAAAAAATTTTTTTTTTTTTTTCCCCCCCCCCCCCCCCCCCCCAAATAAGTTTATGACTTAACTTATATATAACGCGTTTTAAACCGTTAAGTTGCTTCGCAGCGGTCGTGTTCTGGAAGGGTGATAAATTGTTAATAAGTTAATACATTTCGTGTTTAAAACCGTTAAAATGCTTTATTTTAAAGTATGCCACATTCGTTAAAAATACTCAGCCAAACAGACTCAGGAATGTGTCCATCTTTTATCCTCATACCTTATTAATTATTATAATATTATTTAATTATCTCTCGAAAATGGGAAATAGTGATTCTATGTTCTTTTAAATATAACACTGACGGGTTTAAAACGCGAAATATATTCGCTAATTTTATTTTGAAAAACATTTTAACTACGATTTGTCGAGAAAATGCGCGTGCGCGTTGGCATTCGCGTTTTAAACCATTAGATGTTTTATTTAAAAAATTGTGACTATATTTTATTTACAATCAACTATATATTGTACTCCTGTGTCCCCGATCGACACTGTTGCGTTGCGATTTTGAACTCGTTAGTCTAATTAAAAATTTCTAGAATCTGGTTAGTAATCTGGTAAAATTAAAATTGCGTCCGTTTTAACGTTAAGCAAATAAATGTATAGTAATATATAAAGCTGAAGAGTTTTTAAAGTTTATAAAGCTGTTTAGAGCATTTATCGAGGAAGGCTGTAGGCTATAAAACTCGCTTGACTAATGCAGCGGAGAAACAGCCAGAAGAAAAAAAGGCGAAAATTATTTATGCCTGGGGGTTTCCGTTGCGTACGCGTCGAAAACGGTTTAAGATAATTTAAAAAATTTAAAAATCGAAAATAAATTGAAAAAATTTCGACTCGGGCAGGACTTGAACCGGCATCGTCAGCTTTCCGTGCTGTTGCTCTACCAATTGAGCTACCGAGTCCTACACCTCATCGTCGAATTTTTTCAACTGATTGATACATGCACCTCTCGCGCAGTGTAATTTCAACCTTAACACTTCATGTGCAATGTGAAAAATATTAATGTTTTCAAACGGTTTAAGATATCCAAAAAATATGTGTGAAAGAATGATTCCTCTTTTAATGATCTAAAAAAAGTCTGCGACGCTATATGTCTATCTTTTAAGATTAACTTGCAAGAACGACAGGAAGGGGTACGAACAAGGAGGGAACGACACGACCGACGTCGTGGGTAACAGCATAAGTTTATAAAGATTTGCAAAAACGATTTTGGATACACAAGAAAAAACGAGTCTCAGGGACGGAGTCGCTGGCACAGCTAGTCTTTAATAATTATTCTATGTCCTCTTCTTTTCAGGAACTTACGAACGCTTTTGGAATAACACGAACAATGATGGCGATAGACCGCATGTGACAATGTTGAAATAGAACTCTCTTTATTTATTTGTATATAGTTAATAAATCTTTTATTTTCCCAACTTTGGTATTTCTTACTCTAACTCTATTTAATGGCGAGTGATTAAAAAAAACTATCGACGGTTTTAAACGCGAATTCCTTTTCTTATTGTCTTACCAAGTCTTAGTTAAAATAAAATAAATTAAGTTAACCTATATAAATCGCGTTTTAACCCGATAAAAGTGTTTTATTAAAATGTGTGCTACCTTCGTTAACTACAGACAATGCTCAGCCAGACTCAGAAACGTGTTACTATTTAACGTCTGGTTAGTATTTAACGTCCGGTTCCTATTTAACGTCCGGTTACTATTTAACGTCCGGTTACTATTTAACGTCCGGTTACTATTTAACGTCTGGTTAGTATTTAACGTCCGGTTACTATTTAACGTCCGGTTAGTATTTAACGTCTGGTTAGTATTTAACGTCCGTTTTGTATTTACCGTCCGGTTAGTATTTAACGTCCGGTTAATATTTAACGTCTGGTTAGTATTTAACGTCTGGTTAGTATTTAACGTCTGGTTAGTATTTAACGTCTGGTTAGTATTTAACGTCCGGTTACTATTTAACGTCTGGTTAGTATTTAACGTCTGGTTACTATTTAACGTCCGGTTACTATTTAACGTCCGGTTACTATTTAACGTCCGGTTACTATTTAACGTCCGGTTACTATTTAACGTCCGGTTACTATTTAACGTCCGGTTAATATTTAACGTCCGGTTACTATTTAACGTCTGGTTAAGTATTTAACGTCCGTTTAGTATTTAACGTCCGGTTAGTATTTAACGTCCGGTTAATATTTAACGTCTGGTTAGTATTTAACGTCTGGTTAGTATTTAACGTCTGGTTAGTATTTAACGTCCGGTTACTATTTAACGTCTGGTTAGTATTTAACGTCTGGTTAGTATTTAACGTCCGGTTAATATTTAACCGTCTGGTTAGTATTTAACGTCCGGTTACTATTTAACGTCCGGTTAGTATTTAACGTCTGGTTAGTATTTAAAGTCCGTTTTGTATTTAACGTCCGGTTACTATTTAACGTCCGGTTAATATTTAACGTCTGGTTAGTATTTAACGTCTGGTTACGTATTTAACGTCTGGTTACTATTTAACGTCTGGTTACTATTTAACGTCCGGTTACTATTTAACGTCTGGTTAGTATTTAACGTCCGGTTACTATTTAACGTCCGGTTAGTATTTAACGTCTGGTTAGTATTTAACGTCCGGTTAGTATTTAACGTCTGGTTAGTATTTAACGTCTGGTTACTATTTAACGTCTGGTTAGTATTTAACGTCTGGTTAGTATTTAACGTCCGGTTACTATTTAACGTCTGGTTAGTATTTAACGTCTGGTTACTATTTAACGTCCGGTTACTATTTAACGTCTGGTTAGTATTTAACGTCCGGTTACTATTTAACGTCTGGTTAGTATTTAACGTCCAGTTACTATTTAACGTCCGTTTTGTATTTAACGTCCGGTTAGTATTTAACGTCTGGTTAGTATTTAACGTCCGGTTACTATTTAACGTCTGGTTAGTATTTAACGTCTGGTTAGTATTTAACGTCCGTTTTGTATTTAACGTCCGTTTTGTATTTAACGTCCGGTTAGTATTTAACGTCTGGTTACTATTTAACGTCTGGTTAGTATTTACCGTCCATTTACAAGTAAACGCCTGGTTAAAATTTAATGTCCGGTTCCTATTTAACGTCCGTTACTATTTAACGTCCGGTTACTATTTAACGTCTGGTTAGTATTTAACGTCTGGTTAGTATTTAAAGTCCGTTTTGTATTTACCGTCCGGTTACTATTTAACGTCCGGTTAGTATTTAACGTCTGGTTACTATTTAACGTCTGGTTAGTATTTAATGTCCGTTTTGTATTTAACGTCCGGTTACTATTTAACGTCTGGTTAGTATTTAACGTCCGGTTACTATTTAACGTCCGGTTACTATTTAACGTCCGGTTAGTATTTAACGTCCGGTTAGTATTTAACGTCCGGTTAGTATTTAACGTCCGTTTTGTATTTAACGTCCGGTTACTATTTAACGTCCGGTTACTATTTAACGTCCGGTTAGTATTTAACGTCCGGTTAGTATTTAACGTCCGGTTACTATTTAACGTCCGGTTAGTATTTAACGTCCGGTTACTATTTAACGTCTGGTTAGTATTTAACGTCCGGTTACTATTTAACGTCCGGTTAGTATTTAACGTCCGGTTACTATTTAACGTCTGGTTAGTATTTAACGTCCGGTTACTATTTAACGTCCGGTTAGTATTTAACGTCTGGTTAGTATTTAACGTCCGGTTAGTATTTAACGTCCGGTTAGTATTTAACGTCCGGTTAGTATTTAACGTCTGGTTAGTATTTAACGTCTGGTTAGTATTTAACGTCCGGTTATTTTAACGTCCGGTTACTATTTAACGTCTGGTTAGTATTTAACGTCCGGTTACTATTTAACGTCCGGTTAGTATTTAACGTCCGGTTAGTATTTAACGTCCGTTTAGTATTTAACGTCCGGTTAGTATTTTAACGTCCGGTTAATATTTAACGTCTGGTTAGTATTTAACGTCTGGTTAGTATTTAACGTCCGGTTAGTATTTAACGTCCGGTTAGTATTTAACGTCTGGTTAGTATTTAACGTCTGGTTAGTATTTAACGTCCGGTTACTATTTAACGTCCGGTTACTATTTAACGTCTGGTTAGTATTTAACGTCCGGTTACTATTTAACGTCCGGTTAGTATTTAACGTCCGGTTAGTATTTAACGTCCGGTTAGTATTTAACGTCTGGTTAGTATTTAACGTCCGGTTACTATTTAACGTCCGGTTAGTATTTAACGTCTGGTTAGTATTTAACGTCTGGTTAGTATTTAACGTCCGGTTAGTATTTAACGTCCGGTTAGTATTTAACGTCCGGTTAGTATTTAACGTCCGGTTACTATTTAACGTCTGGTTAGTATTTAACGTCTGGTTACTATTTAACGTCTGGTTAGTATTTAACGTCCGGTTACTATTTAACGTCTGGTTAGTATTTAACGTCCGGTTACTATTTAACGTCTGGTTAGTATTTAACGTCCGGTTACTATTTAACGTCCGGTTAGTATTTAACGTCTGGTTAGTATTTAACGTCCGGTTAGTATTTAACGTCCGGTTACTATTTAACGTCTGGTTAGTATTTAACGTCCGGTTACTATTTAACGTCCGGTTAGTATTTAACGTCTGGTTAGTATTTAACGTCCGGTTACTATTTAACGTCTGGTTAGTATTTAACGTCCGGTTACTATTTAACGTCCGGTTAGTATTTAACGTCTGGTTAGTATTTAACGTCCGTTTAGTATTTAACGTCCGGTTAGTATTTAACGTCCGGTTACTATTTAACGTCTGGTTAGTATTTAACGTCTGGTTAGTATTTAACGTATTTAACGTCCGGTTACTATTTAACGTCTGGTTACTATTTAACGTCCGGTTACTATTTAACGTCTGGTTAGTATTTAACGTCCGGTTACTATTTAACGTCCGGTTAGTATTTAACGTCCGGTTACTATTTAACGTCTGGTTAGTATTTAACGTCTGGTTAGTATTTAACGTCTGGTTAGTATTTAACGTCCGGTTACTATTTAACGTCTGGTTAGTATTTAACGTCTGGTTAGTATTTAACGTCCGGTTACTATTTAACGTCTGGTTAGTATTTAACGTCCGTTTTGTATTTAACGTCCGGTTACTATTTAACGTCCGGTTACTATTTAACGTCCGGTTACTATTTAACGTCTGGTTAGTATTTAACGTCCGTTTTGTATTTAACGTCCGGTTACTATTTAACGTCCGGTTAGTATTTAACGTCCGGTTACTATTTAACGTCCGGTTACTATTTAACGTCCGGTTAGTATTTAACGTCCGGTTAATATTTAACGTCCGTTTAGTATTTAACGTCCGGTTACTATTTAACGTCCGGTTACTATTTAACGTCCGGTTACTATTTAACGTCTGGTTACTATTTAACGTCCGGTTACTATTTAACGTCTGGTTAGTATTTAACGTCCGGTTACTATTTAACGTCTGGTTAGTATTTAACGTCCAGTTACTATTTAACGTCCGTTTAGTATTTAACGTCCGGTTAGTATTTAACGTCTGGTTAGTATTTAACGTCCGGTTACTATTTAACGTCTGGTTAGTATTTAACGTCTGGTTAGTATTTAACGTCCGATTTACACTTAACGTCCGGTTAGTATTTAACGTCCGTTTTGTATTTAACGTCCGGTTAGTATTTAACGTCTGGTTAGTATTTAACGTCTGGTTAGTATTTAACGTCCGTTTAGTATTTAACGTCCTGGTTAGTATTTAACGTCCGGTTCCTATTTAACGTCCGGTTACTATTTAACGTCTGGTTAGTATTTAACGTCTGGTTAGTATTTAACGTCCGGTTAGTATTTAACGTCCGGTTAGTATTTAACGTCCGGTTAGTATTTAACGTCCGGTTACTATTTAACGTCCGGTTAGTATTTAACGTCTGGTTAGTATTTAACGTCTGGTTAGTATTTAACGTCCGGTTAGTATTTAACGTCCGGTTACTATTTAACGTCCGGTTACTATTTAACGTCCGGTTACTATTTAACGTCCGGTTACTATTTAACGTCTGGTTAGTATTTAACGTCCGGTTACTATTTAACGTCCGGTTAGTATTTAACGTCCGGTTACTATTTAACGTCCGGTTAATATTTAACGTCCGGTTACTATTTAACGTCCGGTTAGTATTTAACGTCCGGTTAGTATTTAACGTCTGGTTACTATTTAACGTCCGGTTACTATTTAACGTCCGGTTAGTATTTAACGTCCGGTTACTATTTAACGTCCGGTTACTATTTAACGTCCGGTTACTATTTAACGTCTGGTTAGTATTTAACGTCTGGTTAGTATTTAACGTCCGGTTACTATTTAACGTCTGGTTAGTATTTAACGTCCGGTCTATTTAACGTCTCGTTTAACGTATTTAACGTCCGGTTTAGTATTTAACGTCCGTTTTGTATTTAACGTCCGGTTAGTATTTAACGTCTGGTTACTATTTAACGTCTGGTTAGTATTTAACGTCTGGTTAGTATTTAACGTCCTGGTTAGTATTTAACGTCCGTTTAGTATTTAACGTCCTTGGTTACTATTTAACGTCTGGTTAGTATTTAACGTCCCTGAGTATTTAACGTCCGATTTGATTTAACGTCCGGTTCGTATTTAACGTCCGGTTAGTATTTAACGTCTGGTTACTATTTAACGTCTGGTTAGTATTTAACGTCCGGTTACTATTTAACGTCCGGTTAGTATTTAACGTCCGGTTAGTATTTAACGTCCGTTTTGTATTTAACGTCCGGTTAGTATTTAACGTCCGGTTAGTATTTAACGTCTGGTTAGTATTTAACGTCCGGTTAGTATTTAACGTCCGTTTTGTATTTAACGTCCGGTTACTATTTAACGTCTGGTTAGTATTTAACGTCCGGTTACTATTTAACGTCTGGTTAGTATTTAACGTCCGGTTAGTATTTAACGTCCGTTTAGTATTTAACGTCCGGTTTGTATTTAACGTCCGGTTAGTATTTAACGTCTGGTTACTATTTAACGTCTGGTTAGTATTTAACGTCCGTTTACATAGTATTTAACGCCTGGTTAGAATTTAACGTCCGGTTACTATTTAACGTCCGGTTACTATTTAACGTCTGGTTAGTATTTAACGTCTGGTTAGTATTTAACGTCCGTTTTGTATTTAACGTCCGGTTACTATTTAACGTCCGGTTACTATTTAACGTCCGGTTACTATTTAACGTCTGGTTAGTATTTAACGTCCGGTTAGTATTTAACGTCCGGTTAGTATTTAACGTCCGGTTAGTATTTAACGTCTGGTTACTATTTAACGTCTGGTTAGTATTTAACGTTAACGTCCTGGTTACTATTTAACGTCCGGTTACTATTTAACGTCCGTAGTATTTAACGTCTGGTTAGTATTTAACGTTCGGTTAGTATTTAACGTCCGTTTAGTATTTAACGTCCGGTTAGTATTTAACGTCCGGTTACTATTTAACGTCCGGTTACTATTTAACGTCTGGTTAGTATTTAACGTCCGGTTAGTATTTAACGTCCGGTTAGTATTTAACGTCCGGTTAGTATTTAACGTCTGGTTACTATTTAACGTCTGGTTAGTATTTAACGTCCGGTTACTATTTAACGTCCGGTTAGTATTTAACGTCCGGTTAGTATTTAACGTCCGGTTACTATTTAACGTCCGGTTACTATTTAACGTCTGGTTAGTATTTAACGTCTGGTTAGTATTTAACGTCCGTTTTGTATTTAACGTCCGGTTACTATTTAACGTCTGGTTAGTATTTAACGTCCGGTTACTATTTAACGTCTGGTTAGTATTTAACGTCCGGTTAGTATTTAACGTCTGGTTAGTATTTAACGTCCGGTTACTATTTAACGTCTGGTTAGTATTTAACGTCTGGTTAGTATTTAACGTCCGGTTAGTATTTAACGTCCGGTTAGTATTTAACGTCCGGTTAGTATTTAACGTCCGGTTACTATTTAACGTCTGGTTAGTATTTAACGTCCGGTTACTATTTAACGTCCGGTTACTATTTAACGTCCGGTTACTATTTAACGTCCGGTTACTATTTAACGTCTGGTTAGTATTTAACGTCTGGTTAGTATTTAACGTCCGTTTTGTATTTAACGTCCGGTTACTATTTAACGTCCGGTTACTATTTAACGTCCGGTTACTATTTAACGTCTGGTTAGTATTTAACGTCCGGTTAGTATTTAACGTCCGGTTACTATTTAACGTCCGGTTACTATTTAACGTCCGGTTACTATTTAACGTCTGGTTAGTATTTAACGTCCGGTTAGTATTTAACGTCCGGTTAGTATTTAACGTCTGGTTAGTATTTAACGTCCGGTTACTATTTAACGTCCGGTTAATATTTAACGACCGGTTATTATTTAACGTCTGGTTAGTATTTAACGTCCGGTTACTATTTAACGTCCGGTTAATATTTAACGTCCGGTTACTATTTAACGTCCGGTTAATATTTAACGTCCGGTTATTATTTAACGTCTGGTTAGTATTTAACGTCTGGTTACTATTTAACGTCCGGTTACTATTTAACGTCTGGTTAGTATTTAACGTCCGGTTACTATTTAACGTCTGGTTAGTATTTAACGTCCAGTTACTATTTAACGTCCGTTTTGTATTTAACGTCCGGTTAGTATTTAACGTCTGGTTAGTATTTAACGTCCGGTTACTATTTAACGTCTGGTTAGTATTTAACGTCTGGTTAGTATTTAACGTCCGTTTTGTATTTAACGTCCGTTTTGTATTTAACGTCCGGTTAGTATTTAACGTCTGGTTACTATTTAACGTCTGGTTAGTATTTAACGTCCATTTACTATTAAACGTCTGGTTAGTATTTAACGTCCGGTTACTATTTAACGTCCGGTTACTATTTAACGTCTGGTTAGTATTTAACGTCTGGTTAGTATTTAACGTCCGTTTTGTATTTAACGTCCGGTTACTATTTAACGTCCGGTTACTATTTAACGTCCGGTTACTATTTAACGTCTGGTTAGTATTTAACGTCCGTTTTGTATTTAACGTCCGTTTTAGTATTTAACGTCCGGTTAGTATTTAACGTCTGGTTACTATTTAACGTCTGGTTAGTATTTAACGTCCATTTACTAGTATTTAACGTCCGGTTAAAATTTAACGTCCGGTTACTATTTAACGTCCGGTTACTATTTAACGTCTGGTTAGTATTTAACGTCCGGTTAGTATTTAACGTCCGGTTAGTATTTAACGTCCGGTTAGTATTTAACGTCCGGTTACTATTTAACGTCCGGTTACTATTTAACGTCTGGTTAGTATTTAACGTCTGGTTACTATTTAACGTCCGGTTACTATTTAACGTCTGGTTAGTATTTAACGTCCGGTTAGTATTTAACGTCCGGTTAGTATTTAACGTCCGGTTACTATTTAACGTCCGGTTAGTATTTAACGTCCGGTTAGTATTTAACGTCTGGTTAGTATTTAACGTCCGGTTACTATTTAACGTCTGGTTAGTATTTAACGTCTGGTTAGTATTTAACGTCCGTTTTGTATTTAACGTCCGTTTTGTATTTAACGTCCGGTTAGTATTTAACGTCTGGTTAGTATTTAACGTCCGTTTACTATTTAACGTCTGGTTACTATTTAACGTCTGGTTAGTATTTAACGTCCGTTTTGTATTTAACGTCCGGTTACTATTTAACGTCTGGTTAGTATTTAACGTCCGTTTACTATTTAACGTCCGGTTAGTATTTAACGTCTGGTTAGTATTTAACGTCCGGTTAATATTTAACGTCTGGTTAGTATTTAACGTCCGGTTAACCGGTATTTAACGTCCGGTTACTATTTAACGTCCGGTTAGTATTTAACGTCCGGTTAATATTTAACGTCCGGTTACTATTTAACGTCCGGTTACTATTTAACGTCCGGTTAATATTTAACGTCCGGTTACTATTTAACGTCCGGTTAATATTTAACGTCCGGTTATTATTTAACGTCTGGTTAGTATTTAACGTCCGGTTACTATTTAACGTCCGGTTACTATTTAACGTCCGGTTAATATTTAACGTCCGGTTACTATTTAACGTCTGGTTAGTATTTAACGTCTGGTTAGTATTTAAAGTCCGTTTTGTATTTAACGTCCGGTTACTATTTAACGTCCGGTTAATATTTAACGTCTGGTTAATATTTAACGTCTGGTTAGTATTTAACGTCTGGTTAGTATTTAACGTCTGGTTAGTATTTAATGTCCGTTTTGTATTTAACGTCCGGTTACTATTTAACGTCTGGTTAGTATTTAACGTCTGGTTAGTATTTAACGTCCGGTTACTATTTAACGTCTGGTTAGTATTTAACGTCCGGTTACTATTTAACGTCCGGTTCCTATTTAACGTCTGGTTACTATTTAACGTCTGGTTAGTATTTAACGTCCGGTTACTATTTAACGTCCGGTTAATATTTAACGTCCGGTTACTATTTAACGTCCGGTTACTATTTAACGTCCGGTTACTATTTAACGTCCGGTTAATATTTAACGACCGGTTACTATTTAACGTCTGGTTAGTATTTAACGTCTGGTTAGTATTTAACGTCCGGTTACTATTTAACGTCTGGTTAGTATTTAACGTCCAGTTACTATTTAACGTCCGTTTTGTATTTAACGTCCGGTTAGTATTTAACGTCTGGTTAGTATTTAACGTCCGGTTACTATTTAACGTCTGGTTAGTATTTAACGTCTGGTTAGTATTTAACGTCCGGTTAGTATTTAACGTCCGTTTTGTATTTAACGTCCGGTTAGTATTTAACGTCCGGTTACTATTTAACGTCCGGTTACTATTTAACGTCCGGTTAGTATTTAACGTCCGGTTAGTATTTAACGTCCGGTTACTATTTAACGTCCGGTTACTATTTAACGTCCGGTTACTATTTAACGTCCGGTTAATATTTAACGTCCGGTTAGTATTTAACGTCCGGTTACTATTTAACGTCCGGTTACTATTTAACGTCCGGTTAGTATTTAACGTCCGGTTAGTATTTAACGTCCGGTTACTATTTAACGTCCGGTTACTATTTAACGTCTGGTTAGTATTTAACGTCCGGTTACTATTTAACGTCCGGTTAATATTTAACGTCCGGTTATTATTTAACGTCTGGTTAGTATTTAACGTCCGGTTACTATTTAACGTCTGGTTAGTATTTAACGTCCGGTTACTATTTAACGTCTGGTTAGTATTTAACGTCCGGTTACTATTTAACGTCCGGTTAATATTTAACGTCCGGTTAATATTTAACGACCGGTTCCTATTTAACGTCCGGTTACTATTTAACGTCTGGTTAGTATTTAACGTCTGGTTAGTATTTAACGTCTGGTTAGTATTTAACGTCTGGTTACTATTTAACGTCTGGTTACTATTTAACGTCTGGAGTAACGTCCGGTTACTATTTAACGTCCGGTTACTATTTAACGTCCGGTTACTATTTAACGTCCGGTTACTATTTAACGTCCGGTTACTATTTAACGTCTGGTTAGTATTTAATGTCCGTTTTGTATTTAACGTCCGGATTTTAACTCCTTATTTAATGTCCGGTTAATATTTAACGTCCGGTTCCTATTTAACGTCCGGTTACTATTTAACGTCTGGTTAGTATTTAATGTCCGTTTTGTATTTAACGTCCGGTTACTATTTAACGTCTGGTTAGTATTTAACGTCTGGTTAGTATTTAACGTCCGGTTACTATTTAACGTCTGGTTAGTAAATAACGTCCATTTACAAGTAAACGCCTGGTTAATATTTAATGTCCGTTTTGTATTTAACGTCCGGTTACTATTTAACGTCCGGTTAATATTTAACGTCCGGTTCCTATTTAACGTCCGGTTACTATTTAAATCGTTAAGTTGCTTCGCAGCGGTCGTGTTCTGGAAGGATGATAAATTGTTAATAAGTTAAAACTAATAAAATAACTCGTACATACATCGTGTTTAAAACCGTTAAGATGCTTTATTTGAAAGTATGCTACATTCGTTAAAATACTTAGCCAAACAGACTCAGAAATGTGTCCATCTTATATTCTCATACCTTATTAATTATTATAATATTATTTAATTATCTCTCGAAAATGGGAAATAGTGATTCTATGTTCTTTTAAATATAACACTGACCGGTTTAAAACGCGAAATATATTCGCTAATTTTACTTTGAAAAACATTTTAACTACGATTTGTCAAGGAAAGGCGCGTGCGCGATGGCATTCGCGTTTTAAACCATTAGATGTTTTCCGCGAAAAATATTTAACCTCTGGTTAGTATTTAACGTCCGGTTACTATTTACCGTCCGGTTAATATTTAACGTCCGGTTACTATTTAACGTCTGGTTAGTATTTAACGTCCGGTTACTATTTAACGTCCGGTTACTATTTAACGTCCGGTTACTATTTAACGTCCGGTTAGTTTAATGTCCGTTTTGTATTTAACGTCCGGTTACTATTTAACGTCCGGTTAATATTTAACGTCCGGTTCCTATTTAACGTCCGGTTACTATTTAACGTCTGGTTAGTATTTAATGTCCGTTTTGTATTTAACGTCCGGTTACTATTTAACGTCTGGTTAGTATTTAACGTCCGGTTAGTATTTAACGTCTGGTTACATATTTAACGTCTGGTTAGTATTTAACGTCCGTTTTGTTTATTTAACGTCCGGTTACTATTTAACGTCTGGTTAGTATTTAACGTCCGGTTACTATTTAACGTCCGGTTAGTATTTAACGTCCGGTTAGTATTTAACGTCCGTTTGTATTTAACGTCCGGTTACTATTTAACGTCCGGTTAGTATTTAACGTCCGGTTACTATTTAACGTCCGGTTACTATTTAACGTCCGGTTAGTATTTAACGTCCGGTTACTATTTAACGTCCGGTTAGTATTTAACGTCCGGTTACTATTTAACGTCTGGTTAGTATTTAACGTCCGGTTACTATTTAACGTCCGGTTAGTATTTAACGTCCGGTTAGTATTTAACGTCCGGTTACTATTTAACGTCCGGTTAGTATTTAACGTCCGGTTAGTATTTAACGTCCGGTTACTATTTAACGTCCGGTTAGTATTTAACGTCCGGTTACTATTTAACGTCCGGTTAGTATTTAACGTCCGGTTAGTATTTAACGTCTGGTTAGTATTTAACGTCCGGTTATTTAACGTCGTTTAGTATTTAACGTCCGTTTAGTATTTAACGTCCGGTTAGTATTTAACGTCCGGTTACTATTTAACGTCTGGTTAGTATTTAACGTCCGGTTACTATTTAACGTCTGGTTAGTATTTAACGTCCGGTTACTATTTAACGTCCGGTTAGTATTTAACGTCCGGTTAGTATTTAACGTCTGGTTAGTATTTAACGTCCGGTTACTATTTAACGTCTGGTTAGTATTTAACGTCTGGTTAGTATTTAACGTCCGTTTTGTATTTAACGTCCGGTTACTATTTAACGTCCGGTTAGTATTTAACGTCCGGTTACTATTTAACGTCCGGTTAGTATTTAACGTCCGGTTACTATTTAACGTCCGGTTAGTATTTAACGTCCGGTTACTATTTAACGTCCGGTTAGTATTTAACGTCTGGTTAGTATTTAACGTCTGGTTAGTATTTAACGTCCGGTTACTATTTAACGTCCGGTTAGTATTTAACGTCTGGTTAGTATTTAACGTCCGTATTTAACGTCCGGTTTATTTAACGTCCGGTACTATTTAACGTCCGGTTAGTATTTAACGTCCGGTTACTATTTAACGTCTGGTTAGTATTTAACGTCCGGTTAGTATTTAACGTCCGGTTAGTATTTAACGTCCGGTTACTATTTAACGTCCGGTTAATATTTAACGTCCGGTTAGTATTTAACGTCTGGTTAGTATTTAACGTCCGGTTACTATTTAACGTCCGGTTAGTATTTAACGTCCGGTTAGTATTTAACGTCCGGTTAGTATTTAACGTCCGGTTACTATTTAACGTCCGGTTACTATTTAACGTCCGGTTAGTATTTAACGTCCGGTTACTATTTAACGTCCGGTTAGTATTTAACGTCTGGTTAGTATTTAACGTCCGGTTACTATTTAACGTCTGGTTAGTATTTAACGTCCGGTTACTATTTAACGTCCGGTTAGTATTTAACGTCTGGTTAGTATTTAACGTCCGGTTAGTATTTAACGTCCGGTTAGTATTTAACGTCCGGTTAGTATTTAACGTCTGGTTAGTATTTAACGTCCGGTTAGTATTTAACGTCCGGTTACTATTTAACGTCCGGTTAGTATTTAACGTCCGGTTACTATTTAACGTCTGGTTAGTATTTAACGTCCGGTTAGTATTTAACGTCCGGTTAGTATTTAACGTCCGGTTACTATTTAACGTCCGGTTAGTATTTAACGTCTGGTTAGTATTTAACGTCTGGTTAGTATTTAACGTCCGGTTAGTATTTAACGTCCGGTTAGTATTTAACGTCCGGTTACTATTTAACGTCCGGTTACTATTTAACGTCCGGTTAGTATTTAACGTCCGGTTAGTATTTAACGTCCGGTTACTATTTAACGTCCGGTTACTATTTAACGTCCGGTTAGTATTTAACGTTTTGTATTTAACGTCCGGTTACTATTTAACGTCCGGTTAGTATTTAACGTCCGGTTACTATTTAACGTCCGGTTACTATTTAACGTCCGGTTAGTATTTAACGTCCGGTTAGTATTTAACGTCCGGTTAGTATTTAACGTCCGGTTACTATTTAACGTCCGGTTAGTATTTAACGTCCGGTTACTATTTAACGTCTGGTTAGTATTTAACGTCCGGTTACTATTTAACGTCCGGTTAGTATTTAACGTCTGGTTAGTATTTAACGTCTGGTTAGTATTTAACGTCCGGTTACTATTTAACGTCCGGTTAGTATTTAACGTCCGGTTAGTATTTAACGTCTGGTTAGTATTTAACGTCCGGTTACTATTTAACGTCTGGTTAGTATTTAACGTCCGGTTAGTATTTAACGTCCGGTTAGTATTTAACGTCCGGTTAGTATTTAACGTCCGGTTACTATTTAACGTCCGGTTACTATTTAACGTCTGGTTAGTATTTAACGTCCGGTTAGTATTTAACGTCCGGTTAGTATTTAACGTCCGGTTACTATTTAACGTCCGGTTACTATTTAACGTCCGGTTAGTATTTAACGTCTGGTTAGTATTTAACGTCCGTTTTGTATTTACCGTCCGGTTACTATTTAACGTCCGGTTAATATTTAACGTCTGGTTACTATTTAACGTCTGGTTAGTATTTAACGTCCGGTTAGTATTTAACGTCTGGTTAGTATTTAACGTCCGGTTAGTATTTAACGTCCGGTTACTATTTAACGTCCGGTTAGTATTTAACGTCCGGTTAGTATTTAACGTCCGGTTAGTATTTAACGTCTGGTTAGTATTTAACGTCTGGTTAGTATTTAACGTCCGGTTACTATTTAACGTCCGGTTAGTATTTAACGTCCGGTTACTATTTAACGTCCGGTTAATATTTAACGTCTGGTTAGTATTTAACGTCTGGTTAGTATTTAACGTCCGGTTACGATATTTAACTCCGGTTAGTATTTAACGTCCGGTTAGTATTTAACGTCTCCGGTTAGTATTTAACGTCTGGTTAGTATTTAACGTCCGGTTAGTATTTAACGTCCGGTTACTATTTAACGTCCGGTTAGTATTTAACGTCCGGTTAGTATTTAACGTCTGGTTAGTATTTAACGTCCGGTTAGTATTTAACGTCCGGTTACTATTTAACGTCCGGTTAGTATTTAACGTCCGGTTAGTATTTAACGTCTGGTTAGTATTTAACGTCTGGTTAGTATTTAACGTCCGGTTAGTATTTAACGTCCGGTTAGTATTTAACGTCTGGTTAGTATTTAACGTCTGGTTAGTATTTAACGTCCGGTTACTATTTAACGTCCGGTTAGTATTTAACGTCCGGTTACTATTTAACGTCCGGTTACTATTTAACGTCTGGTTAGTATTTAACGTCTGGTTAGTATTTAACGTCCGGTTAGTATTTAACGTCCGGTTACTATTTAACGTCCGGTTAGTATTTAACGTCCGGTTACTATTTAACGTCTGGTTAGTATTTAACGTCCGGTTACTATTTAACGTCCGGTTAGTATTTAACGTCCGGTTACTATTTAACGTCTGGTTAGTATTTAACGTCTGGTTAGTATTTAACGTCCGGTTACTATTTAACGTCTGGTTAGTATTTAACGTCCGGTTAGTATTTAACGTCCGGTTACTATTTAACGTCTGGTTAGTATTTAACGTCCGGTTAGTATTTAACGTCCGGTTAGTATTTAACGTCCGGTTAGTATTTAACGTCTGGTTAGTATTTAACGTCCGGTTACTATTTAACGTCCGGTTAGTATTTAACGTCCGGTTAGTATTTAACGTCCGGTTACTATTTAACGTCCGGTTACTATTTAACGTCCGGTTACTATTTAACGTCCGGTTAGTATTTAACGTCCGGTTACTATTTAACGTCCGGTTACTATTTAACGTCTGGTTAGTATTTAACGTCCGGTTAGTATTTAACGTCCGGTTAGTATTTAACGTCCGGTTAGTATTTAACGTCCGGTTTAGTATTTAACGTCCGGTTACTATTTAACGTCTGGTTAGTATTTAACGTCCGGTTTTTTAACCTATTTAACGTCCGGTTAGTATTTAACGTCCGGTTAGTATTTAACGTCTGGTTAGTATTTAACGTCCGGTTACTATTTAACGTCCGGTTAGTATTTAACGTCTGGTTAGTATTTAACGTCTGGTTAGTATTTAACGTCTGGTTAGTATTTAACGTCCGGTTAGTATTTAACGTCCGGTTAGTATTTAACGTCCGGTTACTATTTAACGTCCGGTTAATATTTAACGTCCGGTTAGTATTTAACGTCCGGTTACTATTTAACGTCTGGTTAGTATTTAACGTCCGGTTACTATTTAACGTCTGGTTAGTATTTAACGTCCGGTTACTATTTAACGTCCGGTTACTATTTAACGTCTGGTTAGTATTTAACGTCTGGTTACTATTTAACGTCTGGTTAGTATTTAACGTCCGTTTTGTATTTAACGTCCGGTTAGTATTTAACGTCCGGTTAATATTTAACGTCCGGTTACTATTTAACGTCCGGTTACTATTTAACGTCTGGTTAGTATTTAACGTCCGGTTAGTATTTAACGTCCGGTTAGTATTTAACGTCTGGTTAGTATTTAACGTCTGGTTAGTATTTAACGTCCGGTTAGTATTTAACGTCCGGTTAGTATTTAACGTCCGGTTACTATTTAACGTCCGGTTAATATTTAACGTCCGGTTAGTATTTAACGTCCGGTTACTATTTAACGTCCGGTTAATATTTAACGTCCGGTTCCTATTTAACGTCCGGTTACTATTTAAATCGTTAAGTTGCTTCGCAGCGGTCGTGTTCTGGAAGGATGATAAATTGTTAATAAGTTAAAACTAATAAAATAACTCGTACATACATCGTGTTTAAAACCGTTAAGATGCTTTATTTGAAAGTATGCTACATTCGTTAAAATACTTAGCCAAACAGACTCAGAAATGTGTCCATCTTATATTCTCATACCTTATTAATTATTATAATATTATTTAATTATCTCTCGAAAATGGGAAATAGTGATTCTATGTTCTTTTAAATATAACACTGACCGGTTTAAAACGCGAAATATATTCGCTAATTTTATTTTGAAAAACATTTTAACTACGATTTGTCAAGGAAAGGCGCGTGCGCGATGGCATTCGCGTTTTAAACCATTAGATGTTTTCCGCGAAAAATATTTAACCTCTGGTTAGTATTTAACGTCCGGTTACTATTTACCGTCCGGTTAATATTTAACGTCCGGTTACTATTTAACGTCTCGTTAGTATTTAACGTCTGGTTAGTATTTAACGTCCGTTTTGTATTTACCGTCCGGTTAGTATTTAACGTCCGGTTACTATTTAACGTCCGGTTACTATTTAACGTCCGGTTACTATTTAACGTCCGGTTAATATTTAACGTCTGGTTAGTATTTAACGTCCGGTTACTATTTAACGTCTGGTTAGTATTTAACGTCCGGTTACTATTTAACGTCCGGTTAGTATTTAACGTCCGGTTACTATTTAACGTCCGGTTAGTATTTAACGTCCGGTTAGTATTTAACGTCCGGTTACTATTTAACGTCTGGTTAGTATTTAACGTCCGGTTACTATTTAACGTCCGGTTACTATTTAACGTCCGGTTACTATTTAACGTCCGGTTTAGTATTTAACGTCCGGTTATAGTATTTAACGTCTGGTTACTATTTAACGTCTGGTTACTATTTAACGTCCGGTTACTATTTAACGTCCGGTTAGTATTTAACGTCCGGTTAGTATTTAACGTCCGGTTAGTATTTAACGTCCGGTTACTATTTAACGTCCGGTTACTATTTAACGTCCGGTTAGTATTTAACGTCCGGTTAGTATTTAACGTCCGGTTACTATTTAACGTCCGGTTAGTATTTAACGTCCGGTTAATATTTAACGTCTGGTTAGTATTTAACGTCTGGTTAGTATTTAACGTCCGGTTACTATTTAACGTCCGGTTAGTATTTAACGTCGGTTACTATTTAACGTCTGGTTAGTATTTAACGTCCGGTTACTATTTAACGTCCGGTTACTATTTAACGTCTGGTTAGTATTTAACGTCCGGTTAGTATTTAACGTCCGGTTAGTATTTAACGTCCGGTTAGTATTTAACGTCCGGTTACTATTTAACGTCCGGTTAGTATTTAACGTCCGGTTAGTATTTAACGTCTGGTTACTATTTAACGTCCGGTTAGTATTTAACGTCCGTTTACTATTTAACGTCTGGTTAGTATTTAACGTCCGGTTACTATTTAACGTCCGGTTAGTATTTAACGTCTGGTTAGTATTTAACGTCTGGTTAGTATTTAACGTCCGGTTAGTATTTAACGTCCGGTTACTATTTAACGTCCGGTTACTATTTAACGTCTGGTTAGTATTTAACGTCTGGTTAGTATTTAACGTCTGGTTAGTATTTAACGTCTGGTTAGTATTTAACGTCTGGTTAGTATTTAACGTCTGGTTAGTATTTAACGTCTGGTTAGTATTTAACGTCTGGTTAGTATTTAACGTCCGGTTACTATTTAACGTCCGGTTACTATTTAACGTCCGGTTAGTATTTAACGTCCGGTTAGTATTTAACGTCCGGTTACTATTTAACGTCCGGTTAGTATTTAACGTCCGGTTAGTATTTAACGTCCGGTTAATATTTAACGTCCGGTTACTATTTAACGTCCGGTTAGTATTTAACGTCCGGTTAGTATTTAACGTCCGGTTAGTATTTAACGTCTGGTTAGTATTTAACGTCCGGTTACTATTTAACGTCCGGTTAGTATTTAACGTCCGGTTACTATTTAACGTCCGGTTACTATTTAACGTCCGGTTAATATTTAACGTCTGGTTAGTATTTAACGTCCGGTTAGTATTTAACGTCCGGTTACTATTTAACGTCTGGTTAGTATTTAACGTCCGGTTACTATTTAACGTCTGGTTAGTATTTAACGTCTGGTTAGTATTTAACGTCCGGTTACTATTTAACGTCCGGTTAGTATTTAACGTCCGGTTAGTATTTAACGTCTGGTTAGTATTTAACGTCCGGTTAGTATTTAACGTCCGGTTAGTATTTAACGTCCGGTTAGTATTTAACGTCTGGTTAGTATTTAACGTCCGGTTACTATTTAACGTCCGGTTACTATTTAACGTCTGGTTAGTATTTAACGTCTGGTTAGTATTTAACGTCTGGTTAGTATTTAACGTCTGGTTAGTATTTAACGTCTGGTTAGTATTTAACGTCCGGTTACTATTTAACGTCCGGTTAGTATTTAACGTCTGGTTAGTATTTAACGTCCGGTTAGTATTTAACGTCCGGTTACTATTTAACGTCCGGTTAGTATTTAACGTCCGGTTACTATTTAACGTCCGGTTACTATTTAACGTCCGGTTAGTATTTAACGTCCGGTTAGTATTTAACGTCTGGTTAGTATTTAACGTCCGGTTACTATTTAACGTCCGGTTAGTATTTAACGTCCGGTTACTATTTAACGTCTGGTTAGTATTTAACGTCCGGTTAGTATTTAACGTCCGGTTAGTATTTAACGTCCGGTTACTATTTAACGTCCGGTTACTATTTAACGTCTGGTTAGTATTTAACGTCCGGTTACTATTTAACGTCCGGTTAGTATTTAACGTCCGGTTAGTATTTAACGTCCGGTTACTATTTAACGTCTGGTTAGTATTTAACGTCCGGTTACTATTTAACGTCCGGTTACTATTTAACGTCTGGTTAGTATTTAACGTCTGGTTAGTATTTAACGTCCGGTTAGTATTTAACGTCTGGTTAGTATTTAACGTCCGGTTAGTATTTAACGTCCGGTTAGTATTTAACGTCCGGTTACTATTTAACGTCTGGTTAGTATTTAACGTCTGGTTACTATTTAACGTCCGGTTACTATTTAACGTCCGGTTACTATTTAACGTCCGGTTACTATTTAACGTCTGGTTAGTATTTAACGTCCGGTTAGTATTTAACGTCCGGTTAGTATTTAACGTCCGGTTAGTATTTAACGTCTGGTTAGTATTTAACGTCCGGTTACTATTTAACGTCCGGTTAGTATTTAACGTCTGGTTAGTATTTAACGTCCGGTTACTATTTAACGTCCGGTTACTATTTAACGTCCGGTTACTATTTAACGTCTGGTTAGTATTTAACGTCCGGTTAGTATTTAACGTCCGGTTAGTATTTAACGTCTGGTTAGTATTTAACGTCCGGTTAGTATTTAACGTCCGGTTAGTATTTAACGTCCGGTTACTATTTAACGTCTGGTTAGTATTTAACGTCTGGTTAGTATTTAACGTCTGGTTAGTATTTAACGTCCGTAGTTACTATTTAACGTCCGGTTAGTATTTAACGTCCGGTTAGTATTTAACGTCCGGTTAGTATTTAACGTCCGGTTAGTATTTAACGTCCGGTTACTATTTAACGTCTGGTTACTATTTAACGTCTCGGTTACTATTTAACGTCTGGTTAGTATTTAACGTCCGGTTAGTATTTAACGTCCGGTTACTATTTAACGTCTGGTTAGTATTTAACGTCCGGTTACTATTTAACGTCCGGTTACTATTTAACGTCCGGTTACTATTTAACGTCCGGTTACTATTTAACGTCTGGTTAGTATTTAACGTCCGGTTAGTATTTAACGTCCGGTTACTATTTAACGTCCGGTTAATATTTAACGTCCGGTTAGTATTTAACGTCCGGTTACTATTTAACGTCCGGTACTATTTAGTATTTAACGTCTGGTTAGTATTTAACGTCCGTTTTGTATTTAACGTCCGGTTAATATTTAACGTCTGGTTAGTATTTAACGTCTGGTTAGTATTTAACGTCCGGTTACTATTTAACGTCTGGTTAGTAAATAACGTCCATTTACAAGTAAACGCCTGGTTAATATTTAATGTCCGTTTTGTATTTAACGTCCGGTTACTATTTAACGTCCGGTTAATATTTAACGTCCGGTTCCTATTTAACGTCCGGTTACTATTTAAATCGTTAAGTTGCTTCGCAGCGGTCGTGTTCTGGAAGGATGATAAATTGTTAATAAGTTAAAACTAATAAAATAACTCGTACATACATCGTGTTTAAAACCGTTAAGATGCTTTATTTGAAAGTATGCTACATTCGTTAAAATACTTAGCCAAACAGACTCAGAAATGTGTCCATCTTATATTCTCATACCTTATTAATTATTATAATATTATTTAATTATCTCTCGAAAATGGGAAATAGTGATTCTATGTTCTTTTAAATATAACACTGACCGGTTTAAAACGCGAAATATATTCGCTAATTTTACTTTGAAAAACATTTTAACTACGATTTGTCAAGGAAAGGCGCGTGCGCGATGGCATTCGCGTTTTAAACCATTAGATGTTTTCCGCGAAAAAGTCCGCGACGCTATATGTCTATCTTTTAAGATTAACTTGCAAGAACGACAGGAAGGGACGCGATCGACGTCGTGGGTAACAGCATAAGTTTATAAAGATTTGCAAAAACGATTTTGGATACACAAGAAAAAACGAGTCTCAGGGACGGAGTCGCTGGCACAGCTAGTCTTTAATAATTATTCTATGTCCTCTTCTTTTCAGGAACTTACGAACGCTTTTGGAATAACACGAACAATGATGGCGATAGACCGCATGTGACAATGTTGAAATAGAACTCTCTTTATTTATTTGTATATAGTTAATAAATCTTTTATTTTCCCAACTTTGGTATTTCTTACTCTAACTCTATTTAATGGCGAGTGATTAAAAAAAACTATCGACGGTTTTAAACGCGAATTCCTTTTCTTATTGTCTTACCAAGTCTTAGTTAAAATAAAATAAATTAAGTTAACCTATATAAATCGCGTTTTAACCCGATAAAAGTGTTTTATTAAAATGTGTGCTACCTTCGTTAACTACAGACAATGCTCAGCCAGACTCAGAAACGTGTTACTATTTAACGTCTGGTTAGTATTTAACGTCTGGTTAGTATTTAACGTCTGGTTAGTATTTAACGTCCGGTTACTATTTAACGTCTGGTTAGTATTTAACGTCCGGTTACTATTTAACGTCCGGTTACTATTTAACGTCCGGTTACTATTTAACGTCCGGTTACTATTTAACGTCTGGTTAGTATTTAACGTCTGGTTAGTATTTAACGTCCGGTTACTATTTAACGTCCGGTTACTATTTAACGTCCGGTTACTATTTAACGTCCGGTTACTATTTAACGTCCGGTTACTATTTAACGTCCGGTTAATATTTAACGTCCGGTTACTATTTAACGTCCGGTTACTATTTAACGTCTGGTTAGTATTTAACGTCCGGTTAGTATTTAACGTCTGGTTAGTATTTAACGTCTGGTTAGTATTTAACGTCCGGTTACTATTTAACGTCCGGTTACTATTTAACGTCTGGTTAGTATTTAACGTCTGGTTAGTATTTAACGTCTGGTTAGTATTTAACGTCCGGTTACTATTTAACGTCCGGTTACTATTTAACGTCCGGTTACTATTTAACGTCTGGTTAGTATTTAACGTCGTCCTGGTTAGTATTTAACGTCTGGTTAGTATTTAACGTCCGGTTAGTTACTATTTAACGTCCGGTTAGTATTTAACGTCCGGTTACTATTTAACGTCTGGTTAGTATTTAACGTCTGGTTAGTATTTAACGTCCGACATAACGTCCGGTTAGTATTTAACGTCCGGTTACTATTTAACGTCCGGTTAGTATTTAACGTCCGGTTAGTATTTAACGTGGTTATATTTAACGTCCGGTTACTATTTAACGTCCGGTTACTATTTAACGTCTGGTTAGTATTTAACGTCCGGTTACTATTTAACGTCTGGTTAGTATTTAACGTCTGGTTAGTATTTAACGTCTGGTTACTATTTAACGTCCGGTTACTATTTAACGTCCGGTTACTATTTAACGTCCGGTTACTATTTAACGTCCGGTTACTATTTAACGTCCGGTTAGTATTTAACGTCCGGTTACTATTTAACGTCCGGTTACTATTTAACGTCCGGTTACTATTTAACGTCCGGTTACTATTTAACGTCCGGTTACTATTTAACGTCTGGTTAGTATTTAACGTCCGGTTACTATTTAACGTCCGGTTAGTATTTAACGTCCGGTTACTATTTAACGTCCGGTTAGTATTTAACGTCCGGTTACTATTTAACGTCTGGTTAGTATTTAACGTCCGGTTAGTATTTAACGTCCGGTTAGTATTTAACGTCTGGTTAGTATTTAACGTCCGTTTTGTATTTAACGTCCGGTTACTATTTAACGTCTGGTTAGTATTTAACGTCCGGTTTATTTAACGTCTGGTTAGTATTTAACGTCCGGTTAGTATTTAACGTCGGTACGTTATTTAACGTCCGGTTAATATTTAACGTCTGGTTAGTATTTAACGTCCTGGTTACTATTTAACGTCCGGTTAATATTTAACGTCTGGTTACTATTTAACGTCTGGTTACTATTTAACGTCTGGTTAGTATTTAACGTCCGGTTTTAACGTCCGGTATTTAACGTCCGGTTAGTATTTAACGTCCGGTTAATATTTAACGTCCGGTTACTATTTAACGTCCTGGTTAGCTATTTAACGTCCGGTTAGCTATTTAACCGTCCGGTTAGTATTTAACGTCTGGTTAGTATTTAACGTCCGGTTAGGTATTTAACGTCCGGTTAGTATTTAACGTCTGGTTAAGTATTTAACGTCTGGTTAGTATTTAACGTCCGGTTACTATTTAACGTCTGGTTAGTATTTAACGTCCGGTTACTATTTAACGTCCGGTTAATATTTAACGTCCGGTTAGTATTTAACGTCTGGTTAGTATTTAACGTCCGGTTTGTATTTAACGTCCGGTTAACGTATTTAACGTCCGGTTACTATTTAACGTCCGGTTAGTATTTAACGTCCGGTTACTATTTAACGTCCGGTTAATATTTAACGTCCGGTTAGTATTTAACGTCCGGTTACTATTTAACGTCTGGTTAGTATTTAACGTCTGGTTAGTATTTAACGTCTGGTTAGTATTTAACGTCCGGTTAGTATTTAACGTCCGGTTACTATTTAACGTCCGGTTACTATTTAACGTCTGGTTACTATTTAACGTCCGGTTACTATTTAACGTCTGGTTAGTATTTAACGTCCGGTTTACTATTTAACGTCTGTTTAGTATTTAACGTCCGTTTACTATTTAACGTCCGGTTACTATTTAACGTCTGGTTAGTATTTAACGTCCGGTTACTATTTAACGTCCGGTTACTATTTAACGTCTGGTTAGTATTTAATGTCCGTTTTGTATTTAACGTCCGGTTACTATTTAACGTCTGGTTAGTATTTAACGTCTGGTTAGTATTTAACGTCCGGTTACTATTTAACGTCTGGTTAGTAAATAACGTCCATTTACAAGTAAACGCCTGGTTAATATTTAATGTCCGTTTTGTATTTAACGTCCGGTTACTATTTAACGTCCGGTTAATATTTAACGTCCGGTTCCTATTTAACGTCCGGTTACTATTTAAATCGTTAAGTTGCTTCGCAGCGGTCGTGTTCTGGAAGGATGATAAATTGTTAATAAGTTAAAACTAATAAAATAACTCGTACATACATCGTGTTTAAAACCGTTAAGATGCTTTATTTGAAAGTATGCTACATTCGTTAAAATACTTAGCCAAACAGACTCAGAAATGTGTCCATCTTATATTCTCATACCTTATTAATTATTATAATATTATTTAATTATCTCTCGAAAATGGGAAATAGTGATTCTATGTTCTTTTAAATATAACACTGACCGGTTTAAAACGCGAAATATATTCGCTAATTTTACTTTGAAAAACATTTTAACTACGATTTGTCAAGGAAAGGCGCGTGCGCGATGGCATTCGCGTTTTAAACCATTAGATGTTTTCCGCGAAAAAGTCCGCGACGCTATATGTCTATCTTTTAAGATTAACTTGCAAGAACGACAGGAAGGGACGCGATCGACGTCGTGGGTAACAGCATAAGTTTATAAAGATTTGCAAAAACGATTTTGGATACACAAGAAAAAACGAGTCTCAGGGACGGAGTCGCTGGCACAGCTAGTCTTTAATAATTATTCTATGTCCTCTTCTTTTCAGGAACTTACGAACGCTTTTGGAATAACACGAACAATGATGGCGATAGACCGCATGTGACAATGTTGAAATAGAACTCTCTTTATTTATTTGTATATAGTTAATAAATCTTTTATTTTCCCAACTTTGGTATTTCTTACTCTAACTCTATTTAATGGCGAGTGATTAAAAAAAACTATCGACGGTTTTAAACGCGAATTCCTTTTCTTATTGTCTTACCAAGTCTTAGTTAAAATAAAATAAATTAAGTTAACCTATATAAATCGCGTTTTAACCCGATAAAAGTGTTTTATTAAAATGTGTGCTACCTTCGTTAACTACAGACAATGCTCAGCCAGACTCAGAAACGTGTTACTATTTAACGTCTGGTTAGTATTTAACGTCCGGTTCCTATTTAACGTCCGGTTACTATTTAACGTCCGGTTACTATTTAACGTCTGGTTAGTATTTAACGTCCGGTTACTATTTAACGTCTGGTTAGTATTTAACGTCCGGTTACTATTTAACGTCCGGTTACTATTTAACGTCTGGTTACTATTTAACGTCCGGTTACTATTTAACGTCTGGTTAGTATTTAACGTCCGGTTACTATTTAACGTCCGGTTACTATTTAACGTCCGGTTACTATTTAACGTCCGGTTACTATTTAACGTCCGGTTACTATTTAACGTCTGGTTACTATTTAACGTCCGGTTACTATTTAACGTCCGGTTACTATTTAACGTCCGGTTACTATTTAACGTCCGGTTACTATTTAACGTCCGGTTATTACGCGGTTATATTTAACGTCTGGTTAGTATTTAACGTCTGGTTAGTATTTAACGTCCGGTTACTATTTAACGTCTGGTTAGTATTTAACGTCCGGTTACTATTTAACGTCCGGTTACTATTTAACGTCTGGTTAGTATTTAACGTCTGGTTAGTATTTAACGTCTGGTTAGTATTTAACGTCCGGTTACTATTTAACGTCCGGTTAGTATTTAACGTCCGGTTTATTTAACGTCACTATTTAACGTCTGGTTACTATTTAACGTCTGGTTAGTATTTAACGTCCGGTTAGTATTTAACGTCCGGTTACTATTTAACGTCCGGTTACTATTTAACGTCCGGTTAGTATTTAACGTCCGGTTACCTATTTAACGTCTGGTTAACTATTTAACGTCCGGTTAGTATTTAACGTCCGGTTACTATTTAACGTCCGGTTAGTATTTAACGTCCGGTTAGTATTTAACGTCCGGTTACTATTTAACGTCTGGTTAGTATTTAACGTCTGGTTAGTATTTAACGTCTGGTTAGTATTTAACGTCTGGTTAGTATTTAACGTCTGGTTACTATTTAACGTCCGGTTACTATTTAACGTCTGGTTAGTATTTAACGTCCGGTTAGTATTTAACGTCTGGTTAGTATTTAACGTCTGGTTACTATTTAACGTCTGGTTACTATTTAACGTCCGGTTACTATTTAACGTCCGGTTACTATTTAACGTCTGGTTAGTATTTAACGTCCGGTTAGTATTTAACGTCCGGTTACTATTTAACGTCCGGTTACTATTTAACGTCCGGTTACTATTTAACGTCCGGTTAGTATTTAACGTCCGGTTACTATTTAACGTCCGGTTACTATTTAACGTCCGGTTACTATTTAACGTCTGGTTAGTATTTAATGTCCGTTTTGTATTTAACGTCCGGTTACTATTTAACGTCCGGTTAATATTTAACGTCCGGTTAGTATTTAACGTCCGGTTACTATTTAACGTCCGGTTACTATTTAACGTCTGGTTAGTATTTAATGTCCGTTTTGTATTTAACGTCCGGTTACTATTTAACGTCTGGTTAGTATTTAACGTCTGGTTAGTATTTAACGTCCGGTTACTATTTAACGTCTGGTTAGTAAATAACGTCCATTTACAAGTAAACGCCTGGTTAATATTTAATGTCCGTTTTGTATTTAACGTCCGGTTACTATTTAACGTCCGGTTAATATTTAACGTCCGGTTCCTATTTAACGTCCGGTTACTATTTAAATCGTTAAGTTGCTTCGCAGCGGTCGTGTTCTGGAAGGATGATAAATTGTTAATAAGTTAAAACTAATAAAATAACTCGTACATACATCGTGTTTAAAACCGTTAAGATGCTTTATTTGAAAGTATGCTACATTCGTTAAAATACTTAGCCAAACAGACTCAGAAATGTGTCCATCTTATATTCTCATACCTTATTAATTATTATAATATTATTTAATTATCTCTCGAAAATGGGAAATAGTGATTCTATGTTCTTTTAAATATAACACTGACCGGTTTAAAACGCGAAATATATTCGCTAATTTTACTTTGAAAAACATTTTAACTACGATTTGTCAAGGAAAGGCGCGTGCGCGATGGCATTCGCGTTTTAAACCATTAGATGTTTTCCGCGAAAAAGTCCGCGACGCTATATGTCTATCTTTTAAGATTAACTTGCAAGAACGACAGGAAGGGACGCGATCGACGTCGTGGGTAACAGCATAAGTTTATAAAGATTTGCAAAAACGATTTTGGATACACAAGAAAAAACGAGTCTCAGGGACGGAGTCGCTGGCACAGCTAGTCTTTAATAATTATTCTATGTCCTCTTCTTTTCAGGAACTTACGAACGCTTTTGGAATAACACGAACAATGATGGCGATAGACCGCATGTGACAATGTTGAAATAGAACTCTCTTTATTTATTTGTATATAGTTAATAAATCTTTTATTTTCCCAACTTTGGTATTTCTTACTCTAACTCTATTTAATGGCGAGTGATTAAAAAAAACTATCGACGGTTTTAAACGCGAATTCCTTTTCTTATTGTCTTACCAAGTCTTAGTTAAAATAAAATAAATTAAGTTAACCTATATAAATCGCGTTTTAACCCGATAAAAGTGTTTTATTAAAATGTGTGCTACCTTCGTTAACTACAGACAATGCTCAGCCAGACTCAGAAACGTGTTACTATTTAACGTCTGGTTAGTATTTAACGTCCGGTTACTATTTAACGTCCGGTTAGTATTTAACGTCCGGTTACTATTTAACGTCTGGTTAGTATTTAACGTCCGGTTACTATTTAACGTCTGGTTAGTATTTAACGTCCGGTTACTATTTAACGTCTGGTTACTATTTAACGTCTGGTTAGTATTTAACGTCCGGTTAGTATTTAACGTCCGGTTAGTATTTAACGTCCGGTTACTATTTAACGTCCGGTTACTTTTAACGTCTTTATTTAACGTCCGGTTACTATTTAACGTCCGGTTACTATTTAACGTCCGGTTACTATTTAACGTCCGGTTACTATTTAACGTCCGGTTACTATTTAACGTCCGGTTACTATTTAACGTCCGGTTACTATTTAACGTCCGGTTACTATTTAACGTCCGGTTAGTATTTAACGTCCGGTTAGTATTTAACGTCCTGGTTACATATTTAACGTCCGGTTACTATTTAACGTCCGGTTATATTTACTATTTAACGTCTGGTTAGTATTTAACGTCCGGTTAGTATTTCGGTTAGTATTTAACGTCCGGTTACTATTTAACGTCCGGTTACTATTTAACGTCTGGTTAGCTATTTAACGTCCGGTTAGTATTTAACGTCCGGTTACTATTTAACGTCCGGTTTATTTAACGTCTATTTAACGTCCGGTTACTATTTAACGTCTGGTTAGTATTTAACGTCCGGTTACTATTTAACGTCTGGTTAGTATTTAACGTCCGGTTACTATTTAACGTCCGGTTAGTATTTAACGTCCGGTTACTATTTAACGTCCGGTTAGTATTTAACGTCCGGTTACTATTTAACGTCTGGTTAGTATTTAACGTCTGGTTAGTATTTAACGTCCGGTTACTATTTAACGTCTGGTTAGTATTTAACGTCTGGTTAGTATTTAACGTCCGGTTACTATTTAACGTCCGGTTACTATTTAACGTCCGGTTAGTATTTAACGTCCGGTTAGTATTTAACGTCTGGTTAGTATTTAACGTCTGGTTAGTATTTAACGTCTGGTTACTATTTAACGTCCGGTTACTATTTAACGTCTGGTTAGTATTTAACGTCCGGTTAGTATTTAACGTCTGGTTAGTATTTAACGTCTGGTTAGTATTTAACGTCCGGTTACTATTTAACGTCCGGTTACTATTTAACGTCCGGTTAATATTTAACGTCCGGTTACTATTTAACGTCTGGTTAGTATTTAACGTCCGGTTAGTATTTAACGTCCGGTTACTATTTAACGTCCGGTTACTATTTAACGTCCGGTTTCGATATTTAACGTCCGGTTAGTATTTAACGTCCGGTTAGTATTTAACGTCCGGTTACTATTTAACGTCCGGTTAGTATTTAACGTCCGGTTACTATTTAACGTCCGGTTAGTATTTAACGTCCGGTTAGTATTTAACGTCCGGTTACTATTTAACGTCCGGTTAGTATTTAACGTCCGGTTACTATTTAACGTCCGGTTAGTATTTAACGTCCGGTTACTATTTAACGTCTGGTTAGTATTTAACGTCCGGTTACTATTTAACGTCCGGTTAATATTTAACGTCCGGTTACTATTTAACGTCTGGTTAGTATTTAACGTCTGGTTAGTATTTAACGTCCGGTTACTATTTAACGTCCGGTTCTAGTATTTAACGTCCGGTTAGCTATTTAACGTCCGGTTAGTAATTTAACGTCCGGTTAGTATTTAACCGTCTGGTTAGTATTTAACGTCCGGTTACTATTTAACGTCTGGTTAGTATTTAACGTCCGGTTACTATTTAACGTCTGGTTAGTATTTAACGTCCGGTTACTATTTAACGTCCGGTTACTATTTAACGTCCGGTTACTATTTAACGTCCGGTTACTATTTAACGTCCGGTTACTATTTAACGTCCGGTTAGTATTTAACGTCCGGTTAGTATTTAACGTCCGGTTACTATTTAACGTCCGGTTACTATTTAACGTCTGGTTAGTATTTAACGTCCGGTTAGTATTTAACGTCCGGTTAGTATTTAACGTCCGGTTACTATTTAACGTCTGGTTAGTATTTAACGTCTGGTTAGTATTTAACGTCCGGTTACTATTTAACGTCCGGTTACTATTTAACGTCCGGTTACTATTTAACGTCTGGTTAGTATTTAACGTCTGGTTAGTATTTAAAGTCCGTTTAGTATTTAACGTCCGGTTACTATTTAACGTCCGGTTAATATTTAACGTCTGGTTAGTATTTAACGTCTGGTTAGTATTTAAAGTCCGTTTTGTATTTAACGTCCGGTTAGTATTTAACGTCTGGTTAGTATTTAAAGTCCGTTATTTTTGTATTTACCGTCCGGTTACTATTTAACGTCCGGTTAATATTTAACGTCTGGTTAGTATTTAACGTCTGGTTAGTATTTAAAGTCCGTTTTGTATTTAACGTCCGGTTAGTATTTAACATCCGGTTACTATTTAACGTTCGGTTAATATTTAACGTCCGGTTACTATTTAACGTCCGGTTACTATTTAACGTCTGGTTAGTATTTAACGTCCGGTTACTATTTAACGTCCGGTTACTATTTAAATCGTTAAGTTGCTTCGCAGCGGTCGTGTTCTGGAAGGATGATAAATTGTTAATAAGTTAAAACTAATAAAATAACTCGTACATACATCGTGTTTAAAACCGTTAAGATGCTTTATTTGAAAGTATGCTACATTCGTTAAAATACTTAGCCAAACAGACTCAGAAATGTGTCCATCTTATATTCTCATACCTTATTAATTATTATAATATTATTTAATTATCTCTCGAAAATGGGAAATAGTGATTCTATGTTCTTTTAAATATAACACTGACGGGTTTAAAACGCGAAATATATTCGCTAATTTTATTTTGAAAAACATTTTAACTACGATTTGTCAAGGAAAGGCGCGTGCGCGATGGCATTCGCGTTTTAAACCATTAGATGTTTTCCGCGAAAAAGTCCGCGACGCTATATGTCTATCTTTTAAGATTAACTTGCAAGAACGACAGGAAGGGACGCGATCGACGTCGTGGGTAACAGCATAAGTTTATAAAGATTTGCAAAAACGATTTTGGATACACAAGAAAAAACGAGTCTCAGGGACGGAGTCGCTGGCACAGCTAGTCTTTAATAATTATTCTATGTCCTCTTCTTTTCAGGAACTTACGAACGCTTTTGGAATAACACGAACAATGATGGCGATAGACCGCATGTGACAATGTTGAAATAGAACTCTCTTTATTTATTTGTATATAGTTAATAAATCTTTTATTTTCCCAACTTTGGTATTTCTTACTCTAACTCTATTTAATGGCGAGTGATTAAAAAAAACTATTAACGATTTTAAACGCAAATTCCTTTTCTTATTGCCTTACCAAGTCTTAGTTAAAATAAAATAAATTAAGTTAACTAATATAAATCGCGTTTTAACCCGATAAAAGTGTTTTATTAAAATCAGTGCTACCTTCGTTAACTACAGACAATGCTCAGCCAGACTCAGAAACGTGTCCGCTATATGTTGTCTTACCAATTTAACTAATATAAATCATGTTTTAAACCGTTGGAAGTGTTTAAATGTGTACTACTTTCGTTACAGGATGACTTATCATGCCAGTTATTGTATGTTTACTCTTACTTTATTTAACAACGAGTGGATTTATTATTTAAAAAACTTTTAACTGTTTAAAACGCAAGATGTATTTAGTCAACTTATTTTAATTACGGCCCGAAGTTTCAGGTGCTTTACAGTAGCCGTGGAACCATTGGAGAGTGTGTTAAATTGAAAACATATTAACAAGTATAAATTGCGTTTTAAACAGTTAGAAGTGTTTTAAATGTATTTAAAATCTATGGAATGATTTTATACCCCTTTTAACGGTTTGAAATGCGAAATATATTAGTGAATAGTTAAATGCCTATAGCATTGCTTTAAGCACGAATTTTGCTTTGAATTTTGATCGCTTTAGGTTCAAAACCCGATGAAATAATAGATTATTTCGATCTGGCAGAGGACAGGATAATGTTAATTGTCTGTAAATACAACTGATCAATGAAACGGACACATTAATGTGTTTGCCCCATGTGCCACGAAGGAAACGTGATTTCAATTATGATCCAGATTTGTAGAAGACGCCTTAAATGTTTCAGAAAGATAATATATGTTGAAAACTTTGGACATGGTGGAAATGGAACCGACACCGCAACAACAACTGTGACTAATAGGAGCGAAGACACAGCGGGAAATGTGGAAGAAACGACGGAAAATTATTCTAGGTTTCCGATGCGTACGCTGGGAAAACGGTTCAAGATATCCAAAAAATATGTATGCAAGAATGATTCCTCTTTAAATGACCTAAAAAAGTGTTTACGACACTAAGTATACGATATATGCTTATCGTTTAATATTAACTCGTAAGCACGACGGGACGTGCGTCGCGTCATACAACTTAAATTTATAAAGATGTATAGGTAGGTTCAAATAAAACGAAAGATACACGGAGTAAATATAATTGAATCATTACATTGTCATAAGCTTGCATTATTTTTACAGAATATTTTTTAATGCTAGGTTCAGTAGCATTTAACAGTCATTAAAATAAATTAAATACGCATCTTGATTGATAATAAGTATCAATAAAAAAAAAAAACTTTTATTAGTGTAGCCTTTTCATCTGATACCCAAATAGAGGGGGTTAAGGAAAAATATGTAATCCGCCATTTTGTATCGGCGGCCATCTTGGATTTATAATGTTATTGATTTTATTATTGTATTGTCATCTAAATTAAACCAACTTTTATGTGTGTACCAAATTTTAGATCTGACATCGGGAAAGTGCTTAATTTTCAATTTCTAATTTTGACTCAAATAAATAAATCCGTACGGTTCATGTTTTTCAATGTCCATTTGTAGCCTGGGACTGTACGGATAGCGAACAATTCTCTATCCGACTGAACAAAAGACTGGTCAAAATTCATATGAAAATCTTATCTGTATAAAAACTTATCTTCAGACTATATTACGACTAGTAGATTTGTCGATTGCTGTTTGGAGAAAACACGTTTTAAATTTATTTAATTTAATTAAAATTACGGCCGCTAGAGCAAGAGTAGCCTAACTGCAATTTGATGACTTCACTTATTTATATTTTACAGTCTAAAAATGTTAATCTACAAGAGCACAGTGACCGACAATTGTTAACATAATTCTTACACAAATAAGTATAATAAATACTTAGTACAAATTAATTTTCGCTGTAAAAATCATGTTTTTGTTATTAGGCCACTGTGGCTCTAGCAGCCTCAATTAATTAAATTTTAAAATAAATAATAACTTTTAACGGATTAATACACAGACAATAAAATATATAATTGATACAAAGAAGCATAATGGGTTTGGGTTTTAAGCCGTTAATAGTGTTTTATAAAAATACTGACGAAAGTTTAGAATATAAACAATTAATTTATCATAATCCATTTAAATAAAGCACTTTTGACCGTTTAAAACGAGAAATATCTTACGTCACTATTTTTTTATTAATTTAAACGAAGGTCGACGTTTTGGCTGTCACAAAAGAGAAATTAACTAATATATAAAAAAAGTTAACTTACATCTCGCGTTTAAAACCGTTTAAAGTGTTATTTAAATGTGTATTACTTGCATAATCTACAGACAATAATGAAGAATAATCAATTTATAGCTTGCGTGCGAGATTTCTTAATAATATTTACACAGTAGTACTCAGACCCAAATTATAGTACAATACAGTATATTATAGTACCTATACGATACGAAGTTTTTGGTAGTATCTTTTTTTGGTTTTCTCAAAGCAGTCACCGATTATAAAATCTTTTAAGTTAATTAACTATATCTTAAGAAATCCGACAACATACAGACATGTACCTACATGTACTCAGAAATTAATATCAAATTCAAAGAAAAAAAGCTCGAAAAATTTTGACACAAAACATTCCTTCTTTATACAAAAATATCGTTTAATTTCTCAATTAGTTTGTTTGTTTTACTTGACATATATAAATACAAATATGTATTTGAAATCATTATTTTTTTCAAGAACTCGTTGGATAATGGCAGCTAATTATGGCTATTGACGAGTCGTGGGTTTGGTCCCCACCAGGATCGACATGTTTCAAATATTATTCTGAAATCTAGATATTGAATGGGTGGTAGGAATATTGATACAGGTAAAAAAGACATGAAGTGTAAGCGCGTTTTGGTTTTCGGATCGTGTCAAGATATTATATGGCTGGCATATTATATGTATTTCACCTTCTATCAAGTGAAGTTGTCTGTCCTTCTCTATCATCATTAAAAATTAGAGTTTGTTGAAATAAAACACTTTAACGGGTTAAAACACGATTTATTAGTTAAACTTATTTGAAAATGATTTTTAACTTCGGCCCGACGTTTCGGTTGCAAAGTTAAAAAACATTTTCAAATAAGTTTAACTAATATATCGCGTTTTAAACCGTTAAAGTGTTTTATTTAAATGTGTACTACTCGCGTAAACTATAGACATTAGAGTTTGTTTTAAATAAAATACCGGGTTTAATTGTTTATTAATGGCCTGGGTATATATGAAGAGTAGGCTATCCCCTTTTATTCGTTGCTGTTATAATCTATGTACAATAATATAACTACGAAAATAATACTGACAAGTAAGTAAATAAGTAAAATCAATTAGATTTTTTACAAGCTTTAAAAATAAGCTCGGCGTAGAATTACCGTAATTTGCGTACAATATATATAACATATAAATCTTTTGAGAACTTTAATATTTTGCACGTGATGGCACTATAAGAAAATTTTGATGAAAAAAAATCACGACACGGGCGAGGCTTGAACCGACATCCACAGCGTTCCGCGCTGTTGCCTAACCAATAGAGCTACCGTGCTGTATCGTAATATTTTTTCTATCCATAATAGATTTTTTATTTATATAATCCTTATTTTTTTATTATGACTGTCCTTTAATAAGTAAGTCCTTTGATTAGTTTAAAATATTAAAGTTTTCAAATTTTCTTTATTTTTTCTAGCTTCAAAAAAGGTTTTTATCACCCGTAAGCGATGGCAACCCTATTGCGAAATAATTAACAATTTAATGTAACATCGATCCATGGTTTGTGCTTCGAAGTGGAAAAATCAAATTAATAAAAACTATAATTATTTTTTTCCTACTGTTTTATTTAGTTTTGCGTCTAAAAAATATTTATTTAAAGGCGTAATTACAAAAATAATACCTTAAGTTAGGCTGTGGTCGCCTATAAACGTCGCGGATCGCGTACAGTGTAATCGTCCGGTCACTAATGTCTGGTTAGTAAATAACGTCCATTTACAAGTAAACGCCTGGTTAATATTTAATGTCCGTTTTGTATTTAACGTCCGGTTAGTATTTAACGTCTGGTTACTATTTAACGTCTGGTTAGTATTTAAAGTCCGGTTACTATTTAACGTCTGGTTAGTATTTAACGTCTGGTTACTATTTAACGTCTGGTTAGTATTTAACGTCCATTTACAAGTAAACGCCTGGTTACTATTTAACGTCTGGTTAGTATTTAACGTCTGGTTAGTATTTAACGTCCGGTTAGTATTTAACGTCCGGTTACTATTTAACGTCTGGTTAGTATTTAACGTCCGGTTACTATTTAACCTTAATATTTAACGTCCGGTTACTATTTAACGTCTGGTTAGTATTTAACGTCCGGTTACTATTTAACGTCCGGTTACTATTTAACGTCTGGTTAGTATTTAACGTCTGGTTACTATTTAACGTCCGGTTACTATTTAACGTCTGGTTAGTATTTAAAGTCCAGTTTGTATTAAACGCCCGGTTAGTGTTGGCCAGGGGGGGCAAAATAAATGATTATAAAAAAAAGCGTACAGCGTGAGTCATTGCTATGACCGTACCGGAAGAATCCTCAAATACTGTCAGTAGTACACATTTAGATAAAGTACTTTAACGGTTATAAACGCGAAATATATTAGATAAACTTATTTACAAATTACTTTAACTACGGCCGGAAGTTTGTGGTGCTTTGCAACCGGGCGCGGGGAGACTTCGGAATAATTATAACTTAGAAGAAGTATTTCGGAATAAAAGGAGGGGGGGGGGAGGTATTATTGTACTGTTGTTGTCCCTTTCGCATGCTGCGTTATGGAAGCCGAAGAGCAACAAGAGTTAGCACGTTGATACTTTGTTTAGGAGACCACAGCCTTATATTTATTAAATAGTTTTGATATAATTATATATATATTTTAATCCTATTATTTACATTTAAATAAATCTATTATTGTCTATAACATGATATATGCGTTAAATCTACGTTTAATATTTGACGGTGAAACATCTAATGTCAAATGTAAAAAAGTACACAGACGGGTATCGAACTCGCAATCTTCACTCGAACCTAACTCTCAAACATTTCTATCTAAAGGCCTTTGGCAGCATGGTCATGTTTTGGGTTTTGTATACACAGAATACAGAACAAAACAGAAGGACAGTCCGATTACCATTATCTGTGGTTTTTTAAAAGGGCTCGTCGTTGTATTGGCAGCGATATGTCGCTAATAATTTTTTCAATCAATTTATAATTATCCTTAAGCTTATTGGACTTCGTCTGGTATTCTGCATATTCATTGCGTGGTAGGAATATCACAATTCCGTCCGGGTCACGAACCACCACAGATGAAAGCACTGTGAATTTTAATCATATTTCGGTATCAGTCTGTGGATTTAAGCCATGTAAGCCAAAATAGGTCTTGTACTTCACCTACCATTAAATCTGTCCCCCTCTATCTTAAAAAAAAACTCAAAAATAAATTACATAGCCTCTATTTTAGCATCTGTGGATACGACTTAGGTATAATATCTCAATGTCTAAAAATGATTACATAAACATATCTATTTACACTTACACAAAACTTTTTGGGTTTTCGAGATTTTCGAAGAAATAGTGTCTTCCAAGTCGAGGAACCCACATCTGATGTCGTCATCAGATGTGGGATGACGAAATATCGAGAACAAATGACGACTGAAGCTCAAAAATCCACGAAGGTTGTTATGTACAATATTTACAATGTTTATTCGAGATTTGTATTAATAAATATCTTATAGTTAGGTTATGTTAACATCATCTGTGGTCAACGAAATGTTTAAATACCTTCGTTATTTCAAATAAGCATACGGCAAACGGAATTTGGTTAATCAGTTGTATTTTTAAACCGTTAAGAAAACGTAAAGTTCAATGGGTTATAAAGTTTAGTCTAACAAATTAAATAAAATTGAGGGTAGTTGCATTTTTACAATGCTTAAATAGTCAATATTTTGACTATAGCAAACTGGAGCTAACGCAACAGGAATACAATAATGGCTTAGTAGCCAACAATCTTAATAGATTGTACAAACTAGTTTTTTAAATCTACCCTCATTTTTATATGAAGTCCTTTTTGGTCCGCCTTCCCGTCTATGATTAACATTCAGTGCACAAATTCATTTACATTACCACCGTGGAACTGTTGCGTATTATCAACTATGACACTAGTGTACGCCCCTTCTTGTCCCGTCGGATTCGGTGTTACCTTTCCGAAGTTCCCGCCGAAATTCCCCTCGGGTCGGCCATTTTGATGACCGTAGAAGGAGATAAGATTCGTGTAATTATATTGGTTAACCTCTGAACTCTCGATGGAGCTACACGAAGACGAACTGGCTGAAAACGGTCTTTGGTTTTGTGGGTACGCGTAATTCGGTATTTCCGGTTCCGTATAGTTCTCGTTGTAGAAGATGTCCTGGTAGCCATTTTGGTTCTGGTAGTCCTCCTGCGTTTCGTATGTTGGCATTACTGGGAGCAACGTGTACTCCGGATACGTTTGCGCGTAGTCTGCGCTGAATTCGTCGTTGACGTGATTTTTATCTGTGTGCCGGATGTGTGAGATCTGTGGTGATGTGTGAGGGATGTGCGGGTCTGTGTTTTGCTTTGGCGCGCCTTGCTCTAAGTTAAGGATTAGATGTTTCTCTTCGATGTCGCTGTAAAAGACAAATGTACAATGTATTATGAATGCGTCAGCGACTTCGTCCGTGTTGAATAGATATTTAGGCATCAAAATTTGTTTTTGTAAACGCAGCGCACGGTAAAGGAAATTTGAATTTAATAAATTTCATAATTTTTTCAATTATTCCTATCAGTCGCACAGCGATGTTTTATTGCGTAAATCCTACTTTAATAAATGTTCTCTCTAACATAAACATATTTTTTTATAAATTCGAACCAGTAGTTCCTGAGATTAGCGCTTTATACATTTTTTTTATTATTTTTGTATTATAGTGCTTTTTGTATTAGTAGAGATTTAATATAATTAAGGCTGCTAGAGCCAGAGTGGCCTAATTACAGCAAACATGATTCTCAATAAGGGGGTTAATAAAAATGCGCAATTAACTTAGGCGAAAATGAATTTGTATCTGTGTAAGAATTATGTTAACAATTTTCGGTCACTGTGCTCATGTAGATGAACATTTTTAGGATATAAATCAGTCAAGCCATAAAATTGCACTTAGGCTACTCTACCTCTAGCGGTGTCATATAGTCTAAGAGCTAACTCATAAAATCTCCCTTTACCTTAATACGTAGTTGACAGAGACAATGCAGTGAGGTCGTGATGATCGCGAATTGTGGACGATGGTTGCGTAACTCTGCATCCACACCCAACCCCCCGACTTCGTAAGGAATCGATAGTATCGCGACGTGACTTGGCCTTTTGTTAGTACTGCAATAGAAATTTTAGGGTCTTTAATTAACTTCGATAGTTTAACTGTTTGTATGGACGTTAAATGCATTTGAAATGATCTAAAGTAACACCTTCACGAGTTCACCAATAAAAAGTAGGAAGTGAACTGTCAAAGAACTAAAAATGAGTTTTTTTGCAAGAATCAAATTAAACAAATGTTAAAAAAATGCTACATTTAAATAAAAGATTTTTTGTCATATTGGACGTCAGACAGCGTTAGGTTCATTTGATAGAGGTGAAATACCAAGCATATAACATCTAAACATTATACTGTCCGTAGTTTACGCGAGTAGTACACATTTAAATAAAACACTTTGACAGTTTCAAACTTATTTGAAAATTATTTCAACTACGGCCCGACGTTTCGGATGCTTTGCAGCAGCCGGGCAGTGGTCACGGGGACACTAAGGATGGAGGGTGTCTCTGACGTCAAAGTAAACTATTACGCTATCGCCATCTGTTCCGAGGTTAGTAAATCTATATTTAACGTTGTGCATACTTACAAGGTAGGTAGGTAAATAAGAATTATTTTTACTATAATTAGCTTACGTAGTTTAAAACATGTTTGTGTAAATTTAAATTAAATTCAACTTACATGTACAATGTGAGTAGCGCATGTGCAAAACGTCGGTGCCGTGGATGTAGTGATACAGCGTCTTCTCTATGAGATCCTGCGGTTCGTAACCAGTTAACGATGCGACTCTGAAAGAAAGAAAACATTTTTATAAAAAAAAATATTGAAAACAGTCGCCGGCTCTTAAACTACGTTTGCATGAAATTAAATTTTTGAGTCGATACATAACTTTTGTAATGCTATTGCTAACTATAAAACTAGCGATCCGCCCCGACTTCGCTCGGGTGCTTTGCTGATACGAATTACACTACGGAAAACTGTGACCGTTGTTCATTAAATCCTTCCTCTTGAATTACTATCTATTAAAAAACCCGCAACAAAATCAGTTGTGTAGGTTTAAAGATTTAAGCGCACATATGGTAGTAAAAAACGGACGTGTTTTATACTATGTAGTGATAAACAAAAACATAGATGACACGTAGATTAAACGCAAAGTATGCTATGCTAACAGCAATACACACTAACAATGCTATACTACATCCAAAACGTCGGATCGTAGTTAAAATAAATTGTAAGTAAGTTAGCTAAAATACTTCACGTTTTAAACCGTTGAAAGTATTTTATTTAATTGTGTACTACTCGCGTAAACTACAGACAGTACATCCTGTATTGGAATGCAGTTGAAATAAATTGTAGATAAATTAACTAATATATTTTGCGTTATAAAATGTTAAAGTTTTTTTTTTAATAATTTTAAAGGTTTGAATACTAAATTAGCACATTGGAATCTATAATGTATAATGGTTTCCCCTTTAAATGATAAAAAAAAGTCCACTACAATGTATGTATAACTTTTAGGATTAACGTGCAAGAACGACGGGACGCGGACGACGTCGTGGGTAACAGCTATCATATAAAAATGAGGTTAGCAAAAATAAATGCACAAAATAATTATTTTACGTGGGCGAAGTCGCTAGTAAACAATAAATGTTTGATTACTTAACTGATTTGTGTTGCAGGTCCCCTTTTAGTTAACGCTACACTAGATAAACACGTTTTTAAGGTTTAATTGAGCACAAATTGACCCTAATTTTGATGTCTACCCCCATTTTTACCCCTCTTATCCCCTGTTATTCTAACAAAGAGCAAACCCGTGCGTAAAAATCGCAGTGTCAAATAACACGGCCCTTGTGAAGTGTTGACGCGAAACCGATCACTTCCGCCAATTAGGCATAGAGGGCGCTCTAAGCTTCCGTTTTGATCTATTGTCGATGGAGGGCTTTGTTAATTTGCGGCATATTGTTTTTTTTGTTCCCCACAATGGATAATGGATGTTGTATTGATAAACAATGTAGACGACCCCGAATCTCGGTCTAACATTCGCTTTTTTATATTATTAGCTGTGTCGGCGACTTCGCGTGAAATAGTTAATTTGGGCATCAAATTTGTTTTTGCAAACCTCGTCTTCATCTTTCCCGTCGTTCTTGTAAGTAAATTTTATAGATAAGATCTATACTGCCGCGGACATTTTTTTAGATCGTCTTTTGATTTTAAACTATGGTTTATCAGTGATATTTTCATCAAAATAAAAATTAATATTGTACATTTGTAACTGTTTAATCTTTTAAATCGAATACTGAATCAATCAATATAGTTTACGCGAGTAGTACACATTTAAATAAAACACTTTGACGGTTTAAAACGCGATATATTAGTTAAACTTATTTGACAATGATTTTTAACTTCGGCCCGACATTACCCCGTGACGGCTGCTGCAAAGCATCCGAAACGTCGGGCCGAAGTTAAAAATCATTGTCAAATAAGTTTAACTAATGTTTCGCGTTTTAAACCGTTAAAGTGTTTTATTTAAATACTTTTAAATCTTTATTGTTTATGAAAATTGTGTTTAATAGTTGTTTTATTTTAAAACACATTGTCCAATTAAGTCGGCCATTTTGTAAATAGACTGGCTAAAATTAATAGTGCCCGGAATAAGTAGATAAAATATATAATTATACATATAGTAATTTTGTTATTAGTGTAAAATAGTATAGGCAAATCAATATATATAAATAACTTTCCAAAGGTACACAAAATATGTAAGTTTTATAATATGAGGTACGACCCGACCCGAATCAACCTTTTCTACCGACTTCAGGGCCTCATTTAAAATGAATGAAAATTAAATATTTTTTAACTGGTGAAAGACTTCTGTTTCATGTGTTTCGTAAACTACAGATAATACTAATAATCATCGGGCCGTGGGTTCGATGCCCAACAGGTCAAACGTGTTTTTAATAAATCTATAATTTTTCGGAAACATGTTGGATATAAAATAATTTTGGAAATATCGTAGTTCCGTCCGGATCACGCACTATATTATCCAATATGATATCCAAAATAGGTCGACAGCGTAAGACCCATGGTTACGTTTGTCCCACTCTATAAAATAAAATACATGGGCGAAGTCTTGGGATTTTGGCAAGTAACGCCAGGGGTGGAGCATAGTGAAACAAGATCAATTATTTTGTCGTAGTGTAAAGAGGCGCGTGGCAATTATTCGTGTCGGCAGTTTGACGCGCTTGCCTCCCCTGCCTCGAGTGTTTCTTGGACAGAGAGTGGTTGGAGACGCTCGTTAAAATAAATTACACAAATTTAACGGACTGATTCGTAATACTATCCAATATTGACTTTCTCATAGTACACAAAAAAAAAGGAAAAACAAAAATAATTTAAAAACACTAGACCCCAGAAACAGCATACCGGCAAACGCGAAGAAACCGTTAGTAAATTCCGCAAGAATCCGTCCAGTTTCGCCAAATCACTACGATGAAATAGATGGCGCTAGCGCATCCGTTTTTACTTTGTCGTTAGGGACACCCCCCATCTTTACTCTATGCGTGACCACGGCTGCGTCAAAGCAGCCGTAGTTAAAATAACGAACTTTTTTTTTTTTTTTAAACAATTAAAAGCTGTACACTATTCGCGTAAACTACAGAATCTTTGAAGTTCTTCCTGTTGTGCACGTCCATGGCATCGAACTTAAGTCAAACTGAAATGGATTTTAAGTTTGTATAATGCCGTCATGTGCAACTAGATATATTTATTTTAATATTGTTTCTACGTTATATTGACGACGCTCTAACCCAAGTAGTTTGTTTGAACGCGCAAATTTGGATGCCCAAACTAACTATTGTCATGGAGGAAGTCGCTGACACAACTTGGAAGCGCTGACATCAGCTTGACGCAGATTAGAAGACATAAGTCAGCAACCAGGGAAATATTATATAAGTTGATTAATTTTATTGTATGTCTTATAATACTAAATATATGTGTACATTTTTTCAGACGTAGTCACAGGGTCTCCCGTAATAATATAAAGCATCCGAAATTGGATCATAGTGTAAAATTAAACAATCGATTTTACATTTAACATTGAAAATGTTTAAATAAACGATTTTAACGGTTGAAAACACGGTATATAATAGCTAAACTTATTTGGAAATTACTTTAACTACGGTTTCAAATAAGTTTATTTAATATATATCCCGTTAAGTTAAATTATTTTGTTTAAATGTGTACCTACTCCTGGCGAAAACTACAGACATTATTGAGATTGTTATAATTGAAATCACGTAGAGGATTTTAGTTCACAATCGAAAATGCAGCGCAAATAAAAACAAAGCTGCTGCATGGTCGTCGCTATGCTGACACTGAGGAAGCAATCTGTCCCGACACCACTTTGACACGTTCCGTTAGTACAACGCTATTTTCATCTTTGATACATTGTAATATGGGTTATTTTCAATTGATTTCGTTCTAATCATACTTTTTGTTGTGCAAGCATATTTTTTATCATGAAAATATTGAGCCGTTTTATAATAAAACCTTAAGAATTTATTTTACAAATATAAAATTTAATTTGTTTTATTTTTAATTCGAATGAATAGATTTATTATAGGAATACGTTTTATCAATTTGAGGGGACAGTTAAAAACCTTCAGAGTTTAAATGAAACACTTTAACGGTTTAAAACGCGATATTTTAGTTAAACTTATTTGAAAATGCTTTTTAACTTCGGTCTCCCCGTGACCACGGCTGCTGGAAAGCATCCGAAACGTCGGGCCGAAGTTAAAAATCATTTTCAAATAAGTTTAACTAATATATCGCGTTTTAAACCGTTAAAGTGTTTTATTTAAATGTGTACTACTCGCGTAAACTATAGACAGTACCTTCCGAGTTATTTTCCATTTTCAGTTAGTTTTTGTCTTATCTTGTAAAAAAGTATTGTAATGATATAGAACGTTAACGCTGTGGATGCCGGCTTAAGTCCCGCCCGTGTCGTTCAATTTTTTCTATCAAAATATATTTTTAATTTATACAAAACCATCGTGTGTAATATGTGAAAAATAACAACGGCTTATAACGCGAAATGTACTAGTTAACTTTTTTACAATTTATCTTAACTACGGCCTAACGTTTACGATGCTTTACAGCAGACGTGGTCGCAGGGCGTCACTTAAAGGTGGAGGTTGTCCCTAACAGCAAAGTTAAACTGCCACGGCCGTAGTTAATATAAATTGTAAATAAGCTAATATATTGCGTGTTTTAAACCAGCATGAGTATTTTATTTAAAAATTATCACATGTCATTGCACATGCTGGCACTATATAGATTGAAAAACATTTTGACTCGGGCAGGACTTGAAACGGCGTCCGCAGCGTTCCGTGCTGTTGTTCTACCAATTGAGCTATCGAGTCCCACACGTCATCGTCGAATTTTTTCAACTTATTTATACATACACCTCTCACATTATCTCTTAGCTAAATTTGGTTTACTGATGACAATTAAAACAGTATTGAGTTACGAACATCTGGCGTAGTTCAGGTGTGTTTAGACATGCAATATCGATATTTTGTTCAACAAATGTAACTATGCAGTTCCTAGTACTGTGATACGGTGTTACTAGAAAGCTGTGGCACAGTTCAGTTACGCCAGTTGGGATTGTTTGAAAACAATCGGTTCTAACCAGTAAACTAGCTGGCGATTCTAAACATCGGTCGAGATTAGTTCATATGTTTTCACTGCTAATGTGTAATGACTAAATTTAAACTAATAAATAAAGCTGTAGAGTTAGTTTGATTAAAACACCTTAACGGTTTAAAACGTGATATATTAGTGAGCAGCCGTGGTCAGGGGAGACTCCCCGTGACCACGCGTGCTGCAAAGCATCCAAAACGTCGGGCTGAAGTTAACAAATCATTTTAAAAAAAGTTTAACTAATATATCGCGTTTTATACCGTTAAAATGTTTTATTTAAATTTTATCATTTTTCTGAAACATGTTGGACTTCACCTAGAAATCAAGATATTAAGGGAAGGGATATCAAAATTTCGTGCGTCACGAACCACCGTACATAGATGAAAATGTCGTGAAGTTTTATCACGTTTCAGTGTCAGTCCGAATATCCAAAGCCAAAAAAAAGGTCGACGACACATCTTGTTTAGATGCTGTAGGCAGGGGTATTTCCTACGATCCAGTGAACCACATCTTCTCCTGTATCACAGCCGACTGTTAAATTCAATCTGTGCCAGCCATGTAATGCAAAACGCCATCGCGAACTTTACCGAACAATAAGCTCTTGAAAATAATTTTCCAAGCCCATTGCGCACAGCCATGTGACATTGGACGATAATCTTTATGGCGTTCCGAGAAACGTGGTCAATAGTGTGGGCCCTTAGGACGCAGTTGCATATATGGTGGTACGAAAAATCAATCTATACTAATATATAAAGCTGAAGAGTTTGTTTGTTTGTTTAAACACGCTAATCTACTACTACGGGTTTGAATTGAAAAATTATTTTTGTGTTGAATTAGAACATTTATCGAGGAAGGCTTTAGGCTATAATAGAAGCGCTGTGGCTAATAGAAGCGAAGATACAGCGGGAAATGTGAACAAAACGAGGGAAAATTTTCATCTCTGTGGGTCAGTTGCGGACGCTGCGAAAACGGTTAAGGATACGTAAAAAATGTATATATAAGGATAATTCCTCTTTAAATGATCTAAAAAAAAGTCCACGACGCTATATGTCTATCTTTTAAGATTAACTTGCAAGAACTACGTTAAGGGACGCGACCGACGGCGTGGCTACGACGAGTTTAAGTCTATAAAGATGACGGGGTTTGCAATAACTAATTTGGATATAAATAACGATTCTCGCGGGCGAAGTCGCTGGCACAGCTAGTAATCAATAACTTACGAAGTACTGTATGTAGTTGATCCGTAGTTTATACGTGCAATACATTCGTACACTCGTAACGGCTTACGTGAAATAATAGTTAGTTAATTAACGATTTATTTTAACGACGTGGCGACGTTGCGGATGTTTTGCAGCCACGGTCACGGGGGAATAACGGTGGAGGGTGTCCCTAAGACAAAGTCTACTTCTCTAACTAACGTAGTCTGTTTAAATTTTAGTTGTGTAGAAATAAACTATCGCGGACATTTTTTTAGATCGTTTGAAGGGGAATCATTTGTTCATACTTATTTCATACATTTTTAGAGTATCTTGAACCGTTATTGTACCGTGCGCAACGGAAATCCACGGGGATACATAATTTTCCTCGTTTTTTCCACATTTCGCACCGTTTATTCGCTCCTATTATACATATATAGGTCGATGAAATAATAGCATATAGCCTTACTCGATAGATGCTCTAAACACAAAAAGAATTTTTCAGTAGTTTCTGAGATTAGCACGTTCAAACAAACAAACTCTTCAGCTTTATATATAAGTATAGATTGTTTTACGATTATAATATTAATAGATAATTATTTGCTTTGTAGCACACTTATAAATATTAACTACTGACTCTTAGGTTTAGGTTTTATATCTCCATTAGATATTCGAAATTTACGATTTATCGTGGTGTAGTGGAAACGCGCCCAAATTTATTAGTTCACGCCAATCAATGCTCGAATGAAGGTAACTTCGACGAACCTTCTCATGGCTTTTACATTTTATTTCATCTTAAAATCGTTACCATTGAAATTAAAACCGGTTTTTTGACCCAATGGTGACAGAGTAGTTAACAAATACGCTATTGTTAACTACTCTGTCAAAACAACATTTATTTATTTATTAACTTTATTAATTACAAACACCACAGAAATGGTTTACAACAATAAAATTTATTTCATTTGAAGTATAATATTATGTCTAAATAAAACGGTTTGAAACGTGAAATGTATCAGTTAACTTATTTACAATTTACATTAATGCCCCTAATGTCAAATCAAATCTGCCACGCCAGCGTCATCTATATCGTAGTTGGTATTTGAATATTAAACTTTCGTGTTTTGAACCGATAAAAGTGTTTTATTTGAATGTGCACCACTTGCTTAAATAACAGACAACACAATACTAATTCCCGTGACCACGGCTGCTGCAAAGCATCCAAAACGTCGGGTCGATGTTAGAAATCCTTTTCAAATAAGTTTAACTAATATATCGCGTTTTAAACCGTTAAAGTGTTTTATTTACACAATATTAGGTAGTTATATAAAGACAGGAGAAATACACATTGTTTGAGAACTTTCACACCCTATACTTGTTGCTTTAGCCATTCTTGATCAGGAAGTATTGATTCGATTAAAAAAATATTTTAGCTTTCATTGCACCATTTCTCGACGAAATCTTTAGACTATTTACAATCACGCTGTGACCAGACCAAAACATATGTACGATAGAATGATTTGTCTTTAAACGGTCTAAAATGTCAGCGGCAACAGGCACTCTTACTACAAAACAAAGACTAACTCTTCTTTAAACCTGGTTAAAATGTCAGCGGCAACAGGCACTCTTATACAAAACAGCTAACCCTTAAACCTGGCTATTTATTTGAAATCCTTATTACAAAACGAAGTTTAACGTTTGTGCTGGACTAACTATGGTGCTAACTTAAATTCATTTAGACCGTGGTTTAAGATTAAACCAAAACTCCGCAGTTCTGGTTTAAGTATTTTTTTGTAATAAGGCCGTATATAATTTAAAAATCGAAAATAAATTGAAAAAATTTTCGATCGAGCTGGACTTGAACCGGCGTTCAAGCTGCGTTCCGTGCTGTTGCTCTACCAGTTGAGCTACCGAGTCGTAGACTCGGTACCCGCGCGTTCTCGGTAGACGCGGACGAAGTCGCTTGCACGGTTAGTAATTTATAAAGCTAAGGAGGTTGTTTGCAAAAAAATATTCATAGAAGATACATTATCAATAGCTTAATATTTAACGATAACGAATAGAACACGGTAGCTCAATTAGTTAGAGCAACACGGAACATTATGGATACCGGCTCCCGTCCTGCCGTGACTTAATTCGTGAAAATAAATTGAAGTTTACGCGAGTAGTCATTTAAATAACTTTAACTTAAAACGCGATATATATTAGTTAAACTTCTATGAAAATTCTTTTTTTAACTGCGGCCCGACGTTTCGGATGCTTTGCAGATGTGGTCACGGGGAGACTGACCCGTCTGATAAGTTTAACTAATATATATCGCGTTTTAAACTGTTAAGGTGTTTTATTTAAATGTGTACTACTCGCGTAAAGTACACACAGTATGTAAGACTTACCTAGCGTCCAAGAAGATGAGTCTCATATCCAACGAGGCTCGGAACATGAACATATTGGAGTGTAGTTTCAGTTCAGTAACAGCAGATGGCGGTAGGGAGTGCCCCACCGCGATCAAACCGAGTGGCGCTGAACCTTCGCCAAACCGTCGCGCGCGCAGGTAACCGGAACAGTGGATTACCTTCGGGAAAATTGAAAATGACATTAAAAAAAAACAGGTATGTGGAATATATAAAGCTGAACAGTTTGTTTGTTTGAACGCGCTAAACTCAGGTTCGAAGTGAAAACTTCTTTTTGTGTTGGTTAGAGCATTTATCAAAGAAGGCTATAGGCTATAAAACATCTGTTACCCACGACTTCGGTCGCGTCCCTTCTCGTTCTTGCAAGTTAATCTTAAAGGATAGACATATATACTGTCACGGACATTTTTTGAGAACATTTAAAGAGGAATAATTCTTTCGCACATATTTTTTGGGTATCTTGAACCGTTTTTGCAGCGTACGCCTCGGAAACCCATAATGATATACAATTTTCCCAATTTTGTCTCAGGGCGATGTCGTATCTATCCTAAACCTTTCCCCAATAACTGCTCTTACCAACGCGAAAACAATTTTTCAATTCAAACCTGAAGTTCCTGAACTAAACGAACAAATCCATCAGATTTATATATTAGTATAGATAAAGTACAGAACAATTGCGTAAGATATTAAATAAAACACTTTAAACGGTTTAAAACTCATTGCACCGTTGGGTTATTTCGCCTCACATCACGTGAACCCCGTGCTTGTCTGTGCTCTATCATAAAAAAACACCAAAGAGTATGTACAATTCACAGCTATTCAAATCTCTTTCCCCCCAGCTAATAAATAAAACTCTTGAGCACACGAAATCTGCTTACATTATGAGGGGTGCCGGGGTGTTAAGGGGTATTACAAACTAGTACTTATTTGTGTAAGTGTTTGGAAAAATATTATTTATTATAACTACGGTAGCTTTGGTTCAGTTTTCGCAACGTACGCAACAGAAACTTACAGGGCTGAATCATTTACAAGAGATCTTCGAAATTGAATGAAAACGACATATCTCTTTGAATGAAACACTTTTAACTGTCAAAAACGCGAAAATAAATTACAATTAATTGTCATTACGCCCCTAAATTTCGGCTACAAAGTCAAAAGTACTACGCTAGCGCCATCTGTATTCTAATAGTAGTTTCATTAGTACCAGATTTATCTTTGATATTAGAGATACCAACTTCCCTCCGTGACCCAACTCCAAAGCATCCGAAACGTTGGTCGGAAATAAGTTAGCAAATACATTTTGCGTTTTAAACCGTTTAGAGTGTGTTCAAACAAGTATATCGTATTCATTCAATTTCAAGGTAGTAAGGAAAATTTGTAAATCTATAATTATAACGTTAAAGGGTTTGTTTCTTTGTTTGTTTGACCGCTCTAATCTCAGGAACTACTGGTCCGAATGAATTTTGAAATTGGTAAGAAAATTTATCGAGGAAGACTATAGGCTATAAAATATTTGCTGTGACTAATAGAAGTGAAGAAACAGCGTGTGTAAAATCGGGTAAAATCATTCATCCTTGTGGGTTTCCATTGCGTACGCTGCGAAAACGGTTCAAGATACTAAAAAAATATGTATGAAAGAATGATTTTTTAATTTTTTGGTGCCTTCCTCTCCCCAAACCTTTAAAAAATTTTTTTTTTTTCCCCCCTTTTTTTTTTTTTTTTTCCCCCCCCCCCTTTTCCCCCCCCCCCCCCCAAAGGCGCTCCCCCCCCCCCCCCCGGGTTGGGGGGGTTTTTTTCCCCCCCGGGGGGGGGTTTTTTTTTTTTTTTTTAAAAATTTCCCCCCGGGGGGGTTTGTCCCCCTTCCCCCTTTTGGGGGAGCCCCCCCCCCCCCCCCCCCCCCCCCCCTTTTCCCCCCCCCCCCCGGAAAAATTTTTTTTTTTTTTTTTTTTTTTTTTTTTAGAATGATTTCTCTTTAAACGATCAAAAAAAACGTTCGCGACAGAATATGTCTATCTATTAAGATAAACTTGCAAGACCGATGGGACGCGGACGATTTCGTTGGTTAAGGAGGAAAACATACTGTCTATAGTTTACGCGAGTAGTACACATTTAAATGAAACACTTTAACGGTTTAAATCGCGATAAATTAGTTAAACTTATTTTAAAATGACTTTTAACTTCGACGGAACAAATGGCGCTAGCGTAGCAATTTTTTACTTTGACGTCAGAGATCTTTAGTTTTCTCCCCTGACACGGCTGCTGCAAAGCATCGAAACGATGGGCGAAGTAAAACATCATTTTTAAATAAGTTTAACAATATATCGCGTTTTAAACCGTTAAAAGTTTTATTTAAATAAATAAATTTGTAAAATTTGGATGCCCGAAATAACCATTCTACGCGGATGAAGTCGCTGACACAGCTAATACAATAGACGCTCAAATCATAATTATTGTTGTGAGTAAACATCAAGTACCTTGTATCCTGAGGTTGTGAGACCAGCGTTTCGTTTCGCCAGCACACACTTCATTCTGATGAAGAAGGCTCGCTCGCACTCTATATCCACGCTGGCACTCCACGTGCCACCAACTGGGTACCTAAACAGATACAGAAATAACAAATAATTGCATATACAAAGACGTATTCAAAAGATACTTGGTTTTTGCTATTTTATTGAAGGTGTATAATATTCAAACAAATTGCGCTATCGACCTATTTTGTCTTTTAACATTCGGACAATCTTTCTGCGATCGGCGGTTGGTGATCCGGACGTTATTTCCGTTTTACTAGTGTAGCCCTTTCATTTGATAGCCATATTGCGGGGGTTAAGGAAACATAAGTAATCCGCCATTTTGTATCGGCGGCCATCTTGGATTCATAATGTTATTGATTTTATTATTGTAGTGTCATCTAAATTAAACGTGTGTACCAAATTTCAGAACAATCTGACTACGGGAAGGCACTTAATTTTCAATCTCTAATTTTGACCCAAATAAATAAACTCCGATAGGGTAGAGCTGTAAAAAGAACAATTACTTATATAGATTTTTAAAAGACTAAGTGGTAAGAAATAATTTTACCCAATGGTAGGACACTGGTGACCAAGGTAGGAGTGTGGATGTTGGAGACTTAGCACTGCATTCATTTCTTCGTGATCCGCTTGGTGGATGTATTCGTATATGGAGTTGCCAGTTAATTCCACCTGGCGAAAAAACACATGAACTGAAATGTCAAGTTGAAACTCTATACGTTATAATAACATTAAGTAAAACAGTTTTATTGGTTACTAGCTGGTGCCCGCGACTTCGTCTGCGCAGGATTAGGATTACGTAGTATCGTGCATTTAAACTAAATGATGTCTATCATATCACACATTACATAATTATGTGTAACTAACGTTTATGGCAGCGCACGCCAGAATAGCTCGCAGAAAGGTAGGTGTTTTTTCCTAGTTACTTGACACTTAAGGTCATATTTTGGACAGCTCACACAATATCTTTACATAAACAAGATGCGCTATAGATTTATTTTGGCTTTCGATATTCGGAAATCCACAGACTGAAATCGTAACGCGATTAAACTTCACGGCTTTTTCATTTGTGGACGATGGTTCGAGACCCGGACGAAATTTCGATATTCCTACCACTATAACATCCAGATTTCCAATACAAATTGTTTAAAAAATGTTGGACACGATGGGGATCAAATAATATAATATAAATAGCGATTTAAAAATCGAAAATAAATTGAAAAAATTTTCGACTCGGGCAGGACTTGAACCGGCATCGTCAGCGTTCCGTGCTGTTGCTCTACTAATTGAGCAACAGCACGGAACTCGGTAGCTCAGCTGGTAGAGCAACAGCACGGAACGCTGACGATGCCGGTTCAAGTCCTGCCCGAGTCGAAAGTTTTTTCAATTTATTTTTGATTTTTTAATTATATAGTGCCTTCATGTGCGATAACATGTAAAAATATTAATGTCTTCAAACATAAATGGCGATGTTTAATTGTTAATAATCTATACTAATGGGGCGTAATTAAAAATTAATTAACCTGAATGCAAAAGCGTTAAGGTTGAAATTACGATGCGCGAGAGCTGTGTGTCAATAGCTTAAATTCAACGATGACATGTCGGACACGGTAGCTCAATTGGTTAGACAGCACGGAACGCCGTTGCCAATTCAAGTTCTGCCCGTGGCGTATTTTTTTTTAATTTATAATCGATTTTTAATTAAAATAGTATATGTATGTAAGCAGATAAATTCCATACCTGACTCAAACCTAAATGAACGGAGGCCGTCTCACTTATATACATTATTTTGCCATCCGGAGCCACCACGAAGATGAAGCCGTCCAGGGTCTGAAGAAGATGGGAACCCAGCTCTCTTATGAAGAGTTCCCGAGGCTGTGGTGGTGGCGGAGCAGCACCCCACGCGTCTCCCAAACCTGAGGGATGCTGATGGTATTAAATAGTTATGTCGGACGGTGCCATCCGTGGATATCTTGGAAAATGGTTTAACCGTTGAGAGGAAATCATGAAAGATGAACGCATATAGAAAAGTGAAACGAATTCGTTGGTTTTTAAAATGTTCATCTTTCTATTGAACTTTTAATTTCTGTTATATATATTGTCTGTATGAGTCACCCCGTGACCTTGCCTGCTCCGAAGAGTTCGGCCCGCAATTAAAATATATTGTAATAACTAACACATTTCGTGTTTTAAACAGTTAAATGTCTCGCGCTCCACTTGGAGAATAAGTACCTACTAAGGAGTCAAAAGCATTGTTCAGCTTTTATTTCAGCTGTCACTGCGTAGATTTTTCATCTGTTGACGGTAGTTCGTGACCCGTATGGAATTACGATATTGCTGTCACCAATTTAATATCCAGATTTCCAGAAGTTCAACATGTATCAGAAAATTAATAAATAGATTAGAAAAATGTTGGACCCGATGCAGGGATCGAACCCGCACATCTCTATCATTACATTAACAAGCCATCAAAATGGGTGACCAGGTCTTCTGTCTCAAGTTCTTTAACATACCATCAGGGAAAACCTGTCGCATCTTCAGGTAACTCGTGGTCAGTCTGATGACGGAGGCTTTGTCCAGCTGTGACGTGATGGCGGACGGGAGGGGGAGCAGTTTTGCCAGCTCGAGGAACTCGGCATTCTCCTTCTCTCTTCTTGATCTTGCTGCATTTTTGCTCTTCTCTTTCATGATAGCAGCGTTAAGGGAGTGTGGCCGCGAGTCCTTGCGGCACGCTATGAACAATATATAGATTATATTAAAGCATGGACAAATGATTTTGACGGTTCAAAACGAAAACCCGTTCCAAACATGATAATTAATTTTTCTTCAAGTTTTTCAATAAAAATAATAAAATCAAATATATGTTTAGAGAAAACACTTAACTTATTAACAAATTTAACTTATTTACAAATTATTACAAAAAATGGGTACGGCCCGACGGTTTTAGTTTCTTCGGATGCACGCTTGTTGGAAATAATTTTAACACACATTTCGTATTCATAATACAATTCGCGTTTTAAACCGTTTGATTTAAATTTCTCTGTAGCCGAATTGTTAAATGTGTTGCCTAGCGTTGCGGTAAGCGTGAGAGGTCCTGAGAATACCAGGGAAGAAATAGATTGTTTGGGTCGGGTAGGGCACAGATGCCTGATCACATAATTGCCTTTCAAAGTAACGATCAGTGAAACGGACTAAGTAAACTCAAAAAGTCATAATTAAAGAATAAATTCAAATAAAAAATATATGTATTTCTTATGCGAGCACGTAACTATGAAATTATTCAAACTAAAAATTTACATCGCCTGATGATACATATGAATATTTATAATCTGTGCACGAGGGCACTTTTGTTGCGCTAGAAAACACAAGTCGAGTGAAAATGGCGGGAAATTTTACGCTGCGAGCCATCTTTAAAAATATATGAAGATATATTCAGCCAGTATTACTAATAAAGAATTATAAGGATAAAGGAGAAAATAAAATTACGAGCTGCAATAATTGTAATGCCCTAACATAATCAAGATTGCCCTATCTCTTGGCTTTCGACACACATTAAAATCTAATTACACGACTTCGACTTTTCTATCTTCTATCAGTAGACGGCCGTTCGTGACCCGGAGAGAACATTCCTGCTCCTTCATTTGATTATTTATTTTGACAAGTATTTGACAGATTTATTTTAATTAAAACAATTAATTTAAGTTTGTAGTTAAGTAGTTTAAGCCCAGACATCGATAGCAGATACTTAAAATTAATTAAACATGCATATAAATTAAAAATCTGTTGACACTGAAGAATGTTTATTGGTAGGACACGGTAGCTTTATCTAAACAGATTTTTAATATAAGGAGATCCACAGATTAAAAAAAAACAAATGCCATCATGTGCATATATGAGAAGTTTTTAAATCAATATATTTCCCATTTTGAGCAGTTAAACACGTTTAATTTACCACTTGTATAAACTGAACATTATTTCAGACATCTCAAAATGAACTGATACTGGCAACACCGAATTTCGACCAGATCGTGGCGGGAAAACAACATCGATGAATAATTCAATTCCACGGTAATGCTTACAAATGACCGCGGCTTACAGAAATACGGAATAGCTTTATTTGCTAAAAGCGCGACAATAATCAGAACATATGGCCGTCATTTATAGTACAACTCATAAACTATTATAAGCTATCGATTGGAATTTACGAGAAGTAGCATTGTTTGCGAAGGTTAGGTTAATAGTTAACAGCTGAATTAAAAGCTACACAATGTTACGAGGCTGACATTTGTATTTTCATTAAAGAAATCGAACCTACGACCAATGATAAGCTGCAAAACACTAGAAAATACTGTCTGTAGTCACGCGACTAGTACACACGCAAATAAAACACGTTAACAGTTTAAAACGCGATATATATTAGTTAAACTCATACTTTATGATTGTTTTAACTGCTGTTATGGTTTCAGATGCTTTCAGCGGCCGCGGTCATGGGGACACGGGGAAAGGTATTGTAATATTTTTTTAATTAAAGTTTTTATTATATTGTTTATTTCGGATTTATTTCTATTTAATTAGAGGTATGTAACATTCATTGCACAGGAATTTGCCAAAGTATCTTTATCTATATGATTTCAACGATCACTTAAATTAAAGAAAATACATACGTGATAGTAATTATTAGTTTTTTTTTCGCCAATACGTTAGGCCAAAAGCTACCAAATACTCCATCGAAAAGTTTATCATTTTGTGTTGCCATACTTGAATATTAATAATACAAGCTTAAAGATAATAAAGTTACTGTAACAGAGTAAATAATAACTTACGGAAGTCCAATTGAAATTTAGTAGAATATCTGCCGTATTCCCGTCTACTCGGATATTTCATTATTACAATAAATTTCACTCGAAATAAAACCTCCTTACTATCAAACTTACTTCAATTGTCACTTTTCATTGTACGAACTGTCAAAGTCAAATGCGCAATTACACCTTACGCGAACAGGTTCCAGATGATACTGGCTGCTTGCACCTTCTTCCGATGTCCGTTTCCGACGAAAAAAAAATTACAAAAAAGTCCACAGGTACAATAATTGCAAAGGACCCGTATACAATTTGACGCGTTTGTCAATTGTCAGCCCATTGTGTTTTGGGGATAATGACGTTATAATGTTGCACAACAACGGTTAAGATTGATATCAAATAAATCCATTCGGGGGCTGGCTATAGGTTCGAATCTCGACCGATGCACTTTGTAATAATCAAAGTGTATTAAGAATACATAAATTAGATGTAGAAATGTAATTATTGCTTTTGTGTGACAATAGTAATATAGTAAAGCTGAAGAGTTTTTTCTTGTTTTAACGATGATCTCTGGAATTACTGCTGCCAAATGATTATTTGTGTGTTTACGAAAAAGGTACAAGATGTCCAAAAAATATGTATAAAAGAATTATTTTTATTTAATTATTTAATCTTCTTTCAATAATCTAATAAAATGTCCGCGGCAGTAGTTATGTCTTTTAGGTTTAACGCACAAAACCGTTGTATGGTAATCAAATTTCATAGAAATATTTCAAATAGCTAAAGAAAGTTACGTCAAGTCAGAAAGTATGTTTGTACATATGAAAGCTTGTATCGACTGCGCTTGATCCGAAAGGGTTGATCATTTAAAAAACACCTACACAGCGGTTCGCATCTCAAGCAACTGTACGTTGTTGGTCTTCGGTTCGAATCCTAAAGTATCATCATTTTTTTTAATTAGGAATGCTTTCAACTAAGGTACTACCTCTTTTGAAAATAATTGATCTCATTTAAATAAAACAATTTAGACGGTTTTAAACTGGAATATGTTAGTAAAGTAGTAAACTACGATCCGACATTTTTGTTCACTTACTAAACATTTGGAGAGATAAAGCCCAAGGCGTGTATTTAGTTTGTATACCTATATTTACGTTTGAGCGGGTTCGAATCTTCTTTGCGAAATTTTTAATCTTCTTTTATCGCTTAACATGACATTGAAATATAACAAAGCTATGTATAAGTCATCAACACACACTTTATTGATAGTAAGTGTAAAATGAGTCATTATTATGCGCGAACACACATTCGCGTTCAAAGAGCGAAAATCAATTAAATCATTTGCATATCGGCCATCTTGAGCATAGACATCGGAGACGTTCGAAATTCGAATCCGATAGAATGAATGATTGAGATTTGTGAATGAATTGAATGATGATAAGGGTAGAAGAGGTACAAGATACAATGTATGTGTGTTTGTTTGTTTTTTAGTGTAACGGAAGCATACATAACTAAGCAACTGAGACTTAAAACTGTCTGTCTGTAGTTTACGCGAGTAGTACACATGTAAATAAAACACTTTAACGGTTTAAAACGCGATATATTTCAGTTAAACTTGTGACAGTCTCCCCGTGACCACCGGCTGCTGCGAGCATCCGAAATTCATTAAAATAATTATTTTTGTGGCCTAAGCGATAGATAAGACTTAAGTTTTAGTTATCAGACAAAAACATAAGTTTATTGTCTATCTTAAATAAATTCTTAATTACTTATTTATATATTGATTTTTATTTGATTGATGTTTGTTTGTTTCTTAAATGCAGGCATATCTACCGAACTTTACGTAGACATTAAATATGTCATATAAACGACTTTAATACAGATTAAATACTTTATATTTCTGTAAGTTTAACACATATTGTTATTAATAGCTAAATTATTAACTAAATTGGGCTTATACAAAAATATTTTTAAAACGCTAGAAAATTAAGAAGTTAGGTTTTAGTTATTAAACATAACCAAAAAAAATTTTAAAGGTTTTTGTCTGAGTAAATTTAAAAAGCTACAGCTTATTTTGATAAGTACATGAAATCTGTCAAAATTCAAACACTTAAATCACCATTTTATTCCCTAAGAACTAAACTTTAACGCACTAATTGTTTTGTAAAGAAATAATAACAATTCCTGTTTACCATTATAAACTTCAAACGCATAATTCTACATCCTCAAATCTAAACTCAACCTAATCCCTCCCCCATGACGTAAATTGTAACCCCCTCTAAAACAATAGCGAAGGACCACCGGGCGCAACCCAGATCCGCATCACGTGTGCGCTGTTTTTGTTGCACAGAACTTAATCCGGGTAAACATTTCGCTGCCTATGCGCAATTTATGAATTTGAAAAAAGAATGATATAGAACGCCATAGACGAATATTTCGAAGGGGAACGATTTAAAGTGCTGTCAACGAATTATGAAATTTGAAAAAAGAATTTCCCTTAAACCTTTAGCATTTGACATAGAAGAAAGTGGCTTGGTAAAATTGGTAAAATAATAATAAAATAATTGCCTCTTGAATAAAACACTTGAACTGCTTTAACGGTTTAAAACGCGATATATTAGTTAAACTTATTTGAAAATGAGTTTAACTAATATATCGCGTTTTAAACCGTTAAAGTGTTTTATTTAAATGTGTACTACTCGCGTTAACTATAGACAGTATTTACACTTGAACTGTTTAAAACGCGATATATACTTATTAAACGTTTGTTTTATTAAAATATACGTAGAAAGTATTTAAATGCTTTGTCTTCTTTTTTTTCAATTCACTATTGTTATGTAGCATTTGTGGTTCATGCAGTCATGGTAACAATCCAGAATGGACGCAGTAAAGCTTTTATTCCTAAGTAGTTTGTTTTAGTCTTCAAATTAACAATAATTTAACAAAAACGAAGAAAAATAACTACAATAAATTGAGTAAGGCTTTCACGGCCATCGATCAGCATATTATTGTCTTTCGGGCTGTTCGGCCGATGTGAGCGAGAAGAGGTTCTCGACGTTTCGCCATCACGTGTGGACGGCATCTTCAGGAGATGTTGACTCCTCGATTGCTCGAACGCTCGAAAGAACCTCTTCTCGCTCACATCGGCCGAACAGCCCGAAAGACAATAATAAAAATAACTACGTTACGTAGATCATTACGTTACGAGCAGCAGCATTTAAAAAAACGGTTTAAGACGCGATGTATATTAGTTAAACTTATATGAAAATTATGTTAACTACGGCCCGACGTTTCGGATGCTTTGCGTCCGCCGTGGTCACGGGGAGACCCTCGTGTCCGTGGTGTCAAACCGTTTAATGTGTTATGTTCAAACTCAGGCAGTTAAAAAATACTCAATACCTTTACACTATTACTTTTACCCACTGGTAGTTAGTCCGCCTCTGTAGTCAAATGGTTAAACATATTGCCTAGCATATGGTCCTGGGACCAACACGGATCAGTGAAACAGACATAGAAATGTCTTCGCCCGATGCCCCACGAGGAAACGTGATTTCACACTGGTAGTTAAAAACGACATTTTCAAAGACCTGGAGACCTGGAAACCTGGAGTTACATTTTATTGACACCTTCACACTGTCTCCAAAGTCAAAAAAGGGTCGACAATCTTGACTAGATATTTTACCTACCATCAAGAGGAACCCATACTCGTCTGTTCTCCTCTAGCATTGGAAACACTACTCGCTCAGTTAATTCTCGTGTCCTTTTGCAATACACAAAATCTGCGCAAGAATAATCCTTTTCAGATGTTGGTCCTGTTCATACAACTACGTAATCGGATGACCTTGCTAGTTTTGTTACCTCCATATAACGCGCGGACATAAACATATGTCTGCATGTGAGTAGACGTAGTTGATTTGTAATGCAATTTTAGTCTTAAAACAAACAAAAAAAACTATTAAAATTTAAAGTTTTAAAGTCTGTTTTAGACTGATAGGGGGGGGGGTATATTCGAAATGGATCGAGCTTCGCTTATGTCAACTAACATGATAGCTTATGCCAAAGTGCTTTTTTATTAATTATGTTTTACATGAAATTTTTACAACTTCCGACAAGTATTTTTTTTTCTTATGTTTTCTGTATCTGTTGCATATAAAAAAAATTCTTTCATAGGGGCATAGTGGCCTAATAACAAAAAACATGATATTCAATCAGGAGGGTAAAAAAATGCGCAATTAACTTAGGCGAAAATGAATTTGTAGTATTATTTGTGTAAGAATTATGATAACAATTTTCCGTCACCGTGCTCTTGTAGATTAACATTTTTAGACTATAAAAATATAAATAACTCAAGTAATTAATTGCAGTTAGGCTACTCTGCCTCATTTTATAGAATTAAATACGTTTTAATATATATAAATTTATATATATACAGACAATCTAAATCGCGATGTTTATTTTAGTAAAGACATGCCAAAGTTAAAGCCTCATTTAAGCGTGGGAATCACAAGTCAAACAAAACATAAAAGTTGTCTATGGTCATTGTTTTTTTTTTGCGAAGGCGTGGTGCGACTGTCATTGTCTTTGCCCGCAAAGACGGACGCACGTGTCTGCGACAGGTTTTACTATGCGCGTTTTTTTTGACAATTTTTTACTTCGTAGTAGACACCTGTAGAGTTATTTTGTGCGTAATCATTCAATTATTTGGGCTCGGGTGGGAACTTATTTTGTGGGACAAACTTTATGAATAACTAATGCATAGCCTTTTAGGGTTTCGAACTGTTTGGACCGTCGTAATAGAGAATTTGTTCGCGATGTTTCGCCATTACTGACAATAACATAATCGGAAGATGTCGAAAATGGATTCTTTATTACGACGTATAGTAAAAACAATGTATAATAAATAAATAATACCTGTTAAATGTTTGAGATCACGTCACCCTATGCAATGAAAAGTGATGCGTAGCTGTGGCCGCGACTTCGTCCGCGTAGAACGGTTATTTTGGGCATCAAAATTAATCTTTTTTAAATTTTAGCTGTTATATATAAATAGCCTTTATTCTCTAACCAACACAAAAATATTTTTTAATTCGAACCCATAGTTCCCGAGATTAGCGCGTTCAAACAAACAAACAAACTCTTCAGCTGTATATTAGTATAGATGTATTTAAGTAAGTATTATTTGTTTATATTTAGTATGTAATTGCACTAGAATACGTCTCAAAAGAGAATATACTAGTAAATATCTAAACTATTGTTTAATTTAATTTAGATACTCTGTTCCCACGCACCTCAATACAAATACAAGACAATAGTTTTCGCGATATAACGCGAACATACAGTGTTTGAACACTTTAAAAATCGCTCTTAATCTCATACGTATAGAGTCTAGTTTTACAAAACATATTTATTATGGTCTAATGTCATTGTTTTCAGTTTGACAGATTCAAATTGACAGAAAAAGAGGTGCTTTGTTAGCGCGGGAAAGGACCAGAGACAAAGAGTTTTTTTTTCAATAATTTGCATAATAAATCATGCGAGGGTAATGTTAATTGGTTTATTATTTTATTGGTTTTAAATTTTACGAACAGGTACTTTCTTTTTTCGAGTATTCTTTTGATATCCTAAATAAAATGTAGTACTACTGTCTGTAGTTTACGCGAGTAGTACACATTTAAATATAACACATTCACGGTTTAAAACGCGATATATTTTAGTTAACTTTTTGATGATTATTTTTAACTACGGCCCGACCTTTCGGCTGCTTTGCAGCAGCCATGGTCACAGCGTTGCACAGGTATCTAAAATATATCGCGTTTTAAACCGTTAAAGTGTTTTATTTAATTTAAAAATCGAATATAATTTAATTTTTTTTCGACTCGCGCAGGACTTGAACCGGCATTGTCAGCGTTACATTTTCGTTTATTCCATTCGTCGATTAGTGCCTTCATGTGCAATAATAGCATGTAAAAAATAATAAAAATCGAATGTTTTATTGAAATTAAGTATTATCTGTAGTTTACACGAGTACCTACATGCATTTTTATGATTATAAATCTATTTTACATTTACAAAAATCGATAACACGGTATCTAAAGATTGTAAAAGTACCTTCCTATTTTTTAAGATCGCCGAACACTTTTAAGATTCACCTATTAAAACACCTAGAATTATTTAAAATACATTAAGCTTAATCGAACGATAAGTTATCGATCCATGTGATCGTTACTGTGAAAGGTTATATAAAACGCTTTTAACGGATTCAAACACGAAATGTATTAATTAACTTATTTGCAATTTATTTTAACAACGGTCCGCTTAAACCGTTAGAAGTGCTTAAACTAAAAAGTCTGCTTATCGAGTTTTCGATGTTTTTCGATCTTTCAAGCCGAATCCGAATTATTGCTGAGCCGAAAACCGCTTCAACTTTTCGGCTTAGCCCTAATGAATTATGTACAGCGTATGTACAGTAAATTAACTCCGGTTTGTCTAGGATTACGTTTGAAAGGTGTAAAAACATAGTATTACCGGAAACAACGATATATTATAGTTCTTAACATCGGCCTCTGTGTGGGGGATTATTCTGTTGTGGGGCTGTTAAGCTTTAACATCTGGTTAAATGATTAGTTGAGACGGTAAAAGAAGATTAGAAGTGTTTAATAGCGGGGTCGAGTTTAAAATATAAAAAATAAAATACATACAATGCATATTAAAATATAAATACAATATTAATGTAAACGGACAAAATAATACTAATCGTAATAAACACTCTTAACAGTTGGGAAATGGAAAAATTATATTTCATTAACAACAACGCCATCTAGCGGATTTCATTGAAGAGCTAAAATATTAAACAGTGTCTGTAGTTGACGCGACTAGTACGCATTAAAAAAAAACTTAAATTAATAGCCTATTTACAATTGACTTAAACTACAGGCCAACGTTTCGGAGGCTGCGTAACAGCCGTGGTCGCGGGAGGACCAGGGATTTTGTATAGTTATAAAGAAATAAGTATACATAATTGTTTATCAAACCATTCACTATAGACATGCAATTATAATAAAAAAGTGTTTAAACCTAAACTATAAAACACGAAAGGCGACGTCGCTTTTTCTACCTCTATGTGCGCTTAAGTCTTTAAAACTACGCAACGAATTTTGATGGGTTTTTTTATTGATAGAGTGATTCAAGAGGAAAGTTTTTATATACAACGTTCTGAATTTTTCTGTAGTGTATTTAGTACCCAAGCAAAGCAAAGCCGGGGCGGGTCGCTAGTTAAAGATAAAATAACTTGAGTACTTCGCGTTTGGAACCGTTGTGGTAATTTATTGTATGGCACTGGTGTATACTAGCAAGTTATTATATTCTGTGGTCATTTCGATATTGCCCGCACTCAGTCTTTCGGGTTTCGCCAGAAAATAAAGAGTAAAATAAAACGATTATAATAGGGTTTCCGCCGTTAATAATACCTATTGCGGTGTGACTGATAGACACACATATTATGTATTTCTGTTGGAGGTACATTAAACAAGCTAAAGATAATTAAAAAATCGAAAATAAATTGAAAAACTTTCGCCTCGGGCGGGGCCATCACCCCCCCCCCCCCCCCGCGCCCCCGCCCCCCCCCCCCCCCCCCCCCCCCCCCCCCTTTTTTTTTTTTTTTTTTTTTTTTCCCCCCCCCCCCCAAAAAAAAAAAAAAAAAAAATTTTTTCTAAAGATAATATAAAAACATTAAGAGAACACAACAACAAATTCTGTCTGTAGTTTACGCGAGTAGGACACATTTAAATTAAACACTTAAACGGTTTAAAACGCGATATATTAAACTCCCCGAACATCCGAAACGTGGGGCCGAAGTTAAAAATCATTTTCCAATAAGTTTAACCAATATATCGCGTTTTAAACCATTAAAGTGTTTTATTAAAAAAAATAACTATTCTACGCGGACAAAGTCGCTGATACTGCTAGTTTTTAATAATTAGAAAGATCTTGGACCCGGTGAAAATCGAACCCACGACTATTGACATATATTGCTACGATAAGACCAACGTGCGTTAAACTATTAGAATTGTTGAGAATATCAGCAGACGGAAGCAAGTGCTGTACGTGCCTCGCAGCCAGTTTGGAGGGCTGTATTTTTGTTGTAAGCACGTAACGTTGCATTGTTACTGGATGACAAGTATTCGTTACAATGTTGGACCAATTGGCGCTAAATAGCGCAACTAGAATAGCCTTACGCTCTGTGAAATGGTAATTTCATTAATGACCACTACTGCGCACAGTACAATACGGTCGAATGCAATGTATGGCTAAGTCGCGTGGTGAGTTCGTTTACTACTGGAACCAGAATACTGTCTGTAGTTTACGCGAGTAGTACACATTTAAATAAAACACTTTAACGGTTTAAAACGCGATATTAGTCAAACTTATTTGAAAATGATTTTTAGCTTCGGCCCGACGTTTCGGATGTTTTGCGGCAGCAGTAGTGACGGGGGGAACCCTTATTTTCAAATCAGTTTAACTAATATATCGTGTTTTAAACCGTTAAAGTGTTTTATTTAAATACGTCAATACAGTAGTTATAAATAAAAAAAATCTCTAAATTTACATGACTACCAAAAAATAGCTAATACGTTTTGTGTCGTCAAACGCTCAAATGTATCCTTTAAATAAGCAAACACAAAATCCACAAATAGATCATTGATCATTTCGGAAAAATAAAGCGCCCTAAAAATGTAGCGAAGATCACGCACAAAAACGATCTATAAGGATTTCGAATTTCGAACGTGCGCCCGCGCACTCTCGCTCCTCTATGGCGGTGATTTTTTCTATTTTTATATTTGTTTTTATTGCACGGAATGCATTCGTGTAGTCACGGAATGGATATTATAAAGGATTTTTGGCTAGCCCTTTGTTTGTTTTATTGCTTTTTTAATTTGACGTTTTTCGACGATTTGTGAAAAGGCAATATACTATATACAAAAACGCTTAATATATATATTTTTATATTCATTTACTTTCGTTTTTGATACATTTTTCAAACGTTCGCCGGGCATGAAAACCGCGCAACGGTATAAGCCACAAATCACTAGTTACAATATATACTAAACTATGCTCTAAATTACCTACCTATCTTACCTTGCTATATAACTATACTATAAATGAACTCGTTAGTTAATCTAACGAACTAAAATGTCGCGCCCGGGGCTGATGAAGGAAATGCTCTTTGATTATTTAGAGTATAGTGTTGACTCCATTTTGTTCAAATAATCGGGCAAAATGTAATCCCATACTCGTTCCCATACTTATTATCACAGCGGTAGCAGGTATCTCGGTAGGTATAGCAAATCGCGTAGGTTCCATGATATCAAACTCAAACCACACATTTCACAAGACATAAAAACCTTTTTAATTTTTTTTTTAATGTATTTATTCCCTTTCGTTTATGATTCCTACCTTGCAATATCTCATTTTCGCTTCATAACTAGGTTGCCTAGAAGAGATCGCTTGTTAGCGTTAGGCCGCTCGTTGCTCTCCATTTTAGTATATAAGTTTAATTTGTGTCATTATTGTTTTCTGCAATAAATAATATATAAAAGGAAGAAAAAACTTGAAATGGGGGAAAGCACTCGGCATGTGCTTTACCACCCAGAGCCGAGAAGAAACGCCGGTGTGCGCGGCCGAAGTGACCTACTACAATTTTTTTAAGCGAAACTAACCTAAGCGTTAGTAGTAAACAAGCTTCCCTCATAATCTCTCTATCTCAGAAATCTCAGAAACTACTGGTTCGAATTGAAAAATTGTGTGTTGGATAGATCAAGTATTGAGGAAGGCTATAGGTTTATCACGCTTCGACCAATAGGAGCGAAGAAACAGTGGAGTATGTGCGACAGAAGGCGAAAATGATGGTTTGAGTGTTTTTGTTGCGTCCGCTGCGGAGACGGTTCAAGAAACCAATAAATATAAAATAATGATTTCTCTTAAAATCTATATCTATACTAATCTATACTATCTGTACTAATATTATAAATGCGAAAGTAACTCTGTCTGTCTGCCTGGCTTTAACTCCGAAACTACTAAACTAAGTGAAATTTGGTGCACAGATATTTTAGAGCCTGAGAAAGGACACAGGCTACCTTTGAATGCCAAAAAACGGTTGAGAGGGCTTGAAAACGGGGATGAAGCTTGTGTGGAAATTCGTCGTTTTGAAATTTTCTTCTTTGGCTTTTTGGGAATAGGAGTGGGAGTGGAACCACTACCTACATTACATTACTACCTACCTATATTCCTACAGGGAATGGGAGTGGGAATTAGAGTAGGAGTGATGTGAGGTGAGAGTGTTGCGACAAAGTAGCACTTACAACAGAGATAGGTTGCATTAAATACGCCCTTAAATAATAAACAGCCTAAATAATTAAAAATTTTACCCCAAATCACTATTCCACGCGGACGAAGTCGCGGGAACAGCTAGTCATCTATAAATATGTTCAAGACGAATATCTTTTAAGATTACCTCGCAAGAACCGTTTTTATGTTGATCAAATTTGGTAGAAATTAATGCATTATTACTAAATTATTCGTTAAAGTTGTGTCAACGTGACAATATTAATTTTGCAAAAAAGCAGCGATATGTGTTAAAGAATGACTACTTATTATGTTTGATGTGTCATAAAACGCTAAGATATTATTGTAGGTAACGCAAACAAGCCACGTATACACTAGCTCTACTTTTCAACGGAATAAATTGTAAGTATAATTCCTTTAAATGAACTACTATACGGTTTAAAACGGGAAATCTATTTGTTAAATTTATTTTTAAAATATCTTAACTACGCCCGACGTTTCAAATGCGTTACAACCGTGGTCACGGCTATACTTAGCGTTTTTAACTGTACTAATCCTAGGGCCTAAGAAAGAATCGCGCCCTAATCCCCTCTTTCAGCCTAGCTTGAATGAAATGAGCCTCCATAATTATAAATAGCAACAAGAACGTTACAAAATCATTGTCTTCTATGCTTATATCTTCTCAAGGTAGTGTTAGTGTTAGAGTGCCCTAAGTTCCGGGGCCCTAGTGCACTCCACCTGGCCCTACGATAGCTACGCTACTGTGAATAATTCCTTTTGAAGACTACAATACAATAACGAAAGAATTATTATATGATAGTTTGTACTAATTTAATTTGAGTTAACTTTAATATTTCAATAAAACATTGTAACGGGTTTTAACACCAAAAATTAGTTAAACGCGTTTAAAAATTATTTTTTACTACGGCCCGACGTTTCAGACGCCCGGTTCCGCCCGTGTTGTAAATCCTTTTCAATCTACTTACATACAAAAAAAACTGTCTGTGGTTTGCCCGATTGGTACACATTTGAATAAAACACTTTAACTGTTTAAAACGCGAAATATTTATAGTTATAGTAGTAACTAGCTTAAAGATTATTTTAAACAATATATGTCGCGTTTTTAACCGTTAAATTGTTTGATTTAATCTACATAGATTTTTGATTTATAATCTATGTATTCCCTGTAGTTGTTACCAATTTCCCAATTTTAATGGAATTATTCGTTAAGCTTAGTGATTTAAAGAAAAGAGAAAAAACACAGACAGACTCATAATAATGTCCGAACTATGTCCGTACGACACTGACTCGCACAGTGACCCAAATTTGTCACCGCCTATTAACGTGTTTTCGTAGAAGGCTCGTCTTTGGCGGCCATTTCGTTTGTTTGTTTTTTAACAAAATGGCTACCGTCTCGCGCGGTATTTGACATGTCAATATTGGATCCACTCGCTTAACAGTCAATAAGGTTTTAACAAAGAATGATATCGTATGCGACGTGTAGGTATATATTAAATGAAAAAAATATTTTTCTGAAACATGTTAGACTGCGCTTGGAAATCTGGATATTAAATTGATAGTATAAATATCGAAATTCAGTCAGCCCCGTTCACGGATCAAACTTGTTCGCGTTTGTGGATTTCCGAATTTCCAAACTCAAGGCCGCCAACGCATCTAGCTTAGATGAGACAGGTATGGCTGTGATATTTCACATACTAATCTATTGTCCTGTATGGTAAAAAAATACTTTAACGGCTTCAAATACCAAAAATATTAGTTAAATTACTACCTACGTTTTAATGGCTGATATAATACATTGCAAATCTCGTCTTGTTATTAAAAATTAGATAAATATTGCTTAGTTAGGTCCTATAAGCGTAAACTACAATTAAAAACGGTTAAATAGTAAATTAAGTTACTATTTAAACAAAAAATAAGTATTTTCTCCTAGTAAAAAATTAAAATCAATGTTATTTCAAATAGTCTATATATTTACAGCAAGTACTGTCTGTAGTTAACGCGAGTAGTACACATTTAAAAATATAATACGGCCCGACATTTTAAATGCTTCGTACAAGTGGTAGTCACGGGGAAAACGTCGGGCCGTGATAAATTGAAAATAAGTTAACCTATACACTTTGCGTTTAAAATTATTAAAAAACTTAAATGTGTACTACTCGCATAAACTGCAGCCAAACGTTTTTTTATTGCCTTATTGCACATTATGGTACCTACTTGAAGAACATTTCCTTCGTTTCTTTACATAAAACAATCCATTTGAGCTGTATGAATTAACGAAACGCACAAAGACTTCCCTATTTTAGATTTTCAACTATTCCTTTGCTGCCATTGGTCGCAACGCGTTGTTTTATTGCTTTAAGCTTTTCTCGATAAATACTTAAGCCAAAACAAAATTAATTTTTCAATTCGAACTAGTAGTTCCCGAGATTAGCGCGTTTAAACAAACAAACTCTTCAGCTTCATAATATGAGTGGCGATTTTATCAAAAAGTGTAGCGTTTTTTTAACAATTAGATACTGACCTATCAAAATTATAATTCTACATAAGACAAACTATACTTATAACGTTACTATATTCACGTGCAAATCAAACTATTAAATAAAATAAGAATCGTTTCAACATTGAAAATCATTATACGACTCGTACTCGAACCTCCACTTAGCCTAAATAAGCCTATTTTTAAGCTCTCGGCTTTTTTACAGTTTGTTTGAACGTCCTAATCTCAGGAAGCACTGGTTTAAATAAAAAAAAAGTTAAAGTGTCATAAAAACCATTTATCGAGGAAGTCTTTAGGCTATATCGCATTGCACTGCGACCCACACAAAGAAATATGGGAAAAATGAACAAACTGGAAAAAATTATTCCTTTTAGGAGGCTACCGTTGCGCGCGCGCGAAACTGTTCAAGAAAAGAGAAGAAAAAGAGAAATTAGATTGAAAATAATCGATGGCACTGGCGGAGTCCAAACCTACATTATACGGTCGTTGTTCTACCATAGAGCACTTTGGTCGTAGGTTCGGGTCCTCTTCGCGTCATCTAAAAACATTGAAATCACAATCGCGGATAACAACTGCCAATCTTGACATATAAGTAGGTGAGAGAAGTGTTCCACAAATCTCATTAAACAAAGAACAATTCTGACAACTCAGCTTTTAATTTATGTCAAGAGGCCAAGGTTAATTTTAATTGGATTAAAATATTTATTTATATTCATTAGATTCGAATGCACACTAAAGTTTTATGAGACATGTTTGAAATGATAGAAGATATTTATGAGAGAGAGGGAGTTGACTAGATTCAATGTATGGGCCCTAAAACTTTGAAAAGTATTTTGAGACATTATATGCATAGGTAGAGTTTTCTATTTTATCTATCTATTCCGATTATCTCAGGAACTTCTATTTCGGATTGAAAAATATGTTTGTTTTGGTTAGAGCCTTTATCGAGGAAGGCTATATATAGGCTATAAAACATCGCGCTGTGACTAATAGGAGTGAAGGGGCAGCGGGAAATGTGGTAAAAAGGGGAGTAAGTCTTTCTCAGTTTCCGATGCGCTGCGAAAACGGTTCAAGATACCCAAAAAATTATGTATGAAAGAAATTCTCTTTAAACTATCAAAAAAAACAATGTCCGGGACACTATACTTCTATCTCTTAAAGTGCACTTGCAAGAACGACGGGGTCGGGCGGTAACAGCCAATCTTAAATATATAAGAGGTTTGTTAAAACAATTTTGGATACCCAAAATAACTAGTCTAAGTGGACGAAGTCGATGGCACAGCTAGTATTAAATAATTATAAATTATACCTGTACGTAGTTGATCTGAAGTTCAGTTATTGATTTTTTTGTTTTGATATAGATTTTTACTAATTGAATATTCAAGTGCTTTGTGTAACATTATAAAACAATTATTAAAATATATATATCGAAAAAAATTGCCGTTATTCAACCATAATATAAATAAAATAACGAATTACCCGGTATCTTCATATTGGCACTCAGTAGAAATCCAAATTCAAAATCACAAAACGCGCGCACATAACACAATTGGACAATTTCGAATTTCGAACATCCCCCGAAAATTATCTATGGCAGTAAACGGTTAACGCGCGAATCGAACTGTCAAACGCTAATTAATGGCGTCCGATCGATTTTGTTTCCGCGTTTTACAATGTCAAAGTTTAGCGCAGTCAGCGTTGCGTTGTGTAAACCGTGTGTAACTGGCCTCAATACTTATTGTATTTACCTTTTAAGTTAGTTTTCCATAATCTTTTATGAACCGAATGCTTACAAAGCAGTGCCGATGTTCTTACAATTATGTGACGTCATTTTCTTTTTAATTATTTTCTAGATGTCTATGCCGAATATTGTTTTTTAACAGTAGTACTTAAGTAGTTAAAATGTTGTTTTCAACGGAGGATCCAGGAGGGGGTTCCTGGAGGTGGACCTCTATTTGACATATTGATTTTGTTCACAATTTTTGTTTATTCACAAAATTTAACAATGAATATTTTAAATTACAGCACGTTTACTTACATTGAAATACCTACTTTTTATTTGTATTCAAAATTGTATTAAAACTTCTTGAATTGACCTCCTCGCGCCAAAACTGGATTCGCCATTTTGCTATAAGATCAATTAACCTTGATTCTTATGATTTCTTTGTTCAAAGGAGGTTTTATTTAAATGTGTAGGGTAAACTACAGACAGGTAATAGAGTTTTTCGATTATTGATAACTTGCGACAGAAATAATTGCTACATAAAGTTATCAGAACTGTTGGTTAATGTTTGTTGTAAAACCTTTTTTAATAATGTAATATTTTATGATAATTGGCATTGTTTTGAAATGTATTGATAGATAGCATTGACTAAAATTAGTGACATAAATGTGTACTAATAACTTATCTTTGAATTTCAAACAATAGAACAGAAATTATTGACTTTAACGTAATCCATACAAACGGCTGAAGTTTGTTTATTTGAACGCGCTAATCTCAGGAACTACTAGTCTAAATTGAAAATTTTTCTTTTGACTAGAGTATTTATCGAGGAAGGCAATAGGCTATAAAACATCGCCCTGTAACTAATACAAGCGAAGATACAGCGAGAAATGTGAAAAGACTGTAAAAAATATTCATCATGGGTTTCCGAGGCGACGTTGCGATAACGGTTCAAGACACACAAAAAATATATATGACAGGAAAAAAAGTCCGCGGGTAATTTTATAAAGATTGCAAAAATCAAATTTGGATGCCCAAAATAACGCGGACGAAGTCGCTGACACAGCTAGTATAGGCATAGAATGTCAATCGTATAATTCGCATTAGTATAAAAATGGTGAGTAAAATCAGCGACGGGCATTTAACAAGCAGTTAATAAAATAACAGTTTGTCCGTTAAACCATAAACGCAAAAGAACAATGCTCTACGACCCTCGTACGTGACGATGAATAATCCGCATTGTCTATGCCCGATTGATGAACTGTCAAAGTGACACTTGAGAATTTTATTGCGTGCGGGCTTGATAATGGCTTGTATCTTTATCCAATCTTATGGGATATTTGTAACAAGTTCTTCTTATGCTAAATCCAACCGCCATATTGATTTTAATCTTTCTGTGTTCTATATTTAAAACTGTAGTTATAAAAATTGCATATAAGAAAAGTCAAAGATCAAAATGTTTTACCCATAACGCTAGTTCAATTTTTACTTGAAAAGGTTAGAATTAATTGTTTAGAGCAACAAGCACGGATAGTTGTGGATGTAAGTATTTTTTCAATTTAAAATAGATTAATTTATATAGAGCCATCATGTGCAAATAACATGTGAAAAATATTAAAGTAAAAAAAAAGTCACCTTAACTTTAATATACACATGGCACTTCTTTTTGTTAGGTCATTAATAATTCACGTTCCATATTACGCAACAGATGTATATTCAGGTAAATATGTGTAAAACGACAATGAAAATCACATAACATTGTAACATGTAATTTGTCACGCCAGATTACGAGGGCGGCCATCTAACATCGACCATTTAAATGTATCACCGAATAATAAATCAGATTTACAACAAAAAAAGGTATCGTACGTGACGCGGAAAGCAACGCCCGTATTACGTATCGATGACAATAAAAAGTAGCGATTTGTCTATGGGCCTTTGCTGACGTTTGTTTTGGCGGGAAACGGAATTCGTACGAGATCTGTGAATGCTAACATGGCTATGTAAAATATTATACTTGTCAATTTAAAATGCCAAGTACGTGTCGGCTAACAAAATAGGCTCATATATATGCGAATTTAAGACAAACAATTTTGCTGTTTGCAAGATTAATATATTGGTCAATGCATTCGCCTAATTTGGCTACATAAAAAACGGTACTAGCGAGTTTATCTTAAAAGTTAGACATATCGTCTTCAATACATAAATATGGTTTCTTGAACAGATTTTGCAGCGTACGCAACGGTAGCCTTCAAAATGAATATTTTTTCCAGTTTGTTCACTTTTCCCATATTTCTTTGTGTGAGTCGCAGCGAAAAAGAAGATTTCTCGATACTGGTCTATTAAGAAAATATTTTTTTTTATTTAAACCAGTACTTCCTGAGATTAGGACGTTCATACAAACAAACTCTTCATAATATCATTGTATGTAGTCATTTCAAAAATGGCAAGAGCGTGCCGGCTTAATAAATAGGCTTATTTAGGTAGCTACTTGAATAAGTTACTATCAGATCCGGCAAACGTTGAAATAATTTTTGTTTGCCAGATTAATATTATCTTGTTACTAGTCTAACAAATAATTGATACACATTAATACAATTACATGCGAGTTAGTTCTATACACTAAACATATTCATAATCTTCAATGCAATACTTACAATAGCTGTGCCAGCGACTTCGTCTGCGAGAATCGTTATTTAGGGCAACCAAATTAGTTTTTGAAACCCCCGTCATCTTTTTAAAATTAAGCGGTTTGCCCGGTTTGGCCCCCCCCCCTCCCCCGTCCCCACGGGTTTTTTTAAAAAAAAATTGCAAAAGGGGGGGGGGGGTTTTTTTAACCAAATAAAAAAAAATTTTTTTTTCCCACCCCTTTTTTTGGGTCCCCCCCACCTTTCCCCCCGCCCCCACCCCCAAACCCCCCGGGGAAAAATTTTTCCCCTTTTTTTTTTTTCCCCCCTTCTTTTTTTTCCCCCCCCTAATACTACAATAACTGCTTAAGCTTTTTTTCTTTAATTCTTAACAAACTCTTTCTTTAAATATTAGTACAGTCATTGAGTTGAGCTGTCAAATTTATGTCCGCCCTTGTCATTTTAAGTTTTGAGCAGAGCCCCGTAGTTTTTTTAATTAATGTTATTAGGTATATATTTAAATAAAACACTCCAGCGACTTCGTCCGACGAGTTAAACTTATAAATGATTTTTAACTTCGGCCCGACGTTTCGGATGCTTTGCAGCAGCCGTGGTCACGGGGAGACTAATATATCGCGTTTTAAACCGTTAAAGTGTTTTATTTAAATGTGTACTACTCGCGTAAACTATAGACAGTAGGTATTTAGGTATATATTTCCAATTAATTTTACTGAAAGACATTTTAAAGTGCTATGGACGTAATAAATACAATGTATGGTCCTTCGAGCCGGATTTGAATCTATGTCTACTGTCTGTCTATTAGTAACATGTAACTTTACTATCTCCGGTAACCTTCGTCAATTAGGTCAAAGCTGAATTAGATCGACAGCACATCTAGCATAGATATTATATGGCTGGGGTATGTCCCTATCATAAGTTGAGGTGAACTCCACGCTTGTCTGTCTACCTCTACTATAAGCGGTAAAAATAAATGATTACTAACTAAGGGATATTTGTAGTTCGTGTGTTTTTGAATAGTCCACCTGAACAATATCACCGCGGGTGCCGATAATGATGCGATTCCCACACAGTGGGACGTTTTGGGGAGCGGTGGGTGGCAGTGGGCGGTGGAGCTATGGGAAAATTATTCGGATCTTTTGAAATTGAATTTCCAAATGCTTAAATAAAACACCTCAACGGTTTAAAACGTGAAAGTGTGAGTTAAACATTTTTAAAATGCGGCCCTATGATTTATGTGCTTTGCTGCAGTCGTGGTCACGGGGTGATCGTTTCAGTGTTTTATTTAAATGTACCTAATGATAATACCTACGAAATCTATTTGGCATTCATTCGGTACATGAATTAATAGTGGTAGTAGATATAAATTTAATTACAATAAAATAATTTTATAATTAAATTTGATTAAAAGTGATGCCAAAAGGGTGTACGGTTATGCTACAACACTGATTTTCAGCCAAACCCTACTGTTTATCAGTTAGACAGCGCCCATCCTAACAGTAACAACGGGTTACTGTGAGATGTATAGTACTCTCGTTAACTACAGACAGTATTTAAGTACAATAATCCAATAAATTTCCAGATCTTGATGATTTTTTTTCTATTACATTTCTTTCTCTCACTAGCGCACCTCCTTTAGTACTTTCTTCCCTTCGCATTTGGTTGCCTGGAAGAGATCGCCGTTTAGCGATAACCGCCCTTTATTTATAAGCTAGTTCGTAAAGTTTTATTCATGTTTTTTTTTATTAATTGTGGTGTTTGAAAATAATAAAGTTATATAAATAAAAATATTTTTTCCCGGGATTTGAACCTGCAATGCGTTGAAGCACAGTCGAATCCTGTTAGATGGTATCGATAGGACAATAACAATGTTACGTTTACAGGTAAGGGCGTGGCTCTGGGCGTCGCTCGCCCCTCCACAGATCATAATTGATCAGCTCCGAGCTGCCGCCCGCCGGCCTATTATAACGAGAATAACGAATCGTTAGACTCGATATTACAGTATTATTCATTTATATCCCTATACGATCTTCCTGTAATATAGAAGGGATTCTTAAATTAAACATTTTTGACGGTTTAAAACACAAAATATTTAAATAAAACACTTTAACGGTTTAAAACGCGATATATTAGTTAAACTTATTTGAAAATCATTTTGAACTTCGGCCCGACGTTTCGGATGCTTTGCAGCAGCCGTGGTCACGGGGAGACACGGCTGCTGCAAAGCATATATCGCGTTTTAAACCGTTAAAGTGTTTTATTTAAATGTGTACTACTCGCGTAAACTATAGACAGTATTTTTTTTACATAAAATATTTTTCTCATGTTATTGCGCCTAATGGCATTATTTAAATTAAAAATCGAATCTTAAACGGGCTCGCTGGTGTAATGGTAACAGTGCATGGCTAATAATAACGGGTTCTGGATTCGATGCCCACCGGGACCGCATGTTTCAAACTTTTCAATTTATAATTTTTTCTGAAACATGTTGGACATTGTCTGGAAATCTGAATATTGAATGGGTGGTATCGATATACCACTCGCATCACAACCCACCGTCCACAAAAAAGCCGTGACGTTACATCGCGTTTAGGTATCAGTCTGTGAATTTCCGAATATCCAAAGCCAAAATAGTATGTTTGTATATATTATTATTTATTTATTTGTTTTGTTTTTTGTATATGTTTAATGGCTGATGTCACCTCCCAACTATCATATTTTTTTCTTTAATAGAATATAGAATTGCAAATTAAGTATTGTAACTTAGCTCTAAGTGTATATAAAACAAGCTGTGCCAGCGACTTCGTCCGCTAAGAGTCCGCTTAAAAGATATAAGACATACCATCGCGCATTTATCTTATTTATTAATTATCATTTATTTACGTCCCTTAAAGAGGAATCATTCTTTTATACATCAGCGTACGCCTCGGTAACTCATAATGTTGAATAATTTTCCCATTTTCTTTCACATTTCTCGCTGCACCTTAGCTTAGTCACAGGACGATGTTTTATAGCCACGAAAATATTTTTTCAATTCGAACCCGTAGTCCCTAGATTATCGCGTGCAAACAAACAAACTCTCCAGCTTTAATATTAGTATAGATCTATGCAATAGATATGAAACGAATGTCATCTAACTACAAATTAAACAACATTTCAAATATATATAACTGGGCCGGCTGTAGCTTAATGTTTAGATGTGTTGCCTGCATTTGTTTAGTCCGAATCAGCGACAAAACAGGGGAAGTCTAATCGACTACCAGTGCCAGTAAAGAAAACCGATACAGACTTGTGTTCGCCCCATGCCCTATTGAGGGAATTTCACTTATAGAAGTCGACAAGTGGAAATATAAATACTTATTTCATTATGATGCATTCCCGAGAATCGAACTTTCGACTATTAGTTATGAGTAAATATATAATTATAACGAGTATTTATAATGAGAAAAAAATATCAACTCCTGTCTCTAGTTTACGCCGAGTAATACACAATTAAATAAAACACTTTAACGGTTTAAAACGCGATATATAAGTTAAACTTATTTAAAAATTATTTTTAACTAAGGCCAGACGTTTCGGATGCTTTGCAGCAGCCATGGTCACGGGGAGACGGTGTCTCCACTCTCCAACAAGTTTAACTAATATATCGCGTTTTAAACTGGTAAAGTGTTTTATTTAAATATCAACTCCTTGTAACCTAGTAGTAGTCAGAAAAATTATAAACCCGACAGGGATAACACCCACGACCCGTTGATCCCTATAATATACAGTCATAACCTACAATGTAGCAGTTAAACGTACGCGCCGATTTTTGCACAAGCCCGCTAAATGCTGTTAAACCAATTCGGTCAGAGATTAACGTTATCCCATCGCATTATTGCATTTGCGTTGTATTTGTTCGGCGCACGCGCAGCCTCGAGTGCTGCCATTTGTGGTAATTTTTAAACAAACACCAACCCTGCTTGTGGGATTTACTTTCAATTTTAACTGTTAAAGTAAGAGTAAAAGTCTTGTTGAGTACTAGGTGTCTATACTAATATATAAAACTGAAGAGTTTGTTTGTTCGTATGTTTAAACACGCTAATCTCACGAAAAAAAAATATTTTTGTGTTGGTTAAATTTATCGAAAAATGCTATTAAACATCGCCCTGTGGCTAATACAAGCGAGAAATGTGAAAAAATTGGAAAAATCATTCATCATTATGGGTTTCCGAGGCGAGAACGGTTCAAGATACCTAAAAAATATGTACGAAAGAAAGATTCCTCAATACATGATGTAAAAAAAGTCCACAACGCTATATCGACGGACGAAGGAAGGACAAAGGACGCGACCGACGTCGTGGGTAAAAGCTTAAGTTTATAAAGATTGTTAGTTCATTTAAAGAGGTTTCATTCTTTCATACATATTTTGGTTTCTTGAACTGTTTTCGCAGCGCACTGAACGGATACTCTCAACGATAAGTAATTGCTCATGTTTTTTCCACATTTTCTTCTCTAGAAGGTCGTAGTCTGATCTTTTTTAGCCTAGAGCCTCCCCCGATAAATAATGTCTATTCCTACACAAAAAAACATTTTCGATTCCGACTAGAATTGTATGACATTAGCGCGTCCAAACGAACTCTTCAGTTTTAGATAACGTATACAACTTGCATACATGATTTCACCATAATTCTGTGATAATAGGACGATAACAGAAACTCGTTTATATATAAATACGATTTGTGCCAAGATCGTTAGCACCAAGAAGGTTGGCCAGGACTCCAAGTCAAAACAGTATCGAATTGCGACTGTAAATTTTTTTTAAACAAACCTTTGTTCCGCGCAGCTCGCCCTTCGACATTCCATTTTTGAATTATTGTTTTTGTTCTTTGTTTAAATGGTGACCGTTAATAATCGTGCGTCATTTGAAATTTTATTACGAACGAAGTACCGCCATATACTTTTTAAAACTACCTTTACGCCGTGGTTTTATCTGCCTTTTATTAGATACTAGCTGATTCGGAAAACATTGTTTTTTGTTTGCAGGATAAATGTTATTATTTTGATACAACTCTAATAGATATGGGTCTTGTGAGTTAATCTTAAAAGATAGACATACTGTCGCGAACAAAAATAATTTTTCAATTCGAACCAATAGTTCCTTAACCGCGTTTAAACAAGCAAAGAAACCAAACTCTTCAGCCTATTAGTACAAATTAAAATAGTGTTTATTTATCTCATAGTAAGTGGTTTAGTAGTTAAAAGAACTATAAAGTAACATTTTTTCCCTTGTAGGTACTGTCTTTCAAATAAGCAATTTTGTTCTTGTCTCCCAAGGTAGGTACTTATATCCTAATGTATGGCTAATAATCACGGGTTCGATTTCGACCGGGTCCAATATACCTACATAATTCTAATAATTTAAATTAAATGACGGTTTAAAACGCGATATGTATTAGTTAAATTGTTTTAACTACGGCCCGACGTTTCGGATGCTTTGCAGCAGCCGTGGTCACGGGGAGGCGGCCCAAAACTTATCTAAATGTGTATCTACTACTCGCGCGAAGTTTTTCTTATTTTTATTTTTTATGGTGGTAGAATATAATTTCTGTCTGGAAGCATCGTCCACAGTTGAAAAAGCCGTGAAGTTTAATCGCGCTTCAGTCGGTGGATTACCGAATATCGAAAGTAAAAGTAGGTCGATGGTCGACTGTTTAGATGTTATATAGGCTAAGTTGTCACACCTAACATCAAGTGAACATTAAACTCGTCTGTTCCTCTATCATAAAACATGTATAGATTTAAATAAAACACTCTTAGGCCCCCCCTTTTCGGTTCTTTTCCCCCCCCCCGGGGGGGGGGGAAAAAAAAAATTTTTATTTTTTTTTTCCCCCCCCCCCCCCCCCCCCCCCCCCCCCCCCCCCCCCCCCCCCCCCCCCCCCTTTTTTTTTAAAAAAAATTTTAACGGTTTAAAACGCGAAATATATTAGTTTATTTACAATGTAGTTTAACGGGGACAACCTTCAGATGAGCCTAAATGTTTTTAAACACCGGAACAGCTGCCTTTTCACCATTCGCAAGTTTGCACTAGAAACACAATACTGTAATTTTATCGCGCGTAAAATTGAAGCACTCGGGGACCCTTACCTTAAAAAAGCATCAATTAAATTGACAAACAGCTAAAACGCAACGCAAACAGATCCCTAGGTACCCTTCGGAAGATAGGGCACGTCTGGTCCCGCATCCCCATTGGTCCGTCGTCTCGCCAGCCACCCTCGCGTCGGCCAATCGGCGTCGAGCCTTCACACCCCAGCCAATGACGCGGCGTTCCAATTTTAAAGTGAAAAACGAAATGAACATTTTGGATTGATCTTGAATTACAATGGATTCTTGTTTGACGAGATTATGGTAGAGTGGATTTGATTTTTTTTTGGGACAGAGCATGGGTTTTACTGGGTCGTAGCTCAAAATACAAACATATAACAATTAAAAACGACAAGTTAAAAAAATTTACGACTCGGACAGGACTTGAGACCGCAACGTTCAGTGCTGTAGCTCTATTTAATTCTTCTAATTTAATTTAATTTAAATACTGTCTATAGTTTACGCGTGTAGTACACATTAAAATAAAACACTTTAACAGTTTAAAACGCGATATATTAGTTCAACATATTTAAAAATGTCTCCCCGTGACCACGGCTGCTGCAAAGCATCCGAAACGTCGGGCCGAAGTTCAAATATTCGAAATCATTTTCAAATAAGTTTAACTAATATATCGCGTAAATACTATCTATAGTTTATAATATATCGCGTTTTAAACCGTTAAAGTGTTTTATTTAAATTAATTTAATGTGTGAAAATTTTCAATCATAGGTAAGATGCGTTATCGACCTAAGTATTTTGGCTTTCGATATTCGGAATAGGCGACTGAAACAGAAAAGCGATTAAAACTGCACGGCTTTTTCGTTATTCCTGCCACCCCTTTTAATATCCAGACAATATCCAAAATGTTTCAGAAAAATTATAAATTGATTAGAACCATATGGGATCCGGTTGGTTGGCTATAACCCGTTGATTATTATCCATACATTGCTATCACTGACCGTCCAAAATGTAGATATTATTTTAGATAAATGTGCTAAGTGGTAGTGAGAGAGTAGGGCGTGAAACTAGGGATTCTATTCCCGATTATGTCCTTTATAATGAGAAAGAAAGAAAACAATTATTTCCCATAAATTTTTCACATTATCTAAATATTCACCAATTGAATTTCACTTAAAAACATAATTTAATCGTAGCGAACAATGATTCCGTAGATTTTAAAAGGCAAAAGCTTTCAGCAAAGTACCTAGTGTACAAGGTTGCGCTTATTTTCAGATTCAATTGATTGATTGCTAATCCTAGGAACTATGGTTCGAATTGATTATCTTTGTGTTAGTTAGAGAATTTGTTGAGGAAGCCTTTAGGCTAAATCAGGCCGCAACTAATAAGAGCGAAGGAACAGTGGGGAAATATGATAAAACCGAATAAACCGGAAAAATGGGCCGCCCCAAGGGGAAAAACTTTGACGGCTTCCGTCGCGGGAACAGGTTTAAGATACCCAAACGATATTTTAAAAATAATGATTAAATAGCTCTTAAAGAACACTAACAACCACGCACTAATTAGTTTAACTCGTACATTTCGCGTTTTACCTATATCGTTGAAAGTATTTTATTTATTCATAAACCATTATTTTATGTTTAACTAAACTTTCTTAATTATATGAAAGGACTGCCAATTTATTTCAAATATGGTTTGTATTTTTATCATGAGAAAAAAAAATAAAGATATAGTAGCCATTTTGTTTTAGGTAACTTTAGGCAGTTATATAGAAAGATATCAAAGTCCTTCTTTTTCATATAATATACCTATATATGTTTGCGCGTATACATGAATACTTACGTAAATTTAATGATTTCTTTAGACTTACACACAGACCGAATATAATATGTATGCTTAACCTATACATTTTTTTTTAATTTTAATTTAAACAATAAAAAATAGTTATTTAGCAAGTAATCTTATTTATTAATAGTGGAATAAATAAAAGTAGGTAATTTTATTTATCGCATCAAACTTTATAAGTGTCAGCGATGTGTGTTTGACTTATAACATTACCTTATAAGAATCCGATAAGTGGAGGGCACGACCAAATAAAAACATCACCATACATTTTCTCGACACAACACTAACGATTGTAAAAATGTATCACTAATTTCACAATATTCATAATACACATTAAATTATTTTACACCGCACAACACAATTCGAAATTCAAAATTGGCGCTCAAATTAAATTTATTCTCTTTTAATTGTCTGTGACCTCTTAACTTTTTTAATGGCCAGTGTGCTCTATCAATATAATGAACCATAGAGTATCAATTAATTTGTAGCGTGCGTTGTCATTACGAGTTCGCGCCGCACTGAATCTGTCCCGCCCACGTTCCAGAGGGATTATGGGGGAAGGGGGCGACTGACTGAGGTGTGCGATAGCGTATTTGCTATTTATATTAACATTTTTTAAATGATAAAGGAGGACCGAGCATGTGGTTCACTAGATAGTAGGTGACCTACCCTAGCCATATAACATCTTTAGATATTTGGATATTTTGTCTATGGCTTTAGATATTCGGAAATCCACATATTGAATCGAAAACGCGATTAAACGAGACGCCTTTTTCATCTGTGGGCGTTGGTTCGTGACCCGGACGTGAAAACGATATTCCTACCACCCATTCAATATCCAAATTCAGACGAATTTCAACATGTTTCAGAATGTTGATGATCTTGATTTTCAAAAATGTTGGACCCGGTGGGTATTGGATCCACGACCCTTTGATTAGTTACATTGCTACCATTACACCAATGAGACCGTTCAAACGTTCGATTGATTGTTTAATTTATGATTACACATAAATTATCATTTATGTAAAAGTTTTTCAGTTTCAACGATCTGAAACAAAGTAGTGTAGGTAGGTTATTGCTTTTTGCTATCAGTACTAATAATAAAACTTGGTCGGTAATTTTTACATTATTTATCAAATTCCTAAAAAACGTCTAGGTTAGCGTGTACGCTAATTTTGGAAAATACTCAAATAAAAACAAATATCGAAATAGAAAAATTTTATGACACTGAGCTACAGTGTCCGAAAATATTGTCGTTCGTTAGTCATAAGGTAGTGTGACATCAAAATTTGTGTACCTTTTTTATTTAAGACTTACATTTGTATATCTATCAGACATGAGAAAAATATTAATATAAATACTTTTTCATTATACTAATATTTAATCCAAAGAGTTTGTTTGTTTGAAGGTGCTTATTAAAGAAACTATTAGTTTAAATGGATGCATACTTTAGTTAGAATAGACTATTTATCGAGGAAGGCTATATAACATCACACTACGACCTATAAGAGACAAATTGGAAAAATGTTAAAAAAAGGGGGAAAACGCTTCAGAAAACAAGAAAAAAAGTTTCAAAAAATTTTCATGACAGGTTTTTTTTTAAAGTAACTCACAAAATCCGTTTTTTGGTAATTAAATTCGAACAAAATTAATGCGTAATACCATTTACGTCTTCTTTACGGCTTAACATAATAATATTAGTCTTTATTATAATAACTATTCTACGCGAACGAAGTCACGGGCAGAGGGAAGAGTAAGTATAATTAAATGAGTCTACTAAGATACGGTGAAATAAATAATAAATCAAACATACCGCAAGACAGAAAAGAGTTTTAAAACTGCAATTGCCACCTTAACAAAAAAGGTTTAAAACTATTGCAGCGAACTGGCCGTAAATAAAAAAAAAACAGAGCGTCGAGGGAAACCGGTTTTTAAAAAGCGAACGTCATTTGCATCTGACGTTTGGCTTTTCCCGCCTCCGCGGCACTCCGCGGCGATTGGACACGCTCCGGCCAATAGATTCGTGAATTCGTAATTTAAAACGCGATTAACTTTGAATTACGTAGCTCCATAGATATACATTCTGGCTTGTTTATAATTTAAAAGGGGATTGCTCATTTTCAATAACGATCTAGGCCAAAAACGGACAAGACAAATAGACTTGCTTATGTATTTCGGTTTAAATAAATTATTCATAATTTTGATTAAGAGATGAGTTTTACGAAAATAATATTTATTTATTTATAATATCATTACTTAAAATATCGTGAGCCAACAATGTTAGTAACTTTAATTACAGCAATTAAATACTGTCTGTATTAAATATGTAATACTCGTGTAAGCTACGCGAGTATTACACATTGAAATAAAACACTTTAACGGTCTCCCCGTGACCACGGCTGTTGCAAAGCTGCTGAAACATCGGGCCGTAGTAAAAAATAATTTTCAAACAAGTTTAACTAAAATATATGTTTTAAGCCGTTAGTGTTTTATTTAAATACAGAAATGAAAGTAATAAATAAGTACTTGCTTAATATTATAATTTAAAATAAGTTTACAACTAAAAACTACATACTATGTATTGCATAATATCTAAGATAAGTAATAATTAGGTTAAACTTTATATATATTATATATTAAGAGAAACTAAACTTATAAAGAACTAAAAATTTGAATAAAAAAAAACAAAGAAATATAAAACCCGAAGCATAAAATTAATTTATCCTATAAATTACGTGATATTTCATGCAACAGTCGTTTTATGGGAACGAAACATTCACTGGGATCTACACTAATATTTGAATCAGAAGAGTTCGTTTGTTTCTTTGTTCGCGCTAATCTTAAAAACTACATTTTCATTGGTTGGAATTAAAAAGAAATCTCTTTAAATGATCCAAAACACGCCCGCGACACTATAGGTTTTTACATGAACTCGCAAGAACACGGGACGCGCCCGACGTCGCGAGTAATGCTTAAATTTGTAAAGATGAAAACGAGTTTTGCAAAAACAAATTTGGATGCCCAAAGTTATTCTACGCGGACGGAGTCGATGACACAGCTTACGACTAGGCGACAGGTTTAAAACCGTTTCATTCACATGCACAAAGCTTACACAACCTACACCACAAATGGACCGCTTATTTCATTTAGAATAAATGTACAATTTTTAATAGATAACTTCGGCCCGACGTTTTGGATGCTTTGCAGCAGCCGTGGTCACAGGGAGACTAATTAAGTTAAAAATTATTTCCAAATAAGTTTAACTAATATATCGCGTTTTAAACCGTTAAAGTGTTTTATTTAAATGTGTACTACTCGCGTAAACTATAGACAGTATTTAGATAATTATATTTTTACATAGGTAGAAAAATGTGGACATCGAACCTATACGCGTCATTTGTAAGCCACACTTACATAACTATATTATAGGCCAACGAAAGCGACAAATAACAGACATCTTAGAAAATCGAATAATCGAAATACGATTAAAAAAAATACGCCTCGAGCAGGACTTGAACCGGCATCGTCAGCGTCCCATGCTGTTGCCAACCAATTGAGCTACCGACGACGAACGACGTATAGGACTCCATTACGTGCAATAACATGTGAAAATATTAAACTTTTCATCGTATTAATAAATAAAAATCTGCTCCATTCGAAATAATATCGCCACGTGCCCGTTTTAATGAGTAGGGTCGTTTTCGCGAAGACAGAATTCTATATTGGCTTTGTTTTATATTTGGCAGGCGACGTCGCCTACCTCCCAGTGTTTGTTAATTGATCCAATTCAATCTTTTGCAGGGCGGAACCCTACACCGAAAAAACAGGATCCATTATCCTCGACCGATTTAGGTAGCTACAATCACTTAACTGATGTCTGTAGTTTACGCGAATAGTACACATTAAAATAAAACACTTAGCGGTATTTTTTTAGTTACTTTATTTTTAAACTACGGCCTGACATTTTGGATGCTTTGCAACCAAGTCTTGGTCACGTAAAATAAAAATAAGAACATATATATTTCGCGTTTAAACGTTTAATAGTGTTTTTTTTTATGTGTATTACTCGCGTCAAGTAGGTACAGACAATACCGTAAAATTGAACAGACTTTGTGCTGCTATAACAGCAAATACTAAGAACTAATAATAAAATTAATGTTTTAGACAGTCTTGTAGGTATATTAAAAATGACTTTACTTTGTTTAATCTCTATAACTGGTGAAAGATTTGGCAATTTAAAATGAAAATACCATATTGTTAATTACATAATTAACTTTAATAAAAAAATAAGTACAGGTTTTTACGTTAGTAATTAAAATAACATGACAAAATCTTTATAGACAGTTTTATGAGCAAATTTGAACTTAGTTATAATTAAGTATATGTAATATTGATTTGAAAGATTTGTCATTTATAGAAAACATGAAATTCAATTTTTTCATCGTTTTCTGTTAGTAAAAAGGTTTCATATCACCACAGTAATGGTACGGAACATGGAGCAAAGTTCGTCTTGAACTTGTACGATTTAAATACTGTCTGTAGTCTACACATTTTTTACGATTTAATTGAAAGTATTTTAATTAACAACTGAAAAACTTTATCATAATTTTGTGTTTGCAAATTACACTTAAGTACATTATCTAATGTAATTATAATCTATCAAAGCTGAGCATAATATCTACTTATTATGTAAATAGTTTATATTATCCCTTAATTATATCTTAAATTGTTTTAATTTTGATGTTTCCGAACATGACACATCAGAAACTAGTAAGTTTTTTTCATAGTCACGACATTTAATTTCAGTAAAGCGCCATCTCTTGTAATGCAATGTAAAATTACTTTATTGATATTAGCGTCATCTATTGCATATAAGAATAATCTGAACAACCTTATTTTCTACGGTATCTTAAGGATACTTTTATATACTAGGTAGCGCTGTTCACAATTAACTTAAAACTATTTTTGTGTTTTATAAATGCATGTAAATATTGTTTTTTTTTTACTTTTTTTATATTTTCAGGTGTGCTTTATTGTAACACCGTTATAAAAAGTAACATTTTATTTGGCCCCTTCAAAATGACAATATGACATATTATAAAATGTTCACAATAAAACAACACATTTTCACATTTCTTTATTCCCTTATCATCTTATGTACAAAGTATCTTAACATCAAGTTTATGATAAATCTACTTATAAAAAACATTTCGTGTCACTTGTAGAACAATCGAAAATACTTTGTGCCAATTTTTAGAAAAGTTATCAAGTCAATTGTTTGCATAAAAAGCCTTGCATATAAAGATTACACCATTCACTTCCTTGATGATAGTTCAATAGTGCTTTCCGAAAATCTTACACATACGTAGCTGGCTTTACAAATTTTCCATATCTTATAACTTCATTATATCTAGAAAGCTAACTTCTTCATTAGTAGATACATATGCTGATCGACTTCAAAGCCATGCAAATTATTTGCGTCTCCTTGTAACCTCATGAGGAGACCACCAAAGGAGACATACGCTGATAACCGAGACGCTGGTTCCATGCCTGCTTCATCACCATCTATCCTGAAATTATGATTTTTTTTATTAGACTAGGTTGTATAAATTAAGACATTTCTATGGTGTATGACCGTGTCTGTAGCCATATGGATAAACATGTTGCTTGGCAGTTCAATGTGAGAAGTCCTGGGTTCAAAACCCAGGAAACCAATAAATTGTCTCAGTCTGGTACAGGAGTCTAATCAACTAGTTGCCTGTAAATAAAACCCATTAGTGAAATAGACAGAAAATAGTGGTCACCCCATGCTCTGCAGTGGGGAAAACCAGATTTCTATCTCATATATTCACATACATAAGGTTGTGTGTTAATATTATTGATAGATTATATAGATATGTCTGTAGTTAATTAGAATTCTGTTTTGTCATTTATCACGGTTAAGAATGATAGAAACGATTTAAGTCTGAGCTTTACAAGGCCCGAATATTGTTATTACAGGCACTAAATGTTCTAGCTGAACTAGCTGTGCCAGCTACTTCATCCGCGAGAATCGTAATGATGACTAATTTTCCCATTCTTTCACAGTTCTTGCTGTATCTTCGCTTGTATCAGTCACAGGGCGATGTTTTATAGCCTATAGCCTATCTCGATAAATGCTCTAACCAAAACAAAAAGGTTTTTTCAATTCGAACATGTAGTTCCTAAGAATACCGCGTTCAAACAAACAAACTCTTCAGCTTTATATATAGTATAGATTAAAGTTTTTAAATGGAATATTTTGATCCATTCCCAATGAAAGATTCGATCTCGAAATATAAGTATTTAAACAAATGTTATTGTGGCAAAACTACTGAAAAAATGTCTAATGTTTAATGCAATTGTTTGTATAAATTGAAAACATGTGAACTAACCTATAAACTTTGCCGTACATAACATATTCAAAACTGTCGGCACGGTTTCCCTCCGTTTCTAATGGGTTCCATTCACCACCATCAGGATAGCCATTCTCCCGTAGGGTCGTTGCTAATACCAATCGAAACTTATCACCGAGTTCCATGGGGTAGATCCAAGAATTTATATCCAAAATAAGGTCCATTTTAAACGATTCCGATTCGCAATGCAATCGACTCACTCGGTCGAATTTCTTTCCTTCTGGGTCCATGTCTTTAACATTAAATATATCTTCAAATAAAACACCTGCCATTGTGGCGGAATTAAATGAAAATTTCTTGTTTAACTCAACTCACAATCTGTAAACAACAAAAGCAAGCTAAAGCACAGATTACGTATTACATGTCAATGTCAAAGACAGTATTTTAGTAATTCAGACCACAGACATAACTATTATTATCTATGGTTAAACAGATTATGAATGAAAGGCTGTAGACAATAGCCATTAGCAGACGAGCAAAGCCGAACACGGGTTATATTTTAAAGTTCAGCCCAAGTTTTTAAATGATAATAAATTTAAGTTCACAAATTTAATGAAAATAAAAAAGATGATTAAATGTTTGTAACTTTTAATGTCCTTAGATTAAAAACATACTGTATTAACTATAAACAATAGATTTTTGCTTATTTCTTAAGTCTAAGAAAACCTATGGTTTTATTTCGAGAACTATTTAAAGTAAAATACACAAATTATACGGGAAAAGGTTCATTGGCACAATGATAAACATCTGTCTTAGTTTAGTGGTTAAAGATTTTCCCAACTTATATCCTAAAATGAGGTTACTTTTGATAACGAAAAAAATTTCTAGTTATCATGATCAGAGGTGACAAAAGGAATGCCATATTTAAAAGTCATAATCTAAACATTGCATTCTCATCCAGAGCAATAATCAGGCATTATCGTTAGTGATATTCACAGAATAGTAAAAAAAATATATTCCACAGATAAACATTCATATACACCTATTTGTTAAATCTAAATCACTCATCCTGTCGCTCCTGTTCTTTGTCCTTCTTCTTCTTTTTCTTTTTTTCCTTCCTCACTGAGTCGTCTGCTGCTTCAACTGTTGTATCCGCATCTACTGTTGTATTGGCATCAGCCTCGCCTTCTTGGTCTTTTTTCTTTTTCTTCTTCTTCTTCTCTGCTTTTATTTCTGTAGAATCGTCTGGATTCTCTGCATTAGCTGTGCTTGCTGTTCTCTTTCTGTTCACATCCTCGATTTCGGTGCTGCCATTTTCATCTTTTTTATTGTAATTTACATAACTGTTTAACCATTCTTTAGGAGTGTTCTCATTTGGTTTGCCAAATTTGTCTAACTTTCCTTGTTGGATGAGCATTTTCTTCTGAGATGCTTTCGGTCCAAGACCCCATTTGCGAGGATATGTATCTCTTTCCATGATGACTCTTTTTAATTTAGCTGCCACACCATGATCACATGAGGCAATCGTTGATGTGGTCATTAAGGCAATGGCTAGAGCTACAGCTTCTCCCTTAGTCGTAACAATTACAATCTCCTGATCAATTTCTATTCCATCTTCGTATCTTAGAATACCAGGAATTAAGACCTTTGCACCATAACATACAGCATTCACTGCACTGTCCTTAATAAAAATCCGTTTGTGTGCAACTAATAATCCTTCTAGTGGGTTTATTACTCTTCGGAGGTAGGTTTCATCTTTATGGTTCTCGTACGCCCACTGAGCATCTAATATATCATGCATGGTTACCATACCTTCCTTCTCACCCTGGATGCCAGAACGCACTCTCCTTAGCTCTATCATTTGGCCACCTACACCAAGCATTAATCCTAAGTGTACACACATGGTACGGATATAAGAACCAGCCTCACAGCTCACCCAGAAAACACCAATGTTTCGTTCTTGATCATAGTCTAGTAGTTTACTCTCGTACACAGTACGAACACGGAGCTGACGTTTCACAGCAGATATTAAGGGTGGTCGTTGGAATAATGCACCTCGCAACTTCTCAAGACCTTGAGTAACTTTCTTAATACTCTCGACTGCAGAATGCAGATTGAAGACAGCAACATACTCCTTTCCGGCATTCTGTTGAGATTTGACTAAACGTGTAGCTCTATCGACACAGACTATTAGGCAACCTGTGACCTTAGGATCCAAGGTACCCGAATGACCAGTTTTCTCCACCTTCAAAATACGTTTAATCCATGACACGACTTCGTGCGAGCTGGGATTGCTGGGTTTGTCGACGTTTATAAAACCAGATTTGACGTACTCCGCGATCGGGCGTTTCAGTGGCGAATGGCCGAATGGCAGCGGCGTGTAGTGGTTAGTTCTCACGTTGAGACGATCAAAGTTCTTCAACAACAAAGGCCAAAACGCTGTGTCGAGCTTTGATACACTTTCCGAGGGCTCTATTTTGAAATCATTGATCTTCTGAAACGTGCCTAGTGTGACACTGCCCTTGTTTTTCTTCTTTTTCTTCTCCGAAAACACCTCGGTACCCGGCTGCGCAACTTCCGTCATAATGTATTACAATACTTATAAGCGCGTTTATTATGTAATTTTAAGAACAAATTAATGTTTATTTCACTGATTTTATTATGAATACTTGTTTAAAAATGTGTAGTCTATAGCAATAACTAACACGTGCAAAACACGCGAGGTTAGCTTCGTTCCGTGTTATGTTTGACGGCCATGCTATCTTTAGATTCAATTGTCAGTTGTGATGCTGACATAACATAGGAACCCACAGATAAACAACACTTCAAACTTTTTACCAAACTGTTTGAATTATACGTAGTACATAATTCCATTAAAACATTTAAATTTATTTAAAAACATACATAAAAAGAAAAGATCATAAATCTAAAAGTTAAATTAATTTATTTCAAAATATAATGTTTACTTATTAATTATACTTGATATGTACTGCCAAGTGTCAAATCAAAAGTGATTGACAAATGACAATATCTGTAGAAAAAAAAAGTAAACATTGTTATTTGTATCGTTGTCTTAACATGGATTTTTCTTCTTAATACCAATTTTTTCAAGGCATGTAAATATCATGTCGCAAATCTGGGAGCAGGAATCCGATGATTTGCACGAATGTCTTCTTCAGGGCCAAGTTTGCATACTTTGTTGGAAGAAGAATGTCTTGAAGCTTGAAAGCGTGGAAGACGTTAAGCAGAAGATACAGGTGTGTCTCGACGTGGAGTTACCTGAAGATATACCGGTTGTGCTCTGCGAATCGTGTGAAAATTATATTGACAAGTTCTATGAATTCAAGAAAACCTCTCAACACTCGCTCAAAAGGGTTTGTGAGTTATTGGACAGGCCTATCAAAACAGAAACGAGTGTTACCGATGATATTATATTATTCGAAGTAGAAGATGAGAATTCAGATGCAACGAACACCGACTACATGGACCCTACCCCTGAACTCGTAAAACGTAAACGGAAACGTTCAAATACTTGGTGCATATATTGCTTAGTTGATTTAATAACCACAGAGAATTTCATAAAACACAGAGAACAATTGCATGGTATAATAAACAACCAATACAAATGTTATGGCTGTGATAAGTTTTACTCAAGTCGGAAACGTGTTATATACCATGAGAGATACTATTGTCAGGCCCTAAGGAACGGTTACAAGTGCCCATTGTGTGAAATAGTCTTGGCGGGAAGACGAATTCTTGAATTGCACCTAAAAAGACATAAATTCAATGTGCAAATAAAAGAGAAAGATATATTTCAGTGTGATTATTGCAACAGGGTGTTTAGTAAACAGGAAAATCTTATTAATCATATTAAAAAACATATAAATAAACCCAAGTTTATATGTGAGGTAAGTACAAGAGTTTGGAAATATAAAAACACAATGATAAGCATAAGAAGAAAGTCTAAACTGCCTCTGTACATCAATGTTGAATTTGTTGCCCAACATAATGTTAAGACATGTTCACAACATTTGATTGTATTCACTATAGTAGTCTAATGAACTACTTGAACATAAAATCAAAAACTGCATTACCCATCCCTAGCACTGGTCACCCCATCCCTAGCAAAGGGAAACATGGTCTCAGATTTAAGCCTACAGCCTGTTATATTTAAATACTGTAGTAACAGATTACCCTACCAAAGAGTTGTACCCGAGACATTGTGGTCTACAATCACGTGCACTTATCTCTAGACTAAAACAAGCAATAATTCAGACCTACGCCAACTCAAACTGAACTCTTTCCTAAAATGAAGAATAGGGGGCGATGTACTTAGTAGTATCTCATTGGTTTTAGATATGTGGTCGAGCGTTCACACGTGGAGATTATTTACACAAACACAAGTCTATACACACCGGGTTGAAGAAATACTGCTGTCCGCTGTGTGACTACAGAACAGTACAGAAGTCAGCGCTGAATTGTCATATAAGGTAAAGATATATACACAAATTTATCTGTCTGTTTTATTCATGACATTAAACTAACTATCAATAAATACAGCCCTTTGATTATTAGCCAATATATACATTAAAATGTGTATTTTTAGAGATTTAAAATTTACAGAAACTAATTGTTTTTGTTGCTAAAACAGCTCCTCTCATACAAACAACATCATTCTCTCATTGTAATCATCAATAAATGGTAAAAGATAGTTGAACTAAAAAAAGTTATAATATAAAATTAATGTATCATAACATCCTGTTTTTGACTGCTTATACTTAAAAAATCTATTTGGTCAAAAATTCATTACTATACAATAAAATAAGACCATTTAACAAAATATAATTGTTTATCTATTTTGTCCACAGGACACACACAGGTGAACGTCCTTACAGTTGTGATAAGTGTTCATACACTACAACGTCAAGCGGTAACCTAAGGGGGCATATGCAGACCCATTCGGAAATTAAGCTATTCGATGTGGGTAATATAAAATGCAAATGTTTATTTAATTGTTATTGTTGGGCCCATTGGCCCAAGTTATATATATTACTTACATAGTGAAATTTCATTTCCCCTCGTGGGGCATGAAAGTAGTTGATCAGACTTCTTTGCTATTTATCATTTTCGTCGGGCAATTATGTCATGGGGACTGTGGTAAATCGTATAGCCGACCAGAACCACTAAACACACCACCGGCCCTCTACAGTGGTCTAAGGGAGCCCTGGAAACACGTTTGTACAACTCCAAAGCGTGCTATTTATCCTGCCTTACCTATCGATCTATTTATTGTTTCCCCGGGATTCGATCCCAGTACCTCACGTGCATAACGTAACGCTAAAACACGTTTCAACATTTCGTTAAAGAGACGGTTCCTATATAAATTTGCAATAAATTGTTCAAAAATACTATAATTTGTTAAGTTTACTTTACGATAATCTACTTCCTTTCAGTGTCAAGTGTGCGACAAGAAGTTCGGTTATAAGAAGAGTCTAGAATATCACATGTCATCTGCGCACGCGTCGCAGGACTACTCGTGCAAATGTGGCGCCACCTACAAGTCGAACAGCTCGTTGCGGCGTCACCGGCGTGTGAAACACTGTGAAAATGGGGATGATATAAATAAATAATATATTTACTTCCAAACATAACATTCCCACAAGGGAGGGGGAAGTTCAGATTGATTTCAAGGATTGTCTGGTATGGATGGTGAATGACTTGGACGGTATTTCGACGCGTTTCTACCACCATTAAATGCCCCAATTTTCTACACTCTACAATGTTTTACCTTTGTAGAACTTATATTGGCTTTATAATTTTTTTATTGTTGTTACGTGCATTAGTACATGATGGCATACTACAATATCTATTTGAATTGTAAAGAATCGATGACACTGAACGGCATTCACAGCGGGCTGTGCTGCCGCTCTAATAGTACGAACGTGTCAGAAGATAATCAAATTTGAAAACTGTTATTTTTCACATGATGGCATTATATAAATTAAGTCTCGATTTAAATAAAACACTTTAACGGTTTAAAACGCGATATATTAGTTAAACTTATTTGGAAATGATTTTAACTTCGGCCCGACGTTTCGGATGCTTTGCAGCAGCCGTGGTCACGGGGAGACACATCATTTCCAAATAAGTTTAACTAATATATCGCGTTTTAAACCGTTCAAGTGTTTTATTTAAATGTGTACTACTCGCGTAAACTATAGATTATAGACAGTATTTAAGTCTCTATTGAAAAAAAAAAACACGACACGGTAGTAAAGTAAATAGTTTTTTTTTTTTAATTTCTTTTATAACGTGTCGGACCCCGTGGGAGTCGAACCCACACATGACTACATGCCACCATAGTTTGTATTGTTTGAAATTTTAGTGAAAATGAGAATATGAAATAAATGTTTTATTAATCGCTGGTTGTTTATTTTTAACTGGAAAATGAAATAGGCAACATTAAACAGAACTAGAATACTTACATATATTTAATTTCACTTTAGTTTTAAATAAAACAGTTTCAAACGCAAAATGTAAGGTAACTTATACATTCCTTGTTTTGAATTGTTAAATATGTGCACCTCCCGTAAACTCCCGGCAGTACTTCTCTAATGTTTCTTTTCCTTTTTTATTACGATAGACAAGTTTGAGATTAACTTAATGGAAGGAAAAACAGTCTGCCCTTTTTGGCTGTATACAATCCACAGACAAAACGATTAGACTTCACGTCTTTCTTCATCTGTAGTTTTCTGTTAAAATTTGTTGAAGACTGGTCTTTATATTGTAGGAGTTTGAGAGACCATCCATAGCAACATTGCAGATTGGGGAGAACTTGAACATCACAAAAGTCTGATCAATGTGTGTGTCAGCAGTCGATCAGCAAGACAAGGTTGAAATTACATTGCGCGAGAGGTGCACCTAACACCACCGACACGAAAATAATTTTCCAATTCGAACCAGTAGTTCCTGAGGTTAGCGCGTTCAGACAAACAAACACTTTTGATGTATATATTAACGCAATGCAACGCCAAGTTAAAATCAAACCAGAAAGCAGATATTTTTCGTTTATTTTACTTAAGTACATAGACACATCTACACAATCACATTCTAGTATTGTCACAACAGGAACTTCAGAGATTATACTAATACTATTTATATCTTATAACTAACAGTCCCACAGCTGGGACTAAACCCAATTTAAGCCTAAATCAACTACTATTACGCTTAAGAGGGTTTACGAGGCCGCTAGAGGCAGAGTAGCCTAACCGCAATTTTATGACTTGAGTTACTTATTTATATTTTCATAATCTAAAAATGTTTCCTCTTTATTGAAATTTATGTTTTTTGTTATTAGGCCACTCTGGCTCTAGCAGTCTCATATATAAGTTACGACGCTGGCCCAATGCGTTTGGCAGACGACAGGACAGGTCGAACTTTTTGTTCTAGATTCCTCAAAGACTTCATGAAGACAAGTCAAGGCATAGACAATACAGAAACTTTCTTTAGAAAATTATAAAATATATGTAAGGAATTATCGAAATAATTCCTTAGATATATTTTAGCATTTCGATTTCCACAGATCATACTCATTTTGTAATTTATTATTGTATAGTCTGTGCTTGAAAACTTTTATATATTTCACATGTTATTGCACATGATGGCACTACATAAATAAAAAATCGATTAAAAATTGAAAAAAAACTACAACACGGTAGCTGTGGGTGCCGGCTCAAGGCCTGCCCGATTTTTTTTTTCAATTTATAATCGATTTTAATTTATATAGTCTGTGCTTTTCCTGTGTTTTATTAAATGTACCTGAACTACAGATATAAACAATTTAGACTGTAAACTACAAGATTCTACCAAATTCAAAGACAGCCATCCTAAATTTCGAGATTCTAACTAAATTAAACAAAGATGGCTTGGACTAATAAACCGTATGTAATTCTAAATATTCTCCTTTGATGACATATGTAGTTAAATAAAACACATTTAACGGTTAAAAATGCGAAATAGATTAGCAAACGAAGGGACGACGGCTGCTGTAAAGCATTCGTTACATCGGGCCATCGTTAAAATACATTTTTAATAGCTTAGCTAACTTTAAATATAAATCGCGTTTTAAACCGTTAGAAGTGTTATATTTAATTGTCTACTACTAGCGTATACTACAGACAATGTTTAAGGGCGTTATTTACGAAAACATGCCGTTTGTGTTGTACAAATCATAATGTGTCAAGTAAACCAAATTTATACAGTTTTAAACGAGAAATTTTGATTGCTTTCAATCAGCTGTTGTCAATATTTTTCGTATTCTATTCTCTTTGATTCTGTACGCAGATTTATCATTACCCATACATATGTACAAGAAAGTCATTATATTGAATAAAACACTTTTCACCAGTTTAATTCGGGAACTTTTAGATGCCGTTGAGATGTAATAAATATTTTCGCGTTTTATTCTGTATGGTTCGATTCAATCATGATACAACCAAATCGTAATGTGTTAAATAATATACTTTTAAGCAGTTTAAAACGTGAAGTTTTGAACGCTTTTTAAGCTGTTGTTAATATTATTCGCGTTTTATTCTCTTCAATTCTGTAGGTACTACGCTTCCGTATATCGTTTAAACCGATATAACCCACCAACAAATTATCGCTTAAAATGTGAACGTATAAGAAAATGCAATAAATATGTTTTACAATTTTTTTCCGAGAAGAAAAGTCTCACCTCATAACATTGTATTACATTAGTTTTAATACAGCACGAATATTTACAAAAATTTGTTCGTATTTTTTTTTAATATTACAATTCTTGAATAAATCCAATATTATGACAAACTACAAACTAATAATAACTAATATCGCGTTTTAAACCGTTAAAGTGTTTTATTTAAAGTACAGTTAGCCAATAATCATGGGTCGTAATTTCTATACCTAACGGGTCCACAATATTTCTATCCGATTTTTATTTTGTTGAAACTAGTTGGACATTGGAAATCCGGATATTAAACGGATGGTAGGATTATGAACATTGTCGAGTCACGAACCACCGCCCACAGAGAAGCCGTAAGGTTTATTCCCGTTTCGATTACAGCCCGGATTTCCGAATATCCAAAACCAAAATAGACCGGCCGCGCATCTTGTTGAGATGTTATATGGCTGGGAATTTCACCTTGCATCAAGCGAACCCCATATCTGTTCTCCTCTATCACGAAAAAGCTATACACAATCTTTTTTTTTTAAATAAAACACTTTAACGGTTTAAAACGCGATATATTAGTTAAACTTATTTGAAAATGATCTTTAACTTCGGCCCGACGTCTCCCCGTGACCACGGCTGCTGCAAAGCCTCCGAAACGTCGGGCCGAAGTTAAAAATCATTTTCAAATAAGTTTAACTAATATATCGCGTTTTAGACCGTTAAAGTGTTTTATTTAAATGTGTACTACTCGCGTAAACTATAGACAGTATCTATACACAATCTTTCCTATTTCTTTATCTACAAATTAAATGTCATTAAGTTTCATGATGAGAAAAACCGTTTCCTTTAAAACACATATTCACATACTTATCACTATTAATATAATATATTTTTTAAATTAGCTAGGAACGTTGATGAAATGTATTTTACAAATCTCAAAATTGAGACGAATTTCAAACCATAATAGCGTAAGTATGTATAATTAACATATTTACATTGTTTCTGCCTTATAGTCCATTTGAAATGCCGTTTCAGAGCACGTGGCAGACACTTTTCTGTGTCCGCTAATCAAACCCAAGAATTTCGCACAAATAGTAAAGATTAATATTAACCTGTTATAATTACAGATTTAAAACTGTTAATTAGTTTTATCGAGTAAATAAAACTCTACACAAACTTTATTTACAAACGTAGTAAGTAACTCCTCTAAACGAAACAAATTTTCGCCGAGTTTCGAATCCACTCGCTGACCGTTAAGTCAGTAAGACACCATTCCATACCTATATAACTTTTTAATTTAGTCAGATTTTGTTCTACTACTAAAAGTAATGTATACTACTGCAACAATCTATGCTTTGATCTATAAGTACAATTTGTTCTTACACTACTTCAATATTGGGCCTTCAGTAAATTTTCTTAAATAAAACACTACATTGAAAAATGGGAATAATTATCACTTAATTGATTTATAACCCACAATTTGGATTTATATTGCGCGTTTTAAACGTGTTTAATTGAAACCATCCACATGTTACAATAATTATTCTTAACTTTGTGCACTGACTACCTTAGTTTATAATAGCTACAACGGTATTTAGTAACTACATCTATTTAATCGACACCTGTATTTCATAGCAATTTACTAATATTCGCTCACCAACTAATCTAATCACCAGAACGAGTTAGTAGGGAATAGAAGAATCACGCACACTGGCCCGTTTGTGTCCTTGTTCTTTATGGAGTGTGGGAAAGAGACAACGCTCTACTAACTCACTTTGGTGATTTATCAATAAATATACGCTGAAAATGGCAAATCCAAATATCGATATCCCCGATAGAGTTCAACTGTTGTATTGTTCAATCGAAGAAAGATTTTACAAAATCTTCAAAAACGTTTTGCAGCGTATTAAATTGTTATATGTACTTATAATTTAGTAATTGGTGATTACATACAATTTATTAGATTGTGTATCTCATAAATATTATGTAATGGCTTTATATTTTTTGTGAAAGCGCCAAAATGCTCTGTAAATGGTGATATATGTACATTGTTGTCTAATATAGGATGACAATTATAACGCACGCACGCTAATAACGATTTATTTAGTGTAATGTTAATTGTGTGTGAATTTATATTTTTGTGTGTCATTCTCATTGATCTTACATTATTTGACATAAATTATATTATGTAGAATTTAAGTAAAACACTTTAACGGTTTAAAACGCGATATATTAGTTAAACTAATTTGAAATGGATTCTTAACTTCGGCCCGACTAAAGAATTTTTACTTTGACGTCAGAGACATCCTCCATCTTTAGTCTCCCCGTGACCACGGCTGCTGAAAAGCATCCGACACGTCGGGCCGAAGTTAAAAATCATTTTCAAATAAGTTTAACTAATATATCGCGTTTTAAACCGTTAGTGTTTTATTTAAATGTGTACTACTCGCGTAAACTATAGACAGTATTTTATATAGAATTGCGCGAAAGGTGCATGTACGTTAAAATTCGACGAACATGTGTAGGACACGGTAGTTCAAACGGTTAGAGTAGCACAAAAAACCGTGGATGCCGGTGTCGTAAATTTGTTTCATTCTAAAATCAATTTTTTTAATTCAAATAGAAAATATTTAGATAAATCAATGAGAAAATCGATAGTGAAATAAATTTAATACGCCTAGTAGAAATTTTTTTCAGTATCGATTTTCTTTACTGTAAACCTCTTTACTTATGGGTATATTGTGTATGTAATATTATAACTCTCATATAATCGCGTTGTAAAAACAAAATATCTATCCGATACTATCACCTATTTTAGACAAAGTAGACAATAACACTACTTAAAACTGAACAACAATACAAAAAATAAGTTATCGCAACACATAAATATTCACGGAACGATTTCCCGAAAGTCCAAAAACAAAGGCGATCGTAGTTTTATGTTAGACCTATCCCGTTCGTCTAAACCTAATTTTGACCTAAAAAATCGCAGTTCTTTCAATACGGCAAGTTGTCTCTTAAAAAGGCTTGTCGCATGTATCCCTTACGAAGACACTTCCCCCACCACGACCGCTGCTTGCAGGCTTTTATCGGCTTGAGGACGAAGCACTTGGTTTGCACCACGTTGAAGAAGAGTTTTCCGACCATATTGGAAACAGATGTGTCAGCTAGCTTCAAGCATGCTCGAAACCTGAAATTATAATTAGGATGTGTTAATATAGATAAAGATTATAAAGCCAATAAGTCAAATGTCAAAAATAAATAATTCACATATGTAACCTAGTAACATTTCTATGAACGTCACATCAGTTAAAAATCAAGGGAAAAATCACAATACAAAAAACAAAAGCGCTTTCTAATATAACAATTTCTTTTCATTAAGGAATGTCGATGTTTTATCGCAATTCAATGTCAAGTTACCGAGTATACATAATAAATAAGACACTTAACGTGTAAAAAACGTCAATATATTGACAGAGTACGGACTAAATTACGTACATGAAAATGAAGACAATAGTACGGACTAAATTGTGCAAAAAATGGTAATTACTAAGATATACAATAATATTACTAAAAATATGCACTTAAGGTTCAAATACAGAGCATAAATTAAACTGGGGGCTGAAAATAGCAGGTTGCAAAGTTTTCTGTTTGAATCCAGGTGTGTATCAATTAAATCACTAAACTCATTTATAACCACATCCAGATAATGGTGAGTTAGCGCTTTGGATATTTGGAAATCTACAGACTAGAACCGAAACGCAATTATACTTGACTTGGCTTTTCATCTGTAGACGGTGGTCCGTAAAGCGGACGAATTCGGATATACCTACCACCCAGTTAACAACCAGATTTCCAGGTCCAAGGGACCGTTCAAGTATTACGTAAGCACTATAGGGGGGGGGTTTTTTTTTTTTTTTTCCTTTTCCCTTCCAATATTTTTTTTTTTTAAAAAAAAAATTATAATTAAAAAAAAAAAATTTTTTTTTTTTTAATTGGGGGGGGGGGGGGAAACCCCCCTTCTATTACTGTTGCCTGACAGAAAGATTATGAAGCGTTTAGCAAAATGTTGAACCCGGTGGGGATCGAACTAACAATTCAAATCAAATCATTTAATCCACCACACACACACACATAAAATAATACACAAAAATACAATCCATTGCTACCAAAACACTAACGAACCCAGGCAATTTTCTCTATTAAGTAAGTTCTTGTTCCAAGTACATGAAGAATGTAATTTATGGCATGTACCTATGAAAGTTGTTTTACTTAAGGTTTAAATCCCTTATTGGTAATGCAACTTTTAGCTGCATACCACTTATGCTAATATACTTAAGTAAGTTCCGTTTAAGTTGATTCGTATCGCTTGATTTCTAAAACTTTAACTTATTATTGTTGATTTAAATAAGAACTTTAACGGTTTCAAAGCACTCGAAACGTCGGGCCGAAGTTAAAAATCATAAGTTTAACTAATATATCGCGTTTTAAACGTTAAAGTGTTTTATTAAATGTGTACTTCTCGCGTAAACTATAGACAGTATTTTATTATTGCTGACCTGGTAAAGCTGCTTTTGCCGTCCACGTGAAATAGTTATTTTGGACATCTTATTATTTATTAGCTGTGCCAGTGTCTTCGCGTAGAATAGATAACTATTCTTTATATCCATATCGATATTTATTTCGGGCGTCAAAAATTGTTTTTGCATAACTCCTCGTCATCTTTATAATTTTCGTAGGTTTTTGCTAAATCTTGCTGAATCAAACTTGCGATCCGTTCATTTACATCACCAACGTGCTCGTCATTAATGATAAATACCTAAGTATTGTTTGTAGTTTACACAAGTACACACATTGAAATAAAACACTTAATGGTTCAAAACGTGAAATATATCACAGAACTATTTTTTTATTTATTTTAACTACGGCCCAACGTTTCGAGTGCTTTGCAGCAACCGTGAATACGGGTGACTGAAGATGGGGTGTCCCTAATGTCAAAGTCAAATTTGCTACGCTAGCGCCATCTGTTTCATCGTAGTTGGTATTTGGAGAAACTACTAGGGTCCTTACAGACTCACGGTGTCTTCTCGGTTACCGGTCTTTTTTGGGGTCTACTAGGTCTTAATATCTTGAGCACGTCGTTTACATTTAAAAGATATAAACTTGTATTACTTATAGTACATACTAGCCAAAGCTACAAATTCCATGGTCTCCCAAAATTTACATCATAAATAACGTATTTTATCGCCCCATATATGGCAACACTAAAACAAATGTCTCTAGAACCATCAAATGTTACTTCGCCCGTTTTATTGACACTTTATCGGGTTTTTAGTCAGCGTTTCTGATTTCACCATCGCATTCCTGTTTCATGAAACTTTTAACGTAAGTGCTGTAAAATTGGAGCGGCCATTTTGTTTTATTAAGTGTTAAAATTGCGGAAAAACACTAATTCTTATTTATGTTTGCTATTTATCATAACATATTTGACATACTAGCTGTGCCTGCAACATTGTCAGCGTAGAATTGTTACTTTGGACATAAGAATTTGTTTCCGCAGACAATCTCATAATCTTTATAAGCTATAGCTGTTATCGACGATGTCGCCGCGTCCCGTTCTTCGTACGACGATTTTAACAGATAGACTGCGCAGACAATTTTTAGACATAAATCGTCTGTCTGTATGTTACGCGAGTAGTGCGTATTTTAAAAAAACGCTACAGTTTTTTTTTTGACATATTATATTATACTAAAATTTTTAAATCATTTCAAGGAGAATAATTCTGTATACCTACATTTGGTTTTGGTGATTGAAACCTTTTACTTCCTCGATAAATAGTCTATGTTTGTTAGGTATGATTTATTTAAACGCGCTTATCTAAGGAAATATTGGTTAGAATTAAGAAAATAGTTCTCGTAGGATAGATCACTTATCGGTGAAGGCTTTAGGCTATGTAACATCACGTTGCGGCAAATAAGAGCGAAGTCACAGCGTAAAAGGTAAATACGGGCAAAAATATTCTTCTTTCCTTTAAGTGCGCTGCGGAAACGGTTCGAGCAACCAAAAAGTATGAAAGAATGATTCCCCTTTAAATGATAGAAAAGTCTCCGCGACACTATATCTTAAATTTTTTTGTGATTATAACAACGACGGGACTCGGCGGACGTTGTGGGTAAAAGCTAGTATGATTAAAACCATTTATGTATTACAATAAAGGTTCATTGCAGCCGACATTAAAATTCGGCACATTCTTTTAATATACCTTTCCTAATATCTCTCCTCGTAAAGCGCGCGAAAATATCCTTCTCACGTGACGTTTTATTGAAAAAAGGTTACAATACGATCAGAACCTTATTCATAAAAATGGTTTAAGTGGAAGCAAACATATGTTTTTACTGTTAATTAGCTTTTTAGTCTATGAAGGAAGGACTTCGACTTGAAAGGTCCACCCAGCTTCTTGTATTTACTTATTATAAGATCTAGAAACACAGAGATAACCATTGTCTGTAGTTTACGCGAGTGTTATACATTTAATTAAAACACTTTTAACGGGCCATGGTGACCACGGCTGCTGTCATAAATTGGTAATAACTCATATATTTCGCGTTTTAAATCGTTAAAGTTGTTTTATTTAAATGTGTATTACTCGCGTAAACTCCAGACAGTATTGTCATCGATTTGTTTTTTTCCGTCTTGTGTAATAACATGTGAAAAATAATAAAAAATTTCAAGAAGAAGAAGTGCCAAGAGACCAAGTGAGCCCGTAAAACCACAGATAAAGATCACGAAAATAAATATTGCATTTCTCAACAACAGAACTTATTGAAAAATAGTTATAAATCACGATGCACCAAACACTCGAGCACCCTCCAACGACCCGAAACGCGGTGCATTTGACAGGACGCCATTACGTCAATGGCGTTTTCGCGCCATTTATCCCACAAACGGTTTCCGAACGAAAATAAAACGCTCATTGGCGATTCGCGTAATTTTAATTTACTTAAATTCATTTCTCACTAACTTAACGAATTACTATTATTAATACTAATATCATATTAATTACTGATACTTTAATAATAATAGTAGTACTACTACTATAAAAACTTTTGAGAATAAAAATCATATTTTTGTCGATAGCCAGTCTCCATTTTTATTGTTATTAATATTTTATGGTCTGTTAAAGATACTTTTAAGCCAAATTGCCTCTCTATTACTAGACGTAGACTGATCTTTTAAAAAGTTATTTTTGTACGTTTTATTGTTTTAGTGAAACACAAATAATTATTAAAATAGAGTTATTACTATAATAAGAGGTTAATTATCATTTTATTCTACGGTTTTTAAAGGACGATTGGTGATGATAATACTCTAATGTCGTCTAAATCTCGTAAATAATATTGTTTGTTTTCGGAAATTCCGATTGCTTTGTTCACTATCTAAGTAGTCAAATGTTTTCCACAAATTAGTTTAAATAAAACACTTTAACGGTTTAAAACGCGATATATTAGTTACTTATTTGAATATAATTTTTAACTTCGGCCCGACGTTTCGGATGCTTTGCAGCAGCCGTGATCACAAATTAGTTCTCCTAATGTTTGATTACTATTGTAACGCGTTGTAATTTCGTGAAAAAAACTGTTTAAATATTACGAAAAAGTTAGTGTGACAGATCCTAAAAATAAAATAGAACTAACACTAAGACCATAGCTATTTTAATTTTATTCTCCAGGGATGGCATTTATCCAAAAATAACCTTTTTAACCTTTTTTTAAAGATATTTCTCAGCTGTTACTTCAAGCCCGATTTATAAGGACAACAATAGACACCTAGAGTGACCACCAAAAACGAAATTAATAACTGAACATAGTAAAAGAAGAATCACGCATACAATAAGCTACAGATAACAATTTAAGCGAAATATGAACATTAAATGTCAGAAGTCAGGCTATGTATTTTAAATAATTATCAAACAAGTTTAACTAATATATATCGCGTTTTAAACCGTTAAAGTGTTTTTAAATGTATACAACTCGTGTAAACTACAGACAGTATTTAGTTGAACTACCAATTATATGAAATGTCCTAATTGCGTATTTAAGAAAATTGGCAAGAGGAAAGAAAGAAACAGAAGGGGAGGTGTAAGGCGTGTCGGATTACATTGAGCTGACAAAGGTTACTTATTTCTCACTTAACGATCGATTTTATGGCTTTTGTATGCATTCTTGTGTAGTATAGGAAAGCACAGAGACGCGTTCTTTGCAGTTATAGAACAATAGGGGAGTAAAAATGTACAAAGAAAAATAAAGATATTCTACATAGAAAGAATGCTAAGTTTTTTAACAGCCTTTTCAATCCTGAAACGTTATTATATTTAAATAAAACACTATTAGCGGTTTAAAACGCAAAATTTATGTATCTAATCGAAATTTGAATACGGAGAACCGCCACCAGATATCCTATACTAATTTGACAACAGATTTGACTAGGACATTAGGGAAACCTTTTATTAACAGTCCCCCCGTGACCGCGGCTGCTGCAAAGCATCCGACTTTTATTATACTTGATAATATTATAAATAACTTAACGAATATATTTCTCGTTTTAAACCGTTAAGTGTTTTATTTAAATATGTTCGCGCAAACTACGGATAATACGGTATTAATAATTATATTCCATAATTTAATAAACTATCAGTGTTATAGTAATCTTTGAGATAAATAAACAAATATATTTTTTCCAAAAATATCTCCAATCAAATACTTCATGTTACGTCAGGTTCGCATTCTTATACTTCATTTATCAAAGGTCTGGTCAATGTAGAGTGATGTACTCTCATCGATATTGAACGAGACAAGTTATCGATAGTGTTGGTTTTTCTAACCTTTGAGTGGATTAGTTATTAAAGTTCAGTAGAAGTATAAACGATGAAGTAATTAATAAATTACTGTTAAATTGTATTATTAATAATCGTAATTAAATATGCGCAATAAATTGATTAAGGATGGTATTTAGAAGAAGTGAACGATAAGATTTTATCGACATCGCCAACATCACTATTCTAAAGCCGACCATAAGTGGCTTAGTTACTGTACAAGTGCCAAACACCGAATCAATGCGGGTTAAATCTTAAGAACAAAAGAAGGATTATTCCCGCCCAAAAAAGTATTAGCGAAAATACCGCGCGGGACTTCGAAAGCGTATTGTTTTTTTTTTCTACTCGTTAAGCCAGTCACTGGTCAGCGGGGCTTTTTACCCGTATATAACCTTTTTTGAGGTTGTTTAGTTAGAAAAGTGCTGTTTTAAGTGCTTTAGTTAGGTTTTTCGGCTGTGACTTTCAGCTCTTTTTGCGCTTTGTACGGTTTTCATGCGAATTCTATTGAAGGAAAAACGTTTTATATTTTAATTGGGTCATATTGTTGGGCGGTTTTTTCGCTATTTTGATTAGAATGACGTGAATGAGAGAATACTGTTAGATTGTGTTTTTGTGTACGTTTGGGGCGACTGTGCTCTTTGAGTATTATTTTAATTTTTGTGAAAATTTCAACACGGGTGATAATGGTGTATTTTTCGTTAATTTACTAAGTACTCGTAATAGTCTATTTTTTAGATAGATTTATATATTTAATTAAGTCATTAAATGTACCCATTTTAACGGTTTAAAATGCGAATTATATTAGTTAACATATTCAGAATTTCAACGACGGCCTCGCATCGTTTTGTATGCTTTGTAGCAGCCGTGGTCACGTGGGGCAATATATAATTCTTAGGAATATAAGTTAAAGAATTTATTTCGTGTTTAAAACCGTTAAGTGTTTTTGTTTCAAAATCGATCGTAAAGAATGTAGAACAAAGTACACTTACTAAGTCTGATATATTTATGTATGGGACAAACACATTTCTATTTATAATTATATTACAACTTTTATTTAATTAATTATTATCTATGATATTATTATTGTTAATGCTATAGAATAAAATATTGCCTTATTTCTTATCTGTACCAAAAATGCTTACAATACAGATTATATTATCTGTCGAAAATCTTCAAAAGTTGACAAGTGACTTGGTGAATGTTCGATCTTCGAAACAGCGCGCGCCTCAATGAGCGGTTAATGGTATGGAAACTATAGACTAAACAGGTGTTCAAATGTACATATATACAGGATGTTTTAAAATACTTTTAACATTGATAAAGGCTTCTTTAAGACTTGCACTTTTTCAACATTAAGTCGATTTTGTAAATGACTTCTTATTACTATTACAGTACTTTATAAATATATTATCATGCATAAATACAACAATAACAATAATTAACACATGATATTTGAAATTTTAATACTCCTGATTTTGTTTGTTTGACTAATCTTATTACAGTTTTAACATGAATTTATTACATATAATTATTCCCTCATGTGTGGTATGGGTCGACCATATTTCCGTTTTATTTTCTGTTAAGATAAAATGACAATCGTTTACCGGGTTATACAAACAAAAATTAATCAAATACAAGGCACTAAGAAAAATGTAACAAAAGCACAGATTAAATTCTATTACAACATATTTTGACAGCTGTCGAAATGTCAGACAATTTCCCGCGCAAAAAGCATCGACGACGCTGTCAAGGAGCGCGCCATTTTACGGCCGCGTCCTTATCGCCACGCTTCGTGGGATTTATAATCTGTGAATAATGCGTTAAATATCGTCTGACAATACATACATAAATTATGAACGTCAAATGAGGGCGAAGGTTCTTTGTCGTTTATCTATAACTATTTTCTTGTTTATCCGGGTGGAAATACCTTTTTGTTGGTCGTGTCCCTTAATCTGTGGTGTGAGTGATTGCTGGGGCATTTAGGTCTGTCCGTGATACTACTTATCAAAATGGCTATGTCCGGCGGGAAAACGAAATGTATTGTTACCTACTTATGTAACTGACAAATACTTCTCTACCGCTAAAATATAAGGAACATTTAATACTACTATCTGACCGATGTGTGATCAAGTAAATATTTTGATCAACTTAAGATGACTTTAGACAGTATTTAACTTAAGACTGGTTTGATTGTGGCCTGAAGATAGCGCAACATTTCTTTTTATACCCTTATAAAGTTGAAACGTTTGTTTGTTTGAACGCGCTAATCTCAGGAACTAGGGGTTTGAATTGTAAAATCTTTTGTTTTAGATAGAACATTTAACGAGGAAGGCTATATAATTTCACGCTTCGACTAATAGGAGCGCAGAAACAGGGAAAACAATTCAAGAAATCAAAAAACTATATATATAAGAATTATTGTACTTTAAATGAATTAAAAAAATCACCGCGACTTTTAAAATCGCAAGAACGACGCGACGAGACGACGTCTAAGACGAGTCTTAGATAACAGCTATAATTTTTAAAGCTGAGGAGGTAGTTTATCGTGACAAACTTTGATGGCCAAAATACCAAATCTACGGAGGCGAAGTCTGGGGCACAGTATCAATGCTTTAAGACTATTTAACTAAACATAGGCCGTATCTGAAATTTCGGTCCAACTAAAATGCAAAAGAATAAATTCCAAATAACTAACAATCAACTGTCAGTTAAGATTTACGATAACAGCATTGAACTCTTGTTCCTTGCTACATTGAATAAGTAAATCCATTCACTCTACGTTATTTCTGTATTCCTTCGCGGAATATATTCTTACTTTTTTTACAGACCACCTGCTGGACGTTTTCGAGAGTTCAAAGTTTGATTCACGTTTGCCTTTTTTTGACAAACAAAGAATGTTAATTATCAACCTGCGTATGTATTGCTACATAGGGGTATGTAACCTGGCCAAGTGCGAATTGGAAATAACTGAGTAACGAACTCGTTGGTGTAACGTTAGCCATGTATGGTTATTAACGAACGTGTCGTGGTTCCTTACCATGTCAAAATTGTTCTGATTAATTTATAATTTTTCTGCAACATGTTCCTCGTGTGGAATATAAAATGGGTCACACCGTCCACAGATGAAAAAGTCGTCGAATTAATATCCAAAGCTAAAAAAGGTCGACATCGTGATTAGATGCTATAGGCTGGAGTATATCACCTACCATCTAGGTGTACCCCATGTTTAACTGTACTTCTCTATCGATGAGAAGAAGGAGAAACCGAGAAAAATGTTTAATTTTTGAAGGCGTCCGTTGTGCATGAAAAAAGGATTTCTATACTGTCTATAGTTTACGCGAGTAGTACATACCTTTAACGGTTTAAAACGGCATTTTTTTTTTTTAAATTTTTTGGTTTTTTTTTTAAACTTCGGCCCGACGTTTCGGATGCTTTGCAGCGCCTGTCACGGGGAGACTGTTAAAAATCATTTTCAAATAAGTTTAACTAATATATCGCGTTTTAAACCGTTAAAGTGTTTTATTTAAAAGGATTCCTCTTTAAGTGTTCTAAAAATATCATGATAGTATATGTCTATCCTTTAAGATTAACTCAAGAACGACGGGACGCGGACTACGTCGGGGGTAACTGCTACAATATAATATGAAGATTTTCTAAAATACATTTCCATGCCCAAAGTAGCTAGTAGATAATTTTTTGGACTTCATCTATCGCGTTTATAGAGACCTGACAGACGGTCAACGAAGTCTCCCGTTTTTACCTTGGTTTGCGGAACCCTAAAAAAAGGGCTGTCTGACTTATTATAAGACCTTTCGATCACAGATAAAAAATAATGACAATAGAATCGCTTTAACTAGGTGTTTAAACCTTCGATTGATAGATAAGATTTTATCTATGGTTCTATCATTGGATACGGAGAATGTTCTTTTTTTTTCAAATTTAAAGGCTATTCAAAGTAATTTAAAATGTCTTTAATTATCTTATGTTTAGATTTTTGTTGGGCTGTGTTTAAAGCTATGTTTTGCTGAATCTATACTATTAATATCCTGGTCCTTGGTCTAACTCGGTCTTATGACATAACAATGTGTGAAAAGTCAATTTTAATACCTCTCAGAGTTGCTCTTGTGCAAATTCCTTCAACACATTGATAAAGTTTAAAATTGCGTTGCACGAGATGGGTGTATCTATGGGTTAAAAAATTCTACGATGACGTGTAGGACACGGTAGCTCAATTGGTTTGAGCACGAAACGCTGTGGACGCCGGTTCAAATCTCGCCCTTGTACTAGTTTTTCAATATAAGAATTTACAATAACATGTAAAAAGATTTAACTTTAGTCTCCCCGTGACCACGGCTGCTGCAAAGCATCCGAAACGTCGGACCGAAGTTAAAAATAATTTCCAAATAAGTTTAACTAATATATCGCGTTTTAAACCGTTAAAATGTTTTATTTAAAAATGTCAAATAAGTCTAACTAATATATCGCGTTTTAAACCGTTAAACCATTTAATTTCACAAAAGTAAGCTATAGAGTTTCTCACGGTATCAATCCAATAACTTATTTCTTACGACCACAAGGAACCGAATACAGATGAAATTTTAATATAATTGTCAATCAAAGGTACATTTACGCGTACAGGAGACGGGACTGAATTTATGATCACCAATTAGAAGGTATGTAAGATAAAATCCGGCCTTTTATAATTGTTGTTGGAACACGAAAAACTATGGAGCGCATTGGAAAGAGATTATCATATGTATATGATAATCGTATTCAATCTTCTTTCGTAGAATATGTATATTCTTTATAGTAGACGAGGACAGACAAGCACAGGGTTGACTTGGTCTTAGCTGAAATAACCTAGCCATAACATCGAAGCAGAATGTGATGTCGACCTATTTTCGCTTTGTTCGTTGTGAAAGTTTGTATGGAAATTCGTGGTTTTTTAAGCTAGAACAATGAAACATTCTTCTTTGGCTTTTTTTGTTTTTGGAATAGGAGTGGGAATAGGAGTGAGCGTGGGCGTGGGAGTTAGAGTAGGGGTGTGAGAGTGTTGCGGCAAAGTAGTACTTACAACATAGATTGGGTGCGATAAATGCGCAATTACATAAATTAATAAACAGCCTAAATGATTTGATGAATGATGATGATGAAAATTCTACCCCAAGTCACTATTTCAAGCGAACGAAGTCGCGGGCATAGCTAGTAGGCTATAAAACATCGCGCTGTGACTAATAGGGGTAAAGAAACAGCGGGAAACGTGTAAAAAAAATGGGGAAAATTCTTATCCTTGCGATTTCCGTTTCGTACGCTGTTAAAACGGTTCAAGATAACCAAAAAATATGTACGAAAGAATGATTACTCTTTAAAATTTAAATAGTCTTAGTAATTTTACACATACAGTGGTATGGCTATCTGTTAAGAATAACTTGCAAAAACGACGGGACGGACGACGTGGGCAACACATGTCCAAGACAACAATTCTACACGGACGAATTCGATAACACAACTAGTAAATTTATAAACTTTCATGTATAACAAACGTCATCAACATTTATGAGAAGGTAACTCCATACCACCTCTGTCCTAAGCCCGTCAACGGCTATCCTGTTTCTATCCATTTTATTTACGAAATAAAACATTTATCTAACGTTCCCCAGTCCGCGGTCGCTGTAATGACTCTATTAATATGCCACGCTGATTATTTTGGGGACATTTACAGTTTTTTCTATGAAAACATCGAATACATTAACTCGAGAACAAAAAACCGTAGAGGGCCGATGTGTTGTTTTTCTTTTTGTTTCAACTAGCTGCGCCCGCGACTGCGACTCGTCCGCGTGGAATATTCATTTTGGGTGTCAAAATTTGTTTCTGCAAACCCCCTCCTTTCTGTCTAAGTTATAGGTGTTACCAACGTCTTGGGTTCGTCCCCAACTGGGCCCAACATGATTTTAATCAATGAATAAGTTTAAATAAAACACTTTAACGGTTTAAAACGCGATATATTAGTTAAACTTATTTGAAAATGATTTTCAACTTCGGCCCGACGTTTTGGATGCTTTAAGCAGCCGTGGTCACGGGGAGAGAATGTACAACTTGCCTGAAACATGTTCAACTGTGTCTGGATATCTGGATATTAAAAGGGCGGTGATAATAACGAAATTCCAAGTTCACGAACTATCGTCCAGAGATGAAAAAGCCGTGAAGTATGTGGGTTTCCGAATATCCAAAGTCAAAATATGTCACAAGAAGATCTTGTTTAGATGTTATATTGCTGGGTATTTTACCTATCATCCAGTGAACTCCAAGCGGTGAGGTGGACAAAATGGTGGATACAATCGAAAACTTTGACGAAGCAACATAGTATCGCTTCTATACCAAAGATATAAACGCGTTTGACGCTCCAATAGTATGTGGAAATATTACGAAAATTTGCTGCATAAATTGTCATGGAAGCGATCCGAAATCCTTTTTCCTAGAGCACGAGGCAGATACACATCTGTGTCCTTTTCTCAGATCGATTGTATCGCAAGGAAGTAATTGTTTGGACATCTGTATCCGGCTACTACATATTATATTTCTTAACATTTAAACAAAGAGCTTCTTGGTCGTGCATTGGGTACACATTAATAACATCTATACTAATATATAAAGCTGAATAGTTTGTTTGTTTAAAGGCGCTAATCTCGGGAACTACGTGTTCGAAATGAAAAATTATTCTTTTGTGTTGGTTAGAGCATTTATCGAGGAAGGCTATATGTTATAAAACATTTTCGCTATGTCACTAATAAAAACGAAGATACAGCGGGAAATGTGATCTAAAAAAAAGTCCCACGGTATGTCTATCTTTTAAGATTAACTTGCAAGAACAACGGGGACGCGAACGACGTCGTGAGTAACAGTTTAAAACGAATTTGAATGACCGTAATAAATATTGTTAGCGGACGAAGTCGCTGCAACAGCTAGTACAGGCCGCATAGATTAGAGAAAAGAAAGAAAAATACATATGTTGCTATAAACTTTAAACTTAACGGTTCAGAACGCGAATTATAATTTTTGTCATAGGTGCGTAGAGCAGCTTTTAAAGCGGGTATAAAATGTTTTATTTAATCTATGTCACTTGCGTAAACTACGAACATAAATATATATAAAGAAACAAAAAAAAACATCCTTAGAAATGTTACAATCTATGTTAAATTTAACGGTTTAAAACACTAACACGTGAATAAAGCAGCGTTTGAAGCAGTTATATAGTGTTTCATTTAAGGTGCACCAGTCGCGTAAACTACAAACAACACATAGGTACGTACATATATACCAAATAAACATTCAAAAACACGCAACCTTTACCAAAAATTATTACAATCATCACAAAACGGGGGTAATTTCTTCATCTCTGTGGGTTTCTGAAGATGTAGAGGTTTGCAAAAACAAATTTAGATGCCCAAAGCAACTACGATGCGGGCGATATCGCTGTCATAGCTAGTCTTTTATATACATATAGTGTAACTTTAACAGGAATAAAACAACCAGGATCGTGCAGAGTATTAAGGGCGATACAAACCTCTCGTCGCAACGACAGTGCATCAAAGTGTTAACCCTCCAATTGTACAGCCCATACTTCTTCTCCATCCCACCGATCCAGAAGGGGCATCTCAAATCGTGGATCCTACAGCACCTGTCCGTTCGCGTATAACCCCCCAATTGGGAATAATGCGTCGCCGAGAACCCCTTACCACACCATTTGGTGCCGGGGACACGTAAGATGTCCATTGCGTCGCGTTTTTTTCTGTTGGCGTTTGTGGGTTGAGTATTTTTTTGTCGATACACCGAAGTGTACCGGCATTTATCTCTTCCGCATCTTGTCTCAAATTGTATTAGTGTGAGAGAAGGGAATGTGTTGATGTGTGTGTGGATTGTGGTGTGTGTGGAATGTGTGAAGAGTTGAATGAGGCAAATTGGATCATCATGTCATACATTGGATTAGATCGTATATTAAGATATCACTTCACAATTTCTTTCCCTTTTGTAAGACATGGTGGCAAACATATTTTTGTGTCCGTTTCACCAATTTTATTTCACAGGCAAGTTCTTGATCTAACTAAGTAGATTATAAGGAATTAAACTGTTAACCATATAATTAGTTAGAGAGTTTTTGTTTTTTGCGTGTTAATTGTTCGTATGTAAACTAAAGTTTTTTATATGTTATTGTTGTGTTGTTTATAATGCATCATTTTTTGTATAATTTTTGATTATTAAATGATTTATTAAATACTGTCTATAGTTTACGCGAGTAGTACACATTTAAATAAAACACTTAAACGGTTTAAAACGCGATATATTCTCCCCGTGACCACGGCTGCTGCAAAGCATCCGAAACGTGGGGCCGAAGTAAAAAATAATTTCCAAAAAGTTTAACCAATATATCGCGTTTTAAACCGTTAAAGTGTTTTATTTAAAAACGATTTATTGCTATATTTATAACATTGATATTAGATAATTGAATCTACTTACTTCAAATAAAGATTGTTTTTTGTAAATCCGCAACATTATTTAGTAATATGTACGTCATGTAACACAGCTATTGTGAACTGTTATTATGACGTACATTCACATTCATAATTTGATTCGACCTTATAAAATAACTTACGTAGAAAAAAGCTACAAAATTAAATAAAAATTTGACACTTCAAAACGCGACATATATTAGTTAAATTTATATGAAAAATAATTTTTATCTTCGGCCCGACGTGTCGGGTACTTTGCAGCACGGTCACGGTGAGACGTCGGGGGAATGCTAAAAATAATTTTCAAATACGTTTAACTAATATATATAGCGTTTTAAACCGTTATGGTTTTTATTTGAATGTGTAATACTCCCGTAAGCCACAGACAGTATTTAAGGCTACACATATAGATTAATTGTGAATTATTATGTTTATTTGGTAAAATTGACAACCCTAGCTCCCTAAAGACTAAGTAATCCGATTGAAGGAGGTGCAATAAAGCACTAAAAGTTAACTTTACAACATTCTCGACAATTTACAATGTCCTTTTATATCTCTGTTGATGTTGGATTTTCAAGTTTTTTTAGTCTAATCTATCTTAGGTAGCTGCGTAGTCTGCTGTCAGGAGGATTTTAGGAGCATCGTATCGATAATTTACCTAACAGAAGATGTAATTCAGGTACGGATAGAAAAACTCTTTAAAATTTGAAATGGTTGTTCGCCTGTATGAAGTCTTTATTTATAATTTTTTGCACATTTTTAAAATGCCTACTAGTAATAGATGCTTTTATTTAGTATCCAACGTTTAACTAAATTTGCGTAATAGACATGTTTATGCTTTGTACACGAAGCTAATTGTGTTGCCGAACTTAACCCAACCACGCTCAAAAGCGGACAAAATGGTGCAAACCCAAGCCCAAAATCACACTTTGTATACAAAAATATACAGACTATACAAACTCCAAACCCATAGACAAACTCCCCACCATCCCACACCGGTGAAACCATAAATTAAAGAACAAACCTCCTATCACATTTGCAGTGTGAAATCGTATACGGTCTAAAGTTGAACAAGCCGAATCTTCTCTTAAAAGCTCCTATGTTGACCCGACAATTATCGTGGGCCCTACAGCACCTGTCCTCGTTCCTATCCTCGCCCAATTCGTTGTAGGTCTTGGCCAATTGGCCAGCGCCGCACCATTTTGTCCCGGGCATAATGAAATTCTCCCTGAATGAACGCCGTGACCTGTCATCCGGTGTCTATGGTTAAAATGGCGGATATCGTGCGATGACAATGAAGATGAAATATTGATTGATGATAATTACGCCCGATTTTAATTCATGCCAAATAATCGACTAATACAATTTAAAATAAGCCCTTCTTATGCAAATATTCTATATCGGGTTCTTCATGAATCTTAAAAATGTTCCCAGTTAATTATAGCCGGCAGAAAAGAATAACATAAGTGAGAGACATGCTGTCGATTGTAATAAAGACCATATGGTTTATATAATACGAAAAGAAATTTATGTATGGATGATAAAAGTATGTTTCGAAATAGTCTAAACATGCGTGTTGCCATAAAAAAACCCCTATCGACTAAACAGGCTTGCAATGTTGCATGGTTTTTGTTAGTAGTTGTAGTGTTGCTATCTATTTAAATATTTAATATCTAAATGAATAATGTGGATCGATGATTTCGTGTAAAGGACAGATGACGTTTTTTAACTCAAGATAGTGAGTGTAGGTATTGTTTTATAAATACTTTCAATAAGCATATATATCATAGAATATGATAGAGATATATGTGTCAGTTGAAATACAGTTTGAGACATAAGTTTGATAGTCTGTGATATGCAGATGTAATAGTTTAGTCACAAAATGCGGAAGAGATCAATGCGATTAGCGAAACTGGAAACATGTTACCTCGCAACTGAATTTGTACTAGCGTATTTATTTTTATTCTCCATCATATATTTCAGTTCTTCGTGCCGCTCGAAACATTCAATTTTTAAGCTGTCGTAATCTAGCCACGACGCGACCTCCGGCGGCAACATCTCGCCATCTGTCAAAAGGCGAAACGTCATGTTGCCGAAATGGCGGTAAAACCGTTCGTCTTCCGTTGCGTTTTTTCTTTTCTCCGTTATCCTGAAGGCTTCTTCGTCGAGCGCTAATTTTAACTCTCTCCGTAGCGTTTTTAGGAAGTTTCTCGTTTGCTTTGCGTCTGTTATGTATTCGCAGTCTTGTATATCGCCATTTGGGGAATATATTATTTGTATAAGGTGGCTACCATCTGTCATCTGCCGGAGTTTTAAGCCTGGGTTCCTGTAACAAAAATAAATATTAGCTCATGTTTTAATTAAATCTATACTAATATATAAAGCTAAAGACTTTGTTTGTTTGTATGTTTGAACGCGCTAATCTCAGGCACCACTGGTTCGAATTGAATGTTTTGAATCAGTAGTGCCTCAATAAATGCTCTTACCAACACAATTATTTTGTGTTGGTTAGAGCATTTATTGAGGAAGGCTATAGGCTATAAAACATCGCCCTGTGACTAATACAAGCGAAGATACAGCGAGAAATGTGAAAAAGATTGGGAAAATTACTCATCAATATGGGTTTCCGAGGCGTAAACTGCTGCGAAAACGGTTCCAAATACCAAAAACATATGTATGAAAGAATGATACCTCTTTAAATGATCTAAAGAAAATCTTCTCTATCTTTCTTCTTTTAAGATTAACAGCTTAAGTTTTGAAGATGAAGGGGTTTGCAAAAACGAATTCGAATGCCCAAAATAACGATTATCACGGACGAAGTCGCGCGACACGGCTATGTTTTTTATAAATTTGATGTGCATTCAAAATTTTAATTGCGCAATTCAACTTGAATTTATAAAGAAACAAAAAAGGAAATAAGTCTTTATGAATGTTTTGTTTGATGTCTTTATTAAAATTGGAGGCACGCCCGTATCGTGTTACCTTACGAAGAATTACCAACCTAATTCTTTATTACAACATACATATATAGAGAAAAGAGATAATCCTTACAGCTAGTAATGAGAAGGTAAACCGCTTCGTTATGTAACGTATTTAATGTTAGGTAATCAAAGTTAGTTTTAGTTAACTTATTTATAATGTTACTTTTGTTAGCGTCCCGATGTGTACATGAAATTAGTTTAGTAATGTTTGTGAACGGAAAATCGATGTAACGTCAAGTAAATAAATAAAACCGAGAACTTTTTAATTTTTGTAGACTATCTATATTAATACTAGCAACACTTTGAATAAGAAATCGTATCCGAAACTCTGTTACAAAAACGTCCCGTTATCCACCAAGGGTCGTGAATTCGATTTCGGATAAGTATTATAAATTCTGTCAGCATTAAATCGATCAGCGGGACGGACACGGAAATGTGTCTGCTCCGGGCACGAAAACGCATGGAATTTGCCTTTTTAGTGAGCAAGACTTAATATTATATTCTATTATATGAGGCCGCTAGAGCCAGAGTAGCCTAACTCGTTTTGTATGACTTGTGTCATTTATATTGTGTTAATCTGCAAGAGCACAGTGACCGAAAATTGTTAACACAGTTATTACACAAATAGTACAAATTCATTTTCGCCTAATTTAATTGCGCATTTTTATTTTCCTTACTGAAAATCATGTTTCTTGTTATTAGGCTACTCTGGCTCTAGCGCATTATAATCTATAGGTCTTAATAAAATAATCAATTCGTTATAACCTTAAATTTGACATCCCCTTGCCATAAAATCTTTATTAAATAACACTTAATAGACAGAAGATGATTTAATTCAGTAACACAAAGTGCATGTATCAATAAAATGCACCCTTAATACTCCAGTTGGTTAGTTATGGAGCGCAATATTCAAGAGGGAGGCGAGAAAACGTTTCGTTGTTTGTGCGCGAGAGGTGCATGAATCAAGAGGTCAAAAAAATTACGACGATGACGTGTAGGACACGGTAGCTCAATTGGTGGCAAGGCACGCTGTGGACGCCGAGGGGTATTTGTAACAAAAAGCTGGCCAAAAGTCGAAATCAAATTTGTACCCAATTAGTAAATGAACCTTCATTTCTCATTGTTGAATAGTTATGACGTCACGCCCCGATCACCTTACAAGTGTCATTCAATTTTGTTTGCCCCTCCGACAATCGTTAGTCGTTCAAGTCCTGGCCGAGTCGTAATTTTTTTCAATTTTTAATGTATACAGTTTCGTTAGTTACAAAGTTGTCAAGAATGTATTATAATCAAAACTTATTTTATTTAGAGTATAATGTAAAGAAAATATTTCAGCAAGTAGTAACAGTGTTTAATATAAATGTAGAAGCATGTTTAAGTCACCTGACAGCTCGGGTCTTGCTAATATTTATTTTTTAGGGTTTCGTACCGAATAAAAGATGACAATATGGCATGATAATACAATATGTATTAGAAGAACTGCAATAGCGAGAAAGTTATTATGTAAGTACTGTCTGCAGTTTACGCAAGACACTTTAACGGTTTAAAACGCGATATATATATACTATGTTTCCTCGTGACCACAACTGCTGGAAAGCATGCGAAACAATTTTCAAACAAGGTTTACTGATATATATCGCGTTTTAAACCATGTTTTATTTAGAGTTAATAATTTCGTTTAAATGATGTATGTCTTGTGTTTATGACGACAAATAACTAAAACATGAAATTATTGTTTAGAGACACTACAACGACGATACAAGAAACACGAATTTTTGGTCTTTTTTTTTTAATATAAATAGTGGCAATACTGTGGTTACTTAGAATATTTACAAAATATTTAGAATATTTAAAAAAATATTTTTTTACTTGTATATAATAAGAATAATGATTTAAATCGATATTAATTCAGGTACAACAAGCCAACTTGTTAAAATGCAATTTATATCTCTGTATTGCATAAAGCCGTCCACTAATATAAAGCGACCCTCTAAATAACTTTGATGTCCCCAAATAAAGTTATTTCTTAATTCTTGTAACTCAACACTAATTTCGATGGGGTACATAACATTCGCTTCGATGTCTTTTAATGTTATCTCATAAAATAAACATAATAATACAGTGTTGAGTCGATCTCGGTTTGTCCCCTATATGGGACAGGGACAAAACAAAGGGCTGAGATGTTTCTGTGTCTGTTTTCTAGTCTAAGTATGAACTGGCAGATTAACCAGAAAAACTATGATTCGGTAACGGTGATATCGGTAACCTTCAATTAAATAAAACACTTTAACGGTTTAAAACGCGATATATATTACTTAATTTTTTTTAACTACAGCCCGCATGGATGCTTTGCGGCAGTCGTGGTCTCCCCGTTGTTATATTTAAATGTGTACTACTCGCGTAAACAGCAGTATACATACAGACGGTAATTAATTTCAAATCACTACATAGTATAAAACAAAGTCGATTTTTCTATGTGAAAAAAGTAATCTTTAAAACTACGCAACGGATTTTTTAAGAGATAGAGTCATTAAAGAGAAAGGTAATTTATACACAATATTTGCAATTCTCCTGTAGTTTATGTAGTATCAGCACGCGAGTGAAGCCGTGGCGGGTCGCTAGTTAATTAATAAACGGAATAAACAAACCGGTAATTATTACCAAGCACTATAGTGGGGTGGGGGGGGTCTGTGTTTTGCTTATTTTTGATGACATGGGGGGTAGGGGAGTCCAGATGATGATTACGTCATCGATATTTATTTACTTTTTTTACACGACTGGCAACCACCACATTTTTAATTGAAAAATGTTTACGTAAGCACGGGGGGAGGGGGTAAAAGCTTTGCTTACTTTTGCTGACAAGGGGGATGGGGGGGTAAATAATTGTAATAAATCTGCTTACGTAATACTTGAACGGCCCCCTGGACACAAAAGAATCAATTAACAATTCTCAGCCTGAATACATTTATTACACAACGGACACAAATAAATGTCTGAATAACGTAATGGAATTATAATATTTCTATTAAGTAATAACAACACCGTCAAAGTCTGAAAAACAATGACAGTGCAACCAAAAATTTTCAAAAACTACTGAACCGATTTACAATGTACCAGTAAATTTGTCCTATTATATTTATCGCAGAAAACTTCGTAACCGCGATTCAGCGGGTCAACACGCCATCTCTTAGCCGCCGTGTAAAACAACAAACTAATTCGCCAAGAAGTTTTTAATACTTTTGAATACATTTAAACTTGTTTTGTCTGCTTAGACACGTTTTATTATTAGCAATAAAGTAACATATTTAATAATTATTTGTTATAAAATTTTGGATTACAGACTATATTAGTCTGTTATATGTAAAATTTATCTTTTTAACCATTAACATAATAATGTGTTGTATAATTTTTAAATATCTACTATCTATGTAGATATGTATTAATTGTATGATTTTAAAATAAAGAGTTTAATATTCTTGGATTTGATTTTATTTAAATATATGATTTCAAAATGGCGTATATTATGTTGTTTGGTAGTTTTAAATCACACGCAAAATTTAAGTACAGGAGAAGTTTAAGTATGTTTTATTTTAAAGTGTAACTTCTAAATGTTTATCGATTCATTCAAATAACTTAACGCCATAACTGATTAACGATATTTTTTACGTAAGGTCCCGATAAACGAGTGTAAATTTACTCGAGCCTTATTCTGGACATATTTTTTGTATTCTATAGAAAGACATCGGGTTCACACCCGATGGCCGGTGGAATATCCCAGCCTTTTAAGATCTAGTACACTCGAAAATCTAATTAGTAAAATAATTCATAATTAAGTAATTCCAAATATACCTACAAAATTTTATAAGGTTTGACAATTTACGCTACAGATAAGTCTGATATTTTCGACAATTACACGTACAATATACATCGTTGTGAAAAAAATTTATAAGCAGCCATTCTCCTAAACTGTCTGAGACTCAATTTTCTTTGTTTAGGAACGGAAAACATCTAATTACGACGTGGATTACTCGTAATAACGCCGAGAATAATCAATTACGACGGTTTTAAACTTAACAGCATCGTATAAACAAAGAATTAAAAATAAGGGAATACAACATCGTGAAACTCCTCTAAGCCTTGAAGTACGAAGTTACTAAACAATTCCGTCCACAATCGGCCAGCGGTAACTGTAATAAAGATCAGACGGGATTGCGGCGGGTCTCTGAATACAATCGGGTGCAAATAATTCATTTGCTTAAAGTAACACTTATTTAATACCTATGTATGCAAATTGCAACATAATTAAGCATTCACAATTTACAAGTACACATTTTAACAGTTTAAAACGTGATATTTATTGTTAAGGTATAATAAGACGTGGTAATACGGTTGATGAAAAATAAAATAAATTGGTAACTACATGGTAACTTAGGGTGGCCAGAGTTGTTGTTGTTGTTGCTTGTCTATCATATATTGAAGTTCAATAAATCACCTTTAACGGTTGAGAACGCGAAATGTATAAGTTAACTTACGTACTTAAGTACGGCCGACGTTTCGCATACTTTGCAGCAGCCGTGGGGGAACTTTATACACATACGCGAATATAAAATGGTATAAAATAAAGTCGCTTTTTCTGTCTCTACGTTATGCTAAAAACATTAAAACTACGCAAGGGATTTTGATCCGGTTTTTTAAATGGACAGAGGGATTCAAGAGAAAAGTTTTTTAAATACAACGTTCACAGATTTCTTTAGTGTATTTAGTATCAGCATGCAACCGAGCGAAGCCGGGGCGGGTCGCTAGTGGCCAATATTAAAATTACTACTCCTGATACTACAGACGGCACTCCTATTTCACTACTTTGATTTGAAATCATACTCTGACTACAAACACACACTACTGACTGGCCATGTAACGATTCCGATAAAAAAAGCGAAATCAATTTGAATTACGAACATCGGACCACATAAGAATAATTCAAAATAGAATTCGAAATTCAAAAATCGAATGATTCATCGATGGTCGTTACAAGGTCATTGACTATTGTGGACTTTGTACTCACTAAATTGAGCAATGAAGTATCTATTTTTTACTGTTAAGGTCCTATTTTACTGAGCACAGCTCGAAGAGGTGTATAAGCAAGTTTGTAGGTTAGATTGAGAGAATTTCGTAATAAATCTTTGGTTGTAATTAGGGTTGCCAGATCAGAAGTATAAAATAGCTGGAACATCATTGAAAAATACTTTTAGTAGCATGTAGTACACATTTAAATAAAACACTTCAACGTTTTAAAATTGCGAAATATAACAGTTAAATGTATTTACAACTTTTCACTACGACCCGACGTTTCCAATGCCGTGGGCATGGGTGGACTAAAGATGGAGGGTGTAATAATTAAGTATATAAATGTAATGTCAAAGTTAAAACTGCTACGCTAGCGCCATCTGTTTGGTCTCTACCTAATCGCGTTTATAACCGTGAAAGTGTTTTATCTAAATCATTCAAAAAGTCGATATTTTGAAGTAGTTTACGGGTGAAATAAAATATTAAAAAGAAAAAATATATATATATTTTTACTTTTAAAGACACAATCGGCTAATGTAAAAAATCGCGGCAACCTTAAATTATTTTTTTACAGAATTTTAGAAAGATCTCTTTTTCATTAAATTTTGACAGAGTCTGGAGATGGAGAACACTGAAAATGCCGAGAAAATCCAGACAGTTACCGATCACCTGGCAACCCTAATTGTAATGCATGTTGGCATCAAATTTTGTAGCTTATTTGTATTACTTAGTATAGTGGGATATCAATGTTTTTTGTAGAGACTAAAAAAAAACATATCATAAAATAATTAGTTATGGCCGCAACTTCGTCCGCTTAGAAAAGTAATTATGGGTATCCTAATTTGTTTGCAAACCTACTGTTCATCTTTATAAATCTAAGCTATTACCCACGACGTCGGACGCGTCCCATCGTTCTTGCAAGTTAATCTTAAAAGATAAACATATAGTGATATTTTTTTACATCTTTACATACTTTTGGACATATTTTTTTATGTTTCTTGAACCGTTTTCGCAGCGTACGCATCGGAAACCCACAGTGCTTAATAATTTCCCTCGTTTTTTCCCGATTTCCCACTGTTTTTTCGCTCCTATTAGTCACAGAGCAATGTTTTATAGCCTATAGCTTTTCTCGATAAAAGCTCACCAAACACAAAACGAATTTTTCAATTTTCAGTTCGAACTAGTACTTCCTGAGATTAGCTCAAACATACAAACAAACTTTTAGCTTTATATATTAGTATAGATTAAGTGTATAGTTTCGCTTAAAATCATGGTGGGAATGACATTGAAAAAGTAACGATCATCGACATTTTTTAAAACTGAATAGGTGTAAAATGCACTTAAGTACACTACTTAAGTTAACTCCTACGTCTTACTTAACTTATACCCTTGCATAAATACTGTCTATAGTTTACACGAGTAGTACACATTTATATAAAACACTTGAACGGTTTAAAACGCGATATATTAGTTAAACTTATTTGGAAATGATTTTTAACTTCGGCCCGACGTTTCGGATGCTTTGCAGCAGCCGTGGTCGCGGGGAGACGAAACGTCGGGTCGAAGTTGAAAATCGTTTCCAAATAAGTTTAACTAATATATCGCGTTTTAAACCGTTAAAGTGTTTTATTTATATAGCCTTGCATAAGTTAAATAAATAACGACGAAAATGCGTTTTGTCGCTTTACCATACTATATGTTCAAAAGTAACAAACAGACGAAGATCGAAAAACATTTATGCAATAAAAATCTATTTAGTTTGAGAACTATGATACCAATTGAGCTACCGTTTGGTACGGAACAATACGGAACGTTGTGGATGCCGGTTCAACTCCCGCCCGTGTCTTATAATTATTTCGATCTAAATAGATTTTTAAATTATGTTATACCATGATAAATGAAATGAAAAATATTATGTTTTCAAAATTGATTGCATTAAACCTTCACTAATATATAAAGCTGAAGAGTTTGTTTGTTTGAACGCGCTAATCTTAGGACCTATGCGTTCGAATTGAAAGTTATTTAATTTTTGTAGGTTAGTGCAATTATCGAGGAAGGCAAACATTGCGCTGTGACGAAAATGACTCATCTATGTAGGTTTCCGATGCGTACGCTGCGAAATTGGTCCAAGATACACAAAAAATATGTAGGAGAGAATGATTTTTCTTTAAATTATCAAACAAAATATCCGCGACCGGATATATCTATATCTTAAGATGAACTCGCAAGAGCGACGGAAGCCGAATGACGGGTCGCGAGCAATGGGACGCGTCGGATGACGATGGTCACAGTTTGCAAAAACAATTTTGGATGCCGAAGATAACTATTCTACGCGGACGAAGTCGCTGACTCAGCTAGTAAAACATAAACGCAGTATAAAAAATTTTTTCTCTCTCCGTTTACCAATTTTTATTAAAATAGCAAACAACGAACGTAATAAATTTGTAAACATTTAAATATTGTCTGTAATTCACGCAAGTAGTACACATTTAAATAAAACATTTTAACGGTTTAAAACGCAATAAATATTAGTTAAACTTGTTTAAAAATTATTTCAACTACGGCCCGACGAATTGTTTGGTTTGCAGTAGCCGTGGACACGTGGAGACTGAAGATGGAGGGTGTCTCTGATATCAAAGTAAAAAACTGCTACGCTAGCGCCATCTGTTCCCTCGCCAAATGCCAACGTCGAAGGAACAGATTTACACAATAGAAATGCAGCATTTTTAATGATAATATTTGTATAATATTCGTCATTTTAAATATAAATATAATTAAATAATCATTTCATTTTATTATTTTAAATTATGAAAGATATTGGTTTAAATTGAAGGCACGCCTTAATAAAACATATATCTTATCATACAGTTTGACAATTGATAGATTAAAAAATAGCACGTCATCAGATAATAAGAAAAAATGTTTTAAATGACTCATTTTTGCTAATCTATACTAATATATAAATCTGAAGAGTTTGTTTGTTTGTTAATATATAGATTTGTATTTACATTGATTTAAGTGCGCTCCGAAAATAATCCCCTTTGTTTATTATCTGTATCTCATTTCGATCAGTCACGCCATTGACTTTCGTCTGTGAATCGCACAGACAAAAAGTTTGCACCGTTCCGTGAGCGCTAAAATGAAAATTTAATATTTATGTTGTACCAAATCGTTAAGATTATTTTTATGAATAAATAAAACATCTTGAATGCCTCTGTACCTAAATAGTTAAACGTGTTGCCTAGCATTGCTTTAAACGCGAGAGATGCTGGGTTCGAATCCTGGGAAAATTAATAAATAAAACCGATCAGTGAAATGGACACAGAAATATGTTCGCCTCATGCCCCACGAGCGAAAACGGGATTTACTATTAAAACTTTTTAAAAATATAACATCTTAATCATTTGAATTGTAAAATTTTATAATTAACTCAAGCATATAATTTATGAATTATAATGCACATTAGTGCATATACAAAGAAAATGGTATTTTTATGGACTGAAAAAATCCATAACACTAGGGTACAAAGTTAAACTTTAACTAAGCGATGGTCATCAGCACCGAGGTCGTATGAGGCGTAACGTGAGGCATTTTTACACTATCTGATAAACAACGAGTAACACCGCGGAACTGTCTAGGCTACTCCAATTAAAACTTACAAAAGCTTTAAAAGGAATGGTTTTGGACAAGGTAACATCCATTAAGAACAGCGCGATATTTTACAGCCCATAGTCTTTCTCGACAAATGCTCTAACCAGCACAAATAATTTTCCAATTCAAACTAATAGTTCCTGAAATTAACGTGTTCAAACAAACTCTTCAGCTTTATATATTAGTATAAATAAACCACGAGTAATGCCGCGAGACTATCTTATCTAATCAAATGATATAATTAACTAATAAAAGCTTTATGGCAGCAGTTGCAAGCCAAATAGTTAGAGATATAATTAATTTGTTTATTCGTTAATTGTTTGGCAAGTCAACTGTAAACAAAAACAGTTATTAAATTACTCATTAAACAGACATAGATTAATATTATAGAATAAGTATTCGTAGAATCACGTCTCTTGTAATGTTTAAATAAAACACATGCTGCTGCAAAGCATCCGAAACGTCGGGCCGAAGTTAAAAATCATTTTCAAATAATTTTTATTAATATATCGTGTTTTAAACCGTTAAAGTGTTTTATTTAAATGTGTGTAGTACACACTACAGCGTAAACTATAGACAGTATCTTGTAATGTTGTTAACATTACCCAGTATTGTTTAGTACCCAATATAAGTTTAGTAGCATCCTAGCCTCCGGAAATGGAAAGGCTAAGATACTAGTATACCACTCAACACTCTGAAAACTAATATTTACTTTTTTTTAAATATTTACTTACAAACTCATATGACGCATTTCCAACACATCCCGACAACACATAGGCTACGTCTTCCACAACGTTACAATCAATACAATTAGGACTTGATGTTAACCTGATTAGATGTTTGAATTTGTGGTGATATGTCCAGAACGCATTAGAGACTGTTCTCAGTCGTGCACTCAAATTAGAGTGGTCGTGGTCTGTGATGATGATGTCGTGGTTCGTGGGGTGTCTTCTGTTCTGTGCTCTAAGGACTATCCTCCTCTATTTAGACGGTCTTTTGCAACGCGTCTACATTGTTCAAAGGCATTAGATACACGATATCCTTTCTCCTTAAATTAAAATATACCATGGGTGTATTGGGGGGGAGGGGAATGTTACATACTGTGCTTGGTTTGAGTACATTGCGTTTAGTCACAGGTCTCTTACACATTTAAGATTATTCCGAGACCAGGTCAATACATTGACTAAGTGACATTTTAGGCGCCCGGTCAGTAAAATTAGAGCTTAATTTTTTGCCAACATCATTTTGTTAGGTGAATGATCTTTTCTATTGTATTGATTCTGCGAATTTTAAGAGACAAAAGCGAAGACAATTACGAGTTTTTTAGGTAAAATAGGGCAGTAAGGTAAGGATATAAATATACTTCGTGTCCATAATTTTAATAATGCAGTACTTAAAAATGTATTTAGATGAAATGTACGTATTTTTTTTCAATCAAATAATAGATTTAAATAAAATCCCCTTTTACGGTTTAAAACGCGATATATATTAGTTAATTTCTTCTTAATTTAAACTACGGTTCGACGTTTCGGATCCTTTGCGTCACGATGTCACGGGGGGAATTGAAAATATGATTTTAATGTCAATGTCAAAATTACTACGCGCCATCTGTTTCGCTTTTTACAGCGTTATAACTTATAAGCATTTTGTTTAAATGTTACTACTCGCATAAACTACAGACAGTACGAAAAAATACACCACAACAAACAATAGAAATCAAATTATCAAAAGTATGGATATGAGTAAATTTTACATATGTCTATTCATTCGCATATATTTCAAGATCTTTTCTTAGATAAGCACATGAAGCAATAATTTACATTTACATAACAAAGGTGAATTGTCGACAAATTTTGACTCTTTTTTTCTCTTAATTCAATTGGAAACCCACAGGCTGAAACCGAACACGAAATACTATATGGCAACCACTTTAAGTCAAACATACTTTAGAAAAAATATAAACTGATTTGAAACATGTTGGATCCGTCATTATTAGCCATACAATGCTACCATGCAGTTTTATAGCTTTAGACGACTGCATATTTCAGAAACAGTCAACGGACAAAGACGCAAAGAGTTTAAACTAAAAAGTATCTTGTCTATGGTCAGCACTTCCAGATTGAAATCCTCTCGCGGGAATCCATTTTGTAACTTTGACGTTTCGAAATGTCCACTGCAAATGGCGAACTAATCTCGTTGTCTAGTTTTGAGCTTTTGCGGGTAGGGCAGACATTGGATGTAGCCTAGTAAAGTCGATCGATTTAAGATATTTTATAATAACATATATAAAAGACCAGACCGCAGTTTTGACAGATATGCTCCTAAAAAAAATTGCGCCTTTTTGGCTTCTTTTATATTACCCACGAAACTTTGTAAATAAAAGGTAGTTTCTTTAAGAATTATTCTTTTTAATTTTATGCACGCTAATAAAGCAGGATTCAGTTTTTTTTACTACTATCATACTACTATTGTCACAATGATACCGCTTTAAATAAATTAAGTAAGGATAAAAGTACTCATACACGAAAACAAAATATACATTTTTAAATAAAACACTTTAACGGTTTAAAACGCGATATATTGGTTAAACTTATTTGAAAATGATTTTTAACTTCGGCCCGACGTTTCGGATGCTTTGCAGCAGCCGTGGTCACGGCATCATCCGAATTCGCCCATTTTTTTTAAATGTACCCTACTAGTAAATGTGTTAAAAAAGAAATGTCTTGTCTTGTGGCATGTTAGTTGTATATTTTGTGGACCTCGCCACAGAGTGTGGACAGTAAGTTTTGATAGTAAAAACATGCAGTAAAGACTCAGAATAGAGTAGAAATAGCACAAAGCTAATTGGCTGATAACAAATCTGATTAGAAAAAAGACACGACTTACTGAAGAAACTGTTATGACACCAAGATTTGTGTCTTTTCTATTCTAAAGTTAAATACTTTTTACGTGGGCGTGCGGCGGACGCATTTCTGTGTCTCTTATCGATTGCATTACAAGCTTGGGTTAACACCACACTGACATTATGGAGCATATTTCGTTGGGATACCTAAGAACCTAAGATCTATGTAAGAAAGAGGCTAAAGTATAAAACATAATCTTTACTTTATAAGTAATATGTAAAAACTCCAAAATGGCGTTACCGACTTTCAATTATTTTTCTTATGAATATTTCAGTCTTTAGGTCTGGACTAGTATTTACTAACGAACCCTAGTATTTATATTATTAGAAATTAAATAATTTATTTTTTTTTTTATATCATGGCATTCAGAACAAACACACAAACCAAAATTTTTACTATTCTATCACTAACACTAATTTGTTAAAATGTATGCTCCATTTTTTTTTTATTCCTTCATCGTTCACAATACTCCAAGCTACTTTCAGTGACATACAAAATAACTTATTGTTTCTATCTATTGTTAAAAAAAAGTTTTTATTTAGTTAATAACAGAATAAGTAGTCTTTATTGATAGTTTAAAAATGCGTAGACGTAACGCGTTCAAGTCGCGTGCATCCATTAACATTGTCTTGTTCGAAGGAAGCAAACGAACCGGATCTAAGTTAGCGCGACCCGCCGGTTCGATTCGTTCGAAATAATTCATTTGATTCAACCTGGCCTAACGAACATTAGTCAGTTAGTAGTAGGTCATTAAGATCTTAAATCTTCTAATCAGTTATGATTATTTGTTTAACAATAAATGTTCATAACTAATTCTTTAAAATATTTTTAAGCGAAGAGAATAAAATGTCGTTAAATTTTTCCGAATATTCAAAGCAAAAATATGTCGACAGTGTAACTTGTAGCGATGTTTCAAGGCTAAGGTTTCAAGGACTCCCAATTTTTTTTCTACTCAAATAATAAAGAGTACAGATAAAAATTGGTCCTGTTGACGCATCTACGTCACTTTTAAACAACATTAAATGTTTTAATATGAAGGTGCTGAGAGTAGTTTATACTTTAAAAGGGCAGCGAAGTGATTAATAAAGCAAAATGATCCTATTTAAATAAAACACTTTAACGGTTTAAAACGCGATATATTAGTTAAACTTATTGGAAAATGATTTTTAACTTCGGCCCGACGTTTTGGATGCTTTTTTAGCAGCCGTGGTCACGGGGAGAAGTTAAAAATCATTTTCAAATAAGTTTAACTAATATATCGCGTTTTAAACCGTTAAAGTGTTTTATTCAAATGTGTACTACTCGCGTAAAATTCGGGTCAAAAGAACCGAATCATTTCGCCGACGGATCAACAACGGTTCGTTGCGTACGACACACATGTAATTAACATCAATTCGCTGCCCGCCAAATTCGCAGTCACGCTATTAAAACACGTGGTGGGTCACTTGACCCTATGTAGCAACAATCATGCCAATTACTTTGTATGGAACGGTCTCGTTGCGCGCCTGTTCAAACGAACTAATTGACAATTGACATCTATAGAAGTTATATAGATTGCGCGGGAGCATGAATCTCGCTCGTTGGTCTAATGGTAGTAATGTATGGCTAATAATCAACGGGTTGTGAATTGGATCCTTATCGGGTCCAACATGTTTCAAATTTTTCAATTTATAATTTTTTTGAAACATGTTAGACTTCGTCTGGGAATTTAATGGGTGGTAGGAATGTAGAAATTTAGTCCGGGTCACGAACCACCGTACACAGATGAAAAAGCCGTGATTGTTAATCGCGTTTCGGCTTCAGTCTGTAGACTTTTCAAAAATGTTATTAACTCAATAATAAAAGAAATCTTAAATAAAATGATTTTAACCGATTGAAACGGGGAATCTATTCACGTGTCCACAACAATTGCTAAGCATCCGACAAAATATATATTGGTTTAGTAGTACACTTTTAAATTGAACTTTTATAACGGTTTGGAACGCGAAATATATTTAACTTAACTTATTAACAATTAATTTTGCAGTAGTCGGGTTCACGTAAATAAGTTAACTAATATATTTCGCGTTTTAAACCGTTAAACGTATTTTAAATAGTTTAAAAAATCTTAAAGTAATCAACTATAAGACTAAAAAAACATTGATTTCACATTCATTGATTGACATTGACAGTTAAATTTATTATCTTTAAAAACGGAGGTAACACCGCGTGTGAACGCAAGTGTTAAACACGAACAACCGTTAACGAAAAGCCGTCAGCCTAACAGTACGTAGGTTTAATTAATGATTACTTTCTATAATTATATAAGCGAATATTAAAAATTAAGCTGACATTTATATAAATTAGTTGAATGATTTAGAGCCTGAAGTATTTCTTAAATATTGTTTTTATAACGCGAGGAGAGATAGACAAAAACCATAACCGAATATACTAGATGCTAGTAAAGGAGCAAGGAAGGCAGATGAGGAGATGAGAAGACGCATACGCAGGATGGAAGGTCCAGGATACAAAAGATTAGCTAAAAATACGCAGCTATTTGTTAAATATTAATTAGTAAATACTATCTATAGTTTACGCGAGTAGTACACATATAAATAAAACACTTTAGCGGTTTAAAACGCGATATATTGGTTAACCTTATTTGAAAATGATTTTTAACTTCTCCCCGTGACCACGGCTGCTGCAAAGCATCCGAATCGTCGGACCGGATTTAAAAATCATTTTCAAATAAGTTTAACTAATATATCACGTTTTAAACCGTTAAAGTATTTTATTTAAATATTATTTAGTAGTTTTTAAACAACTTTATAATTAGAAAACTAAAATGGATTTACTCTCTCACCTCACATCACTCCTACTCTAACTCCCACTCTCACTCTCACTCCCACTCCCACTCCTAATCCCAAAAAGCTAAAGAAGAATTATTCTAGGTTCAAAAACTACGAATTTCCATACAAACTTTCATCCCCATTTTCCACCCCTTTCAACCCTTTAGCATTAAAAACGAAAGCCTATGTCCTTTCCCAGGCTCTAAAATATCTGTGTACCAAATTTCATCTTAATCAGTTCAGTAGTTTCGACGTTAAAGCCGGACAGATAGAGAGACAGAGTTACTTTCGCATTTATAATATTAATATTCTGTTCCGCGCTGTCCTCCGTACCCTTCTTTCTTTTTTGCTTTTTTCCCACAGCGCGATTCGATATTAAATAAATAAATGAATAAAAATTATACCATCAATATGCCTTCAAAAGTTTCAAAGTAACAGACAATAAATACTGTAAAGCACAGATAATAAATAGCGAAGCCCGTTTATAGTAAATATCTGTGCAGCTGTAGAAAGTCAAAATCCATCGCAAAAGTAAATGTTGTGTCATTACTTTCGCTCGGGTGCACTTCTATGCTTTTGTTAGCGAGTGTGGGTTCGGAAACTTGTTCCTAGAAAGGGTTGTCGCAAGCGTACGTGCGTGTGAGATTTTTGTGAATAGACAACATTTGTGAGATACTGAGGTTTGTTGCCTATTTTTAAGTAATTTAACAGTGGGGAGTTATATAGATTATTCTTATCACTACATATCATAACACAAAGTCGCTCTTCCTGTCCCTATGTACGATTAAATCTTTAAAAATACGCAACGAATTTTGATGCGGTTTTTCAATTTATAGAGACAACTTTCAGTTTTTCTGTATTGTATTTAGTATCAGCATGCACTCAAGAAGGCGGGTTGCTAGTATAAAAATCAGTACTTAATAATAATAAAACAGGTTTTCACATAGGTTAAATGGTGAAATATAATATGTAGTTAAAATTATTGTAACTACCGCCCGACGTTTCGGACGCTTTGCAGCAGGCGTGGTCACAGGGTGTCACTGGGCCATTAAAGTGTTTTATTAAAATGTTCACTACTCGCTTTAACTACAGACATCATTTTAATAGTCAACGTAACAAAAATTTAATTTTCAATGAAATTTAAATTATTAATATATAATATATTGTGATATAATAGGCGTAGTAGAGCGTAGTAACAAGTGTATCATTAAATCTGTATAGCAAATCTTTCTTTCTAATATATTTGTAAGGGGTTATCTATACTTTACACAAAAAATATACATTAAAAAATCAAGTTAACTGATATATTTCACGTTTTAAACCGTTAAGTGTTTTATTTTAATGTAGTACCAGATATAATATATAACAATAGTCCACATATTATATGAATGCAATATCAATAAAAACCGTAAAACTCTCAAAGAGAACGGTAGATAATTTTATAAAGATGAAAAGAAAACTAAGATCGTACAACCCACAGTCGTTATTTTTAAAATAACTGTTTTACATACAAATTTTAATTTACATAATAGTTTTATTATTGATTTATTTATGTAACTTTGTTATTTACAAACACCACACGAATTACATTTAATACTAATCACGAACAAAACCCGTTTTTAAAAGAGTTTGTTTTTTTGTGTAGAGTGCCAGCCCTAGACAGAACCGATCATTCCCATCTCGATTTAAATCGATTCATTATATCGACTAAATTGACACCTCGGCTAATGGCGGTGCCTATTTCTTATTTTTTAATTAATACAACGGATGTGCTTTCATTTCGATAATGTAGGATTTCATTTGTCTTTTTCTGAGATATTCAATGTTAGATTTTGATTTTTACCGCCGCGCCGGTCAGATAAATTATAATCTATATATAAAGTCGAAGAGTTTGTTTGTTTCAACGCGCTAATCTCAAGAACTACTGGTTCGAATTGAAACATTATTTATGTGTTATTTAGAGCATTTATCGGTGAAGGCTATGAAACTTCTGTGACTTATAAGAGAGAAGAAACAGCCCGAAATGTGGAGAAAACGGGACATATTATTTATTTTTGTAGGCTTCCGATGCTTACGCTGCGAAAACGGTTCAAGATATCAAAAAATATGTATAAAAGAATGAATTCCTTTTAAATGATCTAAAAAATGTCTGCAAGAGTATAAGTTTATCTTTTAAGAGCTTTCAAGAACGTCGAGACGCGGACGTCGTCGGGTAACAGCTTCTAGAGTTGAATAGGAGGATTGTAAAATCAAATTTTGATGCCCAAACTAGCTATTCTACGCGGACGAAGTCGCTGGCACAGCTAGTTATTTATTCTTTCGAATAAAGTTATCCCGCCTCTACATAGAGAGCTGCGCTCGCGACGTCGTCCACGTAGAATAGCTAGTGTGGGTATCAAAATTAGATTTTGCAAACATCATCTACCGACAACATTTGCGTTCAGTCGCTCTTGTAACTTAATCTTAAATTGACAAACTGTCGCGTTTTAAACCGTTAACTTGAACCGTTTTCGCAGCGCACGCCACAGAAACCCACAAAGCTGAATAATTTTCCCCGTCTCTACCACAATTCCCCGGGTTTCTTCGCGTCTACTGATTGCAGCGTGGTGTTTGTAACCTACCTCGATAAATGCTCTAACCAACACAGAACGAATTTTATAGTTGTGTCTGAGATTTCCGCGTTCAGACAAACAAACTCTTCAGGTTTATAATATTAGTATAGATTTTCTAGTCATAGTTTTTTTTTTTATTGTCCATTTGATCACGAAGATCGGATGTGGCCTTACTGATTCCTTCTTTTATTTGATTCGCTGTCAGCATCGCAGGTCACCACTGTGATAGCTTGATCAGTACATTGTTATAATCGCTTGTTTAACATCGCGCGAAATGCCGTGTATTCTATGGTAAGTCGAACTCACCGTTTCTTGTTCTTCTTCTTCTTTTAGCAAATTCCTACCAGTAGCGGCCATTTTTTTCCATCATCATAATAAATACGATATAACAAATATTGTATCGTCACACGCAGTGTTACCTAAAAGCCAAAGTCCCAGATAAAACGCGTCTACGCAAATGATTGATTGGAGTGCGTGGGCGCAAGTAATTTTGTAAGAATTTTTATTTTGATCACCTCCTATCGAATCTTGATAAGATTACACCGTCGTTATATTATTCGTGGCATCTCTTTTGATTTTGTACACGTTTCGCAAGGTCGAAAGAGATTAACACACCCTTATCTTGTAAAAAATGTTCCCTATGTTGCTTTATGATATGATAGAATAGATTTGTATGATATCAGACTTATGATTAGCAGCTCCTTAACCTTTTCCCACAGCTGGGACATGTTCTCAGAGATTCATGTAGGATCAACGCTGACCAAATGCGCTGTGATTTGATGTTACCGGTTTCCTGATTATTTATCTGGTTAGGTATAATATACAACTGCGACAAATGCGAAAAACAATGTGTCTCTAAAGTAAGTTTTATAAATGTGTACTAGAAAATTCTATAAATAGAATATTTTTTCTCGACTGCAATATGTACTCGCTATGAATTTTGTTTAGCCTACAAACTCCTCAACCGTTCAGTATATTTATAGGAAAAAAAACATTATACAATATTATTTCATTATGTACCTGATATTTATATAAGTAAGATCGACCACTTAAAAGGCCATTTCAAAAAGACAAAAATAAATTTCCCGCCATCAAAGTGACAGCACAGATAATAATTTATGATTCTCATTTCTAAGCGTTCGCTCAGCTGTCACGGGTTTTGTTTAAAACAGTCCAAACGGTGAACCATAGACAAGAGATTCTAGAGCAGGCGAAGGGAATTTCAAGATGATATGTTTCAGCGGAAATAATGATAAAAGTCCCGTTGATTGTTCGTTAAGTAAAAACTAAAAGCCTTGACGTAAATATTAATAAAAATTAATTATATTGTTAATAGAGTTACTTTCTTTTATGTCCATCCTTAATTATTATATCTCCATAAAAACTTTTTATAGCTAATATCTGTCATCTGTCAGTGATTTATTTTTAATATCTTAGCAGCCAGTTTTAGTAAACAATAACTTTTTACACTAAATAAATATTATGAATGAAAATGAACAAAGTTTAAAGTAATGATTTATTAAACAATACAATAATTTTGCTTTTTTTTTAAGTTACTTCAGCAAAATTTATTACCACTGAATGCAAATACTTTTTACTTTAATTATTATCTGCGAGTGTTGCCAATCAAAAATATCACTTTAGTCGAAGGCAACATTTTGGTGAATTATAAAATGTGACTTTCCTTGATCTATAAACAGTATACCTCAACAGAAGAGCGTATTAATGTGCAGATCTTAATGTCAGCGCAGTTCCGCGCAGGTAGTTTCGTAACTGAGGCCCTTTAGCTGACCGCCTTGCTACAGTCTATTGTAACCGTTGGATTAGCGTGGACCTGTCCATATTAATGTTAGCTTTAAATTTAATATATAGAGTTTATTTGCTTCAACGCGATATTTTTGTTTTGGTTAGGCCATAAGCTATAAAAGATTTCACTGCGATCGATAGGCGCGAAGAAGCAGCGGGAAATGTGGAAAGTGTATAACGGGAAATTGTTTTCTATTTTGAGGATTTTCCTTGAGTGCGATGCGAAAACGGTCCAAGGTACCAAAATATGTAGAATGATTCATTCCCCTTTGAATAATGTAAAAAAATCGGACAGTATAACAGCTTAAATTTGTAGAGTTGAGCAGGTTTGCAAAAACAAATGTTGATGCCCAAAATAACTATTATACGCGTACGAAGTCGCTGACATAGCTAGTGAATTTTACCATCGATACTCGATAACTTTATCATCTATAATTAATTACAATTAGTCACATCAAGATTGAACACAGCAAAATTAAAATATTGATTGATTGAGCTACACTGCGTTGTATCCAAACAATATCGTATCCAGAATAAGGAAAGTTCTTTAAAGCCGATATTAGTTGAGAAGCTACGGAGACACTTTATTTTTTATGTAACTACGGCAGCAATGACAAGAAAAGTAAATTTTAAATTAAAACACTGAACAGTTAAACAAGATCTTGTATGTAATTTACGTGAGTAGTACTCATTTGAATGAAACACTTTAAACGGTTTAAAACGCAAATTGTATTCTTACTTATTTTCTTTAATATAACTACGGCCCAGTGTTTTGGCTGCTTTGCAGCAGCCGTGGTTTTGAGGGGATGAAATGCAAAGCATCCGAAAGATCAGGCCGTTGTTGAAATAAGGATAATGAGTAATATATTGCGCTTTTTAAACCGTTAAAAGTGTGTTAAAAGCAAATTAAATCAAAATTTTCAATTTAATCGGTTTTTAGGGTAGATTCGTAAATGGTCTTATCTACACTAAGATAACGCCATGTCTCCCCTTCGCGTCATAATAGCGATGTGTGCCGACTGCAGTCTTTTCATTGAAATGATTCTCTCTGCGACTTAAGTAGGGCTGTCAGTCTCGCTTTTAAGAAATTTCTATGACATACTTTTCAATTAGATAGATGGCTTTTGGAAACAACTGCGCACTGTCATTTATATAAACAAGTTTGCGGATTAAAACTGGTTTTGTTTCAATGGAAATGTTCATATTAAGATCTTTGTTACGCTTGGCAATCTTGGAGCACTTTTGACTGATAACAATAAGTACTGTCTAATAATACAAGTATTACACATTCAAATAAAACATTAACGGTTTAAAACGCGAAATACATCAATTATCTTTACAAATATTTTTAACGGCGGCCTGACGTTTCCGATGCTTTGCATGTTGCCGTCGTTTTATTGAAATATAACATGTTCTTCTTGTTTTATTCTGTGATGTAGTTGTGCTATCTTGTGCTGTAAAAAAAACGAATTTTGCGAATTTGTTACAAAGATATGGAATTGAAAATGTAAGAATTCTTCTTAAATACTGTCTATAGTTTACGCGAGTAGTACACATTTAAATAAAACACTTGAACACGGGGAGACTCCCCGTGTCCACGGCTGCTGCAAAGCATCCGAAACGTCGGGCCGAAGTTAAAAATCATTTTCAAATAAGTAATATATCGCGTTTTAAACCGTTAAAGTGTTTTATTTAAAAGAATTCTTCTTTACATACTTTGCTTTGCTTTTTTGCAGCATGAGCGGCTGTGGTTTTTGATTGTGCACAAATCAACATATTGTTTTTATTCGTCTTTTTTTTCAAAAACACTTTCTACTATGTTGTATATGTGGAAATATTTAAGTTTTTTACATTTCGATTTTTCGTAACCATACTTTCACAATTAAAGTTATTAATTAAGTTGCATGAATATTTTAAAGATAATATTCTTTCAATTTTAAAAACGAAAATAGGTACAGCGAAATGAAACTGTCTCTCTTTCTCAGTTAAAAGACATTCTACCCTTTGGAAGCTTCAATATTTTTCACATGATGGCTTCATATAAATTAAAAATCTATTGACGTTCAAATAAATTTAACAACGCGGGCAGGACTTGAAGCGTTGTCCACAACGTTTGCTCTAATCTATTGACGGTAGCGGTAGCTCAATTGACGGTAGCCATAGCTTAACTGATGGTAGCGATAGCTCAATTGTCAGTATCGGTAGCTCAATTGACGGTAGCAATAGTTCGATTGACTGTAGGGGTAGCTCCATTGATAAAATTTTTCAATTTACTTTTTATTTAAATTCCAGCCTGTTTACAATTGCGACATAGTCCAGGTGGCAGCCCTAACAAAAAGCACCTTGCATCTCGGAACCGGTCGAGACCCTGTTAATAACACCTCGATTCACCTTTATTACAAACATTGCATTGTCAATTTTAGGGCTGAACGTTGCCCCTAGTGGGGCACAGCAGACGACATTGTGTAAGCCCAGTTAGACACAGAAAAAATATGCGTACAACGGTTTAAAACGCCAATTAATTCGTTTCTATAACCGGTGATTATGAAGGCATCTAAAATCTAAGGCACTGTCTTTACGTACGTACCTGTTTACGAGTAGTACACATTTAAATGTTCAAAACGCAAACCAAATGTATTACATATTTAAAACTTGACCTTAGTTTGAAATAAAAAACTTTAACGGTTTAAAACGCGAAATATATTAGTTCACCTTCAAATACGCGACACACTAAAATTTATTTTAACTAAGGATCGGCCCTTAGTTAAAATAAATTTTAAACCGTTAAAAAGTTTTATTTAATTATTTTGTTATCATTGTCACCTCTGAAAATTATTGATAGAGAAGGTCAATTTTCACCTAAACATAGCAAGCTATATCTTTCTTATTGAAGCAGATTGTAAATCGATGGCACAGGCTAGAATCGAACCCTGGACTGCACGATTGCTCATTTATCACAACTTCACCATGTTTACCGTCTGTGTAATTTTTTCTTTGAACATACGTCGTTACATCAATGGTTCAAGACCTTTGTAACTTGTATCTCCGTGAAATTGGAAATAAGCAAGACAAAGTAATTAAAAATAATCTCTATAATTAAAAAATAAGTAATCATTGACAATAAAACAACACTAGTTAAGCAAGATAATTTTCTATACCTAGACTTAGTTTAAAAATCGATTTTTGATTAGAAAAAATTTTCGGGGGGGGCTTGCCCCTTTTTTAACAAACCTTTTGGGCACCCCCCCCGGGTTTTTTAAATTTTTTTTTTTTTTTTTTTTCCCCCCCCTTGCCTTACACAAACACAAATATTTTTTTTTTTTTTTTTTTTTTTTTTTTTTTTTTTTTTTTTTTTTTTTTTTTTTTTTTTTTTTTTTCCCCTTCTCTTCCCCCCCCCCCCCCCCCCCCCCCCCCCCCCCCCCCCCCCCCCCTTTTTTTTTCTCCCCCCTTTAACGTGTATCTGATAACTTTATAATTTTCCTGAAACATGTTTGACTTCGTAGAGGTAAGAATGACGCAATTCCGTCTGACATGAAGTTTAATCCCGTTTCAGTCTGTGGACTTCCGAATAACCAAATCTGAAATGGGTCGAACCCCTATTTGTCTCAAACCCCCCGTTTTTTACAAAAAAAATATTTTACTTTCCTGTGTTTTACGGAGAAGACATGAAGTTTAAAACACGAAATATACCCGTTAAACTTGCTTACAAATTACCCCCTTGACCACGCTTACTGCAAAGCATCCAAGTTTACTTAATATACATCACGTTTTAAACCGTTAGTGTTTTATTTAAAGAAAATATGAATCAATTTAAGTTAATTCATAATAAAAACGTTTATCAAGGCCATTGTTTGTTTGTGGCCCTCCTGCGATTACATTTATCGGTTTTATACATGTCTTAAAATTTACAACTGCCCAAAGATCAAAAAATATGTTAAATGCAATAAATTATGTTATCGATGTTTCGTTATCTTGAGTTAACTCTAAATCCGTTGACACTGTTTATCAGGTGAAATTCAGAATTTATACATTTCATCCAATTATTTTTTACTAGCTGTGCCGGCGACTTCGTCCGCGAGAATCGTTATTTTGGGCATCCACATTCGTTTTAAGTTTTACTTAAACTGTTACCCACGACGTCGGTCGCGTCCCTTCCCGTCGTTCTTGCAAGTTAATCTTAAAAGAGAGATATATAGCGTCGCGGCCTTTTTTTTAGGTCATTTAAAGAGGAATCATTCCTTCATACATATTTTTTGGATATCTAGAACCGTTTTTGCAGCACACGCCTCGGAAACCCATAATAATGAATAATTTTTCCAATATTTTTCACATTTCTCGCTGTATCTTCTCTTGTATTAGTCACAGGGCGATGTTTTATAGCCAATAGCCTTCCTCGATAAATGCTCTAACAAACACAAAACGAGTTTAACTAAAATATATCGCGTTTTAAATGGTTAAAGTGTTCTATTTAAATGTGTACTACTCGCATAAACTACAGACAGTATTTATAGTAGTTTAACAGGCTCTAGGTAATACATGGCTAATACGCAACGGGTCGTGGGTGTCGATGCCCACTGACTCCAACGTGTTATTTGTGGGAACACATAAGACCACTGTACCTGGTAATCATCACTCACTTCAGATGTACGGGTTGGCTCTTAAACATCATCAGAGCGCGATAGTAGAATGGTAGATATATGGATACTACTACCTAGATGTGCCCGCGACTTCGTTCGCGTGGAATAGTGACTTGGGGTAGAATTTTTAATTATTTAGGCGAAAGTTTCATTGTTCTAGCTTCAAAAACCACGAATTTCCATACAAACTTTCACCCCCCCCCCTTTTAACCCCTTTCAACACCTTTTTCGCAATAAAAAGTAGCCTATGTTTTTTCTCAGGGTCTAGACCATTTGTATACCAAATTTAATTTAAAACCGTTCAGTAGTTTTGGCGTGAAAGAGTGACAGACAGTCAGAAAGACAGACAGAGTTACTTTCGCATTTATAATATTAGTAAGGATTGAATGGTCGTGCGTTTGATTCCCACCGGGAAACATGTTTCTAATCAAGTCAAAGTGTTTTATTTAAACTATGTACTTTATCTTTTGTAGTAATGTTTCTTGATTGATGTAATGAATTTAAATAAAACACTTTAACGGTTTAAAACGCGATATATTAGTTAAACTCATTTGGAACAGTTTAAAAATAAGTTTAACTAATATATCGCGTTTTAAACCGTTAAAGTGTTTTATAACCTTTTTTTTTTTATTGGAAATGTGAAAATAAGCACTACGCGTTTTAAACCGTTAAAGTGTTTTTTTTAAATGGGTACAACTCGCGTAAACTATAGACAGTATTTGATATAATGAATATTAATGTATAAATAATAAAATTTGGCAGCGATTGATAGCTGCGACCGAAAGAGGTCACTGCCTTACATAATTATGTAACCGATTCACGGTCACGAACAATAACACGATCTTAAGTGGGGATTTTAAACCGTTAAAAAAAGGCGATGTTGCTATATTTGGTGTTTTTGCTAAATCTGTATTAATATTATGAAGCTGAGAAGTTTGTCTCAGGAACGACTAGTTTGAATTGAAAAATTATATACTGTCTATAGTTTACGCGAGTAGTACACATTTAAATAAAACACTTTAACGGTTTAAAACGCGACATGTTAGTTAAATTTATTTGAAAAATGATTTTTAACTTCGGCCGAGTTTCGGATGCTTTGCAGCAGCCGTGGTCACGGGGAGGAGTTTGGCTTGGAGATAAAATTCAATGAATTTTTATAATTAGGAGGAACAGCTTTCGACCCCATTCACTAGTTGAATTCCACTATAAAACAGATGCTGTGACCTTTGGATGGATATTTGGAAATCCACAGACTGAAACGAATCGGGATTAAACTTTAAGGCTTTTTCATCTTTGTTGAGCACGGACGCTTGTTCGTGACTTGGACAGAATTTCCATAAATACTGTCTATAGTTTACGCGAGTAGTACACATTTAAATAAAACACTTTAACGGTTTAAAACGCGACATGTTAGTTAAATTTATTTGAAAAATGATTTTTAACTTCGGCCCGACGTTTCGGATGCTTTGCAGCAGCCGTGGTCACGGGGAGGAGTTTGGCTTTGGAGATACAAAATTCAACTAAATAGAATTTTTATAATATAGGAGGACAGACAAGCTGTTCGACCCCATTTTCACTTGATGGGAGTTGAAATGTCCCAGCTATATAACATCTAAGCAAGATGCGCTGTCGACCTATTTTGGATTTGGATATTTGGAAATCCACAGACTGAAACCGAATCGGGATTAAACTTTAAGGCTTTTTCATCTGTTGTTGAGCACGGACGCTTGTTCGTGACTTGGACAGAATTTCCATAAATACTGTCTATAGTTTACGCGAGTAGTACACATTTAAATAAAACACTTTAACGGTTTAAGACGCGATATATTAGTTAAACTTATTTGGAAATGATGTAAAGGTCTCCCCGTGACCACGGCTGCTGCAAAGCATCCGAAACGTCGGGCCGAAGTTAAAAATCATCTCCAAATAAGTTTAACTAAAATATCGCGTTTTAAACCGTTAAAGTGTTTTATTTAAACAGAATTTCCATATTTCCATCGCCCATTTAATATCCAAATTTCCAGACGAAGTCCGACATGTTTTAAAAAAAATTATAAATTAAAAAAATAGAAACATATTGGCTCCGCTGGTGATCGAACCACCTTCCACAGACGAAAGAGCTGTTACGCTTTCAGTAGCAGGGTGTTTGATAATCTACATCCACAACAGGTCGACTGCAGATCGTAACTAAGTAAAGATGATTATTTCACATACATTTTCTTCAGTTCAAAATAATTATGTGACTAAAGTAAACGCAAAAGTATCGTCCTGTTTGTCTTTGAAACTTGACGAAACCTAATTTAAATTCAAAACATTTTCATAAACGAGAATAATGTTTAATTCACGAGTACTAATCCACGAGTATTGCGCGCCTATTTCTGTAACACACATCTGTGCTTGTCAATCTACTGTTATTATCTATGATCTGTGATGTATTGTCTGTTTGTAGTCCACTAGCTAGGTAGCAATGTGTGGCTAACGTCAACGGGACGTGGGCGCGAACCCCACCAGGTACAACGTTATTGCAATGAATTTATAATTTTTCTGTAACATATTGAACTTCGTCTGGAAATCTCAATATTAAATATTAAATCGCGTTTCGGTTCCAGTCTGTAGATATCCGAATATCCAAAGCCAAAATAGGCCGACGGCACATCTTGTTTAGATGTTATATGGCTGGGGTATTCAGCTACCATCATTAATGTTTTGTCAAACATTGTCACTACAAGATCAAAGAAGGCGTCAAATAAATAATTTATGCATTTAATGTGGTGCTCATTGAATTATGTTTAAATAAAACACTTTAACGGTTTAAAACGCGATGTATATTATAGTTGAAATAATTGTCAAATATGTTTAACTAATATATATCACGTTTTAAACCGTTAAAATGTTTTATTGAAATGTGTACTACTCGCGTACACTACAGAACAGTACTTAAATACATTTTTTTTTAAAGATAATGTATGCATATAATTTATGACAATATTATATGAAACTAAAGGCTGCTAGAGCCAAAGTGGCCTACTGACATAAAAACATGATTTTCAATTAGGAGGAAAATGAAAATGCCCAATAAACTTAGGCGAAAATGAATTCGTATCATTGTTACTTCAGTCAGTATACAGACGCAAACACAATGACTAGAAAAAATAACAATTTCCATAACAGACTATTATATTCTCAGCACAGATTCAAGAAAAACTAATTTCCAGAAAATTATTGCATCAAGTTAAGCACTTAAACCCAATTTTATTATATGGCAATAATTTTGATACCGGCAGATTAGTAATTTGATTATTCACGCCATTAACTTCCGTAGTTATAATTTAATTTAAGATAATTATTTATGCATTGTTGCAATTAAGTGCAACCTTTACTTCTTATGATACACAATTAAGTTTTTAATTACTTATCTATCTATTTTAATATATAAAGCTGAAGAGTTTGTTTAATTAGTCTCTAATTACGTATATATAAGTGATTCTAGGCAGCCAGTGTTAAATTGTTTTTTAATTTTATTTTTGTGTGTAAGGAGTTTTTATATCATTACATTTTATAAGTTTCGTAATAAATGTCTCGCCGTGCTGTCTGATGTATAAACGCAAATAAAACTCACTTGCCAGCGAGACTTCCTGCCATCTGTTGAGTTTTTTTATTATAAATTACTTTTATATGGCAATAAAAATTAAACAGTTACACATGGACAATGGTAATATTTAAAAAGCTAACTACAAATAAAATGGATTCATACTGTTATGTTTCTTTAGTAGAGTCGACAAAAGATAAGCAGGATATCCAATAATATTTTATTTATAACTAAATGACAATAAGATCGTATTAAATATAAATAAACATTTGAGGAGTACACATTTAAATAAAACATGTTTAACGGTTTAAACGCGAAATTCGTTTAAATGATTTACAAACTATGATGCTGCAAAGCATTACAAGTGTCTGGCCGTAGTAATTTTTAAATGAGTTTTTCTAATAAATTCAACTTTTAAACCTGTTAAAAGTGTTTTAGTTAACAATATTTGAGTATTTATGCTGAACGATACGTTATCCAGGACTTTCTTAAACAAATGAGACAGACAACTAAATTCCCCCGGGACTTGTATGATTTTTCGCGAGGCTTAACTATTTAGCCGAAGGTAAGTACTTTCTTGAACCAGAAATTTAGGCTAAAGTCTAATGGTAGAAATGTGTGGGTAATAATCTACGAGTCGTGGGTTAGATGCCCATTAGGTCCAACATATTACTAATAAAATTTCAGAATATTATATGCGTGATGAGATATCCAAAATTTCGAACCACAACCACAGATAAAAACCCTTCAAGTTTAATCGCGTTTAGTCTGTGGATTTCCGAACATGCAAATCCAAAATAAGTCGACAGGGCTCCTTGTCTGCTATATTGCCTGCTATATTTAACCTGTAAAAATCTTATGACTTTTAGTTTATTTTGAATAACCTGTTTATTACATCACTTGCAAGGTATACTCGTTATGTAAATTTATCCCACGAGTCTGTAACAGTTATATGACATTAGTTATATAAATAAATCGTTCCGCGCGCTGTTGCCAAGTATATAATACTTTTTATTTTTAATTATTCATTCACGAGTGAAAGATTAGTGCGCTCTGTGCTATGCATATCGTCTCTATATTGCACAGATTATATTAGAAGTGTCAACTGGCATTTCATTCCGGTGTCAAGTTTGAATTTAGAATACGGTGGTTTAGAAAAAAGAATTGACGCGCTCGTTGGTCTAATGGCAGCCATGTATGGCCATAATCAACGGGTCGTGGGTTCGAACCCCACCGGGTCCAACATGTTTCTAATTAATCGATTTATAATTTTTAAGAAATATGATAGACTTCGTCTGTAAATCTGGATGTTACATGGGTGGTAGGAATATTAAAATTCCATCCGGGTCACGAACCATAGTTTACAGATGAAAAAGCCGTGACAGCTTATCGCGTTTCGGTTGCAGTCTGTGGATTACCGAACCAAAGCCAAAGTAGGTTGACAGCGCGTCTTGTTTAGGCTGGGGTATACCACCTTCTATCAAGTGAACAATATGCTTGTCTGTGCTCCTCTATAATTAAAAAATAAACGACACCGCGCACAATATAAAACCTCATTACTCGTAGATGTCAAGAAATGCTAAAAAATAATAATGTAATATCAAAATGTAAGCATATAAATTCAATGACACTCTGTTTATTTATCTTTCGTAGCATTGGCACTTTTAACATTGATGTTAAATTACACGAATAAACGACCTACTTTTTTTCTAGAACTCTTGTTTAGACGCTTTCCTCATGCGCGTTGACAGACATACACCGGACGGGAGGTAAATTTAGATCTTAGTGCGTCTTACCACACGCTATTTAAAAGTCTTTGAAAAGACCGACGCTGGAAGTATAGTCTAGACAAAGTTAAAATTGTACTTTTTTGTATTCTTTTAATTGTATCTTTTGTTTTTTATTACTCATTTTAGTTTTATTTTTTATTTTATTCTGTTACTTATCTACTTTACTCATATTATAAATGCGAAACTAACTCTGTCTGTCTGTCCGGCTTTAACGCCGAAACTACTGAACCGATTAAATGAAATTTGGTACACAGACATTCTAGAGCCTGAGAAAGGACATAGGTTACTTATTAATGCCAAAAAGGGTTGATATGGGTTGAAAAGGGGGATGAAAGTTTGTACGGAAATTCGTGATTTTTTAAGCTAGAACAGTGAAACTTTCTTCTTTGGCTTTTTTGGAATAGGAGTTAGAGTAACAGTTATGTGAGGCGAGATTGCCTGCCTTGAATGTGTCCTTTTGTAAATAAATAAACAGCCTAAATAATTAAAAATTCTACCCAAACTCACTATTCCACAAATCGCTTTATCATCACTCTGGCGGACCGCCATCAGTTCTTGATTAAGCCGAGTGGGCCCTAGTCTTGAAAAGTCTGTGCATCCCTGGTATACACTGTTAAGGACTTACCCATTTGCACCAACGTAAGTTTCCTTCGCCGTCACACCGTTGTAGTGTATCCGATTTTCCACTTCACCATCAATAAGTACATCTGTCATCACAAAATTCAAGATCTCCTTATTCAAATTGCGCCTCAAAAACCTGATATCACTTAACGTCTTTCTATCTTTATCTATTTGCCGCTTATCTGTGGCGTGTCTGTGTCTATGGGTCGCGTTTGAATTTGGAACTACAATGTCACTGTCACTGTCACTGTCACAACTCGTCGAACCCAGGAGGAGGAGGATGAGAATCGGTGTACCGAACAGCTTCTTCCACGACACGAACCTGGTTACGCTCGACTTTTTTTTCGCTTTCGGCGATTTTAGCTCCATTGCTGATCTGAAAGAGAGATAAAAATGTTATATATGTACTCACACTGCAGCCTATATCAAACTAGCTGAGTCTAGAACTAGAACTTTATAAGCTTAAGCAGATAACCCACGACGTCGGTCGGTCCGTCCCGTCGTTCTTGCAAGTTAATCTTGAATGATAGACGCTATATAGCGTCGCGGACTTTTTAAGATTATTTAAATAGGAATACCTGTTCTTTATATATTTTTTCGTTTTCTTAGACCAATTTCGCAGCGCACTTAACGGACGCCCCCAAAGATTTCCACAATTCCTTCCATTTCTCTACTCCTATTCTCTCAGGTTGATATTTTATAGCGTAAAGCCTTCCTCGATAAACGCTCCAACGAACACAAAAACATTTTTTCAATTCGAACCAGCAGTTCCTGAGATTAGCGCGTTCAAACAAACTCTTCAGCTTTATAATATTAGTATAGATTATTTGTTGTATTAACACAATAATATTTGTCTCCCCGTGACGTCGGGCCTTAGTTAAAAATGATTTTCAAATAAGTTTAACTAATAGATATCGCGTTTTAAACCGTTCAAGTGTTTTATTTAAATATAAATCTTGCAAACGTTTGTTTTCATTTAGGGACCGTTCAAGTATTACGTAAGCACTATAGGGGGGTGGAGGGGTCTTTTTTTGCTTATTTTTGATGACATGGGGGGTAGGGGGAGCCCAGATGATGATTACGTCATCGATATTTATTTACTTTCTGAATCAACTTTCTTATTTTTAAAATTATAATATAAAAAAATACATTTTTAATTGAAAAATGTTTACGTAAGCACGGGGAGGGGGTAAAAGCTTTGCTTACTTTTGCTGACAAGGGGCATGGGGGGAGGGGTAAGTAATTGTAATAAATCTGCTTACGTAATACTTGACCAACCAATATTCTAAGTAGTTCTTGTTATAAATATCTTTTCGTGGTATTATTTTATGAAATGGAGATGTATTAAGTTTCAAACTTGTATTGACACACGAAGCATTCGTCAAATACCCTGACCCGACAGAAAAGTGTGTAAACAAAATACCTTAGAAATAAGAGGAACGGAGAAACGGTGTCATATTGTACATTCTAAGCATGAATAATATTTCATCAATTTGTAAGTATATAAATATATGAGGCTACTAGAGGCAGAGTGAGGCTTATCACAAAAAAAACATGATTTTTAAGGAGAAAAAAAAAACTCCATAAACGTGAAAGAATTATGGTAACAATATTCGGTCACTGTGCTCTTGTAGATTAACATTTTTAGACTATAACAATATAAATAACTTAAGTCATGAGATTGCAGTTAGGCTACTCTGCCTCTAGCGGCCTCATATGTGATGCGATTTTGACGGGTACGTTGGTCTGTTAGCAATGTATGGCTAACAGTTAACGTCGTAAACTTGATCACAAAATGTCTAATCAATTTATAATTTTTTGAAACGTGCTCGACTTCGTCTGGACACCCTGATATTAGGTGGGTGGTAGGAATATCGAATTTCCGTCCGGGTCCACACGGGTACCACAGTCCACAGATGGAAATAAAGCCTAATCGCGTATCGGTCTGTAGATTTCCGAATATCCAACGCCAAAATAGGTCGACAAAGAGATGTATGGCTGCACTGTGGACCCTCTGCATGTCTGTCCTTCTCTATATTACAATAAAGATTACAATTTTTCAAATGTAACTTATACTTTTTTTGAAATATACAAGTAGAGATAAGGCGAGTACTCGGTCGATACTCGGTACCTACTGTGCGTACTCGGCGGGTTTTATATGATACCCGTCCTCGGCCGAATAACTCTGTTATTTGAAACCAAGTAAATGTTAAGTACTGTCTATAGTTTACGCGAGTAGTACACATTTAAATAAAACACTTTAACGGTTTAAATCGCGATATATTAGTTAAACTTGTTTGAAAATTATTTTTAACTTCGGCCCGACGTTTCAGATGCTTTGCAGCAACCGTGGTCAGGGGGAGTCTCCCCGTATATATCGCGTTTTAAACCGTTAAAGTGTTATTTAATTGAGTTATTTATTATTAAATACGAATCAACGAATGGGAAATATTATTTTGTTCTCATTTGCGAATTTGCAAACAAACATATATTAATAGATACTTGATTAAATTAATTTCCTTAAATAACATACATTTTTCAAATCATCATTTTTACATTACGTAATTTGAATAGATAGACATTTTCTAAAACGCTGTGTTATATATATTATTATCATTTCATTCGTTTATTACAATGAATAGATATATATATATATTCTAATATTATAAAGCAGAAGAGTTTATTTGTTTAAACGCGCTAAGGTCAGGAACTACTCGATCGGTTTACTTTTATTTAGATATATAGCTTAATAAAACATACCGCTGCATCCAATATATGCCACCTAACATTGGATAATGTGGAAAAACGGGGAAAAAATATCTTACCGTTGCGTGCGCTGCGAAAACGGTTCGGGATACCCAGAAAATATGTATTGAAGTTTGATTCCTCTTTAAATGATCTAAAAAATGTCCGCGACAGTATATAATCTTATAAGATTGATTTACAAGAACGACGGGACGCGGCCGACGTCGTGGGTAACAACTATATTTAAAAATTATAGTTGTTCTCACCCAAATATTAACTATAATTTATTAAGTCGAAGAGATTTGCAAAAAATAATATGATTGAAGTCGCGGGCACAGCTAGTCATATCAAATTTGTGTGTCACACATTTTATGTGTACACTAATAGATACTTTACGCGTTCTTAAGAACAAGTGGTATTTATTTCTGAAATGGAGATTCCACTTGATGTCACAAAAGTACTTCACTGGAGAAAATATGATAGAGGAGAAGAAGTTTGGGGTTTACTTGATGGAAGCCAAACAACACATCAACAAGATGTGCTGTCGATCTATTTTGGCTTTGGATATTCGGATATCCGCTGACTGCAACCGAAACGCGATTCAACTTCACAGATTCTTCACCGTTGTTCAAGATTTTCGATATTCCTAGCACCAGTTTAATATCCGGATGTCCAGATTAAGTCCAGTATATTGGAAACAAGTTAGACCCGTTACCCGTAGGTTCGATCTGAAACGGGTCTAACATTTTGAAATCCCTACCACCCTAACCCTTTTTCAAGTTTTGAAATCCCTCACCCTCGGACCCGATGGGGATCGAATCTACGGCCCATTGATTATTAGATATACATCGTCACCGTTGTCTGTAGTTTACGTGAGTACACACTTTAACGGTTTAAAACGCGATATACATTATTTGAACTCATTTTAACTATGCCCCGACGTTTCAGATGTTTAATTTCCAAATAAGTTATAAATATATATATATACATCGTGTTTTAAACCGTCAACTTGTTTAATTTAATTAGACCAACTACTAAATAATGTTTCACTCTTCTCGTATAACATAACGGTCTTTTTAATCCATGGTTGAGTCATGATTTGAACATAAGACGCGTTTGCATTGAATCCATTTCATTCAGCGATTCTTGTTAATTGAATGTTTTGTTTTCCTCAAGAGTTTCTAAGAATGTCTGACGTCATATTTTATAATAGTTGACTCTAAAATAAACTATGTCTTATAAGAAGGTATGCAACAATACACAGAGCGTCGGGCCGTAGTTAGAATAATTTTCAAATAAGTTTAACTAATATATATATCGCGTTTAAACCGTGAAAGTGTTTTATTCAAAATGCTACTCACGTAAACTTTAAAACACCTAGATGTATTTATTAGCTGTGCCCACGACTTCGCCTGCGTTGAATAGTTATTTTGGGGATAATATTATTTATTTTTGCAAACAACCTCATTAGCTATATAAATTATATTTTGCGAGTTAATCTTAAGCGATCACGGACATTTTTTGAGATCATTGAAAGAAGAATCATTCTTTCATATCTTAGACCGTTTTTGCAATGCCAATGGAAGGCCTTAACGATGAATTATTTTTACCACATCTTTGTCACATTTCCATCTTCGCTCCTATTAGTCACAGCGCGATGGTTTTATAACCTACATATAACCTATAGCCCTCCTCGATAAATGCTCTAACCAACCCAAAAATAAATTTTCATTTCGAACGAGTAGTTCCTGAGATTAAGAGCGTTCAAACAAACAAACAAACTCTTCAGCTTTATATACTAGTATAGATTTAATTAAATTTGTATGTTCCTAGAATATGTTTTAATTGTCTGTGTTTTTTTTTTTCTATAACTTCTGGTACATCTGGAAGTAGCGCAGAAGACAATATTAAGCAAGAGACTAACGTCAACGAAGCTTATCAGTTGTCGATAACGTAACAATCACGCCACCGACGTCAGGTACGTAACGAAAAATAACGTTATCTCTACGTCATAGAAACGTGAATTCTTGCAGCATCGCATTACATATTAAATCGTTACAATAGGCTAGAATCATAACTAGCATCCGTAAACGTGGTCACGGGGAGACTAAAGATGGTGGGTGTCTCTGACGTCAAAGTAAATAACTGCTACGCTAGCGCCATCTGTTCCGTCGAAGTTGGTATTTGGCGAAACTGACCGGGTCCTTGCAGAATTGACTAACGGTGTTAATTGCATCCGAAACGTCGGGCCAAAGTAAAATTAATTTTCAAACAAGTTTAACTAAGTTTAAAGTGTTTTTTTTAAATAGACATGTACTGTTACTCCGAGTTACTTGACAATTGTTTAGTTTATTTAAAGAAAAGTCATTCTTTTTGGTATCTTGAACCGTTTTCGCAGCACTCGCAACGGAATCCCTTAAACATGAATAATTTGTCTCCCACTATTTCTTCACCCCTAGTGGTCGCAGCGTGATGTTTTATAGCCTTAAGACTTAATTGATAAATGCTCTAACAAACACAAAAATAAACAAACAAACAAACTCTTTAGCTTTATATGCTAGTATTAATAACTGTTTATATCATACGTATATATGTATAAGAAAATTTTTAATTTTTAAATTAAAAGGTTGTTTGTTAGAAGTAGTCTCAGGAACGACTAGTTCGATTGGGATATTTTTGTGTTATTCTCGTAAACTGCAGTCAAAACTATTTTTTTGATTTCTATTAAGGGTAAAGTTTTTGTATAGCTCATATAATGATAATATATAATGTACCATTTTCAAGTTTATACTTTATCATTTAATGTCGTATTTTAATGACTGTGTGTTGTGATAAGAGTAAACATTATTTTAAATAAGTACAATGTTCTTGCACTAATATATAAAGTTAACTTAGCTACTTTAATGGAATGTTTAACGGTTTTAAACGAGAAATATATTAGTAAGCTAATAATTATATATTTTCGCATTACAACCGTTAAAAATGTTTTATTCGAATGTGTACTACTCGCGTGAAGAACAGACAGCTCGTTTGTAAAATTTTGTAACCGAACCACGATCGCCGTAGGTACATAAGCGACCCATATCGTAATTAAAGCCAACCTTTGCTTAATTAGGATACAATGAATGAAGAAATACACGTAATATGTCGAAACTGGGTTTAAGGGCTACTACGCAGTGTAATTTTCACGTATTGTAACGAGAAACGAGCACACTTTTGTGTCCGTGATATCCAAAAACATTATTAGTCATAGTCACACATAGTTTACGCAAGTAACATTAAAAAAACATGCTTTAACGGTTTCAAACGCGATATATGTAAATTGGTTAAACTTACAGTCTCCTCGTGACCACGACTGTTGCACAGCATCCGACATGTCGGGCCGTAGGTGAAATAATTTTCAAAAATAATTTTAATTGAATATTCGTCACATTAACTAAAACACTTGACGGTTTAAAACGCAAACTGTGTTAATTACGCCTACTGCGATTAGTTAATCTAGTTGTAATTTAAATAAAACACGTTTAACCTTTTAAAACGAGATATTTGGTGTAATCAAAAATGTTGGGTCGTAGGTAAAACAAATACATATATAATTAGGTAAATAAATGTATTATGTACCAAATCATTAAAAGTGTTAAATTTAATGATTTCATTATTGTCCATTGTAATGAATAAATAATAATATGTAGTTTGATGGTTTAAAACGCGAAATTTTCTAGTGTCTATAGGTGCTGTAAACGTCGGGTCGAAGTAATATAAAATTCTATTGAATGATTTTATTAATGTTGAATATTTCTAATAACAACATTGAAAAAATTTTTTTAAATGTTAATATATTATCTATACTAATATTATAAGGTTGAAAAGTTTGTTTGTTTGAACGCGCTAATCTCAGGAACTACTGGATCGAATTGAAAAAATTATTTTTGTATTGGTTGGACCATTTATCGAGATCATCAGGCTTGTTGCAGCCATGGAGCGAAGACAGAGGGGAATGTGGAAAAAAGGGAATAATTATTAATCATTGAGGGTTCCCGTTGCGTGCGCTGCTAAAACGGTTAAAGAAAGCATTCTTCTTTATATAATCTTAAAAAAATTTACATATATGTCCAATATTTGGTTGAAATATGTACTTCATAATTGTATCACAAAAGAACATTTTCCAGGTCACATAGTGTAGCTATATAAACAAACCAGTTAAGCTTCCAAATTTTTTAATTCTGTTTTCCGTACCAGAAAGGCATCTACATTTTTTAAATAACTATTGACGTTCACTTCAATGATCAAGGTTTACAATTACTTCAAGTACTGTAACTCGTTGCAATGAACCAAACCAATAACGGTTTAAAACGTGACGTTTTCATTAGCCCCATTACGCGATCGTAAATCGTGACTTTATATTTGGGCCCATAGATTATAGAAAGGTGTATTTTTTAAATAAAACACTTTAACGGTTTAAAAGCGTATATTAGTTAAACTTATTTGAAAATGATTTTTACTTCGGCCCGACGTTTCGGATGCTTTGCAGCAGCCGTGGTCACGGGGAGACTGCATCCGAAACGTCGGGCCGAAGTTAAAAATCATTTTCAAATAAGTTTAACTAATATATCGCGTTTTAAACCTTAAAGTGTTTTATTTAAATGTGTACTACTCGCGTAAACTATAGACAGTATTTAAGGTGTATTTTATCTTGACGTTAAAATGTCAAGCTTTTGCGTCTCCCCGTGACCACGGCTGCTGCGAAGCATCGGAAACGTCTAGCCGCAGTTAAAACAATTTTCGAATAAGTTTATTAATTTATATCGCGTTTTAAACCGTTAAAGTTTTATTTAGATGTGTACTACTCACGTAAAACACAGACAGTATTTAAGTTGTTCCGTACTTTTATATTTTTGTAGAACAATTTTGGTTTTCATGGTAGGGGAGGGGTGCAAGTATGGGGGTTCGTTTGATGGTGGGTGAAAGGCAGTACAGGCAATAATACATCTAAACAAGATGCACTGTCAACCTACTTTAGATTTGATATTCGGAAATCCACAGACTGAATCCTAAACGCGATTAAAGTTCGTCACCCAGACGGAATTTCGATATTTCTACCATCCATTTAATATCCAGTCTTCCAAAGTCGCACGTGTTACAGAAAATTTATAAATTCGTTGAAGGATCGAATTTACAACCCGTAGTGATTATCTTACATTGCTATTATTATACTAACGAGTCCGCGAAATTCTCTCTATCGTTCCGTTTCAAACCGTCTAATCTGCTTTAAACCACGTTTTATAATTTAAACAAATAACTTGCGAATTTGTTTGTTTTCAATGCGATCTAATCTAAGTGCAAAGTTGAGTTATGGAACCAAAATACTTGAATTTAATTAACTCTGATAAGTTTTCGTAAACACTATACGATCAGAAGCAAGATAATTTATTACTAATAATAGCTGTGCCCGCGACTTCGTCCGCTTGGAATAGAGACTTGGGGTAGAATTTTTTAATTACTGAGGGATTTAAGGCAGCCAATCTATGTTGTAAGTGCTACTTTGCCGCAACACTCTCACCTCACATCACTCCTGCTCTAATTCCCACTCCCATTCCTACACTCAGTCCCACTCGAACCCTATTCCCAAAAAGCCAAAGAAGGAAGTTTCATTGTTCTAGCTTCAATAACCACGAATTTCCATACAAACTTTCATCACCTTTTTTGACATTAAAAGCCTATGTCCTTTATCAGGCTCTAAAATATCTATTTACCAAATTTCATTTAAATCAGTTCAGTAGTTTCGGAGTTAAAGCCGGACAGACAGACAGAGAGAATTACTTTCGCATTTATAATCTTATATATAAAGTTCTCGTGTCATGGTGTTCGAACTTGAACTCCTCCGAAACGGCTTGGCCGATTTTGATAAAATCTTTTGTGCTTATCCGGTATCTATGAGAATCGGCCAACATCTATTTTTCATCCCCCTAAATGTTAGGGGTAGTCCACCCCTAAATTTTTTTATTTATTTTTTAGACAAAATTTTTTATTTCTATTTTTTTATGATACAACATACAAAAAAACATACAATGCTCAATTTTCACCCTTCTACGATCAACCCTTATTTTTTAATAGCCATTTTAGTAATTTAATCATTTTTCCTCTCCGCAAAACAACGTATGCCAGGTCAGCTAGTATTAGTATAGATTGCAAAGGTGTAGCTTGTTTTTTGAACGCGCCAATCTCGGGAACTACTAGTTCGAATTGAAATTGTGCTGGTATTATCGAAGAAGGCTTTAGACATAAAACATCCTCGACCAATAAGAGCAAAGAAACAGAGGGATACTTGATGCTTCCGTTGCATGTATGACAGATTGATTCTTTTTAATTCACGTAAACAAATCCGCGACGTGTCTTCTTTTAAATTAACTTACTAACCCTGGACCGGGTGGTACAGCTTATATTTTAAATAAGAGGAGGTTGTTTTTGCAAAAAGTAAAAAATATGCTACCCAAAATGACTATTCCACGCGGACTGTCGCGAGCCTGTCTATAACTTGTTCATATATAGTTTACGCGAGTGGTATGTATTTAAATGTAAATAAAACCTTTTAACAGTTTTAAACTGCACATATATCACTACTGTTGCCTGGCAGCTTAAGCCGAGCTGGGTTGGAATCTATTATCTGGACCGGAAATAATTATTTCGGTCGGGCAGCGCAAATCTGCTCAACTACTTGTCTTAATAAAACCGGACGGACACAGAAATATGTTCGCCCTATGCACCACGGAGGAAACGGAATTCACTTCACTACTAAGTACTAACAAGAACCATATTTAAATTAACTACGAACCCGACGTTTGGGATGCTTTGCAGCAGCCGTCGTCACGCACAGGAGTTTATCCACTACGCATCGTGTTTTAAACCGTTAAAGTGTGTTAATTAAATGTGTACTACTCGCGTAAACAGACAGTATTTAAAGAACTCTATTATTTGTATGTTTCTCTAATTTGAACTCTATCATTACCGGTACTGTTTAAAACACGGGTAATGCGTTAATTCGTGAAATTAAATTGGCATATTAATTAAGCTATCACACTCGGAACCACTCGACACGAGAAGGGTTGAGTACTTTTATATGTCTAATTATAATTGTAGTGGACGAAAAACTCTTTACACGAACACAATAAACACTTCAACGGTTTAAAACGCGAAACATATTAGTCGGTTAACTTAACGATAGCATTACACATTTTTTAGTCATTGAATCAATTAGGGGGGCCCGGTTGAGCTGGTAAAGCAGCAGCACAGGACTTTGTCGTCGTGGGTTAATATCCGCACATTTAAAACGGTCACCGCCGCCCCCGCCGGCGCCACAGAAACGTCGGGCCGTAGTTAAAATCATTATCAAATAAGTTTTACTAACAGTATATTGCGTTTTAAACCGTTTATATTTTAAATTAGGCTAAGCTAACACCCCCAATTAACCTGAAAACTGTAATAATGTGTAAACGATATAATTCACTTTTTGAACTGACAAAAGAGTTTCATTTAACGTGCGTAAACTAAAGACGAGATTAGGAAGATCAATATTAAATCAAAGTACTAGTTAGTAGTGACCACATGTAGTACTTGTAAACACATAGTAAAAAAAGAATGCCGGTTTGAAACGAGATTTAATCGCGATATGTAAACATTACTGAACATTATTATTGTTTTTTTTTTTTTTTTGGTTTTTTTCCAAAAGCAACAGGACGTGGGTGTTGGGTTTAACATTTTTCTTATTAAATACTGTCTATAGTTATGCGAGTAGTACACATTTAAATAAAACACTTTAACGGTTTAAAACGCGATATATTAGTTAAACTGTTTTTCACAAAGAAGTCTCCCGTGACCGCGGCTGCTGCAAGGCATGCGAAACGTCGGGCCGAAGTTAAAAATCATTTTCAAATAAGTTTAACTAATATAACGCGTTTTAAACCGTTAAAGTGTTTCATGTAAATTGTTCAAATGTATAATTTATCCTAAATATGTTGGACTTCGTCTGGAAATCTGGATATTGAGTGGATGGTAGGAATATCGAAATTCCGTGCGGGTAACCACCGTCCACAGACGAAAGAGCCATCAAGTTTCATTATGTTTCAGTGAGTGGATTTCCGAATATCCAAAAGTTACTTTTTGGTTAGTTATATATTGCTGTGGTATATCATCCACCATTAAGCGAACTTTGTCTTGTGTATAACAAAATGTCTTTTAGAACCATTTTCTAGGTAGGTATTAGTCGCGACTTATTTTCCGTTGATCCGATTTTTAAAAAATTATATCACGGGTGTCAAAACCAGGCCCTATGTGACTTATCACTAATTGCTGGTATTGAGATAGACGCAGAGGTTTATAATCTATGTCGTGCTAATAACTATGTAATGAAAACTAAGCCCTACTTAAATAAAAAGAACTAGAACGGTAGCTAAATTGGTTATAGCAACAGCACGCTGACGATGCCAGTTCGAGTCCTGACCACGTCGTAAATTTTTTCAATTTATTTCGATTTTTATTAAAACAATAGTTTTTAAATAGGGTTTTTTGTTTTTTTTTTAATGTGAATCCTAAAATCCGTTAAGTTACAAGATAAGCTACAACAGCTTAAATATTATAATTAAAAAAACACAGCTTAAGTGAAGTATATTGATTTATTAATTTGAGATACTATCTATACTAGTACAATATATTTAATTATATTATATTTAAGCTAATTGGAACTACAAACCTTATTGATAGTTTAAATAACTTAGCTTAAATATTGTCTATATTTTCCGCGAGTAGTACACATTTAAATAAAACACTTTAACGGTTTAAAACGCGATATATTAGTTGAACTTATTTGAAAATCATTTTTAACTTCAGCCCAACGTTTCGGATGCTTTGCAACAGCCGTGGTCATGTGTCTCCCCGTGACCACGGTTGCTGCAAAGCATCCGAAAGAATCGTAGTTAAAATAATTGTCAAATAGGTTTAACTGATACATCGCGTTTTAAGCCGTTAAAGTGTTTTATTTGATTTTTCACTTAGCTTAAGTTTAACTGTCCCTTATGTTTATATATTTTTTTAATCTCTGTAAACAACAGCGATCAAATTGATTTATTCTTTACTGTACGTTTAAGTTAGTCTGTGTTTGATTCCCGGGAATTAATTAATCTGATCAAGAACTTCTCTTTAAATAAAAGCGATTAGTGAAACGGACATATAAAGGACTATTTGACTTTTATTTTATGGGCTTAGAAAACTTTAACTGCGACCCGACATAAAAATTTTATGTAATTGTAAATGCAAGTTATTCTAAAACTTAAAGATTATACGATTTAAACAATAAGTATATTTTATGACAATTGCTTCAATAAACTTTAAAATTATTTGACAAAAATTTGACTAAAACTTATAAGTACAGTTAAATCTATGAAACACACTTAACTCACGTTAAATTAATTATATGATTGGTGTCCCACAAGAACAGTCAAACACATTCACTGAAAACGAAACTTTTTCAGCGCAACACAAGAAAGTTTCGTAAAATCCGCGGCAGTTTTCGCGGCGAGCGACACAACCTCCCGCGACAAGTGGCAAAGTAACACTGATTGAAATGAACAAGTGCCGACGCATGGCAGACGAAAAAACGGTGTGCAGAGAACACAAAAGACAGAACAATGTTTATTATAACTAAATAATCAAATACATTGAAAACTTTAATATTTTTTATATATTAATGAACTTGATGACGTTATAAATTAAAAAATTATTTACATAAATTACAATTAGCTTATAAATAAAAAAATACGATCCGGTCAGGATTTGAACGGCATCCACAGCGTTTAAGCTGTTTCTTTAATTAATTAAGCTACCTATACATCGTAGAATTTTTTCAACCTGATACATGCACCTTTCGCGCAATGTAATTTCAACCTTAACACGTGAGTGTTAAGGTTGAAATGGTTAGAGCAACAGCACCGAACGCTGTGGATGCCGTTTCAAGTCCAGCCCGTATCGTATTTTTTTCAACCGAAATCGATTTAAATAAAACACTTTAACGGTTTAAAACGCGATACATAAGTTAAACTTATTTGAAAATGATTTTTAACTTCGGCCCGACGTTTCGGATGCTTTGCAGCAGCCGCGGTCACGGGGAGACTGTAAACGTCGTACACGGGGAACGTCGGGTCGAAGTTAAAAGTCATTTTCAAATAAGTTTAACTAATATATCGCGTTTTAAACCGTTAAAGTGTTTTATTTAAATGTGTACTACTCGCGTAAACTATAGACAGTATTTAACATAAATAGATTTTAATTAACTTAAATTAATACATAAATTAGTTTACATCATGTAAACTCTTCTTTTATATTATTATCTTGTGTTTCTACTAGAGTTTAGCTGAAATTATGCATTTTACATTTCTTTCTATTGTATTTAATTTTTTAGTTCGATAATAATATAATATTAATTTAATAATAATATTTTGTCTTATTTTGTTTGTTTCAATTTATCTCAATGACGACTGGGCTAATATTACCTGGAAGTCATAATAACGGGTAATTTCCTTTTATTTGTTAGGCGGAACGTTTGACTCACACAATCTGTTTAACGGTTTAAAACGCAATATATATTCGTTAAAATTATTTTAACTACGGCTGACGTTTCGCTTTGCATATATACATCGCGTGTTTAACCGTTGAAGTGTTTTATTTAAATGTGTAATTACGAAAGCTGGTCAAAAAATTAGCGATTTTTCGCACTGTCCACGCGAACGAACACCATATATTACTGTGCCATATGCCGCGTTGCACCGTTCCATGCCAACGTGTTCATCGTATGATCAAGGTAGGTATTTGGTTATAAAAAGAAATAGTCGGACCGCATTCGCGTATACTTTCACGCAAAAAAACGCACGGCTCGAACACACTATGTCAGTTGACCACGCGTATAGTTTACTAGCTGATCCGGCGCTGTTTTGTTTGCAAGGTTAACTTATAATTGAGGCCGCTAGAGGCAGAGTAGCCTAACTGCAATTTTATGACTTGACCTATCTATGTATTTTATAGTCTAAAAATGTTATTCTACTAGATTAACATAATTCTTACACAAATAATAGTATACATTCAGTTTTGGCCTAAGTTAATTGCGCGTTTTTATTTTTCTCCTTATTGGTCAAATTCGACTAAATTTGATTACCGAGCGAAATAAGTACATACTTGTTTTCTCCGAGTCCAAACCTTTCGAATTTTCGTAGATAATATATTCGCGTTTTAAACCGTTAAGAGATAATATTTAAAGAGGTATCTTTTGGTTGGTCTGGCTCTTATTGGTGTTTAAAGCCTTAGTTCGATTCTCTAACCAACACAGAAAGAATTTTTCAATTCGAACCCGTACTTCCTGAGATTAGCGCGTTCAAACAAACAAACTCTTCTTTATATATAAGTAATAGATTATCCGTTGAGCTACTTCCATAGGTTTTATTTTTCCTGTAGATAATGCCTCATTAAATTTTTTCCTCCTGGTTTTGTTAGTCCCAATTTCCCCAATTTCAAACTAACAGTGCGTTAATGAATCTTGCGCAGCGTTTGATTAGCAAGTTGACTCATAACGAAGTTATGGCTTATAAACTATGGTTTAAATACTGTCTTAGTTTACGCGAGTAGTACAAATTTATAACACTAACTGTTAAGACGAAGATTAGTTAAACTTATTTGAAAATTATTAAAACTACGGCCTGAAGTTTCGGATGCTTAGCAGTAGCTGTCCCCCCGTGACCACGGCTGGGTTCGAATCCCGGTGAAACATTAAATTGTTTCGATCTGGTGGCGTACAAGAAGATTGATGAATGCTTTATATCCTAGGGGGGTAAATGGGATTTCTCTTTTATTAAATATTATTTAATAATTTATTTTTTGACAATAGACGTCAATTGGTTAGAGCCGCACTAAACGCCGTGGACGCCGGTTCAAGTCCCGCCCGAGTCGTAAATGTTTACAATACTTATAGATTTTAATAATAATGTTTTAAAAGTGAAATCCCATTTCCCCTCGTGGAGCATATAGGGCGAACACATTTTTGTGTCCGTTTCACTGATCGGATTTATTTACAGGCGAATAGGTGATCTGACTTCTGTGCCCTGCTCGACAGAAACATTTTACTGTTTCCCCGGGATTCGAACCGAAGACCTCATGCGCTTAACACAATGCTAAGCAACACGTTTAACCATTTAGCTACAAAAGCAAAAATGTTTTAATTGTAACAAAAATAAGTGAACCCAAATGCCCTGCCCCTTGCCCCATGCTCCATGCCCCATGCTCAATGCCCCATGCTCTAAGCCCCATAGGGAAAACGTTGTTTCATTGACTCATACAATTTTATAAGTAAATTAAACTACGGTCGCATTGTACAAAACAGCTACCCATTGAGGCATAATATCTGAATTCTGAATATCATTCACTTTGAATGCTTGACTGGACTGTCTTTGTTTTTTTTTCATTCACCGGTCTTTTAGACCGCCGACATTAGGGTTCCGTTGTTGAGCACGAAAAACGACTAGAAAGTTATGGTTTGACAAATAAATTAGCATTTTTCTATATTTAAATATAACACTTTAACGGTTTAAAACTCGATATATTAGTTAAACATATTTAAAAATGATTTTTTAACTTCGGCCCCACGTTTCGGATGCTTTGCAGCAGCCGTGGTCACGGGGAGACACGGCTGCTGCAAACTAATATATCGCGTTTTAAACCGTTAAAAGTGTTTTATTTAAATGTGTACTACTCGCGTAAGCGTATTAAGTATTATTTAATTTATTTTTCATTTAATTTAACAGTTTTACTGTGACCACGGCTGCTTAAGCATCGGAAACGTTGGGCCATTGTTAAATTAAACGATAATCAATCACCTAAAAGTTTGAAATCTTTTAATAAATAAATTAGCAACAACAACAACATCAACATTATATTATGTTACACTTTTAACGGTTCAAAACGCTAACTGTATCAATTAATTTATTTTTAAAATACGGCTCGACGTTTCGCAGCCGTGGTCACTTGGGGGACTGACAGACGGACAGAGAGTGTACGCTAATGTCAAAATCTGCTACGCTAGCGCCAACTATTTCATCGTAGTTGGTATTTAGAGAAACTAGGTAGATATTTTAATCACGAACTAAATATACTTGTTTACTATTTTTTTAAGAAGAGCAGGACTATGATGGTATGTAAAATACCCCAGCCTTTATATACGGAACCATTTGTGGATCCGGTCGGTTCGACACTCCTTCGTCGTGATTATTGTGAATTGACACCTTTTCTTACGAGGGTCTTTTGTTGGCAACTGATTAGGAAGCTTCTATAGGCACAAAATAACTACAAGCGTTCACAAAGGAATGGCGGTGTTTCTAGATACCGTTAGAAAAGGTCCTAATGATCTTCGGAAAGCCAAAAGCTATGCTAGACATCAAATCTATACTAATATATAAATGAAAACAAACGTTGTCTTGTTGTTTACAAGATTTATATTCAAATAAAACACTTGAACGGTTTAAAACGCGATATCTATTAGTTAAACTTGTTTGAAAATCATTTTTAACTAAGGCCCGACGTCACGGGGAGACAAATATTATTGTGTTAATACAACGAATAATCTGTAGTTATTATAAAGCTGAAGTATTTGTTTGAACGCGCTAATCTCAGGAACTGCTGGTTCGAATTGAAAATTTTGTCTTCGCTATGCGCTATGACTAATAGAAGCGAAGGTACAGCGAGAAATGTGAACAAAACAGGGGAAATGTTTTATCTCGGTGGGTTTCAGATGCGTACGCTGCGCAAGCGGTTCTAGACACCCAAAAATTATGAATGAAAGAATGATTCCTCTTTCAATGATCTAAAAAAATGTCCCCGACACTAAATGTCTATCTTTTAATATTAAAGTACGACGGGACACGAATGACGGAACGCGACCGATGTCGTGGGCAGCATAAATTTATAGAGGTTTGCAAAAACAAATTTGGATGCCCAAAATAACTGTTCTATGCGGACAAAGTCGGTGACACAGCTAGTTTGCGTATATTGTATGTACGGGTCACGGACTATCGTGCACAGATGAAAAAGGCGTGCAGTTAAATCACATTTCGGTTACGGATGTGATTTCCGAACATCCAAAGCCAAAAATGGTCGACAGCATCTTGTTTATATGTCACATGGCCCTATGCTCCTGTGTCCGCTATCGTAAAATCTTCTCAATTCGCCCGAATTCGAATCCAAGACCTGTAGGCCTTAGATCTAGTCACTAGTATTCTCTACTCTTATACATTAAACTGTGGTTACTTGTCTAGTCTTGATTTAGTTTGAGATAGGTCGTAACTGTACACTGCGTGGGTCAAAACCCGTCGGGCTTTGAATATTACAGATTTTCAAACAGTTTAGAAGGCTTCAAGCTTCTAGAAAATAGTATTAATTAATTCATGGAAAATATTAAATTTTGAAGTGTATTTTTTAACGGTTTAAAACACGAATGTATTAGTTAACTTAACTGTCTTAGTTAATACTGTCTATAGTTTACGCGAGTAGTACACATTTAAATAAAACACTTTAGCGGTTTAAAACGCGATATATTAGTTAAACTTATTTGAAAATGATTTTTAACTTCGGCCCGACGTTTCGGATGCTTTGCAGCAGCCATGGTTACGGGGAGACTAAAGATGGAGGATGTCTCTGACGTCAAAGTAAAAAACTAATTCATACTGTCTGTAGTTTACGCGAATAGTACACATTTAAATACAACACTTTAACGGTTTAAAACGCAATATATTTTAGTTATACTTATTGAAAATGATTTTTAACTTCGGCCCCACGTTTTGGGTGGTTTTCGGCACCCCTTGTTTCGGGGGGACTAAAAAGGGGGGGGTTTCCCCCCCCCCCAAAAAAAAAAAAAACCCCCCCCCCTTTTTTTTTCCCCCCCTTTCCCCCTTTTTTAAAAAACCCTCCCCCTTTTTTTGGGGGGTTTTTTTTTTTTTTTTTTTTTTTTTTTTTTTTTTTCCCCCCCCCCCCCCCCCTTTTTTTTCTCCCCCCCCCCTTCCTTTGGGGTTTAAAATGGGGGGGGGTTTTTCCCTCCCCTTTAAAAAACAAATTCTTCCCCCCCCTTTTTTTCCCCCTTGTTCCCCCTTTTATTCCCACCCCCCCCCCCTTTTCCCCCCTCTTTTTTTTTTATTTTTTTTTAATAATTTTTTACTTCTGCCCCCCCCTTCGGTTGCTTTTTTGGGGGCCTGGTTCCGGGGGGGGGGCATGGTTAGGGAGACAAGTGAGGGTGTTTGCGTCAAAGTAAAAAACTAATTCATACTGTCTGTAGTTTACGCGAGTAGTACACATTTTTAAAAAACACCTTTTCCGGTTTTTAACCCCATTTTTTTTTTTTTTTTTTTGGGGGGGGTTTTTTTTTCCCCCCCCCCCCCCCCCCCCCCCCCCCCCCCCCCCCCCCCCCCCGGCCCCCCCCCGGGGGGGGGGTTCCCCCCCCCCCCCCTTCTCTACCCCCTCCTCTCCCTTTTTTCCCCCCCTTCCCCCCCCTTTCTCCCCCCCCCCCCCCCCCCCCCCCCCCCCCCCCCCCCCCCCCCCCCCCCCCCCCCATGACCACAGCTGCTGCAACGCATCGGAAACGTCGGGCCGTAGTTAAAAATAATTTTCAAACAAGTTTAAGTAAAATATATCGCGTTTTAAACTGTTAAAGTGTTTTATTTAAATATATACTACTCGCGTAAGCTACGGACATTGTTTGAAAATATATTACAGACTAACCTTTAAAGAGCTGTTTAAAATAAATATAATAGATTCTACGGGGTGGCATTTTTTTAAATTATTTGACTTGACCAACTCCCGCGCAAGCCTAAACAAATACTTGAAATCTTTTCGTAAAGATCAAATTTTAACTTTTAACGGGAAATGTTGGTACAGGAAAGGAAGAAATAAGTTTAGTACGGTCTATTTTAGACAAAGTTAATTCATAACAATTATGCCGAATGAACGGGTTGGCAGTTAAATTATTCTAATAAATTTATGATTTTTCTGAATATGGAATATAAATATTAAGTTTGGTAGGGATATATAGGTAGAAATTCCGTCGGGTAGGAAATGTCCAAGATGAACCTGAAGTTCATCGCGTTTCGTTTTCATTATTTTCGAATATTCAAAGCAAAAGAAGGGCGACAGCGTTTCTTGTTTAGATGCTATAGGCTGGGGTATGTCTCTACTCATTGAGTGAGCCCCTCCTCCATCATTTAAAAAAAATATTAAAGCATGTTTTAAGGGCTCTGTAAGGTCTACAAACGGCACTCTAATACATTTCCTTTTCGCCACCAGACTCTATAAGAGTGGTGAGTCTATATAGGATCGTTAAATATATTGACGTAAAGTCGATTTTGACCCAGACCTCTCTTGAAACCGTGCTTTTTTAAAAGGGGGGGGGCATATTTTACCTTATTAAGTATGGTTTATCAGCATCCTGTTGAGTTAAAAATGTTAATACATTTTGAATGAATATTGATAGTCGAACGCAGACTGACGGGTCCAAGTAAATTGACCGACGACACACATTTCCTGGACAATTTTAGGAGGTACACTTCTTGACTGGTGTGAGACAAAGTTCGATTTGCGTGCGACAGCTATAAATATCAAATTCAAATAAAACGACGGTTTAAAACGCGATTTACATGAGTTCACTTATTTCTAATTCATTTTAACTTGAGATCCTATACTAAAAAGACCCAATCGCTTTCTCCAAATACCAACTACGACGAAACAGATGGCGCCAGCGCAGCAGATTTGACTTTTAATTAAAACCGTACAAACGGTTTAACCCGCGATATATATTAGTTAAAGCTTATTTACATGTTATTAACTACTTTGCTGAGCCTTTTTTTAAATTAACTGAAACGCTGAACGGGGATCGTCGAAAGTTTCGTTCTAAAACACTTGCCAACAAGATAACATACTAAGACATACTGTATACAGATGGAATTTAATTGCAAATAGCACAACACAGTTGTTATACAGTAACACGGATCATTGTACAACTATCGTATAAAGATATCCTTCATAAGTTGATAATAACAAAATAATTGTATGCGAAATGTTAAACATTGATAAGAGGTTCGGGGTCAGGGTTGTCTAAAAGGTGTCTAGAAGCCCAATGCACAGATAAAAATAATCGTCCTAAATTGCTTCACTATCAACAGGTTATCAAGGTTGACGAGGGCCCCGGTCTACCTAATCCTAGGGCTAAAGAATCGGGCCTTCATCCCCTCTTTCAGTCTAGCTTATATTAAATTCACCTCCAAAATTATAAATAGCAACAAGATTTAAATACGTTAAAAGAATTCTTTTACGCTTATATCTTTTCAAAGATGTGGTTAGAGGGCCTACAAATTTCGGGGCCCTGGTGCATTGCGCCACCTGGCCCTATGATAGCTACGCCACTGACTATCTATACTAATATTATAAGCGGAAGGGTTTTTTTGTTGTAGAAAAAGGGTGTGAGTTAATCTATAAACAATAGATATTTAAATAAAACACTTTAACGGTTTAAAACGCGATACATTCGCTTTTTAAACCGTTAAAGTAAGTTAAAGTTGTTTATTTAAATGCGTATTTCTCGCGTAAACTATAGACAGTATTTAAACAATAGATATACATGTAAAGTAGAGTATTTATTTGATATTCGGCCGTCCTACATTGAAGGTACAACTAAGACAAATAATTTTTCAATTCGATCCAGTAGTTCTTGAGATTAGCGTTCAAACAAACACTGTACATCTTATATTAGTATAGGTACCTATTATATTATGGTTGAAAAAAATTCTGTCTAACATTAGAGGTTAAGTATATTGTCAGATGGATCATAATTACATGAAAAAACCTTTTTCTGAGATGGAGAAATAAGTTTTCATTTGTTTTCAAAAGACAAGACAATGCGAGGTGCTGTAAGACGACTTTTTTTTTCAGATAACGAGATAATATTTATTGTTCTAGATTCTAAAAGACAAATTGTCTTCAACATCGTATCGTCTGAGAATTCGAACAGAAAACCACAAATTTTAATATTTTTTAAAGCCACTACATAACTTTTATTTATGATTTATTAATATTTGCCCGCCATAAATTAAACATTGAATTTGAACCAAGTGTCGTTCTTAGACAGCTTCACAGCTTAGACACTTGCGGCGCTAGATACAATGTTTTTTTGTCTTTTGGTACAAATAAACATTAAAAGTTAGAATGTTATTTTTAAGTAATCTATTCGTGATGTAAAAACGTGCAATATTTGCTCAGCCCTGTTCCACTTATATGACGTCATCAATTGTGCACTATGCCCTGCGTTTGACAGGTTTACCGACTGCGCACAAGCAAAGGTGTCACCGCATTACGAAGCTCGGCACTCACACATATTTTCACTAGGATTACCATGCACAAAAATTGTAGTCTTTATACATTTCTCTGTATTTTCTTTTATTCAAGATAAAAATCTATATTTCTATATTTTTTAATATTATAAATACGAAAGTAACTCTGTCTGTCTGTCCGGCTTTAACTCCGAAACTACTCAACTGATGAGCCTGAGAAAGGACATAGGCTACTCTTTAATTCCAAAAAAGGGTTGATGGGGCTTGAAAAGGGGGATAAAAGTTTGTATGAAAATTCGTGGTTTTTGAAGCTAAAACAATGAAACTTTCTTCTTTGGCTTTTTCGGAATAGGAGTGGGAGTGAAAGTGGGAATAAGAGTAGAAGTGATGTGAGGTGAGAGTGTTGCGGCAAAGTAGCACTTACAACATAAATTGGCTGCCTTAAATGCGCCCTTACATAAATTAATAAACAGCCTAAATAATTAAAAACTCTCTACGCGGACGAATTCGCGGACACATCTTGTAAAAAAGATATCAACGTCACATAAACACACAGACACCACTCTTTTATATATCAAACAAAATTTCTTTTCCTTATCTCCTCTTTATTAATTATAGTTCTATTACCCACTTTGTGTTGTTGTAAGATAATGTTCTATCTTATTAGACGAGAATTTGTCTTAATTATTTGTCTATCTAGAGAAATATCTCTATATAGACAAATAGTGTCGCTGACATTTTCTTAGAGACAAATCATTCCATTTAACACCCTTTTTTGACATCTTTTTCGCAGCACACGCAACGGACACCCTCAAAGATGGATAATTTTCTCCATTTTTTTCCCACTGTTTCTTTCCTCTTAACATCCTATGGTTACCGTACGATTTTCTGTAGGTTTATAGGTCACTAGGACATTGTAATAAAATGGTATGCAGGTTATCCGTGCCTATTAAAATTTATAAGCAACTTTAAGATATATATTCCTACCTTTTGCATTTAATAAATTATTCGTCAGTAGCTATTAGAATTATATTTCCTAAGTATTCAAATACTAATAGCAACCGTAATCTATTATTTACTTAAAAAATTGTCATTTCATTAAGCTAAAACATATTTCAAGATCTGAATCCTAAGGACGGCAGATTTTAATAAGGTCTGTATTTCATAAAAGTAATTATTATATTCGTGGGACGTGGGGCAAACACATGTCTGTGTCCGTTTCACTTAACCGTTCTTTAACAAGTAGTTGATCAAACTTCTGTACCCTGCCTGACCGAAACAATTAATTGGTTCCCTAGGATTCGAACCCGGGACCTCTCGCGCTTAATGCAATGCTAGGCAATACGTTTAATCATTTGGCTACAGAGGTGGTCAGAGGTTTATTGCAGCGCCATCTATTGGTTTATTTTAATATTATCTATGGCTAGCTCTGATTTTATACTAAAACTTTGTAATACCCATGTCTAACAAACGATGGCGCTGTAAAGTTCTGCAACGTTCCGTTTCACAAGTTTTTACAGTATTAAAATCCTTTTTATCAATTTTATACTTGTTTTAAAATGTGTGCTGTAAGTGACTTTTTATAACATGAAAAATTATTTTTGAATTGTTTTATTAAATGATGGTTACACTTTATTATTTTAATGTAAATGATTTATTTTAGTAATTTCCTGCTCTTGTGGGTGGTAACGGAACGCAAAATTCGCATGACAGGCGGCGCCAACTCGATCACAGCGATTTAGACCGATTCCTCAAATAAATGTAGATCTTGGGCTAAAATTTTAACAGAATTGAGTGAAGCACTGCCGTTCTCTATAAAGTGAAGTATTGTTTGTGGCCTATTTGTGCGTGAGATAAAAGCTATGTACTAAATAACCTACCAAAAATCGATACAGAATTCGTGTACTAGTGTCATGGGACTCGGCTTATGTAACACATTTATCTCAAAATAACTTTTAAATTACATCTGGCGGTTGTTTACCTAGCTACCCGAGGTAAGGGTGCTGTTCATATTTCGATTAATTTTGCGCTAACCTTGAATTTTTGTGGCATGCCTGACCTCCATCCTTTTTATCACTTATTAGATAATGCTGTAATTGTTGCTTAATTTTGTGCATATGCTTGTCAAATTGGAGATATGTCAAATGATCTTTATTCAAATAGTATTTTTTCTAAATGACATAAGCATGAGGTTTTATATTTTATTTTTTTATTGGGCTCAGAAGTTTAAATAACTAATTGTTAAACACTATCAGTAGTTTCCGCAAGTAGTACACATTTAAATAAAATACTAATGGTTTTAAACGGATATATATAGTCTTCTTGTGCTGCAAAGTATTCTAAACGTCGGGCCATAGTGAAAATAATTTTTTAATTCCTTTAACTAACAAATTATTTTAATAATAATAATAATAATTCTTTATAATATGTCAATAATTAATAATAATATGTCATATAAAAAATAATAACAATACTAATTAGTAGTAGTAGTAAATTATTTGAAAGTATTAAAATTTGTTAAAACAGAATTTGTCTGCTTTGAATAAAGTTGAAACAAAGTTTTAACATTTTCTGTTTTAACAGCTATGTTACCTTTAATATATATGATAATATATAACTTGTATGTATCATGCATTTATGAGGTGTTAACATGTTACAAACATAAAGTTAATATTAACATAAGGCAAGTATTGTATTTATTAATAAATAAGCTGATATAATATTTATTTAATATTTTGATGCCATGATCTGGTTTTATAACTATTTGTATAGATCCTGACTTGAGACTTAAATCTTGGGGAGCTTAAACAGTTTAAAACGCAATATATATTAGTTAAACTTATTTGAAAATTATTGTAACTAGTCTCCTCATGACTACGGTTGCTGCAAAGCTTCTAAAACGTTAGGCCGCATTTAAAATAAATGTCAAATTTGTTTAACTAATATTCATTTTTAAACCGTTAGTGTTTTAAATGTGTACTACTTGTGTAAAATACAGACAGTGAATTATCTAAAAAATACTAAGTAGTAACTAACTTTGAAATAACTTTATGTACTCGTACATGCTACTAAGTTACTTAAACATCCTATCGAGAAAATGTAGTTATCGTTTAGGCAAGTTAGATCAGTAAAAAAAATATTTTCCCGATTACCCTCTCATGCTTAGCAACACCAATGTTGGATGTAGTAGTAAAAGCTTACCTAGCATGTTATATAAGAATGTATTTCGATTAACGTTGCTTCAAATAAAACTAATGCCTCTTTAGCTCATTTGTATGCCAGATAATTAAACTGTGTGTTACACGTTTGGTCCAAGGTTTAAATGAGAGAAGAAGCAAGGTTGATGACATTTATGATAACAAAATTTACATTTATTAGTGATCATATGTATGGATATATGACATAATTAATCCTTTCATATTATCGTATTTTTAGATGTTTAGCTTTCGTTGTCTAAGCAAAGACTTTTAAATAAAACACATTTCAACTTTCTAAAACGTGAAACATATTGGTTGAATTTAAATAAAACACTTTAACGGTTTAAAACGCGATATATTAGTTAAACTTATTTGAAGTGTCTCCGTATTCCGATTTCCCGTCTCCGATCCGAAACGTCGGGCCGAAGTTCAAAATCAGTTTCAAATAAGTTTAACTAATATATCGCGTTTTAAACCGTTAAAGTGATTTATTTAAATGTGTACTACTCGCGTAAACTATAGACAGTATCGTATTGGTTAAACTTATTTAAAAATTATTGTAACTATTTAATTTGTAAATACTGTCTGTAGTTTATGCGAGTAGTACACAAGTACACACTTAATTCACTTTTCTGTTATCCAAATAAAACACTTAACGGTTTAAAACGCGATATATATTAGTTTAACTTATGTTAATTCTTTTAACTACGACCTGACGTTTCGGATGCTTTGCAGCAGCCGTAGTCACAAGGAGACTAGTTACAATAATTTTCAAAGAAGTTTAACTAATATATATCGCGTTTTAAACTGTTGAAGTGTTTTATTTAAATATTTAATTTGTAATAAAGTTTAATTCTGCGTCTTAAACCGTCAGAAGTGTTTTATTTAAATAACAGGCAAGTAACACAGTATTTAAGACTACTTATGTCTTTACTTAATTACGACAACTTGAAAATCAAAGTAGCTTAATAAAATGGCAAAAGTCTTACGTAATTTAATATTTGATTGCATTTATTATTTAAATATATGAATTTTAGGCTAATGCAATATACCTAACAGTAATTAGCTAAGAAGTAAATTAATATTTTAATAGCACAAAAATGATTTCTTTAATGACAAGGCTGTCTGGCAGTGATATGAATTGCTCCTAAGGTTAATAAATTCACAAAAATGTATTAACTTATAAGGCATATTGAAAACAGCCGGCCTGAGTTTCTTGGGCGTTCTTCTCAGTCATATTGCTCTGGAGAATCACAACAAACAGACAGACAGACAAAACATTTCATTTTTGTTTTGAAAAATCTAAATAATTTTTAAATTTTATGAAGGATAAAGTTTATTTTATTTATGAAGAAGAACAATAAAATAAGTAATTATTGACATTAAAAATATTTCTTCCATGCTATCATGACGAGTCAAGTGGCAATGATAAGATTGTGCCTTTATTTAAAAATTTAACTTTAATATGCAGTTTATTGTCTCTAGTCTCAAAGTACAGTTAAGAATATGAAACGAAAACTATATTATACAAGAGATTAGATAAAAGTTAATTTATAAACATATGTTTTACTACCTGTCCCTCTACTGTGTTGTAGCAAAAACTTATAAACCAAAAATTAATTCTTTTAAATAACAATTCTCCTTAATTTACATATATTAAAATACTGTCTATATGTACCGAGTATACACATTTAATAAAACACTTTAACTTTAAAACATATATTAGTTAAACTTATTTGAAAATGATTTTTAACTTGCTTGACGTTTCGGATGCTTTCACACGTGGTACGGAGACACACAATTCGCGTTTTAAACCGTTAAAGTGTTTTATTTAAATATATTAAAATATCAAATGCTTATCAGTCTGTCTCACAGAGAATAGTAGAGTTTTGCTAAAGACCAGTGTTGTAGCATAATGCTGCAACTTATACGGGTCTTCCCCTTTTGGCATCACTTTTAATCAAATTATAGGTATTTAATCTTGTATATATATTTTTTGTAATTACATTTATTTCTAATACTACTACTATGTATATACTAAATACCAAATAAAGAGATTTATTATTATTACATTACTTTAATACCTAAATGTAGTTTCAAAAATATGGGATCTTGATATCTGACATTTTTGTCACAACTTTCTAATATAGTCGGTCTTAACTCTTTCCAACCTTTTACATTTGGAACGGTTTAGAAGTTTCTGAGTTTAAATAAAACACTTTAACGGTTTAAAACGGATATATTAGTTAAACTTGTCGTGGTCACGGCTGCTGCAAAGCCGAAACGTCGGGCCGAAGTTAAAAATATTTCCAAATAAGTTTAACTAATATATCGCGTTTTAAACCGTTAAAGTGTTCTATTTAAATGTGCACTACTCGCGTAAACTATAGACAATATTTAAGTTTCTGAGTATTAATTATTCCTTTAAAGATACAGGGTACATTCTTCAGTATAGACTGGTAGCTCTCACATAATGCTCAGCCCTTTCTGGTGTATTATAATATTGTTGTTAATAAGACAATTTTACATTCCAGGGTAAATCCACAATCATGTTGCGTCGTTGTTCAAGACATCTCCAGACCATATACCGGCGGCAGAGCCAAGCCGTCCGGTTCAGGTCAACCGAAGTGCCCAAGGTCTATGGAGCTATCCACAGAGCCGCTCTCAAGGCACGAGTGGTGACCCACAACCAAGTTGCCTCTATACATTTCACGAATCCGCTGATGGCGGAGCAAGATGTTGCCACACCCAGTTTTCCGGATTCCGTCTCGGAAGGTGACGTCAAACTGGACAAGAAAGTTGGAGATGCTGTGGCAGCAGATGAGGTCGTGCTAGAAATCGAAACGGACAAAACGGCCATACCTGTAATGGCCCCAGACAACGGTATTATTAAGGAGTTTTATGTCAATGATGGGGATACTGTAAAAGCTGGACAGAAGCTGTTCAGGCTCGAAATTACCAGCGGTGCACCCAAGAAGGAAGCACCAGCTGAGGCTAAACCTGAACCTAAAACGGAAGCGGCCCCACCTCCTGCTCTGCTGCCGCTGCTCCCCCTCCACCACCACCCCCACAGGCCCCTCCAGCGACACCGCCTCCCCAAGCTCCAAAGCCGCAAACTCCTCCCCCCGCAAGCTTCCAAAGCAGGCGCACCTATCTCATCTATACCCGTAGCAGCTATACGTCACGCGCAAGCGATTGAGACTGCCTCAGTCAAAGTACCCCCAGCGGACTATAGCAAGGAAATCGTTGGCACTCGCAGCGAACAACGCGTCAAAATGAATAGAATGAGGCAGCGGATCGCTGAACGTCTGAAGCAGGCGCAAGACACCAACGCGCTTCTGACCACCTTCAACGAGGTGGACATGTCGCACATCATGGCGTTTAGGAAGAAGAACCTGGAGGCGTTTACCAAGAAGTTCGGTGTGAAGCTCGGACTGATGTCGCCGTTCGTGAAGGCGGCGGCCAGCGCTCTTATGGACCAACCGGTGGTCAACGCTGTTATAGATGGAAATGAAATAGTCTACCGCGATTACGTAGACATATCAGTCGCCGTAGCGACGCCAAAGGGCTTGGTCGTTCCCGTGATAAGGAACGCGCAGAATATGACGTACGCAGACATCGAGCTTACAGTCGCCAACTTAGCTGAAAGGGCGAAGTCAGGAAAGCTGACAATTGAGGAGATGGACGGTGGTACCTTCACGATAAGCAACGGTGGTGTGTTCGGGTCGTTGATGGGTACTCCGATTGTCAACCCTCCACAATCTGGTATCCTGGGGATGCACGGGATCTTCGAGAGGCCGATCGCCCTGAACGGCCAAGTAGTTATTCGACCGATGATGTACATAGCTCTTACATACGACCACAGATTAATTGATGGTCGTGAAGCGGTGCTATTCTTGAGGAAGATCAAGCAGGGGGTGGAAGACCCGGCCTCTATTATCGCTGGTTTGTAAGTTAAATAGGAATTTTCATGCCTCGTATAAAGAATCCTGTTTTCGATTACATTTTTTGTATTATGTAAATACAAGATCGATGATTTATAACCTATAATTGATTAAATAAATTAAAATCTTATCTAGGGGCATGAAAATTTTCAAGAACTAAACACAAGAACAAGTCGAAACGCAGAAACAGCTGTTACCAGAACGTTACCGTGAGTTCTAAAACGTGTAAACCTTAATTAGAACTCATTTTAACGGTTCAATTGATGCGAATAGTGTGAAATCATGTTTAATAGATGCCTGAAAGTGTTGCTCATTCTCACTGAAAATTGTATTCTGAAATTCATGTTAATATTTGATGTCGGTTAATTAATCCTCTGTTAAAATGTGCTTGAGAAAAGCGCCATCTATCGTTTTAATAATACAACTTTGCTTCTACATTGCCTTTGCACATGTAATGTTAGAGCTATTTTGTTATCTGTGGTTACAATTTATTTATTCTTAATACACTTTCAGTGGGAAAGAGCCCGAGTATTTATTTACGTCCGTTTGCGTATTATATTATTTATCGTGTAATAAGTTACAAATAAATTATCTCTATCAGATTCGATGCTTTTATTTCACACGTCAATTAAAGCCGCTAGAAGCAGAGTATCTCAACTCAAATTTTATAACTTGAATTAATTAATATCGTTATAGCCTAAAAAAATGGTATCTCAAAAGCACAAGGACCGAAGATTGTTAATATAATTCTTATACAAATAATATTACAAATTTATTTTCGCCTCAGTTGTTTTCAATTTTATATTCCTCCTTATTGAAAATCATTTTTATTGTTATTAAGTCTCCGTGCCTCTAGCAGCCTTAATTTATCTAAGTGTCAAAATTCATTTATTTATAAATAAATAAAATAAAAAGCCTTTTATTTGCTGTGTCACACTAAACTAATAAAAAATCTTACATATACCGCAATTAACCGCCTCTGTAGCTTAGTTAAACGTCCAGGATTCGAATCCCCGTGAAACAATAAATTGTGTCGGTCGGGCAGAACATAAAAGTCTTCAGCTACTTCCCAGCGACCAGTGAAACGGCTACGGAAATGTTCGCCCCATGCCCCACGAGGTGAATCGGGTTTTCACTACTTACAAAGAAAAAAATTATATACGTGATTCAAAGACCCAACGCAGGTATGTACTAGGTACTATTTAAATAAAACACTAACGGTTTAAAAAGCGATATATTTACTACGGCGCGTTTCGTAAACGTCAGGCCGTTGTTAAAAATCATTTACAAAGAAGTTTAACTAAAATATATCGCGTTTTAAACCGTTAAAGTGTTTTATTTAAATGTGTACTACTCGCGTAAGCTACAGACGGTATTTAGTAGATACTGGTTAGAGATTTGCCTTATGAAACGATGATTGACTTCTATAAACATATACTTCTACAATTTCAATTACAAAAACCCATCATATTTGATTATAGTGAACCATAAAACCACCAAATACGTTTGCATATTAAATATTATCATTAAAATGTTCTTAAAGCCGACGTTGTGTCTTATATGTTGTAAGTATAAAGATTTTTAAATAAAACACTTTAACGGTTAAAAACGCAATATATATGTTAAACTGATTTTTTTTTCAAATCAGTTTAACTAATATATCGCGTTTTAAACCGTTAAAGTGTTTTATTTAAATGTGTACTACTCTCGTAAACTATAGACAGTATTTAGTATAAAGATTTTCTAGTTAGGTACTTTGTTCTGAATTCTTTGTATCTATGTAGCAAATCTTTGTCTATGTTGACAAGTAGACTTATCGTCATTCCTCTACAATATATATCATGTACTAACTGTGTCAGCGACTTCGTCCGCGAATAGATTTTTTCGGACATCGAAATTTTGTTTTTTGGAAAACTCCAGTTCAACTCTATAAATTTAACCTGTTACCCACGACGTCGTCCGCGTTCTTACAATCGGATCTTATAGGTACTGGAACTGACATTTATTTGGACCATTTAACGAGAAATTTGGGGTCCCCAAAAAAAAATTTTTAATCATTTCGCAGCATACGCAACGAAATCCCAACACAAAAGATGACTAGTGTTTCCCGATTTTTACATATTTCGTAGCGCGTTGATGTTTCATAGAACACGCGTAATACCTTCAGCGATAAAGGCCTACACAACACTGAAAATATATTCTTCAATTAGAAACAGTAGGCCTGACGCGTAATACAAACAAACTCTTCAGTTTTATATATTAGTATGGATAATTCTTCTGAACAATCGGGGAGTTAACATCTCCTAATGATGCCGTCCGCACGTGATGGCGAAACGTCGAGAACCTCTTCTCGCTCACGTCGGCCGAACAGCCCGAAAGACAATGATATGCTGAACGATGGCCGTTTTCCGGCTTTTCCGCCGCTCCCCTTTGGCCCGGCCCGAAAGCCTTACACAATTTATTAGTATGGATTATTTGACGGTCTCGTCAAGCCACTCTGTAATGTGTCGTTCATTTTCCCTTTGTTTCCCTCAACATGTCCTCTCACCTTTTACGCAAATGCAGAGACAAGCCAAATAGTAAAATCCAATTTTTCCAGGTTTACTAATTGTGGCATTACACGGATTCCCTGATGGAGGCTCTGGGAGGAAGTCATTTATATTGTCGAAGAAGACATTGAGAGCGCTAAAACCCGGTTTCGATCAACGTCGCTTAGTAAATTTCAAACATTATCCATCGATTTTTAAGAAATAAACAGTAATAAAAATGTTTGTATTTCATTGATATAATTAATCTATAGTAATATAAACGCTGAAGAGTTTGTTTGTTTGAACGCGCTAATCTCAGGAAGTATAGGTTTGAATTGAATAATAATTCATATTTGTGTTGGTTAGAGCGTTTAACGAGGAAGGCTATAGGCATTTGTCATCTCTGTTAGTCTACCTGCGAAAACAATAATAATATATAATAATAATAATGAGTTAACAATGATAATGATGGTTTAACGTATTGCCTAGCATTGCGTTAAGCGCGGAAGGTCCTGGGTTCGAATCCCAGGGAAACATAAAATTGTTTTGGTCGGGAGGGAACAGAAGTCTGTACCCTACCGGACCAAAGGTTGCCCCATGCCCCGCGAGGGGGGAAACGGGCTTTCACGCAAATAATAATGAGTCGGTCAACATAAAACTGAAACTGACTGATCTAAATATTTAATTTTCACGTACCTAAAACTTTTTAAAAGGGCCTTTCACTTAAACCATATATTAGATGTTTAATAAACTTAATTCCTTGAATAACATACAAATTAATGGTAAAGAGTGTGTTTCTCTTCGAAATGTTAATTTTCGGGAATTGAATTCAGGCCCTGTCGTGCTTAGCGCGTTGCTAGGCAACGCAAATAACCATACAGCCATAGAGGCTTAACATAAATAAAAGAAACAAAAATAAATTTTATATTCTTTAATTAACCAATTTGTTTTAACAAGCAAATCAATTAATTTAGTTTCTGAACACTAACAAGTACCACGAAGGTATTCTAGAATCACCAGTACAAATGGACGTTTTGTTCCAAATATGTTTGGTAATTTAATCATTTTAATTGACAGGACTAAGTATTAAACACAATTCCCTTTTCGGCATCATTTAATGAAGAATAATTCTTCTGTGCATATTTTTGTGTACCGTTTTAGCAACTCACGCAATGGAAGCACTCAAAGACGAGAGTTTTTCCAGATGTACCTCTGTTCCTTCCCTCCTATTTGGCGCAGCCTGATTTTTTACAGCATACGGCCTCGACAAATGCTAGACCATTTATCGAGGTCCACACGAGTACCAACAAAAAATTGATTTTTACACATTTACAGTTTTGGTTTCTTGAACCGTTTTCGCAACGCACTTTTTCTCTGTTTTGATTTCTGTTTCTCATTGATTGAGAAATTTTCATGTAATCTATCCAACCCAGACTCTTTTTAATTTGAACCAGTTGTTCCTAAGATTGGTGCGTCCACACAAACAAACTCTTTGTCTTTATAAAATTAATATGGATTTGTAATTGTGTATATTTCAAAATAAATATATGTATTATACACAATTTATTTTTTTAGATCTCATTGGTGTTTCGCCCAACGACAGCCAACAACGCAGATGTATCTTCTTTCCAATTAGTAAGTATTCATTTAAATTAAACACTTTAACGGTTTAAAACACGATATATTATCAACTTATTTAAAAATCATTTTGACTACGGCCCGACGTTTCGGACCGTACCGTTAGTTTTTTATTTAAATGTATTCTACTCGCGTAATATACAGACAGTATTTAGTAAGTCTTCGTTATCCGTCTTTAATACTTCCCACCGCTGAGATTTGGGCCTCCTTACAGGAAATAGGCCTGCGTTTTGATAGATGACGCCAAACTTCATAGAACTACTACACAAAGATTTTGTATGACAGAAGAAGGCAGATAAACATGGGGTTCTCATGATGGAAGGTGAAATACTCCAGCCATATATAATCTAAGCAAGATGTGCTGTCGATCTATTTTTGCTTTTGACCTGCTATTTTAAACATCAATACATTTTTTTATATAGTCTACGCAGCGCTTGTCAAATATCTACTTAAATGCCTTAACGTTCGTATTTCAAACCGTTAAAAATGTTTTATAAAATAAAACTCGCATAGACTACAGACAGAGGTAGTTCGATAAGTAATTACTTATAGGACTACCCTGGTATTGTCTGTCCTACTTCGAACTTGCTACTAATACCCTCGTACTTGTATATACAATATGATTATTTTATTTCTCTTTACAGATAAACATATGCACATAGCGTTCATAATATAATAGTTATATATCTGCTTTGTTTTAGCTTGCAAGGTTATCATTCCCGACTGTGGAAACTGTGAGTTATTAATTTTATTTTGGTTGCGTACACATAATAGGACATTATTATTGTTTTTTTTTTAACCAGGAATCAAAGAGAAGGGTCACAAGTGTTTTTACGCAATTCTTAGGGTACCCCTATCTAAATAAAATTCTGTGCTATTTCTCTATAACCATTGAGTTATCGTGGTCTCGTTCGACCCGGGTCATTTTTTTTTACAATATAGGTAGAATTCAATAGTGACAGGAGGTTTTTTATTTATTATAAAACGTGAGCGTGGAAACTGGAATTAGTTTATGAACAAATAGACGATCCGGCAATCGTCGTTTTGCTATTTGCAAGATTAATATTATTATGTCCTTTTGCTTAGATCATTTAACGAGAAATCATTCTTTCGTATACCTATACTTTTAGTTTCTTGAACCGTTTTCGCAGCGTACGCAACAGAAGCTCTCAAAAATGAATGGTTATCCCGATTTTTCCACATTTCCCACGTTTTCTTCTCTCATATTGGTCACAGCGTGATCTTATAATATATTATTATAAACTAACCCATCCTCGATAAATGGTCTATCCAACCCACATTTTTTCAATTCGAATACTTGTTCCTGAGGTTAGCGCGTTCAAACAAATAAACAAACTATATGATATTCCTATAGATTATTATTAATTTGAGTATCACGTATTGTAGAAGTGACATATCTTAAAATTTGAATATTTTAGAAACCGTACAACATGCCGAGCGCAAAGGAGATCGATCCACGCCACAGTTATGCTGAGGAGAAGTTTGACAACCTCCTCAAGTACACCACCTATATGAATGCCAGGATAAAGGAGCCACATAATCCAGTAAGATATATCACCTTTAGAGCAAGACCATGCTATAATAATATGTGTTTGCGTGTGTGTGAGTCGTTGCATGACTATGGGAAAGTGTGTGTTTATGAGAGGATGTTTGTGAGAGAGAGAGAAAGTGAGTGAGGGTGTGTTTATGAGAGTATGTTTGTGTGTGAGAGATAGATAAAGTGATGGTGTGTTTATAAGCGTGTGACCGGGAGAGAGGCAGAGAGTGTGAGTGTGTGAAAAAGTGATAAGTACGAAGATACTTCAAACTTCAGATTACAGGTATAGATTTTATGCCGGTTTCAGTGGATACATTACAATCAAATCGTCTTAAATACTGTCTAATTATGCGAGTAGTACACATTTAAATAAAACACTTTAACGGTTTAAAACGCGATATATTAGTTAAATTTATTTGAAAATGATTTTTAACTTCGGCCCGACGTTTCGGATGCTTTGTAGCAGCCTTGGTCACGGGGAGACTTCGTCGGGCCGAAGTTAAAAATAATTTTCAAATAAGTTTAACTAATATATCGCGTTTTAAATCGTTAAAGTGTTTTATTTAAACAAATCGTCTTTGTTTTAGTATTCTTGATATGACTTAAAAGGAATCTGAAATTCAGTATCTGAAATTTCGAGCCGTAGTTAAAATAATTCAACATTAAAATAAGTTTAACTAATATATACCGCGTTTTAAACCGGTATTTAACACGCGTGTACTACTCGCGTAAACTAAGGATAGTAATTTGTAATATCGTTTTGCAGACCGAGCGACGCGAAATTCTAGAAACTTCTCAGAAGAAGCTCTTCAGCTTCATAGACACCCATTTGAAGGATCTGAAGAGGTTACTCTTCGCGACGGACATGGCACTGATGTCCATGGTTCTCCTAAAACTCAACAAGAAGATGGACACTTCTGAAGCCAAGATTAAATCGACACAAGCGAAGATACCTTTCGGATTGTACACAAGTCCTGGTATGCCTTTTTATGATAGCATAAAACATCTAAATAACGTGTGCTGTCGTTTTTTTTGTCTTTGAATATTTTGAATTTAAGTAAGTTCGCGATTTTACCACTAAGTTTACATTGATTTTAAATAACGCACTTTGCCGCACAGTATTCTGTATTTAAAGTTATAAAGCTATCTCAAATTGTTCATTCATGTAAATTAATAAAAGTCCTAAAAAAATTAACGAATATGGACATATTAAAATTTCATAAGTTCGACATTTACATAAAAATGGGATGTAAGCTAAATCAACGACAATGGGAGGTAGGAGTCTGAATCATGCGCAAACACGGAAAAGCGTTTTTTTGGCCAATTCCATGTAATTGTTTAACATCGTGTTAAACATTACATGGAAATGGCAAAAAAAAATGGCCGTCATAAAAGTGATTTTGAATATTAAGGTCGTTTGGTTCATATAATCGATATATCTTTAACCCTGTCTTACGTCTGGTAACGATAACACTAGAAAAGGGTATCACTATTTCTCTATGGTTTGAAATCGGCCCTATTTGTTGCCTTTTGCCAAGTTAAGAAAAATACAGTATTTTTACTTTTGTTGTTTTTTATAGAATTCAAATGCCTTGGAACATCCTACTACGTTGCGTCTGCGCATAATCAAGAGGATGTTCAAATGATTTTGTCAAGCGAAAGAAAACCTCACTGCTATACTTTTAGAGGTATCTCTATCATTAAATACCTTATACATTTTTTAAAATCCTTTTTACACTGAAAAAAGTTTACGATACGGATCCACACTGTTCCGTGTTGTTGCTATAACTAATTGAGTTACCGTGTCCCTGAATTGCATGTCAACGTGCGCTGCGATAACGGTTCAAGAAACCAAATATTGTCCTGGATGTTATATGTCTATCATTTAGATTTACTCGCAAGAACGACGTGACGCGGACGACGTCGTGGGTAACAGCATAATTTTAGAGTTGAAGAGGAGGTTTGCAAAAACACATTTTAATGCCCAAACTAACAATTCTACGCGGAGGAAGTCACTGACACAGCTAGTAACTTATAAAGGAGATTGAGTTTAAAACTATTATGCCCAAAATAATTATACTACGGGGACGAAATCGCGGGCACAGTATTATATAAGCGGCGACGAATCATATCGTACATTTAATTTATAAACGTGGTTTGACATTGGTAGGAGCGTTCGCGTTTTCCGGTTTCTACCATCGGCATTCGGAAACCACGTACGTCGGGCCTCATGCTGAGCAGTTCCAGGCGAAGGATCCGAGCCAGGGTCTCTACTGCCATTCAGATGACAACTGGAGCGACGCGCAATGTATCTACAAGTAATTTTTGGATCACATCTAGACACAGTTGAAGTCATCCACATACTGCTCATAAGCAATCTATAGTGTATTTTTTCTAACTTGGCTAAAGATCACAACAAATATGGCCGAATACAAACCACTCAGATTTATAGATGCCCTGTCGATTGCTTCATATATTATGGATATATATCCATAATATATGAAGCAATCGACATCAACATTCAAAATCACTTTTATGACGACTTTTTTTATGTAATTATTTAAATAATACAAGTTAAATACTCAGCGCTTGTAGCGCTATCAGCGATCGTGCATGAGTGAGTCCTCTACCTTCTATTGTCGTTGTCTTTGCTTACATCCCATCCCTGTGTAAATTTCAAAGAAATTTATATCTTTCCATCTACGTAAATTAATATTTAGGAATCCTAGTATTTTGGCATGAATTTATGGTATTTACTAAGTGAATTTGAGGTTTTATGTAAATTGTGTGTTTGTTTTAATAATATCAAGTTAGAAAATACAGACTAGAAAACCTCCCAGTATAAATTAATAATCGAAAAAAATATACGACACAAACGAGACTTGAACCGGCATCTACAGCGTCACGTGCTGTTGCTCTAACCAATTGACCTACCGTGTCCTCGTCATCGTCGATTTTTTTTAACCCATTGATACTACACACAGATGTCGATGCCGGTTCAAGTCTTGCCCGTATCGTAAAACTGTAAAATTTAAAATCGTTTTTTAATTAGTCAAGAATTAAATACTGTCTGTAGTTTACGCGAGCAATACACATTAAAACACTTTAGTTTAAAACGCGACATATAATTAACTTATTTGATAATTATTATAACTTTTAAATAAGACACTTTTACGGTTTAAAACGTTTCAAAGCTTTGCGTCAGTCTCCCCGTGACCACGGCTGCTGCAAAGCATCCGAAACGTCGGGCCGAAGTTAAAAAATCATTTTCAAATAAGTTTAACTAATGTATCGCGTTTTAAACCGTTAAACTATTTTATTTAAGTGTTTACTACTCGCGTAAACTATAGACAGTATTTAATTATTATAACTACTGCCTCGAAGCTGTCACGAATTATTCAATCTAATCTTCTAGAGAAATACTTTTCCCAACAGGATAAACCCCAGAGAGGAGTTCCCGGAATCGGTAGAATATGAGCCCAAGGTCTCATACTGGTGTGGTCCATACCGCTACTTCATACCAGCTACTACGGACATCAGATGCATTTTCTCCATATTTTCTATGAATTTTATCTTGAGGTTCGGATATGACGGCGTGACGTATAAAAGTTCGGACTTGTCTTTCGTAAGTTTTCAACGAGTGTCTTATGTTTTAATGGTATATCGACGCCCCCGAGCAATAACCCAGTAATACACATTATATATAACACTATGGCTATTTGTTAAAGTTGTATTCGCATGGAACTTCAATTTGATGTTTACAATATACCTATTAGACATACAAAATGATTGATTTCGCATACCACTTCCTCTTTATTAATTTAAGCTATAATCCACGACATCGGCTGCGTCCCGTCGTGGTAGGTAATCTTAGAGAAAGATAGTGTTACGGACATATTTCTAGATAATTTAAAGGGGAACCACTGTTTCATACATATTTTTTGTTTGTCGTGAACCGTTTTGTATGTATATATTTATCATGACACAATTCATTGAAATGATATAGCAAAAAAAAAATACAAAATATGTTCTAATGTTAAATTTGACTTTTGCAGTTACTGGGTTATTGCTCGGGGGAGTCGATATAATCTAGTGAGAACTTCTAAACGGTTAACTTTGAGTTAATGAAATGGCATTTGACTACATTCATGTACTTACGAGATATATGTACTAATATATAAAGCTGAAGAGTGTCTTTGTTTGAACGCGCTAATCTCAGGATCTAGTTAATGTGATTTATTTGGTTAGAGCCTATATCGATGAAACCTCTGAGCTATAAAATATAAAGCTGTGACTAATAGGAGAAAAGAAACAGGGGAAAATGTGGGAAAAAAACGGGAAAAAATTAATCTTTCATCTTTGAAAGTTTCCGTTGCGTGCGATATGAAATCCCTTCAAGATACCCAAAAATATGTATGAGAGTGTGATTCCTCTATAAACGATCTAAAGAATATCCACAACGGTATAATATGTCTATCTTAAGAATAGCTTGCAAGAACGACGAAAATGAGGTTTGCAAAGCAGACGTGAATCTGCAACACAACTCATCTAATAATGTTCCATTTTTAAATATAAGAATAACGTTAAATTTTAAAAAAATATCATTTTCACAGATGTACCAAAACGGCCAGATGTTTTACACGGACGAGCCCTGGGCGGGCATGTCATGTTGGAACTGGGCTTGCAAATGGAGGCACAATCAGAACCAGCGATCTAATGAATTCTTCGTTAATTAATAAACATTACGAACTTAAAAATCTTTATTCTCTTTCACCACGTGTAATGGTGGACCCAGAGATCCCCCCCCCCATTGTTTTTTTTACAAATTATATGTTTAATTCTTTAAGTGTACAGTTAAAGATGAATATTTTGGAGTACAGTTCTTAACGTTTGCCTACTTTTATAAAATACAAATTTTTTACTTGCATCTATTGTTGTCAAAAATAAATAAAAAGTTTAAATAAAACACTTTAACGGTTTAAAACGCGATATACATTAGTTAAACTCATTTAAAGAAATATTATATATATCGCGTTTTAAACCGTTAAAGTGTTTTATTTAAATGTGTACCACTCGTGTAAACTTCAGACAGTATTAAATTAAAAGTTCGCGATCTGCGCTACTGTTCTCACCAATCGAGTGAATACCGGTTGAAGCCCCGCCCGTGTCATTAGAATCAGAATTTTTTTCAGTCTAAGTCGATTTTTAATTAATATGAACTGTTAACAATACATTTTGTTTATTAGTACATAATTTTATATGTACGCGAGTAGTGCACATTTAAATAAAACAAATTAAACGGTTTTAAACGCGAAATATTTTAATTAAAAGAACGTTTTTTTTAACATGCTGTTTGTAGCACCTCTCAATAATTCAATCCTGGGGGACAGCCATAAAAATTTTATTTATTTATTTATTTATTTATTTACATTTATTTACATATATGCACTGTCATAAAAGGGTGGAACCCCATGGGAGAGGGAATTTAAAAAATTTTTTATGATAGAACAAATATATATGAACTTAAACAAACTATCGTTCATAACTCAAAATATATTTGTAACATATTTGTGAGTTCACAAAGACTATATTTTTTTGTAAAACATTTAGGATCGACCGTCCTCGTCCATTGTCCTTTGCCATTAAGTTCGTTCTAGAAAAGGCACCAGAAATGTGTTTTTGTCCCTATAGCAGTCAGGCACGTTTATGCTTAACCTGCTTAGGACGCCGATGTTGCATACTTTCCCTCTTAATAATTTAATGATATAAGTAGCTAGAGCAAAATCCCTTCTTACTCTCAACTTATTATAGCCCACCATTCCCAGCACAAAGAGTTCGGTACATAAGAGGATAATATGGATAAATTCCGTACATTTTAAAATACAAATGTCTTACAAATTTGTTTTGGATTTTTTCCAACATAGCACAGTATTTTTCTTCGTGAGGTGCCCATATTGTAGCATTATGTTCCAAATGGCTTCTAACTAGTGATCACACACACCTCTCACGGTTGGCATGCTAGTGAAGTCCCTCGCCTGTCTCAGCACAAATCCCAGACTCCGGTAGGCTGCTTTGCATATCTAAAATATGATTCCTAAATCTAAGATCTGACTAAAGGACATCCTCATTTAACTTAAAATAAAACAATAATAAAAATATAACATTTATTTACTATTTGTATAACTTCGTAACAACTTACAACATATATTTGTACATATTTATAAATCTATTTATATTATTTCTAACACATTCAACAATTTACATAGGATTTTAACACTCTAATAATTTCTTACAAATGTATGGTATGGCATTGCGATCTTGTAGTTGTGACGTCACAATCCGTGACGTCACAGAAATATTCTAACAGTTGTTTTACTTTCGGCGATAAAGGAGATGTAAGTAAAAAGGATCTAGTGGCTCATCGCTGGGCGAGTGTGCGATAAGGACAGGCTTACTCCATTTACGTGTTCAACGTGAGATAAGACCACAACAAATATGGCCGATTTCAAACCATAGAGACCCAGTATAGAGTGAAGTTGATGCCACAAATGACATATGGACCAAACGACCTCAATATTAAAAATCTTAATTTTTTATGTCATTTTCTTCCCCTCCCTTTAAACCCCGTCGGTCAAACTAAAACTTTTCTTTTATTATTTTATTTAATCTGTCCATTTACAGAATGGACCGTGGATTATATCCAGTCTAGATTTTTATTAATTTAACATGAAATTGTGGTTTTTACTAAGTGACTAGTTTAATATATAAACCAGTGTCTAAAAGTGTTAGTGTAAAACAATGTATTTAGTATTTGTGTTTTGTTTTTTTCTAAAAATGTCAAGTGACAAAAAACACTATACACGCGTGCTATAAATAAAAAATAGAAGCTGACGACACGGGTAGAAATTCAACCGAAATCCACGTCGTTGCTACTATCCTACCAATACCTACTTCTTCAATCTAATTACTTTTGTATTTGATAAATTTCCATCATTTTCAACATGAGTAAAAACGGGTTTCCGCGTATGCCTTTAAAACCGTAATAGAGAGACGACATATTAGTCTCTCGGCGAGTTGTTGCGAGATGCGAGCGTCGTAACGCGAGTTTTCACTTTTATACTTTTGATATCCAGCGAAAAGGGAGTGGAGTACTCAGAAACAACGATAGCGATCAATGATTATATAATTTTAAAATCAATTTTACGGGCAGGATTGAACGAAAAAAATTTTTGGCCGGGGGGGGGCTTTAACCGGCATCTCCCCCTTTCCCTCCCCCCTGTTGCTTTGATTAATAAAGTTGCTGTTAAATTGATTATGTTTTTTTATTATACAATATACATAAATGTTTCGTTTCTTAAGAACTTTTCTCGGCTTTTCTCGCCGACAGCGGAACAACTGCAAATACAATCTTTCAGCGAGTGTACCAATAGTAACGCACTTCATCGTTTTAGTTACTAAATAAGCAATTCGCACAAATACAACTACAAATATACGCCTAACACGTTTTATATATCTAGTTATTTATTATTGCACTATTAATAAACTCATTAATTAAATACTGTCTATAGTTTACGCGAGTAGTACACATTTAAATAAAACACTTTAACGGTTTAAAACGCGATATATTAGTTAAACTTATTTGAAAATGATTTTTAAATTCGGCCGACGTTTTCGGTCTCCCCGTGACCACGGCTGCTGCAAAGCATCTGAAACTTCGGGCCGAAGTTAAAAATCATTTGAAATAAGTTTAATTAATCTATCGCGTTTTAAACGGTTAAAGTGTTTTATTTAAATATTAATAAACTCATCTTAACTATAGTTTATTTGGAATAACTGTTTATTTATGATTACAAATACAAAAGCGATTTTAGATTGATAAAATTTACGACACAAGCAGGGCTTAGGCATCTACATTTATTAAAAGTTTGAAAAACACGGTAGCTAGCAATTGGTTAGAACAACAGCAAAGAACGCCCTAGATGCCGGGTTCAAATCCTGCCTGTGTCGTAATTTAAAAAAAATCTAATATCGATTTTTAATTCATTTAGTGCCATCGTGGGCAATGTGAAAAATGTAACGAGTTTTCGAATTTCATTATTACGATCAATATTTACATCGACACGTCTTAACTAATCAAGAGTTAACAGTGTTGTCTCTTTCTTACATTTCCCCATGAAGCAGGACAGAGAATGGTAAGTGGGCGTCACCCTTTGTTTTCCATGTTAATTCGTTTCAGATAAAATCAATGTCAAGATAAAATCAAAATACAATTCGAACCTGTGATTTTAAAGATAAGAAAAATATACTTGTTAATTGACATAAAATACAGTATATACAATAATTTATTCGCTGTTGTATAGCCTTGAAAGTGGTGTGCTTTATAAAATTTATATTTAAAGAAAAATAAGCCAAGCATTGTCAAAAGCGTCGATACCACTTGCGCGGGATTCAATTGATGGAAGTAAATATACTTCAATCCTTGATAATCTACTTTGAATGCGTTGTCAGTACGTTTTAAATAAAACGCTTTTAACGGTTTAAATCGCGAAATATATTACTATACTTATTTTCCCCCTTCTCTCCGGTGACCACAATTGCAAAAAGCATCTGTAGCTTCAAGACGAAGTTAAAATATAATGTAAATAAGTTAAGTAAAGTTTCAAGTCCTAAACCGTTGAAAGTGTTTTATTAAAATTGTAACAAAGATTTGGCGATAAAAGGAGTGACGGCGAGTTTTTTGCCAGTTCTTCTAGTTCGTTTTACGCCCTTAATTTGAGAAATACGTAAAATGAAATTTACAGTTGTAAACTGTAACGTTCATAATCCAACTACCTTCATGCTTAAATGATTTTTGATTTGATTTCGAAAAGGTAATCGATTCTAGGAACTCCTCTAGGCAGCAACCTTATTATCAGCAAAAGTAAACAAATCTTCTCCAACCTCCTTTCTCTGACAAGTGCTACCGTAAATCATCTAGTCTCCCCTCCCCAGCGTAAGTCAGCATACGTTATACATAAAAAGTATACTTACTTTTGCGTAAAGGGGAGGGGGGGTTTATGCAAACTAAGCAAAGTTTCCTCAATCTCCCGTCTGTAATCACGTTTTACGCGGGCAAAGGCGAACACACATTTCTGTTCGTTTTACTGATCTGTTTTTTAGGCAAGTAGTTGATCAGACTGTGCCCTGATCGATCGAAACAATTCACTGTTTCCCCGGAACTCGAAACTACGACCTCTCTGCGCCTTTGAACGATTAACCAATTAGCAACGTAGTTTAAATAAATAATAATTCTCAGACGAAATAATAAAATGGGTATAAATATCTCCACCAGCCTCCGTTGGTGTTGTTGTCCCCCTCATCCTTGCTGCTGTCTCCCTCGCGTGGTAATTCCTGAAAAAAAAAAATTAAAATATATCGTATTAATAAATAAGACACTTTTAACGGTTCTAAATCCTTTCACAAATGAGCTAATGCCTTCTATAGAAGGAAGAATATATATATATATATATTTTTTTTTTTTTTTTTTTTTTTTTTTTTATATATATATATATATATATAATCTGTGTTGAAATGTATTTTTTTTGGCAGGATTTTAGTGTCGCTGTGTGTTTTGTATGTCATTTACTGAAAAAAACGTACATTGAGACACTTTGGTTACTTTGGTTTGACAAGTTTTTTTTTTAATTATTATCTAATTAGAAAAAAAAAATCCTACTCTACTAAAGCTGTTATATTCTTCACTACACTATATAATGACAACTGGAATCTACACATTTAAGTAAAAATACAAATTTAAATGGGAACAATTTCAACGGATCAAAACTGGACAAGACATAAAAAAATAGCCATTACTTCTAAAATATTAATCACGTTTGTTTTTGACATATAGCCTAGTGGATAATTGGACCTAGTCCCGACAGTGGGAACTACTAATGTGGTTAAAATCGTACTAAAATATTTTACCAAACAATCACGTATTAATCATCTGTTCTCGGGTTTTAGGATTCTATTCCATCTAGATTGGTCTCATCCTTCTTACGTTACATGAAAGTAGGGAAAAGTGAGATTTAAATATAGTATCATTTATATTTCAACGGGACTCTAACCCAAGACATACAGCGCGCTGTACAGACCGATAAGATTCGAGAGGAACGACTTAGTTTGAATAATACACTGTTAACGGTTTAAAACGCGAAATATATGAGTGAAAATTCTTACAATTTATTTTAACTAAAGGCCGACGTCGGTGCTTTGCAGCCATGACCAAGGTAAGACTGTAGATCTTATGTGTCTCTAATGACAAAGGAAAAAGTGCTACGCGAGCGCCATCTATTCTCTCTAGTTGGTATTTGCAAAAATCGGCTGGGTCCTTTCAGAACGGACCAACAACTCGATCCCTATTAAAATATCGGGCCGTAGTTAAAACAATTTTTAACTAAGTTAAATAATAAATTTCTCGTTTTAAACCGTTAAAATGTTTTATTTAAACTTTCGAGAGCCACTTTTTAAAATTGAGCACTTTACGCTTTTATTGTGGATTCGAACCCTATCTCGTCACTAATAAAAACTCATGCGCAAAAAAATTTTATTTCTTAATTTTCTCTACAATTATTTATCATTTAAGTTAATAATAATTGAATCTTATGTGTTAATGTCGAAATTTAATTGCTCCATACACGCAAGCTTTAAATTTCAATAAACAAACATAGATGGCGACACGGTCTTCGAAGTTCAAGACCGTCAATTGTTTTTTTTATAATATCCAATTAACTCACTCTTTCCTGCACTTCTTCCTTCTTGTTGTCCTTCACTTCAGTAACCCCGTCCTTCTCTTCTATCTGTCCGTCCTCTTTCTTTTCATCTTGTTTCTTCCCTTGAACCTTTTCTTCTGTATTTGTCTCTTCGTGGACACCTTCGCTTTTATCGGCCGTGCTTATTGCCTTTTCGCTAACTATTTTGACGTCATCTGGTGTTATATCCGTTTGTGTCTCTTTGTCTTTCTTCTCTATTTCATTTTCCATATCGGGTCCTAATTTGGACGACTGAAAAGAAACAATAGTAATATTATCGATATAATATTAATAGCTGACCCGGCATAAACAATATTTTAGTGTAAGGACTTGGTAAGACTAACTTAAGTTCCCTTCCCCACTCTACGGAGGCGGGGGGGAGGGGGGGTTGGGCACGCGGGGGGGGGGGAAGGGAGGAAAATTACCAAGTGACAAAACATAGAGATTGGTGATAGAAGGGTGCCTATTTAGGGTTGTATGTATTTAATACCACAAAATGAAAAAATAAAAAAAAATACTTTTTTCACATGTCATAGCAGACAATGGCTTGGATGATGTATTTTATAATGACACCATATATAAAAAAACTATTACTTAGGGCTATAACAAATAGGTAGTTACCGACTTTCAGCTTACCAAGTCGCTGACACAGCTAGTGTACATAATTGTTATAATTTAGTTTTTTTATATTTAGGTTCTAAGGTAGAATGAGTTATTATAAATAAATAAATTCGAATTACACCACATACTGAGTGAATGGATTATACGCACTTCCATATCTTGTTCGTTAATTTCATCGGAATTCTCTTCGTAGCTCACTTGATCTGGACCAAATGGAGTGAAGTCTGGTAAATCCTGGAAGTACCAGAAGAACTTTTACTTCAAGGTCGTTACAATGTATTTATGGCTAACAATAAGTGGGTAGATTCCACATGTTTGTAATCAATTTAAAAGTTTGTTGTTGGAAATCTGGATATTAAATAGATGTTTAAATAAAGCACTTTAACGGTTTAAAACGCGATATATTAGTTAAACTTATTTGAAAATGATTTTTAACTCCGGCCCGACGTTTCGGATGCTTTGCAGCAGCCGTGGTCACGGGGAGACTAAAGATCGGGGATGTCGATGTTAAAAATCATTTCCAAATAAGTTTAACTAATATTTCGCGTTTTAAACCGTTAAAGTGTTTTATTTAAATGTGTACTACTCGCGTAAACTAGACAGTATTTTATTAAATAGGTGGTTGGAATATCAAAATTCCGCCTGGAACCAACGTCCACGGGTGAAAGACGTGAAGTTTAATCGCATTTCGGCTTCTTTGCTTTCGATATAAATTATTATTTGTATTAGTATTGTACGAGAAGTGACACCAGAGAAGGGGGGGGGGTATTACCAAGTGATCCTTGATCGTTTATAATTACTTAAACAACTATTAATTATTTTAAATTAACTAGAATAATGCTTTTCTAATTTTAAACTGTTAAAAGTATTTTGTTTAAACAACTACACAAATTGAAGATAACCTCTTTCCTACGTTGCAGCCAACTGCGGTAGTCATTAGCCGCCCGCCTCATCTTCAGCAGATAATCTGGGGCAGCTCTGCTGGTCGCCCATGCAGCTACACCCCCAGGCATACCCCCCACGGCCGGTTCATCGTAATACGTAAGCACGAACTCCATACCGGGCTGTTAACAATAAGGAAAATAAATAAAAATACGATGAAATATTAAATAATTTACGAAAAAGTCAGTGCAATGGCGGCCTTTTTGCCTATGGCGATTTCTTTCAGGCAACCTTTGTTTGCAAGAGATACTAGTAGAAGGTTATCAAAATCTAAATAGCTTGTTTTATGACACAAATGTTGGAAGACAGATAACCATGTGGTTCACAATATGGAAGGTGAGATACCCCAGCTATATAACGGAAGCGTACAAAGATCGTAAATGAAGACGCACGCTTCGTGCTTGGCCCATTAATTTTACTGGGAGGGGGCGATGCCCCATTGGTGTCCTATTAAACCTGTTAAGGGAGGGGCACGAACTTTGGAGGTCCTATTAAACCCATGAGGGGGAGAGGGCACACTCATAAGGATCTCATTAAACCGATAAGAGCGTGCCCCAACAGAGGTACCGTTAAACCAGTTAGGGGGCCCCATGGGGGGCTTACAATGTGCTTGTTTACTTAATTTACCTTCTCCGGCCCATCGATAGTCTTCACGACCATATGACTCCAGTACTCAGTGACTCTGATGGCGTGTTTCGTCTCCGGCACGTCCGGGTGATCACACGCCTTCGACAATATTATGTACACTTTGTTCGATTCTCTGTCCCTTTCCTCCTTGTGGGCCTCGCGCGATTTCCGCCTCGCTTTAGCGTGCACACTTTTGAACTCGAAGGGGTCTTCATTTTTCTCGTTTGACTTCAAATTAAACTCCTTGTGTCGTCTTATGTAGACGTAGTCACGGTTGGCGAATAGTCTCTGAAAATAATATGAACATACACTTGTAACGGTTTAAAACGCGAAATGTATGTCACGGGGAGACCGAAAACGTCGGGCCGAAGTTAAAAATCATTTTCAAATAAGTTTAACTAATATATCGTATCGTATAATATATCGTTTTAAACCGTTAAAGTGTTTTATTTAAACGTATAAGTGTTACTTACTTCTGTAGCTTACGCAAGTAGTACTCATTGTACTACTTGCGTAAACTACAGAAGGTTTAATGATTTGATAAGTCATAAAAATAGATGAAACACAATTAAAAGAACATACATAGGACATTGTTGACGGTTTAAAACGCGAAATTTAATACAAATAATAATATTAATACATTTCGCGTGTCAAACCGTTAAAACTGTTTTGTTGAACTCACATATATACTATGGGCATGAGGCAAACATATTTCTGTGTCTGTGTCAAAGATAGATTCATACAAGCCAATCAAATGCCCTGCCTGTGCATAATTAATTATTTTAATTATTGCATTCTTTCTAGAATCAAACCTGGAACCATTAGCGTTAAGGAGCCAGGCTCTGAAATACGAAGTCTGTTAAATGTTATCCTTGCATTACGTCAGTCTTAGAATTTCGAACATAGATGGCGACACAGTAGCACATTTGACAGATTAGGAACGATACACGGTGTGTTGTAGGCGCGTTCTATTAGTATATTGTTTTTTCAACTTTCAACAAATAAAACTCTAAATTCAATACAAACGTTGATGTGTGAACGCCTTCGAACGCAATAATTATATTTAGACCTTACTAAAGTTGAATGTGCCAAACAGCCAGAATCTGTATTAATATTTATTATGAAGCTGAAGAGTTTGTTTGTTTGAACGCGCCAATCTCCGGAACAACTGGTTCGAATTGAAAAATTGTTTTTGCGTTGTAAGAGAATTTATCGAGGAAGGCTTTAGTCTATAAAACATAACGATGCGACCAATAGGAGCGAAGAAAAATGTGGAACAACGATTTTTCTTTAAATGATGTCCGCAACAGTATATCTTTAAGGTTAACTTGTAACAAGTTAAAGTCGTGGGTGACAGTTATATTGGAGATTTGTAAAAACAAATTTTAATTTAGACCTTAACACATACACGCTAAAGTTTAATTTCCTATGCCGTCCGGAATAAGGAAACTTTTGGAAGATGGTATCAAAAACTTACAGGCCATAGCACCTCCCAGTGCATAACTGTCTGGTCTGCTATGCCGTGCGTACCTCGCTGCACCACAGATAAAGCGGCCACGGCGCTATCCCAGGCCTTTCTATAAGCGCCATCTATTTGCACAGCGGCGAAATCGCTCGCCGATATCTCTGGATAGCGACCATAGACTGTAAAAAGAAGACTTTTATTTTGTATTATCTGTAGTTAGTTTTATATAAAACAGTTCTGACGGATTAATGCGAAATATATTAGTAACTTTTATTAGATAAAATTGTTTGTTGTATAGTTTTGCATTTTAAACCAACATTTTTCACAACAGTGAAAACGCGAAATATATTAGTATGATTATTAGTAGATAAACTAACAGTAAAGAATATATTTGAAATTTTAAACCGTTTCAAGCGATACAAAAGTATGATCAGAATACTGGTGGCTAAGAGACATAAAAATGTAGTTTTTTTTGTAGATAATACAAAAAAACATTCATGTTACAAAGTAATGAATAGTTTAAACAAATGTAATGCCATTAAAAAATGTAATTTGTGATATTTACTCGCTTCAGTAGCGTTTCGTTATACAGCTTAAAGTACAAAATAATTAAAAAAAAACTATTTTGCTTTGCTAAGTTAAATCTATACTAAAATCTAAAGAGTTTGTTTGTTTGTTTAAACGCGCTGATATTATTTATTATTATACGCGAAGTACTGGTTCGAATTTTAAAAAAATATTTTTGTGTTAGTTAAAAAAAACGGGGGAAAATTCTCATCTCTCCGAGTTTCCGATGCGTACGCTAAGAAAACGGTTCAAGATACTCCCAAAAATATGTATGAAAAAATGATTCCCTTTTAAATAATCTAAAAAAAATCCGCGACACTATGTCTATCTTTGAAGAGTAACTTGCAAGAACGACGGGAAGGGACGCCACCGACGTCGTGGCTAACAGATTATAAAATGAAGGAGTTTTGAAAAAACGAATTTGGATGCCTAAAATAGCGATTCTCGCGGACGAAGTCGCTGACACAGCTAGTACATCCATAAAATCACTTCATGAATTTATGAATGTACTAGCTGTTATCTGCTATTTTATTACTTAAGTTAAGAATGAAAACTTCACACATTACAGAATAAAATGAATGTTGATGAACCTATAAAAGAATTAAATAAATAAATAGATAACCATTAAATTCTTCCTTAGTGCATTGATACATAGATTCATGACCCAGAGACACATTGTTTTAGTCTGTTAGGAAAGGAGTGAATTAAAAATCGATTATGTTTAAAAAAATTTACGACACGGGACTTGAACCGGCATCCACAGCGTTCCGTGCTGTTGGTATTACCAATTGAGATATCGCGTCAAGGAAAGGAGTAGTCAGATCGACTACTTAAGTGAATAAAACCGATTGAAACAGAGAAATGTGGCTTCATACCACACCCATAACTAAGCCTCTATACCCACTAGCTATGCATTAATGAATCGACGAGTACAAAAATTACTAGCATATTAAACGATAAAAACATAAATAAAGCACTTTAACGGTTTAAAACGCGATATATATTAGTTAAACTTGTTTGAAAATTATTTTATCCGCAACGTTAGATCGTAGACCGACGTTTCGGATAGTTTGAGTAGTTTATATCGCGTTTTAAACTACAGACAGTATTTTATAAAAAATATTATTAATAATTGTACCAAATATTTTTCGAGTTTAAATCCGTTAAGTACTTCAATCAAATTACTTGGTAACACCTCATATTTACAAGGTTTGACTCATCAATGGCCTTGAATCATTAACACATTGTGTATTGCATAATAAACACTGTCTTATCATATTATCTAAAAATATTGACCTTGTTGTAATCTAAAAATAATGCTTAGTTTTTTTAGGGTAGGTTTTTTTATCTAAGAGAAGGAGAGACAGGCACATGATGAACAAGATGCCATACCCATTTTAACTTCAGACCTTTGGAAAACCACAGACTGTAACCGAGAAGCCAATTTAAAATTTTCTCATCTGAGTAGGGTAGACGTAAATGTAATTTCGATGTTCTTGCCACCCATTTATAGTTCAGATCTTCCAAATGATGTCTAGCATGTTTTGGAAAAATTATAAAATTTAAATAAAACAATTTAACGGTTTAAAACGCGATATATTAGTTAAACTTATTTGAAAATGATTTTTAACATCGGCCCGACGTTTCGGATGCTTTGCAGCAGCCGTGGTCACGGGGAGACATCGTTTTAAACCATTAGTGTTTTATTTAAATGTGTACTACTCGCGTAAACTATAGACGGTGTTTAAATTATAAAATTGTTGAACTGAATAAAAATCAAACAATTTATTTGTGTGTATGTGACTAGTATAAGAGTAGATCTTTGTTGAAGTATTAGATAATATCTGATAGTGTAATGTTAACAAGTCTAGTGGAATTTTACATAATGATAACAAGATATAATGAAATAATAAATAAAATAGAAATAGGTCCACAACACATTATGTATATAAGGCAAATATGTCTCATAATTTTATACATATAAAAGATTTTTAGTATTTAAAAAATTTAACTTTCTCATTCTAAAAATTTTAAGGATATATAAGAGGTATGAAGCACGGAAAAACATCAGACAATATAAAAAAATATAACAATGGCATTGCAAGCAAAGTAGGGTTGTGTGTAATTTTATTGGCATATTAATAAACAAAAAAGGAAAAATGTTGTCCAAAAGTAAAAACAGGGTTTACAAATGTTGACAAGAAAGCAATCTTTACAATTTAGAGGCTGCTAGAGGCAGAGTGGCCTAATAACAAAAATTATGATTTTCCAATACGGAGGATAATAAATATGCGCAATTAGGAGAAAATGAATTTGTGCTAATATTTTTGTAGGAATTATGTTAACGATTTCCAGTCATTTGTATGATATTTCATCATTGTAACCAATTCTTAGAACTCTATTGATATACAATTTCATAAACATCAATCAAGTTTAAATAAAACACTTTAACGGTTTAAAACGCGATATATTAGTTAAGCTGATTTGAAAATGATTTTTAACTTCGGCCCGACGTTTCGGATGCTTTACTTAATAATTAAGTTTAACTAATATATCGCGTTTTAAACCGTTAAAGCGTTTTTTTTAAATGTGTACTACTCGCGTAAACTATAGACAGTATTCAATCAAGTTGTTGGGGAAACTTACGATAACTTACATCTTAGAAGTTTCAAGGTGTGTGAAATGTATGTAAGGTACTAATGAAATTGTATTTTCTTCATATAAAACAAACAAATGACAGTCTTAAGAATCAAACTACCTTTATATGCATACTGGCCTGAGCCAGCTTTGTACTCCTTCCTCCAAATAATGACGTCAACAGCCTCCATAAACGGCACCCATCCTTCTGAAGAACTTTGGCTCGGCTTTGAGTCTTTACATCTGGAATAAAATGAGTTACAAAGTTAAAATTATTATGATTGTTGTGAAAATTACCATTTCAAAGGTTATAGGTTATTTGATGGGCCAGTTGGTATGATGGTAGCAATGTACTACTAATGGCTACGGGTGTAATCAAGGGGTAGTGGATTCGATCCCCACGGGTTCCAGCAATTTTCTAATCACTTTATAATTTTATCTGAAACGTGCTGGACTTAGCCTGGAAATCTGGATGTGTTCGTAGGAATAACGAAATTCCGGCCCGGGTCACGAACCGTCGACATGAAGATGCCGTAAAGTTTTATAGCGTTTCCATTTCAGTCTGTGGTTTTCCATTTATCGGAATAGGTTTGTGGACCTATCTATACTGCATCCTATTTAAATGTTATATGGCTGGGTTTCCACACATACTATCAAATAAAACCCATAATTATACGCCCACCTTTTTTTGTTATAAAGATAGTTTTTTTATATGTCAATGATGTGATCTTGGTTTGTGTCCAACATATGGTTTTGGAAAGGCAGAGCACATAAGTCTGATAAACTAATAATTATCAGGGCTTCGTGAATGAAGAAATAATCTCTTAAATGGTCACTTACACACAGTATGAAACTCCACTCTGTTTTCTGTCAATCACCAAACGCTTTCCGCAACTAGTACAATATATTGTCAGCTTGGCCAGTTTCTGAAGATCTTCCAATTCATCGAGTAGTGACTAAAATCATATAAAAATTTGTATTTTTGATTACACAGTTCTCTATGTTGTTATTTCTACATAAAATGTATTATGATTTTTTAGTAAGGTTGTTCATATTTTCTCCATGTGTCTTACTGAGCAACCTTTAAAATAAATATTCTTTTCATAATTGATCTAAATAAATTTGGTTTGATATGCATTGTATATTGGGTTTTTGGGTGAAAAATATAATTAAGGCAAATAAATCAGACCAAAGCTAAGGTATTTTGTCTAATAAGAAATACAACAAAAACTACAGACAAAGACAGCCTATATATTGTTATGAAGTAATAATCTTTATCACCCTAAGATGGAAGTGGCCTACTATAACATCTAGATGAAAAAATTAATACAGCTAAAGTTATAAACACCAAGTTATAAGCACCAAAATATCATACTACAAATATATAATATACGTTAAGAGCTTCAAGATTCTACTTCAACTGTATTTAAAAAAATATTGAGCAACAGCATGGAGCGCTGACGATACCGGTTCAAGTCCTGCCCGCGTCGATAATTTTTTCAATTTATTTTCGATTCTTAAAATATAATTGAAGTGGTAAACAACAAGTCATCTAAGAACTCAATTTCACCTTATAGAGCATACAGAAAACTGCTTATTTATTCCCAAATTAAGTAATTTAAGAATATGTATAATTTAAATCTAATATGTATATCTAGTATAGTTTATATCAGTAATAAAGATAAGAGTAAAGATAGGTATACATAATCCTTCATTATAAGCCTAAAATGTTTCCTATTACTTATGCGGAAATCGGTGAAGGCGGAAAATAATGTTACCTGCAATTCATTGTCTGAGATTCCTTTCTCACAAGGAAACGTTTTTCCTCGACCCTTGCAGACCACTGTCGCGGCCAATAGAAAAGTCCGCCGGGGCCGGAATATAACTTGTTTAAAACACTGAATCACATCTCTCACACTACGGTCCCGTCTAAACTTCCTAACTACACTATTAATTAAATAATTACGCGTCCATGTATTCCAAAATCTTCCAACTGCGTTTTGTTTGAGATATAATCGAAATCTCAAAGCTGACATGCTACAGGGCGAACGAATCCGCTTTGTTATTTATCAGGAAAATTACAAAGGATCTTATTGCTTGTTTCCCATTGCAAAATGATCGGTAATTTTCCTATACTATATTTCCGGAATCTACAGAATTGTGAAACCTAACCTCCAAAACCAATATTCAATTTGATTATTAAAAGAGCTGGAAATCTTTTAAGTTTCAGGTAAGAATGAAATTGACAATATTATCCCAGACATTGACTTTGACATAAATATAATGTAGCCAGTTTATAATTGCTCTTCCTCCAAACTACCAAAGTTCCGAGGCATATTGAAAAGTTTATGTAATTATTGTGCATTAGAAAATGTATTATATAATATATATACTTCTTAACTTAAACTCAATTTTGTTTCGATCCGGACGATGAAACAAATTCATTTATCAATTTCTCAAACTTCACACATAATGTAAAAATGGGCTATTTGATATTTAAAATGTTTAAAGTGTTTATGTTACTTAGTGCTTTACATTTCAACAGTTATTAAAATAATAAAATAACATACAAGTTTATTTATTGATTAATGAACAGAATAGTACAGTCTTAACACTAGGAAGCATGGTGGTTTATAGTACAGTGTATAAGCAAGTGACGTCAGGAGAGTATTGTGTCGTGACAATTTTTTTTAGTTAATATTCATTTGCGGTATTTATTTAAATCAATTATTATTATGACCATATGAGACTGTTTACTCTTTTTAACAGTAATTGACGCTATAATTTTCGCTCTGTCAAATAGCCTGTTGAATGTACTGAGATGCTTAAAATATGATATTTTTGCTTTGGCAGAGGTCAACGTTATTTATAGCCTTCTTCTCTTTAAAGTATGTGTAATAATTCTGTACTTTGTCGCAAAAAAACGCAATTCCGTGCGTGCCAAGGTCTACACTAGTATTCACCAAGTGGCAACACCAGTTCTTTCTTTCATTTCGTCGACAACGAGCGAAGGCGTTCGTTCGATCGCTTGGTCACGTTCACGTCATCTTTTTATCATCTAATGTCTGATTTTTGTATCCCACATGCTTAGGGGTAACCGAAACAAGAAAAAATCAAAGAATCCCAGAACGAGAAGAAAAGTGCGAGTGAGATTGGCCGGAGTAGATGTAAACTAGAAAGTGTGCATTGAGTTTGGTGTCCCCAAGTCCGGTTCAATCTAGTAAAAGTCGGTTTCGAGAGTTCGACACCCTTTCCTCGATTCTTAACGTTTAGTGGAGAGTTTTAAATACTTTTGTTTATCCGTTATTCGGAAACTTTTAGTGTTAGTAAAGTTATATAAATCGCAAAGATGTCCGAGGAGTCGTCTGCCGATCGCAATGTAGAAATATGGAAAATCAAAAAGCTCATTAAAAGCTTGGAAATGGCCAGAGGGTGAGTTTAATTGCATTTCTATAATGATTATGCGGTTATTAACGATCGGGAGCGTGTGCAACGTGCATGCTTTTATAAAACCCGCGTAGTATTTGGTGCTTCGATTGGCCAAAATTGCCAACAAGGCTGCGTCATCTTGTACGTGCGCGTGTTATATGCGCAAAATATAACCTCGAAGACACGCAATGCATTCAAATATACGCAATTTTACGGCAGCCAAATATTCCCCACACGAAAAGATTATAATAAAAGTTCCGAAGAAATAACCTTAAGACGTCCGACATTTTTAATCGATCGATTCCATATCGCGCTATACAAGCTTTTTATTAAAGCCCTTCGAAAAATGTAATCTACTAATAAAAACAGTTAAAAAATAAGTATTTTAACACATCTTTAATTGAAATTAAACTTCAGTATATTTAATGATGAAGGTATCTATCTCTAAGCTATTTATTTGTAACTAATCTAAAGACACAATAGATACACATCACATATATCATGCTATTATGATGCTATGTTATATTATGACGTGTATGGCAAATTCTTTTTGTCTATTAAGTGGTATGGTTTGCATCTCACATCAGCGTGAAGCATAGAGAAGTTAAGACAGATTGATTAACCTATAAATAACAAAAGCTGAGATAATTTTGATTACATAACATGTAAACATAATCAATCTTCTATGTACATAAAAATTACATTCGGTCGGTACCTTTAAAGTTTTTCATTTTAAGGCCACATTCGGCAGTAAAAACGCATGTAATAATTATTGATAATTAAAACATTGCCAGTAAAATTATTTTTACTAATCAGTAAATGTAGACTATTAAAAGATGGAATAAATTTTTGATCATATCTTAGACTATTTTGTATTTTTATAGTTAGTTAGAAATGTGCGAAGTCCAATTATAATTTCTGCATATCATATAGAACTAGGATTTTGTTAACTAGAGTAGATCACTAGCAGTAGTTATAATCATCAATAAACACATTTTTTGAGAGCAGCAGCACAGCTGTTGATGCTGGTTTAATCTTAGTAGATTTTTAACTCATTGTTTCGGTAATTGAAACATAGAGTGTAAATTTTTAAAAAATGTATCAGTATACCCACTATATAATTGAAAAGCATATTTTTTTCTTTAAATTATTAGTATAGTGCATAGTAAAAATATTAACTCAATAATATACAGGCCTTCCAGGCATCCTGTTGCGCGCATAATAGACTATTGAAAATTATGGCTTCCTGGCAATTTTGTTTACATGACAGTACCCAGTTGGTCATTAGCACACTTAGGATTGATTTGTGTTTCTATCGCAAATTGGTAGATATGCAAGCCTTGTATAGCTAGGTTTGGTTTTAGTTATTCACTTAATATTAACCAAATAGGGACGTCATTTTGTATGCAAATTTTGACGGCTTTATCTGTGTAATCGTAGCTATATACGGGTAATATCCAACGGAGGGTTCGATCCCCACCAGGTCCAACATTGTTCTAATAAATGTCATACTTTATCTGAGAATCTGCATATTAAATGGATGGTAGGAATATCGAAATTCCGTCTGAATCACGAACCACCGTTCACATATAAAAAGTGGTGAAGTTTAATCGCGTCTTGGTTTTGGTCTGTGGATTTCCGAATATCCAAAGCCAAAATAGATTGATGGAGGAAATCCTCTTGTAGCATTAATAAAAGTGTTTTACACTAAGACTTCACATTTAGCCATTTATAAGGCATTGATTGTGTTTAGTTCCTTTGTAAGCCTCAATTTGAACTCAGTGTTTGCTAAGTCAAAAGTACTCAAAATGAACTACTTGTAATGACGAAACGTCTAGAACCTCCTCCTCCCTCCCTCCCTCCCTCCCGCCATCATAAGTATTTCTTGATTATGATGGCGGTACTTAAAAGCTTCAACTTAGCTTGGAAATGTCTTATTCATAACTTGTTATTATTATCTATTGGTGACACCGGTAGAAGGCTGGGTGATCAGTCTACACTATCAGCTGACTATTTCATCCATTTTCTCCTTGCAGAGGTCTTTTGATTAACTTCGTTGAATGGAGACGAGTTGACAATCTATCTTCTCTTAAAGCTGCTGAATTACCATTCTAAACGAAGTTGAGATTCTGAACTTTACCTAGACAAATAACTAAATGTATTATGCATTTATGAATTATAAACTGCAAAATGTAATCGAAATTTTTACATTACAGGAACGGTACATCTATGATTTCCCTCATCATACCCCCCAAGGATCAGATCTCTCGAGTCTCCAAGATGTTGGCTGATGAATTTGGTACAGCGTCAAACATTAAATCGAGAGTCAACAGACTGTCTGTGCTCGGAGCTATTACTTCTGTACAGCACAGATTGAAGCTGTACACCAAAGGTGAGTATTTCTATTAAGACTTGTAAGCCTATCTCCATATTTTTAGGATAGTATTTTAGACCGTTGACCAAATTAATTAAACTCTTTACCTAACAAGTAGGAATGGGATAAACATATAATTTAAATAGAACACTTTAACGGCTTAAAACGCGATATATATTAGTTAAAGGCTTCTTTACAAGCATTTTTCTGTACATTAAGAGCCCCTGCAAACCACAAACTTTCTATCGGCCGATAGTTTGGTCGGGATTATAATTAGTATGAAGATGTATCCAAATCCGTATACTACAAAGATTTGATATCCGATTGGGCTGATAAATAAGTTTGATGTGCTACTCAACGGCGTTCAAAATAAACTATCGGCCGACTGCTCTATCAGTACAGAGCACCAGCCGATGGTTCAGTCAGTCGACTTGACCGAGGGTACATTTCGGTCGCGCATATTTGGTTTTTATTATGTCACTGTCCAATTCTACTGCATAGAAATATAAAAAAAATTGCTAACTATTATCTATTAAGCATTAAATTTAAGGTTTGTTTTGATATTTTTAAGATTGTATATTTTGTTTCGCCCTCCCTGCAAGTCTCATTTTCCCATAAACTTTTTCTTTCATCTTGGATTGCCTGGAAGAGATTGCTAGTTGACGATAAGGCTGTCCATTACACTCCATATCTTTAGTATATAAGTCTCGTTTGTATTTTTTATTTTTTTTCCGTGCAATAGTGTTAAATAAATAAACTTGTTTAAATATTATATTAACAACAGCCCGACGTTTCGGATGCTTTGCAGCAGCCGTGGTCACAGGGAGACTAAAGATGGAGGGTGTCTTTATTGCAAAGTAAAAACTTCCACGCTCATCACATATTTCGTCGTAGTTGGTATTGGGCGGTGACAACAGAGCGTCCGAAACGTCGGGCCGTAGTTAAAATAATTTCCAAATTAGTTTAACTCGTATAAATCGCGTTTTATACCTTCAGTATTTTATTTAAATGTGTACTACTCCCATTAAGTACTGAGCATATTGAACCTGCCATATCAACCACATCCTAATTCAATGCTTGACTGTTCTCTTTCAGTTCCACCAAACGGTCTGGTCATCTACTGTGGTACTATTGTGACAGAGGAGGGCAAGGAAAAGAAGGTTAACATAGATTTTGAACCGTTCAAGCCTATCAACACATCACTATACCTCTGCGATAACAAGTTCCACACTGAAGCGTTGACTGCTCTGCTAGCTGATGATAACAAGTTTGGTTTCATTGTGATGGACGGTAATGGTGCCTTGTTTGGTACGCTGCAAGGAAATACTAGAGAGGTTTGTTATATTTAATACATCATATGGCCTCTGGCTTTCTACATTGTCTTTACGCAAATAATTATATACAGTAAGCTTAGGACAATTTCCCTCAAAAATCTAATATGAATTGAAAAAAAATACGACTCGGGCAGTCCTAGTCGTGGATTCAATAGCTCAAGTGGTTAGCATGAACCTCCGATGTTTAAGTCCTACATCTGATATCATCTCATCTTGTGCTTAAAATAATTTCCAAATAAGTTCAACTAATATATATCGCGTTTTAACCCGTTAGTGTTTCATTTAAACGGGTACTACTCGCCTAAACTACAGACAGTATTTACTGAAACACACATGTTTCCAGGTGCTACACAAATTCACAGTAGACTTACCGAAGAAGCACGGCCGTGGTGGTCAGTCGGCGTTGCGTTTCGCCCGTCTCCGTATGGAGAAGAGACACAACTATGTAAGAAAGGTCGCCGAGGTGGCGACCCAGCTCTTCATTAGCCAGGACAAGCCAAATGTGGCCGGTCTGATCCTAGCTGGTTCTGCTGACTTCAAGACTGAACTTTCACAGTCTGATATGTTCGATCCAGTGAGTACTCCTTCATAAACAAGTTTTTTTTTAAATAAAGGAAGAGAGACAAGCATGGGGTCACTTGCTGTCGACCCATTATGGCTTTGGATATTCGTTTGTCTTCTATTTACTTATTTGTACCATTCTATTAGTCTGAACATTGTTTTTCTATTGCCCATTGGTTTATACCTTACATAAAATACTATTTTTAAAAGAATGTTAGGTCTCTTGGACACAGATGTCGATCAATACTTGTTTATAAATAAAATCCCGATACTCCATGAAGGAAAAAATCCAGGAACACACAAATTAAACAAATAAAAGATCTTAAGTATGTAATTTCCTATTTGACAATGCGAAAAATATAACGTGAATTATTGACATCAGTAGTAAGTATAAGTTTTGAAATAGTTAAACAAAAAAATATAAAAATAAAAAACCCCAATAATAATTAATTTTTTTAAACATTTGTCACGCTTCTGATTGGTCGCGTTTATGACGACGTCACTTGCTTATAAACAGTGCTATAAACCACCGTTCCTAGTGTTAAAACTGTTCTGTTCTCTGCATTAATAAAGAATTTATAATTCATTTTATTACTTCAATCACTGTTGAAATAAAAATGTTTAGTACAAATGCATTTAGATTGTAGATCATGTGATCGACACACCAATGGCCACTATAAGGTCGTGACGTCACTAGCCGCTTTGCAGCGTTGTCTCGCAAAATAAATGTTAGAATTTTAATTTGATATATTCGAGCAAGTATGTATCAGAATTTAAAAAAAACTACCTCTCTGGGGTTCCTTAACATCTACCAAATAATATAAAGTACATTTAAAAAAAATTTTTTTTTGACGGGCTCGTCTACTGCTAGCAATGTATCGCTAATGATCAACGGGCTGTTGGTTCGACATTCAAGTCCAACATTTTTTCTAATCAATGTACAATTTTCTCTGAAACAATGTTGGACTGCGTCTGGAAATCTGGAATTAAATCGGTGATACAAATATAGAAATCCCGCCCGGATCACGAACCACCGTCCACAGGTGATATCTGAATATCCAAAGACAAAATAAGTCTATAGCGCATCTGGTTTTGATGATTTACCCCAGCCTATGCTATAGGCTAGGGTATATCATCATCAAGTGAACTCCCATGCCATGTCTGTCCTCTATTATTAAAAATATGAGTATATATTGTATTACGTTAGATAAATGTTATATATAACACCTCAGGTAAAAGAAACCGAATGTAAAAAAAATCCTTAATAAGCACTCACGCGCAGCTTAATTAATTTTAGCTTTGTCTGTGTGCAGTGTCGGCGACGCACGTACACATACAAGCCGAAATTAGTGCCTTTGTTTGAAGATGACCCACTGGTTTCTTTTTCCTTTGGTACAGCCGACTTGACTGAATTGTCGAAATCGGATATTTTCGACGCAGTGAGTATCGTGGTATCAATAAAAAAACAATTTACTTACGTGAGATACTTTTATTAAAAAAAAAACACTATAAACGGTTTAGAACGCGAAATATATTATCAGTTTGTTTTCCTGGTTATTAAAACTATAAAGGCCGAACGTATGTGTTAATATTGTTTCTCTCTACAGCGTCTGCAATCAAAAATCATCAAACTGGTGGATGTCTCATACGGTGGAGAGAACGGCTTCAACCAAGCTATCGAGCTGGCCGCGGAGTCATTGCAGAATGTCAAGTTCATCCAGGAGAAGAAACTCATTGGCAGATACTTTGATGAGATCTCACAAGTTTGTTTCATACCGTTTATAATAACTTGGTGTTTTTAATTTATTAATTACCACTGGCAAGTTGAAATGAAACAGTTTCAAACACACAACCGAAGTTTCGGATTTGCGGCAGCTTGATTGTTAAGTCAAATCTGCTACGCTAGCGCCATCTGTTTCGTCGTAATTCTTTAGGCTGTTAAAATTCATTCCTTTCCCTTTATGCTCTTGTTTAAATCTTTGACAAAAGCTTTTGATTTGCCCTTCACAATGGTTGTCACGTTCTCAATCTCGTTAGTTACCAGTTCACACGCAACACGGAACGCTGTTGATGCCTGTTCGAGTCCTGCCAGTGTCGAAAATTTATTCAATTTAAAATTTGTTTTTTTTTTTTATAATAGATGACGTGATGCTACCAAACAGGCCTTTTAATGTATTACCTCTTATAACAGGACACAGGGAAGTACTGCTTCGGTGTAGACGATACATTACGCGCTTTAGAGCTGGGTGCTGTCGAAACGCTGATATGCTGGGAGAACCTCGATATACAGAGGTATATACAATGTACACTAAAAAATATTCCTTATTTTCAGACTAATAAGGTTGAAAATAGTCTGGCGTTGTATACATTACTAGTTTGACAGACAATAGAATGTCATGTATTTGATGGAAACCAATGTAACCCTATATGCTTAAGATTCACTGTCGCCCTATTTTGCCTTTGGACTTGCGCAATCCACAGACAAACCGAAACGCTAATGTAACTTTGCGCCTCATTGATCATAATCTTATGTTAACCATTGGATCAACGAGACCGTCTAGGTGGACAAAAAATACGTAGTCTTTAAATAAAAACACTTTAACGGTTTAAAACGCGATATATCAGTTAAACTTATTTGAAAATGATTTCTAACTTCGGCCCGACGTTTCGGATGCTTTGCAGCGGCCGTGGTCACGGGGAGACTGTATGATGTGTACTAATCGCGTAAACTATAGACAGTATATACATAGTCTTTCTTTGATGGTAGAGGAGGAAAGACAATGATGACGTGATGGAAGATGCCCTGTCGACCTTTTATATTCGGAAATACACAAACTTATTGAAACTTGACTTAACTTCACGGCTTTGCATCTGTGGACGGTGGTGCGTGACTCGGAAATATTTTTTTTTATTTATTAGAAACATACTGGATCTGGAAGAATTCGACCCGTTGGTTATTAGCCATACGTTACTACCATTAGACCATAGAGTCCAATTTGCAAATAGTTATTTTATGCTTTCAACTCAACGATATAATCAATCAACTTGTCGTTATCCGCTTTCCAGATACGTGCTGAAATCCCACGCAACCAACCAAGAGACAATTCTCCATTTGACCCCCGAACAGGAGAAAGACAAGTCACACTTCACCGACAAAGAGGTACACATATGTATTTTTTCTAACTTGGCACTTTCGGTAAACAAACAAACAATCCACATGAAATCGTGATTTTCTCACAAGGTTTACACTCAGTGACACTAAAAACCCTGGATTATATATTGAACTACCTCAACTTCACTTAGGAAAACCACAATTTCATACTAAAATTAATAAAAATCCTAAAAATTAATCTTCGTTAAGCAAAGTCTACGACAATAGAAGGAAGAATTCCCGATCGCTGAAAAGTGTTCACAAACGTCGAGTTAAATAATAAGGACATAACATTTAAAAAATGTGTCATAGAAGTGATTTTTAATATTGAGGTTGTCTGGTTAATATAATTATTGGTGTTTCTATTATCTGTGGCAATAACTTTGGTTTGAAATCGGCCATGTTTGTTGTGGTCTTTTGCCAAGTTAAAAAAAATACACTCTAGGTTGGCTCCCCTTTCTTTTCTCGCATTATTTCTCATGCTTTTCATTGTGTTCTAGAGCGGGGTAGAACTCGAATTGGTGGAATGTCAGCCGCTGCTCGAGTGGTTGGCGAACAACTACAAGTCGTTCGGAGCTACCCTCGAGATCATCACGGACAAGAGTCAAGAGGGCAGCCAGTTTGTTCGGGGCTTTGGTGGAATTGGCGGTGAGTTCTCCATGATTTCTTTAAGCTATAATGCTCTACAGCACTTATGGTAGCCTGGTACTTTGCTAAGGTGAATGGTCGTATTCAGAAGTTGATGTATACGAAATGCAAGGGGAATGCCCATTTTAGGCCACTATAGACAATTAGGAATATGAAATAATAAATAGCCTTTACGAACTAACGAACTTAATCTAATGTGATAGTGTCTGTAGTTTACGCGAGTAGTACACATCATATAGATCACTTCAACGGTTTAAAACGCGAAATATATTATTTGGACTTATTTACAAATTATTTTAAACACAGTCCGACGTGTCGGATGCTTTGCAGCAGTTGCCACCAAGTTTAATTAATATATTTCGCGTTTGAAACCGTTAAAAAGTGGTTTATTTAATTTTTTTTATAAATCTTTGGTAATATTTAACTTAACTGTGGCAATATATTAAAATGGCTATTCAATCAGATATCTATTCTTTTACTTATATAAAATGTCTATAATCTTTGGTCAGACCAATGACAGATATTGTCTTGAGTATGGGGATTCCCCTAATAAGGAAATATAAGTTTAACTCAATGAATACGGTCATTTTAAACCCACATTTGTGAGGCTTCTGATAACCTATTACAACCTGGTACTTGAAGATTAGCGGAGGCCATTTTGTATGGCTAAATGTTGCTAATGTGTGTCTGCTAATGCGAAATTAACGGTAGGACCAATTCAAGAGGGCATTGCCTGGAAGTTATAGTTTTCTTTAATACTAGCCAAAATAGGTCGAGAGCACATCTTGTTCAGATGCTATATGGCTGGGCTGTCACCTACCATCATAGAACCCCACGCTTGTGAATCTTAAATAATGCCCCCCCCCCCCCCTTTAAAAACATCACAACATAGTTATGAATAAAGTTGTTGCCTAAAGACTGGTTCATATTCTTCTTTGATACAGGAAACCCCATTTCCCCCTCGTGGGGTATGGGACGAATATAATTCTGTGGGCGTTTCACTGACCGGTTCTTTTACAGGCGAGTAGTTGATTATGCATCTGTGCCCTGTACGACTTCGAACAGTCTATTGTTTCAGGGTGTTTGAATCTTATACCAATAATGTCCATATAAATAAAAACTGAACTTCATTTTACGCGCATACCGAAAACAGCCTTCTTGAATTGGTGATACAGTACAAAGTTTACTAATGTAATGTTTTTCCTTCCTGCTGCCGTGCCCTGGACAAAAATAGGTATTTTGCGTTACAAGGTTGATTTTCAATCGCTCCAGCTGGACGAACCGCTGGACGACGTTGACTTGGACGATTATTAAGTGCGCGGTGAGGCACGGACAGACGGTTCTATTTACGATAATCGGTTTTTAATATAAAATCCGTTAGCTAGGTCTTTACGATTTTTCCTCATCAGTTTGACAGCTCACAATAGAGAAGGTCAGGTCGTTGGTGAATCGATTTTTCTTAGATTCGATTATTAAATCGGTTTGTTTCTATAAAAAAAGCGCTCTCAAATAAATATATATCGTAATCGAATTCGATTATTTATAGTTTTCGGTTAAGCACCCAAGAAGCCGACTGTTCCTAAAGATTCGATATAAAAATTATTTATCACATTTAGGAGGGTTTAACGGTTTGAGTTAAATCTTGTTACAGAGAACAATGACAGCCTTTTTGATTCGTTGTCTGTGGTGCTAACAATTAGACCCTTGCTTATTGTTTGTCTGTGGTACTCGAGGCCAAAAGTGAACTGTCAAAAGCACTCTGTCACTGTCAAATCTTTATATGCTCCCTAAAGAGTTTCAAGTAGGACTAGGTGTGCCCGTGACTTCATCCGCGTAGAATAGTCATTTTGGGCACTAACATTTGTTTTTTCGAGCATCCTCATTTTTATAAATTAATTATCTTAAAAGATATACATATACTGTCGTGGACATTTTTTTAGATCGTTTGAAGAGAAATAATTCTTTCGTATGGATGCTACACCACAGAAAAAAAAACCAATTCGATCAAGTAGTTCCTGAGATTAGTTCAGACTGTTTCATAATATTAGTATAGATTTAGAGCAGCTGTATCTCTTTGCAATGTCCAGTTCTTTAAGAGTTTGACAATTCTTCTTGCTTCTCACTCTATTGAAACCTCTGTCCGTGTATTACCTTCGCGTCGGTTAAAGAAACGAAAGCACCATTAATTTTTAATGTAGTCTTAAGAGCGCTTGTGATTTTGTTGCGAGCGACTGATTTGTGGCGTTCTTTTGGGTAGACCTTCAAAATACAGCACGACTCTTAGTTTTGATTTCCCCCCGCCCCCACCAACCTTCAGATTAGTGAACCGTTGTGAGTATAAACGTATGTATCGGGTAAAGCCCTTAAAGTTAAATGATTTTCCGGGTTTTTCATTTTTATTTGCTCCTATTGGTCGCTCATAATGCAGAGTATCGACGGGGGGGGGGGTAATATAGTCTCTGATATATTTTCACACTGATAGTTTGCCACATATCAATCGTTCGTTTTACACTCTACACCCACAATTGTTTCGTTTTCATTAATTAAATATTTTTAATCTGTAACCGGAAAGTGACGTAAATGTGACCAGTGTCATTTCTTCTTTGTCATGGTAGTTTTGGTATATGATATTGGGCAAAGTGATTGAGATATTTCATCGCTATCAACTATTATTGAAAATAATAGTTCAACTTATATATATCGCGTTCTAAACCGTTAGTGTTTTGTTTAAATATCGAAAATATCATATTTACAAAAATACCATGACAAGATTATACAAGAGGGCCCGCTTAATACAATTTTTTCTAACCGGTTTTTTCGAGCTGTTAAGTTCTGTCTCATATAGACACAACAATTGGACAAAATAAACTGGTAAAGTCTATTTGGAATTTATCTCGTCTCACAGAATACAGAACGAACCAGACGGACGGCACGTCACGTGATTGGTAAAGAACAAAGAGTTTAATTCAACATCTTAAAGACGGCTGACCTATTTAAAGTCACCATGATGAGTATAAGAGTAAAGAGAATGGTTAAGAGCGAGGGTTCAAATCAAGAGACACACAGTTTCGGTCGGGCAAGGCACAAATTTGATCAACTATTTTACTATAGATACTGATCTGAAATGTATTCCCCTAAGACCCCGAACTGGGTTTTCACTTGACGTTCTTGCGTTGACGGTTTTCGGGTTCTGTCTTCTGTATATATATACCTATGGAAAATGGTGTTTCTACCCTCAGTTATTTAAACCTAGAAGGTAGTTGTATTAAGCGGACCTTCTAACACTCTTTAAAGCTCAGCTAAAAAACCTACCATTTGTTTTATGATAAACAACAACAAGAAAATGACATTTCACAATTTGACTGATGCAACACGATAAATTAAGGCTGATAGAGGCAGAGTGGCCTAATAACAAAAAAAAATGATTTTCAATAAAGAGGAAAAAAATGCGCAAATAATTTTTGTGTAAAAATTATGTTGACAATTTTCAGTCACTGTGCTCTGTAGTTAACATTTTTAAATCTAAAAATCCTAATAAATTAAGTCATAAAACTGCAGTCAGGCCACTCTGCCTCTAGAGGCCTCAATTGTAATGGATAAAAGTGCTGTTACGATGTTCACAATCTCTCACTGTGACTACTACGTTACTATAAAACAACAAAAGTCTATATAGGTATAAAATACAAATGTTTGTCTGCCTACACAAAACCTTACTATAATATAGATATATAGAAGAAAGTATACAAACAAAAGCTATGATACTGCTGTGATTTTATAGAATAGTAGATCAGAAATATCCGTTTATAGAAACGGAAAAATAGTCTTCTATTATCTATATGAGATTTTAAAGTCTTTACTCCTTCCAGGGCCTGATTTCTGTCTATGTTGTGTGAAGTATCTGTGACGTCTACAGACAACTGACATTAAGTCAAAATCTATTGTCTGTAAAAGCCAGTGATAAATAAGCGATTGACTATTAATCTACTAAATGGTTTCCCGTCTAGTGATTGCAAATAGGCCAGTGTAAATTGTAGAACATGACAGTAACCAGCAAAGCTAAAGGTTACAATTAAATGAGAATTAGAAACACTGTCAAAGTGACCTTTATAGTGAGGGTATTAAAAATCTATTTTCAAAATGCCTAAATTTGTAATATAAGATCGGCCAGGAAATCTAAGAGAAGCATTATGTATTGTCTGTACTTTACGCTAGTAGTACACATTTGAATTAAACACTTAACGGTTTAAAACGCGAATTATGTTAGTTACCTTATTTGCAATTTATTTTACTTCCCGTCCGACGTTTTAATGCTTTGTAGTAGCCGTGGTCACGTAGATACTGAAAATGGAGAGTGTACCTAATGTCAAAGTTGAAATTGCTACGCTAGCGCCATCTGTTTCGTTGTAGTTGGTGTTTGGAGAAACTAGCTGGGATACAGAACTAAGTCCCCGTGTTTTAAGCAATTAAAAATATATTAAGTATGACATAAGTGACATAAATAGTTCTTTGACAATTTTCCGGGTACACTGGTACGATTCCAGTTTAAAAAAATAAAAAGGGGGATTGGTTCCCCATTTTACTCCTGGAACTTTAAGATAACACAACCTTGGATACAGACAGATAGCCAGCGGTGTTTATAGTCCCGAAGTACTCTAAAACGCTTACCACAAAGGCCTGCCTTGCTTTGTTTTGATGTTGTTTTTATTATAAATAATAATAAAAACAACATAACTTTTTGCATGGAAACGTAGTATTTGTGTGCAATTAAACGATTCTGAAATTAAACTTAGGCGTAAGTTGTAAGTATTTAAATGAGTAAGATAAAACCCGTAAAACGAACATAGAAATCTCTTCGCCCAAAGCCCCACAGGGGGAAACGTCATTACCAATATTCGCACATGAAAACGATCCATCGTAACATATCTAGAGTAGGTATTACATAGCCTGCGCTTGCGCATATAGATTAGGATTAGGCTTAGGAGACATTTCAATCGAACACGACCATTATACAGAACGAAAATGCAATAATATTTTACATAAATCGTGCCTATATCGATGTTTGTAAGAGATATTTACATAATATAGCTATATATTGTAGTATATTGGGGAATCTTTTACATTCAGCTTCAGCCTGGCAATAAAACTAACTACTGAAAAAAAAGTCAAATCAGTCTACGTATACGCTAAGAGCCAGGGAAGGTTGAAATAATACCTTACCTTCCTTTTTTATAGATTCAAGACTAATCTACCTAATAAACCCTGAAATTAAAAACAAACCCAGATTTCTTCAGTCAGGCAGGGCGCAGACGTCTAAGCGGCTTGTACATTTAGTTTAACGGACACAAAAAATTGTCTGCCCCTTGCCACGCGAGTGTCTACAGCTTTGGTTAATCCGTCGTCGCTCATTACTCGAGAAAAATACGACACGGGCCTTGCCCGCAACTAGGCTTTGATGGACTTTTTGTTCACACGTTCGCCCATCGATGCCTCTCCTGCCGGCCGTTGTGGAAACTACATAAGCATCTAGCGAATCAAACGTGGTATTTATCAGGACCACCTGTGGGCGGTTGGCCTTTTTTTAAGTAGAGGCTGAATGTAAAAGTAAAATTTGAACTAGTGGACTGATACAGTATATACGAAAGAATGCTCTCAAATATGTCTTCTATGAGGCAAATAATCAAGAAACTATGTAACTACCTGACCTGGCAACCTTTCTTTGCCATATTTCGTCGTGATTACTATAAAACGGTTCTTGTGAGTTAATATTAAAAGGTATATATCGTCGTAGACATTTTTTTAGATTATGCAAAGAAAACTAATTATTTTATAGATATTTTCTGAGTATTTTCCGGCCCGTTTCAGCAGCGCACGCAATGGAAAAATAATTTCCCCCCATTATTTTAGACTGTTACTTCGCTCGTTCGGTGGCAAAGATTTTTCCAGCTTTCGAATGGCCAACCAACCCAAAAATATTGTCTGTATTTAAATAAAACACTTTAACGGTTTAAAACGCGATATATTAGTTAAACTTATTTGAAAATGATTTTAACTTCGGCCCGGTGTGTCCCCGTGACCACGGCTGCTGCAAAGCATCCGAAACGTTGGGCCGAAGATAAAAATCGCCTTTGCCCAGCTGTGGGATATTAATAGGTTTAAACGAATATTTAAAAGCACGTGTACATAATTTGTAGTTTAATTATTACTTTTTATACACGTAACTAATATACAAACAGATATTATTGCAATAGAGATTCGTAGGTATAAATAAACTTTCGACATAGTGTAAGGTCTACATTTTTAAGTGAAACGTTACATAACGCGTTACCGTGCCGCTCTATGGTACTATTAACTAAAGTAAGTTAAACCCCGTTAAATTTAACAAAAAGGCTATACTTTAGATTTTAGGTTTGCAGAACAATTTAGATAACAAGTAAATCATATTATTAACAAGCTATATCATTTCACAACATGCAATGAAAAAGTGTAACTTTAACTCTGCGCGTGCACAGATTTTGCTATACGCCGGTTTGTTCTCGTCCGTATAAAATAATAATAATACCGCTATACTCGAGTAAATGTTTAAATAAAACATTTTTAGTGGTTTAAAACGCGGAATTTAGTTCACTTATTTACAATTTATTTAATACGGTTACTTATGTAGTCGTGTCTCTCGTTTCTATGTTGCAAAGCATCCGTCGGGCCGTAATTAAAATAAATAGAAAATAAGTTTATTTTCTATTTATTTCTCGTTTTAAGCTGTTAAATCTTTTAATTTAAACGTTACAGTTTATAACAGTTGGAAATAAAAGTAAGGTTTTGTGAGGGTAGTTGAACACAAAATGTTTCGTTTATTCGGTTTTCCAATACACGTTTCACGTCAACGAAAAGCATACATAAGTGTTGATATTTGTGATTGAAACGAAATGGTATTTACCGTTATCATTTGAATTTTTTTTAAATCGTGTACCTTAAAAGAATTTTGTTTTTACCATGGATTTTTAGATCAGAACTTCATTTAGATTTTGCGGTTTGTTAGAATAGTTATTATATGTTATTTATTGTAATGAAGGAAGACTTAGAGATTTTTTAGGATTACCATATGTATTACAATGCCAGTGGTACATATAACATAATACACCTTGAGTTGTAGCTAAAAAGAGATTAACTAATGTGTTTCGTATTTAAAACAGTTTAAATGGGATTATCTTAAGTTAAACAACATCAGTGGTACTTGTTAATTAGCAGACGTTAGACGGTTTAAAACACAACAATTATTTGATCTACTTTAGTAACTTTGGGTTGCAGTTGAAAAGAGATTTAATAGTTCCGTGTTTAAAACAGTTTAAATGGGATTATCTTAAGTTAAACAACATCAGTGGTACTTGTTAATTAACAGACGTTAGACGGTTTAAAACACGACATATATTTTTGATCTATGTACTTTAGTAACTTTTTGGGTTGCAGTTGACCAGAGATTTAATAGTTTCGTGTTTAAAACAGTTTAAATAGGATTATCACAACTTATACTACGTCAGTGGTACTTATTAATTAACAGACTTTAGACGGTTTAAAACACGACAATTATTTGATCTACCTTAGTAACCTTGTTCAGTTAAACAGAGATTCAATAGTTTTGTGTTTAAAACAGTTTTAATAGGATTACCTAAAGTACTACAACGCCGTAGTGGTACATATAAATTAACACACTTTAAACGGTTTAAAAACGAATTATTTTGGTGACCTTGACTTCTAGTAGTTTTGGGTTTAAAACAGTGTAATGGGATTACCTAAAGTATTTCAACATCGTTGCGATGGTACTAATGTAACACTTAATGGTTTAAATATTATGTTTGACCTACTTTAGTAGTTTTAGGTTCCAGTTGAATCACGAGACCTTTTTAACTAATGTTTTGTGCCTCCAAACATTGTTTGATACGTAGTGAGGTCTAAGACCACCCCCCCTCCCCCTTCTCAACATCACGTGTATTTTTAGTACCTACAAAGAATCTTAAAATTTTCTGAATATTATCTTAATTTAAATATAGGTACAAACTATAATCTTATTTTATTCTGAAATTAAGGACCATAATAAAAATGTCTACAGCATTTGTTTAAAAATCGCGCGTTTGACGAAAAAATAAATACACGAGATATCTTACTACACCCCCCCCCCCCCCCCCCCTTGTGTTATTTTCGTGATTTTTATCAAACCCCCCCCCCCCCCCTTTTCAAGCCTCACGTGATAAATGGACAACCCCTTACGAGAAACCTCTCTCTAATGTCGATTTTGTTAAGTACTTTCATTTTGAGTGCGATCAAAATACGTAGATTTTAAATGTAGTAATGATAGTCAAGTTTTAAAATGAGTTGATACTATTGGATAGTGTAAGGTGGACCCTGAAAGGTATATTGGGATCGGAAATTGTATGCTTTTCTCATATCCTATAAAGTTTGCAAGTGTATTTGTGTTTTCTTGAGAAATCCTTTAATCATATTGTATCGTTCAGTGTTAATTCTAATTACATGTCCATCGAAATAACGATTGTTGTTTACGCGAGTAGTGCACATTTAAATAAGACACTTTAACGGTTTAAAACTCGATGTATACTTAAATATTGTCTATAGTTTACGCGAGTAGTACACATTTAAATAAAACACTTTAACGGTTTAAAACGCGATGCTTTGCAGCAGCCGTGACCACGGCATCAGAGCCGCCGGCCGAAGTTAAAAATCATTTTTAAATAAGTTTACCTAATATATCGCGTTTTAAATCGTTAAAGTGTTTTATTTAAATCGATGTATACTAGTTAAACTTATTTGAAGACCCTCCGTGACCACGGCTGCTGCAAGGCGAAAAATGGTCGGGCAGTAGTTAAGATAATTTTCAAATAAGTTAAAGTAATATATCGAGTTATAAACCGTTGAAGTGTTTATTTAAATGTGTACTACTCACGTAAACTATAGACACTATTTAGCACTTTAACGGTTTAAAACGCGTTGTAATACTAATAATAATAATAAAACACTTTATTGCACAAACAAATATAATACAGATATAGTAAAACTAAAATAATTATTTACAAAAAAGTTGTATATATTAGTCGAACTTATTTGGAGATGGAAGGAGACGGCCCGATATTTCACCTTGCTTAAAATAATCTCCAATTAAGTTTAACTGGTACATGTCGCGTTTTAAACCGTTAAAATTTTTTATTTAAACTTTAAATGATATTTTTAATCCATTCTCTCTCTATGCAATATATGGAGCTAAGGTAAAAACAATGTTTGGAAGATGCATGTTTTGTTTTAGTTAGATGCTTAGTAGAGTGTTTTTTTTTAATATTTTGTTGTAGTTACGTGTATACAGTTTGTTAGTTGGTTATTCTGTTGGCACATCGTTTATATATATATATATTTTAAACATGGTATTTTATTAATAGACTGATTTTTTTTTCACAGAATTGTCCATTCCACAATTTAATGACTATAGTTGTTCATAATTCACGATCACATGACTTGTGGAATGTTTAAAGTTTTCAGTTGGCTTTAGTGGAGGAAGCGTTTTTTCTTGTTTTCCGTTTTGTTTTTCAATATTGGTTTTTTAATCAATTTACCAGTATATAGTAATGGGATGATAAACAATTAAATTTACTACTGTTTTTTTATTTAATACTGTGCCAAAGTTCTTAACATGTTAATATGTTTTACAGGTCTACTCCGCTACAAGGTGGATTTCCAATCGATGCAGCTGGACGACGAGGAAATAGACAATTTGTACGACATCGACGACTACTAGGCAATGCACACGTCAGTCACATCCCTAGAAAGAACCGAATGTTCGGTTAAAAAGTTAACTCTAAAACTCAGGAATGTGATTTGAGAACGTAACGATTGGGCGATCGGACGAATGCTAGTGATGTGGGAAAATTCAAAATAGACGTCGTCTTATATTGAGAATAGTAATTATAAAATACACGAATTAATCAGTCGTAATTCAATTGTATATATCTGTTTTCAGACACGCCTCGCTATTTTGGTCTTGTATAATGCGGGCGCCGTTGATTTTAAATAGGATATTTGACTATTAGAAATGTTTTGTTTATTTACGTAATAAAATAAATTAGTCCGCAATGTCTTCAGTGTTTTACTAAAAAAAACCGTTGAAGTTTGTGTTTTACGTGACAAAAAACTCATGCCGTGTGGCAATTTTTACAGGCTAGTGACGTCACCAATATGGCGTCTGTATTGGTGTGAGTTTAAAATCACGTGATCAAACAATTTGTATATATAGTCAAATATACCTAATACGGCGAGGCGAAATAGCAATAATTTTTCGTTTATCTTTTTTTTTATTTCAAAGCTACAATCAATACGTTCTAGCCAAAATGAACTTATGTACAGTCTGTAGTTTACGCGAGTACGCATTGAAATAAAACGGTTTAAAACGCGAAATGTATTATTTCACTTATTTAGAATTGATTTTAACTATGGCTTCACAACAGCCATGGTAGTGGGAGGGGGGATTATAAGTTAATTTCGCGTATTGAACCGTTAAGTGTTTTAATTTAATATGAACTTCTCTTAAGGGGATTACCCTTTGGCGTTTAGACGTTTGTGTTATTGTACCCAAAACAGTGCCTAAGCTGAATATTCCCATTTCAATTGAAGGAAAATCGATTGTCTATGGTTCCGCCCTTTCCGTTTTCCTTATCTGTTTTATAAATGAGGTCAGAACGCGTAGATGCAACACGACGGAAGTGTGACAGATTTTTCGTCTTATTTGGTCTTGAGCTAGACCTTAATTCAATTTTAACACGTAGCATCGATGTTTTAATAAATGACGGGTTTTTCTAATGGTAGCGAGGATGAACGGGTCGCGAGTTCGATACCCACTTGGTCAAACATTTAACAATTTATACTTATTCTGAAACATATTGGACTTCTTCTGGAAATTTGGATATTAGGTGGAAGGAGTATCGGAATTCCATCTGTCCACTGTCCAGATGAGAAAGCCTCTTAAGTTCCGTTTTCCGCCTGGATTTAAGTGCTTACCTGTCTGCCACTATAAAAAATCGTATTTATTTTTAATCTGCTCTAAAGTAGATTTGCATAAACTTGGAATGAGGATATGTATATAAACAGAGTTTTGGCTCTAGATGCGCAGGAGTCGTAATTTCGGTCAAGTGTTGCGTTTTCGCGTTTCTGTATTATGATTCTTTTTATGTTATATTTAACTAGGAAATTGTCACACGCTTCATTTTCACGAATTATATATATATTTTATCGTGCTGTATGGAAATATTTAAAATTTGCGCTCAAATATAAAACGTTGTTGGAGTTCTGCGTTTTATTTGTGGCCTGAACACCTCGACACCTGGACTTTCCGTTCCACAACAATACTAAACATACTACCACATGTTTGCTTATGTATTTTTATAACCTGCATCTTTTCTATATAAATAAAAATAAATCTTTTTTTTCCTAAAAAGATGATGGCTATTGTAGAAGATTGTCACCTACCATCGATCCTAATACATATAGTTATAGTTTAATATTGAAATACTATTTTTTTGTTAGTGTGTTGAGGATCAACTCAAAATTGAAAATAGCGCCATCTCGTAGCAACGATATAAAACCCTAGTTTCAAAGAGTGGCTTTACGTTACGTTAACTGCGATTAGAAAAACATGAATTTAGTATTGTCTGAAGTTAATCAAGTTAACTAATATATTTCCTATTTTCAAACGGTTTAAAAGGATTTTTTTTATACACGAATTCATTAACAATTTCAGTAAATATCGTTAGAAAATCTTTGGCTATTGTATCTTATTGTAAAATATTTAAACAATTAAAAATTGTCATGTAATAACAAAATGTACGCAGAAGTTTCCTTACGAGTTACGCAACATAGTAACGCCATCTCTTAGCAACGATATAAAACTAAACAAAAGTTTTAAGTTTACTCGAGTAGTACACATTTAAATTTTTTTTTTTCATTTAAAGAGAAATCAATAAATAAAACACTTTATCGGTTTAAAACGCTATTATATATTAAATACGACTGCTTACATAATTCAAATAAATTAACTAAAATATTTCGCATTTTAAAAATAGTTTAAAGTGTTTTATACAAGATTTACAAGGATTAAGATTTTATAATTTATATTCGAAAATTTAATATCCATCTAGACAAAAAAATATCTATAATAATAGAAACAAAGTTACAGCGGGAAATGTGAACAAAACGGGAGAAAGTTTCATCTCTGCAGGCTTCAGATGCGTACGCTGCGAAAACGGCTTAAGACACCCAAAAAATATGTATGTTAGAATAATTTCTCTTTAAATGATCTAAAAAAAGACCGCGACACTATATTTTAAGATTAACTTGCAAGAACCACGGGTCTGGAGCGATGGGCCGCGACTGATGTCGTGGACAGATTAAAATAATAAAGAGGCTTGCAAAAATAAATTTGGGTGGGACGAAGTTTATATATATATATAAACTTATATATGGCCTACAAAATTCTGTTTAACAACCTTATATAATTTCGACTGTCGCCAAAATATGTTGTCCCGGTATCTCAATTGGTTAACGCAACAGCTCCTTGTCCGTACGTAGTAAATTTTTTAACAATCAAAATAAATGTTTGATAAACACAATAGTATAAATAAAACACTTTAATGGTTAAACGCAATACATTTTAGTTAAACTTGTTTGAAAATTATTTTTAACTACGGCCCGGCGTTTCGGATGCTTTGCTTGACCACGGCTGCTGCAAATCATTCGAAACGTCGGTTTAACTAGAACACTAGTCGCGTTTTAAACCGTTAATGTGTTTTATGTGAACTACTCGCGTAAACTGCAGACAGTATTTAGGATAAAAGTATTTTTCTTTTAGCCTACATTATCAATTTTTCAATCCTTGACATTTCCTACAAAAAAAAAGTTCACGCTTCGAAACTTGTTGATTGACGTCACACATTGTGGTCACTATATAAATACAGTTATGTAATTTTATGCAAGTTTCCGCCGAAAGACGTGGAAATTTTTAACACTTTTTTTTATGAATAACTAGCTGAGTCAGCGACTTCGTCCGCGAAGAACAGTTACTTTGGGCATCCAAATGGGGTTTCGCAAAACTTCCCTTCATCTTTAAAGATTTAAGCCCACGACGTTGGCCACGTCGCGTCGTTCTTGTACCGCTGTACGTTTATCTTAAAAGATAGACATATAGCGCCGCGGACTTTTTTTAGATTATTTAAAAAGGAATCATTACTTCATACAACTTAAACCCTTTTCACAGCGTACCTATTTGTCGCAGCTCGATCTTTTATAACCAAAAGCCTACCTCAATAAATGCTCTAAGCAACACAAATATTTTTCAATCCGGACCAGTAGTTCCTGAGATTAGCGCGTTCAAACAAACAAACTCTTCAGCTTTATCTTCGTATAGATTTGTTTCAAGGCATTAACTATTCATACGTTCGGCTAGACCAATGGTGCCCCTAGTGGGGCACTGACCTCGTCTTGGAATGCAATGTGGGTGTGGGGCTGAAGATCTGAACGAATGTTTACCCAGGTGAAGTATACAATATCTCTACCGGCTTTGGTAACGTCGGAGTCAGTTATGACGTCGCAGTCTCCTTGAACGTGGGTTGTATAACGGTTGGTGTTTGCAAGATAAAAGCAAGTGACTTTTAAAAGATAGACATGTACTGTCGGGAACACTTTTTACGTCATTTAAAGAGGAATGATTCTTACTTGAACCGTAACAACGCACGCAACAGAAGCCCTCAAAGATGAATCATTTTACCAGTTTTCACACATTTTCCACTGTTGGCGCCTATTGGTCTGAGATTATTCCGTTTAAACAAACTCTTCAGGTTAATTAAATACTGTCTATAGTTTACGCGAGTAGTACACATTTAAATAAAACACTTTAACGGTTTAAAACGCGAAATATTAGTTAAACTTATTTAAAAATGATTTTTAACATCGGCCCGACGTTTTGGATGCTTTGCAGCAGCCGTGGTCACGGGGAGACTTTTCAAATAAGTTTAACTAATATATCGCGTTTTAAACCGTTAAAGTGTTTTATTTAAACTCTTCAGGTTTATAATGTTAGTAGAGTTTTTTTTTATGGCAGTGTAGGACAGAGAAGTATGGGGATTCACTTGACATACCCCAGCTATAAAACACCCAAGCTGTAGACCTATTTTGGCTTTGGATATTCTGACATCCACAGACAGAAATTGAAACGCGATTCACCTTCACGGCTTTTTCGTCTGTGGACGGTGGTTCGTGATGCAAGAAACTTCGTTTTTAATTACCATGTGAACCCCAACGTCTTAAAAACATTCTTTACGTGCAGGAAGCATTTGCTGTTTTTTTAATATATATTAATGTTTTTATGTGATTTACGCTGGCGGAACAGCAAAGAAACGAAAAAAAATTACAACGGCAAAACAAATGCAAATAATATTCTCACAAAAATACGACCTTTAATGCACAATAAAACCAAATAGATAATTACTACGCAAAATAATAAAACAATTGTTCGTTATTTTGCATCAGGGACTACGTCGGCGTGGTTATTTTGGGCATCCCTGTTTGTTTTTCCAAACCTCTTCATCTTACCCGTGACGTCGGTCGTGTCCCGTCGTTCTTGCATGTTAAGTTTATAAGATGGATACTTATTGTGTCGCGGACATTTTTTTAGATCATTGATAGAGGAATCATTATTTATTACATTTTTTTTTGTTATCTTGAACCGTTTTCGCAGAGTTTACACATCCGTGTACACATCGGAACTCACCAAGATGAATTTTCCCCACTAATTTCCATATTTCCCTCTGTACCTTTGCTCTTGTGGGTTGCGTCGTAATGTTTTATAGCCTTTCTCGATAAATATTTTAACCAACGGAAAATATTTTTTTAATTTAAACCAGTAGTTCCCAAGATTAGCGCGTTCAAATAAACAAACACACAAACAAACTCCACTCAACTCTCTATATTAGTATAAATTGAATGCAGAATAAAACCAAATTGGTAATTACTACGCAAAATAATAAAACAACGGCCATATTTTAAATGAACAACAAGAAATTCGCACAAACAAAAAAGTCGTATGACGCAAATCGGTTTGGAATTGAAAGTCTAGTTTTTTGACTCAATCTCAGGGACAATGTTGTTTTCTATTATGTACCTACGCTTATTGGCGTTGTGGTTTGATATTTCCACCGGCTCGTTGGTGTAATGGTAACTAATCAACAATCATGTCTCTTATAAAAATCGAAATTAAATTGACAGTCAGTTCTGCGAAGACTCGGCCAATTTTGCCAAATAGCTACTTCGACGGAACAGATGGCGCTAGCGTAGCAGTTTTCACTTTGACGTCAGAGACATCCTCCGTCTTTAGACTCCCCGTGATCACGGCTGCTGTAAAGCAGCCGAAACGTCGGGCCGAAGTTAAGAATAATTTTCAAATAAGTTTACCCAATGTATATCGCTTTTTAAACCGTTAAAGTGTTTCTTTAAATTTGTACTACTCGCGTAAAATATAGACAGAATTTTTTTAACTTGACAGCGTTTTCATCTGTGGACGGTGGTTCGTGACCTGGAAGGAATTCCAATGTACCTACTACGTATTTAACATCCAGACTTCCAGACGAAGTCCAACATGTTTCCGAAAAATTATAAACTGATTAGAAACATCTCGAACAATTACTAAAATCTACGTTTTATTTGACACTTGCGGTTGGGTTTTTGATTTGAACACTAAACGAGGAAATTGCTACATTAAAATGGATGTTATGACGTCACTAATTTTTTTCCATTCTAAATTTGAAATTCTAATAACTCAACCTGTCGAGTGTCCGACAGCACACAATGTCGGTGTTTATATATATATATATATATCTGATAACATGGATAACTATAAATAATTTAATATTATAAGGAATACACTTATGTGTGTAAAAACGAATTTACCGATTTAATAATTAAAACGAGAGCAAACAAGCAAGCAACAGACAGTGAGATACCCCACAATAACATCTATACAATCTATGCCCTGTCGCCCTTTGGCTTTGGACGTTTAGATATCCACATACTAAAACGGAGAGTAAACTTATTTTTTCCATCCATGGTGGTCCCTGATTTCCAGAGAAAATTATAAATAAGTATCGTTTGTATGAGAGCAGAATAAATTTAATTACATCACTTTAAACGGTTTAAAACGCGGAATATTATTAATACATTGTTTTTGTTAATTAAGTACATCTATATATAATATTTTGCACATGATGGCATTTTAGAAATGTTTTTGATCCGAAACCCAACTCGTATTAGCCAGAGCTACGTCTCCTGAGTGACGCTTATGTTAATTTTATTCTGTATATCCAATTATATAATATAAGGGTGTGTTTCTTCATATAAGTATATAATATGTTGGGTCTTTATCCTTTTCTTCGCGTGTCGTTCAGGACGGGCGGAGGGCGGGGGGGGGTATATAAAAATTATATTATCGCGTCTGCGTATAACACCATTTTTGGAATCGATACGGTTTGTACTATATTTTGAAAATGCTAAAGACATAATACGGTACGGACATAACACTACCCTTTTATTCTTTTGGTTTTATTATTAACAGTAATCTATACCTACTGCTATATAAAGATGAAGAGTTCGTTTGTTTGAACGCGCCAATCTCAGGAACTACGGGGTCGAATTTGAAAAATTATTTTTTTGTTGGTTAGAACATTTTTCGAGGAAGGCTATATACAGGCTATAAAACATTGCGCAAAATTTGAAAAATTATTTTCATTATGGGTTTCAGAGAGCGAGAGGTGCATATAACAGTAGATTAAATTCGACGGTGACTTAGTTAAAACAGCACCGAACGCTGTGGATGTGGGTTCAAATCCTGCCCGAGTCGAAATTTTTTTTTTGCACTTTATAATCGATTTTTAATTTATAACGTTATCATTATCAATATTATAATACCTATATTTCTATAAAAAACCAATACCTGTAGCGGTCGACAGACAGCAATGTTTTAGTAATAGAATCCCCTTTTTAAATAAAACACTTTGAACGGTTTTAAGCTCGAAATTTATAAGTAAACTTACATACTGTTTACGCGAGTAATACACATTTAAATAAAAACACTTTAACGGTTTAAAACGCGATACATCTCGGGCCGAAGTTAAAATTTTTTTTTTCCCTTTTTTTTCGCGTTTTTTAACCTTTTTTTTTTTTTTATTTAAAAGTAAAGTTATAATTTAGTTTAATACGGCCCTACGTTTCGGAGCTTTGCAGCAGCCGTGGTCACAGGGGGGCTGAAGATGAAATGTGTCCTCCTAATGCTTATATCTATTTTAATTATTAATATATTAACGGAATTGGTAATTGCCTGGGTACTTGCAAAACAGACTTTCCGTTTTTCCCTATTGGAACCATAAAATCCAAAGTATAATGAGGTCATAACTTCCAACCAAGATATATCGTATAGCACACACTGCCTCACTGATAATTTTATAGGGGGAAGGAAACCCCCCAATCCACCCGCCAGACTAATCTAATTTTAGCCCTGCATCCGCTACGCTTTTAATATTTTTAAAACATTATGATCTGCATCTTGTTACTTATACAATATTTAAACAGCTCTTGTAGATGTATATACACGAGTTGATGGGAAAGAAATAGATTAGGTATTTTCTAGTTAGTTAACATTGTATAAAAGATAAAACGTTTTAACCGTTCAAAACGTGCATTGTATTTATCAAATTGTCTGTTAGTTTTTTAGTAATCGCCGACCTTTTGTATGTTTGCCTTGTTGGGGAAGTTTGGTGACTAGACTAAGATCACGGGGGGGCCGTGAGCTCCGTAAAGAACTAAGTGATTTCCCTACTTTACATACTATGTTACTTTTTTACTTGCGCCCCAAGACTTTGTTTGTTTGAACGCGCTAACCTCAGGAACTCATCGTTCGAATAGAAAAATTATTGTTGTGTTGGTTAGAGCATTTATCGTGGAAGGGTATTGGCTATATAAGACATCGCACTGTCTCTAACGGAAGCAAAGAAACGGCGGGAAATGTGGAAAAAACAAGGGTAATTATATCTCTGTGGGTCTCCGATGCGTACGCTGCGAGAACGGTTCAGGACACCCAAAAAATTATCTGTGAATGAATGATTCCTCTTTCAATGAAACAGAAGAAGTCCCCGACACTATATGTCAATCGTTTAAGATTAACTTGGAAGAACTTGGTTGAACAGGAGATGCAGATTTAAATAAAACACTTTAACGGTTTAAAACGCGATATATTAGTTAAACTTATTGAAAATGGTTTTTAACTTCGGCCCGACGTTTCCCGTGCCACGGCTGCCGCAAGGCATCGCGAAACGTCGGGCCGAAGTTAAAAATCATTTTCAATAAGTTTAACTAATATATCGCGTTTTAAACCGTTAAAGTGTCTCATTTAAATGTGTACTACTCGCGTAAACTATAGACAGTATAGCACATATATGCATAGAACAAATCGTATCTTTTAAAAACTTATAACACCATAAGGCCTGCAAGTGAATCCGTCCAAAATTCTTTCGCCCAATTGACAAGTTACGTTACGTATTGAAGCGACCGGTTCTGCATTGGGGTAATTAAGGCTAAAAATAAACTTCTATATTTAATTTGTATTGCGACAACGGTATTCTGGTGCCGAAAAAGGCATGTGACTTACTTTCTGTAAGGCCGCTTACACGCGAGCGGGCAAGCTCTAAAACGCCATTTTATCTTTATATGTAAGTATTGTGATATCTGTATATTAGAGTTTTTTTGGCCATCCAAATTTGTTGTTACAAACCCTCTCTTCACTTTTATAAATTTAAGCTTTTACCCCCGACTTCGGTCGCGTCCCTTACCGTCGTTCTTGCCGGTAATCTTAAAAGATATACATATATTGTCGCGGCCTTTTTTTACGTCATTCAAAGAGGAGTCTTTCTTTGATTCATATTTTAATGTATCTTGAAACGTTTTCGCAGCGCCCGCAACGGAATCTCTCAAAGATGGATAATGTTTCCCCTTTGTTAGACACTTCTCACTGAATTTCTTCGCTTCTAGTCGTCGCAGTGTGCTTTTTAAAACCTACAACCTTTCTCAATAAATACTCTAAACAACATAAAAATATTGTTTTTATAATTCGAACCAGTACTTTCTGAGATTAGCTCGTTTAAACAAACAAACGAGCTCTTCAGCTTTATATATTAGTATAAATTAATATTAATATTATTCTAGTACATAGCTACAATTTACACTGCTGGAGGATTTAATTATTAAGATATTCGGACGTGAACAAACAAATAAAAACCATATTTGCACAATTAACGTGTTCAAATAAGCTAATACAAGTGAGGTCCCGGGTAGTGACCTTCGCGTCTGAGACTAACGGTTCGAACGCGTTTATCACGTTCGTTGGTAAGCAGCCTTTATTTATTTTAAGACTGTCTTTAAAAGCTTAATTGTGTGTTCCCGTTATCTGTTGCATCTACCCTCTCTAATTATTTTTTGTTATAATTCCGAACGTTCGAAAGGAAGTGTAATAGATATAAGTTTGCGCCGGGCTGCTTGGTGTAATGGGGGCAATGTACGGCTGATCAACGGGTCGTGGCTTCGATCCCCAACGGGGTCAACATTTTTCAACAATACATATTTTTTCGGAAATATGGTTTTGTCTGGAATGCTATTTAATGGGTAAGAATATTGAAATTGCGGTCAGCTCACGAACCGCCGTCTACAGAGGATATGATAGAAGATGACAGACAAACGTGGTGTTCATTTGATAATAGGTGACATAGTCCAGCTCTGAACATCTAAATAAGATGTGCTGAAGACCTATTTTGGCTTTGAATATTCGGGAATCGCTGTGACCAATAGGAGCGAAGAAGCAGCGGGAAATGTGTAAAAATGTGTGTACATATAAGGATTTGCAAGAACGACGGGAAGGGACACGACCGACGTCGTGGGGTTAACTTAAGTTTAAAATATTCATCATGCCCAAAATGGCTATTCTACGCGGACGAAGTCGCTGAAACAGCTAGTGTGCAATAACGTGTGAGAAATATTAAAGTTTTCAAATTTGATTTATTATCTCGCACGTCGAACTGAAAGTTTCGTCTTGCGGAATAAAAGTTACGCAAATATATTTTGGTGCGATGTTGAAAGTAAAATTCGGATATCATTAACTTTATAAAATATGTTCCGATTAACTTGCAGTTACCAGCTGTGTCCGCGAATACGGTCACGCGGAATCGTGACTTTGGGCATCGACATTCGTTTTATCAAACCCCTTCATGTTCAAAAGGTAAGCTGTTACCCACGACGTCGATCGCGTCCCTTCCCGTCATTTTTACAAGTTAATCTTAAAAGGTAGACATAAAGCGTCGTGGACATTTTTTTAGATCATTAAAAGAGGAATCATTCTCTTATACATATTTTTTTGGGTATCTTGAACCGTTTTTGCAACGTACGCCTCGGAAACCCATGATGATGAATAAATTTTTTTTTCACATTACTACTAGGTGTATCTTACCTTGTAATAGTCACAGGGCGTTGTATTATAGCCTATATATAGCCTACCTCGATAAATGCTCTAACCAACACAAAAAGAAATTTTCAATTCGAACCAGTAGTTCCTGAGATTAGCGCGGTCAAACAAACTAACAACCTCTTTCGCTTTATATATTAGTATGGATAGATTGTGGAAATACAACCAGACCACAGATAGAAGGAAGTCCCACTCGTCGATGTTTCGTTGAGTCTGCTTACATCCCATTCTTATGTCAAACTAAAGAAATTTTAATCTATACATTTACATAATTTCATTTTTAATAATTTTAGCATAAAATTATAGTTTTTACTAATTTAATTCAAACTTAATCCACTGTCTCAATTCAATGAAAATTGTGTTTGTTTTCAAAAATGCCAAGTAAGAAAAAATACACTGCAGGGTTTTTACGTTATAAAAAGGTCTTACGTTTAACGGAATGGCTATGTGTCATTTTGGGGCAAAGTACGGATAGTCGTTCCGAAAATAGATATTTAACACGTATGTGCTAACTTGAAATAGTTCTGGAATGTCGATGTTAATAAGCTTATTATAATACTATTTATATATATATAGCTAATACCATTCGTCGAAAACTTCAATTTTATCTAATGTTAACGACAAAAACGCGATCAACAATTCGACTAGAATAGGTGCAAAGTATTGTCTGTAGTTCACGCGATACAATTAAATATAACATTTTTATATTTTTAAAATGCAAATTTTAACCTTTTTTTTCTTTTAACGAAACGTAGATAAATTTAATTAAAAATAATTTAGAGTGTTTCGCTATTTACCGTTAAAGTGATTTATATAAAAGAATAAGTGTTCTTAAAAATTGCCTAAAAACAACACTTAGACTATTTAATTTAAATAAAACGCGGTTAAATCGCGTTTTAAACGGTTAAAGTGTTTCATTTATACGTGTACTACTCGCGTAAACTATAGACAGTATTTAAAGTTAAATTAGATTAGTCATTAATAATTTTTACTAAGATTTCTCTATTTTACTTGTCAGTAAGAATTAGAATTTCTAAGCAGAAAACACGAGCAAAAAATATAAAATGTCTGCTCTACCAGCTTTTACAAGACGAAGACGCTGGCTGGCCGTCTAGAAAAAATAAAAAGGCCAACGGTGTGGGGAGTGGGGAGTATTTCCTCGAACGCCATTTCGAAAATCGATCAAGCGGCGCGTGTGTGGACCGTTTTGAATTTCGAATGTCTATAAAATTTCAATTTGAAAATCTGAGCTAAAATAAACCGTATTCGAATGGACTAAGGTGGAAATTCCGTTGTAACGTTTATATGTGTGAGTTAACACATGGACAGAACCAAAATATGATATGAGGTCGGCTCCCGCCAAAATAGATTTTACAGAATAGGATTGAATTCATAACTACACAGATAACATATTAAATATGAAATGTAACTATAGATACATTATAAGATAATGTATCATGTGTATGTAATTAAGTAAAGTAGTATAAATTTCTTTATGCTATTAAATAAAGAAATTTAATAATAATAAAACTTAACGTTTCTAATTTTGGCATTGAAATTTACATGTTATTGACTTTAACTTTTATTACATTATTACATTAACATTATTTTGTATGTGTTAACTTTTTTAACAGAAACAGAAGCATTAAATACTGTTTGTAGTTTACGCGAATACTACACATTTAAATAAAACACTTTAACGGTTTAAAACACCATATATATTGGTTAAACTCTCTCCCCGTGACCACGGTTGCATCAGAAACGTCGGGTAATAGTTAAAATTAGTTTAAATATTATATATCGCGTTTTAAACCGTTAAAGTGTGTGCGAATTGTAATAGAAGCGAAAGCGAAGCGTGTACGAATTGTTACAGATGTCATTTGTCAATAAAGCCCTAATTTGTAAGTTAATAAAGATAAATAGAACAATTTCCTACATCTTCGCCCTCGTTATCCCCAACTGCTAGTTCGAATCTAGTGAGGTTAAGATATAATCAGCTCACGATAAATAATTACCGTTAGTTAGTGAGAACTAGGTCTGCGAAGACGATGTTTTTCTCCTCTTTCTCTATATAGTAAAACTACACGTTATCTTGTATTTCGGAATGATATGTCATCTGCTGTAAGCGTAACAGGTAGAGAATTAATGAATTATATATTAATTACATGGAAAAGTACGTTAGGCAGCTTAAAAAACATTTAAAGGTTTGTCGTAAATTGTTTATCGTGTTTCCAACACAGATCTATAAAGTACTACACCCAAAACTGTTGATGCTTTTCAAGTAGAAAGTTGATATAGTCTGTAGTTAGTAGTAGATCCCCCCCCCCCCATTGGAAGCAGAATTGACCCCCGTTTCCACATTTGACTTGACTACGACTGCTACAAAACGTCGGGTCGGGTCGAAGTCGAAATAGGCTAATATTTCGCTTTTTAAGCTGTTAGAAGTGTCTTATTTAAACTTTAGAAATAAGTTAATATAATACCGATACTGGGTTTGTACTTGTTTTCTCAGAATAGTGAACGTGAAACACGCTGCAATAAATAATTATAAGTAATTCGAGTAATAGCACTAAGGGTGTTTACAAACTCGGTGTTTTTAAAAGTCTCTAATTGCTAGGCGTTTTCCAAGACGGTTATATCTATTGTTACTTTTCGCTTTAGTTACGGCCCTGAGTTTGGGATGACTTCTGTGTCCACGGGTGTATATTATTTATTAGATAAGTACATATCGGATTAAAAGAAAATACACAGTAAGTATCTCCTAAAATGATTAAATGTACAATATTAGTTTGTACCACTTCTGTGTTTTTTCTTAAAAATCAATGAATTATATCAAATGTTACTATAAGTTCGTTTATAATAGTCAGGCAATAATATTTGCGTGCGGTACGAACGAGTTCCAGTAGGTATTTCGTAAAGCGCAAAAGTTCCCAAAAATTTATTAGTAAAGTATATCCCTTCAAGTTGTATGGCCCACTACTCTCGTAGGTTGAACATAATGTATCACTAGACACATTTTTGATCAGACAAGTAACAGGACGTTTTTCAAACGTTACGTGTTTATAAGCCCTAACACGAATCAAACGCATTAACCATTTTACAACAATTACAAAAACGCATAAAAAGCAAAACGAATTCCATTTAGACATGGCCGGTTTCTATTTTCTAAATCTTAACATGAAAATTTTAACTCTACTCCGAAGGGAGCAACACAAGCGTGACTCGTAAAAAATAATAATTTTTAGATTATTGATTCCGAGCCGGGTGACTACACAATTTTTTTATGTAATAAACTCACACAGCCGCACTCTATTAGAGAACTACACATACGGGAAGGCGCGCACACATCCGCGCGATTACATAGAAAAACAGCCGTTCTCCTATCACAACTATATACGCAGCTATAAGTATAGAAAAACTTCAAAATACCTATGGCTTCGCCTCGCACGACGGGAGAGTGAAACGGTACAGTACTAAGACGGAAGGTCATAAGATCTAGTTTTCTATGCACGTCGCGCGGCCGTCTCTCTCTCGCATCCGAATGCTTTTCGAGTTTTCCCGTCCACCCAACTCAAAATACGCCAAAAATTACGTCGAGGCAAAATTCGAAAACAGTACAACGCGCCTCCGTGTACGGTTACGGCGCGCCCGCGTCAATTTATTCGGAATTTTCCAATACACCGATCGTTTTCGCCACTCGTAAGTTTAACAAACAAATTCGTGTCCGTTTCGCGTTTTTTTTCAACTTGCGCCAAATATGAAAGTCTCCCTGGCGATAAGGTCGCGTTTCGTTTGCGTTAGAATAAACAATCCTGCCGGCTTAAAAATACGCTCCGGGAATAACGCGATCCAACTATCGTTGACGTTTTCAATCCGGCGCTGTATCATAGAAAATTCTGACAGCTCGCAACCACCACAACTCGGCGAGAATAATGTCGTTTTTATTACATTTTTTGATAAATTATTCTAGTTTCGATCCGGCGGCGATACAACGACCTTATCGATTTTCTTATTTAGCGCAACACTATTTATTGTACTTTTTCGAAAGGTCTATCGGGTGTCTAGCTTTCGAAAATAATTTGTGTGTTTTCTCGTCGGCAACAGACGTCGGTTTAGTAAATTGCTAATTTTGCTTCACTAATGTTAAATATCGTGTTAGAATATGGGTTAGCAAGTGAAGGAGCGATGTGACAGTGATAATATAAGTGTTTAATGTTGTTTTTACTATTTTGTGTAACACATTCCTGCTGTGAAAGTTTATGTTTTCTGTTTTTGTGTGCACGGATGCATCGTGATTGGACTGACATTCATAAATAACTCGTAAGTATTTTACATCCGTTTACTATTTGTGAGACACCGAAAACTAGACGAGTTGAGGTCAAAGTCCCTAAACATTTATAATTTAATAAGAATGTAACTAATCTATCGAAAAAAATATAATGATTAAAATTTCATCAGCTGGTTTCATTAAAGAGGTCTATGTTCTATTTTTGAATTTAATGAAGTTTAATCATTCATGGAGTTATTGTTATCTTAAATTAGAGCAAGTAGACTTAAAATGTTCAAAATCATTTTAAATCAAATATTTAAAAAGTTTTCAATAAATTAGATTCCTCCATTATATGATAAAAAACACCCACATATCTTTATTGCACATAATATAATAACATACTAAAGCAATAAATGTAGGCTGCATTATTATTGTTGTACAATAGATTAGATTTATTCAATATTAAAAATATATATATTATTCTATCTATTTCCTCTGAAATTTCCTAATACTATTTATATAAGACAATTAGACTAAATATAAACAAGTTGAAAATAAGATATTCTAATTGCTTCTAGATTTAGATGGTTTTAAATATGCACACAACCGGTTTTAAATATTTTGTTCTAAGCTTAAATCAACACAGAAAATTGCTTTATTTCGAGATTGAACTTAAATATTTAACCATAATTTAATGTGGTTTGGTAATTCTAAAACCACTATAAGAATTCAGTGAGTCATTTCTATTCAGAAATATGATTTAAAACAAACAGGAAACACGATAGATGTGAATGGAATGTATAGAAAACGTATTGGTTTTGGTTTTGACATTAGGGACTTTGGTTAACCCCCTGAGACATCAGGGACATTGGGTGGTTAAAAATAGGTAGCTTGATTTCGTTCACATTTGGAATCTTTAAAAGTGCTTTTATATATACATGTGAAAAACTATACAGAGAGAATGTGTATATAATCTGTTTAGTCTGTAATGTGTGTGTGTAAAGATTCTGGAATAGAATACAATCTTAGAATTCCAGAAACACAATAGTTAAGTACGGTCAAGGACAGACTAGTTCACTACTTTTAAATAAAAATTAGTAGATTATTATGAAAAATGTGTCTATTTTTGGGACACAGTATGTCACTTATATATACTATTTTGCTACTCGCTCTTTAGGCAAAGCTGTGATATTTGCATCCAAAGCAAAACAGGTAAACATATTTACATAATATTGTCAATAATAGTAAAACTCAAGTAATTTTTATACTAATATAAGTAAATTGTTTTAAACTTAAATACCTCTATGTACCTAGTTTTATGGTGACATTTTCCTGCAATAAGGAAAATAATGTTCCTTAACTGTAGGTAACTGATTGATTATTTAAAATATAATAAATATACCGTTAAAATACAATAATATTTGAGAATTTAAATGACTTGCAAATCTAGCATTTTTATGCAAATAAAAAAGCATTGAAAAGTGTAAATTCAAATAAGTTTCTTATTTAAATTTTTAAAGAATATTACTTAAATATGTTAATTTATTCGTTCTTTGTAAGATTTAAATTAAATTTAAAATAAACATTTTAATACACAAATGAACAGTTTAATTTTAAAATAAACATTTAAAAAAGTTAATTACATTTTTGGGGATTTTTAAATCACTTTGCTGAAATATTGGTATGAAATATTCATTTAAAATTAACCTAGATAATATTATTTATTTTATATAAATGAATTTAAATACATACTTTCTTTTTGTTTAAATTTATTTCCTTTTCCTGTAATTTAAAGAGAATAACTAAAATTTCACATTATTACACAAGGATTATGGAAAAATATGTTTTTTTGTCGCAAGCTTATTTATCTTTGGGTCAGGTCAATGACCTTATAAGTCCAGTACTTGGGCACAGAGAATGTAAAGTTGAATTATATGTTAGAAATTTTCCACTAAGTCTCGAATTTCAAACCAGAGAATAAAAATAAATTTTATATCCTATTGTTTTGTGTACTTGTCTTATTATCTACCTATTGTTGAAATAGAACTTAAGAAAAAATTATATACTGTTTACCTTTATGTATCTATGTTTTTTATGCCTTATATTTTTTTTAATATGAAATAGAGTATTGTCTATGGTTGATTTTTTTTTATATTGAGTTTGAGTGCTATGGTGAAAGGAGGATTTATGCATTTTAAAAGTTTGATAATTGATATATGAAAAGGGTTTTAAATTGTTTAACTAAGTTTTATATACAATTACAGGGTTAACTAGTTTTTTTATCAATTTTGATCGACTTAGCCTTGATTTTGTTAGTGTGTAATACAATAATTACTGTTATTAGTCTAATGTATTTTTAAATTAGTATTTTCAATTAGCTTTAGACAACTGCAAAAGTGAGGCTTATGTTTTTTTTTCTTCTTGTTATTTATATAATATCAATACTGTATTTGCCATTATATCAAAAATAAATTTTTAAAGTGTTTAGTTTAGAAATTTTTTCATAGGGTTATTTTCTTTGACTCTTAAGAGCCCATACAAATTGGCTTAGCCGGTTGACAAACGTTTTAAAAATAGTTTATTGTGTATTATGAGCATACAAATAATGACCTCAGCTCAATAGGATTTATATGTACATAAATAGACGGGCACGATTTTCTGTATTGTCTGTGATTAGGTAACATCGTGTTATTTATTTTGACTATTATTAGTGGGGCTTTCCCGCCTTTTTCGTGTTAAAGTTTGGGATTAAAATGCATCTACGATACACTTTACAGACATTTTAATAAATAAACGGTTAAAAACGCGGCACATTAGTTTACTGATTTTTATTTATTTTAAGTTAAGATTTCCCCGAAATCAAACATCCGAATCGTCGGGTTGTTAGAATAAATTAAAATCTAGTTATCTAAAATATTTCACGTTTTAAACCGTTAACATTGATTTATAAGTACGTGAGTAATACACGTTAAAACACAGATAACACTTTATATTAATTATTTGTTATTACATAGTCTACATCTTTTCTTACTATCTGTTGTTATTTTTTTGTCAATCACGTATTTTTCCTTGAAAAGTGGCTGTATTAAGCCGGTTTAAACTAGCTGTATTTAGAAATCTTGGCGTGACACTTTTTTAAGCGTATTTTCGGTATTAATCCAATATTTTAACTTTGTCGTTAACTAGCCGCGCCAGCGACTTCGTCCGCGCGAATCGTTATTTTAAACATCAGAATTCGTTTTTGCAAACCTTAATTAATCTTAAAAGATAGACATATAGCGTCGAGGAATTTTTTTTAAAAACTATTTAAAGAGGGATTTCTTTCATACATATGTTTTTGGTATTTGGAACCGTTTTCGCAGCGTACGCCTCGGAAACCCATATTAATGAATAATTTTCCCAATCTTTTTCACATTTCTCGCTGTATCTTCGCTTGTATTAGTCACAGGGCGTTGTTCTACAGACTATATCCTTCCTCGATAATTTTTCAATTCGAACCCGTAGTTCCTGAGATTAGCGCGTTCAAACAAACTCTTCAGCTTAATTAGTATAGATTTGCAGACCAGCTAAATAAACATATTATCTGTGTCTCCGATGTAGGCCAATCGGATGATTTGAAATTGACAATTAGGAAAGTTCGAAATTTGAAACCGATTGATTTTACAAATCCGATTGGTTATTTTGAACGCTCTCTGCTTTGATTGGCTACAAATCTTGAGTAGAGTTTTTGAACTGTCACATAATTAAAAAAAATTGGTTACAAGTATGCGTATCGAAGTAGGTATTATATAATTAATTTACTCATTAAATACTGTCTATAGTTTACGCGAGTAGTACACATTTAAATAAAACACTTTAACGGTTTAACGCGACATTACTTAAATGATTTTTAACTTCGGCCCGACGTTTCGGATGCTTTGCAGCAACCGTGGTCACGGGGAGACCCTTAATTTGAAATAAGTTTAACTGATATATCGCGTTTTAAACCCGGTAAAGTTTTTTATTTAATTTATTCATTTCCAAGAGGCTTACCGACTAAATACATAAAATAATCCAATATGTATTTTATTTTATTAAAGGTATGCTCAACTTTGCTATAATATAAAGAATATAATGTATATATATAAAAGATACTAGCTGTGTCAGCGACTTCGTCCGCGAGGATCGTTATTTTGGGCATCCAAATTCGTTTTTGCTAATCTTTTTCTTTATAAAATTAAAATTTTTGCCCCCCCCCCCCTTTTGGTTTTTTTTGTTTTTTTTTTGAGTTAATCTTAAAAGAGAGATATCGTAGCATCGTCGCAGACTTTTTTAGGTTATTTAAAGAAACATCATTGTTTCGTAAAAGTTTTTGGTTACTTGAATCGTTTTGGCAGCTCACGGTTTTTTTTTACATTTCCCTCTGTTGTTTCTTTCTTATTGGACACAGCCTCGTGTTTTACAGCCTAAAGCCTTCCTCGATAAATGCTCTAACCAACACATAAATAGTTTTCAATTCCAACCAGTAATACCTGAGATTAGCGCGTTTAAAAGCCAAATTAAAATAAAAATGATTTTGTCCTTTCTATTGTTGCTAAATTACGCATGTAAGTTTATCTGCCTACATTTTATCTATACTAATATAAATAGCTTAAGGTATGTTTGAACGTGCTTATAACAAAAAATGCGTTTGTTAGAGCATTTATAAATATATATAAAACATCAGGATATAAATAGGACCGCTAAAGCAGAGAAAAATGTGGGTTCTGTATGTCGTTGCGGGCGCTGCGAAAAGCAAACAGTATGTAGTACAATAGAATGTTTTTTCTCTTTAGAATTATAAAAAGAATGTCAGCGACAGTATATGTCTATCATTTAAGATTAACTTGCAAGAACGCTGGTACGTGGACGAGGTCTTGGTTAATAGCTATAATTTATAAAGATGGGGAGCTTTGCAAAAACAAATTGTGATGGCTGAAATTACTATTCCAACGGCGAAGTCGGCGGGCACAGCTAGACCTAAATAGTCTAATTTGTAGGTATTTCTGTGTCACTGCTGGCCTGTTTTTTTATAGTGAAGGGCTTCTTGATGGTAGAGGACGACAGAGAAGCACGGAGTTCACTTAATGGTAGGTGAAATACAGCCTATAACATATAAACAAGATGTGCTGTCGATCTATTTTTGATTTGGATATTTAAACTTAACAGCTAACAGTTATAAGTAATTTAGGATAAGGAAGAGTAGAATATTTGAATGAAACACTTTAACGGTTTAAAACGCGATATATTAGTTTAACTTATTTGAAAATGGTTTTTAACTTCGGCCCGACGTTTCGGATGCTTTGCAGCAGCCGTGGTCACGGGGAGACTAAAGATGGAGGATGTCTCTGACGTTAAAGTAAAAAATTGCTACGCTAGCGCCATCTGTTCCGTCGAAGTTGGTATTTGGCGAAACTGGCCGGGTCCTTACATATATACAATATATCGCGTTTTAAACCGTTAAAGTGTTTTATTTAAATGTGTACTACTCGCGTAAACTATAGACAGTATTTAAGAGTAGAATAGTAACGCTAAGGAAAGTTTTCACTTATAGAACAAAGATATATGGCTTTAAGTGTTTGACCCACCACGCTACTCTATAGCGGTCGTTAAAAAATCAGTAGGTACTTACCTTTTATATAACTAGATAAAAAAAAAACGAATAATTTGGTTACAAAAGTAATTAAATTAACATAATAATATTCATGTGACGTTGAACATGAGAATATTTTTTGTTTCGCTTCGTTTAAAAAATAGGTGACTCGATATCCTAGCGTAAACAGTAAAAATTTTATATTAATTTTAATTAATTTAAGGTTTTTGTTAGTAAAATTCAAGTCTAAAAATATACGTAACTACGTCAATACACGTTGCTGGGCTGACTTAAGTAGTTTATTTTTTAATTTAAAAGTTCTACAAAACTAAGCTTATAAATATGCAGACACGACATGCAAATATAGAAATAAATAATCCCATGGGCATATTGCTATGTCAATTACACTATATACCATAAATAAACATACAAACATAAATAAATACATTTTGAACCCTGGACCCCAATTGTTGACCCAACGCTGGACATCGTGTTTAACGGAGACTTAGTGTAATGGTAGTTTTAACATATACATTTTGTAAATTTTTAAATTTCAAGTGACGTAAAGGGTAAACCATTAAAACCATTTCAATAAAACACTTTAACGGTTTAAAACGCGATATATATATTAGTTAAACTTACTTAGCCGTGGTTCAGGCGAGACAGCGTGACTACGGCTGCTGCAAAGCATTCGAAACGTCGGGCCCTAGTTTTTAAATAAGGTTAACTAATACGTATCGCGTTTTAAACCGTGAAAATCTTTTATTTAAATGTGTACTACTCGTGTAATCTACAGACAGTATTTAAGTGAAAAAACAGTTAAGTAGTTTTTGCGTAAAAGAATTTTATTAGAAGACATTGTTACATATTATGTAAACATGTTTGGTATTTCTGCACCCGGCTGTACCTATGTACTATGACATATCATTTCGCGTGCCTTTTTCGACCTTTCCTGCATTTAAAGCAGGGAGAAATAGCATTTCCTCGCATGGATAAACTGTTATTTCAAACATAGAAAGTCACAGTTAATCGTAAGACAGGTCTTGTACTTACTACAAATAAAAAGTTATAATTGCTTGCATTCAATTTTGTAGTCTAAGAGCTGACGAATAAAATATTACAGTTACTAAAGCGTATTTATTTATTTAAATAATGATTAAAATATAACTAGGTAGTTAAATAAAACACTTTGACGGTTTAAAACGCGATTTTTATTAGTTAAAGTTATTTGAAGATTATTTTAACTGAGGCCCGACGTTTTGGATGCTATGCAGTACCTAGCCGTGGTCACGGGGAGACGGGGGTAGTGTATTTAAATGTGTACTACTCGCGTAAACTACAAACACTGTTTAGTTATGATGTATTAAAGCATAATTACATTTCGGGCCAACCCACGGCCTACATACATTTTGTATGTAGGCCGTGGGTTATGCTTGGTCGGAATTTTTATATACTTACCGATTGGTCTAACATTAAATGGTTATTCAAAGGCTAGATTTTAGGTTTAGTAAAATCAGAAGCGACTTACGAAGGTCCTAGAGCTATTACTAAGTAGGTATACCACAAAAGATTTAAAAAAAAAGGCAGTTATGTACTGAAAAAGCACCGCCATAAATTGTAGGTTCTCCCAAAATGGCGGCAATGTATTGCTTTATGGTTTTGGTTAATGAAGCTAACAGTATTTAGTTTTTTTTTTTTGGGGGGGGGGGGGAGGAGGAAAGGTAGTTCTTATCTACTATTGCGATATCAAATGTCGATAAATAAGTTTAAACCATAAGTGAAATAAAAACTGCTTGGAAAAGTTTATTATGACGTAAATCAATATTTAAATATGAACGACAAAAAATGCTTGGGGCTTAGAGAAACTGTAAGTCTGTAGGATTAATTAACATGTTGAAATATTGAAATTCTGCCCAGGTCACATACCAGCTACCACCGTCCAGAGATGAAAAAGTCGTCCAGTTTAACTGCGTTTCAGTCTAAGGATTTCCGAATATCTAAAGCCAAAAGGCCGACAGCGCATCTTGCTAAGACGTTATATAGCTGGGCTATTTCTCCTACCATGTCTTACCTCCTCTATAAAAGAAGTACTCTTAAAGTACTGTAAAATGAAATTTGCTGATAAGAGGAGTTGTGGCGAGTTTTTTGCCAGTTTTCCTTTTTTCCCTTAATTTAAGAACTGGTAGTAAATGTAAATATAAAGTGGTTTTGTTTTTAACTGGTGTGTCGTTTAAATAAAACACCTTAACGGTTTAAAACGCGATATATTAGTTAAACTTATTTGGAAATGATTTTTAACTTCGGCCCGACGTTTCGGATGCTTTGCAGCAGCCGTGGTCACGGGGAGACTGGTGTGTCGTTCATAATTGTACCTAGTTAACTATATTAATGAATTATTTTTGACTTTGACTTTCATTTGAGCTATAAAACCCATGGATATCACCATTGTAAAAACCTGAGTTCAGCTCTCACAATAGGCTCCGAGACAGCGTGGAAAAAACCGACGTAGAGTGAAAACTGGAAACTAAACAGTTACCTTTTGAGCGGCCGCACTCGAAGCTAACTTTTCTAACACCAAAATATATACTTTGCACGTTTCTGGGTCCTGGTAACACGTGGAAATATAAATATGACTGAACTAGCTGGTGCCCGCGACTTCGTCTACGCAGAATTAGTATTTGGAGTAGCTTATATTAGCGTGGCGTAGAAAAGAACTAACATTATGACATAAATATGTGTAACTAACGTTTATGGCAGCGCACGCCAGAATAGCTCGCAGAAAGTTAGGTTTTTTTCATAGTTACTTGACACTTAATGTCATATTTTGGACATCTCACACAATATCTTTATAAATTGTAACCTATGTGTTATTCCGATGTATAAGCTATATTATTGGAAAGTTTAATGGAAATCCATTCAGTAGTTTTTGCGTGGAAGAGTAACAAACATCCATCCACACATACAAACTTATACACATATAAACTTTCACGTTTATAGTTAATATAGTAGAATTAAGAGCTTCTTAAATCTTTAAATAAAACACGTTTAACTGTTTAAAAATATAAATGACTTATTCTAAAGTTATTTTTAACTATGGCCCGACGTTGAATCCAGAGGGGACTGAAAAGGTAAAGTGAACTATCCGAAACGTCGGGCCGCCGTAAAAAATAAGGTAACTCATATATTTCGCGTGTTAAACCGTTAAAGGGCCTCTTTTAAATACTATTTGTAGTTTAAGCGAATAGTACACATTTAAATAAAACAGTTTTAACGGTTTAAATCGCGAAAAATATAATCTACTTATTTTAAAGTTATTTTTAACTATGGCCCGACGTTGAGTCACGAGGGGACTGAGAAGGTAAAGAGAACTATCCGAAACGTCGGGCCGCAGTAAAAATAAGGTAACTTATATATTTCGCGTTTCAAACCGTACGTCAAATGTGTTTTTAAGGTTTTTTATTTGATTAAAAGACCACCGTTTAATAAGATTTCGCAGAGAGAATCACTGTATATTTAACTTCTATATGTAGTTGAGAAAACTAATAACATCGGGTCATAGTTCTAAAATGTGTTAAAACATATACTTCGATAAAACCCGTTCAAAAACAGTTAATTACACACGTGCCGTTACAAAACCTACAACTTATACAAATTTAAACTTTTTATGTGTTTTTTGGTACCTCGTGACTCAATTGCACCGGAAACTTCAAATTTACGTATCAAAACAAGTACACATATTAAATAACACACTTTTAACGGTTTAAAACGTGAACGATATTTCCAGGTTGGAGATTAATGGTAGCAATGCATGGTTAATAATTAACGGGTCGTGACTTCGATCCCCACCGGGTCTAACATAGTTCTAACCAATTTACAGTTTGTCTGTAACATGTTGCACTTCGTCTGGAAATTTGGACATTAAATGGGTAGTTGGAATATTTGACTACCCTCCGGGTCACGAAACACTGATGAAAAAGTCGTCAAGTTTAATCCCGTTTCCGAATATCCAAAACCAAAATAGGTCGACGGCGTATCTTGCTGACACTTGTCTATCCTCCTTTGTGATAAAAACTGATGTACCGTTTTGAACCGTCAAAACTGTTCTATTTAATGTAAACTACACGCACTAAGTAGATTATTTTATAATTGCACTGAAATCGATCAGACGGCGTATGACAATTTCGTTTCTTTTGCATTTGAAAGTTTTGCCGTGACGGATGGAAGAATTACAATATCGTAGGGCTGTCACTTTCAAATAAGAAAAATAGCTACATAAATAGTCGTCCGCTCGCGATGGCGAAATGTCGAGAAATGTCTTCTCGCTCACGTCGGCCGAACGGCCCGAAAAACAATGACATGCTGAATGGTGGCTGAAAAAACCTTACACATTTTATTAAAAACATAGCTGTTTCAAAAAGCTAAATAAAATAGCCAAAATATACCTATATATATATATATATATATATATAGCTTATTCAGCACAGTGCGTAAAAAAGCTAATAATCAGCTTTTAATTCACTTCGCTTACTTTTCGTTTACGGTAAATAAATATTTAAACAATTAATACGTCAAATCGGCGTGGCCACAGAAGGAACACTGTAGCGCAATCCTAAACGTCTGCATCGGGTCTTAGTTATTAATAAATTAACATAATGTATAGTTTACGTTTTGAACAGTTAAATATTTTGTTATGTGTACCACTCGCTTAGGTGACGTGTTCGAAGCTCTGCGGCTGCTGTCGCCAGGTGGGGGACTGCAACCGAATCGTTGGGCTGTACTTAAATTAAAAGTAAGCTTAACATTTCGCGTTTTAAACCGTTAAAAGTGATGTGTTTACATTTTAAACAAACTCCCCACCAATCAACAAAGATCACGGCTACTTTGAGTACAGCAAGGTTTTTCTGAAAATCATGTTGAAGCAATTTGATTAATATTTTTTGTATGAATAATTTAATTGTAATCATATTTATAATTAACCAGTATTGTTTAAATAAAACACTTTAACGGTTTAAAACGCGATATATTAGTTAAACTTATTTGAAAATGATTTTTAACTTCGGCCCGACGTTTCGGATGCTTTGCAGCAGCCGTGGTCACGGGGAGACCGAAACGTCGGGCCGAAGTTAAAAATCATTTTCAAATAATTTTAACTAATATATCGCGTTTTAAACCGTTAAAGTGTTTTATTTAAATGTGTACTACTCGCGTAAACTATAGACAGTATTTAACCAGTATTGTACTAAATGGATAGGGTTAAAAAGAAGTTTATTATCTTTAGAAATTCAAATTATATAAACTATCATGTCTTCTAGCTATAATAACCTAACCATTGGTAGACATTACCAAGAAACAACTAATTAACTTAATTGCGTACAATAATTATTGTTATACGGAAATATTCGTAGCTAATTTGAATATACGCCATTTTGATTTTGTGTCAACCCTATTCTGGACGTTTGCGGGCAACGATTCGTAACAATTAGCGATGAACGCTAATTTAAACGTCATTACATATTATAATACAAGAGTTTTAATCTTTATACTAATATATAAGGCTGAAGAGTTTGTTTGTTTGAACGCGCTAATCTCAGGAACTGTTGATTCGAATTGAAAAATTATTTTTGTGTTGGTTAGAGCATTTATCGAGGCACGCTATAAAAGGCGCTGTGGCTAATAGGAGCGAAGAAACAGCGGGAAATGTGAAAAATCCAAGGAAATTGTTCGTCTTTGTCGGTTTCCGATGCGTGCGCAGCGAAAACGGTTAAAGATACCTATTCAAATATATATGAATGATTATTCCTCTTTATATGATCTAAAAAACTGTCCGTGACACTATATGTCTTTGTTTTAAGATTAACTTGCAAGAACGACAGGACGCGGGGACGTGGTGGGTAACAGTTAAAATAAAAACAAATGAGGTTTGAAAACCAAATTTATGTATTTAAAATTATGTATTATTCTATACGGACGAAGTCGCGTCCACAGCTAGTATTATAATACGAGAGTTTAACATTTAATTGCTAAATATATTACTCAAACGTTGATATTAAGACCGTAACGGAATTAAATAGAATTCTTGTATGACATAGTTTAATAAATTATATGTACTATTAGTATGCGTGGCATTGGTTGCATGGACATAGCTAGTGCTTTCAATATGTCGGGTCATAGTTAATATTAGTTAACTAATATGTTTCGCGTTTTAAACCGTTAAAAGTGTTTTATTCATTCTATTATATATTTGAACATTGCAATAATTTTTGTTTACTAGTATGCGTGGTAATGGTCCCCCCATGACCGTAGTTGCCGCTCTAAATACATTTAGTCAGACTTAAAAATAAGTTTACTTATTCGAAGAATTAGGTTAATTATAATTCATCGAGCAATCGAGGAGTTAAGATCTGATGATGCCGTGCACGTGATGGTGAAACGTCGAGAATCCCTTCTCGCTCACGTCAGCCGAACAGCCCGAAAAACAATGATATGCTGAACGATGGCCGTGAAAGCCTTACACAATTTATTAAGTTTACTTATATATTGTGAATTTGAAACCAGTTAAAAGTGTTCTGATTAAATTGCCTAAAAGAATTCCGCGACAGTAGGTATATGTCTATCTATATTGATACATTTGATGTAAATCTAGGCTCATTTAGAACAAGATATTTGTCTTTCTTAAATAAGATTCCTAGATAATTTCCCATACTGCATGTTTTGGCTTCTGCTTTCAATGCTTTATGTACAAATAAATAAATAAAATTGAAAGAACAACGAGACGCGCCGACGAGGGTAACAACTACAAATTAAAAAGGTGAGGAGGTTTTTAAAAACAAAATTCCCCCCCAAAATGGCTATTGTACGCTGACGAAGTCGCGAGCACAGCTAACAAATACATTCTAAAACCAAGACATAGCTCTGTCTTCCTCCACAGATACAAAATAAATAAAAGCCAAAAATAACTGCGTCATAAACAACAGCGCAACGATCTGTTTTCGAAATAACGGGGTCGTTCAAAAACATTCAAAACTGCCTGTGATAATTCTTATCAGTGGTTTTTAACTCGAACAAATAAATATTGAGCGTGCTTACACACTGTGCGATGCGATCTATCGTATCTATTCACTGAATATCATTTTTCAATTCGAACCAGTAGTTCCTGCGATTAACGCGTTCAAACAAACTCTACAGCTTTATAATATAAGTATAGACTTGAATTTAAAATAATATACGTTCAAAAGTGTAGGACGTGGTTTGGTAAAGCGTATTACGAAATTATTTAAGACAGAAGGTCGATAACTTAGTAAAACATGGATCACACTATTTGTATGGTAAATGAAGTGAGTTTAGTGGTACTTTTTTTTACAAGTTTTGTTCTATACGACATAAGTAACGTTCAATACTAGCTGACTTGGCAAACGATCATTTGCGATATCGACAAAATTTGATCACCATAAAACCGGTTCTTGTAAATAAATATTAAATCGCGGAAATATTTACGATCACTTAAAGAAGACTAATTCTTCTATATACATTTTTCAGCGCTTTACGGAATTCCTCAAAATGAATAGTGATTCCCGTTTTCTCCACACTTCCTACTGTTTCCTCGCTCGAGATGATCTATCCAACACAAAGATAATTTTGAAAAGCTAGTGCGTTCAAACAACTCTTCGGCTTTATAATATACGTATAGATATCGATTTTATAATATCTACGATAGCGATCTCTCGATAATACGCGTCGCGACTATCGCGTCGCACAGTGCGTAAACAAAACAAATGGAACAAATATTACTTTACAATTATACAAATAAAAAAATTTTCCTCGCGTCAACAAACATTTGGTTTTCGACGATAAACGTTGAACCCGTGACCGTTCTTATCGTTTTTCGAAATTCTACGAATGCCTTATCGCGAGTAGATTTTGGGAAGTTTTTTCGTTTCGTTCGCGTTTGATTAGAGAAAGTGATTCGTATGGTAGTGTGATTAGAGTCGCGTTTCGCATGTCCATTTGTTTATATAGAAATTATCATTTCTTACATGTTTTTCTCGTGTGTAAGGACTATTATACAAAATGGATTGTTAGTAAGTGCGTTTAGTAAAAGATCTTGGAAGTTCGAATCTGGAACGTCTTTGTCGTACGTTCCAATTTCGAATTTCAGTATTAATTTAAAAAGTGCGCTTCGCAAACGAATCTCGAGTTCGAATCTAGAACGTCTTCGTCGTACGTTCCAATTTCAAATTCCAGTATTTAAAAAAAAAATAACTAACGAACAGTGAATAGTTGCACTCCGCTAGACCAAAACTGCTTTCAAGGACATAGTTTTAGATAAATTATTCTTAAAATATGTTATACATAGTGGCGTTATGGGGGAGGGGGGTACAAACATACTTAATACGTATAATATATTTTTTAAAGTATCAAAAACAATGCATGTAATTTTCTAATAATGTATGAAAAAAAGGGTTATCATTATTAAATATGCTAGAGGCAGATAGGCCTAAAAAAAAATTGATAAGGAAAATAAAAATGCGCAAATTACTTATTAAGAATATTATATACTTACTGTCTATAGTTTACGCAAGTAGTACACATTAAAAAAAAACACTTTAACGGTTTAAAACGCGATATATTAGTTAAAATTATTTGAAAATGATTTTTAACTTCGGCCCGACGTTTCGGATGCTTTGCAGCAGCCGTGGTCACGGGGAGACACTGCAAAGCATCCGAAACGTCGGGCCGAAGTTAAAAATCATTTTTAAATAAGTTTAACTAACATATCGCGTTTTAAACCGTTAAAGTGTTTTATTTAAAGAATATTATGTTAAAAATGGTTGGTCACGGTGCTCTTGTAGATTAGCATTTTTAGACTATGAAAAAAGTCAAGTCATATAATTGCAGTTAGGCTACACTTTCTCTAGAGGCTTCATATGTCCATACATAACTCTTTAATTATCTTATGTTTTTTGTTTGTTTCAGGCGAAACCACCGAATTACATTCCATGTTCCAGTAACTTTAACTTAACCAAAGATGACTCCGCAGCAGTACTGCCTGCGGTGGAAACACCACCACTCCAACGTCCAGAGCATGTTCTCGCAACTTCTGGAGAAAGGTATGGAACACTTATACACGTTTTCTACATGCAAAGGTTGCCTGGAACGAATCGCCTTAGGTGATAAGGCCGCCTTTGGACAAAATTTTTTATTTATATATATAAACTAGCTGAAAACTAGCTGTGTCAGCGACTTCGTCCGCGTAGAATAGTTAATTTGGATATCTAAATGTGTTTTTGTAAAAAAGCTGTTACCTACGTCGCGTCCCTTCCCGTCGTTCTTGTAAGTTAATCTTAATAGATAGACATATAGCAGACTTTTTATTTTGGTCATTTAAAGAGGCATTATCTGTTAGATATATATATTTTTTTTTTAACCGTTTTTGCAGCGTACGCCCAGGAAACCCAAAAGGACGAATAATTTTTCCAAATGTTTTTTTCACATTTCTCGCTGTATCTTTACACGGTGCGTTTTATAGTCTACAGCTTCCCCCCGATAAATGATCTAACCAAAATATAAATAATTTTTCAATTCGAACCCGTAGTTCCTGAGATTAGCGCCAACAAACATACAAACAAACAAACTCTTCAGCTTTTTATATAAGTATAGATAAGTGTCTATTCTGCTTCAGTATAAATATGTGTGTCCAATAAAGAGCTTTGTTATTATTATGGAAATAAAACCATTTTGACGGGAATCTATTTATTTATTTATTTATTTAAGAAAACAGGAAACAAACAGAAATATCACAGAGTCATATCATAAGGAATTAAATATATATATAGAGTACAGATATTCCCTTAAATAGTTTCACAGATAAAATTTGAGGTTTTACAATAACTTACACAACTAGACCATGAAAAACAATGATATGCATCAAAATTACAGTATTATAGTTACAATTAAAATTAGGAGCACTTAACATTAATTTTACACAAATTGACATTAAAAAAAAAAGAAAACTAGAAACAAGTTTTAAAATAAGGTAAGGTAATCGTTGGTGTAATCAACCGGACGTGTATTCGATACCCACCTTGTCCAATATGTCTAATACATGTATAATTTTTTCAATACTTTTAAATAAATCCCTTTTACGGCATTAGACGCGATCTATATTAGTAAAACTTATTTGAAAAAAGCAGATGTGACACGGCGAGACTGCTGCAAAGCATCCGAAACGTTGGGCCGTAGTTAGAATAATTTTCAAATCAGTTTAACTAGTATATATCGCGTTTTAAACCGTTAGTGTTTTAAATTGTGTACTACTCGAGTAGACTGCAGACAGTATTTCTCGAATACTCGTCGCACTGAGTGTGAAATATTGGATATTATATGGGAATATCGAAATTCCGTCCGGCTCACGAACTACGGTCCTCAGATGAGAAAGCCGTGAAGTTTATAGCATAACGATTTCAGCGTGTGCATGTTTGACTATCCAGTTTTTTTTTTTTTTAATAGAGCCACATTAAATCTTAACAAAACGTGCTATCGACTTCGGAGTTTCGGATTTCAAGTTTAATCGCGTTATGATCTCAGTCTGTAAATTTCTGGATATCCAGATCTAAAATAAGTCGATAGCGCATCGCGTTGAGATTTTCACAGCTGGCGTATTGGCCTACCATCGAAAAAACCCTATGCTTCTCTATCCTCAATGATAAAATACGTTGAGCTGAATGGAATTTCAGTTTTACCTTCAAAGATGTTTAAGACACAATAACTGATAAAAAATGTGTTAGACCGGTGGGAGTCGAACCCCCGACCCATTAACTTAGTCATACGTTATGTATTACCATTTCACCAGCGAGCCAGTCCAAGTTTTAAAATATTTCAATCAGTCTCGACCCACTTATCAGCTATTAAGTAATCTTAGCAGCCAAAAATACTTTCATGTCTAAAAATAGCCATCAAATGTTGACCTTTAAAAAACCGGTACAGGTCCAAGAAGCAGTGTGGTCGATAAAAATTCAATAGCTGAAAATAAATTTTTTGGATGCTTCGAAGGTTGGAACTATCTATTGATAGCGTTTATTATTGGTTTTATTCTTGTTTACATCTTGTTTACATTACACATTGAAATAAAACAGTTATTACCGGTTTAAAACGCGATATTTATTACTATTTTTAATTATAAGTAGTTTAAACGAGTAGTACATATTGAAATAAAACATTATTACCAGTTTTAATACGAGAAATATATTTTTCAAAGTTTAAACTAGTAGTACAGATTGCAATAAAACACGTCTAACCGTTTAAAACGTTAAATATATTAGTTCATTGTTTATCAACACCCGTTATTTCGGAAGGATCCGCTCACCCTCCATCTTCAGACCCGTCATGAGTTAGACTACTGCAAAGCATCCAAAACGTCGGGCCATAGTTAAAAATAAGTTAACTAAAATATATATATACATATATAGCTTTTAACCCGGTAAAACTGTTTTATTAAAATGTGGACTACTTGTTTAAACTACGTGTAGATAAAAATAAGTTATCTACATATCGCGTTTTAAACCGTTAAAGTGTAATGAAATCGTTCAGTGAAACGGAGGCACGAATGTTTACATACAAAACAATGAATTTTAACACGTAACGATATAAATTTCAAAAATTATTTTAATTTATTTTGAATGTAAACAGAATTTTATACGAAGGAAGCAATCAAATTGTATCTTGGAACTGATATTAAAGATAATAATCGATAGGATATTAGAATTATTATAACCTAAATTAAAAACTTGTTTTTGGATTGTATATCATCCACAGATGATACACTATATACAGTATATACATGATACATAGCTGAAGAGTTTGTTTGTTTGAACGCGCTAATCTCAGGAACTACGGGTTATAATTGAAAAATGCATGTGTTGGTCAGAGCTAGGAAGCTATAGGCTATAAAACATCACGCTGTGACTATTCGAAGATAGCGAAGGAAGAATTATGGGTTTCCGAGCCGTACGCTGCAAAAACGATACAAGATATGAAAATATGAATGAAAGAATGATTCGTCTTTAAAGGATCTAAAGAAAACGGCGCTATATATGTCTCTCTTTTAAGATTAACTTGCAAGAACGACGGGAAGGGACGCGACGGACGTCGTGGACAGCTTAAGTTTATAAAGATGAAGAGGTTTGCCAAAACGAATTTGGATGGCCAAAATAACGATTCGCGTGAACGAAGTCGCTGGCTCAGCTAGTTAAATTATAAGATAGATAAAAAAATGGTGAAAATAAAAACTATTTTAAATTAATTTAAATATAACTTTGAGTAATTAAATTACATGTTTATATTATACTTTCGAATCAAAATGATAAACTAACGTCTTCATAAGTAATTTACATAATGTTATACAATTAGTTAATGTTGAGTTAAATTTAATTTTGCGTAAATTATTATCATAAAATTTAAACCACTTTAGCGGCGGCTTAAATTTCAGATTTCACGGTTGAGATTCTCTTGTCATAAATTAAACAAAAAGGATGTAACGGTTGACAATACGATATTTTAAATAAAACATTTTTAACGGTTTCAAACGCGAATTACACAAGTATACGATTTTGTGCGAACGTTATAATAAAATATGGATAACATTTTATTTCCTCTTCATCTTACAGAATACGTCTCAATTCGCCATTTTTTATTTCTCTCTCCGTCCTTTTCACACCTATCTTTTCGCTCGTTCTTAAATTTCATTCTACGCATTCTAACGTTAAATCTATTGTTTATTTATTTTAACAACGACCCGACGTTTCGGATATCTTGTAACCAAGTTATTTATTTTGCGACATTTTTGATATTGTGGCTACTAACAGTCTGATGGGAAAAATAAAAGACTCAAGTCCCCGAAAACAGACCAAGACCACCCTATGTCCAAACGGGTCTAAGCATTTAAAAGTTGAATTAAATTGGATTTAAGTAATGTTTTGTAAATTTGGATATTGTAATTCCGTTTAGGTCACAAAAAAAAAGCCGTGAAGTTTAATCGCCTTTCGGATTCAGTCTGTGGATTTCCTAATATGCCAAAATAGAGCGACAATGCATCTGGCTTAGATGTTATATGGCTCTGGTGTATCATCCATCAAGTGTGTCTTTAAAAAACCTAGGTCATTTGATCTACGGGTCGGGATCCAGTTCGTTACGATCGAACGAATTATAAAAAAAAATATAGAACAATATTCACGATTTATACAAAGTCATGCAAATAAATGTGTGCTCTCTCTAAAATATGAAATTGCGTAAGATTTGCGGATAAGGTATAGATATCAAACTTTCATTTCCTCATCCAATACGTATTTGCTTAACTTTTGGATTACTTAACTTAGGTCTTTTGATGTTAGAAACCGATGTTTTTTGCTTTAGCATTTTTCGACTAAACACTGTCTGTAGTTTTCGCGAGTAGTACACATTTAAATAAAACACTTTAACCGTTTAAAACGCGATATATATTCGTTAAACTATTTTAATTACTCGACGTTTCGGATGCTCCCTGTGATCACGTCAGTACGTAGTTAAAATAATTTTCAAGTAAGTTTAACTAATATTGATTGCGTTTTAAACCGTTATGGTTTATTTAATATTGCTTTACTAGCTCTATGGTCAAGTAGCAGCAATGCGTATAAAATAATTTCTAGGTTTTAGTTATATTTTTTTAAGTAACTTATATCTTCCGCGTAGGTAGGTATACAATGTTAAGTCTTATATTTAGATCTGTACCAATCGTATTATCTGAAATTTTGTTTGTACGTGCTAATCTCAGAAACTACTGGTTTGAACGGCGAAATCCCTTTAGTCTTTGCTAGAGTATTTATCGAGGACGGCTTCAGGCTATAAAACATCGCGCCGCGATCAATAGGGGCGAAGAAGCAATGGAAGATTTCGTGAAAACAGGGAAAATTAACCAGTTCAAGATAGCCAGATTTTATGTATGAAAGAATGATTCCTCGGGCCGTAGTTATTTTTAAGTGTTATTTAAATCTATACTACTTAGTAATATTATAAATGCGTAAGTAACTGTCTGTCTGTCCGGCTTTAACTCCGATACTACTGAACTGTTTTAAATTAAATTTGGTCCACAGGTATTATTTAGAGTCTGAGAAAGGACTTAGGCTACTTTATAATACCAAATAAGAGTTGAAAAGGGAGATGAAAATTTGTATGGAAATTCGTGGTTTTTGAAGCTAGAATAATTAAATTTTCTTCTTAGGCTTTTTGGGGATAGGAGTGGGAGTGGGAGTGAGTGTAGGAATAAGAGTGGGAGTCAGAGTAGGAGTGATGTGTGGTGAGTGTTGCGGCAAAGTAGCACTTACAACATAGATTGGCTGCCTTAAATGCGCCCTTACATAAATTAATAAACAGCCTAAATAATTAAAAATTCTAGGCAAGTCACTATTGAATGCGAATGAAGTCGCGGGCACAGCTAGTAGGTAATAAAAGCTCGTCTGTTTGATACCTTCAAAGTCTAACATGTGTCTCAAATTTCATTATAATTTTTCTAAAACATAAGTTCATGTAGAAAATTTGGACATTTTGGTTGGTTTTAATATCAAAATTCTGTCCGGATTACGAACTATCGTTCAAAGAAGAATACTCCGTTAAGCGTTCAGTTTCCAAAGTCAAAATAGATCAGCAGTGCATTCATTCGATATTATGTGGCTGGCCCATTCCACCATTTATCATGCGAATGCCATGCCTGTCTCCTCCAATAAAAAACTAACTGTGCGTTCCGGTGTTGTAGATAATAGAGATTAAACGCTAAGTTATATACTGTCTGCAGTTTACGCGAGTAGTAGACACGTAAATAAAACGCTTTAACCGTTTAAAACGCGAAGTATATTAGTTAAACTTGTTAGTGTTTGAAATTTTTCTTAATTCTTATTGTATTTAGCTAATGTCAAATGCATGTAATAAATATATATTGTTGCCTAGTAACAAACATACGATTCGTTGTCACCCTGTGTCAATATAGATATTCATTTGGACCCAAATATTTCACAAACAAACTTGTATTTGGACTTTAATCTTAAAACAATGTAGCGTATTATCTAAAGACGCGGCTAAAATTAATAAATAATGTTCAATTTGAAATTAAACACGTCAATTTAATTTAAAGATCGAAAATAAATTGAAAAATTTTCGACTCGGGCAGGACTTGAACCGGCATCGTCAGCTTTCCGTGCTGTTGCTCTACCAATTGAGCTACCGAGTCCTACACCTGATCGTCGAATTTTTTCAACTTATTGATACATGCACCTCTCGCGCATTGTAATTTCAACCTTAACACTCAATTTACTTTAGTATCCACGCAAAGTGGATATCAAATAATATCTGAATTTCGTCCGGATGACGAACCACGAAGGTGATAAGGCCGTAAACGGTTTCAGAAAGATTATTTCCTAATATCCACAGCCAAAAAAAAGTCGGTAGCGCATCTTGTTCAGATGTTATACGGCTCGGGTATTTTGACGTCCATCAAGTGGGCTTCATGATTGTTCTCTTCTACACTAATATTATAAAGAGGAAAGATTTGTATTTTTATATTTCTTGTAATTTATAAAAGAAAAACTCTTTATAGTTTAAAATGCAAATCTGATGCTTTGCTACTGAAGAATGTTGCGTTTCAAACCGTTTAAAGTGTTCTATTCTAAGTGAATAAATTCAATTACATCGAGTTAGCGATTTAAGTAGTACAAAAGAGGACAGAGAAGCAAGGGATCACTTAAGGATTGGTGAAATACTAATATTTTAGCTTCGGATATTCGACTCTGTCCGTCGTCTGATTGTTTCTTATGAACTGTACTAGTTATAGTCTATATGTTTATTAAATATATATTCCTGTTTCTGGTATAAGAACTAAAATAATTTCTGGCTCGCACTTGGCAGTTCTTCTTATATTGATTGTTTCATTTCCAGAAAGATTTTGTGACGTCACTCTATACTGTTCGTCTAACTTCTCTACACAAACGCCAAATAAAGAGAGGGACACGAGTATGCGAGGGGTGTCACTCAAGGCGCACAGGTTAGTCCTTTACTATACATAGTATGTGTCAACGACATTCTTTAATTCAGCTATAATGTAAACTACCCACATTATTATAAATTAAAAATCAATGTATTTGACAAACACTGACGAGACATCTCAATAGATTTTAAATTTAGTTCTTTCGCTCTTGTTCAAAAACTTTTCTAATTTCTCTACCGGCATACTTTATATAGCCTAAAGCCTCTCTCGATAAATGGCTTGTCTAACATAAAAACGATTCAGTACTGAGCAGTACTTCCTGAGATTGGCGCATGTACGAAAAACGTTTTTAATATTAGTATAGATAAAATTACATACAGTGGTTAATAAAGAATATTGCATAGTATATAATTTTGATCTTATAATTCGCGTTTTGCTCGTCAAGGTTCACAGTACGCCTACAAAATTCAATGTTCCGCTTCATAGATTTTAGGAGTGCCGTTTATTTTGTGACAGTGTTGCCCAATACAATCGAACAGTAAACAATTTCTCTTTAAACGCACTAATATGACAACAATACGTTCAGTTATAATTGTTTTTCAGACTGTTCACTGACGCGAACATAGGTTTTTCACGTTTCGCCATCACGAGCAGACTGCATCATCAGGAGGTGTTGGCCTCCTCGATTGCTCAAAGAATTTCATTCTTCTCGCTCACGTGGCCCGTACAGCCCGAAAAACAATGATATGCTGAACGATGGCCGCGAAAGCCTTAAACAATTTATAAATCAGTTTTTTATCTAAATGTGTTCACGAGATAATTCTTCGAGCAATCGGGGAGTTAACATCTGACGATGCCTCCCGCTCGTGATGGCGAAACGCCGAGCCTCTTCTCGCTCACGTCGGCCGAACAGCCCGAGACTCAATGACAACACTGATTGTTTAAACGTGAAATATATTAACTTCGTTAGTCTGTGGATTTACGATTATGATTTTGCTGTCTGTGGATTTACGAGGTTATATTGCTGGGGTTTATCACCTACCATCAAGTGAATGCTTGTCTGTCCTCTATCATAAACAAAAGTGCGTTATCTATGGATTGTGGGACCTTTACAAAGTCAAAAGTTTATCTTTACGAAAACCAAGCCTAGCTTTGGTTGTGGACTAACAGCACCACATCATTAACGTAAAATATTCGAAACGCCTAACGTACCTACATTTAAAAATTTTATCGCCCTCGAAACCTCCATTATTTTAATTTAATTATTTACACACAATTAGAAAAAAACTAAAAGCATTGTTGGAATAATACGGTTTTTTATCGTATTTTGAAACTTTGGAACTATTATGGTAATTGGGTGTTAAGTTTTGCATATTTGTTTAATTTAAGCGTAAGAATGTTCTCGAACTAATTGAATTCAACTATGGCGATGGTATACCGGGGTAGACCAGTTACTACAGCCACAAACAGACAAAGCTTGGTGTTAATGCCAGTTCTTCTCGTTCTACGCCCTCCATTTGAGAACTGGTAGTAAATGTAAAATTGGATTCTTTAGTTTTGTGACCTGTACCTTGTAACCTAAATGAATAAATGATTTTGACTTTTTTAAATAAAACACTTTAACGGTTTAAAACGCGATAGTACCCAATGTAGCTGAGTGGTCTCCTTTTTGTAGGCGACTGTGTATTTTATTATTTTAAAATTATCCTTTAGTAAATTAATAATTTATTGTAAATATTTTTATATTATGTTTTGTTAAACGTATTTCTATGCTATTTTAACAAGCTGAGTCAGCGACTTCATACACGTAGAATAGTTATTTTGCTATCCATTTTTGTTTTTGCAAACCTCCTGTTCAACTCTATAAAAAGCTGTTACCCGCGACGTCGTTCTAGCAAGTTAATCTTACAAAATAGACATACTGTCGCGGACTTTTTTTTAGATAATTCAAAGAGGAATCATTCTTACATACATATTTTTCGAGTATCTTGAATCCTTTTCGCAGCGTACGCAATGGAAACTTTGATTGATGAAATTGATTTACCTGGTTCTCCACCCCCTCTTCAAATCCAAAAAATGATAATTTCATGAATTAACTATAGTACATAAAAAATACTTTTAGAAACATGCAAAAACTGTTTTATCTTAATTAAAATAAGTATGTCAATAAAATGTTTTTTACACATATATATTTGTCTTATTCATTTATATTAGCTTTTGTGCTGTTTATTTAAAACTATTATAGTTTATGTAAATTAGTCTTGAAAATATCTTAGTGTGGCCTTCACGCGGGCGTCAATTTATAGTAATATATAAAGCGGAAGAGTTTGTTCGTTCGAACGCGCTAATCTCTGGAACTACTGGTTCGAATGCTATAGGCTATAAAACATAGCGCTGTGACTAACAGGAGCGAAGAAACAGCGAGAAATGTGAACGAAATGGGGAAAATTATTCATCTCTCTGGGTTTCTGATGCGTAAACGCTGCGAAAACGGTTAAAGACACCCAAAAAATATGTATGAAAGAAATATTTCTCTTTAAATGATCTACAAAAACTCAGCGACATGTATATGTCTATCTTTTAAGATTAACTTGCAAGGACGACGGGACGCGAACGACGACGTGGGTGACAGCTTAAATTTATAGAGTTGAATCGGTTTGCAAAAACAAAAATTGATATCCATAATAATTATTCAACGCGTACGAAGTCGCGTGACTTCGCTAGTAATATATAAAATATAGAAAGTGATTCCTATATGGTAGCAGGCAAAATTTTAAAATTGTCGTTTCTCAAAACGACCGAATAACTTGCAAAGCGTTTTTAATTATTGTAAGTAAGAATTTGAAGAGATTAGCTTACTCGTATAATTTAAAACTTAGACCCACTACCATTGTCCCACTCAACAAACTTATGCTAAATACTGTCTATAGTTTACACGAGTAGTACACATTTAAATAAAACACTTTAACGGTTTAAAACGCGATATATTAGTTAAGCTTATTTGAAAATGATTTTTAACTTCGGCCCGACGTTCCCCGTGTACGACGTTTACAGTCTCCCCGTGACCACGGCTGCTGCAAAACGGTCGACCGAAGTTAAAAATCATTTTCAAATATGTAACTAATATATCGCGTTTTAAACCGTTAAAGTGTTTTATTTAAACTTATGCTATCCATATCGTGAGTTCTGTGTCATTATTTTGCAATACAATTTAATTTCATAATATGCGAAACACGATAATTCATAAATCTATTAAGAATAAAAAAAATTACGACACGAGCAGGATTCCGTGCTGCTGCTCTAACTAATGGTAGCTCAATTTGTTCAATATAAATAGTTATTAATTTATATAATGCCATCCACCATTGTACATGGAAATTTAAAGTTTTCAAACATACAATAATTTATCTTTATTATCTTCCAGGGTGGTCCTGGCAGCTTGTTCAGAACTCCTGGCGACGCTGCTAGGCGCTCATGAGGCGCAAGGAGAACCAGTTTTGGTGATCGATGGCGCGGAGCCCGTTCACGTCCGAGCTCTACTGGACTACATGTATACGGGGGAAATGAATGTTCACCATGTGAGTAGACGGGATTTACTTCTTCATTATTAAAGTACCAGGACTAAATAACTTGCTGAAAAGTTCGCGCGAGTCGTAAGCCCACGCGCCTAGCACCTGCAACAAATATTGCCGATTTAAATAAAACACTTTAACGGTTTTAAACGCGACATATTAGGTAAACTTATTTGAAAATGATTTTTAACTTCGGCCCGGCGTTTCGGAGCTTTGCAGCAGCCGTGGTCACGGAGACTGTAGGAGTACTGCAAACGTTATTTTGTTACTACTCGCGTAAACTATAGACAGTATTTAAATATGGCGGATTTCAAACCATAGAGACCTAATAATTGCCTTTTAGAGTGAAGTTGATATCCTCCGCTAAGCATGGGCGAATGGGTGAAATAGTCAGCAGACAATATGGGCAAACTACCCAGCCCTTTATCAGTGTTCCCAATAGCAAAAATAATAAGAAATCGGTATCCACTGCGTTCCGTGCTGTTTCGCTAACTTATTAAGAGCTATCGTGTCGTTAAAGAAACGGCAAGTAACGCTATAGATGCCGGTTCCAGTATTGCCCGTGTCGTAAAATGTATTCAATCTAAAATCGCCATCATATAACTCTGGATCCCAATAAACGGCATGCCGGCAAACGCGAAGGCACCGTTAGTCAATTCTGTAAGGACCCGGCCAGATTCGCCAAATATCAACTTCGACGGAACAGATGGCGCTAGCGTACCAATTTTTTCTTTGACGTCAGAGACATCCTCCATCTTTAGTCTCCCCGTGACCACGGCTGCTGCAAAGCATCCGAAACGTCGGGCCGAAGTGAAAAATCATTTTCAACTAAGTTTAACTAATATATCGCGTTTTAAACCGTTAAAGTGTTTTATTTAAATAATCCCATCATGTTCAACATGTGAAAAATATTAAAGATGTCAAGTGTATAGTTACTGTCGTGAAAAAATTTTTGACTGTGACTGTGTTTTCAGTCGCAGCTAGCTGGCTTACTGAAAACGGCTGAAGAGCTCCGGATAAAAGGACTTACAGATATACGGTGGAGCAATAAGGATGAACCGCCCGATTCAACATCTGGTACTCATCTTTTTCTATATTTGTAGGGCAAAGAAGCTTTTAACATCTATACGAATATTATAAAGCCGAAGCGTTTGTTTGAACGCTCTAATCTCAAGAACTGCTAGTTCGAATTGTAAAATTAGTTTGTGTTGATTAGGGGTCGTCCGTTAATCACGTGAGGCTTGAAGGGGGGGGGGTTTAAAAAATCACAAAAATAACACAAGGGGGGGGGGGGGGTTTAGTAAGATATCGCGTATATTTATTTTTTCGTCAAACGCGCGATTTTTAAACAAATGGTGTAGACATTTTTATTATGGTCTTTAATTTCAGAATGAAATAAGATTATCGTCTATACCAGTATTTAAAAGAATATTCATAAAATTTTAAGATTCTTTGTAGGTACTAAAAATACACGTGATGTTTAGAAGGGGGAGGGGGGTTGTCTTAAACCTCACTACGTCTCACCAATGGGGAGGGGGGTTAAAAAAATTTAAAAAAAAAGATCACGTGAATAATGGACAACCCCTTGGACAATTTATCGAGGAAGTCTAAAAATTGCTGCGACCAATAGGAGGAACAAAGAATAAAAAAATGAGGAGAAGCAAAGAAATACGTAGAAAGGATCTCTCTTTGAATGATCTTAAAAAAATGTCCGCGACACTATAAGTTTTTAGGACGCAGACGACGTCGTAGGTGACAGCTATATATGAAGCCGTGGAGGTTGTTTGCAAAAATATAAAAAAACACTCTATGCGTCGCTGACATAGTTAACTTTAAAGCCGTTCAAAGTGTTTCATTTAACTCTATTAATACAGCCATTATAAACCACAGGTGCAGTGACAACGACGCAGAAGAACTCGCAAACCGAGCCAAAGCCGGAATCCATTTTGCCGGACATCAACGTTCCTGATAAGAGTGCACCCGACAAGAACTCGAACGACGTCAGAAATTCCATCTCAAATGACGTCAGACACGATTTAGGGAAATCCCCGGTTCGGACGAAGAACGACATACACAAGGAGGCTGTTGATTCGGAGATGAAGAACGAGCATGACGTCGTCGATGTGGGGAAGGAGAAATTCACGTTGAACGGTGAGTTTTAAGAGAGAAGAGGACTTGATGGTAGGTGAAATATCAGCCGTATAACATCTAAACAAGATGCGCTGTCGGCCTATTTCGGCTTTGATAATCGCGATTAATCTTCACGGTGTTTTCATCTGTGGTGGAGTGATGGAGTTTCGTTATTCCAACCATCCGATTTCAGATTTCCAGACAAGTCAAGCATCTAGCATAAAACGCTTTAAAGGTTTAAAAGGGGGTATAATAGGTTAATTTTTTTTGGAATGTTTTTTTTCTTCTGTCCGGCTTTTTGTGTTTTTTGCTGGGGGGGGGGGGGGGGGGGGGGGTATTGTCGTTGGGGGGGGGGGGGGGGGGGGGGGTGTTAAATTTTTTTTTTTTTTTTTTTTTTTTTTTTTTTTTTTTTTTTTTTTTTTTTTTTTTTTTTTTTTTTTTTTTTTTTTTTTTTTTTTTTTTTTTTTTTTTTTTTTTTTTTCTATATTTACGCTTTCGGACTCGGTGGGGATCGACCCACGACCCGTTGGTAGCATAAATTGCTACTATTAGGGGGGCGAAACCTTTTTGGGGGGGTAAAGTTTTGTAACCCTTGGGGGGGGGCGGCTCGGGGGGGGGGGGGTTTTTTTTTTTTTTTTTTTATTTTTTTTTTTTTTAAAAATTTTTTTTTTTTTTACCCGATTTTAGTTAAATGATAACGCAAGTGATGGTAATCGCGATGTTACTTTGATACCAGCAGCCGTACATATGGTGGTTCGTAATGTCGGTGCGAGGGATCATCCGAATTTTAAAATGTTAACGCGAGTGTTTGTTTTGCGTTTCGTTTCCTCACCCCTAACAACGCCCGCTCGCGGGTTTTCACGACGCAGTTGGTAGCATACAATATGGTACGTTACGTTAGTTTAAATTTATATTTCGTGAAGAAATATCGACATTTTTTAAATGATAACGCAAGTGATGGTAGTACGTTACGTAACCCGTAACGACACCAGTCTCGTAGGCTGGCAGTATTAGCAATATTATTCGTTTAAATTTATATTTCGTGAAGAAATATCCGAATTTTTTAAATGATAACGCAAGTGATGGTAATGCGTTACGTTACGTAACCCGTAACAACGCCAGTCTCGCAGGCAGGCACTATGTCATACAATATGGTGTTTGTTTTAATTTTTTTTTCGTGGAGAAATTTTTCCTTTTTAAATGATAACCAAGGATGGTAATGCGTTACGTTACGTAACCCGTAACGACGCCAGTTCGCAGGCAGGCACTATGTCATACAATATGGTGTTAGTTTAAATTTATATTTCGTGAAGAAATATCCGAATTTTTTAAATAATACCCAAAGTGTTTTTTTTTCTTTTTTTTACTAACCCTAACGATACCAGTCTCGCAGGCAACTATGTCATACAATATGGTATTCGTTTAAATTTATATTTCGTGAAGAAATATCCGAATTTTTTAAATGATAACGCAAGTGATGGTAATGCGTTACGTTACGTAACCCGTACCGCCATTCCAGCAGCACTATGTCATACAATATGGTGTTAGTTTAAATTTATATTTCGTGAAGAAATATCCGAATTTTTAAAATAAAAAAAAAAGTGTTGTTTTTCGCAAGTTTGGTAATGCGTTACGTTACCCGTAACCCGCCAACGACGCCAGTTCTCGCAGGCAGGCACTATGTCATACAATATGGTGTTAGTTTAAATTTATATTTCGTAAATATCGAATTTTTTAAATGATAACGCAAGTGAGGTAATGCGTTACGTTACGTAACCCGTAACGACGCAGTTTCGCACAGGCACTATTCATACAATATGGTGTTAGTTTAAATTTATATTTCGTGAAGAAATATCCGAATTTTTAATAATAACACCAGTGGTGGTTATGCGTTTCCTTTCCTAACCCCCCACCCCCCCCCCTTCCCCGGGGGGCCCCATTTTTTTTTTTTTTTTTTTTTTTTTTTTTTTTTTTTTTGTTTAAATTTTATTTCGTGAAGAAATATCCGAATCCATTTTTAAATGATAACGCAAGTGATGGTAATGCGATACGTTACGTAACCCGTAACGATACCAGTCTCGTAGGCTGGCACTATGTCATACAATATGGTATTCGTTTACATTTATATTTCGTGAAGAATCCGAATTTTTAAATGATAACGCAAGTGATGGTAATGCGTTACGTTACTAACCCGTAACAACGCCAGTCTCGCAGGCAGGCACTATGTCATTACAATATGGTGTTAGTTTAATTTATATTTCGTGAAGAATATCCGAATTTTTTAATGATAACGCAGTGATGGTAATGCGTTACGTTACGTAACCCGTAACGACGCCAGTTTCCAGGCAGGCACTATGTATACAATATGGTGTTATTTAAATTTATATTTCGTGAAGAAATATCCGAATTTTTTAAATGATAACGCAAGTGATGGTAATGCGTTACGTTACGTAACCCGTAACGACCCAGTTTCCAGGCGGCACTATGTCATACAATATGGTGTTAGTTTAAATTTATATTTCTGAAGAAATATCCGAATTTAAATGATAAGCAAGTGATGGTAATGCGTTACGTTACGTAACCCGTAACGGCCAGTTTCGCAGGCAGGCATATGTCATACAATATGGTGTTAGTTTAAATTTATATTTCGTGAAGAAATATCCGAATATAACCAAGTGGTGAATTTTTTAAATGATAACGCAAGTGATGGTAATTCGTTACGTTACGTAACCCGTAACGACGCCAGTCTCGCAGGCAGGCACTATGTCATACAATATGGTATTCGTTTAAATTTATATTTCGTGAAGAAATATCCGAATTTTTTAAATGATAACGCAAGTGATGGTAATGCGTTACGTTACGTAACCCGTAACAACGCCAGTCTCGCAGGCAGGCACTATGTCATACAATATGGTGTTAGTTTAAATTTATATTTCGTGAAGGAAAGATACAATGTTGGTCAATTTTTAACTATTTTTTTGTTGCTTTTTTCAAGGAGGCCCGCCACCATTAATAAAATTGCCAGTGAAGGATAAAAGTAGCGCGCTACTGAAGAGGGATATTTCCGATACGTGAGTAGAATTTATTAAGTACAACACATCACAAGGTCTCGGATTCGATATCCGATTCCAATTTTCTCAAGAAAATTACTATCAACAGAAGTTTGAAAGAAGTCCATTTTTTGCATGGCGTTTGCTTGATGGAATGTGACCTCAGTCATTAACATCGAAGATGCGGTGTTGGCCTATTTTGGCCTTGGATATTCGGATATCCACAGACTGAAACCGAATTTATCTTCCTCTATTTCCTTATAAGGCACTGGGCGAACATATTTATGTGGCCGTTTCACTGATCTACTCTTTTACACAACAGTCTATTGTTTCGTCGAGTCGAACCCAGGGCATAACATGACAGTCGAAAACAGACTCCAGAGAGCTTCAAACTTACCTGGGCACATATTTTCTCTCGAAAAGGGGAATGTTTGTGACACAGAAATGTGTTTGCTCCATGACTAGGGGGGGGGTTGTTGTTACTTAAAAGTATTTGGGTTTAGTTGGACCAATGCCCACTTATTTAATAATCATGTATGTTAAAAATCTATATTTTTTTTCTCATATTAGATTTTTCTTTATTTTGTTGTTTGTTTTTTTGTTATTAGTCAAAGCGAAAGCCAGAGTCCGAAGCGACAAAGACTGACGAGTGGAACAGAACACACAGACGATGAACTATCCTCACAAACAGTCAAATCGTAAGTATTTCGCCGTCTGTAGTTTACGCGAGTAGTACAGTACGTATAAAACGGTTTAAAACGCGGTATATATTAGTTAAACTTATATTGAAGTTATTTTAACTACGGCCCGACGTTTAAGATGTTTTGCAGTAGTCGTGACCACGCAGTTTATATATATCATGTTTTAAACCGTTAGTGTTTTATTTAAACGTAAGTATTTTATTGATTATTGAAATTTTAATTAGGGCTAACACTGTACTGTCGTTAGTTTACGCGAGTAGCACCCATTCAGATAAAACACTTTTAACGGATTAAAACTCGAAATGAAAACCTAAACCTATTAATAAATTATTTTAACTACTACAACGAAATAATTTGAACCTAAGATAATTTCATTTCAAACTGCTTCAAGCGTTGTTTGAAACATGTTCTACTCATAAAAACAATAGAAAATGCTTAGAAATAAATTCTCTTTAAATATTACCCTTTTTAACGGTTGAAAACATAGCATATAAGTATATTTACTCTTAAAGACGACCTGAATTCCTGTCGTCTCTCCACCAACAACGATGCTGTAAAGCATCCTAAACGTCGCGTCGTTAGAAATTAATGACCAAATGTATAAACTATGTTTAAACAATGTGTTTAATAGTAGTATTTAATAATTCATAGATAATAATTTCAATTTACAGGGAAAAAGATCAAGAGTGGAGACATGGAAACTTGGTAAGTTTTGTATTGACATTCTTAGCTTATGCTTAAAAATCCCCTTTAAATCAGTTATTTTTCGTAACATTTGTATGCTAATCTTATAATCTATATCAAGATAATTTTTAGACCAGATTCAAAATCAAAGCTTTAATTAAAGCAGCCGTCGTCACGGGGTGACTGCTGCATAGCATCCGAAACGTCTCGCCGTGGCTAAAATAATTTCTATTAATATGTATCGTGTTTTAAACGGTTAAAGTGTTGTATTTAAATTAAAAACTCTTGTTTATAGAACATCTCAGTGGAAAGGATAGTTGGCTGGGGGGCTGGTGAAGCGGAAATCGGAGAATGGTCCCGCGATGCGTCTGATGACGAATGGGCTGACGCTCCAGCGGATATCGGGTCCTTTCTGCACACCAAGCTTCGCGTAGATGGTGATAACAGTGCAGGTGATGATTTATTATAGTTTCTTTTGACTTCTGGGACAATGGTGACAGTGTAGTCGTCGAGACGGGTCTAATCCCATCAGGTCTGACTTGCTTCTAATCAATTTACAATGTTTTTGGAAATATGTTGGACTTCGTTTGGAAATCTGGATGGTAGGTAAATGAAATTCCGATAGGGGCATCGAACATTGTCCAATGGCAGCAATAATGGATCGTCAGTTAAACTTTCTTACTAATTCTAATATAATAATGGTTGTAGTAACTTTACGCTTATAACGGCTCTTTCATATATATGTTGAGGTAACTTCAAAAAATATAGCGACGCAGCCCTTTCAACCTTCTAAGTACTAATTATAAAGTCTTATTTACTTCTAAGTACTAATTATGTTTACAGATGAAGAATCCGATGATAGTGCGACAGCGATGCCAGAAGCGCTTGCGCATGCCTCGTCATCCTCGTCGACTACCAGTACTTCGCATGTAGACATGCCGAAATGTAAGAACATGTATAAAGAATTAACTATTTTCAACATTTTAACTCTCAGTATTTCGCCCTACAATTTGGTCAATAATTTAATTTTTTGGTCCTTCGAGCCAGATACGAGCAAAACACTTATACATTTTAATTAACGTTTGGATAAAAACATGGTTCTTAAATAATTAACGGGAATTGACATATATTTTAATGAAAATCGACAGCTTCCAAAAGTAGCGGCAACTGCGTGGACCCTCGCTTCAGCGATGTTGTCAAATTAAACGACTACCTGCGACATGGGAGAAGACCGCAGTTTTGGGAAGAAAACTATGTAAAAAGGGTGAGTTATAAAAACATGACACTACCGATGATGTTATTTTAACGTAAAAAAATGCGATTCAGCATTAGAAAAGTCTATGAAAACATTAGAGGTCCTGGGTTCGAATTAGGGGGAAACAATAGATTGTTTCATAGAGGTCTTCTCAACAACGTGCCTTTATATAAAACCATTCAGTGATACGGCCACAGAAATATGTTCGCCCAATGCCCCACGAGGGGAAACTGGATTTCACTTTATACGGTTCGTATTCTAACCGGTCAGAAGCTTTTCAATAATTAATGGTACATAAAGTTTCGGTTAACAAACGGGAATCGAACGGAAATCGGGTGCTAAACCACCATATTTGTGTAGCTCATGAAGTGAAATTTTATATAACTCCTTACTAATATAATAAAGCGAAAAGTTTGAATACTATTATAATAGCAGCGAAGAAATGTCTTCGCTCCTATTATATTATATCTATTATATTCCCACTTTTCCCACTGTTGTGGAAAATGTGGAAAAATTGGGGAAATGTACATCTTTGACATCCCGTTGTATGTGCTGCAAAAACGATTCGAGATATAAAAATATAATTCTTTTAAATTCACTTTAACGGTTAAATTTTTTTGACAATTATTTTTAACTACGGCCCGACGTTTCACTAAAATATATCGCGTTCAAAACCGTTAAAGTGTTTTATTTAAATGTGTACTACTCTCGTAACTACCGACAAAATAATTCTTCTTTAATTAATCTAAAAAAATCTATCTCGTCTATCCTTTAAGATTAACTCACAAGAACCTTTTTTATGGTAATCAAAATCTTTGTCAAAATACTTCATGTTATGTAAAAAAAAATTATCTGTGGGACACGGTAGCCCAATTGGCTCTACCAGAACTATGTTCGTGGGTTCGAGTCCGGCACATATCACGAATATAATCTAAAACTTTTTAAACTTTCTTCCCAGGTAATGGACGCGGTGCGTCTCAAAGAGTTGGAGATGAAGCAGGCAGCGGAAATATTAGGTGTGAGCTACGGCACCCTGTACGGGAGGTACCGGGACGTGTATGGATGTATTAACAGGCCTTATAGGTAAGGACTGTTATATACTTAAAGAGAATATATTTAATGATTTGGGTACATAGTAGTAGTGTGTATTTAGTTAAGTATCTGTATTTTACGCGCAATAAATAAAACCATTTTAACCGTTTCAAACGCGAAATACATTAGTTAAAAAATTGTAAATTAGGTTCAATGTATTTGTTAGCTTAAGATCATTCATATGAAATTACAGAGTTTAACGTTTGAAAACTTTAATATTTTTCACACGGTGTCATTGTATAAAATAAAAATCTATTTAAATTAACAATAAAAAAGACTTGTTACTTTAGATCAATACAATATAAATTTTGTCGGGTCCGTTGGTGGTAGCAAAGTATGGGTAATAAGCAATGGGTCGTTTCGTGGGTTCATCCCCACCGGGTCCAATATTTTTCGAATCAATTTATAATTTCTCTAAAACGTGTCGTCCGTCTGGAAATCTGGATATCAAATGGGTGGTAGGCATATGGAAATTCGGTTCGGGTCCACCGTTGATACTTCACACCGACGAACGAGCACGAATCGGGTCTCTGTTTCAGTCTATATATTTCCGAATATCCAAAGCTTAAATCCAACCGCGCATCTTGATTAGATTGCATGTCCATCAATGTCTAGCGGCTAAGGCCCGTATAGTACTTTTCTCAAATAACGCGCGGAAATTAAAACTAAGTGGTACTATTCAGAACTTTAAAACCAATGACGAAATTGACGAACAACTATTAACGACAGTTTTTTACGCGCCAAAAGTATTGTTTAGTAAACAGCTTTATACGTGCAAGCCAGTTCGAAATTTAAATAAAACCTTTGATAAGTTACCTCTTTGGTCGCCATGTTGCGGAGAAGATCGTTCCATTTTTAAATTTAATAGCCGTTAAACATGACAGATATAGATTTTCAAACAACGGTTGCCGGCTCGACTAATACAGCAAGTTTGATTTATCTCGAAGAAGGTTAAATACTGTCTATAGTTTACGCGAGTAGTACATATTTAAATTAAACACTTTAACGGTTTAAAACGCGATATATTAGTTAAACTCATTTGAAAATGGTTTTTAACTTCGGCCCGACATTGCGGATGCTTTGCAGCCGCCGTGGTCACGGGGACACGCCGGGCCGAAGTCAAAAATCGAAAAAGGTTGCCAAAGTAATCATGTTGAAAAGACATTCGCTACACGTGGTGCTGTCTTGTAATCAGAAAATGTTTTTTTCTGGTTCCAGCTTACCAACAGAGCTTGCCAGGCGAAATCGTAGAAGCCGAAACTCCCCTCCCGAGTGAGTTACTATATTTGTCTAATGTAGGATGACGTGTCGAACTATTATTGTCCCACTTTTTAGGCAGAGGCCAGATACGCATGGGGGTCACTTGATGGAAGGTAAAATCCCCAGACATATCCAAACGAGATACGCTATAGACCTTTTTTGGTGGACATTCATAAAACCAGAAACTGTAACCGAATCGCGATCAAACTATACGTATAGGCAGAATTTAGATATTCCTATCATCCATTTAGTACTTAGATTTCCAGATGTAGTCCGACATGTTTCAGAAAAAACATACATTGATTAGAATTTAGACACGGTGGGGATCGAACACTGTATTTTAGCCATACTTTACTACCACTACAAGAACAATATTAGGTAAATAATACATAGACGAATAGAAAAATAAATAAATTACACAATAATTTCTTAAAATATATTAATAAAAATTATAAGTAAAAAAGAAAACATTTAACTAACTACAAATAGATTTTCCTATACTTATTTATTATTATACTCTACTTATCTGACTGTCAAACTATCAACACAATCAGGGGGGGGTGTTTCATATTATGTAAGTATAATAGCGTTTTCGTGTGTCTGAAAAAAAATATTGCTTAATGAAATAATAAAAATTTGAAAAGGACCTATATTTTTCAGCGTAAAGCGTAAGAAATCGTTAAAGAAAAATTTCATCACATTAATATTGTCTTGTCTGTAGTTTACGATGTTAAAAATGCGAGAAGTATTAGACAAGTTTACAATTATTATCTATGACGTAACGAGTGCTTTGCAATGGTCGTAGTCACGAGGAGACTAAAAATAGAGGGGGTAACCGTAATATCAAAGTAAAAACGCTTCGCTAGCGCCATCTGTTTGACGAAGCTGGCCGGGTGCGAATATCGTATATATCGCGTTTTAAACCCTTCAAAGTGTTTTATTTAAATGTGTAGTGCTCGCGTAAAGTACAGGCCGTATTTGTACTATTCGTTGACAAATGTCGTAAAGGTTGTTACATGACTTGTGAATTATAATCATTCAAATTTAAACAAAACACTTTAACGGTGTCTTCGCATTTGCCGGTATGTTGTTTATTGGGATTCAGAGTTCATACCGGTAAACGCGAAGACACCGTTAGTTAATTCTGTAAGGACCCGGCCAGTTTCGCCAAATACCAACTTAGACGGAGCAGATGGTGCTAGTGTAGCAATTTTTTACTTTGACGTCAGAGACATCCTCCATCTTTAGTCTCCCCGTGACCACGTCCGCTGCAAAGCATCCGAATCGTCGGGCCGAAGCTAAAATCATTTTTAAATAAGTTTAACTAATATATCGCGTTTTAAACCGTTAAGGTGTTTTATTTAAATGTGTACTACTCGCGTAAACTATAGACAGTATGATTCAAATTGTCATATAAATTTCAGGACCGCGCGTGACTTCTGGCAGGCGAAGGGACCATCGGAAATTCTAGATCGAGTTCAGCGAGGTGAGATAGGCCTGGAAGCAGCTGCACTGGCGTTGGGAGTCAATCCGTCCAAGTTGGCTGCCTATGTTGCAGATGGGAGCCCCATATTAGACGAAAAAAGTTAGTATCAAAGCCAAAATCGGCAGTGAATCTTGTTTATTGTGTGTTTTTTCTAACTTGGCAAAAGACCACAACAAATATGGACGATTTGAAACCATAGAGAACTAGTGAAGATCTTTTATAGAATGAAGTTGTTGATACAGGTATAAAGAAATATCTTAATATGCAAAATCATTTGTATGACCTTTTTTATTTTTATGTGGTTATTATGTAACTCTTCTCAGCGATAACGCATGACTAGGACTACCTTCTATTATCGTTGACTTTGTATACATTTCATCTTTACGTAAATGGCACAATAAAGAAATTTGAATCTGTCCTTTTACGTAAATTCGTTTTTAGGATAATTATTAATTTTAGCATTAAATTGTGGTTTTTACTAAGTGAATTTGACATAGTTTATTAGTTTAATATATAATTTAGTATCTCAAAGTGTTTTTAGTGTGAAATTGAGAGGAAATCACGACTTCTTGCAAATTGTGTGTTTGTTTACCAAAAATTCCAAGTTAGAAAAAATACACTATAGATGTTATATGGCCGGTGTGTTTTGCCTACCATCAAGTAATCTCAATGCTTATCTGCCCTCCTCTATCATGGAAAAAAGTATGTGTAAACTTTGTTTCCCTAACGTCAGACATAGGACAGACACACTTCTGTGTCTGTCACTGTTAATAATAATAATCAGTTTATTAACCGAAAAAAGTAACTAAGATGAGTAATAAAAAAACTCACAACTAAACCAGTAAAGTAAGATAACAAGTAGTACCAAGAATGTAAATATGGTAAAATGCATAGGGAGGAGTAGATACAGGGATATGTCTGCCCCATGTCCCACTTATGTAAAACGGGATTTTAAACATAATAACTGACAGTAGTTTTTATTTGTTTTTTTTTGTCATTTTGTTTCTCGTCACTGTACTAATAAACTATGTATGTAAAAAAAAATATCATGTGCAGGTCCAATGCCTCTCATCTTGCCTTCATATATGCCGGAACCATCTCCGAAGAAGAGGGACGTTGAGAGTGGTAAGCGAGATTTAAATAGATTAAATTGTCTGCAGTTTACGCGAGCAGTACACATTTAAACAAAACACTTGTGACGTTTTAATTTATCGTAACTATGGCCCGACGTTTCGAATCCAGGGAAACAGTATTTTTTTTGATCGGGAGGGCACAGAAGTCTGATCAACTACTTGAGTGTAAAACAACGGACACAGAAATGTGTTCCTACAGGGGGAAATAGGGTTTCACTTCACAGCCCGACATTTTGAATGCTTTTCAGCAGTAGTCGCGGGGGGGGGGTATCCAAATGTCGGGTGGAAGTTAAAATTAATTTAGTTAAATTTATTATTTAGATGTTCAGTACAGGCCAACCACATACATTTGTATTTCTTTATGTTACAGGAACCGAACCTGAAGCGGTACTCGATCAGAATCAGAAAAACAGACCACGATCATACTTAAAGAAGGAAACAAATAAGGTACTAAAAAGATTTAGGATTATCTGAAAAGTTTTTGTTCAAAAACATTGATATTTTTCACATGTTTCTCCACATGGTGACACTCAGACAAATTTTTATTATTGGTATTAATGTCCGAATTTAATATTTAAATGTAATCAATCCCTAGACATACATAAGACTGAGCGCACTCTTAGATATAAAAAATGTAAATTTTGCTCGTACATATATGATGTGAAAAATATTATTTAATTTACACATGTTATTTTTTACAGTTAATGCATATACAAAGTCAGATTTTTGAATTTAAAGTTTTGAATGTTAGAAGGATTTGTATACGAATATTTTCAAAGATTATAAATCTCATTTTTTATATTTAGGCAAGAAAAGTAACTACCAACATGGAGGAAGACTTGTCTTTGATGAATTCGAGTTTTGATAACCAATTCACTTCGCCCCAAGCTACACAAAGTAAGTTATATAATTTTATTTCACACAGAAAGCTTTCTACTAATTAGGTACAGTGTCGCCATCTGGGACCAAAAAATTAACAAGTTTATTAATCTCAATACAATTTGTAATTCTATTAAATACTGTCTATAGTGTACGCGAGTAGTACACATTTAAATAAAACACTAACGGTTTAAAACGCGATATATTAGTTAAACTGATTTGCAGCAGCCGAAACGTCGGGCCGAAGTTAAAAATCATTTTCAAATCAGTTTAACTAATATATCGCGTTTTAAACCGTTAAAGTGTTTTATTTAATTGTAATTCTATTATTAAGGGAGAGACAATAATATATATTTTATGTTTGTTAAATTAACATTAAACCTTTTTCATATATGAGAAAAGGTATACCTAAGTATCAATATATCATTAAGTGAAAGAGTAAGGCAATACATACCTGTAATTTCAACCTTAACACTTTTAAGTTGAGGTTTAATTTCCTATGTCCGCTTAAATCCAAGGTAACTCACCATTAGGGATTAAAAGTAAAGATTAAATATTGTGCGTTTCAAACCGTTAAATGTCCCTTGTTTCTTACAAAATTGTGACATACCTTTATAAAGTTTTATATTTTTTGCACTATAAAAATTTAAAATCGATTAAAAATTGCGCCAGAGTTGCATTAAATAGGTAGAACATGGCAGCTCAATTGAATAGGACAACGGCACGGAACACTGTGGATGCCGATGCAAGTCCTACCCTCGTCTTAATTTATTTCAATTTATATTTGATTATTAATTCCTGAAATCACCTTTAATCTTTTAACATTCCATTTTAGGCAGCGCCTGGCCGTCAATCCGTGTAGCCAGTATAGAATCACTTCGCGGTGGTGATAATACACCATCACCATCGCAACTAATGAAAACCCGACCGGACCTGACAATCATAGCCGCGAAACGCGATAAGGACGAGACGTGATAATATTCTGCACTATTTATTGTCTGTGGTGACTTCCTCTTTAGTCTGTGTCTATCTAAATTCAAGATGGCGTTCTAAATAGATCTATAAAAACTCTAACTACCCGCCATCTTGTTTGCGGGCGATACATTGTGTTAGGGTTATGTGCAATACGTGTATGTACATATAATTATATACAATTAAATAGATCCAAATTATTGCAACGGTGGATTGTCCGCTAGAAATACACGATAGTTTGGTATTTATATTAAAAAGCCTTCATACATTTTTGGTTCAAATTTATTTTTTTCATGTTTCTTATTTTAGAATTTTCTTTCTATACATCGCGTACTAAATGTATTATAAACGTAATTTAAAAGTATCGTGTAAATAACACATGCCCTATAAAATAATTTTTATTTATCTGGGTACATATGTATCCTGTTTTCTAATTAAATTCTTTACTGAGAAGTGTAGGTAGTTGGACGTTAATGAATTAATTATTTTTTTTTATAAAGATCAGTAATCAAAAGTTAAAAATATGTAATCGACGAATTTCTTTTGAATCTACTTTTGTATTATTATTGTTTTATTTAAGTTAATATAAGACTACTAACATTTGACATAAAATTGTAAATAACTTGACCAATATCGTCTATTTAATGTTTTGTAAAAGTATCTATGTAGTTATATAGAAAATCTATTTAAAGACTAAATGCGAAATGGCTAGTTTTGTCTCGCTTTAATCAAAGAACATAGAGCAAGATAGCGATAGGAGATCTGTGACAAACTTTATGGTATAATTTTACAATTATATGTTCTTATGACATCACATACAAACATGGGAAATATGAAACAAGCAATTGGGACGCGCATTTAACTATTTTGTGTTTAGATATTTAAAATCTACCCTTTGCTATTACGAGCCGATCAAACTTGTTAAAAATTTCAAACCTCCCCACCCCCACCCCCTTTCAGTGTGCGTCTGGGCTTATTTCCATTCTATAATAAGAATTCATAAAGTGTTTTTAGACTGCGCTTGTAAAATTGTACCATGATCATGAGATCCGACAAAGAAATCTAGAGAAAAGTTTCACGACTGCGTTATATGTAAGTAGATTTTGCAAATATCTAAAAAACAGTATATTTTAGTATAGACACTAAATGGAAAATTTAAAACTTATTTATAAAGATATATCTGATAGAATAAGTTATCGTAACTGTCAAAATACATGAAAACCGTCACTTAGATGTAATCTAGATAAGTTATTGTAACTTCACTGTTCCTGAAGATATAACAATCTCTTAATTTAATACTAAAGGTCTTAAGAACATAATTCAGAAATATTTCGTTTTGCCCCGACTTTTTATAGAGAAAATATATTATCAATAATAGAGTAAGGCTTCTGATGGTATCACTTTCCTTATTTAACGGTTCCATTTATTTACAAAAGATATGTTTAAATTGCGTTGCGTAAGGCTCACTCAGCGAGAAATATAAGGCGCGTTGTCACTATTGATATTTACATTCTATAAATAAGGAATTATAAAAAAACAAGGGTCATCCGACTCGAAGGATCAATAGGTCCTTCGAGCCGGAAGACTGCGGTGTATCTTCAGTCATTGTATTGAATCAAATTTTTGTTGTTTTGAGATATGATTGTATCGCTAGCTATGTTTCTAAATCAAATTAACACTGTACGGTGATAGCGCGCTCTTTTAAGAGTATTATTTTATTTTTAAGTTAAGATTTAGAGCACAGGCTATAAGTAACACATACTCATGTACCATTAAGTTTCTAACTTTGTAATCTTTATAAGTCGGCCATTTCGAACTGAAATTATATAAATCGATTTTAGGTCCATGTTAAAAACGCCCCACACCAAGTGCCGTTTACCCCCTACTCCCACCCACTTATTTATAATTCTATCCATTGATTGGATGTCTTGTACCAAATTTTCTATGTAATTTATTTAGTTTAAGATATGTTTATTGTTGTAAATCATAGTTTACAGTTGTTAAGATGGAGTTCGGTATGCAATGTGAATATTTTATACCCAAACTCGATGTTAGTTTTTTTATCTTCCAGAACGACTTAGATGAATTTTTGTGTATCTATAGAAGTTAAAGACAAGTCAAAATGGCGAGAAAATTTTTCTACTGAGCTTGACAATGATAGAGTATATAAGTTTTTTTTAATATTTCATTTAAATTAAAAGCATTATGAGTGGCATAACCTTGTTAAATTACATCTGTGTAAAGCTATTTACATCGCATATCGAACTAATAATCGCAATTGTTATATTATTTTGTATTTAATGACTTTGTTTAATCTGTGGTAGTGACATGGCGAAAATTTTTGCAATAGAAAAAAGTAGGTATGATTTTGTATTTCACGTTGATTCCTTTAACATATACCTACCTGTTAGGCGTAAAGATTAAAAGAATATCATATTTACAAACTGTGTTTTATTTAAATGTTAAATAATTTAAAATAGAGTTTAGAAGGTGTTCTGGCTTCATAGACTGCTATCCTCTTTCTTTTATATTGTCCTTTCGTTTCGGTATGATGACGAGGAATACGCACGAGGTTCGAATTGCTTATAAAACGATTCGGTGTACGGGAAGGGTCGACCCGAGTTTTTTACGACAAAAAAGCAAGAAAGAAGGATCCCCGGCCGTGAGACAGGCGTCGTCAATTAATAAGTCGTTTTTTTATTATTCCTAGTTTATTGGGCCAGAATATCTAGGATTTAATACAGTCCTCCCTGGAAGGCTTCACCTATAAAAATGTTGATCTTGTTTAGATGTTATATGGCTAGCCTATTTAACTTACCATCAAGGGAGCCCCACGCTTGTCTCTCTTCCTTATCATAAAAAATAGCAGTCACTCCGTATATCATTCGTCTTTCGGGCTGTTCGGCCGATGTGAGCGAGAAGAGGTTCTCGACGTTTCGCCATCACGTGTGGACGTCCCTGCGTACGCTGTGAAACCGGTTAAGAATACCCACAAATGTCTATAAAAGAATGATTCCTCTTTTGAAAATCTAAAAAAATGTCTGACAGCATGTCTATATTGTGTTTATTGATTAACTTGCAGAACGACGGGGCACGACCGATCTAGTGGAAAACATAAGTTATTAACACAAGGAGGAGGTTTGCAAAAACAAAATTTTCTAATTCAACATGTTGCCCACCATTGCTTTAATAAAACGTTAAAATCCAATCTTTCACATTTTATTAGAAATATATTCGAGACTGCGTACTCTTGTGTAACCTCACGAGTTTTATACTTGATGATATTTACTTCATCATAATCACCAATTTGTGGTGATGAAGAATTCTTGGTTAGGGGGGGTGACATGATTGTTTTATCGCATATTGGAAGTTCATATTCCGATGCAATTAGTTTGTCTGCCTTTAGCGTCCAACATACAGCAAAGTCCACTACGCCATTAAATAGGCAAATGATAATCAGCATGGTGGGTCTTGACATGTCCTTTCAAACTGCACTTCTGCACAAACGCCTGACCACATACAGCGCACGCGAACCGCCTATCGTTGTTGTGTATCCGCATATGCTCCCTGAGCGTCTTTTTCCTGGCATATGCCTTATGACAGATCGAGCATTCGAAGATTCTCTCCCCAGTATGCTTCACCATGTGAACCCTCAACTCGTTCTTGGTAAAACACTTATACGCGCACAACTGGCACTGGTAATCCCTTTCCTCCAGGTGGTCCCGTTTCATATGCCTGGATAGGGTATACCGTCTGTCGAAAGACTTATCGCAAACATTACATTTGTACTGCAACGGTGTGCCATCGTGTATCTCAACTATGTGCTTCTGGCGTCTAAAGTATTCCGAGAAACGTTCCGGACAGTGCGGACATTTGAACCTCTTGACCAACTTGTGGACGGTGTCAACGTGGTTCTTATGCTTCTGCTGCGTCGTAAAGATCTTCTTGCATATTTCGCATGGGTACGTGCCGCCGACGTGCATGCTCTTCGTGTGGACCTTCAGCCGGTACTTGGTGACGAAGCCGGTGCCGCAGTCCTTGCACACGTAATTTCGGAAGTGGACGTTCATGTGCCGCTCTATGGAGCCGAAGGTCTCGAAAGTAAAGCCGCAAATCTGACACTCGTACTTGTTCTCGTTGTCCTGAGACAGTTTGAACGGTATGATGCGATCCGTTATTTCCGGGTGGAACTTTTTCTTGTGTACCCTCGTTAGGTGCGTTTTTAGCTCGTTCAAATTTGGTATTTTCAGATCGCATTGAGTACACTTTAGGTCTGTTATATCGACATATACGACTAGACATTCAGCGCCATACGTACTGAGCGACTTTTTGATGTCTGTTTTTGTATGTAGTTTACGTTGATGATTTTGTAAGCCTTGGAGGTCTTCATGAATGCTCCTGCAGAAGAAGCAAGGGAAACCGGATCGGTTTCGACTTTTGAAGGGGGTTACATTGGAATTTTCCAATATGGTCGACGTGTTTAGAATCTGTGCGATTTTCTCTGTGATGTATATTTTCTTCCCTGTGTGTCTCTCGGATTCTTTCAAGATGTCCTCTATCATTTTTGGTAGAATGATCTTACCTGTGAGAATAATGCTAATTTTATTAATCAATTAAAAACAAATTAGTTTAGAGTGATTAAGTTAATTAAATAAAAATAAAAGCAATGCACACTAAAGTAGCCGTTATATAAAACAACCCCAAAACTACCCACATTTGACAAAACTTAGGGACATTACATTTATTTGACTCTATAGATCCTAAATTTATATTCACATATCTTTGATTGATTATGATTTATTTTGACGTTTTTTTAAACAGTCATCGTTAATTTCAATGTATATTAATTTTTCAAATTACCTCGAATCAAATCCAACTGTTTCACATAACCTGCGCAACCATTGTTATATAGGGTGTCCCGTGTGGGTAGTTTTATCACATTCGGAAATCGAGCTATGATATCCGTCTCGCCCTCTATCATACTGTCTTTGCTGGTTTCATCGAAATCTGCAAAAACAAGTGATATAAAAAGTCATATAGCGATTATAATAGTGAAAAACTGTTTTCCCCAGTTGGACTTTCGTGCTTAACTAAATGCTAGGCACAACTAACCACAGTGAACAAATTTAATAATCAGTGTATAGTTTATAATACAACTAGCAGTTTAATTTTACAATGATTATTGTAATTTCTAAACCGTAATCTTAGAAAGGCAAATATGAGATACAATAAGTTATGTCTAAATAAAAAACGTATGATAATAGTTAAACGTACTATGTATAAAATTAGTAAAGCCCTGTCTTCTCGTGACCACGGCTGCCGCTGAGCGTCCGAAACAACGGGACGTAGTTAAAATAATTTTCAAAGTAGTTTGAAGTGTTTTATTTAAATGTGTACTACTCGCTTAAACTTTGTGCTTTCAAAAATTTACCATTTTCATTGTGAATGCTATAATCTGAGTCGTTATTGTTTAAAATGTCTCCATTATCTGTTATTGGTTCAGCCTTGATTTCTTGTGACTCCATTTTTATATCTACCTCCATTTCTAAACTCCTTGGTACTGAAAGATAATAATTAGTATATGAAAATCTCTGACATTCGTATATAGCCCACCTGACTATTTACACTAAAATGTACATACAAATGGTTATAAAACGATGTCCAAAATACAAAAAATATTATTGCACAAATTTTTTAATACAACACATATAGCATACAAGTTTTTTTACCACACTGACTGTGTCTAATGAGATGTTTTTATTTATTCCCACACTTTAAATTGGATGAAATTTTGGACATATTCTTAGTACAATCCTGCCCAACTTCTGTATACACACTGTATACATATGTTCCGTATATTTTAGATTCATTATAAAGTTAATTCCATTGTAGATCTTACAAAGAAAAATTAAAATCTGAATATCAAATGAATGTTTTATGAGTATTTTACAGTTCATCAAATGCTTATCTATTCTCCCCTGTTATAAAAAAATATATAAATAACTAGAAATAATAATTTTTTTTTATAAAATAACTAGAAATATACAGATTATTTAGGGGTGACTTTTTTAAAGATTACTTTGAATGAGCAAAAGTGGGGTTTATTCACATTTCTAGTGTTTTTTTAAAGCTTAAAGAATCTGCAAGAGGTGCTGTATCAATAGGTTGAAAAAATTCAAAGATGACATGTAGGACCTAAATTTGTTAGAAAAACAGGGCGTCTTCGCTTCGTCATCTGTCGTGAATATTTTCAACTTAAAATTTATTTTTAGTTATGAGCTTAAAGAATATCAACTTACAGTGAAGATATAATGTATTATCCTTGTTAGATTTCATTGTTATTAATTTTTGTTCATTGTTTATAACCATAGTTTTAAATTTATTTGCTCTCCGAAGTTCCACAACACATGATGAGCAAATGAGGTGACTCAAATCATTATTTGTTGAAAGCTGAAAATATGAGATATTATTAAAAATATATAGTTTTGTAACTAAACTACTGTCAATTAAGGATAAATGGTTGTGCTTCCATTCTGATTAGTCTACATTTTCTGCTAACCATTTCACCCATTTTCTCCCAATGGAGTTCTTTGGGTTATCTATATATAAATTATAGAGTTAGACTCTCATTGTGTCCACTTCAGATCTTCCAGTTTCTGTATTATTTTGTAAAACCGAGAAAGGTAGTGAACAGTCCACACTATCAACTACTATTAAACAATTACCTCCCTACAGAAGAGTCTGGGTTATTCAAACTCTGTGTCACCTCAAACCTCCCAGTTTTCTTGCAAAATCGGATTACTTCTTCCATCTAATATATCCCTTTTCAACCGTAAAGTGTTTATTTAAATGTGTACTACTCTCAAACACTAATAGATATTATTTAGTTAAAGATTTATAATACATATCAGTCAGTAAATAGATTACTTGTTCTATGTTTGCACTTTAACATAAAGAATTACTCCTATTATGATAACATAATGAAACGTGATAGATTTAGTCAGTCAGGACACAAAAGGACCTCTAATGCTTGTATGAGGAATAATGCATAAAAAATAAATCATGAATATTGGAAAACACCACAATTTGTTGTGGCCAGATTGCATATAATTGCATACACTAGAAAAAAACACACCGTTTTAAGAAACAATACCACTTGACTTGTTATTAAGGATTATACACTATTAAATATATGCTTTAGTAACCACATCTGAGTGGCTATGACATATGGTCCCACATTAAACTGGTTACCTATGCACGAATTGCGTTAACCTTTTATTTCACTTAGTCTGTACATCTGTAGTTTACACCTATAGTACACATTTAAATAAAACAATTGAACGGTTTAAAACGCGATATATATTAGTCCCCCGTCACTAAGGCTGCTGCGAAGCATCCGAAACGTCGGGGCAGAGTTATTAATATTATCAAATAAGTTTAACTAAAATATATTGCGTTTTAAACCGTTGAAGTGGTGTATTTAAATAGAATGTACGTGCTTAATTTTTTAGTGTTACTCGGTTGTTTCTTTATAAACACTTATTAATATAATATTAAGCAAATTAAACGGGTTAAAAAAGCCAATCTTTGTTTACTCACATACAAATTGAAGCAGTCTAGAAACATATCAATGTACTTTTCTCTCTCGTTTTTAAAGTTATATTCTTTTAACATGTTTTGATGGTAACCGGCTTCAAGGCAACATCTACATTCGCCATATACGGTTGTGTTCTCCATATTTCGTAATTTTAATTAATGATTAGAAGAAAAACAAAGTAGGGCTACAATTCCGTAGATATTTCAATTTTTATTTCTTAATACATATTTATTAATTTGACAATGACAAGTAGTTTTACAATCTTTGACATGTATCAGCTGTCATCGTCACTGGTATACAATTTTTTTATGATAAAGCAAGACAGATAATCATAGGGTTCAATTGATGGGAGGTGAAATACCCCAGATAATATCTAAACAAGATGTGCTATCGACCTATTTTGGCTTTGAATATTCGAGAATTCACAGACTGAAACCGAAACGCGATTAATCTTCACGGTTCATCTGTGGATGGCGATGTTCTTACCACTCAACATATTGTTTTAATAAGCATAAGGGTAGATTTTCGATTTTTAGCGCCCGCAAAAATTTTAATATTGTCTTGACTTTCACAACAGAATCCTATGGAAAAATTAGGAAATCAGTAAAGGATAGGCTATCAAATGGGTTGGAGAATCAAACTGTCAAATCGTTTTAAACATTTTATTAATATACAAATAAATGCCTTGTAGGTATCACAAACTTATTACAATTCTAATTCTTAATCAGAAGGTAGTCTTATGTTTTTAAAATAATTACATTCTACCCTCAAATATTCACTACATATGTTAATATACTATTTTAAATGAATATATTATATTAACATATAACATTAAATATTTGTAAAGCATGGTTAAGGAATGTTAATAATTATTTCTCTAATAAATCCATATAAGCACACTCAATCAAATCTTCATCAGCAACCCCGAGCTTTGTTTGAAGGTCTCTTGCGATCTTTTGACCTTCTTCTAATGTCTGGCTTTCATCTAGCACCACCTCCAACTCCATAAAATCTCCAAGATTTTTAACAGAATCTATATGGATTCTTGTTTGTCCAACCATGTAGAGCTTACTGAAATGATTAACAATTTAAATATGAAAGTACATTAATTAAAAAATAAATAAAAAAAATCAAAATTAAATTTACAAAAAAATCGACACGGGCAGGAAATGAACCGGCATTGTCAACATTCCTTTTCAGTGCTGTTGTTCTGCCAATTGAGCTACCGAGTCCTACGCCTCATGGTTAAAAATTTATTTTCAATTTTGAAATTATATAGTCCCTTCATGTGCATAATATACATGTAAACAATAATAAATTTTTCAGTACATCAATTTTTATCCTATTTTAATTTAGCAATCGTCTGAGTAACCAGTTAGAATCAAGTAATTCTAATTACAAATAATATATAATACAAAGTTACTGACTTAGCCTCCAAGGACCCCGGTGTTGCAAAAAATTCGTGGTGGTTGAAATCACATCTCGGATTAACTGAAATGATTTACAGTATTTGCTTACCGGTCTTTAACAACACGGCCACGCTCACCCAAACATTGTTTTAGCATTTTATCCAGTTTCATAGCTTTTCCATTCTCTTCAGTAGAAAATTCTAACAGATCGTAATCGCTAAGTTTCGGACCACCCTCATCACTTCTATCGTATCGGACCAGAGTAGCTGATGAGTCTTCGTATATACGGAGCTTCAAACGTCCGTTTCGTACTTTATAAAACGTATCATCTTGTTTAATTAATTTATGTGGCCCGCCACTTAACTCTTCAGCGAGTCTACAGATTCCCTCCATATTGCGTACACGAGCCTTAATTTCGACGTTCCGCATTCTATTAAGAGTTACTATTTCCAATTCCTTTATTTATTTATATTATAAAATAAATATCGCACCGCTACAATCCTACTTACGATAAAAAATGGCTTCAATTGGCGCCAAATCTTTGTATTAAACGTCAATAGAATGACAGCTGTCAAATACACAATAGTAAGTTAGTTATTTTTTGTTATATCTGTGGTTATAACCTGTCAAGCCTTAGCAATGCTGTCATGCTGTGTGATTTGTTGAAAGATAATAGTAAAACAAGTTACGTTACTAAATAAATAATATTATAAATGAATATGTTTCTTTTCTAATTGTTGTCTAATCAAAATGGATTTAGATAAATACAACACCTTTGGAAAGTGTAGGTTTTGCCACTCCGAAGGCTTTCACAGGGATTTAATGACGGAATATAATCTTAATGGTCTACGTGAAGTTTATTTTGATATTTTTCAAGAATGCTTTAATTTATATGTAAGTATAGAAAGGAGTGATACAATCATATTAAATTAAGTTCAATACTGGTATAATAATCATAAGAAAAATACGAAAGAAACACTAATATACAATATTGTTATTTATTTATTAATGTCTGTTATGTACTATTAATGTTAATAAATATGTGGTAAAACCTTGTTTTCAGCTTTGCATTGCATCAGATCAAAGCAAACTCATTTGTTTAGCTTGTATAAAACAATTAGAAGATGCAAAAAACTTTCGGGCTATGGTTGTCAAAGCTGAACAAGATTTGCTCGAGATTTCTGAGCGGGAACCATTCTTCGTAAACCGTATGTATTTCTTTTTTAATGTTAACCCATAAATTTAGAAACAATAGAAAGTACATATTTTAATGGCACCTAAGAACAGTATTCTTTTTATAACTAAAACGTTTATACAGCTTACTGAGCAGTCATTTTCAGCTATTTGATTAAATATTATATATATAGCATATCATTGTCTTTCGGGTTGTTGGCCGACGTGAATGAGAACATGGTATTCTACGTTTGGCCATCACATGCGGACGGCATCATCAAGAGATGTTAACTCCTTGATTGCTCGAAGAATTATGAACAGCCTGAAAGACAATGATATGCAGAACGATGGCTGCAAAAGCCTTATGTGATTTATTAAATATATAGTTATTCTTAGACTAAACTTGATCCATTGTTATAATACAACTATAAATAGATGTCTAATAAAGATATTCTTTACTTTTCAGTAAATGATAAATGGACAAAGCCAACAGATTGTTTATACGAGGTAAAAATAGAGGACAAAGTAAAATCAGAAGATGAATACTCGTCAGATCCTGATTTCAATACGGAATATAGTTTAAGTAAGTTATTTTTAACATAGACATACTGAGGAATAGACAACAGCAGGTCTAAAACACATTAGGCATAGCCCATTCATTGGATGGGGTAATTTCAATTTGTAGACAACATGATGTTGACATTTATATAATTTTTTATAAAAATTACCTTTGTCTAAATCAGAGTTCCTTAAACTTCTTTGTGTCGTAGACCCCTTGCATGTTTTTACATTTTGGGTAGACTAATACTACTATAGATACCTAATATTGATATCTTGTAAATTTTTAACTGTAGTGAAGTTTAGTGTAGACGCAACTTACACAATTTCGTAAACATATATAATACATTTTTAACTTCATAGTTTTTTAAATAATGTATATTTTTGATATTATACGATAGTAAGTAAATAGGAACTATGAGTGTATGTGTTGAGATTCACTATTTCATTTCACATTTTTTGTTGCTGACGTGACCCCTTGCAGGTTGTCATAGACCCCTAGGTGTGTGTAGAATATAGACCAATATGGGAATCACCGGTCTTAATGTATACAAAAAAAAAACATTTCGCCTATTATATTTTAATTAGTTATTTTAATTGAGACCAATGTCTTGTGTGGTTTCCATCAGCCATGATCGCTTAGTCATGTCTAAAAGAGTTTTATTTAAATGTCTTTAACGAAAATAGACTTCAGACACTACACATTATTTTTCCATAATTTTGTTGAGCTAAGAGAAAATAAATGATTCCGAGTAATTGTGTTTCCAGCATTAGACAGTGAAGATGAACTGGTAAAAGGAGAGGCTGAATTAATATCAAGGTTTTCAAAAGAAACCTTAAAACCTTTACCGACTCGTGCCACCATTTACAATACGTGCTGTAACTATGCAAAACATTTGGACTCGTTAAAAGGTACATTTAAGTCATTCAATATAGTAAGCGCACATAATACCTTCTTTATAAACATCTACCTATAACATGTTCCAACTTTCAAAAGATTTTGAATAATAAATAAAATGTCAAATTATTTACATTTTAAGTTTTGCACCTCCTGCACATTCCTCTTATTTAATGTGTTTTACATTATTTTCCTAAGATGTGTTGCCTGGAAGAGATAGCTTAATAGCGATAAGACCACCCATTATACATCATACACTTCATAGTTTATAGATATTATTTTTTCTTTGTTCATTGTAATTGTATACAATATGTATTGAGTTCAGTATACAATTGTATACAGTATGTAACAAAGAACGCTTTACATAAGAAATAGATGGTTTTAATAGTTTAAAATTCAAAATTAATTTAACTTCTTTGTGCTTGTTATTTATACTAAATATAGTGGTTATTTAAGATTTAGCACATTTTAGCTTTGTATGCAGATCAATTTGTTATCTGAAACAGCTGTTCTAATTTCAGGAAAGAAAATTACAGCTGCTGCGCTTAACTTGCTTTTTCATAAACAAAAAAAGTGCTCGTCCATCTATCTAACAGAAAAATCAGCTCTAGTAAACAACATCACAGAACTTTTGCAAAACACCAACATGGCTCCGTTCAAACGGATGAGGCGAGCGGGAATCCTCTGTTTTTACTGTTCAAAAACTGTCGACAGCTTCTTAGATCTTCACATTCACCAAGACACGGAAAACTGCAAGGAGACCATGAACAAAATACTCAACAAACGCTGCGCGGAGAGTTTAGTTATATATTCCCATATTACGGAATTAAAATGTACTATATGCGACACTGAATTGGAGTATAATAGTTTAAAAACGCACTTAATGACGGTACACAAAAAAAAATTCTACCCTCAAGGCAACGATCGCGTTGTACCCTTCAAACTTATAAAAGGAAATGAGTTCCACTGTCAAATATGTGGCTTCAGCTTCGAAACATTCGGATCTATAGAACGACATATGAACACCCATTACAGAAATTATGTCTGCGACCAATGTGGAGCTGGTTACATGACGAAGAGCCGGTTAAAAGTCCACTGGAGGTATTCACACAGTACTGGGGCTTTCCCGTGTGATACCTGCAAGAAGGTCTTCCCGTCTCAGCACAAGTACAACTGTCATGTTGATGCTGTTCACCGTTCTGTCAAGAAGAATAAGTGCACAAAGTGTCCAGCTAGATTCGCAGATTACTTCAACAAACACAAGCACATGGTGGAGGTTCACGGGGAACCCCCGCTAGAGTATAAATGCAACGTTTGCGATGCGGTTTTCAAGAGACGGTATGCTTTATTGTGTCATGTGAGAAGACGGCACCTGGAAGTGAAGAATATTGAATGCAAAATGTGTAGTTATAAGTGTTATACGACAACTGAGTTAAAAGTGCACATGATCAAGCATGTTGGTGAACGGACCTATCAGTGTACTGTGTGTAAAAAGGCATATGCCCGGAAGAAAACGTTGAAGGAGCATATGCGGATACATACGAATGACAGGAGGTATGTGTGTGCGGTCTGTGGTCAGGGTTTTGTACAGAACTGCAGTTTAAAAGGTCACATGCGGTCACATCATGCTGATTATGTAAACGAAATGGGTTTAAATTAGTTTATAGAAATAAGGAGCAATAGTTTTTGTACATGCTATAACCAACACTAAGGGACCTTTTAATAAAACGCGATATATATTAGTTTAACATATTTGAAAATTATTTTGACTACGGCCCGACGTTTCGAACGTTACGCTAGCGCCATCTGTTACGTCGAAGTTGGTATTTGGCTAAACTAGACGCATGGCGCTATCGTAGCAGTTTTTTACTTTGGCGTCAGAGACACCCTCCATCTTTAGTCTCCCCGTGACCACAGCTGCTGCAAAACATCCGAAACGTCGGGACTTAGTTAAAATAATGTTCAAGTAAGTGTAACTAATATATATCGCTTCTTCGCGGTGTCTACTACTCGCGTGACCTACAGGACAGTACTAAGAGACCTATCACAAGATGGCATGAAAGAAGCTATGTTATATATGTTTTCTTTCATGGCTGGTCCCATTTCAGAGATTCCGTTAACTTGAATGTAACCCCAACTTATGCAATAAAAACAAATCTATAATTATTTATTTGATTAAATGTGTCTTTATATAAAAATATACAGTCAAATATGGTAATATGTGTCTAGACTATATTGCTTCATAAAATGTGACAATATTAAAAATTCCCCTTCTCCCCACACTCTTATCCATGTCATATTTGCCTGACCATCCCTCTCTAGCCCTCAATGTGTGTAGTTAATGTATATAAAGAAATACAAATACTGATAGCAATTCTTTTATATTTACTTAATAAATATGTTTATAATACATCTTAAATGTTATTGATTATAAAATTAATACTAAAAATTAAAATACTTCACAATACAAATATTAAAGCCTCGAGAACTTTCTGTAAAAAATCTTAAAATTATTATTTTTCACTTTTCTGATTATAGGAGTTATGTTTTTGTTTAAATTTATTCTAAAATTAATTCAAATAGTGGCTATCCTTAACGAGATTCTTCTTTTATACAAAAATTTACTATGATAGTTGTAAAAATTTTCCACCAGGCATGCTACTTGACCCACAGATACAATAGTGTTCTACTAGAACCAATTGTGTAATAAATAATAAGAAAAAAATGTAAGTTGACACTTGTTATTGAGAAATGGTTCTCAAAGTTTGCCCACCACAGGTAGAAACCTTATACAAATAATAATGTACAATACCATTTTTGCTTATATTGTCTTACACACAGACAGATTAGTTAGTACAAATATAAAATATACTTGTTCTATATAAAAAAATGGCAAGCACCAATACATTACAACGGTATTTGTGGTTATCAATTAAAAAAACTGAGTATTGCTTTCCTTTTTAAATGGCTACTAATACAAGTTAGTAAATAATATGAGGCCACTAGAGTCAAGAGTAGCCTAACTGCAATTTTTAGTCTAAAAATGTTAATCTGCAAGAGTGACCAAAAAACGTTAACATAATACTTACACAATTGCATTACAAATTCATTTTCGCCTAAGTTAGTTGCGCATTTTTTTTTGTTATTAGGCCACTCTAGCTCTAGCGGGCTCGTTTTTTGTGGGTTTGACCTTTTCTCACCCTCTTAAACATCACAGCGACCCTCAGGTATAGTATGTGATGAAATATTTATATTGAAAAAGATGATCAAATAAATATATAAAAAAATAGGCGGTATTAATATCTATAGTGTACGAGACTAGATAACATTGTTTTTAAATATGACTGTTTTCCAGCACTTGACACACTCATGTTCTATCGTAGCCGTCAAAAAAACATTGTATAATTATATAATGAAAATTAATTGTTTAGTTACTTAGTTGTGCCACCTAACAGGACTGATCGATTGAATTAATTCAATAGAAAATAATAATAATCAATGCTACCCACTTTGTGTGACAATTAACATATTTGTTAGCGAAAACTAGACATATCTTGTAAGTTAAGCTGTTATTCAAAAGTAACATCCTTCTATATCACACTCCGGATGATGAGCCTTTATATGGGACTTCAAGCTGGAATTCTGTATAAAAGCTTGTCCGCATATATGACACCTAAACCGTCTGTCATTCGAATGCGTTCGTATGTGGTATTGCAAGCTCTTCAGCCTCGGGTAACTCTTATCACAGTATTCGCATCTGAAATTCCTCTCCCCAGTGTGTGTGGCCATATGCTCCTTTAATCTTGACGGCAGATAGAACCTCTGATCGCAGTATTCACATTGATGTTTCAACACTTTCTGGTGGTTTCTCCGCTGATGTTCCGTTAAGGTCTTTTGCCTGTTGTACACTTTGTCACATAAATTGCATGGATATGTCCTTTTCTGGCCGTGCGCTTCTGTCAAATGTTTATTTTTGAGGGCATATGACATGAAACACTCATCGCATCTCGGACACCTGATTATAGCTATCTTCTTATGTACAATATCGACATGCATGTCCTTATAGTGGTTCGATTTGAACACTTTCCCACATATCTCGCAAGTGTGGCGTTCGTCGTCCTTATGCCGTTTCAGATGTGCATCCAACCTGGCCTTCTCGAGGAAACACATACCACAGATATCACATGTGAAGTTACTAAAATGTTCCACCATATGGGTGTTCAGTGTGTTGAAATCTTCAAACACATCACTACACATTACACACACTAAGTCATTCCATGTGAGACGGTACAGGAGCATCTTGTCCGGTGCTTCGAAGTAAATCTTCTTCCCATGATCTTGATCTATATGCCGTTTGAATGTTTCCAAATCGTTGATTTTAGCTGGACAGAGGCGGCAGTCGATCCTCGTTATGTCTATTTTCGGCATTTTTTTGTACCCCATGAGTAATTGAAACGGTTTAGTGTCATGCGAAACGGTGTGATCTCGTAAATCCTCCGGTTTTGGATAGTAGTCTTTACAGTAGAAGCAGTAATAGTTATTTCTTCTGTTTTTAAATGGACATACATATGAATACTGAATTATTGTGAGCAGGTTCTCTTCGGACATACAATCTAAATCTCGGTCATGTGTATTCTTCTTTTCTACAGGTGGTTTCTTCAGCTCCTTCAATTTCTTTGATTCTGTAATTAAATTTATTTCCATATAAATATGAAGTATTGCATTGATTCTTATCTATACTAATGTATAGCTGAAAAGTTTCTTTGTTTGAACGCGCTAATCAGGAACTACTGGTTTGCATTGAATTTTTTTTTGTGTGGCATAGAGCATTTATCGAGGAAGGCTATAGGTTATAAAGCATAGCCTTGTGACTAATACAAATGAAGATACAGCGAGTAATGGGAAAAATATTCATCATTATGGGTTTTCGAGACGTACGGTTCAAGATACCCAAAAAATATGTTTGATAGAATAATTTCTCTTTAAATGATATTAAAAACGTCCGCGACGGTATTGGTCTATGTTTTAGGATGAAGTTGCAAGAACGACGGAAAGGGACGCGAACGGCGTCATAGGTAACAGCTTAAGTTTATAACGATGAAGGGGTTTGCAATAATGAATTTGGATGCCCAAAATAACGATTCTCGCGGACGAAGTCGCTGACACAGCTAGTCAATTAAAAGATGTATCCTATCCTTAAAAGAATGAGAAAATCAACACAAGAAATATTCAATCTATTCACATGAATATTACTCTTTACTGTCTCAAAGAGTGAAAGTCTCAAAGACATTTCATATGTACTTACATTCCTGTTGATTGATAATATACTAAAAAGTGTACCTTTCTTTTTGGACTTTACTTTCTTCTGAAGTTTCTTCTTTGTACCACTTTTGCTTGCTTTGACTTTCCTTTCAATTTTTTTCCGTTTGATGGGCTTATCTGAGTTCGATGATGAATCTGAACAGTTTCCATTATCATTATAATCGGCATCATTATCATCTTCATCATTGCCAGAATCATTAATTTTTCCTATTTCACTCTTCGCTTCAGTCATTTCTTCTTCTGTCTTAGGTGGTTTCACTTCTGTAAGATAAAGCATTTTTTTACAAAACTATCCCTTTTGATGAAACTTAAATTAATGTTTTATATAATTGTTCTATTTACTCATGGGAAATGTCTATATAACAAAGGATATTATAAAAGAAATAACAATGGAACAAATATTAAGACTTTACAAAGAAACCAGAAGGTTTAAAGGGGATTTAGTGGGAGTTGGATAACCCAATGTCCTACTCAAAGGGGTAATGGGGAAATAGGTGAAATGGTAGCAGACAATGTGAACTGATCACCAGGCCTTATGTCTTCAATCTATACTAATAAAGACAGCTGAAGAGTTTGTTTGTATCTTAGGAACTATGGGTTTGAATTAAAAAATTATGTTTGTGTTGGTTAGACCATTTATCGAGGAAGGCTATCAATAGGCATCACGCCCTTTGAACAATACAATCGAAGATATAGCGTAAAATGTGTAAAAAAAATAGAGAAATTTTTTCTTCTTATGGGTTTTCAAGGCGTAGGCTAAAAACGGTTTAAGATACCTAAAAAATATGAAGGAAAGAATGTTTCTTCCTTAAATGATCTAAAAAAAGTATGATTTCTTATATAATTTTAAAGAAATTACCATTTCCCATTCCGGTAGTTTCAGGTTGTATAGCTGGTAACATTGATGGCAACAAGGGCAGTTGTGGATCCAAGCGAATAATGTCATCTAAGTTGTCAGAATTCAAATTGAGTTCAGCTGAATCATCCTTAGGTTCAGTTTTAAGCTCAAATTCTACCAGGCAGTCTGAAAGCTTTTTTGACTCTGAAAAAAATACAAATTATCAAGGTATAGTAAACCAAATATAGATTATATGAAGCCGCTAGAGGCAGAGTGGCCTAATATCAAAAGTTACAAATTTTCAATAAGGAGAAAATAAAAATATACAATTAACTTAGGCGAAAATTAATTTGTACTAATACATATTTGAATAAAAATTATTTTAAAATTTTCAGTCACTCTGCTCTTATAGATTTCATTTAACATATTTAGACTATAGACTTTAAATAACCCAAGTCATAAAATTGCAGGTAGGCTACTCTGTCTCTAGCAGCCTCATATGTCCTAGGGCTCTCAGTGATATCACAAGTTTTGGACCAAAAATAGACATTACAAATTTACTTCCTTTGTAAACTTTATAATTTTTTACATATTATTGCACATGAAGGCACTATATCATTTAAAAATCGAAAATAAATTGAAAAATTTCGATGCAGAGTTGAAGTACTCTATTTAAATTTACTTCCACTTCAAATGAAATATACATGTTATATTAAAAATTATTTCTTTATTGTGTCATTTCATGACATAAAATAAACTAAAAGTAAACAATCCTACATAAACTAGGCCTAAGTAAACTAAGACTATAGATAGTGTATCGCAGATCTTAACAGGTAAGTTAGCATAGATCAGAAATACCTACCATCTTTATCTTCAAGCTTGGCACTGAGAAAGAGTTCTTCGCATTGTAGCACTTGGTGTCTAAACGCACAGGCGTCACGTAACCGAACCACACAGGTCGCACACACACCAGATTCTTTCTCATCACCATCTACATGGGAGAGCTGTAATAGAAACAATTAGAATTGGTGTTGTTTACTATTATAGTTGTTTATACACTAGCTATTTATTAAAGGAACGTTAGGAAATGGTGTTATACTTACCACGATGCCGAAGCAGTCCATGACCATATCAGCATAAATTTCTTTCTTTTCCATCCAATTATATTCAGCGGTAAGAATTCTGCATTTCTTAATCGCTCTACAACAACGACACAGCCCTGGGTCAATTATAGGCCCGTTGTTCTTCTTCTGCGCCATATTGCACTGTATTTAGCACGGGAGTCGGTAAGAAAGCTTATTTGGGCATATTCTTATTAAATTTATTAATAATTTCAATTATACAGAGATCGTAACATCGCCTTTGAAAATTATGCATAGTTTATTTCATTAATACAACAATAAACCGCAATGCCACAGATGTAGTAGAGAAAGCGGAAAACCACAGAATATCAAACTTGTTTAATATTTTGAATCTATGACCAGATAACGCACCATTTACAGACTATACTCTAAAGTTTCCATCGATTTATCAATCAAGTCATTTTTTTAAATATTTAATGGCCTGGTAACGAGACCTTTAAGCCAAGTCTAAATCAAGGCAAACGTAATAACGTGCAACATCTTAATTACTGTTTACTTAATGAACTATACAAAATAATCTTAACATGATAATAATAATTTGTTTTCTTATTTATTAATTAGATTTTTTTATTACTACCTGCAGTTTACGCGAGTAGTACACATTTAAACAAAACACTTTAGCGGTTTAAAATGCGATATATATTAGTTATTTGATAATTATTTTAACTACGGTCCGACTTTCGGATGCTTTGTAGCAGCGGTGGTAAGGGGAGACTGTTTTTTTTTGTATGAAGATGAACTACCCGGTAATTCTGTAGTCAATTACCGGCTGTGGGCGAATGTTTGGTTCTTGAGTACTGTCTGATATCTGTGGAATACTGTTTACTTTGGTACTAAACCAATGTATTTTGTTAATTCCATTTGAAAATCTAATATAAATTTATCGTTCAATAGAAGTGTATATAAAAAAAAAAACTGAATTTAAGTTAATTTCTAATATCTTAACATCATGTCGGCAGTAATTGACAATGCAAAGTTAACATCTAAACTATTTACGATGGATACAAACATAAAAAGCAAAGGTCCCATCTTCGATCCCGGACAGTGTAGATGCTGTAATGAGATGAAGAAGTGTCGCCTTCTCAATGTAGAATATAATCATATGGGCCAAAAAGAGATCTATTCCGATATGTTTCTAGATTGTTTTGGCTTAGTCGTAAGTATTTATACATTCAGATCCAGTTAAATTCCTTCAGGACTGCTATACCTTGATATATCTTACACCTTTATGGTAAATAATCTTGATAGTATAAATATTAGACACTACTACAGAATTGATCTATGAAAGAGGAGAAATTCTTTAAGCAAAGTCACTTTTTAATATTAGAGAGCCATTACTGTAGTGATATGTTACATTTTTAAAAGGCCAAGACCAATATGTGTGTTTGAAATATTGTTTCCCCTTGTTGGGCATGGGGCAAACATCGTTTGTCACTGATCAGTTTTATGTACTGGCAAGTAGTTGATCAGATTTACGTCCCTCCCTGTTCCTGTGAGATTAGACCCCAGGATGTTAAAGTTTTAACTATTTCACTACAGGGGAAGTCAAGACCAATATAATGTGAGTTGAATTGTCATTCACATGTAATTGTAGGACATTCTCAAACCTTGTCAGGACCTATATTCTCAAATAACCCTTAATATTTAATTTTTGGTGTTTGTTGATAGACACTCAGATTCATAATAATGTTTCAGCTATCACAATTAGACGGTGAAGCAAAAGATCGTTTGATATGTGCCATGTGTGTGTCAAGACTGCGAGAGGCAAATAATTTCAGAAAACAAGTCCTACAATGTGAGGAGAAGTTACTCACCGTGCAACTAAATGGTTTGTTATTCCACTATTCCATTTTAAATACAGACAAGCAATGCCTTCATGTGCAGTTATGAAAAATAAAGATATCATACATAACTCTTTTGTTCTTAAACTTTCAGAAAACCTTTGTGATGTAAAAATAGATGGAAGTATAAAGAAAGAAGCTGATGAAGAAAGTATTGCAGATTATCAGGAAGATGGCATTTCAAATGACGATACTATAGGCAAGTATACTTTTGTTGTTTAAAATGTTTCTGTCTTATGTCAGAAATTGTTTTGTATTAAACCTTACTTCTGGGTTCTGGATTCATTTGTTGTAGGTAATTTTTTTATTTATTCATCTTTTTGTGTAATGTATGGCTAATGATCAATAGGTTGTGGGTGTAACCAGGTCCACCGTGTTACACAATTTATATTTTGGTAACACGTTAGACTTCGTTAGAAAATTCTTGATATGTTGAGCGATTAAGTAAATCATATTTAAGTTTTACACTAGTCTTCGAATGTGGAATGACATAGGGTTACAGCACACTTGATAGAGGTATCACATCTTGTTAAGATGTTATTACCTTCTATCAAGTGAACGTAGAGCCTAAACTTTTCTGCCTTAAAAAATATCTAAGAACATATCTGTACTTTGGTACCTGTCCTTCAACAAATATATATATATATATATATATATATATATATATTAATACTTATCCTAAATGTTTAAGATTGTTATGTTTTTTTTTATGTGGCACTACCACTAATTTCTATACATGTTCAAATTTCAGATATTCCAAAGTCTAAGGTTCAGTTGAAAAAGAGAAAAAAGCTCAAAAAGAGGAAAGTCTCCAAGGAAATTGACAGCGAGGTAACAGAGGACATGCTCATGGAAATACAAAGGATGGATGAGAAATTGGAACAAATGCAACATGTTGGTGAGTCTTCTTTGTTTTAATATGGGATTTTATTTGTAACATGGCGAGAGTGGTAAATGAAACAACACCCTCCTCAGAGGCAAGTGTCGATAAGAACCACCAAACATACCACCAGTTCGATACAGCTCTTTCTAGGACAATCTCGTACATTTCTACTAGAACTTACTCATCCTTACTATACAACTGTATTGTAACATCCATTTATAGAAATAAATGGATGTTATATATTATCAAATATAATATGTAAGATCCATTTATATACATTTGTAAATAGTTATATATTTTAGTAATAACTGTTCCCAATGTTTTCTTTTTTTGTACAAATTACTCTGTGTCTGTCTATAATTTTTTTTATTTGTTTTGTTATTACACAATTTTGTGTTTTTTTTTCTACCTATTTAAAGTTATGTTAAACCAAATATGTCAGTAACTGTGATAAATGTCGATAGTCCTTAATTTAATAAATAAATAAAAACAATAGTAAATAGTAATAATAATTATTAATAGTATTAAAGTTTTGATTACACATACTGACTCTTTTAATCCCTTTATACATGTGCAATGTAATTTCAACCTTAACACATGAAATGAGTTTCCATGTCTTAAATCTATTAAATAAAGCTAGTTAAGAACATATGAGGCCGCTAGAGACAGAGTAGCCTAACTGCAATTTTTATGACTTGTTATATTTTATATTAATTTTCATGTCTAAAAATGTTAATCTAAAAGAGCACAGTGACCAAAAATTGTTAACATAATTCTTACACAAACAACAGTACAAATTCATCGTCTAAGTTTATTATTAATTTTCTTTCGGGGACACCCCTTGGTAGGACGGGGTCGTCCACTATCAGCTGACCATTTCCCCATAAATTCGTCTAAGTTAATTGTGCATTTTTATTTTCCTCCTTATTGACAATCGTTTTTTTTGTTGTTTGTTCACTTTGCCCCTTGACGGATTCCTGTGGTAAAGGGCGAGAGGTCTTGAGTTCGAATCCCAGGAAAACAAAAAATTGTTTGGGTTGGGCAGAGCAAAGAATTCTCATTAACTTTTTGCCCATTAAAAGAACGGATCAGTGTAATGTTCACAGAAATCTGTTCGCCCCACGCCCCACGAGGGGGAAACGGGATTTCATTTTTGCCTCTAGTCTCATATATGCTCCAAATTTTACACTCTTTTAATCCTGTCCTTGTTTACAGATCCAGCTCCTGAAAAGATGGAATCAAAGTCTCATTCGGATTGTAAAGCATACGTTAACACGGTCACTATAGTGGAAAATTCCTACGTCTGCCCCTTTGATACATCCTTCAGCGACTACTTCTGTGTGTACTGTCGAGGGGTTTTCACCAACCCACACAAACTAAGAGAGCACACACTGACACATGACCCTCGGGCTTTCAGGGAAATAGTCTACACATACTCAAATAACAAAAAGGTTCAACTCGACATAGAGAAGATAGACTGTCGTCTATGCCCCGAAGAAGTGGACGACCTTGACGCATTCAAACGTCACATTACATCACATGGTATAGTCATACACGACGTGGAGGACGAGTTCTTGAAATTCAAACTGGATCTGGAGAATTTGTGCTGCCTCGAATGCGGAAAACGGTTCAGTTTCTTCCACGCTCTGAAAAAACATATGGCTGAGCACTTTGGGACATGTATATGTGATGTGTGCGGTGCGCACTACTTCGAGGAGCGGATGCTGGTCTTGCACCAGAAGACCCATCAGCGCAACGACGAGGTCTTCAACTGCAAGGAGTGCGGGAAGAGTTTCAAGTCCAAGTATACGAGATACATTCATATAGCTAGGACTCACAAGAAAGAGGCAGCGTATCTGTGCAGTAAATGTGACCAGGTTTTCTTCTCATACACCCTAAGATACAGGCATATGATTGATTACCATGGAGTGGAGAGGCTTTTCAAATGTGATCAGTGCGACAGGAGTTATGATAGTAGGAAATCTCTGAGGGAGCATAACAGGCGATCTCATTTGAAAATCCGGAGGCATGCATGCATGCTATGCGATAAGAGGTTCTATTTGCCGTCCAGGTTAAAAGAGCACATGGCCAGTCATAACGGGGAGAGGAATTTCCGCTGTGAATATTGTGGCAAAAGTTATCCTCGGTTAAGGGGTTTGAAGGTGCATATGCAGTCGCACAGCATGGAGAAGAAATATAAATGCATGTTATGCAATGCGGCGTTCACGCAGAACTTCAATTTGAAAAGCCACATGAAGCGGCAGCACGGCGGCATGGACGTCGAGGTGGAGCCCTTTTTGACACCTGTCACTTGAGTCGCTACTGATGTCGAAATAGGTGCAAAGCTAAAGAAGATAGCCCGCCGGGAGGTCGCGGGTTTTGGTAATTTACGACAATATATCGGTATTATATTATGATTCACGCCTTTTATTTAACATTAACAAACAAAATCAGTACATAGTATGAAACAATGTCCCTATGTAAGTTTAAATCTTCAGAACTACGCTACGGATTTTGATGCGGTTTTTTTTATAGATACTGTCATTCAAGAGAGAGATTTTTATATACAACACTCAGCCGCAGAGCGAAGCCGGGGCGGGTCGCTGGTACAGTAATATTACTATGCCTTTGAGATCACAGATTATTATAGACGCAATACAGCCGCGTTGGCAGTCTGTGTCCACATTTGTTTGTGTGTGTATGTCAATTGTCATTTTGTCAATAAATATACATAAAAAGTGTATTTACAATACAAATAAATTAAGAATGTATTTTTAAATAATAGATGGATGTTATGAATATTAATATATAATATTAGTTTTTAAAATGTCCGCGACTAGTAGCAAAGGTCCTGTTATTGATCCGGGTTTATGTCGCTGTTGTGGGTCTATGAAGAAATGTAGAGTTTTAAATGTTGAATATTCCTGTTTTGGAAAAAAAGAAGTGTATTCCGATATGATAATGGATTGCTTTGGATTGTTGGTGAGTGCACGAATCAATTCAAACAACACGAATTTAAAATTAGTTTAAATAAAATATTTAACGCTTTAAAACGTGAAATATATTAGTTAACTTATTAACAATGTATTTTAAATACGACCTAACTTACAAGTAGTACAATTCTTTGTTGATTATAACATAAAAACAAGCACGAGTAAGACAGCTAACAGGTATAGTTAATTTTTATGATTTCTTGAAATTTTTAATAAATAAAAATCGAATTTTTTAGCTTTCACATCTAGACAGTTTACCGACAGAGCGCCTAGTTTGCGCCTCTTGTGTGCACAAAATCAGGGATGCATATATTTTTCGGCAGCAAGTGCTAAAATGTGAAGAAGCATTTCTGCAAGCAAAAATTTATGACAATGATGATGTTAATGGTTTGTATATTCTAGTATTATATAGTCTTTTAGTGTTCTTTTCTAAACTAAATGTATTCCTTGTGTGGAAGTCAAATTTCTCTGACAAATTCTTCTATAAGTAACCAGAAACAGCTTCCTCTTTGACTAGCACACTCAAACATGCTTGGTCTTTGTTGGTAAATTAAACCTGAATGACCAGCATCAATGACCTCACGAAGTAATAAATTGAGAATAAATGAAGCCTTTTTTTAGATTAAGAAGGCATTAATAGTCTGAAATTTATGTTTAACAGATGTAACCTCAACTACAGAACAGTCAAAAATAAAAGTTAAAGATGAAATCCTTGAAGACGATATTCGGTCTCCATCTCCTTGCCAAGATATATTAGAAGATATGCCATTAAGTAAGTATTACATGGTATCGCTTCCCAAATGGATTGTATGATTGCAGAAAATATATCATGGATGATTAAACAGGCATTTGTCCATATTACATATTAGTATATATTACATACAAATCTGTTCTCTGTATTGCTGTATCTTAGCTACAGTTACAAGGTTCCAATTACAAAAAAAAACAAAGATCTTTTTTCTCACAAATAGCAAAGAAGACAGATTTCCTAAAATGGCACATAAGCTGGTTGGTGGTAAGCTGGAGATATAGAGTGTTACGCTTTGTAAAAGGTTCTTTATAATATAAACACGATTTATGTAATCTTTCAGGTGTCATAAAGAAAGAAACAAGCTCTTCTAACAATATTATCAAAACACAGGAAACAGCTAGTGATGTGAAACCAGTATTAAAGTCAACAAGGTTACAGAAAAAACAAATTGTTTTGGGAAAAAAACCACCACCAATTGTTAAATCGAGTAAGTTTTTAAGGTTTCACCCAAAAAGTGAAAATAGCATTCTAAGCCTTTTTGTGTGTCTATCAGACACCAGGCTCTCAAGAACTACTATCACTTGAGAATGTATCTTCTAACAATTTGTGATTCATTGCCGTTAATTTACCCAAATATACTAACTTTTTATGTGTGTTTTTGATGTGAAACATCTATAGCCGCACGTAAAACCGATTTCTGGCGTGGCGACGCATCGCCACGGCATGCGTCGCCACGCTATACGATGGTATATATATACAGTCTATATGCAGTAGTGTGTACGGTGTGGCGACGCGTCGCCATGCGCAATCGACTGTGCGATTCTCTCCCACTCGATCTGGTGTTAAGCCATCTTTCTCGCTACACTGAGCTCGAATACCTATAGTGTATACTCCGTAGTGTACACAGTGTTGTTTACTACAGTAAACATAACCTATGTTTTACTTGAAGACAAATTATTTTTCTGATAATAAAATGTCTGACCGTGATAATTTAGAATATGAAAGTGATCAGCCTCCTGCAAAGAAAGCAAAATCACTCTATGACACACCATCAAGTCATCAGTAAGTTAATTATATTTTTATAATTATTAAAGTATGCATTTATCTGTGCATTAAGCACGCGTATATTTGGTTTGTTTTGAGCACCAGTAAATGTAAAATCTACTAGCTTGGTAGATTAAAATTCACATAAATTTCATTGCATATAAAGTTTTAAAATTAATAATTAATTTTAATTATATTCTTATTGAAATTAATGCAATGTAACAATTGCTCAGAGAATAAATTTATTAAGACTGACAGAATTGTATTTCTAAATCAGCTGATGGCGTGCAGTGCACGAAAGTTTTTTCTTATTTGTTATAAATATGAACATTAAAAAATTAATTCATTTTTCTAATCATAGTGGCATTTATAGTGAATCATACATTATTGATATTCATAATTTACGATCTTTAGTAATATATATTGAAGTAACTAGCTAAGATTCTTGAGTTTACTAATATATTGAAGCCAATTTAAATTTTTCTGTACATTTTAATAACATATTTTTTATAAATATTTCAGAACCCAACAATCATCACAGGGGTCACAAAATATTATTATTGAAACTGGACATCACCAAGATCAGTTAAACACAAGACATACTATTAATGTTATGTAAGATTTTGTAAATCTAATAGTACCAGAATATACTAATTTTTATTTAAGCTTCTTTTAACGCTTATATATATTTTTTAGAGTAAATAATAATAAAAAAGAACGTCAAAAACGATACAGGGAGCAGAACAGAGACAAATTGAAGCAGCGTGAAGCGGAAAGAAGAGAATGCATACAACATTCACAAATTATTGCCGGACCATCTACCTCTTCAAAGACGAATAGAATAGAACTGAATAATGAAGAAATAATTACTGCTCAAAGCTCATCTGGTTCGGAAAAAATACAACCATCATCCATTCAAAGAAATGATCAAGGTACTGAACTAAATGCTCTCCAAAAAAAAAGAGAACGTCAACAAAGATACAGGGAGCAGAACAGAGACAAATTGAAGCAGCGTGAAGCGAAAAGAAGAGAACGCATACAACATTCACAAAGTATTGCCGGACCATCTACCTCTTCAAAGACGAATAGAATAGAACTGAATAATGAAGAAATAATTACTGCTCAAAGCTCATCTGGTTCGGAAAAAATACAACCATCATCCATTCAAAGAAATGATCAAGGTACTGAACTAAATGCTCTCCAAAAAAAAAAGAGAACGTCAACAAAGATACAGGGAGCAGAACAGAGACAAATTGAAGCAGCGTGAAGCGGAAAGAAGAGAACGCATACAACATTCACAAAGTATTGCCGGACCATCTACCTCTTCAAAGACGAATAGAATAGAACTGAATAATGAAGAAATAATTACTGCTCAAAGCTCATCTGGTTCGGAAAAAATACAACCATCATCTATTCAAAGAAATGATCAAAGTAATGAACTAAATGCTCTCCAAAAAAAAAAGAGAACGTCAACAAAGATACAGGGAGCAGAACAGAGATAAATTGAAACAACGTGAAGCGGAAAGAAGGAGGCGTCTACAAAATGCAGATGTGATTACAGAATTATCTACTTCTCCAAACATCGAATTAACAGAAAAAAAATGTGAGCCGTCACGGGACGGTAAAAGATTTTTTTAAATAAAACATGTTAATTAAAAGTGACTTTTATTTCTTTAAGTGCAGTATTTTTGTTTTTAATAGTTCGTTGATCTTCTTCAATGGTGCGATCTTGTATTTGAACATTTCTGGTAGGAACTGAAAAAGAAAGTATTTTTTTAAACTAGCTGAATCATTTGTATACCATATCGATGTTTAACCATTACAAAATAATTATATAAAAAATGTGAGCCGTCACGGGACGCCTGGCAGATGTGAAACATCGCCATTATTTTGTAAAAGTAATGAACAATATATATATATATTGTTTTTCTTTTACTGATTTATCAATATGTCTTAGCATCAATAATTTATGGTATACTTTATATCCTTGGCAGAATAAGAATGAATAAATAAATGGGATAAATTTTACTGACACATCTGTGTCAGTAAACTCAGTCCACATTTGTTCATTCATTTCATTTCTTCAATTTTTTTTATATTACAGTACACATTTTGTAATAACACATAAAAAAGTGTGAACAAAATCTCATTCAGGTAATAATAATGTATCTCGTTACAGAAATACCAATGTCCATGCTGCAACAAAGAATCCGCGAACGTGACCCGACATACATGAAGGATTCAAACATCTTCACAATTGTGGAGTATTCCTACGCCTGCCCGTTCAAGTGTCGGCACAATAACATCCTGTGCTTCTACTGCGGATCGAACTTCACGGACCCAGCACAACTCAGAGACCACACAGTGAACGCCCACAACCCCAAAAAGTTCAACATGTCCGAGAGAACTAACTCCATTAAACTGGACTTGACCAGGATCGACTGCCGGCTCTGCCCCACCAAGATAAACAACCTGGATGACTTCAAGCAACACATCACTGCCGTTCACAAGAAGAAGTACTACTCTACCATCAGGGATTTCATCCTGCCCTTCCGTTTGTCCAAGGAAGACACAAAGTGCGCGCTGTGTGACCGAACTTTTCCCTATTTCCACGCTCTGAACAGACATATGAACGAGCATTTTAGTAATTTTGTGTGCGAACAGTGCGGTTTAGGCTTCGTGGATCGTAATCGGTTTGTGATGCACAGGCAGAAACATGAGTCGGGTAGATTTCCATGTGAAGTGTGCGGTAAGGAGTTTAGAGTCGCATCGTATAAGGATATCCACGTGGACAGAGTCCACAATAAACGGGGGAGGGTATTTTGTCCGAAGTGTGACGTCATTTTGATGAGCTACCCGCAAAAGTTGAAGCATCTGGTGGAGGTGCACGGGGAGACTCCGCTGTCGTTCACTTGTAATATTTGCAATCAAGTGTTTGAGACTAGGCGGAATTTCACCATACACAAGAGGAAGGTGCATTTGAAGGATTTCAGGTCAGTGATTCCGCTTCGATGGCTCTGTCTTTATGGCATATTGAATAGGTATTTATTGGCATACCTACTAAAATTCCGTTCTAAACGAAAGACCCTGTCGACCTCTTTTGGCTTTCGATATTCGGGAATCCACAGACTAAACCCGAAACGCGATTAAACCAGGCTTTTTTTATGGACGGCGGTTCGGAATTTAGATATTCCAACCATGTTTAAATAAAATGGATTAGAAACACATTGAACCCACGACCCGTCAAATGTTTATATATTAAAAATTTAAAGGTTAATTAATATATAAGAAAAGATAGAATAATATAGAGGTAAATTAATATATAAGAAATAATTTAATTTAATTTTCAGTAAGATTTCCTTGTGTGCTTTTTTGGAAGTAACTTCCTATTATATAATACTAAAATGATCAAAATCGGTCGAATAGTTTGGACGGAAAATATAAAATCAATAGATATATATATATATAGAACTAAAAATTCAATGTGTCATCTGTCAAAACTTATTCGGCTAGTGTTGCCATTTTCTGATATCTTGAAAGCCGATGATGATGTTGGAAATACTTTCAGATACGAGTGTCAGTGTTGTGGCCAAAAGTTCTTCACGCGGGCAGCACTCACCAATCATATGCCAGTACACACCGGCGAACGGAACTTCAAGTGTAAATACTGCGAGAAGTCCTACCCTCGTTTGAAAACTTTGAAAGATCATATCCGCATCCATACTAATGACAGGCGGTATCGCTGTCACATCTGTGGTCAGGCGTTTATACAGAACTGCAGTTTGAAGGGACATATGAAGAGCCAGCATCCGGAATACACAGTGTAATATAGTGTCCAGTTTACGCGAGTAGTACACATTTAAATAAATTACTTTAACTGTGTAAAACGTGATATATTTTAAACTTATTTGGAGGAGTCCCCCTGTGACCCCGGCTGCTGCAAAGCATCCGAAGTCCGTAGTTAAAATAATTTTCTAGTAAGTTTAACAAATATAAATCGCATTTTAAACCGTTAGTGTTATATTTAAAACAGTGTAATGTTCACACAACTATTTGTACATATGAACTCATTTAATCACTCTGTTATAAGTTATTGTTGATCTATATATAGTAATTATGTAAGAGAAACGTTTTTATTTACCACATATCCGAAAATTACCTTTGCGACTCAATGATTATTTAAAACCTTTTGCTTAGGTGAAATTTGTTGATATTTAGTAAACTAAGTCGAAACAGATGGCGCTAGCGTAGAAGATTTGACTTAGATATTAGAGACACCATTTTCAGTCCCACTCGCTACTGCAAACCGTGCAAAACTTCAAGCCAGAAGCTAAATATATATAAAAGTAATATATTTCGCATCCTAACCCGTTATAAATGTTTTATTTAAACAGGTATTAGTCCGTAACTACAGGCATTACATAATTTACAAATATGTAAACAGGTATCAAAAACCATTGAAATTGAAGTCTGAATTTAAATGTTCTAATCCGTTTTGTAAAGTTTTGGTACCATTTTTTTTTTTTTTTTTATCAACAAAATATGTTTTATTTTAAATATATCGGTTTCTTATTTCAAAATTGAATTGTAGACAATTTAAATAAGATTTTTTAAATCAAACAACATAGCAGATATGATTAATAATAATTTATTTTGTGAAATAAAATAATGACTTTCATTTTATTCTTGAAATGAAATTATAAATACAATCAGTCTTATTACAAAAACAGTAAGAACTCATACATCCTAAATACCGTCGACGGAGTCGACGGAGGCTCCGGCAGGCTTGTCCCCGGGTTTCTCCGGATCCCCGAAACCCGCCCCCCACCCTTGGGGGCGGCGCCGCGGTTTTCCCCCCTGGCAAAGGTAATTTGGTTGTCTTACAATCTTAGACCTGAACCCAAGATCCGTTGCAACGGCCAACCGGCGCCCTTGGCCCCCCCCAAAAAAAAAAACCCCCCCGGTAGTCGATAAACCAAACTCGGGGTGGTCGATAGGCGAAGCGCTTGAGTAGCCGCTGGTTGCTATGCTTATTAGTGGCTGGAGTGTAATGGGATAAGGTGTGCACACGCGCGCCGCGCCCCCTCTGGGCGAAAGTTTTGGGCCCCCCCCCCCCGGGGGGGGGCGGGGGGCCCGGGGGGGGGGTTTCCCCCCCCCCAGGGGGGGGGGGGGGGGGGGGGGGGGGGAACTATGACTCTCTTACTCGGTCGCCCCCTGACCGGCATCGGCAAAGACCATAATAACTACACCGTATTTACTTCAGAGGTACATGAGCAATGTTGAGAGACGAAACATTGTTTTCCTCACCAAATAACAGAGACCAAAGTACGTACTAAATGGTGCGGAACATTATCAACAGCAACTGGAAGCCGGACCGAAATTCCCAAGTGAGACGTGGACGAATCCGGTGTCGCCCAACGCGGATGATCAGCCTAGAGTAACGGAAAGCCCAGACTATGAAACGTTAGGGGCGGGTGCTCTTAATGACTTGCTTGAAAAGGTGAGGAAGAGAATATAATAGAAGTATAATAGGAGTGAAGAAACAGTGGGAAATGTAGAGAGACGGGGTAAATTATCTTCACTACGTTGCGTGCACTGCAAAAACAATTCAAGAAACCATATGTATGAAAGAATTATTCCTCTACATATGATGAAAAAATCCGTGGTAATTAAAATGTAAGTGTGGTTACAAAACAACGTTTGCGGGATCAGCTAGTAATCCCTGTACAAAACGAAAAATACTTTATTGTCACCATAAAAACATAACAAATATAGGATTCAGTTTGAATAAATTATAAAAAATAGCGAGAAGCGGCGGTGTTACCGCTAAAAAGCAATTTCTTCCAGGCAACCTTAAAGATGGAGATTTACAATAACAATTGATAACAAGCACAGCACTAAATGTAATTTAATTCACTTAAATATTTGAAAACATTAACTCAATTGGTAGAGCAACAGCACGGAACGCTGACGATGCCGGTTCAAGTCCTGCCCGAGTCGAAAATTTATTCAATTTATTTTCGATTTTTGAATGACTTAAATATTTTAATTTGAAGTAAAACATCAATTACATCGCGTGACGCCATTCGTGAGACAATTATAGGTACACCTCGTGTGACGTCATACTCCACAAAGTCGCGTTTTGGAACCCTATTAATGTGTTTTAATAGGGTTTGTTTAAACCTTTCTATTCTTTAAGTTCTTCAAAGGGTATAATATATGTAGAAACGTTTTTTTTTATTGAAATGAGAACCCATAAAATTTATTTTAAACAGGCTGAACTCGACTGCTTATAACCACACTATGTTGAATATTGCACCCATTTCCCAACTCCCCCTTAAAAGAGAATCTTCGCTACCAAACCAACATTCTTTTCTACCAGAGAACAATACTATAAATCTTCTTACTAATACTGAACATTTTCTTACCATTGCTGAAAACTTTTGCGACTACCCTCAAAATATAGCTTTTGAAAAATTTCACATCGCGATCAGACCTTGACATGCACGCTAAGAGTTCAACCCTCGCCTTAAATGAAAGAAAGAAACAAAACATCGTCCTACCGAGGGAACCTAGTTACTCCTAGTTACGCCTCGTCCTCCAGCCCAGCGAGTTTCTTGCCAGTTCTGTTTGTTTATTCTATGGCTAGTAGAAATTACACCGCTACATGAATAAATGAAATGATTTTTCATGTTCCAAAATCATCAACCATCTCAACGAAAAGTATAATCATCTATACAGTTCCCAATAAGTTAAATGACTCCAAGTGTAATACCGTTCAAGTAAAACTACCCTCCATTTCGAAGTCTTGATGGTGACTCTTCATGTGACTTTTCAGGCTACTGCTCTGAGTGAAGTTCGCGTTGCAAACGTTGCATTTGAACCGTCTCTCCGTACTATGTGATCGGACATGCTCTTGCAAGGATTGAAGCCTCGGATAGCTTTTGTCGCAAAAGTCGCATCTAAAGTTCTTCTCCCCAGTATGAGTCGCCATGTGCTCTTTTAAGCGCGAGGGTAGATAAAAACGCTGGTCGCACAAATCGCACTGGTGTCTAAACACCTTCAAATGGTTCCTCCTATGGTGCTCCATCAATGTCTTTCGCCTATTGTACACTTTATCGCACAGCTTGCAAGGGAACGTCCGATTGTCGCCGTGCACTTCGATCAAATGACGATTTCGAAGCGCGTACGACAGGAAGCAAGCGTCACACTTGTAACAATTGACGGTAGGTTTTTTTTCGTGTACCGTCGCTATGTGCAAACGCTTACTATACTTAGATTTTAAATTCTTGCCGCAAACCTCACAGGGAAAGTTCATTTCTACCTTAAAATGGGAGTTTATATGAGTGCGGAGCGACGCTTGTTCCAAAAAGCACGCCCCGCACATATCACAGGTGTGCGTGCCGAAGTGATCTATCATGTGCTTCTTCAAGGAGTCGAAATACGGAAACACATTGTCGCACTCCGTACACGTCAGGTTGTTTAGCGTCAAACGGAATTTTAAGAACTCATTTTTGACAGGGAACAGGGTCAATTTGTGGACGGTAGTGATGTGCTTCTTGAATGTGTCCAGATCATCGATTTTCTTATCGCACAATCGACAATCGATTCTAGTGATGTCTATCTTGGGAACCTTTTTGTTCTCCATGGACAGTAGGAAGAGTTCTTTGGGATTGTGCGAGAGGGTGTGTTCACGTAGCTCTACCGGATTTGTGAACTGATCGCGGCAGTAGTAACAATAGTATATGCTTATTCTATTTCTGAACGGACAGACATATGAATTATTCACTATAGTTATAGTGTTTTTGTAGGCCATGTCCTGCTCATCTTGATCTGTTTGTATATCCTTCTTTTTAGCGGGTACTGGAAAGTTAAATTACAAATAAATATAATGAAAACGATAGAGTAACTTTTTGTTTAAATACTGTCTGTAGTTTACGCGAGTAGTATTTATGTAAAACACTAACGTGTAAAAATGTCTGCGAGTATATGTATATATGTATATCTTTTAAGATTGAGTAGCAAGAATGACGGGATGCGGACGACGTCGTGGGTAACAGCTAGTAATATATAATTATAATCTTTAAAGGATAGGGCAGGCTTTTAAATAAAACACTTTAACGGTGTAAAACGCGATATATTTTAGTTCAATATGTTTGAGATTTATTTTTAGCCACGGCTGCCCCGTTAAAGTATATTATTTTAATCTGTACTACTCGCGTAAACTGCAGACAGTACAGGGCAGGCTTTAATACAAAAATGTAAATGTAATTATTGTCAAAACATGTACCTCGCTTAGCAAGTATTCTATCCAATTTACTTGTCATCCGTTGCACCTTCTTAGTTTTAGATAACAATTTTTTCGTCTTTACATTTTTCTTTATCACTTTAGGCAGAATTTCCGTCGCACTATTATCCACATTGGCTTCTTCTTTTTCTTGCTTGGCAAAATTATTTTTTGTGTCTGAAAATACAAGTTAAATGATGTTATTTTTACCTAGTGAGATCCCATAGCTGGGCTTTGCAGCTTTTTAAAGAGATAAGACCCACCACACTGGTCCAGTGAGGGTCGGATGCTCTAAGGCTTGGAGGGATTTGAACCCAGGACCTGTCGGGCTTGAAGCAATGCTAGGCAACACATTTAACCATAAACCCAATGGTCAAAAAGCTAAGTCAAATAGTACCTCGCAAAAATGTATTTAGTAAAAACCAATCGCTTACCGCACAGGGCCAGTGGCAAATCATCATTATCATCCCCATCGCTGCTCAGGGTTTCCCGTTTCACTTCCACCTCAATTTGTTCAGCTTCTGAACATAAGCGTTATGTAAATATAAGGTGACATTTATCAAAACAGCATACAACTATGTATATTCTAAAATAAAGTTCTTATATAATAATTATTAGTATATAGAAAATATAAATTGAAAAAAATTTTGGACTCAGCGGGGATTTAACTCACGAACCATTGCTTTATAGCCATACCACCACCACCACCGCTTGCTACCATTACACCAACAAGGCCATCAAAATTTTTAACCAGTAACCTTTTATTACAGTTGTATGTTTTTAAAGTAAATGGTATTTAATAATTAAAGTATATAAATATCTCACCATCCTTATTTTGCAGCTGGGCGCTTATAAAAAGTTGCTCGCACATCAAGACCTGTTGCCTAAACGCATTCGCTTCTCGGAGCCGACCAACACAGGTAGCACAAATGCAACTGTCTTTGCTTTCACCGTCCAGATGAGAAAGCTGTAAAATATATGTACAGGTAATAAATAATGAATAGAATTGCTTTTTGAAGTCTCTAAAAATAGGTTACAACTGAACAAACAATTTCATTTACAACCAACCTATTTATACTTTTCCTGTGGATTTGAAGATAGAACCAGGTTAATGTAATGCTAGGCAACATTTTTAGCTAAGTTGATTATGAATAGAAATGGTTTGTAATAATTAAAATACTTAGATGACGGAGGTGCAATGTTTGTTGCTCTGGCATGCAAAACCTATGGATTTTGACTCAAAATATAAATTACAAGTTTTTTTCATCTTCCTATAAAATACATAATAATACTAGTATATAGGATAATAGTCTAACTGTTAAGTAAAACACTTAACCGTTTAAAACGCGATATATACTGGTTACGTTATTTACATTTTATTTAAATTACGGCCCATGGCTTTGGAGCAAATATATTTCGCGTTTTAAACCGTTAAGTGTTTTATTTAAAGGTGGAATACTCCTGTAAACAACAGGCAATACTTAGTTGTTTTTTAGCACAAGTTAGTAGATGAGCGACGAAAATTACTCACTAGTAGTCCAAAAACATCCATGAACATATCTGAATAGATTTCTTTACGACCTTTCCAGTCATATTCAGTCGTAAGAAGCCGACAACGCTTAATAGATCGACAACATCGACAAAACGCTGGGTCCAGTGTGGGTCCTTTAGTGGCAGTGTTGGCCATATTACATACAACTCTATTAGTTAAATATGAACGTAAATGCACCAATAAATAGTTAGATATAGTTGTTTTAAGTTATTAAAATTAGAAAGCAAAAATGCAACTGTATAGACAAAACAAATAATACGATTGTGCTGATAACATCTTTCGAGTTTCGACTAACGTTAACCACAGATGATATATTTTGTATAGATAATAAATACCATATATATTTTACAATTTAATTAATTTTTACCTTTTATATAAGAAAAAGTAAGTAAATTATAATTGTAAGCTCTATACCTAAAACTTTCTAAGTTGTATTACTATTCGAGTGAAAGACTTAAATATATCTGTGGTCAGTTTTTTGTAATCTGAGTCTTGAGCTTTCAAACTGCGACTTTCAACAATGGCGTAAGGCGTTCGTGAACTTGATTAATATCCAACTAAAATAGAACTTCTTTAATTATGTGTGGAGTGAATGCTATAATATTGTTAAGTTAGGATCTTTAGATATATTTGTACGTGTCGTTAAAGTTGCATAATAAAAAAATGGATAATAAAAGTGATTGGCGGCCCGGTCCAACTGTGTGTCGGTGTTGCTTATCTGAAGGGTGTTATAAAGACATTTCTACTGAATACTTCTGGATGGGGAAGAAAGAAGTATATGCAGATATGCTATCAGAAACCTTGGACCTAACTGTGAGTCCAAACATTTAGTTTTGCATCAGGGAACATGGCGTCTACGCTGTTAGCTTTATAACGCGACCAAATTAAAATGTATCTCATTCTGTTACAATCGTAACTGAGTTAGGTATATTCTATTCGGCCGGCTTATATTAGAAGATCAATAATATTGTTTTTTTTTTAACTAAAAGCTAAACCCCCCCTTTTCTGCCGTGGGGCATGAGGCCGATTCATTTCTGTGTGTTTTGCCTGATCGGTTTTTTTGTGAGTTGATCAGACTAATGTGTCTAGCCGAACCCAAACATTCTATTGTTTCCCGGGGTTTCAACCTAAGGCCCTCTCCCCCTTAACTTTAACAAAGGCAACTTAAATTGATTCTTGTTGAGTCACAACAATACCTTTTTTTTAACTTACAGTTTGGACTAAAAAAATATATTTCTTAATAATTAAAGAACTTAACACATTTTTAATTTGATATACTTGCCTTATATATAAATATAATATGATAAAATTAGATAATAAACTAGATATCTACATAAAGACATAACTAAATCTCCTTAGGAAGCTGAATTTTTTGCTGTAGATATGTTTTCTGCAACTGTCATTAGGTTATATACAAGTGTATGTTATTATTATTTTCCATTGGGGAATCAGATAGAAGGGCATGGGAGCAGTCCACATCATCTACTTACCATTTCCCCATTCCCTCTTAGCAGTTGAATATTGACCGTCTTAAATTATCTATGAAGGCTTGTGCAATAAAGCTAAGGGGACATGTAATATCTGTATCTTATAATCAGTTTAAAATACAAGTAAATATCCCTTTTCAGATTCAATATGCACAAACGGGAGGTCCTAATAGCCATAGTAGATTAATTTGTGAGCCATGTATCTCAAGGCTTCGAGATGCCTCCGACTTCAAGCGACAGGTTAAGGAATGTGAACAGACCTTTATGCAGTATCTGAACCCTAGTACCTCTATTAATACAACAGGTGAGAACTTAAAGTCTAGCTTTATTGTTATTAATGTTAACATGCTCTGATTGGTGAGGAGTATGTACTGTATGGAGATTTTTCTATATTCACTTTATTGATGGATTTATTTTAATATTTTAACTGTATAAAACACAAAATTCATTAGTTATACTTGATTATAGTTCATTTTATACTATACCATTATTCTGAACACTTTCAACAACATTTTAAAGACAAAGAAATTATGTTGAGATGCTTTAGCAATGTCTCAATCCTTAATGGCATAATATAACATTTTTAGTTCCAGCTAACTTTCCGGAAAAGGAAGAACTGAAAATTGAAGTGGTGAAGCAGGAGTTGCCCCTAAGTGATGATGATGTAGCTGATACAGGATATGCTGACGATGATGATGATCGTAAGTATCTCAATATCCTATATTACATCTAAACAACATTGCTGCTTTAGTTTTAGATAGAGAAATAATAATTCATAAGCACTTACGCCTCTGTAGCCAAATGGTTAAACGTATTGCCTAGCATTGCATTAAGCCTGAGAGGTTCTGGTTCAATCAGGGAAACATAAAATTGTTTCACTCGGGCAGGGTACAGAAGTCTGATCAACTACTTGCTCATTAGAAGAACAGATCAGTGAAACGGACACAGAAATGTGTTCGCCCTATGTCCCACGAGGAGGAACCAGTTTTTTACTCAAACTTATAGTAGCATAGTTAAAGCATCAATAAAGAAATATTTGTATTATTATTTTCTATTGAGGACACCAATAGAATTCCAGTCCAATCTCTATTTCCCCATTTTCTACCTAAGGAAGACTTTGGGTTATCCAATGCTTACTGTGTCCCCTTCAAACCCTCCCTTTTTTTGATGTTATGATATTTTGTCAGTTCCCATATGTGTTGTAAATAGTAACAATGTTGAGAATGTGATTACATATTTATATCTAAACCTTGTTTTTATATACAACACTTTAACGGTTTAAAACGCGATATATTAGTTAAACTTATTTGGAAATGATTTTTAACTTCGGCCCGCCTTGCAGCAGCCGTGGTCACGAAGACCCGGGTTCCCGACCACGGCTAGCACTCCAAATAAGTTTAAATAATATATCGCGTTTTAAACCGTTAAAATGTTTTATTTAAATCTGTACTACTCGCGTAAACTATAGACAGTATTTAAACCTTGTTTTGTTTAAAACTGTATTTAAATGTTCTGATACTCTATCACTTAAATAACTAAGCTCTTCTTTATTTACTATAGCTAAGTTGTTATGTACAATTATAAATTTAAATTTTATACACATTTATGGCAACATTTTATATTTTCAGTCGACGACGAACCTCTTATGAACTTAGCATCGAAGACACCTAAAAAGGAAAGTGTGGATGTAATGGAATTACTAGATATAACAAAAGCACCAAAACGCAAAGCTACAGCTAAAAGTAAAACCACACCAGCTAAGAAAACGAAGCTAAAAGTCGACAAACCATCAGCGAGCAAGCCTAAACCGGAGAAAAAGAAGAAAGGTAGGTTTAAACTATGTTTTTCTATGTGTTGGTATATTTAGTTGCTGTGAATGTATACATACATACAACCTACAAAAAGATACCATCCTATGGAAGGGTTCAAATAAAAGTAAATAAGTATTTAAAATCATTCACAAACTGACATATAAATAATACCGGCCAAGTGTGTGTCGGACTTGCTTAACAGCGTTTTTTAACTTAACTTTTATATTGTAAATATGTTTAAAATATGAACATTTATTTGTATTTGTTTTTACAATGACAACTGTAACACACACGACGTAAACATTTTAACTATCGAGTTCGAATAAAGCAATTTTAACGGTTTAAAACGCGAAATGTATGGTTTGCAGCAGCTGTGGTCTCCTCGGTTGTTCCTAACCATCCGTAACAACGGGCTGTAGGTTAAATATTATTCAAATAACTTTAACTAATACATTTGGCGTTTTAAACAGTTTAAAGTGTTTTATTTAAATGTGTTCTATACGCGTAAACTAAAGACCGTAGTTAGTCTTGAGGTACACTTGTGACAAACCGCTGATTGAACCAAAGATTGAGCAAAGAAACCGGAAGGTTTAAAGGGGTTACAGGGGCAATAATGGATAACTCAATGTAATATAAAAAAGGGGGGCAATGGGGACACGGGTGAAATGGTTAGCAGATAATATAGACTGACCAGCTTCCATCGGTGAAAATTACGATTTTAAATATCTGAGGAAGTGTTTTCCCTCAAACCTTTAAGAAGTCATTATTTTATATTTGTACAATATCAGTGACATTCACAGCAGCTTGAAATATCAGCATTTGATTGTTATGTATCTCTCTGGTTTAACAGAACTTGAGTTTTTTATTATAATGAAACAGTACAAGTATTTGTAATATTTCATTTTCAAGTTGTTTTAGTACACAGTGAAAAGACGTTTTTTTTTTTATTTTAGTCGATTTCGATGGTCAATTTTTATGTTAAAACCAGAAGAATTCATATCAATTTTTTGCTTTATATAGAATGCTTAGAAAAGTATGGACATGGTTTTCTTTATATGTAAGATTACTTTACCAAAAATGCACTATGTATCCCAGTTTGACAGAAAATTGGTGAATAGTGGTGGTAACTAAAATTTGTTAGTGAGGTAGTAAATGACCGGTATACAACCGTCAATAGAACACATGTTATGTGAAGCATACCTAAGGTACGTTTCACATAATATGGCAGTGTTGGGCCGTTCTACATTAGGGCGTGTCCTTCTTTTTGCCAACCGAAAAAGTAAATTGACGTTTAAAATTGCACAGCGTTTAATTTAAACCAACGCTCATAAAATATATATAAAAAAATATTATGTTAGGAAGTCCTCCCCCCTATGTATATGAAGATCCTGTATTATGGATTTTCATCGTATGCAAAGGAAACATTTTTTTTAAATTATTTATTTTGAAACTTGCATTTTCCAATTACATACTGAGGGAATTGTGTCCATACTTTTATATCTGAAACTTAATGGGCGAATAAACTAATGGACATTTAAGGAAATAAAACAATTTAAATTGTTGTATATCGATTTTCAAGCTAATTGGTACATGTTGCATAAGACGTTTAACGGTTTAAAATGTGAAAATATATTCGTTCGATTTATTTCTGTCCGCACGTGACCGTGATCACGATCTCGGTCGCTGTATAGCGTCGGACGTTGGGTCATGGTCTACTTACAATATTCCGTGGTATAAAACCGTTAAAAGGGTTTTTGAAATAGTCACTAAAACGTCGATCTTTATTGATTAGTTCTATTAATCAAGACTCGATACCAAATATCGTCCATTAAGTTTTGTAGTTTTCAAATTAGTAATATGAAATTAAGACTCTGTTTGAACCAATTTTCACTTAAACACTATTGCACTAGGCACCAATTTGTGCACTAGACATATCGCTATGATAAGCATATATATGTTACATATATATTGTCATATTTACTGTTATTTTGCTTCAAAAAACCTAAAAAGGAATCCAAGAACTACAGATTTTGGGTTCTTATGTAAATAGTGATGTAGACAGTAATGAGAAAGTTCTATTAGGATTTTTAAATGAACAGGTCGCTGGAACTTCACAAAAACTTCTAAGAATACATTATTAGTTTAAATTATCTATTTTCTAATATTCCAGGAGGTAGGTCATTTCAAAGCTTCCCAGTCATGTTCTCTAAGTAGTTTCCGCTAGTAGTCCAAATTCAAAACTTTCTAGTTCAATCCATTTAATATATTAAACCAATATTTCATATTAATGTACATATAAATTAATAGATAAAACTATTTCAAAATATGCCTATATATATGTTTCCATTTTGTGTAGACCAAGGTAGGACAAGATCATACTACAATAAAAAAAATCTTTTTCAGACAGCTTTTCAAAAAATTGGTTCAGTAATCAATGATAATTAATTTCATGTTACTATTTGTGTGTGTCTGTTTACTATAGCACTTAAGAAATATCAATTTATTCCCACTAAATAAATCTTAATGCTCGTATCGATAATTTATACTTTGAATTTTATTCAGCACCTCTATAACCTTGGCTGATTCAGCCACACAATCAATTAAACACGATACAGAAATGTGTCCATGTATATTTGCCTGCTGTTGTTGAGTTTCATTGAACGTTAAGTCGCGGTGTTCCGCTATTCCACTTATTCTCCAGTACAGTTGGTCTTTTTCTGTTTTAGCGGAAACAGAAGACCCTGTACGGAATAACGCGGAAATTTTATTGCGCCGCACGACTGCCCACCCGTTCAGGGTTAACAATAAGTGTATACTGTGCGTCTATTGCCAGGACCTTTTCGAAGACCCGGACGTCTTCCGGTCTCATATGAACGAGGAGCACGATACGTTCAGCGCTAGAGTGGTCTTCCACAATTTGCCCAAAGTCGAATTCGTTAAGGCCGATCTAACGGATTTGCGTTGTCGCTTGTGTTCGGAAAAATTTGACGCCATCGAAACTGTCGCGAAACATTTGGTTTCCGTTCACAAGGAGCCGTTGGATTTCGACGTCAAACTCGGCGTGATGCCGTATAAATTGAAGAAGGACGTTTACATGTGTGCCGTCTGCTCGAAGACTGTTCCCTCAATCTTCCATTTGAACCGACACACGATCACCCATTTCCTCACCTACGTCTGCCACGTCTGCGGTAAGAGTTACATCGCCACCACGGGCCTCCTACGCCACCTTCGCTCCAAACACCAGCAGTACGAAGTGCCCTGCAGGAGGTGCGGGAAGATATTCCCAAATATGGAAGCGAAGGACCGTCATCATAGAACTGAGAAGTCATGTATGCTTTACAGCTGTTACAAGTGCCGAGAGCGGTTTCACGGCTTCAAAGCCCGGCAGAGGCACATGGAACTAGAACACGGTGTAAATAAAAGGACGGATCGTTGCGCTGATTGCAATATGACGTTCACGTCCGGGTCGGCGTATTACGAGCACTTTAAGCTACACCATTCTGGGGATTGCGCTGTGTGTAAACATTGTGGCTTGAAATTTGCGACGCGGTACCGATTGCAACGGCATATGAGTAAACACTCTTTGTAAAGCAGCTGAATCAGTTTCGGACAAATAATAATCTTTGACAAACTCTTACTGGGGCCTTTTCATTCTTAATTTAAGTGACATACGTATAACTTACTCTTTACCGATCGGCGACACGGCGAGGGTAGTCAATGCCCCATATAAAATTAAATTTGGAATTGAGTAATGGTTTCATTATTATAATATCCGCGATGCAGGTAATTCGTAATTTATTCAACAAAATAAACGTAAGCGAGAAATGGATTATTTTTGTTTACATTGTGAAAGTGTATGATAAAATAACTTTTTGATGGTTTAACGATTCCTCTAAAGATAGACAATATCGGTTGAACTGTTTTTGATACTAGGGTACGAGGCGTAATAAATTGTAACTATCCCACCTTTACCAACACTAATTTTCATCTTACAAGTATCTAACACTAATCAATAGACGAACTAATTAAACGGAAGCTCTAGTCAACGAATATCTCTTTGTTCTAGAATTCGCGAATTGGCTTGTCGTGGCGCGTCACAACGCGAGGGTAGTCTTGAAATATACGACGGCGTATCCGTTCAGGATACCCCACCTGGCGATGGTCTGTGTCTACTGCTGTGATAGTTTCGAAACTTCACAGGATTACCGCAATCATATAAGCTCAGAGCACGCCACGTTCAATATAAATACAGCCTTCGCTCACATAAACACGAACTACACGGAGTACATCAAAGCCGATTGTACCGACTTGCGGTGCAGGCTTTGCGCAACGCCGCTTGACACTCTCGTCGAAGCAGCGAAACACTTAGCCTCGTACCACAATAAAGAGATTAAAACTGACTACGAGATTGGCATACAAATATTCAAATTCGACCATAAGAGTTGGGAGTGCGCCCTATGCGGTGAAAAGCATCCCACGATACGCGAGCTGAGTCGCCACACGAGCAAACACTACCACAAATACACGTGTGAAACGTGCGGCAAGTCCTACGTGAACTTGGAGAGTCTGAAGAAACATAGGAAGTTCTCGCATACGGACGAGAAGATTTGCGTGCGCTGCAAAGAGATATTTGCCAATACTGGGGCCAGACGGGAGCACATGCTGTCCTCGGAGAAATGTTGGCCGTTTCGTTGTTCCACTTGCGGCCTTCGCTTTATCAAGAGGAGGGACAAGTGTGAGCACAATATAGAGGTGCACGGCCAAGCGCGGAAGGAGTACAAGTGCCCCGAGTGCCCCATGGTCTTCGATAAATGGGGGCCGTACAGGGCCCACTTTATTCTGACTCACACGGATAAAGTCTTCGCCTGCTCCTATTGTGATCTACAGTTTGACAATAAGAGTTCCCTCCAAGAGCATATCGTGTCACACACTAAAGAGAAGCTGTTCGCCTGTTCTGTGTGCAGCAAAATGTTTTCGCGGAAAAAGAATCTGATACAGCACAGTTGGATTCATAGTGAGGTGAAGAGGTTTGAATGCAAACTGTGCGTGAAGCAATTCAACCAACGAGTCAGTTGGAAGACTCACATGAAATCGCATCACCCCGACTTAGTTGACTTTAAATAGGCAGAAACCACGATAATATATCCATATGATTTTTTTAAGTCGGAGTTCTTCATAACTCTTCAAAACCTTTATATTTAAATTGGACATTTTTATCGATGACTAGTGAAAACTTGGTGTTTACTTGTTTATGTTGCGAGCTTAAGACGTTTTTATTGTTCAGTATGTAAATATATCGTTAAACCCACATATAATATAGTCCAATAAGATTACAAACCTGCCGTTCTTCAATTTGACTACGTCTATATTTATAAACCGTTGATTAATTAAATAGGCATTAAACTAAGAATAGGATTAAACTTATACAGCAAGACGAAGAAGAAGACTTCCAGAGAACGATTAAATGACAGTCGGCATTTCTTTTTGTTCTAGAAGTGTCCAATGAATATACCATCGCGAAGCGCAACGCGGAGATATTGGTGAAATATTCAACGACATACCCGTTCAGACTGCCGGAGGAGGCCATGGTCTGTGTTTACTGCTGTGAGAGCATCAGTGACGGTCCATCTTATAGAAAGCATATGACGGACGAGCATCCGACCTTCAAAGTTCGAATGGCGTTCGCGCATGTCACGGAAGGCTTCATCAAAGCTGACATTACGGAACTCAATTGTCGCATATGCTTCACCCCCTTTGAGAACCTCGAGGACACTGCCCAACATCTCCGCGATATTCACCAGAAACCTATAGACCCGAAGTTGGATCTTGGCATCCAACCGTTCAAACTGTATGGTGATAGACTTCAGTGCGCGTTGTGTTCGGCCAAATCTATATGTCTCCGGCAACTCAGTCGGCACACCCAATCCCACTTCTCAAAGTTCACTTGCGAGGCTTGTGGGAAGTCTTACTCCACAATTACTACTTTGAAGCACCACATCGCTTACTCGCACAGCGGTGGTAACAAACGCTGTCGGAAGTGCAAAGCCACCTTCGATACCCTGGAGGCTAGACGAGAACACGTGTATTCCTCGAAAAAGTGTTGGACAAACATGTGCAACTTTTGCAACGAACGCTTCCTCAACTGGAAGACAAAGCAAGAGCATCTAGTTCAGGTGCACGGCGTGTCCAAGAAGACCTATATCTGTCCAGAATGTCCGTTGGTTTTCGAGGACAGGAAAAAGTATAGGACTCATTTCAAACTGTCCCATACGGAGGATATATACGTGTGTACGTGTTGCGGCCTCAAGTTCGATACGAAGAAGAACTTGGACGAGCACAGAGTAATTCATACCAAGGAGAAGTTGTTCCCGTGTCCGGTTTGCTCGAAGGCGTTTCCTAGGAAGAAGAATCTTGTGCAGCATCTCTGGATTCATAGTGAACTAAAGCGTTTCGGTTGTACGCTTTGTAATAAGCAATTCAATCAGCGCGTAACTTGGAAGAGCCACATGAAATCCTACCATCCAGATATAGAAGATTACCAGGATATGGTTAATAAGAATGTAAAAATTCTACTCAGCGTGAATAAGAATGACGATTAGTATAATCTATCAGATGAACTACATATTATATAACTACCCGCCTTATTAAATCATGATTCACTTTAAATTATGAAAATGGTTCGACGTTCTTTTGATCTTAATTTCTAGATCATAATTTTGACATTCGTGTTGATATGAGATGAATTTGAACACACACGAAGCTTACATGGGTGAAGTGATTTTGGGAAAATAAAATATGACATATTAAAAAAAAACACTTCTCAAACGGTTTAAAACGTAAATGTGTCTCTTTTTAGAAAGTAAAGGATATTGAACCTCATAACTACTGTTTTTAGGATGAAATTTCATTGCGCCGCAGTTGAAAATCGATAAAAATAAAATTAGATCCAATGAACGCGTAGATTATTCTCAAATTTTAAATATACTTGTTTTCAATTAAATAACATCTTCCAATCTCTTCCAATATCGGCTATCTAATTTATTTATTTTTCCAATATAATTATGTTTGGAATAAATACTCGTTTGAATGCAATAATTACTGCGAATATTCAGCAAATTAAGTTATAAGAGCAATTTCTTATTCTAAATATGAAGTTTATAGAAGAAAAATATCTCTACTGAGTTATAAACGTCTTATCGTTTGCGTTGGGAAAGCAATATAGGCGATTGCCTAGTTAAAATCACTTGTTGCTCAAATCAGTTAAATATAATACATACATACAGAGTATAAATACATGTTTTTAATACTTATAATTACGTTTATTTATAAATATGGTAATTTGTTTACACTTTTAAATAAATACATTTGTTTCGAGTAATTGTTTTATTAAAGTGTTTCTTACCGTATAGCTACAATAAAGGGTAGAATGAAAATAAACGTAGTCGACGACAATATGCGGAAATCCTTAATAATTACGTTAAACACCTTTAAACGGTTTAAAACATGAATATTAGTTTCTAAATCTATGAAACATTCTGGATGCATATCACGATGTAAAAGATGTCTTAGCATTACAGAGTCTACTAGTCAAACCTAGTTAAAGGTAAAAAAATAAAAACACGGCATAGGACGCCTGTCGTAAACTAAACGAAGATTGAATATTGACTTCGAGTAACCTAGGGTAGGTCTCACTTCTAATATAGTCAGGAACGAAACACTCACGCCACAAAGCGGTCTACCCTCTTATAACAAAAATTAAATTCCGAAAAGAATTCATTAATTTGGATAATTTCTGTTGTTTTAGACCAGTGTTTTATCCATCCAAGAAGGAACAGATATCGTTAAATATTCGACTGCGTATCCGTTTCGTTTGCCCGAGAACAGGGTTATGTGCGTTTATTGCTGCGAAGAATACAAAAACCCATCTGAATTTGGCCCTCACATGGTCAAGGAGCATCCCACCACTTCCCTCCAAGTGGCTTTCATGCACTGTCTCTATGAAGGGTATATAAAAGTGGATTGCTCACATCTCCGATGTAAAATTTGTGATGAGCACTTTGAGAAATTACCAGACATCGCTAAGCATCTGAACAATGACCACGATAAGAAGATTAACTTTGATACTCACCTCGGCGTCCAGCCGTTTCGATTCCCCAACGATAAGTTGCTCTGTGGGCTCTGTGATAAGAATTTTCCGTGCCTCCGTCAATTGAGTAGACACATGACAACACACTACCAGAATTTCACGTGCGAAGAGTGCGGAAAGTCGTATACGACGAACAGCGCTTTCCAGCAGCACATAAAATTCCCCCACGCGTCTTCCGGTATACAGTACTGTAGGCAATGCAAAAGCACATTCGATACAGTAGCTGAAAAACGGGAGCACGACGAAAAGAGTGTCAACTGCTGGAAATATCACTGTACGTTCTGCTCGCCTCCAAAACGCTTCTTGAGATGGACAGAGAAAGAGAAGCATTTGGTGACGGTTCACGGGAAAAAGGAACGCACGCATGACTGCCCGGAGTGTCCGAAGACGTTCCTCACACGTGAAACTTATAGGAACCATTTTGCAACGACGCACGCGGAGGCGTGCTACGTTTGTTCCTATTGTAGCAAGAGGTTCAGCAAGAAACGATACTTGGATGAGCACATCGTGGTACACACGGGTGTGAAGCAGTTCGAATGCGATGTTTGCTTTAAGACGTTTCCAAGGAAAGCGAATCTATCGCAACACATGTGGACTCACAGCGACAATAAGAGATTCGAGTGTAAATTATGTGATAAGAAGTTTAATCAGAAAATAAGCTACCGGTCGCATATGAAAACACAACATCCTGATGTTCAAATTTAATCAAAATTTTTTTTTTTTTATAATAAATAATTACCGATTTGAAACTAGTTTTGTACGTTTCTAGTGGTACCACCCGGAAAGCTGATAACTTGTGGTTAGGCTAGAAGTAGGTGCATGGATTGTTCTGTCCCGAATCAGCTCCACGTTGGTTGTCTAACTGACCAGTTTCTTTTTTGTTTTTAGGGTCCAAATTGGAAATAACCAGGCGTAATGACACAAAGAAAATTATACTAGTCTATCAAACACCACAGCGCCGTAACGCGGAGCTGATACTAAAATATTCAACCGCCTATCCCTTTAAAATGCGTTTTAGCCAAATATTATGCGCGTACTGCCACGAAGAATACGATACTCTAGATAACTTGCGTAAACACATGAAAGCGGATCATATTAACACCGATTTAAAGAACGTCTTCTATAGAGCGAAGGATAATTTAGTCAAAATTGATATCAGTAACTTAAAATGTAATCTATGTGACCAAGTCGAACAAGATGTTGATGCGCTGATGAGTCATTTATCTAGGGGGCACAAAAAACCTGTCCGATTCAACGCGCCGTTTGGCGTCGTGCCGTATAAATATAACGACGCCGGCGCATGGTTGTGTGTGTATTGTCAAAAAGTTTGCAAAGAATTTTCGCATTTCAATCGTCACATCCTCTCGCACTTTATGAATTTTAGCTGCGACAAATGCGGTACCACTTTTGTTTCCGATCACGCTCTGAAAGACCACCGGAGGCAGGTCAAATGTTTCAGGACTGCGTACAAAGCGCGCAACGGGCGAGTGCTCAAACCGCGCACCAACGCAGAAATTATTCTGCAGTGCTCCACAGCCTGCCCATTCAGGACGTGGAAGAGCAATTTCAACTGTGTCTTCTGTAGGATCCAAACTAATAACCCCAGTAACCTAAGAGTTCACGTGGCAACACAACACGAGAATTACGACGTCCAAACGGCGTTTTACAAAAAGCTCGGTAAGGAGTTCCTCAAGATTGACATCACGGATCTTCAGTGTAAACTATGCTTTATGCCGATAGAGAATTTCGACACTTTAACGTTTCACTTGAAAAACGACCACCAACAGCCGATTAACACTGACGCTCAGATAGGTGTACTACCGTTCAAACTCAACGACGGATCCGTGTGGAAGTGCACAATGTGCCCTAACGAATTTAAGGACTTCGTCTCTCTCAAGAAACACACGTCGCAGCACTTCCAGAACTACGTCTGCGACACGTGTGGCGAGGGTTTTATAACGGAATCCGCTATGATAGCGCACACGAAAGTCCCGCACGAGAATAAATATAACTGCAGTCGGTGTATAGCGACATTTTCTTCGTTACACGAGAGGAATGTTCACGTTAAAACTCAACATACATCAACGCCATACATGTGCGTCTATTGCAAGGATAAACCGCGTTTCGCCAACTGGGAACTGCGCAAGAAACATTTGATGGAAGTTCACAACTTTAAAACCGGTGCGGATAAGTACGAGTGCGCTGCGTGCCAGAAGACGTTTAAAACTCGATCTGGGAAGTATAATCATATGGCGAGGACGCATAGGATGAAGAAGGATTCCGAATTGAATTATCCGTGCCACAGCTGTCCCAAGGCCTTCACGACACAGTTGTTTCTCGACAAACACGTGGCTAAGAAACACTTTGATATGTAGAACGTATTCAAATTGTCGATGGTTAGTTACTCTCGTACTTAATTACCTTTTTAACCTAACGGTCTTTATAAAATTGTTTGTCTTTTGAAAGAGAATTGATGACTTAGTGTCCATTTGCTCATGAACAAAAAATCATTTATTAAAAGACATCTATATGCGCTGTTGGCCTATCATTTCGTCATATTGCCGCTGTGAAAACAGGTTAGTTTCCATAACATTAGTTGAAACTGATTATGTATTACCGACTACGTTTCAAATTCCCTATCACGTAATTGCGGTGACAAAGAACCACTGACCAATGACACGGGTTTTTTTTCTTTTCTAGAAACGAGCGACGAAAATATGAGGGCATTCCAACACGCCAAAGAACTATTACAATACTCCACTGTGTATCCGTTCAGATTGAAAGGCTCGTCCTTAAGTTGTGTATACTGTCAGGAAGAGTTCAAATTGCCTAGTGAGTTCAGACTTCATGTAGACGACGCTCATAAAAAGTTTACTGTCTCTACTGCGTTCGCTCACTGCGGTAAGGCGTTGTACAAGTATCTGAAAGTCGATTGCACGAATTTAAAGTGTCGACTTTGTAATACCGAATGCAATGATATCGAAGAAGTGTCTAAACACTTGCGCGATTTACACGGTAGTAAAATTGATGTGGACTGCAACATGAGGCTTCAGCCCTATAAGTTGTCAGACGAGGAGTACGTATGCGCTCTCTGCTCCGAAAAACTACCCTCATTGACAAAGCTATGCAGACACACGTCATCTCATTACTTGAAGTACACTTGTGATACATGCGGTCGTGGCTACATGGCAATCGAATCTTTGAGGTATCACATACGCTGCAGCCATTCTGGGAAGCTCAAATGTCGGAAATGCTGGCTGGAATTTCCCACTGAGGAACTCAGAAAGCAACACTGTCAAGAGACGAAGGCCTGCTGGTTCTATTGCTGCGTTACTTGTGGAGAGAGATTCAGGTCCTGGGACCACAAACACAAACATATAGTGGAAGTGCACGGCAAACCCGGTCTCTCTTACCGGTGTGTTGAGTGCGACATTTTCTTTAAAAGTCGCAAACGATTTTACGCACATCACAAGTTGAAACACTCGGACGATATTTTTATGTGCCCATGTTGTAATATGAAATTTGACTCCAAGAAGCGTTTGGAGGAGCACGCTATTAGTCACACAGGAGAGAAGAGGTACAAGTGTATCGAGTGTAATAAAGGATTTTCTAGAGTACGAGGTCTGAAACAGCATATGTGGATTCATACAGAGTCCAAGAGATTTAGTTGCATGATTTGTTTGAAAAAGTTTTCACAGAAAGTGAGTTGGCAGGGTCATATGCGCTCCCACCATCCAGAATTAGCGTTGAAAGTTAATGAGTAGAACTACTTATTGTTACTATATCGCTATAGCCATATTATAGCTTCTGTTACTTCATTAAAACGATATTGTACATAAATGTGAATACTACTGTAAGAAATAAACCTTCGATTTATTGCCGGTCTTTTTATACCTAGTATCAATGCTCTCAAAATCTAAAAGGCACACGAAGTTTTCTATGAGATTGGGCTACCGTATCCGAATTTGAAAGTGTATGTGCAAGAACCGTGTGGAATGGAATAATGATGTCGTTCTTTTCTTTGTTTTTAGGGCTGGGAAGAGAGATAAAGGCAATTGAGCGGAAAAACCCAAAGAGATTATTCGAACGTTCCGTTAATCAGAATCCGCAGCGCAGAAACGCGGTTCTTATTCTTAAACATTCCACTGCGATCCCATTTAAAACTAGGTTTAATAGAATCGTGTGTTCCTATTGTCACGACGAACTTGATAGTATGGAGGCTCTGAGGAAACACGTGAATGAAAACCACGCTAACGCCGACTATAACAGTGCGTTCTACAAAGTAGTCGATGATTTAAAAATTGACATAACTAACTTTATTTGTAACTTATGCTCAGAGAGTTTTGACGCTGTAGACAGATTTATGTCTCACCTATCGAGTAGCCACGGAAAATCTGTGAACTATGACGCACCGTTTGGTGTCTTGCCGTACAAGCAAGACGGTAACGGCCTCTGGACGTGCCTCGAGTGCGATAAGTTGTTTCGCGATTTTCCTCAAATCAACTGCCACTTGAGGTCTCATGTTAAAATATTCACGTGCGACAAATGTGGCGCCACCTTCCTCTCTGACCACGGTTTACGACAGCACGAAAAGAATTTCAAATGCTACACCGCCACGTATAAGCCGCGCTTCGGCAAAGCGCTAAAACACAGAAGCAATACAGAGATTATTCTTAAGTGCTCCACGGCTCTGCCGTTTCGAATATGGGGTCAAAACTTTAACTGCATGTTCTGTCGAGTGCAAGCTGGCAACCCCAACGGACTGCGAGCCCATATGGCGTCGAGGCACGCTAATTTTGAAATAGGTCTCGTATTTAACAGGCGGCTTAACAAAGAGTTTTTAAAAGTAGATATAACGAATCTACAGTGTAAACTATGCTTTTTGCATATAGAGAGTTTAGATGACTTGCTCTCCCACTTAAAGAACGACCATAAGCAACCGATCAATTTCGACGCTCAGCCAGGGGTTTTGCCGTTTAAGCTCAACGACGGTTCGAGCTGGAACTGCGTGCTATGCAAGATGCAGTTCACAGACTTCATATCATTAAAGAAGCACACGTCAGAACATTACCAGAATTACGTTTGCGACACGTGTGGTGAGGGTTTTATAACAGAAGGAGCACTTCGAGCGCATAAAAGAATACCACACGGCAATAAATATAATTGCAGCAGGTGCGTCGCGACCTTTTCTACCCTGGAAGAACGACGGATTCACATGAAGACTCAGCATACAACAATGCCTTACATGTGCATGCACTGTAAGGACAAGCCCCGTTTTGCGACGTGGGAGTTGCGCAAGCGTCATTTCATGGAGGTTCACAATTTTAAACCGGGCGCTGATGCGTACGAATGTACCACTTGTCACATGACGTTTAAAACTCGATCGCAAAAGTACCACCATAATGTTAAGTCGCACAGGTCCAAGAAGGATTCCGATTATGGGTTCCCTTGTGGCAGCTGCTCTAGGGCGTTTATGTCGAAACTGTCTTTGGATAAACATATCGCTAAGAAACACTTTCACATGTGATGATCTTTGTATTCTAGTACAAGATAAAATGGTACTGGATTTTTTCTTAAAAGAAAATTACCACCCTTAAACTTTAACACTTGTGAGTTCATGAATTTCAGTACCACGAGTCAATTATGATACAGTAATACATATATATATATATATATATATATATAAGTTATATTATTTATATATTAGTATAACTGTTGTTCTACGAATATCTTTGCATGTCCAGATCGTAGAAATGCTAGATTTTAACTATCACGTCTTCTGTGGCTAGTGCCAAACCGAAGGGAAATTCAAAACTCGGCGTTGTCAATTAATTGGTTGATCCTCAACTTAAACTCTAACATAGAAAGAAACAAGGCCGGAAGAGAAAAGATCTTACAAGGATTTTCTATTTTTAGGGCAAGGGACCCACGAAAACCAGAGTAGCACAGAACATGATGAAATAGAGCCTAGTAATAAGACGGAGAAGAAATATCAGAGAAGTGCGAGATCCGAAGCGCGCTTTAAAACCAAAAAGAACGCAGCGTCTATATTAGAATGCTGGACGCTAACGCCCTTTAGATGGAAGAAGAACCATTTCAAGTGCGCTTTCTGTGAAAGCATCTTCAACAATTGCACTGATCTTAGAGAACATGTCAGCTTGTGTTCCCTTCATCACAGCATGAAAGATATTTACAGTAAATTCAAAGAAATGCCCCTCATTAACGTTGACGTCACGAACGCGGTATGCAAGCTCTGCGCATGTCCCTATTATAGCGTCCCTCACATGCGACAGCATGTTATCGAGCATGGCCTGAAATTTGACAGTAAATACCCCGACGGCGTCCTCCCTTTCAGCCTGAACAAAGAGCTATGGTGCTGTCTCATATGCCGTGAGAAGTTTAACAACTTCCTCAAACTCTACGAGCACATGAACACACATTACCAGCATTACATATGTGCGAATTGCGGTAAAGGTTACATGACTGCGCCGAGATTGAGAAAGCATTCGGAAGTACATAAGGAGGGTTTATTCCCGTGCGATAAATGCGGACGTACGTTCACGATGCGAGCGGCTAGAGATTACCACAAAGCCAACACCCACGCGAAAGGCCCAAGATACGAATGTCCCCAATGCGACATGAGGTTCAACCGTTATTACGATAGGATGAAACACCTCAAAGACGTCCACAAAGTTAAGGAGGTGGAGTACGAGTGTTCACACTGTGACAGATCATTTAAGACCAGCGGGCAAAGGTCGTCGCACGTGCGCACTGTACACATACCCCAACAGCGCAGTTTTGATTGTAATTTGTGCGAATGGCATTTTAAAACGCCCTATGAGCTTAAGAGGCATATGGTGAAACATTCCGGTGAAAGGACCTTCAGTTGCAGTGTATGCGGCAAGTCCTTTCCGCGTAGTAACGCCCTGCGATCGCATTTAAAGACTCACGATGAGCTTTGCTGCAAGATTTGTGGTGTTACATTTAAGCAGAAGCACGGTCTACAGACGCATATGTCCACGAATCACGCGCAACCACGAGATCTATTTATTCCCATTTAAATATATTCATGCAGTTGCTAATTCAAAGAAAAATGTTAAGTTTCAAACCTGTTTTACAAACGTTGACGATAACTGAAATTACAAAAGCCTCTACTAATTTATTTCCGCGAAATTGAATCATTCTTAGTAGTTGTTTTCTTTTTTAGGTTCCGCAAATGCGATTTCTGGGGATACGGGGGTTACAGTATATAGAAAGTTAAAAGAACACGTCAGCGATCGGCAAATGCGCAGGCGCCGCCGGGCTAACAACGAGCTGCCGGAGGAATCCGAAAGACGCATCGCTAAAACGATGATGCAAAGAAACGCTATAACAATTCTCGAATGTTCTACCGCGTGGGCCTTCCGCTGGTTCAGGAGCGCCTTCTATTGCTCCTATTGCGATAGCAGATTTTTAGAACCGGAAATATTACGCGATCACGTGCACAGAAACCATTTGAATCAAAAACCTACTAAGGGCGTGTTTTCCAAACTAACAGAGAACAACATGGTCAAAGTGGAAATATCTGACTTGCATTGTAGACTCTGTGGAGTCAATTCGGAATCGATAGACGCTTTAAAAGAGCACTTAGTCTCATATCACAATAAAAAGTTGCATTTAGACTACTGTGATGGCGTCCTACCGTTTAAACTGAGTCCGAACAAATATAAGTGTCCAAAATGTTCGGTAGACTTTTTGACGTTTTCCAAAATGAACGAACACATGAATAGCCATTACAGAAACTACATTTGTGACACTTGCGGTAAAGCTTTTGTGTCCAAGTCGCGTTTTAGAACTCACGTTCAATCACATGAGATCGGTAGCTTTCCTTGCGGGCTGTGCGATGAAGTGTTGGAGACGAGGGCAGCTCGTACCTGCCATAAGTCCAAAATCCACCATAGGGGCATACGATACAGGTGTCCCCGGTGTCCCGAAGTTTTCACGAAATACTACGCGAGAGTCAAGCACTTAGTCGATAAACATGGTCAACAGAAGATTGACTATCCCTGTACTAATTGTGGACAAAAGTTTGACACTAGTTGCAAAAGAGCAGCGCATCATCGCGTCACCCATAAAGTGGGTGAAACTTTAAACAATGTAATCCATAATAGTCCATTCGCACATGCGATTGTTGATAAACATTAGATATACTCTCGAAACTATGGGTATCTAACCAATTTACACAATTTTATTTTTAGGGCCTGAAGATATAAAGGAGAACATAAAAGTTGCGTGGAAAAAGAAACGAAGTTTACGCGAAGAGAAAGCAAACGCCGCTGCCATTTTGGAATATTCAAATGCGGTACCGTTTAGGTGGCTCCGTGGCAAACTAATGTGTGGAACTTGCCCCGAAATATGCACTAACATGCAAACAATGCGGTTACATGCAAGGCTCCACGGAAAAACGGACCTATTTCGAAATACTGGAATTAGGAATTGTTTTCCTCTCCGCGTTGATGTGACGGATTTGGCATGCACTGTCTGTGGGAAACGTGTCGACAGTGTCCCGATTTTAAAGCAACATTTAACTACCATTCATAATGTAAAAATCGATTCAAACTTCAGCGATGGGGTCGTGCCTTTAATCTTAACGGAAAAAGACTTTCGATGCACTCTCTGCGGTGTGCTGTTTAAAACCTTTATGCTCCTCAATATTCATATGAACAGTCATTATTCGGAATACATATGTCCCTCGTGCGGCAGAGGGTACTCCGCAAAGCACAAACTTCGATCTCATATGAAAATTCACGAGGCCGGAGAGTTTAAGTGCTTAAAATGTGACTCAGTCTTTACCACGTACAGTCTTCAAAAGAGGCACCGATCTCTCGTCCATGGACCGAAGCGTCGTTACCGATGCCCCACCTGCGACGAGTCGTTCAAATCCCATCATTCCAGGACCCGGCATCTTGATAGAGTTCACGGGCAAAAATCAGAATATCCATGCAACTTCTGCCCGGCAGTTCTTGGTTCATCGACAGCTATCTACTCGCACGTTCATTCCGTTCATAAAAAGAAGAAGGGGGAACTCGTATGAGAGTCTAAAACCGTACCGTATGAGTGTCTAGATCGCGTACATTTTATAATAATACAGTAAAAACTATTTAAAGAAGCAATATATTAGAATAATAAAGCTCTTTCATTTAAAAACAAATTAACAAATAGATGGAAAACAACAAAGACTAGCTCTTTATATAAACATGCAAAGGCGGCCTTATCATCTATATAAACCACGTGATATTTATTTTGTAAATGACACACACAACCACTTCTCGATCTTGACGGTGCTTTTCTTTTGTTTTTAGGACCGGTCGATAAACAACCGACGAAATTATTATGGAAACAGAAAAGGAAGTTTAACGATCAGAGAGACAACGCGGCTATAATTTTAGAGTGTTCTAACGCTTGTCCATTTAGATGGAGGCGGGGGTGTTACACGTGCGCGCATTGTCCCACCAGGTTTGCGGACTTCGAAAGCATTAAGGAGCATTCCGCCGAGCATCTCAATAAAATTGAGGCTCTGAAATTCGCCCGTACATTCGACTACGTTAAAGTCGAAGTTACCGATCTAGAATGTAACATATGCCATCGAAAAATACCAGATTTAGAAGCTTTGAAAGACCACCTTTTAGTTGATCACGAAAAACCAATTGTCAAAGATTTCGGATTAGGTGTGTTGCCGTACTTGCTTATGAACAAAGAGTTAATTTGTACGAAGTGCGGCGAAAGATTTCTACAATTCACAAAACTCAATACTCATATGAATCAACATTATCCTAATAACATTTGCTGTCATTGCGGAAAGGCATTTTCGGCTGCGCATAGGCTGAAAGCGCACCAAGTCACACACGAGTCGCACACAAGGTGCACTAGATGTGATAAAGTATTCGAAACTAGAATTCAATTTAATAGACACGTTTATTTGAATCACAAATCGGAGTATCGATACCGCTGTCCTTATTGTAACGAGGTATTCAAAACTTACTCAGCTAGATTGAAACATCTGAAGAGTTCGCACGAGAAGAAAGTCGAATATCCCTGCAACTTTTGTCCTCGAATTTTTTCCATGTATAACCAGCGCACTAGGCACATCCAGCAGGTCCATATAAAGCATAGGCCGTTTCTATGCGAACAGTGCCCTTACAAGTTCGGTACAGCCGCTCAATTGAGGAACCACATGGTGAAACACGTGGGCGAAAGAAAGTTTCAGTGCGAAGTTTGTAAGAAAATGTACGCGAGAATGAAGACGCTTAAGGAACATATGAGGATACACAATAACGACAAGCGTTTCGTTTGCGAGTTTTGTAATAGTGGCTTCGTGCAAAAATGCAGTCTCAAGAACCACTTGCGCATCCATCATCCTAACGAAAGTGCTCAAAATTAATTCGGACAGACTCTACTGGTCTAAATTAATTCGATTTTGGTAGTTTTGTAGGAATTTTGTAATAATTCACGAATACAGGGTATTTCTTAAATAAATATACAGTCATAACACGCATACAAGGTCTATCAATAATGGTTTCAACGCTTTAAAATTGGTTTTCTTGACGTCAAGAAGCTTCCTTTTAACTATCTTAAGTTCTAACTTTTCGTAGTCGTCATGGGACGGTTGCCTTATGGTAGAATATCAGCGTTATGTAAGAAGATATATGTATGTTTTTCTATTTTTAGGAGAGAAGGCCGATGATATAAAAGACGAAGAGATTGTGCCCGAATATACGTCATTGATCGCTAATGATGAACTTGTTAACCGGAGATTGGAAGGGAACGCTCGTCGAGCAATATTCAGAAAGAATATCAAAGTTATCCTATCATCGTGTACCGCTTACCCGTTTAAGTACAGAAAAGGGGCATACCTCTGTTTCTTTTGTAAGAGCAGTTTTCTGGAGCCGGAAAAGTTGAGAGAGCATTCGCAAAAATTCCACACCGACTCACTCTTTAAACCGCGAAAATATGATTCTTTGAAAATGGATTTTTCCAACACTATATGTAAGCTTTGCGGCGTTAATATCGCGGATTATACAGAGCTAAAATCACACGTTAGAAATCACGGCGAGTCCATAGACTGTTCGTTCGGGGAAAGTGTACTGCCCTACAAATTGAGCAAAGAAGAATACTGCTGCCAAATATGCGGCAAGCGATACGAAATGTTCCTTAGTCTCCACAAACATATGAATAACCATTACGAACACTATATATGTGAAACGTGCGGTAAAGGCTTCGCTACTCAACAGCGCATGCTTAACCACTCGCGTACACACGAAAAGGGCAATTTCTGCTGCAAGCACTGCACTGAAAACCTACCATCCTACGCCGCACTGTACGCGCACATAGCCAAAATCCATAAGGCAAATAAACGATACAAATGCCCTATTTGCGACGAAAAGTTCTCATCCTATAATTACAGGATGAAGCATTTAAAAACGATTCACGGTGAAAAAACCGCGCTGTTCCCGTGTCCGTCTTGTCCTAAAGTTTTCGATTTATGCAGCCGAAGAACTGCCCACATCCGGTCCCAGCATTTGCAAGAGCGAAATCACGCTTGTACCATCTGTGGGATGAAGTTCTTCTCTAATTACGAACTGCAAGAGCATAATATAAAACACGGCGGTGCTAGGATATACCAATGCGATGTCTGTAAGAAGTCCTACGCTCGCTTGAAAACCCTGCGGGAACACATGAGGATACATAATAATGATAGGAGATTCGTTTGTCCTATATGTGGCCAGTCGTTTATACAGAAATGTAGCTTAAAACAACACGTGCGTGTCCACCATCCTATTCAAATTAAAGACGCTTTCTGATTCTACTAGTTTAAGTCGTGTTTCCAAAATAAATACTTCCATAATCAATCCTTTTCTATACCTAAGGAAGTTTGGAAGAAAGAAGATTAAATAAATCACCTTTGAACGAGTATTTTATAATTTTAGGTGAAAGTAACGACGCAGCCAGCGATGAGATGGAAACGCGTAAAGATAACGCTAGGAATATTAAAGACCTAGACGCCATAAAAGCAAGAAAAAAGAACGCCATATTACTCCTAGAACATACTACGCTGTGCCCGTTTAGGTGGATGAAGAACCTGTATCTATGTTTCTACTGCGATCAGCAATTCACGGATCCGGCGGTGTTACGTCATCACAACTTTATCGATCACAACTGTGTCAAGAACGCCGATATTAAATACGCGATGTCCAAATTAAAAAGACACGAATTGGTCAAAGTCGACATAACTGACGCGTGCTGCAAGATGTGTCATGAACCAAGTCCTAATTTGAACAAGCTGAAGCGACATTTAGTAGCGGACCATAAGAAAACACTTAACGACGTCAGCACTCACGAAGTTCTACCCTTCAAAGTGACGAAAGATAGTTTTAATTGCGCTTTGTGTGAAAACAAATTTGACGAGTTCAAAACTTTAAATCAACATATGAACACTCATTTCCAAAACTTTATGTGTGAACAGTGCGGGATCGGGTTTATAACGCCTGAGAGACTCCGCACGCACGCGTTCTCACACGAGAGCGGCTCTTTCCCTTGCGAGTCTTGTGACAAGATTTTCAGATCGATGAACGCAAAAAACGAGCATTTTGCAAATGTACACAAACAGGTTAAGAGGCACAGATGTCCGCATTGTCCTGAAGCTTTTAGAAATTACTTTCAGAAAAACAAACATATAGCGACCATACACGGCTTAAAATTAAAAGAATTTAAGTGTAATGTCTGTCCAAAAGTGTTCACAACGAGTGGAAAGTTAGGTGTTCACATCAGAACGGTCCATTTGAAAATGAAGCGGCACGCGTGTAGTCTTTGCGAATGGAAGTTTTATTCTAAATCCGAACTGAAGGAGCATATGGTCCGGCATGGTGGGGAGCGCAAATATAATTGTGCCGTTTGCAAAAAGGCATATGCCAGAAAATATACGTTGCGAGAGCATATGCGCATACACGAGAACGATAGGAGATTTGTTTGTAGTTACTGCGGCGGTTCGTTCGTTCAGAAGTGTAGTTTGAATCATCATGTTAAAGTTAACCATCCGTCCGCTTTAAAGATCGAATTTCACCCAATGTCGTAGTACATCTGACTCTAAAACTGTTTTTTGAAAACTTCAATGAATGAAAATATAATTTAAATAACCATACTCCAGTGTCATACCTGCAAATAACAAAATATTAATGGAATGCACTAAGCACTGCAATGCAAGTTACGTGATATACATAGAATTTGTTTATTTTCTAGGAAAAGAAACTGCGATAGAGGCACCCGCAAAAAGGATAACACCACTGTTTCAAGTGGCATACGATCGAAGCCTTTGCAAACCTTTGGGAACCATCATCGACTTCAGCAAAATTCGCCTTAAGACCAATAATTTATCGTCTATCGGACATGATATTAGATCGCGCAGCCTCACGCCGGTGTCTATGGATAGAAGTAGTCCACAGTTGGAGGAAGTGAGCAGTGTGAAAAGAGATGCACATATACCTAAAAATCAACCGGGGAATAGACAAAACGCCTTGACAGTATTCGAATTTTCGACAGCATATCCGTTTATCTATGGTAACAATAAGTTCAAATGTTTTATATGCTCTCAGCCGTTTCTAGAAATATCTCTGCTCAGAGCTCACATGAGTAGCTCGCACACGTTTTCCCCCTTAAAAAGGTTACTGAACAATAAAAGAGAAAATGTCCTAAAGGTGGATGTTAGCCAACTGACATGCAAATTGTGCCCAATGAAACCACACGACTTAGTGCAACTCAAGTATCATTTAAAACACGATCACCAGAAATCGGTTGATCCGGATTTAAAGGACAACATGATACCATTCAAACTAGACCCGGATGAGTCATACAAGTGTGTTATTTGTGAGGAGAGCTTCATCAAAGTTCGTCTCCTGGTGATACATATGAACGTTCACTTTAACAACTACAGTTGCGAGATATGTGGAACTGGCTTTATGACGTTGAGGCTTCTGAAAACGCATTTGGAAACGCACGAGAGCGGTAATTACCCTTGCGATCGCTGCGACAAGGTGTTCAGTACGTCGCACAAGAGATCTATACATATACGGGGTGTTCACTTAAAGCAGTATCCGCGCAGGTGCCCTATGTGTCCGGAGAGGTTCAATTCGAACTACCGCAGGACGATACATCTACAGGATGTTCATAATCAGTCGACGAGGGTGCATAAGTGCGAGACGTGCGGGCGAGCGTTTCACTTGAAGTACCATTTGATATGTCACAATCGTTCTGTACATTTGCAAGAGAGAAATCATCAATGTAAAGTATGTACGCAGAGGTTTTGTAACAAGGAGACTTTGAAACGACACATGGTGATACACACTGGCGAAAAGAATCACAAGTGCGACTTTTGCGGTCTGGCATTCTTGCGTCGCAAGAATTTGAAGGATCATCTACGAAGTCATGATGTTGTCTAACTATTCCTTATGCCTATTCTTGCCTTTAATATTCTTTCTTTATTACGAACACTGAGAAAATTTAATTGCGTCTAGTCCAAATCAATCATCCCCAAATTTTACCTCCCCCCCATTAAGATCCAACGGTAATCAATTCTGATGTAGTCAACAAAAACTCTTAATTGCTGTTGTGTAATGGACTGATTGTATTAATTATAGGTGATAGCTGGTTTATAAATTATGAGCTGAGGACGATCGAAAGCTTTTGATTAACTTACGAGTTAAAAGTGAATCCAAAGCTTACAAAATCGAATATGAGTTGTATCGAGTAATAATATCAATTTGATAAAAAGGCATAATAGCATCCATTAAGCTGAGTATGGTGAAATGTTTATAATAAGCATAAAACTATTGTACTAAGACGCTTAACACTTTTCAAAGTGACTATGTTTGGATGTATCAATTTTTTGTTTTAATAGAATTTTTGTATTTGAGGAAATTTAGAATTAAAAAAGTAGTGTACTATTTATGGTTTAATTCTAAATTTCCTAGCGTCTTCATGTTTTAGAGCGAAAGGGTACAAGTTACAACTATACACCTGGCATTTTTTACCACTAAGACCACCTGGGGCAGTTCTCAAAAAAATTGGCATTTAACGTAAATTTTTGTCTCCATTTCCTTTGATATCCGAAAACTTGCAACATATGTCGACGTTAATCCTTGATTTTAAGAATTGCCTTCGATAACATACGAGGGTAGTCCGACAAATTACCTAACCAAACACACGAGAATATTTTTTTCTTTGTAACTTCACTCAACAGCTCTTGTGAAACATGCGATGTATTATGTATGAATTAAGTCTGTTATATAAATATATATACTAGTGTTACTAATTTGTACAGATAAAAACGAAACGAGTCTCAAACATTTAATTACTTCAGTGAGATTTAGATAAATTATCATCACAAGACAAACGGGCTTTAATTTTGTTTTACAATAAATAATCTCAATATGTAAGTAGTGTAAGATAATAAATGAGTTTTATATATAATTGTCTATTATTTCACAAGAATTAGAAACATCGTCTGTAGTTTACGGAGTTGTACACATTAAGCAATTAACGGTTTAAAAGGCGAAATATTAAATACTGTCTATAGCTTACGCGAGCAGTACACATAAAAAAAAAACTTTAACGGTTAACTAACACATCGCGTTTTAAACCGTTAGTGTTTTATTTAAAGGCGAAATATTAATTTATTTTTAACAGCGATCCTATATAGTCAATTTACAAATTCATCGTTTCAAACAGTCAAGAGTCTTAGTTAAGAGTTAAAATTGGATACAGTGAAGTTTCGTTACTTCGAACCTAGAATAATTATAGTCTCTGTTATTAAAAGTTTCCTCTATTTCCAACGCGCTGAATTAATACCATGATTTAAAAAAACGACAATATTTTGACTTAATTAGCGTAACATAAATAATGACGTGCGTACTTAAAGTTATTGACGTCCTACACACTAGACCACTAATTACTATTAATAACAATAAAAAAATGCTTTACAAAAAAATTTACGCCTACTAATGTAGAACTAGTAGTTTGAAACGCGGAATGTCGACGTCCATGAGGCGCGTGCGCAGATGCGCTTCCGTTTCTGAAATTTATCCTCCTATTTTCAATGGGTCGCATTGGGGTGGAATGTGATTCGGGATGCATATCAACTGATTTATGTAATACAGACTAAAATATACGGCATATCTATACGTATATTACAAAGCTGAAGAGTTTCTTTGATGACCTAATCTCGGGAAGTACTGGTTCGAATTGAGAAAAATATATTTGTATCTGTTAGAGCATTTATCAAGGAAGGCTTTAGGTGAGAAATGTTGAAGAAACGAGAAAAATTATTCACATTTGTGGGTTTCTGTTTAGATGTCTTAAAACCTGAAAAATTTGTATGAAATAGTGATTGTTTAAATGATCGCGATATGCCTATCTTTTAGGATTAACTTGCAAGAACACGTCCGATTTCGTGTGTAATAGCTATAATTTATAAAGAGGAGTACCAGACCACGATAACTTTTCTACGCTGACGAAGTCGCTGGCACAGCTAGTATTAATAAATAAGCAAAACAACATTTAGTTTCTTCAAAATCACCTATCGATCAAGCATAGCTTACCAAACGCCACCGCCTGCATATTTTAAAGAGTGAAGTGCACGTAACTTGATGCAAGGGGATCTTACACCAATATTTTATTTTCAGTAACGGAGAAAATTGAACCGCCAACACCACGCACCAGTATTTGGCAAATGACGATTTACGAAAGACTTAACGCAGCCACCTTCCTCGAACACACTACCGTCAAGCCGTTTTACTATCAGCAAGCGAATTTTAAATGTTTCTACTGCAACAAAATATTTCCAGAAGTTTCCTCTGTCCTACAGCACACCAGCTCGCACCCGTTGCCGGATAGATCGACGTTATTGAAAACGTATTTGCGCAAAGGGAAAAGGGTAATTAAAGTTGACATATCTGATCTCAAATGTAGAATTTGTCAACTCCAATACTTGGAACTGACGGATATACGAAAGCACTTAATAGCAGCACATAAGAAGGATTTTAACGCAGCCGGGAACGGTTTGATGGCTTACGATTTGACGTTGAACAACGGTTCGTTATCTTGCCACAAATGTCGGAAGACCTTCAACTCCTTCTTCCTCCTCAACAGGCATATGAACGTCCACTTCAGCGTTGTCTGCGAAACTTGTGGCTTAGGCTTCATGTCGCATCAAAGATTGATCAACCACAGGATCGTGCATCAAAACGGGATTCATAAATGCAGCAATTGTCAGGAGATATTCCCCACAAAGTTAAAGTTGAGGTACCATTTGTTTAAGAAGCATGACGTCACCAACGCAAAGAGGGTGAAACCTTTGAAATGCCCTCATTGCTTAGAGCGTTTCGCGGAGCACTATCGTAAGATGACGCATCTGAAGGAAGTCCACGGCATCACATTTACGTTCGACTGCCAAATTTGCAAAGGTGTCTTTCCCACGAGGAGAGCGCTGACTGAACATACGACGAAACAGCATACGCAGAAGATCCAGTGTAAAGTTTGTGGTAAATGCTTCGGTACTAAGTCGTTGTTGAAGATGCATATGCGGGGGCATACGGGCGAAAGGAATTTCTTCTGCGACGTCTGTCAGAAGGCGTATATGCACGAGAGGACGCTGCGTCAGCATATGCGCGTGCATGGAGCGGTGTGGAAGTTCACGTGCAGCGAATGCGGGCATGGGTTCCTCAATAGGAACGATTATAATAAGCATATGAAGCAGTGGCATCCCCAGTGGCAGTTTAAGAAGATCGTCAAAAACTTTGGTGATGATGTTGAGCGGGATTAATAGTGAATGTGATTGGAGTAAAGAGTAGTAGATGCAGATATAGAAATTTTAATATGACGGATCTCATTAGTTTAAGATAATTCGTATTTATTAAACAGTCACGAATAATCGAGATTTTATTTTTACCTGACAACTCAATGATTTGTCTAATAATTCTAAATGATTTTAACAATCGCGATAGAAATAGGAATTGGCAGTAGAAGGTTGACATTAAATTTATGTTGGAATATTTTTAAATTGAAATAATTTATTCCACACCAAACCATATTACAATAAAACAGAAATTATAAGGGAAACACAACTATAAATTTAAAATAAACTACTATATCACAAAAATAAAATAAAAACATTATACAATAATTAATACTAAATACTGTCTATAGTTTACGCGAGTAGTAAACATTTAAATAAAACACTTTAACGGTTTGAAACGCGATATATTAGTTAAACTTATTTGAAATTGATTTTTAACTTCGGCCCGACGTTTCGGATGCTTCGCAGCAGCCGTGGTCACGGGGAGACCTTTGTCTCTAGTTTTCAAATAAGTTTAACTAATATATCGCGTTTTAAACCGTTAAAGTGTTTTATTTAAAAATTAATATTAAAATTTCAATACTAAATAGTAATTGAATATATCAATTACTATTTAGTATTAAAAAATTTAGAAAGAGAAAGTCAGAGTTATTATGAGGTGTGAAAGAATTTCTTTCTTTATGCGTTATGGACAAAAAGTTTATTAAAAACCGTTTCTAACAAATTCTGTAGGAACCGAAAGGACATGGTGAGTTATATACATAAATTATACATACAGAGTGGCCTACCAACAAAAAACATGATTTCCAATAAGGAGGGAAATAAAAATGCGCAACTAAGGCGAAAACGAATTTGTACTAGTATTTGTTATGTTGACAAATGGTCACTGTGCTCTTGTAGATTAACAAATGTAAACTATTAAAGTATAAATAACACAAGTCATTAAATTACAGTTAGGCTACTCTGCCTCTAGCGGCCTCATATATGAAAATAGTATGACTTTGTAATACCCAATTATAAAATAAATACTTATTTTAATAGAGGGTTATAAAAAACGTGATAAATTAACTAACTTTCACTGGTTTGATCTACCGTGGTTAGGGCACGGATGTCTGCAGATACCGGTTCGAATCCCGCCTCGATTTTTTTCAATCTACATAGATCCTTTAATTATATAGGCCGTTAAGTGTACATATGAAAATTATAAATATTCCAGGTACAACGATGTTCCTTTATTTAACAAGAGTGTCTTAATAAATATAAAGAGATAACCAGTATCTATACTTTTAATAAAACACTTTTAACGGTTTAGAACGCGATGTTTGTTAATTTATTATAACAATTTATTTTAAATACGGCCTGAACTTTGCCGTGAATAATTTTACAATACTTCGCGTTTTAAACCGTTAAAGTGTTTTATTTAAATGTGTAAGTACTACTCGCGTAAACAACAGGCAACTGTTTGTTTGTGTAAACGCGCGTATCTCAAGGACTATTGTTTCGAATAGAAAAAATATTTTTGTGTTGGATAAACCATTTATCTAGGAGGGCCTACATAATATCAATAGAACCGAAAAAATAGTGAAAAGAACAGAAAATTTTATTTATCTTTGAAGGCTCAGTTGCGTGCACTGCGAAAACGGTTCAAGAAATAAAATAGGTGTAAAATAAAATTCATTCAAAAAATGTCGGCGACAATACTAAGCTATCCTTTATAGTAATCAAATAAAGCAACATTACAAGGTATTTGTTAAATTTACATCAACATAATAATATTAATCTAAATCCAAACAATTGTGTTGTTGATTCCACGCGGACGAAGTCGCGGGCGCTGCTAGTGCCTAATATTACATTACCGACTCAGTGAAATCTTATTTGAAGTAAGAACGAAGTACTTCATTACCTCCTTAAGTTATGAATTTGAACGAATCTCTCCTTTATCTTTAGAATTTTTCACGTTGCAAGAAGTGCGGCTGATCCGATCATTATTTTCCTTTCAGCAGCCGATTCGCCAACTACAGCAACCAGTCTTGGAGAATCCTATATGTATGAGAGACTGAACGCGGCTACCCTTCTCCAACACACAACAGCCAAGCCCTTCCTATACAAAGCGCCAGATTACAAATGTTTCTATTGCTTAAAAACCTTCTATACTGTTGCCTCGGTCCTTGAACACACAGACGAACATCCCGCACCCGATCGACCAAAACTCCTGAAGAGTATAAAAGGCACCAGCGGCGTCAAAGTAGATATATCTAACCTCAGATGTAGGTTATGCGGTGATCCGTATTCAGACCTCGTTGACATAAAGAGTCATTTAATAGAAATTCATGGTAAAGAATTCTATAACGCCAACAACGGCCTGGTACCTTACGACTTGAAGGAGAAGAACGGTGTGCTATCTTGCTATAAGTGCAAGAAAACTTTCAACTCCTTCTTCATTCTGAACACTCATATGAACGAACATTCGACGGTAGTTTGCGAGACTTGTGGCCTTGGGTTCATGTCGAAACAGCGTCTGCTCAACCACATGATCGTGCATCAGACAGGGGCGTTCAAGTGCAGAGTGTGCGACGAAGTCTTTCCGACTAAACTGAAGTTGAGATATCATGCCAATAGGAAACATGACTTTAGTGAGAAGAGAATTAAACGCTTGAAGTGTCCTCACTGTTTGGAGCGGTTTTCTGAACACTATCGGAAGATGACGCATTTGAAAGAGGTCCACAGCATTGTCTTTGCTTTTGACTGTCAAATATGTGAGGCCAGATTGCCCACGCGCAAGGCCCTGACGCAGCACACGACGAAACTACATACTCTCAGTATACAGTGCAAGATATGTAATAAATGCTTTGGCAATAATTCGGTGTTGAAGTTGCATATGATGAGTCACACGGGCGAGAGGAGTTTCGTCTGTTCCATCTGTCAAAAGGCGTATAAACAGAAGAAGTCGTTGAAGAAACATATGACTGCGCACGGGCCGGTTGCGCAGGGGTTTACCTGTGACAAGTGCGGGAGTGGGTTTCTTAATAGGAACGATTATAATGCGCACGTTAAGGAATGTTGAAGAGTACAGTGTAGCGGCAAGAGATGGATTGTGGACGAACTTAGGCCCATCAATGCCTAGTTTCGGCCAAGACTTGTATAGTACTTTTCTCAAATAACGCGCGGAAATTAAAACCCTATTTTCGTTTCACTAAATAGCTTTGTATGTGCAAGCCACTTCAAGAGTTAAATTTTACCTTTGATAATCTTTGGTCGCCATGTTGCGGAGTAGAAGTTGTTCCATTCATTAATCTAATTTATTTGGCCGCTAACAAGACAGATATTAATTTTGACAAAACTATTCCCAGCCGCTTTTCGACCAGTACAGCAAGTTCGATTAATTCCAAAGAAGGTAAAATAATGATCAAATATATTTTTCAATAATTGCAAGATGACTCAAAACCGTCATGTAATTGAAGGGACATAGAGATCAATAAAATGGTTATAACCCTTCAATGAGCTAATGACACTTAGGACTTTATTTATGTAATATATTATCAATGAAATAACTATTTAGATTAAAAAGAAATGCCACGAGCGGGACTTGAAACCAATTGAGCTACCGTGTCCTCAATTTTTTTCAATTTGTGTAATGGATATGTGAAAAAGTATAAGTTTTAAAATATTGTTATGTTATTTATTTTTAACTTGGATTCGTGGAAAGTTTTATTCGATGTGTAGATACCAGCCTTGTAATCAATGTTACTTCTAATAAATACTTCGACTATTTATTGTTTTTTGTTTATTTATCTAAATATAAAATGCAATCAACAATGCATTGTAGTTCTTGGTAAGAATAAGTAAATAAAACACTTTAACGGTTTAAAACGCGATATATTAGTTAAACTTATTTGAAAATGATTTTTAACTTTTCTTTGACGTCAGAGACATCCTCCATCTTTAGTCTCCCCGTGACCACGGCTGCTGCAAAGCATCCGAAACGTCAGGCCGAAGTTAAAAATCATTTTCAAATAAGTTTAACTAATATATCGCGTTTTAAACCGTTAAAGTGTTTTATTTAAATGTGTACTACTCGCGTAAACTATAGACCGTATTTGAGAATAAGTAAGTCAATATACCAACGTTGACTGACTATACTGAAGACGTTAGCATTTAATTTACAGATCGCTTATAGTCCTGTGGTATTTCAACGATACACTAACGGATAGATTTGAAACTAATGTTTACTGCAAGTACTGCAGGGCCGATTTCATAAGCACCATTAAATTTGACTACGCCACTGAGTATATTTATACTAATACTAGCTGTGCCCGCGACTTCGTTCGCGTGAAAGTGACTTAGGGTAGAATTTTTAATTATTGAGGCTGTTTATTAATTTATGTAAGGGCGCATTAAAGGCAGCCAATCTATGGTAGCTTCTTTGCCGCAACACTCTCACCTCTCATAAATTCTACTCCCACTCCCGCTGCTATTCCGAAAAAGCCAAAGAAGAAAGTTTCATTGTTCTAGCTTCAAAAACCACGTATTTCCATACAAACTTTCATCCTCCTTTTAATCCCTTGCAATCCCCTATTTGCAATAAAAAGTCAGCCTTTCTCAGGGTCTAGACCATCTGTATACCAAATTTTATTCAAATCCGTACAGTAGTTTTGGCGTGAAAGAGTAACAGACAGACAGACAGACAGAGTTACTTTCTCATTTATAATATTAGTAGGGATTATAAAGCCTAATACTAAAACTGGTCCTAATTGAAACAATATTTTTGTGTTGGTTAAACCTTTTATAGACGAAGACTGTATGCTATTATCAACGGCGTAACTATACCGTTCGAGGCCCGTGGCAAATTCATCGAATGGGCTCTCCCACTTCCCCAATATATAAAGAAGCTGAATCCACAATTGAGATTTCCTCTGACCGGGGGCCCCTTCGAGTTTGGGGCCCGTGGCATTTTGCCGACTTGCCACCCTATAGTTTCGCCACTGGCTATTATAACATCACGCTGCGACCAATAGGAGCGACGATACTGGGATATGTGGAAAAAACGGGAAAAGTTATTTATCATTGAGGGCTTCCGTTGCTTGCGTACGACTAAAATGACGATGAGCTATAATTTAAAAAGCTATGTAGGTTATTTGTAAAAAATACTTCTACTTTCTAAGTTTCGGAGCTCTGGTGCACTAAACCACCTGGCGCTACGTTAGCAACGTCACTGTTTTTAGTCAGGATTTCCGAATGTCTAAAACCAAAATAAGTCGACAGCGATAAGCTACAGATGTTATATACACGTTGCTTGATGCCAGGACCCCAAGCTTATCTATCTTCTGTCATACTAACAACTACCAAATAAATCAAAAATTATCTATTTCCACAGATACATCAATGAACAAAGATCGCCGCGGTATAGCGGCCATATTACGAGAGAACTCCTTAAAACTGCTCGCAAACTCAACCATGGTCGTATTCCAGTGGAACAGAAGTCGCTACCGCTGCTTCTGCTGCAAAGAACCATTTTCCAACTTCAACGAACTGCGCTTACACACAAATAACGAGCACAACATTCAAGATATAGAAAAAGTTATAATATCCCAGCAAAATAAACTCTTGAAGGTCGAAATATCTGTTTTGAAGTGTAAGAGATGTAATTTGACGCTAACAGACCTGAACGATTTATACAATCACTTAATATTACACGAGTTTTCGTTAAACATCAAAGACAATTTACTTATACCGTTTAAAATCGAGAGCAGCGGCCTGGAATGTCAAATATGCTCACAGACGTTCAACATGTTCCGCTTACTGAATATCCACGTGAACCAACACTTCCAGAACCACGTGTGCCATATTTGCGGTGCCGGTTTCACGAACCTGGTCTTCCTCAACCTCCACAAGACGAGGAACCACAGACCGTTCAACTGTAACGAATGCAAAATTGAGTTCAAATGTCGCAGTGATAAAAGGAAACATGATGTCACAAGTCACAATGTTAAATTTGAGAGAAAACCGAGGTTCCCATGTCCGTACTGCAGCGAGAGGTTCTACCAGGAGAACTTCAGGGTTCTGCATCTGGTGGAGAAGCATGGGTTGGAGAAGCCGGAACATAGATGCGCGATATGCTGTAAGACCTTCGTCACGAGGAGTTTGCTGAACAACCATATGAGGTATGTGCACTTGAAAGAGAAGAACCAAGAGTGCGATTTGTGTGATAGCGTATTTTACACGAAGTCTGACGTCGCAAGGCACAGAGTAACTCACACTGGCGAGAAGAAGTTCCTTTGTAACTTATGTAATAACCCTTTTGCTACTAAGGACTCTTTAAGGCGTCATGCTAGACGGACGCATTCTGTTATTAATTAAAACCAATTTAAAACACATCTCTTTATTTTTTTGATAAGTTTACCAACATTTATTACTTTACACACAGCAACTATTACACGTATAAAATAATAATGAAGAAGAAGTTACGAAGAAGTATAAACAACTGGCTGTGTCGTCGACTTCATCCATGTAGAATAGCCATTTTAGGCATCCAAATTAGTTTTCGCAAAACTCCTTCTTCTTTAATAATTTTAATCTTTATAAATTTAAACTGTTACACCCACGACGTTGGTCGAATCCCGTCGTTCTTACAAGCTAACTTTAGACGATCGACATATAGAGTTGCAGACACTTTTTTCTTATAAATAAAGAGGTATCATTATTTGATACATATGGAGTGTAAAATATCTTAGGTATCTTTTCAAAACTCACAAACATTAATAATTTCCCCCGTTTTGTTCACATTTGCCGCGGTATCTTCGCTTTTATTATTCATAGCGCGATGTTTTATATTAGGCCTATGGCCTTCCTCGATAAATGCTCTAACGTTAAAAATAATTTTCAAATAAGTTTAACCAATATACCGCGTTTTAAACCGTTAAAGTGTTTTATTTAAATGTGTACTACTCGCGTAAACTACAGACAATATTTGACCTCTTTTCCGATTTCAAAATTGTCATTTTCGTAAAGTTGGCATCACTGCTTTTTTACCGCGAGACAACGTTTTGACGTTTAATGATTTTCATATATTTTGATGGTACATTATAATTATTATACAATAGAATGGCGAAAGATAATAAAAATATGTATGCTATATGTGACCATATCAAACGAACCAAGCCGGACGTCCAAGTTACTGAAGGTAATAAGATTTATTATATAAATTAAAAAAAATATATTGTGGTCGGGCTAACCAATATTGATTAGAGCAGCAGTCGTGAATGCCGGTCCAATTCCTGCCGTCTGATTAAATTCGTTTAAACAAAAATAGATTTTTAATGGATAATAAGGCAGCACGTGAAATATTAAAGTTTTCAAATGGAAAACTTTCATATTTCACTTTAATACTGTATATTTAAAATTGATAACTGACGCTTCGTACAGTAATATGATTAAGTAAAACACTTTTGACGGTGTAATACGCGACATAAGTTTAATAAATAATTAAACCTAACTAGGTCGGGTCGTAAATAAACATTCAACAAAAAACTTCTTATCTAAATGTCGAAAAGTAGTGAAAATGATATTTAGCGCATAAATAAAAGACTTCAACGGTTTAAAACGCGATATATATATTAGATAAACTTATTTGAAGACTATTTTTAACTACGACGTTTCGGATGCTTTGCAGCAGCCGTGGTTTCGGGGATATTAAAGATGGCGGATATATATTGCGTTTTAAACCGTTAGTGTTTTATTTAAATGAGTACTACTCGCGTAAACTACAGCCAATACTAAATCAGTTGTTAATGTATAAGTTATCAGGCGCACCAGTAAAAAAATATTTCAAATAATATTCATGTTGAGATATCTTATAGAAATAGCAAAGGAAATCGGCAGCAACTTCAGAACTCTACCAGCTTTCGAGAAGGGTTTGTTTGATTACGTTTACAAGAGGCACTACTCGCTCGAATCGAACGAACTACTAAAGTGTCGCTGGTTGCTATATAAGAAGAATATTGAAGAACGGGTTTTCGCGCCCTTCCAGTTTCCATGTATACGGTAAGATCGGTTTAGAGATAAACACCGCTTGTAGTTTACGCGAGTAGTACTAAATAAAACATTTAAACGGTGTAAAACGCGATATATATTAGTTAAAAGTATTTGAACTACGGCTCGACGTTTCGGATGCTTTGCAGCAGCCGTGGTCACGGGGACACTAAAGATGGAAGGTGTCTCTGATGTCAAAGTAAAAAACTGCTAAGCCGAAACTGGCCGGGTTCTTTGCAGAATTGACTAACGGTGTCTTCGCGATTGGTAGTCTGGCGTTCAAATAAGTTTAACTAATATATGTCCCGTTAAAGTGTTTTATTTAAATGTGTACGTACTACTCGCGTAAACTATAGACAGAAAAAGTAATTGTTTATTTATTCTAATATATAAAGCTGAAGAGTTTATTTCTTTGTTTGAATGCGTTAATCTCAGGAACTACTGGTTCAAATTGAAAACATATTTTTGTTTTGATACGAGCTTTTATTTTTAACAAAATTTAACTCAATCCTGTCGTAGTATTATTATTTTACTTTTATTATTTTTTTATTGTAATTACGTTTATGTTTACTACGTCTAATGATTGTACACGTTCGGATGCTTTGCAGCAGCCGTGTCTCCCCGTGACCACGTCGGGCCAAAATTAAAAATCATTTTTAAATAAGTTTAACTAAAATATCGCGTTTTAAACCGTAAAAGTGTTTTATTTAAATTTAAAATTTTAATAATTATTTTTTTCATTCGCAGAGATCTACATTTCTACAATGGCTGCATCCGATTTTTGCCTTCGGAGTCGATTTACCGGTATCCTGAACATAGGATGAAACTCAAACCAGGTCCAGGTGTGGACTTGTGTGGACAAATGCCAATTCCTCAAGAGCTACTAATGAAACGGGGAACAGTAAAGAAAGACGTAGTTGGTAAAAAGAATAAGAAGAAATTAAAATAAATGAATATGTTCGAAATGTATTTTTTTAATCTGTGAGTTGTAACAGAATACATAGTTATTCTTATAAAATATAATCTATACTAATACATAAAGCTTTGAAGAGATTGTATCGTTTTTTAAAGGCGCTAATTTCAAGAACTACGAATTGATTTTTTTGTGTTGGTTAGAGCATTTATCGAAGAAGGCTTTAGGCTATAAAATATTACGCAATGCAATCAATAGGACGGAAAAAACACTAGGGAATTTGGAAAAAAACGGTGCAATTCAAGAAATCAAAAAAAAAACAGTTATCAAATAATAATTCCTTATTAAATCATCGACAAAAAGTCCGCGACAGTAACGACGGGACGCAGACAAAGTCGTGGGTAACAACTATAATATATAAAGATACGGAGGTTTCCAACAATTTTTTTTGCCCAATATAATTATTTAAATAAAACACTTTAAATCATTTTCAAATAAGTTTAACTAATATATGCGTTTTAAACGTTAAAGTGTTTTATTTAAATGTGTACTACTCGCGTAAACTAAGACAGTATTCAATATAATTATTTCAAGCGGACTAAGTCGAGTGTTTCATAAAGAGGAAACGAAATATTTATCTGTGGTCGTAAATATTACCAACTAAACGTGCATTAACTATACGAAATGTCATGTGTCAAACACTTGACGTTTCAAAAGTCAACGTCAAATGGACTTGGTTGCGGGTTGTTTTTTTAGTTGTTTAGTTTTTCAATTTTCAAAGAAATGCGGAAGTGATACATTTTCAATTTCTATGTAAATTCGAGTTGATTGAAAAGTTGTGTGTAATAATAGATTAAGATTAATGTTTTTTGAATTTACAAGATGGATAGCGGCCTTCTAGTGGAACCTTTACCACTGTTCGGCAATTGTTGTTTATGCCTTAAATTAGATGTTGTTAAAAGCATGTTGGTGCCAGAAACTAAAGATAAACAAAAGGAAAGTTATTCGGATATGCTGTTAAATTGTTTTTCCATAGACGTAAGTAATCTTTTATAACTTTCTATGTAAAGTCTCAAAAAATTATTCTATATGAGCAAACCACACGCAATTTTTTTTAAACTGTATGATTTATTTGAATAGGACTTTATTTAAAATAATCTCTGCCTATATTAGTAGATAAAAATCCTCCCCAAAATAATAATGTACTGTTTATCAAATAACAATTTTATTTTTAACTATATAATACATATAAGAAGTTGTAATTAAAAAAATGTAAATTGTACATGTTTATATGTTTGATAACTAAAAAGAAATAAAAACTTAAATACTGTATATAGTTTACGCGAGTAGACACATTTAAATAAAACACTTTATCGATTTAAAACGCGATATATTAGTTAAACTTTTTTTGAAATGATTTTTAACTTAGGTCACGGGGAGACCACGGCTGCTGCAAAGAATCCAAAACGTCGGGCCGAAGTTAAAAATCATTTCCAAATAAGTTTAACTAATATATGGTGTTTTAAACCGTTAAAGTGTTTTATTTAAAAAAGAAAAACTTAGTTTAATATGTTAAAGTAGCCTTGCTTAGTAGAGAACTTATATAGAAGAGAATATAGAATAAAAAAAGAAATAATTTAATATTTACAATCTTATTGTTTCCCCTATTTCTGCAGCTTTCAATTTTTGAAGTGGAAGACACAAAATGTTTAATTTGTAACCCCTGCATAGAACAATTGGGCACATGTGTTAGGTTTAAGGAACAAGTTGACACTTCTCTCAAGTCTTTAGAAGCCGCGGCCAGGTTAAAAAGTGAGTATTTGTCGTAGATTTCCTATTAGGTCTATTCTTTTGTAATACTATGTTTTTTTCATACAATTCACAAGTGTTAAAAATTTAAAAAGTGTTATCTAGCGAAATGAAATTAATTATGCATGAAAGGACTTAAAAGTAGCTAAATAAGTAAGGTGTTAGTTCAAGTCAATGTATTTGGATAATTTTTTTATTCTTCTATACTGAACCATTGTTATAAAAAGTGAAATGCCATTTCTCCCTATAAGGGGACATGGGGTGTCACTTTTTATACACATTACTGTGTCCCACCTTCCGAAAATTTTTTGATTCCCCGGAATTCAATACAGAGGTGCCTATAAGATCTTATATAGCGATTAATTTTCTCTGTTGGTTATATACATTTGGTCCTATTAGTAAACCTACGAATGTACAAAGCCTAAAAAGGGAACACATCTTGTAAAAATATTATATGGCTGGGGTATTTCGCTTTACATTAAGTAAGCCTCTTCTCTTGCTTGTTTTTATTCTGTTATTGAAAATATGTTTACATAAACAATTAGTTGTCTATTATAGCTTATAGTCCTCGATGAAAATAATTAGAAATAGTTCTTACGAGAAACCTTTTAAAATAATTTTGTGTTAAATCCCGTTTCCTCTACACATTTCTGTGTCCCTTTCACTGACTTCTGTGCCCTGCCCGGACCAAAACAATTTGAATCCAGGACCATTCACGCTCAACCCAATGCTAGGCAACACGTTTAAGCATTTAGCTAAAGAGGCGGTCTGACTAATTTTAACTTATATTTTTTAAGTCATGTAAATTTATGTAATGACAAATATCTCCTTAAAGGGGCAGATGAAGCACTAGATAAAGTAAAAGAAGAATTGTCCAAAGACGATGAAGCTAGTGGTAAGTGTATTATAAACATTTCTTTCTGTATCAAACTGAATCAGTGGCTTTGAAATCTGTTGTTTATGTAATGGTACACATAAAACAGTTCAATTCCAATTGTTTATAACGATATATAAAAAAAGTAATTTAACGGTTTAAAACGCGAAATAGAGTGGTTTAAAAACGACTATATTATAACGTCGGGCCCACTAGTACGGCCCGATGTATCGGTTGCTTTTGCAGCTGCCATGGTCACGCGGGGGACTGAAGATCAAGTGTTCCTAATGTCAAAGACAAAAACACAGACAAAGTAAAAAAATATTAAGTAATATATTATTTCGCGTTTCAAACCTTTAAATTTTTTATTTTAGTATCGCGTAAACGACATACAATATTGAACGAGTTATATTATTAACCAATTATTTAAAATCTGACCCGACGTTAAGGATGCGAACAAATTGAAAAAACTTTAATTGAAAACCGATAGAAGTTAAATTGTTTGAAATATTCTAACTAATTAATTTCGTGGTTTATTCTATTAAAATGAATTATTCATGTGTCGTTTGATCATAGATATGTTAACACGTGTATATCTGTTGGAATAAACATTTGCTTTATGTATATTGTTTTCAGATGACGATATTATTCTAAGTCATTTCAAACAAGAGTCCAATGACAGCGACTATCATGAAGACCGTAAGTATTCACGGTATTAAAAATAGTATTAAATATATACGGTTCCGCACATAACAGTCCATGCATCCAAAAGATGGTATGGAACCCTTCGTTCGGTTGCAACTCACGCTTGGCTGTTTTATTTACATGTACACGGTGGAAAAGGTACCATAACTTATAGTACGCTAGCTGTGTCAGCGACTTCGTCCTCGAGAATCGGTTTTTTGATCATCCAAATTTGTTTTCACGAACCCCTTCATATTTATAAATTACTGTTACCCAGGACGTCGGTCGCGTCCCTTCCCGTCGTTGCAAGTTAATCTTAAGAGATAGACATATAGCGTCGAGCACTTTTTTTTTAGTTCATTTAAAGAGGAATCATTTTGTCATACCAATTTTTTGGTTATCTTGAATCATTTTTGCAGCGTACGCCTCGGAAACCCTTGATGAGGAATAATTTTCACATTTCTCTCTATATTTTCGCTTGCCTTAGTCACAGGGCAATGTTTTATATAAACCTTCCTCGATAAATGCTCTAACCAACAGGAAACTGTTCAATCAGAACGTGTAGTTCCTGAGATTGTAGCGTTCAAACCTACAAACAAACCCTTCAGCTTTATATATTAGTATAGATTACTGCAGCGGCCGGCAAGCGCGAACACATACCTAAGTCCATCGAAGCCTACTTGCGGCCAAGGCCATAGTACTTTTCTCAAATAACGAGCGGAAATTAAAGACTAAGTAGTACAATTCAGAACTTTAAAACCAATGACGAAGTTGACGAACAAATAACAATAGTAAATACTATCTATAGTTTACGCGAGTAGTGCACATTGAAATAAAACACTTTAACGGTTTAAAACGCGATATATTAGTTAAACTTATTTGGAAATGATTTTTAACTTCGGCCCGACGTTTCGGATGCTTTGCAGCAGCACACCCACATCCATGACATTTCCAAATAAGTTTAACTAATATATCGCGTTTTAAACCGTTAAAGTGTTTTATTTACATAACAATAGTTTTTGACACATCAACTTCTTTTTACTAATCTTCTTTATATGTGCAAGCCAGTTCGAAATTTAAATTAAATCTTCATAACTACCCTCTTTGGTCGCCATGTTGGGGAGTAGGTCGTTTCATTTTTTAATTTATTTGGCCACGAAACACGATAGATATGAATTTTCATACAATTATTGCACCACCAGCACAGCAATATCGATTTTTTCTCGAAGAAGGTTTGTTAAAATAATGCTCAAATTTCCGAGCATGTTTGAGAAAAGTATGCTATGCGTTAATCTATACTGTCTACTAGTAATAAAAAAAATTCAATCGCATATGAAGGACCGGGTCATGAGTTCGAGTCCCGCCCTCGTATCAATCAGTGTAGTTTCATATTAACATGTAGAATTATGACGAATAGAAGTAATGTATGATTTCATTTACAGTTCTAAGCGATATGCTGCTAAAGGAAGACTCCGACGAGTACGAACCGAGGAAGGCGCGGAAAAAGATAACGAAAAAGAAAAAAATGACCTACTCCAGCGTTTGCAAAAAAGTAGTCGACCTCGACGAAACGCTGGCTTTAGTAAACACGGGCCTCTTTCCCTTCAAAATGAACAAAGACGACACCTTCTCTTGCGCGATATGCCCCGAGAAGGCCACCACCCTGGACGAACTGAGATCCCACGTCACCCAGCATAACACTGCGAACCTGGCGTCAGCCTTCAGAAAAATGTCGTACTCCACCTCGCAAAAGTTCAAAAAGGACAAGAACTGTCTCCGCTGCAAGAGCTGTGACCTGGAGATACGGAGCTTCGACGAAATGAAACACCACATAGACATCTGCCTTCGCCTCGGCTGCAGGTGGAACCAGCTGCCCTTCAAGCTGGAAAAGGACCAGCTGGACTGCCCGATATGCAAGAAGACCTTCCTCAACTTCGTCACACTCAACACACACATGAACGAGCACTACCCGAATCATACATGTGAAAGCTGTGGGAAGGCTTTCGCGTCCCGGTCGAGACTACGAGGTCATCTACGCACACACGAGATAGGGAACTTCCCTTGTCGATTCTGCGACCTGGTCTTCGATAAGGTCACCAAGAGAGAGAACCACGTGTCGAAGGAGCATAAGAGCGGCATCAGATACGTCTGCAAGCGTTGTAATATTTCCCTGACGTCGTTCTACGCGAGGCAAAAGCATCTTGCTGAAGTGCATAACGAAGAGCTGAAGAGGTACAAATGCAAGGCGTGTACGCAGAGTTATATAACACCAGGTCATCTGTCCAGCCATGTGAGGAGAGATCACCTTAACGAGAGAAACCACAAATGCTCGAAGTGCGACCTGGCGTTCTACACAAGGAATTCGCTAAAAATGCACATGATCAAGCATGATGGGGAGCGGATCCATGTTTGTAGCATATGCAATAAGTCGTATCAGAGGATGAAGACGTTAAGAGAGCATATGCGGATACACAATAACGATAAGCGGTTCATCTGCCCGGTGTGCGGGAGGGCGTTCACGCAGAAGTGTACACTGAAAGGGCATCTTAAGGTGCATCAACGGACTAATGAAATGACATAAGGCACTATTGGACGTTCGAAACGCGAAATGTATTACTTTTAACTACGTCGTAAACCGTTAATAGTTGTATTAAATGCTGTAAGGCTGGAAACGTAAAGATTTCGATGAGGTCGTGCTGCGAGTCTCTACGTAAGGTACGTGGAAGAAGTTCGGGGGGGGGGGGGGGTTAAAGCAATAATGGAGAAAAAGTTCTTTTGAAAGTCTTAGATGGACATTTGTGTACTCGCTAAAGCAGTTCAAGTGCAATATGCAAAATTAAGAATGGATTTATGTGTGTATACTTACACTACAAATGAAACAGACACAGATGTGTGTCTGTTCCGTACCACATATAGAAGGAACGGGATTTTTACTCAGTAAGTGCGATTTTTTACGATAGAGCAGTACAGATAAGAATAGGGTCATTTGATATAAGGTAAAATAGCCCACCAACACAATATCTACACTAGATGGGCTGTCGAACTATTTTGGCTTCAGATACTGTTTGTTTTCATCAGACATGTTTAAAAAAATTATAAATCATTGCTAACATTAGACCAACTAGCCCGTCAAATTTATTTTGCGGACATGTAAAGTAATATTAATACACTGGAAAAAAGTTCAATTATTTTGTTTTTGTTACAAGAGAAAGCGTGCAATAAATTATATTGTTTTAAAATTATAAGTCAATTTTATATGTATTGAGTTAAATAAATAATTTACTGTTTTCGTGTGTTTTACTTGGGTTCCGTACCCGAATTGTTAGTTTGACTATGTTCAGTAGTAAATTAATTTGAAAACTTTGTTATATTTGACATGATGGCGAAGCTTAGCTGCAAAAAAATAGACCCTGAACCTCAATGCGTAAGTTGTAAGGTTGAAATTACATTGCGACATGTATTAATGCGTTCGAGAAATTCGGCGATAGCGTGTGGACACGGTAACTCAATTGGTTAAAGCACGGAAAGCTGTGGATGCCAGTTCAAGTTCCGTTAAGGCCGTGTCGTATTTTTTTTATTAGATTTTTATTTCTTTGGATAGTTTACAAGCAGTAGAGCAAACATGTTCGTATTGTAAGAGTTTGTTTACAACAATTCTTATGAACGTTTCGGGAGGACTGTGAAGAAAACAAGCAAGGTCTTTCTCTAACTTGATTATACGGAAGTTCTGCTGTTTTCACGGAACCCTGTACGATCAACCGATTACATACATCTTGGTTAATCATTTAATATAGTTCGGCATGTCGTCACGTAGTACTTTTTATTTTCTTAGGAAAAAAGCATAAATGGAAAAAATATTATTTATAACTACATCGTTATTTATAGCATTAATAAAATCCAACGTTGTGACAAATTACAAAGATTGTCTTCCGTCTCGGAAACATCCCAAACATACCATAAAAAAATCGTTTTTAAAGATCCAGACCTCACACAAAAAATCTCCTATGTCCACCGCATAATTTTTTATATAATAAATTAAAATTGGTTCAGCCGTTCTTTAATTGGGTGCAACAAACACGACTCGCTTTATTATTCACATATATATTGTATGTACACGTAATATTATAATTAGAGTATTTATAACACCTGTTATAATACGTAAATAGATCAAATTGAAATAGTATCAACTTACGATTAAAATTCAAGGTTTGTAATGTAATGATTACCATAAAGACAATAATATGATCTATTATATATATATTATTTAGAAAATAAACTAGTATATCGAGTTTGAATTGTTAATATAGATGTTATCATGGTCCAGTTTTCATTTAAATAAAACACTTTAACGGTTTAAAACGCTATATATGTTAAACTTATTTGAAACTTATTTTAACTATGGCCCGACGTATTTTACGTACGATGCTAGCAGCCGTAACGTCGACATTTATTTAAATGTCATGATCCTTAACCATGATAATTACCAGTTCCTGTACCTTAGAATGATGAGGACTTTGCCGTGACCACGGCGTTCTGCAAAGCATCCGCAACGTCGGGTCGAAGTTAAAAATCATTTTCAAATAAGTTTTAACTAATATATCGTTTAACGTTAAACCGTTAGTGTTTTATTTAAATATTTACTAATCGCGTAAACTATAGACAGTATGATGAGGACTAACAAACACTTGATGTACCTGGAGAAGGAGTGGACTGGTCCAAACTCGATCAAGCGCATTTAATCTCATTAAGATTAGACGTGTTAAGAGCTAACGGTCTACGCACAGTAATTGATTAAACTTTCTTTCGTGGCTCTATGGTGTAAGGTTGAGCGCGAATTCGAAATTAAAAGAGTTTTTATAGACGTGAGTTCTCGTTGAAACCAGTACACATTAAAAGCAAGACGGTTTCTTTAACGGTTGTAATTAATTTAATAAAAGATGTTCTTGTGTAAAAGAATATATCCGAAAATTTAAAAAAATTGGTTTCTGGTGAAACCTAATTTTTATAATCGTCGGAGCGGGCTACATTTGCAACTCATCTCAACACGTTAGTAATCCTAACCGGCACAGACAGCTTCCCGTTTTTTTAAGTAAGAAAGGAAAAGTATTTACTACAGTAGTTTCTAAGATTAGTGCGCTCAAACAAAGAAACAAACTCAGCTTTATTAGTATAGATTATAGCAGTAACCACGACGTCCGGTTGTTGAAGACATACTTATATTGTCGCACACATTTTTTTTTGATAAATTAAAGAGGAAATACTTGTTGATACGAGTTTTTTCGTTTTTTTAATCGTATCAGCGTACACAACGGTAGCCCTCAATGATTATCCATTTTCCGCGCTCTTTCCAAATTTTCCTGTTTCTTCGCTGCTATTGGGTAAGCAACCGGTCTTCCTCGATAAATAGTCTTACCAACATAAAAATATTTTTTTAAATATGTAGTTCCTGAGATTAGCGCATTGAAATAAGATTTTCAGTTTATACTTGTGCAGATAAATAATATAGTGATTTGTATTTTACATATTAACATGATAGAAGATATAGGTCGCGGCACGGATGTTTAGCGGTGAACGAATATAGTTGCGCATCTGTACAATCACGCACGTAATTGATTGGAAAACGTGACTGTACTCGAGAAGCAAGCGAAGCGTCGTATTGGTCCGAGAAAGACAACACGACTTGGGAACCAATCAATGCCAGAGCACATGACGTTTACTCGCCCCGCGCCCGCTTCCGTCCCTTTGATACCTTATTTTTGACAGAAGCGCAGGATTTGTTCAGCGCTTAAGATCCGTGCTGCTACTTATGCTATAAGGTACCCTTTTAAAGATTGTTGAACCAATTAGTACTATGTTCGCAAACCTTTAAAAGACTTCAATTCTCGGATAAAACAACTGGAGAGTTTTTAATAATAATTGTTAGAACAAAATTAAAACAAAAATTTCGTTTCCAATAAAATTTAATAATCACAAAAGAATATAATTTGAACTCATCTAATAAAACCTAAAAATGCTTCGAAACAAGAACTATATTTAAATAGTGGAGCTAGGAATAAAAAATGTACATCCTAAGTCTACGTTGAGTTTAACACTACAATATTGAATGAAATAAAAACACTTTGTACTAGTCTGTGGTTAGTTTACATTGGCTGGTAAGAAAGAAAGATCACACACACACACACAGGTCACAGTTGACTTTCTATAGAAGTTATAGTTTAAATCTATTGACTGGTTGGAAAAGAGGATGTTATAATGGAATATATTTTAAATCTATTAATGGCTGTCAAAGTTGACAGTTGACAATTGACTCTCTATATGTCAATGCCAAGGAGTTTCTTGTCGAAGATGAATTCTCCGAGGGCAGAGTGGCGGTCCATCATCTTCTTGAGTGTGGAAGCCTTTCCGGCGAGGTCGCGCTGACCCTTGTACTGTTCTTCAAGGAATTCACCAGTCAAGTAGTCGACGAGCTGTAACGTTTAAAAGTGCCATTATTGGTTTGGTAAGACAGTTTCCACTTATGTATCTTTGCAAGATGCTCTGCATTCAATCGGTAGCACTCTTTATTACATAAATCACCTAGAATACATATTTATTTAATTCTGATTCTTTAATTGCTAAAATATATCAAATTAAAAATCCAACATTTATACTACGCGCCTCAATGCTAATTTTGTCAAATAACGCTGCAATACGGCTAGTGACGTCACGACCTTATATTGGCCACAGGTGTGTGTCGATCACATGATCAAATGATCTACGTGCATTTGTAACAAACATTTACATTTTAACCGTGTTTGCAGTAATGAAATGAATTACAAATTTATTTATTTATTAATGCATAGAGAATAGAACAGTTTTAAAACTAGGAACGGTGGTTTATAGCACTGTTTATAAGCAAGTGACGTCGTCATAAACGCGACCAATCAGGAGCGTTTTGTGTCACAGATATTTAAATATGTTAATTTTTTTATTTAAATCAATTATTACTTTTAACTTTTTTTATTATTTTAAATTTATAATTATTTATTTATACATACTGATAACAGTAATTGACACTATATTTTTCGAATTGTCAAATAGCCCATTATTGGAAACATTTTTATAAGAGTTGTCCGTTGGCTCAGTGAATTTAGTCTACAGGGACATAAGTAGCAAAAATACATATGATATAAGTAGACTCAGTTGGTTCCTGCCAGAAAACCAGTGATATCAATATTCAACCCATATTTAGAAGACACCAGAATCAGCCAATACTTACATGGTAGTCGTTGTCGTCTTGTCCCGGACCAGCTGACCTATCATTTTCACAGTTTACAATAACAGTACGGATGGCTTTTGTGACTTCGGTCTCCATCTTCAACGCGTCTTCGAGAGCTTCTTGGCCGCTTGACCAGGTCTTACGTTCTGGCGCCTGGAAATAAACGGTAACATTATTGTTCATATATAACGCTGATAGTTATTATTTACTGCCTAAATATAGCTGAAGAGTTAGTTTGTTTGAAAACGCTAATCTCAGGAACTAATAGTTCGAAGTGAAACATTGTTTTCAAAACATTTAGGCCACTGATCGAGGAAGGCTTATAGGCTGTAAAATGCTGCATCTAATCGGAGCAAAGTGTCTGTGGCAAATGTAAGTAAAAACGGGCAAAATTATTTCTCTTTGCGAGTTAGTTCGTTACTAAAATATATACTTGACCATATCTTTTATAGATTGTACCACTTACCCTGACAGCAATAAGAGATGTTAAATTGTTTGTGAGTTCTCCTCTCATCAGGAGGTACTCGATAAGTTTCATGGCGTGCTGCCGTTCTTCCTTGCTGGCTTCGAAGAATAGATTCGCGAATCCGGGACGGTTGATCTGTAATCAAATTAGGATTGTGTTACTTGTAGAAGGTAGCTTCACTTCGTAACGCGTTACCAGTCTGTAAAATTATTAGTTACCTATAAAATATTTGTTTAATGGATTAAAGCGCGAATTATATTTGGTTTCTTTTGAAGTACAAGTGTTTTATTTAACTCTTCTTATCTCTTTCTCTTATATATCTTTAGGATGTAATAAAAAAATCGATACACGGACACATCCACGTCATTGCAGCAGCTGTGGTCATGGGGGGACTAAATATGGACGGTGTTCCTAATATCAAAGTCAAATCTGCTACACTACACTAGCAAAGCTTTGAAGGCTTTGCTAGTGTACTGTAGTGACGTTTCAAAACTCCGGGCTGTAGTTATGTATATTTATGAAAATAAGTAATATGATATATTTCGTGTTTTAAATCGTTAAAACAATTTTATTAAAATTGTTCAATTCCTGCAATCTAGTACCATTTGCACAATGTATTTTTAACCTTTTTCATTCCTTTCCTATTCTTATAATTTAAGCGGCATTACTTCTATCAAATGTCAATTCCTTACCGAATCCTTAGAGAAGTGAGCTCCCATGGCCAAGTACTGGATTGAAGCCGAGACTTCCATCTGAATCTGTCTCCTGACACTGTCCCTGCATCCTCGGGACATCGTAATCCATTGTTTTGGGACGTTCACCGGATTGACGTTACCTAAGAGAAAGGAAAAACAAATAGAATAAAGAACTTAATTACTTAATTATTGCAATAAAACACTTGTAACTGTTTAAAACGCGAAACATATTATATTAACTTTATTTAAACAAAGGCCGGATGTTCTGGATATTTTGATGATGAGCGGCTGTTGCAAAACATCCGAAACGTCCGGTTAAAATAGATTACAAATAATAACTAATATATTTCAGGTTTTAAGCCGTTAAGATTAGCACACTATGTTCTACTCGCGAAATCTACAGAGAATAATTTCGAATACGTATATATGTTCGAGATTTAAACATAAAAGGTGTTTTATTTTATGGCTAGGTGTGTGTAATTTTTTTCCGTTTTCCCACATTTTCTTCGCTCCTATCAGTCACAGTATAATGTTTTAAATAATGTGATAAACGCTCTAACCAATATAAGAAAAATTCAATTCGCACCATTGTGTAGACTATAATCTTCCTCGATAAATGTTCTAATCAAAAGAAAAACAATTTTTCAATTCGAACCAGTGGTTTCTGGGATGGCGCATTCAAACAAACTCTTCAGCTTTAAATATTAGTATATATAAATGTTTTAATCTATCGCATTTTAATAGGTAAAGCGCACATTGCCACAGATTAAAGATAATAACAAAATACATTAAGGTTAACAGTTCGTGTTTATTTTCCTCTTGATAGTGAAACAAAGAAATAAGTGTTTATTAGTCATGACTTTCAGTTGTTTTTCCATGTTTCGTAACTAGATGGCAGTGGCTGTATTCCAAATAACGTTTTGCGGGTAAATATTAAATACTGTCTATAGTTTACGCGAGTGGTACACATTTAAATAAAGCACTTTAACGGTTTAAAACGCTTATTAACTTTGGCCCGACGATATCACGTTTTAAACCGTTAAAGTGTTTTATTAAAAAACATATTAGTTTTATCAGTATTTCAGCACCAAAGTTGCATCGGACGTAACCCTGTTGGGGCTTGTTGAATACATAAAAAAATATTCGCGACATATAATTAATATATGTCTATCTCTTAAGATGAACTCGCAAGAAGGACGGGACGCGACCGATGACGTAATAATAAACAGTTTGCAAAAAAAACCCCGCATAAAAACAAATCGTGTAGAATATTTTGGCCATCCAAAGATGCCTAAAATAAGTATTCAGTTTATTAGTAAAAATAATATTCTACTTTATTAGAAGTTGTATTAAACACATCTGTAGAATGTTGTGAGTTTCTCCTAATACGACATTATGCATATAAATGAGAGATGTCTGTTGAGTAGATATCTGTAGGGACATGAGTAAATTCGTCCTTTTTTTCTGTATAAAATCAGAAAATATTAAATTATTCCGACTACATCCTTCAACCATTTGTAGAAAATTCTACATCAAACTAAGGTGAAGCCCAAAACGCTGATTATCAAATAGAACATATTAGTGTGTCTGCCACACGTCTTACGACCTCGATGGAGGATTTGACATTTGTTTTTTAACAACGACCATATAGCATTAATTGTTCAAGGATAACGACGTACCGACTAGCCAGTGTTTATTAGATAGGAGATATGACAGTTCAAATTGTGACCAAGCCATGCGTTAAGTAAAAACATTGATTAGAATATTATATTTGCAATTAGCACCAATAATTTATTAGGGGCAAAGTTCGAAGAAACTTGGCAACGTCGCATTCGTCCGTTTCTTTTTATATGGTGCAACAAAATGCAACTCACATACAAAACCGAATCTATATACTATCTATGTCTGTTGAACAAAACAATGGTCAAAATGGGGGTAGTATAACAGGACTGTAACTAGGATTTGAACATTCAGAGATGTAGACCATCCAAGACATGAATTTACACTTCATGGCTTGTCCACCTGTTTTAAGGAAGGTCTATCAACATTTTTTTAGCTTCATTTTCCACTCAGAATAGTGTTTTGATGGTTCGGACCGTTTCATGGAGATGGGACCAACGCTTCATGTAACTATCCAACATGCTCTTTGTTGTTATATAAATATAAAAATAAAAAATGTGAGTTATTTGGATTAGTTGAATGTGATTCTTAGCATCTTGTCGTTCGAAGACTTTTCGATTGTTGTCCCCAAAAGAAAATAATCTGAATAGAATATCATTTGCCTATGAGAGAAAAGACTGGTCATGATAATAAAAATGGTTAAAGTTCTCATATGTATAGCACTAAATGTTCTAAAGATATGTTGCTGTCATAGTTACCAATCTTGTACATTATTAGTTAAAAAGATGAGAATACAGTTTCATTTAGTAGATGTTAAATACTGTCTGTAGCTTAAGCGAGAAGAACACGTTTAAATAAAACACTTTAAAACGCGATATATATTCGTTAAACTTGTTTGAAAATTATCTTTAACATCGGGCCGTAGTTAAAAATAATATCAAATAAGTTTAACTAATGTGTATCGCATTTTATACCTTTAGTGTTTTATTTTACAAATTATTGTTTTCTTAACGTCAGCATTAATCATTCATCAAATCTATATAAGACAGAGGATTTTCCTATCTAATCTATTGATATGTTCAATGAAATACTTCAAGATGATGTCAGATAAAAATAATCAGATAATTAAGGTAAATGCACTGTCTTTGTTAGGGTTTTCTATAAAATATTGATAAATACAATCAAAATAAGCTTTTTAAATTAAGGTAACTTACTAGTAAGTTTGTAAAGGAGAAAAAAACCAGATATGATTCCGACAATATTTCAAACCAGATACACTACACATTTAAAAAACACCCAAGTGTCATATAATCTAAGCTTCTTATAGAAACATTGGATAATATTTATGTACTAAGATACAGGATTTAATAAAGACACAGCTCTTGTTTGTAGGTACAAATTTTTTTTATGCTACCTCCTTTTTGACTCGATAAAATACCTACAAAAAACTAATATTTTGTATTTAAGTAGGTAGTTAAGATAAAAGTGATTTATGTAGGTACTGCGTATCAACAGATAACATCTGTTTACTGCTAATGCAATTTCAAAGATTTAGTCACTCGAAAAGATCTAGAATCCGCTGCCTATTATATGACACACAAAAGAATAAGTTAATAAGAAATAATAATTACTGTTAGTTAAGTGCCACATTATTCATTGTTAATATATTTATGGCAATTCAAGTTTTTTTATTATTATTTGGAAATTAATGCTGAAGATAAATCGGTTTGAAAACGTCAGGTCTCAAGAATAATCAGTTTTTTTTATTTATGATTGAGGAGGTCAGCTCGGGGTTCACTATGGACGGTGAAATACTCAGCCATATAACATCTAAATGCGATACAACATCCACCTACTTTGTCACTGGATATTGACTACAGACTTAAACCGAAATGGCTTATTCACCTGTGAACGGTGGTTAGATATTCCTACCCCCTAACCATTTAATATCCAGATTTCCAGGTGACGTCCAACAAGTTTCAGAAAAAAATATAAATTATTGAACTTTATTAAAATTGCAAGTCATCGTTTATATTGAATTTCGTTTTACCACCTAAATACCTAAAAAAATATATTATAAACAACTTAATGTCCTTGAATTTGGATGACCTTAGTAAAAAACTAATTGTGTACACACAAAAGACGATCGAAAAACAATTGAAGGTGGGAACAAAAACTTTTCCGCTCCGGTTCTAGAGTAAAAACACTTACATTGTGTGGCGTAAGCAGCTGAGCAGATCGCCAAGAAGAGAACGAGCGACGGGATCTTCATGTTTCTACAATATCACAGATATTTTGACGATTATTAAATTGACAAAAGTGTTACACTGTCGTTTGAGAAGTGCCTTTACACACACTGGCGCAGAAGGCTACTTATCAAAGCGAAAAACAAAAACTTATACGCGTTTATATGGCTCCCGATTAGTTTAGTTCAAACTGCGCGATAAAATCATACAGTAATGACAAGTGGTCCCAAATACAGTGACACACGATGCGGGAAAGAGATAGATGACTCTAGGGCGTCGAGGTTTCGTGTTCCGAGGGGGATTCGTGGAATATTTTCGAGGATTACGCCCGTTTTACAGCCGTTTTTGACCCGTCTCTCTTTTATTTTCGATGGAACCCGTCTCTTAGGTACCTAACAAGGACCGACATGTATAAAAAACTCCCGATTTAGGCCGGTTGATGCAATATCGAGAAATTCCTCGAAACACAAAACCTCAACGTTCCAAGTACGGTCATCGGTATGCGGGGCGGAGGGCGTAAACTACAGTATTGCTGACTGAGAATATTTCCCTGTATTTTGCTAAAATTTTTTCATCGCTGTTCAAAAAAATCACAGTATTAAACTAAAAGACAGATTAAATTATTGCTTAAAAAGGATATTTTATGATTAAAAAAACAATAAAGAGATAAAGAAACTGAATAACACAACGAGATTTATGAAAATTAAGCAAAAATTCGTACACTTAATCGGCCACACTGCTACGCACCACTCGGGCACTTTTCCCAATCTTTGTATCTTGTTTGCTGTCAGACAAACTACTACGCGTAAAATATTGATAAGTCATTGTATATAACATTTTGTTTTGTCCCCGTTGGATACGAGTATTCTTTGTCGGAGTCGCCTTCTGCGCCAGTGTGTGTAAAGGCTGCACTTTCGACGGATTGCCAGCGATTTTCTCGTTCAATATTATCATTTTATTATCGCCATATTACGCATCGAATTGGTAAGTTCAATTCAGTTATTATTTATGTAAATATCGTCAGTTATCCTGGAACATTCCATTTTGCAACTTTTTTGGCAAGGCAAAAACGATTTTTATAGACGCAAGTCTTCCGTAGACGTTTTTTGAACAATACACAAGAATAGATAAGACCATTGTATTATACAATTATTACCTAAATCCCTTTATCAAACTCAATCAATCAGTTTTAATGAGTTTAATAGCCAATACACCTTATCAACATCTAAATACGTATTTAAAGATTAACTACCCACCTATCTATTTATAATTTTTTATGAATTTTAAGTTATCTAATCTACTAGTAGTGTAGTCTCGTATTACTTAAAAAAAATGAGCTACACAGATTATATTGCCCAAGCTTTACAGCTATTTTATTGTATCAGCAATTTTTTTAAATCTTTATTTAATTAACTTTAACCTTACTACATTATGTTGCCGCATTGGACATAAAAGTTTAAATTTACAAACATTTTAAAACTGTGATTACAAAAAACTATCTACATATTGTTCCAGCATCATGAAGGTCATTGCGTTAGCAGTATCTTGCCTTCTGGCGTTGTCCGCTGTTTCAGCGGAGACATGTTTCAATGATGTCTCGATGGACTGTGGACAGGCGTCAAACAGTCTTGGTATGTATATAACAAAAAACTATTATAGCCTTAACAGACTTCGACTAACACCTGTATGTAGTGCTGTTTTTCTATTAATATCAACATACATTAACTCATATTTTTTAGTGTTGTCTATAAAAATTACGATTCAAATATATTTTTATATAAAGTATTGGACAATTAAGTCAAACTTCTGTTTCACTTAAGAAAAACATATTTTCATTGTTTTAAGATTTATATTTAAAACTTATGATGAAAAATGCTTAACACAACGCTTCCCTTGTGTTCTTGATTTCAGAGGTGGTTAATATAATTTTACTTACATAATAGACATACAGATACAAACAATTTGAAACAATCAATTAGTTTTTCTAAAACAACAAAAGAAGTAGTAGATTTGAGAAATTATTTTATCTCGCTACATTGTTGATTTGTAGGACAATGTTGAAATAACATTCTACATGATATTGGAAATAAGATTATTTATGATCTATGTATATAGATTTATCTATGGCTTATCATACAGATAATATAAGCCATATGTCAGACAAAATGTTGTCTTAAGTGTTAACTATTTCATATAAATATAACTAGCTGTGCCTGCAACTTCTTTAGTTTATTATTGAGGCTGTGTATTAATTTATGTAAGGGCGCATTTAAGGCAGCCAATCTATGTTGTAAGTGCTACTTTGCCGCAACACTCTTACCTCACATCACTCCTACTCTTACTTCCACTCTCATTCCCGCTCTCACCCCCACTCTCACCCCCACTCACCCCCACTCTCACCCCCACTCCCACCCCCACTCTTATTCCCATAAAACCAAAGAAGAAAGTTTCATTGTTCTAGCTTCAAAAACCACGAACTTCCGTAAAAACGTTCATCCCCCTTTTTAAACGCTATCAACCCTTATTTGGCTTTAAAGACTCTAAAATATCTGGGTACCAAATTTCATTTAAATGACTTCAGTAGTTTCGGAGTTAATGGACAGAGTTACTTTCGCGTTTATAATATTAGTATAGATAATGGTATGATTGTCTCTCTAGATGTGTGGTAATACATTTAAATGCAGACAAAGTCCTTTGTTTAAATCATGCTCGGGTAATCTTATAGTTTGTTAGTTGTTAGTAGTTATTTCAGTAGACAGTCCTACACTGGAATGGAATGGTGTGACTATCCTCCTAAAATCCTTTTTTTTCGTGGGCAAGAATACCTATGCCAACAGTGGGACAGTAATAGGGGTGTAAAACAAAAGTGTTATGTACACAAGGCATACCTATCATATTTTATATTTTAAGCAGATAAAAACAAATTGCAGAGCCCCATTAAACTCTTTTTAGTAAATGTCTATAGTAGTAGTGGGTAGATTGTATTTATCATGAGTTTTGAATTATTCTTAGTTTAGGCCTTGTTTGATTACAAAGTGAAGTAATTAAAAACATTTACAAATATACATTTGAAGAAATGTTTGTTTGAAGGCGCTAATATCAGAAACTACTGGCTCGAAATGAATGAAAAATTATTTTTGTATTTTAAGACTATTTATCGAGGCATACTATCTATCAAAAATTACGCTGCGACTAATGAGAGCTAAGAAACAGAGGGAAACAGGGAAAATAACTCATCTTTTAGGACTTTCGTTTGCGTTGAGGAAACGGTAAAAAAATCAAAAAAACAAACATGAATAAACATGATACTAGAAATTATCCATTCCATGCAGACAAAGTCACGGGGGACGGCTAGTTTAACTACTTATCCAAAGAAAACTCAATGTTCATAGAATAAATATTCGTTACAGTAAGCCTATCAACAAAATTGTGCAATTCCAAAGTTTTTTCAGGTTTGCCAAGCTGTAACGCCATCTATGGCCACTTCAGCCGCCAAGGAAATGTAGCGAACGAGATGCAAGCATACGCCAATCTGCACATGCGCAGATCGTACGAGTACCTCCTTTCAGCCGCTTATTACAACAACTACCAGACGAACCGTTTGGGTTTCAGCAAACTCTTTCAGAAGCTCTCCGATGAGACCTGGGACAAGACTATTGAGTTGATCAAACACATCACTAAGAGAGGTGAGTAAGAGAGACACTGTTATATCCCAGCAATGGGCTATTTAACTTATTTTTAAATGTACCTTATATTTTTCGAAGTTTTATATATATAATCCAGTGTCGCAGAGGTTTTTTAGTATTAATCAATGTAAACCTTGCGTTTAAATCACGATTTCATGAAAATTTTGTGTTTGTTTACAAAAACTGTCAAGGTTGCAGTAACTGCCTAGAAAACTACACTATATATGGCACTGCACTATCCCAGCAATTACTATAATAATATTAAGTCATGTTTCTCGAGGAGGGTAGTTTTATATTTTCAAAATCTACCGCCTATACTAGTTTCCTACATGTGTATCGTTGTAGCAAGAGATATTTCAGACCATAAATATGTTTGACATTCTTGTCAAGGTGGTTCCATGGACTTTGCTCGTCGCAGCGTTCAAGAGACAGTCACCAGGAACAGCACCATTGAGCTCCAAGAGTTAGAATCCCTTGCCCACGCCCTTGACACTCAGAAGGAGATTGCTGAACGTGCTTTCTACATCCACCAGGAGGCCACCAGGAACAACCACAAGACCCACGATGCTGAGGTATATTTTAGGGTCTTCAGTTTTTCATAGGGATATATGAATCAAATGCAGTCTGTACTTTACGTGAGTAACACATTTAAATAAAACATTTTAACGGTTTAAAACGCGAAATGTATTTAAACTTCATTACAAATTTATTTTAAGTGTGCCCCGACGTTTCGGATGCTTTGCAGCAGTCGTCGCGGTCACGTGACAATAATTTGCAATTTTAACTAAAATATTTCGCGTTTTAAACCGTTTGTGTTTCATTTAAATTACATATTAATTTTTATTTTATTCGATTTAGGATTACAGTCTTGACTAAATACGCTGAGAAGCCTCTATTTGCTGTTATTTAAAGTCCACGAAGTCCGCACCTGAGTCAACTCACACTTGACTAAAATGATTTCCTTTTTTTTAGATTGCTCAATACCTAGAGGAAGAATTCATCGAAGACCACGCAGACACTATCAGGAACCTGGCTGGACACACGTCTGATCTCAAGCAATTCATTGTACAGAATGACGGAAACGACTTGTCCATTGCCCTGTACCTCTTCGACGAGTACCTTCAAAAAACTGTCTAAATTTAAAACTACCCACATTTACTTTATACTCATGATTACTGGTTACAAAAATAGATAATAGTAATAATTACCGTTTGGTAGTATTTCCATGGTAGTAATATTTTCTCCCAAATTTTGTACAAAGCATAGGCTGTTATAGAATATATAGATGTATCTTTTGCTCGTAGCGAAGACAAATATGTGTGATATATTAGTAAGTCAGCCATATTTTTGTTTAATTTAAATACCCCATTTATATATTTTTAATAAATTAACACTGGCATACAAATCACTTTTTAATTTAAGTTCAAATTTCTATTTTGTTTGAGTTCTTTTGGAAATAAATATTTAATTAGCCTACCTTTTTTGTTTTAATGTATAAAACATAACCAACTCGTTCGACGTTTAGATATGTATCATAAATCTATACTTATATATAAAGCTGAAGAGTTTGTATGTTTCAACGCGCTAATCTCAGGAACTAGTGGTTCTAATCGAAATTTTTTTTTAGAACTCTGTAGTTTAGAGTATTTATCAAGGAAGGCTATAGGCTATCACATCGCGATGTGACTATTATGAGCGAAGAAACAGAATAAATGTGGAATGGGATCGTTCAAGTATTACGTAAGCACTATAGGGGGTGGGGGGGTTTTTTTTTTTTTTTTTTTTTTGGGGGGGGGGGGGGGGGGGGGGGGGGGGTTTGTTTCCCCAAATTTTTTTTTTTTTTTTTTTTCCCCCAAACCCCCCCCTTTTTTTTTTTTAAATTTTTTTTTTTAGGGGGGGGGGGGGGGAGGGGTTTTTTTTTTTTTTTTTTGGGGGGGGGGGGGGGGGGGAAAAAAAAAAAAAAAAACCCCCCTTCTCTTTTCTGCGGGGGCCCCAATGAACGGGGAAAATTATTCAAACTGATATACTAAATTATTTATACTTTATATAATAGGTACTTATGATTTTTCTTTTTTTAAGTAATCAAAAAAAAAATGTCCGCTGCGTTGTGTCCGTATGTCTGTTTTTAAAGGTAATAAAATTTCGTCGAAACACTTCACATGGCAAAATGTTAGTGGCAGCCTGATATAGCCTAAAGCCTGTCTCTTATAAAAAGTATTTTTTCAATTCTAACCAGTGGTTATTGAGATTAGCGCCATCAAATAAACTCTTTAATTTTATAATATTAGTACTTATAGATAAAAAGTATACATCTAATGATTGTCAATGTCTATAATCGTTTATTCCTGTAGATAACTAGGCATATTTATAAACGTCACAACAGTTAAATTATAAAGACTAAATTAAAATTTAACCACCAATTCAAATCAAATGCGTAGTAAGAACGAGAAGAACTGGCAAGAGACTCGCCGCCACTCCTTTCATCGCCAAGTTTCATTTACGCCTTCACGTAATTTGAAGATATATTTTTCTTGCTAGAGCGGGTTACTCCAAATGTCAGACATTTTAATCGTTTGATTTTTATTAACGTCATAATAACCCTTTCCATCTTACCTAAACTTGCTTGACGCATAATAATACAATTTTACGAGTCAAATCACACGTACTCTAAAATCTAATCCCTCGTTACACTCAAAGATAACTACAAAGTAAGTTTAGTCAGAACCTAATCTTTATAGAGGCTTTAGCTGCCAAATTAACAAGATAAACAATCAAGAAATTCCTAAATCCAATGAGCCCCAACATGAGCAAGCATAAAACACTATTTTATAATGCACGAATTAAATAAAACACTTTAACGGTTTAAATCGCGATATATATTACTTATTGCAGCAGCTGAAACGTCGGGCCGTAGTTAAAATAATTTTCAAATATGTTTGACTTATATATTCTCGTTATAAGGTAACGCGTACCTGAATAAATGTTCTAATAATTACATTTTTTTTTCTTTTAATATAAAACAGTTTCCTAAAAATAATTTAAAATATATTCTTCCTATAATAAGACATCCTAGTCAAATTTTTTACACTTATATCCGACGTATGTCCCATTTGAATGAGGAATTTGGATAAATGGAATTTACAAAACTTCTTATAATTTATTTGGTTTGAGAAAATTCGATCATTATCCGGTTCCTAAAAAGTAGGATTTGCCATTCTTTTCGGCGAGATGCGATATCCTTAATCTTCTTTATTTATCTTCCCCAAATTTTTTTAAAATTAAGTTTAAATTCATGGGTCCTACGGTAGCTACATTTCATATCTACTTATACTTTAAGTTCCTTCCCAATAACTATTAGCAAATCTTTAAATTACTGCGTAGGTTATAGAATACCTTACCCGTCTCCATACTATGGGTCTTCCCTCCTATCCTTTAAAAAGCTCCTTTCAACACTTTATGTCACTTAATTACCATCTTATAAATTGTATATCTTTTAATATTTTTACGAATCCTTATTTTAGTTTAGTTTCCCTAGATAAGTTTTGAAATTGTATGTAAGTTTTATTTTGATAAGTTTAAGATTATATTTAACATTGTACATTTTGTTTCGCCCACCTTAATTTTTTTCCCGTAAAATTTTTTCTCTTTATCTTGGGTTGCCTGGAAGAGATCGCTCGTTAGCGATAAGGCCCCCTTGCACTCCATATGTTTAGTATATAAGTTTATATTTTTGTTAATTTTTTTTTTGCAATAAAGTGTAAATAAATAAATAAATAAATAATTATAGGTGAAGTTCCTTAGGGGCTCGGTATTGTCCAACTCTCCCCTATATATCGCGTTTTAATAATTTTAATTAAATGTGTATTACTTGCGTAAACTTCTTAGTGTATGTTTTAAAATGTGTGTTACGGGCATCTATACTAACATTATAAAGGTGAAGAGTTTATTAAACGTGAAAATCTTAGGAACTACTGGTTCAAATTTAACTTATTTTTGTGTTGGTTAGAGCATCTATCGAGGAAGGCTTTAGGCTATAAAACATCACGCCGTGAACAATAGGAGCGTTGAAACAGTGGGAAATGTGGAAGAGTCATGGAATATTATCGCTCTTTCAATCGCCGCGAAACCCAAAAATGTGTATGAAAGAATAGAATGAAGAAGACGTCGTCCGCTTCGCGTCGTTCCTGCGAATTAGTCTTTAAAGGAAAAGTCTGTTGCGAACTCTTTTCTGAATATTTGAAGAAAAATCGTTGTTTTTACATATTTTTGGTTTGAACACTTTAATATTTTTTACATAAAAAATCGAAAATAACTTGGACTTGAACCTGCATCGTCAGCGTTCCGTGCTGTTGCTCTACCAATTGAGCTACCGAGTCAATTAGATTTTTAAATTATATAGTGCTTTCATGTGCAATAATGTGTTTGTTCCACATTTTCCAGTCTCTTCTATTCTATTAGCTGCAGCGTCATAATATATAGTCTAATATAATGTCTATAACATATATATATCTAATATAAGTCTAATAACATAATAATAGTATAGATTAACGTCCCTTACATTCCAGGGTCAATAGTCTCAACATTGGAAATCGTCTCGTCCTACTGATTATTAAAATACGTACACAGTGCACGTATTGATAAGGCCGACGTGTATTCATCTAACTTTGTAAGATATAGTGATAGACTATCAGCATTTATTTAGAGATGACCTTAAAATTGGATTTAGGATGGAAAATGCTGGAAGCTACTTCTCAAATTTCCTCTTAAGTTTAATTCCAATATAAATGTTATAATGATAATAAAACATATGATTTCTATATGTTTACTCAAGGTAATATAAAGCATTGCTCGTAACGTTTTTACAGTATCTATACTAATATTTAGAGCTGAAGAGTTTGTTTGTTTAAATGCGCTAATCTCAGGAACAACTGGTTCGGATGCAAAATTTTTTTTTTGTTGTTTAGAGCATTTATTGAGGAAAGGTTTAGGGTATAAAACATGTGACACGATGTGACGCACGGTGTAACGCGGAAAATCTTCCGTCAAAGCGGTTCAAGAAATCGAATATACGTATAGAAGAACGATTCCTCTTTTAAATATTAAACAATATGTTTGCCACAGTATATGTCTATCTTTTAAGATTATGTAAAAAAGCCATTGTCATAATCAAAATTAAGTTAGATAATATTTTTAGGTTATAATATTTTATAAATTAGTAGTTTTCCATATCGTAAAGTCTTTTGTGATAGAAAATAAATAAAAAAACGTATTAAAAACATAACGTAACGTATTAAAATCTGACTGGCACATCTTAATCTACCTACGCTAATATATAAAGCTAAAGAGTTTGTTTGTATGTTTGAACGCGCTAATCTCAGGAACTACTGGTCGGAATTGATTTTTTTTTTGTTCGTTAAAGCAAGTATCGAGGAAGGCTAAAAGGTAAAAGGTTATAGGTAAAACATTACGCTGAGACTAATTGAGAAAGAAAAAGCAAAATGTGGAAAAAACGGGGAAAATTATTCACCTTTGTGGGTGTACGTTGCATACGCTGCGAAAACGGTTCAAGATACCCAAAAAATAGGTTTAAAGACTGATTCCTCGTTAAATGATCTATCTTTTAAGTCTCTAAGATCTATCTTTTAAGATTAACTCGCAAGAAAGACAGGACGCGGTCGACGTCATGGTTAACAACTTGTAAAGCTAGGCGGTTGTTTTAAAAAGTAAATTTTGATAGCCAAAATAGGCCACGTTGACGATGTCGCGGGCACAGCTAGTGTAGAGTATATCTCCATTAACAAATTTAGACTCGGGGGGGAACCGACACTCACAGCGTTCCATGCCAGCGTCTTAAACCAGCTGTCCTGACTGTGTCCAACACTACCATCATCCAATTAATTCCGTCAGGAAAAATGTTTTCAATCTAAATAAAACAGTCTCCCCGTGACCACGGCTGCTGCAAAGCATCCGAAGCGTCGGGCCGAAGTTAAACATCATTTTCAAATCAATTTAACTAATATATCGCGTTTTAAACCGTTAAAGTGTTTTATTTAAATGTGTACTACTCGCGTAAACTATAGACAGTATTTAAAACAGACGGGCACAAAATTGTGTATGTCCAGAGTGGGGTAAACGGGATGGCATATACAGGATGTTAAATAAAACTGTGTCTTGTAAGAATAATTTATTAGACATTATAAGCAGATATATCGTAGCCCCATTTCGTCATTATGCTGTCGACCCATTGTCTGAACAAGGACACTCGCGCGTACACTGCCGGGACGCTGGTACCACACCCTATACCCCAAGGACACCAAGCCAGTTAGTTTGTACCGGTTCTCTTCAAATGGACACGCGAGGGGGGCGCCACCGTCGCCCTGAAATATACAATTATTAGCTTTAGTACTTCTTCAGAACAGACAAGCATGGTTCACTTGAGGTTCACAAGAGAGTTGAAATACATCTGCCTTAATATAAAGGAGATGTGTTCTCGACCTATTTTGGCTTTGGATTTATTGAAATCCACAGACTGCAACCGAAACGCGATTACAGTTCAAGACTCTTCTCTTCCGGCTGCCTTTAATATTCAGGTTGTCCATACGAAGTGTAACGTGTTGAACAAAAATAGTAACTAGATCGACCTATATTATATTTAAACATTTGGAATTGTAATTCCTTTATGGCTTTTCCAACTAGAGAATAGCAGGAGACTGGGTTCAATTAAAAACTTTTAAATTAACGGGGGCAAAACGAGATATATTAAACTTATTTGAAAATTATTTAACTGAGGCCCGACGTTTCGGATGCTTTGCAGCAGCCCCGACCACGGGGAGACTACGGTTCTTTTTTAATTAAAATACTTTAATGGTTTAAAACACTATATCGATACTAGTTAAACCTAATTGGAAATAATTTTAATTAAGGCCCGAAGTTTCGGATGCTTTGCAGCAGTCTTTGTAAACGAGTTTAACTAATATATTACACGTTTGAGACCGTTATTGTTTGATTTGAATGTGTACTACTCGCGTAAACTACGTCCTACCTTGCATGTGTCTTTTCCTGGCTGTCCACCAGCGCATATGAAACTCTTGTGCAGTTTGAAGTATTGGCTAAGTCGGGTGGTTCGCAGCTCATCATTGCATTGACCCTGGGGGACGATATCGAGTTCCACCTTCTTCAATATCACTGCGTATCGACCCTGTTTGCCTACGGGATAAATGAAGATGTCAGAAAGCACAGATAAACGTCTAAACGGCGTGACATTTGTGTCAGTGTCAGTGTCAGAATTTTTGAAAAAAAAAAAAATGTCACAAATGAACGACGGGACTGTATAGCTACACTAAACTATATTATAACCGGTTGTCTTGATGGTTTGGAAATAAAACTACCAGTACGTTGCCGCTAACGAATATGTCGCTATGCCACGACATCCGATTGCCACGCTACTGCTACGCGCCTTATCGTGGCACAAAGTATGGAAATGAAAAGTCCTACAACGGCCGCGTTAACTATCTATCAATACATTGCGAAGTACTTGCGACGCGAACCGGTGAGAGGAGCGGCGTCTGTGGGCAAAGTACTCGCGATGCGTGCCGTGTCGATGTTAGAAGTGAACTAGTTTGGCCTGCTCCCAGAGCCCTCTTTTATGGTACATTATTCCAGTCATAAGAGAGAGAAATGGGTTGCAGGTATTGAGTGTAGCGTGGGGTCGGATTCATGGGAAACAAACACTTTATTGTTTTCAGAGCAAATACTTAAACTAATGCTAAGATTTCTTACGTTTGTCAACCTTAAACTAACGTTACTTATTCAATAACACAGTCAATAAATTGTACCTTTCTAAAGTGGATACAAAACAAAGGGTCTATTTAGTGTTACAATTTTGGCCGTACAACGCATTCCTAATGTTTTAAGTATAATGAATATTTATTTATTTATATACTCTCAGTAATATTACAATGCTTTAAACCTAACGCGAGCTGTCCGGAACATGAACAGTGTTGTAATAAATAATTAATTTTAAAACAGGAAACAACCATAAATATAAATAATCATAATTATGTTTTTGAGACAAAGGACGATATACTACTACTAGCATCACGTGATAGAAGGTGACACAGAACAATGTAAACCAGATGTGTTGTCGACCTACGTTGACCGAGATTAAGGTGGATGGATTCTGACGTTTAATAGAAATTACAATTAGACAATCAATAGGATAACTTATATCTTTTACTAATATAATAAAGCTAAAGAGTTTGTTTGTTTGTTTGAACGCGTTAATCTCAAGAACAACTAGTACAAGTTGAATAATTATTTCTGTATGGTCATCGAGGAAGGATTTAGGGCTAGAAAACGTCACCCTGTGGCTAATAGGAGCGAAGAAAGAGCGGGAAATGTGGAAAAAAACGGGGAAAATTATACATCTCTGTGGGTTTCCGTTGCGTACGCTACGAAAACGGTTTAAGATACCAAAAGATATGTATGAAAGAATAATTTTTCTTTGAATGGCCTAGAAAAATGTAACGACTTTTATAAGGATATGCAAATACTAATTTTGATGACCAAATTAAACCTGACAATTAATACCCTTGTCATCTATGGCAAAGACTACACTCTATAAAAGAACTTCAATTGTTCTCTATGGTTTAAAATTGGCCATATTTGTTACGGTCTTTTGCCAAGTTAGAAAAAATAAGTACACTAGAATTTAGCTGTCAATTTGAAGACCTCGTGACCCTTATGTTCTTACCAAAGATATCCTTGCCCCAGCCGTTGGCGACGCAGTTCTGACTCTTCTCAAAGTCTTCGCCTGCTGAAGGCATACATATAACATTTATATGTTCTGCCAGCGTCACTGGCGATTCTAGATGGAGTAAGGCTACGTCATTTTGAAGGTTCGCTGGATTGAAGTCTGAAAACAAAATAGAGAGGTTACATATAAAAGTGCTTTATACAGAAAATCGGAAGTTACTCACACTTTAACGATTTAAAACGCGAAATATATTAGTTACACTTGTTTACAAATAATTTTGAGTACGGCCCCACGTTTCGGAGCTTTGCAACAGCCGTGGTCACACATAACGCTTTGAACTATCACTAATCAGATGTCCAACTACAACGAAAGACACGGAGTATAGCAAATATGACTTCGATATTAGGGACACCCACCATCTTCAGTCCCCCTGTGATCACGGCTGCAAGAAAGCATCCGAAACGTCGTGCCGCAGTTTAAATATAATACATTGTAAATTAGTTTACTCATACTTTCAACGGTCCCCATCTTTTATCATTAACCCCTCCACGCTTCTATCCTACGGATAATAAGAATTTTCGTAACTTGCCTTGTCTAACAATGATTTGGTTGACGATTCTCTCCTGAGGTTGTAGTCTTTCCTTGTTCGTCTGTGTGTCCCATTCGCCAGCGCGGATCTTAAGAGTATCTGGACCATATCTGAAAAATATGAACTAAGATTAAAAAGCATATGCAGTAGCGTAGATACAATGTATTTTTTCTTACTTGGCAAAAGACCAAAACAAATATGACCGATTTCAAACCATGGAGAACTAGTGATAATTTTTTATAGAGTAAAGTTCTTGCCACAGATGACACAGAGATAAATAAATATCGATTATAAATGGACCAAACGACCTAAAATTAGCTCATTAAGTCTCCAAAATAATTATTGATAGCAAAAAGACTCAACTCAAAACTTAAAAAAATCTTTTTCCTCCTTTATATTACGATTATCTCGTTTCAAAGGTGAGGTTAGATGGTCATCTAAGCTCCGTGGTGCACTGCACCACCTGGACCTACAATAGCTACCCACTAAGCATAAAGAAGATCGCAGATATGTAGTTAAATAATGTCTATAGTTTACGCGAGTAGTAGACATTTTGAAATGGTTTTTTTTTTTTAATACTTACCTAGCAGCAATGTGAGCAGCGGTCATAACAACTTGGGGATGGATCAGAACACCTACACCAGCATAACTGCCGTTCAAAGCGTCCAACAGCGCCACTACCCAAGGGAATTCACCGAATTGGGCCTCGTAACCCTGAAAGGAAACAAAGGCATTTTAACAGTTAAAACCGATTTTAACGACGTTTCGGTTTTCAGCAGTGGTTACTGATTCTGTGTCGGGTCAATTAAATCAGTGGTATAAGGAAAGTAATATTACCATATATAACATCTAGCTATTCCAAATAATAAAAAGAATAAAACAGAAGGAAATTATTTGAATCAGATCGGTAGTTTTTCATATTTATGCTTACAAACAAACCATTTTGCTAATGTTATATGTTGTAGATATATAATATGCCTCAATAGTTCAATGTATTGCATTGCGTTGAGCCTAAGTACGAAACCTGGGCAATAGCAGAAGTTATGAAGAGCTTGCTTGAAACTCTATAAGTAAAGCAAACACAATAATGTGCCTGCTATATAACTATAACTATCTGAAAAAATATACACAGCTGACGAGGTCGTCGCGGGTTCGATCCCTGCCGGGTGTAACATCTTCCTAATCAATTTATAATTTTACTGAAACATGTTTTAACATTTTGTCTGCGAACCTGGATATTAAATGGAGGGTAGAAATATCGAAATTCCATACGTCACGAAACCTTACAGATGAAAAACCCGTCAAGTTCATTCGCGTTCGAATTTCCGAATATCCAAAGCCAAATGTTGTATGACTTGGGTATTTTATCTACCATCAAGTGAGTAACATGCTCGTCTGTCCTCCACTATTACGAAATATATTTAATTATACATACACTTCCTCCAGTGATTTGGAAATCTAGGCCTTTTGGGTTGCTGTAGCCACATCCAGAAGGCTTCTTGGGGTCTGGTTTTGGTACTGGGACCTCGGCTGGGTCCTGGGGCGTTGTACAACAGAGCTCAACAGTTTCTTGGCAATCGTCTGTCCCGAATCTGTAAACATAAAAGCATACTGTACTACCGTTGTATAATCGGAGACTACTTATATAAAGTATTAGCTTCCACCACCCACCACCATGTTCCAGCGTGGAGTTTGAGCTTAAACTTACCAAGTTTAAAATACTTTCTGTAGTTTACGCGAGTACACATTTAAATAAAACACTTTAACGGTTTAAAACGCGATATTTATTAGTTAAACTTATTTGAAAATTATTTTAACTACGGTCCGACGTTTCGTCCGTCTCCCTTTGACCAAGGCTGCTGTAAGGTATCCGAAACGTCGGGCCATAGTTAAAATATTTTTCAAATAAATGTAACGAATACATATCGCTTTTTAAAACATCAAAGTGTTTAGTTTAAACTTGCCACGTTTACTAAAGCTGGTGTAGGTTTGGGAACTTTAATATTTTTCACGTGTTATTGTACATGGTGGCGTTTGTATAAATTAAATAACGATTTTGGATTAGAAGAAATTTTCGACACGGGCAAGACTTGAACCGGCATTCACGGGGTTCCATGATGTTGCTCTAACCAACTGAACTACTGGGTTAGTTAGATAAAATAAAATAGAAATGCATATAATGCCATGTTACTAATATTTCAGTTTTTTAAATAATTAGAAACATGTTCGATCTCGTCGGAATCGAACCCCCGATCCGTGGACTTACATCCCATAGAAGTAAAAATATCCTTTACCTAATATCTAGAGTTCCCCAACCATTGAGGGATGAATCGTTAATCTTTACGCCATTCCGATCCTTATCGCATAAATAATAAGGGACGCATTGGCACGGAACTCCTTTTTTGTCTTGGGAGTAGATCGGTCCTTCGGTTGGCTTCACTGTGAACTGGAAGAGAAATTATATTTATCACTAGCTGTGTCAGCGACTTCGTCCGCAAAAATCGTTATTTTGGGCATCCAAATTCGTTACTTCAAACCCCTGCATCTTTATAAACTTAAACTGTTACCCACGATGTCCACGATGGTGTAAAAGATGGACAATAAGATAGCGTCGCGGACGTCTTCTAGATCATTTGAAGAGGAATCATTTTTTCGTTGATATTTTTTCAGCCTACGCCACGGAAACACATAATGATGAATCCATTTTTTTTACATTCCTCGCTGTATCTTCGCTTGTATTAATCACAGCCTTCCTCGATAAATGCTCTAACCAACACACAAATTTAAATTCGAACCCGTAGTTCATGAGATTAGTGCGTTCAAAAAAAAATTCTATAACTAGACCTAAAAAGATATGTCAAATTGCTAACACTCAAAGGGAAAAGATAATTATTGAAAAATCGACTTTAGACGGATAGAAATTTCACGATAGTGTATTTTTTCCTACTTGGCATTTTTCGTAAAACACACAATTTACATGAAATTGGCTTCGAGTCCCAACTGTGGGAATCATTATGATCGTGGTTTGGATCTATCTAGGCGCTAATATCTTTATCATTAAATTGAAACTGTGACCTTGTGATATACATAAATGAAGAACTCTAATTCTAATAAATAAAAAGGAAGTGATTAAAATCTCTTCATAAAAAGATAGATTATAGAATGAATAATTAATACGACACGGTACGGTATTTCAATTGGTTAGAGCAACAGCATGGTACGCTGTTGATGGCGGTTCAAAGTCTGACAGGGACGTGATTTTTTTTAAAATCTATAGTCGAGTTTTAATTTAGTGCAAAATCTCCCTTCTACACTTACGTCTTCCAAATTTGTTCGTTCAGTAGCAGTAGTGGGTGGTGTACCAAAAATGTTATTCAATAAACCTTGATCCACCGTTACTTGTGGATGTGACGACGCCACCGCCAGGATCGAGCTGACGATGAGAAGCATCTGCAACAATGTAATGTAGCACATCAAGAAAACAAAGTCCTACGTGAGTTTCCTGTCAACGACACCGTCAAACGTGAAGGTCGTCTCCTGTGTGACATGGAACGGATACATATCTGTGGCCGTTTTATTAGTAACAAGTTAATTAATCTCTTCATCGTTTACAAAGGTGGCCAAACCAACTCCAAACGACGAACCTTCTATTCTGTGGTTTCGTGAACCTTAACAAATCATCGGTAATGCATAAATTTCGACCACACTTGATTACTATAATAAACGGTTTTTGCGAGGTTCTTAAAAGACAGGCATATAGTGTCGCGGGCGTTTAGTTAGATTATTTTATGAATCATTATTTGATACATATTTTTGGGTATCTTAAAGGCATCCTTTCGCAGCGTACGCAACGGTAACGGAATCTAACCAACACAAAAAAAAACAACTTTTCAAAACAACGCTGCGTGTGCTTTCAGACGGTCCAAGATACCAAAAACTATCTATGAAACAATAATTCTTCTTGAAATGGTCTAAAAATGTCCGCGATAGTGTATGTCTATCTTTAACTATAATTTATAAAGTTGAGAAGTATAATGATAAATTGTGATGTGTGAACGAGGCCGCGGGCACAACTAGTGCTATTTATCAATTCCCCTTATAGATGGGTGATTACCTTAATTTACAGATTCCATGAATTTCATCACCTCGCCAGCCTTCACCTTGGCTGACCGGTGCAGACTAATGTTTGATCTTTTACGTAAGCGGAAAAACCTTTTGTAACGTGTCTGGCACGAAGCGCTAGAGGTGTAGAAGTAACGAAATAAGCGTACCCGTATTTGTTCGTTACTAATAATACTCGTTACTTCTAACACATGCTTATATTTTCACTTCTTTACTTTCTTAACGTAACAGAATGTGATCCAAAACATGCAAAGTAGCCTATTTTAAATTAGACCTTTAATCAAGATCTATTGCAACTCAATTTTTCGAAGTAGTTCCTTTTTATCATTTTCTTTATTTCCACGTAGGTCGACCCGACATTAGTAGTGTAAATTCAAATTAAACTATATATAGATCTTACTTGCTTGAGTCGTGCTCAAACACGCACAATGTACGGTACCCGGAATCCACACCATACGACCAAATGTGAGTAACGAAATTGTGTCCGGTGTAACGTTTCGTTACTCGTTAATTTATAGCGTACCTTTTATTCACTACCGTATACATACGGTTTGATACAGGTTTAGTAAGCGCCCGATCTCTATTGCATTGCGAACAATTATCTTGTCCACAAAGACAATATAGCTAGGTATTGTTTGTATTTTAATTTGGATACACGTGTAATAAAACATTTTTAACGGTTTAAATCGCAAAATATATTATTTTGTACTACATGCACTTCACTAAAAAAGCAAGTCGCGGGCACAGTGCCATCTAGCGGACTATTATAATAAAATGAAATAAATTACTAATTCTTATACATTTTAATTGTGGCAATTATGGTAGGTTTTAAACGTTTTCCTCGAGTTTTGCTTATTCGCTTACCTTCATCGTGGAAATAATGAAACACGAGAGGACTCGCGTTCGAATCTTGCGTAAAACAAAAATAATTTCGGTCGGACAGAGCATAGAAGTCAAATAAAATCTTTGCCACTAAACGTAATCGACTAAAACCAACAAGGAAATCTGTGTGGCCCATACCCCACTTACGTGAAACGGGGTTTTACAAACTATTGTTTAAAGTTAATTAATAATAATTATACGTTGAGTCGTAATAACGCGATCGATATAAACAAAACAAAGGTCTTGGGTCGAAGGTTATAATCTGTATTTCCAGTTGTTGCAGTTAGTTAGCGAGTGCAATTCAATAAAACACTATTTAACGATTTAAAACGTGCAATTTTTGTTAATCACGTCTCAACTATAACCTTACATTTCTTAACATAGTAGATTTGGCTTTCATTTTTTTTCTAGTGTAAAACATCTCAAGCGATGCGTCGCAGTTACTAAATTAATCGGGTTTTAATTAGTTCAATATTGTTTTATTTCGTCTGTATTTAACTTTAGTTACAACATTAAGCTATGAGCTATGTATTCTATATTATAACCTTCTATTATCGTCTTAATCTATACTAATATAATAAAGCTGAAGAGTTTGTTTGTTTGGTGAAGCTAAAGTCAGGAAATAAGCTAATATCTGGTTGAAGGAAAGTTAAAGGCTATAAAACGTCATGCTGGGACTAATCAGAACGGGGAACATTCAAGATACCAAAAAACGGAACGTTTATTCCTCTTTAAATAATCAAAAAACTAATTTCACGAAGAAGAATTTCTAATTTCTAAGAATTTAACGAAATTCGATTGAAATAAAATCGAATTTCGGTCAAATTGATTTAGAAAATAACGTTTGCCATGTTCAGTGTCCACTGCTGGACATAGGCCACCCCATAGACTTCCAGTAGGACCGGTCGTTCGCTAGTTGAATCCAGCGTTTCCCTGCTACCATGACCAGGTCGTCAGTCCACCTGGTAGGAGGCCGTCGAGCGATGTGCCCAGCCCACTGCCACTTCAGCTTGCCAATTCGATGGGCTATGTCAGTGACTTTAGTTTTTCTACGGATCTCCTCATTCCTGATTCGAGCACACAGGGTAACTCCGAGCATAGCCCATTCCATCGCACGCTAATATTTAATTATGTAAGCTATTTTTTTTTTATTCGTTTAAACAAGGGGGGTGATATGAATCATATTATATTTAAAGCCGGTTTTAAAAGCAAGAATAAAAACGCAAACGCATTCCAAGGTCACATTTTTACGTTGCCTTGAGCAGGGTTCAACAAAGGTGAATATGTAATCAAACAGTGACCAAGAATTATTCGAAACGGATAGGTATATAATTTTGAGATATTTAGATAATACGAAAAAGGATATAGAAGGAATACTGTCTGTAGTTTACGCGCGTAGTACACATTTAAATAAAACACTTTAACGGTTTAAAACGCGATATATATTAGTTAAACTTATTTGAAAATTATTCTGACTACGGATTTTTCGGATGCTTTGCAACAGCCGTCGTCGCGGGTCATGTCTATAGTAAGTTTAACTAATATATATCGCGTTTTAAACCATTTAAGTGTTTTATTTAAAAGAAATACAAAAATCTAAGATGTTCTTTATACATCATACATAAAACAAAATCCGGTTGTAGTGTTCGTCTGTCTATATGTTTGTTTGCGTATTACATAAAAACGACTCTCATTATTTTTAAATCTAAACCATTTTCGTGTTGATAGCCTCGTTAGCTCCATACTTACCAAATGCAAATGAGTCGCCTAGCAATGCAAAAAACACTAGTGGCACAAGTTCGAATCCCGAGAAATAAAATAAATTTTGTCACATACACGAGTATGACTTAGTAGTCAATCAAAAAGCGATCTAATAACTTATCAATCATTTTAACTACGACCCGACGTTTCGGATGCTTTGCCGCAGCCGTAGTCACGGGTATATAACACAATTTCGCGTTTTGAACCGTTAAAATTGGTATTTAATTGTGTACATCTCACGTTAACTACAATAGTAGTTATTCGATAAAATTTAATTTGTTTTTCGGGCTTACAACTTAGGACAAGTAGTTGAAATAAACCACTTCTAAGAGGTTTTTTAACTACATGTAAACAGGATCAAACAAACACAGTAATATGTTTGTTTGATCCTGTTTTATGATTTTTTTATATAATACACAATATTACCTTGTTCAGAAATAGCACTACACAATTTTAACTATCTATAATCACTCTGTAAGGATATTAGTTACTTGTGAACGGACGTCGCTCCGCTTATATTGTCGCAATGGTACTAGACGTCGCAAATAAATATAGTAGTGATTATAGGAAACTCAAGGAAAACGGCAACCAGTTTCGATTGGTGAATCGTCAGACGTGAGGAAGCAGGTCATCTCTGACATTTTTATATCTTATGACCTATTATTGTTTTTTACGATGGCAGACAAACACCTACCCCTACAACATCTAAACAAGTCTGTCGATTTCGACTTCGGATATTCGGAAATCCACAGCTTTTCATCTGTGGGGGGTAGTTCGTGACCCAGACGGAATCATCTGACATCTATATTTCCAGAGGAAATACAACACGTCTTTAAAACATTACTAAATACTTTCACGGTTTAAAACGCGATATATATTAGTTAAACTTATTTCCATTATAATAATTATAATAACAGATATATTATACGGAGGTGTCCCCGTGACCACGACTGCTGCAAAGCATCCGAAACGTCGGGCTGTAGTTAAAATTATTTTAAAATAACTTTAACTAATCTATGTCACGTTTTAAACCGTTAAAGTGGTTTATTTAAATGTGTTTTACTCGCGTAAACTACAGACAGTATTTAGTTACAAACTCATTAGAAAAATGTTTGACCCAGTTGGGATCGAATCCACGACCCGATGATTATTATCATAACGTTTTTCAGTTTTCGGGATTTTAAATTGAGAAAAAAATTATGACACGGGCAGGACTCGAGCCGGCATCCACAGGCGTCCCGTGCTGTTGCTCTAACCAATTGAGCTACCGTGCCTACGCGTCATCGTCGATGTTTTTTCAACCTGTTAATCCGATTATTACTTAAAATACTGTCTATAGTTTACGCGAGTAGTACACATTTAAATAAAACACTTTAACGGTTTAAAACGCGATATATTTGTTAAACTTATTTGAAAATGATTTTTAACTTCGACCCGACGTCTCCCCGTGACCACGGCTGCTTGCAAAGCATCCGGAAACGTCGGGTCGAAGTTAAAAATAATTTTCAAATAAATTTAACAAAAATTTCCCGTTTTTAACCATTGAAGTGTTTTATTTAAACCGATTATTACTTCTTACTAACTAGCTGTGTCAGCGACTTCGTCCGCGAGAATCGTTATTTTGGACATCCAAATTCGTTTTTACCCACCACGTCGGGCGCGTCCCTTCAACGTAGTTCTTGCAAGTTAATCTTAAAAGATAGACATAGCGTCGCGGACTTTTTTTTAATTCGGAGGAATCATTCCTTTATACATATTTTTTGGATATATTGAACCGTTTTTGCAGCGTATGCCTCGGAAATCCCATAATAATAAAAAATATAAATCTTTTTTTCACATTTCTCGCTATGTCTTCGCTTATATTAGTCACAGGGCTATATTTTTTAGCCTCGATAAATGCTCTAACCAACACAAAAATATATTTTTTAATACGAACTCGTAGTTCCTAAGATTAGCGTGTTCAAACAAACGAACTCTTTAGCTTTATATATTAGTACTAGCTGTGCCCGCGACTTCGTTCGCGTGAAATAGTGCCTTGGGTTGAATTTTTAATTATTTAGGCTGTTTATTAATTTATGGAAGGGCGCATTTAAGGCAGTCAATCTATGTTGTAAATGCTACTTTGCCACAACACTATCACCTCACATCACTCCTACTCTAACTCCCACTCTCATTCCTACACTCACTCCCACTCCTATTCCCAAAAAGCCAAAGAAGGAAGTTTCATTGTTGTAGCTCTAAAACCACGAATTTCCATTCAAACTTTTAACCTATCAACACTTTTTTGGCATTAAAAAGTCTATGTCCTTCCTCAGGCTCTAAAATATCTGTGTACCATATTTCATTTAAATCAGTTCAGTAATTTCGGAGTTAAAGCCGGACAGATAGACAGAGTTACTTTCGCATTTGTAATATTAGTATAGATATTTGAACTATAGCATTTTAAGGTCCAATGTCTTATGCTTTGCAACTTAAGAAAATGAAATTACAGAGTTTAAGAACTTTCAGATTTTCCACATGTTATTTGCATGCACATGATAGCATTATATAAATTAAAACTCGATTTTATATTGAAATTGGTGTTTACACAAGTTAAACAAGGTTATTTTCGTATTTCCTTCAGTCTGTACCTATTCTGGGATTTCTGGGTTTCACAATATTCATAATTATATTCAACTGATACTGATTTTCAAACACACTGGAATCTCCAAAGTAAAGGAAATTTGTTTGTTCGATGACAAACTAAGTATATATAAACACTGTCTGTAGTTTACGCGAGTAGTACACATTTAAATAAAACACATTAACGGTTTAAAACGCGGTATATGTTAGTTCAACTTATTTGAAAATGATTTTTAACTTCGGCCCTACGCTTGGGATGCTTTGCAGCAGCCGTGGTCACGGGAGAAGACCTGGAGGATGTCTCTGACGTCAAAGTAAAAATTGCTACACTGTCGGAGTTGGTGTTTGGCGAAACTGGCCGGGTCCTCGCATTAATATATCGTGTTTTAAACCGTTAAAGAGTTTTATTGAAAAATATATATTTATAACTTTTTTGTTGCATGAGGTAATGTTTGTGAATTGTATCATGTGTAAATAGCTTTAAAAGCAATTCTTAGCAGTTCGGCCGGACATTAGAACCGTTCACTTGACGGTTAGTGAGATACCCTAGCCTATAGCATTTAAACAAGGTCCGCTGTCTATCTATTTTGGCTTTGGATATTCGGCAATCCACGGACTGGAAACGTAACGTGATAAATCTTCATTCTTTTTCATCTGTGGACGGTGGTCCGACCATGGTAGGTTCGACTTATTCACGGTCTCGTCCTTGTGCGTAGCTTGGTGAGTTGGTTTTTAGACACAGGGACGGATTTAGCGGAGTGCAACCGGGGCCACCGCTTCGGGGCCTCCACTAGAGGGGGCAACCATAAAGATTGAAAGTCAAGTCAACCCACGTACGTATTAAAACAATACAATACAAAATACACTACATATAAATTAAATGTGTTTGAGGGACTACGCTCAGATTTTATTGTACCAGGCCCAACGCCGATTATCAATGATGCCCCACGCTTGCCATTTAGTGTAAAAAGAGAAGTAGAGTTGGTAAAACATTTACCTATATGTACATAGATTCAAATGGTGTAAGTAAAGCACACTATATAAACCTACTTAAATAAAATAAAAAATGCGACATTTTTTTTTCAAATTATCATATACCCTTCCTGGTTTGTTGTTATGTGCTAGACAAAATATTACCTTCAAGCTTCTTCATTTTGTTGTTGTTGTTTCTTTAAAAGCGGTGGCGCCAAGGACCACTGAAAATCAGTGTCTCTTCGTAATGTTACGTTGAGTGGCTGTGGTTTTCAAAGTAATTCGATATTTTTGTATACGTATAGTTATCACGTTTACGTTCGACTTCGTACGTAAGTTCGTTAGATCATAGTTTTTATGTGCAAAATTTTAAATAATTCTTCTGTTTTTAAACAAAGTTTTTTGTTATCTTTTCTATTAAAGAATCCTTCTTTTTTTGTGGCAAATGAATAAGTCCCAGGGGGCCTGCGTTATTCACTACTTCGAGCCCTGTGGACGGCCGTTAAATTCGGCCCTGGCCGTTTCAACATTCGAATCGCTAGTGTACTGTTACTAGATCGTAGGGTCGTATTTCATTTATAGACTAAATATCAATTTAGATTCTAACACTGATAATAATGTTTAATATTTTTGACGCTACGAGTATTGAATGAATGATATAAGAGTATTGAATGGTTAATAATCAACGGGTTCGATCCCCACCGGGTATAGCATGTTTGCTACAAAAGTATAAATTTTCTGAAAGGCTGTACTTCGTCTGGAAATCGGAATATCAAATCAGTAATGGGAAAATCGAAAATTCCGTCCGGGTCACGAACCACCGTACACACGATGACACGAACTTTTAATTATTTGTAGGCACTAATATATAAAGCCAAGAGTTTGTTTGTATGTTTGAACGCGCTAATCTCAGTCACTACTGGTTCGAATTAAAACACGGCTAAAATATTGCGCTGTGACTAATTGAAGCGAGGAAACAGCAGGAATTGTGAAAAAAAAACGGGGAAAAATAGTTAACTTTGCGGGTTTTCGATACGTACGCTGCTAAAACTGTAGAAGTTAAAATATGTAGGAAGGAAAAGTTCTCATTATATGATCTAAAAAAATGTCCGCGACACTATATGTCTATATTTTAAGCTCAACTTGCAAGAACGACGGTAAGCGATCGACGTCACGGGTAACAGTTTGAAAAAACAAATCCGGAAGCCCAAAATAACTGATCTATTCGGATCTGACTCAGCTAGTGTGAAATCTATACTAATATTATAAATGCGAAGGTAACTCTGTCTGTCTGTCTGTCAGTCCCGCTTTAACTCCGAAACTACTGAACTGATTTAAATGAAATTCGGTACACAGATATTTTACAGTCTGAGAAAGGACATAGGCTTACTTTTGAATACCAAATAAAGGGTCGATAGGGGATGAAAAATGGGGATGAAAGTTTGTATGGTAATTCGTGGTTTTTAAAGCAAGAACAATGAAACTTTCTTCTTTGGCATTTTGGGAATAGGAGTGAGAGTGAGTGTGTTGCTTCAAAGTAGCACTTACAACATAGATAGGTTGCATTCAATGCGCCCTTATAATAATTAATAAACAGCCCTTAAATAATTATAAATTTCTACCCCAAGTCACTGCTCCACGCGGACGAAGTCGCGGGCACAGCTAGTGTGAAGTAGAATATAATAATATCCTTTACGCATGTGTTTCTTTCCTTATTTATCTTCCTTTTGGGGTGTTAATGTTATTAGGATAATTGTTATTGGGAAGTTTTTGGACAGGATAATAGCAAAGTTGTATGAAGGGGTCACCATACAGGCAATATCGAAAAAGGATTAATTTATTTAAATAAAACACTTTAACGGACTTTGGGATCCCAGGTGTTTGATAATTTCCGGGGGGGAATTAGTTTAACTAATATATCGCGTTTTAAACCGTTAAAGTGTTTTTTTATGTGTACTACTCGCGTAAACTCTAGGCAGGATTCATTTATCACTTGCAAACTAACTTTTCTTTAAATTTTCACTTTGATTAACGATTGTCAAATTTTCGTATGTCATTTGCCAAATTATAACTAAGTCAGACTGCTTTAGACGAATAACGTTTCGTTACATATTTCATTGCTCTGAGTAGTGAAATAAAACCGATTTGGTTCTGGCACTGTTCAGGTGAAAACAAAAGTAATTGGATAATGTTCAACGCTGTATTGGCTAAAATTGAATCGAAAATTACCCAAAAAATGTTAATGTGTATGCATTTTTGTGCATGCATGTGGCGTGGGGAGTGTGGCAAATCGTATCGCCGACCAGAACCACGAAACACACCACCAGCCCTCTACGAGCCACAAAAAGATGTAATCAAATAAAACGAACAAATACTGTAACATTTTATATTTTACAAATTGTTATACATGATTGTTCAAAGGTTCTCGTGTAAGAAATGCAACAGCGTCGCCTCGTAGTGTTTCGCGGCGTGCATCGCCCGGAGAGAGTGGCGTTCGCCGGGGTATACCTGGAAAGATCCGATTCTTCAATATCTCTAATACATTTAAAGAAAACACTTTAACGGTTTAAAACGCGATATCTAAGTTAAATTTATTTGAAAGTGAATATTAACTTCGGCCCGACGTTTCGGATGCTTCGCAGCAGCCGTGGTCACGGGGAGACTGATTTTCAAATAAGTTCAACTAATATATCGCGTTTTAAACCGTTAAAGTGTTTTATTTAAATGCGTACTAATCGCGTAAACTATAGCTAGTAACATTATAAATTGATTAGAAAAATGTCGGACCCGGTGTGGATGTTTTGTTATACGGGTATATTGTTACCATTAGGCTAAGGTGTCGTCCATTAAACACGTGAGGCTTGAAAGGGGGGGGGGTCTTAAAAAAATCACGAAAATAACACAAGGGGGGGGGGTAGTAAGATATCGCGTGTATTTATTTTTTCGTTTTCAATTTCAATTTTTCGTTCGTAAACGATTTTTAAACAAATGGTGTAGACATTTTTATTATGGTCTTTAATTTCAAAATAAAATAAGATTATAGTCTATACCTGTATTTAAATTAAGATAATATTCAGAAAATTTTAAGATTCTTTGTAGGTACTAAAAATACACGTGATGTTTAGAAGGGGGGAGGGGGGGGGGTTGTCTTAAACCTCACTACGTCTCACCAATGGGGAGGGGGGATTAAAAAATTCAAAAAAAAAGATCACGTGAATAATGGACAACCCCTAACGAGAGCTTTTTTTGAAAAGCTATTTCAAATGTCTTCTAGTTACCATGTTTCGATATCGAGGAATAAAAAATGCCTTCGTTTTACTCTGTTGAAGCGCACGGAACGCTGCAGATGCCGGTTCAAATCTTGCCCGTGTCGTATTTTTTTTTTTCAATTTAAAATCGATTGTTAATTCTTCAGTACCCTCCATGAATTTATTTCATTAACAATATTAATTTAACTGACGGGCTCATTTGTGAAGTGGGAGTAATGTATGGCTAATGACGGGTCGTGAGTTCGAACCCCACCGGGTCCAAGATTTTTCTGACACATGTTGGACTACATCTGGAAATCTGGACATTAAATGGGTTGTAGGAATATCGCGATTCTATCAGTTTAAAACGCGAAATATATTAGTTCCAGTATTTTTAATATAACCGCCGTGGACACAGCGAAACTTCGAGGCGTAGTTAAAAAAATATATATTGCGTTTAAAACCGACAAAAGTGTTTTATTTATGATTGAGAAACGCGTTTTCGATATTTCTTTTATTAAAACTGGTTTTATTCAACAAGCGAGTGATATATTGAAATAATAAGCTTTGTTGTTCTGTGTCATAATTATATATATATAACTTTCTAATTCCAGACATATTTCTGTGTCTGTTGCTTACCTGTACCCTGTGTGGTTTCCCGAGACGGACCAGCTCCGAGAGAAGAGCAGCAGTGTGGCAGAAATGGACGTTCTCATCGGCCAAGCCGTGTATAATTAGCAATCTACCCTCACTGTAAAAGTAAAAAAATAAATAATGAAAACATCGGGCCGTAGGTAAAATAAATTGAAAATAACGCATATATTTAAATAAAACACTTTAACGGTTTAAAACGCGATATATATTAGTTAAACTTGTTTGATAATTATTTTTAACTACAACCCGACGTTTTGGATGCTTTGCAGCAGCCATGGTTACGAGGAGACTAAGGTGCAAGTTGTGACGTCAAAGTAAAAAAATGCTACGCTAGCGCCATCTGTTCTGTCGAAGTTGGTATTTGGCGAAACTGGCTTGTTTTTTTGCAGATTTAAAATATAGTTTTTAAAAAAGTTTAACTAATATATCGCGTTTTAAACCGTTAGTGTTTTATTTAAATGTGTACTACTCGCGTAAACAACTACAGGCAGTATTTAATATTGCGGTTATATGTTTAGGAACAAATAAGAGGAGATTATCGATAGATCGGAGATACTATACTAAATACTTACCGATCCGGGAAGAACGGCGCGTGCGCAATGACGCTAGCGCGGCTGTACGCGTTGTGTCTATCCGTCGGTGAACCCATGTACCGTTCGGTGTACGCTGTGTCGTAGAGACGCCAACTGGTAACCGGGGCTCCAGCCACGCACACCTTGAAGATATGGGGCCGCGTCGCCAGCCCCAGCAGCGAGAGGTAACCACCTGATAAAGAAAACGATATGCAGCAAACGCTTTACAACAGCACTAGCTATGTCAGCGGCTTCTCTCGCGTGAAATAATTATTGGGACTTTGGAAGTTAGGAAATTAGGAAAAAAACAAAAGTTTTGGTAAAACAAAAACTTTTGGTCTTCGCCAACTGTAAATACATAGAGAGATATTGTAACGGTTAACATACCATAACTCCATCCATGTATGGCCACTCTCTCCATATCGATGCACCCAGCTTCCTTAGCCAGCCACTGGAGGACTTCTACCTGTTAAGAGAATACATTGTTAATACGTGTAATCTTTTTCGCTCACAAGACTATTAGTAGAGATGCGACGAGTACTCGGTTGTCTCTTGTATTTATACTGGATGAACCAGTTTGTTTTAGGAAAGGCAATTTTTTTTGGTGGGTTTAATAAAAAAACCCCCTTTAAACAAAAAAAAAAAAAAAAAATAGGGAGCCTTTTAAAAACCCCGAGGGGGGGGGGGGGGGGGGGGGGGCGCGCCCCCCCCCCCCCCCCTCTCCCCCCCCCCCCCCCCCCCCACCCCCCCCCCCTTTCCCCCCCCCCTCCCCCCAATAATTTTTTGGAAAAAATTGAGCCGAGTCACACTCGGTACTCGTTACTCGGCAAAAGTGTTACTCGGCGCATCTCTAATTATTAAAATTACACTTTTAAATAAAACACTTTAACGGTATATATCGCGAACGTAAAAACTTATTTGGTAGTTATTTTAAGTACGGCTCGATGTTTTGGACGCTTTGCAGAATTAAAAAAAAAAATACAAAAATTTCAATACGGAGGACGTCAAGTAATTAAACAAAGTTATTAACATCCCAGGTTATTAAAAACTCTAGATTCAAAAAAAAAACCGTTAGTCAGTTCTGCAAGGACCCGGCCAGTTTCGCCAAATTCCAACTGCGACGAAACAGATGGCGCTAGCGTAGTAGTTTTTACTTTGACATTAGAGACACCCTCCACTTAGTTTTTCGTGAGCACAGCTGCTGCAAAGCATCCGAAACGTCGGGCCGACGTTAAAATAATTTGTAATTAAGTTTAACTAATACATATCGCGTTTTAAACCGTAACAGTGTTTTATTTAAATCTATTCAACGTTAACTTTTACAAACCGGGCATTTCTCCCCTCCCCAACGTCTTTCAACTTTTCGCCTACTACATTTTCCAAAGCTAAGTACATAAATCTTTTTTGTGGACCTACCTGATCATCCAACTCGACCTGCCCCATCTTCCCCCTGATCGCTGCCTCCCAGGCCCTGCCCCTGTGCTTTGAGCCCCTCGAATCCACGGACACCACGGAGAAACCGCGCGCGGCAAGCATGTGCATGCGCAGTTGACGGATACCCTGTTCACCAAGAATATTAATTAATATATATATAATTATAATGATTTGCAAGACTTTGGTTCACTTGATGGAAGGCTTTAGACATTCGTAAATACTCAGACTGACACCAATACGTTGCGTAATGGTAGCAATGTATGACTAATAAGGGAGTCGTGAGTTCGAACCCCACTGGGTTCATTGGAAACATGTTGGACTTCACCTGGAAATCTGGATATGAAGCGTTTTAAACCGTTCAAGTGTTTTATTTAAACTTTGTACGGGTCTAGTCGTTTTAAATTATACCTTATAGCTATTAGTGACGGTCTGCACTTCGGGGCCCCCGTACACGTGCAGAACAGTGGGACGGGGCCCCGAGAGGGCGCTGCGCCACAAAGTGCAATACGCCGTCATGCCGCAAGATAGCCGGGTGGAGAATATTTGTGGCGGGGGCACTTCTATGCCGCTGAGAGATCGTTCTGAAACAATAATTCGGTAAATTCAGGTTCAGATGTATCAAAAGAGAGTATCAAAGTATATTAGTGAGATAATAGTGTATTTATGAATTAGTAAAAAAAAAAATTAAAACATGAATGTTCTTACATACTATCTCTGGAACTACTGGTTTGCATTGAAAATATATTTTTGTGTTGGCTAGAGTATCTATCGAAGAAGGTAGAGTATCTATAAAACATCGCGCTGTGATTGATGGGAGCGAGGAAACAGCGGGAAATGTGAAAAAATAATTTATCTTTGTGAGTTTTAGGTACTCCAAAAATATATAGAAACGATGATTCCACTTTAAATGACCAAAAAAAAATCTAATATATATCTATCTATGAAGGTTAACTTGCAAGAACGATGGGCTTTGGTTGGGATGGGAACTGTTTTAAATTGTTAAGATTAAGACGACGTTTGCAAAAAACAAATGTAAAACAAAAAAAAAAAATCTACGCCGACGAAGTCGTTGACACAGCTAGTTATAACAAAATAGTTTTATCGTTGGATTTGGTTACATTACATAGGCCGTACTCAAACCCCCGGTCACATAGTTCCATACCGTTGTTCAGTTAGTCAAAAAGTTTATTTATTTATTTATACTTTTTACACAACACACGCAATATCTATAAAGTATGGAGTGTAACGGGCGGCCTTATCTTATTAAGCGATCTCGTCCAGGCGACCCTTCTTAGGAAAATAATGTAAAACAACTTAATTTTTCCAATTAATGTAAGTGGCTATCGCCGTTTTAATTGTTTTTATAATAAATAAATAAAATTAAATTAATTAGGGGAACGTGCAGGAAGCGCGAAACTTAAAATCTAAATAATTTTACTTATTACAATAATTATAAACGTTAAGTTTGAGAGTTGTAAAGTGTAAAATGTTTGTAAAGAAGGTGTTTAAAGGATGAGAGTGAGGGAGCTAAACGAACGGAAATTGGAAGCAGATTTTATAAGCGTACTGCTGTGACCTTAAAAGATTTGCCAAGGAAGGAAGTGCTGTGCGAAGGGACTTCAAGGATAAAGTTTACTATAGATAAAAGGCACTATTCTTCTTCTTCCTTCTTACCTTTTATAAGTAAGGACACATCATTGCACTCATCGCCGTCGCCTGCTCTATCCCAACTACCGTTGAATTGAGTGTCTATATTGTCTGTAAGTATAAATTTCTTATTACGATATTGGTGGAATATACACCCCGTCCCTCTTCTCATAGAGGACTGGAAAGCATGTGATTCACTACATAAAAGATAAAACACCCCAGCTATACAACATCTATGTCGTGTCGACCTATTTTTGGATTTACGTGTTTGCAAATCCACAGACTGTAACCGAAAATCGTTTAGACTTTAAATACGGTCTATATTTTGACGCGAGTCGTACACATTTGAATAAAACACTTTAACGGGTTTAAAACGCGATATATAACTAATATATCGCGTTAAAGTGTTTTATTTAAACGTTTAAACTTTACTTTTTCATCTGTTGCCGGTGGTTCGTGACTTCAAAAGAATTTCTATATTCCTACCAACCGTTAATATCCGGATTTCCAGACGAAGTCCAACTTGTTTAAGAAAAAATATTAATTGATTACAAACATGTTGGACCTGATTACCATTACTGATTATCAGCATAAATTTCTATCATCAGGCCAACGCGTGTCTGCTCGGTAACAACTTATTAAAATGCGCTGTCGATTTTGATATTCGGAAACTAACTGCCATGTCCAACATTTTGTGTATAATAAGTATTGGACTCGGGCCTCTAATAGGGCCCCCCATTAGAGGCCCGAGTTCCAGCAGTGGAAAAACCAACAAGACCGATGATGGAAACATTTTTTAATCCATAACATATTTAGCCAGTTAAGCTAGGGAGGTTTAACCACCTAGGTCCGTTTGCTGTGGAAACAATTTAAGGGCCACTGACCTAACATGGGCCTCTCGAGCAGCGTCCCATATTGCAGTAAGGACACGTGGCCGCCAGCATGACTGATTCGGTACACCTTTGTTACTGGTACGCTGCTGATATTTGAAGATGTGATTACAGCCACTGTACACTCCTAGAAGTCAATGAAGGAAATATTAGTATGCAAAATTGCAATTTCAAACAGTGTTTAGATACAAATGACAAGTGTATTTTCAGAAATCACTTTTGAACGATTTAAAACACGAAATATATTACTCAGATTATTTTTAAGCATCTGAAACTAATTAGTATTTCTAACCAGGTAACCAAGCAAAATGACGTGTATAAGTAGCGGCACGGATCTTTAGCGCTGAACGAATCCTGCGCAGAAGTCCAAAATAAGGTATCGAAGGGACCTAAGCGGGCGCGGGGCGAGTGAATGTCATGTGCGCTAGCGCCGATTGGTTCCCCAGTCGTGTTGTCTTTTTCGGACCAATACGACGCTCCGCTTGGTTCTCGAGTACAGACACGTACTCGAGACGTTTCCAATCAATTACGTGCGCGATTGTACAGATGAGCAACAAGTTATTTGAAAACATTAATATTTTTCACATGTTATTGCACATGAAGACTTGAATCGGCATCGTCAGCTTTCCGAGAGCAACAGCACGGAAAGCTGACGATGCCGGTTCAAGTCCTGCCCGAGTCGAAAAATTTTTTTAAATTTATTTTCGATCTTTAAAACAAGTTATTTATTTCTAAACATCCCTTGCGTGTTTTATTAAAAGTAAAACTATATTTCGCGTTTTAAGCCTTGTAAAATGTTTTATTAAAGGTTCTCTTGCTCTCGCATCATCTCATCGCATCAAAATCTTTAGTTCTGTTACATTTAATAACGAAATATTTCTGCAAGAACCAAGTGAGTTACACCTGATACCATCTAAAACTAATCGTTAAAGCAATAATATTAGTTCAATATTATACTTTATAGTTTAGTTCTGGTTAAATTTACCTCATCCATGTCAACTGTGTGTGACTGTCCGACAGTAGTGAGGAGAGTCAATCCAGGGTCAGATGGACTGATTGGCGCCACGTACAGGTGTCGTTCTAGAGGCGTCTCCCTCAGACCCACGAAGTACACTAGACCGCGGCTCTCGTCCACCTGATATCAAATGAACACATAAAACATACGTAAGTTATTATATTAGCAGATGTTGGGGTTTCTTCTGGAAATCTGGACAAAGTGTGAAATCCCGTTTCCCCTAGTCGAACAAATTTTTGTGTCCGTTTCACTGATGCGTTCCTTAACAGGCAAGAAGTTGATCGGACGTCTGTGCCCCTAATTCGTTATAGGAATATCAAAATTCCCTCTGGGTCACAGACAACCTTCCACAGGTAAAAAATTCGTGAAGTAAAGTCGACAAACATCTTGTTAAGTGTGCCGCATGCTTGCCCTTATCCCCCCCCTTGAAAGGCAGAAAGATGCATATAACTCTCTTACCCAAATCTTCCTGCCCATGATCTCCCATTCCCCAGAGGTAATTGCTTCTTTGTTAACAATGTTCGGACCGGTAGCGGCGCATTCGTCGTCTGATAACATATCTTCTACACCTATAACAAAACAGATGTTGACTACAACAGCAGTAGTACTTTTGAAAACTTTATTTTTTTTCACCCATGTTATCGCACTATATAATTAAAAAAAAAATCTACTCGGGCAGGACTTGAACCGGCATCATCAGCGGTCCGTGCTGTTGCTCTACCAATTAACAGTTTTCAATTTATTTTCGATTTTTAAATTTTACAAAAAAAACTTTTTTTTTTTTTTTTTTAAAAAACCCCGGGGGGGGGGGGGGGGGGAAAAGGGGGCCCCGAGGGGGGAAGGGGGGGGGGAAAAAAAAAATTTTTTTAAAAAACCCCCCCCCCCCCCCCCCGGGGGGGGGGGGGTTTAAAAAATTTTTTTTCCCCCCCCCCCCCCCCCAACAACCCCCCAAAAAAAAAAAAAAAAAAAAAAAAAAAACCCCCCTTTTTTTTTTTTCAAAAAAAACCCCCCCCCCCTTTTTTTTAAAAAAAAAAAAACCCCCCCGGGAAAAAAAAAAAAAAAAAACTTTTTTTAACAAAAAAAAAAAAAAAAAAAAAAAAAAAAAAAAAAAAAAAAAAAAAACCCCCCGGGGGGGGGGGGGCCCCCCCCCCCCCCCGGCCCGCCCGCCCCCCCCCCCCCCCCCCCCCCCCCCCCCCCTTTTTTTTTTTTTTTTTTTTTTTTTTTTTTTCCCCCCCCCCCCCCCCCCCCCATTTTTAAAAAAAATTTTCCCCCCCCCCCCCCCCCCCCCTTTTCCCCCCCCCCCCCCCCCCCCCCCCCCCCCCCCCCAAAACCCCCCCCCCCCCCCCCCCCGGGGGGGGGGGGGGGGGCCCCCCCCGGGGGGGGGGGGGGTTCTTTTTTTTTTTTCTTCCCCCCCCGGGGGGGGGGGGGGGGGGGCCGTGGTTGGGGGCGGCCCCCCCCCCCCCCCCCCGCCGGCCGTTTTTTTTCCCCCTTTTTTTTTTTTTTTTTTTTTTTTTTTTTTTTTTTAAATTATATAGTGCCTTCATGCGCAATAACATGTGAAAAATATTAATGGTTTCAAAAAATTACGATACAATACTTGAACCGGCATCCACAGCGTTGCGTGCTGTTGCTCTAACCAATACTTTACCTTGTCCTACATACATACACCCTCCCGCGCAATGTAATTTCAACCTTAACACTTACGAATTGAGGTTCAAAATCGATTTTAATTCATTATATACAAAATCAATGGAATAATTTCTCAGTTAAACATTAAATAACTCACTATTAGCTCTCTCCGGACGAATATTACAGGTATAGAGATAGAGATGCAGATGCCCCGTCTCCTCGGACGCCCAAATGAACTTGAAGGTGTCGCCAGACGAAGTCAGGGGAAAGAATATGTCGTGCACATTTATCCAGGCGTCCGGTGCTGTCTCCCTTACCAAGACTTGGATTTGCTGTAGACGAAAAGAAGATGGCACATGATAATAGTTACGCGAGTAGTACACATTAAAAGCACTTTAACGGTTTAAAACGCGATATATTTTAATTAAACTTATTTGAAAATTATTTCAACTACGGCCCTACGTTTGGATGCCGTCGTGTTTTAAACGTTAAAGTGCTGATTAAAATCAACATTTTGTGGGTTCGAATTCCGCTGGGTCTAATATGTATCTAATGTTGTATTTCGTCTGGCAACCGGAAGATTAAATGGTTGGTAGGATCGAAATTCAATTAAGTGAAGATTAATCAAGTTTCGGTTTAGTAGATTTCCGAATATCCGAAGCCGAAATAGGTCGATAGCAGATAGTTTACATGTTATATGGCTGGAGTATTTTATCCCAATATTCCCTGTCCTTCTCTGTAATAAATAACTTACACTGGTAGTGACGTCGTTGTGTTCGTTGATGTTCATCGCTTGAGGCGCCTGCGCATATCCGGTCCGAACGCTGAACTCGTTCAATGGGATCAGAACAACTTCCAAACGCTGCTGCTTCCGGTCCAGTAGTTGAGCCCACACGCTAAACAAGTAAATGTAAAGATAATAAAATTTTAAAAGACAATAAACGTAAAGCTAACAAAAATATATATATATACTGTCTATAGTTTACGCGAGTAGTGCACATTTAAATAAAACACTTTAACGGTTTAATACGCGATATATTAGCAAAAATGATTATTAACGTCGGGCCGAAGTTAAAAATCATCATCTAATAAGTTTAACTCAAATGAGTCTAACTAATATATCGCGTTTTGAACCGTTAAAGTGTTTTATTTCAAAAATATTTACGTGATTTAACGTTGTTTTACATAATTGTTTAATTATTATTGTTGTATCAATGTCCAAAGTAAAATTAGATTTAAATTATTATAATTCTAATTTGATTATTTCATTAAAGAAACTAAACTATTTTGATTTGCAACCAACTAGTGGCGCCATCTGTAACCTTGTTTGAAAATGAAGTTTAGTAAAGTGTTATTCGTGTATTACAATTGTTTTGGAGTATGTAAAATTTCTTAAAAAAAAAAACATTATTGCCGTAAAAACTGGGTAGAGTACTATAGTTATTTTCTTTTTTATAGTATATGAGTCAAGAAGTCAACTCAAATATTTCACACTTAAAAACTTCTCCAATACCAGCCTTTCATATAAACTACGTTACTTTCTCAACCAACAAACAAAAGAGGCACAAACTCTTTCCCTTAACGATATATACCAGGAGCCGAACTCACTACTGTCCGCACGGTGTCCAGCCCACCCTAGCCAGATACTCCAACCAGGGAAAGGTTTCCTTCAATGGATGCTTCATTTCGTACCATCGGATGTCCGTCACCTCCATTCCATCACTAGTAGACGACGCTGGAACAAACATACAGAACATTTGAATATTTATGTATAACACACAATAATAACAGCTCTTTAGTGTATTTTTTCTTACTTGGCATTTTCTGGTAAATAAACACAAAATCGTAATTTTATTACAATATTGATTGATTCAACACTTCGAGACATTGGATTTTATATTAAACTAATTATGTTAGTCGCCACCGGTGGTTGCAAAAAAACTCATTTACTTAAAATTAATTTAATTAAAAATATTACATTTAATTATTTCTAATTGTCTCCCTGTGCATCAGTTCGACGCTTACAACTATTCTACTACATTTAATTAAATCTAGGTGTCTTCTGTGGCGAGAACTTTACTCTATAAAAGGTCATCACTAGTTCTCTATGGTTTATAGTCGGCCATATTTATTGTTGTCTTTTGTCAATTTAGAAAAAATGGACTACAAGCTTTCATGTCATTTTTCATTTCATCTTGTCTTCCTGTGACTAAAAATACATTATAAAAACGTTTATTATCTGCAGCGCTCGTTTAGATGCCATGCCCATCTGTCCTTCTCTATCATTAAAAAAATGACGGGACGTCGTGAGTAACAACTAAAATTGTATCCACGTGGACGAAGTCGTCAGCTAGTAGATAATATTAATAAGGTTTAAAACCAATTTACTCACATGACATATCAGTGTTGCTCTCGTTGTAATAATCCAGGACCGTTGTTGGTGATGACTTCTGGAGTCGAAATGTTACTAGCTTCAAAACGGACTTTGCATTCGGCGTGCCAGCACGGGGGAATCTGAAATACCAGAAACACATCATTAGTATTATTTCGGCCTTTATGTTCTACTTCCCACCGTGCTGCTCCAGTGGGGGTTGGTGGGCTTTAACGAAATTCGCCAATGAGATATGAATGAGATCGTCCAACCAAAATAAATTTACACCCTCCCCCCCTCACACACAGCAATGGGAAGATATTTAGCAGCTTTTTAAAATAAAAAACAAAATAACACAAGTCGGACTGCCACGACCAGAACGTACGGTATTAACCTACCATCCTACAGCGGAGGAATGGTGCAAAAGGGGGGTAAACTGATAGGATGGGTAAAGCAAACCCACCGTACGCTGTAGCCTTAGGGTTCGAGACCTTTGCAAATCATAATAATTTTCAAGATAAATTCTGTCAATTGCGCAGAATCAGCTAATGATAAATTTTGAAGATACAATTTTTTAAAACGCGCAGGATTCACTTTGTTGGTTGCTAATAAACTTATTTGTTTGAATTTCTCACCTAAACTCCTCAACGTCCCCATTAGTAGAGTTGGAGGAGGGGAAACTGAAAATTTTCACTTCGCTCTCATCTACTTCTTCATAAACTATCCGGTACATATCGCCTGAAAGGTTAATTATTTATGTAAAAAGCAGTAGTAGTGATATCCCGTTTCCTCCTGGTGGGGCATGGGGCGAACACGTTTTTGTGTCCGTTCCAATGATCCGTTCTTTAACGGACAAGTAGTTTGACTTTTGTGCCCTACTCGACCGTAACTATTTTTTGTTTCCCTGCGATTCGAACCCAGGACCTCTCAATGCTAGGCAATACGTTTAACCATTAATCCATACGTATGAGGCTGCTAGAGTCAGACTGGCCTAATAACAAAAAACTTCATATATATTTAAATAAAACACTTTAACGGTTTAAAACGCGATATATTAGTTAAACTTATTTGAAAATGATTTTTAACTTCGGCCCGACGTTTCGGATGCTTTGCAGCAGCCGTGGTCACGGTGAGAAAATCATTGTCAAATAAGTTCAACTAATATATCGCGTTTTAAACCCTTAGTGTTTTATTTAAATGTGTACTACTCGCGTAAACTATAGACAGTATTTAACTTCATTTTCAATAAGAAGGAAAATAAAAATGCGCTATCAACTTAGGCGCAAATGAATTTGTACTATTATTTGACTATAAAAATATAAATAAGCCAAGTCATAAAACTACAGTTAGGCTCTCTGGCTCTACCGGCCTCCTCTGTAGCTAAATGGTTAAGCTTACTGTTAATAAAGATAGCAGTTAAGAGGGCGACGTCCGAGGTTCTATTCCCGGGAATAAATAGTGTTTCGGCCGGGCTGAACACAGAAGTCTGTTTATAACACCTATCATTGAAACGGAGGCAGAGAGGGGGGAAGGGGGGGGGGGCATTTCTTTTTATGTATCTATTATATATTATCTCTATAGAAGTTCTCTGACTTACTATCGCTTTTCGGTTGCCACCAGAACCCGGTGTATCTTGAAAATTCCTCTTGTGTGACATAGCATGGTAGACCGGCTTGAAGAGGATCATCAGACAGTCTGTAAGTTGTAACAATATCTTTGGAGACTATATATGATTACTAGCTGTGCCCGCGACTTCGTTCGCGTAGAATAGTGTCTTGGGGTAGAATTTTTAATTATTTCCGTCCGGGTCACGAACCACTGACAACAGACGAAGAAGCCGCGAAGTCAGTAAGTAATCACGTTTCAGTTTGAGTATTTCCGAATATCCAAAGCCAAAATCACAAATAACAAATTATTAACGAATATATTTCGCGTTTTGAACCGTTATGTTATGCGAGTAATGAAAATTAATGTAATTCGGTTGTTGTTAAGTGTTTGTGTATAATGTAACTAATTAACATAACGAGAAATTATTTCGCTTCCATAGTTACCTCTCATCACGACCGCGACACGCGTACGTAAGTCTCGCGGGACGCCGCAAACAATCCCCGGCCAACCAGATATCGCCCCGGGCGGTGTGGGCCACGAGACGGGCGGTCGTTGGGCACATCGCTGGCGTCAGGGGCGCACCACCACCAGTGTTAAGTGAGCGGGGCATTAGGGGCGGTGTCTGAAAATAAGTTGTGATCATCAGCCATGATTATCATCTATACTAATAACTGAAGTATTTGAATATTCTAATTTCGGGAACTACTATTCTACTACTACCATTTATCGAGGAGAATTTTAGGGCTAAATACTGTCTGTAGTTTACGCGAGTAGTACCCATTTAAATAAAACACTAACGACTTAAAGCTCAATATATATTATACTAGCTGTGCCCGCGACTTCGTCCGCGTGGAATGGTGACTTGGGATAGAATTTTTAATTATTTAGGCTGTTTTTATGTTCCCAATTTATGTTGTAAGTGCTACTTTGCCGCAACACTCTCACATCACATCACTCCTACTCTAACTCCCGCTCTCATTCCTACACTCACTTCCACTCCCACGACCAAGCCAAAGAAGAAGGTTTCATTGTTCTAACTTGAAAAACCACGAATTTCCACACAAACTTTCATCCCCTTTTTTTCAATCCTAGGCTATGTCCTTTGAACACTTTAATATTTTTCACATTACGTTATTGCACATGAAGGCACTATAAATATAATTTTAAAATCGAAAGGGCTATGTCCTTTCTCAGGCTCTAAAATATCTGTGTACCAAATTTCATTCAAATCCGTTCAGTAGTTTTGGCGTGAAAGAGTAACAGACAGACAGACAGAGTTACTTTCGCATTTATAATATTAGTAAGGATATATTGACGGGCTATTGGTCTAATGGTAGCACTGGCTACATATTATAATACAATATTATAATAATATGGGTAATAATCAACGGGTCGTGGTTTCGATTCCCACAAGGTCAACATTTTTGTCAACAGAGTTTGTTTCAACGCGCTAATCTCAAGAACGACTAGTTCCAATTGAAAAAATATTTTTGTGTTGGTTAGACAATTGATAGAGGAAGGCTTTAGGCTATAAAACATCAGACTACAGCCAGAAAGAACAGAGGAAAATGTGGAAAACACGGGGGAAAATATATTTAAAGCTTTCCGTAGCGTGCGCTATGCAAACGGTTCAAGATAACAATTAAATATGTAGGAAATAATGATTCTCTTTAAATGATCTAAAAAAATACACGCGACAATATAAGTCCATCTTTAAAGATTATCTTGCAAGAACGACGCGACGCGGACGACGTCGCGGGCACAGCTAGTATTTTTATAAAGAGCATCTAGATATGTATCAGTACTTATTATTTGAAAAGCCCAAATCAGTCTTCGAAAACCTGACATTTGACACATTTTTGTAATTTTAGCTTACCCTACAGATACCAATACAAAGGTCTCTATATAATCTCCACTATACCTCTCCCCTTCCTTCCTCAACGACGAACAGCGAAGAAGCGCATGGAAAAAGCACTCGACCACTCTGCTGATGCAACTCGTACGAAGCTATGCCCCACGCTGCAACCCTCTGCCTTTCCCAGAGCAACTGCTCCTCCCTCGACCATTTACCGGAGGAAACATCGAGAGCAAGGTTCGATTCGATTAGTGGCTTCCAATCTAGTCTGTAAGAAACGGAATAAAATAAATAAAAAAATAATAATAAATACTCTATTCTCTGTAAAATTATAAAAAAAAATTACATTCGTCAAAAGTATATTAAATAATATGTTTGTCTGTCCGTTCAACGTGATTATACAGAGTGTTCAAATGTGCAACATAACCCAGAAGAAGACAAAGGACCGAGAGTCTTTTGTAACAATCTAAATTGCATTAAGTATTTAAATAAAACACTTTAACGGTTTAAAACGCGATATAATAGTTAAACTTATTTGGCAATGATTTTTAACTTCGGCCCATTGTCTGTAGACCTAGTCATCACTAGGTAATGAAACAATTCAAACATTATCATTATATATGAATTATAAGACTATAAGTGCCTACGAGAATTTAAAGATAGGGCAAAGTCCAAACTTCTTCATTGTAAATATTATCTATATTTTACACAACTAGTACACATTTAAATAACACACTTTGAATGGTAAAAAAATTGGTTAGAAACACGGAACTCTTATTGGTTGCCCCAATATAATAAGAATGAAACCGGTTTTAAACGCGAAATATATTACAAACTAATTTATAAATATGATCTTATGTTGCAAATGCTTAGCAGAACCGTGGTCACAGATTCGCCATTAATTAATAAATATTTCATTCATTTAAAGTGTATTAAAATATGTGACTGTAACATAAAATTTATAGATTATAGTAACTGCCGAATATTTACACACAATAACCAACAGAGGCATGCAAAATTCTAATAAGACACTAAGAGTATACAAGATTTATTTAACTGATGTATTCAAACCGGGGATGTAAGTTAGGTAATATGTCAAAACTACTATTGAATCTTGACAAACCTCTGTGCTTCAATGGCTATGTTAAATATTAAGTTTTTGATGGTCAGAAAATGCATTGAATACAAGGTTACTTATGAAAAAAGCAATTAAATATGTATAAGGCCTTAAATCTTGACCTTACCAGATGTAAATACAGTGAACTCATAAGTTAAGAAACAAAGCATATTGTTAATGTGAGTTACCGTTATATGAAGTAAAATCAGAAATTAATAGACCTTTAATTTATTACACAAATTATTTTAAGAGCCCTGTAATTTTCACTTTGATACCGATTGTGTCGTATTTTATACATTTCTCGCTTTGTCAAATCTTTATAAATTAATAATGTAAAAGAATAATCTTGGCGGCAAGAACCACTTAGGAAATACTTAACAGTGGACTACATAAGAAGCTATACTACAAAGGAGGCACAATGGGTCAAATGTTCAGCAGACGATGTTGACTGATCACCTGGCCTTCTATAAGTGTGCCCTCAAGAAAATAATTAAACAATTCATTCAAATATACCAAACAAATTGTGACAATATTGTGAAGAGTATAAGCTGAATTACTAGACTATTTCATAAATACTGTCTATAGTTTACGCGGCACATTTAAATAAAACACTTTAACGGTTTAAAACTCAATATATTAGTTAAACTTATTTGAAAATGATTTTTAACTTCGGCCCGACGTTTCAAATGCTTTGCAACAGCCATGGCCACAGGGAGACAGAAGTTTAACTAATATATCGCGTTTTAAACCGTTAAAGTGTTTTATTTAACTATTTATTATAATTAATAATTTTTATACAAAGGTGATATTTCCTTATCACCTAAATTAATATCCTTTGTCCACTCACCTGGCATTACTAGGCTGTATGGTTGGTAAAACGTCCGTGTATAGTAGCGTAATTTCCCAACCATTCTGCGGAGTCCTTAAAAAATATACCCTCGTCTTTCCATTAGCCAGTCTTCGGAAACAAATGGCTATAGGAACCATTGTGGAAAGAGATGAAAGTTCCTTTCGTAGATCATGCACAGCTTGTCTTACTTCCGCCCAACTGTACTTCTTGGGCGGTTCCCGGTCGCACTCGCCCGCCGCAGCCCCGTCTCCAGCCTCCCTCACTTCCATCTTGATGAATTCCATACAAAATACTTATAAAATCTTCAAAGAATTACGCACAAATCATGACTCTTAAAAATAAGGAAGCGGCCCAAAACGTGTTCGTATTACAATAATAAAAATATATTTTGCTAATTCATTTCTAAATGTATAATTTCGCTCGCATTTTATTAAATATTTAAGTTAAAATAATAATTTCCTAAACCTAGCCAACACACTGATTTTTGACTTTGCCCAAATGAACAGATTAAAAATTAATTTATCTGCAGACTGATGTCAAAGACAGCTGATGTATTTGCATTTTTAAAAGCTAGATGACGCTTTTAACAATTATAATGTTGATATAATGAAATTAGAGCCACCTGTAGTTTTATTGTTCAACAAATTAATATATTAAAAATTATAATTTAATATATTAAAAAAGTATATATTATATATACCAATATTATGCTGTTGTTTTAAATATTAAGTGGAGTTTGAAATTATATTTTAATTTTTTTTTTGGCTTTGTTAATTACGTAACAGCTGACGGATGTGACAAAACGAAATCCAATTTTACTACCGCAGTTCCGGCAACATAAGAATCATTGCCGCCGCTGTCAGTTGAGAAAAACATTGATGTCGGTACATAGCATTTTGTGAAATCCAATTTAATTTTTATTGTTGTGGTTTAAAAGAAATGGCATTGTCCGACGTACTACGGACTTGTGGGATATTACTTTATTTTCTGTATACCGTGTGTGCAACGAATAATATAACAGAACAACCATGGATATTGTCCTTTAAAATCAGCGCAAAGTCATGTTCTGAATATAAGTGTAAATATTTATTATTGGTGCAAGGTAGTGAGTATCTTGGTCACAGTTCATGGAGACTAACTCCCAAAGATAGTGCCAGAGGTGATAATTGTGACATAATACATCCAAGTTACGAGTTTCGCGAAATAAAAACGGAGAAACAGCAGTCGCAAATTGAAGTGTTTCTGCCTCAATCAAATGGTAAAATATACTTCTGTTTGAAGCATAGCGACGCAGATAACAGTCCGTTTGGAGGGAAATGGGTGCACCAAGGCAAGGAATTGTACCTGGATCCGGGGAGTGATGGAGCCTTTTCAGAAACTCAAAGATTATATGAGTAAGTCACTTTATTCTGCTGCTCGTGTGACTTTTAAATAGGAAGACAGTAAAAATCTGTTTATTGAAATAAAATAAAAATTAAATAAACTAAGTACTTTGTTAAGAATTTAATTTTAAACAATTTCTTATAGTAAAACTCTTTTAAGTGTTAGATTAAATACTGTCTGTAGTTTACGCGAGTGGTACACATTTAAATAAAACATAACAACGGTTTAAAACGCGATGTATATTTTATTAGCTAAACTTTTTTGAAAATTATTTCATTTGATTGCATATTAAACCATTGGTGTTTTTTTTATACATTATTACACAAATAATAGTACAAATTCATTTCAGCCTAAGTTAATTGTGAATTTTTATTTTCCTCCTTTTTGAAAATAATGTTTTTGTTATTAGGCCACTCTGCCTCTAGGAGCCTCATATGTAATTGATAAAAAAATTATATTGGTATTCACATTTCATTGCTTAACCGTCATTATCTCATAATACTAACGAGGGTGAGTCATATTTATACCATAAATGCAAGATGCATAAGACCGTTGCACATAGCCAATTATGGCAGATGATCAACCTATGATAAATAGATGGAATTCGGAAGATCTATTGCAAAACTAGTATGTTGTTTATATTGTCCAGTATTATTATTATTTTCTATCAGGGACACCCTTGGCAGGATGGGTGATCAGTCCGCAGACCATTTCACCCATTTCATCCTTGCAGAGATTTGGGTCATCCAACTCTTCCCGTGTCCCCTTCAAACTTTCCGGTTTGCTTGCAGAATCTTATTTTTTTTCTATCTGTAGTTCTTGAATGTCATCTACTGTAACTTCGTCCGAGCCCATATGCATTTGTCTTAGCCTCGAGTACGCAGAGCATTCAGTGAGTAGATGGATGCTTGTTTCCTCACTTTCTCTGCACTCCGGACATAGGGGATCACTACCTATTCCTATCATTGTAAGATGTCTGTTTAGACGGCAATGTTCTGTTATGATTTCTACGATAAGTCTGATGTTCGCTCTCGTTAGTCAACCATTGTCCAGTAAGAATATACACAATCATTTTCCAAAATGATTTTGAGGAGATTTCTGTGGGGCATGGGACGAACACATTTTTGTGTCCATTTCACTGATCCATTATTTAAGAGGCAAGTAGGTGATCAAAATTCTGTGCCCTGAAAGGAAAGGTCCTGGGATTTGAACCCAGGACCCTTCCAGATTAACGCAAAGCTAGGCAATAAGTTAAAACATTTGGCTAGAGGCGGTCAGAATCGGTATATTGTAACTTAGATCTATTAAAATATATAAAATAACTACTTTAATGGTGTATTAAATGGACACTATTTAGCTAACAAATACATCTATCTGAAGATTAATTTTGAATGTGAAAAATAGTTTTTATTAACTATTATAATGGTTTAAAAATCGAAAATAAATTGAAAAAGTTTTCGACTCGGGCAGGACTTGAACCGGCATCGTCAGCTTTCTGTGCTGTTGCTCTACCAATTGAGCTACCGAGTCCTACACCTCATCGTCGAATTTTTTCAACTTATTGATACATGCACCTCTCGCGTGTAATGTAAGTTCAACCTTAACATTTGTGTATTAAGGTTCAACGTCTTATGATTTGCAGCTTAAGAAATCGTCGAACAGCACGGAACGCTGATGGTTCAATTCCTGCCCGAGTCAAAATTTTTTAAAATTTCTTTTCGATTTTTAAATTATATAGTGCCTTCATGTGCAATAACATGTGAAAAATATTAATGTTTTCAAATATTATAATGGTGATATATTTAATACCTTTCTGGAAATTAGAATTGAAAATCTTTCGATAAAAAGGATTTGAAGGCAGCTGTTACAAACAGCACAGTATTTATATAGTAAAATTTTGGGATTTGACAATTTTTATCTTGTCTTTGTTGAATTGTGTGAGAATTTGGGGATTTCACTAACAGTGTTAATAAAATCCCAAAAGAAAGAAAGTAAAATATTAAATGCGAAAATAATTCACGAGACCAAAAAATTCTTCGACAGTATGTCTATCTTTTAAGATTAACACGTCGTGGCTAACAGATATTTTTTAAAAGCTGCAAAAATAAATAATATATTGTCCGTAACAACTACTGTACGCGGCCGAAGTCGGGTCAAATCAAGGATCTATATGCGCGTGCAACGGCGCAGTAATCTTACAATCTGTCTGGGTACTAACTCACATTGTAGGGCTTCATGTCTTTGACCTAGTCTAAATTCTAGAAAACTCCGGATTAATATTAGGGACTATAGTTTTATAACTTCTTGTTATAACTGTCTTAGTGGCTAATATTATATGACCCGGTGGGGATCAAAGCCACTCATTGCTATCATTAGACCCACGAGCCCTCGAATCCAGGAACTCACGCGGCTAAAAAGCATTATCTCCGTAATTCATTTATGATTTAAAAAGTTTGAAACGAGTACATTAGTTGATGAATTATTCCACGACGTGAGATATCATCTTTTCAGCAGCCGTGGTCATGGGGGTCGAAGTAAAAATTAGTCAACATATTTAAGTTATTAATTTCTACTTGTATATACCTAATCATACTTAGTATAGGATGTTGAAGTAAAAATAATACCACCACATATATGGGTGTTGTAAGACGCCACTAAGGGATAAGAACCGAAGGAAGGGCAGCGGCGTATTTCGTGGTACTCATCATTTAACAGCCTTCGCCAACCGCTCTGCGAAATGTGGCAAGCATTACACAGCCCCCACCACCTTCCTTACTCAAATGAACAGTATAACTGAGATCAGGCCCCAGTCATGGTACCTGGGGGGCAGATGGTGCTAAGAATTTTCAACCGAGATACGACTACCATTGCCCACGATCTGGTCAAGGCTAGCTCTAAGATGCTGGATTCAAGTAGCGAGTGACGGGTTCTAGTGGTATATTTTTAGGAGAATTATAGAGATATATGTCCAGCAGTGGACATCGAACGGCTAAAACAAAAAATAAACAATCGTGTCCTACTTCAATGTAAGTGTCGGGTGTGTTTCAAATAATTATAAATATCCCCTACACGTTTGGCATAGGTCCAATTTTTTACTACGCTGAGTGATTCCGAAATAAATTGATATTTACCCCAGTTTTTATATCGGTCAAACACATTATGTCATAAGTCTTGGTCTAATGAAAATTCGCGGAGCGAAACGCGCTTTTTTACTATTTCTCTATCACTACATAGTATAAAACAAAGTCGTTTTTTTTTTACCCTCATGTGCACTTAAATCTTTGAATTGTTTTTTTCAATAGCTAGAGTGATTCAAGAGGACGGTTTATTATTAATAGCGGAGGAATACTGTTATTTTTTAAGGTTTTTAATATGATGTTAATAATTTATTGCGCTTTACATTGCAAACGCACGCTGAACTCCTACTAAGTATTGTACACATCACAAAGATCTACCAAAACTCCGCTATGATAATATATGTTTATCTCTTACTAGCTGTGCCAGCGCCTTCGTCCGCTAAAAATATTTTGGGCATCCAAAGTCGTTTTTGCAAACCCTTTTATCTTTATAAACTTAAGCTGTCGCGTCCCTTCGCGTCGTTCTTACAAGATAGACATATATAGCGTCGCGGACTTTTTTTAGATTATTTAAAGAATCATTCTTTCGTATTTTTTTAGTGTTTTAAACCGTTTTTGCAGCGTACGCCTCGGTAACCATAATGATGTATAAGTGTCCCAACTCTTTCTCATTTCCCGCTGTATCATGTATTAGTCACAGGGCGATGTTTTATAGCCGTCCTCGATAAATGCTAAACACAAAAATATTTTTTCTATTCGAACCCGTAGTTCCTGAGATTAGCGCGTTCAAACAAACTCTTCAGATTGATATATTAGTACAGATGGATATCACACCATAACATTTTTTCGTCAGTTAGTTTTTACGACAAATACTTAATGGTTATTTTTTAAAGCGATTTTATCCGATACAGCATTAGCCCGAATCCAATTGATTACCTTAAATACATTCTTGATCAAATATAGATCTATATGGCCTATAATTGAAATAAATCTTCGAAGATACAGATTTCAAAATTGCGGGACGTAGCGTTTGCGGTCGTAACGGCGGCCCGTATGTTTTTATTGTAATGTATTTAGTAGAGATGGGCCGAGTACTTGGTTGATACTCGGTACTCGCGGGTTTGTTGATACTTTTACTCGGCCTAATAACTCGGTTATTTGATAACGAGTATACTTTGTTTAAGAAAAGATATATATTTAGGTGGATATACTTAAAGTATTTATTAGTAATTTAGGAAATCACCGAAAATTTTATTTAAAAATCAAAACTATGCTAATGAATGAGTAGTAAGAGACAAAACTACGAGAAGATGAGAGCGAGCCGACGTCTTGACGGGTGCGGAACAGTGGCGTAGCTATTGTAGGGCCAGGTAGTGCAATGCAGCAGGGTCTCAGAACTTAGGGGCTCACTAACCTTATCTTTGAGAAGGTATAAGCGTAAAAGAAAAGGATTTTTTAACGTTCTTGTTGCTATTTATAATTTTGGAGTTTCAATTCAAGCTAGGCTGAAAGAGGGGATAAGGCCACGATTAGGTAAACCGTGGCTCTTGTCAACCTAGCTACGCTCCTGGGTGCGAAACTGTCTGTACTTGTTTATGCACACGAACGGAGACTTTGATTGAATTGAGTAAAACTCTGTACTCGTTACCTCGCGCATCTCTAATATTAAGTATTAGCATTGTATCCGAGCGAAGTCGGGGCGGGTCGCTAAGTATTGTCTGTAGTTTACACGAGTACTATTTATCAGAAACACTTAACTATTAAACAATTAAAAGTGCTTTATTTAAGAGCTCATAATTCTGTCTGTGTATCGAAGTCTGATAAACTAGGTAGGTTAGGTACTTGCTTGTAAATAAAAGCGATCAGAGTCTGTATAATGTATTTTTTCTAACCTGGCATAAGACCGGCGGATTTGAAATCATAGAGCACTAGTGATGACATATATTATTAATTTCAGCATGAAATTGTGGTTTTTGTTAAGTGAATTTGAGATACATAGTTCATTACTTTAATATTTAATCCATTGTCTGTTACTAAAATGCCAAGTTACGAAAAATATACTGTAGACGTAGTTTTATTTTTTTTTATTCATAAGGTACACAAATATTTGCCTCTTACCCCACTACATAGGGGAAGCTCCTATGACTTTTAAGTATCGATTATGCGTAGGTGATCGACCTTTACTGCCGATTCTAGTAACTACGATATACCTATATATATAGCAATCTATAGAACTTGTGTTGTACGAATAAATTCGCAATACGCGATGTGTACGTACGGCATTATACATAGGATACAATTAGTAATTTGAAATAAGACGTTTTTAACGGGTTAGAACACGAAGGAATATACCTACTTCGTGTTACATTTTATAAAGTACATACAATACCTTTTTTTATCTGAGTGTGGTAAATCGTACTACAACCTCCTCGGAGACAATAGCCGGCCAGAACTACTAAACACCACCAGCCCGCTAAGGTGCTTTGTGGGAGCCCTAGGTATATATGAGTAATTTTAGAAGCACTAGGAATCCTACATTCTACGAAGAGTACAGTGTAGTTGAAAATCGTTTTTTTGTGTGTTTACCATTAAACACAAAAAATAATATTAAATAAATGTTTGTTCCATAACAAACATTTATTTACATCTTTAAAAGGGAGTTTTTTTAAAACCTAAGTATTTTCTACTTCTTCCAATTACACAAAAATAAAGTCGAGTCCTAGAGTAATATTGTGGCACTAAAATTGTATATCTTTTTTGCTATCGGTACACAATCGTTCTAGTTCAACGTAGTCTGGTACAGTCATCGACATAATCCCTCCGTTAGCTTAATGCACATTTCAAGGGCGAATGAAAATTACACCGAGGTCGTTTGCGTAATTTCATGAAACACAACGAAGTGAAAATCTTCATCATAAACAATAGCGTTTGAAGTATTCAGCGCCTTGTGTAAAACACTAGCTTTTGTCTACGTCTGTAGTCTCGAATATAAACTGGACTAAATTTTTTTAACCCGATGACGGGTTTTTGCGATATATAATAATAGATTTTATAGAAAAATATTTAATTTATAAACAAAAATTTGCCCAACACTCAAAAATTAAACGTTTGAAAATCGTGGCACATATAGGCACTATATAATTAAAAAATCTAATTAATTTTTTTTTTCGACTCGGTAGGAATCGGTAGCACAATTGGTTAGAGCAAAATCACGGAACGCTGAATGTGTTGGTTCAAGTCCTGTCAGAGTCAAAAAAATGTTTTATTGTGTTTTTTTAATTTTCAAATGCTATTTAATTTTGAATAATTGTGAATATAATAATTTAGTTATTTAATTAGTAACTAAACGGTCCTAAATAAAAATAGAGTATTTAAATAAAACACTTTAACGGTTTAAAACGCGATATATTAGTTAACCTTATTTGAAAATGAGTTTTAACTTTGGCCCGTCGTTTCGGATGCGGTTTAACTAATATGTCCCGTTTTAAACCGTTAAAGTGTTTTATTTAAATGTGTACTACTCGCGTAAACTATAGACAGTATTTAAAAATAGAGTGTCAGTAATGTAAATAACCAGAACGAGTCACGAAGTCGCCAAGTGCGTCATTATCATACTATTACGGGCGTCGAGTGGATATGAATGAACGCGTGCAACAGCTGTTGGTCTGACAATGCGCAGTTTATATATACCCTTTTATACTTGCAAAGCTCTGAAGCTTTAATATAGGGGAGGATAGAAAAGAATTCGTGACACAGACGGAATTTCGTTATTCCCATATAATATACGGACTGTTAGACTAAGATTTAGTCTTACAGATTACAGAAAATTAAACATTAATAAGGATCGTGTAACCCGTTGGGGATTGACCCGTTTAGTTACTACAATTGACTAACGAGCAATATAATAATAATATATATAATATAATAAGCTTCTTAGCAAATATAGAAAGCTCTTGTTTAATTTTAATTTAAAAGTTCGGTTTCAATGTATAAATGTACTCAAGATTATTTAATTTAATTTTAATTTAACATTTTCATCTTTACAGCTTATAACATACTAATACAACGAAAATGACTAAGACTAAGAATAGACTTTTAAAAGTAACTCTGAAGATTACAATCACAGTATTTCCCTATCGACTTTCAAATGAGATTATCCATGATGCTAACCTTGCGAACTCAGCCAACGTGCAACGAAATAAATCCGTTTTTATTGCCACCTCATTCAATATAGTGATAGCTCTTGAAAACATTAATATTTTTCACATGTTATTGCACATGAAGGCATTATATAATTTATAAATCGAAAATAAATTGAGAAAAATTTTCGACTCGGGCAGGACTTGAACCGGCATCGTCAGCTTTCCGTCGTCAGCACGGACAGCATTTATTTTCGATTTTTAAAGTAATAGCTCTTATCACTGGTGCATACTTTAACAGATTCGTGTGTGCGTGCGGAAGTGCTAGTAGTTCGTCGCATATTGCCCCCCGGGACGCTGAGACACAGCCTTTGTAGTATTTCAGGGTCCTGTAGCGCCAACTCGCGTCTAAACCTTAACTGAGCATAACCTAGCATCCCTAGTACAAATAAGCTCGGGTACATAAGGGGATAAAAAGGGTATACTCCGTACCGTCTCATGTACATGTATATTGTAGGTTAGACCTGTAAAGCTAAGCATAGAAACAATTCACATGCATTTTGTTTAATGTGTATAATATTGGGGACGCTGGGGCATCGTTCGCATCTGATTTCTGGCAAACCCTTAAAGAGCGTTTCATTAGCATACTGTAAAAGAAAAATTACGTGTCTAAGCCTTCAAAACTTACTGCGCCATATTTAACAGCTGTGTCAACGACTTCGTCCGCGAGAATCGTTATTTTACGTTTTTACCCACGACGTCGGTCGCGTCCCTTCCCGTCGTTCTTGCAGGTTAACCTCTAAAGATAGACATATAGCGCGGACATTTTAAGAGAAATCATTCCTTCATACATATGTTTTGGATATCTTGGACCGTTTTTGCAGCGTACGCCTCGGAAACCCATAATGATGAATATTTTCCCAATTTTTATCACATTTCTCGATATATCTTCGCTTCTATTAGTCACAGCGAGTCTACATAGCCTTCGCCTTCCTCAATAAATATTCTAACCAACATAAAAACATGTTTTTACAATTTGAACCCGTAGTCCCTGAGATTAGCGCGTTGAAACAAACAAACTCTTCAGCTTTATATATTAGTATAAATTACACCTACTCTTATATCAAGCGTATCTAGCATAACGTTTGTCCTATCCAAACTTATTACTTTTTCTGCGGAGTTAACACCAAGACCTCTTTACTTTGAGCAATACTAGCTACCTGAGCCATAAATCGGGTCTGGTTGGATTATTAAAACATCAAAAAAGTCAAGAACCTAAACCTAGGTTTTAAATTATTAGTTAATGTAAGATATTTTTGTCAACAGCATCTCACATTCAAACAACGAAAACAATGAGCTTCAAGAAACACAGTCCGTCGATCTTTCTCATGATATAGATGTAAACTACCTTCCGAATGCCACAAAACCCACTCAAGAAGAAAGAAAAGTAATAGAAGTGCAACAAGGTGACAAATATGTGCCTTTAAATGAAGGGAAAGAAAAAGAAAATCTAATAAGGGATGATAAAGAAAATGAAGTTAAGTATGGTGGAAATACTGATAGTAAGAGAGACTTTGATGCAACTAATAAAGCAAAAATAGAGAATATCAAAGAGAGATTAAGAATTGTCGAGAAGGCGTTTAATAATTTTGGTTCCAATAGACAAAAAAGAGAAGATGTAACGGAAAACAATTTAAACGAAGAGCCTGTTAGACGCAAACAGCAAAGTTTTAATACGTTGAATGGTTATAGAGGAAACAAATTTGAAACCTATCAAGATCTGCTTGATAGTGGTAGAGCGAAAAGACAAATAATGTCTCAAATGGCTGATTTCTCATCTGTGGTTAGAGTAGATCCGCCGATCTATCTGGATGGTCTGCGTGTTGAGGAGGCTGAAAAGGATCCGAAGATTTTGGAAGATGGGATCCCGAGCGTGCTAGCTGATACCAAGATAACGTTAAGGTAAGCTGTCAATTTTGATTTTTAAGTCTTGCTTTTTTTATAAAGATGATCGTAATATTTTGTTTAAGTGAAAAAGTATATTTTATGTTAGTACACTTTTAAGTTTAATAACTCCCCAGATACGAATATATATAAAATATAATACTAGGCTTATTTCTTTGTTCATTTATTTCGATGACCTACGGCATGCTTGTTCCACTTGATCATTCGATGTGTGAATAAATTTATAGACAGCAGATAAGATTTAGCCAAACCTTTCATTAGAATACTTTGGATCACAAATATCCATTTTAAATTGATTTCTCGTGTCGAATACTCAATCACGACCAGAAGCAGAACCATAACCCAGTTATTGTTCTGGTCGTGATTGTAAATTTCATTCGCAGACTCTTTGGCCAAGGTCTAACGTCGCGAACGGTAATTGCATTTACTCATGATGCCCTGGAGTATGGACAGCCGTGCAAGTTCCTGCTGAAGGGAGAGTATTTGGTAAGTGAAACCCTGAACTGGTAGTAACATGATTGGCATCGAAGGAAAAATCCTATGTGCAAAATCTTGTTCCCCATAAGCACAAATATTCTTGTCCTTGTTCATATTGTAGAAGCAAGTTGACCAGAATTCTGTGTCCAGCCAGACCGAAATTGTTATGTTTAAAAAAAAATCGAATGTTATTTCTGAACTGATTGCAAAGGCTGTCTATAGTTAACGCGAGTAGTACACATTTAAATAAAACACTTCAACGGTTTAAAACGCGATATATTAGTTAACGACGTTCCGACGTTTCGGATGCTTTGCAGCAGCCGTGGTCACGGGGAGACGTCGGGCCGAAGTTAAAAATCATTTTCAAATAAGTTTAACTAATATATCGCGTTTTAAACCGTTGAAGTGTTTTATTTAAATGATTGCAAAAGGTTTTTATCTCTTGACCGTATTTGTTTTTATTGTATACTAGCTAACATTGTTTTGCTGTATGAACTATTTCGACGAAATTTGACTGTCACAAAACATTTCCTGTGAGTTAATCTTAAAAGATAGACTATATGTCTATATGACAATATTTCTGCCGTCGCGGACATTGTTTTAGATCATTAAAAGAGGAATCATTCTTTCATGATAAAATATTCGGAGATTTTTTCCCGTCTTTTCCACATATCCCTCTATACAAGCTCTAAGCAACACAATAATTTTTCAATTTGAACTAGTAGTTCCCGAATTTGCACGTTCAAACAAACTCTTCAGCTTTATATAATTATTAGTAGTATAGATATAAAATATAAATAATAACTTGACCCTACTATTAAAACTCACATATGACTCGATTGCAGGCTAAAGCCGAATCGGTGACGCCGACCTCGGCTCTATTCGAGTTCTGGGCTCCGCCCCCAATCATAGCCTCGAAGCTTTACATCTGCGCGAAGAATTTGAAACACGGCGCAAACGACCCGACGGAGGATGAAGAGAAGTACGTGCACCAGGGCACGGAGAACTGGAAGATTCTGGCGACGCACAACAAGCTGATGCCGTTGTGGGTCGCGTTGATACTGATTTTGGTGTGCTTGATGTTTTCGGCTTTGTTCTCGGGCCTAAATCTTGGACTCATGTCGCTGGATCGGACTGAGTTGAAGATAATTTCAAACACGGGTAAGATTAAATTTTATGCGAGAAGTTTTTTTTTATGATAGAGTAGGACTATCAAGGCTGAGATTTACTTGATGGTAGATGAAATACCCTACCCATATAACATCTATTTAAATAAAACACTTTAACGGTTTAAAATGCGATATATTATAAAAAGCATACCGAAAAACGCGAAGACATCCGTTAGTCAATTCCGTAACGACCCGGCCAATTTCGCCAAATTAAACCGTTAAAGTGTTTAATTTAAATGTGTAGTACTTGCGTAAACTCTAGATATATTCGTTGACTAATTATTATCTACGACCCGGCGTTTTGCATATTTTCCAGCACCAGTCCCACCGTGACCACTAATGTCTAATCATACTTGCAATTAAAACAAATATATATGCGTTTTGAACGGTTAACAGTGTTATTTAAATTACTTTTAATTTTTTCCGAACGTAAAATATACTAGTCAATTCATTTATAACTCCTATCTCCCTGCTACCTGGTCCTATACATCCTCCATAATCTCTGATCGTAGTTGAAATTAAATTAAGGATTATATTACCCGTTTAAAACCGTTGTAAAAGTTGAAGTGTTTTCTTTATTTTGCTTGTAAATGTTGCGTAGACTACATACAATACATACAAAATTATCTTTTATTGTCTGTAGTATGAACGCAGTTTTAAACTTAGTTTTTTTTTACTTTCAACTTTTTTAGGCACGGAACAGGAAAGAAAATACGCCCGAGCGATCATGCCAGTCAGGGACCACGGCAACTACCTGTTGTGCAGTATTCTGCTGGGGAATGTGGCGGTCAATTCTACATTCACGATATTACTCGACGAGTTGACGTCGGGCCTGTTCGCCGTGATATTTTCGACTTTGTCGATCGTGCTTCTGGGCGAGATTACACCGCAGGCGATATGTTCTCGACACGGACTCATGATAGGGGCAAGGAGTATTATGGTTACGAAGGTTCGTTATCTATATGTATTCATGCTTTTTTGACTGACATATGTTTCATAAAGTGGAAGTTGAAATACTCCAGCCTTATAACAGCTGATCCAGATATGTTGTCGGCCTATTTTTGCTTTTGGATATTTGGTAAGAAACAGGAAACCGAACACTGATGGAAACGATAGACAAGCGCGGTATTCCAAAGCCAAACCTATACATCTAAATAGGATGTGCTGGCGGCCTATTGTTGTTTTTGGATTTTGATAGGGAACTGCAAAGAATAAATAAATTGATCGAAAGATGAAAATAGTGTCCAGCTCCATAGCATTTATATAAAATTCCGCGCTGTCGGCCTACGGCACAGAGAAGTAGTGTTGACAATTTATTATTTTAAGATCCTAAGAACAAATTTAACCTATCGGGGTTCGAACTCAAGACCTCAGAAACAGCCGTCCTATACTATTGTCGTAGTATGATATAGATATGATAGTAGTCACATGTTTGTGGTGTTAAAACAGATACGGTACGAGAATTTATATGCGTCATAAAATAAAAATCTTACGAGTAATAAAATAGAAGAGGATATTGCTAATCTTTTTTTATAGCAAAGTAGATCTGCACTTAATGTTACGACGGAGACTGGCCTCAGTTTAAATCGACAAATAGTTTATAAATTGGCGTATTTTTCAATAAAACACTTTTAACGGTTTAAAACGCGAAATATATTAGTGTATATTAGGTATATATTTGTTAACTGCAACCCGATGTTTCGGATGCTTTGCAGCAGTCGTGGCCTGAGGATGGAGTGTTTCTCTAATGTCAAAATCAGATCTGACCATCTGTTTCCTTGACATTTTGACATTAGGAACGCCATCTTTAGTACCCCCGTGACCACGACTGTTATACGTGTTAAAAATAACTTATATAAGTATATCGCGTTTAAAACCGTTAAAACGTTTTATTTAAATGTGTATTACTCCAAAACGATAAACGATACATATTTTGGCATTGTGGATCCCGTAGTACCAATAGTTCAATTCTTAGCGTTAAGACCGAGGGGACGTGGAGTCGAAACCCGGGCAAAAATTTTATACAGTTTCACTCGGATAGAGTAAAAGTGTGCGTTACCACTTTGAAGATTAAATTCTCACATTAGAATTTGATGTTTTTAAAACATAAAAAATGCGATACCTTTATCCTAATTATGTAAAACGCAGACATATTTCTGTGTCTATTCACTGATAGATTTTTAGTTCAAACTCTTAAGTTTCTCCGAGATTCGAAGCCAAGACTTTTTTCGCTTAACGCAATGGTAGCCAATGCACTAACAAGTAGACTCCTGCTTGTCTGTCGTTCTCTATCATAATTTAAAAAAACAAGGAAAACGTTTGTTTCACGATGTTTCATTTTCAGGCGGTTATGGCGCTGACAGCGCCTCTCGCGTTTCCAGTCAGTAAACTCCTGGATTACTTCCTCGGCGAAGAGATTGGTAGCGTCTACAATAGAGAGAGATTAAAGGAACTTGTCAAGGTCAGTACAAAACATCAATAGTCTGTAACAATGTGAAAAAAACGGAAACGTCGAAAACGATACAATTTACAGACAAAATATATAAAAAATATTCATTTAATTAAACCACTTAACGGCTTAAAACGCGATAAATACGGTCACGGGCCGACTAAATATGGAGGGTGTCTCGCCGCTGCAAAACGCATCTAAAACGTCGGGGCCGCAGTTAAAAATAATTTCCAAATAAGTCTAACTAATATAGATCGCGTTTTAAACAGTTATTTAAATGTGTACTACTCGCGTAAGCTACAGACAGTATTTAAGAATCATTCTTTATAATACAGCTAGTAATTTAATAATTTATAACGCTGAGGATTTGCCGACGAAGTCGCTGGCACAGCTAGTCACTACATAGTATAAAACCAAAGTCGCCTTTTCTGTCCTTATGTACGCCCAACCGCCTCTGTAGCCAAATGGTTCGACGTATTGCGTAGCATTGCGTTGGGCGCGAGAGGTCCTGGGTTCGAATCCCAGGGAAACATTGTTTCGGTCGGGCAGGGCACAGAAGTCAGATCAACTACTTGCCCGTTAAAAGAACGGATCAATGAAACGGACACAGAAATGTGTTCGCCCCATGCCCGACGAGGGGGAAACGGTACACACATGTACGCTCAAATCTATAAATTACGCGATGGATTTCGATGCGGATTCAGGAACGTTTTTATAAACATCGTTCACAGTTTGTCTGAGTGTGTTTAGTGTCAGCATTGCACCCGAGCGAAGACGGGGCGGGTAGCTAGTGAATAGTATTTTGGCAAACGATCGCAGTCTATTCCCAACTTGAAAAGCTGGAGGTGGCCTGTTACACGTCAAAGTGTATGCCAAGACAATAAACTATTGAATTAGTTTATTCCTAGCTTTATCACCCGACTATGTCCTTGAAAAGGACATCCGGATCTCGGGTTGGAGATAAAAATATATATTTCGCGTTTCAAACCGTTAACAGGGTTTTATATAATGTGTACATATCATTGCTACTGTGTTACGTATTCAGAAAGTTTGTTTCATGGCACTTTTGCCTTATTTTAGTAAATTGTAGTTATCAAAATAGTTTGAGTAATATTATCGCGTTTTAAACAGTTAAACACGTTGTATCTAATGTGTATCACTAGTGAATACATAAGGCAATACAACACGCGTACAATCAAGACTAAATTCCTTTATGTTTTTCATCTAACTTCTTATCAAATTTTATTATGAGTGATAAATAAAATTGTGTTAATGTTTTGCGTTTTAAACAGTTGAAAGTGTTTTATTTAATATTCACATTTTATTATATCTCTAATCAAACTTCTTATTAACTTGTTATTAGGTTTGATAAATAGTTAGGTATGTAATGTTTCGCGTTTTAAACAGTTAAAAGTTTAATTCGCCGTTTTGTGTCTGTAGGATTTGTCTTATGGCGATTTTTATATGACAGGTCACAACAGACGTGAACGACCTGGATAAAGACGAGGTGAACATTATTTCTGGTGCACTGGAACTGCGCAAGAAGACGGTGTCCGATGTGATGACGAAGTTGGAGGATGTGTTCATGCTGCCGATCACTTCCATATTGGACTTCGAAACCATGTCTGAGATCATCAAGTCAGGTTAATAAATACTCCAAATCTATACTAATAAAGCTGAAGAGTTTGTTTGTTTGAACGCGCTAATCTCAGGAACTAAGGGTTCTAATTGAAAAATCTTTTTCTGTTAATTAGAGCATTTATCGCGAATGGCTATAGGCTATAAAATATCGCCCTGTAACTAATATGAGCGAAGATACAGCGGGAAATGGGAAAAGTTTGGGAAAATTATTCATGATTATGGGTTTCCGAGGGGTACGCTGCAAAAACGGTTCAAGATACCCAAAAAATATGTATGAAAGAATGATTCCTCTTTAAATGATCTAGAAATAATCCGCGAGCTATATGTCTATCTCTAAAGATTAATTTGCAAGTACGACGGGAAGGGGCGACCGACGTCGTGGATAACAGCTTAAGTTTATTAAGGTGAAGGAGTTTGCAAAAACGAATTTGGATGCCGAAAATAACTATTCTCGCGGACGAAGTCGCTGACATAGCTAGTTTTATTTTTTATAATAGAGAAGGATACTGTCAGTAGTTTATGCGAATAGTAGACATCTAAAAAAAATGTTCTCGACGTTTCGGATGCTTTGCCGTGGACACGGCTACTGCAAAAATGATGTTACTGCTGAAACGTCGGTCTATAAATAGTTTTCAAATTAGTTTAACTAATATATATCGCGTTTTTAACCGTTAAAGTGTTTTATTTGAATAGAGAAGTCAAGTCTATATATCGATAGTAGTGATGCAACGGATAGTTGTTTGGCCGGATACCGAATACCGGATATTCGGCCAGCCAAACGATACCTATGTATATTGTAGTCTTACAGCGCGCGTCGTGCAAGTTTCAACCTGTTACGTATTGTTCTCTCTTTTTATTTATATGGCAACTCTTATTTTATTTGATTAAAAATTAACATACGATACGCTACCATTGGTTGAATGGATTTTGATAAGTTTAAATTGTACGTTAAAGCTAATAAACGAATGAAAACTTTATAATTCTTTACATGTTATAGCACATGAAGGCACTATATAATTTAAAAATCGAAAAGAAATTGAAAAAATTTTTGACTCGGGCAGGAATTGAACCATCAGCGTTCCGTGCTGTTCGACGATTTCTTAAGCTGCAAATCATAAGACGTTGAACCTTAATACACAAGTGTTAAGGTTGAAATTACATTACGCGAGAGGTGCATGTATCAATAAGTTGAAAAAATTCGACGATGAGGTGTAGGACTCGGTAGCTCAATTGGTAGAGCAACACGGAAAGCTGACGATGCCGGTTCAAGTCTTGTCCGGGTTGAAAAATTTTTTCAATTTATTTTCGATTTTTTAACTAATAAACGAATATTAGTAATTTATCAATTTTAGTAGTATGCATACTAACATTTTTCAAAGTTAAATAACAAACAGAATCACTATTCGGTATCCGGCCGAATAGTGCGCAACTATCCGGTATTCGGCCGGATAGTAAAATAATGGCCGGATAGGCCGGATACCGAATAGTAACCGGATATCCGTTGCATCTCTAATCGATAGTCAACCCGTGCTTGGCCGCCTCCAATATCATAAAAAAACCATGCGTAGAATATTAATTGGAATGTGTACTAAACGAAAAGTAATCTTTTAAATAAAACACTTTTAACGGTTCATAATGCGAAATGTTTTAGTTAATTTATTATTATAAATTATTTTTATTTATAATAATAAATTAACTAAAACATTTCGCGTTTCGGAGACTTTCATAAGGGCCCCTCCGGTTTTAAAACCGTTATACTTCTCGCGTAAACTACAGACTCTGCTTAACTGAGAAGTCATCGATTCCTTGCTGTCCCTTTTTGTAATAATCTAACATAATAAACATGGAAGCTAGTCTGTGTCAACTGGAATCAAGAACAACCTGTATAGTATACACGTAAATAATTCTAACGCGAAGGATTGACTAACGTTGTGTATAGAAATAGCTTACTCGATATCTGGAGGGATTCCAAGTCTGCCCTTTAGCATAAACAGCTAGCTGGTTTGGCATGCGCGCTACGATATATCTCTATCGCGAGTGTCGACAAATTTCGCTAGAGTATTTGTCTATGTACGTCCTAAGTAATAATCAATGAATTTAAAATCAAATACTTTCTATAGTTTACGCAAGTAGTACACATTTAAATAAACACTTTAACGGTTTAAAACGCGATATATTAGTTATTTGCAGCAGCCGTGGTCACGGGGAGACCACGGCTGCTGCAAAGCATCCGAAACGTCGGGCCGAAGTTAAAAATCATTTTCAAATAAGTTTAACTAATATATCGCGTTTTAAACCGTTAGTGTTTTATTTAAATTTAAAATCAATTAAAATTTACGACACGGACAGGACTTGAATATGCGTGTAAAGCGTTCTGTGTTGATGCTCTAATCAAATGATTTTTAATTCATGTACAGCCATCATATGCAATAACATGTGAAAAATATTAACATTTTCAATATTCAATGAGTTCTCTTCCCCCCGGGACCAGCATGCACGTAGATTAATTGATAGATATTGTGTTGATGCCTTGAATGGTAGAAGAGGGAAAACTGGTAAAAGTAACAAAATCCATCCAGGTCACGAACTACCGCCCACAAAAGGATATGCCGTAGTTGAGTAAACCCACGTTGTGGTTTTAGCCAGTGGGTTTATAAGTTGAGTGAGTGGAGAGAAGATAACTTAATAAAATGTTTTATGACATTGGCATTTCACTTATATCAAGTTAACTGTCCCTGTCATGTAATCTCTCATACTCGTAGATTTAAAAATAACACTTTAGCGGTTTAAAACGGAGAGACCGTGACCGCGGCTGCTGTAAAGCATTCAAAACGTCGGGCGTAGTTAAAATAACTTTTAAAGTTTAACTATATTATTTACGCGATTTAAACAGTTTATGTGTTTTATTAAAATGTGTACTACTCGCGTAAACTACAGACAGTATTTAATTAACCAATACTCGTAGATATCTTACAAAGTGACAAAATATTTGTTTATATTTTAGGTAGAATAGATTACTTTTATGCAATAGAGCCAAGTAATATTTCTAGAGTCGCAATTACTAGACATTATAACGGTAGACAACATTTTGTCTAGGCGCGCATGCTAGACCACTTTATTTTCGACGTTTGTAAATCGTTATATTATACCTACTAGCTTTTATTGTGTCGTGGTACTTGACTAAATTAAAATATGGAAAAACGTATTTGCGTTTTTATACGAAAACTCTACCGGGTCGTGTCGGTCGGGTCGACCACCACCACCACCGGCTCCAACATGTTTTTAATTTTTCTGAAACATATTGGAATTCGCCTGGAAATCTGGATATTTAATGGCTGGTAGGGATATAGAAATCCCATCTGGGTCACGGTCCACAGATAAAAAAGCCGTGAAGCTTAAGCGCGTTGCGCTTTCAATCTGGATTTCCGAATATCCAAATCTAAACCAGGTTGACAGTGCATCTTTTTTGAGATTCTATAGGCTGGGGTATCACCTACCATAAAAAGCCTCGTCTGTCATAAAAAAAAACCTTATGGCAAGCAGTAAACAAATCTTCATGGTTTAAATAAAACACTTTGAACAGTTGAAAACACTAAATATATCAGTCTCCCCGTGACCACGGCTGCTGCAAAGCATCCGAAACGTCGGGCCGAAGTGAAAAATAATTTTCAAATAAGTTTAACTAATATATCGCGTTTTAAACCGTTAAAGTGTTTTATTTAAATATTTAAACACTACATATATTTGTTAAACTACGAACAGTATTTAAGATGCACCTTGCAGAGCTAAAGGCTCTGTCAAAGCGAATGTTTACATTTTTAATCTTTGTAATCACAAATTCCTCATCTTTACACCAGGTTACTCCCGTATACCCGTGTACGAGGGCCAGCGTGGCAACATAGTGACGGTGCTGTTCATCAAGGACCTGGCCTTCGTGGACCCTGACGACAACACGCCCCTTCGCACGCTCTGCCAGTACTACCAGAATCCTTGCAACTTCGTCTTCGAAGATGTTACCCTGGATATCATGTTTAAGCAGTTCAAAGACGGTTAGTACTGCTACGTCTCATATAGAGGTAAGATCATATTGGGGTTGGGGGGGGGGTGCGTCATAAGTCTGAAAGTTCACAAAAGCGGCAGGGAGACTCGAGAGGGCGGTAATAAACTCTTTATCTATTCCTCTATTCTATTATCTATGATTATTACTTTGTTAGGCACACACTTTACCAAGTAAGTGTTAATACGCATTCATGAAGTTCGACATAATTTGAAGAAGATGCACTATATAAAAATACAATACGTTTTATTTATAGTTTACGAGAGTGGAACGAAATAAATTAAACATTTATTGGCTTATAAAATAAGTCGATAATTAAATATGACCCCACATTATACTCTTTTCGGCTAAAAAAAATAATTAATATACATATTTCATGTTTCAAGCCGTCAAAGATGATTGATGATGATGAGTAGTATATTAGAATAATTTCGACATTATCTTATTAGAGACGACGACGAGATACTTGTCGAAAAACGAGGGGGAAGACCCTTTCCCCCTGTATTTGATAAGTGAAATTTAATTTAAACCTTAACTTAACTTTAATTGTCTACATTTTGAATAAATCTGCTACGCTAGCGCCATCTGTTTGTCGTAGTTGGTATTTTGCAAAATATGCTAGGTTCTTACTATCCTCTCGTATAAATTGTATCAAGTCTAAGATATTGCGAGTTTAACCCGTTAAAAATGTTTTAATTTGAATATGTACTACTCGCGTGAATTAGTTACAATATTTAAGTTTCTAAGGATATAGTTTGCTATTTCATCCAACCTTTATGAAATAATAGTCTTATTATAATAAAGACACCAAAAACAGGGCCTGTTGCCATGCTTTTCACCAGCCTCAAAGAGACGTTTATGTATTCTTAATCACCAGGTCATAAGGGCCACATGGCGTTCGTTCACCGAATCAACAATGAGGGGGAGGGAGATCCCTTCTACGAGACCATGGGCTTGGTGACTCTTGAAGACGTCATAGAGGAAATGATTCAGGCCGAAATCGTTGATGAAACTGATGTATTCTGTAAGTTATTATTTTCACACACACACACACACACATATAACACAACAACACACATACACATTTACGAAATTTTATTTTATTGACTTACCACGCATTTTGTGTTTAGTGTATTTTTTCTAACTTGGCATTTTTGGTAAACAATTACACAATTTAAAATGGGTTGTAAGCAAAGTCAACGACAATAGAAGGTAGAAGTCCCGTGAGTGGGATCGCTGAAAAACGTTACAAACGTCGAGTTAAACAAGAATTACTTAAAAAAAAGGTCGTCATAAAAGTGATTTTGGATATTGGTATCGTTTGGTCTCGTGGCAACGTCTATCGTTGCAACAATTACACTCTATGGGATGCACAGACTTATTAAGAGTAGGGCCCACTCGGGCAAATCACCAACTGATGGCGAGTCGCCAGAAGTATAGGTAATTGACAATAAAGAATTGATAACGATAATAAAAATTAAATAACTAGATAATAAAAAAAAATAAGTTAAACTTTAAGTTAAACAATTGTGCATAAAAACTATAAAAAAAATTAAATTTTGAGATAATCATCGTGTTTTACTAGTGTAGCCTTTTCATTTGACACCCATATAGTGCGGGGTTAGTGAAAAATAAGTAATCCGCCATTTTGTATCGGCGGCCATCTTGGATTTATAATGTGTGTACCAACTTTCAGAACAATTTGACAACGAGAAGGTGCTTAAATCTCAATTTTCTTATTTTGACCCGAATAGATAAATGCCGTACGGGTCGAGCTAAATGAAACCGTATAAAAATAATTTATTCCTTTGAGTATTATATTTGCTATCGGCGGGCCGCCACCTGTGTACCTCTATCAGACGCCACCACTAGCTATCTATGGATTTAAATCGGTTATATTCGTTGTGGTCTTTTCACAAGTTAGAAATACACTGTATATCGTCTATTTAGTGGACAACAGAACGAAACGTCGACGCAACAAACCGCAGCACAAACTGCAGGATTTCGCAGCATTCGCCGAGAGACACGACCACAGACGCATTCATATATCGCCGCAGTTGACACTCGCTACGTTCCAGTTTCTAAGCACTAGTAAGTATGTTGCACCTACCAGGGACACTTTGTAGTTTACGCAAGTAGTACACATTTAAAAAACAGTTCAACGGTTTAAAACGCATTATATTTCCCCCGGGACCACTGCTGCTGCGAAACAACCGAAACGTCGAGCTGTAGTTAAAATAATATTCAAATAAGTTTAACTAATATTTATCACGTTTTAAACCGTTAAAGTGCATACTACCAACATCTACTAACACCAAACTATAAATTCTGTTTTATAAAGATAAAACCCAATACTGTCTGTAGTTAACGCGAGTAGTACACATTTCAATAAAACAGTTTAACGGTTTAAAACGCGTTATATTTCCCCGTGACCACTGCTGCTGCAAAACAACCGAAACGTCGAGCTGTAGTTAAAATAATATTTAGATAAGTTTAACTAAAATATATCTCGTTTTAAACCGTTAAAGTGCATACGACCAACATCTACTGACACCAAACTATAAATTCTGTTTAGACATTTAACGGTTTTAAGCGAGAAATGTAAAAGTTAGCTTATTTTACTAACTTTGCAGCTTTGTCACGGAGGGCCGCAAATAAGTCACCCAATAAATACATTTCGCGTTTTAAACCATTTTGCCTTTAAATATTCGGTAATAGTACTATTAACTACTGTCTGTAGTCTACGCGAGTAATACTCATTTAAATTAAACAATTTAACGGTTTAAAACGCGAAGTGTTTAAGCTAACTTATACGTTAGACGTCTTTCCATCTCTAGTCTCCCCGTGACCACGACTGCCGCAAAGCATCCGAACCGTTCTGTAGTAAAAATTTAATTTTCAAACAAGTTCGACTTATCGCGTTTTAAACCGTTAAAGTGTTTCATTCAAAGAGATATTATTGTCAAAATATAAAACTTTATCCGTCAGGTGTGGACGCTTTCCGTCCGGACACGGTATCTGAGACCGTTCTTAGAAGACTGCTCAAACAAGATGTAATACAGTACATCAAAGTTAAGGGCAAGACGAAAAAGGATCCGTCGACTTACGTCTTCCAGCAAGGAAAGCCGGTGAGATGTCTTTATGTTTTATGTTACCCTGGTACTTATCATTATAAAAATTAGTTAACTTAAATTTAATATATATGATTATTATTATGCAATTAAGTTTAACTAAATATATATATCGCGTTTTAAACCGTTAAAATGCATACGACCAACATCTACTGACACCAAACTATAAATTCTGTTTTATGAAGATAAAACCCAATACTGTCTGTAGTTAACGCGAGTAGTACACATTTCAATAAAACAGTTTAACGGTTTAAAACGCGATATATTTGCCCGTAACCACTGCTGCTGCAAAACAACCGAAACGTCGAGCTGTAGTTAAAATAATATTCAAATAAGTTCAACTAATATATATCGCGTTTTAAACCGTTAAAGTGCACACGACCAACATCTACTGTCTGTTTAGTCATTTAACGGTTTAAAAATTAACAGCTGGAATGAATTAAGATTTCACGTTTTAAACCGTTAAAAATTTTATTTTCACGATTACTTATGTATAATTTTCAAACTCCAATGCCGGATGCCGGATCAAGGCCTGCCAGTGTCGTAAAATTGTTTAAAATTAAATAGATTTTAATTTATGCCGACTGTTATGCATTCCCAACATTGGGATTTCGCACTTCCTATGTTGTTGTGTGGTCGGTGGTCATCTCAACAGCTCAATGTTTATGTTAGCCTAGTAGGTACTAGGTTCCTATCCAGAGCAAACAATAAATTGTTTTAGATGTGCTGTGTATAGAAATCTAATCAATTGGTTATGAAATCAATTACTGAAAGAGACACATAAATGTGTCCCATGTCCACAGGGGTAGAGCCCTCACTTACCTCACAATATGACATAAGCTGATGCTTCCAGGTGGATTACTTCGTGCTTATCCTGGAAGGTCGCGTAGAAGTGACCGTGGGACGAGAGAATCTGGTGTTCGAAGCAGGTCCATTCACTTACTTCGGGGTCCAAGCGCTTACGCAGAACGTGGGACTCGGTAAGTCTCTTATAAGTATAGGTCCCTGGTACTTATTAATCCAAAAACAAGTTATGTTATTTAAATAATACACTTTAACGGTTTAAAACGCGATATATTAGTTAAACTTATTTGAGAATGATTTTTAACTTCGGCCGGACGTTAAAAATCTTTCTTAATTTATTTTTTTTAATTTTTTTTTTTTTTTTATTTTTAAGTGTCGTGTTTATGTTTACCACGGCTGATAGGCAGTTTTTTAATAATTTATTATAAGGGTTAATCTTAAACTTGTCAAGGCAAGGCCTAATATTATATATTTATATACATTTGTGACTCGGGGGGGGCCCCCACCCCCACCCCTTTTTTTTTTTTTTTCCTTTGTTTTTTTTTTTTTTTTTTTTTTTTTTTTTTTTTCACAAATCGAAAATTTTTTTTTTTTTTTTTTTTTTAAAAAAATTTTTTTTTTTTTTTTTTTCCCCGGGGGGTTTTTCCCCCCCCCCAAAAAAATTTTTTTTTTTTTTTTTTTTTTTTTTGGGGGGGGGGGAAGTTAAAAATCATTTTCAAATAAGTTATAACTAATATATCGCGTTTTAAACCGTTAAAGTGTTTTATTTAAATTAGATTGTTCTTTTATTGATATTTAAGATTGTTTACACACACACACACCAAAGTATTAACGTCAAAATAAAATTACATGTTTTTGACGTACCAAGTTTCCATTTATTGAACCATTGTACTATACCTATATGAGGCTGCTAGAGCCAGAGTGGCCTAATAACGAAAAACACGATTCTCAATAAGGAGGAAGATAAAAACTTAGACGAAAATGAATTTGTACTATTATTTGCGTAAGAATCATGTTAACAATTGTCGGTCACTGTGCTCTTGTAGATAAACATTTTTAGCCTATAAAAATATGGATAAATTAAGTCATATAATGGCAGTTAGGCCACTCTGCTTAGCCTGAGGCCGCTAGCTCATATAATAATTGAATCAACTGTAAATGCGTCTTAATGCGAACTTTATTACTAATGATATTTAACTGCGTTCTTCCCGTTTAACCACGACTACATCCGAAACGTCGAGTCATAGTTAAACTGATATTGTGTTTTAACCGGTTTAAAATTATTTCGTTTATTATTAAATCTAAACTCGGTGAACTCATATACTGTCTGTAGTTTACGCGAGTAGTACACATTTAAATAAAACACTTTAACGGTTTAAAACGCGATATATAATTGTTAAACTTATTTTGAAATTATTTTAACTGCTTTGCAGCAGCCGTGGTCACGGAGAGACGCTAATCGGGGATAATATATATCGCGTTTTAAACCGTTAAAGTGTTTTTTTTTTTATTGAACTTGTGTATTATTTTAATGTTCCCCATCTCATACACTTCTCCTTCTGTTCTCCAACAGAAACTCTTGCGCATGACTAATCAGTCCCTCCTTATTACCAGCCGCCTTTGCACAAACACGTTTTATTCTGTATATATAATTCTAAGTATATATGTTCTTTAGTCTATGTTTGTGCAATAAAGAGTCTTTATTATTATTATTATTACCAGCTGAATCACCAACGCCATCAGCCATGGGCTCTCTCCAGAATATCAACATGGATTCGATGCTGAGACACACTTTTGTGCCTGATTACTCGGTGCGGGCGATCACAGAACTCTACTACCTCACTGTTAAACGGTATGTTATTTAAGACTTATTCGATTTTAAAAGTCTAAAAAATTTATCGCACCTACGACTGTCGGGTCTGTGATTATCGAAAAACACAATACTTTTTACACATTTCGCGCAAAATAATTTCGTTAGGGTTAAATTTCTTATCGTTTTCAGCCTTTAAAAGCACACAGTGACTTCGTCCGCGAGAACCGTCATTTCGGGCATCCGAATTGGTTGTCTCAAGCCCTTTCATCTTTATAAAGCTGATAGCCACGACGATGGTCGCGCCCCTTCCCGTCGTTCTTGCAAGTTAATCGTAAAAGATCGTCGCGAACGCACGTTATTCTGGATCATTTAAAGAGAAAAAATTTTTCATACATATTTTTTCAAATATCTTGAACCGTTTTTGCAGCGTACACCTATTTTGTCACATTTCTCGCTGTATCGTCACTCCTAATGCGGGACTCCAATCCTCGACTCGTCTTACCGTTATTTTATTTCCTACTTATCATATAAATGCGGACGTTAGTGACGGATGTTTGTAAATCTGATCGATGTTTGTCTTTTTCACATACCCGCACCTTCTGAAGCAAGAATAAGTCGATAGCACACCCTTCAACTTTATAATAATATCAATATTAACAGTAGACAGAGTAGTAGAACAGATTTAAATAAAACACTTTAACTGTTTAAATCGCGAAGACATCCGTAGGCAATTCTGCATCGGCCCGGTCAGTTTCGCCAAATGCCAACTACGACGGAGCAGTTTTTACTTAGACATTAGAAACACTCTCCACCTTTAGTCTCCCCGTGACCACGGCTGCTGCAAAGCATCCGGAACGTCGGGTCATAGTGAAAATAATTCCGTCACTAATCAATCTATCAGTCAAACAAGTTTAAGTAAATTGCGCGATTTAAACCGTCAAAATGTATTATTTGATAGCAATATTTTTATTCCAGAACTTTATATTTAGCTGCAAAACGTGCTACCCTTATGGAGAAGGGCGCGTTATCAAAGGGTGCTACGAACGAACAATTTGACACCGAAGTCGACAAGGTATCATTTTCTTAAACTACCTCCATTTTTTTCTTATTCTTTGTCTGATTTAGGGTATAAAACAAAAACTGCTTGGAAAAGGTAATTGAGACGGTAATCAATATTTAAACGTTAAAAATGCTTGAGGTGTAGAGCTTACTCTAACACGAAAAATATGTTGTGCAAGTACATGACGACTGTAAATTGAAACTTGTCAAAAGGAGTGAGCGGCGAGTTTCTCGCCAGTTCTTCTCGTACTTTCAAATTGAAATTAAGAGTTTTTGACTGATGTGACGTTCGTAAGCGGTACCCTCACACAAAAAACTTACGCGAAGTAATGATTTTGAACTTTGACTTTGACATTGTGTAGTCAAAGTCAAAGCCACATGCGATTGCATCATCCTCCAATCTAGTTCTAAGCTATCGAGTGTAGCATCCTACATCAGACAATGTATAGTTTGTTTGTTTTAATTATTTATGTGTTTATGTAAATTAAACGTTTTATAAGGCGGGAATTGGGTTGATAGCAGTCACACGCAAGCCCGCCTATACATCGATTTTTTAATAAATAATACTGTTTGGAGTAGTTACTGTTACTTTTTGACTAACTCAACTAACAGGTTTTATTAGCTATACAGTACCAGTTTTCCACTTACCTCTCCTTTCCTTCCGTTTCAGAACCTTGACAAATCCTTAAGTGAAGTTGTGATGCGTAGATCGCAGAGTGTGGTGTCCCTTTCCTCTGGCCCGGAGGAAAGGGTTGATAAGGTTTATTTTTTTTTCATGGATTACATGTCTCCATAATAATTCAGGACAATTTATATAAAACAATTCGTTTAGTGTTTGCTCCTATAATTTATAATATGAAATTTAATTTTCTGACAATTATTTATAGATATTTTAAATAAATCGCTTTTAACGGTTTAAAACGCGAATTGTATTTGTTAACTTATTTAGCATATATTTTATCTATATGTTCAGTTAATTAAACCTTCTTTCATTTATAGGAGTAAACGACACATAAATTGTAATTCTTACTGGCCTAAAATTATTACGAAAAGTTTAGGATGTCAGTCTATAATAATCTTATTTAATACAAGAATATTTTCTTCCTAATAAAATATCTACAAAAATAAAAAGGCAAAGTCAATAAAATGGCGTCTTCTCTAATTTTTTTTGTAGCCAAAATCCCACACGATGGAGTTCAGACAATTGTCTCAAAACGTTCTATCAACCGACGCATCACCATCGTCCAGCGACAAAGAGTATATCGCCAAATATCTATCCGATAAACTTGCTAGGAAATTCCTCGCTCGCTCCGAGAGTCAATTGGGCAGTTCGTCAAGATACTGGACTAATAAAGACTCTGGCCGGACGGACAGCCAGACAGCGAATACGTCCAGGTATTGGAAGAATGTTGATTCGACCAGAGCATCAGCGTCCAGCACTAAAAAAGACGAGAGAGGTCAGAACGGAGACGTTGGCGACAAGAAATCTTCAAATGCAGAAAAAGAACCAGATAGTTCTATCAGTATCAACGATGGCATAAAGACTAGAGAGACACATTCAGACGTAATTGTACGTAAAGAAAAGAAGAGTGATACAGAAGTTGACAGGGGAATAAAACAAGCTGATACAAATGTACAAAAAGATATTGAACCAAAAGCAACGTCAGATGACACTACAGCCAAGGCGGATTCCGCCTCAAATTTGTCAGATACAATAGATCTGACACGTCGAAGGGACAGTCAGATCGCCAGCTCGTCAAAATATTTCAGAAATATACCGCCTCGGGCGTCAGAAGCTGAATTGATAAGGAAATACTCGGCAAGTGCTTCACAGGATAAGTCGTTCACTGAATTGGATCTGTGGAGGGATGTGGCTAACTGCGACGATTCTACTGATGAGTGGGATAAAAAAGGTCGGTTATGACATCGCTGTGATATCGGCGGCTATTGCGTTCGTGGGGAATCTCATTTTTTGGGTATTCAAAAGTCTGGGTAGATCAAACCGGTTGGTACTATAACGATAGCCCAGTTAGGTTCACGCGTGTTTAAGAATCACACTGTTGCTTCGGGACTATGTACGGGTAAAGAACTACGACTTTGATGTCTGTATGTCTGTTACCAAGCTATACCGCGATAGATAGATGATTAAATTGCTAGGTTAGTTAGGTTATCAATTATTGTCTCTTTAAAATCCTTTATTTATTGTTTTAGCATTTGTTGTTATAGCAGCACCCTTTATATCTATTTAGTAGCTTTTAGGTAGGGGCCCAAGAAGTATTTTTAGGTAAGGGCCTAAAAAAGGGCATTTTTGGGTAAGGGCCCTAAAAAAGAAGGGCGTTTTTATAGGCAGAGGCGAGTAATAAAGGTTAAATCACCAGGTAACAAAAAGAAGGCTCAATTCAGAACGGAAAAATCCCTTTTAACCTTCCACCCACATACCGATAACGACTCTACAGAGAGTGAGTTGACGAAGCAACGCGGCTGTTAGACCAGATACGAGGGAACCACAACAAGGAGAGAACAAAACAATCGAGACGAGGAGTTGACTCAAAAGTTGATTTTGAAGAAGTTGACGAAAATCCTACGACTTTTAGAGAAGAAGGATCAAACTTGAAGGTTTATTTTGTTTGTTAGATTGAAGAATTATATACTCTTATGTTTAAATAAAACACTTTAACGGTTTAAAACGCGATATATTAGTTAAACTTATTAGAAAATGATTTTTAACTTCGGCCCGACGTTTTGGATGCTTTGCAGCAGCCGTGGTGGAGACTCTCCAGACAGTCATTTAAATAAAACACTTTAACGGTTTAAAACGCGATATATTAGTTAAGCTTGAAAAGTCTCCCCGCGACCACGGCTGCTGCAAAGCATCCGAAACGTCGGGCCGAAGTTAAAAATTATTTTCAAATAAGTTTAACTAATATATCGCGCTTTAAACCGTAAAGTGTTTTATTTAAATGTGTACTACTCGCGTAAACTATAGACGCTATTTTCTTTTATGTTACGTACATAAGATGGTACACGGTGGTCCAGTAGTGATACTATTACTAAGGGTTTAAACTTATTGATTCTCACTTTGAAAATCTGGGTTTAAAATGGGGGGGATGCCTAATTTCGTCTAGGTCACCACTGTCTACACATAAGTTAAGCATTTAAGGCAGGGTATAGTCAATGCATATCTACTATCAAACCAACACAATGTTACCTTCCCACTGTGTCCCTAATATCCTTATAGTTCACACTGTGAAAGTTGAAGAATTATTTTTAGTCTAGTCTCTATCTCCTCAAGTATTTTTTTGTAGTTTTGGAACTTAGATTAAAAAAAAGACTGGGAGGCACTTAAACTGACTATCTTGTAATTTAACTAAGCAGATTATATTTTTTTCCAGTTACTACAGTCAGTGGATGAAGACATCAGCATCAGTGGTGAACACAAGACACCTTCTAGGCAGGTGAGGGTCATTTGTGTGAGATAAGAGGGTAGTTAAATTAAACTGTTCTGATCGTTTTACAACTTGAAAGAACAATGGCTGAATTTGTATAGGTACTGCACCTGACTTTTCGCGACCAGTAACAAATCATATTGGGTTTGATTTATTTTCATGTATTAAATAACATTCGTGTAGGACGAAAACATTATTTCAAAAGCCAACATAATTTAATATCGTTAAAATATACTTTGAAGGTTAAAATCAATAAATAAGTTGAATTAATTCTCTTAACTAGCTTTTCGAGTATATAAATAGAGTTTTGTAACAAGCAGAATGAGTTAAGTAAGGGTAAATTACAGAAGTTAACACAATACGTATAAGAACAAAGGCAATAACAACCGTCAGCCACGTGTCAGTGATCCTAAATGTGAATCGAAATCCGACGGACGGTGGTTCGTGACCCGGACGCACTTTCTATATTCCAACGACCCGACCTGTTGGGGTTCGAACCCACGACCCGATGATTATTAGCCATTGATACCAATAGACTAACGAGCCCGTTAAGAGGAAAAATATTGGTTTTAAGGTGTCACCGAATCCTCCGAACCCGCCTGGTGGACGATCTTCGTTCAGCCGGACATCACCAGAACGCAACGGTGACGTCTTCGCCGCGAGAGATGAACAGGAGAAATTACTTAAATAACATCACCCGATTTCGGGGAAGCACCCGCGGGGCCTCCCCGGTTTGGGTTGCGCGTTTTATTGAAGTATGTAAGGGAATATTGCGAAATGTTAAGCTCTCTTTAAGTTACATTCGGTAACACGTAAACCACAGAATACTAAATAAACCGGAAGCAGAAAGTGGAGAAAGCCCAAGAATGCTAAAAAAACAGTAACGAAAAAAGAAGGTTTATAGTACTGTACCTTAAAATTATATTTGGTATATTAAGATTAGATAAGCCACAGAATACTACAAAAAAAGACAGACAAGAAAAGTAAGGATCTATAGCACTGCATCTTAAGGAAAGATCTATAGTACTACATTTTGGATTTGGTAAGGAATAGATAAAGCCACAGAATACAAAAAAGCAGTAAAGAAAAATTAGGGGTCTATAGTACTGTATGTCAAAATGTGTTTTGGTAGGGAATAGATAAAGCCACAGAATACAAAAAATCAGTAAAGAAAAATTAGGGGTCTATACTACTGTATCTCAAAATTTGTTTTCGTAGGGAATAGATAAAGCCACAGCTTACGAAATGATCCAGAAATGAAAAGTAAAGGTAAAGTACTGTGTATCTTAAAATTTGATTTATAGAGTTCAGATAAAAACAAAGAACTAAACTCATGAGAAACAGAAAGACGTTCTTGTAGTACACCATTTTGGAGGAGTGAAATAAAGATCTAAGCATGTCTGTTACATTCAAATAAAACACTTTTAACGGTTTAAAACGGGATATAATAATTAAACTATAGACAGTATTTATTCGACCAGTACGGGCTGGAAAATGCAAACAAAGTTAACTAAAGTATCGCGTTTTAAACCGTTAAAGTGTTTTATTTAAACGTACGTATAATTGATTTAGTATTCCGTGTATAACAATAAATAATAAATTATAATAAGTTTTAAAATTATGTATTTATCGCTAACAGTTCGGTGTCGACGCCTAATATTTAAGGTTCGATTAATAAAGCCTTGTAAGATCTGTATATAAATTAGATGAATGAAATACTTAAAATAAAGTCCATACGAACTGCAGTTGAGTCCGATTATAATGAGAACAAGTGTTATTTATTATTATTTATTAACTTTATTAATTACAAACACCACAGAAATGGTTTACAATAATAAATTCTTATGTACTAGGTTATAAGTAAACGGCGGCCTTATCAATTTAAAGAAAACTTTCAAGTTGAACGGTTTTATTTATTGTGCACTGAAAACTATAAAATAAATGAGATAGTCATCGTGTTTTACTAGTGTAGCCCTTTCATTTGACACCCATATTAAGGGGGTCAAGAAGAAATATGTAATCCGCCATTTTGTATCGGCGGCCATCTTAGATTTATAATGTCACGACATATAAAGACGTTAAAGAAACTGTTATAACGGTTTAAAAATCGAAATTTATTAGTTAACTTATTAAATACTGTATGTAGTAGTACACATTTAACAGTTTAACGGTTTAAAACGCGATATATATCTACCCACCCATGACCACGGCTGCTGCAAAGCATCCGAAACGTCGGGCCGTAGTTTAAATAATTTTCAAATAGGTTTAACTTATATACATTGTGTTTTAAACCGTTAATGTTTTATTTACTTAATCATTCATAAAATGCTTAGTTATATTGTTTACTTAAAAAATGTTTTTTTTTTCGAGCCCAATTTGTATAATTGTTTGTAATAAGTTTTAGTAAATAGCATAAGTTCTTTTTCTACTGTCATGCATTAATTTTTATTACTGAATTTTAATTTGTACCACGGTTGCTTGGAAGAGATAACATTCAGCTATAATGTCGCCGTTTACCCTTAATTTCCATCAATTTTTATTTTTTTGTTGTTTTGTATTGTGACATTAAAGAATACTTGTATGACGTCATAATTAACCAATATGGCTTCGCCATTATAAACGGATTCTACTGTTATACTAAAAACTGTGATGTTACGGCAGACTAAATTATTATCTTAAAATGAAATGTACAAATTTTACGTACTTAAAATAGATTAAGGATTACGAAATAATTCAACAATCAATTTTAGTGTTATTTCGTTTTTCGATAAACTTTCTGCGAGCGACTTATATAAATGCATAGATCTAACAAATGCGTTAGATTGTAAAAACAATTTTTACCTACATTTGACAATTTCAGCCAACAGATATAACATCCTATTTTGTACCTCTCTTTAAATTTAAGCAACGTTACTTAATTTCAAAGTTTTTGCCCTAAAATTTTTTTTTTTTTGGAGCCCCAAATAAATTCTTAAAAAAAAAAGGGGTTTTTGGTTTTGGGGGATTTTTAAAAAAATTGGGGGGGGGGGGGGGAAAATATGTTCACTTCGATGTTTTGTTTTATGGTAGAGGACAGTCAAGCATGGCGTTCAACTTTAGGAAAGGTGAAGAAAAATATAACATTTCAACTAGACGATAAACATGTCGGACCCCGTCGGGGTTGAACACGCTAGCCGTTATTAGCCATACTTACCTACCATTGAACCAGTGGTAATTAACATTTTTCATTTTGCATTCCGTCATGCCCCGTCGAATTCGAAGCCAGCCTTGCAATTGACGATTGCTGCCTTGGTCACGGCAGGCTGAGAGATTTCGCGTTTAAAACCGTTGAGTTTTCCATTTAACTTCCAAATTCCAAGATCTTTTGTCTTCATAGTATAAATATTTCGCTTGATAGATCTCAAAATCATGGCCTACTAGATACTTAATTGTAAGAACTAACTAACTGATAAAAATACAACGAAAAAGTATTGTTTTTCAAACTAGTCGATGTTTAATAAATTGTGTAAGGCTTTCACGGCCATCGGTCAGCATATCATTGTCTTTCGGGCTGTTCGGCCGACGTGAGCGAGAAGAGGTTCTCGACGTTTCGCCATCACGTGCGGACGGCATCATCAGATGTTAAATCCTCGATTGCTTGAAGACTTATGAGTTGTCCGCCGCGGTCGAACAGCCCGGTAGACATTGTTTATTTAAAACCAACTTAAATTAAAATTGACGACACGGGCGGGACTTGAACCATTACCTACAGCGTTCCGCGCTGTTGCTTAATTGAGCTACAGTGCACCTGCACGTACTCCTGCACGGACACCGTAGCTCAATTATTGAGAGCTTAAGCTTTGCAGCTTAAGAAATCATTGAAGGTGAAATTACAGAGTTTAACGTTTGAGGAAAATAATATTTTTCATGTGCATACATATGCACAGATGGCATTGTGTTAATCAAAAATATATTTAGATTGAAATAATTTTACGACATAAGTGAAACTTGAACTGGGTGAAATTAGAGATGGGCCGAGTACTCGGTTGATACTCGGCGGGTTTTTTGACACTCGTACTCGGCCGAATAACTCGGTTATACTTCATTATTTAATAACGAGTATACTTTGTTTAAGAAAAGCAATATATTTAGGTAGATATAATTAAAATGACAGTGTTAATCCTAAATAATTTATTAGTAATTTAAAAAATTTCAATTAATAACGCGTTTGCAAACAATCAAATGACTGGCAGTCGAAAGGTGGGGACCGGCGCGAACCTGTTTATACCTGTTTTCAACCGAGTTACTCGGCCGAGTACTCGGTTGAAAAATAATTGAATCGAGTAAAACTCGGTACTCGTTACTCGGCAAAAGTATTACTCGGTGCATCTCTAATTCAATATATCGAAAAATAAAATTGTATGAATATTTAGCATAAAGATTAGCTTCAGCCGTTCAGTGTCCACTGCTTAACAAGGCCTCCCCTTAGACTCCCAGCGCCGTCTCCTAGTTGAAACTATCGTTTTCCCTCTCCCTTGGCCAGGTCGTCGGTCCACCTGGAAGCAGGTTGTCCGGTACGGGGTTTCCACTCCAGTTTTTGTCTTAACGGCCGTCAGTTCTACGAGCGATGTGCCCAGCCCACTGTCGCTTCAGCTTGCTGATTCGATGAGCTATATCAGTGACATAGTCCTACGGATCTTCATTCCTGATTCGATCACCCAGGGTAACTCCCCCCATAGTCCCTTCCATCGCACGCTGAGCGACGCGTAGTCTGCGCACCATGCTCGCGGTAGGATGTTTCGCTACCGTACAATACCAATAAAGATATATGAATTACATAATAATAATTAGTAAAATAATTTATAATCATTGCTATACCGAAAAAGTGTATTAATTTTATAGACGACTTCAAAAAATATATGAAATAACTATTTAACTAAATCGAATTACGTATTTTTGGGAAGTATATATTTCCCCTTTTCGGTTCACTGTTTCTTGTTATTTTTTAATGAAATGAAGCGCCGGCGCAACAATACTGTGTTTTTTTACTATTGATGTTATTACTAATGGCTATACTTGTATTGTGTACCTAGCATTTACACAGATAAATAATGTAGACATAAGCGCAGTATATTATCTGTTTTCAATATGGTAAATGATTTATGTTAGTCTTGCGTTGTTTTATTTACTAACACCCTGTACAAAAATTGGATATTCTAGTCAAAGTCAAAAATCGTATATACATGTAGGTATAGGTCGGCACGGATGTTTAGCGCTGAACGAACATAGTTGCGCATTTTTACAATCCGAGATGCGAGATCCGAGGTGCAAGCGGAGCGTCTATTTGGTCCGACAAAGACAACACGACCGGGGAACCAATCAACGCAAGCGCATGTGATGTTCACTCGCTCCGCGCCCGCTTCCGTCCATTCGATTCCTTATTTTTGCCTTCTGCGCAGGATTCGCTCAGCGCTAAAGATTCGTGCCACTACTTATAACTACAGTTATGAACGTTACACCACTTAAAACTACACCTGTCTACTACCACATGTCAAGGGCGTACGCGAAACTGACCGACCTAACCGAAATGCGATTGAGCTTCACGGCTTTTTCATCTGTGGGTTGTGGTTCACGACCCGAACGGAATTTCTATATTCCTACCATCCATTTAATATCCAAATTTCATTCACTCCAGTGCAGATTATAAGATCCAAGGTTTGAATTTGAGGGTGGGTAAAATCTTAGTTCTGCATTTGGATTTCAAACAATTTCAAGAGCAAGTTTGAAGGAATTTTATCAATTCCGTTCCTCAGAGAACACGTGAATATGTACACAAATAAATAAAATTATTAAGAGGTTTTTAATCCATACATTTCTTTATACACACAAAGAAAACACATAATCTAGCTTACGCATAATAATATTGAATTAAAAATTTAAAGTTATTTTATTGCAAAACACTATCAAACTAAATACACACATTCCTATATATTAAAAAGCTACTACTAATTTTGAATAAACTTATTATTATTTAAGTATTAAATAAATACAATTAACGGTTTAAAACGCTGAACGCTGCTGAATAACATTTGAAATGTCACGTCGATTGTTCATGAGTTTACGTAATAGATTTCGCGTTCTAAACCGTTGAAATTGTTGACTCTGAGAAAATATTGTGTGTGTGTGTATAATATGAAAGATTAAAACGTTTAAAATTTTTCACATGTTAATTCACAAAATGGCTTTGAACCGGCGACCCCAGCGTTCCGTGCTGTTGCTGTAACCAATTAAGCTACAGTGTCCTATACATTATCGTCGAATGATTTCGATACACGTTACTTTTGTGATATCGACTACAGGGTAGCTCAATTGTATAGACTATAGAGCAAAAGCGCGGAACGCTGTGATTGTAAGAATTTTTCAATAATTAATCAATTAAAAAAAAAGCAATCGAAAATTTAAATAAAACACTTTAACGGTTTTAAACGCGATATATATTAGTTAAACTTATTCTTGAAACGTCGAGCCGAAGTTAAAAATAATGATCAAATAAGTTTAACTATTATATATCGCGTTTTAAACCGTTAAAGGGGCCACTGAAAATCAGTGTTACAACACAAGTTGTTCGTAACATTAAGCTGAGTGGCTCCTGTTTTAGGAGTTGCCAGAGACATTTATTTTTTATTTTTTGTTAAGGTTTCTATATTTTGTAATAAGTTAATATTAGTCCATAGATTTTATTTCTGTAAGCAACTTTTGAAATAAATGATTTTTATTTTTTATTAATTTATTTATTTAAAGTGTATATTTAAATTGTGTACTACTCGCATAAACTATAGACAGTAATCAAATTATTCAAATTAATTGCTTCAAAACTAACTCCATTCTGTACCAGTCAAATGGATTTATAGATTTCAAAGTAGCCACTTCAAAATACTAAGTTTACTTATAAAATCCTTGCTTACATAAAAAAAAACTATTGCTTTTATTAATATTTCTGAATTCTTAAACACACCAACTACAAGCAAATTTATATCAATGTTTTTCGGGCTGTTCGGACGACGTGAGGGAGAAGAGGTTGTCGACGTTTCGCCATCATGAGGGGACCGCATCATCAGGAGATGTGTCTCGTCGGCCGAACAGCCCGTATGACATTGATATGCTGAACGATGGCCGTGAAAGCCTTACACACTTTACAACCAATTCTTAATATAGACTAATAATTTTTCACCATTACTACATTTACAATATTGACTATATACCACTATATAAGGTAACTTATTATTTTAGTTTTATCTGTTAAAGGTTGCTTGGTTTAAGTATTTCTCGGAGAAGTACTTGAGATAAAATAGTTCAACTTTCCGAAAGTATAATACGGCCGACATAGCTTGGCAAGTCTGAACTTAGCGCAAAACGCTGCGCAGAAACGTTCCTTAGGATGTTAACGGTAGGGAGAGCGGTGTTCGCGGGACGACCGTATATTCTATCAAACTTCGACCGTATTTTCTATCAAAAAAATAAAATCATTAAAAACTTGTTTTTCTTTATTGAACGACGTGATTTAGTTTAATATAAGTTATTATTTATACATATTTTTATCTTCTTCAAATCTTTTTATACAAATAAATTTCTACGACCAAATTTTGTCTATCTCAATAGGAATCGATTAAACGACACTCTCAAGGAACGCGTATGAACATCTCTATTTGGTTATTTCGTACAGCTTCGTACATATTCGGGAATGTTCGGTCAACAGTAGTGTGTCTCGGTCACTCCTTGGCGTTCATTTCGTTATCTCTGTCTTGGGCGCAGTCCGTTCAAAAAGTTATTGTTTATTATTAAATTTTACACTATTCTTTTTCTTTTTTTATATTTTTGTTTTGTCTCAGCATTTTAGTGAAACTTAAGTGTTCGTAGCCCTTATTTTCATTTATCCCAGTTGCGAAAATAAATGGCAGTATTAGTTTTCTTTACGAGTGTACATGCGCCAAAGTTTGTCTAACCTATGTTCAAACTTGCCAAGTTACGTTGACCGTATTATATTTGACAAGCAAGAGACTCGTAGAGTCAGTGAGTAATTTTAAAACATACAGCTTATAAATAAGCCTTATACGACTGAAGTTGTAGCGAATTTCTAGATTTTTTTACGATGGTTTGTTCCTCCATGGTACAAGCACGGGGTTCACTTAAAGGCGAAATACCCCAGCAATAACATCTAAACAAGATGCGCTCTCGACCTATTTTAGCTTTGGATATTTGGAAGTCCACAGAAACCGAAACGTGATTAAACTTCACGGCTTTTCCCACTGTGGACGGTGGTTCGTTACCCGGACTTTCGATACTCCTATCAGTTATTAAACATTCAGATTCCAGAAATCTAACATCTTTTAGAAAAATTATAAATCGATTAGACACACGTTTAGTTAAAGCAAATTTTGTTAATAGTCTAATTACGCGCAGCTTCTAAACGATCTCTTATGAATCCGTTTTCCCATGTGGGGCATGGGGTGAACACATCACTGATCCCGTTTAACTGATCGTTTTACAAGATACGAGCAGGCTTCTATACCTTGTCCGAAACGATTTATTGTTTCCCGGGATTCGAACTCAGGACCGTTTATTCTTTACGCGGTTAAACATAGCGAAAGCGGTTAGCATCAGTGAGTCCCTACGAAAAAAGTATTTACATTACAAAGATTTAATATAATACATAATATTTCATGTTCTATTAATAAGTATATAAAGCTGAAAAGTTTGTTTGTTTGTTTGAACGCGCTAATCTCAGGAACTACGGCTTCGAATTGAAAACATCTCCGTGTTGCTTAGAGCATTTATCTAGGAAGGCTATAGGCTATAAAACATCGCCCTGTGACTAATACAAACGAAGATACAGCGGGAAATGTGAAAAAAATTGGCAAAATAATTCATCATTATGGGTTTTCGAGGCGTGCACTGCAAAAACGGTTTAAGCTAGCCTATCTTTTAAGATGAACTTGCAAGAACGACGGGAATTATTTTCCGAGATTATAAAGACGACGGCGTTTGCAAAAATGAATTTGGATGCCCAAAATAACGATTTTCGCGGACGAAGTCGCTGGCACAGCTAGTATTATTTATTCTTTAAGATCAATCCTTTATATATAGGCTACAACCATTTCTCAATTACAAAGGCCCAACAGCTAGAGACCCAAGTTTTACAAAATGGCTGCCTTAAACTACAACTAAAAATGTATATATAAGCATTATGCCCACTCACTGATTGAAATTACGTATCTTACATTCAACACTCTTAATAGAAGTAAAAATTATAATTTTTATTTGTGATTGCATGAAACATAACATTTGTTTAAAACAGTAATAAAACCTATGTTTAGCGTTGAACGAAGTGTAGAGGGGATAGTTGCGCATCTGAACAATCGCCCACGTAACTGATTGGAAAACGTGACTGTACTCGAGAAGCAAGCGGAACGTCGTATTGGTCGAAGAAAGACAACAGGACTGGGGAACCAACCGACGCTAGCGCACATGACGTTCACTCGCCCCGCGCCCGCTTCCCTTCGATACCTTATTTTTGACTTCTGCGCAGAATTCGTTCAGCGCTAAAGATCCATGCCGCTTCTTAACTTGGTAAGGAATATTTCATAATTAAATTTCAGACGAATTACCGCATAACTACTGCAATGGTGATAGCTCCGTATGGAAGAGTAAAACGTTACGTAATGCGTCAAAGCGTTAGTCTAGCTTTGAAGAGCTGGGAAGCTTAAAAAGTAACCACAAAACATTATGACATAAGCGAGTCCAATAAATCAGTGAGCGAGTCTGTGGATCGCGCGGGGGAAGCCCCCGCAGGGAGGGGGTGTTACGGCGGTGTTAAACTACCGCCATATTCAGGGGATGCACCGCGACCTGAAAAAAATAGAGCGTCTTAATGGTATTGTCTATTAACGGTAAGAGGACAAATTTAAACCTATTAACGGTTTAAAACGAACGAAATATATTATTTTAAATTTATTTTTAAGAACGACCCGAATTTTGGCTCTGCATTGACTTTTGCAAAGTTGTTTCATTTATTTTTGAGAAGGTTTTAGATAAGGAAAGGAGTATCTTACCTCGGCCTCTGCCACGTCCACGGCCCCTGCCCCTCCCTCGGCCGCGTCACCTGCGTCCATCGCCCAAACCCACCATGTCTGAGAAAATATAAATTTCGTGACACTATCTTATTGGAAAGTCCCTTCTATATATTAATAAAACTTTTGTGTTGGTAAACAAAAAGTTTAGTTTACGCCGTTTAACTATATTTTCGTATAACCGGACAGGACACTTTGGCGAACAGTGGTAGCCAAAGGACCTTGCAGAGATCTGAGCATCCAACAGCATGCTTAGTTTGTAACTGGTGGAGGAAGACATGGAACCGGCCAGTGTAACGAAAAATGGAGTAGACATTTGCGATGTAAACATATTTACGTAATATTTGACACGAATGTATTATTTTATATGTATTGAAAATAATTTCAAAACATGATTAAACAGAAACCTGATATCCCCAAATTATTTAACACGGCTTATTTTGCAAAGTAGCGTATTCCACGGTTTTATCGCATTGTGCTTAACTTGTAGTCTCATGTGTAAACGGCATAAATTAAGTGAGAAAAGCAGTGCTAAGTGTAAAGGGAGCGTATACCATTTAGAGGTATTTGAATAAAATAGTTCTAATCATTTTTCAGAACTTTTACGAACGCTACATTGTGCACAGTGCGGCACAACCGTTTAATATGCTACTTTGCAATAAGCAGTGCTTAGTTTGTAGGTACAAAATTCCTCAATTTAATAACTTCATACCTCAGTAATAAATGTACGAAATACTTTTTATCTATAGCACCAGAGAAATATTTTTATTCAAAAGGAAATGCTAAGTTACTTTATAATAAAATACTGTCTATAGTGTACACGAGTAGTACGCATTTAAATAAAACACTTTAACGGTTTAAAACGCAATATAAACCGCGATCACGGGGAGACGGCTACTGCGAAGCATCCGAAACGTCGGGCCAATGGTAAAATCATTTTCAGAGAGTTTAACTAATATTCGCGTATTAAACCGTTAAAGTCTTTTTTTAAAGTTTAATAATTATCATATAAGTTCCCTCTAACTAATGTATCGCGTATTAAACGGTTACAAGTGTTTTATAGAAATTGAGCTACAGTTTCTCATTCTCTCTAGATCCACCTCAATCATTTTATTATATCTCGTGCCATGTAATTTTGGAAGATTTCTAATTGTTAACTTCTGAAGCTATTTTGTGCTTTAGCACTTACCTATGTTTGTAGCTGTCTTCTCCAAGTACGCGAGAGGTCCTTGCAATGCTGCACCGGCGTATCCTCCTCTACCTCCAGCGAGGAACATGCTTTGCGCCAGGTTATTTTGCATCTGTGCCAATTACGGAACGGGGTACAATAAATATTAGTACTAAGTATGTAAACAAATAATCGATTATAAGTTGAAACAAAAATACGACTCGGGAAGTACTTAAACCGGCAGCCACAGCGTTCCGTGATGTTGCTCTAACCAATTGAGCTACGGTGTCCTACACGTCATCGTCGATTTCAACCTATTGATACATGCACCTCTCTCACAACGTAATTTCAATCTTAACACTTGTGCTAATTTGTTACTAACTAGTTGTGTGTCATTGTTATTAAAAACAATATCGGTTTAGCCGTTCTCCTTATTAATTTTCGAATACACTTGACTTTGTTTTAATAAACCACAAAATTTTCAATCTAAATCTACCTATATTTTCTTTTTAGTTATTTCAATACCTTGCCTTGGAAAGCACTTTTAGCCACCTGTCTAATAACAGTCCTTTAGTGGACATTGTTAAAGCCCGTCAACCGGTAATTGGCTAAGTGGGTAATTTAGATTTAAAAAATGCTTAACTCCCAATTGTTACGGAATTTTTTAAGTTAATTTTCAACCAAATCTATGAAAACCATTCTATAGAGTGGGTCATTATGTCAACTTTAAATAAAAAAATAATTTCTTTCTGGTGGTGATGAAACATGATTTTTAGGCGGCCTTTTAGCCTAGAGATGTAATAAAGCTTGACAAAGCTGTACCAAAAAATATAATATGTGTACTGACAAAAATACTAAACCTAACTGCTCGTTTTTTACCCCCCCTCTTTTAAAATCACCTAACATTTTTAGGAATTGACTCCATAAGACCATCTGTAGTTTACGCGAGTAGTACACATTTAAATAAATCACTTTAACGGTTTAAAACGTAATATATTTTAGTTAAACTAGTTTGAAAATTATTTTTGATGCTTTGCAGCAAAGCATCCGGAACGTCGCGGTCTGGCCGTAGTTGGAAATATATTTTTCAAACAAGTTTAACTAAATTTAAAAATCGAAAATAAATTGAAAAAAATTTTCGACTCGGGCAGGACTTGAACCGGCATCGTCAGCTTTCCGTGCTGTTGCTCTACCAATTGAGCTACCGAGTCCTACACCTCATCGTCGAACTTTTTCAACTTATTGATACATGCACCTCTCGCGCAATGTAATTTCAACCTTAACACTTGCAATAACATGTGAAAAAATAATGTTTACAAAAGTTTAACTAAAATATATCGCGTTTTAAACCATTAGTGTTTTATTTAAATCCATAAGTGCATACAAAAAAATTTATAAGTGTACTTACAAAGAAATATATTGAACTTTACAATCTAACATTTTCAAGTATCTCATGTGGGTGTTTGTTTAAATGGAACAGTGCAAAATCATATAAAGCTTGCGTGCAAAAAATAAAACAAATAAACTGAAATAAAAAAATATTTATTTCGCAATTAACATTCCGTGGAGTACATACTTAAAATATACATTACTACTATGTACCAACGTTCTAAAGAAAAAAACTACATACAACTGTGCACAGACTAAAAATAAAAGTTACAAAAGGCGTGCTAAAAAAACTACATCTACTCTAATTAAAAAAAAAAGTATTAACTTATCGATAATGAAAAGAATGCTAGTAATAATATCTACACGAGAATTAGGACCCAACCGAAAAAATGAGCCGAGGCCGAAAATTGGCTATCAAAGTTAGTATTTTGACTACTAACTTACTAACTCAACTTTTAAGTTAATATAGTTTGAAAGTTCAATCAATAATTACAACCACAGCTGCAATCAAGAAATCGAAAATCAGGTCGTAATAAAAACAAATGACTGAAATAGTTCGCGTTATAGACTGTTAAAATGATATTAACTAAACACATTTATAAAGGTGTGAAAATTGTAACATTTTTCTTAGATCATTAATTTCGACATATAATTTAAAAATTTATTTAGATCGAAACTGACAACACGGACAATATTTGAGCCACCACAACATTCAATGCGGCTTTAACCAATTGAGCTACCGTGTCACAGCGCTCCACGCTGCTGTTCTCACCAATTGAGCTACCGTGTCAATAGTTAGGTATTGACGGTTCAAGTATTGCCCGTATCGTCAATTTTTTCAATCTGAATAGATTATTAATAAGAATGATGAAATTAGCCGAAATATTTAAGCCAATGCCCAAGAGAGTCGACCATTTCAGCCTTCACCTTGAATCATATACGATATCTGGTCACACAGTAAAGAAAAATATACTATTGTTTATTATAACAAGTACATATATATATGTTCTCAAAAATATACATATATTGATATATTTTAACTATTAAGGACGTCGTCTCACTTTGCTTTTAAAGCTTATGTTTAGATTTAATTTATTGTCCCTGTGGACAAGCTATCGCCTCTGCACCGTATTGGGGTAAGCGGGCGGAAGGGGGGGCCGCGGTACCTGCTGTTGCTGCAAAGCCTGCTGCTGTAGAGCAGCTTGTTGTGCCGCTGCCGCTGCAGCCATTTGCTGCGCCTGATAAGGTAGAATAAATTGTATAGTTTAATTAAAAGTCCAAATGTAGTCTGTAAGGGTTCTGTACCGAAAGACTCTTAGACTTTTATTTAACATTTGTATCTCCTGTTTTCCCTTTTTGGGGCATGGGGCGGACACATTTTCGATCAATTTGTGTTTGTATTTTATTTGAATGTTAGCTATAAGATGAAGTTAATAATTAGTTAATTCTAAGACATTAATTAAACAATATAAGTCGCCTTTTTGCGGAATATACCTGCACACTCTGCTGCACGCTGCACGGTTGCTGCATCGGCGACGCAGCTTGTTGCATCGGCTGCGGCGCTGTCGGCTGCTGGCATTTATTGTAAACAGTGTGGCCCTGTTAAAAATATTTTTTAGGTGGTTTGCATAAATTTGATATTAGCCTAGAAATTGTCTTACCTATAAATTAAGCAACTTTAATTAAATATTTAAAAATTTAAACTTAAAGTAAATAATAATAAAGTAATGTATGCGCATCTATACATAAACTATATCTAAACGGTTTTAAAATGCCTAAAACAATATTTCTGGTATTACGATACTTTTATTCAACAGCACGCCGGCACGGCCCAGAAGTCTATTTTGAAATAAAACACTTTAAACGAACAGACCGCGGCCCGCCGGCCATATAATGGTGGCCCGACTTAGCCCCGCAGTGACCACAGCTGCTGCAAAGCGTCCGTAACGTCGGTCTGTAGTAATAATTAATTGTAAAAAAGTCAACTAATATATTTCGCATTTTAAACCCTTAGTGTTTTGTGTGTACCACTCGCGTAAACAACAGACTTCGTGTATATATACAGACCTGAAGATCAGCTAAGAGATTCTGCCATTGGCTTATCTTATCGTAGTGTCGCCTAAGCAAATCTTCTTTGCGCTGTAGCTCGAACTTCAAGTCGTTATTATCTTCTTTCACAATTAGTTCTGGCTTCATTGCGGACAGCAAAAATCTAAAAAAAGCTTTTTTTATGATAGAGAACAGACGGTAGGTAAGTAATTTAAAATCGAAAATAAATTGAAAAAAGTTCGACTCGGCAGGACTGAACGCTTCAGCTTTCCGTGCTGTTGCTCTATCAACCCCTATCAAGTGAACTATAGAATGCTTTTTTTTTATATCACACAAAAATCTTTTCAAACATGAGACAAATCATCGTTGTGCACACATAGAAAATTGTAATGTTACGTTTTTACTCTCTTTATATAAACTCTTTAACGATTTTAAACGCGAACTATGTTACTTACACTTATTTTAACTACGGCTCGGCGAGTCTCCCAGCGACCACGGCTGCAAAGTACCTATTCGAAACCTCGGGCCGTAATTAAAATAAATAAATAAGGTAACACTACGTTTGACGTAGACAATTGTGTTTATTGAAGTAAGTACTATTTGCGTACCTACAGACAATACTTCGCTTCATTTATATTAGTGTTGCCCAAACGCAAGAACAAGACGAGACTTAGCCAGTCTTGGTCTTGGTCTTGCGCCAATACACCTGGTCTTGGTCTTGGTCTTGCGCTCCCAGTCTTGGTCTTGCAGCAAGAGTCTTGCAAGTCTTGCAATTACCTATTAGTCTATTACTATTTATTAAAGTTTACTTTAAATCCTAGAAAAACGTATTAGAATTGGAACATTGTGAGCTTGAATGAATATAGCCATAGTAAAGATCAAGCAGATTAATAAATAACTGAAGATTTGATAAGAAATTCGAAAAATCAACTGACCTATATGTCGTTTTCCATGGAAGTAACTGTTTCTTAATAAACATTTATGATTTATAAGCTTACATTTGCTAAAACATGTAAAAAAACAAATTAATTACAATAACTTGACTGTATTTTAAAGAACAATACTTATCTGTCTAAAAAGAGATTGAACCCTCAACTTCAATCAAATAGTGTCAAATGTTATGATTTCGGCGTGGCGGCAACGATTGTTTTAGATTTCAAAAGAAGCCGCCGGCGCGTGTATCATAACCATGTACTTCCGAAAAGCGGCAAATTTCTTTGAGAAGTAAGTACAAAACCTTCGATGCCGCATTATCAAAGTGCCGATGGTTAAAACATAACAATGCATGCACTCAGTTTGATTTTAATAATTTTTTTATTCGCTATGTTTATGGTATTAGTCGTAATGCGCATAGGTCCAGTTTTTTATATTCTTTGATACAGTTTTTTGCGTCTCATAGAATTCCTAAGCGTACCTACCTATACACCGAACTGTTACACCTAACTACTCAGTGAAATAGCGCTAAGTCCTAGCTGCAAGACGCAAGAGTCTTGCAGGCTATGTCTTGTTCTTGCTCAAGTCTTGCATGGTCAGTCTTGGTCTTGGTCTTGCTAAAAATACGCGGTCTTGTTCTTGGTCTTGGTCTTGCAAAAACGCAAGAACAAGACCAAGACTGAATTTGGGCAACACTAATTTATATGATTCCTAGATAATTTTAACTAAAATATTTCGCGTTTTGAGCCTTTAAAGTGTTTTATTTAATACAACTCGCTTAAACTTACAATATATATTAGTTAATCTTATTTGAAAATATTTTTTAACTACGGCCCGACGTTTCGGATGCTTTGCAGCAGCCGTGGTCACGGGGAGATATATATCGTGTTTAAACCGTTAAAGTGATTTACTTAAATGTGTACTACTCGCGTAAACTACAGACAGTATTTACGGACACAATTTTTTTTATTTTCTATTTAAAAACAAATACAAACCTCTTCTGCAAGAAGAAAGCCTCCATCTGCCTCGCTAGATCTATGAACCTCTCTACTTCTACTTTAACTTCTTCCTTCTCCACGCATGTCGATGCCTCTTGTTTCGTGAACACGTTCAGACAGTGCTAGAAATAAGTCATTTGTAACCGTCTTATAATGACTAATTTCCTAACCCCTTCGACGACATAGTACCAGGAAACTCTTATGTAAAACAAGGGCCGACCGCACATGCGCGAATCTTAACCAGCTGGCTGGAGTACGGTACGTGATGACGTGACGGTAGCCGGCCCGCACAATCATCACAAATATCAAATAAAAATATGTTAAAAGCTATACAGATCGATCCCCACCTCAAACACTTTCCTAATCGATTTATATTTTTTCTTAAACATGTTTGGAAATCTAAATATTAATGGGTAGTCGGAACATTCCGTCCGTGTCACTTGAGTAATTTAGTAGTCTAAAAGTATTTTACGAGAGCACAGTGACCGAAAATTGTTAACATAATTCTTACACAGATAATAGTACAAATTCATGTCCGCCTTTGTTTTCCTCCTTAGGGGTCATCCATTAATCACGTGAGGCTTGAAAGGGGGGGGGGGGTTTTAAAAAAATCACGAAAAAACACAGGGGGGGGGTGTAGTATCTGTTTTATTTTTTCGTTTTCAATTTCAATTTTTCAAATGGTGTAGACATTTTTTATTATGTCTTTATTTCAGAATAAAACAAAATTATAGTCTATACCTTATTTAAATTAAGATAATATTCAGAAAACTTTAAGATTCTTTGTAGGTACTAAAAATACACGTGTTGTTTAGAAGGGGGATGGGGGGTTGTCTTAAACCTCACTACCAATGGGGAGGGGGGTTAAAAAATTAAAAAAAAAGATCACGTGATTAATGGACAACCCCTTACTGAAAATCATGTTTTTTGATATTAGGCCACTCTACCTCTAGCAACCTCAAATATAAGGCTGTTTAGAAAATGTGTAATTACTGAAATTAATTAATTACATTGAAAGTAATCGAACCCCAAACAAGATTGCCCCGGTCACCAGAACCGTGAAACGATCCCAGATTGATCTCTAGACGTAAGTTTTATAAGGATACGCAAAATAAAAACAAACAAATAATGGACAATATTTTTATTTTAATATCGATCATCAATTAATCTTTATCGGTAAAGCTGAAAATATCGCTCATTATTTTATAATTAATTTGTCAACCTATACTATCCCTACGAATTAATTCTAAGATGTACAATGCTCGCGAGCTTTGTGCGCACTCTTGCGCATATATTTTCGAACGAGATCAGCGGTTCAGGCAGCGCAACGTTCGCGAGTATTGTAAACATAAAAATAAATCAGTCAATAAAAAATGCAAGGGCGGATCCAGCTTTAAGTAAATGCCATAACTCGCCTGGTTTCGCCCTTGAGAAGTGGCTAAGTTTAACATTATTCTAAATTAATCAAAACGATGCTACCGAGAAAATAAAATAGTCAATTTTTGACATTACACTGAAAAGGACGTGGTGACGCTCAAAATTCATAAAATGCCTTCTTTTTGTAATTTTCCCATACGTAAATTCAGTATTATCAAACTTTCAACGGTATAAAACGCGAAATATATAATAGTTTCTTTAATGACCCAACGTTACCCATGAGCACGGCTGCTTTAAAGCAAACAAAACGTCGATTGTTTTAAATTAACATATATTTCGCATTTTAAACCGTTAAAAGTGTTTTCTGAGATGGATAAAATTTGAAGTTCGAGCGCATTGAAGAAACATATAGCTTTTGACTAGATCTGATAAGGCGACATATAAATATTAAAATTTCAAACCTACAATACAATTATTTACATTTGAAGATATTCTCAAGATATTTTTTAAAATAATTTAACGATACTATTAGTCGTGATGTATTTAAACTCGAAATAGTTTAGTCCAGCGGCAAAAATCATTAACTAAATATAGATAATTTAAAACTGACAGTTAAAAAAACAACAATACTCGCAAGAAGACCATATGAAAGTTATACATTTGAAATTGTTTTTGGGTCTTTCAAGTCTCTTAGAGGGTATAGGCATGTTCCTTCCTAAATGTGTAAAATCCATGTGAACGAGCGAGGTCCGAACTCCGGACCCCAAGCTAACAAACAGAAATCCTGCATGTGCGAAAAATTCAATATTTGCATCATACCCCTCAAGAACTTTATTTACACAAATGCGTCAATAATCAAATAAAATGATAAATACGTTAATTCCTATATGGTCTTAGAATATTTCAATACTAATTATTATCACACTTATAAAATTATTAATTTTATTACTCACATGTTATGTCGACAGAAATGTATCTCTATTTTCAAATGAATATGTTGTTTTAAATTAATTCAACAACATTTTCATTTGAGTGTTAAATTATCTATGTATTATAAAATTCACATAATAACAATTCCAAATGAAACTAGGAAATTGAAAAATAATTAAAATTACGACTACATAATATGTTTTCTTCTGATTTTTTAATCTTTGTGATATAAATACTCATACGAGGCCGCTAGAGGCAGAGTAGGCTAACTGCAATTTTATGACTTGACTTTTTTATTTTTGTGTAGTCTAAAAATGTTAACATAGTTCTTAGACAAAACTTAATTGCGCTTTTTATTTCCCTCCTTATTGAAGATCATGTCGTTTGTTAGGCCACTGTGCCTCTAACAGCCTCATATATCATCTCTATACATTATTTTATTTACGATAAACAAAATAATTATGTTGAAATTTTGTAAAATAAACAGCTTTTGTAATGTTGTCTCAATTTTAACATGAAACAATTCTAGAAATAAAGCTTACCTTCTAATAATGTAAGTATGTTCCCCGAAATATGACAAAGGTAAAATAATAATCATATTAAATTAACATATTTATTATAAAACACATACATAAGCCATATTTAGAGAAACATACACTTAACTTAAAATATTTCCTATTTCTGATAACCGTACCACGGTGTTTGGTAGGGACTTCTGTAGTAGGGGTGAGTAGTCATTTGTTCATATGGGTTATTTTGCATATTATGGATGTAGTAATCTGACTGCCACGGACTTCTTTCTGGGGGAGGATTATAATTTTGTGATGGTGTCCCTGGCAACCTTTGCGTCTGGTAAGTTCGGTAATCTAGAGGAGCTTCCAAGAAAATATTGTCATTGTATTGTCCTATTGGAGCTGGAACGGTTTTTGGGGGATATTCCTGATTAACTGGTACGTTTTGAGGTTTGCTTTCTCTCTGTGAATTTTTCTTGTTTGACAGACTAACTGCCTCACTTTGACTACTCGTCATGAATTTGTGGAACTCACTTTCAAATGCGCTAGGATTTTTATTTATTGGCGGTAATACTGATGGTACTCGTACATTTGGATCTTTGATTAGTCCGGTATAGTGTTGTGGTGGGTGGGGAGGTCGTTTAGGCGGGACAGGTTTTGCAACCATGCTCTGTTCGTTGTAAATTTTGTTTTGCCTAGCCATCACTGGTTGAAGTGGAGAATGGTATTCAAAGTCGGGATTAAATTTAGGTGTTCGTGGTTTCCTTGGTTTGCGTTCAGCTTTTTCACCAGGGGATTTTTTCGAGTTTAGGCTTGGGGCTGCGTTTCTTAGGTTCCTTTTTGACAACATCTTTAACTGGTTTCTCGGTGGGTTTTCTACGCTTTTTGGGTTCTGCTTTTATGTTTGTTGTTGGTAATTCAGGTTGTGTATCTACTTTTACATCTGTTATGCTTGTTGTACTATTTAAAGGGTCTGTTTGAACAGCATCAGCTATTTCAGAGCTTGTGTCATGTGGTGGAGATTCCCAATTTGAAATGAGCGCAGACATATCTAGTAGCTCTTCATTTGACAGCTTTTTAGTTTTCATCCTGCGTTTTTTCGGTGTTGTATTTGACTTATCTGTATCTGTCTCAGATTTCTTTTCATCTTTGATTTTTTTAACACTCTCTTTACGTGCTCTCCTTACTTTTGTAATTTTCTTAGATTTAGGTACTTCATAATCCGAATCTTTGTCTGAATCCATATAACCAATATCGGGTAACTGAGCCTCAGATGGATCCATTTCATCACCTTTCAGCCATATGTCTTCAAGTGCATCTAATTGTGGGTCTCCTGGTTCCATTGGTAACATTGGCCTTTTCATTGAAGTCATCATATCCAGGTCACCTTCAGCCATAGTCATTTCATCATCATCCATAACATCATGTCCCAATATTGAAACAGCAATTGCCCCTTCAGAGATGCTTTTACTAGCCATAGCCCTTTTCAAGTGCAGTGGGTGACGTTTCTTTTTCTTCAAACCTTCTTCTTCCGCTTCGATGAATGTTTGTGGGAGCTCTGTGTTATTCTTATTGCATAGGATATCTTGACCGGAGGGATGTGGGGCTGGTACCATTTTCTCTGGCTGTTCCGGGTGGCAGCCTATGTCTTGACCTTTAAGCCACAATTCATAACGATCTGGTTGAAAACGCTTAACAAATGTATCCATAGATATTTTAACCATGTCGTTACTACATGTGCATTGAGTAGCACGTTTGCCATATTCAACCCATCGAGGTGCTGCAAAGTTAGTCGATTCAGCACAGTTGAAGCCATGGTTAAACCCTGCATGATATCCATAAGGAAATGTAATCATTATTTCCCCAGCCTCTTGGGTAATTTTGTTAACAGGTATAGAATATTGCTTTAATATTTGTGGTGATATTAATGTCATCTTATGTCTAAGAAACGCTTGACATGTTTTTGCTGATGTCGGAAAGAAACCAGCAGCAGTCCTCTCAAATCGTTTACCATGTTCCGGGGGTACAGCATACCAAGTTTTTGGCTCTCCGAAATGTAAATAATTAATTGAATAAAGGTCCATGTCTTCTGTGTGCCACGCAAATGTTGTCTTCCACATCCCAAAGTACAGATATGCTGTATTTACACCATCAATTTCTATGCCATAATCAGAATTGACAAAGTCCAGGATAGTGCCTAACCTGTTGATATTCCATTCGTTCACATCTGGGTCTGTGATACTTCCATTAACATCTGCCCCGTAAATAGGCGCTACATATGTAACATTCTTCCAATATTTGCGTTCGAGATCTTCGAAACTAGAGTGCCGTGGGGTGCAGTATTTTGCGGACTTCGCCAATACCGCAAATTGTTTTACGGTCATAGATTTCTTCTGAATATTAATTTGTTGAAACAAACCTTGCTTTCCGGTGACTACTTGACAGATTGGTGATGGTATTGTGATGTTCAGGTCGTCTAAATCATATCCACTTCGCCTCGGTACCCACTCCGGCGGAGGAATTACTTTTGCAAGACCAGCTTTATGTGCGCCCTTTGACTCCATGTACTGAACATACTTGTTGAAATCTTTAAATTCCTCCCATGTTGGACGAAATACTTGTATACTGACTCCACTTCCCGATGTGCACATGTTTTCATCTCCACCAGACATTTCGTAAATATAACACGATCACAGTGGTTCACAATATTTCGTCACTTAAAAACACTTTCATACTTTTATTCCTCAACCATATTTAAATAGAGGATTGGTTACTTGCTTCTTTGAAATGGTCATAACATTAATTCTGTTTATTAACACGCGATTTCCTTGTAAAACCGTAGATTTATATCGTAAAAATTAAAAACATTATCAGTAAGATGGCCGACTTGAATGAGATGCGCTTGCAACAAAAATCACTATTAACCAGTCGAAGGCCCATAGGTAAAATTAGGTCACGTAGACAAATATTCCAAAGGCATTTTTAACACTAATGTACCAATACACACTATGAAGCTTCGAGTTCCTTTTAGACAGTCCACGATATGTATAGTGTCGTTATGTTGGCACTTGTGTGTTATTTGACAGGTGCCGGATAATTGTTTAAAAACAGGTTAGATTAAACACTACCACTAATTTCCAGTTTAAATTGAGCATGAGAATAAATATGACTTACCTGGAATGATTCTTCAAACTCATCCACTAAATTACCACTACCGTTCGATGGGGCAGCCATTTTGATTCACTATATCGAATTATTTAGGTTCCTGTTGTTTGTACACATTGTCAATAATATCCCTTCTCAGATGACAGTTCACAGATTGTGCCTTCAGGAATACTTCACTGCATAATCAACAGATTATAAGTTACAACTTTAGTGTCGTGTCAGGACTGTAATACATTATGTTGAATTCTTACAAATAAATATTTTAAACAAATTATTCAAAACCAAACAAACCTAAGTCTACAGTTTTAAGTCAAAAGTCATTGTGTAATGTAATATGAACTCATCTCTAAAATGGCAAATTAGCAAATTTAGTGATTCAAATGTTGAAATGAATTTTTCATCAAAAAACTTTTGTTTTATTTACCCTTCTATTATAAAACTTATTTTTGACCACTTGCAGAAATAATGATATTATACTGAATGCGGGCATTACTTTACTCGTTCATCTTTCATAAGCTGTATTCTTCAAGGAATTAATTTTTATACACACCACAGACTTAATTAGATTCCCTTTCGCACTATATACCAACGTCGTGGAAAGTCTCAGATATAGATATAAGAAAAATAACAGATTATAAATTTAGAATAGTTGTCGTTTGTCACATCCATCTCGTATACAATGCGATAGCCTGTGCTAAATAGTGCCGGGATCATGGCGTCTTTAGCAATAAGCGAAATAATATTCCAATAACCTCAATATTTTGTGACTTTAATTATTTTACGTTGTTTATAGAAAAGTGAGTGATAAGCTTAAGATTCCAAAGTATAAAACTACGAAAACACCATGGCGGATGCTGCTGCTAGACAGCTGCAGTATGAATATAAAGCTGTAAGTTATGTTTTCCTTGACTATTACACCACTTATAGTTTAACATGAAAATCGTTCTTCTAAAAACCAAGTCAAACAGATCTATGTTTAAACTAAGCGACATTCATTGAGATAGCCCTAATATTACCATGGTTATCAAATCTCATATCAGACTCTGTAAGGGAATCAGTTTTCACAACAGTCATCATATTTCAGAACTCTAATCTGGTACTCCAAGCTGATGTGAGACTAATAGAGCGCCGTGGTCGCGATGAGGCGACAGGAGAAGTCCTATCCTTGGCGGGAAAACTTACTGGCACCAAAATGGGTGACCGGTCACAGAGAACAAAGCCGGATAAGGCTGAAGAAAGGAAAGCCAAGTAAGAGCAGATTTTTCTCCTTAATTTGTACACAGAATACATTTTTTTAATATGGAACCGCAGATTGTAAGATCATTTATTTTGACAGCAATGTATTTATAGAGAAAGCTAGAGTTTATCATGTTAGAACTCTAGTGTACAATGCAGTATAATACATTGCTTCCCATCTTTTCAGGCGTCAAAAACGTGATGAAGCATCATATGAGCTATCAAAATCAAAGTCTGCCAGAGTTGCTTGGGCAGACGACACACCAGCTGGTGTTTTATACAGACCGAGAGCTCAACACACACGACATGCTTACGAGTTGCTTCTGGCTTTTATGCAAAGTGCTCTTGGTGATCAGCCGAGGGATATACTGTGTGGAGCATGTGATGAAGTGAGTGGCATATATCTTGCTATAATATATTTAAGACTGTAGATTTAAAATTGCACATACAATAATGCCCTGCTTGTTTATTGGTCATGGTATTTGACTGCAGATTACCAGATCCTTTTTTAAATCCGTTCAGAATTGGAAATTTTCTTGTACCAATTCAGGGTCGTAGAGTTTGAAAGTAGTATGTGTATTGTCTGTGCCTTAAAGGCATAATAAGGTCCTGGTTACTATAAATAATTTAGAAACGTTATTTGTTACGCCACCAGAGCAACATGGTGTTATAGGTAAAGTAGCTTGTAAAACCATGTCCTTTAACGGTTTAAAACGCGATATATTAGTTTTAACCCGTTAAAGTGTTTTATTTAAATGTGTACTACTCACATAGACTATATACAGTATATACACCATGTCCTATGCAAGAGGAGATCTATGCACAGCATTTTGTAAGGTTGAAGTGACATATACACTGCATGAATGACATCAATAAAATTTTTCTTCTCTGTTTCCTTGGTCAATTTATTCACATCAAATGTCTTCCACAACTAATACTTACTTAGTTCCGAACCAAAGACCTCATAGTCGTAAGTGATGTTACCAATGGCATATTGTGTTTCCAGGTGTTAGTTGTTCTTAAAAATGACAAATTGAAAGATCCTGAAAGGAAAAAAGAGATCGAACTTCTCCTCGGCCCTATTGCTGATGAAAGATTTGCGGTTCTTGTCAACCTGGGTGAGTTATTTTATTTATTACAGCTTTAGTATACATAATACATGAGACAAAAAATACAAAAGATAAAGTTACATACTAACTTATAAATAAAAGGCGGCCTTATTGCTAAGTAGCAATTTTTTTCCAGGCAACCTGAAGTACTTATGTAATTGAAATAAAAAAAGGCTTATTAACTGGGTAGGTGTGAGGAATAATAAACCAAATTCTAGTTCATTAAAACTGTTGAAGTTTATTTGTTTGCATAAAATCTCTCTAAATATAGCACTTAGCACAAAATTAAATTGATGATATCCTAGAGAAATCAAGTTATAAATATTTTAATAAAACACTTTTTAAAACGCAATTTATGCCCCCCCCTTGACCACGGCTGCAACATAGCATCTGAAACATCAGGCTCATCAAAAATAAGTTAGCTAAAATATTTCGCGTTTTAAACCGTTCTTAATCATTTCGTTTAATGCATTTTTTCTCATACTTAAGAAAGGGTAACTGGTGATCAGTCTTGGCTCAATTTGCTCAGTTGTGTTTTTATTTTAATATATTCTATTTAATACATATATATATATATATTAAAAAAAATAATATAAATATTGGTGTAAAATTATAAATAAATACATGAAACATTTAATTTTATCATTTCCAGGAAAGAAAATAACTGACTTTAACGTTAATTCATCATCGGAGGGCAAAACAGAAATTGATGAGACTTACGGGATTAATGTACAATTTGAAGAGTCTTCAGAGGAAGATGATGAAGATGCATACGGAGAGGTATGAAGCTAATAATATAACAGGATCTAGAAGCCAACCAAAGACCAACCACCAAGCTCCTTCTTTACAAATGTGACTATGGGCTCAACTTGAGTACTTTTAATCTATACTAATGTATAAGTTTGTTTGACCGCACTAATCTCAGGATCTTATGTAACGTATCGCGCCCTTTGGCCAACATCACTCCTTCCTCGATAAATTGTCTATCCGGCGAAGGATTTTTCGATATGATCTAGTTTATGAGATTAGCTTAACGTTACAACTTTATAATATTAGTATGGATTATTATTTTTGCATATTTCTGTTCATTCATATATGTTCTGAACATTCATACCAATTTTTAGCTCAGGAAAGTAACACATCTATTTTAAGCGCAAAATGATTGGACTATAAGTTAGTTTAAATTATGTACTACGCAGAAATGTTTAATGCTAATGTTATAATGTATTCTAAATAGATAAGAGAGGAAGAGAAAGAAGAAGGTGAAGGGACAGACAATGAAAAGGAGAAAGAGAGTAGCGGTGAAGATGAGAGTGACAATGAAGGGAAACGGAATTCTATTCATACCAATGTAAGTATATGAATACTGATAAAGAGATTAAGCTTATATTCTCAAAACCTTGATTTTGTATTTTTACAACAACAAAAAACAATCTTTGCTTATTATATTTCAATAAAATACGTGCAGTGGTTAAAAACAAGATATATGTTAGTAAACTTATCCCCCCTGTGACCACGGCTTGTGCAAAGCATTTGACGGGTCTGTAGTTGAAATTAAGAATAAGTTATGTATATATACATTACAGTATAAAAACATAAAACACTTTAACCGTTTAAAACGCGATATATTAGTTAAACTTACTTGGGAATGAAGTTAAAAATCATTCCCAAATAAGTTTAACGAATATATCGCGTTTTAAACCGTTAAAGTGTTTTATGTTTTTATATGTTGGCATTGTATTAATTAAAAATCTATTTAGATGAATATAATTTGACGACAAAGACGGGGTTTGAAACGGCATCCACAGCAAATATGTAATTTATGTTTGCACATGATGGCATTATATAAATTAAATTTCGAATTTAAATATAAAACGGTTCGAGCAACAGAACGAAACGCGGTGGATTCCGGTTCGAGTCCTGTTCCGTTTCGTAATTTTTTTTTAATAATCTATTTTGAAAGTAATAATCTGATAGAATTTTCTAATTCTCTCCTCTCAGCTGTCAGAAGAGCAATCTCAGAAGCGGAGAGACGCCACCTTGCACCCAATGGACATTGATGCATACTGGCTGCAGCGGCGGCTCTCCAGACATTTCCCAGATGCTATGTTGTCACAGGTATACAACAAATATATATAGTATGATAGAGGAGGACAGACAAATTTATTGCGGGTAAAATCTTGGCTTTGGATATTTGGAAATCCACAGAACTAAACACGCCTTTTCATCTGTGGTTGCTAGATCAGGATGGAATTTCGACATTTCACCATTTTCATTTTAATATACAGATTACCAGACGAATGCCGATATGTTTCAGAAAAATCATAAAATTGATTAGGAGCACTGGGAGACGTTGGAGACTCCCTTGACCACGGTGCAGCAGCTCGGGCGAAGTTAAAACTCCTTTTCAAATAAGTTTAACTAATATATCGCGTGTTAAACCGTCAAAGTGTTTTATTTAAATCAAACAAACACTTCAGCTATTTTATACTAGTATAGATTATGACCAATCCAACTGATTATTATCTTTTTTTAGGCAAAATCCAGCGAAGTGCTGCAAGCCTTGGCTGAAGCTTCCGATGACAGAGACCTGGAGAACCGCCTAGTTCTTCTACTCGGCTACGACTGCTTCGATTTCGTGAAGGTTTTGAACAAGTATAGATACATGAGTGAGTATAAATAGCTTGCTATTCTATTTTATCGTTTAATACACACAGAATAAGAATTCAAATACCATACCAGCAGTCCCTTTGATTAGAGCGTTCGTACAAACAAACTCTTCGGTTTTATAATGGTGTAGATTTAAATTGAAAATCGATTATAACGTTTTGAAAACATTAATATTTTTCACATGTTATTGCACATGAAGGCACTATATAATTTATTTTCACTATATATATATATTTTTTTTTTATATTTTTTTTTCGATTTTTAAATTAATAGTGCCATCATCTGTGAAAAATATTAAAGTTTTCAAACGTTATAACTTTGTAATTTCATCTTGAATGATTTCTTAAGCTGCAAAGCATAAGACATTGAACCTTAGTACGCGAGTGTTAAGGTTGAAATTACACTGCGCGAGAGGTGCATGTATCAATAAGTTGAAAAAATTCGACGATGAGGTGTAGGACTCGGTAGCTCAATTGGTAGAGTAACAGCACGGAACGCTGACGATGCCGGTTCAAGTCTTGCCCGGGTCGAACATTTTTTTCAATTTATTTTCGATTTTTAAAGCGATTATAAATTAAAAACAAATACGACTAGGGCAGGAGTCGACTTTAATTCTAACCAATTATGCTACCGAGTGCTACGCGTCGTCGTCGATTCTTTTCATTTTGTATACGATCTATTTATATAGTGCCATCGTGTGCAATGTGAAAAATATTTTTTTACATGTTATTTATTGCACATGAAGGCACTATATAATTTAAAAAATCGAAAATAAATTGAAATGTTTGTTTTTTTTTTTTTTTTTTTTCAATTTATTTTCAGTTTTTTAAATTATATAGTGCAAGAACATGTGAGAAATATTAAAGTTCCCAGCTTTAATATTTTTCACATGTTATTGCACACGATGGCACTATATAAATAAATCGTGTACAAAATGAAAAAATTTCGACGATGAGGTGTAGGACTCGGTAGCTCAATTGGTAGAGCAACAGCATGGAACGCTGACGATGCCGGTTCAAGTCCTGCACGAGTCGAAAATTTTTTCAATTTATTTTTGATTTTCTTTTAAATAATATTAAAGCCTTTCAAATAGAGACTTGAGATTTGAACCAATGTTTCTATCAATGACAATCATTTTTCAGCATGTGTTCGTTATCTATTATATATAGTTATTTCTGGTTTCTGTGAACGACTCTGTTGCCAAGATCACGGAAACAAATCACGTTAAGATTCGTTCGGGCTGGGCACAGAAGTCCGATCAACTACTTGCCCCCATTTCGCCAGTTCGCCCCATGCCTCACGAGGGGAAACGGGCTTTCACTATAGTAATTTGTGTTTTCAGTATTATACTGTACAAAGCTGGCATCGTCCCAGTCGGAAAGCGAGCGATCGTCCATTCGGGAGGAGATGTCCAAGCAAACGCATCTACAGAAGATCTTAGCTCAGCTGGAAACCGGCAAGGGTGACGAAGAGGTAATCACATTTTCAGGGTTTTATCACAAGACAGAGATTGAACGAACGAGTATTTTAACCATGTACCGACGTTTCGGATGCTTTGCAACAGCCGTGGCCACGGGGAGACTAAAGGTGGAGGATGTCTCTGCCGTTTAACAATATTTGACCTGTCTAGTTTACGCGAGTACACATTTAAACGCGTAATATATTAGTTAAATATTTTAATCATGGACTGACGTTTCGGATGCTTTGCAGCAGCCGTGGTCATGGGGAGACTAAAGATGGAGGGTATTGTCAAAGTAAGAACTGCAACGTTAGTGCCATCTGTAACTGTAGTAGTTGGTGTTTGGCAAAAACCGTGACCACGGCCGCTGCGAAGCGTCCGAAACGTCGGGCCAAAGTTAAAAATTATTTTCAAATAGGTTTAACTAATATATCGCGTTTTAAACAGTTTTAATGTGTACTACTCGCGTAAAATATAGACAGTATATAACTCCACTTATCAAAATTAACTTTAGACCTGGCTTTAGGGACTAGAGGGACTCGTTGATGTAATGTTAGCAATGTACGATTAGTAATAAAACGTGGGTTTGATTCCCACGGGTCCAACGTTTTCTTTTATGAATCATGTTGGATTTCGTCTGGAAATATTTGGATAATTGGATGGTAGGAATATCGTAATTCCGTCAGTGTCAAGAACCACGTTTCACAGATGAAAAAGCCGTGAAAGGGTAATCACGTCTCGCTTTTAGTCTGTGGATTTCCGAATATCTTAAGCGAAAATAGGTCGGCAGTGCATCTTGTTTAGACGCTCTTGGCTGGGGGGGGGCCTATTTCACCTACCATCAAGTGAAGTGCTAGCCTCCTCCATCATTAGAAAAAACCTAACTATCCTTCAATTTTTTTCCTAGATGACAGAACAATCGGAGCAGCCCCGTAAACGCCAGAAGACAACTGACCAGGGCAACACGGCTGGACAGGTGACAGGGAGCCGGAAGATGCTGCAGCTTGAAGAGCTGGTCTTCGCTGCTGGAGCGCACCTGATGGCCAATAAACGGTGTCAGCTGCCGGCCGGTTCGTTCAGGAAACAGAGAAAGGGTGTGTTCAATTTGGGTCAAGATGTCTGTATATAAATGCCGTTGCTCTAACCAATTGAGCTATCGTGTCCTACCTAACCTAACCAATTGAGCTACCGTGTCCTACCTAACCTAACCTAACCTAACCAATTGAGCTACCGTGTCCTACCTAACCTAACCAATTGAGCTACCGTGTCTTACACGTCGTGGTGGAGTTCTTTCAACCCATTGATACAAGTACTTATCGCGCAATGTATTTTCAACCTTAACACTTGCCGATTAAGGTTCAATGTCTTATGGCTTTGTTAAGAAAATAATTGAAGATGAAATTACAGAGTTTACCATTGGAAAACTTTAATATTTTTCACATGTCGGCATTATATAATTTAAATAAAACACTTTAACGGTTTAAAACGCGATATATTAGTTAAACTTGTTTGAAAATGATTTTTAACTTCGGCCCGACGTTTCGGCTGCTGCAAATAAGTTTAACTAATATATCGCGTTTTAAACCGTTAAAGTGTTTTATTTAAATGTGTACTACTCGCGTAAGCTATAGACAGGCATTATATAAATTAATACTTTATTTTAGATTAAAAAAAAACGGCACGGAACGCTATTAATGCCGGCTCAAGTCCCGACCGTGTCGTACATTTCTTTTTTCATTGAAACCGATTTTTAATTTGTATAATGCCATCACATGTGAAAAACATTATAGATTTCAAATATCTGTGTGTGATGTGTGAAATCCCGTTTCACCCTCGTGGGGCATGGGGCGAACACATTTCTGTGCCCGTTTCACTGATCCCTTCTTTAACAGGCAAGTAGTTTAAATAGAATACTTAACGGATTAAAACGCGATATATTAGTTAAACTTATTTGAAAATGATTTTTAACTTTGGCCCTACGTTCGAAACGCTATATTGAAATATATCGGGTTTGGACCCGTTAAATTGTTTTATTTAAATGTGTACTACTCGCGTAAACTATAAACAGTATTTAGGCAAGTAGTTGATTACACTTCTAAGCCCTACCCGATCGAAACAACTTTTTGCTTTCCTGGAATTCGAACCGTATTGAATATGTTTAACCGTTTGGCTACAGAGGCGATCTCTTGTTTGTAGTAGTTAATAAAATACTTTAAACGGTTTAATACGTTATTTAATGATTTTTAATGTCCGTTAGGTTACGAAGAAGTCCACGTGCCAGCGTTGAAGCCAAAACCATTCGAGGAGGAGGAAAGCTTGGTGGCTATTGAGAAGCTGCCCAAATATGTACAGCCAGCGTTTGAAGGCTTCAAGACCCTTAACAGAATTCAGGTAATGTACACATTATGTATATTGTACTAGCTACTCTGGTAACCGTTGATTTGTTGTTTGCAAATTCAATATTATTATATTGATAAAAATGTAACAAAAACTTTGTCGATATACATTTTTTTACCAAATTTTATTAAAAGATAGACGTATACACTCTCGGGCATTTTTTTTTAGATAATTTAAAGAGGATTTTTAATATCGTGAACCATTTGCAGCGTGCAAATCTCAAAGTAGGTTGCTTCGTGATGTTTTATAAAGGGCTTAAAGTCTTCCTCGATAAATGTTGTAACCAACATAAAAGATTTTTCAATTCGAGCTAGTACGTTCTGGAATTAGCGCGTTCGAACAAACAAACGAACTCTTCAGCTTATTGTATAGCAATTATATTAACAATATTCGGTCACTGTGCGTTTTTAAACTATAAAAATATAAATAACAGTTAGGCTACTCTGCTTCTATCAGCTTTAAATTAAATGGGTAGTATTAATATCGAAATTTCGCCCCACAGATTCAAAAGACGTCGAGATATGGCTGGAGTATATCGCTATCCATCTAAATCCCGTCGGTTATAATCCAAACTAAATGAATACACTAAAAATTATTATACTTTGCAGAGTCGTATATCCAAAGCTGCACTTGAGTCAGACGAAAATCTACTAGTGTGTGCCCCGACAGGAGCTGGTAAAACTAACGTCGCGTTACTAACGATTATGAGGGAAGTCGGCAAACACGTTAACGACGACGGTACAGTTAACGTAAATGACTTTAAAGTCATCTATGTTGCGCCCATGCGGTCTTTGGTGCAGGAAATGGTGAGTGAAGATGAGGGTAGTTTTACAAAAGCTCAATGTATGTATCTAAAATAATAGGATGACAGCGTATCAATTAGACGTTATGAGGCTGGGCTTTGAGGCCTATGTTTTTGTCTGTCTTAGTCTGTTATTTAAAGATAGTTTAACCTGTATTAAATTTTATCAAAGGTTTTTTTTTTTAGAGTCAATAGTTATTTAAAAATCAAACTAAGGTCCTAGGTCTAGAAACAATATAGTAACTAAGGTACAATTCGTTTTAATATGGTCTTGTCGCTTTAGTTAGTTTCACTATTAGAGATAGTTTGACCAAAGTCCTGTTAGTCTTGCGATGTCCTGGTGTCTTCTTAATTAAGATTCTACTCTCCATTCTACCAGTTCTTTAACTACCGTCAAACACTTGGTTCTAGGATATGCCATTAGGCATGTATCGGATACTAAGAGTATCTTTGCACAGCCGAGTGCATACAACAAGACAAAAGAACTCCGTCTAATTTCTCGTTTGGTAGAGAAACTTACTACAGCGATAAGACCATATTTAAAACATTTCCTAATTATATGTGTCAGCACCTATCTTTGGTACCAAACACAGTAGGACCTTTAATGATAGATTTGGACATAACCCACCTCCTTCCCATGGTCCTACCGACCTCTCTCGGCGGGCCATACGGACCGGGTCGCGACCGTAACTACGGGAGATGCACCGGGACTGCTCTTGGCCTATAACCGGTGCACTTTCTTGACTCCCTACAAATGCGCTTACGCTGTCCCTGAGGCACATTCTCCTCACCGGTGGGGCTGCCGCCTCGCCGTCGGCGATCTGGCTCTCTCATCCATGCAAATAGCGACCACTCAGCCTCCTTTGCTCCATGCTCGTTTTTTCAATTGTCTTCTCTTCCTGTTTCTTGCCCACAATTTTTTTTTTTTAATTTATTTGTTTGTTGTTTCCTTTTTTTTTTTGTCTCTCTTTCGTCTGTTTTTTTATTTTATTTAATTTTTTTTTTTGAATTCTTCCTTTCTCTTGTACTGACAAAAATATAGTTCTCAAAAGCCCAGCTCCATAACGTCGAATTGATAGGCACTGTCGACCTATTACTGGAACACATTTGGCTCCGCCATTGTGCAACTACCTCAATATATGTGTCAAGACTTTTCTATGGTACCAAACAGTATCTTGGGATTAATTTTCTGTTAGAATCTAATAATTTCAAACTAAAAACGATTTTTAATTTTTATAATGACATGTGAAAAATCTTAATGTTATCATATAATATTTTGTAGGTGGGAAACTTCAGTAAGCGTCTAGCTGCTTACAACATGAAGGTGTCCGAGTTGACGGGAGACCATCAGCTGACCAGGGAACAAATTGACGCCACACAACTGATTGTTTGCACTCCGGAGAAATGGGATATTGTTACGAGGAAAGGTATAGTATTCGTGTGTGATAAAATTATCGTTATATCTATTTATTTGTCCTTTGTTCCTGTTTATTGATTTATAAAAGGTGCAGAGCAGCCAACTTTTGTAAGTCTACTTTGCCACAACGCTCCCACTCTGACCTTATATCACTCTTATTGTAACACCCACTCTCATTCCTACACTCACACCCACCCCTACTCCCACTTCCACTACAAAAACCAAAAAGAAAGCTTCATTGTTCTACCTTTACAATTTCCATATTAACTTTCACCCCCTTTTCAACACCTATAATCCTTTTTTGGCATTAAAAAGTAGCCTATGTACTTTCTCAGGCTCTAATGTCTCTATGTACCAATTTCATTAAAATCGGATTAGTTGTTTCGGCGTTAAAGCCAGACAACAGACAGAGTTACTTTATTTATAATATTAGTATAGATTACACAAATACACACACAATTACGATGACAAAAAAAAAATATCTATAACCTGTGGGGCGGCCTTATTGCTATTAAGCGATCTCTTCCAGCAACCCTGAAAATAAAGTAAAAATAAACTTCCTCGATAAATGCTCTAAACAACACAATTTTTTCCATTTGAAGTCCCAGGCCATTCAAACAAACAAACTTTATAATATTTGTATAGATACAAAAGAATACGTTTTTACAGCTTTAATGTTAAGCTGCTTTCAATAAGATTTTGCCTAGAGGTAGCGCACATACAAAAAATGTTACCAATTTTTAAATTTTTTAAATCTTTCGTTCTACGATTCAGGTGGCGAACGCTCGTTCACGAACCTGGTGCGCCTGATCATTATCGACGAGATCCACCTTCTCCACGACGAGCGTGGCCCGGTGCTGGAGGCGTTGGTGGCGAGGACGCTGCGCACAGTGGAGCAGACACAGGAAGATGTCCGCCTGGTCGGTCTGTCTGCCACGTTGCCAAACTACACGGACGTCGCCGCGTTCTTGCGAGTTAAACCGGAGAATGGCCTCTTCTACTTCGATAATTCGTTCAGGTAAATGAAAATACTTTTTTGATACGGGTTTCTTGGACTTATTGTAGCAACTTATTGCTGATATTTAAATAAAACACTTTAACGGTTTAAAACGCGATAAATTAGTTAAACTTATTTGAAAATGATTTTTAACTTCGGCCCGACGTTTTGGATGCTTTGCAGCAGCCGCGGTCGCGGGGGAACGTCGGGCCGAAGTTAAAGATCATTTTCAAATAAGTTTAACTAATATATCGCGTTTTAAACCGTTAAAGTGTTTTATTTAAATGTGTACTACTCGCGTAAACTATAGACAGTATTTTATTGCTGATAATCAACGGGTTGAACGTTGGATCCCCACCGGGTACAACATTTAAGTCTAATTTATTTATATTTTTCCTGAAACGTGATGGCCTTCTGGAAATCTGGATATTAAACGGTCCGCGTCGCGAACCACAGATGGAAAAGCTGTGAAGTTCAATTGCGTTGCGGCTGTAGTCTTTCGGATCGGATTTTTCAATATTCAAAGCGGCAACCAGCTCTGCTTATCGGGAACTGCGGAATCATCACTAAACGCGATCCTATCATAGCTTCTGGGGCCAAATACTGTAAAAACTATAGTTTCGTTATATAAAACTCTTTTAACTGTTAAAAACGCGAAATATATTAATGTATTCTTTAATGAGTTGCGAAGCTTCGGTCGGGCCGGGCACATAAGTCAGATAAATTACTTGTTTGTAAATAAAGTCAATCGGTGAAATAGACACAGAAATATATCCGCCCCATCTATTAATCGGGGGAAAAACAGTTTTAGATGTATAAATTAACACTGTTTATATGTTTTGTATTTAATGTCTACGCCCGTTTACGCCAGTAGTACACATCGAAATAAAACAATTTTAACGGTTTTAAACTCGAAATATATTCGTTTACTTATTTACAATTTATTTAACTATGGCCCTCTGTTTCGTGTGACGTTATAAACAGTTATTTTAATGTACTACTCGCGTAAACAACAGACTGCTCAATAAGATTAGGTTTAAATTTAATTGCGCAGGAGTTTCAATTATTTCCACCAGTATGGCAGCTATGGCCGTGGGTTCGAGTCCCGCCGGTAGTATTGCAATATGCAGTCTAAAATATATATTTTTTTATTTTGTAGGCCCGTAGCGCTGGAGCAGCAATACATCGGAGTGACAGAGAAGAAAGCACTCAAACGTTTCCAAGTGATGAACGATATCGTCTATGAAAAGGCCATGGAACACGCTGGAAGGAACCAGGTAAAGCCATCACCACATTCTACATCACAGATCATCAGTAGATTTAGGCTTTCGTACATTAAGCTCTTACATTAATCCCAGGGGAACAAAAGTTTGATCAACTGTAAAAAAATGGATCAGTGTAACGGACTCAGAAATGTGTTCGCTCCATGCCCGAAGGGTGAGGGGGGGGGGGGATTTCACTTAGTTAACATTAAGCTCTCAAACTTTAGGATAGAATAGAAATACATTTTTTTCAGAAACAACACACATAAAAAAATAACTCTTTAACGGTTTAAAACGCGAAATATATGAGTTAAAATTATTTTAACTACGATCCAACGGTTCCGCTTTCAAAAGGCCGTGGTCACGGGCAGACTATAGATCGAGGGTGCCTCTGACGTCAAAGTAAAAAACTGCTACTTTAGCGCCATCTGTTTAAATCTGGCGTTAAAATAGATCCGACTAACGGTCCGTCTTCGCGCATCGCAAGTATGACGGAACAGATGGCGCTAGCTTAGCAGTTTTTACTTTGACATTTATCCACTTGTGTCTGTTGTAAAGTAATATCTTTTTTTAGATCCTTGTGTTTGTTCACTCGCGCAAGGAGACGGGCAAAACGGCGCGCGCAATTCGTGACATGTGCCTTGAAAAGGACACTCTTGGCCAGTTTTTGAGGTGAGTTGTTTGTTGGTTAGTCTGACTTAAAAAAAAAATCCCTAAGTTAGCCTAGTACACAACCCTAAGTATAAGGGTCGTTTACTATTCGAGTTGTTTTAATTTTTGGGCAATCTAATTAATGTGGGATAAAATTATTAAGGTGGTGATACCCCCCCCCTTCCTCCAGACAGGCGTCTACCAGTGTTAATAATTTAGTGTTGGGGGGGGGGGTGTCAGATAATAATAAATGTCCTCTATCCTAAATGTATTTCATAGACAATCTGTGTAGAAATAAATATACACATACGTATGCATCAGGGAGGGGGGTGGTGACACTTGCTTACCTTTGGTAACAGAGAGATGTTCTTATGTCGTACGTTCTACTTTATTATATATTTTCCCAGAGAGGGCTCGGCCAGTGTAGAAGTACTCCGAACGGAAGCGGAACAAGTAAAGAATCCCGAACTGCGTGAATTGTTGCCGTACGGTTTCGCCATCCACCACGCCGGTATGAGTCGAGTCGACAGGACCTTGGTGGAGGATCTATTCGCTGATAGGCATATACAGGTTAGTGAATCTATTATATTGATTTTCAAATCTCAAAGACCATTGTGGCTAAACTGAACAGACTCTGGTTACATGAGTCGTATTTTTTCTCACATGGTTTACATTTATTTAACGAACAAAAATTCACGTGAAATCGTGATTTTATCATGTTTGTTGACATCTAATACACCAAAATCGCTGACAAACTTGATGTTTTGACAATGAACATTTGAAGTTTAACATTTACATAAGGATGGGATGTAAGCAATGTCAACGACAATAGAAGGTAGATATCCCGCTCATGCACGATCGCTGAACAACGGTACAAACGTCGAGTTTAATAAAAATTAATAAAAACCTTAACGTTTCGTCTACACAAAAACCTTTTTATTAGAATTTCTCTTATAAAAATGTTGTTTGTAGTTTACGCGAGTAGTACACATCTAATTAAAAAATTTCTAACGGTTTAAAACGCGAAATGTAAAATTTATTAACAAATTAGTTTAGAGTCGTCGAGTTTGTAAATAAATTTTTAATAATATATTTCGCGTTTTAAACGGTTAAAGTGTTTTAATTTAAAGAATGTTTGCATTTTATTGCTGTAGGTGCTAGTCTCGACGGCGACACTGGCGTGGGGTGTGAATCTCCCGGCCCATACGGTTATAGTGAAGGGTACTCAAGTGTACAGCCCGGAGAAAGGAAGGTGGACAGAACTGGGAGCCCTCGATGTCCTGCAGATGTTGGGTCGAGCTGGTCGTCCGCAGTACGATACGAAGGGAGAGGGTGAGTTTTATTCATTTCCATGAAATAAAGCTATTAAATATACTGTTTAATTCTTAATTTTTGGGCAGCGGGTAGGAGGGAAAGGGGGGAACGACCTGTTTGTATTACGGGTATCTCACAATTGACCCCATTGATTAATGATATTACGAATGTCGGTAGCTTAATACTGTAAATTCGTTATTTTTATGTATGATAGGGGAGACGGCAGGGGTTGATAGGGGCTTTCTAGACAAGTGCGCTATCGATTTTGGCTTTGGTTATTCGGAAAACCGCAGTCTCTTTACTTTTCTTTGTTTGCACTATAGCTTTAAACTACCGCCTCTGTGGCTAGATGGTTCAACGTGCGGCATATCAAAAGGTCTTGGTCACCGGGGAAATAATAGATTGTTTTGGTCGGGAAGCTCACAGAAGTCAGATGTAGTACATTAGGGCTTTTTAATATTATCTATCTGTGTACACTTGTCTCTTACTGTAAATACTGTATCTACGTTTACGTCGATTGTACATTTACAAGTAAACATCTAACTGTTTAAAACGCAATATATTAGTTAAACTTCATTTGAAAATGATTTTAAACTTCGGCCGGACGTTTCCATGCTTTCAAAACTGAAACTCATATCGCGTTTAGCGTTTAAATGTGTACTATTCAAATAAAACACTTTAACGGTTTAAAAGGCGATATATTAGTTCGGATGCTTGCAAAGTATCCGAAACGTCGGGCCGAAGTTAATAATCATTTTCAAATAAGTTTAACTAATATTTCGCGTTTTAAACCGTTAAAGTGTTTTGTTTAAATTGTTTCCACTTATAGCTGCTCGTCATATCTGGAGGTCTTATTCAACATCGTTTTGTCAATATGTCTAATACACAATATTTTTTTTTCACGGTAATAAAGGCTCTCCATCTTTGCAGGTATCCTCATAACCAATCACTCGGAACTGCAGTACTATCTGTCGCTGCTCAACCAGCAGCTGCCGATCGAGTCGCAGATGGTCAGCAAGCTGCCGGATATGCTGAACGCTGAAATCGTCCTCGGGTCCGTGCAGAACATTCGTGATGCTGTCACTTGGCTTGGTGAGTTCTGTGGTACTTGGGCTGGCATGCCAAGTGGACATCTATACTAATATTATAAAGCTGAAGAGATTCTTCTTTGTTGGGGTATTTAACGAGGAAGGCTTTAGGTATAAGACATCACGCTGCGCACCATCAGATAACAGGATCGAAGAATATGAGGAAAAGGCCGGGGAATATTATTCGTCTTAGCCATCAATGATGAATCTTCTAATATATAAAATTCTCGTGTCACAGTTTTCGTTGCCGTCCTCCTCCGAAACGGCTTGACCGATTTTGATGAATTTTTTTGTGCTTATCCGGTATCTTTGAGAATCGGCCCACATCTATTTTTCATCCGCCCGAATGTTAGGGGTAGTCCACCCCTAAATTTTATTTTTTAGACAACATTTTTAATTTCTATTTTTTTATGATACAACATACAAAAATACACACAATCCTCAATTTTCACCCTTCTACGATCAACCCTTATTTTTTAATAGCCATATTAGTAAAATTATTTATATGGCAAAACAACGTTTGCCGGATCAGCTAGTCATTTTGTAGATTTGGTTATAGATGTGTTCTATATTCAAACGTAAAATAATTTTTCAATTCGAACCAATCATTTCTGAGGTGACCGCGTTCAAACAAACAAACTCTTCAGATTTACAATGAGTTAAATCTATAATTTAACACATTTATTTTTCGCTATACAATATCAGTTCGGAACAGCTAACAGTGGAGTGTATTTTTTAATATTGAATTATAGGCTACACCTACTTATACATTCGGATGCTGCGACAGCCAGCTCTGTACGGCATCCAGGCGGAGAAGATGAAGGATGACAACCTTCTTGAGCTGCATCGAGCTGATCTGATCCACACAGCTGCGGCCTTGTTGGATAAGTGAGTTTTTATTCTGTTTAATACAAGAAAGGTAAAAAAGAGACGATCAAGTCAAGCTAGTTTATTAAGTAAAAATATGGATTGTAAATAAATCATTTTAACGGTTTAAAACGCGATATATTTTAGTTAAACTTGTTGGAGAGTGGAGACGTCTGCCCGTGACCACGGCTGCTGCAAAGCTAATTTTCAAACAAGTTTAACTAAAACATGTCGCGTTTTAAACCGTTAAAGTGCTTTATTTAAATGTGTACTACTCGAGTAAACTACAGACAGTATATAACATGAATTGTCAGTAACTTATGCAAATAATAAATTATAAATAAATCACTGTCTAACTGTTTAAAACGAATAATATAATTCCATTCAAATTTAATTTCATACTTCGACAACTTTGTGTTCTCGGTCACAAAGGGGACTATCACCTAAAGGGGTTACTAGCAGGGGAAGAAGCTAGTGTTAGTAAAGTGAAATCCGGCGATACAGATGGCGCCAGCGTAGCAGATTTTACTTTAACATTAGGGACACCCACTATACATTTTTAACTTATAGTTATCTCAGACAAGAAAGGAGCACTTTCCTTTCCCCATGTGGGGCATAGGGCGTCCTAGACGAAGCTTTAAAAACATCACCTTCCAGAGCGGGTCTGATCAAGTATGAACGTAAATCCGGCCACTTTCCAACCGACCGAGCTGGGCCGCATCGCGTCCCACTTCTACTGCACCTACGAGACGATGCAGAACTACAACCAGCTGCTGAAGCCGACCCTCGGCGAGATCGAGCTGTTCCGCGTCTTCTCGCTCTCCGCTGAGTTCAAGCACATCAATGTGCGTGACGAAGAGAAGCTGGAATTGCACAAGCTAATGGAGAGGGTGAGTTTTTTCCTAGACTGTCCAGGCCGACTTAGCTAAATTCCGGCATATGCATTGAGCTATTTAAATGAAACCGTTTTTAACAGTTTGAAGTGTGAAATATATTATTTATTAGTAGTTAAATTTACAGAGGGACTTGTGACAACGGGTACTGCAAAGTATCAAAAACTTCGCACATTTTAAAAATGAGTTAACTAGTATATTTCGAGATTTAATCCGTTAAAAGTGTTTTATTTAAAATATTTTTATTGTTATTTGATCTCTATAGTATATTTAGTATAGGGTTTGAGTAGTGGGCCCCGTTTTTAAGGAAAAATAAAAAATAAAATCTATTATATTCGCTGCCATTTTTTTTTACTTATACTTTTCAACTCACGCGCAATGTAATTTCAACCTTAATACTTACGCTTTGAGGTTCATTATATTATGCTTTGCAGCCTAAGAAATAATTTAAGATGAAAACATAGAGATTAACGTTTAACCACTTTATTATTCACACTATTATTGCAAATGATGACTTTATATAAATTAAAATCTAAAAAATAAACGAACTGGACTTGACCGCCATCCACAGCGTTCCGTGCTGGTCTAACCGATTGAGCTACCACGTCACCTTCATGTTTTCATATTTTCAGGTGCCCATCCCGATTAAGGAGAGTATAGAAGAGCCATCAGCGAAGATCAACGTGCTGCTCCAAGCGTACATATCGCAATTGAAGCTCGAAGGCTTTGCCCTAATGGCTGATATGGTGTACGTCACTCAGTCGGCGTGTCGATTACTGAGAGCCATATTTGAGATAGTTTTGCATAGAGGTAAGAAATGAAAGCTGGGCATTTCCTTATAAGAGGAATTTTGAGCAGCAGCGCTAGCCAAAGCCAAATACGGCGCATGCGCATCTTGTTCATTCTCTTGTTTCTTATGTTTCTAAGGGGTGGTTGGTCCGGTCACGAACCACTGTCTACATGAAAATATCATTAAAAGTAATCGCTTTCGATTTCAGCATGTAATTTAAATTAACCAAAGCCAAAATTGGATTTTCACTGTTGGATCTTGTTTAGATGTTATACGGCTACGGTATTTCACCTCTCATCTAGTGAAACTTACGCTTACCTGTCCTCTATTTTAGATTTAGATGTTTTTTGTCTGTCTGTTTGTAAACAGGCTTTCAGGCGTTGCCATGTGCAAATACTCGATTATTACCAGTAAATATGAAAATTTAAACAAAAATAAACATTTAAATAAAACACTTTAACGGTTTAAAACGCGATATATTAGTTAAACTTCGGAGGCTTTGAAATTGATTCGGTGACCACCGTGACCACGGCTGCTGCAAAGCATCCGAAACGTCGGGCCGAAGTTAAAAATCATTTTCAAATAAGTTTAACTAATATATCGCGTTTTAAACCGTTAAAGTGTTTTATTTAAATGTGTACTACTCGCGTAAACTATAGACAGTATCTAAAAATAAATATTAAAAGGTCACTTGGTAACTTAAAACAACAAAATGATATAGGGTCATTGATCTATTAACATATATGTATCAGATTAGACTTTTTGTCTTTTTTTACAACCGGTGTTTTTTTTAAAATATAAAACTTGTTATTCCTTATTGGTCTTAGATGTATGAATACCATAATAAATTTATATTAGTACCTAAGACCTTGTTCTTATATGTGTTCATTTATAAATAAAACACTTTAACAGTTTAAATCGCGATATATAGCCATAATCACGGGGAGACCACCTGCTGCAAGACATCCGACGCGTCGGGTCTTAGTTAAAAATAATTTTCAAATAGGTTTAACGAACTTATATCGCGTTTTAAACCGTTAGTTTTTACTCTCTCGCGTAAACTACAGACAGTACTTGATTTCATATATTATTTATTTATCTTCAGGTTGGGCCCAGCTGGTGGATAAAACGCTCGCGCTATGCAAAATGGTGGATCGACGCATGTGGCAGTCAATGTCGCCGCTAAGGCAATTCAGAAAGATGCCGGAAGAGGTAAGACAATAACATTGTTGAAAATTTTGGATTGAATATATATTTCAAAATTTAAACATACACGCAGACAGTACAGACACAAATAGTATTTAATTTGAAAATTATTAGTTTTGTAATTGATTCCTTTAAAGCGCAGGCGGAATTCGAACCCAAGACAAACGGGGTAACCATTATGATCTACTAAGAAGTGTTAGATAGCTTATTTCTTAGCAGATAGATTGAAAAAGTTAAGTCTACCCTAAGTCTTAGTTGTAAGTTTGTTTATTGTTTTTTTAATAAAAAGCGGTGAGGTTATCGAACCCACTAACGCAGCGTTTAATGTTGTTTTATTGAGCTACTATGTCTCGTTCGGTATCATCGAATCTTTTCATGCACATATACCGACTTGTTTCTCAGGTGGTAAAGAAGCTGGAGAAGAAGAACTTCCCCTGGGAGAAACTGTACGAACTGGGACCGAACGAGATCGGTGAACTCGTTCGCGCTCCGAAGCTCGGCAAGATGATACACAAATACGTCCATCAGTTCCCCAAGTTGGAACTGTCCACTCACATACAACCCATCACCAGATCGACTTTGAGGGTAGAATTGACTATTACACCAGATTTTCAATGGGATGCAAAGGTAACATAAGTCTTTCTGATAGAGGAGGATAGACGAGGATAGACGATAATGGAGTTCACTTGACGGTAGGTGAAATGCCCCAGCCTATAGCATCTAAACCAGATGCGTTGTCGACCTTTTTTGGCTTTGTATAATAATAATAAAATATTTTTCTCCACAAAAAAATAAAATACAAATATAGTAATACTAAATTAATTATTTAAATTCAGGTGTTAGTGCAATGGCGGCCTTATCGCCTATTGCGAGTATTTCAGGCAACCTTGAGTATTCGGAAATTTACACGTGTTTGATGAAGTTCAACGTGTTTTAGAAATTTATAAATAGATTAGAAGCATGTTGTCCTCGGTAGGCATCGAATCCACTACCCGTAAAAATTAGCCATACATTGCTCCCATCAAACCAACGATCCCATCGTCAACTTAATGGAAGGCGCAAATAACCCAGCCTTTAGCTTCTAAAACAATGTGCTATCGACCTATTTTCTCTTTACGGACGTCCATAGATTGAAGTTTTACATATCAGAGCTTATTTTATCTGTGGACGTTAGTCGATAAAATAAGATTATAGTCTATACCTGTATTTAAATTAAAATAATATTCAGAAAATTTTAAGATTCTTTGTCTTAAACCTCACTACGTCTCACCAATGGGGAGGGGGAGGGGGGGTTAAAAAATTCAAACAAAAAGATCACGTGATTAATGGACAACCCCATAGCATATTTAACTTTGGTGTTTAAAACGGGTAATTTTTATCATTTTGCTTTAGATTCACGGACAATCCGAGGCGTTCTGGATCCTCGTGGAAGATGTGGACTCGGAGGTGATACTCCACCACGAGTTCTTCCTCCTCAAGGAGAAGTATTGTCGTGATGAGCACCATGTCAAGTTGTTCGTGCCGGTGTTTGAACCACTGCCGCCACAGTACTTCTTAAGGGTAGTATCAGACAGGTAAGTTACGCATACGTGGTACGTATAGTAAACTGGTTTTAAATGCGAAATATCAGTTAACTTATGACCCGATATTTCCAAAATTATTCACCTTATAAGTATTGTCTATAGTTAACGCGAGAAGTACATATATATATTTAAATATTGACCTTACGTCAAAATTAAAAATATGTTGTTGAGTATATTGTATATTTCGCGTTTTAAACCGTTTCAGTTAATTTGCAGCTTTTTTGCCTTTATAGTACTGATATCCCGTTTCCCCTTTTCGGCAGGGGCGAACATACAAGGTTACTTCCTTATATTTTATATCTCAGCAATGTTGTTTAAATTTTTAAATTCGAGGTATGCACTTGTTTAAGCTTTTATTATGTATTTAGTCGTCTTCGAAATAAATAAACACATTTGTGTGTTCGGTTTTATTTACAAGTTCACACTTCTGTTCCCTGCTCGACCGCAACGATCTATTGTTTCCCGGGGCTAAAACCCAGGACCTCTCTTCACGCAACGCCTTTAACGATTTCGCTACTGAGGCGGTCATTTATATATTTTTATCTTTATATTGATTCACATACATTTTATTTATTTCAGATGGATAGCAGCCGAAACTCAACTACCCGTGTCCTTCCGGCATCTCATTCTCCCGGAAAAGAACCTGCCACCCACCGAACTGCTAGACCTGCAGCCGTTGCCTATATCTGCTTTGAGAAACGGGAAATATGAAGAGTTGTATTCGGAGACCTTCGATCAATTCAATCCGGTTCAAACACAGGTAACTGACAATAAAACTCCAAGCCTAAACGAGAGATGGCGCTAGCGTAGCGGATTTGACTTTGACATAAGGGGCGCCCTCCATATTAATGTCTTCCCGTGACCATGGATGATTCAAAGCTCCCGAAACGTCGGGTCGTAGTTACAATTTGTAAAACAGGTGTAACTTATGTATTTCGCGTTTTAAACCGTTTAACGTGTACAACTCGCGTAAACTACAGATGATATTCGGTATAATCTCGTAACAGATAAATACCAAATTTATAAACATCTCGTGTCACAATGTTATTTGCCGTCCTTCTTCGAAAGGGCTCGACCGATTTTGCGACTTAAGTTGAAATATTTATTCATATTTTAACAATATCGAATTATATCGTGTATTTATGCACGAAATAATTTATATGGCGACACAACGTTTGCCGAATCAGCTAATATTTTTACAAATACTGTTTGTAATTTACGCGAGTAGTACACAATTTAAATAAAAAAATTAACGGTTTAAAACGCGAAATATATTATTTAAACTTATTTGAAAATTACTTTGGTGTAACTAAGAAACTTCGAGTTTTAAACCGTTAAAGTGTAAGCGAGTAGTAGACGTTTGAGTAAAACGCTTTAACGTTTAAAACCAAATTTTTAGTTACACTTACTTGAAAATTATTTTAACTAGGGTTCGGATGTCTTGAAGCAGTCGCGCTCACGGCGAGACTAAACAGAGGGTGTCTATGTCTCCAAATATTTTGGGACACGTTGCATATCGCGTTTTAAACCGTTAAAGTGTTTTATTTAAAAGTGTACCAATCGCGTAAACTACAGACACCCTTTTTATCTGTTGTATGCAGGTGTTCAACGCAGTATATAATTCGGATGACAACGTGTTCGTGGGCGCTCCAGGTGGCTCTGGCAAGTCTGTGATCGCCGAGCTGGCGCTACTCCGCCTGCTCTCCACTAATCCAGCTGGCAGAGCTGTTTATCTTCTACCAAGGTATCATCAAAACGACATACATCACACACTACACTAAATCCAATGCCCAAATAGTCGATACCGTCTTCGTACTCGAGAATCGTATGTTGGCTTAATCCCTTTTTGTACGTCGATCGCGTACCTTCCCGTCGTTCTTGCAAGTTGATCTTAAAATATAGAGATATAACGTCGCTGACTTTTTTTTTAGTTCATTTAAAGAGGAATCATTCTTTCGTACATATTTTTGGGGTATCATGAACATAATCCCTACTAATATTATAAATGCGAAAGTAACTCTGTCTGCCTGCCTGTCTGTCTGTCTGTTACTCTTTCACGCCAAAACTACTGACTGAGCGGATTTGAATGAAATTTGGTACACAGATGGTCTAGACACTGAGAAAGAACATAGGCTACTTTTTATTGCGAAAAGGGGGTTAAAAGGGGGGGGGGGTGAAAGTTTGTATGGAAATTTTGTTGTTTTTGAAGCTAGAACAATAAAACTTTCTTCTTTGGCTTTTTGGGAATGGGAGTGGGAGTGGGAGTGATGTGAGGTGACAGTGTTGCGGCAAAGCACTTACATCATAGGGTGGCTACGATAAATGCGCAATTACATCAATTAATAAACAGCCTAAATAATTAAAAATTCTACCCCAAGTCACTATTCCACGCGAACGAAGTCGCGGGCACAGCTAGTGATGAATAATCACTTTCACATTTTCCACTGTTCCTTCGCACCCACGGGTCGCAGCTCGAAATTCTAATAGCATAAACCCTTCCTCGATAAATGGTCCAACCAACACAAAAATTTCATTTAGAACCATTAATTCCTGAGATTAGCGTGTTCAAACAAACTCAGCTTCAGCTTTATATTAGTGTAGATTAAAAAAAAATTGTTTGTTGCAGGGACGCGCTCGCTGACATTGTTTTCGCCGATTGGTATCATAAGTTCGCCTCAAAATTCAATTTAAAGGTATTTTAATTTAAGTGGTCTAATTTTTTTGGAAGGTCTGGCCTAATGTACTTTTGCTAGCTTTAAAGTTTGACAATAGACGCCATTTAAACAAAACACTTCTAACCGTTTAAAAAGCGAAATCTATAAACTTATTTACAAATAATTCTAACTAAGGCCAGACGTTTCGGATGGTTTACGGCGACCGTGGTCACAGAGACTTTTATTTCCATATTTGAACAATATTTATAACACCTTTGACTGTTTAAAACGGCGAAATATTTTTGTTAAATTTGCAGCAGTCGCGGTTGCTAATGCTGCAAAAAGAAGCATCTGAAACGGGCCGTAATTAAAATTCTTTAAAAATAACTTTACTAATATATTGCGATTCAAACCGTTAAAAGTGTTTTATTTAAATGTACTCGAACACTATAGCTTATTTATAGTTACGTAACTGTCGATGTACAATATATATAAAAATACGGGTGGGGTTAGATTTCCGTTCGTGTCATTGTTTTTATTTGATTTGTTTATTTGTTTTTGTAGGTAGTACAACTGACAGGTGAGACAGCAACAGACCACAAGCTTCTGAACAAAGGACAGATTATCATCACCACAGCCGATAAATGGGATGTGCTATCCAGGAGGTGAGATTTTCGTATAATACTGTCTATAGTTTACGCGAGTAGTACACATTTAAATAAAACACTTTAACGGTTTAAAACGCGACATATTAGTTAAACTTGACTGTTTAAGACTGTCAGACAGTCTCCCGTGACCACGGCTGCTGCTAAGCATCCGAAACGTCGGGCCTTAGTTAAAAATTATTTTCAAATAAGTTTAACTAATATGTCGCGTTTTAAACCGTTAAAGTGTTTTATTTAAAAAATATATTTGCATCTAAGTGGTTCACTCGACTGTGGGTCCTGTGTTCAATGTTAGATGGGAAAGCGTTTTGATTGAACAATTTTTTTTTTTACTGTGATGATTTGTGTAATGGTAGTAAGGTACGGCTAACAATTAACGGGCCTTGGGTTCATCCCGATCTCCACCGGGTCCAACATTTTTATAAACAATTTATAATTTTCCAGTAACACGTTGGGTCTTCTGGAAATCTGGATATTAAATAAGTGGTAGGACTGTCGAAATTCCGTCCGGGTCACGAACGACCGTCCACAGATGAAAAAGTCCTAATTTTAATCTCAAAGGTCTTAATTAAATGTTAAATAGTCTTAATAATAAGATTTCCGAATATCCAACGCCAAAGTAGTCGGCAGCGCATATTGTTTAGATGCTTGGGTATTTGACCAATCAAGTGAATCCTTTTAAATAAAACACTTTAACGGTTTAAAACGCGATATATTAGTTAAACTTATTTGAAAATGATTTTTAACTTCGGCCCGACGTTTCGGATGCTTTGCAGCAGCCGTGGTCACGGTGGTAATCATTTTCAAATAAGTTTAACTAATATATCGCGTTTTAAACCGTTAAAGTGTTTTATTTAAATGTGTACTACTCGCGTAAACTATAGACAGTATCAAGTGAATCCTGTCCTCTATAATAAAAAAAACATACCAAAAAACTGATTATCAGCAGAGCCATGCTGTTAGCCACGCCCACATTTGCTCCCACCATAGTTACCTTATGGTCTTGTCTACAGATGGAAAGTGCGGAAATCGGTTCAAAGTGTGTCGTTGCTGATAGTGGACGCGCTACAACTTCTGGGAGGTGAAGAGGGGCCGGTCATGGAGGTGGTGTGCTCCAGGATGAGATATATAGCGTCGCAGATAGGTAAGCACGAATACGAATTTCTCTTTTTAAATAAAACGGTTTAAAACGCTAAATGTATTCCCCGTCATCGCGGTTGCAAAGCGTCCGCAACTATGGACCGTAGTCCAAATTGAATACATTGCGTTTTAAACCGTTAAGTGTGTTATTTAAATAACTCCACGTTTTTCCAATTTTTCAACAGCTGACTCATAATGTAATTAAAGAATATTTATGTTCTCGACCGGGCATCGAACTACCGACGTTAAAATCGTAAATCCTAGACGCGCCTCTCGTTCAAAGTTAATGGGCATTTGTATGTATGTTCATAGGCCGCGGCATTCGAATTGTCGCGTTATCGCTGCCGTTGGCTGACGCCCGCGACGTGGCGCAGTGGCTCGGCTGCAACGCCAACGCAACGTTCAACTTCCATCCCAGCGTTCGTCCGCTACCGCTGGAGTTACATATACAGGTATGTTGTATAAATTTTATCTTTCCAGCTGTTAATTGCCTTTTTCATGATCCTTTCTAGCACCACCTACCTATAGTCCTTTTATTTTATTTTTTGTTTTTCCCTTCACTTCAGGTTGCCTGGAAGAGATCGCTGTTTAGCGATAAGGCCGCCTTTTAGTTATAACCTAGTACATAAGAATGTATTGTTGTAAACCATTTCTGTGGTGTTTGTAATTAATAAAGTTAATAAATAAATAATAAATATGTTCGATCTCCACCGGGTCCAAGATATTTCTAAACAATTTATAATTTTTCTGAAACATGTTGAACTTCATTCCTACTATTCCTGAAAAATATATTCCTCCTATCGTCGATAAATGGAAGAGGTGTTTTGCGATTGAAGCCGTTAAAATTGTTTTGTTTTAAGTATTAACAGTACTTTTTAAACTTAAACTACGACTAGCTTAACGGAACATGTTAACTAGTACATGTTCTCGTTTTGAACCGTCAAAATTGTTTTATTCGAGTGTAAAAGGTAATGCTCATCAAAATCTCAAACAACCGTAATCACATTTTTCCGCTGCTGCAATGCTATCAACGTATGTTTGTGTTTAGAAAGTTAACTTATAAATTTCGTGTTTTAAACCGTCATTTTTGCTAAACAGACTATATTTAAATTACATAATATATTTTCGCAGGGTTTCAACATATCACACGCGCCCTCTCGCCTAGCAGCAATGACCAAACCGATATACAACAGCATACTTCGCTACGCGGGCACCAAACCCACCGTCGTCTTCGTGCCCTCGAGGCGTCACTCGCGGCTCTTGGCTGCTGATCTGCTGGCGCTCGCTGCTGCTGCGGGCAGGCCAGCGCGGTTTTTGCACGCCAGACCGGATCTGGTTCAGCCGTTCTTGACTAAAATACACGATAAGGTAAGAGGCTAAGCTATGTATAGTGTATTTTTTCTAACTTGGCAAATGACCACAACTAATAAGCCCTTTTATAAAGTGAAGTTGTTGCCACAGATGACACAGGGATAAACGTGGATTAAATTATGATTGATTATTAATATCAAAAGACAAAATAGGACGACAGCCCATATTGTTTAGATGCTATATGGCTGGCGTGGTGCTTCTACCATCAAGTCAAACCAAAGCCTCTGTATCCTCCTCTAATAAATTAATTTGATTGCTATATTGAAATAAAACACTAACGGTGTAAAACGCGATAAATATTAGTTATACTTATTGGAAAGTTATCCCCCGTGACCACGGCTGATGCGAAGCATCCGAAACGTCGGGCCGTAGTTAAAAATTATTTTCAAACAAGTTTAACTAATATATATCGCGTTTTAAACCGTTTAAGTGTTTTATTTAAATGTGTACTACTCGGGTGAACTACAGACAATATTTGCTGCATATGAAAAAATTTCCTTAACAGATGCTGAAAGAAACCGTCTCCGCTGGTGTGGCGTATCTGCACGAAGGTGTCGAAAACAACGATCGACGCGTCGTGCAGCAACTAGTCGAGTGCGGAGCGATACAAGTGTGCGTTGTTGCTGCGGAGCTGGCGTTTGCGTTCGCTGCTCACTCGCACACTGTCATCGTTGCGGACACACATGTGTGAGTATTGCGAGGGAGGTAGTTAGAAAAAGTCGGGTGTGCGAGAGAGACAAATCTATTTATGTTAGATAAATGTATTCGGACCCACGTTTGAGTATTGCGAGGGAGGTAGAGAGAAAAAGTTTGACCCACATTTGAGGTTTGCGAGGAAGGTAGATAGACAAAGTTTGACCCACGTTTGAGTATTGCAGGAAAAAGTTTGACCCACATTTGAGGTTGCGAGGAAGTAGATAGACAAAGTTTGACCCACGTTTGAGTATTGCGAGGGAGGTAGATAGAACAAGTTTGACCCACGTTTGAGTATTGTGAGCTTGTGTATGTAGAGTAGAAGTGTGAGATAATTCAAGAAATTGCAAGCGACTAAATAAGTAAAGCCTATCATTGCGTTAAGCGCAAGAGGTCCTGGGTTCGAATCCCGGGGAAAAATTATCAACTACTTGCCTGTAAAAAAAACCAATCAGTGAAACGCACACAGTAATGTACACGGGGGGAAACGGGCAACTTTTTATGCATGATACTTGTAACTAGCTTCCGTCTATTCAGTTTACGCGAGTAGTACACATTTAAATAAAACACTTTAACGGTTTAACTAATATATCGCGTTTTAAACCGTTAAAGTGTTTTATTTAGCTTTCGTCTGTTAAAAACTTTAAACCTCACTCTTCGTATTTTCTTAGTTACAACGGCAAACTCCACTGCTACGAACAGTACCCGATCACGACGATCCTGCAGATGTTAGGGCGCGCGTGTCGCCCCCTCGAGGATGACCACTCCGTCGCAGTGCTCATGTGCGCCGCCCACCACAAGAGCTTCTTCACTAAGCTGCTCAATGACTGTCTTCCGCTAGAGGTAAGTGCATGGGCACTATAGTTAACTTCAACGGTTTAAAACACGAATTATATTAATCGTACCGTAATAACGTCTTATCACATATACATCTTCGCTTTTCTGTATAATAAAAACATTACAATACCAGTAAGGAAAAGATGATTTTGAACGAAGTCAGCATTGTCAATAGTTACGCGAGTAAGTAAAATCGGAAATAAAACGCCTTTAACGGTTTTAAGTCCCCGGGGCGCCCATGACTACGGCTGCTGCGAGGCATCCCAAACGTCGGGCCCTAGTTAAAACATATAAATAGTTCTTATTTCTTAATTAAATTACTATTTTTGTTGCGTTTTAAACCGTTAAAAGTGGTTTCATAAAATGTGTTCCATCAGCGTAAACAACGGACAATATTTAGTTAACGTTATTTGAATTGTGCCTGACTGATAATTGACGTTTCCTCGCAGAGTCACCTGGACCACAGACTGCACGACCACATCAACGCGGAAATAGTGACGAAGACCATAGAAAACAAACAAGATGCCGTGGACTACCTGACGTGGACCTTCCTCTACCGAAGACTCACCCAGAACCCCAACTACTATAACCTCCAGGGCGTCACACATAGGTATTCAAACATAAAGTATAGTCTGTAGTTGGAAAAAATTATAAGATTCTGCAAGTAAACCGGAAGGTTTGAAGGGGAAACGGGGAGAGTTGGATGACCCAAAACCTCTGCAAGGGGGAAATGGGTGAAATGGTCCGCGGGTAACGTGGACCGATCACCCGTCCTGCCAAGGGTGTCCCCGATAGAAAATAATAATAATAGTCTGTCGTTTACGCAAGTAGTACACATGTAAATAAAAAAAAGTTGTAACCGTTTAAAAAGCGAAATGTAGTAGTTAACTTAGTCCAAATTCATTTAAAGTATGTTAAAAATAGGTTATAATATATTTCGCGTTTTGAACCGTTTATACTGATTTAAAAGGACCTATGAGGAGGACAGACGCAGGGATCACTTGATAAGAGCTGAAAAACCCCCCCCTTTCGCAATTCGCTGACGATTTAGGCGTTGATTCGAATGAGACGAAGTCCAACATGTATCAGATGAGTTATAAATTGGACAATTAGAAACACGTTGGGTCTGGTGGCGATCGAACCCACGTACCGTTGATAATTAGGCATACATAGATACCAACGAGCCAAGAAGAAGTTTCCTCACCTAAAAACAGCTTGCGTGACAAAGCTTTTATTGCTGTCCTTGTCCCTCGTACACTAGATAGAAAGAGACGGAACTATTCCTTGGACATATGTCAATGAAGTTCAACATTCTAGGCATCTATCAGACCATCTCTCCGAGTTAGTTGAAACTACCCTCAATGATCTCGAACAGTCGAAGTGCATCGCCATTGAAGACGAGATGGACGTTCAGCCGCTCAATTTGGGAATGATTGCGTCTTATTACTACATCAACTATACAACGATCGGTGAGTACTAAACTGTTACTTTTTTTACTGTCATCATCCGTTTTGCTGAAAAAATCAAAAAGGCCATAAAAAATAAATAAATATATAAGTCGTTAATCGGGCAAATTTTTCAAAGGGCAATGGCAACGTTTTGTGTCAACGGCATTTTCCTCGAGAATCGTTTTAAGAATTTTATTGCGCGTTTTCAAACCCCTTCATCTTCATAAACTTCGGATTTTTCAATTAGAATCTGTAGTTCCTGAGATTAGCGCGTTCAAACATACAAACAAACAGCTTTATATATTAGTATAGATTGGTAAAACAAAAATGTTTTATTAACTACAACTGTAGTGCACATTTTAAGAACATTGTCTCCTTCTTACATTCTCTTGTAATATGCCAATCTTTCCCATTTTCTCCTGCCAGGAAGAACATAAACTCGTCGTCTCTTATTTTTACAACTCTTGTAATCTTACAGTCTCCCCGTGACGACGGCAAAGCATCCGTAACGTCGGGCCGTAGTTAAAACATTTTTCAACTAAGTTTAACTAATATATATCGCGTATATTTTATACCGTTAAAGTGATTTCTTAAAATCGTATAATTCCTCTTTACAACTCGCTTTAATTGTGAAATTACAGAATTGTTCAGTCTGTCTCTAACGTCGAAGACCAAGATTCGTGGTCTCCTCGAGATCATCTCTTCAGCTGCTGAATACTCCGAGCTCTGCATCAGACACCGCGAAGAGAACATCATCAAAGCATTATCTGCCAAGTGAGGAAACCATTTTCTTATTTACTTTTTTATAATCTTGATCTGTTATCTCTATGTTAGACTCTGGAAATCTAGATATTACATAGGTAGTATAGTGTATTTTTTCTTACTTGGCATTTTTACAAAAGGATGGGATGTAAGCAATGTCAACGACAATAGAAGGTCGAGTGCAAAATGACATCACTAGTTATCTATGGTTTGAATTCGGCCATATATACAATATTAACGACAGTACATCTTGATGAGATATTATAATATGGCTGGGGTCCTCCTCATACCTCATAAAAAATATCTCATAAAAAACATTATGTACAACATATATGCTATATTTCTTGCACCTAAGCTTACAAATTTAATTAAATATCGCCCTATCCTTTCAAAAAAACCTTCCACTTCCTACCCTCATTGTTAAGTTTTGTAAGTTATTGAAAAAAAAAATTACAGAGTTCCACATAAGCCGACTAGTTCCGGTGGCGGCACAGTCAAATACAACGAGCCGCAAGTGAAAGCGCACGTTCTGTTGCAAGCTCACCTCTCGAGAATGCAACTACCCGCAGAATTGCAAGCGGACACCGCCATTGTCATTACCAAGGTGGGTATTTTAAAATAACAATTATGACGTCATACAAATTGTAGAAGGTTTAATGACATTACTTGAGAACACTATAAAATAAGCCATAAATAACTTAGATATCGTAGTTCAAGAAGTTGTTTGACTTATATTTTACGTGAAGCATCCACAACGTGGTAAGTGGAATCCCGTTGCCCCAACTTGGGGCATGGGGCTAACATATTTCGTAAGTAGTTGATCAGACTTCTGACCCAAATACAAAACATTGTATTGTTTTCTCGGGAATCGAACCTAGAGCTCTTGCGCTTAACGCTATGCTAGTTTTGAAGCAAGTATTTACGTTATACCCGTTCGGACCCAGGACCACATGAAGGCAACTCGTTGGAACATTGAACTACATACCGGGGCTGCTCATATAGTAAATATATCACCTCCCTACAACCCCCCCACCTCGATTTTTAGACCCCAAATAATAAATTTAATTTTTATTTAATTTAATCGGTTTCAACGTGTTAAATAGTGGTTTTATTTATCCAATCTTTTTCCAGGCCATTCGTCTAATCCAGGCGTGTGTCGACGTGGTGTCCAGCAGTGGTTGGTTGTCCCCAGCAGTAGCAGCCATGGAGCTAGCTCAAATGGTCACGCAAGCGATGTGGGCTAAAGACTCGTACCTACGTCAACTTCCACACTTTACACCAGCCCTGGTGCAGCGGTGTTCAGAGAAGGTAAGAATAAGAAAGAAGAATCCAAATACAGTAAAACTCTGTCTGTAGTACACGTTTAAATAAAAACACTTTAACGGTTTAAAACGTGATAATTTTTTAGATAGTTGTATTAGTTAAACTACTACTCTAAACAAAATGTTTTGTAAATAAAACCAATATGTTCAGTTAGCGGTCCACCTTAGTCCAAGAACCAGTTGGGGTGGGCGCACAAGGTTCCCTTCCCCCTTCCCCGGACCCGCCGATGCGCTGGACAAAGTACATAATCCGTGATGTTAAGATTCCATAATTTTCTAAATTACAGAGCGTCGAGACTGTCTTCGATGTGATGGAGTTGGAAGACAACGCGCGCGCGAAGTTACTCCAGCTGTCGTCCAGCGAGATGGCCGATGTAGCGAGATTCTGCAATAGATATCCCAACGTTGAATTGAACTATGAGGTAAGTGATATTTGGACAGATTTTGATACAATTATTCAAAGTAAAAAAGGAAATAATTGAGCGTTTTTTCTTAGAACAATTTGTAGGGGACATCGTCATCCCTATGTCCTCTACAAACTGTATTTTAGACTCTGGGACATCTAAATATTACATGGCTAGTATAGTGTATTTTTACTTACTTGGCATTTTTTGGTAAACAAACGCGCAATTTACATGATATTGTGATTCTCACAAGGTTCACAGTAAAAACCGTTTTTTCGTTCTAAAATAAATAAAAATTATAAAAATCATTTTATGCAGATGCACATATTAAAATTTCTCTACTTTGTCTTTTACATAAGGAGACGTGAGACTCAGCACGATCACTTAACAACGTTACAAACGTCTCGATAACAATATGACTTTAATAAAATTAAAAAAGGTCGTCATAAGTGATTTTGAATATTTAGGTCATTTGGTTCATATATCTATACTAATATATAAAGCTGAAGAGTTTGTTTGTTTGAACGCACTAATCTCGGGAACTACGGGTTCGAATGGACAATTTATTTTTGTGTTGGTTACAGCATTTATCGAGGCTTTTGGCTATAATATATAATATCGCGAACAAAAACGTCCACGATGTCTACCTTTTAAGACTAACTTGCAAGAATAGTTGATGTCGTGGCTAATAGCTTAAGTTTATAAAAATGACGGGGTTTGCAAAAACGAATTTGGACGCCCAAAATAACGATTCTCGCGGACGAAGTCGCTGGCACAGCTGGTAATGGATATTTCTTTTATCCCTGAGGCATCTGTGGCAATAACTTGACTCTATAAGAGGACATCACTATTTCTCTATGGTTTGATGTCGGCCATATTTGTTGTGGTCTTTTGCCAAGTTAGAAAAAATACACTTTAGGTAGACTTATTTGATGATAGAAAGTACTTGTTAAGACCTGGTGTTTGGTTTGTATGTAGCATTATTTAAATAAAACACTTTAACGGTTTAAAACGCGATATATTAGTTAAACTTATTTGAAAATGATTTTTAACTTCGGCCCGACGTTTCGGATGCTTTGCAGCAGCCGTGGCACGGGGAGAAGATGTAGCATTATTGTAAATGCATTTTTAATGAGGCTATTTTTGGCAAAATTACTTCCCAATCTCCCCTCTTGAAATAAGTGTAACTATAGTTTCTAATATTTTTGAATTACATGAACATATTGAGTGAAATTTCACGGTATTATTTCCTTTAGATTATGAAGTAATAAACAAATGATAATTAATAATAGTTGTAATAGTTTAATTAAGGTATTTTGTATTTCTACCCACCTAAACATTGCAATTTGTATATATTTTTTTATAGGTACAAAATGAACGACGACTGCGCGCGGGCAAACCAATAGTCGTGGAAGTCACATTGGAGAGAGAGGATGAAGTGGTCGGACCGGTTATTGCACCTTTCTTCCCGCAGGTAGCGTTTCATTATATCTTATTATTTCAGATTGGCTGGTGTAAAAGCTAGAGATGCACAAACCGGGGGGTCTTGGTTTTTGGAGCTAGAAGAGAGATCCAGCGATGTGTGGATTGGGTCTACTGACTACTACCGCTAAATTTATTCAACCTTTAACGAAGGAGATGTACTGTCGACATATTGTGGCTTTGGAACGCGGAAATCCACAGACTGAAACCAATTCTCTGACTGACTAACTGATTGATGGGCCCGTTGGTGTAATGGTTTAATGGTGGTGCTCTGAGCGTGAGCAACAGCACGGAAAGCTGACGATGCCGGTTCAAGTCCTGCCCGAGTCGAAAATTTTTTCAATTTATTTTCGATTTTTAAATAATATATCGCGTTTTAAACCGTTAAAGTGTTTGTTTTAATGTCATATTAATGTTCCACAGAAACGCGAAGAGGGCTGGTGGGTTGTCATCGGCGATCCGAAATCGAACACGCTCTTATCGATCAAGAGGGTGTCCCTCGGTCGTTCGGCGAATGTGCGGCTGGACTTTGTGTGTGGTAGCGCTGGTACTCACACTTACACGCTCTACTTCATGTCTGATGCCTATCTTGGTGCTGACCAGGAGTACAAGTTCACGGTCCACGTGGAGGAAGCCGCTTCGGACTCCAGCGATTCTGAGTGATGATTGAGAGTTTTTTTAATGAATATAAATAAATTAATACTAGGAAGATAAGGTTTTTTTGTATCCAAAAAGCTATTTGAATATCTAAAGCCGAAATAAGTCGACATTGCATCTTGCTTAGATGTTTAGTTATTATATGGCTATATTTTACCTCCCATAAAGGGAAGCCAGGGAGGTGCGGCCTTGTGGTTCCCATGAAGAAATAATTCAACTATACAGGGTGCTGTCAAACTTATCACGTTAATTTTAAAGGAGTTTGATAGGTTCTGTGTATATTTGCAAAATTTCATTAACATCGGTCCAGTAATTTAGACGCAAGGCGATTTTTTTCTTAACAATAATATTAGTTTATACAAACAAACAACTACAAACTCTAGGAGAAATGACAATCATTTATAACTGAGAAGCGCGTGTTGCTATTAACATTTAACGGTTTATAAAGCGATATATATGCGTTATTTGAATAAAACACTAACGGTGTACAACGCGATATATATTCAAAATTATTTTAACTACGGGTCTCCCCGTGACCACGATTGCTGCAAAGCATCCGAAACGTCGGGCCGTATATTTCCGTTAACATATTGTGTTTTATTTAAATTTCTACTAGTCATGTAAACTACATACAATACTTAATAGAATAAAGGTGTAGAAATATTACCTTTGCTTATTTTACATAAAAAAATTGTTATTATAATGGGTAAAAAAGTTTAAATTAATGTATAAATCAGGCGGCGCCTTGTATAATAAAAAATGTTAAAATCAATAATAAAACCAATTTAATTTAACAATTAAATCATTCAAATCGGGTTTATTTTCGTTTGTTAAATATTTATCATTAACATTAAAAATTCAATGCAAATTCATTTTATCAATTTAATTAGTCAACAGTAAACAAACAAACATTTGATACAAACAAACCCTTATCTTAATAGTATAAATTATTCCTAATTAGCCTTCCTTCTGGTCCCTCAATTGAAAATTATTAGAGGAGCATGCCCATTTCAGGCCACCAATGAACAGTAAAAATAAATAAAAAAACACATCTTTTACACATGCAACCATATATACCTATTTTATATACATATGCATAAATGTCTTTCTAAACGAATAGAACAATAGATAGTAAATTACAGAATAAACATAGAATTAACGTTTATTCAAAGACAGCAAGTCCATTTTTGGCCTTGCACACTATAGAAAGCGGGCATGCAGAGTAGCCTAACTGCAATTTTATAACTTGACTTATTTATATTTCTATAGTCTAAAAGTGACCGAATTGTTAACATAATTCTTACACAAATAATAGTACAGATTCATTTTCGCGTAAGTTAATTGCGCATTTTTATTTCCTCCTGATTGAAAATCATGTTTTTTTGCTATTAGGCCACTCTGGCCCTAACAATTTACTTTATTTTAACATTAGGTAATACACCAGCACAGTTCACTTTTTCTAGTTCCAAGTGCAGTTGTTTCAGACGAGCCCTGGCTAGCGTGAGCGATGCGTTTGTAGCTCTCATACTTTCCTGAAATATAATAATAGGTTCAGTGGTAACGGCCAACCGTCGGGTCGTGGTTGCGATTCTCAACAAGTCGGAAAATTGGCGATTGTAACATTCACGAACCATTAGATAGCATACCTATACTGTCTAGGTTACAAGAGAACATATTTGAATAAAACACTTTTAACAGTTTCAAACGCGAGATGTAATCTATAACTTACAACATAGTTTAAGTAAATTACAATTAGGTTAACTAATACATCTCGCGTTTGAAACCATTAAGGGTTTTATTTAAATTTAAAAATATCTCTAGCTCCGCAAGTTGTACAGATTGTATAGAACAATTTAAACGGCTTCAAACTGAACTGTTAGGTTGTTGTTAAGAACTGACAGATCAACAATATTGCCAATTTTTTTATGGTAGAGATACGCATTCGTCAATGGTTCGTGACCCGGGGGGAATTTCGATATTGATTACAATACAATTGATTAGTTGATTATTAGCCCATGAGTTCATGTTTTAATCAGTTTAAATGTATTTAAGATACTCACTTGTACACTAAGCAAAGTTTTATCTGCTCTTGACAATTTTTCAACGGCATTGCTTGTTGTGTTCTCGACCAAACCTTCAAGACTAGCTTGCAAGGACACATTGCATTCCCCTGGATGTACAAAAAGATAAGTACATTAATACATTTGAAAAAAACACTTTAACGGTTTAAAACGCGATTTTTATTATTAGTCTCCCCTTGAGCACGGCCGCTGCAAAGCATCCAAAACGTCGGGCCGTACTATATTTCGCGTTTTAAACCGTTAAAGTGTTTTATTTAAATGTGTACTTAAACTACAGACAGCATTTATCATTAATACATTCAATATCATTAGAGAGTAGGTTCTGATATACATCCGAGTGTGTTTGTTGATCACTCATTTCTTTTAACTTATAAAATTAGGAGAGGAAACTTCAAGAAAAGAATAAGTTCTTCTAGTTACTAAATTACCAGTATGAGTTCTAGATAATTCCCCTATGTGTCGTGGCCTAAGTCCAAATTGTCATTCTTGAGCTTACATTATTGAAGTAAACACTTATTTTTTGTGCAGTCTTATGTTTAATCTTATTGAGGCAAACACAATTAAACACTTCTTATTAAAATATATCACTTTCGACGGTTTAAAACAGGTTTATGTGCCTTATTTACTATTTATTTTAAATTGAGTGTTTTATTCAAATGACTACTTGAGTACAGTAAAAACTTATTTTTGTTATTTATACTCACATAGCTTTTGATGTAAGAGTGACTTGTACATCACTTTGGTTGGTGACTTTGGTGGAAACATTGATATATGCAGCGGAGAATCCACTTCATTTTGTGAAGACCTCGATGGGAGCTTTGATTCTGGGAAAAATATCTAAGTATCTTTAAAAACAAGAACAATATAGAAGGTCGTTACTCTTACATTAACATAATGTGCATCTCTATGTAGTTGAAAGAGGCTATACTGCAACTTGTTCTATTTCTGGACTAATTATATTATTATGTTTTTGCGAATTCTACTTTCGCCTATGGTCTGCCAAGGACATTTCTCAAATTATAATATAAAGCTACCATAAAACGTTAACTCACCATCATCGGACTCCGGAGCTTCTCCTGATATGACAAAGCCTTTGGTACTTGTACACACATCCTTAAAACATAAATTATCCAGATTTATAGTATCTATATTTTTTAACTAGCTGGTATATTTACTACAAAATTTCTTTGCTAAAAGATGCCTTTTATATAACTTAATTTTGATATTTCAAGTTTAAAATAATGATCGATTGATAATTACTTTTCTAAATGGCATTTTTTGATTTTATTAAACCATTAGCTTGCAATTGTGCTTATATTATCAAGAACTGACATGATAGATTGATTTTGGAACATTATAAATTATAATCGAAAACTTACTGGAGATCGTCCTATTTCAATTTCTACTTCTGAATCAGATTCGGACGCTTCGCCGTCAACCACATTGGCTGTTTTGGACATTTTAATTAGTATATTAATGTTCTTAATAATTATTAATTTCTGTTATATGTTGATTGTTTACACTTCGTAACCTCTGTATGACAGCTGACACATCCACATTACCACATATGACACTGACGTATAACTTCTTTAGAGACATCTGTCATTACTTATAGCCCAAACGCAAGACATTCACTACATATATTTTGCGACTGGCTAAAATGGTAAACGTTGACAAAGCAGTAATAATATTTTAAACTTATTAATATATTCTAGTCAAATTAGGTACCTGTTTATAGAACAGGACCTAAGTACCAACGTATCAATACTAAAAATACTATATGTATGTTTTTTATATAGACTAAAAGATTCTAAACTGTTTTTAATTCGAATGTGAAAAGTGTTGCCTGCCAACATTTACGCACAAATTGAAACTCCAAGAGGTTTAATTATCAATAAATTACTTAGATTATTCATTATCATAATTCGATGAGTGATGTCATTGGAGAAAAAAAAACAATTAGTTTGTCATGTTTAAATTCCTGTTTAACGTGTAGCACGGTCTGATTTAATATTTAATCCTTAGTCCTGGCAAACATTCTTTTGCCATACTAACTATTGGATTGCCATAAAAAATGTTCTTGTGGGGTAATAGTAAAGTATAGACCCTATTTATATATTATATACTAGACCTTTAGATTATTTAAAGAATACTCCCCTTATACAATCCACAAAGAAAACTTTTGTGTTTTTTCCACGTTTCCCTCTGTTTCTTTACTCCTCCTAAGACTCAGCCTAAAGCCTTGCCCGAAAATGATTTTTTAACTTCGGAAACGTCGGGCAAGTTAAAAATCATTTTCAAATAAGTTTAACTAATATATCGCGTTTAAAACCGTTAAAGTGTTTTATTTAAATGGTTGTACTACTCGCGTAAACATAGACAGTATTTTCTAGGTTATTCAAACAGGGAATCATAATATTTTCTTAAGTTTATCTTGAACCGTTTTCGCAGCGTACGAATCGGAAGCCCTCAGCTATGAATAATTGTCCCTCTATTTTTACACATTTGCCACTAGTTCCTTTACTCCTATTGGTAGCAGCAGGTTTATAGCCTAAGGCCTTCCTCAATAAATGGTTTTAACCAAGATTAATATTTTTTGAGTTCGAACTACTAATTTAAGTAATTCTTTAAATTAGCGCGTCCATTCTTGAACAAACTCTACAGCTTGAAAATTTTAGTTTAGATGTATTCTTTTATATAAATAACTGCCATTCTTTACTCTGCTCTTTATAAAACTTTCTATCACGTTTATGCTGAAGCTGTATTAATATTTAAACACAAATTTTAGCGCCCAAAATAATCATTTTACGTGGACGAAGTCGCTATAAAAGCTATTGTATCATAATATGCCCATTCTCATCTGCGCCTGTTAAACGGTTCGGCTTTGAGTAGAATAGAGTAAAATATTTTTTACTCGATCAAATTTGTTGGAGGTTATATATATTGATACTGGCTAGCAACACTTGAAATTTTAAAATGTTCTTTCTATGTTTATTTGAATTCCCAGGATATTGTTTTATGAAAAGAAAACAGGACTTCTCTTCTCGACACGCCGGACGAAACACGTCCGGGTTTTTGTACATATTTATTATACAAAATTATATTAACAGTGCAAATAAATATATGTGAAAGTTGAAGTGCGTGTGTTTTTTATAAATATCCCTGCTCCGCCCTCCCACGAGCCGAAGCTTCCACGCGGGAATATAGTAATATTCCAACAAAATTGATACGACTTGCCGTGCGAATTGGATACATAAGGAATGTAGCGGAAAGGATTCTGCCAATAATTTTATATGTGATTTTGCAGTTATTAATTTAACTTGCTGTATAATATTTAAATGGCGTGAGGTATTTTGAGACTGAGTAGACCATATTATATAATTCAAAGATCCTAGTTATAAAAAAAGATTTACGTTTTGTTGTCAAAAATTATAACTTCTGTTAATGCTTATTGTGTGATGAGTCTATTTACATACTGATTTAATCTCTAGAATAAGATTTGGGTTTATTTACCTATTTTCCACAAGAAAAAAATACTTAGAATTGTATTTTTTGTGATTACTTCTGTTATCTATACATTTGAGTGCAATTAATGTTGGCACGATTTTATCAAACCAGTTTGACAATACCGCGCCTTTAGCTATTTTTGTAAATAAACGATAATTTTTTTTGGTTTGAATTTTTGTAGTTCTTTATAAGCTATGCGTACCTGAATAAATGTTTTGATAATAACATTATTTTTTTTCTTTTAATATCAGTTTCCTAAATATAGATGAAATTCCTCAGGGGCTCGGTATTATCCAACTCTCCCCTACTAGTTTTCATAATCATGCGAGATTTTATTTGCATAAACTACATTTAGGATTGAGGAGTTCCTGTGGAGTCCCTCGTTCCTGAAGCATGCAAGGCAGTCTTTCCAAACGATCGAGAGACGACTTGGCAAATGCATCGCAACTCCTCGCGAGAACTTGTAATTTGTCCACATTCACATTTTTCTTGTTTGTGATCTATTTTCAATCTTGAAAAGATGATATTACTGACAATATTGAAACACAACAGGTTTGGCTCTAAGTGATCTAGACTCTAGCGCAAACTTTGAGGACGTGATAAAAATAAAAAAAAGCCAGACAATATTGGGCCACGCAACGAATCAAAACAGAACAAGGTAATAATTAAATGTTTATTCAAGACTAGGACGCTTTTCGGGTGTACTCGGATGTTTTCGGGCGTTCCCGGTGATTCTCGGAAGTTCTCGGCACTAAGTTGAATAGGATATAGAAAACCAGAGCGAGAAAAAAATAAAGCACACAAAAACATGAAGAACTCTTTTACTATGTTTTAACGTGGACGTGTTCAAATAACACAGCGACAAATTATTCTTACTATTTACAATAATAAGTATCGTACAATTTATTATCTATCCCGAAGAATTCTTAATATCGCCTAATGTTTAAAGAGATATATTTTTATAAAAGAAATACCTAATCCATATTATTATATCAAAAATCTTTATGCTAATACTTTTAAAAGGGTGGACATTTAACTGTGTCTTAATTCGGTTTCAACTTAATATTAAGAATGTAGCAATTTTAAGAATTCTCGACTTCTAAAGATTAACAAGGAGCTCATCAAAGTTTAGGTTAATTTAAGCTAGCGGGGTTACATTCACATTAGAAGGCGTAAAATTATCGTACAGTACTACATTATGACAATGATATCGTACAACGACCGAATCTATGATTTTGATGGATATATTGCCTCGGATAGCATTGTATGTTATAATCAAGGGGTCGTGGATTCGATCCCCCCTAATAACATTGTAGAATCAATTTATAATACTAAAACAGGTTAAACTCGGAAATATGGATATTAAATCAGTCCACAGATAAAGACGTGTAGTTAAATAACGTTTTGTTTATCTGTGATGTTGTGTTGTGGTTGTAAATAGATCGACAGCACATCCTATTAAGATGTCTCTGCTTTCATTGAGTGAGCCGTGCTTGTCTGTTCCTTATCATATTGTAAAACTATGTATTTCACGTTCCTTCTAACGTGAACATCAAACGGAAACTATGTTCTCTACTTCTATTATAATACATTTAATATTTGTCTAGTCTAAAACGATTCGATAAATTCTATAAAACTAAAAAATAGATAACTGACAAATGTATTTTTATCTTTAACGAAAACATTCTCGAATAACTTAGGATATCGACTCTAAATATATTAAGGCATAGTCTAAGAGACATAAAGGGAACTATAGCATAGTCTAAGAGCGAACTTTGAAACTGAGAAACGTTTCCAGAATCTCTCTCAGTCTTTTAAATAAACACTAACTTTACGAGACCGATTTGAGAGATTGGCCTCTAAAAATAATTTTACAGGCTCAGCTATCCTCTATAGCTAATCGTTAACTAGCTTACATTTAATCGAACATGCGTTAACATTACATTTCGGAAGTATAAACCAAAGATGTACTACGTTACATAAAACACTTTCTAACGTCTTGAAACGCGAATAATTAACTATGAAGGTAAAAGTGTTTTATCTAATGTGTTCTTTTTGCGTAAACTACAGACACAACTTTACATAGAATGCATTTTTCAGATTTTATGCGAGGGTTAACCGCTCAGTTACGTAACGCGTTACGGCGCCTGTCTGTCTTTTTTCTTAAGCACACGGCAAGCACGACTAAGCCTAGTTTAAGTTAATTAGTAGCTAGTATTTACTTCTGTCAGACGTCACAAGACGAACACGAATTTTCGAAATGATAACTTTGTGTAGCAGATTAAATCGCTACGTTACGTAACGCGTTACGACGCCAGTTAAGATGTCGCTTATTTCGTGCGTCCCCAAGACTAGCAAGATTGGTTGTAAGCGTTTTGGAATAAAATAAAAATTTCGTAAAATTTTCAGCAATTTCATATTATATAACAGCACGACATTTATAGGTAATATTTTTTTGACGAATTTCATAAGACAGTTACCTACCTTTGAGTTGATTAAAATTTTACGAGTAATATCTATGGATGTGTTAGCGGGAAACCTAAATTAATAGCCTAAAAAGTATTCGTGTTTACAAACTACGTACCTAAGAAACTAAACTATTAAACTAACTAAACTCCGACTAATTATTATCATTACGATATGATAGAATTGCAAAATATGAATTGCTTTTACGTTTTTAAACATAATCAAAGACATCGCAATATGAAATAAAGCGGTTTGAAATTAACCCGACGACTGCAAATCTAAAATTTGAAATAACGACTTTTTTCCACGTTCGTTTGTTTTTTCGATTTTACTTTCGTAAATGTGTCATAGAAATTATATGGATGTGAAACTTAACGGATTTTGGAAAATAAATGAAATAAATCAGTTTGTCTATAGAAGGCGAAGATGCGCGTATATTTTTTCAACTACCGCCTGTAATGATTTTCAGCTGACAGTAGTTAAAAATTAATATATAACTCCAATGTATTCCACTTGCGTAAACTGCAAACAACTTTTAGCATACCATCAAGTTTAGTTTCAAAAGAAATGTTGAGGTATAACCGTAAACTGAAAGGGCTCATAAATTTATGACTTAATGCAATTCTAGGCAATGCATTTAAACATTGGAGACGGTCCATATAATATACGTTCGGCTGGCCAGGTTATAGGATGTATTTCGAATCAGTTGTTTAAATAAGAACGGTTTTTGCGAGTTTATAATAACAGATATATACTGTTGCGAACATTTATCTAGATTATCAAAAGAAAAATAATTGTTACACACACATTTTCGAGTATCTAAAACCGTTTTCGTTGTCGCGCACGCAACGAAAACTCTCGAAGGTGAACAGTTTTCCCCGTTTTTCCACTATGTCTTCGCCCCTATTGGTCGCAGCTTGATTTTTCATAGCTTGCAGCCTTCCTCTACCCAACACAAAATTAATATTTTTGTTTGAAGTTCTAGTGATTAGCGCGCTCAAACAAACAAACTCTACAGCTGTATGACATATAAACAAAAAAGTTGTAAAGGTCGTACTTAGTCGTCGGGTTATAAATATAGTATATATAATCTTTACTACCTTTTTTAATATTATATCTGTATGTGGAACACAAGCTTTTTACTACTAATATACGATACTATACAACAGCTTATAATTTCACAATAATCCCTTTTCAATATAACTATTTGGTTATCTGTCAAAATAAATAGATTCATTTAGAGTCATAATATAATAAATATTGTCTATCTTCAAGAAGGGGATAGTTAAAAATATCAATTTGCCTTTCTTAATCCAAAAACTTAAATCTAAGAATTCAATAAACTTTAAGAAGATAGTAACAGGACCAAAATATTGCTTAAACAATAGAATTCTTCTAGGAACATAATTTCTCTATATGTAAATAACAACAGATTATAATGTTAGAGAAAATATAATAACTTAGACGTACAGTCATTTGCAAGAATCTCTCCATTGCATATACAGTTAAAACCACTTTATCGCTAAGAAAAATATTAATGTTTATTATTATTACAATACGTTGCGCCAAATTAACTCTACGTATCAAATAACTAGCTGTGTCAGCGACTTCGTCCGCGAGAATCGTTATTTTGGGCATCCAAATTCGTTTTTGCAAACCCCTTCAACTTTTTCAATTTAAGCGGTTACCCACGACGTCGGTCGCATCCCTTCCCGTCGTACTTGCAAGTTAATCATAAAAGATAGACATACGTATAGCGTCGCGGTTTTTTTTCAGATAATTTAAAGAGGGAATCATTTTTTCATACATATTTGTTGGGTACTCCTCAAAAACCCATAATGATGAATAATTCCCATTTTTTCCCACTTTTCCCTCTGTATCTTTGCGTTTCTCGCTTTTCTCGATAAATGGTCTATCCAAGACAAAAATCATTTTTTGAATTTGAATTCGTAGTTTCTCAGATTAGCGCGTTGAAACAAACAAACTCTTCAGCTCTATATATTAGTATAGATAGTTCGAGTCAATTTGACGTAGATATTGTTTTGACATTCTGTAACTCAAATTAAAACATTAAAAAAAAGTTCAGAGTGGCTTCGAAATGTTGGTAAAAATTCTTGCAACTCACTGTTTTAACTTTGTTATTTCTTAGGTTAGATATTTTAAAATGACAACTGTAGTCATACAATTGTAATATTATAATAAATACACATTATAAAGATTACTTTGTCCAATACATAGATAGTAATTATAAATAAATCCGTTATTTGAAAGACGAAGTTCGTCAAAATTACTGACAAGACCAGAATCCTAATTCTGCTATTTAGAATTTCACTCGTTCGTACCAGAATCAGGTCCCGTGAATTTATGTAATGGAAATATTGTTATTATTTTACTCAAATATGTCTTAGTTCACTTTTTAGGAACCAATGCCCAAGCTTTCGATCGAAATTTGAATATCTTCAAACTGACTTTACCAGAACAAAAAATGATAGTTTGATTGCTGATTGATGTTAAAGCAATAGATATGAATATAAATATTAAAGATAGCAAAATTTGGATTAGGATTAGTTAACAACTTCACTATGAACAAGAATTATATCTGTAAATAAGGTATTCCAAAGAAATTGTCTGATCTTAACTTTGAGGTAGGTGTTCGAAAGCTTGAATGAAAATCCATCGAAATTTCTCTTCTCTTTAGGCGTTTATCAAAAAAATATATACCCTGTGTCTCGGTTTTGCTTAAATAAAACGTAGGATTTACACTAGAAATGCACGTGGAATCAGCTTCAATAGTGTAATTAAATTTTCGCTTTTAATTGTAAAATAACGAAATATTTAATTACTTTTACATAATTATGTTAACTGTATCTAATTATAATATAAAATTCAGTAGTTTAATTATTACACTACAAAATGCCAATACATACAAGTTTAATACTGGCTGGAAATAGAAATATCATAACGAATAAGTTTTCGAACTGGCATGTTATACAAGTTTTTTTATATAGTCTGTAGTTACAGTGTTATATGTAAAATAGAGTATAGCGAACTGGCAAGAATTATATACGTCTTATAGTCTGTGGTTGGGTTGAACATGTCGTAGATAGTAGAGATATTTCGCGCCAAAGCTAGACACAGATTTTCTACAGATGCATTATTTTAATTGCAGGGTCCGAATGTCAATTTAATTTGAAAGAAATATTATCGTAATTAAATCAATTTTCTGTTTAGTGGCTAACGGATATTTAATGAAGCCAATATTATATTGTTAAGTATATGTAAACTTAAATTTAAACGACATATTTGTCTCAAGTAATATACATATTACGTATTTTTAAACCAGCTATCCAAATATACATTTAAGAAAATTGACGTTCAAAATCGGATTGCGCAAAATTTTTAATTCAATGAGTCAGACAATTATTTGACTTTTTTTACAGGAACAAGGATAAAATTTACTCGTTTTATCTTAATAAACAAAGTGCGCTTGCGCAGGATGAGTGGATATCGACCAACGTTCAAATAAAACACTATTAAACGGTTTAAAACGTGATATATATTAGTTTGTTCGTCTTCCGATGACGGTTGCAAAGCATCAGAAAACTCTTCACGTAATTAAAATAAATTAAAAATAAGTCAATGTATATTTTTTTAACCGTTAAGTGTTTTATTTATATGTGCATTACTCGCGTAAACTACAGACAACACTTGGTATATATATTTTTAACAGAGATTTGAACATTCGGGACAATATAATACTATTTTGAGTGGAATGTCTGACTCATTGTCTTGTTATATGCGCAGGCGCAGATATATGTTTTCGCTTAGCGTCTACTTGTCCTTTAGAAGTGGAGGATGAGCAAGGAGCTGATGTTGGGACGTAGGACGCGGAAGTAGAAACGCTCGAGCGTGTCCAAGTACGGGGCGTACTGGGTGGCGCGGAGACGGTACGCGGCCGCCATGTTGTGTAGAAGCCCGTGGTGGCACTGGCAGTGCCGTGGCATATCTGTGATGAGACTGTAAAAATGTCAAAATAAAATTAGTATAATTAAACGGTTAAAAACGCGATATATATTAGTTAAAATAATTTTTACTACAGCCCCCCGTCTCCCCGTGACCACGGCCGCTGCAAATTATCCCAAACGTCGAGCCGTAGTTAAAAAAAATTCGAATTTTAACTTATATATACCGCGTTTTGAACCGTTTAATAGTTACGCATGCGTTACCGCAACTGTTTGATGCTATGGATATCAGTTCAAGTGCCGCCCGTGTCAATGAATTGTTTTTTTAATTAAAATAAACGAAATCCAGCGCATCTCATTCAGATGTTATATGGCTGGGGTGAACCCGATGCTTGTATGATGATGATGGATGGAACCCGATGGATGAATTTTCAAACATACCTAGTCTCACGCGCCGGTACATCGGTCTGACGTCATAGTCCTGTATCAAACATTTGAAGAGAGCGAGTGATGACGTCATCCTTCAGACACGACTCCAGGAACTCCTCAATCGTTATAACCCCGTCCTGATTCAAGTCGAGTTTCCTGAACACTCGGTCGACCTGGAATATTCGCTTTTTAGGGTTCCGTACTAAAATGGTCGAGGTCGACTTAATATTAACACGTTTAACGTCGCCTTGATTTTTGACGTGTTGTGTTTGGGCCGTGCGTGTATGCTAATATATAAAGCTGAAGAGTTTGTATGTGTGTATGTTTGAACGCGCTATTCTCAGGAACTACAGGTTCGAATTGAAACATTCTTCTTGTGTTTGCTGGAGCCTAAATCGATGAGAACGCTGTGAAAAGGGTTCAAGATAGCTAAAAAATATGTATAAGATATTATTATTATTTAATAGAAGAAAGAATAGCAGATTTTTTAAATATATAACACAAACTTGGTTGTGGTCAGGAACGATTTGGCCATTGTTTTTTCAGCTGTTACCAACGACGTCGTTCGTATAGCCTACCTCGATAAATAACTAACACAAGAAGAATTTCTAATTCGATACAGTAGTTTGAATTAAAAATTCTTCTGAACAAACAAACTCGTCAGCTATATATATTAGTAAGTACAAATAACTGTTACTTCAATACCTGTTCATTTGCTTTAGCGTCATCGATCCTTGACGCTGGTGATCCGGGTGGTGCCCGCCGCCCCAACAGTTCATGAACAGCCACCACCACCTCACCCAGCTCTTGCCGGGTTATCGCTCCATCACCATCCACGTCGTACAACCGGAATGCCCAGCGCAGCCGTTCGTACACAGAACCACGAAGTAGGGTGGATAGCGTTACGAGGAGCTCCTGAAATTAACGATTATTTGTCTATAATTTATTATGTTGACTATTAGCCGTGAATTACTTTTAAATAAAACACTTTAACGGTTTAAAACGCTAAATATTTGAAAATTATTTTAGCCAGTTTCTCCAAAAAACAGTTGCGCCTGTCGCAAAAATAGCAGTAGTACTCTAGTCTAGACCTAGAATACTAGAGTTTAACTCATTCTGGCGCTCTGCCAGTATCGCTTGACAACAGTGTAAATTGCCGTGAAGTTTGAGACTTGCAATTTGGAAGCTTCGCTACGATTTTTGCGAATTATTGAGTGAAAATAGCCTATTTTTGCCGAGCGGTATTTAGAAGTTTTGGAGTAAGGTATTAAACGGGATACAGTAAGATTACGAAATATAGCAGCCAAAAAAGCAACATAGAACCAGTTGTTATTTTCATAAAAAGCCCTAGTGAAGTACAAATAAATAAGTTTAAATCGTATATGCATGTATACAAAATTAAATGATAACGATGCTTAGGGTTTGAAGGAACAAGTAAAGAATTTGTGACACGAGTTTTTCGCCAGTTCTTCTCATTCGTTCTAGGCTCTTGATTCTAATAAAATCCCGCTGTTTATTCGCTCCTATTAGTCACAGCAATGTTTTATAGCCTTCCTCGATAAATGCTCTAACCAACACAAAAATATTTTATTCAATTCGAACACGTAGTTCCTGAAATGAGCGCGTTCAAACAAACATCTCAGCTTTATATGTTAGTATAAATATTTCCACAATAAAAAAATAACGGATTTTGTATTGGTTATATTATTGTAACTACAGTCATTGTTTTCTAGCATTGTACTAAATTAATTCCAAATAAAGAGAGTTATCATCTATACTAATATTATAAATGCGAAATTAACTCTGTCTGTCTATCTGTCCGGCTTTAACTCCGAAACTACTGAACTGATATAAATGATATTTGGTACACAGATATTTTAAAGCCTGCGAAAAGACATAGGCTAAATTTAATGCCAAAAAGGTATTAATTTTATTTTATAGGGGTTGAAAAAGGGGATGAAAGTTTGTATTGAAATTCGTGGTTGTTGAAGCTAGAACAATGAAACTTTCTTCTTAGGCTTTTTGGGAATAGAGTGGGAGTTAGAGTAGGAGTGATGTGAGGTGAGAGTGTTGCGGCAAAGTAGCACTTACAACATAGATTGGCTGCCTTAAATGTGCCCTTACATAAATTAATAAGCAGCCTAAATAATTAAAAATTCTACCCCAAGTCACAATTCCACGCAGACAAAGTTGCGGGCACAGCTAGTCATTAAATATATCCTTTGACATAAAGACTGAAACATAATGGGAGGGTAGTCAGCTTTAGGTTCTTATTGCGTAAAATGCGTGACCTAAAACAGTAAGGTCAACTGCGATGTTTACTGCGGCTACTTGAATATTTATAATGTTATTGTGAATACGCGAAAACTATACAGAGTGATATAAATAGTGAATTGTAGGGACTTATAGTGAATAACGTATAAGAACGTTTTATAACAAATAAGAAAGAGCTTCTGCTTTAAGATCGAGCGTGATTAGGTCAAATATAAAAGAGAATAGGCCAAAAACCAATGGAAAAGAAATAGTTTATTTGTAGGTAAAACAACCAAGCTAGCTCAAAAGGTATCTTTTAAAACCGCTACCTAACTATTATGTAAGTGTATTTATATTTTAATGTTCTAAATTTAAAAATGGACAATGTCAGTTTTGAATTTCGAAGTTTGCTCTAGATTTTCAACAGCACTAACTAAAGCAAAATAAGCTAGTAACAGACAGCAGTAAGACTTTCGTACAGCAGGCAAATCCTTTTGTATTCCTATACTAATATTGTAAGCTGTACAATTTTTTTTGTAATGCGAGCTAATCTTAAGAACTACTGGTTCAAACTGGAAATTTCTTTTGTGTTGGCTACGTCATCAGTGTCATGTGTCAAAATAATAAAAAATGTGGACAACAATACCGCGTTACTCCCTACTATCGTGCGCTGCAAAAACGGTTTAAGAAACCAAACGTTATTTATAAAAAGAACGAATCATTTAAAATAATTAAAATAATGTCGACAGTATATGACCATTCAAATAAAACACTTTAACGGTTTAAAACGCGATATATTAGTTAATTAAAGTTAATAATTAGTAAGTTAATTCGGCTGATGCTTTGCAGTAGCCGTGGTCACGGCTGCTGCAAAGCATCCGAAACGTCGGGCCGAAGTTAAAAATCATTTTCAAATAAGTTTAACTAATATATTGCGTTTTAAACCGTTAAAATGTTTTATTTAAATGTGTACTACTCGCGTAAACTATAGACAGTATTTAGTATATGACCACCTTTGAAGATTAACTCGCAAGAGTCGTCTTTGTAGTAACCAAATTAGATCTCTTCGAGACCACGGTTGCTGCTAAGGAACCGGACGTCGAGCCGTAGACAAAATATTTTTTAAATAGGTAAACTAGTACATAGCGCTCAAGCCGTAAGTGTTTTATTTAAATTTGAACTACTCGCGTAAACTACAGACAGTATTTGTATTATTTAAATTAGAATCCGAAAATAAATTAAAACAATTTACGAACCGAGTCGAATACAGGGCATCGTCGAATTTCAACTTATTGATACATACACTTCTCGCGCAATTTGATTTAATTAACATATCATATTATATTTTAAAAATAATAAATCAAATATTATAAATGCGAAAGTAACTGTCAATTTTTGTCCGGCTTTAACCCCGATACTACTGAACTGAAATGAAATTTGGTACACAGATATTTTAGAGCCTGAGAAAGGGCTACATGTTAATGCCAAATAAGGGTTGATAGGGGATGAAAAAGGGGATGTAAGTTTGTATGGAAATTCGTGGTTTTTAAAGCTAGAAGAATGAAACTTTCCTCTTTGGCTTTTTGGGAGTGGAAGTGGGGTTAGAGTAGGAGTGATGTGAGGTGAGAGTGTTGCGGCAAAGTAGCACTTACGACATAGATTGGCTGGCAACAGAGGCTGGCTTACATAAATTAATAAACCATAAATAATGAAAAACTCTACCCCAATTCACTATTCCACGCGGATGAAGTCGCGGGCACATTTAGTAATAAATATAAAAATAATAGCATTAATCTCGCAAACAACGAAACAACGTTAGCCGGAGCAGCATTATATTATATACATAAATATACAAAACCATGAATATCCTAAACACAAAGCGAATGTTCCCTAACCCCGGTATATCTTAAGGATAAGAGAAACATTAGGAAAGTATGAACGTTAGGCAAGTAGGTCGATGTTTGCCTTCACTGAAGTCGCGTCCCGACGATCAAAACACGCACATAAATTGTACTGTATGAGAGAAGCTAAGGCTGCGGTTTCATATAAATACTATAGCGGCAGAATTTGTTATAGAATACCATACGAATTAGAAACTTAATTCCATACAAGCTGAGTGTAAGCCGCGCAGCATATATTTCATGTTTAAAAGTTTAAAGTTCGTTTACAACTAGATAACTGCTCTAAGCAATACAAAAAGAATATTCAAACAAACAAACTCTTCAGCTTTATATACTAGTATAGATAGATTTTACCTGCGACGTCGTCCCGATGTTGCAAGTTAATCAAAAAATATAGGGATATAATATTAAGGACATTTTTTAGATCATTTAAAAAAAATCATTCTATCATATATATTTTTTGGTTTATTGAACCATTTTCACAGCACACGCAACGGAAGCCAATAAAATGAATAATTTTCTCCGTTTTTACCACATTTCAATCTGTTTCTTGGCTCCTATTGGTCGCATTGTAATATCTTATAGCCTTCTTCGATAAATGCTCTAACCGAGAAAAAAATGTGTTTTCAAATCGATTCATCAGTTCTTGAGATTAGTGCGTTCAAACAAACAAACTCTTTAGCTATTTTTAATAACTGTAATACGTTACAGTCATTAAAAAAATATTGCAATCTGCTATAAATCTTACTGCAGCGTTTATAGCAGACCGCAGCCTAAGAAAACTCTCAACTATAACGTTAACTTGTTTTCGTTTGTACAACAATTGTTTTACTTATTCAGTTTGCTTTGTATTGTTTTATATTCTCTTGTAAGGTTTAAACTGTTCGTAGAATATTTTTATATTGGTACATTTAGTGTACGAAGTTTAACTTCTTTAAACGTAATTATTAAGTACTTAAGTTTAAATGTTTAAACTGTTTTAAGTTTGACGTTACTTCGCCTTAATAAAATTAAATAAAAATCGGTAAAACAAGTTTTAAGTTGAACTGGTTTATTTTTTGTGCACGGAAAACTGCAAAAATATTTAAATTTCGACATAATCATCGTGTTTACTAGTGTAGCCCTTTCATTTGATACCCATATTGAGGGGGTCAAGGAAAAATATTTAATCCGCCATTTTGTATCAGCGGCCATCTTGGATTTATAATGTTTTTGATTTTATTATATTGTATTGTCAAATTTCAGATCAATCTGACAACGGGAAGGTGCTTAAATTTCAATTTCTAATTTTGACCCAAATAAGTAAATTCCGCACGGGTCGAGCTATTTAAAAACTAACTCACTGAATACTATCTGTTGTTTACGTAGTACAAGTAGTACACATTTAAATAAAAAACTTTAACGGTTTAAAACGTGATTTGGACAACATAAACGTCTCTTCAAATCTGCGGTATGCTAACACTCGTCTGAAGGGCATAATCGCTACATTCCATTGCTTTGACCACCCAAAAAGCCTCGGAAAGGAGAGCCGATTTTTTCCAAAGACGGCCTCAAGACACCCTTGTTCAGTTCTGCAAGGGCTCGGCCAGTTTCGCCAAATACCAACTTCGACGGAACAGATGGTGCTAGCGTAGCAGTCTTTTACTTTGACGTAAGAGACACCCTGCATCTTTAGTGTCCCCACGACCACAGTTGCTGCAAAGCATCCGAAACGTTATGCCGTAGTGATTTGAATTTATAAATAAGTTTAACTAATATATATCGTGTTTTCAACCGTTAAAGTGTTTTATTTAAACTAACTCAGTGAGAAGAATTCAATATTTTTTTTACCTATATTAAATTTATACTTTACTTATAATTTTTTTTTATAGAGGTATCAATTATTATTACATAATTATTTCAATAAATAAATATCTATTTTTCGTTTTTTACACGCTATAATATTTTTCACATGATGTCATTATATAAAATCTATTTAAATAAAAATGCCGATATTGGACTTTTACTGGTATCCGAGGAGCGGATGTATCAATGGTTTGAAGAAATTCGACGATGATGTGTAGGACGCGGTTGCTTAACGGACGGATCAAGTCGCGCCCTTGTCGTAATTTTTTAAATATTTTTTTTAGATATACTAGTGTACCCACAAACGTTGTTTCGCTATTTAAATTATTTCTAAACAATTCCTACTGTCCTACTGGGCGAAAAGAAACTCCAGAGTACACCTGGGGGGGGATAAACTACCTACTAAGTTTGGTCAGTTAGCGAACGGGATGAAAAACGATTCAATAAAAAAGTACATTTGGGTTTTATGTATTTTTAATAGCATACTATAGAATAATAATAAAAAATGACAAAAAATGTTAAGGGTGAACGACCTGTCACTTCAGGGTTTGAAAAACTTACTAAATATGCATACAATTTGGTAAAAATCAATATAGCCGCTTCGGAGGTGTAAGCTTACTAACATCGAGAAACAAGAATTTTGTATAAACAAGATTTTAGTAGTACTTACCCGAAAACTTATTGCGCCGCTACAGTTCACGTCGAACGCCTTGAAAACATAATGTGCGTACAGCGCTGAGTCTGAAAATGATTGTATTGGTTAAAATCCATTCCAGGCCACAGGTGAACGTTGCGTTGGTTTATCCTTACTAATATTATAAATGCGAAAGTAACTCTGCATCCATCACTTGGACGGCATCTTCAGGAGATGTTGACTCCTCTTGCTCGAAGAATTGATTGGATTGCCAATTCTTCAGTGATGGCGAAGATGCCGTCCACACGTGATGGCGAAACGTCGAGAACCTCTTCTCGCTCACATCGGCCGAACAGCCCGAAAGACAATAATATGCTGATCGATGGCCGTGAAAGCCTTACTCAATTTATGAAAGTAACTCTGTCTGTCTGTCTGTTACTGTTTCACGGATTTGAAAGAAATTTGGTACACAGATGGTCTGGACCCTGATAAAGGACATAGGCTTTTTATTGCGAAAAGGGGGTTGTAAGTGGTTAAAAGGGGGGTGATTGAAGCTATAACAATGAAATTTTCTTCTTTGGCTTTTTGGATAGAATGAGTGAATAGGAGTGGTAGTGGGAGTGAGTGTAGGAATGAGAGTGGGAGTTAGGGTAGGAGTTATGTGAGGTGAGAGTGTTGCGGCAATGTAACACTTATAACATAGATTGGCTGCGATAAATGCGCAATTACTTAAATTAATAAACAGCCTAAATGATTAAAAATTCTACCATAAGTCACTATTCCACGCGAACGAAGTCACGGGCACAGCTAGTAATTAATAAATACTGTCATTAAATATTATTATTACTTATTAAATATTAAAATATTATAACCGAACGAATACAAATATGCTTTGCTTTTTAATTTTTTTAATTTTTAGACATTGTGTCATATTATTTAGTAAAAATAGTAACAATTAGTACATTCTCTACCTTCTATGTTCAGTTTTGGTCTATAGAGAGGGAGAGTGATCCATGTTTGTGTTTCTTCTATCACAAAATAGAAATTTAAAAAAAAACGAATGATACTTACTCCCATGTGGAAAAAACTTCGCGTAAATGTCTTTAAATGAATCTTCGTGCACAACGCCCTCTGGACATTCCTGAAAAGGAAAAAGTATTTTAATTTAAAAAAAATCAAATCAAGATCCTCGGGTAGTTAAATAAATTTTCAAATATTTTTACAATTTATTGACTTGACCAGACCTCGAACCTATGATCACATATGGACCTATGGTAGAGCAACTTTGTTGTAAACGAAACAGCGCGCACAGCACAGCCTTAGTTTCGTTTCAGGGTTTTATTTAGGGTAAATTGCTTTCAAATATCATATGTTTATTAAAAACATTACCTAGTTGCTACCTTTGTCATTAAGTTTTTTGAACTCATAAAAGTGATCATTCCCCTAATTTAATTTGTTCTCCTTATTTTCCCAAGAATGGTTGCCTGGAAGAGATCGCTTAATTGACCGTTACTCTCCATAGTTTATAGACAATATTCCTTGGTTCATTGTAATTGTGTGTGTGTTTTGTAATATAATAAATAAATACAAATAATTATATACTTTTTCTAAGTCCCGTTTATCCCGTTTTAGTGAAACAAACTCTTTTGTTTCGCTAAAACAAATAAAACTCCCGATATTCCGAAGAACTAATTTTTAACAGCGGTTTAAAGAATAAAAAACAAGTGGCCTTAATAAAGACAAGATGGCCGCTTCAATAAAAAACAAGATGGCCGGCGCTTTCATGCATACAAAATGTAAATAACTTTACACCGCACACAGTGTTTCACCAGTGAACCCTGAATTTTAATACGTAATACAATTTGAACCCTACTGTGTACTGCATAATTGATTGTTACGCTCTTCTCACGGTATTCTTGACGTAACAACGTTGTAAAAAAATATTAAAAGGGCTGAGGATATTTGTCTTGTACTTGATAAAATAGGTCATATTATTTCTTCTAATTATTTCTCTATGATATCGATGCAGCCTACATTTCAAGATCAATTATTTAAGTCTAGTAACTTATGAACGTCACACCAGTTAAAAAATAAAGACTCTATATTACTAATAGTTCCCAGGCAAGAACGTACGAGAAGAACTGGCAAGAAACTCGCCGCCCACTCCTTTTATCGCCAAGTTTTTGTTACAAATTCCTTACGCAGTAAAAGTTAAGGTATTTCTTTGTTGGTGCGGGTTCCTCCAAACCCCAAGCATTTGCGTCAATGGCATATTGATTCACGTTATAATAACCGTTTTCAATTAGCTTTTGTTAAATGAAGGATTTCAACCTAAGGTTTCTGTGGTATGTGTTATACAAAAAAGTTTGAAAGTAGCGATTTTATTAATTATTACGAGGCAAAGAAAATCGTTAGTTAAATACTGTCTATAGTTTACGCGAGTAGTACACATTTAAATAGAACATTTAAACAGTTTAAAAGGCGATATATTAGTAAAACTTATTTGAAAATGATTTTTAACTTCGGCCCGACGTTTCGGATACTCAGCAGCCGTGGTCTCTGAGTGACATGGCCGCTGTCTCAGAGCATCGCCGAAACGTCGGGCCGAAGTTAAAAATCATTTTCAAATAAGTTTAACTAATATATGGCGTTCTGAACCGTTAAAGTGTTTTATTTAAATAATCTTTAGTTCTTATCAAAACTGATTCCACCAAGTGAATAGAAAGAAGATGGCAAGCTAGGAATTTATTAGTGAGCTGTAGAACAGCGATTACAGACGAAGGAAGATCTAAACGTAACGGAGAAATCAATACCGACCTGGAATTGATAATAAAAAAATCGGTAGGGCGGTAGGGTACGGTTTAAAACGCGAAATATATTTTGAAACTTTGTCATTGAATATTTGAAAAAACCAAAAATACAGTAGCTACTAGTTCTATTCGCGTTTTAAACGGTTAAAAGACTTTTTCTTATTTAAAATATACTAGCTTAAACTATAGAAAATACCTATTACTAATAGTACTAATTGAGGAGACAAAATATAGTGTAAAATCATGTAGGGTGTGATTTTTTTTTGCATTTTTACTACAGAAATTTAAAACATAAATTGGAAAAAAATGTTCGAGACACCGGCTCTCTCGTTCCCTCTGTTGCTTTACCAATACCGAGCTATATGAGTCTCTCCCCGTGACCACGGCTGCTGTAAAGCATCCGAAACGTCGGGTCGAATTAAAAAACATTTTCAAATAAGTTTAACTAATTTGTCGCGTTTTAAACCGTTAAAGTGTTTGTATCTATAATTATATAGTGCCTTCATGTGCAGTACCTCTAACCGCCTCTGTAGCCAAATGGTTAAACGCGTTGCCTTATGCGCGAGAGACTCTAGGTTCGAATCCGAGGGGAACAAAAAAAATAAAAATTCGGTCGTGCAGGGCACAGACGTCTGATCAACTACTTACTTAAAAATGAACGGATCAATGAAACGCACATAGAAATGTGTTCGCCCGACGCCCCACGAAGGGGAAACGGGAGTTCACATTTTTTTCATGTGCACATGTGAAAAACATTAAAGTTTTCACTACAACATTATTGTAATCTACCCAATAGAATATTCATCGACGCGCGAACCACCACAAAATTTAAAAGCCTAGAAAAATAATATGTTTTTAGTCCATCACCGCAAAACTACAAAACACCGTTCCATTTAAAAGCGGAAAAATACAAAACAAACGTGAGTTTCCGCCCTTTTCAATCCGTTGAGAATTATTATCGACAGCGCTCGAGTTAAGTGCGATAAAGAGTAAAGAGAAGTAAACAATGGAAAACGGCCAAGCGCGAGCCGATATTGCTCACGGCGGGTTCCGTACCCTTCGCCTCTTAAAATACAGTACATTGCACTTACATATACGTAATATTTTCTCGTAATTTATATTACAATTAAAATTAGACGTGTATGATGTTTCAGTGCCTACCTGTTGCTATATTTGATACTAGCTGAGCTGGCAAACGTTATTTTGCCATACAGTTGCAATTAAATTTGATTCCCATAAAACGGTTCTTGTGGGTAAATCTTAAATAGAATCACACAGTTTATATTATATACTACAGTTTTGGACATTTCTGTAGATATCATTTAAAGGCGAACAGTGATTTTATTTTGAATATCTCTAACCGTTTTTGCGAGTACGGAACGGAAGCTATCAAATATGAATACTTTTCCCCGTTTTTCCACATTTCCTTCAATTATTCCAGATCAATAAATACGAATAAAGAGAAAACTGATGATTTATAGCCTTAGGATATATTATGGTTCATTCTTAATTTGAAAAGTTGTGTTTATGTTGTTGCCGAAATTAGCGCGTAAACATTTAAAAATTTAATTTAACGTAAAAATTTCAAACAAATAAACACTCTATATTACAGTACAATTGTTTGATCGATATTTATACAAAAAGATGAAATAAGTATTTTTTTTTATTTGTTGTTATAGCAGCCACATAAATATATAATACATCTGTCATTTAAATAAAACACTTTCAACTGTTTAAAATGCGATGTTCGTAGTCACGGGTCATCGACGCTACGGTTGTGGACCACGGCTGCTGCAAAGCATCAGAAACGTCGGGCCGTAGTAAAAATAATTTTCAAACAAGTTTCCCTAATATATATCGCATTAAACCTTTAGCGTTTTATTTAAATTTGTTCTACACCGTTAATGTTTTATTTAAAAGAGAAACTACTCACGTTAAACTACAGACAGTCATCTTATCTTAGTACATCTGTCATCAATAATCTGGGGAAATAAGAAAAAGTAGAGCTAAAGCGGTTCTTGATAGATACTACCAAGCAAAAAGTCAGAAAGCGAAGTATACCTATATCCTATTAATAGATTCCCGTTTTTACTATTTGTATACGTAACCCTAAAAAAATATTCGCAAAATGATTTCTCTCAACACAAAGAACAATGCATGAGCCCAGTAATGAGGGAAAGAAATAAAAGTATTCAAAAGCCAAGGTTGGAAAGAGATAGATATGCTTCCCATTTGGAAAGGTCAGTAGGCGAAGTCGACGACCGTTCCCGCCGAAAATAGTTCGCGCGCTATTTGTTGTCATTTTGACACGAGATGTTATGTCATTGCAGTCCAATTTTAAATGTGTTCCAACAGTTGGCCGGAATTATTGAGAATCGTGATGCCACAGAGTATTTAATATTCGTAATATATTTTTTTATTTATCATCTGTTACATACACTCCTCACATTCAACAATGTAACTAATTAATTTGTTCAGGAAAATTAGTATAATATGATTTATTTCTTTTAAATAAGCAATAAAAAGTAATGTAGAATTTATTTTTATATCTACTAAATATGTAGACAAGATTAAGAGATGACCAATTTATATAATAAGAAATATACAAAAGTAATTATGTCTGTTTGACTTGACACCCAAAATCTTGAAGATTTTTAAAAATACATATATAAATTGATCAGGAACAAGTTACTTCTATGGTAATAAAAATAAAACGTTTTATTAGTCACACATTGCTACCATTAAAACATAGAGTATATGAAACAAATAGACTAAGTATATGAATTAGTGTTGTTTTGTTCAACAAGTATTTAGCACTAATAGGTAGTTTATTTATTTAATATTTACATATGTGCTGACTGTCAGTGTAGTAGGATCTCAATATGATCCATAACATTTAATTAAAACCCCTTCTAACCGTTTAAAACACGAAATATATTAGTAAAGTAATTTTAATTACAGTCTGACAAAAGCGTCCGGAACGCTTTGCAGCAGCCGTGATCACGGGGGGGGGGAAGGGGGAGGGGGGTCCTCAAACCAAAAAAAAAACCCCTAACCCTTTTTTTTAACTGATGGTGTAAATGCCTCATGCACGCCCACGTCGAGCAAGTGTGACGTGGGGAGTGTGGTAAATCGTATAGCCGACCAGAACCACTAAACACACCACCAGCCCTCTACGGTGCTTAGAGGGCAAATCTGCTACCCTAGCGCTATCTGTTTCCTCGTAATTTGCATTGGGTGAAACTACTACCATACAAGGAAAACATAAGCTACAGACCATACTTAATTGTCTATGACATTAGAAAGTGACAAAAGATTAATATAAGTCTGTATTCTAAGTTTATGAAAATTAAGCCAGCAAACGCTTAAATTGTACCAACCCTAACGCTGGAAGCAGTGATTTTAATAAGTAATTAAGAGAACTGGGGACTAGCAATTAACGTGTCAATAATTAAATAATCAATATTCGTATAACCTTCGAAATATAGGGCTTCCACGAATTATACCGAGGCTAAGATAGTATGAACCACTTATTAGCTTCGTTATTATGTCTGTACAACTACAGCTTATAATAGATATTGTAGTCTGTAGTTTACACGAGCGTGTTAATGTACCAAATTAAATACACAAATTTTAACAGTTTTAAACGCAAATAAATAGTTTCTGTAAATAACACTTTTTAACGGATTAAAACGCGATATATATCAGTTAAAATTATTTGTACATTATTTTAACTTCTTTCAAAAAATTTACTAATATCTATCGCGTTTTAAACCGTAAAAGTGTACTACTCGCGTAAACTACAGACAGTATTTATATGCGTTTATTTATTTTTAACTTTACCCTACGCATTAAGTAGTTGTTAAATGTTAAACATAAATTAAATAATACATTTCGCGTTTTATACCGATGGATATATTTTTTATGGAAATAGATTTATAGCTCATAAAAGGTCGATTCCTACCAACATCAGCACATTATTGTGTAAAGCTAATAAACTTGGGAATAATATCTAAATCCCGTCCTGAACACCAAAGAGGAATTAGTGTGTATTTCAAAAGCAAATATAGGACGACGGCGCATCTAAAGTGAATGGTTTATGGCGGGATCATATCTCCTTCCATCAAATAATCTCGGTCATCTGACCTTCCGTCATTCAAAATTAATACGTCTAAGCTTATCTTCCACGTGCTGAAAAAAGTCATCTACAAATCGTTTTGAAACTAAGGTTAGGTAAACCTCGTTATCTAGTGTTTACTATTCACTAACACATTACTAGAGATGCGCCGTGTAACATTTTTGCCCTGTAACGAGTAATGCCCGGCCGAGAACACCGTGTTACTCGGTTCAGAGAAATTCCCTCTCGCTCGCTCTAATACACCCCTCACCCCGCCCACGTCATCCAACCACCAGTCACTTGATTGTTTGCAAACGGGTTTATTAATTGAGATTTTTTTTTTTATATTCCCCAGTTAAATCCCGCTTCCCCCTCGCGGGGCATGGGGCGAACACATTTCTGTGTCTGTATCACTGATCCGTTCTTTAACGGGCAAGTAGTTGGTCAGACTTCCGTGCCCTGCCCGACCGAAACAACTTTTTGTTTCCCTGGGATTCGAACCCAGGACCTCTCGCGCCTAACGCAATGCTAGGCAATACGTTTAACCCTTTGGCTACAGAGGCGATAAGAAGATTTCCGAAACTAATTATAAATACTTTTGGATTAACACTGTTGTTCAAACTATATCTTACTATTTAAATATTTATTTTCTTAAACAAAGTATACTCCCTTTCTCCCCGTGACCACGGCTGCTGCAAAAGTTAAAAATCATTTTAACTAATATATCGCGTTTTAAACCGTTAAAGTGTTTTATTTAAAAAAGTATACTCGTTATCAAATATTATCGAGTTATTCGGCCGAGTACGAGTATCAAAATACCCGCCGATTACGCTGAGTACCGAGTATCAACCGAGTACTCGGCCCATCTCTACTCATTACATATGTCTCGTGTAATTCCAAGAACTGTTTCTGCGTCATTATGGCTTTAAATTTATTTTTACACGACAAGAAAAGATAGTTATTATTTATTTAATGATATAGTTCACTTGATGGTAGGTAAAATGCCGCAGCCTCTAACAAGATGCGTTATCGACCTATTAGAGCTTTGGATATTCGAAAATCCACAGACTGAAAGCGATGCTTGAGGGCTTTTTAACTGTAGACAGTGGTTCGTGAACCACCAATTTGAGACTTCCAGGCGAAGTCCAACATATTTAAGAAAAATTAAAAAAGCGTTGGACCCGGTGGGGTTTACAAACCGGGTACACCCGAGACCCGTTGATGCACCCGCATTTGTACACTACCATAACATAATATTGCTACCGTTACACCACGAGACGAGCCCGTCATATTTATTGTTTTTGTCAAATAGATTTTTTTTTTCATTGTGCTGCATAAATAAGGGGGGACTGGTGCAAGCCCTGATATTAGTATATGTATAATTAGTTATGTGTTGTTTAAATGTATTATATGTTAGGACATTGGTATCACCGCACGCCCCCAAATGTTACACATGTATCTGACATTTTGTTGTCGTCCAAAATGTGTCATCGGACGAATTTGTAAATTGGAAATGTATGTTTTTTTTTTAAATAAAACACTTTAACGGTTTAAAACGCGATACATTAGTTAAACTTATTTGAAAATGATTTTTAACTTTGGCCCGACGTTTTGCTGCTGCTGCAAAGCATCCGTGGCCAAGTTTAACTAATATATATCGCGTTTTAAACCGTTAAAGTGTTTTATTTAAATTAAATTAAAGACAGTATGTATGTATTTGTTAAATTCTCATCTGTCATTTGCTAGACTTTAAAGTACATAGAAAGGAAATCATTAAAAAAAAACACTATTATCGGTTAAAAACTAGAAATATATTGACTATCTATGAAATATTTAAGTTTTCAAATAAAACACTAATCAATTTGATGGTTTTAGAAAACAGGGTTTGTTTGTTTAAATGTGCCAATCTCAGGAACTGTTACGAAAAAAATATTTTCTATTGATTTAAAAATTTCTCGAGGAAGGCTATACGTAGAGATGTGTAAAAGCAGGGAAAACTATTTAGATCGCTGAGGGCTTCCGTTGCGTACGGAGAAACCAAAAAATAAATTTAAAAAAAGGCTACGTGTGTCTATCTATTAAGATTTACTTGCAACAACGACGTTTTTCGACGACGAATTTTGATGTCCAAAAACTATTCCACGCGGACGAAGTCGCGATCAGAGCAAGTTATGTTATATATATATATATATATACTTTGTATAACATTCCTAAGAGTAGTCGCAACATAGTTGGCAGTGCTTTAGTGTTCGCGAAGTGTTTGTTGTTAAACAGAATTAGAACATACGTACCCACTTCACTGCCAATATGCCAATTTAATTTTATTTACGTCCTGAGTCCTGCTACACATCGGGCGGACATATTTCAGAGTCTGTTTTACTGGGAGATTTACCACCAATTTTTAGAACTGTGACCTACCCCTATTCTATGTCGTTCCTTCGAAAGAATAGAAAATTGTCGTTATTTTGTTTAACCATCCGGGTAACGGGCCGTTATAGATGATATTAATAAGTCATTCCCATTATAATAAAACACTTTAACGGTTTAAAACGCGATATATATGAGTTAAACTTATTTGAATGTAATTTTATATCTAAAATAGATTTTTAATTTACATGTGTGAGTGTGAAATCTCGTTCCCCCGGGGCATAGGGCGAACACATTTCTATGTCCGTTTCACTGATCCGTTCCACTTGTGTGCCCTACCTCACCGGAACATTTTTTTTTTGTTCCCCTGGGATTCGAAACCATGACCTTTTACGCGTAACGCAAAGCTAGACAATATGTTTAACCATTTGGCTACAGACGCGGTTTAATTTAAATATTAGTATTATTATTTTACGTATATGTAAGTAAGTGTAGTTTAGGTGTGAAAACATGTTCCTACGGTTCTGCCCCACCGAAATAATATATTGTTTCTACGAAATTCGAACGCATAATCTATCGCGTTTCACACTTAACGCAAGGCAAGACGTTTCACCATTTAGCTACATAGGCGGTTAGTCCCCGATTCCCAGCAGCGGGAGCTAATTAAATTTTCTGATTTAAAATTTAGCCTGTCCGCACAAATTTCAAAGTCTTTGGCGGTCCGTAGTTAAAATAACTTTCAAACAAGTTTATCTAATATGTATCGCGTTTTAAACCGTTAAAGTTTTATTTAAATACACCATCTATTTATAGAGGTATGTACATAAGCGTCAATCGCGCACGTTAATTAAAAAAATAGAAAAATGTCGTCAATCACGGTGCCACAGAGTCGTAGAGATCGTTTTTAGCGAATTTCGAAAGCAATTTAAAGTTTGAAAATGGAAGCCGTGTAAAAGAAAACGCGCGAGCTAAATGGCGCGAGGTTTGCTTCGAGTCAAAAGAGGTTTTTTGTCTGTGGTCTAAAAGGTGGCGGATTATGGCGGGAAATTTTCCACTTGTTAAACTAAATATATTGGTATGTTTTTTAATAAATAATAATTCTAGTATTCATACAATTAAAGTATACATTTTGTCTTATACGTTTATCTATTTTATTGTATGTAACTTATTAAGATTGATAAAAACCGGTAAAGAAATCGCCTAGCAGTTTTTTCATAGCGTTTTAAGTTTTATGACGTTAATCTTTAAATTATAATATTTATTAACCATATATTAAATTAAAATTGTGCAAATTGTGAAAATTCTTCAAGATTTATATTTTTTATTTAAAGGATTTTATTACCATGTACAAAACACTGCTTCTATATATAATGCACTAGCTATGCCAGCGACTTCGTCTGCGTAAAATACTACTTATGGGCATCAAAATGTTTAGACGAAGAAACAAACTCTTCAGCTTTGTCCAGTGGTCCAGCTGGACAGAACTATGATCATCCTGAAAAATTAGCGAATCAGACATAAATATGTGTCCGCGCTATGCCCCAAGTAAGCTATAAATTTGTAGTACTAATATAGTTTACTAAACTTCACTTTTAAATAAAACACTTTAACGGTTTAAAACGCGATATATTAGTTAAACTTATTTGAAAATGATTTTTAACTTCGGCCCGACGTTTCGGATGCTTTGCAGCAGCCGTGGTCACGGGGAGACCGTCTCCCGCATCAAGCATCCGAAACGTCGGGCCGAAGTTAAAAATCATTTTCAAATAAGTTTAACTAATATATCGCGTTTTAAACCGTTAAAGTGTTTTATTTAAATGTGTACCACTCGCGTAAACTATAGACAGTATTTAAACTTCACTTGTTTCAAATAATACGTTATAGTTAAAACTGTAGCTTGTACCATACAACACTAACTTTGAGTGACACGTTCGTGTCTGGCTAGTTTCAAAGCTGAAAATATAGCTTTAAATACTTCAAAACGAGCGATAAAGATCGTGTTGTAAACTTTGGTAAAGTATCTTTTAATATCAATTTGACAACGATAAGTGTGAAAGGTGTGTTACTCAACGTTTAGTGTGTAGCTAATTTATAAAAAAGTACTTAAGAATGGCCCCGGGGCCAAATAGAGAGAATCGATGACAAATGATGTCATTGAAGTAAAAACTGCCTTCGTGGGAATAAAAATGGTATTGATAATAGAAAATTACTTCCGGCAAGAGACGCATGAGTTGAGTTGCGGCTTAGGTTCAAATAATACGCAGAATATTAATTTATTATTGTGAAACTGAAGACGAAGTTGACGAACAACTAATAACAATAGTTTGTTTGTGTCAAAGTTTTTTTTTCACTAAGTGTCTTCCTACGTTCCAGCCAGTTCGAAATTTAAGAAAAGAACTAAACTTTAAATACCGTCTGTAGTTTACGCGAGTAGTACACATTTAAATAAAACTTTAACGGATTAAAACGCGATATATTTTAGTTAAACTTATTTGAAAATTCTTTTTATTTTTAACTACGGCCCGACGTTTCGGATGCTTTGCAGCAGCCGTGGTCACGGGGAGACTAAAGATGGAGGTTGTCTCTGACGTCAAAGTTAAAAACTGCTGCGAGCGCCATCTGCGCCGTCGAATTTGGTATTTGGCGAAACTGGCCGCGTCCTTGCAGAATTGACTAACGGTGTCTTCTCTTTTGCCGGTATGCTGTTTATTGGAATCCAGAGCTTTTATTATGTGATCCCAGGTGTTCGATAATAATTTGAGGCCGCCCTCCCTATTGAAATTTCTGTGTTTTTTTTTAATTTTAATTGCTTCGCGTACTAATCTTGGAAAAAATCGACGCTCCTTCGCGAAGATTTTTGGCTGGTCAAAGCTACAATACATTCCTTTCTGCAGTATCACAAAGGCCGTTCGAAAAAAAATACTTAGTCCCTCAGACTAGACAGCAATACATATTCTTATATATTGACTCAACTTGAACTTTCAAAATACGTCGAGGCATACCCGTTAGTTTGATAGTTCAGTAGAATTTGCTCAGGCGTTTGAGAACAATTTCATATTTCGTCACAGTTCACAAGTTATGTCACGTAAGGAACACAACAAACCAGAGATTATTGCAAAAGAAAGTAGATTTTTTTGGATTGACGTGCGATGCAATTAATTATATGGAACAAAAATTTCAATCTACAAGGCTCCCCCAATTTCGACATAGGACATACGACGCGTATAATGGGCCTATATGACTTTAAACCGACATCTTAAACTGAACCTTCTTGGAAAGCAGATGTTCAACAATTAATGGTTATTATTATTATATTATATTATTTTACTAAACTTCACTCTTTTCCTTCTATACTCTGGCCAATCTGAAAACCAGCGCTGCTGAGTGTGACAAGCATTCAGCAGCATAGCTGAGACTGGTACCGATTGCCATCTCTTATATGTTTATTACTTATAATATATATAATATATATATATATATATATATATATAATTTTAAGTAAAAAGAGATATTCATAACAAAAGGATATTCTATGATCTGGAGTGACTCGTAAAATTTCAGTTATAATTTCATATGGTTTATCCATTAAATTATAAATAAATAGTTTTAAACATAAGATATTAAACTAAGGATTTTAAATAAGGATATTTAACACAAGTATTTAATTTAGTTAATAGTTAGTTATAAGTCAAGTGTAATTTAATCTTATTCATGTTAGTTTTTAAGTGCAATTCGAATTGGGCTTCCACTTAATAAATGTAATTTTATGATTAAATAAATAAATAAATAAATAAATAAATATATATATATGCACGCAATTTAGTTATAAGTTATATGTTTGTAAATATCTTAAAATGGCAATAAAAGTTTTGAATTTGAATTTGAACAAACGTCTGTGTCGGTTACACTGATCAATTTTATTTGAAAGTTTAAACACTGTTTCCCCGCAATTCGAACCTAGAACCTCTCACGCTTGATTATTACAACGACTTTTAGGTACTAAAGCGTTTAGTCCCAGATTCCCAGATGTGCGAAGTAATGGCCAATAAAACTTACCGTTTTAAAACCTCTATACATGACCCTGATTTCTTGTTTTGAAAACTTCGTCTGTCTGCACAACTCCTCTAAGGCCACGGGTATTGGCTTCGGTGCTCGGTTTGGCTCCAATTCGTACGCGTGCTCCTCAACGGGCGATTCCGGGGGGCGTCGCCATTGTAGACGTGCAATTGTCTCTCACTGTTTTGATCTATAGAACATTGTTGATCTGTGACACACCTATGTTTATACTCTGTGATGGATTTTGGCGCGAAATTGGGCACGCGATCTGGAACAAATTAAAATCACATTTATATACTTTTCGACGGGCATCAAGCTCTAATGATAGCAGATAATCAAGGGGTAGCGGGTTGAATATTACTAGTATATTATCTTGAAATATGAATTGCACCATATGTTCATATAACACCTTTTAGCCCCTAAACCCTTTTTTTTTTTTCCCCCCTTATATTGATTCGATTTTTTTATTAGTATACGTGAGTTTTTATATTTATAAACTATTGATCTTTTATTGGGTCTAACATAAGAAAATGTACTAATCTATTATATATATCTATTTACTAAGTCTTCAAAATCTGGAGAAATTGTTTCGCTCACAAAAATTAGAAGCTAAATAATTTGAATTAAAAACACATCTATTTATATTGAAGTTTTTTTTCCCTTTTTCCAACCTTTTGTTTTAGTTGAAGTTGTTAGACCACTTATCGAGGAAGGCTTTAGGCTATCTATAGATTGCGCTGCGACCAATGGGAGCGAGGAGACAGGGGGGGTTGTGGAAATAACGAAAAAAATTTTTTTTTTTTTGGGTTTTCCTTCGCGCGCCCCCCCCCCCCTTTTTAAATATTTTTTTTTTTTAAAGTTGTCTGAACGCGCTAATATCAAGATATACTGGTTCGAATTTAATTTTTTTTTGTGTTGGTCATTTAGGTCAATGAGCTATAAAATCTGATATGAGAGAGGAGAAACAGAAAGAAATATGGAAAAAACAGGGGATAATATTAATCCTTGAGGGATTCCGACGAGCGCTGCATAAATCATTCAAGATACCGAAACAAAATTCTTTAAATAAATTAAAACTGTCCGCGACAGTATGTGTATATGTGAATAAATAATAAATAAAACGACAAAAAACCGTTGAGCGAATTTTAATAAACTATTAATGTCACCAGTGTTAAATGAAGAAGTGAAATGAATAAGGTTTCACTCGAAACATGGCGATCTGCCAAAATGGGAAACCAATTGAACAATCTCGAGTATCGTTGATAACAAACGCTATATATCAATCCTAACAATATCGTAGATAATATTTGTATGTGTTAACTTCGAACCGTAGTTCAAATAATGTGTAAATAAGTTTAACTAATACCGTTTTAAACCGTTAAAGTGTTTTATTTTCATGTGTAGGTACTACTCGCGTAAAAAAAGTCAATAATGTATGTTTGTTGGAGAAAATATACTACGGGGCTTCTAAAGTTGTTCAGATTTTGTAATCGAGAAAAGGTACTCGGCTAATATTAGTATCCTTTAGTACTTTGTTTTTTGTGTACTTTTCAGCAAAACTACTAGGTCTTACTGGAGGATTAAGCGTGGATGTGGAAAATTATATATTTTATTAAATGAATTATCATCAATAAGACCTTTTTTAATTTATTATGTATAAGCTAAAGAAATTATATATCTTAAAAAACGATTTAGATTGGACGAAAATACGACACGGCTGGGATCCGAACCGGCATCTACAGTCTTCCGTGCTGCTGCTCTGACCTGCACAGTGTATGTTCAGTTCAAGGTTCAAGTCCCGCCCGCGTCGTATTTTGTTACAATCTAAAATCGATTTTAATTCATACACTGCCATCATGTGCAATAATATGTGAAAAATATTACAGTGTACTTGCTAGAGGGAATTGAGTTTTGCAAACAGTATCTAGATTCGATTATCGTACGAACAACGAGCAAGCCCTACTTTCACAATAAAACGTATTCTTGGCTCTCTACTGTAAATACACTTGCTAATGTTATTTTTATAGCGATTTCAATGTAAATCCGTTGGGTTTTGAACGCCGTTACAAGTAATATATTGACTTGATGAGTTTTCTATTGAGGCTTTTCATTTTATAACGGCACTAGCTGACCCGGATAATTTTTTGCCACATAAATGACCTAGCTGTGTCCGTGACTTCCTCCGCGTCGAATATTTATTTTAGCATCAAAATTTGTCTTTGAAAATCTCATCCCCATATCTTTACTATAATAATTTTAAGAGATTAAAATGTATACAGTATAGATATGTAAAAGTGTATCATGTAATAATAGTTACTTCTTCTTCTATTGAAAAAATTGGCCAGCTAAAATCCGCCGAAGATGTTTTTTTTTTTTTTATAAACATATTCTAACATTACAAAACAATATCCATTGCGATAGAATTATTAAGTACATATTTCATGGAGTGATGTTTTTGTCAATTCACCCAAGCTACACGTAAAAATGTCGATCCCCTTCTGCAGCTCGACAACACGCAAAGCACGAACAAGAGGGGATTTAATCAGCAAGTTGGTGCGTGAGTACGGTACCGCCGCAACGGTGGTCGTAATCGCCTCCACACGTATCGGTCCGGAACTGACAAGTGTAAGGACTGCAGAACTCCTGAGTTCAACTCTCGACCCCGCAATATTTTTACCAGTTACCAGATATATCACAAGGAATAAGTCCCTCCGTACCTTCAATTCATTGTACCCGACCATGCCTAATATAAAAAGAGTCGGATACTTTAATATATAAAAGATTTTTGACTTTATGCCTTGACTTTGACTTTGTATCCGATGTGTGTTGGTTTACAATTGCTTTACAGGCTAGTTAGTGGTTGCTGCTTTTCCCAATCTATTTAAATAAAACACGTATGTAGCTTTTTTGATTTATTAATACCGATCTTAGTAATTGTTGTTTTTTTCAGTAAAGTGATTGTATTCCCAGTAAATTAATTTTTTGTTCTTTTTTGTGCTACCCCCTTTCCTCCCACCTTTTTGTGGTGCAGTTTAAAAACTAATTTGTGCCCAAAATAGCTATTCTACGCGAAGAAGTCGCTGAACAGTGCTTTAAATAAAACACAAAATGTATTTGTAGTATTCACAATTATTATAGTATACCTACGACCACTCATTTCCACCGTCCTCTCCCGTGCTTGTCAACGGGTGCGGCAGGCTCGGGGGTAAACAGACAATATTGTGAAATGTTATATTTAAATTAAGATTTAAGAATCAGCTACTATCCAAGTAGTTTCAAACACGTTTGCCAATTATGTTTGTAAGCTGAGAAAAAAGGGCTGTTAGCAGGTTATGCTACAAAACTGATTTTCAGCAAAACCGTACTGTTCGTCTGTTAGACAGGGCCCATACAAGCATTTGAGAATTTAAAAAGAAAAAGGACTTCTAAAAAAAAAATTTTTTTGGGTTTTAAAACGGTTTTTTTTCCGCCGGCACGCCGGGGCGGGGGATTTAAATTTTTTTTTTAAATTTTTTTTTAATTTTTTTTGTTTTTTTCCTTTTTTTTTTTTTTTTTTTTTTTTTTTTTTTCTTGTTTTTTAGTTTAAAGAACGTCTGTCGGATCATATAGTACATTTAAAAAAAGGTACACTTGAGACATACATAAAATACATACGTAGTGTTGTCTGTAATTAATTAGACTTTACACGATACAGCCGACGTAAAAGATATATATCGTATATGTTACTGAAATATTATGACCTCGCGTGACTGAAGCTTTGGCTGCTACTTGGCTATCAGAAATCTTGGGTTACCATTATCTATACATCGTGTTATAAAGCAATTGTTTGTCTGTACATTTTATAGAAATGTGTAACTACGTACATAAAACATTGCGATTCGCCAGTAGTAGTAGAAAAGCATAGTTTTGTAACGAAAATAATACAATTTTAACCGTTTAAAACGCGAAAATATTTTTACGTTTAAATTCAGCCATGGCCAAAATGAATCTATACTATTATATGAAGCTGAAGAGTTTGTTTGAACGGGCTACACCTGGAAACTACTGGTTCTAAATGAATGGTTTTTGTGTTAAGTAGGACATTTATCGAGGTAGGCGTTAGGCTATTAAAAACGCGCTGTGACTAATAGGAGCGGAAAAAAATTGGGAAAGGTGGAAAAAAGTAGAATTTTTTTTCCACCTTTGTAGATTTCCGATATTCGCTGTGAAACCGGTTAAGATACACGAAAAATATTTATGAAATAAAAAACACTAAAAAGGTCTAAAAAAAATCTATATGTTTTGATTAACTGACAAAGTTTTTGTAATTGTTTGGTGAAATTCATGCATATTTTTACCGATTATTGAAAATCGAAAATAAATTGAAACATTTTCGACTCGGCAGGACTGAACCGCATCGTCAGGTTCCGTGCTGTTGCTCTACCAATTGAGCCACCGAGTCCGACCGAGTACCGAGTGGTAGAGCACGGAACGCTGACGTTGCCGGTTCAAGTCCTGCCCGAGTCGAAAAATGTTTCAATTTATTTTCGATTTCAAAAAATAATAAAGTTTTTTATCGATTATTTGTTAGATTCTTATCATCGTTGTTATATTATTCTTGAAAGCAACAAAACAACGTTTACCGGATCAGCTAGATTGAATAACTCAATTGGAGCAACACAACCCGTTCGAGTCCTGCCCGTGTCATCGCTTTTTTATACAAAAATGTTTCCAAAATAAAAAGTAGGAGGGACGGCATCAAATTATCAAACACCTGCGATCGCAAAATAAAAACTCTGGATTCCAATAAACAGCATACCGACAAACGCGAAGACACCTTTAGTCAATTCTGTAAGGACCCGGCCAGCTTCGTAAAATACCAACTTCGACGGAACAGATAGCGCTAGCGTAGCAGTTTGTTACTTTGACGTAAGGGACATCCGCCATCTTTAGTCTCCCCGTGACCACGGCTGCTGCAAAGCATCCGAAACGTCCAGCCGTAGTTAAAAATAGTTTTCAAACAAGTTTAACTCAAATATATCGCGTTTTAAACCGTTAAAGTGTTTTATTTAAATAAAAAGTATTAATGTTATTTCTTTTCACTTCGCAAACGTGTAACCTTCTTTCGATTCTAAATAAAGCAAAGTCCATCTTGATAAGATTCGCGTGAACTCAAGATTGAACTAAAGTCCAAGATAGCCATCGATCAGATCACGTCAAAGAACTATAAAGTACCTACTTTACTAATGGATTTGATGGTAGCAAGACATTTTTATAATAGAGGACGGACGAGCACGGTTTTCACTTGGTAGATGATATACCTCAGCCCTATAACATCAGTCATATAACTTCTATATAAAATGCGTTGTCGACTTTTTTGGACTTTAGACGCACAGACTGCAACCGAAACGTGATTTAACTTCACATCTTTTACTTCTGTGGACGGCGGTTTGTGATCTTCACCTTCTATCAAGATGTGTATGTACCCCAGGCATATTACATCTAAGCTAGATGCGTGGTCGACCTATTTTGGCTTTGGATATTCGGAAATTCTCACTGACTGAATCTGAAACGCCATTTAACTTCGCGGCTTATTCATCTGTGGATGGTGGTTCGTGACCCGGACGGATTTTTGATATTTCCACCACCCATTTCCAGAAGAAGTCCAATATTTAAATAATACACTTTAACGTTAGTTAAAATACTTTACTTTACTTTAGTTAAAATAATCTTCAAGTAAGTATAACTGATATATATCGCGTTTTAAACCGTTAAAGTGTTTTTTTTTAAACAGATACTTCGCGAATATAAAGATTATGCAACAAACATTTAACCAAACACTTAAAACAAGATGGTCTCCCAACGATGCTTGTATTTTTTTTTCTTCGTAGTTTTTTAAACGTCAAGAGCTTGAAGACCTCTCAAAAACCGCAAAGACGCTCATTTCTAGACTTTTGCCTAGAGATATAGTGTTGCCACAAATATGCATAAAATTACACACAGACGGAAGTGTTTATATACTAGGTACTAGCCGTGCCAGGCGACTTCGTCCGCGTAGTATAGCTACTTTGATGAATGATTTTTAAATTTCCAAAATAAGTCGACAACACATATTTATTACATACTATATTACTAGGACATCCCAGTTTCCATCGAGTTAGACCCTGTGCTTTTCCGTCACAAAAAATAGTTTTAAAGAATGTATACATTCACTAATTTAAGTTTACGAACTATAACATTGAGAGATTTGTACAGTATTCTCATTAAACACAACTAAAATAGGGAGGTAGTTATGAAATTTCTCGTATTTCATTTAAAAAGTAGTTTCGAATATTTTATTTAAAAAATGTTAACACGAGGTAAGAGTGGTTCTCTTCGTTAAATCTCCGTGATAAAAAATTAAATATGAAAACACGCAAGGGAATATGTTTAAAAGCTAAAACCCCCCCCCTCTCACTAAAAACCCAATCGTAAAGTGAACAAAAACTATTCTTTGCAGCAAGCGGCCCATTGAAGGCACTTTTATTTAATTTGAAAGAGACGACTTGAACGAGCTTTATCGTCGGTCTAAAAGTTTTCTATAGAAAAAAAATCTGTATTTATAAAGTGCTAAGTTTTACAGTGATGTGGTTTGGCAGACAAGCAGGAGCTACGCTTGATGGATGGTGAAATAAATACTGTCTTAACGCGAGTAGTACACATTCAAATAAAACTCTTAACTGTTTAAAACGCTATATATATCTCCTCGCGACTGCGTGCTGCGAAGCATCCGAAACGTCGTGCTGCAGTTAAAGTAAGTTAAACTAAAATATATCCGGTTTAAACCGTTAAACTGTTAAACGCCTGGTTTTCATATTTTGGGGCCACATTCATATAATGCAGGAGTTTGAAATACCTTCTTAGTGAATGCACTCTTGAATTTAATATAAAATAAGTAGTTCCTAAGTAATTTCTTTTTCTAAGATTCGCATTTCTAGCGATTCTTTGTAGCTGCGTTGACTTTTAATTAGTAAGTACTACATTAGTGCATTTCTATAATATCTTTTAATTCATAAATGAAACTTAGTTTTAAAGAAAATAAAAACATCGGACAGAATAAACTCTGAACAAGGATTTAACAAAATATCAAAATAAAAAAACCTAACAGAAGGGACGATACGTTTTGTTGCTCAATTTTGACGAATACTGCCCATGTTTACGCGAGTAGTGCACATTTAAATAAAACACTTTAACGGTTTAAAACGCGATATATTTTAGTTAACATTAGTTAATGGTCACGGGGATACCACGACTGCTGCAAAGCATCCAAAACGTCGGGCCGTAGTTAAAAAAATTTTCAAACAAGTTTAATTAAAATATGTCGCGTTTTAAACCGTTAAAATGTTTTATTTAAATACATACATATTTTATTTACATACTTTATATGCACCGTACGATTGTGAATCATATGTTCAAATAGAAATATTTTTTGATAGATGTGTTTATTTATTCATCTGTTATCACTTTTAAAAGAGATTTTTTTGATGAATTCGTTTTAATTTTTTAGTACTCGCATCGCAGTTTTATAGCAGTTAGTTTATTTACAAATCAAGATTATATCTTACTTTCTTTATGGCAATGTTTTTAATGCCTTTAATTTCAATACATTATCGTCACTTATAAGTTTATATTAAGCTTTTATTCTGTACTAGCTGTGTCATCGACTTCGTCCGCGTAGAATTGTTATTTTGGGTATCAATTTTTGTTTTTGCAAATATCCTGTTTAACGCCATAAATTTAAGCTGTTAAGTCGTTTTTGCAAGTTAATCTCACAAGATATGCACATACTGTCTCCGACTTTTTTTAGGTCATTCGTTGTCGTTTTCGCGTATCCCGAAAATTATTCATAATTGTGAAATTATGAATAATTTTCTCCTTTTTCTTGACATTTCCCGCTGTTCCTTAGCGCCCATTAGTCACAGCGGTATATATTATAGCTTTCCTCAATAAATGTTCTAATTAACATAAAAATATATTTTTTTAATTTGAACCAGTCGTTCCTGAGGCTAGCGCAATCAAACATACAAACAAGCAAGCAAACTCATCACCTTTATATATTAGTATAGATGTACTTTAAAATAAATAAGTATTTAAAAACTTTAATAATCTTCTATCGACTTAACCTAATTTAAAAATAGGGCAACACCAAAATCAAGACAATTAAACGAAAGAGGGTAGACCAATAATATAAACATGGCTGCTGGTTCCCGCCAAAAATGCAAAGTGTCACCGCGCTCATACACCACAGCACAATAAAACAATGGTACGCTTGTTTTTGAGTAAAGGGTTAACAATATATTTTATATCAGACATATTTTCATCCCAAGAAGAATTAAACAATCTCATCCAATCGATTTTTAATTTATATAGATGGATAGATTATGACATGGACAATAAAATATTAAATTTTTCTTTCTTATGTGCCTCTGAAGTATCTAAATTCTAATAAAAGTTTAATGTTTATTTGAAGTTTTTGCCTTCAATTAATATAAATGATTTAACTAATATATTCCGCGTTTTAAACCGTTAATAGGATTTAATTTTAATGTATAATACAAATAATAATAAAAATAAAATAAGTCAAGCAACGTTTGGGTTTGAAAGCAAAATAGCCTGGAGGCATAACGCGTTACGAAACGATGAGGTTTGTAAGTAATTTTTCTTCGTTTTAGTCATATGTAATTTATTGTAATTACAAATAAAATAAATTACATATTAGTTAAATTTAACGGTTGAAAGTGCGAAATGTTTTAGTTAATTTAAAAATCGAAATTAAATTGAAAAAAAATTTCGACTCGAGCAGGACTTGAACCGGCATCGACAGCGTTCCGTGCTGTTGCTCTCGAATTTTTTTCAATTTATACTCGATTTTTAAATTATATAGGGCCTTCATGTGTACGAATAGTACACATTTCAATAAAGCACTTTTAACGGTTTAAAATGCGAAATACATTAAATAACGTAATTTTAATTCGGCCTGCACACCCTTGATTACAGTCCTCTCGTTTTAAGCCGTTAAAAGTGTTTTAATACTGGCTTTCCTGATATGACACACTTATTGTATTTTCTAACTTAACTCCGCGTCCGCGAGTTCGTCCGCCTGAAATAACTATCCAGTGTTCTCCACGGTTCAAGTCCTGCCAGAGTCGACAATTTTTTCAATTTATTTTCTATTTTTAAATTATATAGTGCCTTCATGGGCAAATATATATAGTCACTAAGTCCTAGTGAGCTTAAATATCATACCATTTTTATTTGGCCATGTCATATTCAATTACGCGTGCAAATGTCTGGCTATGGCGGCTCGCCAAGTAACTCGGCTAGTTTTCACTTTATCTGTTGCATAAACGCTTCGTTCGTTTTAATATCTGTGCTCTTTTGCACTTCGGAATCGCGAGGGAAAATTAAGTTAAAATAAAATTCAAAATGGCGACCTGTAATTACAAACTTTGATAGTGCGTCGTTAAATTTTTTTGTTTGGCCTCAATAGTCATTTTCTATATATTATTGATAATTGAAAACATACTGTCTATAGTTTACGCGAGTAGTACACATTTAAATAAAACACTCTAACGGTTTAAAACGCGATATACTAGTGACCCCGTGACCACGGCTGCTGCAAAGCATCCGAAACGTCGGGCCGAAGTTAAAAATCATTTTTTAAATAAGTTTAACTAATATATCGCGTTTTAAACCGTTAAAGTGTTTTATTTAAATTGAAATCATGTTTTTATTCAACACGATAGAAGTTAATATACCTCAGTCACAATTGAACTTCACGGTTTTTTTTTAATATTTGTGACCTAATGATATTTCGGTATCTACCACCCGTTTAATGTTCGGATTTTCCAGACTAGGTACAGTATGTTTTAAAAATATGTTACAACAATGTAGAAGCGAAAATGTACCATGTTGTTGGTTAGCCACCGTTGCTACAGGTGGAGCAACAAAGCCTTGAATGAGAAGTTTCATGAGCCAAACATATCCAGTGCTTCAAAAATATTATGTAAATTGAAATTCTATTTAGATTAAATAAAAAACTCAATAATTATTGATGTTGTCACGGTAGCTATGTGTTAGACCTGCAGTACGAAACGCTATGGATGCCGGTTCGAGTCCCGCTCGTGTCGTAAATTTATTTTAATCTACATACATTTTAAATACTGTCTGTATTTTACACGAGTAGGACACATTTAAATAAAACACTTCAACAGTTTAAAACGCGATACATTTTAATCTCATGTTAATCTCGTTTGAGAATTATTTTTAACTACGGCCTGGCGTTTTGGATACTTTGCAGTAGCTGTCTCCCCGTGACCACGGCTTATTAAAATATATCGCGTTTTAAACCGTTAAAGTGTTTTATTTAAATACATACATTTTTATTTAATAATTATCCAGTGTTGCAAAAGCACGCCACTTTTATTTTATTAAATTGAAAAAATAAATAGCTCTTTATATCGTTTCAGTTTGTTTTTCTTAGTTCAAGATTTCGTAACACGCTATAGCTACATGGACTCGTAGCAGAGTACTGCGTAGCTGATCGTAGCAATCGGACTTACGTAGCCGTTCGTAGCAAGAATCGTAGCTTCTTGGATTAAATAATAAAAACTTACGTTAGTGCTTTGTTTCTCATCTCTTCATTGTGTGTGTACATTATATGTCTGTGTGTGAGAGAGAGAGAGATATATATACATTTATTTACTACTACTATAAAAACATATATAAGACTTATCACTAAACATAAAAATAAAACATAATTTAATCTTAACAGTTTATAATAATGGTGTGTGCTACTAGCTAGAATAGGATTTGATTTTCAGTAAGTCCTCAGAGTGTGGACCGCCTCTGTAGCTAAATGGTTAAACGTATTGCCGAGCATTGCGTTAAGCGCGAGAGGTCCTGGGTTCGAATCCCAGAGAAATATAAAATTGTTTCGGTCGGGCAGGGCACAGAAGTCTGATCAACTGCTTGCCCGTTAAAAGAACGGATCAATGAAACGGACACATAATTGTGTTCGCCCCATGCCCCATTAGGGGGAATCGAGCTTTCACACACTTAGAGTGTGAACAGCGGTGCAACACGCAAATAAAAATAAACAAATGTGAAAAGTAAAGTTCTTGTTAAATACTATCAAAATAGCAGGTAAACAAAACGTGCTTAAAAAGTTGAAACACTAAGTACGGTAGCAGATTCTCTCATTCCATGAAACGGTCGTGACTCGAACCCACTGCCACTTCGTTCTGTGCTCGTACCCACTGTGCGATACATTATTAACAATATGTTTTTCGGTATTAAAATATTCTCGTTATAAACCAATATGGTACATTGTTTTCCAAGCTTTGTTTATTTTGTGGATTGTGCTTGAAGTTAACTTGATGGTAGGTGACACCCCAGCCATATCTAAACAAGATGCGATGTCGACCTTTTTTGGCTTTGGATATTCAGAAGTCCACAAAACCGAAACGCGATTAACTTGACGGCTTTTTGACCCGGAAAGGAATTTCGATATTCTCGCCATTCATTATCCAGATTTCCAGGTAAAAAAATGTAATTATCGAATTCATGACCCATGAGACCATTACATATACATTTATAATAACTCATAGTTCATTTAAATAAAACACTTTAACGGTTTAAAACGCGATAGCCGTGGTCACGAGTCTCCCCGTGACCACGGCTGCTGGAAAGCATCCGAAACGTCGGGCCGAAGTTAAAAATCAGTTTAACTAATATATCGCGTTTTAAACCGTTAAAGTGTTTCATTTAAATGTGTACTACTCGCGTAAATCATAGTTCATCTTCGAAGTTTTTACCAAAATTTGAAAATATTTCTATTCGTCCCTCTATTTTGGCAAGTCATCGCAAAAATCCATTTTCGCTGTAAAGCCGAGTATTGACGTTTCAATTAAAATGCTCTCGGCTGTTAACTGCCGCCTTGACTTCTATGGGAAATAGCATATGACTTTTAGGCTGCAGTCTTATAGTATTACAACATAATGTGAGATGGTGAATATACTTAAATTAATGTAATTTTTTCAATACTGTCTATAGTTTACGCGAGTAGTACACATTTAAATAAAACACTTTAAGTGTTTAAAACGCGATATATTAGTTAAATTTATTTGAAAATGATTTTTAACTTCGGCCCGACGTTTCGGATGCTTTGCAGCAGCCGTGGTCACGGGGAGAGTCTCCCCAGCATATATCGCGTTTTAAACCGTTAAAGTGTTTTATTTAAACGCGATATATTAGTTAAACTTATTTGAAAATGAATTTAAACTACGGCCCGACGTTGATCATTTTTAAATGAGTTTAAATTATCGCGTTTTAAACCGTTAAAGTGATTTATTTAAATGTACTGTGTATTTTTGTGGCACTATACAATTAACACTAGCTGTGTCAGCGACTTCGTCCGCGTAGAAAAGTAATTTTGAGCCCAAATCTGATTTAACAAACCCAAAATCTTTATAACCTTAAGCTGTTACCCGCGCAGTCGGTCGCGCCCTTGCCGACGTTCTTGCAAGTTAATCTTAGAATATAGACATATAGTGTCGCGCACATTTTTTAGACTATTTTAATAGGAATCTTTACTTTTTTGGGTATCTTGAACCGTTTTTACAGATACTCTTGAACGTGAATGATTTTTCCCGTTTCTTTCACATTTCCACATTATATCGTCGCTCCTATTGGTCGAAGCGTTTTAGGATTTTTATTAAAATAGACGAGGACAGACAGAGGACTTCACTTGAAGGTAGGCGTAATACCCCAGCCACATAACATCTAAAGTAAATGCGCGGTCGACCTATTTTTGACTTTGGATTTTCGGAAATTCACATACTGAGACTCGATTAAACTTCATAGCCTTTTCGTCTGTTGACGGTGGTTAGTGACTCAGACGGAATTGCAATATTCCTACCACCTACTTAATATCCACATTTTCAAATGAACATGAAAATGTTTCAGAAACATGTAATTTGATACATGATCGCACCTACGATCTGTTTATTATAAGCTATACATCGCTTCGAAGCCCTTCAAGTAAAACATGCCGTGCTCAAAAAAAAAAGCGATATATAGCTTTGATATTAGACCACAGCTTTAAAACAAATGCCTATATGTTAGCGTGAAATTGATAGAAGCGGATTTGAAATTGTAATTACGACGCGGCAATATTGTAGACGTAATTTGTGTAGCTAGTGTTTTATGTTTATTAGCTTCAGATCAAGAGGTCCCGGCTTCGAATCCTGGGAATCAAAATAGCTGTTATCACAAACACTCGTTCGTTGCTTCCTCTTTCTCAGTTAGGTCTATAAAACTCTGAACTTTTCTACCTAACATTAAAGAAATATACCTTTCGGAAGCCGTGGTCACGGGAGGACTGGGATCGGCACAACAAAACAGTCGACACGTAAACCGTTAAGTGTTATATTTAAAAATATAGTGGTACCAAATGGTAGCTTTAAAAAAGTCCAATCGGGTCTCGACTCGCGCCCACGAATGCTGCTGTCCGTGCTGTTACTTCACCGACTGAGTTATCGTGTTACATTGGAAAAATTGTAATAAAACACTTATAACAGGTTACAAGACCTTTTTATAATATAGTAAAAAGGCAGACAAGTCTACATCTGAGAAGATATGCTGCTGACTTATTTTGGTTCCAAAAATATTTTTGTTAACTTATTTACTTTTACCCGCCCGAGTCGTGAAATTTATTTTTAAATTATAATCGATTTTTGATTTACATAATGCCACCATGTGAAAAATATTAAAGTTTTCAAAGATTAGCTAATACATTCGCGTTTTAAACCGTTAAAAGTGTATACGTAAACCACAGACAACACTCCATGTCACTGGAACACAGATGAGAATTATTGATGTAGTTGCCCTCGCTCTGACATTTGCTAATGTTTCACATCCCCTTTGAGTCAAATGAACTTCAACGCTCGTACATAATCCATACATTCACATCCCAGGCGGGTCCTCAACCACTTTGAGTAAAGGGTTCATAGTTGTTCGGCGCTAAATACATGTATTTAGCGCCGAGTTGAGAATATTCAACAAGTTTACGCTTATTATATAAATTAGAGACGAATTGAGGAGTAAAAAGATAGCAAAATTAAGCAAACACGTTCTTGATCTAGAAATCCTAATTTTACTGGAATGATTGAGTTATTTAATTAAAACCACTTTAACGGTTTAAAACGCTATATATTGCTGCTGTATGAAGCATTTGAAACGTCGGGTCATAATCACAAATATAAAATTATAAAGCTAAACAATTTGTATGTTTAAACGCGCTACGGGTTTGAATTGAAAAAAATATTTCTTGTGTTGGATAGACTAATCAATTAACCAAATAATTTATCAAGGAAGGCTTTAGGCTATTGAAAACACAGTGGGAAATGTGAAAAAAACGGGGGAAAATTATTTATCTTGGTGGGCTTCCGTTGCGTGCGATCTATTTATATATATCTCAATACACGATCTATAAAAAAAATCGGTACACTATATGTCTATCTTTTAAGATAAACGGGATGCGAACGACGTCGTGGGTAACAGCTATGAGCTGAGTTTGAGCTGAGGAGGTTGTTTGCAAAAATTTCGACGGGCCCCTTGGACCAATGGTAGCAATCTATGGTTAACGATCAACAGGCCGTGGGTTCGATCTCCACAAGGTCCAACATTTTTTAATTTATAATTCGGAAACATGTTGGAGAAATTCTGTTAGGGTCACGAACCACCATCCACAGATAAAAAAAGTCGTCAAGTTTCGCATTTCGATTTTAGTCTGTGGTTTTCTTTTTTTTAAAATTCCATGCGGACGAAGTCGCTGGCACAGCTAGTAAATAATAACGGCGAAGCTAGTGAACTCATGAACGTCTGTAACTACCGCGTTCATTCGACACAAATTTTCTTTTCAATATTTATGTCCGAGGATTGGCCGTTGGCCAGTGTTTTAAACCGATTCTATAAAACTCCATAATACCCAGGGCTGCCAAAGCACAGTTGTGCAAACAATGTTTTAACAAAACTTGTTGTACCGGGTACCTGTTTGTAAAACTTTGCAGCTCGCTAAAAGTCATTTATATTCTTAAATACTGTCCGTAGTTTACGCCAGTAGTACACATTTAAATGAACATTAACGTTAAAACCATTTTGGTTAAATTATTTGAAAATTAAAATTTATATCCTTATTATTTTCAAACGTTCGCATTACGCTATTGACTATCTAGATTTTGTGTGATTAGTGTCTAATAGTAAGAAATATTTGAAAAAACTAAAATAGAAGGGAGTAAGTAGGCAATGACAAATGTTGGTCCTAGTAAAACTAGATTTCTTTTAAATACTGTCTATAGTTTACGCGAGTAGTACACATTTAAATAAAACACTTTAACGGTTTAAAACGCGGTATATTAGTTAAACTTATTTGAAAATGATTTTTAACTCCGCCCCGGCCCGGCGTTTCGGATGGTTTGCCAGCAGCCGTGGTCTCCCCCCGCTGACCACGGCTGCTGCAAAGCATCCGAAACGTCGGGCCGAAGTTAAAAATCATTTTCAAATAAGTTTAACTAATATACCGCGTTTTAAACCGTTAAAGTGTTTTATTTAAATAGATTTCTTTTAATTCTAGTTTGCTACATTGCGAAGCACTGATCGTAAGTTTACATTTTACATCAAACTGTTGTGTTCCTAAGCTAAACTACGCCCATATAATTAATATGTATCATAAAATTAATTTTAAATTTTTATAATTTTTACAAATAAAATTCTAGTAAATTATGAATTCTTTTTAATTATTTCCTTTCTCAATGGCTTCTTCCAATGTACTAATTTATTACAGCTTTCTTATTTATAACTTATAAATAAAAGACGGTCTTCTCGCTAAGATTCGATCTCTTCGAGGCCCAAAATCCCAACTGAAGTACATGAGAAAGGAATATATATGTAAATGTAATATATACGATATCAGAAACTTTATCGACCCTCCCATAGATATAATAAATTGCAAGCTAAAAAAATAGGAAGAAGAAGAACGTAAAAGGAAGTGGAAACTTTTTCTAATATTCCAAGGAATGCAAGAGCTTTATAACACGTAATACCGTTCCATGAAATCTTAAGTCTCTCTGTTGCTGTTGTTGCTATATTATATACAGCAACAGCCCTGTGCATGTCAGACAGAGCGGCATCGCGTTGAAACAACACGTGACCCCGTAGAAGCTGGCGCCATTTGAAAGGAGCTCTCTGTATTTATAATGTTTGTGCGGTGCTGACTCAGGTAATGCACGAGAAAAATTGTGCGCAAATATGCTTGTATACATGCCAAGAAATCATAAAAGTATCTACTAATGTTTACGAGCTAAACAATAGAGGCAAAATAGCCTAACTGCAATTTAAACACTTATATTTTTATAGTCTAAAAATGTTAAACTACAAGACGTAATTCTTAAACAAATAATAGTACAAATACATTTTCGCCTAAGTTGATTGCGCTTTTTTATTTTCCTTATTAAAAATCATGTGGTTTTGTTATTAGGCCACCCTGGCTCTAGCATCCTCATATATCTATACTAATATTATTTGAAGAGTTTGTTTAAACGCGCCATTCCGAGGAAACACTGGTTCGAATTGAAAAATCTGGATTGTGGTGGATAGGCCATTTATCGAAGAAGGTGTAAGGTAACAGTACACTGCAACCAAGGAAAAGTGGGAAATATAGAACAAAATATAGTCAAAAAAGATTCGTCTTTAAATGATCTAAAAATATGTCCGCGACAGTATGTCTATCTTTTGACATTAGCTTATCTATGATTAATAAAAGTTTGCAAAAAACAAATATTGACGCCCAAAATCGAATCGACATGGTCGCGGGCACAGCTAGTAAAATGTTAACGTATTTTTATTATTATATTACATATTACAAACATGGTAGAATTAACGTAACCACAACTGTAATAGTAAGATTTATTTAAAGGCATTAGGAGCAGCGAATTGCTGAAGCGCAGCGCTGATAAAAATGCAACTTTAACTACCTAAATTTGTCACTTGAAAACTTGAAACTGTACATGAACGGTGACCTATTTTGCTATGCTTAAACAGGTAACTACTTCAATTATTGCAGCTAACACCTTACCATTATTTTTCAATAAAAAATGTAATTTAAAAGTATTTTGGAATCGACAAATTATTTAAATAAAACACTTTATCGGTTTAAAAAGCTTTGCAGCAGCCGTCGTGGCGTCATCTCAAAAAAATTGTCAAAAATGTGGCCTACTTCCTTCTTTTGAATGGCAGGATCGATAATCCCAGAGTGTTGGAGCATGTGGTCTTTGGGTGTCAGAGCGCACTATAAGCTTCTCATCCGAAACGTCGGGCGGAGGAGCGGCGACGCACGCAGTTGGCTTACATGGCTCCAACACAAACTACTCGTATTGTTAAAATAATATTCCTAGCAGTAACTAAAATTTATTTAATGTAAATCCAGCGTCTTTCAAATCTAGATGCTTATATTTGTTAGATAAGATTCCTAGCTAATTTTCCCATACTGCATGTTTTGGCTCTTGCTAATGCTTTATGTATAAATAATAAATAAATAAAAATAAATAAATAAATAAATAAATAAATAAATAATCTCTATCCGAAACGTCGGGCCGTAGTTAAAATAATATTCAAATAAATTTAACTAATATATATCGCGTTTTAAACTGTTAAATTGTTATATTTAAATACTATGTTTTACTACTGTGTATATTTAAAGAAATAAAAGTATAATTCTTCAAGTCTCATTATTTTTATTCATGATAGATGTACATAATTTCATTTCAAAGTTACACAAAGGAATTTTAAAAGCACTTGCGTGCTTTGAAATAATGGGTTATAAGCCTCACGCGAGAAATTGATACAAGGGATTAGCTATAAAATTACTGCTTTTGCATTCAGTTGTAGAATTTTGATAATAAAATCGATACTGTCTAAACTTAACGCGAGTAGTACACATTAAAATAAAACACTTTAACGGTTTAAAACGAGATGTATTAGTTAAACTTATTTGAAAATGATTTTTACCTTTGGCCCGACGTTTCGGATGCTTTACAGCAGCCACGGGGAGACATTCGGATGTTTAGCACCCGCGTGTTCACGGCTGCTAAAAATATTTTTGAAATAAGTGTAACTAATATATTTCGCGTTTCAAACCGTTAAAGTGATTTAATTTAATTAAATACTTAACATTCGCTCCAACCACTAAGTAGACCAGACAATCCATGAATGTAAACCAGATAAATATTATCTAATGTAACAAGGAAGTGAAACTGTGTAAAACGAGGTGCCTCCCATTACCATAAACTTTCCCGCCAAAACAATGACGGCAAACATGTCACAGATTATATGAAAAATATGATTGATGGCGATACTGATAGCCGTTTAGTATCTGTCATTCGTGTTGGATACAGGCTCGGATCGCATGACTTTGAATTTATAATCTTTTGTTCTTTCTATGACGTTTTTATAGAGAAGTTTTCGCGTATCTTTTTTATATTTTTCAGTAATTGTTATGACATTATTTTTAATTTACTTTTATGAGGTATAAGGGACCTCCACAGACAATAATAAAAACTAGGTTTTTACTTTTATAGTCTATGGAATAATACCGTATTATTGATCCGTTATGCTCTATTTACGTGCGTGAGTAGGTGTTTTAATTTAACTTAAGAAAAAAATATCTAAAAAAAGGTATTTATTTTTTGCTAAGTATTTTTTTATATGCGATTTAAACATTTTGTAATTACTAATATTTTTATATTTATAACAAAGAACTGCTGAATGAGTTTGAATTTGAATGTTATATGCATTGTTTCGAGTTGCTTATAATTTTCATATTCTATATTTATTAAAAATTCTAACAGCTCTAATTAAAAACATATATAAAGCAGCTATAAAGTAACGGCCGAGATATAAATTGGCAACATTGAAAAAAGGTAAAAATAATTTAAAATGGCTAACATTGGATCATTTCAAATTGTTTTGATATTGGGCAAAAATAGTAGTAAAGAGATTGAAGATGGAGGGTGTCTCTGGTCCTCAACGGCTGTTGTAAAGCATTCGAATCGTAGGGCCGTAGTTAAAAATAATTTACGTAACATATACAATACATTTCGCGTTTTAAAACTTTTAAGTGTGTACTACTCGTGCAACATAAACAGTATTTAAATCATTGAATATCGGTCAATAATTTTTTTTGTTTATATTCCTGTAGTTTAGTAGATTTCAGTGTCCTGTCTGAACTTTATTTATTGTGTTTACTCAGGAACCCTCGCTCTTAATACCGCAACCACTGAACCACGGTTAACAAATTTACTACTTGGTATACTAGCAATTTTATAGCGAAATAACTCGACTTCGTAAATAAATCCACTACATTTCCCAACGGACTGCAGGATTTTTCCGTAATACCTTTTCTCTTGGAATACTTACTTGCATTAAATATTTAGGACACTATTCTCTGGACGATAAGGTTTTTACTAATCAGTATATCTAAAAGTGTGGTTTACCGATTATTTAAGTTTCGATATTGGTTTAAACTTAATATATATAAACAATCGTTTACACTACTTATAATCTATATTTTTCTATGAGTCTCACATATCTCATTTCAGCATATACAATAGGTATAACAATACAAGCTTAAATTAAAACACAATTACGTAACAACGTATGAATATTTTTTATTATGTATAAGTGCTTTATTTTTTATCTTATGTTTAGACATAAATTAGTTTAGGGTAAGTTAAAGCATTTTAAATAGGTATATAATTGTTGATCGGGGTTAATATTGGACAAACAGCATACAATTATTAGGTATATAAGTACGCTTAAGGTATAAAATTAATTAAAAGCCATCAATAATAATCGATCGATAAGAAAAACAGTATTGCACCTATAAGTAGGTATCATAGAATCGTTTTTAATTAATCTAAACGAAAAATAAGTAACGTAAAAACGTAAGGTTCGCGAAAATAAAAAGAAAAAAATTAAGCTGGTTTAAAAAAAATCAACACACAGATTTTTATTAAAACTCAAACTGACGACACAATGAATACTTACCACAAAATTATTTCGCGTTTCGGCATTACACTTCGCTTAAGATAAACTTTAAAAAAATCACACACTCACTGGATTCAATTACAATTTAATTAATGCATTATGAATCTACGGTGGCCCGACCCCGAAGATTTACCCGCGATAGTCCGCAGTTTGCAACGCTTAACAACTTTATATCGCATTTATAAGAAAATAGAATATCGATACACTATTTCTTATTCATGTTGTGGATATAAATAAAACGGAGATTTTTTTCAATCGGCTGTCCGAGTTTTATCGATTTATTTGAATAGAACCTCCTTGAACGTCAAACTCAGCCCGGGACGGGCGGTAACTGAGCTATTTGACAGCTCGCGTGCTGCCATCTAAATTATCGATGCGCAGTTGTCAAAATACAAGCCATTCTAATAATGGCGTGAGTTTAATTTTAATGTTCTGCGGACAGAGTCTATACTCTTAAAAGACATACAGCTGAATTTTGTAATTAAAACGACGCATATATGTAGAAGATCTCTTTAATTTCGTGATGTGACTGCTTATCACATTTTCCCAGTTTCGAATCTCGGATCGGGTGAAAAGTTACATTCGCTTATTGAAAGTTTGATTTATTAAAAAAAAACTACGGTATATAACCACTAAAAATACAAAACATCAATTTAGCGGTAGTCATAAAAGCGTAAAGCAGAAAAAGACTGACTTGACCAGCGATGGTCAATCAGATTAAAATGTAAATTTTTAACTGTGTCCTAAAGTACCCGTGCCTAACAGTGGGGCATCAGTATGCTAAAAGTAATATTTTCTAATAGAAACATACCTTTAGAACCAAAAAACATTAACATAATATAGGTATCTATTAAAGCAATGCGCTACGAATAATTGTAACACGAGGAGTAAATTAGACAGTAAAAAGCAATTTAAAAAATTAAATATATATTTGTTGAGGGTATTTAAGAAAACAATTGTGTTTATAAATTTTTATTTACTTTTTTAATATCTTCATCGCGTCTTACAGTCCTCCTTCCTAGAAAATTCATTATACAACTTGACCAATACGTAGATTTAACGTTGAAAGATAGTAGCTATATAAAATTGTAATAAATCGATGTTAACTACACCTACTAAGAAATAATAAACGGATACTTAGTTTCAAAGTGAATTTAAACAAGGTAACAACAGCTACTTTGGCGCCAGGCCATAAAATAAAAGAAAAAAAAATATGGCGCGAGAATTGACAACTTTATTAGTGGCCAGTATTTATTTTATTTTGTTTATGTCTTACTAGGTATAGAAAATGTTTTTACAGATATTTTTTACCAACACCATAAATTTTAGAAAAGCGTAATAATGCGGAAGTATTTTACAATGAAATATTGTATACTTTTACTTTTTTCACTTAAATTAAAAATACGGAGGTGGAAGAACAAATATATAATCATGATATTAAGTAATAAATTTGTATGTATTAATCGATACATGTATATATGATAATAATTATACCTATGCCCGATATGACAATAAATATTTTCTATAAAAGGTTAAAGAGCGAAAATTTTCCCATATCCTTATAATTACTATAATCAGGACACCTAGTGGTTTACCCAAATTAAAAACATTTACACAATAAAAAATATATTTTACAAACGCATACACACTTTCACAGATAAAATACACTAAAGTCTTTTAAGTATGGCAACATTATCATACCATATTTCTCCCATTGTCTCCTGCTATTCTGTCCACAATCTGAAAAAGAAAACAGTTTGAATGACATTCATATTATAATAAAAAAAGTAGTTTCTGTATATTTATGTGAAAATTATAGTAGAATTACCCCTCTTATAATTGGTAAGTTAAGCAGGGACCCGACAATTGGCACCATTCTCAGGAAATTCACAGCAGCTGGTAGGAACCCTCTGTAAAATAAAAATATAATTGTTTGTCTATAGCGTGACAGGTTAATGATAAAAATGAAAGTCCATCAAATATACTTTATAATGATGACAAACTAAGTAAAAAACAAGATACTGTTATCTCTTTATGACCCTTGTCTATGAGGAGCTTGGTGTTCATTTGATAGAAGTTAAAATAACCCAGCTATATAATATTTAAACAAGGTGCGATCTATGTTGACTTTGAAATTTTGGAAATCCACAAACTAAATTTGAATGGGATCGTGATTACCCATTAACAGCTTTTTCATCAGTGCATTTTGGTTTTTGTCCCAAATGGAATTTGGGATAATCCTACCACCCATTTCATATCCAGACTACCAGACAAAGTCTAACATGCTCCAGGAAACTTTCACAGAAACATATTGCACAAAGAGGGGATTGAACCCAGGATCGGTCAATTACAGTCAAGCACTCCACCTGTCTGGAAATCTTTATTGTTTCACAAGGACACAACCAACCATGACACTCATGACAGGGCTTAAAGAACTTGAGCTACAGGAACAGTCCAACAGGCAACTCTTACCTAAATAATAATAAAAATCCATATATCTCAGCTATCATGCCAAACATAGGCCATCCCAGTAACACAATAGTAATACCACCGAAGAATGCGACAGATGCTTTGATTTTATGCCTTTGGAAGAAGAAGAAAAATGTCCTTTGCAATCCAATCACACATGCTAGTCCACTTATAAAAAGAATCTGGAAAATACAATACAATAAACCTTTAACTTAGTTAATAAAATGCCTTTAAATAAAAATTGTCTGCAAACAGACACAGAAGTTTGTCTATCCAATGCTCTGTAGACTTAAATAAACTACAAATATAAGTAGACTTTAACATATGTACTTACATTTCCAATAGCTAACAATCCTTTATCAAATAATAATAATACTCCGAGGAAAAGAAATGTCATTCCAAAACCAGCAAGGCCCACACCAATTTCTAAAATATAAATATGAGTTTAACTTTTTACGTAAATATCAAAATAAGAAGGAAATAAATCCACCTAACAAATAAAAAGTGTTTAGTATATAATCCTCTAATATATTTGTTAGGCAATTTAGTGATTACAGTATTTATGAGACCATTTATAAGTTAATTCTTTTTAGTAATATAATCATTTAATAGTTATAAAACTTTGTAAATTGGACAAGTACTAAAACGCACAATGTAAAGCTTCAAATTGTGGGCGTAGTTTCTCGGAGAACTAATATAATTATTTGATTAATTTATTTTCGTCTCATAAAAGTGTATACACTGAGTAAAAACAACTTAGTTTGCATATTGGCTTAGTTAGGTTTATATGATTAAATCGAGGTCATTGACCAATAATTTGATTGCCTAATCAATTAAGACTACTTTTATTTCTATTAATGTCGATTTGCACATAATTTCATAGCTATTTCGTTGGTAAATCACTTTATTTCATTTTCTCATTGGTGTCAAACATAATAGTGAATAACGTTAAAAACTCACTCTGGGTATCAGATATCTCAATCATATTCGTAGCTTTGTCACTCCCTTTTATTATAATACAGTATTTACTTTTTATTTAACACAATTCATTTGTAAATACGACATAAAACAAACTTATAACCTACTACTCCACGTCATTGTTATCGAATTTTGAATATGTTTGACATATGATAAGATTTATAGACATGGATTTTACATGATTATAGTCAATTGTCAGCATGACAACTCAAATCGCTTCCTACTACCTATGGTAAACAAAAAAAAATGTTGTTGTTGTGTGTAAATTGTTCTTTGTGATATTATAAAAATCGATTTGCAATTCACCAATTTCGTTTTTAGCGATGTTGTCATATTAATATTTTTTTTTATTACCTACTGTTTATAAATTTATTAGCTAATTAGCTAAAAAATAAACAACAAAAATAGTAAATTCTTACATGGTTAACGCATAAATAATACAATTGCCGTGATTTCGATTCCCAACGGGTGCAACACATCTTTCTTTCTCATTCATCATTCTGCAAATCTTTGGTATTAAAGGCATCATATCAATATCGAAATTCTTTCTGGTTTTTTAACCACCGTTTACAGATGGAAAAGCCATATTTAAGTTTTAGTTAGTTATAACTTTTGCAAACTCGATTTAAATCAATTATTATTTTACATTCCTAATAATTTTCTAGTAAACATTGACTAGTACTGTTATGGTGGATTCAGTTATGAATCATTACTCCATTGCCTATTCCAACTTTTTGAATATTGCCTAGTCAGACTCTAGTCCGGAATTCGGAAGAAATGAAAAAGTTAGATAGATAGCATAAGTGTTTAGATTAGAAAAATAATAAATCAATGTTTTTGACTAAAAACAAAAAATAAAACGTATATTAGGCCTCGCACTTCATTTCTTAAGCTTTTATAAGTACGAGCGAGTTATCCAAACTCGAATAGTAGATTCGATTTACTTAAATAGAATCGAGTTTGCAAGTACGAATTGATTCTTCCAGACTCCAGAGCACATCACTAAACTTCTCTGTTTTGAGTTTTCGATCCGGCGTTTGTGTGTTCGTGATTTGTGTTTGCGAATGTGTTGCGGCGATTTCAGGGAATCTCCGCATTACAACTGTTAAAAACAGTTCAATCCGCTTTATTATCAAGTAGGAGCTTAAATATTTTTGTTTGTAGTGTATCACAAGCAGCGTTTATGCAAAGTGAAATTCAGTAAATGATGGTTCGTGGTGGCAGAGGCCGAGGTATGCCCGGAAGAGGTGGTATGGGGCGTCCGCCCTTCAACAGACCGCGGGTGTTGATGCTGAGACCTCCCTTCGACCTGATATTGGCGGAGCCTGCGTTCCCGAGGTGCAAACCGGCGCCCGATGACACCGCTTTGACACAGGTTATAATGTCAAAATGTTTGGTCTTTTGTAAAGCTTGTTTATCAATAAGTATAATTGAGGCTACTAGAGCCAGAGTGGCCTAATAACAAAAGCATGATTTTCAATAAGGAGGAAAGTCTATCTGTATCACTTGTGTGGTACATAATAATAGTTCTTTAATCATGTTCAAACTTGCGTCATACAGATATTAAGAAATACAATAAATTTAAAAACATAATGGAAATATGTTTAATTAATAAATTTCTAGACTCAATTTTACATCAAGTCGATTTGAGTGCTAACAATTAGTTAATATCTCAAAAACTTGGAATTTCCGCAAGTTGAAATTTTTAGGATTATTCTAATATTGGCAGGATCTATCAAGCATAAAATTTTCACCATTCAAATAAAATATATGTGAAGTAAAGATGGGCCATTTTCTATTTTATTCCTATTTATTCAAGTAACCTGTCCACACTTTTGCTCAGGTCCTTAAAATGGGAATGTTTAAGTACTCAAAGAAAGTTTGCACTATAAGATTAATTGAGGTGTTGCAAATATAAATAAAATGTTTTTTATGTACTAAACAATCATAATTTTGGAATTTCCATAACCACAAGTACTAATCGTAAGTTATGTTAATTATAGGCACTCCTCAAAAGGCATGCTGAGCTGTGCCCAACACCAGCGGAACAGGCTGCAGTACTCAGTTTAGTTACAAAACTACAGACTGTCCTTGATAACCTGGTTGTGGCTCCTGGAGATTTTGCTGCCTGTGTATGTATAGATTCTTTAAGACGGTTATACATCAATAATGCTTTTTCTTAGGACTTATTCTTGTTTATATCTATTGAAATTCAACCATCTCTATCACTCATTGGTTAAACATCTTGCATAAATATTAAATTTGAGAAATCTAGGTACAAATCTCAGCAAAGCAATTGTTTGGGTTTCATATGCTTATTCTTGGGTATGAAAATTTTCAACGGACAAACATACACAGATGGACAGTAGTTGTGTTCAGTTCTAGTTCTGTAAATTTTAAGCCCAAATCAGTAGATGGTGAATCCCAATTACAGGTGTTATATAATTGTGTGAAGCTTTCCTTATACAAATTACTTTCTTAAAAACTTTGATACATTTCATATTTTATTGTATGTTATGGTATTAAATATGAAGAAATATTATTTTTCAAAAATTAAATTCCAATTTGATCTTATATAATTTTAAGCTTTTAATAATCGGACATAGAACCGCAATACATACAAATTTTTACATCTAAATAGATCTTTAAATTCCTTTTAACTTCTTAAGTACATACATAACAATGTTTTTCAGCAACTAGAGGAGGTACGACAGGTTGGTTCTTACAAGAAAGGCACAATGATGGCCTGCAAAAATGTCGCTGACATTGTTGTCATAATGAAGACTTTACCCACCAAGGAGGCTGTGGAGGGGCTCTCCAATAAGGTTGGTAGATCTCGGGAAAATAGTGCATTAATTTCATACCGTCTATAGTTTACCCGAGAAGTACACATTTAAAAAAAACACCCTCCCCGTTTAAAACCCCAAACCCTTTTTTAAATTTTTTTTAAAATTAAATTCCCCCCCCCCCCCCCCCCCCCCCCCCCCCCCCCCCCCCCGGGGGGGGGGGGAGGGGGGGGGGGGGGGGGGCCCCCAACCCCAAAAAAAAACCCCCCACCCCCCCCCCCCCCCCCCCCCCCTGCGCCGGCCGGGGCCCCCCCGCCCCCCCCCCCCCCCCCCCCCCCCCCCCCCCCCCCCGCCCCTTGGGTTTTTGGGGGCCCTTTGTTTTTTCCCCCCGGTTTTTTTTTGGGGCCCCGGGGGGTTTTTGTTTTTTTCCCCCCCCCCCCTTCCCCCTTTTTTTTTTTTTTTCCCCCCCCCCCCCCCCCCCCCCAACATCCCCCCCCCCCCCCCCCTTTTTGGGGGGGTTTGGGGGGGTTTGTTTGGGCCCCCCCGGGGGGGGGGGCCCCCCCCCCCGCCCGCGGGCCCGCGGGGGTTTTTTTTCCCCCCTTTCCCCCCCCCCCCCCCCGGTTTTTTTTCCCCCCCTTGCCCCCCCCGGCGGGGCCCCCCCCCCCCCCCCCCCCCCCCCCCCCCCCCCCCCCCCCCCCCCCCTCCCCCCCCCCGGGGGGGGGGCCCCCCCCCCCCCCCCCCCCCCCCCCCCCCCCCTCCTCCCCCCCCCCCCGCCCCGGCCGCGCCCCCCCCCCCCCCCCCCCCCCCCCCCCCCCCCCCCCCCCCGGGGGCCCGGGGGGGGGGGGGGGGGGGGGGGCCGGCGCCGGGCCCCCCCCCCCGGGCCCCCCCCCCCCCCCCCCCCCCCCCCCCCCCCCCCCCCCCCCCCCCCCCCCCCCCCCCCCCCCCCCCCCCCCCCCCCCCCCCCCCCCCCCCCCCCCCCCCCCCCCCCCCCCCCCCCCCCCCCCCCCCCCCCCCCCCCCCCCCCCCCCCCCCCCCCCCCCCCCCCCCCCCCCCCCCCCCCCCCCCCCCCCCCCCCCCCCCCCCCCCCCCCCCCCCCCCCCCCCCCCCCCACCCCAACCCCCCCCCCCCCCCCCCCCCCCCGCCCCCCCCCCCCCCCCCCCCCCCCCCACCCCCCCCCCCCCCCCCCCCCCCCCCCCGCCCCCCCCCCCCCCAAAAAAAACACCCCCCCCCACCAAACCCCCCCCCCCCCCCCCCCCCCCCCCCCCCAACCCCCCCCCCCCCCCCCCCCCCCCCCCCCCCCCCCCCCCCCCCCCCCAAAAACGGGCCCCCCCCCCCCCCCCGCCCCCGGGCCCCCCCCCCCCCCCCCCCCCCCCCCCCCCCCCCCCCCCCCCCCAAAAAAACCCCCCCCCCCCCCCCCCACCCACCCCCCCCCCCCCCCCCCCCCCCCCCCCCCCCCCCCCCCCCCCCCCCCCCCCCCCCCCCCCCCCCCCCCCCCCCAACCCCCCCCCCCCCCCGCCCCCCCCCCCCCCCCCCCCCCCCCCCCCCCCCCCCCCCCCCCCCCCCCCCCCCCCCCCCCCCCCCCCCCCCCCCCCCCCCCCCCCCCCCCCCCCCCCCCCCCCCCCCCCCCCCCCCCCCCCCCCCCCCCCCCCCCCCCCCCCCCCCCCCCCCCCCCCCCCCCCCCCCCCCCCCCCCCCCCCCCCCCCCCCCCCCCCCCCCCCCCCCCCCCCCCCCCCCCCCCCGCCCGTTTTCCTTTCCCCCCCCCCCCCCCCCCCCCTTTTTCTTTTTTCCCCCCCCCCCCCCTCTTCCCCCCCTTTTCTTTTTTTTGTTTTTTTTGTTTGCATTAATTTCATCAAAGATAAAGTTTACCTCATTGTTGGTTGATACGAAATATTTATTAACATAGATTTGCGTAAAAGAAATTATTATTATTTGTTATTTTGTTTTCCCTTTCATTATACAAAGGTTGCCTGGAAGAAATCGCCATAGGCGTTAAGGCCCCATTCACTCACTATTAAATATTTATTTTACTTTTACTATATTTCATTTTTTTTATTTTAAGGCCGCATTGCACTAACACTTATGTAAATATTTATTTTACTTTTACTATATTTGCATTTTGTTTGTGCAATAAAGTGTTTTATTATTATTAAATAAAAGCAAGAAACTAGATTCAAATCCACAATCAACCTGCAGAGTTGTCTATGCCAAATGATTCGATGTATTATCTGCCGTAGCTGAAGCCCTTTGACATACTCATTGGTGTAATGCAATCTACGGCTAATGTTAAATGGGTCATGGGTTCGGTCTGTGGATTTGCAAATCGACAAAGCTAAAATAGGGCAAAAGCACATCTTGTTGAAATGTTATATGGCTGGGATATAACTTTTTGATATAGTCCCGCTGTACTAAAGAATGCTGTCTGTAGTTTACGCGAGAAGTACACATTGAAAACAGTTGAACGGTTCAAAACGCGATCGTTAGTTAAACGTCAGCCTCCCCGTGACCACGGCTGCTGCAAAGCGTCCGTAACGTCGGGCCGTAGTTAAAATAATTTCCAAATAAGTTTAACTAATACATATCGCGTTTCAAACCGTTAATGTTTTGTTTACATAAGGAATGCTTTCATGCTTCAGGTGAATGAAGAACTAAATAAGCTGATGCGAGCTGAAGGGCTGGGCAACGTGAGCAGTGCATGCCACGAGCGGGGATTCACCGTGACCGCGGCGAGCAGCGCCGTCAGGGTACTTGTCACTACCCTGCATCATAACTTGAGGAAGTTGGAGCCGGAGGTAGGTTATGGAGAGATTACATTTTCATACTCTAATTATTATAACTAGCTGTGCCAGCGACTCTTTCCGTGTAGATGTAGTTATTTTGGTCATCAAGATTGGTTCTTGCCAGAATTCCCTGAAATGAAATTACATGAAATACGACGGGACGCGGACGACGTCATGGGTGACGTCGTCAGCGTCCCGTTTCGTGACAATAGCTGTCACCCTCGACGTCGTCGGCGCCCCTCGTCCTTGCGAGTTAATCTTAAAAGTTAGGCGTATTGTCGCGGACATTTTACGTGTATTATCTTGTAAAAAGTCTATTGAGGCACAAAAACAGTCACACTACCTCAACATGTTATGTCTTTAATTTTCCAGGTCCACTTGGATTACAAGGTGATCAGCAGCCATTTAGCTGCGATCAGACATAGCCGTTGGTTCGAAGAGAATGCTCATCATTCTTCCATCAAGGTATATACAAACCCTTAATCAGTCAGACATTCAGTTTTAACGGTTAAAGCTTTTCTGTGAAGGCTAGGATTGTATTTATAACATATTGTAAATGATTTTAAAAGTCTAGCGTTTAAATGAAACACTGTAACGGTTTAAAACGCGATATATTAGTTAAACTTATTTGAAAATGATTTTTAACTTGTCTCCCCGTGACCACGGCTGCTGCAAAGCATCCGAAACGTCGGGCCGAAGTTAAAAATAATTTCCAAATAAGTTTACCTAACATATCGCGTTTTAAACCGTTAAAGTGTTTTCATTTAAATGTGTACTACTCGCGTAGATAGTATTTAAAGTAGTGTTTTAAGTAAAAGTGATTTTCTCTAGGTGTAAATCAAATGAACCTCTACATTTATGAATCAGACACTTTTATGTGTCTGTTTTACTGATCAGGTGTGTATAAATACTTGTATAAATGATCCCCTACCTGAGGAGAACTCTCATCGTTTTGTCGTTATTTGAACCCTCGACCAGACTCATGGTCGGAAAAACAACTGCTTTATGACTTTGAACTGTTTGATTTGACTGATGAAGAGGTACTTTATATTATTTTGTAGTAGAAATAAGGAACCCGAGAAAAAAATACTACATTTTTGAATTCCGTTGCATATTTGCTGAAATATATCAAACAAAACGCTATATAACGCTGCAAAGCGGCTAGTGACGTCACGGCCTTATATCGGCCATTGGTGTATGTCGATCATATGATCTACAATCTACATTTATACCAAACATTGACATTTTAACAGTGATTGAAGTAATAAAATGAATTACAAATTTATTTATTTGTTAACGCAGAGAATGGAATGTTTTAACACTAGGAAGCACGGTGGTCTATAGCACAGTTTATAGGCAAGTGACGTCACCGTAAATCCAACCAATCAGGTTACAAAACGTGACAAATATTTAAAAAGTTGTTTTTTTTAATCTATTATTATTTTTAACATACGTGACTGTTTTAGTCTTTCTCAACGTATACTCAATACCGATGACAGTACTTGACGCTATATTTTTCGCATTCACTTAAAGTTACATATACTGTCTATAGTTTACGAGAGTAGTACACATTTAAATAAAACACTTTAACGGTTTCAAACGCGATATATTAGTTAAACTTATTTGAAAATTATTTTTAACTTCCGCCCGACGTTTCGGATGCTTTGCAGCAGCCGTGGTCACGGGGAGACAAGTTAAAAATCATTTTCAAATAAGTTTAACTAATATATCGCGTTTTAAACCGTTAAAGTGTTTTATTTAAATTCACATTTTCTTTCTGTTTAGGTATTAATCCGCCTTTTGCGTGACATGTGCGCGCGTCACTCTGGCCTAGAACCCCTGACCCCTTGGATGATCGATCTTCTAGCACACCACTGCATCATGAACAATCCGGCGAGACAAGTGCTACCGATCAATGTGGCTTTCAGGTACTTCATATTCTATAGCCTGTGGGCTTACTTGAATAAATACTGTATTTTACGCGAATACACATTTAAATGAAACACTTTAACGGTTTCAAACGCGAAATATATTAGCTAAAATTAGTTTAACTGCGGCCCGACGTTTAAGATGCTTTGCCACCGCAGTCACGGGGAGGCTAGCTTGATTTCTAATTCTGCGAGGACCCGACCAGTTTCAACGAATACCAACTTCGAGGGGACAGATGGCGCTAGCGTAGCAGTTTTACCTTGACATTATAGATACCCTCCATCTACAGCCTCAACGTGACCACGGCTGCTGCCAAGCGTCCGAAAGTAGTCGACAATAGCTAAAATATTGTTTAAATAAGTTAAACTAATATATTTCGCGTCTTAAACCGTTTATTTAGAATATCACAGCGCATCTGCCTTAGATATTATATGGCTGGCTGGATACACTTACCCTCAGTGAACCATTATATCAAATCCCCTGTCATAAAAAGACTAGTTATTTATCGAATGGTATCGCCCTACAGCCGAAAAGTGATTACTTAGGAGTATCTATACTGTCTATAGTTTACGCGAGTAGTACACATTTAAATAAAACACTTTAACGGTTTAAAACGCGGTATATGTTAGTTGAACTATTGGAAACGATTTTTAACTTCGGCCCGACGTCCCCCCGTGACCACGGCTGCTGCAAAGCATCCGAAACGTCGGGCCGAAGTTAAAAATAATTTTCAAATAAGTTTAACTAACATATACCGCGTTTTAAACCGTTAAAGTGTTTTATTTAAATAGGAGTATCTGTGATTGAAAACTAAAATATTTTTCACTTGTTATTGCGTATGATGGCACTACATAAATTATAAATCGATTTTAAATTTTATCTATATACATGTAGGTCATTACACGGTAGCACAGTTGGTTAGAGTAACGGCACGGAATGCTGTTAAGTCTGCCCGTGTAACTTTTTTTTTTATGAATTTTGTGATGACGACGTCACTACAAAACTTGAATACCAAATATGGTGTGTTCAATAGTTTCTATAATATTTTTAAATAATGAATTGCAGGCGAGCTTTATCGTTGTTGGCGGGTGGGTTGTTCCTGCCAGGGTGCGCGGGTCTCCCGGATCCGTGTGAGGCGGCGCATGCGCGCGCGCATACCGCGCTGGATCTACCCGCGCAGGACCACGCCGCGGCTACAGCACAAACGTAAGTAAAGAATGTAATAACGAAAAATTCTATATAATAACGTCAGTTCCAAAATCATCACTTTTGGGATTGGCTATTCAATTGAATTGAATTGTATGTTTGACTAGCTGTGCCCGCGACTTCGTCGTCGTGGAGCAGTTATTTTGGCTATCATATTTACACAGCTTTATAAATTACTAGATGCCTAACCTGGCAAAGGTTCTTTTGATAAATATTTTCAATCTAAATTGGATTATCACAAAGACGTTTCTTGTGAGTTAATCTTAGAAGATAGACATATATTGCGCGGACATTTTTTAGATTAAAGACGAATCATATTTTCATACATATTATTGGGTATCTTAAGCCGTTTAAGCAGCGTACGCAACGGAACTTCTCAAAGATGAATAATTTTCCCAGTTTTTCCCACATTTTCCACTATTTCTTCGGTTCTATTGGTTCCAACGTGATATTTTTAAAGCCTTCCTCGATAAATGCTCTAACCAACACAAAAAGTTTTCAATTCGATCCAGTAGGTTCCTGTGATAAGCGCGTTCAAACTCGCCAGCTTTATAATATTAGTATAGATTATTTGTTTTAACACCAGCCTCCTCCGGGTGGTTGCCCGCGGCGGTCACCGCTACGTTTTGGGCCTGCAAGCCTTCGAGGGGGGCAAAGACATCTCGACCGAGATCACTGTCTGGGACGGAGTCGTGGTTTCCCCTCTGGCCCCGGCCTACAACGAGACACCAGAGCCCATGGACACAGACGAGAAAGGTATTTAGGTTATTAGGTCAGTGTGCTTTGCTTGCTTCTTTTGACATTCCATTAGGAAAATGGGGGGGGGAGATGCATATGTGGGTATCGGGGGATTTCAGAGTAACTGGGGAAAAATAAATTCTTAAAAACATTTCATACTAGCTGTGCCACCGATGTCGTCCGCGAAAATAACTATATTTTGAGCGTCGAAATTTGTTTTTGCAAACTCCTGCTAACTTTTTTGATTGAAAAGGGATCGTTCTTTCATACATATTTTTGCGGTTTCTTGAACCGTTTTCGCAGTGCAGGCAACGGAAACCCTAAAAAATTAATAGTTTTCCAAGTCTTAAATTCTTCGCTTTAACTGGTGGGCCGCTGCATGATGTTTTATAATCGAAAGCCTTCCTTTCAAGAAGAGATTAGCACTTAAAGCAAATAACCAAACAACCAAATTCTTCAGTTTTGTAATATAATATATTATATGATTGGTTAAATTGAGGGGGATGGGAGATGTGATGTGAAAACCAGGGAATTTCAAAATAACAGGATAAAGATAATTCCCCTAAAATTTTATATAAATAATGTCGAATATCGTGCACTATTGGTGTAACAATTCTCGACCTCACGAAGTCCCAACGCTGGGCCTAGACGGCAGCATATACACAAGACTTGTATATAACATAGCTTATCTTCGCTTACAGTCGGCTTTGTTTGCTGTCAAGTATAGCTTTATATATACATTTAAATTCTTAATAATTTTTACAGAGGACGAAGGACCGGACGGTGTGGCTGCTTAGACATAAGTTGTGTGTTTGTAAGATCTAAATAAACAAATTTATGGAATATAATATTTGTTTTTTATTCATCTCGTGTGTTTTATTTTGTATTTTGAGGTCGTGGGTTCAATCTCCACCAGGTCCAATTTGTTATTTAATCAATTGATAAATTTTCTGAAACATGATGTACTTCGTTTGGAAATTTTAATATCAAATGGGTGGTAGGTATATCGTCTTTGTTTTGTCTCGCCGTGACCACGGCTGCTGCAAAGCACCCGAAACGTCGGGCCGAAGTTAAAAGTCATTTTCAGTTAAACTAATATATCGCGTTTTAAACCGTTAAGGCGTTTTATTTGAAGGTATATCGTCGACAAACTATTCGGGTTACGATACATAGAAAATTCGATTTTAGTCTGGACCTCCAAATATCCAAAATTAAAATAGTATCTTATAATTCCATTATGTTTGTTGTACCCTAAACAAACTTACCTATATGTAACCTAGGTGACTTGGGAAACGTTATTTTGTCCATATGAAGGTATTTTGAATATTTCACGAAGAATAATTCCGTTATACAAATTCTAGGTTATCTTTAACCGTTTTCGCAACGGAAACCGCCAAAGACGATCAAGTTTCCCGTTATTTGCACGTTATAATCCATTTCTTCGTTCCTATTGCTCACAGCGTCAAGTTTTATAGCCTAAAGCCTTAAAACAATCTAACCTCCACAAAATAATTTTTCAATTCGAACCAGCACATAGCTCCTGTGATAATATTAGTATGGATTTGTCTTTCAAGGGACTAAGCCGAGGGTTCACATACACCGAATAAGACACCTTAACTCCCAACTTGACGAACTGCATTTCCCAATACACAATGTGGCCTCTAGAGCCAGAGTGGCCTAATAACAAAAACATGATTTTCAATAAGGAGGAAAATAAAAATGCGCAATTAACTTAAGCGACAATGAATTTGTAGAATTATTTGTGTAGGAATTATGCTAACAATTTTCTATGAAAATATAAATAAGTCATAAAATTGCAGTTAGGCTACTCTGCCCCTAGCAGCCTCATAATACGCTCGGTATTAAAACTGTTGATTTACATTACAATAATTTATTACCTCACCATTACAGAACCGAAAGGAAATCTCTTAGAAGCGTCAGTCTTCTGTTTTCTTGCCTTTTTCGAGAGAATATCGTTGCCCGGATACAAACCACACACTTTCGTCGTCACACTAAAACCTTTGAGCCTCGAATTAACACACACCGTTGGATTGGTGAAACACCTACAGTACGATGAAACGGACGTAACGGCTGAGCCCTTTTCGATGTAACTCGAGCGGACTCTTCCGTGAATGTCGATGTGTTGTATGGCGTTGAGAAATGTGCATTTTTTATATCTATCGCTGTCGAAGGGTGTGCTTCCGGCTGATGACATTTTTTCGGCTATTAACTGGTTTAATACATTTCCGAATTGCACTGGTAATTTCTGTTACGAATCTGTCAATGTTTACATTGAAATGTCATTTTGTTGATTTTACTTTGAACGTTGAATTCCGTAAAAAAAGTATGAATATATTGTTTTTGTAATATGTTTATAAAAAAAACGAAATCTCGTGCCACCCTCGTGGGGCGAACACATTTCCGTGTCCGTTGCACTGCTCCGTTCTTTTTAACAGGTACGTAGTTAACCTTCTGTGTCCTACCCGACCGAAACACCTTTTTTTGTGCTCCCCTGGGATTCGAATCTAGGACCTCTCGCGCGTAACGCAAAACTAGGCAATACGTGTATCTATTTGGCTACAGAGGCAGTCATATAAATGGTAATATCTCCCTTCTTCAAAGTAGTAACGACAATAAAAAAAGCAGCTTACCTGCATTGCAACAGCAGGTCTCTAGGAACAGAAGAGTTATAACGGTTCAAATTGCTAAATATATTTGTCCTCGTGGCCACGGCATGGAAGCATCCGATACGTCGGGCCGATAATACATCAATCATCGTTCTGTTTTAACCCGTTAAGGGCGTTTATATGTATACTATTAACAAGAGACAAGCCATACTTATAACGGTTGTTTAATCTATACTAATTTTATAAATGCGAAAGTAACTCTGTCTGTCTGTCCGGCTTTAATTCCGAAACTACTAAACTGATTTAAATGAAATTTGGTACACAGATATTTTAGAGCCTGGGAAAGGCTACTTTTAATGCCAAGTAAGGGTTGAAAAAGGGGATGAAAGTTTGTATGGAAATTCGTGGTTTTGGAAGCTAGAAATGAACAATAAAACTTGTGGCTTTTTGGAAATAGGAGTGAGAGTGGAAGTGAGTGTAGGAGTGATGTGAGGTGAGAGTGTTGCGGAAAAGTAGCACTTACAACGTAGATTGGCTTCCTTAAATGCGCCCTTACATAAATTAATAAACAGCCTAAATGATTAAAAAATTCTGCCCCAAGTCACTATTACACGCGGACGAAGTCGCGGACACAGCTAGTGTTAAATAAAAGACTAAATGTACAAATTAAGTTCTTTATCTCAAAAGATGTAACAATAATTTAGTTTTTACTGCATAAAGACAAAATAAACTTCAAGTGGCTATGGCTACACCGTTAACTAAACGTTACGTCAATAATCTCAAAAGAGGGTAGAATGTCGCTTCCACGATTCTTGAAACTTTGAAACAGATAAAAACGTTGGTCGATTTTCAAATGTGGAATATGGAAAACGGCATATAGATAATAAAATACACAAACCATAGACAATAACAGTCTCGAACAGACGTGCTCTATGGTATAAACTACCTACATAACTGATTCCGTTTTAACTACATACGTACGAAATATTATTTTAATTCGCGATATTATAAAATGTTTTTTAAGATGTAGAAAGTAATTTTTCCTGAGGGAAACTAAAATAATACTTCGTATTGTTATTTTTAATCTTTTAATAAAAAAAGGGACATAGGAAACATCTATAGATATGTTTGTACATCTGACGGTGTTAAGCGTATTAACGGGGCGTTAACTCCGTTGACAAACTAAAAGAACTTTTGTCCCGGCTGACGTTAGTTTTAGTTTGTCCAACAGAACTAAGTATTGTTGGCCGGAAAGTCTAGACGGTTAGTGCAAGGAGCCATCTGCAGGACAAATTAGGTACTACCTGTTAAAACATCGATAACTAAGTATAAATAACATTATCACCTAGGTAAAAGATAAAATGCTTTCGTAAAACTAATATCGAATAATACATTGTTAAAACGGTTTAGCGCAACCCTAGTTATATTTAAAATTGTCCCGTAGACGGCCCTGAAGTGACAATATAACACTTAAATCTAAAACAAAATGTTAGTGCGCGTGCGGCTAAGAAACGAAATCGTTGTCCATACAGGAATTCATAGACAAAGTCGGAGACTAGGCGTAGTTCTGATTGTCTTTGGTTAAACTGTAGAACGGAGACGAAATTAAGTAGACGGTAGTTTTGGATTATATAAATTAATCGTCTTTAAAGAAATCGAAATGAAAATCGTTAAGTAGACGCTAGTTAATAATACACAAATACTGTACATGGAAAAAAATATTATTTTCGACCTTATCTATCTACAAGCCAGTCATCTGGCTCACTCCTTTGTATGTACAAATATACACCTCTCTTACAAAAAATTTTGACTATTTTTAAATCTGCTCTTAATCTATGGAATAGGTCGTTAAAAAATATGGGCCTGTCAGTTATTTGAAATTCGGTTACCCAAAGGGTATCGAAAAGTTATTCGATCAGTTACGATAAACTCTTGCGCAGGATAGAAAAATTTGAAACGCAAGATTAGGCCTAACTCTTATCTAGCTAATCGCGAAAGCACACCGTTGTTCAGCAGTCTCAAAAAAGCACCGCGTTACCAATTCCTAAAACATATGACACGCGTTAACCTACATGCGAACCACGCAAAAATGCGTCCTACCCTCCTAATAACATTTTTATTAGGAGGTATGAACAGCCGAATTTATTCAAATTTTGGCACTTATAAGCTCAATTCAAATAGGCCATCTTTATCTTTTACATGTGAAATTCGTTTTAAAAATTCTCGACAGTTACAAAATTTTCAATTCCTATTAATTATTATAGGTTATAATTTGTAAAATTGACTTGTAATTTTTGCCAAGTGCCGCAGAACTGGCAGCTAATAAAAAAAACGAAATTTCGCGCGCAATTCGCGGATCACATTTGACAGATCATAACCGTCAATGACAACGTCACAATAAGACTTCGTTGATATTTCAACAGACTATAAATATCGATTTATCGATTCAGAGCGGTTAAACGGAATTGACGTTTTGGCTATAGAGCACAGACTATAATACAGTGTAATGTCACTATTCGTAATGACTCGACGTGAGGCTAGTTCGTGACGAATGGAGGGTAGAGCTGTGTTGCGGCATTGTTGAAGTAGGTGGCGGTAGTCGCGCGTTTGCCGCTAAGCGCTCTTGCTCTTCCAATTGTCCTGCAAACTCATCTTCCAGAGCCTGAAGTGGAGAAAGGGTTTTAGTAAACAAAATGAATCAAATTAATAAGATAGGTGAGTAAGAAATACTTCAAAATTTAGCATTTTATTCGAGAAATTTTTAGACAAAATTATTTGCCATAAGAAAGGAATATATATATTAGGTTGCTAGAGGCAAAGTGGCCTAATAAACATGATTTTTAATAGAAAGTAAAATAAAAGCGCGCAATTAACTTAGTCGAATATGAATTTGTACTATTATTTGTGTAAGAATTATGTTATAAATTTTCGGTCACTGTGCTCTAGTAGATAAATATTTTTAGCCTACGAAAATATAAATAAGTAAGTTAAAAATTGCAGTTAGGCTGCTCTGCCTCTAGCAGCTTCATATGATATTTTATAGTTATATTGTTGTTAAATATATTTTGCTAATAAATCTTGTAGAATCAACCGACATTCGAGTTGTAACCAAAACATATGTATGTCACAGTATTATTCTATACACGTCTCTTTCACTCCTATTCGAATAGGCGTTGCGTGAAAGAGACAAAGCGTTAATTTATTAAATGTAATAATAAAAGATAGACATACCATGCAATCCAGTAAGTTATCTCCATGCGATACTGGGAAATATCACAACACGTAACATGCAGATTATGTACAGATTCTGACGTTGAGATAGTCAAGTTAACGATTACATAACGATAACGAAGTTCGAAAAGTGAGTAACGCGTTACAATACAGCGGTCGAAGCCGCTCGTTAAAAAATAGCAAAACTTATTCTCTATTAAAAATAAACTGTAGTGTGAACGATTAGTACACATGTGAGCAAACACTTTGAACGGTTTATAACGCGAAACATTCTTCAACTGCAGCTGCAAAGCATACGTTGTGTCGTAAATGGAAGTTAATTATATTTTGCGGTTCAAACAGGCGTTTTAACGGTTTAAAACGCGATACACATTCGTTAAACTTATTTGAAAATAATTTTAACTACGGCCCGACGTTTCGAATGCTTTGCAATAGCTGTACGGGGAGACATAATTCACAAATAAGTTGAACTAATATATATTGCGTTTCATACCGTTAAAGTGTACTACTCGCGCAAACTAAAGGTGTTTTTTTTAAATATAATCTCGCAAACCATCCTTATACATAATTATAGCTAAATGGTCTATCAACCTTAGTTTTTATTATCGAACTTCCTTATCGTTTCGTTAATGTCTGAATTGTTAATTTTCGAAGCCAAGTTTAATTTTACATAATCAAGCGTCGTCATTTTAAAATAGCACTCTTAATAATAAAAAAATATAGGCGTATCATAAACCTAGTACAACATTTTAAAAAAAATTCTACATAGGACCACCACCGATATTTTATGTAAAAGTTGTATACTCAAGTATTTAGTAGTACATTTGTAGTAGAAAAAAAAATCTTTATATTATGTACCTCGTACCTTAAATTAAAACAATAAAAACATAATTAAAAACGTAACATCTTTATTTACATACATTTGGTTAATTTAATAGGACTAAGCGACTTTGGTCCTTACATCGATGTTAGAAAGAGACAACTATATAAATAATTTGAACACGATAATTACTTCAGGTAAGAAAATTCCAAACCCTTCACAAAAATGATAATTTAATAAATTTTAAGTCATTAATAAACTTTTTAATTTACTTAAAATAATTTCCAATATTTTTTACATTGACCAACAACCAATATGCGGATTGGTTTCGAATAATAATTGTGACAATCAAACACAACATGCTAAACATTAATTTTAACATACCCTAAGACAAGCTTAAAACGATAAAAAACTGGAAAATGATTTTTATTTTTAATACTACAATAGTTAACTAATCTAGTATGTAAATCATACAGATAGAGACGAAACATATCGTGCTGTCTCGCTTGTATGGAGGCATTATAAGTAGAGGCATGGATCTTTAGCGCTGAACGAATCGTGCGAAGCCAAAAATAAGGTATCGAAGGGAAGCGGGCGCGGGGCGAATGAACGTCATGTGCGCTAGCGTCGATTGGTTCCCCAGTCGTGTTGTCTTTCTCGGACCAATACGACGCCCCGCTTGCTTCTCGAGTACAGTCACGTTTTCTATTCGATATTTGTCCAGCGCTAAACATACTATTCCTCTCTTTCTAACTGCTGTTGTTAGCATATGTTACGAGACAGCACGATCTCTGACAATAGGAAGCATGGTTAGTAAGGCATTCAATGAAAAATGTTAGTACTTAACAATATAATACTTTTAAAATTCTTAGGTTTAGGTCTACATTGCATTAAAATAGTACAGTGAAACCTGGTTAATTGGGACCTATAGTGATCGACATGTAATTTCCAATAATCCAGTTTTCCAATTAAGCATTAGTTTGTTTGTAAACACACATATCATAACTTTAAATCCTGGTTAATTTGTCTTCCTTACTTAGGTAATTGAGCTACAAAGACTCAATTATAGAGGTAAGCGTTGAAAGTCTTAGTTACTTTTGTTTTCTCTCTCTCTCTCTCTCTCACCAGGTCCAAAAATTTCCCTTAACAAAGGCAATTTTATGAAACAGAACCGAACTCTCTAGAGGTATCTCGTTCATCCAGGTGTCACTGTTAGTAATAGTGCAACATAGATCAGTATACATTTAAATAAAACACTTTAACGGTTTAAAACGCGATATATATTAGTAAAACTTGTTTGAAAATTTTTTAAGTACAACCCGACGGGAAGACAGTCTCCCCGTGACCACGGCTGCTGCATAGCATGGTAAACGTCGGGCCGTAGTTAAAATAATTTTCAAACAAGCTTAACTAATATACTTATATCGTGTTTTAAACCGTTTAAGTGTTATATTTAAATGTATCAGACTTTGTCGGCCATTTTGCGATGCCACTTGGGTTTTTGAAATTGAATCTTTGCTCAACATCTGAAGGTGCTGATGACCGATGTTTGGCCCAGGCAGCATTCCAATCTTGTTATATTAAATTTAACATAAGTGGTTTAATAATAGCAACATTTCGTTTTAATCACAAGCCGCAGACAACATTAGCAGCTAGTGTCAAAATTGTAAATAATAAGTTTTGACATTTGACATTGACATTTCGATTGCGTAAAATTTAGTCAATATTTTTGGCTTAGTCCGAGAGGTTAACGCGAATAATAGTTTGTATCACGCCTTACAGGATAAATACTAAGTGTATGGCTATCTCTTTCACTCACTCCTGTCAATTTTTAAAAACAATACAAAAGTAAAAACTGGTCTCGTATGATTTAGTAAGATCTAGGACAAAATGGGTTTTAGCATTGGTGGAAGGAGTGAAGTAATACATATAATTATGATGCGCCTGCTTTGAACACCGCGATTATTATTAGCAATATAATTATTCACAATTAATATTAAACACGGCAATTACAATTTTAAAACACACTGGTCTGTTCATTAAATATATTTGGAATGTATTTATGGAAGCATTTGACATTTGTCCAATTGATTTTGTCGTTTTTCCTCATTGTTATATTAATCAGTCTGTAGACTGATTAAAATAGATAAAACACAGGGTCTGTTTGGCACAGTAGGACAATTAAGAAAGAGGGTTGATTCCTATTTTAAATTTATTGCATTCCTTAGCGCTCCAGACAGAGTCCAGGTGAAACCGAAAAGTCACAATTCTGGCACTAAGCAGTCTATCAATTTTCAAAGCACTTATTCTCCTTATATGGTCACATCGAAATCTTGGGAGTATTTCGTAACAATAATTGACACTAATCTACTAAAGTTACCGTGTTAATCGGTTTCAAACGCGAAATGTAGGTCCATTAATATTTAACTGTGATGGAAAGGACTCTCAAACGTTGGCTCCTAGTTTAAAACGAATAAATCGCGTTTTATTCCAAGTGTAGTATTATATTTTGGTAATTGATTTCGTTCATGAAATTCTAATACACATTTTTGTTATTAAACACGACGATTATAAGTCTCTTAAAAGGAAGGCCGGATGTATCTTTGAGCAAATGTTTTCATGTAAAAAAGCTACACGGACTGACACGGAAGGGAATCAAATCCAAGACAAGTTTCGTATAAATTGGAATGAAACATACTTTTGTTCTCTGGTATGGAATTATATGTTTGTGTGACTCATGAATCTTAACTTGACATTATTAAAAATGTTTCATTTTTCAAACCGACATACCAAAGTACTTTGTACATTTCTAATGTACTTAAGAACGTCTAAAAACATGACTGCTGAATATTTAAAACGCATATAAAAATCTTGACAACGCACACTGCATAAATATTCTACGATCAAAAATGCAGTTTGGTAACAGGATATGCTCACCCCCCATAGTAACCCGCGCCACAAACAGACAAATGATTGATAATGCTATTTTAAGCGATATATTTACCTAAAACTTTTATTTTTTTATAAAATAATAGTATTTATATAAAACACGATATATATTAGTTAAACTTATTTAAAATTTATTAGACACGTGGTCTCCCCGCGACCACGGGTCCGACGCAAAGAATCCGAAACGTCGGGCCTTAGCTAATATAAGTTTAACTAAAAAATATCGCGTTTCCTCGCTACTCGGGTAAACTACAGACAGTAAAAAGTATTACTAGTCCTTTGTCCGTTCGTGGCCTGAAATGGACAGTCCCTTTTAAGCAATAGAATCCGGGGGACTCTTTCCCTTGTTCACTTGCGTCTTCAAATTCAACGTGGAAAGTTGACTGACTGGAACACTTGGCGCGTTGGCGTAACTGTTGGAACCTCTGACCGGTCCCCATCTACTGAAGTGCTCTTCATCTTCATTGCTCTTCGAGCTGATACTGTCATCGCTTTTATCCCTCCCCTCTAGCGACGGCATATCTATCACCACCGCTTCCATGCTGATATCCTGCTTCAGGCTCTGCTGGGATATGCTACGCTTCATCGTGGTTTCGTTCACCTGCTTGAACAGCTGTTCGCTAAGGCTTTGCCTGTTCAACTTCTTCTTATCCAGGGGTTTCGAGCGTTCCAGCTTTTTGGGTTCCTCCTCAATCTCCCTGGGTATATCATCGTAAGCCATAATCGGGTGTCGCTTGAAGTCATCGTTGTTGTTGAATACGGAGAATCCAGAGATCTTCTCGGAGACCAGCTTGAGGTTGGATGTGGATCCGAACTTCTGTGCCTTTGTCAATTTCCCCCGTTTAGCCGTGTTGGTGGCGCTGGAAGCCGCCGACTTCGTTAAGCGATTCGGGCTGGAACTTCTACGTTCCATGTTCGGAGTATTGGCGGTGGATAGAGCCAGGTTCAAGCTGGTTCTGGACCTCGACAGGGAACCCATAAAGGAGTTCCGCTGATGGTAGGTGGATAGGACGTGTTGGAGCACGTTCTTCGGCCACGGTACGTCTAGATACGAGTCCCGGTCCGGTATCGGGATGCCGAACTTTTTCTCGTGATCGTCGAGGTGCTTTTCGAAGGCCTCAATCAGTTTCTGGTTGGACAAATTGTACGGTTATTGCGCAGCGTTGTGTGTGGACGGCACAGACATACATACGTTGAAATTTGTTGTTTATACTGTTGTTAATAGATCAACTGCCAAGTGGACACCACCGATATCAGTACATAAAAAATATATATATTTTGGTGGCTTCACTTTCTCGCGATATGTCAAACCCGGGCGTGCGTGTGCGCATTTATAGTTGGAGTATGTTTTTTTTTCATAATAGAGAAGGACAGACAATCTAGGGATTCACTTGATGGTAAATGAAATACACCAGCCATTTAACATCTAAACAAGATGCACCGTCGACCTACATTGGATTTGATATTAGGATATCCACAGACTAACTCTGAAAGGCGATTAAACTTGGCGCTTTTCCAACTGTGGACGGTGTTTCGTGATCCGGACGGAATGTCGATATCCAGATTTCCAAAGTCCAACATGCTTCAAATATTATACATGAATTAGAAATTTATTGGACTCGGCGGGTGATTATTATGAGCCATGCATTGCCACCATCTTTCGGAAACTTCGTCTAACAAAAGGTGTCCACTATCTAGTTGTTTATTAACGTTGCAATAGTTAACAGAATTTCAACGTATTTTTCACACCTCCCATAACTCCCATTCTCAATTTGGACAAACACAGTTTCCGGTGCCGAATCTGAAATTTCGCTGTTCTCATGCTAAAATGGTGTTACGTTAATAAGCCCATCACCACAAGCACACATGCGGACATGCGAAAGTTACACTATGCGTCGCAAAAAAAATTGTATCACAGATCAACTTTTAAATTCTTCTACCTTGAAATGCTAGTGGGTAAGGATCTGGTATAAGGGGGAAAGAGGCATGGAGGTCTCTCAACAATCAGGGCATATACAAGTATCACCCAATATTAATTATATTTTTACGCAACGTGGACGCCAAAGGGGGGGGGGGGGGGTATCATTGGTTAATTACTAAGTTATAATTGATTCGTAATCGAAGAAAGAAAAATTATTTAATTACTAAAATAGCTATTTAAAATAGAGGTTGGCGAACTTTGGGTTGCATGTATTTTTAATGCCACATTATTAAAAACAAACGAATTTGTCAAAAACAAATAAAGTTAAGAGTGAACAACCCTTATCACTTAGAGGGTATGGAAAGTGAATGACACGATAATTATATGAATTAGATGACAAATACGATAAAGTAACACTGGCAAGAATTTTTTTTGCGACGTATATTGTAACTTGACACTTAGCATTCACATGGCAGTCATGCTTATGTACAAATACTTAATAAAATGGAATCACATTCGTCCGTTTGTATAAAACACCTGTACAGATTAAAAATGACTAACCATCATATTTTACATAGGAATAATTTATTACCAATTTGTGGTCTCTGTAAATCGTGGCCTAAAGACATACCTGCTTCCTATCGCCGAGGGTCGCGCGCCACTCCTTCAACTCCTGCGCATACCTCTCCTCGATCGTCTTCATCTTGTTGCTCTCGTGGTTCATGAGGGCCTTCCTCTTCTCGTTTTGGTACTGCTCCAGTTCGCGGAGTAGTGCCTGGTGGTTTATATACATTATTATGAACGGAACAAATTCATTGAATAGTTTTGCTCGAACGATGAAAGGTCTTAGGCTCGAATTGGAAATTAGTTTTGATTTATATCATAAAAAACATGATAGTTATAAAACAATACTACGAACACATGGTCTGTATTTTGAGCCCGTTACAAGTTTTAGTAGAACAATTTTTTGGAGGGTCCGATGGATTAACGGTAGATATTTATGGCTTATATGTGTGGACTTCTCCCTTTCGGACAGCGTGTCTTTTTAGATCTCATATGGCTGAGGCATTTCCCCTTCCATCAAACGTCCCCCCCCCATTTCTCATTGTCCGTCCTCAGCTATATTAAAAAATAATGTTAAATTACCTCTCCGGCGGCTTTAAGCTCCTCCCTCGCCTTAGCGTGTTTGGTCGCGAGCCGCTGTTGTTCCGCGCGATAGCGTCGCTTCTCGTTCTCTTGGAACTAGAAACAAATGATTTTATATACTTAATTATAATAATTAGCTTAACCCTTACAGGACCATAAGATGGCGGAAACTAAATAATATTTTGGTATTTTGTGGTTAAAGTAGGAGAATATTACTAATGTTACCCTTATTATTGTAAATCTTTATCTTCGAGGTTGCCTGGAAGAAATTACTTTTTAGCGACAAGACCGTCGTTTCTCGCTGCTTTTTTTGTAATTTCCACAAATCAAATCTTCACGTGGCGACAATAAAGTATTTGTTGTTTGTTTGCATGTTTTGTTCAACTCGACTCGACTATCAACATTCTTTATCAATCCATAAACTAAAATTAAATTACTATTTGATGCCATTTAATCGCGTTTAGGTTTCAGTCTGTAGATTTCCGAATGTCCAAAGCCAAAATAGCCTTCTCATCAAGTGAACGCCACGCTCGTATGTCCTCCTGTATCATAAAAAAAACCAACTACCTTCTTGAGCCTCTCCCGTTCGTCGTCGTGGCTGTGCGGTGCAGCGCCGATCCTCAGCGACTCGCGGAACATCATCTCTCTCGCCTTCTGTTCCGCTCGTATCCGTTTTGGAAGCGATCTCTTCTCCAACGCTTGGCATTTCGCCAACTCCTCCTCTTTTCGTTGGTTTTTCCTTAAAAAATAATAATAATCCTTTAAGTACACTATCGTAATAAGTAGATATATACAGACAGGCGTAATGGGTAAGCATATTTATACTAATATATAAAGCTTGATTGTTTGTTTGAATGTGCTACTCTCCGGAACTACTGGTTCGGATTGCAATAATATTTTTGTGTGGGTTAGAGCATTCATCGAGGAAGACTGTAGGCTATAAAACATCAGGCTGCGACCGATGGGAGCAAAAAACATTGGGAAATGTGGAAAAAACGGGGAGAATATATTCATCTTTGATTCATCGTTGCGTGCGCTACGAAAACGATTCACGATATCCAATAAATATGTATGAAAAAATTATTCTTCCTTAAATTATATGTATAAAGCTAAGGAGGTTGTTCACAAAAATAAATAATATGATTGCCAAAGTACATGCTCCACGCGGATGTTTCTTGGGCACGATTAAATTCATTATCTGGATTGAAAAAAAAAAAAACGTAAAATAATCTCTAACCTTTAGAAACTGCATCTCTCAGGCAATTTTATTATATAAATACGACTTCGTCCACGTAGAATAGATATTTTGGGCATCAAAATTTGTTAAATAATTAACCAGTACTTCCCGAGATTAGTGCGCTCAAACAAACAATCAAGAAACTCTTCAGCTCAATATAGTAGTATAGATCATCATCGCGCAAGTGACAAATACGAATCGTTTAACATCCCACCTCTTAATCTGCTCCAGCTCTTTGTCGTGCCGGACCAGCATTTGATGTCTGCGCAGGAGGAACTCGTCCTTCAGCTGCCGCTTCGCCAGCTGATGCCGTTCGTGTATCTGCTTCTCTTCCAGTTCCCACAATGCCGCTTCGCGGGTCCGCATTATCTGTTGACACAATGAATATTAACTACAACCACTTCTGCCAATGTCAGATACCTTGTGTCAATGTCAAATGACCGTTTTGTATCTTAGAATGTAACTAAAATATTACGCATTTTAAACGGTTAATGCGGTTTATTTAAAATGTAATTTGCTGTGGAAGCGCAAAAGAAAGTTGAGTGGAAGAATACTGTGGAGGCTTATACGTATAATATGAAGAACCTGACATTATAAATCACTTTCAAGTTAATATAAATTGTTAAAAATTGTACAACACCGCTTAAAAAAAAGAAAAAACAAATTAAAAGGAGAAGAGTAATTTTTAAGTAGTGGCCTGAAAGATATTGCTTGAACTTAGAGGCAAGTTAAATAGTAAAATATTCTTTACACCTAACTCTAGCACGCTATTTACATAATTATTATACAATTGAGTAACACCAACTTGGTATATATATAATATACAAAATTGTCAATCTCAAGAGGTAAAACCGCATTACCTGCTGCCGCTGCTGCAAATGCTGTCTATCAGCGAGCGCCTGCCTCTCACGGTGTGTGGCGTGAACCCGCCGCAACACCGCGTCGCCGCTCTCCGCTAAAGACGCTACAAACGCTCGTTCGCGCGCCGCGTGCTCCGCGTCGAGCCGCGTTCGCCGCTGCCTGTACGCTTCTTTGCGCCGATCTTTCGCTACCAACTCCACTTCCTGTAACATTAGGATTATGAAAAGTTACTGAATAGCATTGAGGCCATTATTTTGATAAGATTTGTCTAAATTCCCATTTCAAACAATTTAAGACTTTAAGTTATAAACTTAGAAAAAAACATTTGTTAATCATTTGCTTGTAAATGTAAAAATAACGAGGCTGACTCAAAAAACTTGTGAAATACCGTAGGTTTTAAACACAATGGTTAATCAGACGTCTGTGCCCTGCCCGACTCAGAAAATAATCGGTTTATTTCTCCGGTATGTAAACCGGGGAAACCGATTCTCTCCGACCGAGATCTCTCATGTTTAATGCACTGCTAGGCAACGCGTTCAACCATTCGGCTACGGAGGCGGTGAATTGAAATAATATTAGCATTCTTATTTTTCACTAGCTGTACCCACGACTTAACTTGCGTAGAATGGTTCCTACATATTTTTTGGGTTTCTTGAACCACTTCCGCAGCATCCTAACGGAAGTGCTAAAAGAAGAATAATTTTCTACTGTTCTTTCGCTACTATTGGTCGAAGTGTGATGTTTAATAGTCTATAACCATCCTCGATAAATGGTCTAACCAAATAATGTTTCTATTCGAAACAGTAACTTTGTTTCACTCACCTGTTTGAGCAGCCTCAACTCTTGCTTAAGAGTGTCTCTGAAGTGCCTCAGGTCTCTCTCGTGATCGGTCCTCAGCCTTTTCGCCTGCGCGCGCAGCTCAGCTTCGAGTTGCTGCTCGGCACGTTCGGCTGCAGCCCTTTGTGCCCGCGCCAACGTGTCCAGGTCGGCTTCGTGCGCGCGACATAGTGACGCTAGTTCGGCTTCAAATCTGTAAATTTCACGGCTTACGTTAGGTGGGCAGCGACATTTTTTAAAGGTCAACAGAGCTTAGCTATAATTACTACAGACATAACTTAAATAGTATAATACAAAGGAAACATAAAAAAACGCTTGTAAATATGAAAACACAACGTCAATAATAAGATCTAATATAAATATAATTAAAGACAGTTAAGCATCCCGCACTCTGCGCAAAGTTACTGCCATTATACAAATACTATTTTAAAATAAAAAAATATAAACGCATATTTAAAAAACAATATTCAACTTATTTACAAATTATTAAGACTACGGCCCGCCGTTTGGGATGCTTTGCAGCAGCCGTGGTCAAGGTGAGGCTAAAGATTGAGCTGTCGCCCCCCCTTTTTCGAACTGGAGCTCTTGTACTTTTATTTTAACTCTGCTCTATGAACAATTTGTTTTAGATAAAAAAAGTTATTGACAACTCGTTAATAAAACAAAATACTTCAAACGTTCAAAAACGCGAAATATTAAACTTATTTACAAATTATTTAAACTACGGCTCGACGTTTCGGATGCTTTAATAATAATAATAATAATTTATTTGTCAGACCATAGATCCATACAAACAGTGCTTTGCAGGCACGTAGTTGAAATAATTTTCAAATGAGTTTAACGAATTTATTCGCGTTTCAAACCGTTAAAGTGTTCTATTCCAATGTGCACTACTCGCGTATACTACATATATATTTGTATACTTAGTAATAAGCCCTATGTTTTATGGTGGTAAGTAAATTTCTTTCTGCTTCTTACGTAGTAGTTAATATAGATGTAAATATTACCTCTTATCCTGCTGTTCTCTGAGCTGCTGCTCCTTCGCGTTCAGGTCTTGGAACTGCTTCTGCTCCTGTTTCTGGAGCATCTTGATCTCTCGCAACTCTTGCTTCCTTAGTGCGTGGTCGTCCCACGTCCTGCCGCTCTCTTCGTCACCCCATATAACCTGGTGTTTAAAGATAAACTTACTAGCTGAGCTGGCACCTTTTTTTTATATATTTCAATTAAATTTGTTTACGTAAAAACGGTGTAAGTTAATCTTAAAGATAAACATACTGTCGCGGACATTTTTTATAGTACTTAACTAGCGACCCGCCCCGGCTTCGCTTAGGTGCAGTGCTGATACTAAACACACTACAAAAAGACTGAACGTTGTATATAAAAAACGTTCCTCTTGAATCACTCTATCTATTTAAAAAAAACGCATCGGTTCGTAGTTTTAAAGATTTAAGCGCACATAGGGACAGAAAGAGCTCTGTTTTACACTATGTAGTGGAGAAGAATAATTTTATCATACATAATCTTTGGGTGTCTTGAACAGAATTCCTCAAAGAGAAGAAATAGGAGAGACAATAACTTTCCCCATTCTTCCACATTTCCCCCTGTTCCTGTTGGTTGCAGCTTGATGTTTTATATTACGTTATAAAGGGTCACACCAACACATAAAGGATTTTCGGCCTTAAAGACTCACATCATACAAATGACATTTAAGATTTTTCGTTTCTTTTTCGATGCTTAGCGGACTGTTCGACCAGGGTTTAGACCAAACCCCCAAAATACCGTCAAGATGGCTGCTGTTTTCATATGAACACATATTGTAACTTCAAACAGTCGCGAAAGATCTTAGCAGAACCTTACCTAAGACTCAATTTGGGTCAACGGACCAAGTAAGTATTTTAATACCTTGTGTGTAGTAGTTGTGACGACGACGCCGTCGATCTCGAACTTTCTCGTGCGCTTGCGCGTCTTCTTTTTCAGATTTGCCATGTGGATGTCTTCTTTCGATCTGTCAATGAAATTGATAATTTAAAACCAAGATATTAGTGTTCGGTCGTTACGACATATCAGTTTTTTAATCGACAAGCTAGTTGATTTTTATCAACATATATTCAGAATATAGATATACAACATTTATTATTATATATATTTACGTATCTACATATTTGCATATAGTACCTCTGTATCCTATTAACGTTTTCTTGAGGTTTCCTCCTAAGAACAACTTCCGCTTCACCATTCTCTTCTATGCTCTGATTGTCCTTGTTTACCCTGGATGAAAAAAAAAAAAAATTACGACATCCCTCCAATCTTATATTAACTTATTTCAAATGAATTTTAATTACCACCCGACGTTTCAGATGCCAATAGGAAATAATAATAATGTATTTGACAAAGACCAGGGAAACAGTAGACTGTTTCGGTCAGACAGGGTACAGAAGTCTTTTTTATTATAGACGAGGCCAGACAAGCACGGTTCCACTTGATGAAAGGCATATTTGAAACCGTCAACTTGTCAAATACATACCTTTAAATAAAACCGATTAATGGAACGGGTACAGTAAATGTTTCCGTTCCCCCCATAGGGGGGATTTCACTTATTGGACGAAGACTGACCTGCTTCCGCCGTTGAGATGAGCGGAGTCGTGTGACGCGGTCGTCGCTAGCGAGTCGGCGTCACCGCGTCGCGATCTTTCCGAGCGACCGGAACCGCTGTCGGATCGACGACTGAAATGGATTTATGAAGTTTAGAATCTTAATAACATACTGTCTATAGTTTACGCGAGTAGTACACATTAAAATAAAACGCTTTAACGGTTTAAAACGGGGAGTCTCCCCGTGACCACGGCTGCTGCAAACGTCGGGCCGAAGTTAAAAATCATTTCCAAATAAGTTTAACTAATATATCGCGTTTTAAACCGTTAGTGTTTTATTTAAATGTTAATAACAATAAAGATGAAGAGTTTATTTCTTCGAAGGCGCCAATCTAACAACCTAATTGAAAAATCTTTTGTTTGTTGGAGCTTTTATCTAGAAAGGTTTTAGGCTATATAAATAGATAAAATACTAGACACAAATCAAATGTTGGTGTGTAACAAGGAAGCAATAGAGTGTATGTTTTATAACCTGAGGAAAGACCAAAACAAATAGTGCCGATTACAAACTACCTAAGACTAGCGACGACCGTTCTTAGAGTAGCCGTTGCCACAGACGACATAGGGATAAAAAAAACATTAAATGTATATGGACCAAACCTCAATAATCAAAATCATTTTCAAGCTTTTCAGCGATCGTGCATGAGTGGGAAACCCCCGACATCCTAACCATATGTTAATGTCGATTCGATCTGTACGTAATTGTTTACGTAAATGCATTCTTATTCTTGATTTTTACTAAGTGCATTTGAGGTAATTTCATTAGTACAATATCCAAGCTTGTGAGAAAATCACTTTTTCATGTAAATTGTTTGTTTACCAAAAAGGCCAAGTTAGAAAAAATACACTATAGATGACTTTGGCAAACATTGACATTTTCGAAACGGTGTCACTACTAACTCATCAATTACCTTTCAAAGCTATCTGGACTGAGTCTGCAAGAGTGATCGTTGTGTGGCAACGCTATGTGTGTCGCGGCTGAGTCACGAACCCGGACTTCCTCAGCTCCGACCGTAACCACTGAGACGTGGGATGTGTCCTGTAAATGAATAAAATTTTATTGTAATCAATTTATGTTCTAGTAACATGTAATGTCAACCATAATTCGTAAGTTGGTAAGGTTGAAATTATATAGTAAAGATATCATTGGGTTGAAGAAATTCGACAATGAGGTGTGAGACACGGTAGCTCAATTGGTTAGAGAATGTCTGCGGTTAAGTCTGCGTCGTCGATTATTTCAATCCATATATTTTTTTCATTTATATAAAATTTTAGATTCTAAATTTTAACTATTTACATTACTGAGACTAAGTGTTTATAATTATTATTAATTAAATAAATAAAATGGTCAAAACTTACCAAATTAAGGTTATGCGAGTCATCGAACCCGAGACCCGAGTCTCCAGCGCCAGGACTAAGGATCAACACTTCACTGCTGTCCAGACGACGACCGCGGCTTTTCTCTACAATTAAAAAAACATATGTAAAATACCTTATAATTAAGCATATAAAATTTTAAGCACCAATTTATTATAATAAAAGTAAAAGTTCAAAACAGCGGCAACGATATTCAGCGCTGGACGAATCCTGCGTATAAGTCAAAAATAAGGGCGGAAGCGGGCGCGGGGTGAGTGAACGTCATGTGCGTTAGCGTTATTTGGTTCCCCAGTCGTGTTGTCTTTCTCGGACCAATACGACGCTCCGCTTGCTTCTCGAGTACGATCACGTTTTCCAATCAATTAATTACGTGCGAGATTGTACCAATGTGCAACTATCCCTCTACATTTCGTTCAGCCCTGAACATTCGTGCCGCGACCTATATTTGATTTTGTAGAAAAACTACTTACAAGTGCCAATATAAATTAATATTCTATTAAACAAAACTTACGAACTTATCAATGTGTAAGAAACACATGTATGAAAGGGATCGAGAACCACATTACCAATTGAGCTACAATGTCACCACATGTCACATAATAGCTCAATTGGTAAGTCTTGGTCTTGGTTCGTATCGACATCATTTATGTTCCAATCGAATATTTAGCTCAGATTCTCTCATAAGAACAAAATATTGAATAATACAATAGTAACTAGTCATATATTTCTAACCTGTATAACACGTAGTGCAATCGAGTGAGTCTAGCGATGATGGCGCAAAACAGTCATCATCAGACGATGATCCCGTAGTTCCGCCAGTGACCACGCTAGCCGCACCCACGCCAGCGCCCACTATGACAACTTCGTCCGCGATCGGCGGCGTACTAGATATGGTGACTGCGTTCGGTGGTAACTGCAAATACATAGGTATAAAAACAAATTTAAATAAGTCATTCTCACACCCTCTTAAAAATGTTGTAAGGCATTATCGTTTTAAATTTATAATATATTTTATTAGGCAGCTTTATTTATGAGTGTATTCAAATAGTTTAATAAAAATAAAAATTACTTTATTAACTTAAATTTAAAATACGTTAATAAAGGTTTGTGCTTTTTAAGTCGTATTAAAGACTTTGTTTTTTTGTCGCCGAATACCTAAAGCCAAAATAGGCCGACAGCGCATCTTGTTTGGATGCTATAAGGGGTATTTCACCTACCATCGAGTAAACCCCACGCTTGTCTGTCTTCTATCATAATAAAAACACGTTTGGCATTACCAATATTACAATCGCGTGACACTCGAGACACAATATTACGTACAAGCTAATGAAATGACGTCGCGTTACGAAATATCAGTCAATTGTCAAATACACATTGTACTTGACAATGTACATTTATAAATGTTATTCTTCAAAATCGAAAATAAATTTAAAAAAAAAATCGACCCGGGCATGACTTTAACGGGCATCGTCAGCGTTCCGCGCTGTTGCTCTACCAATTGAGCTATCGAGTCCTACGCCTATAGAATTTATGTTAAGACGCAAAATCAATATAGAATAAGTTGTAAACTCACCCTAGCACCAGTGTTGAGTACTGGTGGGTGCGTTGTGGTGACGGTGACCAAGCCACATGGTGCCGCATCCAGGGAGTTAGGCTCAGCGCTCACTGAAACCACTGTGACGGCCTGCGATGGGGACGGTTGGCGCGTGTCGTGCGATGAAGTCTAATAGTAAGATTAAAATTGAGACAAGTTATTTATCTAGCAATTAAAATTAATTTTAAATGAGTATATTTATTACAGTTAAAAACGCGAATTATATTAATTGCTTTTTATTTCGACAACTATTTCCCTCACGGTGTCGCGTCGGGTCTTAATTAAACATAAATTCACATCTACATTTTTGACATAAATAGTAGGTAGTTTACGCGAGTACTACAAATTTTAATAAAACACTTAAACGGTTTAAAACGCGACATTATTTTAACTACTGTTCGACGTTTCGGATGCTTTGCAGCAGACGTGGTCACAGGGTCACCTGGTCAAATAAGTTTTACTAATATATATCGCGTTTGAAACCGTTAATCGTGTTTTATTTATTGTAACGTTTCATTAATAAGAGTATTATTATGTGAAATAGTTTAAAATGCAATGGTATTATTATTATTTTTTACCAAGAAGTATAATAACTCACCATTATCGGACCAATCTCAACTGCAGTCTTCTCATCAATAGAGCTAGACCTAGAATAGTCTCTAAGAACGCGATCTAGTCTATCTTTATCATCCATACTTCTAGACCTAGACTCAATCCTAAGCACTTCAGCACTAACTCTCTTCTTATCATTCTTATCTATCTCTTCTGTTGATCTAGCTCTATCTTTCTCGCTTCTATAAATATCTGTATTGGACTTATTTAATACTTCTGTGATATCCTTCTCCTTCTCCAACGATATTCTGTCGTTGAAACTCTTTCGTTCTTCCGCGACTCTAACTTCACTGAATGTCTTTTCCGATAACCTTACATCGTTAAGACTCTTCCTTTCCTGCGATCTGTCTATGACTCTTACGTCATTCAAACTCTTCTTTTCAATTCCTCTGTCATTGCTCTTCTCTTCGATAGTTCTGACGTCATCTAGACTTTTCCGACTCGACTTCTCCAGTTTACTCTCGATCTCCATGCTTCTTCTTTTGATTTCACTGCTTATTTCTTTACTGTATCGTCTCGACTTTTCTATGTTATCAATTGTTTGAGGGACTTCCTTTTCGACTTCATTCTTAACTTCTGCGCTCTGCCGTTTTACATCAACGCTATTACGTTTAACATTATTCTTGTCTTCTGTTTTAACGTTAACAATATTTGTTACGTCCACTTTATCTTTGAGCTCAATTTTGTTTCTGTCGAATTCAGTACTGTTCCTATTAACGTCGTGTTTAATTTTAACGTTGACACTGATTTTGTCGTCTGCTGTTTCTAGTCTATCTGCCTTTGGTTTATTGTCTTTGTTTGTTAAGTCTATCTTTTCTGCATTTTGAGAATGTTTTTCGACCGCCTGCTCTGCTTCTCGACATACCTATAAATAAATAAAAAAGTTATGTTAAAATACCTCATTATCTTTAACGTTGTTCTTGTGTATATATACATCATTATAATTTCTTACCTGGTCAACAATAAGCTTGCTGGCGGTTGTGGGGCTTGCTGGTGTCGGTGCGGGGGGTGGAGGGGCAGGCTGTTTGCGACCACCGCGAGTTACTTGTGCCGGAGGCGTCGTTGGGGTCGTTAGCGGCGTGGGAGCAATTGAATTTTGTACGAGCGTAGGTGTCTGAATGGCAGCTGGCGTTGTGGGAGATGATGAGACAGGTATTGGAGTAGCTGATGATGGTGCAGTAGATGTGGGGGTGGTAGGCGATGGTGTGGTTGAGGATACGGGTGTCGCAGCCGCGACTGAGGGCGCAAGTGCCAATGTGGGTGGCGATGGAGCTGTTGGGGACGTAGGAGTTGCGGGAACCGCGGGCGGCGGCGGCGCGGGACCTTTCTCTTTCTTTGGGGCCTAGAAACAAGTTATCCAATAAATTATGAGAATTAAAAGAAAGATATTAATTACATTAAGAAAGATGTGATTTACAAACATTAGATTAATTTGTCTACTTATCAACTGTTTTTGCAATCTCGAAACAAAAAACTAACAGGTCATTTATTTTTAATTACAATAGATTACTCACGGGCGGTTTCCTGTCAGCGTGCCGATGGTCGTCGGCGTCTTCGTGCGGTCTCTTGGCGGGGTGCGCGGGCGCAGGGGAAGCAGCGCGCGGAGAGGGCGGCGCGGCGGCGGGAGCGCGTGCCGGCGTCGTGGCTGGGCATGGTTCCTGCTCTGACACTAAGGAGAAAAAAAAAATAAGAACTTTTTCATAAGAAGTCATCTTTTAGTGACTGAAACAACATAAATGCATACTTTTTATATCCGGCGTCTCGCCCGACCGCACCGATGTAGAGTCATCTTCTATCTCCATCTGCATTTGAGAGCTGCGATGTTCCTATAATATCGAATAAGTACTTTGTTAAAACTTCACCATACTAGTAATGGGCAAAACGTGGCTTCATATCCGGCTCGAAGGACCAATAACTTGTATATTAACGAGATTAGACACAGAATATTATTTTAAACTGTATGTAGCACAGAGCCTAAATCTCAATTAAACAGCTATACACATAATGAATAAAGTATAATATATTTTCCCGCTTAACTAAAGCCTTAAAATGAATACCTTCAACAACCGATGACACTCTTGCTGCTGTGATCCGTAGTGAAAGCGATACATAAACACAAATTTAATTTTTCTACAAATAATATGAAGTAAGAAGACGAAATAGTTCGACAGGGTATGAAAATTCAGGTAAATAATCAAATTGGCAAGTGATGTAACTACTTTAGGAATAACATTTTTCTCTACATAATATTTATTGTGCTCGTGGTCATTCAAAAATCTATAGGACATTGTTCATTATAAAAACTATACACAAATTAAATTGTACTACATTAACAAAGGTATAAAGCAAAAGGTACAACACACAAGGATTTACAGTTGTAAACTTTCCTAAGACTTTTCTCTAACGTCCTTTTGAAGATAGGAACTTAAAGCATAGGTTACTTGTCGCAATAAAACATTAATATTCAGACATGCCTTTAACCCCGGGTCCAACGTGTTTCCGAATGTAAAAACTCAAAATAGGTCGATAGCGCATCGTGTTGCGTTGTTATATTGCTAAGGTATTTAATTTTTCATCGAATGGACTCAATCAACTCTTTCTTATGTGTGCTCCCTTATCACAACAAATGACTGATCATACTTATAATTGGCACATCAATCTTTATGATTCAACGCCCACAGACCATGTTTTGTCCTTATTTTCGCCGGAGATGAGAAAGAGAAAACGATGTATTAACTATAGGTCAGTTTACACTTGCAAATCTTTCAATACATAAATACTAACCAACCCTCTGATATTGCTCGCGGTTGACGCGTGCTCGTCTCTTCTTCTATCCGTTAGTAAGCGTGCGCAAGCGTTTATTTTAGTGCTAGTTAGTAGACTTATTTAAACAACAATGGGTTATTTGACTGATTTTTACAATGTACTTTAATTTACTTGGTAGCAGGAAGGCCAGAAAGGTGTAGTTCTGAATTCTGATACATATTTTCTAAAATATATCAAACTAAACATCCAACATAACGCTGCAATGCGGCTAGTGACGTCACGACCTTATATTGGCCATTGGTGTATGTCGATCATATGATCTACAATCTACGTTTGTACCAAACATTTATATTTCAACAGTGATTGAAGTAATAAAATGAGTTACAAATTTATTTATTTATTACCGCGAGAATAGAGCTGTTTTAACACTAAGAAGCACGGTGGTTTATAAGCCAGTGACGTCACCATAAACCCGACCAATCGGGAGCGTTTTGTGTTACGTGACGAAAGTTTAAAAAAGTTAATTTTCATTGAAATCAAATATTATTTTTAACATTCGTGACTGTTTTGCTACTTCTAAACTAATACTTAATACTGTTAACAGCAATTGACGATGTATTCTTCGCATTGTCAAATAGCCCATTGTTTACACAATTCTTTGCAAATATAATCATTAGTACTTTGGTTTTAGTGTTTTATATTTAATATTAATAATAAAAAATGAATTTGAGTATCCGCATTATTATTATTTGCGAAATAGTTTCAAAGTAGTATTACTCCTTAAACTCACCTCAGAATCGTCATCAAGTAATTCCTCTTCGACCACCTCAGCTCGATATTCTAGTAGAAGATCTCGAAGCGACTTCGAATCGAGATTACCGGTGACAAACTCGTGCTTGAGGAGGTCCGACGATGTCGGACGCTTTTCCGGGTCCTGGAAAGATAATATCAGTATAAGGATACTTTCATATAACGTTAAATTATAATTTATTGTATGTTATTACTAACGCTTATACGTCCTAGAGGCAGAGTGGCCTAATGACAAAAAAATATATGATTTTCAATAAGGAGGAAAATAAACATGCACAATTAACTTAGGCGATTATTTGTGTAAGAATTATGTTAACAATTTTCGGTCACTGTGCTGTTGTAAATTAACATTGTTAGACTAGGAAAATATAAATAAGTCATAAAATTGCAGTTAGGCTACTCTGCCCCTAACCTCATATAGTGTCCATTGTGGAATTAATTAACTCGTTTTTCTAACGAGCGATGAGTCTTTTCCAGATATATCAACAATTAGTTGTACCCGCGGCGTCGTTCGCATGGTGTAGTTATTTTGGGCAACATATTATTTAAGTTGCAAAGTACTTGAAATATAGCTGTTACGCACGACGTCCTGTCGTTCTTGCGAGTTAATCTTGAACGATAGACATAGCGCGCGGACTTTTTTACATTATTTAAATGAGAATAATCATTTGTTTCTTCTTTTCACATGCCCATCGGTTTCATCGCTCCTATTTATCGAAGTGTATTGTTTAGCGACAAAGTATCTAAGAGAGAAGTTATAGAGTCCACATTCCATCAAATGAACCGCAAGCTTGCCTATTTCCCCTCTGTCATAAAAAAGACAAACTCGCCTTAACAAGCGCCTTCGATATGAAGTCGTTGAAGTGCTTCGACCACCTGGAGGGCTGCTCGAGGGTCGGGGGGTCGCTCTTCTGTATCTTGAGCAGCACACGCATTGGGGTCATCTCGTGATTGGGCGGCTCCATTTGGGCGAACTCGATTAATGTAATACCGAGTGACCAGATGTCCACCTGGAAATATACATTTTAGTTATGAAAGACAGTAGTATAGTCTGTAGAGTAAGGTTAGAAAGAAGTTTTTGAAGAAAGAGTAAGCGAAGACGGCGAGAGAGGTTGTCAAGTCTCCTGATAGGCTATTGGAACCAAACTGGATGGCGCGGCGGGAGCGACGGTAAAGATTCGATTCCTCCAAGCAAAATAAAAGATTAGAAAAACGGTAATCGTAGGGATAGTAGTAGTTAGGTATGACAGGCCAAATATATTTTTCACATATAAGTACATCTTCAGCGAAATAAAAAAAGCCTTTATTCCTCTTGGTTGTTATAAAGCAAGTAAAACCGACAATTGTGTCCTAAATTCTTCCTTCGACGAAGGTTTCTGCCTAATGTGTACTCATTCATTTTAACTCGGTCATATTAACAACAATTTAATCAAAAAGACCAACATTAGATCTTTAGTCGTATCAGGCAAGGTAAATCATTCCCTGTTAAAAAAAGACCTAAATATATTTTTAAATACTGTGGCGCGCCTCCGCTCTGATTAGTACGACTAGCGTTCTTCCCCTATGCGGGTTTCCCCAGGTTCAGAAACGTAGTGTAAGGCGGCGTAGCGTGCAGTCGGCGTAACTCGACTCGCCACGGTTTTGTTGCCGAACAGTGTTCTTCGATTGCTCTTGTCGCTGGTTGCCGTTCGGCCCACGCACCCTGCTAGTGCGTATTGGGTTTGAGGGTGTCTGGATCAGGATCGCCAATAAGAAACGACTTCTTAAGGTTTCTTGAGAGTTGTCCGATGTTCTTAGGTGGTTTTTCTTCAATGGCTGGTTAGCGTCTGATTTTTGCACTCTCCTTTGCGGATTTTTCAATCTTACGGAGCGAGCGCACTATTTGTGTGGTGTAACGTAGTCACCTCATCGGACCTCTCTCTCATTTATTGTCTATCTCTTTCTAACAGTATGCATCTCTTTCTAATAGTATATGTACTACTCTTACACTTTTTATTATTTACATATTTCAATATAAAACTTATTTCTAATCTTATTTTATTACAAATTTCTTAATACTATGGTCGCCTACAAATACAATAAAAATGTGTGTGTATCTTAACTTATAAATTTACTTAATATTATCTGATAAAACTGTACCATTGACTATCAAAATATATAAACAGAAGCGAAATTATGCCTCCTTATCTTCGTCAATATTTGATAGCTATCTAATAATTACGAAATTGAAATAATTACTGATATTATAAAATAGATAATATAATAAGGCTTATAGTTGAATAATAAAATCTACACTCTGCTCGGCTGTTAATGTTATGAGCATAGTCCCATATCCCCAAAATTGGCCAAAGGCCACGATTATGTACCAATATCAATAATCTAGCCCAAACTTTTTGTGACGTAGACCCATTGCCAGGTTTTTTCGTGTTGGGTAGACCCCCTATTTGCCTGATATTATTTTCCTGTAAATTTCTAACTGTAGGGAAGTTTAGTGTTAAGATAAGTTAAAGTAAAAACATATGCACATATATATTATATCCTGGGTACTTTAATAAATAATATATGTCTTTAGATATTAAAAGATAGTATGATGTAAGTAAATAGGTACTATCAGTGTGTTGGGATCCACTATCGCAGACCCCCAAATTATTTTTGGCTGACGTAGACCCCTTGCAGGTTGTCGACCCCTAGGGGTCGGTTTAGACCACTTTGAGAATCACTGAACTAGGCCAATGATAGACAAGCAAGTGTTCTACTAAAAGACAGATTGATACAGGCATCTCTCGCGCAATGTAATATCAACCTTATTACATGCGTATTAATGTTCAATGTCTATTGTCTATTTAAGTGGAATATCTAGACATTGAACGTGTGTTAGTGTAATGAACTGACCTTAAAATCGTACGGATTGTCCCTAAACGTCTCGCAGAGAACAACCTCCGGCGCCATCCAGTACGGGGTGCCTATGAACGTGTCGTGTTTCTGAAGTGTCGACTTATTTTTCGCAGACACGCCGAAATCAGCTGTAATGAGGAAATAATATTATTTTTAAAGAGAAATAACGCAATGGCATCTTACAAAGAAGCACTGTTGTTTTGACTTATGGAAAGTCATACTGAATTTAAATGCTATTTTTCTTATTGCTAAACAATAGATAAATTAGGAAATACCTTTAGATAAGAAATGTACCTGATTTATATTTGATTTGTATGTCTAAGTAGTTATAATTATATAATCATATTTTCTTTTTGTTTCATACTCAAGTAAAATCCAACTACCCTCAAAATGTTCACCTTATTTAAGGGGAGTAAACTAGGTAGGTATTCAATGAGTATCCATCTACTCAGCAAAGCAGAAGATGAGACCAAAGAACTAAATATGGGACAGATAATAAGATTTTGCAAAAAAAACGAAAGCCATCATATACATAGTATGTAGTTTTTGCGAGTTGTATATATTTAAATAAATACTCGAACGGTTTAAAACGCGATATATATTCGTTAGCCTTACATAAAAATTATTTTAACTACGGCCAAACGATGTGGATGCTATCCAGCAGCCGTAGTTATTTAGAATTTACGGCTAATATAAGTTTAACTCATATACTTTGCTTTTTAAACCGTTAGTGTTTTATTCAAAGGGTAAAATGTTGTGGACTGATTCACGAACCTTCTATCGGTGTCAACAATAGAAGTTAGTAATAAGGGGGGATAAAGTGCTTGGTGGTTTAGCTGGAGCCACTATGAGCATATTACTCACCCAGTTTGACCCCGCCCGTCATAGTAGCCAGCACGTTGCCCGCCTTCAAGTCCCTGTGTATGACCTTCCGCGAGTGAAGGAACTCCAGCCCCTTGCACATCTCCCGGCAAACGTACGCGATCTGCGACTCGTTCAGGCCCTTCTCTAGCTCGGCCATGACTGAATCGAGGGCGCCACCGTCGCAGTACTCGAGGAGCATCTGGGATACAAACAGTATTATAAATACTATGCGCTATTTGAGTATGCGAAAAAAATATAACGGCAATTACTGGTATAGGCATTAAGCATAAGTTTAGAAAGAGAACAAGCAAAACAGTCACATATGTTAAGAGTAATTTTAAAATTAAACTGATTAAAATTTGATTTAAATAAAAAAAAGCTTATAAAATTAACCTTTTTACACAATGTTTTTTGTGACATACTTTATTTTGACTTTGATACTTGACGTTTGACTCTCCAAGCATTAAGATGATAAACTATTTATCTCCTTGATTAAATGATATACATTAAATAACACACTATTAACGGTTTAAAACGCGAATATATATTAGTAACCCGCAGTGGTTATAATATAAGTAACTGCAATGGAATTTATATCATAGACTTAAGGGGCTTAAGAAATAATTTAATTGCTATAACATTCGACATAGGTACTAAAGATATAACTAAATATATTTTTCAATTTTTGATTTCGGGTAGTGTTTAAATAAATTAAAAAATAAACATATTTATTTGGTGTGTTGGGCCATATCCCCCAAATCCCTGGCTACTCACCCACAGCTTGTTATCAATGAAGTATGCCTCGTGCAGTTCCACCACGTTGGGATGCCGGCACTCCGTGAGGATGTCGATCTCCACCGTAAAGTCGGCGAGGTCGTCCTCGTTGTCGAGGACGCACATCTTCGCCGCGGCCAGTTGCGCCGTGGTCTTGTGCTGAGCTTTGTACACCTGCAAGATATGACACAGACAATTTATTATTTTGAGGTAGTTCTTGAAAGTTAAAGTATGCAGTTCAAATGTCCGCATAGTTAATTTTGCTATGCATTCTCGACTTTGAAGTAGGGAATTGCTTACTGTCTGTAGTTTACGCGAGTAGTACACATTTAAATAAAACACTTTAACGGGTTAAAACGCGATATGTATATTAGTTAAAGTCATTTGAAAATTATTTTAACTGCGTCCCGACGTTTCACCGAATACCAACTTCGACGGAACAGATAGCGCTAGCGTAGCAGTTTTTACTTTGACACTAGGTGACCTTCATCTATAGTTTCCCCGTGACCACGGCTGCTGTAAAACATCTGAAACGTCGGGCCGCAGTTAAAGTAATTTTGTAACGTTTTAAAGCGTTAGTGTTTTATTTAAATAGGGAATTACTGTTTGGACTGGTAGCCTTTAGCCTATATAAGTATATGCCTAATAATCAACGGTTCGAGCACCACCGGTCCAACATATTTCTAATTTATGAATTTATAATTGTTACTGAAACTCGTTGGACTTCTCCTGGAAATCTGGATATTAAATAGATGGTAGGAATATAGAAATTCCGACCGGCTCACGAACCACCGTCCGCACATGAAACAGCCGTGAAGTTTTGTGGATTTCCGAATATCCAAAGCCTCTTGTTTAGAAGCAAATAGGCTGCGGTATACCATCTACCATCAAGTAAATGCCATGTTTGTCTGTCCTCCACTGACAAAAGAGTAATGAAGTTGGGGACTTCTATTGGGGACACCGATTGAATTGATTGCTGGGGGGGTACCACTTCACGCTGCCCTGTATCCCCCTTTTCCCATAATGAAAAGTAATCTCACCTTTCCAAACGCCCCATCGCCAAGCTCCCCGATCATGTCCCAGTTCTCATTGGGGTCGCTGTTGTCCCGGATGTTGCTGAACACTTTTTTCTTTTTCGCGTCATGTCCGCCGCCGAGGTGTAGCACCTGGAACGTGACAAGTGTATGAAAATATGGAGTTACATTTTCAAACGAAAATTATGTTTAAATAAAACACTTTGACGGTTTAAAACGAGAACGTTTCGGATGATTTACAGCAGCCGTGCAGCCAGCAGAGACATCTTCCATCTTTAGTCTCCCCGTGACCACGGCTGCTGCAAAGCATCCGAAACGACGGGCCGAAGTTAAAAATCATTTTCAAATAATTTTAACTAATATATCGCGTTTTAAACCGTCAAAGTGCTTTATTTAAATGCGCACTACCCGCGTAAACTATAGACGGTATTCGAAAATTATGTTTTGACATACAAGTATGTCAAATTTTTTTATTATGTTTTATGTTTTATGAGTAGTAATTTGAAAAAAATCCATTAAATATTGAATAATAAACAAAGTTATAAACAACTCTGGTCTGTGGTGTACAAACAAGTGTTTGAATGCTGTCTATAGTTAACGCGAGTAGTACACATTTAAATAAAACACTTTAACGGTTTAAAACGCAATATATTAGTTAAACTTATTAGAAAATGATTTTGAACTCGAGCTCGACGTTTCATTCAATTATTTTCAAATAACTTGAACTAATATATCGCGTTTTAAACCGTTAAAGTGGTTTATATAAACAAGTGTTTGGTTAAACACTGTCTGTAGTTTACTCGAGTATTACTGTAACTGTAACGAGATAGATATATATTAGATAAATTTGTTTCAATTATTTCACCGTGTCTCCTCGTGACCACGGCTGCTGCATGGCATCCGAAACGTCGAGCGAAAATAATTTTCAAACAAGTTTAACTAATATATATCGCGTTTTAAACCGTTAAAGTGTTAGGTTGCTATAAATGTCAGGCTGAAATTAAATTAACCATCTATTTCGACATCATGTGACCACATTTGAAAGGTATTCAAGATTTCGAGGGATATAGTTTTTTTATTTATTTCAGGAGTAAAAGTCACTAGAGTTAAAATATTTCGGCTACTTCAAAATTATCCTACATTTTATGAATTAGACAAGTTGATAGTGATTATTAAATGTTGTTATAACAATACACTCTCTGAATTACATCTTATTGGCGGAGGTAAATAACATTTTTGACAACATAGCTTTACTTTCCACCGCGCAGGAGCATCATGGGGAAGCGAGGGATATTTTTAAATCCCCACCAAAGTACGGAAATAGGACATTTAATGACTTATTACCGACCGCTTTGAAGTGGCATCGACGTAGCGTAGGGACCATCGAACTACGACACTCATAATTTCTATAAATGAAAGAAATTTCAAACTTTTTTTTATTTAGACTGAAACAGACTATCTGTCTATTTAAGTCCTCATAGATTAGATAGCTCATGATTTCATTTGTTGACACGGGCTAATCTCGGGTTAGATTTGATTAGGCAAACTAAAGGTTCAAGTTTTGGATAGACCATTTATAGGCATATAGATATAAGGTCACGCTGCGAAAAATAGGAGTGAAGAAATGGTGTAGGTAGTAGTGGTAGGTCAGGTAGCTAGTCTTAGAAGATAGACATACATCGCGGACTTTTTTTTTGCAGATCTTTTAAGGCAGAATCATTCTATCATACATATTTTTTGGTAAATTCAAATTCAAATACATATTTGTTGGTACGGAAACCCGTAATGGTGAATATTTTTCAAAAAATCTCTCACTTTTGTCGCTGTATCTTCGCTTGTATTAGCCACTCGATGAATGCTCTAGCCAATACAAAAAAATGTTCAATTCGAACCGGAAGTTCCTGAGATTAGCGCGTTCAAAGATACAAACAAACTTTTCAGCTTTATATATTAGTATAGAAGTATAGATAATTGCGTTGTACAAACCTTCTTGAGATTATTAAAGAACGACATGTTTATGGTGGCGCGTCGTGTTTCGACGCGCTTGCGTCTCACCCGTCTTTACACATTCTGACACCGCGCCGCTGCATATGTCTGGAAAAAGAACGATATTTATTATATGTAATAGAACTGAAAAAGAGAAATTATTGGCTACAGTAAGGGTGATTAACAATATAAAACAATTGACGGTTTCAAACGCAATATCGTTTTTACTTTTTACTTCGATTTACTATGTACTAACAATAATAAACTTTATAACTACGGTTTAAGCTTTATCGCGTTATGTTTTTATTATATATTTTTTATGTTCTTAGCGTGTAAAATGTAAAAATATACAATGCTTAAGATCCTAGGATCTTTAAAATAATAATGCCACTTGAACTTCGTCTGTTTACACGAATGGTTTTAACGGTTTCAAACGAGTAAGATATTAGATAATTTACTCAACTATCCTCTCGGATAACTGCTTACCTAACTAGATAGAACATGCCACATATTTCGCGTTTTTAAATTTCGAACAGTAACCTTTTAATATTCACTGTTTGTTTTTATCTTGTTGCGATAACAGCATTATTTTTTTCGAATGGCTATCTCTTAAATATGAAACTATCACTACTATATTTTAAATGCATGAAACAATATTTACTTACTGAAAAACAGTTGTGGGCTTGTACAACAGCGCTTCGAGTAGTCGCTGTTTATCTTGAATAGATTTAATTTATATTATTGAAAAAGCTGCGAAATAACGTGTAAAAATAATTATCAACCTTTATAGCGCTCAAAGTGAATACACATGATGCATTTAATCAAATCCGGTTTGATGTGCTCGTTGGTCTAATGGTTTGGTCTATTAATCGACGGAGGTTCGATCCCCACACGATCTAAGATGTTTCTAATCAATTTATATTTTTTCTCGAACATTTTGGACTTCGGTTGGAAATCTGGATATTAGAAGATAGATATTAGAGATGCCGGAGGATCACGTGCTAGTCGTGTTTGTCTGGCCTCCTCTATACAAGAAAATCAAAACCATCGTCAACCATCAACAATACGCAGATACAATGCCCAATGTCATCAATAACGTTAATAATCACGAATTCATCGTATTTCGTTCGCGATCGACCTCCAATTGTTCGTCCTTGTCATATAAACATTGTCACGTGAATGTAACGCTTATTGCGACCGACTAAGGATATCGCATTCGGAGGAAAATGTATATGGGCGGCGTATGGTCCAAGTGATAAGATTTCGCACCGTTAGCGGTATTATAATTCGTGTGCACATAACAAGCATGTCTATGAATTTTTACTGTTTCTAAGTGTATAACAATAAATATCGTACTTCATTAAACTCACTAGAGACTTGCAAACGCGAGTAATTTTCGAATTTTAAATCACAACATAGTATAAACAAAGTTGCTTTTTCTGTCCCTATGAACGCTTAAATCTGTACAACTACGCAACTGATTCTGATGCGGTTTTATTAATGTTAAATTAATTAATGATTAAATAGGAGTGATTCAAAAGTAAGGTTTTTTATATACAACGTTCACATTTTTTTCTGTAGTGTATTTAGTATCAGCATTGCACCCGAGCGAAGGCGGGGCGGGTCGCTAGTATAATATAAATATAAATGACTCTAGAAGACGTAGTTTGTAATTTTTTTTTTATTTGAGCACATTACATTATTCGAAACACATTTTCTAAGTTAATTTACATTTTAAATAAATTAAGAAGAAAAACACTATATCATCAGTAGCGTAGCTAGGTGGAGAAGGGCCCCCGGTCTACCTGATCCTAAGGCTCAAGAAAGAATCGAGTCCTCATCCCCTCTTTTAGCATAATTAGACTTAAAACAACCTCAAAAATTAAAAATAGAAACAAGAACGTTAAAAATCTTTTTCTTCTACGCTTATATCTTCTCAAAAATTAGGTTGGAGGGCCCCTAAGTACCGGGGCCCTGGTGCACTACATCACCTGAATGTTGACAATTCGGACAAAGTATACAATCACTATATATTAGAACACTTTATAATAATGGCTATTCTGTCCGTTATATTAAAACGCCAAGTTTTACCCTTTTTTCTAGTGAAATGCAAACCAAAAAGCAAACAGTATGTGAAAGCATTGTTTAATAAAATATGGACAAACAGATATGGACCACCGTCCACAGAAGAAAAAGCCGTGAAGTTAATCGCGTTTTGGCTCCTATCAGTGGATTTAAGAATACCCAAAGCCGAAATAGGTCAACAGCACAAGATGTTATATGGCTGGGGTATTCCACCTTCAATTCTTCTATCAAGTAAATCTGATATCTGTCTTCCTTGTAAAACTTCTTTTCTTTCACGATTATCTCTTTCCCAAGATGACGTTGGACGCTCGTCTAAGCTCCAGGGCCTTGGTGCCCTTCACCACCTAGTCTTAAGATAGACACGTCACTTGGTAGTGTGCGGTGTGGTTGTAACTCGCCCCAACTTGCACCACAGACGCATGACTCACACGCGTATCCCATAGTTTTATCAAGTTTCCGCTGGCACGTGATAATTGTTCGACAATTTCATATCATCGTAATATTATGCGTCGAAAAAAGTGTGGGCGTGGGCTGTTTGACTTGATGAGTGGCTATCACTCTATAGGAGTAATTCTCATACTCTCGTTATTTATCAGACAACTCCAAAATTATAAGTTCTCTTCTAGCTAAAAATAACCTATCTATACTAATATATAAAGCTGAAGAGTTATGTATGTCTGAACGCGTTAATCTCAGGAACTACTGGTTCGAATTGGAAAAATAGTTTTGTGTTGGTTGGTTGGAAAATTTTGGGCATCCAAATTTGTTTTTGTAAACGTTGTCTTTATGTTTATAAATTTAAGCTATTCCTTACGATTTCGGACGCGGGCCGTCCTTTTTGCATGTTAATCCTAAAAGATAGACATAGTGTCGTGGACTTCTTTAGATCGTTTAAAGAGTCATCATTCTTTTATACATATTTTTTTGATATTTCGAAACTCTTCTTTTCTTCGTATAGTGGTCGCAGCGTGATATATTATAGCCTTAAGTCTTCATCAATTAATGTTCTAAACAACAAAAGAACAATGTTCAATACGATCCAGTAGTTTCTGAGATTAGCTCGTCGAAACAGACAAACTCATCAGCTTTATAATATTAGTATAGATGTAAAACTAAACAAGATAAAAATAATTGAAATTCTCTCAATCAAAGGCCCTCCAATGGGACACAAACACTGAATGTAAATTCATAATGTGAATGCACTCTCCGGGGATTGAACGAGATAATTAAACGCAGGATTATACCACGAACCCACTTTGCAGTCGGGCGGCGTCACGGCAGTTGGTATGTTCACAAGCGGAGCGGGTCGCAGAGCGATAATTAGATAATGCAATAAAATATACGTATATATATATATTTTTTAATTTCTTTTCTTCTTGCAACTTGAGGTTGCCTGGAAGAGATCGTCGAAAGGGCAAAGAGAGAGAATTTAAAACTTGTTGCCTAAAGACGAATACTATTTTGCCTTCCATCTGTCCCAAGCCACACGAGGCCTACTGTTTTAACATTGTTATAGCTAGAGCTACATAATTAAATGTTTATTAAAATTTTATATAAAACAAATTATGCGAGAGCGAATCGATCTAGGATTCCCGATCGTCTATTTTTTATTTTACACAGCATTAATTATTCATACACGTAATTATTGGACTTTTTATTAATATTAATATTTAAAGTATTTCAATATATTTTGATTTGGTTTAGGGAGATAATCTTGAAAGATATGTACATTTTTTAGAGTGTCTGTAGAATAATTCAGCGCACACAACGGTAAGCCCTAAAGATATTCCCCCCTTGTCCACGTTTCTTTCTGTTTTTTCGCTACTATTGGTCGCAGCCTGATATTTTATAGTCTAAAGACATCCTCGATACATACACAAAAGTACTAAATTTAAACCAGTCTTTATTAAGAAAACAAACAAGCAAACTCTTCAGCTTAATAATCGCTCCACTCGTCAACGTGTCCTCGTTCTAAATCAACGATGATGTCATGCCGTCTACAGAGTCACAAGTATTTATAAAGATATTATAATTTGCCGCTGACTAATATCTATTAACAATGCTGACATGATTGGCGAAAAGAGTGATTTATTTTTATATCCATACGACACAAACGGGCTTGACGGAAGGCTTAACACCACTGCAATATAACATCCAAGGACGATGCGCTGTCGACTTTTATATTTTTGCTTTCGATATTCGATAATACATAGAAGAAAACCAACAGTGATTAGTCAGTTTTTCACTTATATATTTTTGGTTTACCCGTGATTTTATGTCGAAAAGAAAAATCGGATTTACAAATATGCTAGAACTGGTAAGAATCAAACCCGCATCTAGCTAAACACTGTGTATAATTTACGCGAGTAGTACACATATAAATGAAACACCGTGGTCACGTGGAGACTAAAGATGGAGGGTGTCTCTGACATCGAAGTAAAAAAATGCTACGCTTAGCGCCTTCTGTTCCGTCGAGCTTGGTAGTTGCAAGGACTCGGCCGGTAAGGCCAAATAATTGAAATAAGTTTAACAAATATATATCGCGTTCTAAACCGTTAAAGTGTTATTTAAGGGCTAGATCTGGTGAGATTCGAACCCACAACTAGGTTAGCCAATTTTAATTTAAAAATCGAAAATAAATTGGAAAAAATTTTCGACTCGGGCGGGACTTGAACCGGTGCATGTATCAATAAGTTAAAAAAATTCGTCGATGAGGTGTAGGACTCGGTAGCTCAATTGGTAGAGCAACAGCACGGAACGCTGATGAACCGATCGGGCAGGACTTGAACCGGTCAAGTCCTGCCCGAGTCGAAAATTTTTTAAATTTTTTTTGATTTTAAATTATATAATGCCTTCATGTGCAATAACATGTAAAAAATAATAAAGTTTTCATAGGTGAGCCAATTCAAGAATTTCGTCCAGAGGCGGGAAACATATTGTAGTCTTACTGTGTGATTCAGGTCACCTTAGTGTGTCTAATTTTATAAAGGGACTAGACATTATTAGATTAATAAACGGCAAAGTACGAGTTGAATTTGCGGGGTCAGGTTATTGAACTTCCACTTAGCAATACCGTTGTGACATCTATACTAATATATAAAGTTGAAGAGTTCATGTGTTTGTTTGAACCCACTAATCTCAAGAACTGCTACTGAGGAACGCTAGTTCGAATTGAAAAATTATTTGTGTTGGTTAGAGCATTTATCGAGGAAGGCGCTGTGACTAATTGGTGGAAATGTCAAAAAAAAACGAGGAAAATAATTCTTCCTAGTCTGTTTCAATTGCGTACGATGCGAAAACGGTTCAAGATACCGAAAAAAATTTATATAAGAAAAAAATATTACTCTTTAGATGATCTAAAACAAGTCCGCGACACTATATGTCTATCTTTTAAGATTAACTTGCAAGAACGACAGGACGCGGACGACGTCGTGTTATAGACAAATTTATAGTTGAACAGGGGGGTTTGCAAAAACAAAAATTTGATATCCAAAAGTTAGTTATTCTACGCGTACGAAGTCGCTGACTCAGCTAGTCCAATGTAATGCCTAAGTTACTATTACGTCACGAATATATAAAAGCAATAAATATTTCTAACACTATGAATAAATTAAATATAGAAATAGTAGTAAAATCCATACAATAGTCAATAGATAACTAAATTTTAATCAAGGAATTAAGTTTTCAATTCGAACCAGTAGTTCTTGAGATTGACGCGTTCAAACAAACGAACTCTTCAGCTTTATATATTAGTATAGATACACGTAACTGTTAAATTAATATACATGTTTCGTTCGAATTTCAACTTTTATTTAACTGAATTAAATAAATATATTTAAAAAATACTATGTTTAAAGTGTGTATTTTAATTTTTGTCGTAAACTTGTAATAAGCACTGTTGTCCTCTGTCTGTATGTTTGGTTTTAATACAAATAAATAAATAAATAAGAAAAGGCAAATTCTATCCATTTAGTATCAAATTGGAAAACTTATATTTGTATACAATATCCATTACACTTTTTGACTCTACCTTAGAAGTTCTCGTTATCTCTTATCTTTGTCTTACGTGATATTTCGAGAGTACCCGATCTATCGTTATCTCGCTAAGATAACGCTAGTATGTCAATATTTTACACGTTTAGTACTCGTGAATTTTTTTTAGGAATAATTTGAAACATGACTCTCTCATGTCTCCGCGTGACTGCGGCTGCTGCAAAGCATCCAAAACGTCGGGCCGTAGTTAAAATAATTTTCAAATAAGTTAAACGACAATTTTTTTTTACTTAAATCACCTTTCAATGATCTAAAAATATTATGTTCGGAACAGTATAATATGTCTCTTTAAATAAAACACTTTAACGATTTAAAACGCGATATATTGCAAAGCATCCGAAACGTCGGGCCAAAATTAAAAATCATTTCCGAATAAGTTTAACTAATATATCGCGTTTTAAACCGTTAAAGTGTTTAATTTAAATGTGCACTACTCGCGTAAACTATAGACAGTATTTAGTATATGTCTATCTTATACGATGAGCTCGCAAGCTTTTATGGTCGTGGAATTTTTCAATTCCAACCAGTAGTTACCAAGATTAGCGCGTTTAAACAAACGAAATCTTTTTATTATATTAGTATAGATAACTCGTAAAACATTTAGTGACTCAAAGCTTCAAAAACACTTATCTAAAAATCGGTACAAGATCGAAATAACAATAAATTCGGAACCCTCTTTCGAACCGCATTCCACCATTTACATAAAATGCGATAAAGCGCGGATTAGGCGTCGGATCGTGATATTATCGCGGCCTTATTGAAGATCTATGGATCGGCGCAAGAGCTAATTTTGAAGCGTTGTTTTCATAGAAATATTATACACTACGATGCTCTATTGTAGTTGGCAAATATTTTGCTCGATTTACAACGATCTTTTTACTCGACAGATGGTAAAAATCCCCAGTTATATATATTTTTTTCAATTAAACCACCAACGGTTTAAAACGTGAAAGATATAAATTTATTTTCACCTGCAGCCCGACAGCTTCGGAACAGTCATGGCGACAGTTTAGCTGCTGCAAAGCAATCGAACCGTCGGGCTGTAGTTTACATAATTTAAAAGTTAATGTATTACGTGTTTTAAACAAAAATTACAGACAATATTCGAGTTTTGATTAACTAATTCGCCTGGATAGGCGAACAACCTATGTGACGTAAATATTTGAAAAACCACATTCTGAAACCGTGAACAAACACTTTTAGTGTTTTTGCCTGTGGAGGGTAGTTCTTTATGGCTATAAGCCAATTTAATGCTTATAATTCAGAATACATTTTTAATAACTTAGGTTATGTTCTATACTTCGAGTATGTGTTAAATTTTACTTGCCAAAAAAATTAGAGTGATGGCGAGTTTCTTGCCAGTTCTTTCCGTTCGTTGTACGCCCTGAATTTGAGACAGATAGTCCAAGAGTCTTTAGTTTGTAACTATATTGACGTCCTATGTACTTCAAAAAGTTTATAAGTACTTACAAATTTAACACTACTTATGTAGAAGTAGATATTTATAATGTCCGTTTCATTAGTAAAAGTGGACATCCGAGGCCTGCCTACCTACTAGCGCTAGGTTGTAAAATACGTGGACAGTCGCAAACACAAGCTCTACATTAAAAACTATCCCGAATAGTACGTATCTAAATAAAACACTTTTAACGGTTTAAAACGTGAAACATATAACATTGCTCAAGTACTTTCAATTTATTTGTCAAATTTCAATCGATTTATCTACTGTTTTTGGATACCTATCTCCAGTCCCCAAGTGACCACGTCTGCTGCAAAGCATCCGAAACGTCGGGCAATAGTTAAAAATAAGTTAACTACGCGTTTTTAACCGTCAATTTTTTTTTATTTATAATTAACAATTATATTATTGGCAGCGATGATACCTTTAAACGTGTACGCTTGCGCAAACCTAAGTAAATATGTTTATCATCTTCACGATACGTAGTTTATTGCCATAATGGGTGTGACAAGGACGTTAGTTGATAAACTAATAATTTTGTATAAACATATAATATCGTAGTTGAATAATGCATGAGTTTACCTAGATATCACATGCCCTAACATTACAAAATCTATACTAATCTATACAAAAGCTGAAGAGTTTGTTTGTATGTTTGAACGCGCCAATCTTAGGCGCTACGGGTTCTGAAATGTAATTTTGTGCTGTTTAAAGCATTTATCGAGGAAGACTTAATGGCTATAAAACATCGCCGTGTGACTAATACAAGCGAAGCTACAGCGAGAAATGTGACAAAAAAATCGGAAAATGATGCACCATTATGGGTTTCCGAGGCACTGCGAAAAAGGTTCAAGATAAATACTATCTATTATAGTTTACGCGAGTAGACACATTTAAATAAAACAGTCAGTCTCCCAGTGACCACGGCTGCTGCAAAGCACCCGAAACGTCGGGCCGAAGTTAAAAATCATTTTCAAATAAGTTTAACTAATATATCGCGTTTTAAACCGTTAAAGTGTTTTATTTAAAGGTTCAAGATACCCAATAAATATGTCCGAAAGAATGATGCCTCTTCAAATGATCAAAAAAAAAGTCCGCGGCTCTATATCTATCTTTTAAGATTAACTTGCAAGAAAGACGGAAAGGTACGCGACCGACGTCGTGGGTAACAGCTATAGTTTATAAAGGTAGTTGAATAAATTCATGAATGAACCTCGACATCACATGCATTAACATAACAATATCGTCAGATATTAGCCAATGTTATACGCTAAACTACTAAACTTTAAATAAATTTAACACTGTCATTGGCTTAATAATTAAGTAAGCTTTGATTTATATTTGGCACATTGTAAACTTACGTACAAATTTTAGATTAAACAAATTGTCCCGTCTCCTTTTGTATGGCGCTTTCTCTCCTATCTTTTAAAAGGCTATCTGAATAAATTCATTTTCTCGCGGATTCTCTCTTATCTAGGTTTAGTTTAGTAATTGTGTGTAAGTTTTGGTTTTGATAATTTAAAATTGTATATTAATTTGTTTCGCCCACCTTGCACATCTCGTTTTTCTCGTAAACTTCCTCTTCCTACATCTTGGCTTGCCTGGAAGAGATCGCTTGTTAGCGATAAGGCCGCCATTGAACTTCATATTTTTAGTATATAAGTTTGGTTTGTATTTTTGTTCATTTGTTATGTGCAATAAAGTGGTAGCAATAAATATACACAAGCCGGACTCAAACCTACGACCTCTGCCTATCCAACTCTTTAGCCGAATCGCTTTCTGTCATATATATCCAATTCTTAAATAAATTTGCGCTCAAACTACTTTCCTCGTCTAAGAAAACCAAAAGCACTTTTCTGCAGACGTGTACCGGTGTAAGCTGCGCCTGCGCAGGTGACACGCTTTCATTCCGCATCACTTGCCGCTCTATAAGTTAAAATTCCTAACGCGATACCGTAGCTTCGTCTAATATTACTAGCAAAGTTCGTATCCCATGGGAATGGTTAGAGGCTATTCAGAACTACCTCCCATCTTTACTAACATCAATACAACAGCAGAGCAAGCTAATAAAAATGGCGGTTTAACAATATAATACAGAACAATCTATTAAAACTGTAAATATTTGTCACATGATATTACATATTAACAGGCAAGTAACTGATCAGACTTCCTTGCCCTACCCGACCGAAACAACTGTTTTTTTTTTGTTCACCTGGGATTCGAACCCAGCACCTCTCGCGCATAACGCACCGCTAGGCAATACATTTAACCATTTGGCTACAGAGGCGGATTACATATGATGGCATTACATAAATTAAAAATCTGTAGTTTTCGCGAGTGGTCAAATTTAAATAAAACATCTTTGACGGTTTAAAACGCGAACTGTATTAGTTAAACTTAGAAATTATTTTGGCCGTGATAAAGGGGATACATGTAAACCGTATAAGTGTTTTATTCAAATCTATTTATATAAAAAACGTGGCGAGAGGTGCATGAATCAATGAGTTGAAGAAATTCGACGATGGCGTGTAGGACACGGTAGCTCAATTGGTTATAGCAGTAGCACGGAACGCTGTGAATGCCGGTTCAAGATCCGCCCGTGTCCTAAATTTAAAAAAAATTCTCAAACAGGGTTTCTCCCCTTGAGATTATATCAAGAAATCAATTCGCAACTTTTCGCAGCGAGTACTGGAAACGTGAACACAAGAACACGAGCGACCATCCCTCGCGTTGAATATTAAAATGTCTTGCGCACACTTAGCGCATATTAACGCTACAACAGCGATAATTATAACGCAATTAGTGGTCGTTTAATGATGTGCGTATTTAGATTCGAATAGCTGAATTAATGTTCTAAAAGGTGCTTATTAAATTCCATTTATCCATCCATGGACCGCCTCCGCAGCTGTAGTTAACGTGTCGCCTAGCATTGTGTTAAGAGGGAGAGGTCCTTAGTTCGAAACCCAGGGAAACAATAAATTGTTTCCGTGAGGTAGGTCACAGAAGTGAACAACTTATCTAAAAAACCCATCAAGGGGGATCGGAATTTAACTTTTATATCCTTTTCAATAAAACACTTTTAACGTTTAACCCGAAATACATTAATTAATGTATTTATCAATTTCTTTAAACACAGCACATCGCTTCAGGTGCTCTATAAGAACTTCGGTCACGGGGAGACCGGGGGTATTTAAACAAAAAGAGGAGGGGAGACGTGGGATGATGTGAGATGAAATACCCCAGCCACATAACATCTAAACAAGATGCGACATCGACCTATTTTGGCTTTGGATATTCGGAAATACACAGACTGAAACCGGGACACGATTAAACTTGAGGGCTTTTTCTACGATGGTTCGTGACCCAGGTGGAATATTCTTCCCTGCCATTGAATATCCAGATTTCCAGACGAAGTCCAACATGTTTCAAAAAGATATATAAATTGCAAAATTAGAAACATATCGGTCCCGTTGATTGTTAGCCACACATTGCTATTGCCGTGCCCGTTTTAAACCGTTAAAACGCTTCTATTTGAATATGCACTACTATGTAAACTACAGACGGTAACTTACTTATTTGTTTACCACGCACGTCATACTAAGTTTTGAAAGTGCGTACTGCGACCTTCCGCCGACGTTATCGACAATACAAATAAAATCGCGATCTCAGGAATGCGCACGTGCGTCTGATTGAATCCTTCAAGTCGTGGATGCCTGGCAGCATTCCTGTTGACGCTTTCGCCCTTTGCGTAAACATATAGAATATGGGCAGAGTGGCCTAATAACAAGAAACATGACTTTCAATAAGGAGGAAAATAAAAGTGCACAATTGACTTAGGCGTTGGATAATATAATTAGTACTATTATTTGTGTTAGAATTATTTTAACAATCGATCATTGTGCTCTTGTAGGTTAACATTTTCAGACTATGAAGATATAAATAACTCAAGTCATAAAATTGCAGTTGGGCCACTCTGTCTCTAGCGGCCTCATATAATATGGACCGATTCAAAGCATATATTTAAAAAGTTACTTATATAAACGTGTTACAGCTTGTGTGCTTTGACGGGTCCGTTGGTCTAATGGTAGCAGTGGCTCATCATCAGTGGGTCGTAGATGCCATCCCCACCGGGTCTAACATGTTTAATCAATTTATAATTAAACATGTTGGAATTCATCTAGAAATCTTGATATTAAATGGATGGTAGGAATATCAAAAAGTTTCACTGATGAAAGAGCCGTGTGGTTTAATCGATTACCGGTTTCAGTCCGTGGATTTCAAGTTAAAATGGTTGTCTGACCTCTAATAAAAATCTATTTGAGAACTACGAATATTAATTATGTACGGTTCCCTGACATGTCTCCTACAAAGCACCTAAAAACTTTGAATTATACTAAGATAATTTTTAACTGTAATAAAGAGTTTTTTTTAAATAGATAAGTGCTTCACTTTTTACTATAAGTCATTTTTTCTGCTACCTCTAAGTTATAAGCAAGTCTAATTAAAATTAGAAATCCCTTTTCCGTAAAACAGACATATTTTCAATGTCTGTTTTACTTATAAATTTTATTTACAGGCATGCAGTTGATCAAACTTCAGGGTTTGAGAAAACATTGCATCCTTTTCTGGATTTGAACAGAATACCGACTGGCTCTAAGCAGCATATAAAACAAGCTAATAAGCAATGCCTTTATCTTTTAAGGTATTAGTTTGTCCTTATTTAACTTAGTCTAGTCATTGATTGCAAAATATATTACTTATAGCCTCAGTCCAATTCAGATTCAACTATCAATGATTAGACGATAAGATAAGATAATATCTCTTACAAAAGAATTCTAAGAAAGTCTACTTCTTGCACACTTTGCATGTTTTGTTGTCATTGAATACTTTGTTATTTACGTACATGAAATTTTCTGTTTTTGTCCACGGTTTAATGGAAAACTTTTGGGTATAAGCTTAATACAATTCATGTACAAATAAGATTAACACATCTTAAATTCCAATAATAAAAGATCTTTAATTAATTCCTCTTATTTAAATGAAACATAAACGGTTTTAAACGCCATATTAGTTAAGCTTATTTGTGTTTTATATATAAATGTGTACTACTTGCATAAAATACAGAAGGTATTTAATTAATTCCTTCTATTTATTGTTAAGGTAATGAAAATAAAAATTTGAGATATATTTAATACATGCAGCCCTAATATTCCATTTGCTTCCTCGTATTTCCTTCCACCACATACTTATAGTCAAAATAACCCAATCCTATAATTGCTACTTAGTTTAGTTCTCTTTTGGTTGTATTTAATTTTCTGTCTAAGACATGCCTATAAGGTGGGTTGTTTACATAACTATATATAATATTGTACGAGTAATTTATGTGCCAATAAGTACATAAAATCTTTCATATGCCATCAAATGGTAAAGTCTTATCAACAAAAGATATCATAAAGAATGCTAATATAAATGAGAAACTCAAATTTCATTGGATTTAATAATAATAAATATGAGTTAATATTACTCAAGTGATATATTATACAATACGGCCTTCTAACAAAAACATGCATAAAGTTATCATAAATTATAATAAAGTTTTTGTAGTAGCTAATAAAATTATATACTTTATACTAATATAAATAGGCAACCAATTATAAATGCTTCATAACATTTTCTATAGCTGGATAAGTTAAAACTCTTAGGCCAATTTAAATATAATTAACTAGAAATTTGGTAAGGATTCTCAAAGGACTTTAGAATTAAAATCCTTTCATTCCCCTTAAAAGCAGATTATATTGAAACCACTTTATTCTTTAATTAATCCATTCACGAATAAGAGAATGAGGACCATCTAGATTGATGACTTTAGTTAAATAGAACAAATTGTCAGTAATTAATCTAATTATCACTAAAAGAGAGGCAAAAAAGGGGAAGTACCAAAAGAAATTCTTGAAATAAAATAGAGACCAATATGGAATTTAAGTCGTAATTTGTAGTCAGACCACATACTGGTGACAGAAGTGAAAATGTACACAAACTCTTAGAGAAATTTGCACGAGCCTGTCCCCTCTAATTCAATTAGTGATGCCGACAGTCTGGCGACAAATATTTAAACAGCACTGATAAGTGCGTACGCGATGATACAAGAATGAGGAACTGGTATGAAATTGAGGATCTTCAACCTCGCCTATTGCGTCCTCCGCTATGCAAAAAACTCGTTAACTGACTCACCTAGTAAACTCTAAAACGCAGTTTCCGGAATAACAATTAACGTTAAGGTTACCTCTATCACATATTCCCATATAATAATACCACGTAACACATCTAAAATCTTAATTTCTTAATTAATAATATTAAATTGTTTGTTGAGTGAAAGGAGACATACCTTATAGAAACTGGTGGAAATTAACGCTCATCAACTCGGAATTTCACGTTGTTATTAATTTCGCACAATCACTTTTGTTATAAAGTTCACAAACAGTTTGTAATATCACATGAAATTTTTAGTTATCACGATTATTTTTATCGCACTACAGTATGCGGCGGATGTACCTATCCCGTGAAAGACGCCATTTTGATTTCGTCAACTAACGTCTGTCATAGACAGTGTAATCTTTATCACAGATTATAATTAGCTATGAAGCATAAAAAAGCTCTAAAATAGCATAGATAAAGAAATGTATTCATATCTTTAAGATTTTTCCAATGCTAAATAATTATTCCAATCAAAATAGTTACTTAATAACCTTGTAACACAATTCAATACTTATATATTTCTTTATAAAATTTCACTTTCTGAGTTTGACTATTGACATAATTAAATTATTATTTCTAAAAAGTCAAATTAAAAAGCATATATTTTGTTAAGTGACAACATTTGTACGAAAAAAATAAATACATATTAAATGGCAATCTATCTGCGTAATTGTCAAAAAGCCTAAAAGCAGCTGTACTGTACGTGTGTTTTCATTCATTGTTTTTCGTTTAATTATGTCAATTTATAGTGGTTAATTCGTTAATATAATAATGTCGAGCCGTCGTTCTTTACTTGGGTCGGCTTTAGATTCATTGCCGGCCCCGACAGACCCATTGCGTGAGTTATTTGAAGCCTGCAAAACAGGAGACGCGAGTCGTGTAAAAAAGTTAGTAAATTCACAAACAGTGAATGCGAGAGACACTGCTGGTCGAAAATCCACACCATTGCACTTCGCAGCAGGTAAATCAATAGTTTTCTCATGAAATTTCATTGATAAATGTAATTTTTATCAAAACAATGCAGTGAAAGGTTTGCTTCCAAAATTGCATAATTGCTTCACGGTTCTTGATTCCATTCGTGTTTTATCTTGTTTTGTGTTTCCTTACTGCCAATTTGTCAACTACGTGTAAAAACTACAAAGCATTAAATTTTAATGCTTTGTAGTTTTTACACTGTTTAGTCTTATAACATTGATGTATAGCTAAGTTCATTACAACACAATTATATGTAAATTATAGTACAAAATTAAGGTCATTAACGAATGAGTTGAAACACGAAAATCATATGTGAAACAATCCCAAGTTTTAAAATAGTTGCATAGTAATTTATTTAATTGATTAATGCCTTTGATAGTTGACAAGTTCAAGACGAAAATCCATTTCAATTTGTAGTATTTTAGGATTCAATGGCTTTGTAACAGTCCTATTTATGTTCTTTTAAGACAAAAATTGAAGGTGGGGTTATCAGTTCATATAAGTAATTCCTGGCCCTTTCACCAAACTCTTACTCTGCAAATGATCCATCAAAAGTTTTCTTGGCTTAGGGATCTTTTGTAAGTTGAGTAGAGAATAGCACTGCTTTAAATTAAGGTCACGAAAATGTCTAATGTTAGGTAATTCATAAAAAACAATATTACATTAAATAAACACTTAGATATTTGACAGTCCAATACATTGCCATTATATTGTAGGATATGGTCGCCGTGAAGTAGTTGAAATACTAATTGCTGGTGGGGCAGCATTGCAAGCTCGTGATGAAGGAGGCTTACAGCCACTTCACAACGCATGCTCATTTGGTCATGCTGATGTGGTGAGGGCACTGTTATCAGCTGGAGCACCACCAGCAGCTAGAGATAACTGGGGTTATACACCACTACATGAAGCTGCAGCTAAGGGGAAAGTCGATGTTTGTATAGGTAAGGTGTTTGAATATTTCATGTAGTGTAAGGTATTAAATACATTTTTGTATAAATTCTTCTAGTATGCTTTGAAAAGTTACAAATGCAAATGTACGGACTAGTGATTTGCAAGCAAGACGCATCCAACAGATTATTAAAATGATTTCTTTTAGGACATGGTAGCTTAATTGGTTATAGTAGCAGCATGGAACACTATGGATTCTGGTTCAGTCCCGCCGTTGTCATGTTTTTTTCAATCTAATAAGATTTTTAATCTATGCTTTTTTTTATCAGTTTGAACATAATGACAATTGGCTTTAAAAATCTTTTCATAAGCAGTTTGTACAATACTATAGCAAATAGCAGTTTTGTAAAGTCTACGGCCGGGTATTCCCATAGATTAAAATATTTGAATCAGTTGTTCTAAGTGTGTTATATAGATATTAGTGAATGGTATGTTGTTGAGTCAAAAACAAACTATTTTTCAATAAATTATTGACAATCACAATTAATGCAATATTACTCGCATATACAAAAATAAATTCAAGTGTGTCATTAAAAGTATATAAAAACAATTTATTTAAATAAAAAACTTGTTTGAAAATTATTTTAGCTTCGGACCTACGTTTTAGATGCTTTAAAGTCTACCCATGACCACGGCTGTTGTAAAGCATCCGAAACGTCGTGCCGTAATTCAAATAATTTACTAATATATACCGCGTTTTAAACCGTTTAAGTGTGTGCTACTCGCGTAAACTACAATGTTTTTTGTCAATGATATTTGTAACATGTAAACTAAATGAAATGAAATATTTTTAACATTGATTGTTAAAAAATAGTTATTTACTAAAATTTGCTTTTCTTTCGTTGAAAAGTTTCACAATATACCTCACACATTACTGCTTACTATACAGAAATAAACAGTTTGTTTACAAGAAATAATAATACCATATCAAGTAATTTTTTTTAAAAAGAAGGTATGTTTGAGAATACAATGCATTCAGAATTTTAATTAGCAAGAACACATATTTGCAAAAAAAATATGATCCACTGCACTTAACTCATTAATGTCATCGGGTTTTAAACTTGTATAACCGGCATTAATTATTACTGTACATCTACAAACAAAACAAGGATTTGTGTTTTGTATGTGCTTGTCAAAATATAAGTAGGTAAGTAATTAAATACTGTCTATAGTTTACGCGAGTAGTACACATTTAAATAAAACACTTTAACGGTTAAAAATGCGATATATTAGTTAAACTTATTTAAAAATGATTTTTTTTCGTTTTTCCGTGTCTCCCCGTAACCACGGCTGCTGCAAAGCATCCGAAACGACGGGCCGAAGTTAAAAATCATTTTTAAATAAGTTTAACTAATATATCGCGTTTTAAACCGTTAAAGTGTTTTATTTAAAAGGTTAATTAATAAAAATTAAGAACATAAACAAAAATATAGATGTATATAAAACACTAACGGTTTAAAACGCGATATGTATTAGTTAATCGTATTGGAAAATTATTTTAACTACGGCCTGATGTAACGGATCCTTTGCAGCAGCCGTGGTCACGGGAGCAACCGAAATGTCGCGCCGTGGTTTAAATAATTTTTAAATAAGTTTAACTAATGTGTATCGCGTTTTATACCGTTACAATGTTTTATTTAAATTACGCTTTGAAACCGTAAATTTATTAGGTAATTTATTTTTACCGATGACCCGACGTGACTACAGATCGTAGTTGAAAACAAATAAGCTGCTATCTTTACTACTGCTACTTAGGGGTTGTCCATTAATCACGTGATCTTTTTTTTTAATTTTTTAACACCCCTCCCCATTGGTGAGACTTAGTGAGGTTTAAGACAACCCCCTCTCCCCCTTCTAAATATCACGTGTATTTTTAGTACCTACAAAGAATCTTAAAATTTTCTGAATATTATCTTAATTTAAATACAGGTATAGACTATAATCTTATTTTATTCTGCAATTAAGGACCATAATAAAAATGTCTACACCATTTGTTTAAAAATCGCGCGTTTGACGAAAAAATAAATACACGCGATATCTTACTACACCCCCCCCCTTGTGTTATTTTCGTGATTTTTTAACCCCCCCCCCCTTACAAGCCTCACGTCATTAATGGACGACCCCTTGCAGCAGTAGTCATTTAAAAGAATCACTGCTGTTGTAAAGCATCCGAAACGTCGAGCCATAGTTAAAATTGTAAATAAGTTAACTGTGCGTTTGCGATATATATTAGCAAAACGCAAAAAGCAGGTGTCAGTTGCGACAAAGGGGGTGCGCCGGTGCCGGGAGACTTTTTGCTTAAAATTGACAGTAGCATGCGCAAGATGGCGGTCGCGCCAACTTCAAAGTTTGTAAAGATATGTGATTGAGCGAAACAACTTGTTTTCTTAAAATTCGAACCCGGACCTCTCATAGTTAATGCAATGCTAAGTACTTATTTACGAAGATAAGGTTTGGGTAGGGCTAGTATGTATATCGCGATTTAACCCTATAAAAGTAAACTGTTAATTGTAATCGAAGATTTAGAGGTTACAAGTTGAAGTGCTGGTGTCTCCTATAAAAGTATCTATGTGGGTAGTTTATAAATCTTGCGTGGAATTTCCAGCATTACTCCAGCATGGAGCCGACCCGAACATACGCAACACGGAAGGCAAGACTCCACTCGACCTGGCTGATCCTGCTACCAGGCCTGTACTAACAGGTAAGTCATCTTTTGTGAAGTTGAAGCTTACATACCAGAAACCAGAAGGTTTGATGGGGATGCAGTGACAGTTGGATAACCAGAAATCCTATAAGGCAGGCAAGAGGAAATGCGTGAAGTCAACAAACGATGTGGACTGACCACCCGACCTTCCATCGGTGTGCCGAAAATTATAAATAATTAATGAACAAATTTCATTAAAACTTATTCACTCACATTCATTAAACTTTTGTCAGTTTCTAACATCCGGTCAATTAACGGGCCGTTTGATCCCCACTGGAACCAACATGTCAATCCAGATATCCAGATTTGGCTGGTAGAAATTTCCGAATATCACTAACTGAAATAGGTCGACAGCGTGTCTTGTTGATATGTTAAATGGCCGGGTTTATTTAACATTCCCTCAATTCCATTATTACGGTTTTCTGTCTTCCCTTATCATGAAAAAGACTATTTTAATCGCCCTAGTATCTAAATAATTAAACATGTTTTAACGCTTCAATAAAACACTTCAACGGCTTAAAAGGCGATATATTAGTTAAACTTATTTGAAAATCGAGGGACCCCGTGACCGCGGCTGATGCAAAGCATCCGAAGCGTCGGGCCGATGTTAAAAATCATTTTGAAATAAGTTTAACTAATACGTCACGTTTTAAACCGTTAAATTTTTTATTTAAATGTGTACCACTCGCGTAAACTATAGACGGTATGTTTTGACATCATTTAGCCGATGGGAGCAAACTAGTTGTTTTTCAGCTGAATCAGCGACTTCGTCCGCGAGAATGGTTGTTTTTGCAAACCTTCTTCACATCTTAATACATTATCGCTGTTACCCACGACGTTGGTCGCGTCCCTTCCCGACGTTCGTCGCGTCGCAGACTTTTTTAGATCATCTAAAGAGGAATAATTCTTTTATACACATTTTTTGGGTATCTTGAACCGTTTTTGCAGCGTACGCCTCGGAGAACTATAATGATGAATGCGCCCGTTTTCAATGACCCCCCCCCAAGGTTAAGGAGTGACTATTAACTACAAACTATATAACTAACGTATGTGCATGTATCAATATTTGAAACACTTCGACCTCAATTGGTTTGAGCAACAGCACGAAACGCTGTGGATGTGTGTGGATTTTTTATTTCAATTTTTAAGGTTGGACTTAGCATCTACCTGCTTGGTTTCAGGTGAATACTGTGCAGCGGATGTGCTGGAAGCAGCCCGTTCTGGTGCCGACGACAGACTCGCATCTCTCCTAACACCTTTGAATGTTAACGTACACGCCAGCGACGGCAGACGGTCCACAGCATTGCATTTAGCAGCAGGTTACAATAGAGCTAGAGCTGTTAGGCTGCTGCTGCAGAGAGGAGCTGATGTTCACGCGAAGGATAAGGGGTGAGGAGATTAAAAAATCTACGATTTGAAAATTAGATGAAGCGAGCGCGATTCGAATTCACGACCTGCATTCCGTGCGTATTTTCAATTATTATTATTTTCCAATCATACACATTTAAATAAAACATTAACGGTTTAAAACGCGATATAGTTGCGACAAAGAGGTGCGCGGGTGCCGGGGGACTTTTTGCTTAAAATTGACAGTACCATGCGCAAGATGGCGGTCGCGCCAACTTCAAAGTTTGTAAAGATCTCTATGTGTTTGACTGAAACAACTTTTGTTTTCTTAAAATTCGAACCCGGACCTCTCATAGTTAATGCAATGCTAAGTACTTAGTTACGAAGATTAAGTTTTGGGTAGGGCTAGTATGAGATGCGTATGCGCATTTCTTTATCTACATTTTTATTATAAGAGTTATAATATCATTACAGAGGCCTAGTCCCACTGCACAATGCATGTTCCTACGGGCACTATGAAGTGACAGAATTGCTGGTGCGAGCTGGCGCCGATGTGAATGCGACCGATTTATGGGCCTTTACTCCGCTGCATGAAGCGGCTAGTAAGGCGCGACTTGAGGTTAGTATCAAACACAGTTGGAACTGATGCGAAAAATAATATCTATGCTAATATTATAAAGCTGAAGAGTGTTTGAACGCGCCAATCTCAGAAATGACTGATTCGAAAATAAATAATTATTGTTGTGTTGTTTGGATCATTTATCGAGGAAGGCTTTAGGCTAACATTAGGATGTGACCAATCGAATTCGAAGTGAAGAAACAGTGCGAAATGTTGGAAAATTGGAGAATCTTTGCGCTTGCTCCGAAAACGGTTCAAGACACCAAAAACGTATGAAGGAATGGTGTGAAAGAATTGTCAAGGAATCGACCTATTTAAAGGCAAAAGTGTAATAATATTAGCGAGTTATATGGTTACTATATCTATATATAAACTTATTGTAACATGTTTAAATAAAACACTTTAACGTGACCACGGTTGCTACGTAGCGTGTGAAATGTCGGGCCGTATTTAAAAATAATTTTAAACAAGTTAAACTAAAATATATCGCATTTTAAACCATTCAAGTGTTTTGTTTAGATGTGTACTACTCGCGTAAACTACTTTGAGTTAAACATAAAATAACGTCATCTATAAATAAAACATTCCCAAAGGTTCAAAAACCTTGTAGTGTAGGAGTGCTTTATTTACATTTATACCAGTCTTATAAACTTTTTTTGTAAAAATGTACTCTACCTTCACATGATAATCCTATTACGATAGTATTATTAAAGAATTACATTTAAAAAATTACATACCTCAAAGTCTTGTTTTTGTCAATTCATCCAAGCTGCACAAAAAATGTCTACGCCTTCTAGCAGCTTGTTGATAACTCACATAACACTGTTTGGAATATACGGGAGTAGTGATAGCAATAGGCAGCGACCCCCTATAAACATGGCCCCCCCCCCATGTTTATAGGGGGTCGCTGCCTATTGCTGCAGTGCAGAAAAAGTGAGGAAACAAGCATTCATCTACTCACTGAATGCTCTGCGTACTCGAGGCTAAGACAAATGCATATGGGCTCGGACGAAGTTACAGTAGATGACATTAAAGAACTACAGATGGAAAAAATAATAAGATTCTGCAAACATACCGGAAGGTTTGAAGGGGACATGGGGAGAGTTGGATGGCCCAAAACCTCTGCAAGGAGGAAATGGGTCTCTGCGAGGATCATCCGTCCTGCCAAGGGTGTCCCCGATAGAAGATAATAATAATACGGAAGTGGTACTAGTAGTAGTAGCTAAATATATTTGTTAACAATAAAAATATAAGAAAGCTAATCTCGTTTGGTTAAAATAGAAATAAGAAAAAAATATAAAAAAAATCGTGTTCTAAAACATTCAAATTGTTTTGTTCAGTCGAGTAAACGGCAAACTTTATTTAAAATAAAACACTAACGGGTTTAAACGCGAAATGTATTAGCTGAAGTTTTTTTTTAATTATTCTAACTACAACCCGCCGTTGCGAATCCTTTGCAGCAGTCGTGGTTACTGGGAGGCTCAAATAAGTTTTAATATGTATTTAAATCACTGGTATAACGACAAACAATATATTTATATTATATGTATATTTTCTTTCCTCAGGTATGCTCGTTACTATTAAGCGAGGGTGCCGACCCCACACTTCTAAATTGTCATGGGAAATCGGCGCTAGATGTCGCCCCTTCCAGAGAACTGCGAGATAGACTTGCCTGTAAGTATACTTTTTATACGACTTCGCTCGCGTAGAATAGCTATTTCGGGCTTATATATTATAAACTGTACCTGTTACCGACGACGTCGATCGCGTCCCGTCGTTCTTGCAAATTAATCTTTAATCGAATATAGACATATACATAGATGTCGCTGACGAATTTTAGATCGTTTAATGTGGAATCACCCTTCATTCATATTGTTTGGGTATCTTAAACGTTTTGCAGCGCAACGGAAACCCTTAAAGTTTAATAATTGTCCATGGTTCCTCTCTCTCCCTCCCTCTCTCTCCCTTCCCAACTCTCTCCCTCCCCCTCTCTCTCCCACCCCTCTCTCTTTTTTTTTTTCACTCCAAACGGGACAGGACTCGAAGAATGTTTTTTTAGGTATGAATTATACTTAATAAAACAGCATGTCTTTTTGTAAGATTTACTCGTAAGAAAGACTGGACGCGAACGACCGCGACGTCGTAGGTATCGGCTATAATGTATAAAGTTAAAGGTGGTTGTTTGCACAAATAAATAATATGAAGTCCAAAATAACTATTCCACTCTTTCAACACTATTAAAGTCACGGACTAGTATTGGTATAAATTTACTGATTATTTGCCCTATTAGTATCAAGCAAGACAAACAGACACAGTATATGTATAGACTATCATTTTCCATTTATTTAATACTAGCTGGTGCCCGCGACTTCGTCTACGCAGGATTAGTATTTGGAGTAGCTTATATTAGCGTAGAAAAGAACTAACATTATGACATGAATATAAGTAACTAACGTTTATGGCAGCTCACGACAGAGTAGCTCACAGAAAGGTAGGATTTTTCCTAGTTACTTGACACTTGTCAATTTGACAATGACATTGATAATGTCATATTTTGGACAGCTCACACAATATCTTTATAAATTGTAGCCTATGTGTTATTCTGATGTATAAGCTATATTATTGAAAAGTGTAATTGAAATCCATTCAGTAGTTTTTGCGTGAAAGTGTAACAAACATCCATCCACACATACAAACTCTCACGTTTATAATATTAGTAGGATAGTTTTACATGTAGCTAAGAACTTTTATATTTTTTTCAGTTGAATACCGAGGACATTGCCTTCTAGAAGCTTGTCGTTTAGCTGAGCCCACGAGAGTGAAAAAGCAACTTTCCTCACTAACAAATACACAGGTGAGTCTAAAATATGTACGAAGTCCGTAGTTGTACCTACGAGGAAACAGATGGCGCTAGCGTAGCAGATATTGACTTTGACATTAGTGACGACCTCCATCTTCAGTCTTCCCGTGACCACGGCTGCTACAAGCATCCAAAACTTCGGGTCGTAGTTGTAATAATTGGTAAATAAGTTTAACTGATACATTACGCGTTTTAAACTTGTCAATAGAGTTTAAACTATTTTATGTTCTCTAATATTCGAATGTGTAGTAATCTAGTAAACTACAGACAGTACTTATAACTCACATTTGGCCGTATATTAAATGAATGATTTGTCTTTTTTATGCATTGCCTGAAGGGCAAGTGCCTCTAGGTTCGAGTCTAGGGGGAGCATAATAGTTTCGGTCGGGCGGGGCTTGTGCCCCATACCCTAACGGGGATAATGCGTTTTTACAAGTATTATTCAGAGAAAATGTATAGTGAAACAACACAATTTTAGATTTAGTTTCAGTTGTTGGCTTGTCATAATCTTATTTGTAGCGAAAAACATTTATATCTTTACTAATATTATAAATGCGAAAGTAACTCTGTCTGTCTGTCTGTTACTATTTCACGCCAAAACTACTTAACGGATTTGAATGAAATTTGGTACACATATAGTCTAGACCCTGTGAAAGAACATATTTTTATTGCGAAAAGGGGGTTGTAAGGGGTTAAAAGGGGGGGTGAAAGTTTTTATAGAAATTCGTGGTTTTTGAAGATAGAACATTGAAACTTTCTTCTTTGGCTTTTTGAGAATAGGAGTGGGATTGGGAGTGGGAGTGAGAGAGTAGGGGTGACGTGAGGTGAGAGTGTTGCGGCAAAGTAGCACTTACAACATAGATTGGCTGCGATAAATACGCAATTACGTAAATTAATAAACAGCCTAAATAATTAAAAATTCTACCCCAAGTCACTATTCCACGGGAACGAAGTCGCGGCCACAGATAGTATTGTATTTTTTTGAATAATTTATATTAAAACCACTGCTCATAGTCGTTCAACTGAAACAATTGTGTTTCCCGGGGATGAGAACCCAGAACAAGGCCATATTACATATCGTAACCCGTGTGTTCTACTTGTACGTTTTCTTTTTAACAGGATGTCGCAATACACAGCGGTCAATCAGTAGCGAGTTCGATTCCCAACGAGCGGATAGCGGAATTAGTCAATTTTCAACATTTAAGTACTGGGGATAGGCCGCTGCACTCCGCCGCCGCCAGTGTGTATCCCAAACGCAAACAGGTATAATAAATCCATCTCTTGATCATCGCTTATGTAGTCGTTAAAGCCCATTAACCTGCAGTGGAACAGCGTGGTGGGTCTTTTTATGATGTAGGAGGATAAAGGAGCGGGAGGAGGGGTTCACTTATTGGAAGGTCTGAACAAGATGCGCAGTCTACCTATTTTAACTTTGAAATTTACTTTATATTAAATAAATTGTTGTTATATATTTCGCGTTTTAAACCGTTGCAAAAGTTTTTTATAACCCAAATTTTAACCCAAACTTTGGCCTGAGGATTCCCGGTGACCACGGCAGGTGCAAAGCTTAAAAAACGTTAAAAAAAGTTTTAAAAATTCGCGTTTTAAACCGTTAAAAGAGTTTTATTTAAATGTACACTATGTACACCACAGTCAGTGTGTAACCGATTCTTCCGATCAGGTTATGGAGATCTTGATACGAAAAGGCGCTCGGGTCAACGAGAAGAACAACACCGGTCAGACACCGCTGCACGTGGCGACTGAGCATTCGCACTTGGACGCTATGGACCTTCTACTTAGGCATGGTCAGTATGCTAACTCAATCCTACTATAGTATAGTAGGAGTGAGTTATTAGGGAGATATTTTATTTCCCTAATAACTCACTTCTACTATCACCTCGCCGAGTTAATTCAGTGCAAGTCTTTTTGAAGTTGGTGTCAAATAACGGTGTATTAAACGGTTTAGTAGTTATTTTACCTTGGCTTGGATTTATTTTACCAACGAGACCGCGTTGCTGTAATCGTAGCAAAAGGCTACGATTATTCTAGATTACGATATAATCTATTCAACAGGTCTTTAAGTCAGGTATAAATGAATGGACCTTGTCTTGTCTGTCCTATATTATAAAAATATACTTTGACATTTCCGTCTTTAATCCCTCCGTGACGAAAGAAACAGATTATTTCGGTCCGACAGGCTTATAAAACCTATCAGTAGAACGGACAAGATTTAACTTTTTCTTTAAGGTTATACTAGACACTACCCTTTTGCCCCAGACTGGGGTATGGGACGAAATTACATTCTAAATGTCTCTAGGTGCAAAGGTGAATGCTTGTGATGGGCGTGGTGAAAGCGCTCTGTCGCTAGCAGCTAGGCGAGACTCGGCCGCCGCATGCAGACTGCTCCTAGCGTGCGGCGCGGACACCCTCGACTCGCAGCATTTGCAGCACGGTAAGGCTGTTTACACACCTATTACTTATTTATTACACACTATACAATATTGTTAATCCTGCTAATATTATACACGTGAAAGTTTGTATGTGTGGATGGATGGATGTTTGTTACACTTTCACGCAAAAACTATGGAATGGATTTTAATTATACTTTCCAATAATATAGCTTATACATCAGAATAACACATAGGTTACAATTTATAAAGATATTGTTTGAGCTGTCCAAAATATGACATTAAGTGTCAAGTAACTAGGAAAAAACCTACCTTTCTGCGAGCTATTCAGGCGAGCGCTGACATAAACGTTAGTTACACACAATTATGTAATGTATGATATGAAAGACATCATTTAGTTTAAATGGGCGATACTACGTTATCCTAATCCGGCGTAGACGAAGTCGCGGGCACCAGCTAGTTATATATAAAGCTGAAGAGTTTGTTTGTATGTTTGAACGCGCTAATCTCAAGAACTACGGGTTCGAATTGAAAAATTCTTCGTATTGGTTAGAGCATTTATCCGGGAAGGTTATAGTTAGTAAAGATTACGTTTTCTGTTTCAGATGCATGTTCGAATGCGGCGGCGCTGCGTCTTCTAGAAGCAGCAAGAACTGGCGATGTGGAGACTGCCCGCGCCATTTTGGATGCAAGACCGAGGCTGGTCAATTGCCGGGACGTGGATGGACGGCATTCGACTCCGTTACACTTTGCAGCAGGGTAAGATTTAATAATTTTTAGAGATGGGCCGAGTACTCACTTGATACTCGGTACTCAGCGTACTCGGCAGGTTTTTTGATACTCGCACTCGGCCGAATGACTCTGTTATACTTTGTTAATTGATAACGAGTATACCTTGTTTAATAAAAGCAATATATTTGGGTAGATATAATTAAAACAACGGTTTAAACCAAAAGTATTTATTGGTAATTTAGGAAATTTTTGAAAATGTCAATTAACTAAACCAAATTTATGTGAATTAATAAATAGTAATGAGACAAAACTACGAGAAGATAATTGAGCCCACGTCTTGATCGACGCCAACCTGTTCGTACTTGCTTACGCGCACGAAACGAAAATCTGTGTGAACCGAGTTACTCAGCCGAGTACTCGGTTGAGAAAAACTTGAACCTTGTAAAACTCGGTACTCGTTACTCGGCGCATCTCTTAATAATTTTACTACTACTTCAAATGTCAAGTTCAACTAATATATTTCGCGTTTTAATCCGTGTTTCATTTAAACTTTCATAATTTTGATATTTAATCACGTATGTATGTTTATTTTCATTTATTTTAGTTGATGTTAAGTTGTTTTTTCGAACATTTTTAGTTTAAAATAGTTTTTTTTTTTGCAGGTACAATAGATTGCCGCTTGCGCAGCTTTTGTTGCAAAGAGGCGCTGACGTTCACGCTAAGGATAAGGGGTTTGTATTTTTATCCTCTTTATCATTACATTTATACAAAGTCGCTTTTTCTGTTCCTATGTACGCTTAAATCTTTAAAACAACGCAACAGATTTTGATGCGATTTTTTAATAGATAGAGCGATTCAAGGGCAAGGTTTTATACAACGTTCACAGTTTTTTTGTAGTGTATTAAGTATAAGCATTGCACACAAGCGAAGCCGGGGTGGGAAGCTAGTGATACTATCAAATTGACATTTTTTTTCTATACATTTAATAGAATGATCAATAATCAAGTAAATATTGTCTGTTTCGTAAGAATCGAGATAGCTGGAAAGTTGAAATATTCACCAATTATGCATTTAGTAGTATATGTAGTTCACGTGAGGAGTACACATTTTAAAACACTTTTTACGGTTTAAAACGTGAAATATATCTGATTATCATTCATTGACATAATTGACACGTTAGCACAATTGGTTAGAGCAACGGCACGGAACGCTGTTCACGCCGGTTCAAGTCCAGACCGTGTCTTAGTTTTTTTTTATAAACGATTTTGAATTACGTTTATTATAATGAGTTTTTATCGAACACCAGCGGGCTAGTGCCACTACACAACGCGTGTTCCTACGGCCATTTCGAGGTGACCGAGTTGCTGGTCTCCGCGGGAGCTGGAGTGAACGCGGCGGATCTATGGAGGTTCACCCCCCTCCACGAAGCAGCTGCGAAGGGCAAGGCTGACATCGTACGACTGCTACTGAAGGTTAGATGCACACACACACAAATGTATGTTATATCATTCAAACACTCCCTCTCGCCCCCTTACATTTCCCCCCACCAATCCTACCCTCTCTTCCCCTTCCCGCACCCTCCCCCCTCTTTTTTATTCTTCAACTCACTTTTATCTCTTCAAATATATGTTGAGTGTGTGAATGGTGCAGAATTAAGTAAGCCTTATGTGTATATATAAGTATAGTATATTTTTACGAATTGATTTGAATATAAAAAAAAATTAAACAGATTAAATGCGAATTTTACTTTTTAAATTATTTTTTTAAATGCGACGATTATATGACACGGAAGCTCAGTTTGTTAGAGCAGCAGCACGGGATGCTGTGGATGCCGGTTCAAATCTCGCCCGTGTCTTTTTTTTATTTAAATATATTGCAAGTTACTTTATTATTGTTTTTAAGAACTTCAATGTTTTTATGGTATTAGTTAACCGCCTTAGGGGCCGTTCAAGTATTACATAAGCAGATTTATTACAATTATTTACCCCCCCCCCCCTTGACAGCAAAAGTAAGCAAAGCTTTTACCCCCTCCCCCGTGCTTACGTAAACATTTTTCAATTAAAAAATGTATTTCTTATATTATAAGTATAATTTTAAAAATAAGAGAGCGAGTTGATTCATAAAGTAAATAAATATCGATGACGTAATCATCATCTGGACTCCCCTACCCCCCATGTCATCAAAAATAAGCAAAACAAAGACCCCCCCCCCACCCCCCCTATAGTGCTTACGTAATACTTGAACGGTCCCTTATAGAGTGGAATTTAATCCCGTTGCGGCTTCAATCTGTGGGTTTTTGAACATCCAAAGGCAAAATAAGACGACAGCACATCTACCTTACATGTTATATGGATGCGGTACTTCACCTTTCAACAACCTCATGCTAGTCTGTCCTCCTCTATAATAAAAGCCTATTTATTTCTACTACTAGTCAGAACTTTTGTTAACTTAAGTATTGTGTGGCAGCACGGAGCAGATCCTACGCGAAGGAATCGCGACGGTTTGACCCCGCTGCAGCTGGTGAGGGCAGGGGACAGCGATACGGCTGATGCCTTGCGGGGAGACGCGGCTCTATTGGACGCGGCTAAGAGGGGAGATCTCGCTAGAGCTAGGTAAGTGTAAGTTTTTGTATAGTGGTTACTTAAATACTGTGTGTAGTTTACGCGAGTAGTACACATTTAAATAAAACACTTTAACGGTTTAAACCGCGATATATTAGTTAAACTTATTTGAAAGTGATTTTTAACTTCGGCCCGACGTTTCCCGGTGACCACGGCTGCTGCAAAGCATCCGAAACGTCGGGCCAAAGTGTAATTTTCCGTGATCACGGAGAGACTACGGAGGGGCCTCTGCAAAACAGAAAACGTTGGTTCGCAGCTAAAATAAGTTAACTTAAATATTTCGCGTTTTGAACCGTTATAAATGTGTACTTGTTGTATACACTGCAGACTGAATACCTTTGATTGTAGTTATTTTCTTATTTATCATATGATACAGATTTCATTTTGTATGTGTGTCTATTAAATTGTTACAGGAAATTAATTACGCCCCAAAATGTGAACTGTCGCGATGCGCACGGCAGAAACTCTACGCCATTACACCTCGCTGGTATGTACGAGTGAGAATTATAAATATTATTATCAGTTTAATGATAAACCGATAGGTGTGTGTCAAATCCCGTTAACCCCTCGTGGGGCATGGGGCGAACACATTTCGGTGTCCGCTTCACTGATCCGTTCTTTAACAGGCAAGTAGTTGATCAGACTTCTGTGCCCTGCCCGACCGATACATTTTTTTTGTTTCCCTGGGATTCGAAGCCAGAACCTCTCGCGAGGAATGCATGCTAGGCAATACGTTTAACCATTTGGCTACAGAGGCAGTCAAGTAACCGATAAGTACCTCAATAAAAATGTTTTGCTTCCCTGATCGTGTGTTTACGATCTCTGTATACCATATAACAATATACTTTGGACTGGGTCGTTGGTCTAACAGTAGCAATGTATGGCTTATAATCAACATAGATTCCACCCCCCTTTGTCCACGGGTCTTATAATGAATGGACTATATCTGGAAATCTGGATATTACTATGGATGGATGGGTGGTTGAACTGTCGATATTTCGTCCAGAACAACCGTCCACAGATGAAAAAGCCTAGTCTATTTAAATAAAACACTTTAACGGTTTAAAACGCGATGTATTCGTTAACTTATTTGAAAATGATTTTTAACTCGGCCCGACGTTTTGGATGCTTTACAACAGCCGTGGCCACGGGGAAACTGTTAAAAATCATTTTCAAATAAGTTTAACTAATATATCGCGTTTTAAACCGTTAAAGTGTTTTATTTAAATGTGTACTACTCGCGTAAACTATAGACAGTGTTTAAGCCTAGTCTAGTTTAATCGTGTTTCGCTTTCAGTCTGTGGATTTCCGAATATCTGAAGCCGTAATAGGTCGACAGCATATTTAGGTTAGACGTTGTGTAGCTGGGGTATATTACCTTCTATCGAGTGAATCCTATGTTTGTCTGTTAAAAAATATTCTCTATCTCTCCTTCTTAATCTTCTACATAACACATTTCTTTTCAGCTGGCTACAACAATCTAGAGGTAGCCGAAGCGTTACTAGAAGCCGGCGCTGCCGTGTCCGCCCGAGACAAGGGGGGGCTAGTGCCCCTCCACAATGCGGCGTCATACGGACATTTGGAGGTAGCGGCGCTGCTATTGCGCGCGGGGACGCCCCCGAACGCGGCCGACCGTTGGGGGTTCACCCCCCTCCATGAGGCTGCCCACAAAGCTAGGACGCAGTTGTGTGCTTTATTGGTATGTATCATTTTTACTAATTGTTATAAAGGGGGGATTGGATAGTGATTTTGTACTTAACTGCGATATTTTTTATTTATACACTTATAAAATAATCACAATGTATGACGTCATTCGTGGGCAATAACTGAGTGCAACTGATAGACAAGTGCGAATATGACCACATATGACGTCACGCGACGGCGCAACGTGTCGCTTTGAAACAAACAATATTGCGACACAGTTTTAGTACTTGAAAGGCACTAATTGTTTCTTAAATACTGTCTATAGTTTACGCGAGTAGTACACATTTAAATAAAACACTTTAACGGTTTAAAACGCGGTATATTCGTTAAACTTATTTGGAAATGATTTTTAACTTCGGCCCGACCGACGTTTCGGATGCTTTGCGGCAGCCGTGGTCACGGGGAGACTAATATGTCGCGTTTTAAACCGTTAAAGTGTTTTATTTAATTATTTCTTGTTGAATTAAGTATGTGTCAACAGTAAACTTTACTTTAGACGTTTTCTGAAAAAAATGTTTGATCCTCTAATGGAACGAACAGCGATTGGCGGTAAATAGTTATTGTTTGACTATAAAGTCAAACAATAACTATTTACCGATGTTTCATTGGCAGCTTCAGCACCAAACAATGTTATGGATTCGATTCCCGATTGTGTCACTTACTCTTAAACTCAAAAACCTGTGTTTAATTTTAAACATAAAAATAATGTTCACTAGTGTGTCAAAGTAAAATTGATTCAGTAGTGTAGTTACGCGTAACATATTTGAATAAAACACTTTTAACGGTTTAAAAGTACCCACGGAACACGGATTTTACTTGGACGTACCACGAAACCTCGGTATTTAAAAATAGTTTGGAAATAACTACAATAAATACTGTCTGTAGTTACACGCGAGTAGTACACATTTAGATAAGGCACTTTAACGGTTTAAAACGCGATATATTTTAACTTTTATGAGAATTATCACGGTTGCTGCCAAGCATCCGACATGTCGGCCCGTAGTTAAAAATAATTCTCTAAAAAGTTTAACTAAAATATATCTCGTTTTAAACCGTTAAAAAGTTGTTAAAAAACCGTTAAAAATTTACAGTTGGCTCATGGGGCAGACCCATTCCTCAAGAACCAAGAAGGTCAAACAGCTTTAGAATTAGCTGGAGCGGATGACGTGAGATCACTGCTATCTGATGCGATGACAGGAGCCGCTGGCGTCAATGCTGAAACGGAGAGCACAATTTCCGTTCCCCCCACCGCTTCGCTCCTACCCCCACCACAACTGCCAGTGCTCTTGCCGAGTGGGGATACTGTACCTCTACCGTTGCCGGTGAGTTTGTTGTCGTATTTTTTCTTTGCTTATTAAATTATGATTTTTTTTGATTTAGCGTTAGAAGTTTAATGTAATTTTTATTTTAAGGTGGCCTATCCTTGTATTATTAAAAAAAAACCACTTTAACGGTTTAAAACGCTATATATATGTGTTAAAATTATTTGAAAATGATTTTTAACTGCGACCCGACTTTTCGTTTGCTTTTTTTTTATTAGCATGTTTTTTTTAAATGTGTACTACTCGCGTAAACTATAGACAGTATTTATCCTTGTATTAGTCTAGTTTTGTTGTATACGTTTACTTAAAAGACAGTATTTAAGTAAACGTATACATCAAACCACTTTTAACTGTTTAAAATGCGAAAAGTTTAACTCATTTACAAATTGTTAAGCTGCGGTAATACTAATACTGTGGTCACGGTTGCTGCAAAGCGTTCTAATCGAAGGTCCATAGTTAAAATATGTTTAAATGATACATTTCACGTTTTAAACCGTTACAAGTATTTTTTTGGTTATTTTAAACATTTCATTACACATTTCTTATAGTCACATATAAAATAGTAAGTGAATACTCTTTCCTGAAATTAATTACAATACTCTCTCTTTCAGGTGATGGCTAGTAACTACTGGTCGGAAGGTTCGAGGGGCAGCTTGGAAGACGCAGCTGGTAGACCGGCATCAGCTCTCTCCACTTCAGAGTCATTACATACCTTCCTAACGAGGTGAGCTATAACATACATTAGTTATAGTTATTCAAAAATTATGTCTCCCCACGGCCCACCAAGCTGCTGCAAAGCATCCGCAACGTCGGGCCGTTGTTAAAATATTTTTATATAAGTTTAACTAATATATATCGCGTTTTAAACCGTTAAAGTGTTTTATTGATACGAAATTATAGAGTAATTTAAATAAAACGAAATGACCAAAAATGCAATAATTAAATTATTTTGAATTTATTATTATAATTACACGAGATTTGAATTTGGGAAGGCCTGCATCTCGGGATCCACATCTGTTATAGCAAAGATGTTAATATAGGCTTTTTTATTTAATTTTCATAAACATTACCGAATCTTGCAGCATCGGCCTGGAACAACTTGCTCCGGTGCTGGAGCGAGAGCAGATAACAGTGGACATCCTGTCGGAAATGTCTCACGAAGACCTGCGAGCGATCGGCGTAGCTGCGTACGGGCACCGACATAGGTTGATGAAGGCGGCAAGGCATAGCTTGCAGTCACATTCAGGTAGAGTTGAGGATAAGACTTTGGACCTCAATCCGGTGTTGGTGTTAAGGTTGAAGTTACATTGTACGAAGTGTCATCGGTCCCCACCTGGTCCTACATGCTCCATACAGTTAGACATTTTGATAAGCTCAACTTTAATAAAACGTATATATTTAGTTTTAAAAAAATGTTTTTTTTTTTTATGATAGAGAGGGACAGACTTGGCTTGGTTCACTTGATGGTTTAACTTTGGATATTCGGAAATCCATAGTTTCAGTCTATGGATTTCCGAATATCCAAAGTGATTAAGATACGAAACGCGATTGAGATTCACGGCTATTTTATCTGTGGACGGTGGTTCGTTGGACCCGGACGGAAGATCTATATTCCTACCGACCATTTAATGTCCAGATGTCCAGACGAAGTCCAGCATGTTTCAGAAAAATTACAAATTGAAAAATTTGAAATATTTTGAACCCGGTGGGGATCGAGCCCGCGACCCGTTGATTATTAACTATGCTTACTACCAACTAGCCCGTCACTACAGACAGTATTTAGACACGTATAACTTTTAAATAAAACACTTTAACGGTTTATAACGCGATATATTAGTTAAACTTATTTAAAAATGATTTTTAACTTCGGCCCGACGTTTCGGTTGCTTTGCAGCAGCCGTGGTCACGGGGAGATTTTCAAATAAGTTTAACTAATATATCGCGTTTTAAACCGTTAAAGTGTTTTATTTAAATGTGTACTACTCGCGTAAACTATAGTACGTATAACTTTGTTTCAGAATGGTACGGCGGTACAACACTAGTGGACGTGACAGCTGCAACGGGAGAGTGCGAAGAGAGCGAATACTCTGTGATCGAGAGGGAGATGCAGGCGTCTGTGCGTGCGCACCGTGACCACGCAGGTGGCCACTTCACTAGATACAATGTTGTTAAGGTGAGTAGTCTTCCTGGGCTCCCTCTAAGCACCGTGGAGGGCTGGTGGTGTGTTTCGTGGTTCTGGTCGGCTATACGATTTACCACACTCCCCACGCCACACTTGCCCGACGTGGGTGTGCATTAGGCATTCATCAGTTTAAAAAAAAAGGGTAGGTAGTCTTTTCGGGTTAATAACAGCTGTGTTCGCGGCTTTGTCCGCGTGGAATTGTTTAATTGGTAAAATTTCGTTTTGCAAACCTCCTCCTCACCTTTATAAGTTGCAGCTGTTACCCACGATATCGGTCGCGTGCCGTTGTTTACGATATCGTTCACGTGTGGAAACTTACAGTTGGTACAATAGGATAGTCGACAAACTAGATATCAGAAATTTAAATAAAACACTTTAACGGTTTAAAACGCGATATATTAGTTAAACCTATTTGAAAATGATTTTTAACTTAAAAAATAGAATACAAGACAATCGTTCACTTGATGACAGGGGAAATACCCCAGCCTTATAACAGCTAAACAAATTGTGTTGTCGACCTATTTAGTTTTGGATTTACAGACTTTAAATTTTTAAGTGTTTATTATAAATGTGTACTATACCACTAAGCTACAGAACACACATTTCGACCTATACTAATAACTAACAATAATAATTCATACTGTCCGTAGTTTACGCGAGTAGTACACATTTAAATAAAACACTTTAATGGTTTAAAACGCGATATATTAGTTAAACTTATTTTTAAGTTGAGAACCAATGTTATAAATGGCTCGCAGCCACCGTAAACACGGTTCTGTAACTATTACATATCGAGTAAACCGTTAGTGTTTTATTTAAGTAATAATTCGTTTCAGATACAAAAAATTGTCAACGGCCGCCTTTGGGAGCGTTACGTGCGCCGGCGCAGCGAAGTCAGCGAAGAATCCGGTGGCGCGAGCGAACGAATGCTTTTCCACGGCTCGCCGTTCATCAACGCTATCGTTCAGAAGGGATTCGATGAACGACACGCGTATATCGGTAAGTAGTTTAAGTGCGCGTGAGTGTGAGATGTGGCCCCTTCTAGGGTTTCCTCACTCGAAGGGTTGAGACTTTGTCTGTCTCTAAATACGGTGTTAAAAACCGCGATAGCTAGAGATTGAATTTTTTTACAAATGATATATTAATTATTTTCTATACGCAATATAAATAAAACGTTTTTAACGGTTTAAAACGTTAAATATTTTGTATAATATAGTTAACATATACTCCAGTGAACGCGGCTGCTGCAAAGCATCCGAAACGTATGGTTTACTTAATTTATAGTAAATTAATTCATAAATTTCCCGTTTTTAGCCGTTAAAAGTGTTCTTTTCAGTAATGTATTATTGTTGCCGTAAATACAAATACAAAAAACCGAAATAAAATTAATATTTTTGATGGATTGCCGAATCCCAAAATAGGCCAACAGCGCGTCATGTTTAGATTTTATATGGCTAGGGTATTACAGCTTTCGTCTAGTGTACTCCATGTTTGTATGTCCTCTTATAGAAAAAAATGTTTTTTTGCGCTACCATTAGCATTTTATTTATTTTTACGTCAAATATTTTTTCAGGTGGAATGTTTGGCGCCGGTATATACTTCGCGGAACATTCCTCCAAGAGTAACCAGTATGTCTATGGTTTCGGTGGTGGCTCTGGTTGCCCAGCGCATAAGGATAGAAGTTGTTATCTATGTCATAGGTGAGTTTTGTTTTTTAAGATATATAAATACGCGGGCGGGACCTTGAACCTTGTGGGTGCCCCGCAGCATACAGGGTAACCAACACGTGAAAAGTAACAAATTTAAAATTGCGTGAGACATGCAAGTATACAGGTTTCCTTACAGTCCTGCCCGTGTCGTATTTTTAAAAATTTATGATCGATTTAAATAAAACACTTTAACGGTTTAAAACGCGATATATATATTAGTTAAATATGTTTGAAAATTATTTTAACTACGGACCGACGTTTTGGATTCTTAGCAGCAGCCGTCGTCTAGCAGACTAAAAATTTTTAGTCTCAGACAGACAGTGCTTTTTACTTGCATCTCATCTTCCTTACATACAACATGAGGCACCCTACAATTTCTGTTCGCTTTTCATTAATAGCCAAGTCGGTAAGCCCTCTGTGCCCTAGCCGTCCGAACAGATTGAAGATTGCGGATCCCATCCCGTCCTGTGATGTCCGCAATGTCATTTCAACCTTAACACGTTGTATCTAAGTCGATTTTTCATTTCAGACAAATGCTGCTTTGCCGAGTGACGCTCGGCCGCGCGTTCCAATTGGCTAGTGCAATGAAGATGGCGCATGCGCCGCCCGGCCATCACAGCGTGGCAGGCAGACCGACTAGCGGTGGTCTCTACTATCCCGAATATGTCGTGTATAGAGGGGAACAGGTGGGTAGTTTTATAATTTTCATAATCTATTTTTTTTTATGATAGATGAGGACAGGGGAGCACGGTGATGATATAACCTTATAAAATCCAAACAAATAGTGCCATTTGATATACGTAAAAAGAAAAAACTGATTTAAATTTACTTTATAATATTTTAATTTTTAGTATGTAATAACTACTAAAAGAATAAAACCTTGAAAGCGCGCTAATCCGTGGATTCCAGTTATCACGACTAATATAGCGGCAGTTGATTGCCTACCAACCTGTTTTGGAACAGCAAGGGAGATCTGTGTTCAAGAGAACGAATTTGAAACTAATATGCATTTGATTCCGTACAAATTTCGTTCCAGGCTTACCCCGAGTACTTGATAATCTATCAAATCGTCTGCGACGAAGAAACAGGTGGGGACGTATAGCTCGCATGGGGTATCCTCATGCTGCTCATGCTGGGATAAAGTTATGCTGGAGCCTCATCCGCATTTAGAACGCAGAATACAGTGTTAAGACTTGTAGTAGAAGTGGTGTGATGTAATTATTGGATATTGTCCTTGGAAATATATTAGTAAAACATATTTAAAAATTATCTTAACTACGGTCCGACGTTTCCGATGCTTCGCAGCAGCCGTGGTCACGGGGGGACTAAAAATGGAGGGTGTCTCTAATGTCTAGAGTAAAAAGAGCCACGCCAGCGCCGACTGTTGTAGTTGGTATTTATCGACACTGGCCCGGCCCATGCTATATTGACTAACGGTGTTCGCGTTTTTTTGGATTCGAAAGTTACTATGGGATCCCAGGTATTTGATAACATAAGGCCGTCCTTCCTTCTCCATTTTTTGTGTTTCTTCATTTCGATTGCTTCGCGTACTATGCCTTTGAGAGGGTTTTTGGTTTATTAAAGCGAGGATTGGGCCCTTTACATAAGTGTTCGCATACCGCAAGGGTTTTTAAATAAGTTGAACTGATATATTTCGCATTTTAAACCGTTAAAGTTAACCCTCAATCGGGTCTATTTTTGTGTCTTTCAATCATGTATAAAAATTATTGGTACGGAACTCACAATTTGGATTATATGAAAGGTTGCCAGCGTCTATATTCTTCTAAAACCCTGTTCAAAGTTTTTATGTCAAAGAAAAAAGCAAAGTTTGATATAGATATATACTACTTTGCTTACTTATTCAGTCTTTCTTCGTTAAGTTTCTTCTCCTTTGAAGTATGATTTTTTCCTAAAACCTATTCTGTATATAACCCCCTGTGCCTGTGTATTTTGTTGCATAATTGATTTCGCATTTATACTTTGTCTAATCTAGAATGGTGAGTTTGACAATGAATTATACTAATTAAGGAATACTGTTTATTTCATAGAAGTTTGCATTGACAGTTGATATACAAGAATTCTGGCGGCTGTATATAAACTTTTACAATAATTTATTTATTAATCTGTGCATATTTGCAAAGTGTCAATAAAAACGATGTCTTTTAGCTTACCTACACCTAAATCTAAAATATTTATAATCTAAATCATAGATATGTAACTCAAGTATTATAATTTGTGAAATGTTATTTTAGTCTCATTTAAGTATCGTTTTTTTAAATGTCTATGGTTCCCCATTCACTTTATTTATTTATTAAACTTTATTACTTACAAACACCACATGAATGCTTTATAAGAAAGACTGCACTATTACCTACCGAAAATTGTCAAACTTACCATCCTATGTTGGACAAAGTATAACTAATGTCCAAAAAATGTAACTCTTCTTATTCTTCGCTGACGCGACGCTGTACGAATCCTTGTAGGTTAACAAAATGCTCGTGTTGTTGAAATTTCGCTAGATTTCGACGAGACTTCGTAGCGTGGTAGTGATTTTGTTTTCAAATTGGCCACCAATATTGTAATTTTCACTCATAATTATCGTATCGTTAAAAATATAACAATAATAGTGAGAACAATTGCGCAGATCGCCATGTCCGCCGCCATATTGGATTTCGGTTACCATGGTAACCATTTTTAAATGCATGCGAGTTACTCAGAAATAAATGAAATTGCAGTAAAAAAAATGGTTTGGAGATGTCATGTTTGCATTATATATTAATGGCGGAGTATAATTAAATAAAGACATATTATAAAAATATAATTAAAAAAAAAGACATATTATAAATAACATCGCTGATCATTGGTTTAAAGATTTATTTTGACGTAAACGTCATCATTCTCACTTTCACTGTTGATTTCCCGAATTTCGAACTCAAACCCGCTGGATCTAACGCATGTCGTGTGTTCAACCATTGGAGTGTTTTCAAAAATGCATTTTCGGTGATTAATTTGTGTATTATTTCAATAAGTCATTTCTAATAGTTAAACAGCGAAATTTCAAATCAATCGAAATTTACCCAATATTTCGCGTTTCAAACCGTTAGAAGCGAATTATTGAATGTACTGTAAAGGACAGACAATGAGTACGACAGCTTTTATCGATCTTTCTAATAAATTTGAAATATCATGGTACCACCATTTTTTAATTATGAAAAGCGGCGAAATTGGAAGGCCAAATGTTATAGATCTTGTGTGTAGCATTTTATATTGTATATATTGAGATGTGTCGTTGTATTAGGTTAAACGAAATAAAATGATTTTTATTACAATAACTGCTTTTATTTCACTGATATTTCCTATAATCCTAAATATTTAAATAAAACACTTTAACGGTTTGAAACGCGATATACATATATTAGTTAAACTCGGACGACGGCGTTTCGGATGCTTCGCCTCCACGTTACCACGGCTGCTGCAAAGCGTCCGAAACGACTGCCGTAGATAAAGTTTTACTATATATCGCGTTTTAAACCGTTTTATTTAAATGTGTACTACTCGCATAAACTACAGACAGTATCTATAATATTTTAAAACTACATTCAGTCGACAATGCATCTAGCTTAGATGTCATATGGTTGGTGGATTTCGCCTCCCATCTAGTACCTAAGCGCCATGCTTGACTTTTCTCCGCTGTTATAAATAAATGTTTTCTTAACCTATTGTGGCTTGAGACATAAAAAGGCGGAAACCGAAACGCGATTAGCAACCAGTTTTTAAAACAGAAGTCCGTCATGTGTTAGAAAAAAATATAAATTAATTAGAAACATGTTGGACATTTAACTTATCGGTTTAAAATGTGAAATGTTTAACTTAGTTTAACTTAAATACTGTCTATAGTTTACGTGAGTAGTACACACTTAAAGAAAACACTTTAACGGTTTAAAACGCGATATATTAGTTAAACTTATTTGAAAATGATTTTTAACTTCGGCCCGACGTTTCGAAGTTAGAAGTTAGAAGTTAAAAATCATTTTCAAATAAGTTTAACTAATATATCGCGTTTTAAACCGTTAAAGTGTTTTATTTAAGTTAGTTTAACTTTTTTACCATTTAATTGAACTGCGTCCCGACGTTTCGAAAACTTTGCAGCAGCCGTGGTCACGGAGGGAGTGAAGATGGAAGACGTATCTATTGTCAACGTAAAAAACGTGCTATGCTAGCGCCATCTGTTTCTTATACATAGTTGGCACTTGACAAAACTGGCTCTATCCTTACAGAAGTGACTAACGATGTCCTCTAGTTCTCGGTATAAGTAAGTTTAACTAATATTTCGCGTTTTAAAGCGTTATAAGTGTTTTATTTATTAATTCGAGAAAAGCCTTACCAACGGGTATTAAAAAAGTACGAAAAACATAATATTAACAATGTAAGGAGCTGTGTCTATATACTATTTTGGGTAAGCCCTAAATTCATATAGCAAACATAGTTTTTGGTACAGACTTAATAAGAGATACAATATGTAATTTATTAACAGTCTAAAATTCGACAGTATTTACTTATATTAAATCTATACTAATCTATAAGCTGAAGAGTTAGTTTAAACGCGCTAATCTCAGGAACTACTGGTGGGAATTGAAAATCTATTTATTTGCCGGTTAGAGTATTGAGGAAGGCTTTATGAAACGTTGCGCTGCGACTAATACGAGCGGAGAAGTAGCGGAAAATGCGTAAAAGTCGGAGAAAATTATCTATCATATATTCATCTTTGTGGGTTTCCGAGGCGTCCGCTGCAAAAACTTGATGTTCATGATACTTAAAAAAATATTCCTCTTTAAATGATGTAAAAATAAGCTCGCGACGCTATATAGATATACATATCTTTTACGATTAACTTGCTAGAACGATGGGACGCGGACGAAGTCGAGGGTAACAGCCTAAGTTTGTAAAGATGAGAAGGTAAGGACATATTTTGATGCCCAAAATAGCTATTCTATGCGAGTCGCTGACACAGCTAGTTATATACATGCCATCAATAAATGTAAAAACGGGAGCCAAGTTAACAAAAATTGTGCTTTGCTTTGCCTTAAAAAGAATAGATATTCAAATGAGTGCCGAATTCTATGCAAAATCAAAGTAAGACGGAAACACAATGTTGCATTCGAAAATGTTCATTTGTTAGACAAAACTAGGCTTCGTTGACAAAATGCACGCCATCGTATTTGACAGTTGCTGAACTCTTGCTGAATCGCGTCGCACTAGTGTTGTGTCGTCCTCGCTAAGTCGGAGGATTATTCATATCAGTACTTAAGAGTACAAAGTAATATTATAAATAAGTAATAAACTCTGTCTCCTTACTTTACTGGATATAAACATGAATAATTACTGTTTAAAAATCAAAAAATAAATTGAAAAAATTTTCGTCTCGGGCAGGACAATTTTTTCAATTTATTTTCGATTTTTAAATTATATAGTACCTTCATGCGCAATAGCAAGTAAAAAATAATAAAGTTTTCAAATATTTACTGTTATTAAAAAAAATTGAGTTTAAACAATGTCTATAGTTTGCGCGAGTAGTACCTAAACGTTTAAATAAAACACTTTAACGGTTCAGCCAATCGTTGTTCTCTAGGAATTTATTAGTCAGAGCAAATATTAACGCAAGTAATAAGCATCCATTAGGATTTATTTGTTATTTGTCCCTTCGTATCCATGTCTAAACACCACTTAATTTTCACGTGATTCTAAATAAATAAACGGTTCTATTCCAACATAATTAGACTAGCTACGATATGCGGTTTTACAATTAATATAATAAAGCTTAAAAATTTGAACGCGTTAATCTTAGGAACTAGAGGTTGGAATTATGAAAATGTGTGTGTTGTGCTGGCTACGATCAATAGGCGCGGAGAAATAGTGGGAAATGTGGAACAAACGGGAAGCAAACGGGGATCTTTGAGGGTATCCGTTGCGTGCTGCGAAAAGAATTTACGAAACCAAAAATCTATGTATCTAAACGTGTGACTTAGGCTTGTATATTAATTTTCTCAAATATAGCGCGGTAAATAAAACTAAGTAGTACAAAACCAATTTTAACAATATTTTTATGTGCCAATTTTTTTTCTCTAAACAGCTTTTAATGTGCAAGCCAATTCGAAAATTTACTAAAGATGTGACTTATCAACGGTTTTGATAACCTCTTTGGTCGCCATGTTGCGGAAAAGATCGTTCCATTTTTAAATCTAATTTATTTGACTGCAAAACAGAATAGATTTGGATTTTCATACAACTATTGCCGGCCGCTACTCGACACTACTAAAGGATTGTCAAAATGCGAAGTTATGTAAATAAAACACTTTTAACGGTTTAAAACTCGAAACTATATTAGTTATCTTTTTCAATTTGTCGCAGAAACAGGTCATGGGGGTCAAAATAATTTAACAAATATATTTCACCTCTAGCTGTGTCAGCGACTTCGTCCGCGATAATCGTTATTTTAGGCATCAAATTCATTTTTGAAACCTCATATCTTTATAAACTTAAGGCACGACCTCGGGCGCGTCCTTTCCCGTCATTCTTGCAAGTTAAACGTAAATGATTGACATTTCCATTCTTATTACAAAACGAGGACTACCTCGCAAACCTGGTTTATTAAAAACCCTTATTACAAGTCGAAGTTTAACGTTTGTACTGGACTAACTTAGATTTATTTAGACCATTGTTTAAGAGTTAAAGCAAGACAACGCAGTTCTGGTTGAATTATTTTTTTGTAATAAGGCCGATAGTGTCGCGGACTTTTTTTAGATCATTTAAAGAAAATCATTTTTGAAATATAGCTTCAGCTTTATATATTAGTATAGATTAAACATTGTGTTTAATTTGAATGTGTACTAAACATTCTATAATATCTATTTAAGATGTGCTGTTATTATAAAATAATATTAATTTTTACTGTTTGTATAAGACTAATTTGAGTTTGTTTTTTGTGGTAACGCGTGCTACCATCATATGACGTCACACTCCACAAAAGAGACTCACGCGACGCGACAATCACAAACGTCGCGTGATATTAATATTTAAAAAACCTGTCAAAAACAACTTTCGATTGATTTTTGACAAAGAAACGAGCCTTTCCACTCTTAACTCAATAAAAATATGTTTAGCCATATAATTCGATATGTTAAAATATGACTCTTATAATTGTATTGTACATTTTACGTTAATTTATTTAATTTTTGTACCGACAAAGAGTAAATTTAAAATATGACTCTGATAATTGTATTGTACATTTTACTTTACTTTATTTAATTTTTGTGCCGACAAAAAGTAAATAATCGTATTAATTCGTTTTATTGCTTTTATATCTGCAGTTTTTATACAATAAAATAAATGTCCATTTTATTACCTACTAGCTGTGTCAGCGACTTCGTCCGCATATAATAGTTACTTTGGGCATCCAACTTTGTGTCCATCCAACCTCTTCATGTTTTATAAATTTAAACTGCTATCCCACATAGACATCAGACGCGTCCCGTCGCTCGCGACCCGTCGTTCGGATCCCGTCATTCTTGCAAGTTAATCTTCAAAGATAGCTATATATAGTGTCGCGGACATTTTTTTAGATCGCGTAGATTTAATACACAATTTTTTGGGTATCTTGAATCATTTTCGCAGCGTCGGAGACCCACAGAGATATTTTCCCCCGTTTTTTAGTATCCCACTGCTTCTTCGCTCCTATTAGTCAGAGGGAATTCTTATAGCCTTCCTCGATAAATGTTCTTATTAACACAAAAAGGATTTTCCAATTCGAACCAGTAGTTCCTGAAATTAGCGCGTTCAAACAAACAAACAAACTGTTCAGCTTTATATATTAGTATAGATCATATGTTAATCGTGTTTAAATGACAGAGGAGGACAGACAATTACATCAAGGAAACAGCGATATATAACAATGATTTTGACCGGCTTGTTGGTTCCTTCCGGTTCACTTGAAATTTAATCGCGTTTCGGTGTAGATTCCCAAATCCCACATCCAAAGTCAATAGGTCAACAACCCATCTTGTTCATTTGTTATATGATCGAGTTACATCAATTTCCATCATACACCCATACTTGTCTGTCCTCCATTAGTATAAAAAAACTTATTATAGTTTTGGACATTTACACATATCCATTTATGTAATTTTCCAATATTGTCCGAACTTCCGAAGCCTAATATATTTTAGATAAAAAAATTACTTAGCAAATTATTACTAAATATAAGAAATATATATATATGCAGGGACATTCCTACTTCATGCGAAACCTGAAAGTAGTTTGGTCAGAATCAGTAGCAAAATCTATTCCAATAGTTTTTATACCACGTTATATATATTTTTTTTCAAAATTATATGAATTTTTTGAAATCCTGGACACCGTTCGATAAATAAATTCCTACATAAGTATAACTCAATAGCCTAGGGCGCCTAGGGCGTCGGCCGCGGTCTGGAGAGTGGAGACGATCCGCTGCGTTTTGCAGTCGGTGGTGTAAACGGCCGTATCATCGGCGAAAAGCGCGAGATGGGCCTTGGCGGTTTTAGAAATGTCGCTAGTAAAAAGCGAGAATAGGATTGGCGAGAGTACGGATTCTTGCGGAAGGCCTGAGCAAAGGGATTTTGGTGTAGAGAGGGCGCCCTCTACGCGGAAGCGGAAGGAGCGATTCGACAAGAATGAATGGATAATTCGCACCATTCTGTCGGGCTCACCGATCTGGTATAACTTGTATAACAGACCATTATGGCAGACTTTGTCGAACGCCTTCGCCACATCGAAAAAGAGCTTTGATACACTCTATCAAGGCCTTTCTACTACCAGTCATACCTTTGAGATTTGCAAAGGTTTCCTAAATTACTAATAAATACTTTTGGATTATACATTGTTGATTTATGATGACCTAAATTTATTGCTTTTCTTAAACAAAGTATACTCGTTATAAAATAACAAAGCATAACCAAGTTATTCGACCGAGTACGAGTATTAAAAAAACCCGCCAAGTACGCGGAATACCAAGTATCAACGGAGTACTCGGCCCATCTCGAGTCTATACTAAGGCTAATTACAAGGCTGAAGTTGTTTGTTATTTGTTTGAACGCACTAATATCAGAAATTAGAGGTTCGAATTGAAAAAATATTTTAAGTGTTGGTTTGAACATTTATTGGGGAAATGTAAAAAAAAAACGCGGCATAATATTTATCTTTGCAGTGTTTGCGTTGCGTGAACTATGAAAACTGTTCAAGATACCAAAATGATATTTATGATAGGATTCTTCCTCTTTAAATCATTTAAAAAATGTCCGTGACAGTATACGTCTATCTTTTATAATTAACTTGCAAGATGGGACGCGACCGACGTCGTGGGTAACAGCTATAATATATATATATTCTTATGTAGAAAATATCTATACAACGCGGACGAAGTCCTTGAATCTACGTTTCCAGATGACAGTTTGGTGTTATGTACATGTTTTGACATAAATTAGTTAACTAACGCTAATAGGTTTTTTCAATTGATCAAACAGTATTCAACTATACAATATTTGTAGTGCCTTGAATATAAACTAACGTTCAACTTGCCTTGACCTTGCAATGACCTTAACCTCATCGTGACCAAAACAATACCCCATAGGACAGAAGCTGAACAGTCTTATTGAGTTCTTCTTCCAATCTAAATAAATGTATAAATTAAAAAATCCAGTACTTAGTATACAGCAATCTATACTAATATTGTAAAGTAGAAGAGTTTGTCTGTTTGAACGCGCTAATCTCACGAACTACTGGTTCCAATTGGAAAGTTAGATTTAATTGTGTTGGTTAGACTATTTATCGAGGCTTTAGGCTGTAAAACATCACGCTTCAATCAATAGGAAGCAAAGAAACAGTGGGAAATGTGGATAAAACGAAAATCTTTGAAGTATGTATGAAGAAAACCAAAAAGTATGTATGAAAGAATTCATCTTTTAATTACCTTGATAGAACAACGGGGGTGATGTTGCTGAGGAGGTTATATATATATGAAATAGCGAGAGTGCTCTGTGCTCAGACGGCCATTGTTTGATTGCATTATTTTACTTGCCAGTGAGTCCAAGATGTTTCTACATATTCCTTTTACCCTGATAAACATTAATTACGTAATATCGTAATTTCCGCCAGGTTACCATTAAGCCTAACCACGTTTGCTTTTTCAGTTTTTGGATTTTCGAATGCCCAAACCAAAAAGGCTGTTTAGATGTTATTGTTACCTATAAACCTTCAATTAAGTTAAGTTTATAAGTGGCTGTCCTGCTGGCAATAAAGTGTAGCTTATAGATTTGTCTATCAGGGGATAAATGCATTCCAGTTGTTTATATAACAGAAAAACAAATGATATACTTAATAAACTTTATTTAATTTCAGTACATTTTTGACATATAACTAAATCAATACTCTTACATCATTATAATTATTTTATCATTAAATTCACTAAATTCGATGACCAAAGCATGACATGGTAGCTCAATTTTAAAAGCAACAGCACGGAACACTGAACATTCAGCTTCTAAAATACTAAATATAACACCTTTAACGGTTCAAAATGCAGTATATATCAATATTTAAAATAATTAAACTATAACCCGACATCACGGCTGCAAAGAATCTGGTAAAAAATAATTTTAACGTCGCGTTTCAAACCGTTAAAAGTGTTTAAATATGTACATTACTCGTAAAATACTAGACGTCGCATTCTAAACTAAGACTAAAATTCGTTCGCATCTTCCAATTTTCGCCCCCACAGATCCGTACCATCACCAGTTCGTCTAGCCCGCTTATCCACCAGGTCTTTTGGCACAGTCTTCAGGTCATACGCCCAACCGATTTTCGCGAAGAGATCAATAAATAATGTCGTCAGGTTCAACATGTTATTGCCCAACTCACCGGCTCTGTAATCCCAAGGATACACGTGGTGGAAGTTGTGGAAACCTTCGCCCATGCTTACCAGACTCACGAATTCGTTCTGAACGGGCTGTATGCTCTTGTCGTATGGTCTATAACCCCATAGATGGGCAAAGCTGTTGATCGTGAAGGTCGCGTGTAGGTTGACGGCGTATCTTAAGATGCAGAGGTGCCAGGCAACGTTGAAGCTCTCATTCCAGAAGTAGATCGGGACTATTGTTGGCATCAAGAAACACATGGTGCCTATAAAGGGGATCTTATATCTGGAAGAGTTAAAACACTTGTAAGGCGAAAAAATTTTTTTTTATCTGTAAATAGTGACGTCATGGATTAAAAAACCCAAGTGCGAGTCAATTAGCATAGACTTGGTAAACAGCGGTCGTTATGTTATGATAGCAAATTGTGGCTAATAACCCACGGATCGTACATTCGATTTCCTACAGGTACAACATTGTTCTGATCAATTTGTATTTTTTAAACTTCCTCTGGGTGGTAGGTGGTAGGAATATCCAAATTTCGTCCGGGTCAATCTTGACCATCTCGACAATCTTGTTGAGATGCTAGGCTAAGAATATTTTAAGTTCCTTTAAGAGATCCCTGCGCTTGTCTGCCCTGGGCTAGATTGAAATAGGCCAATAAAGCACCTTGTCAAGATCTTTTATGGCTGGGGTAAAACCTTTAATCAAGTGACAATCGACCCCATGGTCGTTGTTCTCCTCTATTGTAAAAGAAGTATTTTGTGACAATTTCAAAAATTTTGCTAAAACACTTACTTCTTTTGAAACTGAAGAACGGGGTTTTCGTAGAGGTCGCTCAAGTCTATAAACTTGCACCGTTTCAAAATCTCCGGATGTTTCCTGACCACCAACCAGCCCATGTGCGAATAGAAGAAGCCCCTCGTTGAGTTGTGAGGGTCTGCATCTGTGTCTACGTATCTAGAAACATATTTTACGAATATATAAAGCTGAAGAGTTTGTTTGAACGTTAATCTCAGGAACTATAGGTTCGAATTCAACAATTATTTTTGTGTTTGGAGCATTTATTGAGGAAGGCTATAACACATCGCGCTGCGACTAATAGAAGCAAGGATACAGCGGGAAGTGTGAACAAAACGGGAGCAATTTTTCTTTTATGTGGGTTTCAGATGCGTACGCTGCGAAAACGGTTCTAGATAGGTACCTAATGTGTATAAAAGAATGATACCTCTTTAATTATCTAAAAAAAGTCCGCGACGCTATATGTCTATCTTTTAAGATTAACTTGCAATAACGACGGGAAGGTACGCGATCGAAGTCGTAGCTAACAGCTTAAGTTTAAGATGGCGGGGTTTGCAAAAAATATTTTGGATGGCAAAAATAACGATTCTCGCGGACGAAGTCGCTGGCACAGCTAGTATAAGATAAACGAGAACACAGAATTAGTGAATTATGAAGGAGCGCGAAAAAATATTCTTTTATCGCGTTTCGGCTTTAGTCTTAGGATTTCTTAACGCCAAAGTTAAAGAGGTCGACAAGGCTTGTTTAAACATTATATGGCTCGTATACCCTCAATCAAGTTTTCTTGTCATTAAAAGCGAATTGTTTTAAAACTATTATAGAAACAGAAATATTGTTCTTGTTTTTGTTCTTTAAAAGCATTGAAGTTTTTTAAGCTCCATGTTAAATTACAGAGATCAAAGTCGGCAAACTTAAATGTTTTCTCACGCTAGTGAACAAAAACGTTCGACGATAACGTGTACTACACGGTAGCTCAATTTTAAATTATTTGTTACTTTCGTTTCTTAGCAACACCATGTTTGTCTTAATTGCCATCACTTTCCTAGTAGTAGGTAGTCTTTCCCGCCCTCCTATGAAACAGGATAATCCCAACAGTGGGAACCAAAGAGACATAGCTGAACTTACCTGTGATGCATGCGGTGATCTCTCGCCCAATTAATAATTGTGAATTGATAGGAGATCGAGTGCATAGTCATCAAAATGATTTGTAGAGGCAGTTTCGCTTTGAAGGACCTGTGGGACCAGAGACGATGAGCTCCGCCCGTTACTCCTATTTGTCCCAGCACGAATAGAATGAAATCTGTAACAACGAGATATGGCTATAGATATATAGAACCCGTTTAAATGAAACAATTTTTAACGGTTTAACACGTGAAATCTGAATTGATCAAATTTACAATTTATTTTAACTTTTGGACGCTTTACAGCAGTGGTCAGGAGAGACCGTCCCCCCACTTTATTTAAATGTGTTACTCGCGTAACTACATACTTCATTTGTAATTCGTTTCTTTTTCGGTATACATATTATACAGATGGGTATATTTTTTCTCTTATGTGTTTCTGTCCTATAAATAAGTTAAAAAACTTATGCGCTAGGTTGTGTGAGTGTACAAATTTATTGTTTGCTACTATCAACGCGTTGTGGGTACGATCCCTACCGTGTCATGTTTCTCATCATATTTTTTATTTTTTTGAAAAATGTTGGACTTCGTCTGGAAATTTGGCTGTTAAATGGGTCCGTCCGGGTCGTCGTAGTGAACTGTAATAATATCATGGTTTTAGTCTGTGGATTTCCGAATATCAAAAATAGGCCAACAGCGCATCTTGTTTAGATGTTATATAACTGATGTTTTGTCTACACTCAAGCGAACCCCATGTCTGTTCTCTATTATAAAAATTACTTAGTTGATAGTCTTTAAGAATAAATAAGAAGTACTTACTGAAGAAGAGGGTAGCCCAGCATGGTCTCGTCGCTATTAGATAGAACGCGTACGCAGAGCAAATGTGTGCGTAGATCAATGACGCACTTATGGAGTAGATCAACCGGTACTTCCTGGGCGCAGCCTGTGGCGCTACCAACTTCTCCATAGAAGCCTCTGTGGACTCTATGCATTTCTCCTCCGTGATGTTGGGAGCCATTGCTAAAAATAAATTTGACGGGGTCGCTAATAATCAACGGGTCGTGGGTCCGCCCCACACTGAGGCTTGAAAGGTGGGGGAGGGATTTTAAAAAAAATGACGAAAATAACACAAGGGGTTAGTGTAGTAAGATATCGCGTGTATTTATTTTTTCGTTTTCAATTTCAATTTTTCGTTCGTCAAACTTTTAAACAAATGGTGTAGACATTTTTATTATGGTCCTTAATTTCAGAATAAAATAAGATTATAGTTTATACCTGTATTTATATTAAGATAATATTCAGAAAATTTTAAGATTCTTTGTAGGTACTAAAAATACACGTGATGTTTAGAAGGGCGAGGGGGGTTGTCTAAAACCCCACAACGCCTCCCAAGGGGGGGGGGGGAAAAAAAAAAAAAAAAAAAAAAACATGGTGGAAAAACCCCCCCCCCCCTTTCTTTTTTTTTTTTTTTTTTTTTTATTTTGGTTTCCCGCGGGGGGGGGGGGAAAAAAAAGGGGGGGGGGGGAAAAAGAACCCCCCCCCCTCCCCCCCCCCCCCCCCCCCCCCGGGGGACGCCGGGGAAAGATGGGGTGGGGGTTTTTTTTTTTTTTTCACCCCCCCACCACACAAAAAAAAAAAAAAAAAAAACAATTTTTTTTTTTTGTTTGGGGGGGGGGGACCCCCCCCCCCCCCAAAAAGAAAGGGGGGGTTTTTTTTTTTTTTTTTTTTTTATTTTTTATTATTTTTTTTTAAAAAAGGGGGGGCAAAATACTTTTAAGTGCCTAATCCGAGAACACAATTCAGATTTTTTTTTCAAAATTGAAATACTTAATTTCCTTTTTTTAAATGCTGAAATAGATATGTTATAGTTCTATTTATAACACACCTACCTCAGCAGCGATGGTTTAAATGATTTAATAATATTTATAGCATATAATACATCAAGTTGTCGAGAAATTAAACAACTGCGTAACTATTTTACAGATGAGGTTATTATTTAATAAATCGGACATTGAGACTTAATAATACGTCAGTTTTAAACTGTAGTGATTATATAAATCACCTATAAAGCAAAATCACAGAAATAATCAGTTTCATCGAATATTCATGTTTAATTAGATACACTGCGTTACCTATGTTAAATATTAAAACTTAAACTTTTCCATAAATTACAAAAATAAACTTAAAATTAATTCCAATTGACAACATAGTATTGTTCTTGTCATAAATAGTACGTACGTATAAATTTAAGACATTTTTGACAATAAGAGTCCTTTGTATAATTAAAGATACAATAAAAACAAGAGGGACACAAAAGTAACGCAGTATTAATCTTCGTAACACAGTAGTATTTTTTATATACTATACTTTGTAGTTTTAATAGAGATCTTTATAACAAAACAATTTTAACTGTTCATGACTCGACATAAAATTAAGTACCTCAAGTAACATAAAACGTTTGCCTACGTCAATATTTGTTAAGAATTAATATACCTTAATGAGAAAATCAACTGTATAAACTAATGAGGCACTATATCTTCAGTCTTTCTTCAGAAATTTTTTGGCTTGTCATAATTGAAGTATAATCTTTTACCTTTCACGACAACTTTGGGGTTAGGGACAATTTCTACAATGTTTTCGTATGGTTCGTGAGATATATCGGTATCTACTGCTTTGAATCTTTTGCCAGTGTCGTCAATTGTCTTGTAAAACATAATTTTAACGTCCCCTTCTTCATCAACTTTACTTTTAACAACACCAAGGTAAGTATATTATTTTTCCTTAACATAAGTAACTTTTACTAAAACATGGACACCTTCATATATCTTCGTAGGATGAACATTTTCCTTTTCAATTTGCTGTATTTCACGTGCGTGTTCGTGTACGTTAGATGTTGACACTTAGCACAAGCTTCATAAGGGCTTCTCGTCAGAGCTAGAAGACGAATAATAAACTTCTAATAAATCTTGTAATACGTACCTTAAAGGTACGGCAACAATATTAGTAATGTCATCAAGGACTATATCATTATCCGATTCATCAAATGGAACGTCTTCTTTACGTGTGTCAATGATGGGATATGTTTGTATGCAGGCTTATATGTTTTTAGATTCATGCACTAACAAAAGCCCCTCTTGCAAAAACAACTAAGGTCTCTTTAGCGAAGTTCACCCAACGTGTGAGTAAAAACCTGATGTATTGCATCGTACCCTGAAGTGGCACTAGACTTTCAGGTAGTGTTTTTTCAATGTTATGAATATCACTGTCAGTCAGTGTCACCAAGTAAAAACGGACCTTGCTCAAGTCTTTTAGGGTGTCAAAAAATTCATCTGCATTAGAAATATTTGAACTAACAGCAACTTTTTTATCTGCAGTGCGTTTGAGATAGCCGCCAACACCATCAGCAGCCCCTTTGCCGTGCCCAGCTTCAAAGAAATTCCATGTAACGCGTATGATGTTTGTTGTATGCTGCTGCGCGTATGATGTATAATGATGTTTTACTCAGTGAATATTCGGTGACTAATGAAATAAAAATGTTGCTTCTTTCGATACTGAGTAGCTGGTCCATCGGAGAAAAAATGAATTGTAGTTATGTTAGGATTGTTATGTTGTATGTCACTAATTATTGGGTGTAAGCGTGCCCAGATAGAGGCTGGATTATTAGAATTATTTGCAGATATGGTACGAAATTCTCATAATCCAGCTTCAGCATTTTTTACCGGGCCTTGTTTCAATTTTTATCTATAGCGACGTTGTTTTTCTGCGTTTGTCAGCGCCATTTAGGACAGAAACTTTTTTCTGAGAAAAAAAGATACAATTTTCCTATAGCTATATCGGATTTAATAACGTATACTGTTTATAAGTAACAAAAATACAACTACGTTACCTATCTAACTACTGCGTTACTTTTTTTTGTAACGCAGTGTAGCAGTTACGCAGTTGTAAATATTTGACTAAATTGTAAATAATTTCCAAATCAAATAATAAAATCCAGATATTTTTACACTCACGGTTGCAATACATACCTAAATGCGTAATAAAACAATAATAACGTGAAATATCGTCAGGACGTAACATTAACAGCGGTAACTCAGCAGACAGACAATAGATACACGCACCTCCTTCACGGAGCGGGACGCGACCAGCACGGCGAGAGTACTGCCCCCGCGCTGTTACTGTCGTTTGTTAAACGAGTTACTACAAATCGAACCAAATAATGTGCAAGTAACCTTAATCCAATCATTTTAAAGTCTTTTTTCATACAGTAACGCAAGGTAGCTACGATATTGTTACTCGTTGGGGACACAGATACATTAATTTTTTATTTTATTAAATGTTCAATTTAAAACGTTTCTAATGCCATTCTAATAACGTCCAAACCTTGCATTTTTATTATACCATCTATAATTAACCGCCACCTAGGAAATATTTTGAGAAATTGTTCCGTATAGTTTGGCACACATGCTCAGGGACATAGATATTTAGTATGAAAAACGGCTGCGTTACTAAAAATGGCAACTTTGTTACTGTAAATTTTCAATTAATAACAATTATTTCAGTTCAAATCATGTGTTTTGTATTAGATAATAATGTTAAATTTTAAAATGATTATACTATTGTCACAATTTTGTATCGGATTCGCATTAAATGTAATGTTAATTCCAGGGACAGGTTTTTAGGCATCAAAAAGTATTTTGGCCAGATTTTTTAACACGCCCCGTTTTCAGATGCTTTGGAGCAGCCGGGGTCGGGGGGGGTTTTTTTTTTTTTTTTTTTTTCCCCGGGTTTCCCCACAGAAGTTTTTTTTTTTTGGGGGGGTTTTTGGGGGGGGGGGGGGTTAGCATCTTGAAAGCTTAAGCCGGACTATTTAATTATTTAAGAATTTAAATACTCCAACCTTCCATTTAATGAGCAAATTCTCTAGACGGTCCTACCAGTATACCACTATCTATTGTATTTTTCATAGCCCGAAGTATATCTTCGGGGTATGAAAAGCGTTTCCAATTCTTACACTTTCTTTGAATTCTTTTAATAAATAATTTTTATAAAATATTGTATAAAGTGTTATTAATTAAAATAAATTTTCACAGTCCTATTTCATTGTAATTTTCTGATATTACGATATCAACGCCCAATTCCCTCTTCCACTTATGATACACTTTTAAAAAAATCTTTAAGAAAATTCTAAAATATAACGCTGTATCAGATAGTAAAATTATGAATGTTATTTAATTGTTTTTTACTACTACTGTCTGTAGTTTACACGAGTAGTACACATTTAAATAAAACACTAACGGTATAAGTAATATAAACCGCGTTTTAAACCGTTAAAGTGTTTATTTACATGTTTTTTTACTATAAACATTAAAATTCAATCAGTTTCAGAGATCTATTTAATTTAAGAATAAGTATTCAAATTGCGTACCTTATTATCAACCGCGGTGCTATAAAAACGACATAAAAAATATCACTGTACTTATATTGGTTAACAATAAATTTAAGCACGCGTTTTAAATCGTAATTATTGTTTAATATCACTAAAAAAAGCCCGCACTATAAACCTTCAACACACTTTTAATCGTCTATGGCTGACGATCGTACCGGCAGCGGCTTTTATATGTTACTGAAAATGTACCTACAGACAAATTAACCCGCACCACGCCGTCGGTCCTCATAATTTTAAATGTAAAAAATATTTGTTTTATTTTTTGTTAATGCATTTATTGTATTACAGAATACATAACCAATGGCGAGATAGCTCATTATAAATGGTAAACTGCGGTCGTTGATTCGATGATAGTGTGCCTCGAATCAACGGAATCACTCGAATGGTCATCGAGGCTCTAGATCGAAAAATATTACCGATGTTAAACGATTACGAGCCTCTATTTAGACCTATTAAGATATAAATGTAGTTTTAAACTTCAAAAAAGGGAAACAATTTTAGGGTTCAAAGCAAACACTAAAACGGTTTAAAACGCGATATATATTAGTTAAACTTATTTGAAGATTATGTTCAAAGTCTCCCCGTGACCATAGCTGCTGTAAAGCATACAAAACGTCGGGGCGTAAATAAAATAATTTCCACATAAATATATACCGCGTTTTAAACCGTTGAAGTATTTTATTTAAACCCTGAACTTGTTTGTCTTTTCTTGAAATTTAAAAATACTACCCTCATATCATACCCTCATATATATTGTATATTAAACTAGCTGCGCCAGCGACTTCGTCCGCGAGAATCGTTATTTTGAGCATCAAGGTAGTTTTTGCAAACCCTTTCATCTTTATAAACTTAAGTTTACACGACGTCGATCGCGTCCCTTCCCGTCGTTCTAACAAGTCAATTTTAAAAGATAGACATATAGCGTCGCGGACATTTTGTAGATCAGTGAAACAGGAATCATTCTTGCCGGCATCCACAATTCAGCTACCCAGTCCTACACGTCATTATCGATTTTTCCAACCCATCCAAAACACACGTATAAAGCTAAAAGGGTGGGGAATGTGAAAAAAAACGGGGAAAATGACTTATCTTTGTGAGTTCCCGATGCGTACACTGCGAACTGTATAATTCTTCTTCAAATAACCAACACATCATCAACGACAGTATAGTCTATCTCTTGAGATGAACTAGCAAGAACCACCGACGTCGTAACAGCTTATATTTATAAAGATGAAGAGGGGGTTTAAATAAAACACTTTAACGGTTTAAAACACGATATATTAGTTAAACGTGTTTGAAAATGATTTTAACTTCGGCCCGACGTTTCGGATGCTTGCAGCCGTGGTCACGGGGAGACTGCTGCAAAGCATTAACCCTTAAAGTGTTTTATTTAAATGTGTACTACTCGCGTAAACTATAGACAAAAGAGGGGTTTTGTAAAAACAAACTTGATATCCAAAATAACTATTATACGCGGACGAAGTCGCTGGCACAGCTAGTGAGATATAAAATATATTGAGGTAAACTTAAATGCGTAAATTAATAACACACAATATTATGGTAGGACAAAGTCGTTTGACATTTTTAAATTTAAAAAAAAATTGAGAAAACATCTACACTACATGACTGCCTCTGTAGCCAAATCGTTAATTGATTGCCTAGCATTGCGTTAAGCGCGAAAAGTTCCGGGTTCGAATCCCAGGGAAACAAAAAAAAATGTATCGGTCGGGCAGGGCACAGTCTGATATACTCGCCTGTTAAAGAACGGATGTAGTGAAACGAACACAGAAATGTGTTCGCCCCATGCCCCACGAGGGGGAAACGGGATTTCACATACATAATATGTCGCCTTAATCTTAACAAAATCAATACTACTACATACATTCTAAGGTAAGGTGCTTGCACAGAAAAAAGATTAAATAAAACACAATAACGGTTTAAAACGCGATATATTAGCTGCTGCAAAGCATCCAAAACGTCGGGTCGAAGGTAAAAATCATTTTCAAATAAGTTTAACTAATATATCGCGTTTTAAACCGTTAAAGTGTATCATTTAAATATAAAAAACAAGAATAACTCTTTTTTATCTGTGCAAACGCATTACCTTCAGAACCAGACTTGAGTGACAGTTTGTGTTGTATCCTTGTTTTGTTTCTTAAGTTCCATTCACGCGTAATATAAAAAAAAATCGCTCCTGCCGTATAATTAAAAGGAACGTAACGTTTGTTAATTTCCTATATATCCAAAAACACTAGCTGTGTCAGCGACTTCGTCCGCGTAGAGCAGTAATTTTGGGCATTCAAATTGTTTTCGCAAATCTCCTTCTTATCTTAATAAATTTAAACTATTACCTACATGTCCCGTCGTTCTTGCAAGTTAATATTAAAAGATAGGCCATATAGTGTCGTGGACATTTTTTTAGATAATTTATAAACGAATAATTCTTTCGTACTTATATTTTGTCTTGAAACATTGTCGCAGCGTACGCATCGGAGACCCACAAAAATGAATAATTTTCCCTGTTTTTTTTTCACATTTCCCGCAGTGTGACGTTATAAAGCCTTCCACGATAAATGCATTAACCAACACAGAAGTAACTTTTCAATTCGAAGCAGTAGTTCCTGGAATTAGCGCGTTCAAACATACAAACGAACCCTTCAGCTTTATATATCGACAAACAATGAAATCCGCCACCAGAGCTCAGGTTTCCCGTAATATATTAATGTCCAAGAAACGTCTGCCTGTTTTGGCATTGGGCATTTGGAAATCTATAGACTGATACCGACGTAGATTTAAACCCGGCTGTTTCTTCTGTGAAGTTGCATTATCTATGACTTTAGTGACTTTAGTCATAGATAATGCAAATCCGTCGGGTAAATGTATACATGAGTCTAAGTAGTATCAAAAAATAATAAATTAATTTTTAGCCAAATATGTGACCTTGATTTTTAACCAAACTATATTTATTAAAAATCGATTATAAATTCCGTTCCGTGTTGTTGCTATAACCCAGAGTTCCCGAAACTTTTTTGTGTCGTAGACCCCTTGCCATGGTTGGATGTTGGGTAGACCCCCTACTTACCTAATATCGATTTCCTGTGAATTTCTAACTGTAGTGAAATTTAGTGTTGAAAACTTAAAGTTAAAACACATCTTAATTTATATATTTACTAAGCCAACATCCTACAACTTACACAATTTTATATACATATATAATATTTTTATACATAAGTACTTTCATAAATAACTAGCTGTGCCCACGACTTCGTCCGCGTGAAACAGTGACTTGGGGTAGTATTTTTAATTATTCAAGCTGTTTATTAACATATGTAAGGGCGAATTTAAGGCAGCCAATCTATGTTGTAAGTGCTACTTTGCCGCAACACTCTCACCTTACATCACTCTCACTCCCACTCTTATTCCCAAAAAGCCAAAGAAGATAGTTTAATTGTTCTAGCTACAAAAACCTTAAATTTCCATACAATTCCCCCCTTTTAACCCCTTAAAACCCCCTTTTCGCAATAAAAATAGTAAGTAGCCTAAGTTTTGGCGTGAAATAGTAACAGACAGACAGACAGAGTTACTTTCGCATTGATAATATTAGTAAGGATGTATATATGTTTTGATATTATAAAATAATATAATGCAAGTAATATTCTCGTGGACCCCCATCTTCAATGCATGGACCGAAAATTTTTTTTCCCCCTTGTAGGTTGTCATTGCCACTAGGGGTCGGTATAGACCACTTTGGGAATCACAGCTCTAACCGATGAAGCTACCGCGGAGTACGCATTATCGACGATTTTTTTCAATCGACTGATACATGCCTCCCGCAATGTCATTTCGACCTTAATACTTGCGTATTAAGGTTCAATGTCTTCATTCAGTATTTACAGAAACTTTGTTTAGACATAACTACTTACGAGTATTATGAGATTCTAATAACAGGTCCTTACGCGTTGAACTTATTGCTTCTACACGTAGCCGTTCTTTTCCTAGGCAAATAGTCGACAGCTAATTCATTTGAGGACGGTGGACGGTATTTCGATATTCCTACCATCCAATTTAATATCCAGATTTCCAGATCCAACATGTTTCATTAAAAATAAATTGATTAGAAACATGTTGGATCTGGTGGGGATCCCACGATTATTAGCACTACCACACATTAGACTAACCAGGTTTTTTGCAAAAATACGGTTTAAAACGCAATATTTCTTAAATATGGTCTCTTCGTTTACTCGAGTAGTACACATTTAAATAAAACATTTTAACGGTTTAAAACGCGATATATAAGTTCAGTCTCCCCGTGACCATGACTGCTGCGAAGCATCCGAAACGTCGGGCCGAAGTTAAGAAATCATTTTCAAATAAGTTTAACTAATATATCGCGTTCCAAACCGTTAAAGTGTTTTATTTGCAATATTTCTTATTGTACCTATTTTTAACGATGACCCAACGTATCGGACGCTTACAACTGCCGTAACCGCAAAAGACATCAAGTCGTATTTAAAAATAAGTTAGGTAATATTTCGCTTTCTAAACCGTTAAAAGTGTGGTATTTACATTTTGAATATTTATTCAACACTAAAAGTAACATGAAATCTTCGTTTCTGTACAGACGACGTCGCGTGCGAAAACGAGTCAAAGAAATAAAAATAAATCACTGTACTTTACGCTCATTATAATTAGATTTTATATTTATTTTTAGCCGTGTACGTTGATCGACAGCGTATGCGCAGTCACGTGACTAAATCATATAGGGCAATGTCAAAGTCGATAAAAAAACGACCGCAGGTTAAATTTCATAAAAGTCAAGACCGTGTCTAGCGCAAATAACGAATGTTCCAAGTGAAAAAACATGCTTTGTGAAAGTTATTTTATAAGATTAAATTTTATAATCGCCTTATTCTGTTTCTACACTTACCACGCTTTGATTTATTTTTCTATAAATAAAGTATCAAAGTTCTTGCTCTTGTATAGTTTTATAGGACAAGCATGGTATCTACTTGGTGTCAGGTGATACACTCCAGACATAAACAAAATGCGCCGTCGATCTATTTTAGCTTTAGATATCTGAAATCCACAGACTGAAACCGGAATTCGATTCACAGCTTCGTCTGTTGACAGTAGTTCGTGACCCAAACGGATTTTGGATATTCCTGCCACCCTTAAATATTTTAATTTGAGTTATCCAATTAAAAAAATGTAAGTTAGGCATTTGAAAAGCCTAGTAGCCGATGTAGGCGTCATAGGGGGCAGGTTCTGCTTAAATTTAGGGAAGAACTTTTCTAAAGAACAAGGGCCAAATCTGTTTTTTTTTTTTTTTTTTTTTCAAAAAATATCGTTAGAGTTCGCATATCGAATTGACCGTTAGATAAAGTTAATATATAATAATTATTTATTTTTTAAATTTTATTTATTAAATACTGTCTAAAAAATATAATCGCGTTTTAAACCGTTAAAGTGTTTTATTTAAATGTGTACTACTCGCGTAAACTATAGACAGTATTTGATTTTAAATTATGTTGGCCTTTAATGTTTTCGTTCTGGGTCACATACATACATCAAAGTAAATCAAACCCTTTATGTTTTGTAGTTATTATTAGTTCCAGTACCTATACAATATTGGCCATTATTATGTAAGAAGTAATTGAAACAGCCTCCTCTCTAAGGAAAATATTCGTCTAGTAATCTCTATCTCAATTGGTTAGAACAACAGCACGGAAAGCAGTCGATGCCCGTTCAAGTCCTGCCCGAGTCGTAAATTTTTCAATCATCTTTAAATAGTTAAACATAATGCAACCCGATATTGTATAGGCCAGAAGATAAACTTTGAAATTAAGTCACGGGAACTGTTTTCAAAAAAATTGTATTTAACCTGTACGCCTACTAAGAAGGTGTGCGCAATAACTCAAAAGTTAAATGCCCTTAAATCTTTTTTCTTGCAATAGGGGACTAATAATCATGGGATCGTGGGTTCGACATGTTTCTAATCCATTTTAAATTTTTCTGAAACATGTTGCACTTCGTCTGGAAATCTATAATAAATGGGAGGTGGGAATATCTGAAGTCAGCCCGGGTCAAGAAACACCATCCATAGGGGTTGTCCATTAATCACGTGAGGCTTGAAAGGGGGGGGGGTTGATAAAAATCACGAAAATAACACAAGGGGGGGGGGGGGGTATAGTAAGATATCTCGTGTATTTATTTTTTCGTCAAACGCGCGATTTTTAAACAAATGGTGTAGACATTTTTATTATGGTCCTTAATTTCAGAATAAAATAAGATTATAGTTTATACCTGTATTTATATTAAGAAAATATTCAGAAAATTTTAAGATTCTTTGTAGATACTAAAATACACGTGATGTTAAGAAGGGGGAGGGGGGGTGGTCTTAAACCTCACTACGTATCACAAATGGGGGAGGGTGGGTTTAAAAGTTCTAAAAAAAGGTCACGTGATTAATGGACAACCCCATAGATGAAAAGGCCGTGGATTTTAATCACGTTTTGCGTTCAGTCTGTGGATTTTCAAATTTTAATAGCTAATATTTTAGCGACAGCGTCCTCTTCATAAAAAAAAAATCTTTAACGTTTCCATGGCTGTTGAATTCATCCGAAGTTACGTCTCAGTCAAAAATAAATTTACTTTAATTTAATTAATATTTTTTTATTATTTTCATTTATATACTACTCTTTTAGTATTCATTGCTAAATTAATGAAGACGTAAAAGCATTATAAATTTAATTTCTCAAAGTTACAACATTGAAATATAATCTATCTAAGACCCGACAATTGACATACGAAAAAAAATGTGAAATCAAAATTAAATTAAATCTACGTAAATAATTACTTTACTTTCATACATTATACATTGAAAATATTGGACTCAGTGGGGATCGAATCCACGACCCGATGATTATTGGCCGTACGTTGCTACCAACGAGCCCGACAAATGTTTAATGTTTCCACTTATGCAAAATTTCTTATAGTGGACATTTTTTTATTATTTTTGTGAAATAATAGTCAAAACATTATTTTGATTGAAGCAAGTCGATGTAACCGGTGTAGCATACACAACGTGATGAGGTTCGAGTCCAGCCATGGTCAACGATGTTTTTAAGAATGTTTCTAGAATAATAATAATTCTATAGATAAAAAAAATACACGCGCGGGAATTGAACCGGCATCGACAGCGTTCTGTGCTGCTGTTGAACAACAGAAGTTCAGAGGAACAGGTACGTGTCGTAAAGTTTGTTAAAATTAAATACGGGTGGGACGTGGTCACGGGGAGTCTCCCTGTGACCACGTCTGCTGCAAAGCATCCGAAACGTCGGGCCGAAGTTAAAAATCATTTTCAAATAAGTTTAACTAATATATCGCGTTTTAAACCGTTAAAGTGTTTTATTTAAATGTGTACTACTCGCGTAAACTATAGACCGTATTAAATTTAAATAGATTTTTTATTTATTTAATGGCGACACGTGAAAAATATTAAACTTTTAAATTTCATTGTTCACGAACCATGTCTTAAGTCAAATAAAACTCGTGCGTTACCTAAAGAGGAAAATTAAAAAACAAAACAAACACACTAATGTGCTAAATATACAAGTTTTAAGTGAAAAGCTTTACGTGTAAGTCAAAACCAAGTTATTCTTTGAATAGGCAAAAGTAGGTATCGATTATCTTGATGTACGTTAAAAAACTCATAGCAATTATATAGCTCAAATTTAAAAACTGTCTGTAGTTTACGCGTGTAGAACACTTAAACAGTTGAAGTGTAACTATTTCAAACGCGATATATATTCGGATTTTGCAGTCGCCGTGGTCACGGGGAGACGCGGCTGCTGCAAAGCTTCCGAAAGATCGGGTTAAAATAATTTTCAAATATGATTAACTTATATATATCGCGTTTTAAACCGTTAAAGTATTTAAAAAAAACCAGTTGTAGTCAAAGACATTATACCCCATTTCTTTATGTGATCAGGTCAGCTATATCTTTCATCAACATCATCATCATCAAAGATCAGACTTTTGATAGATTTAATTTCATTTGAATCAACCTTTTGACCCACTCGTGGGTCCAATGATAGCAATATAACGTATAACGGGTTTGATTCCCACTGACCAAAAAACCAAACCAAAACATTTTGATACCTTATAATCATTTTCAATTATAAATTAACTTGTCATATGAAATGGGGGGGGGTCCACAGATAAGCTGTCAAATTTAATCATGTTTTAGTCTGTGGACTTCCGAATATCCGAAGCCAAAATAGATCGACCGCGCATCTTGGTTAGGTGTTAATAGTAGCATATGGCTAAAGTATTTCAACTACATAAAAAATCAATGTTTTTATATTATATTTTTTACGATACAGGACAGACAAGCATAGGCTTGGTTCACCTGATGGTAGCTGATATACCCCAACCTATATATAGCATCTAAACAAGATGCGCTATCGGCCTATTTTGGCTTTGGATATTCGGAAATCCACAGATGAAACCGAGCCGCGGTTAAACTTCACGGCTTTTTCAACTGTGGCTTGTGCGCCGGACGGAATTTATATATTCCTACCATCCATTTAATATCTAGATTTCTAGATAAAAAAATATATTTCAGAAAAATTTTCGAAAAATCAGAACCATGTTGATTGTTAGCCATACATCGCAACCATTTGACAAACGGCCCCGTGAAATCAAGCCAAATTTACCATTTATAGAATACCTATCTACTTAAATTTAAAATTCACGTGATTGTGCAGACGTCGTCGGACAAAAGAAAAATAAAAAATAGATTTATTTGCATTAAGATTTTAAAACATGCGCGTAAGCATTCAGGTGTTTAAATGCAAAAGTGATATCAAATAAACTATAATGGTCAAGTGCGAGTTTAATTCGCGTACGTGGGCCTGGTGACAGCGAAGTATACAATACTAGCTTTTAAATAAACCACTTTAACGGTTTAAAACGCGATATATTATTACTTTTTTCAAATTAGTTTAACTAATATATCGCGTTTTAAACAGTTAAAGTGGTTTATTTAAATGTGTACTACTCGCGTAAACTATAGACAGTGTCTAATACTAGCTTTGTCAGCGACTTTGTCCGCGTAGAATTGGTTTTTGGGCATCCAAATTCATTTTTGCAAACCCCTTGTTCTTTTAAACTTAAGCTGTTATCACGACGTCGGTCGCGTCCCTTCCCGTCGTTCTTGCAAGTTAATCTTAAATTTTTTTAGATCATTTATAGAGGAATCATTCTTTCATATATATTTTTGGCCACCTTGAACCGTTTTTGCAGCGTGCGCCTCGAAAACCCGTAATGATGAATATTTTTATTATTTTTTTATTTTTTGCGGTATGTTTGCTTGTATTAGTCACACATGTTTTATAGCCTTAGCCTTTTTCGAAAAATGCTCTAACCAGCACAAAAAGAATTTTGTGCTGGTTAGAGCCGACCAGTAGTTCCTGAGATTAGCGCATTCAAACAAAAAAAAAACTCTTCAGCTTTATATATCAGTATAGATTTCGAGGAAATTAGATTTATTTAATGAATAATAATACATGTATACTTTTTTTGCTAAACCGTTTCAGCAGCGCAAGCGCAAAAACGTGAAATCTATGAGGAACATCGTTGGTTCCTCATAGATTTCACGTTTTTCCACATTTTCCAAATTCTAATTCAAATTCAAAACTTTTATTGCCATTTTAAGATTTTTTTACAGTGTTACTTTACTCCTATTAGTTGCATCGTTGTGTTTTATACCCTCAAGCCTTTCTCAATAAATCTTCTAACCAACACACACATTTTTTTTTAATTCGAACAAGTAGCTCCTGAGGTTAGCACGTAGTGAAGTCTAAGTAAGCTCAATCAATACCACACTTATCTTAGCAACACTTCCATCTCCATCCTTGGCTAGGAGATACGTATCATTGGTATCTATCTCCATCTATCGTTTTCGCTTAGCTAACCCTAAAGTGTGGAAAATAACTTCAATGGGGACTTAAGTTAACATAATTTGAATAAGGCTATTTGAGAGCTCGTTGGCATTAATTAAAGGCAAAAAGGAACTAGCTAATAGTGAAAACCGTTGTGCTCTGAAATATATTAAGGTGATCATATTTTCCCAAAAGGTAAAAACGCACTGAAATTTACAACGGGCTACTTGACAATGCGAAAAATATAGCCTCCATTACTGTTATCAGTGTTAAGTATTAGTTAAAACAGTCACATATACTGTCTATAGTTTACGCGAGTAGTACACATTTAAATAAAACACGTTAACGGTTTAAAACGCGGTATATAGTTAAACTTATTTGACTATGACATTCTCCCCGTGACCACGGCTGCTGCAAAGCATCCGAAACGTCGGGCCGAAGTTAAAAATCATTTTCAAATAAGTTTAACTAATATACCGCGTTTTATACCGTTACAGTGTTTTATTTAAACAGTCACATATGTTAAAAATAATAATTGATTTAAAGCAAAATTAACTTTTTCCAACATATGTCACGTGACATATAACGCTCCTGATTGGTCGGGTTTATGATGACGTCACTTGCTTATAAACAGTGCTATAAACCACCGCGGTTGTGTTTAGACAGTTCTATGCCCTGCATTAATAAATAAATTATTAGTATCTCATCTTGACTCTTAAGACACTTTGGATAGGGAAGAGACTAAATGCTATAATAGAATAGAATAAAATATCGTGACGTCACTAGCTGTAGTCTGTGGATTTCCGAATATCCAAAGCCAATATAAGTCGACTATATTTCTCTACCATCAAGTGGACCCCGTGCTTGTTTGTCTACTGTCAAAAAGACTGGACTTTTCGCAGAAATGGCGCCGAATGCGGAAGAAGCAACATCGGTTCTATCTGAAGCCAATTTTGAGAAACTGGTCCCGCCCCAGGCGTCGCCGTGGAAATATGAAATTGTTTATCCGAGTGTGGTGGCGTTACTAGCTGTACACATCATGGCTGCTTACGGTCTCTTTCTAGCTGTTACCACTGCGTGCTGGACTACCATTCTATATAGTAAGTTAAAATAGTTACTGTGCATGTTGCTGTGTTATTTAAATAATGTTACATGTGCGTAATAACACACTGTTAACAATGTGTTATTACGCACATGTGTGAGTAGTACATTAAATAAAACACTTTAACGGTTTAAAACGGGACATATATTAGTTAAACTTGATAATTATTTTAACTACGGCCCGACGTTTCGGATACTTTGCAGCAGCCGTGTTGACAGTGAGACTAGCCGCTCACCCGGGTTAGCTTCCGTCCATCTCTTCAAGCTCCCACCGACATTGCGGCGGTGCAAGCCGAGTTTGACGCCACACTCGGGGCACCCGTGGTCTAGCCACTGCGAGGCCAAACTTCCGGTTAGTATTCGAGGCCCCGAGCCCAATACATTATAAATCAAAAAAAGATAATAAGTTTAACTAATATATACCGCGTTGAAGGCTTAAGTGTTCTATTGTTCTTTATATGACTGTTTATTTAGTTTTCAAAAAAATATATAAAAACATTTGACAGTTTAAACGAGAAATATATTAGTTACCTTACTCTTATATTAAACGGTTTAAAACGCGAAAAATGATACTTAAGTTTTGGGGGCAACCGACGTCACGGGTGCCCCCGTAAAATCGATCTTTAATTGATATAATGTCATCATATGCAATAACGTGTAAAAAATAAAAGTTATAATTATTATTGTTATATGAAACTACTATGCATACTATGCATTTTTTTATGTTGGCACTGTACTAATTTGGATTTATTATCTTTACAGATTATATTTTACTGGAGTTATCTATGCTCGGAACAACAGTTGGTGCTCATCGTCTGTGGTCGCACAAATCATTTAAAGCCAAAATGCCTTTACAGATTATATTAATGCTTATGCAGTCTATGACTGGTCAGTTCACGGTCACTAATTGGGTCAGAGACCATAGAATGCACCATAGGTAATAAATTTTCGCCTTTAATAAAGAGAATGCAAATTTGTTTAAGACTTTGTAGATAGTTGAATTTATTTCAATGACATGTAATTTTATTGCGTCGATGAATGAATTCTTGAAAAGTTCTCAACTTTTTCTTTCCCCGGGTATTCGAACCTCGAACCACTCGCGCTTAACACTTTACTAGGCGACCCATTAATTAATTATTGGCCTTAATGTTGATTTACCATAAGGAAACACTTCAATCAAAAATGTAAACTATATGAATTAAATACTGTCTATAGTTTACGCAAGTAGTACACATTTAAATAAAATACTTTAACGGTTTAAAACGCGATATATTAGTTAAACTTATTGGAAAATGATTCCCCGTGGCCACGGCTGCTGCAAAGCATCTGAAACGTCGGGCCGAAGTTAAAAATCATTTTCAAATAGTTTAACTAATATATCGCGTTTTAAACCGTTAAAGTGTTTTATTTATATATATGAATTAAGTTTACCTTTTAAACCGTTAAATATGGTTAGCTACAGATACAACTTTATATTCCAGATATACAGATACCGATGCAGATCCACACAACCCGACAAGAGGTTTCTTCTTCGCCCACATCGGTTGGCTTCTAGTCAAGAAACATCAAGAAGTGAAGAACCGGGGCAAATTTATCGACATGAGCGACATCTATGCGAATCCGGTTTTAAGGTTTCAGAGAAAGTGAGTAACTTGACTCAATATTTTAAAAATTTGTAGCTGTGCCCACGACTTCGCCCGCGTGGAATACTTATTTTGGCATTATTTTTTTTATTTTCCTTAAAAAACCTTTCCATCAACAAAGTATTATAAAAGCAAAGACAGTGGGAAATGTGGAAAAAACGAGGAAAATTATTTATCTTTGAGGGTTTCCTTTACGTGTGCTACGAAAACGGTTCAAGTTACCAGAAAATGTGAATAAAAGAATTATTGTTTTTTTTTTTAATTCTCATAAAAGTTGGCGACAGAATATGTATTTTTTTAGGATTACCTCACAAGGACCGTTTTATGGTAATGAAATGTCAAAATACTTCGTATGGTAAAAAAAGTTTGCTGACTCTTTTCAGCTACAAAAAAAGGGTTTTTCATATTATCATCTCCCTTTTTGTTATGCTCAACCTTATTTTCGTTGCTAACCAAGATTTCTTCTTTCAGATACGGTCTAGCCATAATTGGTTTCATGACCTTCGTGCTGCCAACCGTGGTGCCCATCTACTTCTGGGGCGAAACCCTCAATGTGGCATGGCACATATGCATGCTGAAATACGCCTTCATCATCAACAAAACGTTAACAGTGAACAGCGTCGGGCATACGTGGGGATACAAAACATACGACAAGAACATACAGCCGACAAACAACACAATTTCTGAAGTTCTTACCCTGGGTGAAGGTTACCACAACTACCACCACGTCTTCCCCTGGGATTACAGATCTGCCGAATTCGGGGACAGCAAGTTCAACTTGTCCAAAAGGTTTATTGACTTCTTCGCAAAGGTTGGATGGGCGTTCGACTTGAAGATGGCACCGAAACATGTTATAGACCGTAGAGTTGAGAGGACTGGTGATGGTAGCGATTTTTGGGGTTACAAGAAAGCAGATCTCTATTGATGTTTATCTGTCTCATATTAACTAGATTATTATTATATTATTTTTTTAATCTCATTGGTGTAATGTATAGCTGGCCAATCGGGTTCGTGGGTTTCGATCCCCGCAGGGTCTAACATGTTTTAAGCATTATTTTTTATTTAAAATGTCTTCAAATCTAAGCTTTAATATACAGACATGGTATAAATGGCATAATACAAAAAAAAATAAAAAAAAGCTTAAATAAAGTTTAATAACAATTAAATTTAATATAAATGTTGATTTAATTAATTGTCCGACTTAGCGGAGTCGACACAACACTAGTGCGACGCGATAACCGCGCGCGTCCCCGCACTAGCTGAGAACTGTCAAATACGAACGTTGGCGCGCATTATGTCGGCTAAGTCGAGTTTTGGCTAATAAATGAATATTTTCAAATGTAACATTGTTTTTCCGCTTTAAAATTGAAAACAAAACAACAGAAGGGATAATAAAAATTAAATATCAAATGTAAGTGCTCTAAAAGAAAATTTAGTAATTGTCGGAGGCCAGAAGTACTGTGATGAAGAATATCGAGGTCTGAAGAGTGATTGCGGTGACGCTGTGGAAGAACAAAAGTGACATTATGAATATTATTGATGCGAAATACCTGTTTGCCTCACACGTGGTGTCATATTGGGTATTTGATAGAAAATATCTCTATCTATTCTATTCACAGATGGTTATTTCTTACACCTTAACATCTTGTGCTTAAAATGTTTAAGCATTTCGTAATTCTCCCCGTGACCACGGCTGCTGCAAAGCATCCGACGTTTCGGATGCTTTGCAGCAGCCGTGAAATCATTTTCAAATAAGTTTAACTAATATATCGCGTTTTAAAGCGTTAAAGTGTTTTATTTAAATGTGGACTGCTCGCGTAAACTACAGACAGTATTTAAGTTTGGTTGATAACTAATTAGACAAGATAATTTGATTACTGTAAAAACGGATCGTGCGAAGTGAAGTTGTGTCGCGGCCTGTTGTAGGCAAAATTCTAATATATAAAAGTGACGAGTATGTTTGTTTGTTTTTAACGCGTTAATTTTAGGTTGGATTTGAAATTTTGTGTCGGTTAGAGCATTAATTGAGGAAAGCTCGAACATCGCGCTACGAACTAACAGAAGCGAAAAAATGCGAAAAAAAAGAAAAAAACGAGAAAAAATATTCAGGAGCTTCCGTTGTCTACGATGGGAAAAATATGTAGGCGAGAAGGATACCTATTTAAATGCGTGGGTAACAGCTATCCTTACTAATATTATAAATGCGAAAGTAACTCTGTCTGTCTGTCTGTCTGTTACTTTTTCACGTCAAACTACTGAACGGATTTGAATGAAATTTGGTATACATATGTTCTAGACCCTAAGGGATTAAAAAGGGGGATGAAAGCTTGTATGGAAATTCATGATTTTTGAAGCTAGAACAAGGAAACTTTCTTCTTTAACTATTTGGAAATGGGAGTGAGAGTGGGAGTATTAGTGTAAATGGGAGTGGAAGTGTTGCGGCAAAGTAGCACTTACAGCACAGATTGGCTGCCTTGAATGTGCCGTTTTCGATGACATGCATTGTAATACCTTTTGGTGTACGAAAAAAAGGTACTTAGGCAAGTACGGTAGGTTTCTACCAAAAGTAACTATTCCACGTGGACGAGGTCGCGGGCACAGCTAGTATTTCTATAATGAACATAACATAAAAAAAGTTTACGTAAGCGGAAATTTTAAACAATTTTTACAGTTTAAAACTCAAATGTTTTAATAAATCAATCAATAATAAATAGCAAATATTATAAATAATACCTCCATAAATTGATACTTTAAGGCATTTTAAAATGTATTTCTAAAAATTACAATTTCAAATAAAGTTGATGTATTCTTTAATTAGAAAAACAAAACAAAATAATGTGAACAAACTTAATTAAATAAAATGTACTTAAATAATAACTTTATTTCATATCTTGATGTAACAATCAAAATCATACAAACAGGCAAGAATAAAATCACATTTGAAAAGACACTTCAATTCGCTTTGATCTCCTATTAACGTCATTGGTTGCATACAGTAACGCGTTACGATGCGTCTAGATAAATAATCTTTCGGATTCTATTGGTCAGTTTATCTCATTCATGATAGACGCAGAACGAGACGAAAAATGAACGATTCAATTTGACATTTAAATTTAATGAACGATCTCGTGTGAGGGAGACAACAACACTACATTTCTATAAGAGTAAAAAAGTGGAGGGAAGCGAACAGTCGTGCGACATAAGTCAGTTGCTCTGTAACTGTTCGTATAGCCAGCCGCCTACGTTTGTAGGACAAAGCATTCAAGCAACAGGTGCGTAAATGTTTTTTTTATGATAGGGGAGGACAGAGGGGGTTCGTTTGATAGGTAAAATGGCCCATATAGCTATATAACATCGAAACAAGACTTACTGTCGACCTATTGTGACTTCAGATATGTAAAAATCCACAGACTGATCCACGCAATTAAACTTGACGGCGTTTTCATCTGTGGACAGTGTTTCGTGATCCGGACGGAATTTCAATATTCCTACCACGCATTTATTATGCAGATTTTCAGACGAGGTCTAACATGTTACTGAAAGACCATTGAATGCTTACAAACATGTTTGACCCTATGGGAATAAACCCACGACCTTTACACCAACAAGCCCGTCAAAAAATAAATGCAGTTAATACAAAGTAGAAAAACATCAATAGAGAAATCAACCAAAGACACTAATCGGCTTTCTTGTGACCCCACAAATCGCTACCATCGCCGGTCCTCTCAACTCTACGGTCTATAACCTCTTTCGGCACCGACTTCAAGTCGTACGCCCATCCGATCTTTGCGAAGAACTCAATAAACGTCTTGGCCAAATTAAACTTGCTGTCCCCGAATTCTGCAGATCTGTAATCCCAAGGGTACACGTGGTGGTAGTTATGGAAACCTTCTCCCAAGGAGACAACTTCAGCGAGTTTATTGTTTGTGGATAGAATGTTCTTGTCGTATGTTTTGTATCCCCACATATGCGCGATGCTGTTGACTGTGAACGTTTTGTTGAGGATTAAAGCGTATTTCAGCATGCATATATGCCATGCCACGTTGAGGCTTTCGCCCCAGAAGTAGATGGGTACCACTGTTGGCAGGACGAAGGCCATGAAACCAATTATGAAAAAACCGTATCTGGAAGAAGAAGTATCTTTCAGTAACAAATCAGACCCTGGGAGAGATTAAAAAGAAATAAAAGGAATTTGTTTCGATTCTCCTTTCGACTTATAAAACTTGACATTGAATAAATATTAATCTACATCACGTTTTAAACCGTTAAACATCGTACTCACTTCTTCTGAAAGCTTAAAACCGGATTCGCATAGATGTCGCTCATGTCAATAAATTTGCCCCGGTTCTTCACTTCTTCGTGTTTCTTGACTAGAAGCCAGCCGATGTGGGAGAAGAAGAACCCTCGCGCCGCGTTGTGTGGATCTCCATCGGTGTCTGTATATCTGGAATAGTTTTATCTGTAGTTTACAAGCGGTATACATAAAATAGATTTTTTATTATTTAATCTTTATCTAAGACTTAAGCTCTTAAGGGGCTAACTTGATGGTAGGTGATGTACATCTACCACCAAGTAAGACCAGCCATGTAACATCTAAGCAAGATGCGATGTCTACGTAATTTGGCTTTGGATATTCGGAAATCCAAACTGTGGTGGATTGGTTTCTTAAGGGCGAAAATTAATTACCTGTGATGCATTCTATGGTCTCTAACCCAATTGGTAATCGTGAACTGGCAAGTCATAGAATGCATAAGCATTAATATAATCTGTAGGGGCATTTTCGCTTTGAAAGCTTTGTGCGACCACAGACGATGGGCACCAGCTGTCACTCCAACCATTGACAACTCCAGTAACACATAATCTGTAACGATAGAACAAAACTAATGTACCAACATAACAGCGTTATTAGATAAAGTGCCAACATTATAAAGTCCAAAACAGATGTTTTATAAGTTTTTGATTGCGTATCTTGGCCACACATTTTCCACTGATTTCTCGCTCCTATTGGTCGAATTTAATAGTCTAAAGCCTTCTTCGATACATACTATCCACCACAACAAAAAGTTTTTAATTCCAACCAGTAGTTACTAAGATTTGTTTAAACAAAAAACTCTTCAGCTTTATATATTAGTATAGATTAAACTCACTAAATACAAGGGTAGTCCAGCTCGCTCTAGTAACAGCTAGATATAGACCATACAAAGCCGCGATGTGAACAGCTAGCAGTGTCGCCACACTCGGATAAAAGATTTCAGGTCTCCGGGGCGACGCTTGTGGCGGCACCAACTTGTTTAGATGGGCTTCAGATTCAAGTGATGTCACTTCAGTGACGTTTGGCGCCATTTCTGTGAAAAAAAAATCAAATTAACTCATTTCGATGTATACAATATATACAGATGTTAAATAAGTACTTAAAAAGATAGGAAAAATCTAGGGCTACAACGAGATAAGAATTTGATTCGAGTCATTCACGGGTTTAACTGAATATTTCTTTGTTTTAATCTATACTAACATAGAAACCTGAAGAGTTTGTTTGTTTGTAACACAAAAAAACGCGCTAATCTCAGAAACTACTGGTTCGATTTAAAACATATTTTTGTGTTACTTAAAGAGTCGAGTCGTATCGAGCAAGTCTTTACGCAATATGCGATCAATAGACGCAAAAAACAGCGGAAAATGTGGAAAAAACGAAGAAAATTTTTCATCTTTGTGAGTTTCCGATGCGTACGCTGCAAAAACGGTTTGAGATACGTAAAATATGTATAAAGGGATGATTGCTCTTAAAATGATCTAAAAATATGTCCGCAATACTATATAGCTATCTTTGCAAGAACAACACGAACAGCTTAAACTTATAAAAATGAGGATAAATTATGTAAGGCTTTCACGGCCATCGTTCAGCATATCGGCGGTCCGGCTGTTCGGCCGACGCAAGCGAGAAGAGGTTCTCGACCTTTCGCCATGTTAACTCCTACGATGTTACTCCTGGAGCTCACGTCGGCCGAACAGCCCGAAAGACATGATAAAAATGAAGATGTTTGCAAAAACAAATTTTCATGCCCAAAATATTCTACGCGGACGTAGACGCTGCGAGTAATAAATAAAGACACAATTTGATAAGATTTCTGTATAGTCATCGCGGTTCTTAGGATCTACAGACGGAGAGATAACGAGCTCACAATTATATAATTCAGTCCGTTTCTACCTTTTGGGGTCGCTGATAACCCCTAAAACAAATCAAAGATTTCACCTACCTTCAAAGGTTTATTAGAGCACAACTAATTCCAATATTAGATAGTTCTTATCTGTCCGTAGTAATTTGACAAGCCTCTTAAATAGCCTAATTCAAATCATGTTTACTTTAGCATTAGCGTCTATTGAAGTAATTTTTCACATTTTAGGGTTGGGTAAGTCGAATCGTAGTTTTAGAGACATATTCCTGTTGATGGCCTGGCCATCGATGGAGACGGAGGTGTAGCGAGCATGAAGTTGAGGCTAAAAGAGTGCTAAGGCTTCACTCAGAATTGCCCACGACCCAAGATTCAAATTTATATAATAGTTTCTTATAATTCAGCCTGAATTATAAGGCTCAAGAGTTTGTTTGTTTGAAAGCGCTAATGTCAGGTTTTACAGGTTCGAATTGAAAAAAAAAAATGTGTTGATTACAGTATATATCGAGAAATATATAGGATATAAAACAGAACGATGGGACTTATAGGCGCGAAGAAACAGCGGGATATGTTAAAAACATGGAGGGCCATCATTCATCTTTGAAGGTTTCCGACGCGCGCGCTACGACAACGATTCACGATTCCTTAAATAAATGTGTATGAAGGAATAATTCTTTGTATAATCTAACAGAGTAGCAACAGTATATGTCTATCTATTTAGTTTAACTTGTAAGAACGACAGAACAAAGAAGAAGAAGATGCGATTTATATAGATAAGGTTTGGAAGAACTATTTTTATGCGCAAAATAACTATTCAACACGGACGAATTCGATGGCACGGCTAGTATTTATTTATTTATAACCGCTTTCATATTTATAATACATACCACAAAAACAACAAAAGATAAAAACATAAGTACTAACTTATAAATAAAAGGCGGCTTTATCGCTAAGCAGTGATCCCTTCCAGCCGACCTGGATTCAGGAGAAAAGCTCATTAAGTGGCTAATGTAAGGAATAATAAAAAAGCAAAAGTATACACAGCAAGTGAGAGAGAAACTAATTTAAGAGTTGGAAAGATATTGTTTTCAAAGCGTAGTCTTAAAAAGAACAGAGACATTGAGCTTTTCTGATCTAGTATATAGATAGTACTATGTATGGCAAAAGAACGTATACCAGGTCAGCTAGTATCTAATAAATAAAACACTTTTAACGGTTAAAAACTTATTAACTTATATTTACACATTCACTAACATAATAAACTAATTTTTGCATTGTGAACAACCCTCCTTTATTTTTGTCTTCATCTATTTTATCTAAAAAGGTGACGTGCGTTTTTATAGCTTCTGTATATGCTAATATTATAAAGCTGAAGAGTTTGTTTCTTTAAATAATGAGTCTACTTCAAAATATGTAAAAATGTCCGCGATATATATATAATATATATGTTCATATTTTGAGATATTTGCAAGAACGACAGGGCGAGGTCGACGTCGTGGGTAATAATTTATAAAGATATGGAGATGGTTTGCAAATATAAATTTTGGCGCCCATAATAACTATTCTACGCGAACAAAGTCGCTGACAAAGCCAGTATTATATGCTTCGCCGTCACTGGGTCCCTCGTGCGCTAATCAAACTCGCACTTGACCATTATTTGTCTAATTCGCTATTTATAGTACGTAATGCAAATAAAAATAATTATTTATTCTACATTTCGTCGGACGACGTCAAAACAACAAACAAACAAGTGAATTTCCACGTTAATTTAAAATTTGTTTATGTGGGTAATCTATTAATGTTAAGTTTCGTTTTATTAATATTATAAAGTAAGTATTTCTCTATTGTGGCACAGACTGTAACCGCGATTAAATTTGACGTATTAAATCTATGGACGATGGTTCGTCACTAGGACGGAATTTCGATAATTCTACAAAGATTAGATTACCAGACGAACTCCAACATGTTGGACTCAGTGGGGATCCAACCCAGGACCCGTTGATTTGCCATAAATTTGTAAAATTACACCAGCCCGGCAAAAAATAAATCTAGTTAATAGAAAGACAAACATCAATAAACAAATCAACTAAAGACATCAATCGGCTTTCTTGTGACCCCACAAATCGCTACCATCACCGGTCCTCTCAACTCTACGGTCTATAACCTCTTTCGGCACCGTTTTCAAGTCGTACGCCCATCCGATCTTTGCGAAGAACTCAATAAACGTCTTGGCCAAATTAAACTTGCTGTCCCCGAATTCTGCAGATCTGTAATCCCAAGGGTACACGTGGTGGTAGTTATGGAAACCTTCTCCCAAGGAGACAATTTCAGTGAATTTATTGTTTGTAGATAGAATGTTCTTGTCGTATGTTTTGTATCCCCACATATGGGCGATGCTGTTGACTGTGAACGTTTTGTTGAGGATTAAAGCGTATTTCAGCATGCATATATGCCATGCCACGTTGAGGCTTTCGCCCCAGAAGTAGATGGGTACCACTGTTGGCAGGACGAAGGCCATGAAACCAATTATGAAAAAACCGTATCTGGAAGAAGAAATATCTTTCAGTAACAAATCAGACCCTGGGAGAGATTAAAAAGAAATAAAAGGAATTTGTTTCGATTCTCCTTTCGACTTATAAAACTTGACATTGAATAAATATTAATCTACATCACGTTTTAAACCGTTAAACATCGTACTCACTTCTTCTGAAAGCTTAAAACCGGATTCGCATAGATGTCGCTCATGTCAATAAATTTGCCGCGGTTCTTCACTTCTTCGTGTTTCTTGACTAGAAGCCAGCCGATGTGGGAGAAGAAGAACCCTCGCGCCGCGTTGTGTGGATCTCCATCGGTGTCTGTATATCTAGATTGCGGTACACATAATATAACATGATTTTCGAACATGAAATGCTTATTTCCATTATTTAATATTTATCTAAGACTAAAGCTTTCATGGGACTTCCTTGCTGGTAAGGGAAATATACCAGCCATATATCATCAGAGAAGGACGCGCTATCCACCTATTTTGCCTTGGGATATTCGGAAATCAAGAGAAGTATATAAGAGAGAAGTGTGGCTATGGTGGATTCTTAAAGGCGAACATTAATTACCTGTGATGCATTCTGTGGTCTCTGACCCAATTAGTAACCGTGAACTGACCAGTCATAGACTGCATAAGCATTAATATAATCTGTAGGGGCATTTTCGCTTTAAAAGCTTTGTGTGACCACAGACGATGGGCACCAGCTGTCATTCCAATCAGCGACAACTCCAGTAACACATAATCTGAAACAATAGAACAAAATCAATGTACCAACATAACAGAGTTGAAATAAAACACTTTGAAGGTTTAAAACGCGTTTTAAACCGTTAAAGTGTTTTATTTAAATGTGTACTACTCGCGTAAATTATAGACGGTATTTAATAACAGAGTTCTTCAAAAAAGTGCCAACATTGCAAAGTCTTTACTACAAGTGTTAATTATTGCGTATCTTGGCCACACATTTTCTACTGATTTCTCGCTCCTATTGGTCGCAGCCAAATTTTAAAGCCTTATTTGAAATATGGTCTATCCATTACAGCGAGAATTTTTCAAACAGATTTTCAGTTTTATAATATTAGTATAGATTAAACTCACTAAATACAAGGGTAGTCCAGCTCGCTCTAGTAACAGCTAGATATAGACCATACAAAGCCGCGATGTGAACAGCTAGCAGTGTCGCCACACTCGCATACACAATGTCTGGTTTCCTTGGCGACGCCTGTGGCGGCACTAGCTTCTTCAGGCGGGCTTCAGAACCAAGTGACGTCACTTCAGTGACGTTTGGCGCCATTTCTGTAAAAAACATTTATGTATTCAGATTTTCAATTCAGATTTTGTATGTATACAATATGCACAGATGTCAAATAAGTTTTCAAGGTATATATAATAAGTTTTCAATCTGTGGCTGGCATGAGGTTCGAGTCGTTCACTGGTTTAATTGAATATTTTTAATGATCTATCATTCTCCTCTAGGAGGACAGTAAGCATTGTGTTCTCTTGAAGGGTGAAACGATCCATATAACGTCTAAACTAGATTGCCTTCGGATATTCTTTCAATACTTGTTTAAAACCTTCCAATTTCAAATTTCGAAAGAGTTAACGGTGCCTTTAAATGTCACGTGCGCCCTTCTTGCACTTTTTAATAAATATCCTCTCAAAATTATTTTTTGGCCCGTTAGTCTTATAAAACAGTCATTAGACCAATCCTTCTATACGGCTGCGAAACATGGACGCTAACACTCAAAGATGAGGATAAGTTTTTAGTGGAAGAACGCAAAATACTGCGGAAGATTCTGGGACCGACACAGAGGGAAGACGGTAGCTGGCGGCCGCGAAAGAACGAGGAGCTCGAAAAGCTGTTTGCCGCCCCTGACATCATGGGAGAAGCTCGAGCTCAAAGACTCCGCTGGACCGGCCACGTCGAAAGAATGGAAGAGCACCGACGCGTCAAGAAGGCGTATCTCGGAATCCCGAACGGCCGCCGACCCGTTGGCCGGCCTAAATACCGCTGGAAAGACGCTGTTGAGCTTGACCTGGTGGAACTCTGTGTCTCCGAGTGGCGAACCGGAACGCAGGATCGGCGGAAGTGGCGTTCTCTTGTTGTAAAGGCCAAGACCCACTTTGGGTCGCTGCGCCAGCGGAGTAAGTAAGTAAGTTAGTCTAATGGTAACAATGTATGGCTTAATTGCGCTTCGGTTTTAGTCTGTGGATTACCGATTAAGCAAAGCCAAAATAGGTCGACAACATATCTTGCTTAGCTGCTATAGGCTGGGGTATATCACCTACCATCAAGTGAATCACATGCCTGTATATCCTCCATATGCCAATACTTCCATCTGCCGATACTTCCATCTGCCAATACTTCCATCTGCCGATACTTCCATCTGCCGATACTTCCATCTGCCGATACTTCCATCTGCCGTTATATAAAGCCGGCTTTTTCACTTTGATAATTATAATTATAATTGAGTATAACAAATACGTAATTAATTAACTTATTTATTTAATTAAGTTAATTATTATATACAAATTTAAAATGTTTTTTCAAATATGGCCTTATCGCCTATGGAGATTACTTACAACCTTTGCATGTAGAAGGAAAATAAACAAAATTAAAGTCATAGAGTGACGTCAATAAAGAAAGGCAGATAAGCACGGTTCGCTCGATGGTAGATGAAATGTCTTCGGATTGCTATCTGTGGACGGAGGTTTGTGATTTGGAATAAATTGTTAAATGAATTTCTAACACCAAATATCCATTCGTTTTTGCAAACTCCTTTATCTTTATGAACTTAGCTGTTCCTCACGATGTCGGACGCGGCCTTTTCCGTCGTTCATGCGAGTTAAAAGATAGACATATAGAGTCGTGTACTTTTTTTCATAATTTAAAGTTTTAAAATATGTAGCATTTTAGTTTGAGTATCTAAAACCGTTTTTGTAGAGTGCGCTACGGAAGCCCATAATGATGAAAAATGTTTCCATTTTTTTGCTGTATTTCTCCCTCGATAAATGTTTAAACACACAAATTTACAATTTTAACGTACGTCGTTCCTGAGTCTGTTCAAACAAACAAACAAACTCTTCAGCTTTATATGTTAGTGTTATGTTGGTTAGAGTATTTATCGAGGAAGGCTATTATAGGCTATAAAATATTGCCCTGTGACTAATACATGCGAAAATACAGCGGGAAATGTGAAAAATTTTGGCAAAATTATTCATCGTTATGGTTTCCCGAAGCGTACGCTGCAAAAACGATTCGAGATACCCAAAAAATATGTATGAGAGAATGATTCCTTTTAAATAAAACACTTTAACGGTTTAAAACGCGACATATTAGTTAAACTGATTTGAAAATTATTTTTAACTTCGGCCCGACGTTTCGGATGTTTTGCAGCAGTGACCACGGCTGCTGCAAAGCATCCGACTGCGTTTTAAACCGTTAAAGTGTTTTATTTAAATGTGTACTATTCGCGTAAACTATAGACAATATGATTCCTCTTTAAATGATCTAAAAAAATCCGCGACGCTATATGTCTGTCTATCTTTAGTGATTAACTTGCAAGAACGACGGGAAGGGACGCGACAGACATTGTGGGTAATAGCTTAAGTTTGTAAAGATGAGGAAAAAGTTCGCAAAAACAAATTTTGATGCCCAAAATAACTATTCAATGCAGACGAAGTCACTGACACAGCTAGTGATAAATAAATTAACTGGTATTATCATTTCTACGAAATTTCTTGGTTGGTACTTACTTGTAATGAAAAAGCACAACAAATTTCAGTATTAGACACTTACTACGACCACATTAACTCAGTTCGCTTATATATAATATATTTTGTCGGATGAAAAAATGCACGAGGTAAAAATTTGTTTTTCATCACTAGGGTTGGTTAAATGAAAATTACTGGAAAATAAAAATAAATGATTATTTTAATTACATTTACTTTATTACTCAATAAAGATTGTGCGAGCATATTATAAAGATGAAGAGTTGTTTGTTTTTTGTTTGAACTACTGAATCGAACTATCGTATAATATTTTCGTATTGTAACAATTATATTCGAAGAGAATAAAAAAAATATATGAATAGAAAAGAAAGAATGACATCTCTTTAAATTAACGAAAACAATGTCCACAAAATGATAGTCTATGTTTTAAGATTAACTTGCAAGAACGACGAGACGCGAACGACGTTGTAAGTAATAGCTATCTATATATAAAACTAAAGAGTTTGTTTGTTTGAACGCGCTTATCTCAGAAACTACAGGTTCGAATTGAAAAATTCTTTTTATGGGCAAAATTATTCGTCATTATGGGTTTCCGCGACGTACGCTGCGAATATGGTACAAGATACCAAAATATATGTATGAAAGAGTGATTGCCCTTTAAATGATGTAAAAAAAGTCCGCGACGCTATATGTCTATCTTTTAAAATAAACTTGCAAGAACGACGGGAAGGGACGCGACCGACATCGTGGGTAACAGTTTGAGTTTATAAAGATGAAGGGGTTTGCAAAAACGAACTTGGATGCCCATAATGACGATTCCCACGGACGAAGTCGCTGACGCAGCTTGTGATTTATAAAAATGAGGTGGTTTGCAAAACCAAATTAAGAAAGCCAAAATAACTATACGCGGACGAAGTCGCTGACATAGATACTACTTCATATGGGATCAGGATATCTTTAAAATTATGTTCAAATTTGATAATTTATTATTTAATTGGTACTAAAACAGTTTTAATATAAGGATGTATATTATGATAAGAATTAATACCAAGGTATAATAAGAGTTTTTGCAACGGTGGCATTTGAAATATTTTTTTTACAATGAAGGAAGTGTATCTACATTATTTTAATAGTATTTGCGCACGAGTTACATTATTGGAATTATATTATGATTCTCAACTTTTTCTTTTAATATAGCTTTTTTTACCTAAAATACTATCTATATATTAGTAAAATAATTCCTTATTACTATTCATTTCAAACATATAATCAAATATTTCATCTTTGTAACATTAGTATAGATAAAACGATGTAAAATGGATTGAATTTAACAGAAAACAAGCCCAATTTGTCTCACTAGACTTCCTTTCACCTCGTATATATATTAATATAATAATAAATAATAATATTTATTGCAAAAACATACATACAAAATACAGCGGCGTTCGCTCCGATCGTGGGGTCGATCGTGGGGTCGATCGTCTGGAAATGTTGGAAATGGGTGGGCAATATCGTAATGGCGTTCGGGCCACGAACCACTATCCACGGATGAAAAAAGTCGTCAATCTCGTTGCAGTCTGTGGAATTTCCGAATATCCAAAGCCAAAATAGGTCGACTGCGTGTCTTGTTAGAATGTCATATTGCTGGAGTATTTCCAAGTGGATGAAGTGAACTATCTAAATAAAGACGGTTACACCTTTAAACTATATAAGAACAACAATTTTCTTACCTCATTTGTAAAAACATCCAAAATTTACTTTTAACCAAGGCTAAGTTTTACAGCAGTCTTGGTCATGGGGGACTTATGTAAGTGTAGAAATAGAATAAACCGATCCTTACTAATATTATAAATGCGAAAGTAACTTTGTCTGTCTGTCTGTTACTCTTTCACGCCAAAACTACTGAACGGATTTGAATTGAATTTGGTACACAGATGGTCTAAACCCTGAAAAAAGACATAGGCTAATTTTTATTCGGAAAAGGAATTGTAAGTGGTTAAAAGGGGGGTAAAAGTTTGTATGGAAATTCGTGGTTTTTGAAGCTAGAACAATGAAACTTTCTTCTTTGGCTTTTTGGGAATAGGAGTGGGAGTGGGAATGAGAGTGAGAATTAAAGTAGGAGTGATGTGAGAGTGTTGCGGCAAAGTAACACTTACGACATAGATTGGCTGTTTTAAATGCGCAATTACATAAATTATTCAACCGCCTAAATAATTCAAAATTCTACTCCAAGTCACTCTTCCACGCGAACGAAGTCGCGGGCACAGTTAGTTACATATATAGTAAAATCTAATCTATAAATAAGTCTCCTGGTGAGCATATTTCATTCGGAACATTCGTTATTTGCGTCAAACACGGTCATGACTTTAAGAAATTTTAACTGCTGTCGTTTTTTTTCGAATTTGATTTAGTCACGTGACTGCGCATACGCCGTAGATCAACGTACGCGGCTAAAAATAAACATAAAACCTAATTATAATGAATTATTTTTATTTCTTTGACTCGTTTTTGCCCCTGATATTGTCTGTGGAGAAGCGAAATTTTCATATTAAGTACTTCTAGTGTGAAATAAATATTTGAAAAATATGTAAATAAAACTAAACACTGTTTGTAGTTTACGCGAGAACCATTACTACTAATAAATATACTAGTTGGCTACTCTCCTTGACCGTGACTGCTGCAAAGCGTTCAAAATGTCGGACTGTAGTTAGAGTATTTTGCGTTTTAAACCGTTAAAAGTGGTTTATTTAAATATTATATCCGCTCCTAGTCTTCACCTCCACCTAACCAACCTATGTGTCGTAACTTTTCCCAATCTAAATAGACATTTAATAATCATTTTGATGTTTCAACATCTAATAATTATGATGTGCTGTTAGCCTATTTAGGATAAGCACATGCGGAAATCCAGAGAGAAGGCAGATAATGTTTTTAAAATGTATACTAATATTTGAAAAGCTGAAGAGTTTGTTAGTTTGAAAGTGCTAATGTCAGGAACGGTTTGAGTTGAAAAAGGAAAGGCAGGCTTTAGACTATAATACATCACGTTGCAACCAATAGAAGCGAAGGATCAAAAGGAAATGTGGAAGAAAAGGGGGGAAATTATTGAGGACTTTAGTTACGTGCGCTGCAAAAATGGTTATAAATACTTACTAATAAAATATATATGATAAAGAGACAATATGATGTCCAAAGTTAATATTGCACGCGGATCGAGTCGCGGGCGCAGCTAGAAGATAATACAATTGACGTTTCCTCCAAATTCTATGACTTTAAGAGGCAAACTTCAAAAGATCTTAAATCACTTTGTCTGTTTATTATTATGAATTAATTAAATAATAATATTATGAAATTTAATTATACAATCAACGTAATCTTCCATATATTTTATTTCTCATAGCAATATTGTGCATATCATTAATTTTATTTTATGCACTAACTGTGACAAAGACTTCGCGTAGGACAGTTATTTTGGGCACCAAAATTAGTTTTTGCTAACTTCCCCATCTTTATTAGCTTAAGTTGTTACCCATGAAGTCGGTCATTTTTTTTAGATAATTTAAAGAGGAATCATCTTTTCATCTTCTATTATCTTCTTAAAAAGATAATAATTGTCCAGTATTTTTCATATTTCCCACTGTTTCTTCGATTCTATTAGTCTAATCGCGATGTTTTCTCACCTAAAGCCTTCTTGATAAATGCTCTACCTAACACAGAAAGAATTTTTCAATTTGAACCAGTCGTTCCTGAGACTAGCGCGTTCAGACAAACTCCTCAGCTTTATATATTAGTATAGGTAATTTAACAATAATTGAAACGTTACCAATCTAAATACTGCCTATAGTTTACGCGAGTAGTACACATTTAAATAAAACACTTTAACGGTTTAAAACGCGATATATTAGTTAAACTTATTTAAAAATGATTTTTAATAAGTTTAACTAATATATCGCGTTAAAGTGTTTTATTTAAACTTTACCAATCTAATTATAATAAGGTAGGCAATAAAAAAATAATTTTATTAGTATTTTTATTTTACATTGACTAGATCACATTAGCCTTTAACAAACATCTTAGAAGTATGCTTTGTCTTTGTTACGCACGTATCTTTAACAATATGAGTGAAGAGGACAAAGTATAGCGTTGTCGACTACCCACATTTTTACGCCAATTCTGGCAACTAAATGCATACATACTTTGAAGATGTTTATTAATTTTAAGGCGATATATACACAGGTGCAATTTAATTACATACCTACTAGACTCTAACATTTTTACAAGAGTATTATATACGCTAGAGCAAGAGCGGCCTAATAAAAAAAACATGATTTTCAATAAGGAGCAAAATAAAAGTGCGCAATTAACTTGGGCGAAAATGAATTTGTACTATTATTTGTGTAAGAATTATGTTAACAATTTTCGATCACTGTGCTCTTGTAGATTAACATTTTAGACTACAAAAATATAGCGCAAGCCATAAATTTGCAGTTAAGCTACTCTGGCTTTAGCGGCCTCATATATATTATAGATCTATACAAGGCAGTCGAAATTAAATTTAAACGGGTCGAAATTATGTACGTTGCGCAGGAGTATGTATCATTATAGTGTAAAAGAAGGACGTGGTAAATTATAATCTGTCAAAATAAAGTGGGATTTAATTCGAACGTTATAGGCAGTGTTCTCATAGGTTCGAATCCCGCCTGTACACATTTTTTAAACTCTTTTCCAATACATACTCTATAAATAAACACTACACATTCAAAAGACAATCTATTTAGGCTTCACACATAGGGGGGAGGAAAGGGGGATCGAGGAAATGTGATATGATGTGAAAAGCCGAGTTGAAACAATTTTTTCCCCTTGGGGCATGGGGCGGACAAAATTCTGTACCCGTTTCTATGATCGATTTAATTATGTAAGTGACTTATATGCCCAACTAATGCTATTTATGTTTCCCCAGGACTCGAACCCAGGACATCTGGTGTTCGTGACGTCACATTATGCTTTTATATAATTCACTTGATAGAAGGTGAATTACAACGCCCATATAACATCTCAACAAGATTTTTCATTGGGTTCGTGACCCGGATTAAATTTCCATATTCCTACCACCCTCTCAAACTTGTTTAAAAATAAATATGTTTGACCCGGTGAAGATCGAACCCGCGGCCCGTTGATACATTGTTATCATTACGCCAACGACCCCAGCGTAATTATATGGCTTTCAATGTTAACGGTAAGAAAAAACCCACACGTGAATCACGATTATCTTTCCAATGTGGAAAATTCCGTTTAATATTGTTGTAAATTGTGTAAGGCTTTCACGGCCATCGTTCAGCATATCGTTGTCTTTCGGGCTGTTCGGCCGATGCGAGCGAGAAGAGAGTTCTCTCAAGAGGTCGAGAACCTCTTCTCGCTCACATCGGCCGAACAGCCCGAAGGACTATACTATATAGTTTTGTTTTGGTTTATAAACGTGATTTATACCGATTTTTTTTCGCAAACACACTCACAAAAACGTGATGAATGTCGTATCGTGTGATGATTTTCGATTGAAAATTATTCATTTGTTTTTATAATTATTTTAATTTTAAATACGCGCAAACACTTGTGTTCTGCGCAGGAGTTTTGACTAGATGCGCGGCGCGGTGTTACTTATGTAACACGTTAAGATAAATATTATTTTTTGTGGTTGTACATAACGGTTTCGTATAAGTAAAAGATCTATTTGAGATTTTAAATAAACACTTTAAACGGTTTTATACTCGAAATATAAATATAATTAGAGAACTTATTAATTTATATAATAAGTTAACTAAAATATCTAGGATTACAAATCCTCTTTTAATGGGTTTTAACGCGAAATAATTCTTTACTTATTTTTTATTACATATAAGTTAAATTATATATTTCGCGTTTTAAACCTGCCCCGAAACTGTTGAAAAAGCTTTGTGCTATCTACCAAATCACTGAAAAAAAGGGGCTGCCCCCTTTTAAGCCCCAGATATACGTTATATCGTTTACAAACAGGGATTCAAATCGCCAGTCATATTGACGTGCGAGCACGTGACCTTCTGCCCCGATGGAACAGCAACGCGGAACAGTTTCCCCTGGGGCATACAAACGCACACTTTGAACTGCCCCACACCGCCCGTGCGCGTAAGTGGCGCCGCTATAGGAAGGTACCTAGAAGAACACATCTAGATTAAATACACACAAGAAATAAATTAACAGTTTAAAACGCGATGTATATTAATCCAACTTATTTACAGATTATTTGTTCGGGATTTGGTTTGTTCGGGATGCTATGCAGCACCCGTGGTCACGGCTCACACAATTACAAATAAGTTTAACTAATATATGTCATGTTTCAAACCGTAAAATTAAAGTGGTTTATATAAATATTTTTAATCTATTTTATTGCTCTGTACTTTGTTGACCTAGAACCTCCCCCCCACCCCTAACCTCGACTTTAAGAGAAATGTCCATTTCAGGCCACAGATGGACAACAATAACTTTTATTTAAAGTCTATATTCTTGATTAAAAATTGCGACAATGGGCGGGACTCGAAGTCACATCGTCAGCGTTCCTTGCTGCTCTAGAAATTGAGCTACCGGTGATTATCTTTTTTCATAATTCACCAACGTCCATTGTCTAATAATGATTAGTTACTAAAATCATATATTATTTTAAAAAATGTTGTTTTTAAATATGGCCCGAAAATTAATGAAAATCAGAAAAGGCACGGACACAAATCTATGGAGGTAGTTCTTAAAAAAACACCCCATTTAATTCAATTACCTGACGTCAATAAAGACACCCTCTTTCCCACTCAAAACAATCGACCCGTTGATCGATTTGAGGTATATATCCTGGTCAGCCGACCAGTGCAAGGTCTTGGACTCCATGTGGGTACCTTCCGCGCCCTGGAGGTGGACCGAGGTGTCAGAGCGGAGTAGGAGGTCTTCGTCCACGGGCGAGGAGATGCGCTTCGTTGATACTTGCTGAAATATGAGATTTTTATTGTTTGCACTAGCAATTTGTCATCAAGTGAAACGGCGTGGGGGACTTTCGAGACGGACACAAAAATGTTTCTGACATTTATGTGTAAGTTTAAGTAATGTGGTTCACTTGATTAAGAGCGAAGTACAGCCGGATAAATTCTTAACTGGGTGCGCTGTCGCTTGGTCTTACGTAAAGTGAACATCCATTTAGATGTTAGCTCCAGGTTTTAAACCAAGGGCCTTGAGCATAGTGGTCAACCATTGGACAGTTGGTTTATGTACCTACTTACCTAAATCAATAAATTAACTTTTCTCAAACACGCTTGGAAATTTGAGCATTATTTAGACGACCTTCGAGATAAATCGATCTTGCTGTACTGGTCGAGCAGCGGCCGGCGATAGTTTTATGAAAATCCATATCTGTCAACCTTAGCAGCAGCAGCAATAATAAATTTAAAAATGGAACAATCTACTCCGCAACATGGCGACCAAAGAGGTAACTTGTAAAAGGTTGCATTTTGCGCGTAAGAAAGTATCGTTAATAGTTGTTCGTCAACTTGGTCTATTCGAACTTCGAATTGTACTACTTAGTTTTAATTTCCGCGCGTTATTTGAGAAAAGTACGATATGAGCCTGGGCCGCAACTATTGATGGCTATACGTATGTGCTCAAACATTGCCTCTATTTATCATTGTAAATCTCCATCTTCAAGGTTGCCTGGAAGAAATCGCTTTATTAGCGATAAGGCCGACTTTCCTCGCTACATTTTATGATTTATCTTCAAATTAAACCTTGTTTTGTAACATTGTGCTGAGTCTTCGACTTCGTCCACGAGAGTCGTTATTTTGGTTCTTGCAAGTTAATCTTAAAAGATAGACATATAGCGTCGTGGACTTTTTTTTAGATCATTTAAAGAGAAATCATTCTTTCGTACATATTGTTTGTGTATATTAAACCGTTTCTGCAGCGTACGCTTCGGAAACCCATAATGATGAATCATTTTTCCATTTCTTTTCCACATTTCTCGCTATATCTTCGCTTGTATTAGTCACAGGGCGATGCTTTATAGCCTATAGCCTTCCTCGATAAATGCCAATGCCATACCATCACAAATAGAATTTTTCATTTGGAACCTGTAGTGTCTGTGATTGACGCGTTCAAACATACAAACAAGCTCTTCAGCTTATTAGTGTAGAGTGTAGATTGTCATGTCTCACCTTAGCCACTAAATTATTGACAGCCTCACTCAGAGTAAGTTCAGCGCTGCTAGTACTGAACACTGTTTCACCAGTCTCCGGTTCGGTAAGTTCGAACGAGTTAACACCCCTTACAAAGACACCAGACGCATTCACCGTAAGACGTGTGTCTGAACGAGAGAGTCTGTAAGTAGATTGAAAAAAGCTGTCTGTAGTCTACGCTAAAGAAATAAAATTAGTTTAACAACTAAACCACCAGTTGGTAGTGCACGTTGGGATGTTTAGGGGATAATTATGGACGAATTACTTAAAAAAAACACTATGAAGACTAAATACTGTCTATAGTTTACGCGAGTAGTACACATTTAAATAAAACACTTTAACGGTTTAAAACGCGATATATTAGTTAAACTTATTTGAAAATGATTTTTAACTTCGGCCCGACGTTTCGGATGCTTTGCAGCAGCCGTGGTCACGGGGAGACTCCCCGTGACCACGGCTGCTAAATAAGTTTAACTAATATATCGCGTTTTAAACCGTTAAAGTGTTTTATTTAAATAACTATGAAGACTGCTAGAGGCAGAGTGGGCTAATAACAAAAAACATGATTTCAAAAAAACACTAACGGTTTTAAACACGATACATATTAGTTAAAAATAAATTTCAAAAAGTTTAAATATCGTTAAAGTGTTTTATTTAAATGTGTACTATTCGCGTAAACTACAGACGGTATTTAAAAACATGATTTTCAATAAGGAGGAAATAAAAATGCGTTATCAACTTAGGTGAAAATTAATTTGTACTAATATATGTGAATGTCAACAGTTTTCGGTTGCTGTGCTCTTGTAGATTAACATTTTAGACTATGAAAATAATCATACAATTGCAGTTAGGCTACTCTGTCTTAATTATGATAGCCGATATTTGAATCTTATAATTCATGTTACATATAATATTCAAATTTAATTTTAAATTAAATACATTTTTTATGGACCCGACGTTTTGGGCGTTTTTCGGCAGCTGTGGTCATGGGAGTCATAGTTGTAATACTACTAAATAAAAATATTTAACTGAAAATAAAACTGACTGAATACTGACTGAAATACAACCTGTACATTTATTATTATAGAAAATTATGATTCTATATTATTTGTAAAGACCATTGTGTGCTTGGGCAATATAAAATGTTCTATAGCTAATAGTTTTTTTTTTTTAATTGCCATAAAACATTACATATAATATGTCGCTGCGTTAAGCTGAACTAGTGATAACCTAAAGAGATATTATTTATTAGATAAGAGAGTATATAAGTTGAATACAGCTAGAGCGCCGACAGCAAAAGTAATACTCAAATGACTATTATTTTTCAATTTTAATGCATTGTTATCAATTCTTTATTGCTTTTAATTACCTATAATTCTGGCAGACTAGCATCAGTTCATGATTTGCCGGAAAGGCCACTAGTCTTTAATAAGTTTGTGTATCCTTGCTCTAGACCCGTATATAGAATCCTTACTTACTGGTTCAGATAACTTTTATAAATTAAGTCCTTTTTAAATATAACCAATGCTTTACCTGGTCTGCAAGTTGAACACAACAGCTCCACTTTCGCTATTAATACTCATCGGTACATCCTTAAAACTTTCAATAAGACCATCCTTTTTGTAAACATGATCAAGGTTTGTGTCTCCGAAGAATTTAATCGCATTATGCTCTGGCAGGAATTCCATGCTCTCCAGTCCTGAAAATGAATTATGATAGCTAGAACTTTTTCGGCATGGGGTTTATTTGACAGTAGGTGATATACCCCAGCTTTGGATTTTTAGAAATCCACAGACTGAAACTGAACCGCAGTTAACCTTCACAGCTTTTTTCATTTGTGGGCGGTGGATTAGGACCGTCCCTACCACGCATTTAATATCCAGATATCCAGATGAAGTCCAACATGTGTAAGAAAAATTAAAAATTGATCAATATGTGACATGTTGGACCCGGTGGGGACCGAACCCACGACCTGTTGATTGGAGCGAAGCATGCCTTTGCTACAAACAAGCCCGTCAAACATGAAATTACTAAGCCATTTATCTCAATACACAAATGCATTCTTAAAATCGGTGTTTAAATGAAATGATTATCGTTTTTAAATAATTATGTGCTATATTAAATATATCCTGTCTTTATAAAAAGTATTTATACAGTTATCTATTTAGGTCAGGAAACGATCGTTTTTGTAACATAAACAAAAATTCTATTACCATGACCAAGTCGCAAAACAGCAAGGATGGTGAAGGTTAAAATTAAATTTCCAATAGCCAAAACAAACAATAAACACACGAGCGTCCAAAAGGCAAATGTTTTTCGCCCTCTGTATAGACTTTTACTGACTTCATTCCCGTTCTTATCAGAATAATTCCTTAATCCGCTATTTTTGTGTGGAAGAGACGAAGTTTTTGCGATCAACGCTCTTTCTGCTCGTTGTCGTTCCAATGTGTTATCAGACATGGTTTCAGACAGCGGTGACGCCCCACGTAGATTTGTTAGCATCTTTAGTTTCGAACTGCGATGTTATAAATAACTAAATGTATTTTTATCACAATGCACAACACAATTAATCTAAAGTCAAACTCAAATTATTGAGCGGAAACTGCGCCATTCCATTGGCTGAACAGTGACCAATCAAAACATGGAAGTAGTGTTGATCGGAAATATCGTGTTAAAATATAGACTAAAAACTATATCAAGTAAGTCGGTCAGGCAGACTAAAAATTACAAGATTTATTATAATTATTATTACAAGACTAAACAATGCAACAATAAAATATAAAAAATTGATAATTATTTTAATGTAACATTGGATCTTTAATATTACAAATTATATGTGATATATAACACAATCTGTGCAATATCGTTTATGAACGAAATCAATGTGTCAAATGGCAGTGCAGAATATGAAAATACAAAATTTTGACATTATGCTTTGTAATCATGGCGTCTGAGCGATACAGTTTCTCGCTTACAACTTTCAGGTGAATATTTAATTTATTTACGATATTTGTTAGTATATTGGATGAATATTTCAGTGCATGTAATCTAATCTGACATATTTCTTGAAAAATAAATTGCAATTATGTATATATTAACCGTAAAATGTCGACTTAAACTGTGCCCAGTCATTGCCGTACTTAAACTTTATAAAGTTTAATTATTATTTCAGCCCTTCTGGAAAATTGGTGCAAATCGAATATGCTTTAGCTGCTGTGGCCGCCGGCGGGACCTCCGTCGGTATTAAAGGTATAACTTTGTTATAGGTTAGAAGAATTCTCATAAAGACCAAGGGAAAAAACTTTGATTCTTTTGTTATACGTTTTCTTTTTCTTTTCAGCATCTAATGGCGTAGTAATAGCGACAGAAAATAAACACAAAAGCATATTGTACGATGAACACAGTGTTAACAAAGTAGAAATGATTACAGGTCATATAGGTAAGGAATTGTTATCTTTTTTTTAATATTTAACAGGCCTACAATTTTATGACATTTAATGGATTTTTTACAACTGAACTTCTGACATATTAACTCATTCCTAATGAGTCCGTTATGGTAGGTAGTTAGTCAGATTTGATAGTCGAGGAAACAGAAAAATTTATCATAGTTCAGTGGTTCAAATGCATAAATGTACCCAGTCTCCATTGGTAGTTAATCTTGCCATTCCACTCTCGAAAATTTTTATTGTCATGCCTACAGCTGACTTATAGTTTTTGTGGACTAGTTGGCAGAAAAAATGTATCCTAGGTAGATGTTTAAAGAGACAAAAACAGAGTTCAATTTAGATGTATCTATCTGGACCAACAATACTGTCTATTTTCCGATCCTATAATGCAGGTACTTCAATTTAAAGCGGTGGCCCAAAAGTGACTTTTTCTCACATTTATATATATGGCTACTTCTTCATATCATTTCAGGTATGGTCTACTCCGGTATGGGTCCAGATTACCGTCTCCTGGTTACTCAAGCTCGTAAGATGGCTCAGCAGTATTTCTTAATGTATCATGAGCCCATACCAACTGCTCAGCTTGTTCAAAGGTTGGCAACGGTGATGCAAGAGTATACACAGTCTGGGTATGTAAAAAAAATAATTACAAATTTTTGGAGGTAGTCTATATCACTTTTGTTTAATATTTTATTCCTCATCTTGTACATACATTGTGCCATGTACTTTCTGGTAAACAGAAAGCTAGGTTTTAAATAAGTAAATTCGAACAAACTTGAAAACACATTTGATAATATGCCATGTGGCCAGGGTGGTAGACAAAATGGCTTATGATTGATTAGGTAAATAAACAACACAGTAGTAGAACAGTAGTTTGATAACAAACCATAAATCTATCATCTAATGTCAATAGCTAACTAATAAAGTTTTTCATAATGAAACCTTGTGAAGTACTTATTTGTATTGTAGGAAACTTCGTTACGTAACGCGTTATGACACCAGTCTGTCTGGCTTGTCGATCAACATAAATAGCTTATTATCACCATCCTACTAGTTACCCAATATGCACAAGTAATATTTTCTTGTTATTTAAAAATAATTTTAAAATTCTCCGTGTTTCAGTGGTGTCCGTCCATTTGGAGTATCCTTGCTGATTTGCGGTTGGGATGGGGACCGGCCATATTTGTTCCAGTGCGACCCGTCAGGGGCCTACTTTGCATGGAAAGCTACAGCAATGGGCAAGAACTTTAATAATGGCAAAACATTTTTAGAGAAAAGGTATTTGTGTGCATCGTTATATATTTCTTTTATATAACATTAGTTAACCTGGCAAACATACTATTGCCATCACGTAGCAATAGAATGTTTGCCAATGTTTTAATCATAATTGATTACAATAAAAACGGTTTTTGTGGGTTCATTTTAAAAGATAGACGTATACTTTCGCAGAATTGTTTCAGATTATGTAAAGAAATCATTCTTGTATTTATATTTTTTGGTATCTTGAACCATTTTCACATCCAACATTAATAAACCTCTTACCTTTATCTTTGTTCATATTAGTTGCAGCCTGATGTTTTAGCCAAAAGCACAAACACAATAAAAACTCAAAACTATGGCCCGATTTTGTTTAACACTGTAACGCGGCTTGGTTAGTTGTGGTCAGGGTGGTTTAAAAAACTCAGAAACTGCGTAGGTTTCCGATGTTTACGCTTCGAAAACGATTCAAGATGCCCAAAAAATATGTATGAATTAATGATTCCTTTTTAAAGGATTTAAAATAATGTCTGTGATATGTCTATCTTTTAAGATTAACCTGAAAGAAGTCTGCTTAGAATAGAGAGCTTAAATAAAAATTTGAATGCTATTGGAGCTGAAGTTGCTCACGCAGTGTTTTATTATTTCAGATACACTGAAGATCTGGAATTAGATGATGCAGTGCATACAGCAATATTAACTCTCAAAGAAGGATTTGAAGGTCAAATGACAGCGGATAACATTGAAGTTGGCATTTGTGATGCAGCCGGGTTCAGAAGACTCGAGCCGGCTCATGTCAAGGACTATCTAGCAAATATTCCCTAATCTGTTTAATAAATTTGGTTTCTATTGGTATTATGCCTTTTATTTTATAAAAAAATATTAAATGTTTATGGCAACAATTATATGCGAGTTACTTAAATGACTATTTACGATTTAAAACGAGAAATACATGAAACAACCAAAATTAAAACTAGCTAATTAATATAGTTCGAGTTTTAAACCGTTACAGGTATTTTACTTACACATGTACATAAGTCTTCAAAGGAAAAAAAATAAAGTCTGACTATGGATCACTGCAAAGTAAAATATCTATGCATTGATCATATACATCAATTGTATTACCAGGCCATTAAATATTAAAAAAAATACATTAATTGTAGATTTTCATTTTTATTCCCATAATAACTAATCAATATATGTTATTTGACGTTGGCAACCTTTTTTGCCTTTACACATTTAAAAATAAGGAAGAAATTTCTATATTCCTATTACACAGTTTTCTAATAAGCCAAAACGTGTGACCCAATAGGAAATGAACATCAAAATATAAAATTCTCGTGTCACAGTTTTCGTTGCCATACTCCTCGGAAACTTTTTTGTGCTTATCCGGTATCTATGGGAATCGGCCAACATCTATTTAATCATCCCCCTAAATGTTAGGGGTAGTCCACCCCTAAGTTGTTTTGGACAAAATTTTTAATTTCTATTTTTTTATGATACAACATACAAAAATACACACAATCCTCAATTTTCACCCTTCTACGATCAACCATTATTTTTAATAGCCATTTTAGGAAAATTATTTATATGGCAAAACAACGAGATAGATAAATCATTAAACTTATATCTTGGTTAGGGCGAAGTCGCCGTAGTGTCTATGAATGGAACCAAATGTATATAACCAATTACAAAAGAACTGTGGCACTAGCACGAACATTTTGACATACCTACCTAATGTAAATGTTTCAAGTTCGCGATTTGTATTAAAACATGAACAGCGCCTCTGTCGGACGTTAAAGAAACTAAATTCGATTAATCGATTATGATTACGTAATATTGTTATCGATTAAAATTTAATTAATTACATCTTACAATAATTCTTATCCCTTTAAGGGATCGAGGGATGTTTACATAGCGAAAACTACTGTTTTACAAAAATTATAATAATTATAATAGATATTCAGACAATATTCAAAATCTACTTCTAAGGTATTAAAATACCTATAATATTTAAATAAAACACTTTAACGGTTTAAAACGCGATATATTAGTTAAACTTATTTGAAAATGATTTTTAACTTCGGCCCGACGTTTCGGATGCTTTGCAGCAGCCGTGGTCACGGGGAGAATATATCGCGTTTTAAACCGTTAAAGTGTTTTATTTAAATGTGTACTACTCGCGTAAACTATAGACAGTACCTATAATATTTGTTTTTTTTTTATGTTAAAAAAAGTAATTGTAAAAGACTTAATTAGGTTGTTTGTAGCAATACTAAATATGATATTATGATTAGATAGGCACATTATTTAAATTGTTATACATTAATAGCAATTCGTTTGATAAAGTGAAATTAAGCATATTATATTTTGTCACGTGTGATCCAAAAAGTTTTTCAATATGACTATCACGTCGTAATTGAACTAATTTAAGTGTTTTTAAATGTTAAATATTTGTTGAACGTTTAATTACAATAGCACCTGTAGTATGTTTTATTCAAAAAAACTTTATATTACTAGTTCATTAGTATTCGTATTATTTATAAAATCATTTATTTATTTTTCAGAAACATGTTTGACCTCGTTTGGAAAATCCAGATATTGAATGGGTGGTATTATTAAGGTATTACAAAATTCTGTCCGGTTCACTAACCACCGTCAGATGGTTAATCTGCATTTCAATTCAGTCTACGGATTTTGAAATGTGTAAAAGCCAAATAGTTCGACAAATCGTCTTGTTTAGATATTATACGGCTTATTGTTTATCATGATCCTGTTGAAAAATATATATATCGTTTTTTAATGACAGAGTGTGGGCATATTGTATTATCTTTATAACATTATATACTTTTAAAAATCGATTGATACAATACTTAGGGGTCATGTGTACCCTTGCCTCTTAATAAATAATAATTAACTTATATATCTGTCGTGGTTTTCGTTGGTTGTGCCTGTTAGTATCTGGTTATATCTGTAGAACATTAAATAAAATTCTATATGACACTATCTGATAATTATTTTTACCTGAAAATTTTAAAGCAGCCCACAAAGGTTTCTCTATGACGTTAGAATAATATTAAAAAAGGGATATCATTTATAAGGTAATTGAGTAATGAGGACATTTATAAACTGTTCAGTATAATTATTCTCAGAATTTACATTCGCTACCAGTCCTCAAATTAAGGAGTACAATAGACAAAAAGAACTGGAGAGAAACTAGCCATCTTTTTTACCGCCATTTATATTTTACAAAAGCCTTCAAGTAATTAAAATATCACCAATAAGCAGACAATGTTATCGATACAATTAGAAATTTTTTTCACACCACTACGCATACCATGATTCATAGATCGATTACATCACTTGTTGAAACAATCGATTACACAGGCGAGTTGCGACTCGTTTAAATTGTATTCTTATTCGATTTTCATTCATTCGCGTATCGTGTGTCATGGCGGCTGCGCGTGTGTTACGGACTAGTGGTTTATTCCTGTTATTTTCGATAAACACGCTCGCCGTATCGCCATGGTTAGTGACCGTGCAAGTAGATAAAGTTACATGCGGTGATGTAAATTGTGATTACCGTATAAAAGTGCTCGGTGATGTAAATCAGTGGTCGTTAACCTCGAAGGGAAACGTTCGGGGCGCCAAGTGTGATGATAACTTTTCAATTCGAAAATCGAACGTGCCCGTCGAATTGACTGCGCCGGCGTCCAGTAAGCTATACTTCTGTGCTGAGAAGGATGGAGTATGGTACCACCAGGGGGAGAAATTATATTTGTCCAGCGATGACGTCACTGGCTTTTTGGAACCGTAAGTAAAAATTGAAAAGTTTATGGCGCGGATTTCAAATGACTTTAGGGTCAGATGACCTTTATAAGAAGTGATATATAGGAGCTAATTTTAGAACGAGATTAACGCGCGTTTTTTACCAACTCCTGAGTCATTTGTAATATGTGGGTAGGTGACACTTTTCGCGAAATACGCGTTCTGTGCAGTTTGACCTACATGCTAATGATATATTTGAAACACTATTTTGAGAGGAAATAAAGAGGCCATTTCCTCTTAACATCGCGGTGAAGATACCAGGATCTCTTTATAAGAAAGTAATTCCAAATAAGAAAATTAGTATTAAATAAAAAAGAAACTGTTATTTATTCTTATACTTAGCTAGGTCTCGATTCAGCCTGTTTTTGTTTTATCACATTTTAGACAAATGGTATAATATGATGTACAAATAAGTTTCTGAGGTGCTAATTCATTTACAAATAATCTTTTGAAAAAATGTAAAACTCAAAAATTTACAATCTAAAATATACCTACTCCAAATTTTTTTTTCCGCTACGTAAACAGGTACAACGTATGTTAGGAACAATAAGTAAGAAATAAATAAATACCCAGGTACAATAATTATTAAGGTCGTGTTAGGAAAGACTATGGTAAACTCTAAAATGGTAAACTAAACTTTAGTCAAAACGGATTCCATTTTTTAATATTTAATATTTTCAAGGGCTTTTCGTTATTATCAAGTCAAATAATTAACAAATGAACCATTCATAAGTTATTATAGTGCAAAGGTGACGTCACTATGATATTTTTGGAGCTAATTATAGTCTGTGTTGCTTTCACGTGACGTTGCTCGTATTTTGGCGCCACTTCCAAGATTATATGTGGGCGTAGGACTGCGAACTATTCGAACGTACGATTAATAGATTTTACGTAATCTAGTAGACAGTGGGAATGTTTTTATCTACTACTAGCTTTGTCAGCGACTTCGTCCGCTCAGTGCAGTTATTTTGGGCATGTAAATTTGTTTTTGCAAACCTCTTCTCTTTATAAATCTAAGCTGTTGGTTACATCGGTCGTGTCCCATCGTTCTTGCAAGTGTAAAAGATGTCGCGGACATTTTTTTATGTCATTTAAAGGGTAATCATTCTTTCATACATATATTTTGGGTATCTTGAATCGTTTTCGCATAGAGATGAATAAATTCCCCCGTTTTTTTCCCACATTTCCCGCCGTTATTTTGCTCTTATTAGTCACAGCACATTGTTTTATAGCCTATAGCTTTCGATAAATGCTCTAACCACCACAAAAATAATTTTTCAATTCGAACCAGTAGTTCCTAAGATTAGCGGGTTCAAACACACAAACAAGCTCTTCAGCTTAATATATGAGTACAGATATTTTTTTTTGTAAGGATATAAATTGAAAGAATAACTTAAATACTGTCTATAGTTTACGCGTGTACACTTTAACGGTTTAAAACGCAATATATATTAGTTAAACTTATTTGAACATTATATTTAACTTCGGCCGCAGCAGCCGTGGTCACGGAGACTGAGACCAAGGCTGCTGCAAAGCATCCGAAACGTCGGACCGAAGTAAAAAATAAATTTCAAATAAGTTTATCTCATATATATTGCGTTTTATACCGTTAAAGTGTTTTATTTAAAAGAATAACATTAATGTTTAGTGTAACTAGCTGTTGGTAGTTAGGTGATTTTATTATGTTTTGTTCTTATTCTGCGTATAGCACGGAGTCATTTTCACTAGTTGTCAGAATCAACGTAATACTTTCCGTTACACATACTTGGCACGGCATAAAATATTTCTCTATATGATATTTATTGTCTGTAGTATATGCGACTAGTACACATTTAAATAAAACACTTTAAACTGTTTCAAACGCGAAATGTATTAGTAAACTTATTTAAATTTTATTGTCTGACGTTTCGGATGGTTTACCTCCGGTCGCCCGGTGACCACGGCTCCAGCAAAGCATCCTAAGTATCGTGAAAGTTTACTAATACATTTCGCGTAACTCAATTAAATCTCTAATCTATGGTCAAAAGCAAGTTGGTTTACATTTTTATATGAGGCTAGAGCCAGAGTGGCCTAATAACAAAAAAAATGATTTTCAATATATAGGAAAATGCGCAATTAACTTAGGCGAAAATCAATTTGCATTATTATTTGTGTAAGAATTATGTGGTCGCTGTGTTTTTGTAATAGTGTAGTCATAAAATTGCAGTTAGGCTACTCTGGCTCTAGCGGTCTCATAATCTTAATAATGATAAACATAGATTTAAAGGATACCAAGTAATATCTTCGGGTATTACCCAAGTACCCAGTGTCTATACTTGGGTATCTTTGAATACCGGTAACTGAAATATTGTACTGACGAGGAAAATGACACGTTTAAGGCAGTTTATTAATAAACTTTTCCTTATTCCAAAAGCACATTATTTTTTTATGACAACGGAGGACAGACAAGATACGCCGTCGACATATTTTGACATTGGATATTCGGAAATCCACAAATTTAAGCATACACAAAATGTTCGTGACCCGGACGGAATTTCGATATTACTACAAACCACTGAATATCCAGATTTCCAGACGAAGTCCAAAATGCTTCAAAAAAATATAAATTCATTACAAACGAGTTGCCCAGCTGTGGGAAAGGACTGTTAATTAATTAAATGATAATATTTCTATTCAATTACGTAATGGCGTCTTTGACTGGAATGTCTGCGTTTGTTTTAAACAATAAACAGACAAAACCATTTATTCATTTATGCAAATAACTGATTCACAGGTTGCTAACTAGAATAACGAATATTGTCTTGTATGAATCACCATATCTAAGCTAATATCTGATTGTCTGTTTCGGAAGACAAGTGTGCCTTTAAAGTTAGCTTTACGGCTTATTCATCTGTGGACGGTAGATCGTGACCCGGACGTAATTTCGATATTCCTACCACTCATTTAATATCTAGTTTTCCAACGTGTTTCAGAGAAAATATAAATTGATTAGAAACATTAAATACTGTTTATCGTTCACGCGAGTAGTAGTTTAAATAAAACACTTTAACGGTTCAAAACGCGATTTATATTCGTTGAACTTAAATACTGTCTATAGTTTACACGAGTAGTACACATTTAAATAAAACACTAACGGATTCACGTCTCCTCGTGACCACGGCTGCTGCAAAGCATCCGAAACGTCGAACGCCGAAGTTAAAAATCATTTTCAAATCAGTTTAACTAATATATCGCGTTTTAAACCGTTAAAGTCTTTTATTTAAATTCGTTGAACTTATTTGAACATTATTTTAATTACGGCTCGACGTTTCGGATGCTTTGCATATTGGTTTCTTGTTAAAATAATTGTCAAATATGTTTAACTAATAAATATCGCGTTTTAAACCGTTAAAGTGTGTCATTTAAATGATTAGAAACATTGCTATCATTGCGCCAAGGAGCCAGTCTGAAATTTTATACACTATATTGATTAAATAACCATAGAAAATAAAAGTGGTACATAATTTATTAATAAACTAGCAACTGGCATTTTGCCAATAGAAATTGAAAATTAAATTCGCAAATACCATACGTCTCCGACAAAAATAACTTACCTACCTCAATTTAATTATGAAATTACTGTGTACGTTATCTATACTAATATATAAAGCTGAAGAGTTTGTTTGTTTGAACGCTCTAATCTCGGGAACTATCGGTTTGAAGTGAAAAATTATTTTTGTGTTGGGAGCATTTATCGAGGAAGACTATATAACATCGTCATGTGACTAATACAAGCGAAGATGCAGCGAGAAATATGAAAAAAATGTGGAAAAAATTATAGGTTTCCGAGGCATACACTGCAAATACGGTCCAAGATACCTAATATGTATGAACGAATGTACTTCTTTAAATGATCTAAAAAAAGTCCGCGACGCTATATGTCTCTCTTTTAAGATTAACTTGCAATAACGATGGAAAGGTACGCGAACGACGTAGTGGGTAACAGCTTGAGCTTATAAAGATGAGGGGGTTTGCAAAAACGAATTTGGATGCCCAAAATATATATTTTTAGCGGACGAAGTCACTGACAGAGATAGCCCTTGTTAAAATATAATGACGTTGACATTTGTTGGAATATTTTACTCAAATTAAAGAAAGCAATATTAATATTAAACAAATTGTAAGTCAAATACTGTCTATAGTTAACGCGAGTAGTACACATTTAAATAAAACACTTTAACGGTTTTAAACGCGATATATTAGTTAAACTTATTTGAAAATGATTTTTAACTTCGGCCCGACGTTTCGGATGCTTTGCAGCAGCCGTGGTCACGGGGAGACAAGTTAAAAATCATTTTCAAATAAGTTTAACTAATATATCGCGTTTTAAACCGTTAAAGTGTTTTATTTAAATTGTAAGTCGGCAAGTTTTCTTAGTTTTTTCGTTCCCACTCCGGTAAATTAACCCGTCATAGCGATGTAAGCAATGTTTAAGGCCTAGCCTCGTTTATATTTTCACTATTATTGTTATAAATTTCAAATAAATAAATATAAAAGCTACACACAAAAGTTTTGGGACGACTTAAAACGCAAAATAGTATTCTTCACTACGACCCAACGTTTAAAATTTATAATACAAAATGGTTCGAGGTTTTAACTTCACTCTTGTGCTAAACGCTTTCAAATTGCACCCACTTACGAGTTGTCAATTCGAGTTAACGTGAGTTAATATTGAATAAGACTAAACGGTTTAAAACATTATTTGCGGTTATTTATTTTTAACGCGAAGCTAAAAAGTTGTATGCAAAATCATTTCATTTTTAACTTTACACCGTGTAGAAAACAATTTTAAAGTACCTACTCACTACTAGTATCTTGAGTTCAATAAAACGGTTTAAAACGCGATCAATATAAATTACTTTCGACTACAACCCCTTTTCTGTTTAGTAGTTACCAGCCAAGATTGTGGGGAAATGGTTATTGCTTTTAATGTATTTTGTAAATTCTCTTTTGTCTGCTAAATACGCGTACAGGATTCTAATAAGAAACTAATATCAATATTCTGCGCATGCGCATGCTGGATAGAATTTAGACTCAGTACCCAGCACTCGAGGCCACTCTTGTAGTATCGCATACCAAATAGGACGCTATGCAAACAAGTGTATTAAAAAGATAAACATTTGGTAAAACAATTTATACAATAGCTTCAAATTTTGTGGTAGATAGCGTACATCGTTATATTTTGTATAGAACGCGCGTCTTCTCATAGCTACGATTACTTCTTTATAAAAAAAATTAAGCATATCATATATTTACGTAAAACCTATGTAAGAATACAATAGCCTATCTGCCATTGAGTTGATATCTTTCGTCTGTCTAATACCAAAAAAAGTCGACGACGCATCTTAATATGACGTTATAGGTCCCGGGAATTTCTTCATCCATTAAGTCACTATAAGCTTCTGTTTGCAGTCGTAAAAAATGTTGACACCAATTTAAAGAACATGTTGATTCCAAAAAACAACAGGTGGCGCTAACGTAGCAGTTTTTTACTTTGACATTAGGAACATCCCCCATAGTCTAAGCATTCTAAACGTCAGGTAGCTTTTAAAATATATTTGTAAATGAGTTTACCTTGTTTTACCTATCTCGTTTTAAACCGTTAAGTGTTTTATTTTTGAGGTCCAATCGAATTAAGTTGCAATTGAAGTTCTTTAAAGTAAATTATATGTAAATTTATCTTTAGTTAACACGTGTCGCTTTATGTGCATAGTTGCTCAAATCGCTCTATATAACTTTACAAAGCGCACAAGCAACTACACGAGGTGAGATAAGACACATTTTGACATATTGACTGAGTCATGTCACTGTCAGTTGGAAATGGCGGCTCGTTTCGGAACTAACGCGTCCTTTAAAATGTTCAAGGTTATTTCTATACTAATATTATAAAATTGAAGAGTTTGTTTGAACGCGCTAATCTCAGGAACTACTGGTTCGATTTGAAAAAATATTTTTGTATTGGATAGGCCATTTATTCAAAAGGCTTTAGGTTATATAACATCACACAAACGAAAACGGTTCAAGAAACAAAAAATATATGAAGAAAAGTATGATTCCTCTTGTTATATATGTCTATTTAATCACATCTTCCTGCTGGCATGAACAGGTCGTGTGTCCACCTGGTAAGACGCTATCAAATTCATATATTTATGAAGAAAAGTATGATTCCTCTTGTTATATATGTCTATTTAATCACATCTTCCTGCTGGCATGACCAGGTCGTGTGTCCACCTGGTAAGGCGCTATCCAAGTTTTCGATGCCGTGGTCTCCACGCCTGAACGTTTTTGACTTCTTATTAAGTTTGTCCAGCATTGGTGCATTTTTATTCGTGGTTCTGTTACCAAACACTCATTGAAACTGATTAACTGTAATTAGTGTTAATTCAAGGCAATTGTCACTCAAATTTTTAGACATAAATAGTTAAGAACTGTTATGTTTCCACATCAATGACTTAAGATTAAATTAAACGTTTTATAGCATCGTACATAGAACAATTTTAACGGTTTATAACGCGACATAAATCCAACTAATTTTGTAACGATGACTATGATGCTCTGTAGCCGCGGCGCTTTTAAACCGTTAAAATTGTTTACTTTAAATTAGAAGATTGTGTAGATGTTTCATGTTATATTACGTACTTAAAAAATATCAGTTACTATTTGATCTGGCAAACGTTTGTTTTGTTGTTTGCAAGATACATATTGTTATGTTGATACACCAAGTAATTGGTAAAAATGCATTGATTTCAAATTAATTTAATTCCTAATAAATTGTGAAGGCGTTCACGGCCATCGTTCAGCATATCACTGTTTTTCGGGCTGTTCGGCCGACGTGTGCGAGAAGAGGTTCTCGACGTTTCGCCGTCACGTGCGGACATCTCCTGATAATGTCGTCCGAGCCCGCCCAAAAAACAATGCTTTAATGATAGACATATACTATTGCGGACATTTTAAAAGATTATTTATAGAAGAACTTCACTTTGCACATTTTTAGGGTATCTTAAATACTTCTCGCAGCACACGCAACGGAAACTCAAAGATGAACGATTTTCCCTTATATGGATAACCCTGCTGTACCGACCTTTGCTCATAGCGTTCACAGCCTGGTGTTTAATAGCCTCAATAAATGCTACAACCAACACAAAATTTGGTCAATTCGAACCAGTGGTGCCTAAGATAAGCACCTTCAAACATACAAACTCTTCACCTTTATGATATTAGTAACGATATATATAGAAGATTTTGGTGGAAAATATACTTAAGTTATTACCACATTATTTATTCTCAGGACCAGCATACCGAAATAGATCGACATACCATCTTGTTTAAATGTTACATAGCTGGGGAATTTTAGCTACATGAACCCATGCTTTTCTGTCCTTTATCGTAAAACCCGTTTAAAACAGTTCAAATTGTGTTGTTTATAGGTGTAAACGCATAAACTACAAACAATACGTACATATCGCTTGTTGATATGCACGCCACATATATACCTAATTAAGTGGAAACAATTTAGTTTAATCTGCGCCGGCGCAGCTTGTATGTGGGCGTTACTATTCGCAGCCGATATCAATGACCGATTCTTATTGATGCGTCATTTATATTGAGGTAATGTGTACACGTCGTTGCAATGGAAAAACATACTTAAAGAGTGTATGAAAATTGCTTTTATAAAATAAAATGTAATACTGTCTATAGTTTACACGAGTAGTACACATTAATATAATATACTTTAACGGTTTAAAACGCGATATATTAGTTAAACTTATTTGAAAATGATTTTAACAGTTTCCCCGTGGCCACGGCTGTTGTAAAGCATCCGAAACGTCGGGCCGAGTTAAAAATCATTTTCAAATAAATTTAACTAATATATCGCGTTTTAAACCGTTAAAGTGTTTTATTTAAATAATATTTAATAATCGGTCTGTTTTGACGGATTCGTTTGGTTAATGGTAGCAATGTACGGCTAATAAGCCTGGTCGTGGATTCGATCCTCGCTAGGTCTAACATGTTTCAAATCAATTTATAAGATTTCTGAAACATGATGGACTTCAAATACTGTCTATAGTTTACGCGAGTAGTACACATTTAAATAAAACACTTTAACGGGTTAAAACGCGATATATTAGTTAAACTTATTTGAAAATGATTTTTAACTTCGGCCCGACGTTTCGGATGCTTTGCAGCAGCCGTGGTCACGGGGAATATCGCGTTTTAAACCGTTAAAGTGTTTTATTTAAATGTTGGACTTAATCTAGAAATCTGGATATTGTATGTCCACAGATAAAAAATTCGGTTTCAGTCTGTAGATTTCCCTATTTCCGGAACCAATATAGGCCAAATACGTCGACAGCGCATCTGGTGTAGATGTTGTGTGGCTGGAATATTTTACCTACCATCGAGTTAACATCAATGTTTGTCTGTCAAATTGGTAATACTTCTGGTTCTAATTGAAAATATTTTTGCATTAAATACTGGCTGTTTACGCGAGTAGCACACATCTAAATAAAACACATTGACGGTTTAAAACGCGATATATTTTAGTTAAACTTGTTTGAGGTCTGCCCGTGACCACGGCTGCTGTAAAGCATTTGAAACGTCGGGCTGTAGTTAAAAATAATTCTCAAACAAGTTTAACTAAAAGATATCGCGTTTTAAACCGTTACGGTGTTTTATTTAGATAGTTTTGTGTTAGAGGAAGGCTTCAGGCTATAAATCACGATTAAATCAATAGGAGCACAGTGGGTAATATGGTAGAAACGGGGAAAATATGTAAGAAATAATGCTTTCTCTTTGAATGATCTAAAAAAAATGTCCGCGACAGTACATGTCTATCTTTTAAGACGAACTTGCAAGAACGACAGGAAGGGCCCGTGACTGACGTCGTGGCTACCAGCTTAAGTTTATAAAGATGAAGGGGTTTGCAAAAATGAGTTTGGATGCCCAAAATAACGATCTCGCGGACGAAGTCGCCGGCGCAGCTAGTATTAGTATAATTTACTCATTGACTTTAATAAGTGCATTTGACGTAAAGGATTTGAGGACGCAGTCGAGCTCTTGTTGCGAACAGATATGACAAATTTATCTTGGCTTATCAGTAATAACTTAAACACGCTATTTGGGATTATTGTTATCTAGCCTCGAAAAACTGAGTACAATTATCTCTCTATTTGTGTTTGACGTGCCGATGACTTGATGATTATGTTGCTCTGATCAATTGAAAAAAGTACTTATACCTATACTAGCTGTGTCAGTGACTTTGTCCGCGAGAATCGTATTTTGGGTCAAATAGTTATTTTGGACTTAAAAAATTGTTTTTGCAAACCCCCCCCCCATTTCTCCTCCACATTTTTATAAATTATAGCTGTCGTCCCGTCGTTCTTGCAAGTTTTTAGACCACTTAAAGATGAATAATTCTTTCACATATATTTCATTACATGTTTTTGGTATCTTGAACCGTTTTCGTAGAGTAGGTACGCAAGGGAACCCTCAAGGATGAACAACTTTTCCAGTTTTCTTCACATTTCCCGTTGTTTTTTCGCTCCTATAGATGGCATCACGATGTTTTATACCATACATTCTCGATAAATGCTCTAACCACCACCAAAAATTTTTCAATTCGAACCACTAGTTCCTGAGATTAGGGCGTTCAAACAAACTCTTCGGCTTTATATTTTAGTATAGATGTGCTATCGACCTATGTTGCCTTTGTAATTCACAGCAGACACAATTCGGCATCAGTCCATTGACGTCTTTCGCATTTCGCAAACGCCTCTTAAAATACGATGATGACGTAGATATCTGGCTCCTCGCCAATCTTTTCGGCCAGACGGCGTTTATGACCACCGTAAAACTAAGTATACGGAATTTTGTATGGACTTTGCGTTAATTATTTAATTTAAGTCGTGATATCACACTAACATAAAATAGTGTGGTGATTGTGATTGTGCACAGACAAGCCTATGCTTGTATGAATCCTATGATTCACTAGATGGTACCATACCATACCACAGCCTATAGCATCTAAACGCGTTGTCTATTTTGGCTTTGGACATTCGGAAATCTACAAACCTAAAGTCCAAACGTCATTAAACGTCAAACTCAATCCTTTTATTTTACAAGACACAATAAAAAACTTAAATATGAGCTTAGATAACTAACATAACTTCACGGCTTTATCTGTGGTTCGTATCCTTACGGAATTTCGATCCCACGCATTTAATATCCAGATTTCCAGACGATGTGCAACGTGTTTCGGAAAAATTATAAATTGTTAAGTTTTGTGTTGGTTAGAGCATTTATTGAGGAAGGCTTTAGGCTATAACATTGCTGCGACCGATAGGAGCGAAGGAACGGCGGGAAATGTGGAAGAAATGGGGAAAATGATTTATCTTTGTGGGCTTTCGTCGCGTGCGCTGCGAAAACAATTTAAGATACCTAAAAAATATGCACGTAAGAACAATTCCTCATTAATTAATCTAAAAATGCCCGCGACAATACATATCTATCTATCTATTAAGATGAAATCGCAAGAACGACTTAACGCGGATGACGTCGAGGGTGACAACTAAAATTGTGGAGGAGTAGGTTTGCAAAACCAATATTTGATGCCAAAATAACTCTCCAACGTGGACAAAGTCACTGGCATAGATAGTATTCTTCAAATTCGATACTTTAATTAATTAAAAGTCCAATTTTTTTTGCTCCGCCTGTATATACGTAACCAAACAATTCACCCCTACATATCAACGTTCCTCTTGACCCATATCTCATTCAAGTATTTATTGATAGTGTATGTAAGCAACTTATCTTTGTATGTTGCGTAATTATTTTCCTTTGTATTGCGCATAGGAATTGTCTTAACACATACTTTCTTCAGCATTATAACATTTCCCACCGTTGGGACTCGATGGGATGAGAGTCTATCGTTTCATCTTTCCGGTGTCCACAGCTGGGCATAGGCCTCCCCCAAAAACTTGCTTGACCAGTCGTTTGCTAGTCGAACCCAGCATTTTCCCGCCACTTTGACCCGGTCATCGGTCCACCTGGTAGGAGCACGTCCAGGTTTTCGAAGTACATGGTCTTCACTCTAGAATCTTTCTGCCCCAACAATTCTGTTCTGTTGTCACCCAGTACGAGCAAACAAAGACAAAAATAGGTGCACGACCGAGAATCGAATTGCGGATCTCACAAACAAAAGTCGGGTTCCAATACCACAAAAATAACGAGTCTTCAAATACAAATATAAAACAATCTAAATACTGTTTGTAGTTTACGCGAGTTTGAAAATTATTTTAACTGTCGCCCTGTTCGGCTGCTTAAAACAATTCTCAAATAAGTTTAACTAATATATATCGCGTTTTAAACCGTTAATGTGTTTTATTTGAATAAAACAATCTGTTGCAATAGAAATGCAAGTATTGGTCATATCTCATTATTGGTATTTCTATACTTTGTCTAATATAGAATGATAAGACGATCATTTACTATAGGGTGTGTGTTTGTGAATTGATTTATTAATTCTTAAAAAAACTATTGTTTTTTAATAATACATAAATTAAACATAGACAAAGATATTTTATATAGTTAAAGCCATAGTAATACACTTGTAACGGTTTAAAACGCAACATATATTCGTTTTTGACTACTATCCGACGCATAGCGCGGATAAGCACATTTTTAACCGTTAAAAGTGTTATATTTAAATCTGCTGAAGCTATATGCAATGTTTAAATATTATATAATAGTAAAATATATTTTATACTAATATCCGACGCATAGCGGGGATTAGTATACATTTTTAGTTCGCGTTTTAAACCGTTAAAATTGTTTTATTTGAATGTGCGTAAACTACACACAATACTCAAATATTATATTAAAAAATAGGTTTTGTTTACCGTTTAAAACGCCACATATATTTACTTAAAATATTAGCGTAAGCAAAACAGAGGTCGAATATTAGTGATTAACATTTAGGCCGGCTTCACATTAGTCCGTCCCAACTGAATAATAAAATGTTTACTAAATCGGACGTTCGCATAAAACGTTTCTAGTCACGCGACGTTGCGGCCATTTTGTTAATATTATGCCGGGATGAGGTCATGGCTTTGCGAGTATAAAAAGTTTATGGCGAACCCAAGTGATTGTAAATAATTTGCGAGAGACTCTCAATTAAATCCGCTTTAGCTAACACTAGCTGTGGCCACGACTTCGTCTGCGTGGAATAGTTATTTTGGACTTTTGGACTCCTTTTGGAGCTGTTACCCACGACGTCGTTCGCCTCGCGTCGTTACGTGTTAATCTTAAAGATAGACATATACTATCGCCGACTTTTCTTTAGATCATTTAAAGAAGAATCTTATATAGAATATTTTATACATATATATTTTTTGGTTTCTTAAACCGTATTCGCAACACAGGCAATGGCAACTGTCAAAGATGATACATTTTTCCTTCTGTTACTTTGCTCCTATTGGCCGTAGTCTGATGTGTTATAACCTTACCTTACCTGTGTTATAACACAATGTTGTAAAAAACACAAAAAATATTTTTCAATCCGAAGATTAGCCCGTTCAAACAAACGAACTCTTCAGCTTTATAATATTAGTAAGTATAGATATGTTTTTAGACTGACTGAAACGCTAAATTATTCTCTCGCTTGTAGGTCTGAAGAGAACGAAATCGCCCCAGATCTCGAATATTTATCAGAAACAGATGCCAAATTTTATAATGATCTCAAAATCAACGCGTACGCAGATGCATTTGATGATAACGTTGAAACATTCAAAGATACTCTAAGACAGAAACGCGAAGTTGAAGCAAATGGTACTGAGGCCACAAATGAAGAAGTTGTGGACACCAAAACCATCGTTGATGATACTCAAACCAATCCCAAAGTTCCTAGCAATGTCACCCTTCGCGTGATGGGTTTGAGAGTGGAAGAGTCGGAAAAGGAGCCGAAGATTGTCGACGGCATGATACCCAGTGTGTTGCGAGAAAGAGAATTTACATTGAGGCTGTTTGGTGAGGGTTTTACTGAGGACACCACCATTGCATTCACTCATCATCCTCAAGAATACGGAACGCCTTGTCGGTTCCTCATTGATGGAGAATATAAGGTATACTATTGTTCTCTAATTCTCTTTATAGATGGCTGCTAGAGACAGAGTGGCTTAATATTTACCAACCAAGAATTAACAATTTTGGTCACTGCTCCTATAGATTAACATTTTTAGACTATAAACATATAAATAAGTCTATTAATAAAATTGCAAAGTAGCCTATACTTTGTTTCTAGCGGCCTCATATTAGGAGTATTCCGTATGGGATCAAAGTGTTACCCTATTCTGTCTGCCACTATGCTTGTCAAGAACAAGAGAAGATAGATAGAATCTAAACACCAATATACAAGACTGAAAGAGTGCTAGGGGTAGCGCTGGGAGACTTTTGGCACCAGATATTATCAAATCAAAATCAAATCATTAAGGTTAAGATTAGTAAAACTAGATAAGTCTAAATTAAAAATCGATTTTAAACCAAAAAAAACATTTACGAAACGGGCAGACCTGAACTGGTACAGCGCTCCGTGCTGTTCCTCTAACCAATTGAGCTACCGTTTCCTACACGTCATCGTCGAATTTTTTCCCAATGTCTTTTCTAACATTCAAATACCATTCCAGATTCTGAAAGCTGAGTCCGACTCAGGTCTGTTCAAACTGCTCGCCCCGCCACCGCTAGACGACTACAAATTCTACATTTGCGCCACCAACACTCCGAAGGGCGAATTCATCCACCAGGGTCGCGAGGAATGGAAGATCCTCGGCACGCACAACAAGCTGCTCCCTCTATGGGCCTCTCTGGTCCTCATCGTGATCTTGTTGATGCTCGCGTCTCTCTTCTCCGGGCTGAACTTGGGTTTGATGGCTCTGGACAGAACAGAACTGCGTATCATCGCCAACACAGGAACAGAGAAGGAGAGGAAGTACGCTAGAGCCATCATGCCGGTCCGTGCACACGGAAACTACCTTCTGTGTACGATATTGCTGAGTAACGTCGCTGTTAACAGTACGTTTACTGTTATTCTGGATGACCTGACGTCGGGTCTTGTGGCTGTTATAGGATCTACGCTTGCTATTGTGTTTATAGCTGAAATTACACCGCAAGCCATCTGCGCAAGACATGGTCTCTTGGTCGGTGCTAAGAGTATTTGGATCATGAAGGTAAATAGATACGTTTTAGTTCAGACTAAAGACTCAGGTCTTCTTTAGCGAAGAGATTATATGGCATACAAATAAACTCTTTACTCCAATTTAAAGTGGCTTAAAAAGTATATTATTAAAGTCTATAATGGGTAAATTTAATTTAGCAGTTTGAACGGTTTAAAACGCGATTTTTTCCGCCCGCTAAGCGGCCATTTATATCCTGTTTCGGTATTAACTAATAAAAGATACATATAATTATACCACCGTGCTCTTAAATTTTTATGTAACTAAAAAGCGATTAGTCTTGACGGCTTTTTCATCTGTAGATGGTGGTTCGTTTCCCGGGCGGATTTTCGATATTCCTACCACCCGTTTAATATCCAGGTTGTCCAAAAAAATCCAACATTTAAATAAAACACTTTAAAACGCGATATATTAGTTAATTTTTATAATCTAATATATCGCGTTCTAAACCGTTAAAGTGTTTTATTTAAATGTGTACTACTCGCGTAAACTGTAGACAGTATTTAAAGTCCAACATGATATTTCAAAAAATATTAAATTGTTTAAAAAAAATTTGATCTGGCGGGAATCAAACCCACGACCCGTTGTTTATTAGCCATACATTGCTACCATTAGACCAACGAGACCATAATAACAATTACGTACTTACTACTAATTACATAATAGTTTATTGTTTAATTAACGATCTTTTTACAAATTGGAAATCGATTATAAATTAAAAAAAGAAATACGATATAAAAATCGAAAATAAATTGAAAAAATTTTCGACTCGGGCAGGACTTGAACCGGCATCGTCAGCATTCCGTGCTGTTGCTCTAACCAATTAAGCTACGGAGTCCTACACGTCATCGTCGATTCTTAAGCTATCGATACATGCACCTCTCGCGCAATGTATTTTCTTAGCTGTAATCGATTTTTAATTTTATATAGCGCCATCATGTGAGAAAATAGAAAAGTTTCTTTTAAATAAAACACACACACAGTCTCCCCGTGACCACGGCTGCTGCAAAGCATCCGAAACGTCGGGCCGAAGTTAAAAATCATTTTCAAATCAAATTTAATTAATATGTCGCGTTTTAAACCGTTAAAGTGATTTATTTAAATTTGTACTACTCGCGTAAACTATAGACTGTATTTAAAGTTTCTTCTACAAATAAAATATTAGGGTAATATTATTTCGTGAACAATGTTTATAAACTGTTATATTTTTATTTAATTTTTAGATTGTAATGGGTATCTGCGCACCCCTCGCTTGGCCCACCAGCAAACTTCTGGATTACTTCTTGGGTGAAGAAATTGGTACACACTACAACAGAGAGAGACTAAAGGAACTTGTCAAGGTAAGTTTGAAGAATGTGTCATACTATCATTATTTTTCTTACATAATGAAGTTGCGATTCTCCTCTTTATAAATTACTAGCTGTTACCCACGACGTCGTCCGCGTCCCGTCTTTGTTGAGACATATATCTACTTTCCCGGATATTTTTTTAGATCATTTAACGAGGAATCATTCTTACGTACATCGTTTTCTCAACGCACTCGAAGTTGAATGAATTCCCCGTTATTTTCCCCCTTTTCCCCCTTTTTTGCACCTATTTCCTTCCACGATGAATAGCCTATAAAAATAAAATTAGAACAAAGTAGTTCGTAAAATTGCGCGTTAAAAATACAAACTACAGCTTTATAATATTAGCATATATGTATAGTATGTTTGATCATATTTACATCTTAACGACTTGAGCAATTTTGATAAAATTCTGAATAATCTTAGACTGTTTGTTGAAGGTTATTTGAATGTTTGAACCTCAATGAGAGGGAATCGACTTTTCTTAGTCACATTTTGTTTTCGTAAATAATTCTTAACAATACAATCAATAATGTAATCGTTCCATTTTAACACAATAGTAGCTAGTTTAATAAAACACTTAACCGTTTAAAATGCGAAATATATTTGTTAGCTCATTCACAATTTATTTTAACCCAATTCTTCGGATGCTTTATAGCAGCCGTCGTCACGGGGGACTAAGAAAATTGTAAATAACTCATTATATTTCGTGTTTTGAACCGTTAAGTGCTTTATTGAAATTTGTACTTGCGTAAATTACAAACAATATAAGCTATACATATTACATGATTCATTGTATAAATGCAAGTTATTCTCACACAATGCAAAATCCATACTAAAACCACACGCCTGCAAAATATCTTAATGTCAACACATTTATCTAAACATACTAGGGATGGGTCGACGCTCGATTCGCATACAGTTTCGGCTTATACGAAAATTCGGCTTCGAGCATAATTCCACGCAGAAATATAATTTTAAAAATAAAAGTCTATAATGTCTGTTTTAAAATATATATGTTTCATTATGATCGTTATATTATAACAAGTAGACTAACTACTACGTTACGTGTAATTGTTGTAATTAGGTAAAACACTTGTATCAGTTTATGATATTAGTAATTTGCTGAAATTAAGCAGTATAATCTAGATAAGTATATATCTCAAGTGTTTGTTTGTTGGTTAGAGCCATTATCGAGGAAGGCTATCCTACTGCTATTATAAAGGCGAAAGTTTGTAAGTATGGATGTATGGATGTATGGATGTATGGATGTATGGATGTTTGTTACTCTTTCACGTAAAAACTACTGAATGGATTTGAATGAAACTTTACCACAATATAGCTTATACATCAGAATAACATATAGGCTACAATTTTTGAGGTTTTTAATGTCGGGTCGTAAAAAAACACATTTTTTGCGCTTACATTGCAAACGCTGACTGAATCCTACAAGATAGATCAAAACAATGTACTACAGTATTGTACAACTTAAAAAGGTCTCCAAAAAAGTCCGTGATGGTATATGTTTATCTCTTAGGAATAACCCACAATAACCATTTTTTATCCTTTACTTTGTACGAGAAATAATGGCTTATTTACGAAGCGATTTTAAGCAATACAGTATTAATCCTTATCCAATTAAGTATCTTAAATACATTGTGCATTTATTAAAGATCAATATGGCTTTTTACAGCATGTAAATTAAATAAATATTTTCGAAGATATCACAGATTTAAAATGCAGAGTCATAGGAATTTCGGCGATAAATACCGGCAGCGGTGCCAGGCGAACGGGGCGTGGGGGGAGCGGGGTAGGTGCGGTAAGGAAGAAGTGGCTCATCGCTGAGTGCGCGACCCGAAATCGGGCAGACGCGTGAGGGCAGACGTCGTTGACGGTTGTGTCCGTTTTGCGAATTTTCAAGGCACTAGCGATTTGATAAAAACGTATGGTCGCCTACTTTTAGTTATATAAGCCTAAGGTTGTTATTGCCAGGTTTCTTTTTGGTTAGGAGTTACACGTACAAAAAGATACTTCATTTAATTCAATTACTATATAGATAGGTTAATTAAATAGGCAAGGATTGCATTAAAGTACAATCATAACAATAACTACCGTACTGTATTTTTTGGAAGTATAGAAACAACACGTACTTAAGAATTATGCCGCGAAAGCGTAAGTCTAATCTTTCTGAAGCTCTGATAAAACTCGAAATATGAAAGTAGCTAGACTTAACGAGACGTTTCCACAAGCCGAACTGCGAAGGCTTAAACAAGCAGAGCGTGAGGCAGCTCAAAGAGCTGCTGAGACACCAGAGCAGTCCCAAGATAGACGTCGACAGCATGCTGAGTATCTAGCATCTCAACGGGCTGCAGAGACACCCGAACAGTCTCAATCTCGACGTCAACAGAACGCTGAATATCTGGGATCTCAACAGGCTTCTGAGACACCCGAACAGTCGCAGGATCGACAGCATTCGATAAAACTGCATTTGAGTACGATGAAACTCTTGATTACGAAAGCCACAAGCTTATAAAAATAGAAGCGATGAATAAAGAATGCAGATTTTGCGGTGCTCTTAAATGGAAAGAGGAAGCAGGAGGCATGTGTTGTTCGGGAGGAAAAGTAGTTCTTCCTTCAATAGACGAGCCTGTTGAACCTCTTAAAGAACTTTTTTTTCAAATGAAACAGATGAGTCTCGCCGTTTTTTAAAAAACATAAAAATTTTCTCACGGTCAGCTCTATGTGGCTTGCTCACGTCTTTCCAAAGCGAGGAATCTGCATGTTTATGCTGAAGGAAAAAGATCGTTAAATGTAGTTTATAGGAGCATACTGCAGTAGCGACCTATAGACCTATGATTAGGGCTCTGCAGTGCTTAGCTGATTACTAGACTAGACGGGACGAACCTGAAGTCCACGCGAACGAAGTCGCGGGCAAAAGCTAGTAGGCTATAAAACATTGCGCTGTGACTAATAGGAGCGAAGGAACAGTGGAAAATGCTGTAAAGACGGGGAAAATTATTCATTTTTGCAGGTTTTCGATGCGTACGCTGATAAAATGTATATCTTTTTAAGATTAACTTGCAGGAACGACGGGATGCGTACGACATCATGGGTAATAGCTTAAATTTATAGTCTGTTCCTGTTTGCCATAACAAACATTAATATCAAAAATAGATATTCTACGTGTACGAAGTCACTGACTCAGACAGTAAATTATAATTGTATTCAAAAAATAAGTACCATGTTAAAACAATTAAACTTTTCCTTTGTAGGCTTCCTCGATAAATGGTCTAACACAAAAATAATTTTTCAATTCGAACCAGTAGTACCTGAGATTAGCGCGTTCAAACAAACAAATTATTTTAACTCGATTAAGTCAATCTATTTAATGAAGCCTTAACTTAGATTGATACTAGTAAATAATATGATAGCAATATTATATTTTAATAATTGTTTAAACGTAAATTAAAGAAAAGTGACGCCAAAATGGTTGCATAAGTTTTCTGTATAAAGTAACCGAAATTCGGTTTCGGGTAGAACCAATTCTGTCCACCACTAGTTACTTCGGTTTCCGTTGCATTTGTTTGCGATATGTATTAATATGTCAATTCAAAGATACTTGTCTCAATAGATACACTAAGCCTCCCTTAGAGTTCAGAATTCAATTGTTGATAAGAAAACCAAGGTGAAGCGATTTCTTATCGCTATGCGCAAGATTACTTGTCTACGTACATTCTTTTAAAAAGTTAAATATGTTTCACACGTATGCACATTATGACATTATATAAATAAAAAAACTAATTAGATTTAAAAAAAGGATTCCGTGCTGCTGGCACTAATGGCACTGTAGCTGAATTGGTTAGAGCAGCACGGAAAGCTGTGGATGCCGGTTCGAGTCTCGGCTATATAGTATTTTTTAAATGTTTCGATAGCGCAGGCGAGGCGTAGTCGATATTTACCATGACTCACCCAACAAACTCCGTCGATTACTTATTAATAAGTTTTATCTCAATGTATAGACACTTCATTAAAAAAAATACTTTGTTTAGTATCTTATTTTTCTTCTTTTAATATTTAAATGTATAAGTTAATTCCCACTTAAATTTTACAATGTGTGCTCTTCTCTCGTATAATATTTGGTTTTACTTGCTGTATTCGCCTTTAATTGTTCTTCACAACCTATTTTGTCCCCTTAAACATGTATCTTAGGTTAAGTATTTAGTTGTAAGAACGTTGGTGAATCTAATAAATAAATAAAAAATAAAAAAAAATATTTATCGTGCGTATGACGTGAGATAAAACGGATTTTAAGGGATAGTGCAAAATATCTTGTTACGACCTAGTAATTATGATATCAAAATTTATAATAAATTATGGAATTGTTAGTATTTTGTCAGAAACAAATTTGAGTGCTTGTAAAAATAATGTTATTTAGCAAATAAATTTAATGTAACTACAAAAATTAAGTACCGTGCTTTCAAGAAGACACAAACGTACAAATTATGTTTTACTAGCTGTACCTGCGACTTCGTTCGCGTGGTATAGCCATTTTGGGCATCATATTTAGTTTTGCAAATAATCTCGTCGTCGTGTACATTTTTTATTATTTTATTATTATTATTTAATATACATTACAACATTAGTGTTTTATATAAATGTATAAATTTCATTAAAATATTTGACTTTCGTTTAAAACGCGAAACATTATTTTAATTAGTTAAACTTATTTGAAAATTATTTTAACTACGGACTGACGTTTCAAATATGTTCAACTAATATAATTCGCGTTTTAAACCGTTAAAGCCTTTTATTTAAATGTGTACTACTCGCGTAAAGTACAGACAGTATTTAATATTAGTATAGATTAATCAAAGGAAGCACTGTCACCAAGATCTTTGATATCACGATTCGATTTTTTTTTTCATTTATTCATTGGTCTGCATTATGCAACAGGTAACAAACCACGTGAACGATCTCGACAAAGAGGAGGTCAACATTATCTCCGGTGCCTTGGACCTTCGCAAGAAAACGGTCAAGGATGTGATGACCAAGCTGAAGGACTGCTACATGCTTCCGATCAACTCCATCTTGGACTTTGAAACGATGACGGAGATTGTTAAGTCTGGTGAGTTGGGGATTTTTTAAAATCGATTATAAATTGAAAAAAAAAACATTATGAAAAATATAAATATACACACATACAGTACTTAATAGTATGTACAAAACTATGAAATACATTTTTTTACAATTATTATTACACAACTAATTTAACGGATTAAACCCCGATTTATTATTAAATTAAATATCGTTTAATGAAATTAAATATATTTCAAGATAGTGAAGTAATAATAATTTAAAAAATACAAAATAATTTAAAAATTTTTGCATGTTTTTCATTCATCGATATTATTTAAAATTAATATTTTCATACTTTTGTGTCTCGTGTCAAGCCATTTTTTTATGGCAGAATTCAAACCTTGTGCGTAGCGTTATACTAGATAATGTAACAACAAGATAACTAAATACGCGTACCTATTAAAGATGAGTTACTTTAGTTACTATAATTATAGTTAGTTTAGTGTAGTAGAATGGTAAAAAACCTACCTGTACTAAAATGAACTTTTAAATCAAACTCTTAACGGTTTAAAACGCAAAATGAATTACATGGTCTTATTTACAAATAATTTTAACTACGGCAACTACAAATAAATATATTTCGCGTTTTAAACCGTTCAAAGTGTTTTATTTAAAACGTAAAGTACAGGCGGTTCCTAAAATATTTTACTTATTGCGTGTACGTGAGTTGAGGACGCCAAAAACATATTCTCAAGCGTAACAAATCACAATGAAAATTTCATTAAAAACGGTTCAGTTGTTTCGATGGTCACAAACATTGACAGGAGAATTTTATAGACAGAAGTGTTTCAGATTTAGGTCATGTGACGTCACTTCCGACGGAATTAAGCCCAACCTTTTCACGGCTTTGGGCCTGGCGTTTGCAAATCGTTAGCCCATTTGCCATCCAATTAGTCTTCTCAACAGCTTGAGACGAGAAATATATTATGTTACTTACCATTTATTTTAACTCCTTACGTCCTCACGTTGGACCCTCTGCAGCCGCCATGGTCACGACAAACAATCCGAAACGTGCGGCGGTATATATATAAGAAAATATATATCGCGTTTGAAACCGTTAAAAGTGTTTTATTCAAATGTCAAACTACAGACAATACTTAACTAAGATGCACCTTAAAGAGCTAAAAGCTCTGTCAATCTTTATATTTACAAATTCCTTATCTTTACACCAGGTTACTCCCGTATACCGGTGTACGAGGGCCAGCGTGGCAACATAGTGACGGTGCTGTTCATCAAGGACCTGGCCTTCGTGGACCCTGACGACAACACGCCCCTGCGCACGCTCTGCCAGTACTATCAGAACCCTTGCAACTTCGTCTTCGAAGACGTTACCCTGGACGTCATGCTGAAGCAGTTTAAAGAAGGTAAGACTTGATACTTGCATTGGCGTTCCGCGGCCATTTTGTTTTTCCGTTCAGCGGCCATTTTGTTTTTCCGTTGCGCGGCCATTTTGTTGTGTTTGTTTCAGTTATTCCTATGTTTTTTTATTGTTAAACTAGCTGTGCCCGCGATTTCGTCTTTGCGTAGTAAGATTATTTTGGGCATATTATTTACTTTTGAAAGAAAAAAAGTTGGTTGGAAACGGTTGCACACGATGGCATATAAAGATAGACCCAACTCAATTGGTTAGTGCAACAGCACGGTACTCCGTGGATGCCTGTTCAAGTCCTGCCCGAGTGATAAATTTTTCAATTTATAACCGATTTTTAATTTGGAAAGAAATATAAGTTATAATTCTTGCAATCTCTTCTGCTTTATTAATAAAACTCTGGAGGGTGGTTAGTTACCCAGACGGGATATCGATATACCTACCATCCATTTAATATCTAGATATCCCGACGAAGCCGATGTTTAAAAATTATAAATTATTTAGCTACCCGTTGGATCTGATGAGAATCGAACCCGCCATCGGTTACCACCATATATTGTTATCGTTACACTAATGAATTCGTCAAATGTTACAGTTACTTAAATGGTAACTTCACCTTCTTATATCAATGTTTACTTAAACATATTTTGTATTATGTTAGGGGTTGCACAAAGATAGTACGTTACATTATTATTATTTATAGATACGATTACAAAAAATTGATTTTGCGGTTCATGCGAGTGGCACACGAAATAAAACAATTTAGACCGTTCGAAACGCAAATAAAATAATTCAATGATTACAAAGTTCGACGCGATATTTAAAATTGTTTACCGACCACGACGGAAAGGTGTCACACAAAATTAGGTGCTTAAAAATGAAACAACTAATTTTGTGTTTAATTTGTAAGCGTTTGTTTTTGTTCGAGTCCCATATGGGGCGAGTTTTTAATAGTTTGTTTGACTTATAAAAGACCGTAAGTGCAACGCAAAATATTCAAATACGCTGCTGTAACTGAATGGTTAAGCGCGAAAGATTAGGGCACAAAGTGTGTGACGTTTACGCGAGTACTATACATTGAAATAAAACACTTTTAACAGTTTAAAAATGAGAAATATATTCGTTAACTTATTTGAATCCATTCTAAGTTCGACGTTTCGGATGCCTTGCAAAAAACGTAATCATGACTCCAAAACTTCAGGCCGTAGTTAAAATAAATGTACTAATATATATCGCGTTTTAAACCGTTAAATTGCTTTATTTAGACAGTAACAGTCGCACCTACCCCTGCAAGTGAATTGTGTTTTTCTGTGGCTTACAATAATGTGTCAACCCTATCACAAACCACAGACTGACCGAATCTCTCCGCGGCTCGTAAATTGAACGATGCCCAGACCTGAAAATAAACGTTAATCATACGATCTTTAGACGTTTGAAATTTTTTTGGCAATCTTTCAGACATTTATAACTGCAGCTGCTTTTACGCGTCTGGACCGAAATAATTAACTTTGTTTTTTTTTAAATTTGAACCCAAATCATTCTTACTTAATACATATTATGAATGCGAGAGTAACTCTGTCTTTCTGTTTGTTACTCTTTCACGACTATACTACTGAACGGATTTAATGAAATTTGTTACACATACGGTCTAGACCCTGAGAAAGGACATAGGCTACTTTTTATTGCGAAAAGGGGGTTGTAAGGGGATGAATGTTTGTATGGAAATTCGTGGTTTTCGATGCTAGAACAATGAAACTTTTTTCTTTGGCTTTTTGGGAATAGGAGTGGGAGTTAGAGTAGGAGTGATGTGAGGTGAGAGTGTTGCGTCAAAGTAGCACTTACAACATATATTGGCTGCGATAAATGCGCAATTACATTAATTAATAAACAGCCTAAATAATTAAAAAAATTACCCCAATTTTACCCCCACTATTCCACGCGGACGAAGTCGCGGGCACAGCTAGTAGATTAGAAATTAAAACGTAAACAAAGGCTTAGACTTCTATGATAGAGGAAGACACTAGCTTGGAGTTTACTTGATGGAAGAATATCCCCAGCCATCTAACGTAAACAAGTTTTGGATATTCGGAAACCCACAGACTAAAACCGAAACGCAATTAAATTTCACGGGCTTTTCATCTGTGGAATATTGTTTATATATTCATTATTTTTAATACGGAACAGATGGCGGCACCGTAGCGGTTTTTATTTTGACATTAGTTAAATTAATATGTAAAGAAGTTAAATATCGCGTTTTAAACCGTTATTTAAACGTGTACGACTAGCGTACAATGCAGAAAATATTTAAACACGCTTAACTTATATATTTTGTGTTTTAAACCGTTAAAGTGTTTTATTGAATTTCCCTTGTTCTTCCCAGGTCACAAAGGTCACATGGCATTTGTTCAGCGCATTGAAGAGGGCGACGGTGACCCGGTCTACGAGACGGTTGGTCTTGTCACCCTTGAAGACGTCATAGAGGAGATGATCCAAGCGGAGATTGTAGACGAGAGTGACGTCATAAGTGAGTATAATTTTTCTAATGTGAAATCGAAACGTGATTAAACTTCACGGCTTTTTCATCTGTTGACTTCGTTCGTGACTCGGATGGGATTTCGATATTTCTACCACGCATTTAATATCCAGATTTCCGGACGAAGTACAACACGTTTTAGAAAGATCAAGCAAATGGTAGCGGTCGAACCCACGACCCGACGAAATAAAGCAACAAATTACAGGCCATATTTAACTATAATATTTTACAAAATGTTAAATAGTGAGTTTATTCACTTAACGTTAAAATTTTATATACAGATAAATAAATTTCGTCGCACTGACTACTTCGATTTGAAATATTTTCTCTGTGTTTAAGAATTCCATTTATTTGAATTTGGAAAACAGTAAAACTTTTTTTAATAGTAAAGCTTAGTGGTACACCTGGCTCTGTAATACTTTTTATTCAAATAAAACACTTTAACGGTTTAAAACGCGATGTATATTAGTTAAATTCATTTACAAATTATGTTAACTACAGTCCTACGTTTCGGATGCTTTATGGAGGAATGACCAAATAAATTTACCTATACATCGCGTTTTAAACCGTTAAAGTGTTTTAATTAAAATGTGTACTACTCGCGATAACAGACAGTATTTAATATCTAAATGTCTCATAATTATTTAAATATTTCCAGCGGACAACAGGACGAAGAAACGCCTAGCCCGTCCGCTGAACAAACTGCACGATATAGCAGCATTTGCTGGCCACCAGCATCAGCGTGTCCACGTCTCGCCGCAGCTTATCTTAGCCACCTTCCAATTCCTCAGCACCAGTATGTATACATCCTAGGCTAAGTGTTTTTAGTTATATTCGTAGCGAGTGTACAATTTGTCGAAGTCTTAAAACGTAAGCACTATAACTGCTTATAAATTAACACAAATATTAACATACATTCAAACCATAGAGAACTAGTGATGGCCTGATGATGAGTAAATTGTGTCCGTTTACCAAAAATGTCAAGTTAGAAAAAACACACTTTATACCTACAAGATTTTTAACCGTTTAATTTAAACACGTTGTGGTTATTTAGAAAGAATGTGGTTCAAAAAAAAATTGATAGAGGAGAACAGACAAGCTGAGTTCACTTCATGGAAGGTGAAATCCTAACGAGATGCGCTCTCGACCTGTTTTGGGTTTGGCTTCGAAGGCACTGAAACTGGAACGAGATTAAACTTCACGGCTCTTGAATCCTTCTTGAACCTTCCAACCTGTCGATTATTAGCCATACATCGCTACCATTGTTTCCCCGAGACTCGAACCCAGGACTTGCTTAACGCTATGCTAGGCAACACTTTTGAAGTTTAGCAGCAGTTAAGCACTTTAAAAGGCAACTACAGATCTATATTACAGCCTTCATAAAATGTTTCTCACGTCATATATAAATCGCTGACTATGCAAAACTCATTACAGGTGTCGATCCGTTCCGTGCCGATATGATATCGGAAACGGTTCTCCGTAGGCTACTGAAGCAAGATGTCATCCAACATATCAAATTACGTGGTGATGAGGACAAGAACGATCCAAAACGATTCGTCTATCAGGAAGGGAAACCGGTAAGATATTGACCGGTTTAAAACGCGAAATATATTGCTAAACTTAGTAAGTACTGTGTGTAGTTTACGCGAGTAGTGCACATTTCAATAAAGCGAAAGTAACAGTTTTAAACACAAAAAAGTATTGGTACACTTATTGTAATCTCTGTAGTCTATGCCAGTGGTACTTGAGTGGTAATTAAAACACTTTCAAAGGTTTAAAACGTGAAATATATTTCGTCGTAGACGCGAAATATAGTTTGTTTTCGTGACCACGGCTGCTGCAATGCATCCGAAACGTCGGGCCGTAGTTAAAATAATGTGAACTAACATATCGCGTAACATAACAAATATTTCGCGTTATAAACCGTTAAAAGCCTGTATTGTCAAATTAATCGTGTTACAAGCATAATGGCATTATATTATCAATTTATTTGATGAAAATATATATTTCGGGCACACGAACCCTGCCCGAGTCGAAAATTTTTTCAATTTATTTTCGATTTATAAATTATATAGTGCCTTCAAGGTTTTCAAACGTAATAACTTTGTAATTTTCATCTTTAATTATTCCTTAAGCTGCAAAGCATAAGACATTGAACCTTAATACGCATGTGTTAAGGTTGAAATTACATTGCGCGAGAGGTGCATGTATCAATAAGTTGAAAAAATTCGACGATGAGGTGTAGGACTCGGTAGCGCAATTGGTAGAGCAACAGCACGGAAAGCTGACGATGCCGGTTCAAGTCCTGCACGAGTCGAAAATTTTTTCAATTTATTTTCGATTTTTAAATTGAGAAAATATATATTTTGACTTCTGTTATTATCCAGTCGGACTACTTCGTGCTGATCCTCGAAGGTCGTGTAGAGGTCACGGTGGGAAGAGAGAACTTGGTATTTGAAGCCGGACCATTCACGTACTTCGGAGTACAAGCACTTACACAGAACGTTGGACTTGGTGAGTTCAACTGAATGATTTAAAATTTGACGGAAGAGAATTACCAGTTCTCAAATCATGGCCCTAGAACGAACGAGAAGAACTGGCAAGAAACTCGCCGCCACTCCTTTTGTTGTCAATTTTTGTTACCCTACGCACTTGACATATATTAATAACGTTTCATGTTTCAGCCGAGTCCCCAGCTCCATCCACCTTGGGCTCCTTGCAAAACCTGAACATGGACTCCATGCTGCGTCACACCTTCGTACCAGACTACTCCGTGAAGGCCATTGCTGAACTCTACTATCTTACTATCAAGAGGTAACAATATTACGTTATCAAGGGGTAACGCATGGGGCAGAGTAGCCTAACTGCAATTTTTTATCTCGACTTATTCATATTTTATTTTCCTCCTTATTTAAAATAATGTTTTTTGTTATTAGGCCACTATGCCTCAAAAAGCCTCGTGTGTATTTTTTCTAACATGACATTTTTCGTGAACAAACACACAATTACATTGATTTACATTAAAACACTAAATTATATAGAATTTCAAATGACTAGTGGTGGTATAACTGAATGTTTAATGTTTTTTATGATAGAGGAGGCTTTTATATTTGGAAATCCACAGATTGAAACCGAAATTAAACTAGACTGCTTTTTCATCTGTGGGCAGTGGTTCTTGACCCGGACGGAATTTCGATATTCCCCCCCCCCCATTTCATATCCAGACGAAGTCCATATTTCAGAAAATTATAAATTAATGATCATTTGCCTCTCACTGTCTCATTTATTGCTAGAAACCCTAGACTCATAATTTTTATTATAGACAATACAATACTTTTTGAAGTTTAACACAACCAGGTCGAATGGACTACATTCAAATTCGGTCTGGATTTTTTTTTCTATCGTAATCTTAACGAAGATGCGAGAAACTGTATTCGTATGTATAATACACTGCCAGTCGAGGTTTCAAATTTATCGATAAATAAATTAAAAAAAGTTATAAAACTTAGATCGTCTCAAAAGGCGTATTATTGTCTGAACGATTTCTTTAATGACAAGACCGCCTGGCAGTGAAATGAGTCGCTCCTTAGGTTAATAAATTCACAATGTATTAGTTTATAAGACATGATAAAAAAACCGGACTGAGTTTCTTGTGTGTTCTTCTCAGAAAAAATCTAAATAATTTTTAACATTTTCAAGAGAATAAAATATATTTTATTTTATTTATTTATTTATTTATTGATGTTATTAATTACTTTCTCTTTCTTCAGATCAATGTACTTGGCAGCTAAGCGTGCGACGTTAATGGAGAAAGGCGTTTTAAATAAGGGCGGCACTAACGAGCAAATCGAACCAGAAGTCGATAAGGTACGAAACGGATAAATTATTTTGATACAATTTTAATGGCGTTATAAGACAAGTTTTAAGATCATATGAATATTATGTATTAAGAATAGAATATAAATACGTTTTTTCTTAAACAATAAAACGTATACCTATATTATAAAGCTGAAGATTTTGAACCCGCGATATTTGGGAACTAGTGGGTCGAACAAAACAATATCTTAGTATTTTAGACTATTGTCTATTTGCAACGAATAGCAGCGAAAGAGGGAAATGTGGAAAAAACGGGGGAAATTATTGTTCTTTTAATGAAAAGAAATCTAGTGCTTGCGTACAATATTGTTTTTACAGAAAACATACTTACTGATTTACCCGTACAAACTAGTTTCCCTCTTGGAATGTAAATAGTTGTCTTAACATGTTTTTTAAAAACAATAACTGAAATAGAGAAATATTAATATCTGATACCTAATATATTTTCCCCATTTTCCACGGTTTGGTCAACCCTTAGCCTTCGCTCCTATTCGTCGCAGCCTGATGTTTTATAGCCTTCCATGATCAATGGTCCGACCAACACACGCTCTTCTTTAATTCGAACCCGTAGTTCCTGAGATTAGCGCGTTCAAACAAACAAATGAACATACTTAACTAATGTATCGCGTTTTAAACCGTTAAAGTGTTTTATTTAAATATATCGCGTTTTAAACCGTTAAAGTGTTTTATTAAAATATATCGCGTTTTAAACTGTTAAAGTGTTCCATTAAAATATATCGCGTTTTAAACTGTTAAAGTGTTCAATTTAAATATGTACTTTAACAGTTTAAAATGCGATATATTTTAACTTTATAATATTAGTAGAGATTAGTGACAACTGACAGTGACGTTTCTGACAATCTTTAATATTTGACAATTAACCGTATTAACTTTCTCTTACAAATGTTTTTTAATGAAATTTAATTTCAGTTACTGCGCGAGGGAGGAGATAAGCTGGAAGAGATAATTGAAAATGATAAATCCACTTTAAAACAGGTTTGGACTTTTTCTTGTTTGTCTTTTTATTTGAATACAATGTTTATGATTGAGTCTTAGTTGATTCTTAAACAATATTTTAAGTTCTATATTTCGCCTTTATCTATTTCTTAACCTTGTTATTCAAAATAGGTTGAGACAGATTATCAAAAAAAAAATGTAAAGAAAATTTTAATTTATTAGTCATTCTTCCATATAATTATAATTCCTTTTTTTATATAACATTGGTGTTGCTAGTATCATTATTTTTAATAAATTCAAAGATTTGTTACGGTCGCGCAGGGCAGAAAACTAATATTTACTAGTAAAACGTACTCATTAAAGAGACTGTCCTAGAACCAAACTTGTTTACGTGATCTGTTTGCTCACTTTAGAATTAAGCAAATTACTTATTATTTCATGCTATCAGGACCTGGACGTTCCCAAAACAAAGTACTAGAAAGGTACTTTTATTTAAGAATCACATATTAAAATAAATCACTTTTAACGGTTTAAAACGCGAGATATATTATTAAATACAAATCCACTTTGACTGTGTCAACAGTCGTGGCTAAGGGGGTAATAAATTATATTAAGATATTGCGCGTTTTGAACCGTTAAAGCGATTAAAATAGTACTTGTATAAACACAGACTATACTTTGCGATTGGTAAGGTTAGGATCGAATCCCGGATCAGGCAAATATAAGGTCCGTATAAGAAATTCTCCATCATCAGAATTATACAAATAGGAGGTGTCACCCTCGTAGATCACATTAAGTTGTCAGTTCGTCATCATCAGTTCTGTTGTGGTATCAAAGAGGTATAATTTTTCCGGAACATGTTGGACTTCGTAAAGTTTCCGAATATCCAAAGCCAACAGGTCGATAGCGCGTCTTAATAGCTCATCAAGTGCTTGTCTGACCTCTGTCATTAAACAAGCAACTCCTGAAAAAAAGATGTGGGTCTATGTTTTTTTTTTATTAATTCAATGCCTTTCAACTTTTCAGTTCCTCCCGCCGAGCATTCTCACAAACTCCACGTATAAGAACGACGAGAAGAACCCGGAAGAAGAGAAACTACTGAAGAAGTAGCACAAACTACCATAATCTACTGAGAGGAAATGAAATATTGAAATTATAAAATTTCAATGTTGTTTTACGCTTTTTTAACATCACATTTTTTATTATTTTAAGCTTAAATTCATTTCCTTCGTGTGTAAATTGAAGGGGAAGCGAACAAAGTCTACGGAACCCTATTGACCGTTAGTGGTACTTCAATTTACATAAACGAATATTACTGCCCTTATAAGATTATTAAGCAAAAACCTCTCTCATCCTAACATAGGGTATTTGTCTGCATTTAACGGTTTTAAATTATTCCACGTCACATTAATGTAAAAAAACTATCGTATTATAGATAAGACAAACAAGACGGTCTTGTTAATCCAGCGGTATTGTCGCTAATAATCAAAGTCGTAGATTTGAATCGGCCGTGACAAAAATGCTAATCATTTTTTAAACAAATAACGTCTCGATATTTGTGTATTAATATCCGTAAATTTTTAGTCTGTGGATTTCCGAGTTTTCAGAGGCAAAATAGGACGACAGCACAACTTTTTTGATGGCTTCGAATACCTTTACCTTCGTTAAATGAAACCTCATACTTGTGTGTCTGTCTCTGATTATAATCGATCAAAGACGCCATATTGACAGCCCAATGACGTCACCAATGTTGCTACCACAGTAGTTTTTTTTTTTAGAGTATTTAACTTTGATAAATATTTTTAAGCAGTTAATACCGTCGAATACCCTATTTAGAGTAAACAAATAAAACATGAAATCTTAATCTTTTGTGGTACTATTAAACAGCAGTAGAGGGCAACACTGTCTACGATATGACAATTTCGCGGTGAATGCTTAATTTTTAAGTAGAATTGTTTAAATTACAGTTTTAAGCTAGCTTTAGGTTTTTCGAAGTATTTAAAGGCATTTGCGATTTTTATATACATAGTTGTTTACGCTCTCTGACTTATTACATTTATAATCAAAATAAATGTTAATAAAATTCATATTGTTCAAGGGTCTTAGGAAGAGGGGGGGGGGGATAATTTAGACTTAATCTTGTTGGAAATGTCTTCCCCTCCACTTTGAGAATTTCGATCCGACAACTCGACAAGATTCTCGTTATTATTATTCAAGGTGGACCCCCGCAGCTGGATCTTTCCGTGGTTGTAAGTCTCCGAACAGACACTATCGTCCATTAAGTGTGATTGAAGCGTCACGCCTTCTTCAACAATTTAACGTAAACGTAACGTAACAGCTTAGAAAAAGTCAGTGAGCGTAAATTTGAGTCAATATTTGGATATTTTTGAAAATTTTTATAATCAACTGTCTCCGCGCTATATCGCGCCTCACCTAGTATCCTGGGACACAGAAATGTTTGTCGCCAGATGCCCCACACTGGGGGGAGGGGGATAAAAGGGTCATTATAAGAATTTTCAGATATTGACTCGCGTAGTGCTAGTTATTAGGTGCCGTACTTATTAAATGATAATCCGTAATAATAAATGAATTTATTCGAATCGCTTATCTATAATATCGGATACTCCTTCCACTTGGTGCCTTAAGATCCAAATCCAACATGGTATATGTACGATTTTATTCAATATTTCTCTATGGATTCAACTTGAAATATTTTGAATACCATTTTGATCCATTTGCATTTTTAAATGTTATCAAATATTGTATTTATGGATGTACAATCGAATGTGAAATATATGTTTTATTGATTTATTGTTTTATTTAATAAATTAATATCTTGAACACTTGCTCTCTTACTAAACGAAGACTAACTAAAACCAACACTCCACAGTCCTAACTTTATACGATAGCTGTGCCCGCGACTTCGCGTGGATTAGTTATTTTGGACATCACATTTACTTTTGCAAACAATCTCTTCGTCGTTAGAGACATAGTAGCCTAACTGCTATTTTATTACTTGAGTTTATATTGTCATAGTCTAAAAATGTTAATCACAAGAGCCCAGTGTCCGAAAATTGTTAACACGATTCGTACACAAATAATAGTTACTTTTATTTTCCTTCCTATTGAAAAACATGTTTTTGTTATTAGGCCACTCTGCCTCTAGCGGCCTAATTATAGCTGTTATCTACGACATTCACGTTCCGTCGTTCTTGCTAGTTAATCTTAAAAGATAAACAAAAAAGTAATGTCCGCGACAGACTTTTCTAGATCACTTATAGAATCTACATTCTTTCAAACTTACATATCCAATAAAAAAATGTATCTCTAACCAATTGGCAATGCACGCAACAGAAACCCTTAAAAAATAGTAATTTCCTCCATCCTTCCACATTTTCCACCAGCCACGAGCGTTCAAACAAACTCATCAGCTTTATAATGTTAGTATAGGTAAGACACGGTTTGTTGGTCTAATGGTAGCCATGGCGACCTCTACTTGATTTGAAATGTTTCTTCAAATATGTTTACCTAATATATCGCGTTTTAAACCGTTAAAGAGTTTAAACTCTGCTTAATACTAACCTGGTCTAACTTGAATTTGACATTCTCATCGATAAGTCTTATCTGAGCGTCATACTTGTCTATGACTTTCTCAATAACTCCCTTCCCCTTATAAAACTTGTAACCGAGTGATTTTGTGTATACCTTCTGTCAGCCAATAGTCTTTTCTGAAATACGAAAATTATTTGTTTAAATAAAACACTTTAACGGTTTAAAATGCGATATACGTTTCGGATGTTTTGCAGCAGCCGTGGTCACAAAATGTCTATAATCGTCATTTCGCAATGCACATTTGCACACAATATCTGTTTATAACGATATTTCAGTAACAACAAGTACAGTCCGTTATTTATAAAATGTCTATAATTTTCATCTCTCAATGCCCATTTGCACACAAGTTAGTCTCCCCGTGACCACGGCTGCTGCAAAGCATCCGAAACGTCGGGCCGAAGTTAAAAATCATTTCCAAATAAGTTTAACTAATATATCGCGCTTTAAACCGTTAAAGTGTTTTATTTAAACAAATTTGGATGTCCAAAATAACTATTTTACGCGGACAAAGTCGCTGACACAGCTAGTTGAGAATGTATTATTTAATTTGCCTTTACAACTTATATTTACACTTTTCGGGCAGTCTTCCAAAACGTGTAGCAGAAATGCTTAAAAATTTCTTTAATAAAATACCTAACGCGAAGGGATGACTTTTTATAAATAGTCGTGATCATTGTTAAATCGATGGAACCGTTAAATCCAATGATCAATGAACAACCAGACCCACCTCTTTAATAATGGCGATCGAAAGAAATTTCTAAAAGCAAGGAAGTGATTTAAAAACACATTTTGTCGAGCGTTAGCGTAGCATAGTATCGCGTTTTAAACCGTTAAAGTGTTTTATTTAAATGCTTTTTAAACCTGTTTTTATTTTGAAAACTTTATTATTTTTCACGTGTTATTGCGCACGAAGGCACTATATAATTTAAAAATCGAAAATACATTGAAAAAAATTTAAACTCGGGCAGGACGTGAACCGGCATCGTCAGCGTTCCGTGCTGTTGCTCTACCGAGTCCTACACCTCACCGACGAATTTTTTCAACTTATTGATAAATGGCATTCATTTTGTACATTCATTAGAAGTAGTTGTAGAAATAAATGTAATTACAATAAAATAATTAATACGACAAGATTGAATTTAATTAGATTAAAAATGATGCTAAAAAGGGTCTTACGTCAGCATAAGTTGCAGCACGATTACAACACTGATTTTCAGCAAAACCCTACGGCTCGTCTGTTGGACAGCACTCATACAACCATTTGATATAACAGTGACTTAAGCGGGAAACATTATTAAGTAATGAATTAATATAATTGATTGTTGGCGTAAATAGGAGGGTGAAATTCTTTCGCCCATCGGCAATGTGTTCTGGTAGTTTATTAAAAATGCTTTGTAGATTTTTTTGTGGTATTCCACGACCTATCCACTAATTTGGAGTAGATCTGACGATGGAGCCGAGAGACAGCCGACGGGAATCCTCAACGGTTCACAGCAGCTATCTTGTGTTGAATTTTTTTTTCTTAAAACCCACCCCGTATTATTTGGCGCAATAAATGCATAATTTCAACAATTAACCGAAATGTACAAACGGCCGTTTGTATTAAGATTGTTTACATCAAATAAATCCAACGTTGACACGAGAAACAGCTGTTATAAATCTGTTGTGTTGTCGTGGATTTTCACGACTTTTTCCCGCGTTTTTCTCGCGCTGCGCTGCGCTTGACAAGTGACAAGTGGCCGCCATTTTGCGCTAATTTATTGCCATAATAAAAATTCAGATTTGACTGATTTACTGTGAGTGGGCACAATGCGGTTTTTGCCTCGACGATCCTTCTTTTATTAGGGACAAAGGATTGTACCACTCATTTCTTGAGTCATCGTAGAACTACGAAAATTTCTTCTATATTAAAAACTAGCTGTGCCCGTGACTTCGTTCGCGTGGAATAGTGACTTGGGGTAGAATTTTTAATTATTTAGGCTGTTTATTAATTTATGTAATCGCGTATTTATCGCAGCCAATCTATGTTGTAAGTGCTACTTTGCCGCAACACTCTTACCTCACATCACTCCTACTCTCACTCCCACTCCCCCCCCCACTCCTATTCTCAAATAGTCAAAGAAGAAAGTTTCAATGTTCTATCTTCAAAAACCACGAAATTCCATACAAACTTTCACCCCTCTTTATAACCCCTTACAACCCCCTTTTCGCAATAAAAAGTATCCTATGTTCTTTCTCAGGGTCTAGACCATATGTATACCAAATTTCATTCAAATCCGTTCAGTAGTTTTAGCGTGAAATAGTAACAGACAGACATACAGACAGAGTTACTTTCGCATTTATAATATTAGTAAGGATGGTATTCGAACGCTACATATAGGACGAGCTGTGCCCACGGCTTCTTACGCGTGGAATAGTTATATTGGCTATCATATTTAAATACTAAAACGCGTGTAGTAAACATTTAAATAAAAGAATTAAACGGTTCAAAGCGCAGTATATATTAGTTAAACTTACTTGAAAATTATTTTAGCTATGGCCTTACGTTTGGAATGCTCTGCCGTAGCCGTAATCACGAATAATGAATATGTATCGCGTTTTAAGCCGTTAAATAAAAGAATTAAACGGTTCAAAGCGCAGTATATATTAGTTAAACTTACTTGAAAATTATTTTAGCTATGGCCTTACGTTTGGAATGCTCTGCCGTAGCCGTAATCACGAATATGTATCGCGTTTTAAACCGTTAAATAAAAGAATTAAACTGTTTAAAACGCAGTATATATTAGTTAAACTTTTTTGAAAATTATTTTAGCTATGGCCTCACGTTTGGGATGCTCTGCCGTAGCCGTAATCACTGCTATTTATACTAATATTATAAAGAGGAAAGATTTGTATTTTTGTATGTAACGGTTAAACTCAAAAGTACTGGACCGATTTTAATAATTCTTTTTTCATTAGCAAGCTACATTATCACTAAGTAACATAAGCTATGTTTAGTACTTGATTACTACAGGCATCTATATAAATTCTTACTAAAACCAACGGAAGGCTTAAAAAAATTAGCCGTAAAATGTCTTTCTCCGCATACGCTGCGAAAACTATTAAAGATGGGACAAAAAATATATACATACTACAAAAAAACATCGCGAGAGCATATGTCTAACTATCGTAGTTAGGTCGATATAACAACTTTTATACATTTAACAAATTTATAGAAATGGCGATCAAAATCAGACCGTGTTATCCATACTATTTATAAATTTTTATCCAAATAAATAATTTAATATTCATGACTGTCTCAATACCTGATGATTACTTCTTTAATTATTGAAATCGGACATTCCATTCAAAAGACATCATGAAGTTAAAAAAAATTACATGTCGGCGGCGGCCGCCACGCCGCGCATCGAGTAACTAATTCGACGATAGAGGGGCAGTGGGCTTCTTACGCAGTGGGCGCGAACGACATTGAATTTGAATTTTCAAACATTTTAAAGTGAAGCATACAATTTTTTTTTATGCTTCACTTAAAAACTTCTACTAAGTACTAAAGCTACTTAGTTTAAATATTAGGTACTCACACTTTGCATAATGTTTGTCAAAGTTCTTTTCAGAACTATCGCTTTGAACTTAAATATTTTCTTTTGTATTATTATTGGTTTATCCTAAATTTCTCTGATTTAAAATAAATATCCTTCATAGCAATATGCCTAGAAGAAGAAGGTCGCAGCTATCTAAGAATAGTTTCCAAGCGAGATTAGCAAAATTTCGCCGTATTGGAGAAGTCTTCTTCCTAAAATGATCGTCTGGAAAGTATTAGACTGTACGCGTCCCAATCGCGAGCCAGAGAATCTATCGTCGAACGTTCAGGTTCGTCTTGCAGAAAAAAATGCAAGATCGTCGCAGCGACTAACACTGAACGCTCGCAGCGGCTCCTGAACCAGCGAGATAGACCACAGTCGTTAACAGAAAGGACGCACATTACATTTTTTTTCTAATTTAGTGATTCTTGGTCGTTTTAACTGTCATGCTTCTAATTTAAATATTTGCACTTATTTATGTCTACTCTAATCTTATCGCTGAAATCCTAAACGATTTACCAAAAAACGGAAGTATTATAGGAACTTCTAAAATAAGTCTGTTGGAAGAGCGTAGGCTATAGTTGAGAGGGCACAGAAATTTGAATTCATTTTTTAGATAGGAAGGAGTATTAGGATTAAAGAGAGCAGTGTATAAGAGGTGTAAGATATGAGCAGGGTTATTTGTTTGTTTAATAAAAGAAAGGTATTTTCACATGTCTCTGTCTGTCTTCTTTGCTTACTTGTTGATTTTTTCATACTTGTCGTCTGAGACAGGCGTTCTTAAAGAAAACTGTTAAACTTTTAACTAAGTATAAACGCGAAATAGTCAAGTTATATTTAACTATAATCCGTAATGGTTGCTTACAACAGCTGTGGTTACATAGATTACTAATACATTTCGCGTTTTAAGCCGTTAAAAGCGTTTTACTTAACACGTTTAAATGACGACTTGCAGAACCAACATAATTATACCATCTTTCAATAAACTCCAACGCCCTGTATTAGAAATATCTTAAATATTTTTCTGTTGACTCGTAAACTCTCTTTTTGTCTTCCATGTGTTAGACGCTGTATATGTGTTTTGAAAACTATTTTATTTATTGCCTGAGATATCTGGACATCACGGGTCTTTCGTCTGTGAACGGTGGTTCGTGACCCGGATGAAATTTCCGATATTCCTCCCACCCATTTGATATCCAGATAACCAGACCGAAGTCCAACATGTTTCAGAAAAATTATAAATTCATTAGAAAAATATTGGACCCGGTGGGGATCGAACCCAAGACCGGTTATTTTATTAGGCGTACGTTTCTACCATTACACCAACGAGCCTATCAGCTTAAAAACTTTGACAAAGTTAAAATAAAATAAAATTGCAGAAATCGGGAATAATGCCTCGCTAGTTCTACATAAGTGGACCTCACGGGAGTCGAACGCGGAACCAGTTTGTAAAGAGATGTACGATCGTGCCTCCCTCTCCAGCGAGCTGTACACGTTGTTATGTGTACAGTGGACCCTTTCAAAGCTCTGCGCTTGTGTGAGTTAATACAGGTATCGGCGAAGGGTGACCGGTTAAGAAATTCTCCCGTACTATCGCAACATGTGCTAAAGTTGATAATTAGTTGTGTCAGCGACTTCGTCCGCCCGGAATGGTTATTTTTGTTTTGCAAACCCCCTTTTCATCTTTTCAAATGTTAGTTGTTACCCATGACGTCGGTTGCGGCCCGTCTTTTTTGCAAGTTAATCTTAAAAGATTATTTTAAAAATATTTATTTCTATTAATACATATTTTTGGGGTATCCTAAACCGTTTTTGCAGCATACGCATCGAAAAGCCACACAAAATAAAAAGTTCCTTGGCAATTCGACAATTAACTCTGTCTCTTCGCTCTTATTAGACACAACGTTAACAACACAAAAATAATTTTTCAATTCGACCCAATAGTTCCTGGGCTTAGCGCGTTCAAACAAAGAACTATGTATATGTAAAGATGAAAAGTTTGTTTGAACGCGAACAGTATAGATGATATGCACAATTGTGACGTCATCATTGCATTCAAAAAGAAAATGTCTACAACAAAGATATTGTGTAGTATAAATAAACAATACAGTAGGTTAGAGATAGCTAATAAGTTTTTATAAGTTGAAATTTGCTAGAACAGTAACGAAATGTGTTAGTTTTAATTTAATATCTTTGAGTTAAATGCATTTAAGTTGTAAAGGCTCATTTGATATGTTGATTTATTTAGACTGTGTATACGAATAATATAATTTATAATTATAATTAATTCTATAAATCACAATTGTCTTAACGCGAAACATTCTTAACCTTATATATAAGAACATAAAGCTCTTTTTTGACTCGATCGCGAGTTCAACCCCCACCGGGTCAAAAATGTTCCTCATTAATTTATAATTTTCTGAAGCATATTACAACTCGCCTAAAAAACTAGATATTAAATGGATTGCAAGAATATCGAAATACCGCCCGGGTCAAAAACCACCGTTCACAGACGATAAAACCGCGCAGTTTAATCTCGTTTTGGTTTCAGTCTGTAGATTTCCGAATACACAAAGCCAAAATAGGACAGTAGACCTCTTGTTTAATTGTTATATGGCTGGAGTATTTTACCTTGTATTAAATAAACTTATGCGTCAAAAAAAAATAAAGTGCAAATCAAAGTTCCCTCAACCGGCAACACTGGTCTATACGCGATGTCCCAAACAAAATTCCTCGTCGTTATTCGTTAGTACGCGTTTGCTAGAGTCGCCGTGTGCGTGTTGTTTAGTGTTACACGAATTTTTGTGTTGCCGTGCTTTGTGTTTCTGTGTTATAAACTGTGATTTGCTTCTTTCTATATTGGACAGACGGTAAGTACTATTAAATTGTATAGGAAAGGCTTTTAAAAGGAGCTTCGATTGAAATTGGACAGCTTTGAACGATGGTTCTGCTTTAATATTTAAGCTGCAGGTTGAAAGACACAGGTTTTTTACCAAAATCGTAATATTATTGAAATACAACATTCGTAGATATGTCTTTGCTATCCATTATATCGACATTAAATTATCATTTGATCCATAGATATATTTAAATATTATTTACTATTGTGTTACTAGCTATAGGTCGTGGGATCGATTTTTGTTGTATGTGTGTTAAAATAATAAAATTAAGTTATTTATTTTCTAATATTTCGTAAAATTCTTAGACGAAATTTGCTCAGCATACAAAATTATGATTATAATTTCATCAATCGTGTAAATAATATTCAAATCATTGAAATTCAAATAAAACCGTTTTAACGGTTTAAAACGCGAAATTAGCTTATGTTTATACATGTTTCGCGGCAGCCGTAGTCAAGGGGGGCTAAAAAAGTTAAATTAAATTAAAATTTCGTTGACTAATATATTTCGCGTTTTAAACCTTCATTTAAACTTAATAATAGATAATACCTACGTCATTACATTGTTCGACTTGTTTTAATTAAATTTTAAAAACTATGAAATTGTAGCCATATCAGTTATAATGTATTTGTGTAATTTATTTATTCTTGTAAAATTTTCTAAAGCGGTCCAAAATTTCGGTATTCTGTAGTAGTGCTGTGACATCTTAAACTATCGATAAATGAATTATAAGGTATTCTGACTGGCTCATTGGTATGATGATAGCAATGTAAGGCTAGCCCATGGGTCGTGGGTTCTATTCACACCGGCTCCGATATGTTTCTATTGAATTTTTATTTTTTCGAAGCACGTTGGACTTCGTCCGGAATTTGGATATTAAACTGGTGGTAAATATCTAAATTGCGCCCGGGTAAAACCATCCACCGGTGAGAATCCGTGAAATTTAAACACGTTTTGATTTCAGTCTGGAAATCACCAAATATCTAATGTTTCAGAAAAATTTAATTGATGAGACTTTTGGACTTGGTGACGATCTAACTCACTGCCTGTCTAATATTAGCCATGACTCCCATTAGACCAATGAACCACTTGGGTTTAACCCGGGCCCTCTTGCACTAACGCGGCATTCTCTATAAAAATAATAATAAAACTCAAAGGATTTATTCTCTAAATAAAAAAGTGTTAAGTAGTTATAATGCGGGCGGATGTCACGCACACGAACAAACAAAACTTAGTTGGTTCAATTTAAACGTGTTATATGATAAAAAGCGAAAGTCTCCATAGGTTTAGTGGATTGCGTCTCGTCTTCCATTGAGGTCCGGAGTTCTATCTCCCGTCATGAATCAAAAATCTTTGTGCTAAATAAAAAATGGGCAAAACCATTTTGAAATGAAATTTCGATTGATTACCGGAAGATGTTTAAATATAACAGTTTTAACGGTTTAAAACGCGATTTATTCAAACTAATTAGTACCGTACCGTGGTTGTTAAATAAGAACATAAATACATAATAAAAATAAGTTATTGTTTCATTTATTTTACTAAGGGCCGAAGGACTGTAGGTGGAGGAATAAGTTCGACAAATAAGTTTAAGTATATATCGCGTTTTAAACCGTTAAAGTGTTTTATTTAAATGTGTACTACTCGTAACTACAGACAGTATATAATGTAACAAGGTATTTAAAAATGCTCAAATTTTGGCTTTTACACAATGGACGCCGTTCCTCATATTCTCAATCATGAATAATTCTAACTAAGGCCCGACGTTTCTCCATTATATAAGTAAATATTAAAATAAGGAATCCGTTGAAGTGTTGGATTATGTTTGGCAGCGATAAGTCAGCGTAAGACTCGCTGATTGACAGCGAAATATGAATTTCAGCCGTTGATTGGTTTCTTATATACAACTAGCTAGTGCCCGCGACTTCGTCTACGCAAGTTAGGTTTAAGATGACGTAGTATCGCGCATTTTAACTAAACTATGTCTATCATATCATACAGTACATAATTATGTGTAACTAACGTTTATGGCAGCGCACGCCAGAATAGCTCGCAGAAAAGTAGGTTTTTTCCTAGTTACTTAACACTTAATGTCATATTTTGGACAGCTCACACAATATCTTTATAAATTGTGGCCTATCTTTTATTCTAATGTATAAGCTATATTATTGGAAAGTTTAATTGAAATCCATTCAGTAGTTTTTGCGTGAAAGAGTAACAAACATCCATCCACACATACAAACTTTCACGTTTATAACATTAGTAGGGTAATATAAGGCCCTAATGACTGCGCTTAGAAGGGTAAAACAATATGCCATTTCCCACCCCAGCTATATATGTAGACTTTTAACGGAACATTGATCCAATGGTCCAATAGTCCAATGGTAACAGTGGCGGATCTTTCCAAAGCTTCGCTTCGGCGTATCTTTAAATAATGTTTCTGAAACGTGTCTGTTTTCTTTTTGATTACATACTAGCTGTGCCAGCGACTTCGTCCACGTAGAATAGTTAAAATAAATAAAAATATAAAATTTGTTATTTCAGACTTCTTTATCTTTATAAATTAAAGCTGTTAGCTACGACGTCGATCGCGTCCCGTTGTTCTTGTAAAATAGACATATATAGTACGGCGGACATTTTTTAGATCATTTAAAAGGAATCATTCCTTTAGACAAACAAATCCTTTGGGTATCTTTAGCAACAAATGAAACTCAGTTAGCTGCTGAGCTTCACTTACCAGTTTCTGCGTTACGTACTATTAATTTTGTGAGCCTGTGTTGTCCCACTGCTTAGCAAAGGCCTCCCCCCTATCCTACCACTTAAACGTCTTAAGCAGGTTTTACTGTATGCAATATTATTCTTTTCACGAATTCAACCTTTAAACACTTTAACGGTTTAAAACGCGATATATTAGTTAAACTTATTTGAAAATGATTTTTAACTTCGGCCCGACGTTTTGGATTTTTAACAGCAGCCGTGGTCACGGGGAGACTGTCTTCCCGTGACCACGACTGCTGTTAAAAATCATTTTCAAATAAGTTTAACTAATATAACGCGTTTTAAACCGTTAAAGTGATTTATTTAAATGTGTACTACTCGCGTAAACTATAGGCAGTATTTAAGAATTCAACCGTCAGAATATCGAATCTTTCAGATCAAATTTCCCGTCTAGACTGGAATGTTAAATTACACTTTGTGTTAGATGATGTACTTTAACAATTGTTTTTTGTCCCAAGTAGGGTTTGGAGCAGAAACACTCTTGTATTTCGTTAATTTTTTATTTTCTAATAGAGGAGGACAAACACGCATGAAATTCGATATTCCTACTCCCCGTTTATACCCAAGTGTCCAGACGAAGTCCAACTTTTCAAAAAAAAAAAAAATTAAATACCGTCTGTAGTTTACGCGAGTAGTACACATTTCAATAAAACACTTTAACGGTTTAAAACGCGGTATATTATCTATAATGAAAACTTCCCTTAACTTTATTGTTCTATTCTTCCTGTTCTAAATTATTTATAAATGTTTGCTGTTAAGTTTCCTAATATTATATAAATATATATATATATATATATATATATATATATATATATATATATATATATATTAGCTAAACTACTTCTGCTGCAAGGCATCCGAAACGTCAGGCCGTAGTTAAAATAATCTTCATATATAATATATATCGCGTTTTAAACCGTTAAAGGGTTTTATTTAAAATATAAATTGTTTTATGTCATGTTAAACTCGATAAAATTTATTAGTTCGTTCGAGAATCCGACATCCGGCTCACACTTGACCGTTTTTCCGCGATGACGTTTTTGTTTTTTTGACGTCATCAAGAAATACAGTGACAAATCAATCACACCGAAATTTATCTATTAATATACAAAATATAGTATGTTATCTGCAGATGTACAAAAATATATCATGAGAAACGCAAACAACACTAGCTTATCTCGTATTTAACTCGAATTTATCTTCAATCGATATTAATAATTGACATAAATTGACAAAAAAGTATAACGCTTTTAAGTGAGGGAGGAAGGGGGGGGGGGGTTTGGGGAGTTACTAAAAAGTTGCTATAGTGGTTGATAACACGGTCTATAGTTTACGCGAGTAGTAGTAATTTAAATAAAACACTTACCGGTTAAAAACACGATATTTATTCACTTTGACGTCGGAGACACCCTCCATCTTTTTTCTTCCCGTGACCACGGCTGCTGCGAAGCATCCGAAACGTCGGGCCGAGGTTAAAAATCATTTTTAAATAAGTTGAAATAATATATATCGCGTTTTAAACCGATAGTGTTTTATTTAAATTATTTACTGTTGGGAAACATTGTAGCCGTAGTTAAAAAAACCGTTAAAACAAGTAATACATTTCGCGAATGTAAGTCGGGAATTGAACCTATATACTAATCTATTAATTGGTACATAAAAATAAATGCACGTATATAAAATAAATGCTCGTCTGTCTGTTGCTTACTAGTTACCACTAAACGGTAAAATACGCAGCTTGAATTACAATACAATGTTTAGCCTCTTTAAGCATTATAACGTGAGAATCTTAAGTTAAGTTAAAGTATTAATTCCGTACTTATAACTCTTATTAACGGTTTGAAACGCGATTACACGAACCCGTGACTTTGTCCCCCGTGGGCACGACTGCTGCAAAGCAATTTGTAAATACGTTCAACTAAATTATATATTTCGTGTTTCAAACCGTTAAATGTGTTTCATGTAAATGAAATCGTGAATAAACCATCTGAAATTTCGTTTCATAGTTTATCGATTACAATTTACAATTAGAAATTTTATTCTAATACATTTCGCGTTTTAAACCGTTAAAAGTATTTTACTTTAACAAACACGTGACTAAACCGACCGACATGTCGTTGTATAATTTATTGATTACAACTTTCAATTTTATCGCGTGATCGCGTTTCAAACCGTTTAATTTGTTATTATAACCACAGATACTTAACACATGAAAGAGTTATAGCTATGCGAGCCTTTACAAAGGCAATCCTCAATTATTCATCGATAATAATATATGCAGATCGTATGCACATCACTATTTGAGTAGCTTATCGTTGCGCTGCAGACGGCTAGAGATGCGCTTATAGATATCGATGTTTCATTAGCACTTGTTTTGAACGCAGCGGAGCGCAATCAAATGCCTTTTTTTTATACTTAACTAGCGACCCGCCCCGGCTTCGCTCGGGTGCGATGCTTATACTAAATACACTATAAAATGAACTCTTGAATTGCTCTATTATAAACTGAATCGAAATCCGTTGCGTCGTTTTTAAAGATTTAAGCGTACATAGGAACAGAAAATGCGACTTTGTTTTACACAATGCTGAATTATTAAGAATATTTAAAATGCCTTGTTCAGCTATTGGAAGAACAGCGCGTTATTTTTTTATGTTAGAAGAGAAAGACAGGCTAGGGTTCATTTAGTTGAACGTATAACATCTAAACAAGATGCGATGTTTACCTGTTTTTGCTTTGGATATTCGGAAATCCAAAGATTGAAACCAAAACGTGAGAAACTTGACGGTTCTTTCACCTGTGATTTCCTATGCATATATCTATCTAACCTACCTTTAAATAAACACTAATTTTTTTTACTATTTTTTATATTTTTTTTTTGGAAACACGCTGGGCTTCGTTTGGAAATCTGGATATTAAATTGGCGGTAGAAATATCGAAATTCCGAATCCACGAACCACTGTCCACAGATGAAAAAGCTGTTAGTTGCGTTTCAGGTTCAGTCTGTGGATTTCCGAATATCCAAAGCTAAAATAGGCCGACAGCGTATCTTGGTTTGATGCTATAGGCTTGGGTATATCACCTACCGTCAAACTCCGTGCCATGTTTGTTCTCCCTTATCATTTAAAAGAGTCTTTATCGATAACTTGAACACTCCCGCGCATCCCTGACTAATAAGCTCGGTATCTGCAGTGCAGTTCACAATCAGTTTGTATGTAAATGTGTCATCCATCACGGCTGCCCGACGCTACATTTAATTGTCGATGTAAGGTTATAAACTTCGCTTCGTGATTAATTGATTTCGTTATTATTGTTTTGTATTTGTCCTTATTCGTTGATAACGGTTATATAATACACTAGCTGTGCCAGCGACTACGTCCGCGTAGAATAGTTATTTTGGGCATCCAAATTAGTTTTTGCAAGCCCCGTCATCTTTATAAACTTAGGTTAGCCACGACGTCGATGGCGTCCTTTCCCGTCGTTCTTGCAAGTTAATTTTAAAAGATAGACACATAGCGTCGCGGAAATAGTTTTAGATTATTTAACGAGGTATCATTTTTTGATACACATTGTTCCGGTGTCTTGAACCGTTTTCGCAGTGTACGCATCGGAAACCCACAGCGATGTTTTGTATCCTATAACACAATAAATGCCCAATAACCAACACAAAAATAATTTTTCAATTCGAACCAGTAGTTCTTGTGATTAGCGCATTCTTACAAACAAACATACACTTCAGCTTTATATAATAGTATTGATGATTCTTTTTTATTATCTGTGGCATCAAATATGTGGTTTAAAATCGGTCATATTTGATGTAGTCTTTACTCAAGCTAGAAAAAATACATTGTACATTGTGTATACATAATTTGTTAGAACTTTAAAATAGTAACAAACGTTTGTCTACTATTCTCACAGATTTAATTAAGTAAATCTCGAATGTGTGGTTCCCCACATGGTCTCTCAAAATCGAAAGTGACTTTCACTATCTCAGACGTAGTATGCTATATACTAATAATTTAACTATATCTATTATCAAAAATACTTTTTAAAAGCATGTAGTTCACATCTAAGAAATTTAATAAAAAGCAACCGAGGCCTATTCCATCAAGTGGTAGAGCACCGCACGCTGACGATGCCGGTTCAAGTCCTGCCCGAGTCGAAAGTTTTTTCCAATTTATTTTCGATTTTTAAATTGTATAGTGCCTTCATGTACATGTAAAAAATATTGAAGTTTTCAAAATTTAATAGTTTCAGTCTAATTTAGTTTATCTTTTTTTCCTCAAACGAATTATTCTTTATACGTTTAAAAAGACGTTTCAGAATTTATCAAAAACCCGATATACCAAATAACCCCTCCATATTTACTTATATATAAAACCGCCATTAGTACATAAACCTGATTAGAAATCATCCAAATAATTAAAACCCCAGGGGTAAACTAATTATTATTTAATATTACGACACTTTCCCGTTATTTATGACAGTGGGGATTTGTTTTACCTGCCCCTGACCCTCATAATTTTGACAGTTCCACATTTTACGACTACCAATAAGAAATAATACGTTTTTCGTTAGAACAATCATAAAGACGTTAATGTTCAAATTCAAACCATTATTTCGGATATATAAACTGTGACAAACAAATATTTAATACAATAAAACCTACACAAAATAAACGAAACAACAAATGCAGACGTGATTATGACGTTAGTTTTCAAATATAGGTTTAAAAAAGTATCTTAAAATTGACATTTTCGATTCGATAAAACCAGAATTCGAACTTACGCCCATAGCGTTCCGTAATCCATCGCGTTTTCTCTATATGTAAATTTATGCATCTATCGCGCAAAGTAATTACGACCTTAACGCACGCATTTAACGTTTAGTGTCTTATGTTTTTAACGCGAAAACATGAAATTGCTAACTTTTAGTAACTTACTGTTATAGCTTTGCATATTGTTATTTTTAATTGATACTGTAGCTTTTAAGCTGTCGTAAACGGGAATAAACAAATAAATGCAATTGTGTGTAAACAAAGAACTGAGACGCCTTACGTATTCTTCGTGTTTTAGTGTTGTTTTTTTTTTGTATATTTATCACAATGACAAATTAACTCTAATGTGTAATGTAGCGCGATCCTTTAGTAAACTAGCCCTAGAACTGTTTTTATACCGAACAAAACCGCACAACTATTAGAACTAGACTAGGTCTAGTTAAAATTTTATCGTTCTTTGTCACTTGCGGCGGTACATTTGTACTTGTATTATAGTAGAAAGGAAACGCTGAAAATGGCTCTCTTTACCGTTGATACTCGAAGCAATGACATTTGAAACAAAAGTACCGATAGTTACACTAGCTGTGTCAGCGACTTCGTCCGCTAGAATATTTATTTTTGGCATCAACATTTGTTTTTGAAAAACTCGTCTTTAGCTTTATAAAGCTATTACATATATATAAGATAGGCATATAGTATCGTGGACTTTTTTAAATCATTGTTTCATACTTTGTGGTATCTTCAACTTCTTTTTACATTTCTCCGCTGTTTATTCGCTCCATTAATCACAGCGCAATGTTTTATAGCCTCGACAAAGATAATTTTTGAATTCGAACCAGTAGTTCTTGAGATTACAAACAAACAAACAAACACACCCTTCAGCTTTATATATTAGTATATATAGGCTAATAAAGCACGATGAAAAGACAGACTTATAAAATATGTATCGACTGATGCCAAGTTGAAGGCGAGTAAGGCAACGTGAACGTTCCCAAAATTGTCTTTCTACAAACACACGAATTGACGGATCGATATGTCAATATTTGTACAATAGTGATGTGAATTTCCGAGAATTGACTGTTAAGTTTACTGTTAAAATGTTTTAATGTGTGAAGGTTTGGGAAAATGGGGCACTTGGGGCAGATTTACAGGCAAGTAAATACTGTATAGTCTACGCGAGTAGTACACATTTAAATAAAACACTTTAACGGTTTAAAACGCGGTATATTAGTTAAAGTTATTTGAAAATGTTTTTTTATCATAGAATTTATTTGCAAGTAAGTGTAACTAATATATCACGTTTTACACCGTTAAAATGTTTTATTTAAATACAGGCAAGTTAACTTCTATATGACCTGCATGACTTGTTCCAACTATTCCGTTACTGTCGGTTAAAAGTGAATTTTTGAATCCCAAATCCCCAAAAAAAAACACAGTTTTATTTAGAGCCAAGTTGCAGGGACTTATGTGCCTCGCCTAAAACTTATTTTCGCAATTCTTTGCCTAGATCGGAATTCCTAATTGCGCTGTTGATCTTTGACTTTGGATATTCGGAAATCCAAACCCGAAACGCGATTAAACTTCGTACCATCCATTCAATATCAAGACCCATTACACCAACTGCGTCGAAATATTTGGTACTACTTGTTATCTGATAGCGACAGACTGAAAATCAGCGCTTAGCAAGCCTTGCTGAGCACATGCTGAGTCTTGATGCCTTTTAACACACAGTTAGAATTGTACTTTTTTTGTATTCTTTCAATTGTAAGTTTTCTTTTTAATTACTCATTTAAATTGTAAAATTTGTACTTTGTGTTAATAAACGGATTATTCATTTAAATATCGATAGAAACTATCGACACGGCGACATCACTACGTGAAGAGCCACTAGCGCCGTGACAAGCTTATTAGTGCTCGCTCGTTTTTCACGATAGTTTTTTATTGTGTCTCCACGCTGCTTCACAAACTTCACACAGTCATGTTTCATTGAATAAATGAATAGACGATTAGCTGTAAGTGTTAATATGGCTTAAGTAGCTTAAGTTTAGCTATGAAATGTTTCATATGAATAGACGGTGGACAAAACGGTGGAGGCACTTATAAGTAAAACACTTTAACGGTTTAAAACGCGATATATATTATTTAAAATTATGTTTAACTACGGCCCGACGTTGGACGACGGTGGTCACGTGGAGACTAAAGATGGACGATGTCTGTGACGTCAAAGTAAAAACTACTACGCTTTTTTAAGCTGCTATCCACGGCGTCGACCGCGTCCCGTCGTACTTGCAAATTAATCTTAGAAGGCACGACCTTTTTACAGCATTTAAAGAGACATCATTCATTTGTATCTTCAACAGTTTTCGCAGCGTACGCAACGGAGATCCACAAGATTAACTAATTTTCCCCTTTTTTTTTTCCATATTACCTGCTGCTGCATCAAACATCGCTGCGACTAATAAAAGCGCAGATTTTATTAGTCGCAGCGATGTTTTATAGCCAATGGCCTTCCTCGATATATCCTCTAACTAACACAAAAAATATTTTTTCATTTCCAACCAGTAGTTCCTGAGATTAGCGCGTTTAAACAAACAAAAAAACTAACTCTTAAACTAAGGCTTCATGTATTAGTATAGATATTTTTTTGTGTTTCTTTCTTTCCTATTTAAATATAACGTTGGTTTAAAGTCTGTTTCGATTGGAAATATACAAGTGTGTGTGTGTGTGTGTGTGGATTTTTCTAACCGCACCAACGTTGGTATGCAGCTGTTGAGTAGATTCTAGTGTTGTGGTGTGTATAGTTCGGGTCACGATCGACGAGAGGTTTCACAATGCAATCGTTGAGTATGGCACAATAAAATATAAGGCATTACTATCGAACATAGCCAAATAAACAAAATAAGAAAGTTTTTATAGATTCTACTTCCTTGTAGTTAGTTAAAAGTATTGTGAGAAGTTGTGTGAATTCCCCCTCTTTCAGTGTCCGCAAAATGGAGACCTCCCCTCCCCCCCATTGGGATACTAATCGACTTTATTTAGAGGCAATTAGGTATTCAGACTTATCGTTTTCCTGGATTCGGACTTAACTCCCGTCGTTTTTAACGCGGCGCGGAGGCGTCAAAAACTTGCTTAAAGCTCTACACAATCAAAAAAAAGTATAACTATTTTATACAAATTACGGAACTTTAAAACTTAAGACGGTTTCAAACGCGAAATCTACAATTTAATTACATTTATACTACGGCCCAATTTCTTAAATGCTTTACTTCAATAACTAAAGTAACACTTGATTAACAATGGATAATTAAATGTTACATATATTTCGCGTTTTAAACAGTGCATTTTTCAATGTACCGCTCGCGATAACTACAGATCATAGTTACAAGACCTCTATGCAATCAAGAAATATAACTTGCAGGTATATAAACCTATAATTAAAAATAACTAAAGCGCGCGCTTCGCGTCGCGTTTCGAACGGTCGCTCACAATTTTCATTCATCAGACCGTATATCTTTCTACCATATTCCCAGCTCGTGCGGACCGGTTCGTTATGACTAATACTATCTGCTGCAGTACACCTCTCAAATCCCATTTTGCTTGTTTACAAACTTAAACATTATTATACACAAGTATCTTTCTCAAGAAAGCTTTAATTACATAACGTTATTTCTCAATTACAAAGAACAGGCCTTAAATTTTATTATGAATGTCGCGAGTGGTAGTCAAATAAAACGTTTTAAACGGTTCAAAATGCCAGATACTTACTTAATTATTAAATTTAATTTAATACTTAATTAATTAAAGCCTATGTAATTTAGCGATGTTATTTATTAACTTAGTTCAAAGTGATATTTTGTTGTAATGGCCACTTTGATTTGAAATAACTGTCGGATAAGTATTCGAAATTCAAACTTATAAAACCATGGTCTCTTAAATTTTACATTTGAAATAACTTCTTTTTTGGATGAGAGTTCGAAATTCAATCTCGTGAATTTGAATTTCGAAAACGTTGATTTGAAATAACTCTACTTCGGATGAGAATTCGAAATTATAAGTCTCATAAATTTGAATTTCGAAAACAGCAATTCACTTGTGCCTTCCATATTTCGGGCAAAGTATTTTTTCGGCTATTTGATCTGTTAAAAAAATTGTTTGCGTTACAGAAAAGGTCGCGAACTGCAAACGGGTCGGGAATAACGTTAGATATAATATTGACAATTGAGATACAATGTTTGCTGATTTCACATTAACACAGACTTGTGAAAACGCATAACTAATATCTATATAATTAACAATTAGCAGTTTTATTGTCTAAATATTGTTTTCTATTGGACTGTTAATGCCTTCGTAATTACTGGTATAAAACTTGTTTTGTTCCTAGTATAATTATTTAATCGAACTCAGTATCATACTCTGTCCACGTATATCGTTCAATTAGCTATAAAACACTAGAAACGGTTTGAACCCGCGTAATCTTGCCTACTTTTCGAAATTCTAGGCGTTAGAAACCTAAGCATTTGAAATGTCATTATCTATTTTGTGTTTTATTAAGTGTGATCAAAATTAATAGTGTAAAAGTTTTTTTTTATGTGACTAAAGTGGGATTCGAACTCACGACGCTCTACCAAATGACTACCGCTTGGCTTTATAAAAAATAATGTTGTCATTAAAGATTATAGGTTTGATTCCGCCGGATGCAGCATGTTACTAATTAATTTATAATTTTTCTGAAACATGTTGAATTTCGTCTGAAAAACTGGATATTCTATCGGTGATAGGAATTATACAATTTCGTTTGGGTTAAAAGCACCCTCAACAGAAAAAAAAGCCGGGACGTGTACTTTAGTATCCAAATATCCAATACCTAGGTAGACAGAGCATCTTGTTATATATAGGTATGGTTGGAGTACTTTACCTTCCATCAAGTGATCATGTTAGTCTTTCCTTCTCTACTATAAAAATAAAGGTATTTGTTCTTGATAATGTTTCACAAAAATTCTTCGATTAGAATTATGATGAATTTAAAATTTTATCTATAGAATATATTCCCATGCTTGTTACTACAAACATGACATCAGTAGGAGTCTTAATTTTATATCCCTCCTTCTCCAGCACATACGTTTTACGTTCTAGAAAAAGAGACGACACTACCAATATCTATTTCCCCTTATAAAATGCTTACAAGGATTTTTATTTCGCACTAAAAGTGACATGATCAATTTCATTTCTTAGTAAAAATTCTGATAGTTCCCATTTGAGCTTGGCGTACTTGGTTTATCTATTCGAAGAAAGGATGGTTCGTTAGTCTCTGGGAACTCAATTCGTCTTTAAAACAATATTTATTTATTTAAGAAAGAAGCATATCAGTAAAACCAAAACAATACAATTTTATAGTAAGAATAAATTATAAAACACTAGCTAGCTGTGTCACCGACTTTGTCCGCGTAGAATAGTAATTTTGAGCAACCAAATTCCTTTTTGCAAACCCTTTCATCTTTATTAACTTAAGTCGTTCTTGCAAGTTAATCTTTAGAGACGACATAATATAGCGTCGCGAAGAGCGATTTTTACATCATTTAAAGAGGAATCATTTTTAACCGTTTTCGCAGCGTACCTACGCTTCAGAAACCCATAATGATGAATCATTTTTCTTACATTTCCCGCTGTATCTTCGCTTGTATTAGTCACAGGGCGATGTTTTATAGCCTTTAGCCTTCTTCGGTATAATCGGTCTAATCAACGAAAAGATTTTTTCAATTCGAACGGATAGTTTTTGAGATTAGCGCGTTCAAACGTACAAACACTCTTTAACTTTATATATTAGTGTAGATAGATAGATAGAAGATAATTTATGTATAAAAGTAAGTTATAACAAAAATATATCTTTAAAACATTTTTTTTTAATAATTCATTAAACTAAAGTTAAGTCAAACCCTCAGTTAAGTTAGTTTTAAACAACCAACGCCTGAACTTCCCAAATATATCAACACAGTTAAATCTTGTATTACACGATTAACAATAAAATAATAATCTCTATTATTTAAATAAAACACTTTAACGGTTTAAAACGCGATATATTAGTTAAACTTATTTGAAAATGATTTTGACAGTCTCCCCGTGACCACGGCTGCCGCAAAGCATCCGAAACGTCGGGCCGAAGTTAAAAATCATTTTCAAATAAGTTTAACTAATATATCGCGTTTTAAACCGTTAAAGTGTTTTATTTAAATGTGTACTACTCGCGTAAACTATAGACAGTATTTAATCTCTATTATTATTATCTGTATTAAAAATAAATGTTTTAACACTTCCACGTGAAAGAGGATTCAAGCAAATACAAAGAGTCGATAAACAGACAAACACACTAACATTGACATTCGTAGATAGGGCCGACCTTCAACAGAGACCCGACAGTCGATAAACAATTTTATCGATATGTAAACAATGATAGCAACATCACTAGCTGTCAAGAAGGGTTGTATACAGGTCAATAATCGTGTATGTCTCACTTTGAACCGGAAATGAATACAATTTATTCATACTTTTAAGTAAATCAGTTTTAACCGATCAAAACGCGAAATGTATTACCAAACATTTCGAGCCGTATTTAAAATAAATTGTAAACAAGTTTACTAATATATTTTGTGTTTTAAACCGTTAAAAAAGTTTTATTACGCCTGATATTTTATAGACTAAGGCTTTCCGCGATATAGGTTCCAACCAATACAAAAAGATTTTTTCATATCGAACCAGTAGTTTCCGGGATTAGCGCGTTTAAACAGACTTCAGCTTTATTATATTAGTTTAATTAAATTAAAGCTATGTCTTCTAAGAGTAGGCATGTGTGAGGCCTTGGAAATACGTACGAAACCGCGTGCTTTAACTAGTCACTCTTATAATATGACCTTAATAGGCGAACCACAAAAATGTTAACTAGAACAAGCTTATTACTGATTTGCTTAATAACTCATAAATCCAGCCGCTACCGGTGTCGAAACGTTTTCACGTTTACACGACATCGATACGATATTGATACGACTGTTATATTACACGACATAGTGAATATATTCGTGACAAAATAATAGCGATTGTGCTATTGGAGTTAACGCGATATATGTATATTAGTTAAACTTATTTGGAAACTATTTTAACTACGTCTCCCCGTAACCACTACTGCAAACCCCGTAACCCCGTAACTACTGCAAAGGTTCCGAAACGTCAGGGCATAGTTAAAAAAAACAAGTTTAACTCATATAAATCTCGTTTTAAACCGTTAAACTACTCGCGTAAACTACAGACAATATTTAATTGATGTGAGTTGTACACATTTAATTAAACACTTTGAACGGCTTAAAACGTGACCGTAGCTGCTGTAGAGCATCCAAAATATAGAAACTAATATAATATAAACACATATAGATCTTTTTGTATTCTTTTCTTTTCTGTTTACATTATATACAAGCTGGAAGCGACTTCGTCCGCGTAGAACTTTGAGAGTCAAAAATTTGTTTTTGACAACTTTATTTTAAAAGCCTACGATGTCGGTCGAGTCGATCTTATAAGTTAATTTTAAAAGACAGGCATATAGACAGCACTTTTCGATCATTTAAAAAGAAATCATTCTTTCACACATATTCTTTGGGTATCTTAAACCATTCCCATCTTATCTTCGCCCCTATTGTTCGCATTATAATATTTTACGCCTTCATTGATAAAATTACTAACCAACACAATTTTTTTTTTTCAAATCGAACCCGTAGTTTCTGAGATTAGCACGTTTAAAGAAACAAACTGCAGCTTTATAAATTACTATAGATTCATCCTTACTATTAATATTATAAATGCGAAAGTATCTCTGTCTGTCTGTTACTCTTTCACAACAAAACTACTAAACGGATTTGAATGAAATTTGGTACAAATATGGTCTAGACCCTGAGAAAGAACTACTTTTTATTGCGAACAGGGGGTTGTAAGGGGTTCAAAAGGGGGGTGAAAGTTTGTATGGAAATTCGTGGTTCTTCTTTGGCTTTTTAAGAATAGGAGTGGGATTGGGAGTGGGAGTGAGAGTGAGAGTTAAAGTTAGAGTAGGAGTGATTTGAGGTGAGAGTGTTGCGGCAAAATAGCACATACAACATAGATTGGCTGCGATAAATACGCAATAACATAAATTATTAAACAGCCTAAATAATTAAAAATTCTACCTCAAGTCACTATTCCACGCGAACGATGTCGCGGGCACAGCTAGTTTAAAACAAATTAACAAAAAACAAACATTTCCTATATTCATCAATATAGTTAGGCAAACTTTTATTCTGTACCCTTTATGTGTGTAATAAATTTCCTCACTCCACACTATTGTGTACCGTGTATTTTTTTTTTCATTACTATCGTCTCGTAATCGAATAAATAACCTTTTTTGACTCGCGTGCCACACCTCTATAAAACATGAAGCAGTTTTTTTATATTAATACAGTAATTATTTTTGTTTATTACTAAGTAGCGTTAATGACTCAGAGGTTCTAAGTTCTTTAATTATAACAAGATATTTCTAACGATATTAAGATACAAACTAGATTATTCCCTATTTATAGTCTTCGAATTATGAATTAATTTTGAAATATTTTAAGTAATTTAAAAAATCGAAAATAAATTGAAAAATTTTCGACTCGGGCAGGACTTGATCCGGCATCGTCAGCGTTCCGTGCTGTTTCTCTACCAATTGAGCTACCGAGTCCTACACCTCATCGTCGAATTTTTTCAACTTATTGATACATGCACCTATCGCGCAATGTAACTTCAACCTTAACACTTGCGTATTAAGGTTCAATGTCTTATGCATTGCAGCTTAAGAAATCATCGAAGATGAAATTACAGAGTTGTATCGAAAATTTTTTCAATTTATTTTCAATTTTTTAATTATATAGTGCCTTCATGTGCAATAACATGTAAAAAATAATTAACTTTTCGAATATTTTAAGTAAGTATAGTTTTTGACATATTCTCCAAAAAGTTTCATAAAAAAATTGTATCTAACATCGTATCATTCTTAACATAATAGCAATATTTTATTTTGTACTAATCACACGCACCCAGCAGTAACCAATTAAGATAAAAATCTGATTAAACAGGATTGAATGCCAGTTTCGTGTGTAATTAATAGGAGAGGTCTCAGAATGCAGCCCGGGTGGACTTCATCTATAAAAACCATATTCAGTCGGCTTATTTAAAATCTAATGAATATAGTTGTAATAAATTGATTTTGCTTTATGATTTAGTGCCACGACTAATCAACCTACACTTATGGGATCGGGAGTTCGATTTCAGTTGTGCGTTGAAGTATGATGAATGCCTTTGAGTGATACAAAACGTGGTTGTGTCGTGTACCAACACGCATTTGGCGAGCCTGGTTTTTAAATAAAACACTTTTAACTGTTTAAATAACGTGTCATAAAGGATCCGTAATTAACAATAACTTAATAAATGTATATCCTATTTTAAACTGTTACGGTTGTTTTTAGAAATGTATATTACACGCATAAACTACAGACAATATCTAGTCTTAAATAATCTTTGGAATCCCACTTTCACTTACTTGGGGTGTCCCAGCTGTGGGAAGTTATAACTGTTGGATTACATGCTTTTTATCTTGCCAATTGGAAACTCATAAAATTATTAAAGAAATAAAATAAAAAATATTAGTTATGAGCAGTGTCTGTTGTCTAATCTGTTTCTATAATCCATGGACTGCAAATCATATAACAATTCTACACATCAATGTATCTTGCTCACTGACAAAAGGCTATCTTGCAACAAACATACAACTAGTTTGTATTAAAATTTGGTAAATCGTTAACATCAATATTTTCTGAATTTTTCCTACTGTCGCTTTCCATCAACGAAGTTTTTCAACTGTTTCCTAAGATGAATATTTATCCAGTTAAATATAGCAAGAACATGAAAGTCGATCTGTCGCCAACATCAACACGATGAGGAAAAGGCATTTTTAAATAGAAAAGTGGCCAACGTAAATATTGATTTTAAAATATTATCCCAAGTTTGTGAAAGGTAAAGATTGTTCTAGAATTATATTTCAGAAACATCATTTATGTTATTTCATTTGAAAACTCGGGCGCGTTGATCTAATGGTAGCAATGTATGCCTAATGATCAACGCGTCATGGGCTTAATCCCCACCACGTCCAACATATTGGTAATTTTAAAAATTTTCTGAAACATGTTGGACTTCGCCTGGAAATCTTTTTATTAAATGGATGGTAGGAATATCGAAATTCCGCGGTCACGAACTACCGTCCACAGATGAAAAAGCCGTAAAGCTTAATCGCGTTTCGGTTTCTGTGGATTTCTGAGTATCCAAAGCCAAAAGAGGTCGACAGTGCACTTTGTTTAGACGCTATAAGCTGAGATATAATAATATATTCGCGTTAAATATTGTCTGTAGTCTATGCTAGTAAACATTTAAATCAAACACTTTTAACTGTTTAAAACGCAGATTTACCATTACCACGGCTACTGCAAGACATCCGAAACGTCGGGCCGCAGTTAAAATAAATTGTCAATAAGTTAACTAATACATTTCGTTTTAAGTCGTTATTTTAAGTAATCCGGCCAAAGTAATTTACACTTGAATAAGTAGGGTTTCAACTAACATTAAGTTAAGTTAGGAATGCCATGAAAAAACGCTTTATTTCGGTTTTTTGTGGTAACTTAAGACCTTCTTCATTCGGGCTCATGTCAAAATAGGTTTTTTCTGAAACAAGAGAGGCCTTTGACAGTTGACAGAGACGGGTTCAGTCAAGTAGAAAAATATCGTACGCTGAGAATTTTAAATTTGGAACACTTATTATTCTGTAGTTTCCACGACACATTTAAATGTAACACTTTAAACGGTTTAAAAGAAAAAGTCAGTAAGAGTTTTATACAGGTTAATGAGCGTGAAGTCTTAATATAGAGGGGAACTGAATACGTTCTACGTGATTAGAACACATTTAAAAAAAACATTTTTAACGGTTTAAAACACGAAATATATTAATTTAACATATCTATAATGTAATTTTACACTTCGCGTGCGGGCAAGGTATTTTGCAGTTGCCAGTTGTCACTGAAACGCGGATCACGTTAGAATACGTATTTAATAAATTTTTGGTGGATACCCGCTAACTACTACAAATATGTCTGTAGTTTACGCGAGTAGTACACATGTAAATAAAACACTTTAACGGTTTAAAACGCGATATATTAGTTAAACTTATTTGAAAAGGATTTTTAACTTCGGCCCGACGTTTCGGATGCTTTGCAGCAGCCTTGGTCACGGGGAGACGGATCATTTTCAAATAAGTTTAATTATTAATCTAATATATCGCGTTTTGAACCGTTAAAGTGTTTTATTTAAATACTAGGAATCTACTAAATAATTGTAATTATATAGTATACGTATGCGTGGCATTTGCGCGGTGTTTGCGTTGCTAGGCAACGCTTTGCTTTTTTCAACAAGTTACGACTGTCGAATTACTCGGTCTTTGTTGAGTTTTTTCGTATGTCATGTGTCAATGCAAAGTGTTGCAGCAGCGATGTTCACGATTCCTCCAGTGAACTAGTGTATTTCGCGTTTTAAACAGTTAAAAGTGTTAAAACAATACCATATACTTTACTATTAGCTTTTAATGATGTTGGGATCATTCGTTCATAATTATTGTTATTTAAGAAAAATTCCTGACTTGGCCTAGTGTTCAAATCAACACCAATGCAATAATTACATCCTTATTACGCGAGTGTTAAGGTTGAAATTACAATGCGCGAGAGATGACGTGTGGGACGCGGTAACTCAATTGGTTAAAGCAACAGCACGGAATGCGATAGATGTCAGCTCATGTCCTGCCCATGTGGTAATAATTTTTTCAATTTAAAATTCGGATTGTAATCATCATTTTAAACTTAGTTGTTTAATTTAGCATATCTGACGTAAACGAAACGGGAGCTTCGCCCTCGTTCCGCTATACTGTGGGGAGCGAGCCCCCAAAGGGGTCATCTAACCGGTTCTCACTAATCTCATCTACTAGTTTGCATTTTAAATTAACAGTAATTAGCGCGACTGGTTTTTTTTTAACACCTGTCATCGTTTCAAGTTAACAAAATTATTTACTTAGCTCAATGGTTCAAACGCACCGTATTACGTATTTATAACGCGAGAGATACAGGTTCTAATCCCGGAAAAAATCTTTAGCTATAATTATAATTGTTAAGATAAAAAAGTGGAACAGATATGTTAACAATTAATAAAAAAAAAAATATTTTTCACGTGATAAAATGCAATTCTGTGGGTGCCAGTTCAAATCCCGCCCGTGTCGTATTTTTTAAAATCTAAATAGGTTTTTAACTTATTTAAGTGAAACAGACACAGAAATATGTCTGCCTAATATTCACGATAATTACAAATCGACCTTGTAGTCTTTATAAACTTAGTCTTCCATCTAATAATAACTACACCACTTTAAATAATGTCTGTAGTTTACGCGAGTGGTACACATTTAAATAAAACACTTTAACGCTTTAAAACGCGATATTTATTAGTTAAACTTATTTGAAAATTATTTTTAACTACGGCTCGACGTTTCGGCTGCTGCAAAATTTTTATAGTCTGATGTCTACAAGAGCACAGTGATCGAAAATTGTTAACATCATTCTTACACAGGTACAAATTCATGTTCGCCTAACTTAATTGCGCGTTTCAATTTTCCTCCTTGTTGAAAATCATGTTATTTGTTAAATACTGTCTATAGTTTACGCGAGTAGTGCACATTTAAATAAAACACTTTAACGGTTTAAAACGCGATATATTAGTTACACCTATTTGAAAATGATTGTCTCCCCGTGACCACGACTGCTGCAAAGCATCCGAAACGACGGGCCGAAGTTAAAAATAATTTTCAAATATGTTTAACTAATATATCGCGTTTTAAACCGTTAAAGTGTTTTATTTAAATGTTTTGTGTTCTTAGGCCACTCTGGCTCTAGAAGCCTTATATATTTTTTTTGTACCTTTAGTCAAGTTTAATCGGTGTAATGGAAAGTAGCAGAGAGTAAAAATTTAGGCTCCTTCTAGAGTACCTACCTACATTTTCCGTGAAGATAAGTTGTACCACCTCTCCAGTACTGTACCCCACTTGAGTGAAATCTAAAATCAAACAGCGCCCTTATAATACCCTTCCTTGTTCCACCCCTAGCATCTACCCCTAGGCGATTGACCACTGCGGTGGAATTTAATCTGGGACTCACTACATTTATCCGCTGTACACTGTAAATCAAATTTCATACTACGATTCTTATATGGATGTGACTGTTTGTTACAACCTAGCTGTGTCCGCGACTTTCCCTCATTTTTTCCTCTGTTCCTTCGCACCTTTCGGACGCGGCCTAATGTTTTATATGGCCTAGTCTTCCTCAATAAATGGTCTATTCAACGAAATAATAGTTTTTCAATTTGAATCAGCAGTTTCTAGGATTAGAGCGTTCAGATAAGTGGTTAATCAGACTTCTATGCTGAAACAATCTATTGTTTCCACGGAATTTGAAAACGTCCAACAACTTAGCTACAGAAGCGATCGTGAACTTGCTAAGCGCTGATTTTCAGTCTGTTCCTTATGACATAACAATGAATACCGCAAAATTTTAAATATTCCAAAAATACTATTGATCGATAATTATTTCAATAAAACAATTTAACGATTTAAAACACGAAATGTATTTTACTTAGTAACACTTTGTTTTAACTACGGCCCGACGTCTCGACGGCAGGCCGTAACGTAAAAAAGTTAACTATTATAATATTATGTAAACTACTGACAATATGTTATTATCATTATTTGACCTATTAAAAGAGTGAAGAAAAAAAAATATTAATAATTATTTCACTAGAAAAACTTGTTAGTAAGTTATTTAGCAGCCGCAGACACCACGGCTGCTGCAAAGCATCTGAAGCGACGGGCCGTATTTAAAAAGAATTTACAAACAAGTTTAACCAATATATGTATATCGCGTCTTAAACCGTTAAGGTGTTTTATTTAAATGTACTACTCGAATAAACTACAGACAGTGTTTAAACTTATGTCATCTAAACGTTAAACATATTGTAATGATTTAAATAAAACACTTTAACGGTTTAAAACGCGATATATTAGTTAAACTTATTTGAAAATTATTTTTAACTTCGGCCCGACGTTTCGGATGCTTTGCAGCAGCCGTGGTCTCCCCGTGACATCCAAAACGTCGCAAAACAAGCATCCGAAACGTCGGGCCGAAGTTAAAAATAATTTTCAAATAAGTTTGACTAATATATCGCGTTTTAAACCGTTAAAGTGTTTTATTTAAATGTGTACTACTCGCGTAAACTATAGACAGTATATTGTAATGATTTATTCCGATATTATATATGTAGTCCCCGTGTAAAGTTGCGACACGTGTTAGGGACAAGCTATTTGTACTAGGGTTCAACAGTTGGAACCTAATGTAAAAGGTTGTGCATGGAAAATACAATTACAGAAGCTGAAGTAAATATTTTTTATACTTAGATAAAACATTAAGCTGCAGAGTTTGAACGTTCTAATCTCGGAAACTTCTGGTTTTAATTGAACAATTATTATCGTGTTGTTTAGGGTATTTATTTTGCTTGTTTACAAACTCACACATTACTAGTCATACATACATATACATAAGTCAATTACAAAGAACAGGCCTTAAATTTTATTATGAATATCGCGAGTGGTAGTCGAATAAAACGCTTTAAACGGTTCAAAATGCCAAATGTATTCCTTTACTTAATTAAGCTTATGTAATTTAGCGATGTTATTTATTAACTTAGTTCAAAGTCATGTTTTGTCGTACTCTGGCCACTTTGATTTGACATAACTGTTCGGATAAGAATTCGAAATTCTAACTTATAAATCCATCTATACTAGTATTATAATTGCGAAAGTAACTCTCTCTGTCTGTCTGGCTTTAACTCCGAAACTACTGAACTGATTTTCATGAAATTTGGTACACATATTTTAGAGCCTGAGATAGGCTATAACTTTTAAATATGTCAAAAAAGTTTGTATGGAAATTCGTGGTTCTTGAAGCTAACTTAATGAAACTTTCTTCTTTGGCTTTTTGGGAATAGGAGTGTGGGAGTGGTCGTGGGCATGGGGGTGAAGGTGCGATTGGGAGTGGGAGTGAGTGTAGAAATGAGAGTGGGAGTTAGAGTAGGAGTGATGTGAGGTGAGTGTTGCGGCAAAGTAGCACCTACAACATAGATTGGCTGCCTTAAATGCGCCCTTACATAAATTAATAAACAGCCTAAATAATTAAACATTCCACCCCAAGTCCACGCGGACGAAGTCGCGGGCACAGCAAGTCGGCTATAAAACAACAAGTTAAAACCAATAGGAGCGAACAAAATTATTTTTGTCTTTTATTCGTAATTGAGGGTCTCCTTTGCGTGCGCTGCGAAACGGTTCATCAAACCAAAAATAATGACGGGCTAGCTGTTGTAATGGTTAGCAATAGTAGCAATGGATTCGACCCACCACTCCAAACATTTATCTAATCAATTTATAATTTTTGTTAAATGGGCAGTAAGAATATCGAAATCCCGCCCGGGCCGCGAACCACCGTCCACAGATGAAACAGCCGTTGAGTTTAATCGCGTTTCGCTTTCAGTCTGTGGATTCCCGAATATCTAAAGACAAAATAAAAAAAATATCTAAAAAAATGTCTTATATTATTTTTACGTAACATTAATCTTGCAAACAACAAAACAACGTTTGGATCAGCTAGTTGTTGTATATAAGTATCTTCTGTATTAAAACCTCAAAGCTTCATAAACGTTGGCTTCTAAAAATATTAGCTTTTATCAGAATTCGTGTGAGAGTCAAACCGCAAACCGCTTGGAACGGACAAAAAATGGGTCAAACTACATCCCTTTCCCGTTTATATTCGAAAGAGCCGACCAATCATTTGTTTTACGTGTGAATAGGTGTTTTTAGGGTTCCGTAAAAGAACACCAGGACGCTTTTAAGTAATTTATATTGTGTATAGTTCACTCGAGTAGTACAAATGTAAATAAAACAGTTCTAACGGTGTAAATGGCGAAACGTATTTGTTAATTCGTTTGTAGGTTACTTAGAGACCCGACGTGTCGGATGCAACAGTCATCTGTCGAACTCTAGTTAATACATTTAAAAATAAATAACGCGTTTTAAACCGTCAAAAGTGGAGTTCTAATGAAATTCGAGTAGACTAAAGAATATATAGATTTTTTTTAAATACGACCTGATGTTTCAGTCGCATAGTCGCGGTCTTAGGGGGACCGCTCATTTTGTGTTTTAAACCAGTAAAAGTGTTCTATTTAAACGGGATCCCATTTTAAGACTTCGTCTCTCTGTCTCCATGCTATATAATAAGAACCAGGTCTAGGCGGTTGAAGTTTGAAAACTTAATATTATTTACATGTTATCGCACATGAAGGCACATAAAATGAAAATCGATTAGAGCAGCAGCACGCAATTTTCAATCTAAAATTATGTCTCTCTCATATCGATATAACAAATACTTGAAATGTAGAAAATTAATATTTAAAGATGGCTAGCAACATTCAACAAACGAGACGTTAACTTATACTCACTAATGACACATTTAATTTAAATAACAATGCAATATGATAAAATCAAAAACATTATAAATCCAAGATGGCCACCGATACAAAATGGCGGATTGCATTTTTTTACAACCCCCTCAATATGGATAACAAATGTAATGGGAGCCCTTTCATTTACTAGTAATATACGATGTAATTTTCAGTGCACAAAAAATAAAAACTGTTTAACTTAAAAGTTTCTTTAAAGTTGATACTTGTTTAAGACATCGATTTCAAGATGTCAATTTTTGTCTATTCTTTAAGACACCAATTGATGGTAGAAGATAGGCCCCTCAGTTAACGAAACGTAATATCGAATTCGTGTACCCAGTTAATGTTACGGAACCTTTCTCGCTAAATTCGACTCGCACTTGACTGTTTTTTATACTTTTACGACCCTTGCTGGATACTAGATATGATCACGTTTTAATAGGCTTTCGTTATTAATAATATTGCAATGAAATATAATATTGTGTTTCCGAATAATTCGTAAATGATTGACTGTTTTAACTGTTATATGACACTAGCTGTGTCAGCGACTTCGTCCGCGTAGAATAGTTATTTTGGGCATCAAAATTCCATTTTGCAAACCTCGTCCATATCTTTACTAATAATGGCTGTTTCCTACGATGTCAGTCGCGTACCGCCGTTCTTGCAAATCTTATAAGATAGACATATAGCGTCGCAGACATTTTTTTAAATCATTTAAAGAGGAATAATTGTTTTATAATAATATATAAGATTTTGGGTACCTGGAACCGTTTTCGTAGCGTACGCAACAGAAAACCACAAGGATTTTCCGCAATTTTTACACATTCCCAGCAGTTTCTTCGTTCCTTTAAGTCGCAGCGCGATGTTCTATCGCCTAAAGCCTTGCTCGATAAATACTCTAACTATCACAAAGATTTTTTTCAATTCGAACCAGTAGTTCCTGAGATTAGCGCGTTCAAACAAACTCTTCAGCTTTATATATTAGTATAGATATACATAGATTAAGACATCATACAATTTCTGACTTCAAACTTCACCATAACACGAACTCAATTCCCGTAGGAGGTGGCGCCCTCACGAACCTTTTATTAAATTTATTAAAACGGGAGCAATGACCTCTCGGGATACTCTTATATAGATCTTTGATATCGTAAAAGTACAATGGCCAAATTTGTATATATACTGGACGTAACTCAAATTTTACGCGACAAACAAATCACAATGATTTACTTTGATGTAAATACTGTCTGTAGTTTACGCTAGTAGTACGCATTTAAACAAAACACTAACGGTTTAAAACGCGATATATATTACTTTACTTATTTTTAACACTGACTCCTCGACTTTTGCGTTTCTTTGCAGCAGCCGTGGTCATGGGGGAATAAACCTTAACCAATAAAAGTGTTTAGTAATTAGTAGTAGTTAGTGTTTAATAATGTGTCAATACGAGTTTTAACCGTTAAAAATGTTTCCTTTAAATTATCTATGTTTCTTCAACTCCTTTTTCAATAGTTATTGCGCAATTATTTACTTGTAAAAAATTGTTGTGTATCTACGACTTAGGAACAGATTCTGTTGACAGACAAGCTTAAAACAAACTTAAAAAAATATATCAATAACATTATTTGTAATTTTTTTTATTGATTGTTTTATTTAAAAATGCAGGTTCTAATCTCACCTTTATACCATGTAATTAAGTTTAAACAGTTTATTTCCATACAAATTCCAAATTTAAACGGAAACAAAACCATTGTAAAAATATCAACAATTACCCCCGCGGGGAACGGAAGCGGCTGCCGTCGACAGCATAATGACTTTATCGATAAAGATTTCATCGACTCGCGCGCGTCACTAGCGCGGACTGATTTATCTCAGGAGTACATCAAGCGTTCCATATTTAAATGTATTACGGCGCTCGGGGGTTGAATGCTGAATGGAATTACGAATTCCTTTGTGTTCATGCTTCCCTGGTAGATTAGGCCTACTGTTTAAAAGAAAAATAATAAAACTGAGAGTGTGCCATCAAGCCAATCCCACCGCTGGGACGAGGGTATACCGATCAATTGCATTTTTTTCGATTGATGATTTTCGAAATGAAATAGTAGTCCTCTTAAACGTTAAACTATAAACGCTATAATGCACGCGAGTAAAACGCCTTTAAATAAATATTTTTTAACGGCTTAAAACGCGTAATTCATTACTTTAATCATTCATTTAATTCAATATATTTCGCGTTTTAAACCGTTAAGTGTTTTCTTTAATAATGCACGCTGCAATATAAAATTTAAATTTATGGTCTATAGTCACCGGTCGTGGGTTAGATACCAACTGTATCCAACATATAGGAACATCGAAATTCCGAAGTCACGAACCACCGTCCACAGATGAAGAAGTCGTCAAGATTAATCGCGTTTCGGTTTCAGTCTATGGAGTTCCGAATATCCATAACCAAAAAAGGTCGACAGTGCATCTCTATATGCTATATTGCTGGAATATTTCACCTCAAGTTGTACCACCTAATGCTCAGAACAGACCGTCTGTCATGAAAAAAATGTTACGTCTCTCGCGCATAGTAAGCACTTTACAATAAAAAAGTTTTCAAACAAATCTAATTAAAAGAAATTCCAAAAACAAGAATTCCAAGTGCGTAACTTCACTAAAACATTACATAATTTATCTAATCGGAAATAAACTCTATTTGTATCAAGATAGAGTTTAAATAACAAGTACATTTGGAATTTAGTTTTTTCAAAATTGAGACCTAATATAAAAGCAATAAAACTCAAAATCTAATTTTGTATCGATAGATGCGTTTTAGTTTCTCAATGTAATGTCAAACTTATTATCTCATTAATAAGGTTGATTTTAAAGTGAACGCAAAACTCATAGTCAGCCTAACGAAGCACATGTGATCCGATCAAGGGTCAGGTATGAGAAACCTTTGCCAATTAGACACAATTGATGAGACAGTGACCTATTAGGAGGAATGGTCACGTAAAGGCTTTAAGAATACTAGCTGATGACGTTTGAAAGCTTTGATATGTTCCACAAGATGGTATTTAAATTAAAAATCGATATTATTTGAAAAAAATACGACACGGATAGGACTTGAACCAGCATCGTCAGTGCCTCGCTGTTGCTCTAAGTAATTGAGCTACCGTGTCCTCGTCATCGTCAAATTTATCTTTGATTGCATATCGTGTCTTCGTATTTAATAGCTTCATTATTAAGATTTTCTTTGAATTCTCCTATTTATACCGTAAACCAAAACCGGGAAGCATGGACAACTTTGGAGGAGGCCTACACCCGAGAGGGTTTCTAATGACCTAAAAATTTATTTTTAAATCATCTTAAATAATATTTGTACTTAAATAATACAATCTCGTCCAAACTAGATTAAGTTAAAAGATGTAAACAGTAATTTAAAGGAAATAAAGGCTTTTATATTTTTATTTTATTTATACCGTGTTAGTAAATAAAAGGTCAGTTTTGTAACCTTTGAAAAAAAAATTAAACTTGCGAACACCAAAAAAACGTGTGTAATATTGACTAAACTTCACGTGAGTAGTATAAACATTGAGTTTCACACTTTCAACGGTTTAAAACGAGAAATATATTACTTTATTTATTCTTAACTTGGATCTGACGTTAAAAATGATGCTCCACGTATAAAAATAAATTCATATCGCGTTTTCATAAAAAAAAAATTCAATATATAAATGTTTGACCTTAAATTTGGTAAAAAACGTTATCGACACCTGACCAATACAATCAAGATAGAACTGTGGCTTGTGGCTTGTTATGCAGTATGTTTTTTTTGTTAGTATTTAGTATGAAGGACTACTGTTATTACTTTTAAACTGTATTTTAGTTTAGATAACTGGTACGATGCGTGAAAACTTTAAATATTTTTGACATGACAATTAAAAAAACATATGTCGGGCCAGTTGGTAGAATGGTAGCAATGGCTAACAATCAACGTTGCAGGTTCGAACCCCACCAGGTGCAGCATGTTCATAATTTTTCAATTTAGAATTTTCTGAAACATCTTCGACGTCGTCTGGAAATCTGGATATTAAATGTGCGGTAGGAATCTACAAATTCCGTCCGTCCGTCAAAAATTAGTACGATGTACCTATTTTGTTTAATTTTCAAGGGTTGCCTGGAAGATATCGCTCTATTAAGATAAGGCCGCCCATTCGATAACGTGTAGAAATCATTTTTATTATAGTTGTATCCCTTCGACTACTTATATGGTACCATTTAAACGTTACATATAAATATGAGACCGCTAGAAGCAGAGTAGCCTAACTGAAATTGTATGACTTTACTCATTATTATTATTTTTCTAAAAATGTTAATCTACAAGAGCGCAGTGACCGAAAATTGTTAACATAATTCTTACACAAATAATAGTACAAATTCATTGTCGCCCAAGTTAATTGCGCATTTTTATTTCCCTCCTTATTGGAAATCATGTTTTTTTCTTATTAGGCCACTCTGTCTCTAGCCTACATTTATTCCACTACAAAATTGTTTTCAAGCTGTCTTCAAAAACGACTCAATTCAACAAATTGAACCGCATTAGTCCAATCGTGGTTGCGTCTGTTCAAACAAGACGGCGACACATTTTCTAATTACAAACAAGCGCTTGTGTCAACTCAAACAATAATATATAGGCTGTTTGGTTTTATGTACTGTCTGTAATATACGCGAGTAGTACAAATTTAAATTAAACGCTTATGACGGTTTAAAGCGCGAAGTATATTAGTTCCCTTATTTTAAGTTTATTTAAAATACGGCCCGACGTCTCGGATGCTTAGTGGTCACGGTATATAACAGTAAATACAATTTTATGCTGCTGACTTAGAATTTTACACTTTAAACTTACAAATTAGTCTCCTCGACCTTTAGTGTCCCCGTGTGTGCTGCAAAGCATCCGTAATGTCGGGTCGTAAAAATAATGTGTAATTAATTACCTTTTAGTTTTTACTAATACATTTCACGTTTTAAACCGTTTAAAGTGTTTTATTCATATGTGTGTTTAAGCTAATATCTTTTCCGTAGTAAACAGTTAAAAGCGTTTTTATTTAACAAACTATGTTTCGAAATTCGTGACTTACAGCTGTTTGGTTTTCATCGTTTATTTTTAGTGACTACATCTTGTTTGAAATAGTTATTCGCAGTCAGAGTCAAGTTGACAGTCTTCAGTGTTTTCAACTTATGCCCCAAGTTCCCACGGCCAGTGACACATCACGTACGGTTCTTAATTAAACAATATCTACTGCATCGTGCTAACTGTTTAGGCTGCGGTCTCTTACGAAGCTATATATATCCAATGTATCGCTTTTAGCGTTAGCAGGATTTATAAAAAATAATACACAATAGTAAAGAATTATTATTTGGGTCGTCGTGACCACGGCTGCTGCAAAGCATCCGAAACGTCGGGCCGAAGTTAAAAATCATTTCCAAATAAGTTTAACTAATATATCGCGTTTTAAACCGTTAAAGTGTTTTACTTAAATGTGTACTACTCGCGTAAACTATAGACAGTATTTATTTGGGTAGTATTTGCTACTTTGATTTGATGAAGATTTTTTAAATGATAGTGCAGACAGACAGGCATTCGGTTCACGAAAGCTTCATGGTTTTTTCCTCTGTGGACGGTGGTTCGTGACCCGTGGGAATTTCGATATTCCTGCCACCCATATAATATTCCAAGTTTCAGTTCAACGCGTTTCAGAGAAATTATACATTGATATAAATTAAACTCTTTAACGGTTCAGAACGTGTAATATACCTATTTACCATTTACTTTAACTACGACCCGTTGAGACTCTATAAATTAAATACTGCCCAAGTCACAATAAATCGACAGTGTATCTTTAGATGTTACCTGTCCTCCACTATTATAAAATATAGTATTTATATATGACCAAAGCCTTATTCACACGTCCCTTCTATATTGAGAGTCAATATTTCGTATCGAGTTTTGAAAATGTCATCTCGCCTTACATGTTTAGGCTAGACACTTTTTTTATTGTTTATTAGCCCAATGGCATATGCCCTATAATTAACGCGTGGGTTCGTTCACTACAAACATGTTTAAATGATATATAAAAATAAAAATATATATTTTAATTTTTTCTATCCGCTTTTCTTCGCATTTCACTTATCTGACAGTGGCTCGACTTTTCGGATTCTTTGTAGCAGTGGCAAGGGCTCGGACTATATATGGAGTTTTATTCTTAAATACTGTCTATAGTTTACGCGAGTAGTACACATTTAAATAAAACACTTTAACGGTTTAAAACGCGATATATTAGTTAAACTGATTTTGAACCTCGGCCCGCCGTTTCGGATGCTTTAATTTCAGTGCGCATCGAAAAAATACCAAGTCAAATAAACTAGATAAGTTTATGCGAATAGTAAATATAAAAACACTTTTAACGGTTAAAAAGGCGATATTTATCAGTAAACATATTTTTTGTATTTTTTATGTTCCGCCCCAGTGTCAACATATATTTTCAACCGTAGATAGGAAAAACCCGTAAAATGTATTTGCGTTCCGAATGTCTAAAGACAAAATAGGCCGACAGCCCATCATGGATGATCAGCCCATGCTTGTCTGTTACAAAAAATACAATGTATTTTTGCTATATAAAAATGTACCGCGCTCAGTACTTAAAAATTCATTTTTAAACGGTCAAATATAAGCTCTCAACTAAGGCACCCAAATCCCGTCTTCCAGGATATGTGGCAACGCGATCAATCACACCTTGACAGCGTGACGTCACCTTATCAGCGAGATTACGAGATAATCTCCACATGATTTATGGTCGCCTGGTACAGGCGCGTTCTTTAAATTGATCGATTTTTAACCGTTTCAAATAGGACAAGTACATTTTTAGTGATGGACGATTAGATTTATCCGATCTTCGCTTAACTTAGGGGCTTAGGTTTAAGTAAACAAATATAATTTTTTTATTTCAGTTACCGACATATTTTAAACTGTTTCAAAGCGGACATTTTTAGTGATGTACACACGATTAGTTTTATCCGAATTAAGTTGGCAATTCGGTTTGAATAACCGAATATGGGTTATTTATTTGAATTACCTACTTATTGTTAACCATTTCAAAGAAGACAGTAATTTTGTGCTTTGTTGGCGATATGTTTTATTCGAGTCTAGAAAACCGAATATAGACCGAACGAGGACAGGCCTGTTCTTGTATCTAAATAAACAAAAAAACTAGCTTCTCCGAGCATCGTTGGTTTTCCAAATAAATAAAAATCCTAAGAAATAAAAACCTACTTATTCTCGTCTAACGTATTTACAAAATTTCATCAAAATCGGTTTAGCCATTTTATACCTGTTCGCAATGTATGTAAGCAGAATTGTATATATAAGAAGTATGACATCGTTTACAAGCTGTATAGAAAATTGATCACTGTAGCTTTGCCCCATACCCCACGGGACTTTTCTAAGACTTCAGCTTGTCGAGGTCAATTGAGGAAGGGTGTTTTGAGTGACGTCACCAATAAAAACTGCAAGAATTAATCGTGTTGTGGCGCCAGCGACCGTTCCGCATTTGTAGGGCTGTCACGCATCTAAAAAAATACATATTATTAAAAAAAAAAAAACTTTAATTTGTATTTAAATAAAACACTTTAACGGTTTAAAACGCGATATATTAGTTTGTAGTATTAACTAATATATCGCGTTTTAAACAGTTAAAGTGATTTATTTAATTTATTACAATTATTTTAAATCAGTAGCACGTAAAGACAATTAAACAGAAATCATTCTTTTACACTTATTTTTTGGATATTTTGGAATTTTGACAATTTTTTTAAACATTTCTCGCTGTATCTTTGCTCGTATTAGTCACAGGGGGAAAAGCCTTCTTCTATAAGTGTTCTAACCAACAAAAAAAATATTTTTTCACCAAACCAGAAGTTCCTAGCGCTTTCGGCAGCGTGCACAACGGAAACCCACAAGGATGAATAAATTTTCCCGTTTTCCCCCATTTCCTGCTATTTCTTCGTTCTTATTTATCATGGTGGGTTCATATTTATTATATTAGTAAAGATATCATATATTAAGAAATTACAAATAACGGTGTGCCAACCCTAATATTACTAACTACACATTATATTGTGTGAAGTAATTGTCCACGGACGGACATTATTGTGTATTAAATAAGATGTCGTTATTGATATGTTTTATTTATAATGTATAATAATAACTAGCTGTGCCAGCGACTTCGTTCGCGTAAAATATGTAGTTATTTTGGCCATCAAAATGTGTTTTTGCAAACTTCCTTCCATCGCGTCCCGCCATTCTATTCGTAATAGATATACATATAGCGTGGTGGACATTTTTTAAGATCATTTAAAAATCATACTTTGAGTTATCGTTAACCGCTCTCGCAGCGTACGCATAGGATATAATAATAATAATTTCCCCCATTTTTCACCATTTTCCGCTATTTCATCACTCTTCTACTAATGTAACTTCTCTAATCAAAACAAGATTTTTCAATTCGTACTATTCGTTCCTGAGATTAGCGCATTCAAACAAACATACAAACAAATATTTTATAAGCGAGTGTGAGTGACGATAACTCTCAGTAAACACGTGACTGTAATAGCATTGAACTAAAATGGCGGCGTCGCTGTGCCTTCAGGGTAAGTTACTTCCGTATTTGGACGTGGTAGAAAAACTTGGTAGAAATGAGCCCAGCTGTGGGATACTGATTTGCGAAATCCAAGCCAAGTGACTACATACAAACAATTTAACGGTTTAAAACGTTAACTAATTTAAAAATTATTTTAACAATGGCCCGACGTTTCGCATGCTTTGCAGCAGACGTGGTCACGGGACGACTTTAAATTGATTTTCAAAGTTTAATTCGAGTTTAAAGTGTTTTATTTAATGGAACAGTGTAGTTTTTTTAAACATTGGTAGCGCAGTCCCATGTAGCCAAAATATTTTAAGCGCAAAAATGTTAGTTCTTGTTTAAACATTTATCAACTTATATCAATATTCTTATATTAGTTCTAATTTATAGTTATATTAAAACCACACGTTAGTATCTAGCGGACCTCAAACCTCATCGATATTATCAACTATTTAAATAAAACGATTTTAACAGTTTAAAACGCGAAGTATATTAGTTCACTTATTTCCCCGTTCGTTCCACATGTTTAACTGTTTTTTCGCTTTATTAAATTAGCGCATTTCAACAAATAACAAAGTCTTTAACTCTATAATACGAATCTTAGTAACTAGTATCAAAACACAAAAAACAGAACAAAACATAAAAAATAAAGGACAAACGGCGGCTTTATAACTATTTAGCAATCTCTTCCAAGCAACCGCGCTGGAAATGAAAACACAGTTATACAAGTGGTATGCGTGAGTGCAAAGGTACTTACTTAAACTTATAATTATTACAATAATATAATTTATATATTTATTAGTTGTAAAGATATAGCTAGAGGTTTGTAGTTTGAAAAGTCGCGCGATTTGTCGCTTTTCGCGACCAGACGGTTAATAACACTAGGCCGATACTAACTATGATGGACGCGCCACGCGAGCTAACTTTATTAACGGAAAAAGTCTCTCTACTGTATTGGATACCTGTTTCAAACAATTAGACTGAAATAGTCTATCATTTTCATAGACTGAAAATACAGGAATAAATCCTGTTAGTTTCGCGTTCGAATCGGTTCGAAAGGAATGTAAATCATAATCTATACTAATATATCAAGCTGAACAGTTTGTTTGTTTGAACGCGCTAATCTCAGGAACTACTAAGTGAAATCATTCTTTAATACATATGTTTTGAGTTTCTTCAACCGTTTTTTGCAGCGTACGCCACGGAAACCCATGATGATGAATACTATTTCCAATTTTTGTCACATTTCCAGCTGTATCTTCGCTCCTATTAGTCACAGCGCAATGTTGTTCCCATAGCTTTCCCCGATAAATGCTCTAATCAACACAAAAAGATTTTTTATGTTTCCGGACATTTTATAATACGAATAAGAATCGAATACTGCCAACTTTTTTATTTTATTTACTCGCTGAGTTTGTCAATACTTTACGCGAGTAGTCACATTTTTAACTGTGTACTGTTTATATATTCAAAACTTGTTAACGTTTTTTTATTTCATTGTATTTTACAATTATGCATTTTTCCCCCCCTTTCCCTTTTTTTTTTAAAGTCACAAAATACATATAGAGTCTATTGTTATTTTGTTTTCCTTTCTTTTTAAAAAGGTTCCCGGGAGAAAACCGATAAAGCCGCCTTTGCACTAACAGTAAATAATATTTTAGTTTTCTATGTATTTTGTGCAATAAATATTATTATAATATTAAACTTTTAACATTCAGCGCAAAATATATTGCTTTCTTATTACGATATTGCCAGTAAATGTAAAATATAAAAGATTATTTTAACTTCGCAATTGCTTCTATTGAGATGTAATAAACGATGTGTCCTTGCTTTTAATAATTTTTTTCCCACGTTAAACTTCACACGCTAAATTAAAACATTAAAGTCATTAAAACCTAATTAACCGAGCACGTCATTTGAACTATTTGGTGTTCACCTCTTTTGTAATAAAAAAAAAGCATTGAGCTGTCAAATGCCATTGTTCGAAATTTGAATTCACGCCTCGCGCGCTTTTGTGTGTCACGTCCACAGACCATTCTATAACTCACGGTGCGCAGGCTAAAAAGATCTCTGTGGTATCGAAATGAGGTTGAGTTTGCATAGCTTAATTTTACAAAGCATTTTTTAATTATGTATTTTTAAGACGTCTTGTGACATTTCAATTAGGGCTAGAAGACGAAAAAAAAGGTCTCGCTTGATGTAGGTTAGTGACAAACTTATACGTCACTTTCACCTGTCTTGGGACTTGTGATCTTAGATATTTAACTAGCATATAGAATCAATTTTTATTTTTGAAATGCTTCCAACGTCGTTCTTGCAAAGACCTATACTGTCGCGGACTTGGTTTTCGCAGCGCACGCAAGGGACACCCACAAAATTAGTCCCAGCCCACCCTAAATGGGTGGATATACACATTTTCAGTGGTCCAACTAAAAAATGTTTCATATTAATTTAGCCGATTGAGTGATTATTAGCCTTGCTTTACTGCCATTACACGCGCCTAATCCATTTAATTATTCAGTTACTAAAGACCAATAGCAACATGTTTTAGAAAAAATATAAGTTGTTTTAAATACATGTACGTGGTGGGAATCGAATCCCGTCTATTATCAACCATTGCTTGCTACTATTAGACCAATGATATCGTCAAATACAGATATAATTTAAATAAAACACTTCAACGTTTTAAAACGCGATATTAAAACTTATATAGTTTACGCGATATACATATTTAAAAAAACACTTTAAATCTTGGTTTTATTTTCAAATAAGTTTAACTAATATATCGCGTTTTAAACCGTTAAAGTGTTTTATTTAAACGAGATATTAGTTAAACGGGGTGACCCCCGTGACCACGGCTGCTGCATCCGAAACGTCGGGTTGAAGTTAAACATTTTTAAATAAGCGTAATATATCGCGTTTTAAATCGTTAAAGTGTTTTAATTAAATGGTGTACTGCTCGCGTAAACGACAGACAGTATTTAAGTACATATAATTCAATTCTAAAAAAGTTTCTATTGTTCGTTATTTCTTCTTCACCTAGGTCAGTCAAAGCGGGTACCTCCGTGGCTTTTATATTTACTCAAAAGCGGTCTTCTGAGAAAAAGCTTTTATTCTTTAAAAGCGTGAAAGCTACTTGCAAATAGAGGCCCTTCATTTAGTTACATTGTTGCTTTGTTTCGTCTGCCTTCTTAAGAAAAAAAAAACAATATTTATTTTTTGTTCTGTTTTTGCGTAGTAATGATAGAGAAGGACAGACGAGCACGGAATTCACTTGATGGTAGATGTTATACCCCAACCTATAGTATCTAAACAGGTTGTGTTGTCGACCTTTTGCTTTGTATTCGGATATCCACAGACTGGGACCGCTATTACCCTTTTTTTATTTTTATTAATTTTTAAATGTTTAAAAATTTTTATTTCTTTACAACATGATTTTAAATTGACATTGCATTTAAATAAAACCACGGTTTAAAACTTATTAGTTAAACACCGTTACACTACCACCTTCAAATCAACTCGGGCAATAAAAAACATTTTCAAACAAGTTTAACTAATATTCACTTTTAAACGTTTAAGTGTTTTATTTAAATGTTACTACTCGTTAAATTGGAATTTTGACGAGTACCTTTTTAAGACTTAATTGCGGTGATAAAAAATAGTTACCTTATTTGTGATTCTTACTTAAGATTGAATTAAACTAATATTATAAATCTAAAGAGTTTGTTTGTTTGTTTGTACGCTATAATCTCAGGAACTACAAGTTGAAGTGTTTTTTTCATAGATCATTTATCAAGGAAGGCTTCACTATGAAACATCAGGCGCGACTAATAATCGTGAATAAACAGGAAGATGTGGAGGACCGGGAAAAATATTTATCTTAAAATTAAAAATTTCTTAAAGAACTTATCCCTTTATATCATTTAGTTAACGTCTATCTTTTGACACTTACTCAAGAACTACGGTACAGTCGACTTCGTGGGTAACAGTCATCGACATATTTTACATATATATATTTATATTTATTTATGGGGGAGACCGTAGTTAAAAATAATTATCAAACAAGTTCAACTAAAATATATCGCGTTTTAAACCGTTAAAGTGTTTTATTTTAATATTAGTATAGATTATAGAGGTGAACGACCACACGAAATCAAACCACTAATTAATTTATGCCATTCACAAGTATGATAATATCGTTTAAGAATATGGGGCCGATGGGACCCCACTTGACCCCAATATGTCTTTATTGAGTTCTTTATGATGTGGGGACTTATTACATCACATGCAACAGGATGTCCTAGTAAATAGATAGGACCTCATATTAAAATATCGAACGATAGACATTGTTTATGATAGAGACAAGCAAAGGCGATAGGGGAATTACCTCGTATAACATCTAGCCTAGATGAGAATATCCAAAGCCACCAAGAGTCAACAGAGTACCACAGGCTGGAGTATTTTACCATCAAATGAACCTCAAGCTTATGTCCTCATCCATCATAAAAAAATGTAGCTTTGCTTCGGCAGTCCACAGTCAGTCGGCAGTCGACAGTGGAGGGTGGGTCCAGACGGAATTTCGAATCCAGGTTTCCAGAGGAAGTCGAACATGTTTCAGGAGATTTTTAATGAGGATCGCACCCGCAACATGGCTGTCGAAATGATTAAATTTATATTTTCCACCATTGGTGCTGATGATCACAGATTATAAATTTGAACAGTGTCTTCTGTTTGTTTCGGCCCAATATGGGATAAATGGGGAGCAAAATGGGAATCAAACGTGGGACAACATTCTCTATCCGTAAAGGTTTTATTAGCCTTCGACTAACAAAACCTTCCTTTGATCTATATATAAAAAGCACTCATGAAAATCGAACCGGTGACCCCCGGTTAGTCACGGCTCGAGGCAATACCATTAAAGTATTAAATGTAACAATAATCTCTCACTTGTACGTTTGAAATTGCTTTTCTATTTGTGTACGGTCAGCAACAACACGTACTTAAGAACTAACGCAAATTCAAGTAAGTTTCTTATAGCGTGTAGTTTTAAACGGTTAAAAAGTGATTTATTTAACGTGTACTATGCGTAAACTATAGACGATATTTAATTATTTCAGATTCCAACTTTACTTTATAAGTATGAATCTTTAACTATTTTTTTTTAATATACCACAGATAATAAATAGTGTTACTATAGTACAAAAAATAGAATTAAAATAATGGCGCGTCATACGTAAAAAAAATATTATCGCGTTTTAAACCGTTAAGTTTGTACTTAATAACGTTTTTCATTAACTCTTTCATTACATGTTACTTTTTCTTATTTTACTGACATCGCATTACATTAAAATAAAACAGTTAACCGTTTAAAACGCGAGCTATCTCTGTACTTATTCGTAATATTTTTAAGATTATATCTGAACTCGTCAATAATTTAACTAACAAAAAGGTAATATATTTCACGTTTTAAACCGTTAAAAGTGTTTTATTTAAATGTGTACCACTGGGGTAAACGCACAATACATTCGTGATGTTGTTATATTTGAAAACTCCTTTTAAAATAAATAAATGATTCTAAAGCTTTGTCAGTCAATTGTCAGTAAATTGTTTTCACTGAAAAGTCATAATTGAAAATTCTTAATGATCAACCGAATATTGTGTACAATAAAAGGACAGTCGACAAAAGCTATGCGTCACAATACCAATGGAAAATACGGAAAAACCATTGTCGTTTTTTTCATTTTTTTTGTTAAAAAATTTTCACAATTTTACAAAAGCTTTATCATTTTTAATGGCCGCTACGTAAAACTATTGTTTTGATCTTGTTTTTATAACAGAAGTGGAAAAAAGAATAAAACACTTTAACGGTTCAAAACGTGATATATATTAGTTAAACTTAACACGGGCAGGACTTGAATTGATTTTTAGTTGAAAGTATTTCTTTTAACGGGCCAGTACCCAGTATAGCCATGAATGTCTAATAAACAACTTGGGTTCGATACAGTCTGTAGTTTACGCGAGTAATACACAAACGCTTTAACGGTTTAAAATGCGTTATATTTCGGATGCTTTGCAGCAGCCGTGGTCACTCAAGTTTTAGATTTCTACCTTGTGACACGGTAGCTCAATTGGTTAGAGCAACAGCACGGAACGCTGTGGATGCTGGATCAAGTCCTGTCCGTGTCTTAAAATTTTATTCAATCTAAAATTGATTTTAAATTAAAAGTTTAAAACGTTATATATTAGTTAAACTTATTTGAAAATTATTTTTAACTACGGCCCGACGTTCCGGGTGCTTGCAGCAGTGTGGTAACTGGGAAATTTCCCGCGTATATATCGCGTTTTAAACGGTTAAAGTGTTTTATTTAAATGTGCACTCGCGTAAACTACAGACAGTATTTATATTGAAGCTTTTCAAATACTTTCAACTGTTTTGCTATCCGTACCTGTCGTGATAAAGCAGACGGCACTCAAGGTTTATCTGGACGCTTAATGGAACTGGAGGTATTTTTGTAAATCCGCTTACACCACTCAGTGCGCGCGCGCCGATGGTTCAGCAATATATTAACTACTTTATAGATGAGGTTAATCGTTCTGTAAATACCTTCTATGGACTTATGGCAACATTTCTAGGTATTAAACTAGCTTCGCTTTCGCCTTGTCTTAAATAGGCATTGGTGCTGGGAGCTTTGGAGTCGTACAAACGTGTTTCCAGGGCTCCAAAGCACCGTAGAGGGCCGGTGGTCTGTTTGGTGGTTCTGGTCGGTTGTTGTCTCCGAGGAGGGTGTATAACGATTTACCACACTCCCCACGTCGCTATTTCCCGACGTGGGCGAGCATAGGCATTCACACCATCAGTAAAAAACAGGTCTTAAACTAGCTGACCTGGCAAACTGCTCTCTTACTATGAAGTACTAGCTGTGTCAGCGACTTCGTCCGCGTAGGAATAGGTATTTTTGCAAACCTCCTCATCTTTACAAGTTTTAGCTGTTACCTACGACGTTGTCCGCGTTCCGTCGTTCTTGCAAGTTAATCTTAAAAGATAGATATTTACTGTCGTTGACAATTTTTTTAGATCGTTTTAAGAGAAATCATTCTTTTATGATTTTTAGGTTTCTTGAATCGTTTTCGCACCGTACGCACGCCTCTAAGATGAATAACTTTCCACGTTTGCCTCTGTTTCCCCTAATGGTGGCACCCTGATGTTTTATAGCCTAAAGCCTTCCTTGATACCTTGATAGACCATACGTCTAACCAACACAAAAGTATATATCTGTAGTCTACGCATTTACATTTCAATTAAATTCTTCACAAAACTTGAATTCTTTTGTACATGTTATATATGGTTTATTTTTTCAGTGATAACAACCATAACGTAAAAAAATACAAAATTCTCACAAGTTATACTTTTTAATTTCATTTTCTTAAACTGCAAAGCGTAAGACATTGAACCTTAAAACGCAAGAGTTAAGGTTGTAATTACATTGCGCGAGAGGTGCATGTATACAATAGCTTAAAGTTCGACGATTACGTGTAGGACACGGTAACTCAATTGTTTAGAACAAGGAACGGATGGATGCGATCAAATTCTTTTTTTATTTTACGAAGATGTTAATTTTGGTATTTGTTTCAGATGACGTAACAGAATGCGCTTCGTACTTCTGATGGTGGCGCTGCTCTTGCGCAGCGAGGCGCAGGCGTGTCCTTGGGCTTGTGCCTGCAGACCGACCGCTGCTGATTGCGCGCATCGTGGCCTGCTGCACGTCCCTCGACCCTTACCGACTGACACGCTACGTCTGTAAGTAGCCATAGCAACCCTTTATAGTTTACTAGCTGTGTCCGCGTACTGCGTAACTATTCCATCAGTACAGTACTTACTGTACTGATGGACTTTTTTTTAACAAGCTTTATACATTACTAGCTGTGTCCGCGACTGGAATAGTTTCTGTACCTTGTAATTTGTAGAAACACCCCTTTTTAAGAAACAAGTTTTATAAATGACTAGCTGTCTCAGCGGTTTTTGCCATCGATTTGTTTAAGAACAAGCAGATACCTACGGTTGTGTCCCGTCGTTTTTGCAAGTTAATCTTAAAAGATAGACATACTGTCTGGATATTTTTTTAGATAATAAAAAGAATGACTGTTATACATATATTTTGGGCAGGCAACAGCAGCCTTTGAAAATGAATATTTTCTCCGGGTTTTCCCACACTTCCCTCTGTTTTTTTGTTCTTGTCTGTTATATAGCCTAAAGCCTTCCTCGATTAACCCTCTCTAACCAACACGAATTTTTCAATTCGAACCAGTGGCGCCTGAGATTAGCGCGTTCTAACAAACAAACAAACCCTTCAGCTTAACAATATCAGTACATATCGCGACCGGCCGAAATGGCAAACAATATGGCCGTTATGTCGACCTTTTCTGGATTTGGACATTCGAAAATACACAAAGAGATATAGCTGCTGGCGTGGTTTTGGGCTTTTTAAAATTTTTTGGGGGGGCCCTTTTGGGGGGGGGTTTTTGGCTGTTTTTTTGGTTTCTATTTCCTTTGTTTTTTTTTTTTGGGTGGGGGTTTTTGTGGGAAAAATTTTTTGGGGGGGGGGGGGGGGAAAATTGAATATAATTCAGTTTGAGTAAACTTCACGCTTTTTTTCCTTCTGTTGTTGATGGTATGTAATATTTGTTCCACAAAGGTCGGAACATTCTAAAATTCATAAATATAATGTTAGTGAAATGTGCAGTATAATATGTGATTCGAAATTGTTACGTACAGCGTTACGCGTAACACCGTTGTTTTTAGTAATGGTCAGCTTCACAAGGCATTATCTTAGCTTGCGGAAATCCAAAGACAAGGCTATCATACATCTTTAGTTATTCTTTTTAGTAAAATTTGTGCTCGCGACATCGTATGATTTATTTTTGCAAACAACCTGCTCAGCTTTATAAATTATACCTAGCTGTTACCGGCGACATCGTCCGCGTCGCATCGATCTTGCAAGTTAATCTTGAAAGATAGACATTATACTGTTTTTAACATATTTTTAGATTATTTAAAGAGTAATCATTCTGTTATATATAGCTTTTTGGTTGCTATAATTGTTTTCGCAACGTAAGTCCTCAAAGATGAAGAATTTTCCCAGTTTTTCCACATTTTTCCCTGTTTCTTTGCTACTATTGGTCGCCACGCGATGTTTTATAGCCTTCGTCGATAACTACTCAACTAACGCAAAAATTCGAACAAGTTGTTCCTGAGATTAGCGCGTTCAAATGAACAAAAAGCCATGGTTTATAAGAACGCGTGTATAAACATAGCGATCTATAAGTAAAAAAACACATGGAGATTGTTTATATAAAGCTTGATGCTTTGTAATAATACAATATCAATAGGAAGCCCACACAAGCTCACGTGTCGATAACTTTCCATTTTCCTTTATTACACTTTATTAGAATAGGGCGCGTACAGAGTAATCTACGAACAGAGAACTCGCTGTAAAACTATTTGCTAAAACAAAAATGTATTCCGAACAAATTTGAAACAGTTAATTCTTGATAGAGATAATCAATAGCGTAAATCTTTTAACGCCAATAGTTAGTATTTATACAAAAAAAAAACAGTTTTAACGGTTTACAACTAAATTTTCATAAGTTCCCCCATGACAGCGGTTGTTGTATGATCTTTAGGATTCAAAATGGCAGGCCATACTTAAAATAAACCCTAAATAAGTAATCAAACTTTAATATTTATCACAAATTGCACAATTAAAAATAGATCTTGGTTAACTGCAGCGAACGGCATCCACAGCGTGCTGTTGCTATAACCAATTGAATTAGGATTCGGCAGCTGAAATAGTTAGAGCAACAGCACGGAACGCTGTAGATGTCCGTTGAAGTCCTGCCCCAGTCGACACGTTTTTCAATTTATAACCGATTTTTGATTTACATGAGTTTCATATTATATTTCGTGATTTAAACCGTCAGACCTGTATTCAATATATAATTTGTACATGTAATGCAGCACAAACGGTTTAAAACGTTCATAGTTAAAATAAAGTACTATTTAACGAACCTACATATAAATAAAAATGAATTGTTAGTCTTTCTCTATATCGCAACTACTCTGCACTCAGTGTAAGACAATATTGCGGGGTAAAGTCCAATATAAACGATACAATAAACTCAACGTATGTCTTATGTACATCTTCCTTTTCTCTGAATAATGTAACGCCTTCTCGCTTCAATATTACATTCGACCTCACAACAGTAAAACCAAATAGAGGATGCGACTTCTATATACTTTCTTTGTTAAACAAAACGAACCATACTTAAAATTAACTAAATTAAGAAATAAAACACTTTTAACGGTATTAAACGCGAAATATATTAGGACACTTATTTTTATTTTAACTACGCCCCCAACTCCCCTCTCTCCCCCGACCTCCCCCCTAACCACGGCTGCTGCAAAGCCTCTGGCACATCGGGCCTTAGAAAAAATTAAACATAAGTATGTTTCGCGTCACCGTCAATACGTGTTATATTTGAATGTGTACGACTCGCGTAAACCACAGACAATAAATACATAAGTATTGTTAACTGATATATTTCGAGTTTAAAACCGTTTTACTAATAATAAATTAATCAGAAACTCCTTGGGTCCGGTCGACAACGAACCCACGACCCGTTATTATTCATTGCTATTATTAGACCAACGAGTCCGAAACTAATATATGTATGTGAAATACCCTAGCTATATAACATCTCAACAAGATGTGTCGTCGACCTATTTTAGCTTTGGATATTTCCTTGCTACTCTTGTCCATCTTGTCTTTATACTCTAAATAGTTTTTCCGCGACATATGTGGGGATTATTTCCGTTAATTTCCACTTAGAAAACCCACCCTCCACTTCCCCTCCTCAATGCGCTATAAACGAACCGCGATACTTGAAATAAAAACAGTTATTGGTTCGGAACACTGTTTTGCTTCTAGCGAGGGCGTGCACAGAGCAATGTCTTCTAGCTGAATACAGAGTAAGCGAGAAAAATTAATTGCTTAGCTGATCCGGCAAATATTATGTTTATAAACGTCCCCACCGCCCAAGGTAAAAGAACAAAAGAAGAGCCACCCCCCCCCCCCAACGGGGAAAAACCCCCGGGGGAAACCCCCCCAAAAAAAAGGAAACCCGGGGGGGGGAGAGACCCCCCCCCCCCCCCCCCCCCCCCCCCCCCCCCCCAAAAAAAAAAGAAAAAAAAAAGCCCCCCCCCCCCAAAAAAAAAAAAAAAAAAAAACCCCCCCCCCCCCCCCCCCCCCCCCCCCCCCCCCCCCCCCCCCCCCCCCCCCCCCCCCCCCCCGGGGGGGGGGGGGCCCCCCCCCCCCCCCCCGGGGGGGGGGCCCCCCCCCGGGGGGGCCTCCCCCCCCCCGGGGCCCGGTTCCCCAAAAAAATTTCCCCCCCCCCCCCCCCCCGCCCCCCCCCCCCCCCCGGCCCCCCCCCCCCCCCCGCCGGGGGGGCCCCCCCCCGGGGGCCCCCCCCCCCCCCCCCCCCCCCCCCCCCCCAAAAGGGGGGGGGCCGCCCCCCCCCCCCCCCCCCCCCCCCCCCCGGGCCCCCCCCCCCCCCCCCCCCCCCCCCCCCCCCCTTTTTCCTTTTCCCCGCCCCCCCCCCCCCCCCCCCCCCCCCCCCCCCCCCCCCCACCCCCCCCCCCCCCCCCCCCCCCCCCCCCCCCCCCCCCCCCCCCCCCCCCCCCCCCCCCCCCCCCCCCCCCCCCCCCCCCCCCCAAAAAAAAAACCCCCCCCCCCCCCCCCCCCCCCCCCCCCCCCCCCCCCCCCCCCCCCCCCCCCCCCCCCCCCCCCCCCCCCCCCCCCCCCCCCCCCCCCCACCCCCCCCCCCCCCCCCCCCCCCCCCGCGCCCGGCGCGGGGGGGGCTCCCCCCCCCCCCCCCCCGCGCGGGGGGGCGGGGCCCCCCCCCCCCCCCCCCCCCCCCCCCCCCCCCCCCCCCCGCGGGGGCCCCCCCCCCCCCCCCCCCCCCCCCCCCCCCCCCCCCCCCCCCCCCCCCCCCCCCCCCCCCCCCCCCCCCCCCCCCCCCCCCCCCCCCCCCCCCCCCCCCCCCCGCGCCGCCCCGCCCCCCCCCCCCCCCCCCCCCCCCCCCGCCCCGGGCGCGGGGGGGCCCGCCCCCCCCCCCCCCCCCCCCCCCCCCCCCCCCCCCCCCCCCCCCCCCCCCCCCCCCCCCCCCCCCCCCCCCCCCCCCCCCCCCCCCCCCCCCCCCCCCCCCCCCCCCCCCCTTATAAATTAATATTATGTTGGTACAACTGTAACATATAATTGATAATAAATTAAGTTAGACCGAATTTGATCATCATAAAAATAGTTCTTGCTTGTTAATCTTAAAAGATAGACATATAATGCAGCGGACATATTTCTGTCATATTTATCGGTTTCTGGAACTGTTTTTGCAGCGCACGCAACAGGAGCACTCAAAGATGAATAAATTTCTCTGCTTTTTACATACTTTTTCTTCCCTCCTATTTGTCGCAGCGTGATGTTTTATAGCCTAAAGCCTACCTCCGATATATTGTTCAACCAACACAACAATAATTTTTCATTTCGAACCAGTAGTTACTTAAAATCAGTGCTGTAACAAGTTGCAGCACAGTTACGATGCAACAGTGATTTTCAGCAGAACTTGCTGTTTGTCTGTCAGATTTATGCTGTTAAGGACCGACTCCTTGACCCAACGGTTAAACGAATTAGTATGGCGGTAACGTGACAGGTTTTAATCCCGGAAAAAAACATAATAATTTTAGTCACACTAAAGTCTTATCATGTACTTGACTGTGTGTTGTGTAATAAATTCGATGAGTGAACGGAAATCTATTAGCCCCACACCCCACTTTGAAGAAACACAATCGCACTTTTAAATTTGTTATTCGTAAATATATTTTGCCAAAAGAGAATATTCTAAATAAAACTCTATAACGTTCAAAACGCGATATATTAGTTAAACTTATTTGACGTGATTTTTAACTTCCGCCCCACGGTTTTGGGGGTTTTTTTGGGCCCCGGGGCCCGGGGGGGGGGGCTTCCCTACAGATCAAAATATAATAAACATGATAATTATTGATAATATATCGCGTTTTAAACCGTTAAAGTGTTTTATTTAAAGTGTACTATCGCGTAAAGTTTTAAAAGATAATATTCCATCTCTATAATGTGTTACTCTGTGCGATCGTGGAAAACTGTAAAGTACAAAATGAAATATTCAAAACAGCTCTCTTCAGGCCTCGCATTCATACATTATTACAGGTATTTAATTCGTTGAGTTCAATATTATTTTATTTTGTTAATATTAGGAAAAATTATGTTATTTTTCCTGCTTGGGAATTTGAGCAGTATTTTGACAACCTTCAAGATAAGAATGTACTGGTCGAGCAGCGGCTGGCAATAGTTATATAAAAATCCATATCTGTCGTGTTTAGGCCAAATAAATTTAAAAATGGAACGATCTACTCCGCAACATGGCGACCAAAGAGGTCAAACAGGATCAAAGTTTTAATTTAAATTTCGAACTGGCTGGCTGGAAAGAAAGCTGTTTAGTGAAAAAAAATACATTAGCGCGTAAAACACAATCGTCATTAGTAGTTCGTCAACTACGTCATTGGTTTTAAAGTTACGAATTGTACTATTAGTTGTAATTTTCACGCATTTGAGAAAATCACTATACAAGAGTCTTCCGGAACTAGGCATCGATGGACTTACACGCGTTCGTATATCGCCCCTCTTGCCGGCCGCTGCAGATACAAATTAGTTAGTAATTCACATCCAAAGCCAAACGCCACAAAGCATCTTGCTTAGATGTTATATAGCTGCTGGTGTATGTCACCTACCGTAAAGTGAAGCTAGCTAGCTCCTCCTTTAGCTTCAAGCCGTTAAAAACTGTTTCATCGAATACGAACGGCTCTGAACAAAAATAGTTTTCCGTAAATGAAATTCGTATGATTGCAAATCAGCATAGCTTTGTGCCGGCGAACAAAGCGGTCTGACAAATGATAATATTGAATCTAATTACTGGGAGGCAGCGAGCCGCATTGCGCCTGGCGTGCAGCCAAGCAGGCTGCGAGGTGTCCAGAAGAGAATTTACAGCACTCATCGGTTCACAGAGGGCGCCTCTGTACCTAAATAGTTACACGTGTGGCCATTCCCTTATTCTTATACCCCAGCTACATACTATCTGTGTCAGCGACTTCGTCCGCGTAAAATAGATATTTTGGACATCCACATTCATCTTTATAAAGCTGTTACCCACGACGTCGGTCGCGTCTCGTTGTTCTTGCAAGCTAAACTTATAAGATAGACATATGGTGCAAGAACATTTTTAGATAATTGAAAGAGGAATTATTCTTCTGTTCGCGATGTTTTATAGATTGTGGCCTTCCTCAATAAATGGCATAAACGACACAAAAATGTTTTTTTCAGTTCAAGCCATTATTTCCTGCGACTAGCGCAATCAAATAAAAAAAACAAAGCTTTATATTAACTTTATATGAACTATTTGGCCTTATGTTCGGAAATCCACAGACTGAACCAAAACGTGACTAAACTTCTCGGCATTTTTATCTATCAATAAATTGGATATTCCTACCACCTATTTGATATCCAGATTTCCAGGCAAAGTCCAACATGTTTCAGAATAATTATAAATTTATTAGAAACATGGTAGACTAAACGGTGTGTCTTGACACGTATGGGATCGCAATAACTAACTATAACGCTCTCGAGCCGTTAGAAAGGTTTGTATTAAACTCCCTACTGCAACGCACACTAATGGAATCGTACGTAATCGCCTCGCGTCGGGAACTTAATTCCGCCTAGGCTCATCGTCCCCGCGCTTACGGCTCAACGTCCCCGCGCTTACGGCTCATCGTCCCCACGCTACGTCTCTCAATCCCGCTTGAAGTCCTCCTTGCAGCCAGCGGGCGACGAGCGTAAGCGCGTATCGCATAGCCGTAGTCTGTTGATCGTATAGGCGCTGCTGATACTTATTACGTGCGTACGTAGGTTGAGCCTTTTGACGGTTGGCGAAAGCGTTACGGTTACGATCTTTCCATCCCTTATGTGTGCTGAGACCCTAAACGGTGTGCTTTGAAGAAATCCCAATAACTAATATAGGTCGCGTTTGCCAAACCGTTAAAGTGTTTTATTTAAATGTGTATACTCGTAAACTATAACGCCATACATTGTCAAAGACCTGTCAAAGACCCCTGTGACACGAAGATGCAAAGCATCCAAATGTGAAGTTCTATTAGATAAATCCCGCGTTTTAAACGGTTAAAATTATTACTACTTACTCACTCCGTTAGCTCTAATTCCGTTAGTTCTGCTTAGTCGCGGATTCGATTCGATTATGGAAAATAAAGAACAAAAAAAATGCACTGCTTCGCGTGATTTTAAAATACTGCATAAAGTACCAGGCTGACATAAATGAGAAAAGTAATTAACGGCCTGATTTTAGACTCTATTGCACTGCAATAAAGAGAAAATTCCCTTGTTTGTCTTAAGTGTGAATGGGTTTTCATAAGGTATAGACGATTTAACTCACTATCTGTAGTCCGTAGTCAATGCTATCTTGTGAACTAGCTATGCCCGCGACTTCCCTCATCTCATCATCATCATCAGATTTTCCTCATCTTTATAAACTTAAGCTGTTACCCACGACGTCGGTCGCGTCCCTTCCCGTCGTTCTTGCAGGTTAACCTTAAAAGATAGACAATTATAGCATCGCGGACGTCTTTTTGAGATCCATTCATTTAATACATTTCTGTGTATCTTGAACTGTTTTCACAGCACACAGTACAAATTTTCGCAGATTATACGCATTTCCCTTTGTTTGTTCGCCTTTATTACTTACTCCCTACGAGCGCAAGGTTCCAGGTTCAAATCCCGGTGATAGGGTTTCAATTGAACGGTGAAAAGGTTCCAGCTGTTATGAACAATTAATTACGATTTTTTTTTTAAATATGAAGACTGTAATAGAAACGCGAAAAAAAAAGTCTTTTCAAACTATTTTAGTAGGTATCAGCATGTCTAGATTTTCCAAACAGTAAAATCAAGAAACGATCAAGTATTGTCTGTAGTTTACGCGAGTAGTAGACATTTAAATAAAGCACTTTTAACGGTTCAAAACGTTAAATATATTAGTTTACTTATAAAATCACACTTAACGGTTTAAAACACGACATACATTGCTTAACTTGTAAATAAAACAGTTTTAATGATTTAAAATGTAAAATTCATATTATTTAATTATTGTATTTAACATATTTTTAATTTATTTTAACTACGGACCGAGGCTGCTGAAAAGAATTCGAAACGTCGGGCCGTTGTCAAAATACAAAATGGAACGAGTAATTTATTTCGCGTCTTAAACCGTTATAGTGTTTTATTTATTTAAACAGGAAACAATTTACAAACAAGCTGGACACGAAATTGTGCTGGACGAATTGAGCTGGACGCGGAAATTCACCCGTGAGCTGTTAGATACTAATGTCACATAATAAAATAATGGATTGTGGATTATGGATTTAATTTAATTTCTATAGCAAACGTAACAAAATCGTAACATCGCTGCTCAAAAACACACTCCACATTTTTCCTTCGCCGTCGGATTAAACTTAAAACAAGCTTACACAGCAAGCCTCCCTAACCGATGACGTCATTAGTATGACGTTAAGCGTAATTGATACAAATTGTCTGTCGGATCAGATTCCTTCTAAGTTATGTGATCCTGGTAACTAGGCATTATAAATGTGAAATATTACCATAAGGGGGGTTAAATGGTGGGGTTATTCAAATAACTTCTGATCTTACTTATGGAACATGGTCAGTGATCCCTTGTACAATTTGAATGAAACACTTTTACCGGTGCAAAACGCAAAAAGTATTAAATTTCTTTAAATGTGTAAACAGGTAAACAGGTAAACTACATTACTTCCCTAGTACATTTTAACATTGTCGGGGATCCCTAGTTCATTGAAATAAAACACTTTTAACGGTTTAAAACGCAAAAAGTATTAGTTACATTTATTTAAATATGTACTATCTCAGGTAAACTACATTACTTCCCTAGTACATTTTAACTTTGTCGGGGATCCCTAGTCCTATATGTTTCTTTTAAATTTTGAGAAGTTATTCCAAATATGAATCTCTACAACATCACTACATAGTATTAAAACAAAGTCGCTTTTTCTGCCCCTATGTGCGCTTCGATCTTTAAAACTACGCAACGGATGTTGATGCGATTTTTAATAGACAGAGTGGTTCAAGATGAAGGTTTTTATATACAATGTTCACAGATTTCCTGTAGTATATCAGCAGTGCACTGCTCGCACTGTCCTAGCTGCTGTCGCTAGCCGCTGTCGCTAGCCGCTGTCGCTAGCCGCTGTCGCTAGCCGCTGTCGCTAGCCGCTGTCGCTAGCCGCTGTCGCTAGCCGCTGTCGCTAGCCGCTGTCGCTAGCCGCTGTCGCTAGCCGCTGTCGCTAGCCGCTGGCGCTAGCCGCTGGCGCTAGCCGCTGGCGCTAGCCGCTGTCGCTAGCCGTGTGCCGCTGTGCGCTAGACGCTATCGCTAGCCGCTATCCTTAGCTGCTATCGCTAGCTGCTATCGCCAGCTGGTCGCTAGTTAATAATAGATACGAAAATTGTTGAGGGATTTAAATCAAATTTGATTCAAGCTATTTATAATCTTCTTTAAACGGTGGCCACGGCTAAGTGGTGCCCAGTATTGTGAGGTCCTGAGTTCGAATCCCAGGAAAACAATAAAAATTTCTTTAGTTGGACAGGGCAGCTGCTATTGCTAGCTGCTGTCGCTAGCCGCTGTCTTTCGCGCGCCGCTGTCGCTAGCCGCTGTCGCTAGCCGCTGTCGCTAGCCGCTGTCGCTAGCCGCTGTCGCTAGCCGCTGTCGCTAGCCGCTGTCGCTAGCCGCTGTCGCTAGCCGCTGTCGCTAGCCGCTGTCGCTAGCCGCTGTCGCTAGCCGCTGTCGCTAGCCGCTGTCGCTAGCCGCTGTCGCTAGCTACTGTCGCTAGCCGCTGTCGCTAGCCGCTGTCGCTAGCCGCTGTCGCTAGCCGCTGTCGCTAGCCGCTGTCGCTAGCCGCTGTCGCTAGCCGCTGTCGCTAGCCGCTGGCGCTAGCCGCTGTCGCTAGCCGCTGGCGCTAGCCGCTGTCGCTAGCCGCTGGCGCTAGACCGCTGTCGCTAGCCGCTATCCTTAGCTGCTATCGCTAGCCGCTAGTCGCTAGCTGCTATCGCTAGCTGCTATCGCCAGCTGGTCGCTAGTTAATAATAGATACGAAAATTGTTGAGGGATTTAAATCAAATTTGATTCAAGCTATTTATAATCTTCTTTAAACGGTGGCCACGGCTAAGTGGTGCCCAGTATTGTGAGGTCCTGAGTTCGAATCCCAGGAAAACAATAAAAATTTCTTTAGTTGGACAGGGCAGCTGCTATTGCTAGCTGCTGTCGCTAGCCACTGTCGCTAGCTGCTGTCGCTAGCTGCTGTCGCTAGCTCCTGTCGCTAGCCGCTGGCGCTAGCTGCTGTCGCTAGCCGCTGGCGCTAGCCGCTGGCGCTAGCCGCTGGCGCTAGCCGCTGGCGCTAGCTACTGTCGCTAGCCGCTGGCGCTAGCCGCTGGCGCTAGCCGCTGGCGCTAGCCGCTGGCGCTAGCCGCTGTCGCTAGCCGCTGTCGCTAGCCGCTATCGCTAGCTGCTATCCTTAGCTGCTATCGCTAGCTGCTATCGCCAGCCGCTGTCGCTAGCCGCTGTCGCTAGCCGCTGTCGCTAGCCGCTGGCGCTAGCCGCTGGCGCTAGCCGCTGGCGCTAGCCGCTGGCGCTAGCCGCTGGCGCTAGCTGCTGTCGCTAGCTACTGTCGCTAGCTGCTGTCGCTAGCTGCTGATCTAGCTACTGTCGCTAGCTGCTGTCGCTAGCTACTGTCGCTAGCCGCTGTCGCTAGCCGCTGTCGCGAGCCGCTGCTGTCGCTAGCCGCTGGCGCTAGCCGCTGTCGCTAGCCGCTGGCGCTAGCCGCTGGCGAGTCTAGCCGCTGTCGCTAGCCGAATCCCTGGAAACGCTAAAATCGCTTTAGCTCAGGCAGCCGCTGGCGCTAGCCGCTGTCGCTAACCGCTGGCGCTAGCCGCTGGCGCTAGCCGCTGGCGCTAGCCGCTGTCGCTAGCCGCTGGCGCTAGCCGCTGGCGCTAGCCGCTGTCGCTAGCCGCTGTCGCTAGCTGCTGTCGCTAGCTACTGTCGCTAGCCGCTGGCGCTAGCCGCTGGCGCTAGCCGCTGGCGCTAGCCGCTGTCGCTAGCCGCTGGCGCTAGACGCTATCGCTAGCTGCTATCCTTAGCTGCTATCGCTAGCTGCTATCGCCAGCTGGTCGCTAGTTAATAATAGATACGAAAATTGTTGAGGGATTTAAATCAAATTTGATTCAAGCTATTTATAATCTTCTTTAAACGGTGGCCACGGCTAAGTGGTGCCCAGTATTGTGAGGTCCTGAGTTCGAATCCCGGGAAAACAATAAAATTTCTTTAGTTGGACAGGGCAGCTGCTATTGCTAGCTGCTGTCGCTAGCTGCTGGCGCTAGCCGCTGTCGCTAGCCGCTGTCGCTAGCCACTGTCGCTAGCTGCTGTCGCTAGCTGCTGTCGCTAGCTGCTGTCGCTAGCTACTGTCGCTAGCTGCTGTCGCTAGCTGCTGTCGCTAGCTGCTGTCGCTAGCTGCTGTCGCTAGCTACTGTCGCTAGCTGCTGTCGTCGCTAGCTGCCGATCTAGCTACTGTCGCTAGCTGCTGTCGCTAGCTACTGTCGCTAGCCGCTGTCGCTAGCCGCTGTCGCGAGCCGCTGCTGTCGCTAGCCGCTGGCGCTAGCCGCTGTCGCTAGCCGCTGGCGCTAGCCGCTGGCGCTAGCCGCTGTCGCTAGCCGCTGGCGCTAGCCGCTGGCGCTAGCCGCTGGCGCTAGCCGCTGTCGCTAGCCGCTGTCGCTAGCCGCTGGCGCTAGCCGCTGTCGCTAGCCGCTGGCGCTAGCCGCTGGCGCTAGCCGCTGGCGCTAGCCGCTGGCGCTAGCCGCTGGCGCTAGCCGCTGGCGCTAGCCGCTGGCGCTAGCCGCTGGCGCTAGCCGCTGGCGCTAGCCGCTGGCGCTAGCCGCTGGCGCTAGCCGCTGTCGCTAGCCGCTATCGCTAGCTGCTATCCTTAGCTGCTATCGCTAGCTGCTATCGCAGTGGTCCCTAGTTAATAATAGATACGAAACATTGTTGAGGGATTTAAATCAAATTTGATTCAAGCTATTTATAATCTTCTTTAAACGGTGGCCACGGCTAAGTGGTGCCCAGTATTGTGAGGTCCTGAGTTCGAATCCCAGGAAAACAATAAAAATTTCTTTAGTTGGACAGGGCAGCTGCTATTGCTAGCTGCTGTCGCTAGCTACTGTCGCTAGCTGCTGTCGCTAGCTACTGTCGCTAGCCGCTGTCGCTAGCCGCTGTCGCTAGCCGCTGTCGCTAGCCGCTGTCGCTAGCCGCTGGCGCTAGCCGCTGTCGCTAGCCGCTGGCGCTAGCCGCTGTCTAGCTACTGTCGCTAGCCGCTGTCGCTAGCCGCTGTCGCTAGCCGCTGTCGCTAGCTGCTGTCGCTAGCTACTGTCGCTAGCCGCTGGCGCTAGCCGCTGTCGCTAGCCGCTGTCGCTAGCCGCTGTCGCTAGCCGCTGGCGCTAGCCGCTATCGCATTCGCTAGCCGCTATCCTTAGCTGCTATCGCTAGCTGCTATCGCCAGCTGGTCGCTAGTTAATAATAGATACGAAAATTGTTGAGGGATTTAAATCAAATTTGATTCAAGCTATTTATAATCTTCTTTAAACGGTGGCCACGGCTAAGTGGTGCCCAGTATTGTGAGGTCCTGAGTTCGAATCCCAGGAAAACAATAAAAATTTCTTTAGTTGGACAGGGCAGCTGCTATTGCTAGCTGCTGTCGCTAGCCGCTGGCGCTACCGCTGTCGCTAGCCGCTGTCGCTAGCCGCTGTCGCTAGCTGCTGTCGCTAGCTTGTCGCTACTGGCGCTACCGCGTCTGCTACTGTCGCAGCTACTGTCGCTAGCCGCTGGCGCTAGCCGCTGTCGCTAGCCGCTGTCGCTAGCCTCGTCTTCGCTAGCCGCTGTCGCACACTTCGCTCCCTGGCGCTAGCCGCTGGCGCTAGCCACTGTCGCTATCTTCGCTAGCCGCTGGCGCTAGCCGCTGGCGCTAGCCGCTGGCGCTAGCCGCTGGCGCTAGCCGCTGGCGCTAGCCGCTGGCGCTAGCCGCTGTCGCTAGCCGCTATCGCTAGCTGCTATCCTTAGCTGCTATCGCTAGCTGCTATCGCCAGCTGTGTCGCTAGTTAATAATAGATACGAAAATTGTTGAGGGATTTAAATCAAATTTGATTCAAGCTATTTATAATCTTCTTTAAACGGTGGCCACGGCTAAGTGGTGCCCAGTATTGTGAGGTCCTGAGTTCGAATCCCAGGAAAACAATAAAAATTTCTTTAGTTGGACAGGGCAGCTGCTATTGCTAGCTGCTGTCGCTAGCTACTGTCGCTAGCTGCTGTCGCTAGCTACTGTCGCTAGCCGCTGTCGCTAGCCGCTGTCGCTAGCCGCTGTCGCTAGCCGCTGTCGCTAGCCGCTGTCGCTAGCCGCTGGCGCTAGCCGCTGTCGCTAGCCGCTGTCGCTAGCCGCTGTCGCTAGCCGCTGTCGCTAGCCGCTATCGCTAGCTGCTATCCTTAGCTGCTATCGCTAGCTGCTATCGCCAGCTGGTCGCTAGTTAATAATAGATACGAAAATTGTTGAGGGATTTAAATCAAATTTACACATTTCACAGTATTGTGAGGTCCTGAGTTCGAATCCCAGGGAAACAATAAAATTTCTTTGGTCGGACAGAGCACAGAAGTCTGGTCAAATTTTTATTTACTTCTTAATATCGTTTATTTGATTAGGTTATAATGTAAATGTTGTTTCTGAATAAACGTATGTCTGTAGTTTACGTGACTAGTTTACGAAAATACTTTTAGATAAAACAATATAACGGTTTAAAACGCCATGTATATTAGTGATACTTATTTTGAAATTATTTAAACTATGGCCCGACGTTTCGGTTGCAGCAGCTGTGGTCAAGGGGAGACATAAAATTGTCTCCAAATAAGTTTAATTAATATATATCACGTTTTAAACCGTTATATTGTTTTATTTAAAAAGTATGATATTCTATCATTCATTTTCACTACGATACAACATTTAGTATAGATTTTACAATTCCTAAAAATACAATAAATATTTAATTATATGTTATTTTCTTTATCATGCGCCATTCTTTGCCATACGCCTTGACGTTCAGCGCAACTAAACAAACATGCAATTTGTCGAAAGATTTGAATAAGTGGCTGCAAACGTCGGGCTCTAGTTAAAATACCTTTCAAATAAGTTCAATTATATATATCGCGTTTTAAACTGTTAAAGTATTTTAATTAAAAAAAATATTTATTTATTTATTGAATTTAAATGTATTTATTTTTCATGTTTTATTATTTATTGCTCAAAAAGTAATAATGATACAAATAAAACTTATACGCTAGAATGGAGTACAACGGGCGGCCTTATCGCAAACAAGCGATCGCTTCCAGGCAACCTAACATGTGCGAATTATATGCTAAAAACCACATCGAACACATAAACCGGGCCCACGGCTGATTGATTTCCTAAGTCCCTATTGTGGGTAAAAAAGAGCGGTGTGGGGGAAAGGAGAACTATGTGGGACATGGGGGGACACTCCGTTCAAATGAGATGATTTGTCCTGTTATCGGTCTATTGAATGTTGGTATACTTTCGCTGAAAAAAATGTTTGAAAGCGTTAAGCTGTATGGTTGAAAAACTATGACGGTCTTGTTGGTATGGTATGGTAATGGTAAAGAAAACACTTTTACGGTTTAAAACGCGATATATGCTTTGTAGCAGCCGCGCGAAGCATTCAAAACGTCGGGCCTGAGTTAAAAATATTTTTCAAATAAGTTTATTTAATAAATATCGCGTTTTAAACCGTTAAAGTGTTTTATTTAAAGGTTTACAATGCCACTGTAAAATACATTTTCAGTACTTCGACAAACATCAACCGCGATGTTGACGCAGCGACATGGAGAAATCGTTCACCGTTGAATTATTGTTTACTTGCGTTGAATTTATTTAAATGTGTACTACTCAGGTAAACTACATTACTTCCCTAGTACATTTTAACTTTGTCGGGGATCCCTAGTCCATTGAATTAAAACGCTTTTAACGGTTAAAAACGCGATATATGTTTAATGTTACATTTTATTTAAATGCGTACTTCTTGCGCAAACTAAATTACTTCCCTAGTACATCTTTTAGACATAAGTACGTCAATTAAATAAAACAATTGTAACGGTTTCAATTGACTTTATCCGATCACTGTGTTTAAATAGAACAATTTCAACGGTTCAAATTTAAAATGTTTCGCGTGTTGTGCCGTTAGAAGTGTTTTATTTAAAAAGATATATACACGTATTTAGAGAGATTATGGTATTTTACGCAAGAATAAATAAAACACAATTCACGCTTATTATATTATGCTGGGGTCGGGAGTTCTTCCCGTTCGAAATCCTGCCCGTGTCAATTATTTTTATTAAAATTATGATTTATTAAAAATAAATAAAACATTTTAACGGTTTAAAACGCAATATGTATAAGTTACAATTATTTGAAATTATTTTAAGTACGGCCCGACGTTTCAGCTGCACGACTGCTGCAAAGCATCGGAAACGTCGGGCCGAAGTTAAAAATGAGTTTAACTAATACATATCGCGTTTTAAACCGTTAAAGTGTTGTCTTTAAATGTGCACTACTCGCGTAAACTACAGACATTATTTAATTAAAAATTATCTTAAAAAATGTATTTATTTAAGTTTTAATTTCAATAAAGCTATCGAACTTATAATTAGCCCTCGGTAGAGAGAGCTAGGCGCCGAGCGAAGCTTACTTGACGGGGATAAACTTTGTACAGTCGGTTGCAAAAGTGAAAAGATAAAATTTGCTGAAAATAAACAAAACAAATATAGGAAACTTTTAATAAAATACTGTATGTAGTTGACGCGAGTAGTACACATTTCAATAAAACACTTTGACGGTTTAAAACGAGATATATATATAAGTTAAATTTATTAACTACCCCGTGACCACGGCTGCTGCAAAGCATCCGAAACGTCGAGCCGTAGTTAGAATAATTTGCGTGTATTTAAGTGTTACTAATATATGTCGCGTTTTAAACCGTTAAAGTGTTTTATTTAAACTCTTTATATTCGAATCCAAAAAATAAATAAAATTATTGTTTTACCATATCATTTCAACCGCTTTACGTTCCCATGCGCCGGCGTCATTACAAACGCGTATAATTTTATTAAACAGATTTAAATAAAACACTTTAACGGTTTAAAACGCGATATATTAGTTAAACTTATTTAAAAATTATTTTTAACCTCGGCCTGACGTTGCAGTGCAGTACATGGGTGATCGAGCAGTCTCCCCGTGACCACGGCTGCTGCATAGCATCATTACTTTCGCATTTATAATATTAGTATAGATCTACTACTTGCGTAAACTGGAAATAGCATTTGTAACTTGTGTTATTCAATTCAATTATTTTTTTGTGTTCTTCAATCTATTTTGACATTGATCGCTTTCCAATTGCGCACGCGACTGTACACGTCCTCAGAACTAATCTGCAGAGTATTGCAGCATCAAGCGGAGCGGGTAAATTGTTAAACAGTTCGTTCGAAGTGCGCTACTTCAGTATTACTAATAGTTCAACCGGCATTTTGTACAACATTAAACTGTATACATCATAAATTATATAACGTTCGACATTACTATTCCCACTGTTGGGACTCGATACTTGCTTTTACTAATTTATAAAGCTGAAGAGTTTGTTTGTTCGGACGCGCTAATCTCAGTAACTACTGGTTCGAATTGACAAAGTCTTTTTGTGTTGGTTAGAGAATAGGGCTAAATATCGCGATGTGACTAATAGGAGCAAAGAAACAGCGTAATTTATGAATATATATCGCGTTTTAAACCGTTACATGTAGTTAATAAGATTAAAACTTCTCATCTGGTGAAATCTCGTTACTGTTAGCGTTCTCGCTCAAAGTAACTAATAGAATTAGCGTTATTAGTGATCTAACACAGTTCTCTGGGGAACAAGAAACATCATTATTAGCAGCTGATCACTTCAGTTCAAAGTCATTTCACGTTTTAAACAGTTTAAAGTGTTCTATTGTGGAGGCGTTTTCTACTTTGAAATTTTTTACATAATCTCTTGTAAATTTATAGAGTGCATTTTTTCTAACTTGGCATTTTTGCTAAAGAAACATACAATTTACGTGAGATTGTGGTCTTCTCGCAAGCCTTACACTGGTCTACACTAAGAACACTTTGAAACACTGAAAATCCTAAAAATGAATTCACGTAAATGAATAAATTAAAATTTCTTTACTTTCACATATATATTGGGATGAGATGTAAACAAAGTCAACGACAGTGAGGACCCACTCATACACGATCGCTGAAAAGCGTTACTAACGTCGAGTTAAATAATAACGACATATAAAAATTAAATAAAGTCATCGTAAAAGTAATTTTGATATTGAGATCGTTTAATCTATGCATACACAATATTTGGTTTGAAATCGGCCATATTTGCTGTAGTCTGTTGACGAGTTAGAAAAAATACACTATATATAGTTTCTCTATCGATAACGAAGGTGCATCACTAGCACATACATTGTAGGATGCCATTAATTGATCAATCAAACAATTCTCTGTTTATCGTTGTGCAATTAAATTATTAGCTAATGACATTAATTCGAAGTTATATAGTGTGTTACATAATTATAGCTAATATATTTAAGTACTCTTTTATCACGGTGTATGTAATTAGCTATTTAAATAAAACACTTTAAAATTTGATATATATTAGTTAAACTCATTTGAAAATTATTTTTACTACGGCCCGACGTTTCGGCTTTGCAGCAGCCGTGGTCATGGGGAGAGTTTTTCAAATAACTTTAACTTACATATATCGCGTTAAAGTGTTTTAAATAAATGCGTACTATTCGCGGTAACTAGAGACAACGTATTAGCTAGCATATCTTTTAGATAATATCTTCTACTTGGGGATGGGGGACATATTATGTCTGTCATTTAAAAATCTAAAATAAATTGAAAATATTTTCGACTCGGGCAGGACTTGAACCTGCATCGTCAGGGTTACGTGCTGTTGCTTTGCTTTGATGCGATTTTTTTTTTCAATTTATTTTCGATTTTTAAATTTTATAGTGCCTTCATGTACAATAACATGTGAAAAATATTAAAAGTTAAGACACATATCTGTGTCTGTTCTAAGATCGTGCTTTTTTAAGAACAAGCACTTGTTTCGATTTTGATCAGAATTCGTATGATGGTTAATAAAAACGTTTAAATGTATAAATTTTAAATACTGTTTGTAGTTGACGCGAGTAGTACATTTAAATATAACGTTTTTTATGTTTAAAACGCGAAATGTATTAGTTAAACGGATTTAACTAAACATCGTCAGACCGTAGTTAAATTAATTGTAAGTTAGTTAACATTTGCATTTTAAACCGTTATTTTTTCGATAAACTAATAATTATATATGTGGATATATACTCTGTAGTGTTTATAGATAAAAAATATATATAAAAAAACGAGTGCCCACAGACTGAAGCGAGCGAAGGCTGACAACTCGCTCGTCATAAACCGAATTACATAATTATGGCGGACGACATCATTGCTTGCAGTGATTGGTAGTGATGTGCTAAGCATCGATACTAAAGCAGTAATAAATTAAAATACATACGAAAAAATAAAAACTCAGAAATAAGCATTTATAGCTTACCTTTCTACGACAGATAGAGAAAGAAGAGACGCTGAAATACCATAAAAATAAAAATAAATAAAAGGTGTGTTTTCGACTTTTTTGGCATGGGACATTAACACAACCTAAACGGAGCGAAATAACATAGGGAAATGTGGAAAAAACGGGGAAAATCATTTGTTTAGGACTTAGACAGTACTAAGTGTTACCGTTGCTCCACTCGATAAAGGTTTAAGATACCCAAAAAATATGTATGTATTAGAGAATTATTTTTCTTGCAGTTTTTTTTTATTTTCTAAGATTAACTCACAAGAAGCGTTTTTATATTAATCAGATTTTGTCGACACTTCACAAGGCAAAAGAACGTATTCCAAGTTAGCTAGTATTATATATGAACCTGCTAGAGGCAGAGTGGCCTAATAAAAAACATGACTTTCAATAATGGACCGCAATTACTTAGCCGAAAATAAATTTGTTCTATCATTTGTGTAAGGATTGTGTTAAAAATTGTCGGTCACTGTGCTCTTGTAGATTAACATTTTTAGACTATAAAAGTAATAAGTCAAGTCATAAAATTGCAGATAGGCTACTCTGCCTCATATTTCAATGAGTTAACACCGAAGTGTACTATTCAACATGTCATTTTACCCAATGCATTAGGTAAAGTACAAACTTTCTAGCTATTACCATTCAATGTATTCAAAATAATTTCTTGTCAGACACTTCAAAAGCATTCTACCACTGCATGTTTTCTTTATTATTTTTAATATCCTTTGTTCTGTATTGTCTATACTTACGTAGTACATATTGAAATAAAACACTTTTAACGGTTCAAATCCTAAAATATATTATCAGTAGTAATTTATTTAACTTCCGCCCTACTTTTCCCCCACTTCAGCGGCGTGTCCAACGACCACGGCTGCAAAACATCTGACACATCGGGCCTTATTACAATACAAATTAAGAATAAGTTAACTAATGTAAATCCTTTGTTCTTTACGCCGTGTAATGCCATGACACATCATAGTAGTTACACGTAAGCGATATAATATTTTGAAAACAAAAAATATGACACGGGCGACACTTTAACCGACATCCACAGCGTTCCGTGCTGCTGTAACCAAATGAGCTACGATGTCTGGACTGCTCTAACAATTGAGCTACCGTGTCTTGCATAATTTTAAATGTATATATTGTCATCATATGCATGGGAAAATTAAATCCTACCTAATACTAGCTTGTCTGTCTAGAAATATGTATGTTTTTTTTATTAACATAGGTTAGTTTGTAGCGTGGATCTTCCTCGGCGGTTATTATCATAGGACTTAAATAAAACACTTTTAACGTTTTAATTAGACTTATTTACAAATTATTTTTAGCTACGGCTAGACATCTCTAATATAACGTTAACTACAGACCGTATCTATATCAAAGAATTATAAGAGTTAGGTCACAGCCTTCAAAACTGTGAAACCTTTTAAGACCTAAGTCTATATCACTACAATCAATTGAATAAGATAATTCTATCTATCACATTACTAACATAAGTTAAATCAAATCAGTGTTAGAATGTTAAGAGTCCTAGGTTCGATTCTCATTACCTCATATAATTTTTTACAGACAGAAACGTCTTCTTTAAATACTGTCTATAGTTATACGCAGGTATACACTATATATATCCCTCGAAACGTTCGGGCCGTGGTCTTCCCGTGACCACGGCTGACTTGCAGGAAGCATCCGAAACGTCGGGCCGAAGTTAAAAATCATTTTCAAATAAGTTTAACTAATATATCGCGTTTTAAACCGTTAAAGTGTTTTATTTAAATGTCGTATTTTTTCCCCAGCCTTATAACATCTCAACGAAATGCACTGTCGACCTATTTCAAGCCCTGAATATTTGAAAATCCACAGCCTGGACCTGAAACGCGATTAAGCTTCACGGCATCTGTGGACTGTTACCTTTAACCTGGGAATTTCGATATTTCTACCTCCCAGATTTCCAGAAGTCCAACATGTTTCAGAAATTTATAAATTGATTAGAAAGATGTAGGATCTGGTGGGGATCGAACCCGCGACCCGTAGATTATTAGCCCTGCATGTCTAACGTAACACCAACGAGTCCATCTACTTTGAAGCAAAATTACACTCGTACATTTATTACGGACATATTTCTATGTTCGTGGTTTCATTCAATGTATTGTTTTTCTGTTTTCGACCTTTGCATTACCTAAAGCATATGTATAAAACATTGATACTCAATATTATTGCTAGAGTTAATAAGCGAAAATTAATTGAAAAATGTTTGGAATCGGGCAGAACTTGAACCGGCATCGCCAGCGTTCCTCGTTGCTCTAACCAATTGAGCTGCCGAGTCCTACACCTCATCGTAGAATTTTTTCGACCTATTAATACATGCACCTCGATAAATGTTTTAGTAGCATAACTAGAGTTAGCGATATAAATATTTATCGACATGTAACATCACTAGATGTTTGTATATCGAGTAATTACGGAGTTAATTAGCTGTTCGGCAGCGAACGATGTATTGCCAGCAATTGAATTAATGTGTATGGGAAAATGTGGAGTCATTAATAATTATATTTTAACTCTCATCAATTAAATCGAGCTATTTTGACGGTCTAAAACGGAAAAAAATTATAAATTTTTTTTAACTGTGGCGTTGACAATGTAGAGTGTGACAATCGCATTGTTTAAAAATTGAATAACTTTAAAGAATTGTATGTAATGTTTTATCAATACTGTCATTAAACGTACACGCATCTGTGTCCGTTTCACGGATCGATTATTCCTAGGCAAGTGTTTAAACAGTTTTCTGTGCCCTTCACGACCTAAATATTTTATTTGCGAGGATTAAAAACCCAATGCTAAAAAAGACAGCACAAAGACGCTCAACGTAACGGTAACTAATATTTGTCAGTTAGAGAAATTCAGCGTCTGTTTCACTGATCAGTTTTCTTTACAGGCACGTAGTTTTAAATTAACCACTTTAACGGCTTCAAACGCTGATGTTTCGGTGCACGGGGAGACGGTCCCGCGTGACCACGGCTGCTGCGGAGCATCCGAAACGAAACCATTGTTGAAGAAACTTTCAAATAAGTTTAACTAATATATCGCGTTTTAAACCGATAAATTAGTGTTCTATTTAAATGTGTATTACTCGCGTAAACTACAGACAGTAAGCAAGTGCCCTGCCCTAACGAAAAATTCTATTTACAAGGAATCAAACCCAACGCTAAAAGGGTAGATTTTGTACATATAACATTATAGCAACGCTAAATGTAAACTTAACAGGAAGTGGGCTTATAATATAATATTTATATTTACGTATTAAGTTTAATCTATACGTAATGTATGCTAATCCATACTTAGTCGGCTCCGCTTACACAATAATTAAACAATGTTATTTTCATCCAGAAAGTTCACTGTACTTCCAGCATTAGTTTATTAAGCACTCACAACGAATCAATTACTTAAAATTGTTAGTTATAGGCGAAAAGCAGTTTTAATTTATGTGGGTAGTTTATGAATTATGTTTAAGAGAGTTGCGCGAGATATCAATAGGTTAAAATTCAACGGTGACCTGTAGGATACGGTAGCTCAATTGGTTAGAGCAGCACGGAACGCCGTTGATGTCGGTTCGAGTCCTGACCGTGTCGTTTTTTTTCTGACAAGCACGGGGTACATTTGATGTAAGATAAACTACCCCAGCAACATGACACCGAAACTAACGAATTTCACAGAGTGAAACCAAACGCGATGAAACTTCACGGCTTTTCATCTGTGGACGGCGGTTCGATTCCCTGATTTGGATTTGGATTGACTAAAGACAGACACCTTACACTTGATGTAAGGTGAAATACTATAGCAATATAACATCTAAACGTGATATGCGGTCGGCCTATTTTGGCTATGTATAATCAGAACTTTCGACTAAGGTTTTATGGCTTTATCGTTTTTCGATTTCGTGAACTTAACGGAAAAGGTAAATCCCGTTTTCCGGACGGGCATGGCGCAAACACATTTCTGTGTCCGTTTCACTGATCGGTTTTCTTTACAGACGAGTAGTTGTTCAGATTTCTGTGCCAAAACCGTGTTTCCCAATGGGATTCAGACTCAGGAGCTCTCGCGCTTAACACATCTCTAGGCATCATATTTAACTATAGAGAACGGAACGTGACAAAACTTTTTAAAAGATTCATCCGAAAAAAACAAACAAGTTGCAGAAAGGTCTAACAAGATTTCCGCTGATTTTAGTAACATGTTGGACTTAGGAATCGAACCTACGACCTGTTGATGACTTACATTGGACCATACCATTGGACCAACGAACATATTATTTAATCGAAGCCGTAATTTGTACTTGAACAAGCAGAAACAATGAGCCTGTTTGATTTATACGCTATTGTTTCACTTCATTGCTTTATTAAAGAAGTTTTGTGTTAAGGAAATTGATATGGACGACTTTTGCTCACATCTGATATATAATAAGGTCAAGAGCGAGTCGGTAATTCAACTAAAGGTTCCGCACTATTGACCAGGTAAAATTCACATTGTAGTTTATACTGAGTACCTGCGTAACGGTAAAAATGTTGAAAAAGATAGCGTTATGTAGAAGTTATCCTTAATTTTCTATAGTTTACGCGAGTAGTACACATTTAAATAAAACACTTTAACGGTTTAAAACGCGATATATTAGTTAAACTTATAACTTGAAAATGATTTTTAACTTCGGCCCCACGTTTCGGATGCTCTTCAGCAGCCGTGGTCACGGGGAGTCATTTGCAAATAAGTTTAACTAATATTACGCGTTTTAAACCGTTAAAGTGTTTTATGTAAATTCTTAATTTTATTTAGATTTTAGTATTTATTTATAATACTTAAATTATATACCATCATTTCTGAAAATGACAACTCTCTAGCTACCGAGTTTTGTGATTTTTATGAGTATGACAGACAAACACGGGGCTCAGTTTATAGTAGGTATACCCCAGCCGTATAACATCTAAACCAGATGCGCTGTCGTCCTAAAAAAATCCCCGACATTGTAATATCTTATAAGATTAACTTGCAAGAACGACGGGACACGACCGACGTCGTAGGCAATAGTTTAAATCTATTAAGATGAGAGGTTTGCAAAAATAAATTTTAATGTCAAAAATTCTTATTCTACGCGGACGAAGTCGACACGTCGGCAGACACAGCTAGTATAAAATATAGTGAGCATGTATGTACGCCTGTCTTATTAATATTAAACAAGATTGCAGAAGTCGTTTTCTTTGAACGAAATTATTCTCAACATGTGCGCGAATTAATGACAATAATTTATAACACGCTAAACAGTTACTTGTATTAAGTTATTTTCAAAATAAAACTTCGAACCGGCTCTACTGAGTACTGCAATGATAGTCGTAATGTAATTATGTCAAAGAAAAACATATGGTAACATTAAACACAGTCTGTAGTTTACGCGAGTAGTACACATTTAAATAAAACAGTTTAACGGTTACGACGTATAATTTTCAAATAAGTTTAACTAATATTGCATTTTGAACCGTTAAATTATTCTATTTAAATAAAGTAACATTTTTCACATGCACATGAAGGCTTTATATAAAAAGACACGGTAGCTCAATTGTTAGTGGGGCACGGACACGGTAGCTCAATTGGTTATACATTGACATAGTAAGCTGTGAATGTCGGTTCAAACCCCGCACGTTTCGTAGTTTTCGTAGGGTTTTATTAAAATTTTGTATTTTTAATTCATTGTTAATACAAACTTCTTAGTCGTGGCATTATATTAAATAACAGTGCAATCCCAAGGAATGAGGTGAACAAATATTTGTGTTTTTTTCACGCGCAATGTATGCTCAATAACCAACGGGTCATGGTTCGATTCTCTCCGGGTCCAACATTTGTGTCTAACAAATTTATATTTTTTGTGACGTATGTTGGACTTCAAATTTCGTTAATATCGAAATTCCACCCGGGTCACAAACTACCATCTACAGATGAAAAAAGCGTTATATTTAATCCCGACAGTGCACGTCTTTGAAGTATTATATGACGGTACATCACATCCATCCAAACAATATAAGATAGTTTTAATCATGTAGGTTCTTTACCCTGCATGATTAAAACTATCTTATACTGTTTTGTAGTAGATTTGAAACATCAGGTCGCAGTTAAGATTAGTTAACTAATATAAGTCGCGTTTTATATCGTTAAAAGTTCACGATAATAAGTTTTTATCTATGTAATATTTAGATTGTAGAGAAAGCTTATATCTATGTTTTTAATGAACGAATAAATGTTAATTATTTTAATCTTTAAAGACCTCTATCGTTTTCGGAGTTGATAACCATCATCTGTAGTTTATGGTCTTTAGACCGAACCGATTGTCGTATCTGTTTATTTTGAATAATCTGTGGCGTCCCGGTATCCCGGTGGGCGGTCAACTCCTGCGCAGTAATGCGATATAGTTTTGTGATTACGAGACAGGAGGTCTGCGCGATTAATGAAACGTGTTCGTTGTTTTATCCATTCACTCAGGCAGGGTCAAGTTCAGATGTAGCCTAGTGGGTTTCATCTGATAAAAATGATACATAATACATAAATGTTGTATGTAGTTTACATTTAAATAAAAACATTTTTAACGGTTTAACACGCGACATATATTATATTATACAAAACTATACTAATATATTAAAGTTGAAAACTTTGTTTATTTGTTAGAACGCGCTAATCTCAGAAACTACTGGTTAAAATTGTTATTGTGTTGGTTAGACTATTTATCGATGAAGGCTTAAGTCGTTAAATATCAGGCTGCGAATAATAAGAGCGAAGAAATAAGAAAAAAACGTCGGAAATTCTTTATTTCAAATCTTTGAGGGTAAACGTTGCGTGTGCTGTGAAAACGGTAAAAAATGTGTGTGTGTTCTTCTTCAAATGACCAGTCAATAATTTAAAGTTAATTTAGTTTATGTTAAAGTTAATAAATTAATAAGTTTAGTTAATTTACTCTATGAAAGATTTAAATTACAAAATATATATCTTTAAAAATTTATGACACTGGCCATTGATAATTCGCAGACCACAGATAAAATTATTAAATGTAGCCTCTGTGGAGTTTTTTTGCCTGTTTAAAAGTAACATGAGAATTTTATGGTTAATTTCTTTGTTACAGAGACTTACAAGGAAACAACATAAGTCTGATATTCCAGAGTGATTTCCAGAAGCAGAAGGATTTGAAGACATTGTAAGTTAAACATATTTATTAAAGCTACAGCACACGTATTACGCGCATAAGCGTAGGAGTTCCTGGATTCGATTTCCTTAAAAATGTGTCAAAGTAAGATGCAAAAGTCCGATTAACGTTTTGTATATGAATGAAGTCACAGTGAAACAGTCACAGAAATATGTCTCTTTTTAACATAAGTGGCGAAATAGAATCTCAAATATGGACTTATCCAATTACATAGAGCAATGATAGTATTGTTTAGAAATACTTAGATAAATTAAAAATCGAATTTTAGTTTTTTTGGATTCTAAAATAATTTGCAATAACACTGAAAAATATTAAAGTTTACAGATACTTAGATAAATGTAATTTAAATAAAACACTTTAAACTGTTGAAATTGCAATATATTTGCTAAAATATATATGACTTGTGTAAACTACAGACTATATTATTCAAGTATTATCTGTAGTTTACGCGAGTATAACACATTTAAATAAAACACTCTTAAAGGCCGAAATGCCGTAGTTAAATGAAATTAGAAATAAGTTATCTAATATATTTCGTGTTTTAAACCGTTGAAAGTTTTTTATTTAAAGACAATTTATGAATAAACATGTTATATAAAGACGTCATGAAGAACGCTCGCACCACAAACTGCATATTAATTGTTTTATTCGTTTGTTGCCTAGATGTTTTAATTTTTTTTTTTCTACAGACAACTGCAAGAGAACCAAATCCACACAATCGAGAGAGATGCTTTCGTCGAATTGACAGCTTTAGAGAACTTGTGAGTACTAACAAGACTATTTGAGACTGCTAGAGGCAGAGTGGCCTAATAACAAAAAACATTATTTTCAATAAGGATAAAAATAAAAGTACACCATTAAGTTAGACGAAAACGAATTTGTCCTATTATTTGTGTAAGAATTGTGTTATCAATTTTCGGCCACTGTCCTCTTGTAGATTAAAATTTTCTGACTATGAAAATGTAAAAAAGTCCTTCTACTCTGCCTCTAGCGGCCTTATTTGTTGACAAGACGTGATCCGTCCCGATCTCCCTACGACCAGTAAGAACCATGGTTCTGGATAAAAACTATAAAATACATAATTATTGCTAAAATATATTTGTTTATGTTTTTTTTTTTAAATAAAATTTGTTTGCAAACCACATATTACAATTGATTTAGCTAAGTATAATTATTTTCAAGAACACACTTTGTGTATTTCTTATGATAAAGGAGGACTAGCTAGGGGTACACTTAATGGTAGTTGAGCCCAGCCTATAGCATCTAAATATATATATATAGGTGTATAATCTATAGGTGTGCTGTCGCCGACTGGGATATATCACTTACCATCAAGTGAAAACCAATGCTCGTCTGACGCAATCGTATATGAGTTAAATCCTTTGAAATACATTATTTTAACATATAAAAATGGCCGCCAAAGCCTAATACAACTTATAACTACGCGATGTATTTAAATATTTATGAGAATGTAAGAATCATACGATACACGGGTATTGCGGAGTAAAGATGCGCACGAGATGATTATGTAACAACGGGATTTTACATTTACAGGAAGCTATACAATAATCGGCTGAGCCACTTGCCTGATGGTCTTTTTGTGAGATTGAGGCATCTACAGCGTTTGTGAGTAGTTGGTATGGGCTGAACCCCACCTCCCCTTTCGCCCCAGCCCCAGGTGTGGTCCCGAAACATTCGAGCTGATTGAGGCATATAAATGTATTTTCTTGCTAAAATCTAGTATTTCCGTTGTTTACAATTAAATTCTACTTATCTAAGTAAAAAATGAATTCTGAATCCTATTTCAAGTCAAATTATATATTCTTATATTGTTCTAAATCAAACTATAAAAACAAGATACATTATATTTTGATTTCACATAATATAAAGTCCCAAATATTTTTTGCTTAAACATTAACTATCTAATTTTCTTTGTTCAATTTTCATATGTATTCACTTTTGCAAGATATGTATTTAAATACAACACTAACTGTTTAAAACACGATTTATATTAGTTAAGCTATTATTAATATTTTAACTACGGCCCGACGTTTCGGTGCAGCAGCGGTGGTCACGGGTCTCCATGTCGAAACTCCCCGAAACGTCGGATCGTAGTAAAAATAATTATCAAATAAGTTTAATTAAAATATATCGCGTTTTAAATACTTAAAGTGTTAATTTAAATGTGTACTACTCGCGTAAACTACAGACAACATATGTATTTTTTATAAATTCTATCGTCTGTGACATCAAAGAAAATACAGTAGCTCAATCAGCCACTGACAATTCAGCTCATCATTGTCCTCTTTCTCATGTCTTCTGGTGCTTAAACGTCATTCTCTAGCTTAAGCCAAACCCCTTGCTTCCCGGGCTCTCGACGACATTCATCTGTCAAAACTGACAAGATGTCAAACTTGACCTGTCATCTGTCGGCGTTTTGTGAATAAATACTTTTTCGACATACAATTTTACATTATAAAAAACAAAGTTTTTCTTCAAGATAAAGCCATGACGAATGGATGTGGTAAGTGAATTAAAGACTACGTTTATGGCATTATTTTAAAGGAAAATCAATATTTATCACAGAACGCTCCCATCACACCATTATTCTTCTGAAACAATAATATTTCCCGCTAGGTGCTCCCCGTACGGGCTTTTGGTGTCCGGTGTAACCTCGTGCTAAAACCTTTAATTCGTCTGTACATATTAGATGCGTAACAATTATTAAGTGTATTTAATATCTGTGGTCCAAAATCGACTTTAATAGGAAGCTCAGATTATACTTAATAATAATTAATAGTATTTCAATTGTTTTAATAGTTACGTCAATTTAACTGTCACATTTTGATTTAGCTGTCAAGGTAAATTTTAGGCTTGCCCAATTTAATCTGTGGTGTGACATAACTATCGATACAGATAAAACAAACAACTCCTCGTATAATTAGAGTTTCCTATTATATATTTTCTTATTTCAAGGTATTATTGTTATTTTATAAGGATGTTTTAGATATTAAGAACAATCTCATCTTTACTTTAAATTCTTAAGTTAAAGCGTTTTTATGTGGTGATTACTATTGATTAAAAAAAAATCATAAAAAAGAAAAATTGTACGTACTAACTAACTAAATAAAAGACAGCCTTATCGCTAGCCACCAATCTCTTCCAGGCAACTTGAAATACAGGAGAAAAGAAAGACATACTAAGTGGGTAGGTGTTAGGAATAATAAATAAAAATCTCTTTTCTTAAGATTCTTAGCACAAATATAACTCCTTTGCCTAATAAAAGAAAATGTAAGACATCATTCTTAAGTGTTATGATAATAATTTATTTAATAGTTGCACACAAAAATACAAAATATGATCTAAGATTAACTTAATAACTAAACATAAACAGATTATGCAAATATACAAAGCTTCAAAAAAAATAATTATGGCAACTCCTGACACAGAAGCTACTCCGCGTAATGTTACGAACACACTTGTGTGGCAACACTGATTTTCAGTGGCCAGAAAAATAAACAACTTATGCGATAAACAAATGTGACATAATATGTATATTTAAAACAAACATAAAGAAATAAAATAAAATGGACTGTGTGTAGTTTACGCGAGTTTAAAATTAAGCACTTTAAGGGTTTAAAACGCGATATAGTTGTATAAAAATTATTTTTCACTCCGGCCCGACGTTTCGGCTGCTTTCCAGCAGCCGTGGTCTCCCTTTGACCGCGGCTGCTTCATTTAAATTAAAAAGGAGAAAAACTGTTAAATACTGTTTTCAAATTTCCTAAGTAAATATTCTTTCAGTTTAATTTTAAATGACTTCAAACTTAAGTCATCTGCTAACTGATCAATTTAGGAGCTAAATATGGTCACAAAAGATGACATTCTCCCAAGGAGAGTACAAGGAAGGGATTCTTCTAACAAATTGACCTCATTCGGTACTCATCAATGTTAATATCAAATCACATTACGTCTAGTGCTTGACTGAATGCGCTCTGTAGTACAATCGCGGAGAGATCATTTAACTCGAGTATTCTTTACTACCGGATGGTGTACAGTCGCGAAGAAAGTACAAATTACTAAGCAGTGATCTATAATCATTGTTTGTTTGGACGTACTAATCTCAGGAACTACTGTTTCGATATTTAATATTTTTGTGTTGATTAAAGCATTTATAGCGAAGAAACAGCGGGAAAATGTGGAAAGACGCGGAAAATGATTCATCTTTGTAGGTTTTCGATGCTGCGAAAACGGTTCGAAATACTCTAAAAATATGTATGAAAGAATGATTTCCCTTTAAATGCTGTATGAGACCAACGTCGTGGATAACAGCTTTTTATAAAACAAATTTAGATGCTAAAAATAACTATCACACGCGGGCGAAGTCGCTAACACAGCTAGTTAATAATAAAGCAAGGATAAATTTGAAAGAAAGAAGGAAACTTACTACTTTTACACAAAAACATAAGACTTATTACTAAATAAAAAAATTAAACATAATTTAATCTTAACAGAATAAAAAAATTGTGTGTGGCAGATGGTAGAATAATATTTTACTCAGCTTATATCAAGTCCTTTGTTGATCTGGAACTGATTTTCAGTAAGTCTATGGAGACATCTGCCGATGTAGCATCGTTGTGTATCAAGTTTAAAAATTTAAAAAAAAAAACTCTTTACTTTCAAAAAAAAAAACAAAACAAACCCCGTATAATTATTTTGTTCCATTCATCTAAAATATTTAAACATAGCATTTAACTTACAAGCCAATATTTAAATAAGTCACTAAGCTTTAACAGATTATTCAAACTACGGCCCCATGTTTCGGATACTAAACTTCACCGCATAAACTACAGACAGTGTTTAAAGCCAATATTATCATATTATATTTAATCAATACATAAAAATAAAGCCCAGTTCAGGCCACAAGAAAGCAATATTTATAGAAAACAATGATTTACGTCGACATCCGTTTTTTGCTTGTTGCGGGTATTTTCTTTGATGAACCCTAAAAATTTATCAATAGAAAAATAAATAAATAAAAATCTTATCTAAACAGATTCTATTTAAACCTAATAAATCTTATTTATGGATATTATCTATACTTAAAGATATCAAAGCAATAAATCTCAAGTACATTGTAAGAGAAATTACTTCTGTACACGACTGTACACAACTAATACGGTCCAATGGGCGACGTGAGGACGCGGCGAGTGTGGGGATCAGTCGATAGTTTTATATCGATAACGTGACGCGATGTTTGGAAGATGGGATTATGTCTTACAATATATTCGGTAGCTTTTTATACTTTGAATATTATTCAAACGATTTTAAAAGTACTTTTTCAATTACATAATTGTATTTACACTACGTGTTATATTTGCGAATTTGACGATTTGTGTACGGTACCTACTTAAAACAAAAATCTATTCATTTAAAAAAAATACAAATAAAACGGTAGTTCCATTGGTTAGAGCAGCAGCACAGAACGTTATGGATGGCGGTTCAAGTCCCGCCCGTGTCGTAATTTTATTAAATCTATATACATTTTTAATTTATATAATACCCTCATGTGCACATATGAAAAATATTCGAGTTTTCAAAAGAAAGGAGGGGAAAAGCTGATATCTTGGCATAGTCTATAGATTATGCGAGTAGTAGTTACTCGTACACATTTAAATAAAACACTATTTAATAATAAACTGTTTAAAACGCAAAATTTATTAATTCAACGTCAGGCCGTACCTACTTAAAATATATTGAAAACAACTTAACTAATATAATAAAGTATATTTTAAATAGCATACATTTTTTAATAAAACAATTTAACGGTTTAAAACGCGATATATTTTAGTTAAAATTGTTGAAAATAATTTTTAATTCCGGTCCGACGTTTCGGATGCTTGCAGCAGCCGTGGTCACGGGGTGGCTAAAGATGGAGGATGTCTCTGACATCAAAGTAACTGCTACGCTAACAGTACACAGCAGCAAATATATCGCGTTTTAAACCGATAAATTTGGTTTTATTAAATGTGTACTACTCGCATAAGCTACAGACACTATTTAATAATAACATTTTTCGATTTCTTATATCGTTCTCTAAATCCCAGACGAAATAAATCCAGCTTAATCCTAGATTAGTCCCAACTTTACAGCTTCAATAAATTCAGTGAATTCTTAATTAAAGTTTTCTCAGCGTTTCAACTATTAACGAAACTTTGAACTTTTCATATTCAGCTTAATTCAAACATATCTTGACCCGAAAACCTTTTGGTTGCGCGTTTCAAAACATTTCGGTGTAAAATTGGTTTTGATGTACATTCATTAGGTTTTGCACAACTTTTTATAATTTTTACCTAAAAATAACATACATTAATTGGAAATTATGAAATTTTATGTATATTCGTCTACCAAAAATAAATTAAATATACAAGGTATATTTTCGATCTAGCATAAGAGCCGATTAAATGATAGAGGACAGACGAGCTTGGAAGGTGATGACCCCAGCCATATAACATCCATCCCAGATGTGCTATCGACCTAGTATTGGAGTTATGCTACCACCCCTTTAATATCCAGATTTCCAGATGAAGTCCAAAATGTTTTCAGAAACATTATAAATTCATAAGAAACATGTTGGATCGGACCTGTTGATCATTAGCCATGCAAAGCTAATTAGACCAACAATTACAATATACACAAGGGTTATATGTTACACGAACGATACAAATTAAATAGAAAGTGTAATGGTTTAAAACGCGAATTATTTATTTAAAAACTAGCTTCGCTGCCGGCGACATCTTCCGCGAGAATCGTTAAAGCTGTTAGTCACGCCATCGGTCGCGTCCCTTCCCGTCGCTATTGCTAGCTAATCTTAAAAGATACAACGTCTGGGACTTTTTACAGCATTTAAAGAGGAACTATCAACCGTTATCACAGCGCACGCAAGGGTAACCCTCAAAGAGTTATCAATTTTTCCACCTTTTCCACAGCGAAGAAACGCTTCCATTGGTCGCAGCCAAAAAGCCTTCCTTGATAGATGGCATATCCAACACAAAAATGTTTTTAGCTATGTAGTATTAGTGTAGATTGCAAGATCATTCAAGATTATTCAGATCTTTATAAAAAAAACTTTTTATCGTAGAAATAGGTATTACGATAAAACAATAACATCACTATGGTATGCGTTGACCAAATCTTGTCCTGTGCCATCCTGTGCCGCTCGCTGACAGAGAATGATTTATGCGCTTGTGAACGACTATTTGACCGGTGCTGGCCACTCGTTCACCGGTCAATACTCAAATTTGAAATATATATATATATATTTGTTAAAGTTATTTGAAAGTAATTTTTAATTTCGGCCCGACGTTTCGGATCCTTTGCAGCAGCCGTCTCCCCGTGGCCACGACACGGCACTTCCAAATAAGTTTAACTAATATAGATCACGTTTTAAACCGTTAAAATGTTTTATTTAAATGTGTACTGCTCGCGTAAACTATAGACAGTATTTAATCGTATGTATGTTTCACCATTGTACGTATGTTTATATTTGTACATTGCACAACTGGGCAAAAATTCCACATCCTGTCTCCATCATAAATAGGGAAACACACCCTGAACTGAATAATTTCAATGCAATTGGAACCTAAATGTCCCGGGGGGCGAGATCGCGTGCTACATTGTTGTAAGAAAATTTCGTCGTTACGAGATACGTAGGGTCGGCAAAACAATGATTCGAATCAAAAGAAAATGTCTTGAACACCGTCTGTAGTTTACGCGTGTACACATTTGAAAACACTTTAACGGTTTAAAAGGCGAAATATATTTACACTTCACTGCATTTCACATTTTCTACTATTAGTTTATTATACTTTAAACCTTCCTTTATAAATGGTCTCTATAACGCATTTTAAAATAATAAAATAATTTGTATATAGTGTTTTATTTAAAAATGGTTTACAAAGCATCCGAAACGTCGGGCTGTAGTTAAAATAATTTGTATATAGTGTTACTACAGCCCGACGTTTCGGATGCTTTGTAAACAAGTTTAACTAATATTTGTCGCGTTTTAAACAGTTAAAGTGTTTTACTTAGGATTTATAGAGTTTAGACTATATAACATCAAGAGATATAAAATACAAGGAACAGTGGAAAATCCGTACGCTTCGAAAACCGTTCAAGGTGACCAAAAAATAATTTATGAAAGAATTATTCCCCTTTAAAGATCTAAAAAAATGTCCGACACTATATGTATACAAAACTTAACGCAACTATACGCTATAAAGCACAGCGTTGTGACTAATAGGAGCGAAGAAAAAGCGGGAAATGTCTAAAAAAACGGGGAAAATTATTCTTAAATTATCCTTGTGAGTTTCCATTGCGTACGCTGCGAAAACGGTTCAAGATACGCAATGATTTCTCTTTAAGTGATCTAAAAAAAGTCTCAGACGTCGTGGGTAACAGCTTTTGAACAGGAGGTTTGCAAAAACAAAAAAAATGATACTCAAATTAACTATTCTACGCGAAGTCGCTGACAGTCGCTAGTTACAAATATCTCTGAAATAAAGTGAAATATTAAATGAAAATGCACTTTTCACTTCGAGTTTCGTGAAAGGTTCGCAATTTGAATATCTATGGAAAATTCCGTCTCACCTCTTGGAAGCGGGGTGGAAAATTCAATATATTGACAGCTATTGTGTTGGCGAGAAAACACGGGTCTGAATTGAAGTTTTATTGGTGTTTGCATATCTATACTAGTATATAAAGCTGAAGAGTTTGTTTGTTTGTACGCGCTAATCTCAGGAACTATCGGTTCGATTTAAAAAAAATGTGTTGGTGAGAATATTTATCGAGGATGGTTTTAAAACATCACGATGCGACCAATAGGAGCGAAGAAACAGTGGAAAGTGTGGAAAAGCGGGATCCTTCCCTTTTCCCCCCCCCCCCCCCCCCTTCCCCCCCCGAAAAGAATGAATTCTCTTAAAAAAAATGTCTGCGTCAGTAGGTATAGTTCTATCTTTTAAGAACGTTTTATTTAAAAATTTTGTGGAAAGATATTAACTTGCAAACAACAAAACAACATTTTTCGGATCAACTATTTAATTCTAGACACGGGAAGTTGAAAACTTTCAAATTAAGAACACAATTAAAATAAAACACTAACGGTTTAAAACGCGTGACCACGGCTGCTGCAAAGCATCCGAAACGTCGGGCCGAAGTTAAAAATCATTTTCAAATAAGTTTAACTAATAAATCGCGTTTTAAACCGTTAAATTGTTTTATTTAAATGTGTACTACTCGCGTAAACTATAGACAGTACTTAACATAACAATTACAGACTATAAATTTTGTTGGCACAGTGCAAGATGAAGATAGTAGAACTGAAGCACACATTATGTGTGTTAGCGAAGCGCGTGCTACTGAATATATTAATTCAACGTCGGTAGAGATTTTTTAGAATATGTTGTAAAACTATAGGACTAGATATAAGTACATGCTGAAAAAAATCACATAATTCAAATTCTACAATGCCTTCTTCATCGTGTTGCTTACAACGAAGAACAGACAAGCATGGGGCGCATTTGACAATGTCGGCCTATACGCTGTCGGCCTATTTCTAACTTTAGACAATTCATTTCTAATAAAAAAAATCAGCCCTTTTATATACAACAAACCGTCTTCGACTTAAATAAATTTTGCGTTGAAACTGTTGTTACGTATTATATAATAACTTTACGGGGCCATAGGGAACTAGACCGCTTCTTTAGCTAAACGGTTAAACTTTGCCTAGCATTTCGTTAAGCGCTGGAGATCCCGTTTTTGAATCCCGGGGAAACAATAAATTTCAACCGTCGGGCTGGGCACAGGGATTACTACTTGCCTGTAAATAAACCTAATCAGTAAAACGGACACAGAAATGTGTTCGCCCCATGTCTCACTGTTTGGCGTAGTTAATAGGTGAACTAACGTTCTCTCCCTTCTTAAGTCAACGTAAAGTCAGAGTAGGTACATTGTGAAGGAAACGGTTCGGCCCGGGTCCTTAGGGATTGCACTTTCGAGTGGCTTCAAACGACCCCTTTACACTGCGCGACAAATAAATTACTCAATTTGCACGATAGTAAAAATGCACAAAGAGATCTTCCATCTACACTAATATTATAAAGCTAAGGAGTTTGTGTTGGTTCGAACATTTATCGAGAAAAATCGAGAAACATCGCGTTTCGACTAGACTTCGTAATTATTCATGTTTGTGGGTCTCCGTTGCGTACGCTACGAAAACGGTTCAAGATTTAATTTTCAATGGTCTAAAAAAAATCCGAGTTTATGTGTTTATCTTTTAAGATTAACTCGCAAGAACGCCGGAACGCCGGTCGTGGGTAGCGTTGGTAGCGTTCAACGCAGTTTCAGTTTGTTGATTTCCGACTGTCCAAACCCAAAATTCTGTACTAGTAACAAAACGCAGCGCAGTAATAGTAATACTTTTTGCATTACTTACAGACAATTCAAAATAGCTGCAAAGCATTCGATATGTCGGGTGAGTTAAATAAATTTAAAATAAAATTCCGCATTTTAAACAGACAATATTTTTAAAAGAGCTTTTATCAACACGTAACTTTTTAAAACCTTAAGTAAATATATTAGTTTAACTTATTTGGAAATGATTTTTATCGGCCTCGTTTAGGATGCTTTGCAAAGCATCCGAAACGCGTTTTAAACCGTTAAAGTGTTTTATTTAAATGTGTACTACTTGCGTAAACTGTAGACAGTATTTAACACGTAACTTTATTTTAATTTTATATCGTCAAAATAAAGAAATAAAAACACTTTCGTAATGCCCCGCAGTGTACACTTACCTCCGCTTGCAGTAAACGCTGCTCTTTGTATTAGTGCTCGATAAGCAACATTCTTCGTCTTTTGAACTACGGTTAATAAGTTTGTAAATGCACTAATAATTAAAGGTAAGACCCACATATATAAAATACTCATGTTCATAAATATTTTATCGATAAAAAAAATAAAATTAGAAAAAAATCCCTCTATTCTACAGGAAGATAGACAAATATCGGCTTTAGTTGGATGGTAGTTGAAATATCCCAGTGATATAATATATATGATACTACCAGTAACCGTATTTGACCTATTTTGGATTTGGATATTCGGAAATCCACAGACTGACATCGAAACGCAATTGAACTTGACGGTTAAAACGCACTTTCTCTATTTCACACAGACAAACTCTTTTCTCTTAGATAACGATTTTATTGTTCACTTGAACGGTTTAAAATACGATATATATTAGTTAAACTTGTTTGGAAATTATTTTAACTATACGATCTCTTCGCGACCACGGCTACTGCAAAGCATCTAAAACGTCGGGCCGTAGTTAAAATAAATAAATGTCAACTAAAATATTTTGCGTTTTAAACTGTTAAAGTTAATTAAATGTGTACTACTCTCGTAAACTTCAGACGGTATTCAAACTCTTTTCTATCACCTTATCATAATAGTAGAGGCATTGCCAACACTTCTTGTTAACAGCGATGCGCATTTCCGTCCTATTTTGGTATACGCCGTACATGTGACAATTTCCTTTGTCTCTGCACGGGACAATGTTCACTTAATATTATATGATTCTCTCTCGACACACTTCTGGATGTAATGGCAATCAATTAAAGCAATTTCGCTGAGTGTCAGGCTAATAGAACCGCCGCCATCTTGTGGAGCGCCGCAAAATGGCGGCCGGAAGTCAATTAAAGATATATTAAAGATCGCTCTATGCTAATGACGTTCTAGGGAACATAATATTATGTTAGTGCGTGTGCTATTAACGTTATTTACCTATATTTCAATTTCATTAGTTTGTCAATGTTAAGATTTATAACCTAAATTGTGTTGTTATCTCATACTAGCTGCGTCAGCGACTTCGTCCGCGTAAAATAGTTATTTTGAGCAACCAAATTCGTTTTTAGAAACCTCCTCTTAATCTTTATAAATATAAATTGAAGTGGTTTCCCACGACGTTGCCACCCGTTCTTGCAAGTCAATCTTAAAAGATAGACATATAATATCCTGGACATTTTGCGCACCGTAGGCGCATTTTGCGAAACCCATAAAGATGAATCATTTTCCCGTTTTTTTCCACATTTCCCGCTGTTTCTTCTCTCCTGTTAGTGACAACGGGTTATAGCCTTCCTTGATAAATGATCTATCCGACACATAAATAATTTTTAAATTCGAGCCAGTAGTTCCCCAGATTAGCGCGTTGGAACATCATGAGCAAAAAACCTCTTCAGCTTTATATATTTCTATGATGCATAGCATAAATTTAAATTTACATAAATAATAAAGAAATATATAACTTAAGTAATGTTAAACGTAAGTTTCTACATAATTGAGATTGAAAGAGAGTAAAAATAAATGTTATCGTTATGTAGTGCGACCGGAAGTTACGTAGACGCCGACTGAACGCCGGAAGTACAGCCATCTTACCGGAAACGAGGAGCTTTAATGAGCTTTGTTAACAATTATATTCTTGTAATAGGACACAGTGGAAACGTTAATGGCTTTTTGTATTAATTTGGTATATTGCTAAAAGCTGTTAAACATAGCGAGTTGTATTGCGTACTAGCTGTGTCAGCGACTTCGTTCGCATAGAATAGTTATTTTGGGCATCATTTGGATGTTTGTCAACCTCATCATCTTTATACATACCCACGGTTACCCACGACGTCTCTCGTTTCCCCTTATTCTCAAGTTTATCTTAAAAGATAGACATATAGTGTCGCAGACATTTGTTTAGGTCATTTAAAGAGGAATCATTCTTTTATACATATTCTACGTATCTTGAACCGTTTTCGCAGCGTACGCAACAAAAACCTGCCAGTAGTTTCTGTGATTGGCGCGTTCAAATATACAAGAAAACTAACAAACAAACTCTTCAGCTTTATTTATTAGTATAGATATATGAAGTGACTTTGCGTATCGTTTTAGTGTTAAAACCTTTTATAAGTATAAATACTGCAATTTTAAATGTGACAGATCCCCTAAAATGCCGACACACTCTCAATAGTTTTTCGCTAACAACCGATAGTTATCCCATCAAAGGGGTGCCTTTAATTCTTTAAACGTACACGATAAATTGTGAGGTTAGGCCGCCATTTTGTGTGCACTTGAACACAAGATGGCGCACAAAGGGCCTAATGGCGCTCTTAAAGTACAATAGTTCGTCGAGTTGATCTCGAGAGGAATAATTCACACTTTTGTGTTCGCTTCGGTGACATTTGTGTCACCTGCTTCTCGTGGTTTTAACCCCAACTATGCGATACATGCCATGGATCCGTAAAATTGCACATCTACTAATCATTCTAATTTGACAAGAGAGAGAAAATTTAGGTTCTGTAAAAATATTAGTCATTTCTTAATGAGAAGTTTTCTTACTTTAGTATTTAATTAGTTAGGACAAACGAATCAAACAAAAACTTTTAAAACACAAAATATAAACTTTTACGATGTAAAGAGATTTTTTCACCTGGATAAAAATACATAACATGCCTTTAAAAGAAACGATCAGTAAAACACACTAAAATATGTGTTCACATTTTTGGATCGATAATAACTCTAAGGGCCATATATGAGCCGCTAGAGCATGAGTGGCCTAATAACAAAAAAAGAAACATGTTAAATTTCATCAAAAAAGAAATTAAAAGTGCGCAATCAACTTAGGCGAAAATGAATTTGTACTATAATAAAGAATTCTGTTGACAATTTTCAGTGACTGTGGTCTAGTAGATTAACATTTTTAGACTATGAAAATATAAATATGTCAAGTTATAAAAAATGCAGTTAGGCTACTCTAGCTCTAGCGGCCCCATGTATAATACATATGTATCAACAACTAAATATCGCTATAAAAAATCATCGGTTTTAAACTCGCTACAAAACTTTAATAATATATGTAAATGCGCCGATACGCATACGAAATACGAAAAGGGTTTAATTGTCTTGTAATATTAATTTCATTCCCCAATACCCTAATAGATTTCAGACAAAGACGGCCCGGCGTCACGAAAATATGGAGGTGGCATTTTTTTTTGTGTTGTTCAACCATTGCTAGGTCGATCAGGTTGGGGAATTTACAATAATAAATTAGAAAACGTCGTCGTGATTCAGTCGCTAAGTACGGTTAAAATACCGGAAAACATTGGATTTGTTGAAGCAGAAGACCGTTGTATGTTGTAGTTAGACTACAAGTTATATTTTAAAGAAACCGGTTCTTACATGCAAAATGTATTAGTTTATTAAATTTTATTTCAACTCAGGCCAGGACTCCGATACTAAGATATCCCCCGCAAATACATTTCACGTTATGGAGCGTTTTTAAATGCATTTTTATTTAAATAAGTAAACTATAGACGATACTTAAACAAATATCAACTACGATCCTTACGAGCCATTGATTTTTCATTTAGGATATCAAAAATGGACAGAAACACTATATTTTTATATTATGTAAACCGCTTCGTTACGTAACGCGTTATGGTAATTATGAAATTGTTCACCTACTCTACGTAAATGCTACACCGTATAGTATAAACGAACGTCACATCCTTTGAAGTTCCCACTGAGATTTATGCCTTTTATTGTATTTGTATAAGACACCCTAGCTATGCCCGCGACTTTGCCGGGTGGAATAGTTATTTAGGACATCATATTATTTATTTTTTGCAAACGACCTTCTCAGCTTAAAAAATTATAGCTTTTACCCACGACCTCGTCCGCGTCCCGTCGCGTCGTTCTTGCGATTTAATCTTAAAGAAATGAGATATACTTTTGCGGACAGTTTTTTTATCATTTGAAGTAGAATCATTCTTCCATTCATAATGTAAGTGGATCATACTTACATGGAAGCCCTTAAAGATGCATATTTATTTTAATTGTTTTCACATTTAACATTGTTTATAGCTTCTACTGATCGCAGTCTGATATCTTATAGGCTACAGCCCTTCTGGATAAATGGTCTAACAAACACGAAAATATTTTTTTTGAATTTGAACCAGTAGTTCCTGACATAAGCGCGTTCAAACAAACTCTTCACCTTTATAATATACTGTAGGTCAAAAAAATACCGCATCCAAACTTCGTACTCACGTGTCGTGACGCCGCGCCCAGCCGCGGCGGGCGCCATTAATTATTCAGCTGCAGATATTTAGTAATTTCGCCGACTTGCCGCTGCTGCTACACCTCGGGGACACGGGATGATACCCCTCATTTATACCTCTCAACAGAGATAGATTCACGTATTTATTTTTCATAGAACACAACAAAAATAACATGAAGAAAAATTCAGGGACCAGTTCCGTTCGTTGGTGTTGCTCTTACCAATTGAGCTACCGTGTCCTACACGTCATCGTCGAATTTTAAGCTATTGATACATGCATTAACACGTATAAAGGATCAATGTGTAATGCTTTGCAGCTTAAGAAAATAATTGAAGATGAAATTACAGACACCTTTGAAAACTATAACATTTTTCACATGTTATTCGTTACCTATGGACAATTATTTTTCAAAGGCAAAAATCTTACACTCATTAAAGTCACAAATTTAAGACAACTAACTTTACATTTACTACCAATTCTCAAATCAAGGGCGTAGAACGAAAGAGAAGAACTGGCAATAAACTCGCCGGCACTCCTTTTATCGCCAACTTTTATTTTACACTCTTCTTCTTTAAGTGCACTACATATTTTTTCTTGTTAGAGCGGGTTCCACACTCCAAGTATTTTAAACGTTTAAATATGTATTGATTAACGTCATAATAATCAGCAGTTTTTGTTTTACATACGATTTAAATTTATTTATCGATAATACGTGCACTTCACTGGGCATTTAATTAAAATTTCGTATGCAGCGCGAGATATAGTAGTTAACTTCTCGTTACGACCCGACAATATTTTTTAAATTGTATTAATTAAAAATACAATTAAATACTGTCTATAGTTTACGCGAGTATTTGATTTTTAAAATTCTTTATTTCAAAATGGCTTACATTAGACAAAGCAAGTTTAAATAAAACACTTAAATAAACTTTAACGGTTTAAAACGCGATATATTAGTTAAACTGATTTGAAAATGATTTTTAACTTCGGCCCGACGTTTAGGATGCTTTGCGGCAGCCGTGGATCACGGGGAGACTAAAGACTGGAGTCTTTAGTCTCCCCGATCTCCCCGAATCATTTTCAAATCAGTTTAACTAATATATCGCGCTTTAAACCGTTAAAGTGTTTTATTTAAAAATACAACTTGCAAAAATTTTACTCATTTTAAACGTCTTTGGGTTTGGAAACTTAACTATAACTTAAGCAAATCTTAATAGTTGGTATAAGTTGTAAAAAAATTCGAAAGTTTACAATTTGAATATAAATTGTTTGCATGTAATCACCACGTATAACGCTAGATTAGTGTAACTTAAGTTATATTGTTTAACTTAAATTACAGTTTGTGTAATGTATGTAATAATCACCAACATTTTTTTAATCAATTTATACTTTTCTGAAACATGTTGGACTCCATCTGGAAATCTGAATATTAAATAGTCCTGACTATCTTATTCCCGAAATCACGACCAACCGTCTAAAGACGAAGCCTAAGTGTAATCGCGTTTCGATTTCCGTCATGATTTCCGAATATCCAACGCCGAAAGCTGTTATATGGCTAGGTTTCACCCGCCACATGCTTGTTCTCCTCTTACAAATTAACTAATCCCATCCTTTCAGAGACCTGAGCCGTAATGACTTGACTGCGATCAGTCGGAGGACCTTCCGCGGCCTGTCTGCGCTGAAATCCCTTCATCTAGGCTGGAACCAGATCAAATGTATCGATGACAAAGCCCTGGAACACTTGAAGAGCTTGCAGTATTTGTGAGTATACCTCTTCGTCGTTCTTGTGCCCTAGTACTAATACATGGGCATCTATGTAAGATATCCGTTTAGACACACATCCATGTCTGTTTTACTGACAAGTAGATTGGCATTTAATAGCTAATAGGTCGACAGCGCATCTTGTTGACATGTTATGTATCTGGGGAATTTGGCCACCAAAAGAATCCCATGCATGTCCCCCCCAAAAAAAAAAAATGGCCCCCCCCCTTTTTTTTTTTTCTTTAAATTGTACTCCATGCTGTCTGGCTGTCTGTCTATCCCAAAACAGCACGATCCAAATGTATTGTCTCTTCGAGATTCGAACCCAACGTTTAACACAATAGGTACTAGGAATAGAACTAACTCTTCTACTCCACCTTAGTGTTTACTCTTTAAGCGAATTTATACAGTCTCAAAGTAGTAGGTATCTAAAAAACTTGATATACTGACGGAAATCGAACCAGCTGCCGTGTCGTTGATGATCTAGTAATGTCTAAATACAATCAGCACGATGTGTCTGTCGCAGGTTTACAACAACGCCCCCCCCCTTCGTGTAATAAATAACTTTTCTTATTTCAGAACCCTCAACAATAATAATCTAACATACCTGTCGCTGGAGGCCGCTCTAGTCGCGCGTCTGCACGCGCTGCGACTTTTCGACAATCCAATCGTCTGCGACTGTCGCGTCGCACGACTGAGTTCTGCTGTTCGTGCTGCTGCGTTACTTGGCGTTGGTGCTAGGTAACATATCTATATCTATACTAATACATAAACCTGAAGAGTTTGTTTGTTTGAACGCGCTAATCTCAGGAACTACTGGTTCGAATTGAAAAGTTATTTTTGTGTTCGTTAGAGCATTTATCGAAGAAGGCTATAATAGGTTATAAACGCGCTGTGTCTAATAGAAGCGAAGAAAAGGCGTACTGTGAATTTACGGGAAGAATTATTAATATCTGTGGATTTCCGTTGCGTGCGCAACGATTAAAGATATCCACAAAATATGTATAAAAGATTTCCTCTTTAAAGTATCTAAAAAAAATGTCCGCGACACTGTTGTCTATCTTTTAAGATTAACTTGTATGAACGACGGAACGCGACCTACGTCGTGGGTAACAAAAGTAATATTATATATAATAAACTTACCGAACGAATTCTTCTTCTTCTAATCTTCCACTCAACATTCTTCCAGATGTCAAGCCCCAGCTACTCTTCGAGGAGCATTCCTAAGCGAGATAGAACCACACGAACTGATATGCAATGGTGAGTAGAAGAAAGAGAGTAAGTTAAGGTAGGACAGAGAGAGCGGAGGGTGAACTTGTTAACGGTTCAAAATCCGGAATATATTATGTACCTATTTTTAATTTTTTGTAACTACGGCCCGAAGTTTCTGCTGTTTTGCAGCAGCCGTGTTCATGGTGGACCCGGATTTAATAATTTTAACAATTTAAAACGTGAAATATATTCGTTATTTCCTATTTGCCCCGCGTGACTGCGTCTGGTATCTTTCGTATTTTAAACAGTTTTAAGTGTTTTAATTAATCTGAAACACAATCGTTTCCATAGAATAGAATGGAGTTCGCTCGATGGGATATCGCATTTAGAGATGCGCTGTTTTTGGCTTTGGATATTCGGAAAATCCACTAACCGTAACATCTGTAGACGGTGGTTCGTGACTCGGACGGAATTTCATTTTACACTTTTATTTATACTTTACCAGGTCCCACCACAGCGTTATCTGGAGAATGTTCAGCGGAGCCTCGCTGTCCACCAGCCTGCAGATGTACCCCAGATGGAACTGTTGACTGTCGGGAGAAACTTCTATCTCATTTACCAGCCACTATACCACATCGAGCTACTGAGATGTAAGTATTCACTAACGTTATTAGAATACTAGCCTTACCTGCGACTTCGCGTGGAATAGTTACTTTGGGCATTAAAGAGCAATGCCCAAATTGTAGATGACAGTTACCAGATATTTATACTAATATATAAAGCTGATGAGTTTGTTGTTTGTTTGAACGCGCTAATCACAAAAAGGTACTGGTGGGATTTGAAAAATTATTTTTGTGTTAGATAGAGCATTAATCAACGAAGGCAAACATCGCGCACACATTCACAGACTGAAACGGAATCGCTATAAAACTTAAATATGTATGTCTGTGACGTTTTAACCGTTAAAAGTAATTTATTTAGCTGTATGATAATAAATTGTTACAAAAACTTTTATTTTCATGTTTTAAACCGTAAAATGTGTATTATGTAACTCATTTAAAATTAATTATTATATAATTAATTTCAGATGAGTTAATTATATTTCGCGTTTTAAACCGTTAAAAATGTTCTATTTAATATACTGTGTCTCATTTCAGTCGGCTCGAGAACAACGAAATAACGGAAGTAAGCGCCGGCGCATTCTCATCAGTAAAACGTGTGGCCAGGATCGATCTGTCCAACAACAAGATCGCCAAGATAGCTGGCGATGCCTTCAATGGACTTGTGCATCTTACCTCACTGTGAGTGCCATCTTTTGTACCAAGTTCCTAAGGATGGGGGGGGAGTTTGACAGGTTCAATGGCAGAGCCGAGTAACTCTGGAGATGTCTGGACGTCTTTGGGCAATAAAGTATGGGGCCAGAATTTTTTTCCAAAAAAAAAAAATAAATGCGCCGCCCCCCTTTTTTTTCTTTAGATATTATTTGACGAAAAATAGAGATAGAACGACCCGTTTTTTAATTAAGGAATTTAGCTGCGGACTGTTCAAAATTTCGATATTCCCACCGCCCATTTGAATGTCCAGATTTTCCAGACGAAAAATATGTTAGAAAGTTTTAGTTGCTTTATTAAATTTTTGGATAAATATCGAATCTACGACCTGTTACTTATTAGCCACACTACAATTGTACCTAAATAAAAAAAATATTTTCAGAGTCCTGTACGGAAACAAAATTAAAGATCTACCATCTGGAATATTTCACGGCCTCACATCACTTCAACTTTTGTAAGTAATTCTTTTCAATGAGAAAACATATTTGTGTGTCCGTTTTAGGGTCTATACAAGCAGATACAGCAAATCGAAAAAAATATTTTTGAATTGCTTATCATTTAAGTGTTGTCTGCTTACGTTAGATGTACACATTTAAATAAATCACTTAGAACGGTTTAAAACGTATAATATACTAGTTAATTAACTCTCATTTACTGAAACTACAACATGACGATTCCTGTTACGAATTAATTAATATATTTCGCGTTTTAAGCTGTTCTAAGTGTTCCTTATAATTTTTTTATTTAACATTTATTTGATTAGTGTGCAATTAAAATTTTCTGTAACACTGTGCAATGCAACGGATGCACGCAACGCAGACCAAAAATGCTTCATAAAACTTGTTTATTAAACAGTATTCTGTAATTATTAATAATTAAAAATTAAGTTCGTCCCGTGCTGCTCCAATCATTTGAGCTATCGTGTCCTTCCTACTCTAACGTTATCGTTGAATTGATGAAATTGACAAACCATTGATGCATGCACTCTTGCGCAATGTAATTTCAACCTTTACCCTTACATATTAAAGTTCAATGTCTTTTGCTTTGCTTAAGAAATCATTGAAGATAGATATTGAATTTGACATTTAAAAATTTTAATAGATAGATTAGATTTTCTGTAATTACACTGTAACCGCGTTCAAAGGTTCCAGGTTCGATTAATTGTTTTTGACATTTCAGGTTGCTGAATTCCAATGAAATCTCATGTGTGCGAAAGGACACGTTTCGGGATTTGCAGAGTTTGAAACTATTGTATGTATTTATATTTTTTAACTATCTCCATTAGGGGAGTTTTATTTATTAAAATTAATACTACCATGTATGATAGGATTTTTTATGGATAAAAGAATCTATTAAACAATAACTTTATTGTAAATTGGTAGATGCACTACTATGCTGGTAGGGATTCGATTCCCGTCCGTCATTATCAGAATATTATCAAGACCACTTTTTACTATTGTTTAATTTTTTCTTTGTTATGTATATAGCAAATACATGCTGGGATCTACATCATTGGCTGATCAGCATTTATGTTCTATACAACTATTATTAGATTTTCCTTCTACTAAAAATATAAAATATATTCTATGAGCAAAATCCTTTTTTAACGGTTTTATTTAGCTCGCCCCGTATGGAATTCATTTATTTAAGTCAAAATTAGACATTGAAAATTAAGCACCTAACCGTTGTCAAATTGATCTGAAATTCGGTACACACATTTAATTTAGATGACAATACAATATAATAAAATCAAAAATATTATAAATCCAAGATGGCCGTCGATACAAAATGGCGGATTACATATTGTTCCTAGTAAAATACGATTAAAACTTTTTTTTTTTAATATCCAGTGCAAATTGTTCAACTTGAAATTTTTTTCAACGATTTTTATTAACTTCTAAAGAAAAAGAGAAAAAAATGTTTAATATGTTGTTGTATATTAATAAAATTACTATTATTTCTTCCAGATCTCTGTACGATAACAACATACGATCTCTACCAAACGGAAGTTTCGATGCTCTAATCTCGATACAAACATTGTGAGTTACTTTTACAAATTATTATTTATTATGCTTCTACCGAAAAATAGCATCAACGAAAAATATAAAAATGCCGTCGTTGGTTCAGACATGTTGGACTTCCTCTGGAAATCTGGCTAATAAATGACTGGTCTCTGGAAACTCCGTCCGGGTAACGAACTACCGCTCATTGATAAAGCCATCAAGTTTAATCGCGATATTAATCTTTGGATATTCGGTAATCGCGACGTTACCATCCAAAGCCATGTTTGTCCGTCCTCTATAGTAAAAAATATAAGGTACTAATTCCTGCGCACTGAAACCAACGACAGCGAAGAACCAACCATAATATTGAATTGTTTAATCGTTCTTTGTTTTCAGACACCTTGGAAGGAACCCTTTCTCATGCGACTGTTCTTTGCGATGGCTGGCTGGCTACCTGCGACGGAATCCAATCGAGACATCCGGTGCTAAATGTGATTCGCCCAAACGAATGAACAGAAAGCGTATAGACACGTTACGAGAGGACAATTTTAAGTGCAAAGGTGATTCTTTCGGAGCGGCTTGAATAAATGAGGAATTATTTTAGCAGACATCTATGATTTAAATAAAACAGTTTAACGGTTTAAAACGCGATAAACACCATTAGACAGGACCCGGCCAGTTTCATCAAATACCAACTTCGACGGAACAGATGGCGCTAGCGTAGTTTTTACTTTATCGTCACAGACACTACCCATCTTTAATCTCTCCGTTACCTCGGCCTCAAAGCATCCGAAGCGTGGGGCCGTAGTTTAAAATAAGTTAAACTAATATATATCGCGTTTTAAACCGTTAAAGTGATTTATTTAAATGTGTACTACTCGCGTAAACTACAAACGCTATTTGTCTTACCCTTTTCAGCTGGCGAAGACACAATAGAAGCTTGCGGAGACGAACCACCATGTCCTGCGCCGTGTGCTTGTGCCCGTGGCACTTGGGGGCGTGGCCTACGCGTGTCATGCGCGAGAGCAGCTCTGACCGATATACCTAGAGATCTACCTCTAGATACGCACACGCTGTGAGTACTAGGCTAATCAGTTCAAAGGCGGTTTTTGTTGTGAAGTGATATTTCTGATAAGGAGTTCTATTCAAGTTAATTATTAAATTATACTAGCTCAGTGTCCGTGTCTAATAATTATTGTGGGCATAAAAATTAGTTTTTACAAACGTCCTCAGCTTTAAAAAAATATAGCTGTTACCCACGACATCGTCCACGTCCCGTCGTTCTTGCAAGTTAATCTTAAAACAAAGACATTTTAAATAGGTATCATTCTTTCATACACTTTTGTTGGTTTCTTGTTATCAAATATGAATGATTTTCTCCGTTTCTTCCACATTTACCAGTGTTTCATCGCTCCTATCGGTTGCAGCGTGATGTTTTAAACCTTCCGCGATAAATTTTCTAACCAATGCAAAAATAATTTTTCAATACGAAGCAGTAGTTCCTGATCGCGTTCAAACAAATCAAAAAAAATCCTTTATGACTACGACTTAACCCTTTTGTATATAAGAGACTAGCTGTGCCCGCGACTTCGTCCGCGTGGAAATAGTGACTTGGGGTAGAATTTTTAATTATTTAGGCTGTTTATTATTAAAATTAAATGCACTTCATAAATATGTAAGGGTGCATTTAAGGCAGCCAATCTATGTTGTAAGTGCTACTTTTCCGCAAACTCCGACTCCCATCTCACATCACTCCTACTCTAATTCCCACTCTTATTCCTATACTCACTCCCACTCCTATTCCCAAAACGCCAAATAAGAAACTTTCATTGAGCAAGCTTCAAAAGCCACAAATTTCCATACAAACTTTCATCCTTTTTTGGCATATAAACGCCTTTTTTCAGTCTCCTTAAATCTATGTAAATATTTGTGTACACAAACTTCATTTAAATCAGTTGAGTAGTTTCGGAGTTAAAGCCGGCACTGACAGACAGGTTACTTTCACATTTATAATATTAGTATGGATAATGTTAATGATTTTTAAAGAAGTTAATTTTTGTTTTGTATATATTAAAATTATAATGTAACTAATATTGTACAGAATAATGCCAGACAACAGTTTAGGCCAGATTAAGTCAGACGGCCTCTTGGGCAGACTCCCAGACCTCACGAAGTTGGACTTCAGAAATAATGGTAAGACCTCAAACTTATTAAATATTTTTCTCATTGCTATAATGGTAGAAACGGCTAACCTACTCACCGAGACGCGGGTTAGATCCCCTTTGGGTCTAACATTTTCCAAAATCAATTTATAATTTTTCTAAAACATGTTGGACTTCTGGAAATTTGGATATTAAAATGGGTGGTGGGAATATCGAAATTCATTACGTCGCGAACCACCGTCCACGGGTGAAAGATGTCAAGTTACATTGATACATGCACACTTAAAGTTACACTGTTAGTTTTTTTTATAAAAGTAATAAATTTAATTTATTCAAGTAACTGTTTTACATTAAAAAATTTTATTGCAATTTTAAAATATTTACAAACATATAACTAAAATTGGGGTTCAAAAAAAAAAATTTTATTAAAGGGGGGGGGGGGGGGGGGGCCCCCCCTTTGTTGTGTTTTTTTTTTCTCAAGAGCGCTGATCGACTGGCCCGGGCATAGAAGGAAAAGAGTGAAGTTTAGTAAAGTAATGTATAATCAGGTCCAAGACATCAGTCAAGTATACCATAATAAACATATACATAATGAAATAATAACCATCAATTGTAGCAATCCAATGTATCATGCCGCCTGAAGGTCGTATATGCCATCTCCTTACAATCAGTTGTAATAGACGGAGGCAGGTCGTTCCATATTTTCGAAGCGGCATATTTGAATCGATCTTCTTTTGGTCAGGAAATCCGTGTTAGTATATCGTACCTGGATGATCGTGCCTTTAAATAATTCGGTTAACCAATATATTACGTTTTAAACCGTTAAAAATGTTTTATTTAATGCATATACCCTAATTCGTATTCCGATGTTATACAAAAATTATGTTGGTACTTGACTAAGACTTTCGATTATTTTTTTGCTTTACAATTAATATATGCACATTCATTTAAATATTTTTTTTTTGTTTACAGGTATATCTATCATAGAAGACAACGCTTTCGACGGAGCTGCCAACATTCAAGAACTACTTCTTGACTCCAACCTCATAGAAACACTGTCTGATAAGACGTTCTTTGGTCTTCACAGCCTAACTGCCTTGTAAGTTTTAGTAATTTATTATTGCATCATAAATTTTGACGGATTCGGTGTCTAGTGGTAGCATTATGGCTAATAATCAACGGATTGTCGTCTCAACCGCCACTGCGACCATCATGTTTATAATCAATTCACAATATTTTTAAAACATCCACTTTGCCTAAAATCAAATGAATCACTGTCCATAGAAAATGCCGTGAATTTTAACCGCGTTTCGACTTTAGAGGGATTTTTAATTGTCCAGAAAATAGGTCCACATTGCATTTTAATTAGATCTCATACCACTGCCATCAAGAGAATTCTATGTCGTAATTTTTATGTCCTCTGATAAACAAAACAAGTAATGATTTCGTATCTATTATATACATATATCATTAGAAGGGAACATCGACTGACAAATCGGGACGTCATACTAAATGTGAAGTTAGCACGCTTCGATAGGCAAACTTAGGCATTTCAAATCGAAGGATATCAAATCTCTAGCAATCGTCCTACGTTTCGTTCCGCTTAAAATAATTAATAATGTACATAACTTTCTTTAGAATACAACCTGTGTATACGGCGCACACTAAATGGATAATATGAAAGATTCTCCTATAGGTTTTTAATAATTTTTTTCAGATCTCTGAGCGACAATAAAATAAGATGCATCGCACCTGGGTCATTTGATCATTTAACTACGCTGTCTACCCTGTAAGTATTTTTGACTGAGTTAAAATAAACCAGAACAATAAAACTGAATACTGTCTATAGTTTACGCGAGTAGTACACATAAATAAAACACTTTAACGGTTTAAAACGCGATATATTAGTTAAACTTATTTGGAAATATTAATATTTTTCATGTTATTGCACATGAAGGCACTATATAATTTAAAAATCGAAAATAAATTGAAAAAAAAAATCTTTTTTTTTTTCGGTAACTCGGTAGCTCAATTGGTAGAGCAACAGCACGGAACGCTGACGATGCCGGTTCAAGTCCTGCCCGAGTCGAATTTGGAAATTTTTAAATTATTTGGAAATGATTTTTAACTTCGGCCCGACGTCTCCCCGTGACCACGGCTGCTGCAAAGCATCCGAAACGTCGGGCCGAAGTTAAGAATCATTTCCGAATAAGTTTAACTAATTAATCGCGTTTTAAACCGCTACAGTGTTTTATTTAAATAAAACTGAAGATATAACGGAACCGCATCCGTAGCTAACGATACTTAAAAGACAATTTTTAACAGTTTGAAACGCAATTGATTAACCTAATTTTCATGCTATGTCTGTTACCGTTAGAAGTATTATATAGAAAGTGCATTCGACTATATTTACAAAATCTAGTGTCAAATTCTGCTGAAAGATTATAATGATGTCATTGAAGCTTACCAGTTAGCAACTACTAACTACAGCCTAATAATTCGCTTAGTTAAACAGTCACAAAAATGTGTCTATCTCGTGCTCTGCATAGGGAATCGGACTTTAATTAAAGAGTTTAGAAAATTTTTTTTTGTTTCGGTTTGTTTGGGCACAGATGTCCTTTTGCTGATTTCAGCCAACAAAGGAGACACTAAAATTACATTATTTAGTTTTTTATTATATTTAAATTTTCTTAATATAAGTATTTTAATACTATATAGATCGTTACGATACGGGCGGGACTTGATCCACAGCGTTCCGTGCTGTTGGTCTAACGGTTAGACCAACAGCACGGACACGGTAGCTCAATTGGTTAGACTCTAACTAAGCTACCGTGACCTACATGTCATCGTCGAATTCTTTAACTTATTGATACATACGTCTCTCGCGCAATGTAATTTCCACCTCAATACGTAGACGTTCATTGTCTTATGCTTTATATTTGATAATGAAATTACACAGATAATGAAATTAACTTTTTAAAACTTTAATATTTTTCACGTGATGTCATTATGTAAATTAAAAATCTATATATCCCTTTCACAATGGCTACTACGGCAAAAACGAAATGTGATAAACGATTTTTTTATTATTTTTTCCTTAATTACAATATTGTTTTTAACAGGAGCTTATCTGGCAACCCGATCCAATGCACCTGTCACATGTCATGGTTGTCTGGCTGGTTGCGTTCAAGGCATCTAGCGACTTCAGCAACTTGCGCGTACCCAGTGGGACTAGCCGGCACTGACTTGACGCATTTGGAGCTAGCTGATTTCAAGTGCTCGCGTGAGTATTATTAAAAGTAATAATAAATACACACATTTTTAAACCGTTGAAACTGTTTTTTTTCACTTGCTTAGATACACGGAAATTTTGCTATACTAACTATACGTATCGAAAATATAATTATTCGCTTCGCGTTTGATTTTAATAAAGTTTTGTATATACAATCGTTCGAGATGAGATTTTTTCCTTTTTCGTCTTTAACACACATATACAACCTCACACACTCACAGACAGTTACTTCTTCTACCTAATTATGGTATTTATATACCGAGGCAGCGACTTCGTACGCGTATAGTAATGATAGACATTAGTATAACGTCGGGGACTTTTTTTGATCATTTAAAGAGAAATCATTCTTTCATATATATTTTGGGGTATCTTGAACCGTTTTCGCAGCGTACGCAGTGGAAACCCACAAGGGTGAATAATTTTCCCCGTTTTTTAGACATTTCCCGCTGTTTCTTCGCTCCTATTAGTCACAGTAGCCTATAGCCTTCTTCAATAAATGCTCTAACTAACACAAAAATGATTTTTGGATTCCCACCAATATTTCCTGAGATAACGCGATACAAACAAACAAACTCTTCAGCTTTATATATTAGTATAGATATGACAAAACCTTCGAGAAAAAGGTACCATAAACGTTCCAACGAAAAATTAATCGATAACGACAAAGTTATCGTCAAACAAACATAAAAAGATAGTTAGTTAAGTTAATTAATAAAACTGTTTTATAGCGGAGGATGTCGGCTGCCTACCACCTGACTACTGTCCTGCCGGTTGCACCTGTGCTGGTAGCGTGGTACGATGCGCGCGCGCAAAGTTGACAGCGCTGCCTTCGCGGATCCCACGCTACACTACGGAACTGTAAGTACTAAGTCTCGTGTGTAGTTACCGGATTTAACGTATTAATAAAAATACTTTTAACTGTTTTAAACGTAAATTTACAACGAACTCTTGAGTACGACCCGACGTTTTGAATGCTTCGCGCATTAAATGTTTAATTTAGCGTAAGTGCTGTGTTACCAAATAAACGTCCTTAAAATAATTTAAAAACATACCCTTTGCAAACAAGGCCGTCTTATAAGTTTTTTTTGAACACGATAAATGACAGACAAATGTGAGATTCAATTAATGAAAGAGAAAATATCCCAGCCATGATGTTCTCTACACAAAATGCGTTGTCATGTAGCAAGATTCTGGGTGTAGAGATGAACTCGACAGTCTGAAACTGAAACGAAATTAACTTTTACCGTTTTTCATTCGTCAACGGTGGTTCTATGCGGATTTTGCAGACGAAGTTTGGTGTTAAAAAAAAAATATTTGTTTAGACGTGTTGAACACGGTGGGAATCAAACCCACGGCCCGACTTGAAACTTTACTTTAACTAAGCTTTATGTTGAGGCTGCTTCAGGCAGTGGCCTAATAACAAAAAACATGATTTCCAATAAAAAGGAGAATAAAAGTGCGCAATTAATTTGAGCGAAAATGAATTTTTACTATTAATTGTGTAAGAATAATGTTAACAATTTTCGGCTCTTGTAGATTAACATTTTTAGACTATGAAAATATAAATAAGACAAGTCATAAAATCGCAGTTAGGCTACTCTGCCTCAATTCTACACATTTATATTACAGGTATTTGGAATCCAACGAAATAAGTAGTATATCGTCAGACCAGCTCCGTCATTTGAACCAACTGACTCGGCTGGATCTATCCAATAACAAGATTAGCGTTCTCCCAAATGACACCTTCGAAGGTCTGACGAAGCTCTCTACACTTATCGTCAGCTACAATCGACTGAGATGTGTTCAGGTGAGTTGTTTTAAGAACTAGCTGACCCGACAAACGTTCTTTTGCCATATGAAGCACTAGCTGTGTCAGCGACTTCGCCCGCGTTGTATAGTTTGGCCATCTAAATTCTTTCTGTATTTCTTGCTGTATTTTGATGCCCAAAATAAATAAGTATTCTACGCGGACGAAGTCGCTGACACACCTAGTATTTCGTACTACGTGTAAACACCTCGAAAACCCAAGAAGCTTTGCAAAATGGCGTCCACTACCTCGCACACACAAAATTTTCCAACCTTGCATTTTGTTTGCAGAGAGACGCCTTAAAAGGTTTGACACAGCTCCGAGTGTTGTCCCTCCACGGCAACAACATTTCAATGCTGGCGGATGGTGTCTTCAGAGATCTGGAGTCGATATCTCATGTGTTAGTAGTAAACTATATAAGTTTTAACGAGATAACTGAAAGTAAGACACCGAAATAGACCGTCAGTTTATCTTGATAATCGAAGTTATGTCCTTAGTGCAATAAATAGCAGGGCACATAGGTCTCGTTAGCTATTTCTATGTAAATAAATTGATCTGAAACGGACACAAAAATATGTTCGTTATTTTATTCATATCATATTACTGGAGTCACCGGCTACCGAGTGAACTCATTTGTTTTTACTTTGTTATAAAAAAAACTACGACCCGACATTTCGACTCGACTATGCAACAGCTATGGTTACGATAATAAAATCTATTATGATAAACGTTTTGAGCCGTTCAAAAGTGATTTATTTTATTTGTATTACTAGCATAAAGTTCAGAACGCTATTATTACAATTTATTCAATTTTTTTTTTCAAATAAAACATAGATATTTTATTATTTTTACTTATTTTGATATGTTATTTACTTATTAAAAATTACTTATTAAAAAAAAGAATTTTAATAAAAAATAAATAAAAAGCAGATTTGTTAAATATAAACTACTAGATATTTATTTCAACTGAATAACATAGAACTAACTTATATCTTTTGTACAGTGCACTGGGATCGAACCCGCTATACTGCGACTGTTCCCTGCGATGGCTGTCAGAGTGGGTGAAATCTGGTGGTGAATTCGTCGAACCCGGGATCGCGAGGTGTGCGGCGCCTTCGCGCATGCGCGACAAGCTTCTTCTCAGCACTCATCCCACTGCATTCTCTTGCTCTGGTAAATATAATTAGAGATTGTTTTAATAATTTCAAAAGTGAAATTTATCTTACTCTTTTAAATAAAACGCTTCAACGGTTTAAAACATGATATATATTAGTAACTACGGCCCGACGTATCGGATGCTTCGCAGAAGCCGAAATCTAAATGTGCACTACTCGCGTTAAGTATTTGAAAAGTATATTTTTATTTTATTATGACTTTATTAGTAATTATAAAGTACAGTAAATAACAAGTTTATTCAATATCCAGGTGACCCGCCAGCAGATATTGTATCGAAATGTAACAAATGCTACCGAAATCCGTGTTCCAACGGCGGCACATGCTCCGCAACTGCAACGGGTGGATTCGTCTGCGCATGCGCACGCGGTTACCACGGCGACGCGTGTCAACACCAAATCGATGCGTGCTACGGTTCACCTTGCGCCCACGGCACATGCCAACTCTTGGAAGAGGGTAGATTCCAGTAAGCACTTAACACATTTCGATAAAGATATTCCGATATACGTATATATAATAACTACGCACACTGTCGAAGTGTCGTTCTTAGACAGCTTCACAATTTTGACACTAGAGGCGCTAATCAGAATCTTTTCCTCGCCAATAATATGCCGTTTCGTTTAGTTTACGAACAAAAAGGTAATTTAAATCGGTCTCTATTACTAGACGTATATATATTACACTAGCTAATTCAGCGACTTCGTACGCGTAGAATAGTTATTTCGGGTATCAATTTTTGTTTTTGCAAACCTGTTTAATTCTAAACTACCCACGACGCCGTCCTCGTCCCGTCGTTCTTGCAAGTTAATATTAAAAGATAGATATATACTGGCTCGGACTTTTTTTAGATCATGTAAAGAGAAATGATTCTTCCATACATATTTTTTTGGGTATTTTGAACCGTGTACGCAGCGTACGCAATGGAAACCCGCAAGGCTTAATAATTTTTCCCACTTTTTAGACACTTCCCTCTGTTTCTTCGCTCCTATTAATCACAGTATATTTTTTAGCCTATAGCCTTCTTCAATAAATGCTCTTCACACAAAAAGAAAATTCAATTCGAACCAGTAGATTAGCGCGTTCAAACAAACCAAACTCTTCAGCTTTATATATTAGTATAGGTTACAGTTGTTTTAAAATGACTTACCCTCAGCTGCTCCTGTCTCGCGGGTTACACAGGCGTAAGATGCGAAGCTAACATAGACGACTGTGTGTCTCATCGGTGTCAAAACAATGCTACCTGTGTCGACCATCTAGAAGGGTACACATGCAAGTGTGCTCCTGGGTTTATGGGTGAGTTTATTCTGTGTAGAGGCGAATAGACGATTCACGGCTTTTAGTATGTGGTTCGGTGATCTGTGAATTTCGATATTCCTAACACCCATTTGATATCCAGATTGAATGATGAAGTCTAACAAGTAAAAACATTATAGATTGATGAGAAACATGTTGGATCCGGTGGGGATCGGACTGCACCCCTCGTTAGATACATAGCATCGTTACCATAAGACCAATGAGCCCGACAAATAAATTAACTCGTAGTATCGTTTAATATTTTGAGTTTCTATCGAAAACAAACATTTGTATATACAAATGAATAAAATAACACAATAAGTCTCATTATATTCCGGCTCGAACGACCAATCGTCAAGTGCATTCAAACTAGTAAAATTACTTAATTAGTTTTTAAAGAATATGGAATCGAATAAATAATATTATATAAACTTCTATTCCGATAACTTCTATTCTTCTATTCCATTTCTTGTCTATTTTATTTTTATCTACAATTGTAATACGCAAGGTAGTTGTTATATATTTACTTTACAAGTGTTAAAAGGGTAAAAACTTTTTAAATTTTAATTTTCTTTTACTGTTTGTGTTCTGACCATGATAAAGGATGTTCATCAAAGAAATTAAAAAAGTGAAAGTTCAACTATATAATGTAAGAAACAAAAATTTGTGTATCATTCCACAACGCTCTCTGAATATTCCGGCTCGAAGGACCAATCGCAAAATACATGCAAAGTTTAAACTAATTATATATTATTATACATATTATAAAGAATATGTAATTGAATAAGATTTGTCTTATAGGTGAGTTCTGCGAGAAGAAGATACCATTCTGCACGGCTGAGTTCAACCCTTGCGCCAATGGTGGGACGTGTGTGGACCACGGCAGTCACTACAGCTGTAATTGTCCCAAGGGCTATTCAGGACAGAACTGCACAGTTAATGCGGATGACTGTATCAATCATATGTGCCAGGTACATTACTTAACTAGTATACGTCACACAAAAATACGAGGTACAGCAAAACATGTTTTGTTGTTTGCAAGATTAACATACAATACTAATTTATGCAGCAAAGTTGATTACTTACATCTATAAAAAATCGGCTTTAGATTCACATCAATGCAACTCACAAGAACCGTTTTTATCATAATCACACATTGACAATTCTCTAATTTTCCCAGAATGGCGCAACTTGTGTAGATGGCCTAGACGAGTACAGATGCTCTTGCGCAGCGGGGTACGCGGGTCGCTACTGCGAAGCGGCTCCTCATGCTGCTCTCGGGACTTCCCCTTGTGCTCACCACGACTGCGTACACGGCGTTTGTTATCTGCCATCCGCTGCGCTGCACCTGGCACTGCAGGTACACTTCGATTTATTACTGTCGCCATCTATCGAGAAAATCTTTCTCTATTCATTACGGCTTAGAGAAATCATTCGATTTTCTAACCAGCAGGCCGATTCCGACCGAGTAAAGCAGCAGTGCAGCAGCGCAGTTGCGGTTTTGTTGTTTTGCTATTTTCGTCCATGTTCATCAAGTTCGCGTGACGCCATCGTGTATTAAACACTAGCTGTGCCAGCGACTTCGTCTGCGTAGAATACTTATTGTAGGCATAAAAATTAGTTTTTGGAAACCTCCTCATCTTTTTATATTATAGCAGTTGCACACGACATCGGTCGAGTTGCGTCCTTCTTACAAGGTTATTTTAAAAGATGGGTACTTACACAGACTTTCTTAGATCATTTAAAAAGGAATATTTTCTTACATATATTTTTGTATATCGTGAAACGTGTTCGCAGCTCACTCAACGCATCCCTTAAAGATAAACATCTTTACCCACATTTCCCACTGTTTATTCTGTGTATAGCCCAAAGCCATCCTCGCGCAAAAGTAACGTTCTAAGAAATGCAATTTTTCTATTCGAACCAGTAGTTCCTGAGATTAGCGCGTTCAAACAAACAAGCAAACTAGCTTTATAATATTAGTATAGATTTTGCCGTGCGCCACTTGGCGTGAACTTTTGAAATTAGAATACCATTCGGCGCTGATTCAAACCTTATACAAATGTACAAGCCAAGCATATACTTCGCGTTTTGAGCCGTTTAAAGTGTTTTATGGCGTAGGAATCGTGGAGAGTATAGTTATAATGTGCGCAGTGGTTGGTTTCCAGGATGACATTATGATGGAGAGGCCACTGCTGGCGCCCACCAACGACTACTTGTGCAAGTGCGCGCCGGGGTATTCTGGTGAGTAACGGTTAAACAATTTTAAAGCTACCTGACTTGGCAAACCTTCTTTGGCCACATGAAATATTTCCACGACATTTGATTATCTTAACGGTTCTTGTTATTTAACCTTAAAATAAAGAGTAGATAGATTTCTAATTCTAATTTACGAGACGAACTTCTATATTCATTGAACTCTCGAAACGCGAAGTTAAAAAATTCAAATATGCATTTTGTTGTAAGCCATTAAATGTTTTACTTGTCGCATCCGGGTCATGTCACACACACAACACATGACAGAAACGTCACTTTGACGTGTACAGACGGCAACGGGAGAGAGCAACGACAATAAAAAGGCAGTTGGCATCGTCATAAGTCACCTGCAAGGAACTGACTATTATTATTTCTCGCCCGGAATCCTGCTGATTCTGACAATGAGTGACCAAGAAGACAACGTGACTCCGACATACTGTAATCTGTACTATCATTAAAAAAAACGAGTGAGTAATGAGTTAAAATCTCGAAACGTGCCCCACGTTTCGAAATTTTAACTCATTTAAGCAGCGTGGTAAACAAAAATCGTATATATCGAATATGCCACTCGTTTTAAACCGTTAGACATGTGTTATTTAAAAATACAAGTTGTTAATTAAAAATACAACTTGTTTTTTGTTTGCAGGGCGTCTCTGTGAATACCTTACATCCCTCACATTCAACTACAACGATTCGTTCGTGGAACTGGAGCCTCTTCGGACAAACCCGCAAGCCAACGTCACGCTTGGTAAGTATTGTTGTATATTTGAAACAAATTAAAATTCGATCTTAGATTTTAAAAATATACGACACGGGCTGCGTTTGAACCATCAGCCACAGGCTCTAACCGATTTAGCTACCGTGTCCGACACGTCATCGTCGAATTTTTCGACCCATCGATACATGCACCTCTAGGGAAACATAAAATTGAAACGCTGTCTGAGATCCTTTTCATTTAACTATTAATTTTTATATTGTTCTTATATGCACACGATGGCTCCTTAAATGTTATCATCATTACATACTAAAATGTAGAAACACAAATATTTTCATTTGTTTCCAAAATTATAACAAGAAATTGGTAGACTATTTTAAGAATAGCCTAAAACGAACTGTCGTTGTATTGTTTCAGTATTCAGCACTAAGCAACAGCATGGTGTGTTGATGTATTTCGGCGAAAACGAACATCTAGCTGTTGAGTTGTTCAATGGACGCATACGAATTAGTTATGATGTCGGAAACCACCCCACTTCAACCATGTACAGGTCAGTTCTAAAATAATGTATGTCGCGTTTTAAACCCAAAAAAACATTATGCATACAAACTATATATTAAAGTAAATGCAAACAGTATTTTTTCCAAAATTTTAGATTATACAATTTTACACACATACACATTTTTTTCTTTTAGCTTTGAAATGGTATCGGACGGTGCATATCATAAGGCGGAATTGCTTTCATACAACAAAAACTTTACTCTGCGTGTCGATGATGGCCCAGCGCGCTCTATAATCAACGAAGGTAAATTATTAATTCAATAAAACGTCTTTGAGCGTTCAAAACGCAAAATATACTAAAAATAACTATGACCCGACGTTTCTGCAAGTCTGCAGCAGTTGCTAAAGATGGATTTACTGTAAAAGTAAAATCTACTTATTTATTTCGCGTTTTAAACCGTTAGAAAAGATTTTTTAATTTACTAAGATTGTTTTGCGAAAAGTACAGGCGTATAAAGATATCATGAGAATAATATTCACAATTACGATAATAGAAGTATTTCCTTGTATCAACAGGGAGTAAAGAATATCTACGACTCGAAAGACCAATGTTCCTGGGCGGAGTACCAAGTGACGTTGCTAAAGAAGCCTTTTCCAAATGGCATTTAAGGAACATCACCAGTTTCAAAGGTAAGTTTTTAATTAAATACAAAAGCCTTATCTAAGTTTTGTTCTTAGAAACCGGCTTGAAGGACCAAAAGATGCATGTATAACTTTAAAAATAACTCTATTAGCACGAGTTCTATATACGTATATACATAAAAACGTTAAGTTAAACCTCTCGTCTCCAGGTTGTCTAAAAGAAGCATGGATCAACCACAAGCGTGTGGACTTTGTAAACGCAGCGCGAATGGTACGAGCCGGCGCGGGCGCAGGATGCGGTGGGGATGGTGCGGGCGACGGTGCAGTTGAAGCAGATCAAGAGACGATCTCGAGAGCACCGCCGGCTACTTTGCAAGAGGATGGTGCACATAGGCCAGTATGTATATAATTTGTTTTCGAGATTATTCGTTTATAATACTATAGTGTTAAACTATCTCTCGACTCGATCTTTATCGTCTCAACATAGTTTAGTGGTTTCTTTTTTAGAGCATAGAATTTTCATTTATAAATATAAATATTTCCTTTTACACTTAATATAATTTAACTTATAAGAAATATGTTCAAGCCTTGTCTGCAGTTTACGCAAATAATACACATGTAAATTAAACAGTTTTGCCGGTTTAAAACGTGAAACATCCATTGAAGTTAACTTTTTTATTTTAACAACGGCCGTCGCCTTTCGCCCCTTTTCTCGTCTTCAACCGTTCAGTGTTCAAAAAACATAGTCCCTTGTTAAAAATAGTTATATTTTTAATATTGGTCTGGAATCTATACAGAATAGGCACTTGTAAATTTGCGCTAACTAACCGCTCCCGCCCGCGTCTGTCTCGAAATGTAGTGGCCAAGCTGGGTGACCCCCACACTCCCCCCGCCACTTAATGTGGCCAGGCGGAGGTATCGGTAAAGATTCGATTCCTCCAAGTAAAAAAGGCAGTTGTATATTTACTATATCCTATATAATACATATATGCCTATTTATCTTCTAGGACCCCTGCCTACCAAATCCGTGTCGACGAGGCGGTCGTTGCGTGAGGGAAGAAGGATCTAGCTCTGACTACACGTGCCGTTGCAGACCAGGTACCGCGGGCGCTCAATGTGAACTTCTTACGTCTCTTGGTAAGGTTTTTGTGAAACAAATATCTAATTTTTTATATTTTTTTACATATGGTTCTATATAAAATAAAAATCGATAATAATTGAAAAATAATTTAACGACCAGAGAGGACTTAAACCGACATCCACAGCGTTCCGTGCTGTCACTCTAACCAATTGAGCTACCGTGTCCGACACGTCATCGACGAATTTACGACAATATGACAATATTGATAAATGTACCTCTCGCGCAATGTTTAATCAAAATTTGCGTATTACTTTCAATGTCTTATGCCTTGCAAGTTAGGAAATCTTTGAAGTTTGAATTGCTCGAGTTTGACGTTTTAAAACATTAATATCGTTGTATTTTTTTACAGTCTTAGTAGATTCTTAATTTATATGATGGCATTATATTCAATAACATTTTAAAAATTAATTCAACTAAGAAGCAATACAAAGGTTTTCGTAAGAATTAATATTATAGCTATATATATTTTACTAAAAAAATTTTGCTGTACTTTTTTATTTTAACCGAATCCCGGGTAAATATTTCATTATTTCAGTTGGGCACTAAATCTAATGATCTACTTGCCTGTACATAAAATGTGATCGGTGCCATAGCACAGAAATACCTTAGAAAGGTTTAGGTATTTAAATGCGGCACGAATCTGGTCAAGGCTTATTTTTCAATCTGCGTGGTTCTGAGGGAATGGTAAAAAATTTACTTTATTACAGGTGGGGCCCCAGTTATAACACAGAGCAAAGTACCGCTAAGGAAACAGATTATGAGCAACGTACAAGCTTCTCCTGGTGAGTTCATTTGATATTCAGATTCGAAAAAAGTGTTGCCAAAAGAGTCTTGCGGCAGCATACGTTGCAGCACAGTTATGCTACAACACTGATTTTCAACATACTATATATTAGAACAATAATATATGAATTTAAAATCAATTACAATTTTAAAAAATTAACACGTGCGGAACTTGAACCGACGTTCACAGCGTTCCTGCTTTAACCAATTGAGCTACCGTGTCTCACACGCGATTCATATTGCACGGAGGGGCATATATCAAGAAATTGTACGTCGTGCCCAAAAGAAAATTACATTAACATCTTGTTTTGATTGTTATATTCTCGTCTATCGTTCTTTGTTGCTCAAATAATAAATGAAACGCAGTCCACGGAGATGATTTGCTTTTAATTTTGTTTTGCATTCTTCAGTTGTTGTATTTATAATCTATAACGTAATGCATATAAGCATAAAATGTTTCAGCTTCTCCAGCGAAACCTGCTGAACGTGCTTCCGCCGGTTCGACACCACAAACCGCTTGTAGAAAGGTAAAAACTTGTGGCAATTAAAAAAAACTATTGTTCCATGTATCAAAAATGAAAACTTTTACTTGTAAAATATGCTAAGAATAATATTTATAGTATTAAAACAATTATTTTGAACTGCACTTAATATTTTTTAAATATTAAAGAAAAAGGGAAAATGCGGAGACATAAAGATCTGTCCGTTTTATAATACAGGAAAATAGTTGATGAGACTTCTGTTCCCTGCCGATTGAAGCTTTTATGGTCTCCAAGATCCTCAATTTGTCTTTAACGAATATTAAGTACCACGTTTAACCATTGAACCATAGAGGCATTAAAGTTAAAAATTAAATTTCGAATGTTATTACGTAATAAGTATACAATATGTAAGTAACGACTGAGTAATAAAAAATAAACAGTCTACCGAAGTAACATCTTTTAATATTAACAGGAGGCAACACGTGAATTTGTAACAGAGGGCTCGTGTCGTAGTCGCCGCGCAGTGCGCGGGGCCCGCTGCGTAGGGCCCCCGACGCGCTCTGTGTCCAGCTCTGGTACACCACTGCCCGGAGCCTGTGGCCGCGCGCAGTGTTGCGCGCCTCGAAAGACTAAAAAGAGAAAGGTACTGATTCATTTGTTTAATAAGGCATACTAACTAGGTACACAAACATGTTTTAAACTACTTAAACTAATTATAGTAAGAATAATTCTCGTGTACCTAACATATAAGTATACACAGCGTTGACTGTAGATATGTATATAGAGAGATAAAGACAATACACACAGCAAACCACATAAACAAAACTTATTCTTAGTTGATTCTATATAATAAAATACTCATTAAGACAATTTACTGATCAAGATATTGAAGTACTTGTCTTTTGAAAACATTAACAGAAGTAAAAAGGTCAATATTGTGCTTCTTAAGTACACTATTAAAAAGTCTAGAAATTAACTGTATAGGGGAGTTTGAGCTATAATTATTTATGTGAAATTTAATGAACATTGGGGAATAAGATAAGGTACCTTAAAGATGAAGATTTGAAGTATTAAAAACTTAATTTTAAAGGGTCTGATTTGTTATCAACATTGCTTACTTAACATAATTAATAAATATAAATCAAAATATTAGCCACTGAAATATAAACTGATAACTCTACGCTTAAAAAAATTCGATCGCAGGCGTTATTTGAACCTATTCCGCACAAATTATTTCACAAGCTTACTTCTTATACAGATTTCTTCTCTTGGAAACGAACATTGTAATACCGACTCACACACACATAAATACAAACACACCATCCTACATTCAAATATACACAGCCATGAACGCCCTAACATAGTATACAAGTCCTTCTCTAGGTGTATCAGAAGTATACCAATATTATATTTAAAAGTACTTAATTAGTTTAATAATTCATACGGAGGTAGGCGTTGGCTCCACTCCGTTTGACTATCTACAATATTGTAAGCTTCTGATGTAATTAAGGCACCCACGAAAAATTCAATTTGTAAATATGTACTTGAGCTATTAAAAGATTAAATTAATTTTTAATTTTACAGATACGTCTAGTATGCGCTGATGGGACCCGGTACACCAAAGATATAGAAATTGTAAGAAAATGCGCCTGCGGCAAGAAGTGTGCGAGGAACACGCCGTTTTTACACTAAGCTACTCTATAACTGATCTATAGTCGCGCAATATTAACTAGAGTTGACAAGTATACTCTAGAACTAAGAAATGAAACCAAGTATCAATCCTAACGTAGTTTTTGTAGAAATTTCCTTCCGTTGGTGATCCAAAGAGACTACTCCTCTGAACAAGCGACTTAAATGACACTGCCCCATGTTTTATCTATGGAAAATTATCACATCTTTATCACTGCCTCTTATATTACAACTTATTTAACAATACACACCAATTTGATACATCGATAATAGGGAATTTGTTTAGGCCTAAACTCCAGCAGAACAATATGTACGTAAAAAACTATATTTATGCGCTTTGAAGTAAAATCAAAAAGGTTTTATGTGAACCGTGTACCAACATCAATAAAAATATATAACCTCAATTTTTATATTGTAGACTTAGCTTAAGATAAATACCCCGGTAGTATAAGTTATTTACTCAGAGATTTTTAATTGTAGCTATATGTACTGTTGGCATAATAATTTAATTTAACGATGAGGCTTGTCTGTCTGTGTTGAAGTATTGGCTTGGCCTAAGTTCTTATTACAATTCGTACATTATTAATAAGAAAAACTTTATTCTAACACAATACAAAATTATAAGTGTGTTTCTGGAGTACACTTAAATACCTTAACGGTTTAAAACGCGAAATATATAGTTAACTTGCGAGTAGCATCCAATACTTCGAGTAGTGTAGTCAACTTATAAACGTTTTAAAGCGCTAAGTATTTTATTAAAGACTAGTTCTTGTAAAGTGTATTTTGGGGCCCCCATTAACTTCCCAATACGGCCCTGGTTTGACGAACGCTGCATTGGATTGATTTCACTCACAAGGTTTAAGCTATCTTGCCAGTTAAATTTCAAATTAGATAAGGAATTTTGTATAAAAATATTGATTATTTATTACTGTTTTGTTGCTAATTAAGGCTAGATGTAAATGTGTAGTTAGCTATAGGTATTTTAGAAAATGCATTCCGTATTTATTTATTGTCTACATCCCGTTTCTACCACGTGGTAGAAAACACCTTTGTATCGTCAGTATTATAGTAAATCTATGAGAATCCACGTTTCTCCCGCGTAGAAAGTTCACTACGGATTTTATATAGGTTTTTGACTTAAGTAAGCTTTAAGTTCGTACCGACGCACTCGTGTGGTTGCATGCGCTTTTGTAATCCATGGTAATGTAATATTGTCTAATAACTTTATAATTTATTGATGTAATAAAGACGATGTTAGATATTTTAATAATTTCATTTTAACACCAACATTTACTTTTAGCTGGAGACAGACAAGCATGACGTTCACTCGATTGCAGCGTAAGTACACCAGGCGTATAGCATCGCAACGATATTCAGTAATTCACAAACTGCGCAACACAAATGCGATAAAACTTCGCGGCTTTTTCATCTGTGAACTATGAGGGGTAACATCTACCACCGACAGCTAATACTCAAATTAATATATATATATATATATATATTTTTTAATTAAAATACATTTTTATCAATTCTTTATTGACTTAAATTGTCTATACTTCTGGCGGCCCGCCATTAGTTCATTATTTGCCCGAGTGGATACTAGTCTTAATACGTCTGTGCATCCCTGCATTCGACCAACAAACCCGCTAAAAATATTTTCTTTTCGTTACAGTACCCACAGACATGGCAGGTACAAAATAAAACACAACATTGTTTAAAATAAATCTATTCATTATAATTTGTACGCTTCGCGCTGATTACATAATTGTAATAATACATTTCATTATTAATAGTAGTTAAAAAATACTATACTATACAATTCATATAATACATTTACAAGTAAAATTTAACCTAGTCGACTATTTTTATTCGATTAATAAAATCCATCGACACGAGGGGTCTTATGGGTGACTATTTGGGGCAACACGGGGCCCCAGAACCAGTCACTGGTCATATTTTAGCAATGATTCAACGAGCCATACATAAATGAAATAACACATGAAGGGGGAAGGGGACAAAATTTTACATTGGTAATAAAGATGTCTTACCTTTTTTTACTAAGAGTAGGACGGAAGAGGAAAAATCAATATTAAATAGGTAGATACTACTAATTATATATGGGGGCGAACTGCAATGTGGGTTAATAAGGGGGAGAGGTGAGAAGGGAGGGGGAGGGTGTTAAATAAGGTAATTTGTGGATAGCCCTAAATTCGCAACACCATTTATATGATTTCGGGGCCTCTATTTTATATTCCATGAATCCCCACTATCCCTAAATAACTAGTTCAACTACAATCATACACGAACCCAAAAGTGGGATAAAAAGTTCTTTAACAACTATATCACTTACATATTACGAATATTAAAAATAATTTTACAATACAGCCGAAAACAATTATTTGAAAACGATATTTTTATAAGCATTACTATTAAATGATTACAAATTACTTACAAATATTTACAACTCTATAGACTAATAACAATATTGTAATTACAGAAACTAGGAAAAGCTTTTGAATAAATTTAAAATCTATACCAGATTTAATATGCCGCGGGTGTGACTCGAACTTACGACAACTGCTCTAACAAATTGAGCTACGGTTCCCCGTACCTATGTGTTTGATTTTATCTATGAATTGCTCCGTAGGTCATTAAAGTCACAAAAATGTATTAGTTTGTAAGACATGTTGGGAAAAGCCGGACTGAGTTTCTTGAGTGTTCTCAGTTATGTTGCTCTTTTGAACACTCTGTAGAATCACGACGGACAGACCAAAATTTTAAATTTTTTTTGAAGCCTAAAATTTGAAAGACGATAAAGTATATTTTGCTATTTTATTTTAGACCGAAATTTTCAACTAATTGATACATGCGAACAGTGTAATTCCAACCTTACAACTTTATTAAGGTTCAATATCGTATGGTACGTAGGTTAAGGAGTCAAATGGCTTAGAAATTACAAAGAGTGAGACACGGTAGCTCAATTCAAATTCAATTCAATTCGATCAAAACAGATGCAGCAAAAACGCTTCGAGTCCTAAGTCCTTTCCGTGTTGTCTTTAGACTTTTCAATCTAAAATAGTCAGTAGAAAAAAATGTGACGTTTGAAAAGCTGTTGATTAAAAAATGGAAACATATGGAAAATAGAAACTTATAAACACATACTTGAATAAATAATAAATGAGTCATATAGATTAAACAATTTTAACGGTTTCAAACGCGAACTTTAAATAACTTTTATTTATTACTGCTGCAAAGGATTTGCATCAGTAATAAACATCAGCTCGTATAAAAAAATACATTTCGCGTTTTAAACCGTTAAAGTGTTTTATTTAAATGTGTACTACTCGCGTAAACTATAGACAGTATTTAATATTGTATTATGATTAAAAAATAGCCTTTACTTTCAAATATATAAAGTTAATTCAAGTCAAATGTAAAAACTTACAGAAATCCTTTTATAATGACACTTTTATGTGATAAGATACGAACCTGTAACCCCTACTTATAAAACCTTTAAAGCATATACTACTTACTATACTATATTACTATTGAAGGAAATACACTGTAGTAGAACAATTAAGTAGTTTTCAATTTAAGAAGTAGTATTTTAAAATAAGTAGACCTTATATCACAATTTAGTTATTTTTTAGTAACCAGTACATAACAGTTCATATTAGCTGGCCATGTTTGAGAAATTATGTCTATCCCACTGGGGCATGGGGTATGGGGCAACGTTGTACCTTTTAAAAAATGCACAGACATAAAATGTACTACTTAACAGCAGGTAATTGTAATTTAGAGGTGACATCTGTAAAATCTCTTTTCCGCCAACCGAGGCATTCAACGTTTTACATATAAAACGCTGCAGACTTACTTAGCTTTACAATTTACTACTTAGGGCTGAAAACTGGGGGGGGGGGGGTCAACTTTTTACTGATAAACCTGCAGGTACTAAAATGTTCTTATGTAACAGTAAACGGACACAAATGTGTACACCCCATGCCCCACGGGGGAAGCTCGATGTCATCCTACGTCTACCATCCCAATAAACCTACATTAGACAAACTATACCGTGGATTTCCTTCCGACATTTATTTGTGATTTAACTGTGATGTCTTATTGTCTTATAGGCGTCCGCTCGAATACCAGGGCATCAGCGGAGACGAGTAGGAGTAGCGCAGACGTTGGTGCGAGCGAGACAGGTGTCAGTGGTAGAGGTCTCTCTCTAGCCTGCGCACGCACACCCGCTGACGGTAGTGGTACTCCTTGAGGTACGCACGCAGGCGGCCGGGTAGAGGCAGCTGTTCCACGCCTGAAAGAGAACTCATGTTAGATGCATTCTACTGCAGACATTTTTCTGTGTCCGTCTTAGATTTATTATTAAAAGTATATCTTTTCAGGTAATGCTTTCAACCATTTATCTATAGAGGCAGATAGGTGAAAGAAAATGTTTAATTTGTTTAAAGCTCACACACACACAGTGGGTTCCCGTGTAAGTCCCGCCCGTGTCAATTTTTTTGTGTTCGTGTTAATTTAAATATTCCTTATATAATTATTAAGATAACATCAAACTTAAGCAAAACAGTTTTAGGTCACATCCATAGATAACCAAGTCCCTTCTGTGTATGTAAATAGTAGTTTTATTAAACCCCCCCCCCCCGTCCTCTTATAAGATAACCTACCATCATAATTTGTATGTGAGACGATGACGGCGCGCGCCAGCTGCTGCAGCGAGAAGGGGTTCGTGCGAGGCAGAGGCGCTGTCAGCATTGGTTCGAAGAACATCACGCACGCGGGGTCCTGAAAGAGACAGATATACTGAAAGATAGACTGTAGGAGTGAGACAAAAATCATCACTAACTTTTAGTAACAGCCCACAGCTGGTCTCTTAAGAGGAGAGAGTAAGAGCTTAAACCCACCACGCTGCCCCAGTATGACTTCGCAGGTTTTAACGACATAATAGTAATGAGCTAATAATATATTGACTGATTTTACTAAATGATTTTAGTACATATTTGATGAAATATATTAAATTAAAAATCGACTAAAGATGGAGGGTGTCTCTAACGTCCACAGTAAAAATTGCTACGCTAGCGTCATCTGTTCCGTCGAAGTTGGTATTTGGCGAAACTGGCCGGATCCTTGCAGAACTAACAATGTGCAAATATATAAACTAATGTTATTTGTGTTTTAAACCGTCAAAAAGAGTATTCTCTACAAAATTTTACTCTATATCCATTCTACAAGTACCAGGCTATCATGAACCATCAGCAGTTACCTTGTAGTGTTCTATAAGGCCGGTGACAGTAGGCGCTGCGAAGACCGCCGGGTCGTGGCAATCAAAACTGAATCGGTGCTTGTAGTGTTCGATGCGCGCGTGAAGAGATCGGCCGTACTTGCGGAAAGAGACGGAGAACAGGTGCTCCTCTTGCGCAGAGTCGCGGAGGAGGAAGGTACCTGGAAGATGATTGACGAGTAATAAATATAGGAGGCGATAGAAGGTGCAAATTTTGTGTTGTACATTTTAAGGTCTAACATTAAAAAAAATAGTAGCGTATAAGTAGCGGTACGGATCTTTAGCGCTGAACGAATCCTGCGCAGAAGTCGAAAATAAGGTATCGAAGGGACGGAAGCGGGCGCGGGGCGAGTAAACGTCATATGCGCTAGCGTTGATTGGTTCCCCAGTCGTGTAACGTGTTGTCTCTCTCTGACCAATACGTGGCCCAGCCGAGTAACAAACATGATATAATTTTATATGTAACATTATGTGTGTTATGTATTTTAGTAACTATTTCCAGAGAATAATGCTTCAGAAATTTTTAATTTAAACTTAGCATGAAGGTGCAAGTGTCAAAAAAAATCAACAGTGCCATGTAGGACAAGGTAGCAGAATTGGTTAGTGCCACAGCACGGAATGCTATAGATGCCGGTTCAAGATTTGCCCGTCTTTCTCAATTTGCAATTTAAAATACTAACAATAATTGTTTTACTTATATAAATTAAAAACACATAGCGACGCCATTTACCCTCCCTAAATAAGTTATACCATCAAGAAATATAATTAAGCTACTAGACACGGTAGCTCAATTGGTTGGTGTTGAGCTTCTAGAACCAACCTTCAGGTTTATTATCCAGCAACCGTTCCGCTTCGTACCGATCCATCTTCCCCCAATAGAAGGAACAGGCCGTGATCTCCTGGAGGTCAGGAACTAGGCAATGCTTGTAGTCAACCTGAAAACGAAAAGTATAAAAATCAATATCATTTATTCACGTAGGTAAGCTAGGTACGTTTATGAACGTAAAAACAGTTAAAATTAAAAAAAAAAATACTACAAGATCTCAAATCAAGGGCGTAGAAAGGACTGGCAAGAAACACGCCGCCACTCCTTTTACCATAAATCACATACCTGTGTGTGCACTTTGGTGTGTGTCGAAGGTAGCGGCAGGGGCAGCGGCAGCGGCAAGGTGTGTTGAAGAGACGGAGCTCGGAGCAGCAACGCCCTCAACTCCCCCCCACATACCACCTGGAAAGGTAACGTAAGAATTACAATTGTCCAATTAAGTAAGCTTATACACTAGCTTACACATAAAAAGTGCTTTATAAAAAAAAAATATATATATATATATATATGTCATTTATAATGTGAAAAATACTTAACTTTGTTTAGGAAATATCTATACATATTTATATTTGTTTATTAAAGATAAATTTTAGATTGAAAAAAATTACGACTCAGGCAGTCTTGAACCGGCATCCACAGCGTTCCGTGCTGTTGCTCTAACCAATTGAGCTACCGTGTCCTACACGTTGTTGTCGAATCTTTTCAATCAATTAATAATAATAATAATAATAATTTATTTGTCAGACCATAAATCCATACATTAATTTAAATAATTAATAATTAATACATGTACCTCTTGCGCAATATAACTTTTATTATGGAATTTAAACCCATAATACTTACTTGAAACCGTCTGATCGAGCCGTCGCTGTTTTGAGCCAACTCGTTAGGCCTACCCTCTTGTGGCACTTCGCCCTCTCTGTAATTGGACAAAAATGTGTTTAATATAGACTTTGCAATGCTATCATTGTTATAATAATGTCATGTGTGGTAATATTTTAAGCAGAAAGAAACTTAAGTGATGCCCATGCGCAACCCCCCCCCCCCACACACACACACACGCATACACACGTCTCTTCTTTCCCTTTTTATTTATATTTGTATCCTATGATTTACCCTATTAGCCTTAAACAACTAAATTACTTATTTACAATTTATTTCAATTATGGCCCGATGTTTCACATGCTTTGCAATTACCGTGGTAACGGGGGGATTGAAGATAGAGTCTAAATAAGTAAACAAATATATTTCGCGTTTTAAACAGTTAACAATGTTTTTCTTAAATGTGTAAATTGCGAACAATTCGTAGTATTGACTCACCCGCGCGGCGCGACAGACAACACGTAAACTTCAGCAGTTGGTTCCCCGTTTTCATTATTTGTCTCACTCTCTGCAAATAAAAAAAAAATATCATGATTAAATAAAAAAATTAAAAAAGATTTTTAATTTATACAATGCCATCTTGTGAGAAATATTAAAAGTTTCAAATATCACGAATATAAACCAATTTAAATGTTCGTAAAGAATTTTTATATTGTTTCTGTGTGTGTGAAATCCCGTTTGCCACATTTCTATGTCTCTTTCATGTTCTTTGATAGGCATGTAGTTGATCAGACGTCTGTGCTTTGCCCGAACGAAACAATTTTTTTTTTCCTGGGTTTCGAACCCAGGACATCTCGCGCTTAACGCAATGCTAGGCAATACATTTAACCATTTAGCTACAGACGCAGTATTGTTTCTGAATTATCATTATTGAATTCTATTGGAGACAATTATGGATGGTGATACGGGATATTTATATAGCAAGGAGCAAAAATTATATACAAATTGAAAAGTTATTATATATTATGTTGAAATTTTCGGATGAGAAGATAATATACTCAAAAGAACCCCGACGTTATCAGTATTAAGTACAAGTTTATAAATAGTAACAAAGTCACATCAAAAACCTTTGAACACAAAACGCTCGTGATTGGTCGGGTTTATGATGACGTCACTTGCTTATACACAGTGCAAACCACGGCGCTTCCTAGTGTTAAAACTGTTCTATTCTCTACATTAATTAATAAATAAATGTATTAACTCATTTACTTCAATTACTGTTAAAATGTTTGCAACAGAAGCATGTAGATCATATGATCGTCATACACCAATGGCCGATATCAGGATGTGACGTCACTAGCCGTGTTGTAGCGTTATTTCGCAAAATTAGCGTTTAGGTGTGCTTAAATGTTGAAAATCTACTAAATAATATAAAGTATGTTTTAAAAATCAGTCAAATAGCTTATTACAAGTAAGATTTGCTATATTATTAAAAATGAAGACTTACCTGTGTTAATGACAATGGCGTCTAACTCCCTGCGAAGGTCTCTTGCGCCAAGAGTCAGGACTGCTGCTAGTCTGGAATATTAATCATCGTATAATCATCAGTCAACACAGCATCTTTGAAGAAGGTCCATACCCAAACTGGGTTTCCTTTATAAATATTTTTAACATAAAAGTGCACATTTAAATTAATATAATATAATACATATTTTAACTATTAACTACTGCCATAAAAAGGAACTAAAATCTCCTTCTGTATCCAATAGGGTGTTGATTGGTTACAGGACATATATGTCAGGACGTTTATGTCTAAAGATTGCAAAGTGATACCGAACCGGCAATCAAACAACATTTGTATCATTGAGAAGAATTTTAGTATGATAGAGGTGGACAGTCAAGTACGGGGTAGGTAGACAACGGATTATGACTCCCCACCGGGTCCAAGATGTTTCGCATTACTATATTGTTCTGAAATATGTTTGACTTCGTCCGGAAGTCTTTCATTATACGATTTTTATAATAGAGGAGGTCAAAGGAGCACAAAATTGACAATGACATTTGACCTCGTCAAACAGACAGCCAATTTACCTGTCGTCGTTACAAGCGTCGCTGACTCTGCGATAGGCCGTGCAAACACACGCGGCGCGACGCCAACGCCGGCGGCGGCAAGCGCATTGGCGACCATTCCATCTGTTAAAGTTAATATTATTTTTATATGCATAACTGAAATATATTTAATAACTGTCTATTGTTTTGCGCTGTAGTTTACCTACACATTTGAATAAAACACTTTAACGGTTTAAAACGCGATATATTAGTTAAACTCATTTGAAAGATATCGCGTTTTGAACCGTTAAAGTGTTTTATTTAAATAAAATATATTTACAAGTATAGCATACCCTACTTCTATAAATAGGCCTAACTTAACACAAAAATAATTTTTCAATTTGTGTTGGTTAGAACATTTATCGAGGAAGGCTTTTGGCTTAGTACATTAGGCTGCGACTAATAACAGCGAAGAAACAGAGGGAATTGTGGAAACTAAAAAATTATGTCTGTAAGAATGATTCTTCTATAAATGATCTAAAAAATGTCCGCGATAGTATGTCTATCGTTTAAGATTAACTCGCGACCGAGGTCATGGGTCGTGGTCAGCTTTGATGTCCAAAATAACATTTTCTACCAAGTCACTGACACAGCTAGTACTTTATAAAGACGAGGAGGTTGTTTGCAAAAGTACTATGCCCAAAAACTATTTCAAGTGGATGAATTAGTTGGCACAGCTAGTTAGTAAATAATTTAAAAACTACATACCTGTCTGTAACAGCACTGACATATCTATGTACGCTGCTGGGTGATTCTACATAACGTCGCCTCTCCCAGGCGCCACAGCCACACGTGCATTCACCACCTTAAAATTAAAACAAGTATCGTCAAAAAAGTTTCGTGGATAGATTTAACTGTTAAGAGTCTTTTATTCAATACTAGCGACGCGCCCCGGCTTCTACTAAACGGCTGATACTAAATACACAACAGAAAAACTGTGAAAGTTCTATATAAAAACCTTCCTCTTGATTCACTCCATCTATTTAAAAAAACCGCATTACAATACGTTGCGTAGTTTTAAAGATTTCAGCTTACTTAGCGATATAGGGACAGATATGGCCACTTATTATATATATTATATTTTCATAGTCTAAAAATGTTTATCTACAGGAGTGACCAAAAATTGTTAACATAATTCTGACACAAATAATAGTACAAAATCATTTTTGCCTAAGTTAAGTGCACATTTATTTTGCTTCTTGTTGTTAGGCCACGCTGCCTCTAGCAGCCTCATAATAAATAACCTGCATACAATAATTTAACAAAGTGCAATATCACAAAAAGATCTTTTAAAAACACAGTTGAACAGAAATGATAGCTCACTTTTTCTCGATGTCTGCTGCCCCATCTTGTATTTCGGTACTATGAGCAGTTAAACCAGCAAACTACCATCTGAAATGACATTTTCCTTCAGAACAATATTTCATGAATTTCATTAACAATCAAACAAATGTTATACGCGTAAATACTGTGAATTTTCCTAAAGGATGTGTAAATACCATAACACCTACGAGATACGTATTTTCCTGCTAATGAAACATACTAGTTTTTCAACCACAAACAATAGCAATAAAACCAATTGTCTATTTAATTGCTCTCATCAAGTCGAGTCCATTTGTCTATTGTACTAAGTGGATAATTAGTATATGACAAACATTACCATTCAGATGGGTAGTTCTTATGTGTGGGTTTTGAGACTAAGCTGTTTAATCGCTTTTTAGCTTAAAACCAGCTAAAAAGCGATTAAACACCTTAGTCTACCTAGCTAAAAACAAGGATTTTTAGTAAAATTGAACAGCTTATAGAAATTACTATATGACTTAGCTTAGAAAAGTGTAGGTGTTTTGTTTACATCAGTACATGTCTAAGAATCTTTAGCTACAGCCAAAATAGAGGCAAAGGTCTTATAATATAATATGCTTTACATACAAAGTGTATTTCCTCTATTAACCACTGCTGTTAGTTATAAAATAGATTGCATAATTCATTTTAAACATTGCGAAATAACTTTCAATGCAAGTTGTGTATTGTGTGAATAACCAAAGAGTTAATCTCAATATACCACGAAGGGTTTTAGCTTAGCAAAAAAAATACAAGTTGCAACAAGTTCAATGACCTATAGTCAACAAATTGGATTCAAGAGTCCTTCAAATAAATACTACTTATAACCAGATTTGGAAGAAATCTAGGGATACAAGTATTGGACTAACTTAAGATATTGTAGTCAATAGATACAAAAATAAACAAATCCGATTTTTCTATATCCGCCATCTTGGATAGGCAATTCAATGCATGATCTAATTTCTATTTTAATGAATAAGTAACAATATTTTAATAGAGATATATTCCAAAGTATACTCACGTCTGTTAAATAAGATTAAAATAACTTTTAAGTCGTTTTCGAAATCAAAATAATTCCTTCGTGATTCGGGTTAAGTGTTTCAAGCCTTCATTCAAGCAGTTTCTACCGCTTTCATTGGAACATCATTTTATTGTTATTTACAAATGTATAAATAACAAAAATATGTACACATTTACACTGTAAACAATAGTTTATTAATAAAAACGGACTAACATAATACGCATTACTTTGTAGCTATGACATTTTGTGATTTGCATTTCATTCAACGCGATGTTATGCTACAGATTAAACAAACATTCAAAGTTCAGCTCTATAAGTTTGCTTTTATTTGAGTTGCGTTGATTGGAACGCTGATAAATCGACAATTTAAAATCCGTATTGTGTGAGTCTGTGTCAACTGGCAAAGAATGTCTATGGTGTAGTTGACGCCATCTTGCGTGTACATTGTGTTGAAAATATTGAGAATTTTCTCGTATTTTACTTTGTTATATTGTTTTATGTGTGAATTTAAGGATGTCTAAACGAAGGATCGAAGTAATGGATCCATTTATTAAGAAGAAGCGGTGAGTAATAAACAATTAACTTGCGAAACCTCGTGTCGGTTGCTTCATGCATGCTTTACAAGATTTTATTGTTTTCCGCCGCAACTGCGGGCGTGTATCAACTTCAGAAAACACAATTGAATCAATTTTAAAATCATGATAGCATACTATTAACAGCATGTACTTACTTATTGGCTACAAAACTTTACTGTAAAATTATAACCATATAATATGTTACAATAAACTAAAAACAAAAAAAATATCTATTGTTGTAGTGAGGAAAAGGCGGCAGCGGCTGCAAAATCAGGAACCAGCGGTGAAGGATCTTCAGACACATCAGTAGCTACACTTGGAACATCTTTACCGCCTAACGCTACAAGCACACCAGGTGTAAATCCATACACAGGTAATTTATTTGGCTACTAGTTATTTGATAAAATGTAAAAGTTGTATTTACTTACACTTGTATTTACCAAAGCTTAAATTTTCAGGTCTGCCACACTCACCGCGATACCATGAGCTTTTACGAAAGAGGCTTGGTCTACCCGTGTGGGAATATAAGAATGATTTTATGCGTCTTCTCAATTCCCACCAGTGCGTTGTACTTGTGGGTGAAACTGGTTCTGGGAAAACAACACAAATCCCCCAATGGTGTGTTGAGTTTGCTGCCGTTACAGCTGGAAAATCCAAAGGTGTGGCCTGTACTCAACCGAGAAGGGTAGCTGCCATGTCTGTAGCGCAGAGAGTTGCTGAAGAAATGGATGTAGCTTTGGGACAACAAGTTGGTTACAGTATTCGTTTTGAGGACTGTTCTGGTCCACTAACGGTATTGAAATACATGACAGATGGTATGTTACTCCGAGAAGCTATGTCTGATCCAATGCTGGACCAGTACAGAGTAATCTTGCTTGATGAAGCTCATGAAAGGACATTGGCTACTGACATATTGATGGGAGTCCTAAAAGAAGTTATTAAACAACGGACTGACTTAAAACTAGTTATTATGTCTGCCACTCTGGATGCAGGAAAATTCCAGCAATATTTTGATAATGCACCTCTAATGAACGTCCCCGGAAGAACCCACCCTGTTGAAATATTCTACACACCACAGCCTGAGCGAGATTATTTAGAAGCAGCTATACGTACAGTGATACAAATTCATCTCTGCGAGGAAGTTGCTGGTGACATCCTCTTATTTTTAACTGGACAAGAAGAGATAGAAGATGCTTGTAAACGAATTAAACGAGAGATTGATAATCTCGGTCCAGATGCTGGCGAACTAAAGTGCATTCCCCTATATTCCACGTTACCTCCGAATCTACAGCAGCGTATCTTCGAACCGGCGCCACCAAATCGCCCAAACGGTGCAATAGGTCGTAAAGTAGTTGTATCCACTAACATAGCTGAAACATCCTTGACAATTGACGGTGTAGTGTTTGTGATAGACCCTGGTTTTGCTAAGCAGAAGGTCTATAATCCTCGAATCCGTGTCGAGTCACTGCTGGTGTCTCCAATCAGTAAGGCCTCAGCTCAGCAGAGAGCAGGGCGAGCTGGTAGGACTCGGCCCGGGAAGTGCTTCAGACTCTACACAGAGAAGGCGTATAAGAACGAGATGCAGGATAATACCTATCCGGAAATTTTGAGGTGACTTGGGTGGTTTGAACATTTGTATTTACATTTCATAATTGCATATTTTCATCACATGTCAATATTGGTCTTTTATTACTCATTGAATTGCTTAATCATAAAAAAATATTGAGCAATTTTATTTTTAATTATTTATTTAGTCTTACTAGCTTTTATTCAATTTCATATAGACTAGTCTTACTGATAATACTAATTTAAAAATAGTTTAATAGTTAAAATTTATATAATAGCTGGAATACTTTAACAAAATCAGCTGGCCTTCTATCGGTGTCCCCAATAGAAAATAGTAATAAATGTACAACAATAATATACAAAATATATTCGGGAGCAAACGGAAAGTAGAGACATAGTGGGACGCGTGGGCCGAAAGACTTCACAATACCCCGCGTCCCGTTTGTTCTGCCAGAGCCATACAAATCTACTACTGAACAATATTACTAGTCAAAATGTTTGCCGGCTATTATACATTTATTATCACTAACATACATAAGAGCTATTTCAATGTTAGCACTAGTAACAAGAGATTATCTAAATGAAACACTGTAACGGTTTAAAACACGATATATAACTACTTAAATTTATTTGAAAATTATCTTAACTACCGACGTTCCGGATGCTTTGCAGTAGTGGTGGTCCCAGGGAGACTCAAATGTTAAAGTTAGTCGCGTTTAAACCGGTACAAGTGTTTTATTTAAATGTGTACTACTCGCGTAAACTACTAGAGATTAGTCAAAGTATAAAATAGACCGGTCCCGTTGCAGACAAGTAGAGGCGCGTAACGCAACGACTAATGCCGCCCGCCTTACCGTTGCAGATCGAACTTAGGATCTGTAGTTTTGCAGTTGAAAAAGTTGGGGATCGACGACCTGGTGCATTTCGACTTCATGGACCCACCTGCGCCCGAGACCTTGATGCGGGCGTTGGAGTTGCTCAACTACTTGGCTGCACTGGGTGAGTGGGTATAATTGGGTTTATTTTAGATTTTTTGTCCCTATTATTTAACTAAACGTTTGTAACGCTATTCGTGCATGAGTTGGACTATTACCTTCCGATGTCGTTGACTTTCCCATCCTTATGTAAATTTCAAACTAAAGAAATTATAATCTGTGGTGTGTGATAGGTAATAATATTAGTATGAAATTGTGGTTTTTACTAAGTGAATTCGAGGTAGTTGAGAGAAAATCACGCCTTCTTACAAATTGTGTGTTTACCAGAAATGCCAAGTTCGAAAAAACACACTGCATATGAATGAATGTTTTTTTATTTGATTTGATAATACTTATAATTTAGAGACTTATTCAAAACTTGAAATTCTTTAATCACAGATGATGACGGCAATCTTACTGACCTGGGTGCAGTGATGGCGGAATTTCCCTTGGACCCACAATTGGCGAAGATGCTCATAGCCAGTTGCAACCACAACTGCTCAAATGAAATACTATCTATCACAGCCATGTTATCAGGTAGGTTGTCTGTGTAACAGAGCTTAAATCAATACAATGTTTGTTTTAATTCCAGTTCATACTTTCTAAAATCTAAATATAATTCTATAAGTTAATACACTATAATCATTGCAAGCCTGCTAATATTATAAAGCTATGGAGTCTGTTCGTTTGTCTGAACGTCCTAATATCTGGAACTACTGGTTCAAAGATTATTGCGATGGTTAGAGTATCTATCGAGGAAGTCTTGAGGCTATAAAACAAGAGACTTGCTACCAATAGAAGTGAGGAAACAGTGGGAAAGGTGGAAAGACCGGGGAAAATTATTTATCTTTGAAGGTTTTCGTTGCGTGCGGTTCAAGAATCCAAAAAATATGTATGCATGCATGATTCTTCATTAAATGATACTATATTGTTGTTGATAAAAAATTTATAAAGCTTTTCGCCCGCGTGGAATAGTTAATCAATAACTCTGACACACGCTGACACAGCTAGTAATTTATGAAGTTACGGTTATTTGCATATAGATGATATAGTGCCCAAAATAACTATTCCATGTGGACGAAGCCGCGGACATAGCTAGTGTAACAATTAAATCTTTATATTCCATATTCCAGTACCACAATGTTTCGTCCGACCAAACGAGGCGCGGAAGGCCGCGGACGAGGCCAAAATGAGGTTCGCTCACATAGACGGTGATCATCTCACGTTACTCAATGTCTACCACGCTTTTAAACAGAGTAAGTGACTGATTAAAACGCGATATATTTCATTCTATTGGTGAATAAATGCAAAAGCCTACCTATTCCATGTCATATAGAAAACAGAAATTTACTACTATTTTTTCTAACTTGGCATTTTTTGTTCAATTTGCATAAAATCGTGATTATCTCGTAAAGTTTATAGATTCACAACTAGATTTAGCTCTTAGTGAAAACTACACTTTCATGATTACATTATTAAAATTCCTGATAATGAATTTACTTAAATGGACAGATTAAAATACATCAGGATGTAAGGAAAGTCCACAATATAAAGTAGAAGTTTCATCATGCAAGATCGCTGAAAGTGTACTAACGTCATAAAATAAAATAAAGATCATAAACGTGGCTTTGAATATTGAGGCAACAACTTCACTCTACAAAAAGTCACCACTAGTTCTCTATGGTTTGAGATCGGCCGTATTTGTTATGTTCTTTTGTTTAAAAAAAACTTTACATAACATACCTGTTAAGTTAAGTTAAGTATGACAACTATTATTGTAGCTTAAGTTTAGTTTGAGTATCATTACTTCATCACACAGATTGTCTTTAATATAATGCAATATATTAAAGACAATCTATATTTGTTATATTAATATTTATATATGATAATATTTGTTATATGAAATACTCGTCTCTTTCTCAGACATGGAAGACCCACACTGGTGCTATGACAACTTCATCAACTACCGTTCACTCAAATCCGGTGATAATGTGAGGCAGCAGCTCAGCAGAATTATGGACAGGTAAGACATAGATTAGCTGACATTTCGTTGAAAATCAGGGTTCGTCGCATAACTGAGCTGCAACTTATGCAGCCGTGCTGCAGCCTCTTGGCATCACTCTTATTAAAATTTAATTCAATCTTTTCGTCATAATTATTTTATTGTAATTGCATTCATTTCTACTACTACTACTAATTGCCAAAAAAGAGGTTTATTATTATTCTTAGTGTCAACTACTTATGTCCTCTAGTAGACTCAAGTCCCAACAGTGGGAAATAGCTATAGTAATTAAAACTATTATTATTTCATCACCATCATACTACATGACCACCTCTAACTCGACAGTTGTGTGTTGTCTGGCATCAGTTTGCACTGAAATCTGATCAACTTGTATTAAAAGCAGTCGGTGAAATAGACACAGAAAGGAGTTTGCTCCGTTTGCCCCCATTTCAAAAAATCTCTATATTAATCAATTGTTTATTATTTTCAGGTTTAATCTAAAGAGGACGAGCACAGAATTTACCAGTAAGGATTACTACATTAACATTAGGAAAGCACTCGTCAACGGATTCTTTATGCAGGTATATTATTTTTGTCATCACCTAACTCTCTCCTACCTGCCAGTGCCCTTCCGTTGGGCACAGATCTTTCTCACAGGAAAAATAGTTAAGACCTAAGACCCACTACACTGTTCTTTTTGTCAATTGCTGGCGTCGAAACAGTGGATCAAATCTATAGAAGGGCTTTACCTACCTAACCTCCACAGAAAGATTGGAATGATCAGCGGATCTTATGATCAGTCTGATCATATTTTGCAATATATCACATTAAATTGCGCGCCTAAACGCTAATTTTACGAAATAACGTTTGCAAATCGGCTAGTGACGTCACTGCCTTATATCGGCCATCTGTGTAAGTCGATCAGATGATCTACTGCAATTTGTACAAAACGATTGGAGTAACTAGAATTAGTTACAAATTTATTTATTTATTAATGCAGAGAATAGAATATAGGATTATAAGCACTGTAGAAGCAAGTGATGTCATCATAAACCCGACCAATCAGGAGCGTTTTGTGTCACGTGACAAGTGTTTATTTTTTTAATTTAAATCAATTATTATTTTGACATATGTGACTGTTTTACTATTGCTAAACTTATACTTGATACTGATAACATAACTTATTGTGATGTTAAGTATAATGAATTACACGTAAGTGATCTGTTGATGTACCATAATAAATAACAGTCATGGAAATTTATTTTTTTTTGCATTGTAAAATTGCCATTGTGATGTTGTTCGGTCGGGCAGGGCACAGAAGTCTGATCAACAAAGCAGTGAAACGAACAGTATAGTGTGTTCACCTCAATCCCCATGAGTGGGAACGGGATTTCTCTTACTTTCTTACTTACTGATGTTGTAAATGTTTCTTTTCCAGGTCGCTCACTTGGAAAGGAGTGGACACTACTTAACAGTAAAAGACAACCAGATAGTCCAACTTCACCCGTCTACATGTCTGGACCACAAACCCGATTGGGTCATATACAATGAATTTGTGCTAACCACCAAGAATTATATCAGAACCGTCACTGATATTAAACGTAAGTTTCTCATCATGTTTTGAAGTCCTATGGTAGCAATATATGGTCCAACTCAACGAGACATAGGTTGGATTTTTATCAGGTGATACATCTGAAATAAATTTAAAAAAAAATCTGAATCATTTAGATATCCTGTCTGGATTAATTTTTCCGTCCACAGATTAAAAATCCGTTTCAATTTGTCTGTAGATCTCTGAACCCTGGAATAGGACCCGGTAGCTCAATCGGGTTAATGCTACACAGAACCGTAATTTTTTTTTCATTTTATTTATAACTTATTCATTTAAGCTATTTCTTTTTTAGCGGAATGGTTACTACGCATCGCGCCACAGTACTACGAATTAAATAACTTCCCAGTCTGCGAAGCGAGACGTCAGCTGGAATTACTACAGGCGCGACTCGACTCCAAATCCTACCAAGAGGGATTCTAATCTCCCCCTCCATACCAAGACGTCCAAGAGGCGAAATGAATTCTGAAGTATCGCTTTAGAAGACTACTGATTTATTATATAAATGTTGAGAGAATGTGCCCCTACTATGCGTATTATTTGAGCCCCAACGATCGGTTCGATCTCTAGATTTTGATATTTTAAGGGTTCTTGAAATATGTAGAATTATTTTTACATTCTGACCGTCTTGGGATTAAGACTTTAATTTGTTAACAGTAAGTTCTTGTTTATTGCTATGAACTGGATTCTACAATATAAGGCACATACAAACAATAGGGTTCCTTCATAAATTACGACGACGAATTGACAAAATTACACGAAATTGCAAAATGTGACGTCATACCATGAAAGGGGAGGGGGGTAGACAGAAATTTGTGTGTCGTAGTTAATGAAGCCATTATTAGGATTAAGTCATTTGATAACATTACCAGCACATTTTGTTTCAAAAATCAATTTTAAAATGATCCTGATGTGTAATTTTGCTTAAATGGACGAAAGTGATGTTAGTTTTAGCAGATTAACGGCTACGGGTGTGAACACGTGAAAGGAACGTAACTTTTATTGTTCTACGTGTTTGTCCCGTAGAGCGTTACAAAGTGTATGCTAATTATACTTTTAACAAGTAAATAATTTTGTTTTGATTTTAATTCAAAGATAAGTTGCGTCCAAATTTCAAAACGCAACGGGTACTAACAATATTTTTATTCAACAAGTCATCCATTCATTTTTACAACAGCAATTTGCATCCACTGAAAATCTACAACTACCCTCTACAGTACATACAAAACAATCATTTGGAATATAAATCGACTAAACTTAAGTATTGTCTATGCTTAATATTTTACAGCAGTAAGCAAGGTTTAGACTGGGGAGTCTGTCAAAATAAATTTTCCAACAAACCATTACTATTGAAATTAGTCTGAACTCTGCTTATTGCAAACCAATGAAGCCACGTTAGGTAATTTTAAATAAAAAACAACCTTCCTTCTATAATCATTTTAGCATTGTCAATGTTAAGGTTGCCAGCAAGTTACCTAACTTGACTATAAATGCATACACGTTTTATAAAAGCAAATTAATTCCTTTTATCAAATTTTATTACAAAATATACATTTGTGCTACAAATGGATAAGTGTCCTATTTGGAATCTGCTATCAGCTATTTGAGTTTCCAAGATGCCCATCATCATAAGGATATGACGACGTCTATGCAGTTCAGCCAAGTCCACGCTTCGCTTAATCGAGAAACACTCAACAACGCCATCCACTTTTAATAACGAAAAGTCTAGAAGTCTAACCTAACCTTAAAAACCCAAATTGCTCTGGAAAAGCCTTTAAAATTTATAAAACCTAGCTTAGGAGCTTAGGAGTTTTACAAAAATATACAGTACGTCCCACACACAGTACTGTAAATCAAAATTTATTTAAGAATTAGTAGATAAAAATTAAGTATCATATCGACTTTTGCATGAAAAAATAGTCCTGAACGCTTTAATAATATCATTGATATATGTTATGAAGGTGTGTGGTTCCAGAATAGTACCCTGCATAGCTCATTTAGCTACACCGACTAGGGCAGGCCGGACGCATCTTTCATGCAGTTTGTAGCCTACTTTGCTGACTGTCACCACTGTGCCAGGTTCTGCACCTTCCACCTCCTGTTATATATGAAGAATATTAAAAAAAATTAAATCCATTTTACATACAAGGCATAACATTTGAATATATAATCAATATTACAATGTATTTCCAGAATGGAACTTTGTTTATATTAAGGCCACTAGAGACAGAGTAACATAAGTGGAATTTTATCACTGGAGTAATTTATATTTTTACAGTCTACTAATGTAAATCTACAAGAGCACAGTGACCGAAAAGAAACGCATTTTTAGTTTCCTCCTTATGGAAAATCATGTTTTATGTTATTAGGCCACTCTGGCTCTAGCATGAAGGAACATAATTGAAGTAAATACCTGTTGGAATAGTGCTTCATGCAAGTTGGGATCGAATTTCTCCTTGAGTGGCGACACTGCTACAAGACCATGACGAGCAAACACCTGTAAAATATTTTTTAACCAGTTACTATATATTATTGGATTCAATCAGGTTTAAAAAAAAAACAAATGCTAATATTCTTTAATTCACATGGCACAGCTTGCATATTGGGCAAAAATTTTGTAGTTCCTTTTTGATTCCACCCCATTTCTAGTACTAAATGGTGGGTATTTTAGGCTCTTCCTGTTTAAACTGTAATGAGATTTAGAAGTTTAATATCATAGTCTGCATAAGATCCTCAAGGTCTGAACTTTCTCTGAATAGTCAAAGTTAAATCATAATGTCATAAATAATAATTTTTACCTGTGAGAGTTGCGCTCGGGTCAACTTGACACCATCAGCTAAAGAACGTAGTGCTGCACCAGCTCCACCTTCTGCACCCTCGGGCACACTCTCAGCTGCTGCGGATAATGTGTCTGCTACCTACATGAAATAAAATTAATTAAAAGCAAAAAAAAAACTGAAAATGACTTACCATAAAGACAAAGATGGTCCTAGTTTAATTTTACCCCAAGTCACACAAATAAGAACAGGAGAACAATATAAAACTGGCAACAGCATGGTCATAGTATGTTGACTTTTCCCAATTATCAAACTACCTACACAACTACAAAATTTTTATTACTTAATTAAAGATCATGAGATAGTACTAACATCAAGCAAATCTTTGCAGAAGCTCTGTATCGCAAAGGACTTGGCATCTTCCACTTGTTTCATCATTCTCCGTCTCACGTTCTCGCAGTCTGCTAGTGCTCTCTTGTATTTGTCCTGAAAGTATTACACTTCACATTATACACTTTGTATATTTAATTTGAAACATTTCTGTAATTTACTCAATTGTATGTTAAAAGTTGTCATTGTATGAATGTATTGAATGTAATAGACTAAAATATTAAAAACATTATGTGAAATATAAAATTACTAATGTTCATTAGTACTCTTAGGTTTTCTTAAGCTTCCAGACTAGTTCTTACAAGTTTTTATTAGACTATATAGTCACAAAAATTTACAAAAGGGTGCTGTCCACTTTGGAAAACATTTGTTTTGTCAGACCTGAATACAGGTCTGACTAACAGTCTCACTGGTGTTATAAACCTAAAAGAGTAATTTCAAAATTTATTTAATAGCTTATGGACACAAAGTTGTATAGCTCTACTTACTTCATAATCTTTGGCCTGGTCCTTAAGTGTATTAAGGTCTGTGCTAAGTGATTCAATATGTTTATGGCATTCTTCTACAGTATTTGGTAGTTGTTTAGTCTGTTTCTCTGGTTCTTCAGCTGCCTTTTCTTCAGCACTGTAGCAGCGAACTGACTCTCTGAAAGTATATTAACTAATGATAAGAATTTTAACCTTTGTACTCTAGTAGTACTATCCGTAAATGCATTAAATTATGAAAATTTCATACTTTTTATGATACTTGGGGTGTTCACTCAAAGAATATAGAAATTTATCAGAAGAACAGGAGATACTTAAATTGGTTGTAAAGGGATGATGAAATTTTTTATAATCTGTATGACAATGTTGTAAGTATCTTTTAAGTTAACTTGTTGAGCTCCATATATAAGGGATATAAAAGAGTTATTTATTTAATTAGTATTTACTCAAAAATTTAAAGTAAAACCTAAGATAATGTAACTTTGAGGTTACAGCAACAGTTGCGCAACATTTACCTGTAAAAATTGGTTCGTAAATTTCGTAACGTTGAATCTGTAACATATCTCGCTAATCTGCCTATTGAATACACTTTTAACGATGCCATTATACTTAAAATAATTTGCTAAGAGCGAGAAATTTAAACACGTAAGGCAACTCGGTACGGTTTTTTTTACTTCTTTAATGTCAGTGTCACTATCATGTATGCAAAATGTCACTATTGTCTATGTCAACAGATAACATATCTTCGAAGATAATCACATTCTTTTTAATTTAATAGAAATCATCTTTGACTCGGTAAATTAAAATTTAATTTGTTTCTAAATAGTACTAAAAAAATGCATGCCGTAATCTCAAATTCACAATTTTGCTTTTATCTGTACTGTGAATATTCGTGTTTTATTAGATTTTACGTGTTTTAGTATTATATTGTTATTAATTTTTAACGTTAAACGTGTTAAACTGATATTGCAATGTCCGTATGTTTATTGTGTTATTTTCTTTGATAAGTGGAAAAATAACGCGTACTTCATGTACAGGGGGGTTTGTTTACATCTTAGGACACTTTCAAAAGAATGGACTATACTAAGAAAATTCAAGCCTTAAACATAACTTTTATTTTCCTTAAGACAAGAAATGGAACATAAAATAACTGACATCTTAAATTATTTTTACGATAACAGGGCCATACATTAGATTTTTTGTTACTGGCAACTTTATTGTTAATTTGTCAAAACCGCTAAGGTCAAGTTCGTATTTTGCCAATGTCATTCATTAAATGAATATATTGCATAAATTACAAGTATCTATTCGTAATTTTCTAACCGGAAAAAGCCAGGCGCGATGCGAAAATATGTTTAAATAGAACCAGTCTGTGATACCATCTCGCGTTCGATACATCATAGTGCAGTGTTGTGTGAGCGGGAGATTTGAATAATGGCGAACTTGGCTGTTTTCGACTTCGATCATACCATTGTAGATGAAGATTCTGATGCCACAATTATATCGAGGTTACGAGAGAAGAAGCCTCCGCCGGAATATGAATCCGGGGCACGGGACTGGACCCCGTACATGAGCGATGTAAGTATTTATTATGTTGCTTACGCAAAAAATATTTTGTGATTTTATTAAAATAATTTTTTGTGGATGATTTAAACAACATTATCCGTATTTAACTAAACTAAAGCTAATAAATTAGCTTTAACGATTTATAACGCGTAATATATTATTTTCTTTATTTTAACTAGGTACGTCCCGACATTTCGGATGCTTTGCAGTAACCGTGGTCATAGGGACCTTGTTATATTTAAAAGATAATAACAATTTATTTTGTAATTATGTATTGATTGAAAAGAAAATATCAGCTATACATATTTCAACGAATTTTTCAGAAAACGTTAGTTATGATATAATAAAGCAAAGAGTTTACCTACCTCTTATTCTATCGTCATACCTATATTTTAAACAGTTTATTTTTAGCATTTTACGGCAAGTTGATAAATTTACATAAGTATAAAATCTATTTTCGATGCTCTAAACACGCATCTGTGTCGTCGAGTTTTTTAAAAGATATAATTAAACTAATGTGTTTATTACTTTGATTTGCAATTCAGTATAGATTAAAACACAAAGTTTTAAGTACGAGAATTAAGCTCACATAAGGAATGTAGCATATAATTAATTTATTTCGAGTTCTTGCACCACATTGATTCGCTTGTGTTTTTTTTTTTTTTTTTGTCCCTTTATAATCCTAACAGACTATTAGAACGATGACTTACAGAATCAGTGAAAATGCGTCACGTTCTATGATTATGAAAATTGCTTTTCCTTATAACAGAGAAACGATATTTTTATTAACTTCCTTCCTTATGACGCAATCAATTGACGAACTTCCATGACTTTTGCACTCCTGGATACTTTTAAATTTTATTTACCGATATATATTTTTAGCTTATAAAGATTATTACGTAGATATAATGTTTTATTTACTTATTTATACTAGGTCATTATTGCAAACGTTTTCTTTTTGCCATGTGAAGAATTTCGATCAAATTTTATCACCACAAAAACCATTCTTATTAGTTAAATTGACATTTTTTAGACTATATTAAGGAAAAATAAATTCACTGTACATATTTTTTCTACGGGTATCTTGAGCCCGTTTGCAAGGCTTACGCAACGGAAACCCACAGGGATGATTAATTTTCCCAGATTTCCCGCTGCTTCTGCGCTCCTATTAGTCACAGCGATGTTTTATAGCCTTCCTCAATTAACAACACAAACAAATTTATCAATTCGAACCAATAGTTCCTGAGATTAGCGCATTTAAACAAACAAACTCTACAGCTTTATATTGGTATAGATTATTCAGTTTAATTAAAGCAAAGCAAATTAAAAGCGTACTTAAAGTACACGTGTATATATAACACGCTTATCGGTTTCTTATCATCTAATCTTTAACTACCGCGTTTTCCGATAACACAAAAGACAATAAGGTCGTGTGGGTCAATAGAATTTCACAGATACTAGAAACTAGGGCTTTTTTTATTTTATTATCTTATTAGGTTTTTTTTAGGATTCTATTATGATACAGCTAAGTAATACATTCATGGCATAAAAATACTTAAATAACATAAGCTAATAAAAGATTACACAATAAAAAAAATATATGTAAAGGACTTAAGAAGAAATAAAATTATCATTTATAACAGGCAGTAAAAAATTTGAACAGCCTATAACGCCAATTATAACTTATTTTTATCTACGACTCGACGTTCGGCACGACTTGCAACAGCCGTGGTCACGGAGGGAGAGTTACGTGGAACTTCATATTTTAAAGATGTTTAATAGTAATTGACAGAATGCGGCCATCCAAGGCTTGGCTATCGATCCTTTATGTGGTCGTGTTGGAGAAAAAACATTTCCACAAGTAATTTCTACCGCCACTTAAACACAGAATCTTTCTATATCTATACTCTATACAAATAACAAAACAACGGGACAGACAAACATATTATTTGACAGACAACCATATTTTTTTTTATTTTCAACTCAACTTAAAGAGTTGGTTTGTTTGTTTGAACGCGCTAATCTCTGGAACTACTGGTATTCAATTTCTTTTTTGCGTTGGTTATGAAATTTATCGAGGAAGGCAATAGGTATAGGCTATATAAAAGATCGCGCTGTGACTAATAAGAGCGAAGCAACTTTGAAAGAAAACATATTTAACATTTGTGAGTTTCCGATGCGTAGTGCGAATCCAGTTCAAGAAATCAAAAAATATATATAAAATAATTATTCCTGTCTATAGTTTACGCGAGTAGTACACATTTAAATAAAACACTTTAACGGTTTAAAACGCGATATATTAGTTAAACTTATAACCGTTAAAGTGTTTTATTTAAAAGAATTATTCCTTTTTAAATGATAAAAATATTGTTCGCGACACTGTATCTTTTATGAGTAACTAGTAAGAACGAAGTGACGCGACCGACGTCGTGGGTAATAGCTTAAACTTAAAGGTGAAGAGGTTTGCAAAAACAAATTTGGATGTCCCAAAATAACTGTTGTACGCGAAGTCCATGACACAGCTAGTGATATATTAAGAAGCGATACATAACCCGTCCTACACGAATCCTAATCGCGCTTGGTACGACCACCAAGCGCGAGTTTCCACTAAATCGCCTTGTACTCGAGAGCAATGTGGTCTCCTAATTCCTTGGGGAAAGCATTTGCTCCGCGTACCGTTCACTCGTGTGAGATACCGTCCAGCTCTCCAAGGTTCCACCCGCATTGCGGCGGTCCCAGTCAAGGTCGATGCCCCCCTCGGGGCGCCCTTGGTCTAGCCGCATACGCTATTTAGGCTGTGGATATTCGAAAATCCACAGACTGAAGACAAAATGCTTGGTTGTATGCTTTATGTGTGGTCTCGGACGAAATTTCGATATTTCTACCAAATCTAACACGTTTTTGAAAATAATTTTCATAAAATATGTTAATATATAAATAATATAAATATCGTAGCCTACGACCCGTTGATTATACATACATTTATGAATATTCAAGAATTGGTAGCTATCAATTTTTGAATATTCATTAATCTACTATTAATATCCCGAATATCCGAAGCCGAAACAGATCGGCAGCGCATCTCTTTCCGTCGTAAAAAGCGTAATAGAAAGAAACACTCTCAACCCATATAATGATTCTGCCATAGCCGCATCGACGCCGAGTGGCAATGGCTGAGGCCAGGGTCACTGGGATCGGTGCCAAGACACGTTCATAGGTAATCTCGCTTTTAGAAGATTTCATCATTCGCCATGTATTATCACACCAGCTTCCGCCAGCAAGCTTTCCCAAAATTAAATTTTTTCGTTTAAAAAAACTTCTGAGGAAAAAACAAGCTATAAGTAAGCTATGTTTATTTGTTTTTCATAAATTATTTTTTCACACCATACATAAACTAATTATTAAATTGCTGGCAGTCGATTTAAAAAAAAACCCCTCATATCGCTCACATACAGACAACACTGGTAGTTGTCTGTATGTGAGCTAGTTGTGTGAAAGTGTTTTATTTAACTTGCAGTAATAACAATTTAACATTCAGTTACCGTTATACTATATTTCGCGTTGTAAACCTTTAAAAGCGTTTATTTTAAATACATGTATAAACACTAAACATATGTACATTAAGGAAAGTAAAGTTTACTTACATTGAAAAAATCTTTTTACCTACTCGTTCACACTAACACTCTAATTTCAAGCTTGTTTAGATTTCAATTTTTTTTCAGGTATTCGAACATGCGTTCTCAGCTGGCTTCCATCCAACGGACATCCTCGACAGCATCGCATCTATGCGGCCAACTGCTGGTATGCCAGAACTCATCACCACATTGGCTGAACAGGGCTGGGATGTCCTCATTTTGTCTGATGCCAATAGTGTCTTCGTTAACCACTGGATCAAGAGTCACGGTCTTCAGGTAATAAGATGAAGATGACTGTAAAAAATAATAACAGGTCCCATTATATCTTACTAGCTGTGGCCGCGACTTCGTCCGCCTATAATAGTTATTTTTGGCGTCCAATTTCGAAAAATTTAATATTTTTCACATGTTATTGCGCACGATGGCATTATTTAAATTAAAAATCGATTTTAAATTGAAAAATAAAGTAACGACAAGGGCGGAACTTGAACCGGCATAATTGTATGTGTGTGAAAGCCCGTTTCCCCCTCGTGGGGCACGGGGCGAACACATTTCTGTGTCCGTTTCTCTGATCAGCTCTTTTAATGGGCGAGTGGTTGATCGGACTTCTGTGCCCTGGGATTCGAACCCAGGACCTCTCGCGCTCAACGCAATGCTAGGCAATACATTTAACCATTTGGCTACGGAGGCGGTCCGGCATAATTGTAACATGCACTCAAAAGGGGGTAGTCGGTAATGTAGCGTGGGCAACACCGCGGGGCGACAATAGTCTTACAGCTTTACCTGTTATAGTCAAAGGTCTAATCACGTTTTCACATCATTGTTTATCTGCTCGTCGATGACGTCACTGACAAGTTCATTTCCTTCGAGGTTCACGCGAATTAGAGCTACTGTTATAATTGCTTTAATTGTAGTATAGAGGGTAGAATTGACGTGGCGTGATTCTAAAGGTGATCTCAGACATATATTTGAAGATTTTTGTTTACACGAGTACTTTACGATGGGAGAGCATGTGGCTCACCTGATGGAAGGCTTTCGACGAGATCGTTAATCTAATGGTAACAATGTGTGGTTAATAATCAACGGGTGGTGGCTTCGATCTCCGCTGGGTCTAACATGTTTCAAATTTAGATACTGTCTATAGCTTACGCGAGTGGTACACATTTGAATAAAACTCTTCCTAGCTTTAAAACGCGAGAACTTATTTAAAATGATTTTCAACCACGACCACGGCTGCTGCCCCAAGCATCCGAAACCGGTCGGGCCGAAGTTAAAAATCATTTTCAAAAAAATTTTATTTTTTTTTCCCTTTTTTTAATCTTTTCCTATTAAAGTGTTTTATTTAAACGTTTCAAAATTTTCAAGTTGTAATTCTTCTGAAACACGTTGGACTTCGTCTGGAATCTGGATATAAAATGGGTGGTAGGAATATCAAAAGTCCGTCCGCGTCACTGACCACCGTCCACAGATAAATAACCGTGAAGTTTAATTGCGTGTAAGTTCAGTCGTGGATTTCAACCAAAGCCAATTCGAATTTGTTAAAGCTTCACCTTCCATTACTAATCCCAATCTTCTCTGTATTTTTTCAAAAGAAACCTTACGTAATTTACGCTAGCGGTACACATTTAAATATAACACTTTAACGGTTTAAAACGCGATATGTGTTAAACTTATTTGGAGAATATTTTAACTGCTGCAAAGCGTATAAAACGTCTGGCCGTCCTTAAAATAATTTTGACTAATGTTCATCACGTTTTAAACCGTTAAACTGTTTTATTTAAATAAGAAACCTTTTGAAGGACGCCATAACATCGATAATCACAAACCGCGCTTTCTGGCAACACGAGCGTCTTTTCATCGAGCCGTGTATGCGCCAGACGTCGTGCCGCCGGTGTCCCAGTAACTTGTGCAAGTCGCTGGCACTAGCGCAGTACTGCTCCGACAGGAATTACGAGAGGATAGTGTACAGCGGGGACGGGAGGAACGACTACTGTCCGGCGACTAACTTGCCCAGCAACGTGAGTATCTATCTACTTACTAAGTACGTCTATATTCTTATTCTTTCTTAATAGGAAGATAGTTATTTAGTTGATATAACATTAGCTTTTGGACGGGCTCGTCGGTCTAATTGTGGCAATGTATGGCTAATAATCAACGGGTCGTGGGTTCGCCCCCCCCCCCCACCGGGTCCAAAATGTTTAAATTTTTTCTGAAACACGTTGGACTACGTCTGGAAATCTGGATATTGTATGGGCAGTAAGAAGTTAACGGTTCACGATCCACCGTCCACAGATGATGAAGCCGTGGAGCCTAATCGCGCTTCGGTTTCAGTCTATGGATTTCCGAATATCCAAAGCCAAAATAGGTCAACAGCCGATCTTGTTTAGATGCATGTCTGTCTCCCTCTATCATTAAAAAAAGGCTTCCGGTTGAACACATTGTATATCGCGTTCAGTACAAGAGACCCTTATTTGAGTCCCAAGACAACACAATATAAAGTTTCTGCCAATTACTTTTGAATAAAACACTTTTGACTGTTTAAAACGCCTTTCATATTCAAAACCGTAAAAGTGTTTTATTTAAATCGCGTTAACTTCCAACAGTGTTTAACTACATAGCTGTAAATAAAATAACTGTTTTCTGTAGTGATGTTATTAACGTATTAACGGGGCATGGGGCAGTGTTTTCGCCTTATATAAAGTATTATTATATATATTGATCTGCGCATTAGCAATCTTTTTGCAGCAAATTATTTATGTTTTTTTTATACTTGGTGTTAATTGTAACCTACTTCTGATATTTTTGTATAACTCTGTTTATGTACACTTTGGTGTGGAATGATCTGAATTTGATCTATAAAGAGTTAACTTCATAACTCCTTTCGGAATAGATCGAAAAAATACACATACAAAATACAAAATGAAGATATAACATAACATTTTTTTATTGCGCAGACAAATGCGCAAAAAAATGTGTGTCAATTGTTGTTAAATAAAAGAAAAACAACTTACTCTATGTGTGTTTTTTGTTAAACCTCACAAATTTTTACTAATTCGTGTCTTATTCCCTTGTTTATAGGCAACTGTCTTCCCGAGAAAGGGTTACCCACTCGATGACCTTATAAAAAAGACGCTGGCAACACCGGAACCACAGATAAAAGCGAAAGTAGTGCCGTGGATCGACGCGTACGCAATTATGAAGGAGTTGTGTCCGAAACGTACAAATTAGATTTATTTATTAGCAAAATTGTAATGTGATAGCACAGTTATATTTATTTAAAATCTACACTAATATATAAAGCTGAAGAGTTTGTTTGTTTGAACGCGCTTATCTCAGGGATTATTGGTTTGAATTGAAAAATGTTTTGTGTGTTTGTAAGAGGATTTATCGAGAAAGGCAATAGGCTAAAACATCGCGCTGTGACCAATAGGAGTGAAGAAACAGAGGGAAATGTTAAAAAAAGGGGAAAATTACTCATCTTTAAGGGCGTCCGAAGCGTGCGCACGCGCACCCCTAATATATGTATGTAAAGAATGATTCCGCTTTAAATGCCCACAGTATATGTGTAATCTTTTAAGACTTTCTAGAACGACGTCGTGAGTAACACTTAACAGCAATATAAATAAAGATGGTGAGGAGGTTTGCAAAAACCAAATTTTGACGCCCAAAATAGCTACTATTCTACGCGGACAAAGTCAGTGCCAGTGACTTTGTTATAAAACTTTCTCGCCATTTTGCACAGCTGAAGAAATGGTTCTCGGCATTTCGTCATCACCGAAGAAGTTGAGTGGTTTTCGCCTACCACCAGTCTTCGCTTAGTGATGGAGAAACATCAAGAAGAAATGTTTCGTCACAATAAAACCGCGCACTTATAAACCGTTTAACATTCTTGGTGGGAAAGATCTCAATTGATTGAAAACATTCGGGCATTGCGAACGATGATGCCGCGCGAATGATCGCCTCGCCGTGCGCGGGCGTCGTCTTTGTTGGCTTTACGAGCTTCTTGGTGTAAATTCACTTTCATACATTTTTGAAACTGATCGATCAATATGTCGTTTAGATTTTTTATCCAAATCGATTTTGAATTTTGAATTTAAATACTGGCTGTAGTTTACGCGAGTAGTACACATTTAAATAAAACACTTTAACGGTATAGAACGCGATATATTTTTGTTAAACTTGTTTGAAAAATTACTTTTACTTTGACGTCGGAGACATCTAACATCAAGATGGAGATCTTTAGTCTCCCCGTGATTTCGGTGGGGGCTGCTGCAAAGCATCCGATTCGTCGGGCCGTAGTTTCAAAATAATTTTCACACAAGTTTAACGACAATCTATAGCGTTTTAATCCGTTAAAGTGTTTTATTTAAAAATGTTTGAATTTATGAAAGAAAATTAAGGGATTTTTTATCTGGCAACTGAGTACGAAACGACTGCTTTTGTGTGTCCAATGATTAAATTCTAGAGCAGGATGAATGTTACTTCGGTGCTTGATACCCAGAATATGGAGGTACCAAGATTGTCATTACTAATTTAGTGTCGGTAGTCGTAAATTTCCCGCAACAGCGTAGCAGCACGGTGGGCCTAACCTTCTGACCTAACCTGGGCCCAGCTGAGGGATAGTACATACATTTCAAGCTATACAAACACAACATCGTAAAACTCCGTCTGTATTTATTTAAAAGTGCTTGAAATATATTTTTTTAAACATTTTGCGCAATATTAAGTATTGTATGTAGGTTACGCGAGTAGTACAAATTCAAATAAAACACTTTTAACAATTTAAAACGCGAATTATATCAATTAACTCATTTACTACGGGCCCCTCGTTTCGAATGCTTTTCAGCACAGGTAGGTACTTGGCTGTAGTTAAAATAAATTGTATGTATGTTAAGTGATATATTTTGCGTTTTAAAACGTTAACATTGTTTTGTTTAAAAGATCTTATTACACAGTTTTTGCGCACAGTATTCCAGATCTACCTCTGTTATGCTTACTTCGTTCGTCTCAAATTTAAGTGTTTTGTAAGAGATTACGTGAGAACGTAGGTATTACAATATAACGTCCAAGAGCTAACTAGAACAATATCTAGTTTATAATTCGCCGAATAAAGTATTGTCTGTCGTTACTTGAACACATTCAATAAGACTATTAACGGTTTAAAACGCGAAATGTTTGATAAGGCGGGTATTATAAGATTTCCCAGTGACTACAGCTGCTGAAAAGCTACCTCAGCTTCGAAACTGATTTTATTCGCGTTTTGAACCGTTTAATATGTTTTATTAGTGTAGAATCATCAAATTTATTAGATCACAAATGTGTTGTCGTTAGTGAATCTCTTATTTATTATGAAATAAACAATTTATGTAAATATTATTTTTAGGGTTGGTTTTAACACGAAGGATAAAAATACGTCCGTCTGTCTGTCTGTTACACATTAATATTTAACAAAGTACTTTATTGTATACTTTAATAATAGATTTTTTTTTTAAATAAATTGTTGTTTTTCTTTACGTAATCTATATCTCTCTTCAGCTTTATATATATATATAAAGCTGAAGAGTTTGTTTTTTTGTTTGTTTGTATGTTTGAACGCGCTCATCTCAGGAACTACAGGTTCGAATTGAAAATTTCTTTTCGTGTTGGTTAGAGCATTTATCGACTAAGGCTATAGGCTGTAAATCATCGCTCTGTGATCAATACTACCGAAGATACAGCGAGAAATGTGAGGAAAATCGGAAAAAAAAAAACTTCCAAGAACGACGGGAAGGAACTTAAATTTGCATGCCCAAAATAACTATTCTACGCGGACGAAGTAGCTGAAACGGCTAGTTTAAGATAATATGATTTCTCCAAATCACGTCAATACGACTCAAAAAACAAAAGATATTATTTGTAACAGTAACGAACACACACGGGAGTGGAGCAACCCAGAACGCTATAGTGTATTTAAAAAAACATAAAAATCTTACACTGGAGGATAACATGGATAGCAACCAAACCCAGTAGTTGACCCTACGGACATCATGCCTCACTTAAAGTGATTGCCTGATTAAAGATATTTTTCTAAGAACACGCACACAATAACAAAGGAACACATATACACACATCCATCACTTAAACCAAGCAGCACATAGATCCACATTCACTCACTACCTGTCGTTTAGTCTTAGACAATATACAAAAGTCTTAACAACTAAGAGTATATAATAAACAATTTTCGACAAAAGGATGAAAGTTTAAAAGAACAACTTGCTAACATCGCATTATTACAACGAGCATAATAGCAGACAGCTTTAAAATGTATTTAAATAAAATTTATCGCGTTTTAAACCGTTAAAGTGTGATTGAAATGAAAGATTAACTACAGTAATATGTGCACAGCACAGAATGTTGCATTACAATTCAAAAGAAGACCAGATAATTTAAGACCCCTCCATTATTTGCGTAGATATGTTATGCGCCCTATTAACAATGCTTACGGAAAGCGCACGAACTTATCTATTGCTTCTGAACGAATTAGCCGAACACACGCACAGTACATTAGTAAAAGATCCGGGAAGAAACAAGACAATACTTAGCCGTTTTATGCTATAGATTGTGTTTATATATTATTTAATAACTTTAGACTGTCTACCTTTATTTATTCATTTTGTTAAGTTTAGTTATTATTGGTGTCTATGTATTTCCTGTAACGGTTGAAAAGAAACCGCCATAACAATTTAAAAATGTTTTTCAAAAAAAAAAATCACATGTAAAATAAACAATTAATGGTATCCTAAAAGAAGTCATGTTTTCTTACAATTTAAATGATATTGTATTCTTCATTATTAATATTACCTTTAGTAAAGACCACAGTAGGTATATATATACACGAAAAGTCGTTCCCATAATCCAAAAGGAAATGTCCTGTACCTATCCCGTTATGCAGAAGGTTACTTCAGTATATAAAAAAGAAGCCTACGAAGTGGACGAGTGTCTTGCAAAGGTGTTCCAGTTAAGGTGGACAGTTGTGAGTCAGATTTTGAATAAGAAAGAAAGCGATAGACATCCAGTTGCAACAATAAGGTGTCCGGAACAGAAGGTTTTCCAGGTGTCCCCAGAAGTTATACTGTTCATGAACAAAACCATAAAGTCAGTGTCGATAGCAATCGCCATCATGGTTTGGTATGGATGAAGGCATCTGTTATAGTCTATGGTAAAAACTGTAAACTTTATATATCAGGCATCAATGTTTTAAACGAGAAAATCAAAAGACAAAGCAATTACCAACATAGATAACCCGACAACAGAAACAATATTCGAAAATAAAGTCGATGCTATACAGCACTGCTTATTAAATACTCTGTAGTTTACGCGAGTAGTACACATTTAAATAAGGTTTAAAACGCGACATATATTAGTTAAATTATTTGTAAATTAAAACTACGGCCCGACGTTTCGGATGCTTTCTAGCCGTGGTCACGGGGAGATTAATATATATCGCGTTTTTGACCGTTAAAGTGTTTTATTTAAGGTATACTTATTATTGGAATAATCCTGAAAGTTCTGAGAGATTTTCCGACGTGTACGGGTGATGTGTTTTTTAATTTACTCTTAGACAGTACTTATAAGCTTACCACACATATCCGCCTGTGTATAAGACCAAGCAGCACACAGATCTATATTCACTTACTAACTGTCGTTTAGTCCACGAATAAGTTATTAATTGTAATTTTGGAAATAAAGTGTTTATTAAACATAACTTGTGTTATTTCGACATGGGTATAGGTCGCGGCACGCATGTTTGGCGCTGAACGAAATGTAGAGGGTATAGTTGCGCATCTGTATAATCGCGCACGTAATTCATTGGAAAACGTGACTGTACTCGAGAAGCAAGCGGAGTGACGCATTGGTCCGAGAAAGACAACACGACTGGGGAACCCTCCCACTTCTGCGCAGGATTTGTTCAGCGCTAAAGATCCGTGCCGCTACTTATACGCCTTTGATTTCGTTACTTTTACTTAACAACGTTGCCAAGTGCGTAACATGATACTGTCCACATCGCCAAGGCGATTCGGTACCGTCCTTTAAATCGAATCCGGGGGGTCCCCCCTCTGAGCTGGTCCCAGGTAATTCTGTGTTAGGTTCTTTAAGTGTAAAATTAAGAAGAAATATTTTGACCAACTTGTATCTATTGTTATTAGAATTATATTGAAGGTGTAACTTACCACGTCTATGTAAAACCCCCTACCCCACGTCAAAACTGGTTTCCGCCCTTAAATATATATAAAACTAATCAAAAAACATCGAAGTGATTATAAAGTTTTTTATTCAAATACAATATTTACATATGATATGAGGCCAGTACGTTTGTTCATTACATGTTACATTAATTAACTGGTAACTTTGATATTATACTGATTTAATATTCTGCAAATAAAGCCTCGTTAATCCGGACTCCCGTTGGTTTGGCGATCGCTATAATCCGGCCAAGCAAAAATACTAAGTCTTTTGTTTATCGAAGTAGTTGTTAAAACGGGCATGCTGGTCTAATCGTAGCAACATAAGGCCAAGGCAACGGGTCGACCTCCACCAGGCCCAAAATTAGTGGTAGAAATATCGAAATTCCGTCCTTCACGATCCACCGTACACAGATAAATAAGCCGAGAAGATAAATCGCGTGTCAGTTACAGCGTTGTATTTTCGAGTATACAAAGCCAAAAATAAGTCGACGGCGCATCTCATCATCTCGCTAAACCGCACTGGAGCAAAGACCCTCTCAATTAAGGTTAAAATGACAATCCGAACTTCGTAACAATGCCTAACTGTTCTTGTACTTGCATGTTCGGATTAACGAGGCGTTTTCGCATGAGGCAGTACAGATATACAATCAGGCGTGAGAATAACATAAAATAAACATTTTAAACAAAAATATACAAACAAATGGAGAATGTAATTATCAACAGAAGTTAGAATAATTAAAACACAATGATATTATTTTAAAACCTATGTACGACGCTTATCATTGGCTATAATTTAAGTACAAAATAATATTGCTGAATCACTAAATATACAAATATATGCCTTTACGCGACGTCTACATATATATTTACTTTGTATTATTGGTACGCGATGTACACTCTTAAACAACACTTTTGACGGTTTAAAACGCAAACATCTGTTAAATTTAACCCGACGTCTCGGCACTGAATTGTTTTTATGAATATATATCGCGTTTTAAATCGTAAAGTGTTACGTGTAAGAGACACGGGGAGAGAATAAATTTGTGAAAAAGAACTCGTAGTTGACAACATTCGTACAACATATGTTTGGTATTGTTTACTTTACGGCGAGTACACGTTCAAATAAGACAACTGCTACGCCATCTGTTCCGTCGTTATTGGTATTTTGCCAAATTTCAATAAGTTCAAAATATTTCGCGTTTCAAACCGTTCAAGTGTTTCACTTAACCTTCTAACTTTATTAAGTCACAGTGGTCATTAAATTTTGGCAATTCGCGTTCACAATTGTCATTTAGTGATCGTCTTGAACACATCACAGAATATCGAGTCGCACAATCAGGACAACTCCACGTCCGTGAAGTTTTGGAGTGGGTCCACGAACTTTATATCATTCGATATGTCTCTATCATTACTTATTTCATTATTATCTTTAACATTGGACCGATCAGTCATTTCATCGTCGGTCTTTTCATCCGCCGTCTCGTTTGTATGAGTGTCATTTTTATCATTCAGATCAGAATTATCATTCAAATCGGCTTTGATCCTGCCATTTTCCTTACTTCCCTTTCTATCTGTAGAATCACTATCAATATCGCTATCTACATCTGTCATCGGGCATTTCGACGGGGAGAGATTTTGCACGGCCGTTTTTGATACGGTTTTGAACAGTTCGCTGATATCTGTGTCGCTTGAGAGTTTCAGAGCCGCTTCCCAGCCCATGAGCGATTGTGTGTGTATGGCGACTTGTCTATCGGCTAGTTCTAGAAGGTGAGTTTTAATTTCTTCTCTCGTCTTTGGTATCCAGTCGGCCAGCTCAGAGCGAAGGGCTTCTGAAGCTTGCTCTAGTCTGAAATGGATTTGTTAACATTACTAACACTAACATAATAGATTCTAACAATTCGGACAGGTCATAACAACGCCTCAAGACTAAGGTCTTTTAGGGAAGTAATTATAAACGAATTATTCCAGTCCTCTTGCACTCTCAAGAAGAATGATAATACGAGGCCGCTAGAACCAGAGTAGCCTAACTGCAGTTTTATGATTTATTTATATATTTATAGTCTAAAAATGTAAATCTACAAGAGCACAGTGACTGAAAATTGTTAACATTATTCTTGCACAAATAATAGTACAGTTCATTTTCGCATAAAATAATTGCAAAATAAAATTGCGCATTTTTAATTTCCCCCTTATTGAAAATCATTAGGCCACTTTGTCTCTAGCAGCCTCAATTATCTCCTCAAAGAAATACGTGTAAGTTTTAAACAACTTAAGCGACAATCTTTGATAAAAAAATAATAATTAAAAAAAACATCTATTTTGGGATGCCATACACAAGTCGTAAAAGTAATCAAAACTATTTAAAAATAACTCACCTGTTGTGACTTTCGTCCGTTGCATTATTGCCGGCGCAGTAGGCGGCTATAAAACAAAATTTACCATTAATTCGGCTCAAATATAGAGACACAAATTTGAGTTTGAATCTAACCGAGTATATAATATAACAAATGCGACAGTGTAGTGTTTGTTATTATTAATACAAAGTAAATTTTCCAGTTACACTCATTTTCGACAAATTTTGAGAACCAAATTTCTCTGTTTCGACAACTTGGCGAGAAAAGTGCCGGCGAGTTTCTTGCCAAACTATTTTCTCCCAATTTTAGTCTTTTTTTATCAATATGTTAACGTTAAAGAATGTACACAGCTAACATTTTTTTTTAATAAGACATAAGCAAAAAGAATTATTAAAAAAAAATATACGCCATATCTAAAAATGTATATCTACCATGTAATGCATCCCTAGTTTTGATTTTCTCCAAGTGTGCATTAGCGTATGCAGCCAGCAGTGGTAAAATCGCCTTATATTTGAGAGGCGCTTTCGATCGAGCAGCAGCTGCGCTTGCGCACCCGGCAGATATTGCCCCACATGCACGCGAGCTTCGTCCTCCCACTTGGCTGCCCCAAGCGTCGCACACACGACGCATTCTAAAAATTATTTAGTATAATGTAAAGTAATGTAATATAACATATGTAAAACCGTACACATACCCCCCCCCCCACCCTTTATGAACTATATAAATGTCTTTGTATGATAAACGAGGATATACAAACATTGTCGATCTATTTTGGCTTTGGTTACTCGGAAATCCACAGATTGACACCGAAACGCGATTAAACTTGATAGCTTATTGATGTGTGGTCGGTGGTTTTTGACCCGGTCGGAATTTCTATATTCCTACCACCCATTTAATATCTAGATTTCTAGTCGAAGTCTAACATGTTTTAGTAAAAAAAAAGTGATTAGAAGCGTGGTGGGCCCGGTGGGGATGGAACCCACACCACTTGATTATTAACCAAACATTGCTACCATTAGACCAACGAGCCCTTTAAGTAATAATAAAAATAAAACCTCACCCTGTATATTCATTGCTCAAGGACACGGACCCGTCATACAATTTGTTGGTTAGTGTACACAGAGTAGTTAACTTCTGCTGCAGAGACTTCATGTAATCTGCGGCTGCTGTGAATTCTGGGTCTTTTACTCTGTAAAGATATATTGTTAGATTGTAATTCTTATTGATATGTTGAGACAAATTAAATGCATTAATATTTTAGGTTTTATTACATTTTCTTAAATTATACAAACGGCCTCGGGTTCGAATCCTGGGGAAACGATAAATTGATTGTCGACCAGGGCACAGTTGTAAGTTGCCTATTAATAAAATCATTGAAACGGACACAAAAATGTATTGGCCCCATACCCCAGTTTCTACTAACCTTGCACCATTGTTAGATTTAGCTTCGCCATTCCCATACAACGCACTGCTCAGACCCCATAAATTTAAAGCACTGTTTTCGCTTTTGAATACCTGAAAAAATATGCTATCTGTAATAATATTATAAAGCTTGTTGGTTTGTTCGAACGCCCTAATCGCAGAAACTACTGGTTCGAATTGAAAAATTCTGTTTGTGTTGGTCTAACCAAAACAAACCCTTGTTTTTTAATTTATAGAAGAAGGCTTTAGAGTGTATGCGACAAAATGGAAAAGGTGGGAAAAAGCGGGGAAACTAATAAATGTTTAAGGGTTCGTACAAGATTTGCAGAGTGAGTGCATGATGACTTTCTACCTTCATCGCCTATAGATAATTGTTTCCAACGAATACATGAAGATGGCGCAACAACAGAAATAGTAAAATTTTTAACGAACACACTAAGATGGCGCTGTCCGCAACAACGGTTAAAGTGTTTTAATTAAATATTACCACGGTTTAAACTATAGAAAGTGTTATACCTTGTCAAATTCCTCATCTGGAGTAATTACGAATAATCTAAGGTCGTTACTGTGCGTTAGTATAGGATGCTTTGCTATGCGCTCTGAAAAAAAAGTAATTATTTTTTTAATTTATAAATTAAAGTTCGTTAAATAAATGCACGTTTGAAAACTTTCATATTCCTCACATGTTATTGCGCATAATGGTAGTATATAAATTAAAAATCGAAACCTTAATACGCATGCGTTAAGGTTGAAATTTCATCGCGCGAGAGGTGCATTTAACAAAAGGTTGAAAAAAGCACCTGCAGTTCAGGATCTGCCCAGTAATTGTTTCAATGTATTTTAGATTTTTTATTTAAATACATGCCACTAGTTTATTTTATATATATATATTAGTCTCCTAATAGAAGAGTTGTCCGTCGTTTCGAAGACCCAGAACAGTTCAACGGCGCATTTTATTTTAGATAAAATATAGCTGAGTGTTTCACCTCCTACCAAGCGCTTGTCTCTCCTCATTCATAGAAAAGGCGAAAAAACCCAAGAGTCATGGCTCTCCAGCTGCGTTTTAAACCATAAAGTGTCTTATGTAAATGTGTACTTCTCGTATAAACTACAGACAGTCTTTAATTGATTAATGTTTCGCGTTTTGACCGCCCCTGTAGCTAAATGGTTAAACGTGTTGCCTAGCATTGCGTTAAGCGCGAGAGGTCCTGGTTTGGAATCCCGGGGAAACAGTAAATTGTTTCGGTCGGGCAGGGCACAGAGGTCTGATCAACTACTTGCCCGTGAATAAAACCGATCAGTGAAACGGACGCAGATGTGTGTTCGCCCTATGCCCCACGAGGGGAAACGGGATTTCACAATGTTTCGCGTTTTAAGCCGTTAAAGTGTTTCAAACTATAGTGTACGTAAACTATAGACAACTTTAGAACAAGGTCATCAAAGATTTGCAAATACCCATAAAGGCATCAAGTGCCAACGACCGCACAGCGACGAAGGAAGGTGAATATCTGTCGAGCTGCTGCCGAGCTGAATGAAGTGGTGGTAGAGGCGGTATGGCTACTAGAGGTTGGGAAGCACACAGCCGTTTGTGGAGCAACTGTCAAAATATCAAATGTTACGGTCAGTTTATAAAAGTTGTAGAATTTAAAAGTATACACTTTTAATGTAATAAATTACTAGCTGTGTCAGCGACTTCGTCCGCGAGAATCGTTATTTTGTCCATCTATATTCGTTAGCTGTTACGCACGACGTCGGTTGCATTCCTTGTCGGCGCCCTTGCAAATTATCTTAATAGATAGACATATAGTGTCACGGACATTTTTCTAGATCATTTAAAGAGGAATTATTCTTTCACACATATTTTTTGATTATCGCTTCGGAAACCCATAATAATGAATATTTTTTTCCAATTTCTCGCTTTATCTTCGCTTATATGAGTCACAGGTCAATGTTGTATTGCCTATAAGCCTATCTCGATAAATGCTCTAACCAACACAAAAATAATTTTTCTTAGTTATTAGTTCCTGAGATTAGCGCGTACAAACACACTTTTTACCTTTCTAATATTAGTATAGACTAGAGATTAACCTTAAAATGATTGTAGCGTCGCCTGACAAAAGGTGGCGACTGCCACCGTGCGCATACGCACCGGACACGGTACGTCACGTACGTTTCTAGCGTTGACAGTTGCTTCATGGGTCCATCGACCTGTGGAGGTTCACATCGTTACAATTAATTAATAGTATAAGAACCGTGAGAGAATTCATTGCAATATTAAATCACTAGCTGCGCCAGCGACGTCGTTAGCGTCCCGTCGTTCTAGCAAGTTAATCTTAAAGACAGACATATGTTACGCACATTTTTTACATCGTTACAAGGGAGAACATTCTTTTATGCATATTGTATTATTTCATATTCAATATTTACTACTGTTTCTTCCTTATTGGTGTTAGCGGGATGGAATATAGCCTTAAGCATCCATTATTTAACGCAATAATTATTCAATTAGAACCATTAGGTCCTGAGATGTGTGCGTTCAAACAAACATATCTTCAGCTTTATAATATCAGTATAGATTAAAAGCGATTTTTAAACCAGTCTAGAAAAAGATAGCAATTAGCCATACTTTTCCGAAATGGCTCGATCGATTTTGATTAAGTTTTTTGTGATTATCCGGTATCTATGAGAATCGGCCAACCTCTATTTTTCATCCCCCTAAATGTTAGGGGTAGTCCACCCCTAAATTTTATTTTTTAGAGAAAATTTTTAATTTTTTATGATACAACATACAAAAAACATACTATCCTTAAATTTTCACCCTTCTACGATCAACCCTTATTTTTTATTAGCCATTTTAGTAAAATTATTTATATGGCAAATCAACTGCCATAAATTGTATGTACTCTATTTGCAACACAATTGAGTAATCATCACATGATTCATTTTTAATTAGAATCATTAAAAACTGTGGTGGCTAACTGTGTATGCAACAGCACTATAGTGAAAATATTATTTATGTACTACTAGTTGTGCCCGCGACTTCGCCCGCGTTGAATAGTGACATGGGGTAGCAGTTTTAATTATTTAGGCTGTTTATTAATTTATGTAAGGGCGGATTTTAGGCTGCCAGTCTATGTTGTAAGTGCTGTTTATATTTCTCTTATCTCTATTATTTACTAACTGTTTGTAGAGACAATTAAACTTTGTAGAGACTATTACATTTTTGTAAATTTATTAATCTAAGGAGCAATTCTTTCACCAGGCAGTCTTGTAATTTTTTTGCAGAGGAAACATACATAGTTATTATAAAATATCAACTTTAAATAAAAAAAAACTAACTATATCTAGGATAAAATATTTAATAACAAACCTTAATAGCTATGTCATATCCAGTCTCCATTATAAGTGGCGAGCCCTCCCGATCATCTGTGACGCTGCCCACTTCCGTGTCAGTTGTGTCCACATCATTCAAATCCAAAACTGCCGAGCTGCTTTCGCTGGCCATTTTTCTACAACCCAATTGTTTCAGACTTGAACAATACACTTATTTCAATATTTAAATTTTTTTAACCACAATCAGATTTTTTTATTGGCCCCATTTTTAAGAGTATCACATAAAGTAACAATACAATAAAAATATCTTTGAACACGGAATATATCTATTGAATTGAGATGAAAACAGACACAATATTAAAAATAGCCTGTCTAGATAAGAAATAAGTACTTCTTTTGCAAAGGTAAATAAGATGCAACATGACATGATCATGATATGAATCCTACTTGGAATACTACTGCCAGAACACAAACAGTGGTTTTACAGAGAATAGAAGAGTTCTTAATACATAATTCCCTTTCTATACCTTGTATATTGAGTGTTTTGCATTTTAATTAACATTGCATACGAACAATTACATTTTTTCAATAGATGATAACGAAAATCAAAATCAGTAAGTCTTTGAATACTTACGACTTAAACGGGATTACAGGTAGATATAAGGGGGCGTTGGTGTTACTCCGGCTTACATATACAACTTATCACTGCACCGATAAGGTGTAAATAAAAAGTAGTTCAACCTCATTTGCAAATTCGCGATCGATACCGCTACAAACACTTTAATTGCACTACATTCACCTCACGTCGCACGCCCAGCATTTACAATGTAATGTGCAATAGTAATATTATAAAGGAGTTGTGCAAACCAAATGTAATCACTGTATTGTACTTAAATAGGATTAAATAAATAATCTAAGATAAAACTGATTTTTAAGATTTTGGCCTTCGGAATTACGATTTCTGTTATTCTTGACATAGACATGTGACGATTCGATTATAGAACGGAATTCATTATAAATGTGGCCCGTTAATTTGATCAGGGTTCGTTTAATCTAATGGATCGTTTTTATTATTCGTTAATTAGATCTTAAACTGTAAAAATTGATCAATTAAAGGTTATAATTATCACATCATGGTTTGCACACACATCATTAAGATAGTTACTGAAAAATGTGACACCTTTCGAAAAATGAACCATTTGATTACGATGTATTTAATTAAGATTCGGTTCGATTAATCGCAATTGACATATACGCCTGTACTTGACAGTGACAGTAATTTTAAGGAAATGTCGACGTCTTGACAATTTTGACACATGCATAGTGTTCCATATTTTTATTTTTGTTTGACTCGCGTTCATATATTCCTTGATATTAGTTCATTCAGTGAGTGGATTCAGTAAGCGTAAAGAAAATCTCATTTTGATAGTTATATGTATTGATATTTATTTAGGTCGATCCGAGTACAATAAAGGCTTCAAAATAGCTTCGAAAATGCAAAACGTTAACGCTCCACGGGAGCCTGCTCCCGTGTTGAGCACAAGCTCCACCATTCTCAATATGAGAGAAAAAGAGAAATATATAGAGGAATTCGACTTTCCATTCTGTGACGAATCATCAAAATACGAAAAAGTCGCGAAAATCGGCCAGGGAACTTTCGGCGAGGTCTTCAAAGCTCGCGCTCGGAACAGCAGTAAAAAATTTGTAGCCATGAAAAAAGTGCTGATGGACAATGAAAAGGAGGGTTTTCCCATCACAGCTCTACGGGAAATTAAGATCCTGCAACTCTTGAAGCACGAAAACGTTGTTAACCTTATAGAAATATGCAGGACAAAAGCCACATTGCACAATAAGTACAGATCTACCTTCTACCTTGTTTTCGATTTTTGTGAGCACGATTTGGCTGGCTTACTATCAAATGTTAATGTCAAATTCAGCTTAGGTGAAATAAAGAAGGTAATGCAGCAATTGTTAAACGGACTCTACTATATTCATAGCAATAAGATTCTTCACCGAGATATGAAAGCAGCAAATGTGCTTATCACAAAGAATGGCATATTGAAGTTGGCTGACTTTGGTCTGGCGAGAGCATTTAGTGTGGCAAAATCGGGACAAGCTAATAAATACACTAACAGAGTTGTAACATTGTGGTATAGGCCACCAGAATTATTATTAGGTAAGAAAGACATCATTTATGAAAGCATAGTGTGAGGTGTGTAGACTTAACATTGGGCCACTGTATTGCTTTCTGTCATGCAAAACACTCAAATATATGTAAAATCACTTTTCCTACTGTGGGGCATAGAGCAAACAGATTCCTGTGTCCTTTTCACCGATTGATTTTAATAGGCAAGTAATTTATCGGAGCTCTGAGTTCTGTGCCCTGTCCAAACAAAATGTAATAATGTAGCATGGGGTAATGTACGTGTTGATTTCAAGAATCAATTTTATTTATAGTCAAGTAGTTTAACAAACTGTTTTGCCCTGCCTTATTTACTATTGTTTCCTTAATTACTTCATGTGGAGCCACAAAAGTAAACTGCTATAAAATTTGCCCATTACGTTTAAATTTTATTATTTTATGTTTAAATTGTAGGTGACCGTAACTATGGGCCTCCTGTAGATATGTGGGGTGCTGGATGTATTATGGCTGAAATGTGGACTAGATCTCCAATCATGCAGGCAAGTCAAGAGCACTTTAAAAATTTACCATCTATTTAAAAAAAAGATACAGACAGGTTTTGAACCAGCATCCACATGGTTCGTCAACCTATTAAACATGCATCTCTCTGCATACTTACTTTATTTAATGGCCATTGCATCTTAAGAAAAAACTAAAAAGCAATCATGTGAAAATATTAAAGTTTCTGAAGCAATTTATATATGAGGCCACTAGGGACAGAGTAGCCTAACTGCAATGTTATGAATTGATTTATTTACATGTTCATAGTCTAAAAATGTTAATCTACAAGAGCACAGTGACCGAAAATTGTTAACATTATTCTTACACGCATAATAGCACAATTCATTTTCGCCTCAGTTAATTGCGCATTTTTATTTTCCATATTGGAAATCATGTTTTTTACTATTAGGCCGCTTTGCCTCTAGTTGCCTCATATGTACATTTTTATCTTTAACATAGGTATACTATAAAAGCCCTCGATAGTCAAGTGCATTAGGCAGCTATTTACTCCTTCTATGCTCGTCGAACCAAATTTCTTTTCTTTGCTTCAAAAACAAGATATTACCAAATGCAACTTAAGGTACATGTTTGACGACGTCTAAGAAATAATAATTTCTTTAACAGGGTCCGACAGAGCAGCAACAGTTGATATTGATATCTCAACTATGCGGATCGTGCACACCGGATGTTTGGCCGGGAGTTGAGAGTTTGGATCTCTATAACAAAATGGAGTTGCCTAAAGGTCAAAAGAGAAAAGTCAAGGTAAATAATTGCTAACTTACATTGGCTTATTATATATTGGAAAATGGGGAAATGGTCAGCTGATGGTGTGGACTGATCACCTGGCATTCTATCTTCTTCTTCAGTGTTCTCGATATAAAATAATTATTCTTGGCTTAAAAAATTTTTTTGATAATTTGGTTTCTGTTCTTCATGGAGGTGGAAAATGGTGGAAAAGCTATTTACTTGTATTGTTAATACCTATTTTTTTTATGATAGACAACATAGGATTCACAAGATGAGCTGTCAACGAATATTGGCCTAGGATATTTAGAAATTCATAAACCAAATCCCGAAATTCGATTCAACGTTACTATTTTTAATTTTGGTCCACATTACCAGATGAAGTTCATGTTTGAAAAATAGAAATGTTGGAACCATGAGGACGAACCCATCACATGATGCCACTCACACAATTGCTACCATTAGACCAATGACCATTGAAGCTTCTATATCTAGTCTGACATCATTATTCCTAGTATTCGTATTAATAAAATAGTAAATAACATTTATGCACACACATAGAATAATTTGCAACGTTAGATTTCTAATTACTAATTTTATTTTCATATATTTTCAGGAACGGTTAAAGCCCTACGTAAAAGACCCCTATGGTTGTGATTTGCTTGACAAACTTCTGCAACTGGATCCTGCCAAGAGGTGATTAATATTAGATTTTCGTAGAGTAGTAGACAAACAAATGAACATACAGACAAACAAACTCTTCTTTATTAGTATAGATATATGACCAAATTCCTAGTTTTCTTTGTCAGCTAGCGTCTGTAGAGTCCTACTACTTTTTACCTTATTGTTTTTACTATTCAATGTCTAATATATTTCGCGTTTTAAACCGTTAAGTGTTTTATTCAAAGTTTGATCATGAGGGTTACATAGGAACCACTATTTGACGGCCAGGCATTAAGCTCACACGATAAGATGGAGCCATTTTAGATCTGTAGGGTGTTACATACTGTGAAATTTAAATAAAATAGCTGGTTTAAAACGCAAAATGTATTAGTTAAATTTGTTTACAATCTAATAAATTGTGCAAGGCTTTCACGGCCAATTCTTTAAGCACTCGAGGAGCTAACAACATCTGATGATGCTATCCGCTCGTCGACGAACCTCTTCTCGCTCACGTCGGCAGAACAGCCCGAAAAACAATGATATGTTTATTTACTATTTATAAGTACGTCCACACTGAGAGGCTGCCCCGTGACCATGGACAGAATTTCTTTCGAGGGTCCAAAAAGCTATTTCAATAACAACTAATTAATTATACTTAACAGGTATGATGCAGACACTGCTCTGAATCATGACTTCTTCTGGACCGATCCTATGCCATGCGACTTGGCCAACATGTTGGCTCAACACACACAGAGTATGTTCGAGTACCTTGCCCCACCACGTCGCCCTGGACATTTGCGACATCACCACCATGTCCCGGGAGCACAAGCCAAGCCCAATCCACCACCGCAAGACTCCGGTTATCAGGACAGAGTGTTTTAGTGATGTGCTTAGTGACTTTAAGTATAACTTTGCAAAACATTCTCAGTAAATTGATATTTAGATTAGTTAGTATATATACCATATAGTATATACCACTTTCAGAAGTTGTGAAAAATGGTCTGAAGAGGACAAAGCTGTCAAATTCAATACAAAAGGTATGTGGTAACGAAGCCATGTATATTAAAGGCTAAACCAGTTTAATTTATTTTGTTAAGTCTAAATTGTAATAGAAATAAATGTAATTGTCCATGTATCAAAAGTTCCAGTTGTACATAGTTTCACTATTTCTGTATATACATAATATTAAATGAGACATTTTACAGTATTACAGTGATTTTATTTATAACATTAAATAAAGTTAAAATTATAAAATGATAAATAAATCTTCTTGAATGACATTTCATTAATATTTCATTACGTAAACCATGTGAAAGTAGATATTTATCACTATTTCATACTCACATTAAAACCTTTTAAGAAGTAAAAAATTAAAACACGGCCCACAGCCTTCGTTCCATGAGTTGCCCTTACAATATAGTTTAGATATAAATTAATGAAACTATATTTTGAAAGGCCAGAATCCCTCTAGTCCGAGTTATTCAATTTATGTTGCATGCGTAAATGTCCTTTTGTTCTCTTATGTTTAGCTATGTCTGATAAATGTGGAAACCTTTTATCACAAATTGAACAGTGGAACCGTTTCCCTTTCACATGTTTCGTGTACACATGACATTTCAATGATGCAGACATAGTAAACGCCTCGGGGCATTGAGCACACTTATAAGGCTTGTAATTTGTATGCGTTTTCAAATGTGTAATAAAATATTGCTTATCCTTGTACACTTTTCCACATGTATCACATTCGTAACGCAACGCACGATGCTTGCTGCTAATATGCCGCTGCAAATCTGTATACTGTCTGAATGTATCATCACAAATTTTGCATTTGTGCGGTTTGATATTAGTGTGTAGCCTCATGTGAATATTTCTCTGAGAGAAGGTGGAAAAACCTTTTCCGCAGTAGAAGCACTGAAAGGGTTTGATGCCAGTGTGGACGGACATGTGCACTCTATAAGATAATTTTTTGATCATTTTGTGGCATTCGACACATTGAATGTTATCGTGTTCCGCTAGATGGTTTTTAAATGTACGCTTTGCTACACTTTTGTTGCATATCCAACATACTTCCGTTACTTCACTGTAATGAGAGTGAATATGGGTGGCCAGCTTCTTTTTTTCACTAAATTTGTAATGACATTCATAGCAATTGAAGGGTTGATTTCTTAAATGAGTCACAAGATGAGTTAGGTAAAGACGGTGATCCGAGAATGCCAGCTTACATTTTACACATAGAAAAGTTTCATCTTTGTGCTTTTCCTTGTGATCTTTTAGTTGGTTATTCGTAGTGAATTTCTCTTTGCATATTACACAGATGTAGAAAGCATACTCCGAATGTAAGGTTCTATGGTTATTCCAATGAGATTCCGTAAAGGTTATGTCTCTGCATAAATCACATCTTTTAAAGAAATCGTCAGTGCTTGCATTTCTTTTACTTTTCTTACTTTTTTCTTTTTCTACCTTTGTTGTTGTTTCTTGTTCAGTGTAAAATGCAGGTTTACTAAAACAAGTTTCAATTTGATTACATTTTTAAATAGTCTGTTTTTAGATTGGCTAGTACATAGTATTCAGCAATAACACAATATATTAAGCAATAATAAACTAATAACCATGGTTATAAATCACAGTTTTATAGGGTATTATGTACAATCTTATTTTTCTATGTTTGTTTATAAGTTCAGCGTTGAATTGGATTGCCACCTATAAAATAAATAAGAACAACACTTACCGACTAATCTTACGTAAATTGTAATATGTCTGATCATCAAATTCAATTTTGAAACATTTAATTTCATCACTTTGAAACTGTTTAAAATCGGGATTAATCGAAGTGTCGTTGACATCGGTATCGTCAACTGAATGATTGGTAATTTCGTTGGATTTCTCTTCCATTGTTACATATATACTCATGTACTTTATGATTTAAATTCATAAGATTTATATAACACACATTATTACAAAATATAACTTTATCTATATCTGTATTTTACATAAGTGATACATATTAAACAATGCACCTGAAAGTCGGTTCATGGTTACAAATCTATTAATTTATATAGTTCCGCTTGAAAACAGTTAAAAATAGTAAATTTACGAAAAGTTAGACAGTAAGCAAAATTTATTATCAAACAACAACACCACAGATGTTATACCAAAATATCATGACGTTAGTGATGTGCCCATGATATAATAATCGAACTAAGTGTAGTAGATCAAACCCGTGTCTATTTCTTCTTGTCTATAGTAATATCAAGGCAACATGGAAACAAAATATAATTACGTTTTCAAATTTTTTATATTATATTATATTTATTTATCTATTAAAGACTTATCAACTAATCTGTATGTAACTTAAAGATATGCAGAACTTTCACTAAATATATGAAATAATATTAAATGACGCAAAGACAAATTGATATTCGAAAATAAATTCGACTTGAATCGGCATCGTCAGCGTTCCATGCTGCGCAAGAGGTGCCTGTATCGAAAAGATAAAAAAAAATTACGATAAGATCTAGGACTCGATAGCTCAATTGGTTAGAACAACAGCACGAAACGCTGACAATAACGGTTCAGAACCTGCCCCGAGTCGTAAATTTTTAAATTTATTTTCGAATTTTAATTTATATAATGCCACATGTGAAAAATATTAAAGTTTTCAAAGGCAAATATTATATTTTAAAATTCTTTTATTTCTATCATGGTATTGTAATTGGTAAGTGGTTTAAGAAGTAAAGCATTTGTGAGTTGTTTAACATTTTTTTATGTTATAAGATTAAGTTGTTAACGTCTTGCTAGCAATGCAATCCACGTGTAATATAATCTAGGTGCATGGATATAAGCTGTGATACAACTGTCAGTTTGCTAACTAATGTGCATAACAAGTCAATTGTCAAAAGACAAAATGGTTTGAGGTTTCTTATTTCGTGAAATATTATGGTTGTATTTTGAAAAGTAATACTTATTTGGTAAAATATCATAAATTGTAAAATGGAGTATCTACTGGAATATTTAATGTGAAGTTGTTATTATAACCGCCTACCAGGCTATCTGGATCATTCCTTTGCCCAAACCTATTGTGAGTACTGCAAAATCCCTAAAAACTTTGTTTACAAATATTTCGCGCGCGAAAGACTAGTGTTTTCATTTGCCGCAGTTTTGAACGAAAAATATACCGATTTGTTTCTAAACAAACTAATATACAATTAATCAATAGTAATTATTGCGACGGTGTTATTCTGGCAGTAGCTTCGTCTGATATAAAGTGAGGCCTTACAAATATAGAACTTATATACATAGAAATAAGGTCTATGTCCTTTGCGTTTTAAAATCGCGATAGCGTACCTGGAATAAGGCTGCGGAACCAGTTAACATCAGAACTCGATATAAGGTTTTAATATGGGCCTTATGTTCCTTTAAATAAAGTTCAATATGTATTATCAACTATGTGTTTATTGTATAACAATTAATACCGCGATGCGAAGTATTTCAAATTACAAAAATTAATTGTAAATGATTTAATTAAAAAAAAATTGTAAATAACAAGTTTATAAAGAGTTGCATGTTTGATTTTAGCCCAACATAGGTCTCATTCGCTTGAGTGTTATTTGTTTAAATTTCATTGAGTTTTGTTTTCATGTGCTAACATCTAACATGTTACAAATGTGCACAAGATTTCAGGTTCAAAGCTCAGTATTAAATTATAAAATATTTTGGCAAAACAGGACCCATCGTTTCTATAATTCTGTCAAATAAAACTGATCAAAGAAACGGTAACACATATCTATCTACCTCATACCCTAAATGAGGAAAAGAAAATTTCTTACTTATGATATTTAATATAACTTTTAATAATTATTATTTTGTTTCTTTCAGTTTAATTCCGTAATTTAAAAATGGTAGACCAGTGCTGTGTTGATGGATGCTTAAGCTATAAGGAGGACATAAATTATTATAAGTAAGTTTATTTGAAATCAAATTTATAATAAACTGATAGATATAGTTTGTACCTATAAAATTATCAAAAACTTTAACGGTTGAAGTGTTATATTTAAATGTGTACTACTCGCGAAAACTATAGACGCTATTGAATATATCGCGTTTTAAACCGTTAAAGTGCTTTATTTAAATATTAAAAACTTAACAAGGATGATATATGATATAGACTAAAGAAAAATTGTAAAATCGCGGTTTTTATTAATAGATAAAACTACGTGTGCCAGCGACTTCGTCCGCGTAAAATACTTATTTTGGAAAAAAAAATTGTTTTTGCAAAGAACCTCTTCAGCTTTATAAATTACTAGCTGTTCGGTTCCCGTCATTCTTGCGACTTGCGACTTGACATTTTTTTGATAATTCCAAAGAACAATCATCTTCACCGTTTTCGCAGCGTGCGCAACGGAAACCAAAAAAGATAAATAATTTTCCCCGTTTTTCACCACATTTCCCCCTCTTCTTTGCTCCTATTGGTTGCACCCTGACATTTTACACCCTAAATCCTTCCTCGATAAACGCTTTAACCAACATACAATAAAAATCAATTCAATCTAGTATTTTGAGATTAGCGCGTTCAAACAAACAAACTCTTCAGCTTTATAATATTAGTTTTGATATAGTAACCATCATAGACAATTTGTGGTAACCCCGAGTTTCCTTATCTTTTGATGAACCGCGCTCGGTCCGACTGTCTCCATGGCGAAATGGTAAAATTCATTATCCATCAAGTATTTATACTGCAATGTCTTTTCTTGAACTCCCCAAAGACGAAAACGTAATCATTAGAATTAGTGGAATTGGTATTTCAGGAGTTAAGGACTGTCTGTAGTTCGCATTTGAAAAACTGTTTTTTTTTTTAACTCGGGCAGGACTTGAACCGGCATCGTCAGCGTTCCGTGCTGTTGCTCTACCAATTGAGATACAGAGACATACTCCTAATGATAAATGCACCTCTCGCGCATACCCCTTTAAATAAAACACTTAAAAACGCGATATGTATTCGTTACGTTGGTGATAGTCCTAAATACCAAGCAGATTTGACTTTGACATTAGGGACGTATCTTTCAGATACAGTTTAGATATTTGTAACAAATAAATTTCACGTTTTCAAGGTGTATTATTTAAATTTCATTTGTTTTATAATCCAAAATTCAGGATAATTTTAGCGTATAAATTTCGCGTTTTAAACCGTTAAACGTTTTATTAAAATTTCATTTGTTTTATAAACGTAAATTCAGGACAATTTTAAAGAATAAATTTCGCGTTTTAAACCGTTAAAAGTGTATTATTTAAATTTCATTTGTTTTATAATTCAAAATTCAGGAAAATTTTAGCGTATAAATTTCGCGTTTTAAACCGTTAAACGTTTTATTTAAATTTCATTTGTTTTATAAACGTAAGTTCAGGACAATGTTAAGAAATACATTTCGCGTTTTAAACCGTTAAAAGTGTTTTATTCAAAATTCAATTGGGTTTACAATCCTAAATTCAGGATAATTTTAGCTAGTACATTTCGCGTTTTAAACCGTTCAAATTGTTTTATTTAAATTTCAATTGTTTTATAATTCTAAATTCCACGTTTCAGGTTACCAGTGAGTCGAACGCTGCGCAAGAGATGGCTCGAAGCTATAAAGAGTACCATGAAACTGACAGACGACGCGGTTGTCTGCAGTAGGCACTTCCAAGATGAGCAGTACATGTTTGTCCGGGGGAAACGGCGGCTGAAACCCAAAGTTGTGCCTTGTGTGTTTGAAGAAGTAAGTTTTAAACCGTCAAGCTTTTAAAAGAAAGCCCGGTCTGTATTAAAATGAAACGAATTATTTTGTTTATACCTTTTGCATTTTATTTACATCAATGTATATCTGTGCCCGCGACTTCGTCCGCGTGGAATAGTTAATTTCGTCATCATATTTGTTTTTGCAAACCATCTCCTTAGCTTCATAAATTTTAGCTATCACCCACGACGTCATCTGCGTCCATTTTTTTTTTATTACTTCAGACGATTTAGGGTTCCAAAGAACATGCGAGTTAATCTCAAAAGGTAATATACTGTCGCAGAATTTTTTTAGATTATGTAAAGAAGAATCGTGCTTTTATACATATTTTTTAGTTTCTTGAACCGTTTCTAGGGGCAATGGTGTCATGAAGATGAATATTTTTTGTAAAGCTTTAGTCTAGACAGACAAAAAACATTTTTATATTCGAACCAGTTGTTCCCGAGATTACACGCGTTTAAACAAACAAACATTAGATTAGATTATGGGTTAGGTTAGTCTACCGTCCCAGAGCACCCCCTCAGTTCCCTTCAAGACACTTTCTTTCTTCCGTTATACATAATAATGTATTGATAAATTTTCAGAAAGAGAAAAGTGAGACGGAGAAAGATGAGACAGAAGCTAAGTGTGAAACGGCTGTAGATAATCAAAATGAGAAGAATGACGGAGAAGGTAAAGAGAGTAAAGGGGAAGAAGAAAACGTAACTGTTCCGGAGCCCTGTCACAGTTCACCGAAGGAAGATAAAAACTTGTATGCATATTTATGAGTTATAAACTAATGTCGGTCTAAACACATTTATTTCTCATTCAGAATTACATCACTTATAACTACTAGAATAATTAAATTTCATCACGCGGGTAGTTTTATATAAATTCATGCGAACTATACACAGTTTATACGGTAACATCTGGCTGATAAGAAACGAGATCTATGTCCCCCTCGTAATGCGTACTACATCTTCGACGTGCGGTTAACGGTTTAAAACGCGAAATATATTAGTTAAACTTATTTACACATTATTCTAACTACGGCCCGACGTTTCGGATACTTTGCAGCAGCCGTAATCACGGGGGGACTAAAGATGGAGGGTGTCCCTAATTTCAAAGTCAAATCTGCTACGCACCTTCTATTTCCTCATAGTTGGTTGGTATTTGGAAATAAGTTGAATTTCCAAATACCGCGTTGTAAACCAACTTAAATGTTTTATTTGGAAATGTGGTCTTCCCGTGACCACGGCTGCTGCAAAGCATCCGAAACGTCGGGCCGAAGTTAAAAAATCATTTTCAAATAAGTTTAACTAATATATCGCGTTTTAAACCGTTAAAAGTGTTTTATTTAAATGAAAAATAATTTTCAAATAAGTTTAACTTATATATCGCGTTTCAAACCGTTAAGTGTTTTATTTAAATGTGTACTACTCGCGTAAACTAAAGACAAGTTTAACAAGTGAAATACTTATTCCGCTAATAGTGATTATAAAGTTTCCTTAATTCAAATCAGTAGTTTCTGAGATTAGCGCGTTCAAACAAACAAACTCTTCAGCTTTATATATTAGTATAGATAAAACTTTAATTGTCATTTCAGAGTACCCGATCTAGAATTCTCCCCCAACAAAGACATAGAGGATATATTAACGAATTATCACATAAAACAAATACGTCCCTTGTCCCAAATAACCGCGGAAAGGGAGGTGTCAGTGAGCGAGAAGGATAAACCGAGTGAGGGAGACAGCAATAAAGAGATCGACCAAGGAAACGTGGAAAATGTTGCGCTGGATCCGAAATATGTAGAGATATCTGTTGGCGAAGTGGGTCAAGGTACCGAGTTATATTTGTAACAGTGAGATAAAGATAACATAAGTATGATAATTTAAATAAAACAGTTTAACGGTTTAAAACGCGATATATATTGCAGACGGCTGTTACAAAGCAACCGAAACGTCGGACCGTGATTAAAATCATTTCTGAACAAGTTTAACTTAAATATATCGTGTTTTAAACCGTCGAAAGGTTTTATTTAATTGTATACTACTAGCTTAAACAGAAAGTATTTAACATATATTAAGTTGAGATTTTTTCTAAAACATAGTGGACTTTGGAAATTCGGATATTAAATGGGTGGTGGTAGGAATATCGGAATTCCGTCCGGATGAACCACCGTCTAGAGATGAAAGCGCCGTGAAGTTTGATCGCGTTTCGGTTTCAGTCGTTCAATAGGTCGACGGCGCACCTTGTATAGTAGTTACAGGCTGGCATATACCCTAACATAAAGTGACCCATCTCGTGAACTTCCAGATCAACCGAACGAAGACTGTCTGATGCTGCTGGAGAACGTTCAAGTGGAGATCGATCCCGCACTATTCCCCGAACTGGAACAGGACCAGAGCATAGAGGAGATCGATCTGGACCAAGAGGACAATAGTTCGGATTGCATCGATTTGGGTGAAAAGTAAGTAGTAGTAGCATGGGCAAGTAGTTTTACACTACTACTAAAAAATTCTATTATAAGTAGCAGCATAGCATCTGAAACGTCGGTTCGTAGTTAGAATAAGTTAAAAATTAGTCATCTAATATTTCGCGTTTTAAACCGTTAATTTAAATGTCTACTTCTTCCGTAAACTATTAAGTACTTAAATACCGTCCAGTTTACGCGAGTAGTACACGTTTAAATTAAACAATTAAACGGTTTAAAACACGATATGTATTAGTCAACTAATTTTTCACTTATTCTAATTACGAACCGACGTTTCGAATGACGAATACACTCCTACATACATAAAACACGTTTAAAAGTTAAAAACGCGACGTACACTTATTTGCAGCCGTGGTCACGGGGAGAAGGTTCCCCCTTTACCACATCTGCTGCATACATCCGAAAATAAGTTTAACAGATATATTTCGCGTTTAAAACCGTTCAAACTGTTAAAGTGTTTTTTGTATGGGGTGTATACGTTTAACCTTAAACGACCAGAAACGCAACGTTAGGCAACAGGTTTAAACACTTACCTACATAGGCCGCAGAACAATATTAGCAATATTTATTTTTCCAGAAAAGACGCCCCCATAAGCCTCCTCTCGTCCAGCGACGAAGACGACGTAATAATTCAGGAGCCGAAAATCGACACTATCGACGTATCGGACGCGACCGACGAGGACGACGTCCCCCTCCTCAAACTGGCGAAGCGACACAAGAAGACCAAAAAGAGACCCAGCGAGAAGATGACAGCCATCAACAAGATCATGCTCAACAAATTCCGCTGCGAACACTGTACGTACACCGCGGTGGACGCGGCTGACTACAAGATACACGCGAACACACACACGCACGTACTACACATATGCGATATATGTACATACACCACATCCAGCTGGGCGCTGATAACTCGGCACAAGGAGAAGCACGGGAACAGAAACTCGAAGAAGATGGCCAAGAAGTACAAATGTCCGCTCTGCAACTACAGTTACAAGCACAATATGAGCCTGGTCTACCACATGAGCACACATGGAGACAAGAGTTCCTATGGATGCGAGAGGTGTGGGTTCTTCTCCATCAGCCAGGAAACCGCCGCCAAGCATAGGGAGGGCTGTACCGGGGTGAAGCACGCTTGCAAGTTCTGTTCCTATTCCACTGTTAATCGGATCTGCTTGAAGCGGCATATGAGGAAGCAGCACAAGGACGAGAGCTATGATGGGGATTATGTGCCGCCGGGGTGGGTGTGAGAGGGGTATGTTTGAGATTGATGGAGTAAGAGCAGACCACGAATGAATGTTGACGAATTGGGGAATGGGTTCAGAAGAAACCCAACCTCCCCCCCCCCTCCGTTTACGTTATGGTGTCAGAAACAAATCTTTAAACAGGGGTTCCCCACTCTGTGTTGTCAAATGTATCTGTGTAATATCCGTAACAATCGTAATAAAACGTGGCGAGACAGTGTAAATATTAATCCAAACATATTGTTTTGTACGCTGTGCGATAGAGACAGAGCGAAGGTATGAGCGAGATAGCGTGAGACCGTCCGCCATTGATAGATTGTTTTTCTAACCGCACGAGTTATAACGGCATGAGTTGTGTTATGAGAACTAAAGCCCAAATTAGTTGTGTAAATTAAAGTATTTTTAAGATTGAAACGAAATTGATGATTCATGATTTGTAGAATTCTTTAAATATGCTAATCAATCTTTCGGTGCATTTTAATTTCTACCTTAACTTGTATGTGTTAAGGTTGAAATTATCAGCATCGAATGTTGATATAAATTTAATCAACGCAGGCGCATGTCTTCTATTTTTTTATGTGAGCTCAAGTAGTGAAACGACTCAACTGATATTGTTTAATGATGCAACTATTAATTTTGAATTATTTTTGATTGAAAAGATTCTCTTTGGAATACCGGACGTGAATAAAGATAATGCATAATAACTAATGATATCCTGATATTAATATTATTATATTTCATAATACGTGGGGATCGTTCAAGTATTACGTAAGTAAATTTACGCGAGTAGTATAAAAATATATAAACGATTTAAAACACGAAAGTTGTACAATGTAATGATTTTGTTTATTTCGCGTTTTAAACCGTTAAAATTGTTTTATTTAAATATATTGCGATTATCTCTTTTTGTGTATCTAATAATAATTATTATTTTAGAAATTATATTATTTATTACAACATACGTCGATATTTAAGAAACGTTCTTGGGTTACTGCTGATGACGTCGTAATCCCCCCCTCCCTCTATGTGGTCGTTATAAATATACAAAGGGGGGGGGGGGTGATGGTGTTTAGGTAATACTTGGACGGCGCCATGATTTTTTTTTTATGGCTATAGTGATATAGTAAAATGTAGTAATGTAAATAAGGATAATCGGTTGTGTTATATGGTTAATGTTATATTAAGAAATAATGACGTCATTAAAAAAATTGGAGAAAGGTGCTGGAACACTATCTCTGAAGATCACTGGCTTTGTACATAATTGTAAAATAAACGTTGTCCATTTCAAGCCATTAAGACAGGTTTTTTTTTAAAGTCATCCTTAAACAACCTACATATTAGTAATGTCTGTAGCTAAGGCGAGTACGTACACATTAAGAAAAACAATTGGACAGTCGAATGAGAAATATGATTTTTATTATTATTTAAGACATTATGTTTCGCCCTAACAAATAACCCGACACGTCGGGTCATTTGTTTTAAAACGGAACATGACCCGACATTACGGGTCACCTATTGTGGTAGCAGCATAAGATACGTATATGAGAACAGTGAATGTGGTGTGCTGAATTGTAGATGTTTTGTATGGAGAAATCTCGGTTTTAAACGCGGAAATTTTTTTTTTTTTTTCGCTTCGCCGGCCCCCTTGACCACGTCTGCTGCAAAGAATCCTAAACGTCGGGCCGTAGCTAAGAAAATGTAAATATGTCAAAGTAATACATTTCGCGTTTCAATCAATCAAAGGTGTTAATTAAATCCTCAGTGTCGAAATAATTTTTTTGCCCGACCCTCGAACCTGGATCTCGTGATCTGCATTCCAGTGCATCAACCACTAGATCAACGAGACGAGGTAGATACGAAAAAATCGTGGCCATTTGTTAATAATAAATTCTGTATATTGAATTTGATGTATTGTAAATATTATATTTTCCACTTGTTAGTGATATAAGAATACGTGTACTCAATAAGGACTCTGTTTTAATAAAAATATTTTAGTCATCTCTGTCCCTCATTACTCTTGTCTCTCTCACACCTATGGGTTCGCGAGAGTTAACCGCCTAACCAGATTTTTGTGTAGTCGGGTCAAAAAAGGCCTTTTATTGAAATCAAAAATCGATTTTAGATTGCCTCGAAAGCTATCGATGCCGGTTCAAGTCCTGCTCGAGTCATAATTTTTTTACATTTAGTACCAATTTTTAAACTTGTGTACATGCCGTTTCCCCTCCTGGGGCATAGAACACATTTCTGTGTCCGTTTCACTGATCGGTTTTATTTACGGACAAGTAGTTGATCAGACTTCTGTGCCCTGCCCCGACCGGAACAATTTACTGTTTCCCCGGGATTCGAACCCAGGACCTCTCACGCTTGATGCAATGCTGGGCAACACGTTAATTTTTAAACTTAATACCTACTTGTTCAATGTCTAATGCTTTGAAGTTAAAGAAATCATTGAATCTACTTTGCAGCATCTACGAAGAATCTATACAAATCCATACTAATATTATAAGTGCGAAAGTAACTCTGTCTGTCTGTCTGTCTGTTACTCTTTCACGCCAAAGCTACTGAACGGATTTAAATGTAGCTTCCGTCAAGCTCCCACCCGCATCGCGGGGGCCCAAGCTGGGGCGGAGGCCCCCCCCGGGGCCCCCTTTTCCCTACATGTAAAAAGGGGGTGAAAGTTTGTATGGAAATTTGTGGTTTTTGAAGATAGAACATTGAAACTTTCTTCTTTGGCTATTGAGAATAGGAGTTGGAGTGGGAGTGAGAGTGAGAGCGGAAGTTAGAGTAGGAGTAATGTGAGTTGAGAGTGTTGCGGCAAAGTAGCACTTACAACATAGATTTTGGCTGCGATAAATACGCAATAACATGAATTAATAAACATCCTAAATAATTAAAAATTCTACCCCAAGTCACTATTACACGCGAACGAAGTCGCGGGCACAGCTAGTACTAATAGGTATATTATAAAGCTTTTGTTTGAACGCGCTAATATCAGGAACGGTGGGTTCGAATTGAAAAATTACTTTTGTGTTGGTTAGAGCATTTATCGAGAACGGCTTTAGACTACCTCTGGCTAACAGCTGTAATTTATAAAAATGTGCTGGAGGTGTTCCAAAAACACATTAAGATGCCCAACACATTAATTCTACGCGGACGAAGTCGCTATCACAGCTAGTTCTTCAATAAAAAACACCAATAACTCTAAGTACTTTATTCAAATATGTACGTTAGCTTAATATAAACTTAACACATTAGAAATACCTAAAACTGAGTCGAAATGATTTTGTATCTGTGGTTTTAAATAAAAATTAATATATTTTAAGATGTAGATCAGCACGTCGCGGGTTTGTTTGTGGAAACGCGACACACAACTGCTTTTAAATCTTTGAAGGCTTCATCTTGGATGGCTTGGTCGAATTTCTGAAAAAAAAAAAAAAACAAACTTAGATATAACTTTATTATATGAGGCCGCTAGAGGCAGAGTGGCCTACTAACAAAATAAGGTGGAAAAAAGCATGCGCAATTAATTTGGGCGAAAATACTAGTACTATTGTTTGTGTAAAAATTTTGTTAACAAATTCCGGTCCATAGTTTACGCGAGTAGTACACATTTAAATAAAACACTTTAACGGTTTAAAACGCGATACATATAAGTTAAACTTGTAATTAGCCGTTCCGTTAAAGTGTTTCATTTAAATCATTAAGACAAGTTAAAGAAAACGTAAACTTCTAACAAAATATTCTCGTAAAAAAAGAAAACATTAAAATAAGTCAACTTTTAAAATTGCTTAACTCGTATTTAAAATTACAATATTAAATTAATTATTAATGCTATATTTCTGTTATTGATATAAAATTACTTACTTCGTTGATGATAACAGTTGGTACGAATGAGAGTGGTCGCTGTACGGTGTCTGTCTTATCTCCATAAGCCGCCAGCAGATTGTCGCCTTGCTCTCCGGCGGCACACTTCTTGAGTTTGTCTGACTCGGCTTGGCGTTTCACTTGGTCGAGACACTAGAAACAAATTAAATGTTTAATTAACCATTAGTATAGGGCCGCGACACATTGACGAAACTCATACTTTATTTGAGAAGCCTATTTATGCCTATTAAAGTGCCCAAAGGTTACAAAAATATGTTTATAAATGTGTCTGTTTTCCCGTGTGGGCAAGGGGCGAACACAGTTGTGTGTTCATTTTGTAGTACGATTTTATTTACAGGCAAGTAATCAATCAGACTGTGTCTTTTATAAAAAACGCATACATGTTAATTTAAACGGTTTAAAAGGTGAATATATATATTATGTTATCCTACTTTTAATTTATTGTAACCCGGACCCGACGTACCACATGTCTTGCAACAGCCGTAGTCGTAGTTAGAGATATAAAACATAATTAAACATATTATATGTTTCGCGTTTTAAACCGTCTTAAATTAACCATTATGCGCTTATGAAAGGCACAATCTGATCAACTGCTTGCCCGTAAATAAAGCTGATGAATATATATCGCGTTTTAAACCATCAAAAGTACTCGCGTAAACTACAGACAACACTTACAGTATCCAGAGATTTGTCGGGGTTGGGCTGGTTCATCAAACAGATGATCATCTCCATTTTTTCGGTGTCAACCAGGCCTTTGTCTTTCAGGATGCAGGCTTGTAACTGAAAAATTGGTTTCAGGAGTTAAAAAAATCGTCTTTTCTGGGACTACAACACATTAAAGTCTATACATTGATTGTTTGTGTATTGCTACCATAGGAATGTATGTCTAATAATCAACTAATGATCTAAAAAAATGGCCGAGATGTATCATTTAAGGTTAACTCGCGAAAACGACGGGACGCGGACGACGTCGAAAGTTATAAAGCTTAGTAGGTTGTTTGCATAAATAATATATATATAATATTATGCCTAAAATAATTGTTCTTAGGCATAGCTAGTCATTTATAATAATTTCTTTCTGAAACATGTTGGACTTCATCTGGAAATTTGGATGTTAACTGGGGGGTAGGGATATCTTAATTATGTCCAGGTCTCTACTGTTCACAGATGAAAATGCCGTATCTCTTAAATCCCGTATCGCTCTGTAAAATATTTGTAATTATTAAATACTAGTAACTAGTTAATTAGGTATTTTAGTTTATTTCTATTTGTTTTTAATCTATATAGACATAGTTGCTTAGAGTCTGTCGGAACATGTTTTTTTATTTAATGTTTTCTGTACTCGTATATGATCAATATAAAATGAAAAAAAAACTAGTCCTAAATTCTAATACAGTGTATTTTTTCTAACTTGGCAAAAAAATGGTCCATTTCAAATCAAAGAGAACTAGCGATGACCTTTTAGGGTGAATTTTTTGTCACAGATGACACATGGATAAAAACATATTCATTATATAAAGACCAAAACAAATTCAAAATACTTTTATGACGACCTTTTGTTTTAATTATTTGTGTCATTATTATTTAACTCGCCATTAATAATGCTTTTTAATTGATCATGCATGAGTGAAGCCCTCCTTGACTTTGTTATCCCATCCCTATGTAAAAGTAAATAAATACATTTTAATCTGTGCATTTCCATAACTTCATTTTTAGGATTATTTATTATTTTAGCATAAAATTGTTCTCTCATTAAGTGAATTTGAGGTGGTTCATTAGTTTCTCAAAGCGGTTTTCGTGTAAATTTTGTTTATCAAAAATGCCAAGTTAAAAAAAATAGACTATATATATACACATTCTTAAAAGCAACTTAGGTGTCGTTTTCTAGTGTTTGCGAGTATGACCTTACCTTGTTTCCATAGCACTCGTCAGCTCCGTGATGGCAGAGGAACTGCCATTTGCCATTCACTTTGTCGTGCTGGAAAAGAGAAACAATTCACTACATATTTTAATAAACACGGTTGACGAAGTGAAACAACTTTCCACGAAGCTAAAAACGAGTATACCTGGACTACAAATTTCAGACACTTCGTCATTCACGCCAGAGGTAGGTACTTATTAATTTTTATTACATTATTGATTTATCGTTTTAAACCGTAAAACGTGATTGAAATTGAAAAAACCTTTTAAACTACACCAAACAAACATATTTTGACAGTCCACAGATAAAAACGCCGTCAAGTGAGCCATGTTCGTCTCTTTCTTTTATTATAAAAAAAATCCTACAGTCTCTGTTTTAGCCTGTACCGTATTTTTACTCTGTTCCACATATGTATAGTTTTATGCAAAACAGTTGAACATCTTAAATTGTATAATATTTTGTTTTTGAGTTTATAATACCTAGAAATGCTTTGCCTTGTAATATTTCAAACTTAAAATCAATTTTTAAGTAAAACACTTTAACGGTTTGAAACGCGATATACTTACTAATTAATTAAACTTATTTGAAAATTATTTTAACTACGTCTTCCCGTGACCACGGCTGATACAAAGCATCCGAAATGTCGGGCCGTTGTTAAAATAATTTTCAACTGAGCTTAACTAAAAATATAAAAGAATAATATATATCGCGTTTTAAACCGTTAAAGTGTTTTTTTCACTTGTTCTACTTAAACTTACCGTACTCTTTCCGTAGGGCACCATCTTAACCTTGACAGCTCCTCTGAAATCCCTCCAAACTGGCGCCAGCTGGGTCGTTATGAATCTTTTGCTGTCTGGACACAGGGACTCGTAGTATACTGCGATTTTGACCTGGAAAGACAAAAGCGCTGGATAAAAATAAAGCTGAACAGTTTGTTTGAATGCGCTAATCTCAGGAACTACTGGTTCGTACTTCTGTTTTGGTAATAAAAAGTCAGGCTGCGATCAACAGGAGCGAGCAAATAGTGGGAGATGTGGAAAAATCGGGGATAATTCATCTTTGAAAGTTTCCACTTCGTGCGCTGCGAAAACGGTTCAAGATACCCAAAAAATATCTTCGAAAGAATGATTCCTCTCTTAAAGCGTCCAAAAATTGCCTCCGAATCTATATGTTTTTCTTTTAAGATTAACTTGCAAGAGCGACGGGACGCGATCAGCGTCGTGCGTAACAGCTTAAATTTTTAAAGATGAAGAGGTGGTTTGCAAAAACCAAATTTGGATGCCGAAAATAACTATTTCACAAGGACGAAGTTGCGGGACAAACGAATTAAGTGTGAACAATGTTCAAAATTGTCAAGTGAGAGTCGACTGTAAAAAAATTACCCTTTTGTTACGGAACCGTTAAAGGTGGTAAAAAGGCTTGCCTATATCCGCGTAACAGTTTTTTCATACCAAAGATCTATGATTATAAAATTTATTTATTTATTATAGATTGAAAAATCTCCAATCTAGAATCGAGGCAAAGGATCGCTGTATGCGCAAGAGTACTTCTGCTGACCTCATGCTTATTCCCACCTGTGCGCTGCGTGAGAAGGTTTCAACTTACATTATTTAAATAGGGCTGTCTGTCACGCTATTAGTTAATAGTCGTAAGATTCAAATTTCCCACGACTACCAATGTCTTGATTTGAATGTTGTTTTGCAATATTTTGACGAAAATATGATAACCATAAAATCTGTTCTTGCGGGTCAATCTTATAAGATAAGGTGTCGCAGACATTTTTTTAGATTATTTCCAGAGAAATAATTATTTCGTGCATATTCTTTTTATTATTTAAACCGTGTCTGTAGCGTACGCACCGGACCCATGGGGTGAAAAATTTTCCCCATTTTCCTCACTTTTTCCGCTGTTTCTTCGCTCCTATTGGTCACAGCGTGTAGTTTCAGAGATTAGCGCGTTGAAACAAGCTTTCCAGCTTTATACTTACCTAGCTGTCTCAGCGACTTCGCGAGAATAGTTATTTTGGCATCTAAATTCGTGAAGTTGTAAACACGACGGGAAGGAACACGACCGACGTCGTGGCTTAAGTAAAGAAGCGGTTTCCAAAACACGATAGTTGCTTAAAATGAAGATTCTCGCGGACGAAGTCGCTGACACAGCTAGTTTATAACAAATATATTAAATTTATTATTATCTCGCCTCTTTAAATTACACCATTTAAGGTTTTACACATTAAAACCGCCAACTTGTTCCATTTTGACGTTGCGTCAGGACCTATTCTCATTATGTCAAGATTTTAATTTTCGCGGGAAATCTAAATCTTACATAGTTATTTTTTATTGGACGTCCACTTATTGAACCAAGGGACTAACCCTTATGTGGGTCAGAGATTGATAAATTTATGACTCTTACGTATAACATTGATGATTGAATACCGACCTTCTAACAGATTAAATGCTTTTTAACAGTTTAGAACGGGAAATATATTAATTAATGTTTAACTACTTTTGGACTTTTAAGGTGTAACTTATACCTAACTAACTTATACCTTTCGCGCTTTAAACTTTTCAAAAAATTTCCGTTATAATCTTTTAAAGCATTAAATGCTAGGTACTTTTTAAACAGTTTAGAACGCGAAATGTATGAATTTATTTTCTACTTGTACCTGGCGTTTAGGTTGTTTTGTAGCAGTCGAATTAACTTGAACTTTTTGCGTTTTAAACTGTTAAAAAGATTTCTGTACAGCACTAAATGTTCTGAAGATGATATATCGTGGCCATAGTTGCTATGGTTACCATCCTTGTTATATTATTGTTAGTCAAAAACATGAATATAGAGTTCTTAAGTCATAAATTTTATTTCTAAAATTTTATAGTAAATTGTGTAAGGCTTTCACGGCCATCGTTCAGCATATCATTGTCTAGATACTGTCTATAGTTTACGCGAGTAGTACACATTTGAATAAAACACTTTAACGGTTTAAAACGCGATATATTAGTTAAACTTATTTTAAAATGATTTTTAACTTCGGCCTGTGACCACGGCTGCTGCAAAGCATCCGAAACGTCGGATAGAGATAAACCGTTAAAGTGTTCTATTTAAATATATTAACTTATTTGTCTCCCTATGACTACAGCTGCTACATAGCATCCGTTACGACGTTTCGTAGTTAATGTAAATTAAAACTTATATTTCTCGTTTTAAACCGTTGAAAGTGTTTTATATATAACTAAAAACGATACATACTTGCGATTATTATTATATTCATTATTAATCGCATTTCGATCCCCCCCACCCCCCCCAAAATGTTTTATTTTAATATTCAAAAGTGTTACAACCCTAGTTTGTATGATAGTTTTTAGTAGCACTTACGATGTAGGTATTATTAGTAGACAAGTTCTTAACATACTAAGAATTTATCGACGAAGGCTTTAGATAATATAACGTCGCGCTGTGACTAATAGTTCAAGAAGAAAATGGTTCAAGATACCCAAAAAATATGTATATATATAATAATAACTCCGCGAAACTATATCTTTTATAATAATTTGCAAGAACAACGCGATCGACGTCGTGGGTAACGCCTTAATTGTATAAGGTTTCCAAAAACAAATTTTGTATGTCTGTAGTTTACGCGAGTAGGACACATATAAAAAAAAACACTTTAACGGGGAGACCTCCGTCCGGGGGTCTCCCCGTGACCACGGCTGCTGTAAAGCATCCGAAACGTCGAAGTTAAAAATCATTTTCAAACAAGTTTAACGAATATATCGCGTTTTAAACCGTTAAAGTGTTTTATTTAAATTTTGTATGCCCAAAATAACTATTCTGCGCGGGCGAAGTCGCTGACACAGCTAGTATGCAACTAATTTCATAAGTTACCTTGTTGTCATCCTTCTTGTTCTTAGCTAAGGCGCCGCAAAGGAATGCGACTGCGCAGATCAGTAGAAGTGACCTCATCTTGTACTGGAAAAAATAATTTGTTTATTACGCACATAGTTATTTATAATCTATAATAAATATAATAATTATAGTAAATAAAATTTTAGTCTGTACATTTCATAAGAGGTCCCGGAATCGAATCTCGGGAAAATGAATTGCCTTGGCGTTTCGGGCGGGCACTTAAGTCCGATCATCGATTACTAAAATAGACACAGAAATGTGTTCGTCCCAAACACCCTGGGGGAATCGGGATAAAGCAGTGGAAAATTGTAAGTTAAATATGTAAAAAAATGAGCAGTGTGTGTGTTTAGTGCTACACATTAAATAAAACATTTCTAACGGTTTTAAACGTGGAAAATAACAGGTGATTTTTTAAATTTATTTAATTCTTTCAACCAACAGGTTTTAGATGATTTAAAAATCGAAAATAAATTGAAAAAATGTTCGACTCGGGCAGGACTTGAACCGGCATCGGCAGCGTTCCGTGCTGATGCTCTACCAATTGAGCTACGGAGTCAACCGAACGCTGACCATGCCGGTTCAAGTCCTGCCCGAGTCGAAATTTTTTTCAATTTATTTTCGATTTTTAAATTATATAGTGCCTTCATGTGCAATAACATGTAAAAAGTAATAAAGTTTTCAAAGGTTATAGATGTATAGAAATAATAGTTAAGGAACGTTTTTCGTATTGAGCGTTCTCCGTGGCAATTTTCTCGCTATATCCGCCACGAACCGGCCAATATGAATACCGGCGCGTACGCAGTCAATGGTCAATGATCCGTCACGGCTTGGGCCCGATGTCGGAAGACGGTACTTTCACAATTACTGACCACTCGAGTGTGACCTTGTCGTGTGGTCCAAGTTCGAGGGGAAACTAGTCGAGACTAACATTTTAAAATGAGATAGAGTGGTGCGAGTTATAATTTAACAAACATTAAGAATCACTAGCGGACTAGGCGGCTACGATCCGACGATTCGAATGATTTGCAGCAGCCCTGGTCCAGGGGAGACTCGAAATCGTCGCGCCGTAGTTAATTCTTTTTTACAAACAAGTTTAACTAAAACATATCGTGTTTTAAACCGTTAAAGTGTTTTATTTTAATGTGTACTACTCGCGTAAACTGCAGACAGTATTTATGCAATTATTTGTTTATAGAAACGACAGCTTTCGAACATTTCTTATGATTATCGCTAAAGCTTGTAACTTAAGTATATACAACTTAAGTTATAAGTGGACGTTTTGTTTCGCACCTAAATGTCAAATTGCTGCTTTCTCGCTGACAGCTAGATTTCACCGCCTCTCGCCAGAATGGACCAAATATTCAACAAATACACAAACGACGTATTATATACTAGCTGTGCCAGCGACTTCGTCCGCGAGAAAATTTGGGCATCCAATTTAGTTTTTGCAAACCCTGTCATCTTTGTAAACTTGAGCTGTTAGCCTCGACGTCGATCGCGTCCCTTCCCGTCGCTCTTGCAAGTTAATCTTAAAGTAGACATATAGTGTCGCGGGCATTTTCTTCAGATAATTTAAAGAGGAACCATTCTTTACTACATATTTTCTGGGTGTCTCGAACAGTTTTCGCAGCGTACGCATTTGAAACCCACAGAGGTGAAAATTTCCCCCGTTTTGTTCACATTTCCCGCTGTATCTTCGCTTCTATTAGTCACAGCGCGATGTAGCCTAAAGCCTTCCTAGATAAATACCGTGCCCAACCCAAAAATTTTTTTCCAATTTGAACCCGGGGGTTCGGAGCAAACAAACAATCTCTTTAGCTTTATAATATTAGTATCTATACTAATAAAATACTGCCTATAGTTTACGCGAGTAGTACACATTTAAATAAAACACTTTAAAACGGTTTAAAACGCGATATATTAGTTAAACTTATTTGAAATTGTCTCCCCGTGACCACGGCTGCTGCAAAGCATCCGAAACGTCGGGCCGAAGTTAAAAATCATTTTCAAACAAGTTTAATTAATATATCGCGTTTTAAACCGTTAAAGTGTTTTATTTAAATCTATACTAATATATAAAGCTGAAGAGTTTGTTGAACGTCAATTCAGAACTACGGTTCAAATTGAAAAATATTTTTGGGTTAGGTACGTATTATCTAGGAAGATCTAATCCTTATAATAAACAACAAATTGGAAAATTTAGAAAAAGAGGAAGATTTTTATCTTTGAGGCTTCAGTTCGTTCCTGCGTAAATTTCAAGATATCAAAAGTATTATGGAAGATTGATTCTTCTTAAATACATGAATGAAGATTCGAGTTGATTAAAATTCTGCCGCGGTACTTATCTTTGTCTTAATGAATTTACTCACAAAAACAATTTAATTACGCTAGTTTTAAGCGAATTCAAAAGAGAGGGTAATGATTTTATCTGTATATCGGTGTTTACACAAATACTTAAACTAATTTTAATTTAAAAACTTAAGTTTAACTAATATGTCGCGTTTTAAGCTGTTACATGTTTTATTTAAATTGTACTACTCCGTAAACTATACAATATTTAAACATTGTTTTCAATACTTTTTAATGATAGGGAAGGACAACATGGCCTGGGATTCGCTTTGGGAGTGACCCCCCAGTCTATAACCTAACCAGATCGCTGTCTATTTGCTTTGGATATTCGGAAATCCACAACTAATCCAAAACGATTAAGCTTCACGGCTAGACAAATTATAAATTCAAAAATGAGAAACATATGACCTCTATCAACCCACGCCTATTGATCATTAGTATACATTGCTACCATTAGATCGACGCGCCCGTCAAAACGATGTACAGCCCCGACTTCGTCTGCATAGAATTGTTATTGTGGCCATCGATAACATTCAATACCGTCTATAGTTTACGCGAGTAGTACACATTTAAATAAAACACTTTATCGGTTTAAAACGCGATATATTAGTTAAACTTAGGAGTTTTCAAATCAGTTTAACTAATATATCGCGTTTTAAACTGTTAAAGTGTTTTATTTACATCCATAATATTATTTATTGCAAACAACGTCTTCAGCCTTCGCCTTTAAATTATATCTCTTACCCACGACGTCGTCCGCGTTATAATTTAACTTTTTATATTGACTTTAGCATTGAGTTAAGGTAAATAAGTACTAAGTACCTACTACTCGCTTTAACTACTTACAGACAATTGGTACTTATCTCCTGTACACCAATTACCAACTAATAATTAACAAAATGTTTATCTTATAAAATATATTTTGCTTATTTTTGTGTTGCTAGATACATTATTTCTATGTGCATCTATACTAATATATAAAGCTGAGGAGTTTGTTTTTTTGTGTTTGCTAGGGCGTTTATTGAGAAAGGTTATTGCAGCTGTGGTCACGGGGTGACACGCGGGTCACTGCTGCAGAGCATCCGAAACGTCGGGTCGTAGTTAGAATTATTACAGACTGTCTGTACTGTACTGTGTCTGTAAACGCGATATATTTTAGTTAAACTTGTTTGAAAATTATTTCTAACTACGGCCCGACGTTTCGGATGCTTTGCAGCAGCCGTGGTCACAGGGGGACACGGGGATTTATTTGTTTAGTATGAAATACTATCTATAGTTTACGCGAGTACACATTTAAATAAAACACTTTAACGGTTTAAAGCGTGATGTATATATTAGTTGAACTTTTTAGAATTTTCTAAAAAGTTTAACTAATATATATCGCGTATTAAACCGTTGGTGTTTTATTTAAATGTGTTCTACCCGCGTAAACTACAGACCGTCTGGAATAATGTTACAAAGCTAACGTATTAGATTGTTTGTTTAACGCGTTAATCTCAGCAATGGTTTAAATTGAAAATCTCTTGTGTTAGGATAGACTACTTGATACTATAAAAACAAGCTGAGACCAATAGGAGCGAGAAACAGTGGAAGAGGTAATAAAAGGGGGGGATAAGTAAACAAAAGATGGTTTGGTTACTTGGTAGGAAAGCCTAAATTTAAAAAGATAAAAACAGGGGTTGCAAAAACAAATGTGGATGGCCGAAATCACTATTCTACGCGGACGAAGTCACAGCTACCAGTCTTTTAACATCGCAAAATAAACGTCATTGTGTGACAGAGACAACACTACCAAACAAAAGTTTTCTTACTCAGTCTAATCTTTCACCGCTTACACTAGATGGACACAAAACGAACCTTTTTCAATAGAACACTAATAATACGTCTTGCTAGGCTCATAACAAAACACAAATCAACTCGAAGCTGTAACTAAGAGAAGATAAGATGACCCATCTCACTTTGAACTTTGATAACATTTTAATATCGTAAATAAATAATATAGATATTACGGATAGACGCTATATTTAGTCACGTCTGTATTTTTTATATAGAGGAATACAAATACTGTCTATAGTTTACGTTTAGTAGTACACATGTAAATAAAACACTTAAACGGTTTAAAACGCGATATATTAGTTAAACTTATTTGAAAATGATTTTTAACTTCGGCCCGACGTTTCGGATGCTTTGCAGCAGCCGTGGTCACGGGGAGACACGGTGTCTGTGCCTGTAAAAATCATTTTCAAATAAGTTTAACTAATATATCGCGTTTTAAACCGTTAAAGTGTTTTATTTCCTATATTGATTGAGATTCCTAGATTGCAATATACATATATAAAATAATGATTACTCTTTAAATAATCTAAAACTTTTTTTTAGAAAATTTATTAAATAAAAAATTTATGCTAAAATACTATAAAAATATAAGTTAAACATAAGGGGGAATGAAAAATTAAAATTGAAAAATATTGTTTAGAGATTTATCAAGGTGGGTTAAGGCTATAAAACATCATGATGTGACCAATAGAAGCGAAGAAACATCGAGGAATGTGGAACGGGCACAAGTAATATAAAAAAGTGTAAACAAAGTTCGACACTGGCGCCTATGTTGATTATCGGGTCATAATTGTTAACCCCAGAAGCAAACATTTCCCAAAGAGCCATAATTATATTTATCATTGTATATCTCGTAAGGTGATAACCCATTTTAGGTAAGAAACACAAAGTCAAAACTGAATTTAAATAAACATTTTTAAGGTTTAAAACGCGAAATGTATTAGTTAAACTTATTTTTCGTTTAGTTGAAACTTATGGGCTATGGTAGCAGTTTATTTTTTCACATTAAGGAACGTTTCAACCGCCTTTTTTTTATCCCCATGACCACGACCGCTGCAAAACATCCAAATGTCGAGTCTAGATGAATGATGAATTATTTGTGAATAAGTTTAACTTTCGCGTTTTAAACCGTTAAAATTGGTCTACTTAATGTGTACTACTCGCGTAAACTACAGACAGTATTGGTACTATGTGATATGCCTGCCACTGCGACTCAGTGATTAAATCGCGTTGTCAAAGTCCTGGGTTCAAATCCCAAGGAAACATAGTAGAGGTCAGCCACAGATGCCACTACTTACTATCATGGTGCTAAATAAAAACAAACCATTATGTAGTAACAAAAATAAAATTACGCAATTAACATCTGGGTCAAACACAATGGGGGTACTTGCTGGTAGCCATGTAGGCTTTGGTGAGGTAATAATGTTTGTGGGCACGCAATCGTAATCGCTTTTCGTGGGAACGGCGAAAGACGAAGCGAAAATTAGCGCGATTTTGTGGCTAGCTTTTTATGTTAGAAGAGGACAGACAAACTTGCCAGGTAGAACACCCCAGCCATATACATCAGACTAAACAGGACGGCGGTATACGGACAAAATTCGCATATCGCTATCCCCCACTTAATAAGCATATTTCCAGACTAAGTCCATACGTTAACAAAATTCGATTAGAAAAATGTTTTACTCGGTGAGAATCGAAGCCACGACGATAGTTGTTAGCTATATGTTGCTACCATTACACCTACTACTACTACCTACTACTAATTTATAATTAAATAGAGTTAACAACTAATTAAAGTAAAGCAAATCAAATTACATTTAATACAGCGTATTTATCTGCAGAAACTCAACAGTCTGTATTTTTTGTTAATCTTGTAAGTACAGCGCTATAAAACCAGTTTACTATTTAACAATTGCTGTGAGTTATGTGGTACAATCAAGGATAAATCTTAGAATACGCGTGCGTAGGTACAAAAAGAAGTTAGTTGACGATATAAGTGTACAGTCTACTATGGAATCTATAGTTTATTTACATGTTATAAAAAAACAAAACAATTGGGGCTAATTTGTTATTTTTAAATTGATTTGATGTTTTACAATAGTAATTACATCGAAATATATCAAAGAAATAATTAATGAGCCTTAACAACAAATGGCATTGAAATTTAAAAGTAAATATTGTAATTTGCAAGGCAAATCTTGTTCCGTTATCTAAGTACCTACACGACAATTAAAACCTGTTTGGTACGCTAACTGCGTCGGCGTACTGGCGATAAAGAAAAAAAAACTTACATTTAGCGCGGGAAACAATGGCGCCGAAAACTGACAGATTTGTTTTTTACACACGCGCGAAACGAGCGAGATTTCCGCGCCAACTGTGTACGGACGGCAAGTGGTCTGGTGTAGTGGGGTTTAAAATACCAAGCGAGTTCAACTGAGTACACGAAACGGTAAACTCCTGGGATTTGATTTGCGCATCCTTTTCGTATTAAAACACGTACTGCTTGGATGGAACTGGATTCCTAGCGTAGATGTTTATATGTTAACTAGTTGTATCAGCGACTTCATCCGCGAGAATCGTTATTTTGGGCATGTAAATTTGTTTTTGCAAACCCCTTCATCTTTATAAACTTAAGCTGTTATCCACGACGTCGGTCGCGTCCTTTCCCGTTCTTGCAAATAAATCCTAAAAATAGACATATAGCGCCGCGGACGTTTTTTAGATCATTTAAAGAGAAATCATTCTTTTATACATATTTTTTGGGTATCTTGTACCATTTTTGCAGTGTACGCGTACGAAACATAAATGATGAATAATTTTCCAAATTTTGGTCTCATTTCTCGCAGTATTTTCGCTTGTTTTAGTTACAGGGCAATGTTTTAAAGTCTATATAGATTAGCGCGTTCAAACATACAAACTCTTCAGCTTTATATATTAGTATAGATTTCATGACGTTAAGTAACGCGTTACGTTGCTAGATATGTCTTCTGTAGAGTGTCACGAGACAAGAGCTTATTAAAAATATACATGGAAAATAAATGAGTGTAAGAAACCCAGTCGAATATCTGCTATAAAAATATAATATTTTGGACAGAAAATAGAAAAAATAAAAAATGGTTGAGTCTCTCTTATTTTTAATTTGCCGCTCGATTTCTTTTAGACAAGCATTAAAAAAATTAAAAAAAATAAATTATTAACCAGTTAAAATCTATAAGTATAATTTATTTGAATAAGGCAAACAAGCACATATCAATAAATAACACAATAAGGCACACGATGTTCTTTAGTAGTTGCCTTTTACATTAATTTGCTTTGAACCAAAATAAAATAATTATAATGGTTACAAATAATTATTTATCTGTGCTCTAAAGTAATGTCTTCAAAATAAATTTTAACCTGTACAAAACCTATCAATGCAATTATTGAGATTATTAAATTAATAGTGTACGGAATGTAATGAATACTGTACCATAATGAATTGATTAATTAACAAAGTACGGATCGTAATTAATGAGTTGATAAGCTAAAGATTATTATTTGAAAACTTTAATACATGATATTCACAACGTTCCGTGCTAAATAAAAAACGTTGATTTTATATTAATTATATTTTTAATCGCAGGGAAAGAAGTGTGTTGTTTTAACTTGTTAAGTATCAAGGCAACTTAATATTAAAACTTGTGTTAACACTTTAAATAAGGTTAAAGAAATATTCAGAAATATCGATAAACATTTTTTTAAAGACTTTCTAGATTCTTTGCTACAGTGGCACACTTATTTGTAACACATAAATAATGTTTGTAAAGAAATCAATTCGCGAAGAGAGAACTGTTATAAAATAAATATTTATAGTGAAAGGCGATTGGCAGCTCCTTCTTGAATATAAATGTGCTTTTATTGAGTTACTATTATTATTAAAAACTTGTAGGATATAATGGCTTGTGTTTGACACGAAATTAAACTAATTACTTTAATAATACATACTTTTTGTATATCATGTCATACGTGACATACAGTCCCTTTTAATATTTTAATCATGCAAGTTATACTAAGTATTTTTATCAAATCAATATCTGATTTTTTTATTAAAAATTATGAAAATAATTATTAAAATTATAATTGGTATTTTAAAATTTGCTACAGGGCCATCTGTGAGAATTTCAGTAAAATTATATTATCTGTACCCAAAATAGAATGGCCTAACGTTATTCTGTAATTGAAAGACTTGTATCCAAGCTAAGAAATATAAAAAAAAAATCTGTCACAACAAATATCAGCTGTGTAGATAACCTAAAAGATACAATTTCAAACATACAATTTAATAGGTGTGGATAAAAAATGAAGTATTTATCGCGGTTATTTCAACCGGTGATAACAATACCTAAGGGGGCGAAAATTAAAAACACTGAAATAACATGTAAAAGTCAAAAAGTAACAATATTATGTCTTTTAAATTTATTTAAAGTAAAGCCATGTATTGAGGTTGTATGCATTTTTTATATCTATTCACAGCTTCTTCTAGAATGTGGTCTAATTCGTCCAACGAGTGCCGGATTTTTCACAATTCTTCCTCTGGCTAGACGAGGATTAGATAAATTAGAACAGCTTCTTCACTCAAACCTTCAAAAAGTACATGCTCAAAGGATTTCACTTCCCTGTCTGACGTCTGCTAAGCTCTGGGAAAAGACTGGCAGATTAGAAAGTATTGGTTCTGAACTGTTCACAATGGAAGACAGGCATGAGAAAAAGTTCTTACTAGCACCGGTGAGATGTGATAATCTATTTAAAAATATAATTAATTTTATAGTATTAATTTTTAATTTTACATAGTGACTAGTATAACATTATGTCTCTTAGAGCAATTTTAGTTTCTTTAAATATATGTGATATTAACTATTACAGATTAATTATGACTGTGTTAGCGACCAAGAAAATAAAAAAAAAGTCTGAAACAGCCAAACCTGTTCATATATAAGAATTTAGTTTTTCTGTGAATGGTTTAAAGTCTAAAATTATTATTGAAAGTTATCTAAATATAATTTAATCAATGTCTTTCAACAACAAATTCAAATGCCTGTGTGGCTTACTTGTGGGGTTGGGTAGATGACAAAATTACAAATACCTATTTGCCTATAAATAACTTTAATATATGTAACAGTATTAATTGGATTTTGTAATGAACTAAATAAAATAATACAGATAATACTTACATCCTAGAATGAAGTGCAATAGGCGGTCTTATACCTAACAAGCAACCCCGCCGGGCAACCCAAGATTTATAAAAAAAATAGAGAAAATGAGATTATTATTATTTATATTATTATATAAAACTTTAACGGTTTAAAACGCGATATATTAGTTAGACTTATTTATAAATGATTTTTAACTTCGGAAGTTTCGGATACTTAGCAGCAGCTGTGGTCACGGGGAGACGGTTTTATTTAAATGTGTAGTACTCGTGTAAACTATAGACAGGATATACAAATGTGTCAGCCGTACATTAGGAAAGATGATGTGTCATTATACATTTGTTTTTCTTTCTTTTTTATTAAGTCTAATGCTTTTACTGTCTCAATTTCAGACACACGAAGAGGCTATAGCCGATTTGATGGTTGACATTGGACCTGTATCTTATAAACAGCTGCCGTTACTGTTATACCAGGTGTGGTAAATCATTACTTTGGGATATCTTTTTAATTCATACTTTCAAGACAGTACGTAACAGTTCTTTTAGTATATTTAAAAAGCACAGATACAAACCTATTTGAAAATTATTTTAACTACAACCCAGAGCAAAGCATCTGATCCGTTCCTCCACAGGCAAGCAGTTGAACAGACTTCTGTGCCCTGCCCGACCAAATCAAGTTTTTGTTTCCCTGGGTTCGAATCCCACCTCTCGCGCTTAACGCAATGCTAGGCAACGTTTAACCATTTGGATACAGAGGCGGTCTATGGACACTTGAAATTTATATAGCCCAACAGAATATTTTCAATTTTTTTAATAACTTTGCAGATAACAAATAAATACAGAGATGAGCTAAGACCGAAGCATGGTCTGTTGAGAGCGAGGGAATTTCAAATGATGGACTTATACGGAATCCATAATGATGTTAAATGTGCTGAAGGCACATATTCAAAAGTGACACAGGTTTATAAGGATTTCTTTAGAGAGCTGGATCTGCCGGTACATCAAGGTAATTATTTTAGTACATGGCTTTATTACTTTGAACAGCTTGGGTTTTCCATGCAATTGTTATCAATGGCATAATCATTTTAAGTTTAGTTAATTAAAAATCTGTTTAAGTAAAAAATTCAATATTTTTTTAAATAAAATATTTAAACGGTTTAAAACGCGTTAGTTAGTTAGTTAAAGTTATTTGAAATGGATTTTTAACGACGTTTCGGTTGCTTTTCAGCAGCCGTGGTAACTAAAATATCGCGTTTTATACCGTTAAAGTGTATTATTTAAATGTGTACTACTCGCGTAAACTACAGACAATATTTAGTTTTTTTTTTATTAGAATAAAGTAGGAAATCGCGTTCCAAGATATTTATTTTTCTTTTATTTAAGAACTTATTTTATTATATAAAATTACATAAACGGAAACACGTATTGAAGTTTACCGACAGACTGACAAATGTAAGGTATGGTATGGTAAGAGCAAGGATATGGGTTCGAGTCTCGTCCGTAATTATTTTTTAAGCATAAAATATTAATTTAAGATTCTATGAAACGTTAGAAAAATACCTTTATATATAACTAGCTGTGCCCGCGAATTCGTCGGCATGGAATAGTGTGTTGGTGTAGAATTTTTATTATTCAGGCTGTTTATTAAATTATGTAAGGGCGCATTTAAGGCAGCCGATGTTGTAAGTGCTACTTTGCCGCAACACTCTCACCTCACATCGCTCCTACTCTAACTCACACTCCCACCCTCTATCTACTATCTACTAAAATATCTGTATATCAAATGTCCTAAATAGCCTAAATAGGTCGCTAACACATCTACTATCTATAAAGATATTGATTTCATGCTTTTCCTTCAAAGGTAGAAAAATCTCAATTATTTACTTAGATGTATTTTTCAATATTCAGTGGTAGCGCCCTCTGGTGACATGGGCGGTACACTATCCCACGAGTGGCAACTTCCAGCATCAGCTGGAGAGGACTCGCTAGCCATATGTCCGTCCTGCTCACACACCCAGCTTGACAGTAAGGCATGTGTACAATGTGGGAAAGAGATGACGATACTTCAGAGTATTGAGGTAATATTCAGTTACATTTTAAGCCCAGTTAACAGTTTAGTTGCATTAAAATTTAATATATGTTAGTTGTACTTACTTTTGTAACTTACATATATAATATACTAGCTATGGCCGCGACTTTGTCTGCGTAGGATATAAATTTGGCTAAGAATCTGAGTAATGATATTCCAAAAGCGTTGTCATTGTATTTTTTTTAGGTCGGCCATACATTCATCTTGGGAACAAAGTACAGTGAGCCACTACAAGCGAAGTGTGTCCAGCCGGATTCGAAACCCACACCGTTGGTTATGTCGTGCTATGGCATCGGGATTACGAGGCAAGTTATAAATTTTAACTCGCCCCCCCTCCCCCCTACAGAAAAACTGAGAACTTTGAAAAAACCTTCCTCTTGAATCACTAACTATGAAAAACCGCATCGAAATCCGTTGCGTGGTTTTAAGCGCACATAGAGACAGAAAAAGCGACTTTGTTTTATACTATGTAGTGATAATAAATTAAAGGAATGTTTGGTAGCGTTAGTGCTATGATGTAACTTCTGGCTTAGAGGAGAAGGGGGCTAGTCAAATTTTTTTACTTTATACAATAAACATAGTCCTATTAAACTACCTTCAACGATGCTTGTCTTCCCCTGTCTCCCCCTTTGGCTGCGCCCATGGGTGTAACTTAAATGACAAAAACATTTTTTAATTTAAATAAATACTTTACCGGTTTAAAACTTGATATTTATTAAACCTATTCGGATTTGTCGTGTCCGATGCATCGCAGCAGCGGTGTATTATATATATCGCGTTTTAAACCGTTTTATTTAAATGTACTACTCGCGTAAATTAACTCACTCGCTTTTTTGAGGCTGGCGCCGATGTTACACAGCATCTGTTTTATTTACATTCACTGTTGATAATGATTTCTTTCGAACAGATTGTTGGCAGCGAGTTTAGAAGCGTTATCGTCAGAGACCTCTCTCAGATGGCCGAAGTCCATAGCCCCGTTTTCAGCTATTGTCATAGGTCCCAAGGTATTTTGATCACCATTTTTTATGATAGAGGAGGACAGACCAGAATAGCATCACTTGATAGTAGAGGAAATACCCCAGTCATATAACATCTAAACAAGATGTGTTGTCTACTTTTGGCTGTTCATATTGGGAATGATTTTAATAAAACAAATCGTAACGAATAATTTTAAACAATGTTAATAAGTGAAATGTATATAACTTAGTTTAGAGTGCTTTGCAGCAGACGTAGTCACAGGGTGAAACAAAGAACGGGTAATAAATCCGTATAATTTATAAATGCGAAAGTAAGTAATCTGTCGTCTGTTACTTTTTCACCGTTAAAAATGTTGAACTGATTTGAATGATGTTTGTACATATCTAGAGGTACAGCTAGTTAAAAAGTAGTAGTAAATAAGTTAACAAAATCTTTGTTTTAAACCTTAAAGGTGTTTTATTTAAATTTATACTCACGTAGACTAAAATATAGATATGAAGTAGCATCTCTAATTATTTCAAAAAAATCTTTTTTTAGTATAGTAATTTCTTCATACCTCTTAATTCTTCTATTTATTCTTTTAGTTCTGTTTCTTGTTTTGTGACAACAGTTATTTGTATTGGAAGCCGCTAGAGACAGAGTAGCCTAACTGCAATTTTATGACTAGAATTATTCACTCAGCCTAAAAATGTTAATCTACAAAAGAACAGTGACTGAAAAATTGTTAACGCAATTCTTACACAATATTCGCCAAATAATTCGTTCCTTATTGAAAATCATGTTTTTGTTATTAGGCCACTATGACTCTAGCATCCCCATTTATATTGTTAATACTACCTTTACTTTGAAATCTTCCTTGGTCCGGTCTAGATTTTAAACCTTAGCGATCGTGTGTTGTTTAGGAAGGCTCAACAGAGTGGTCTAAGCACGGCGCAGACGGAATAGAAGCAGTTGCCCACGCGCTGGATGAAGTGTTACCCGATGACGTCATAGTCGATGACAGACATAATCTGACAATTGGCAAACGGTTGCTCACAGCGGACAGGTGCGTATTAAAGACGACGACGATCTTAATCCCACAAGAGGTCCCACTGTTGGGATAGGGACGTTCAATTGTGTAGAGCACTAGTCAAATGGGCTATTTTCTATTGTTAATTATTTATTGCATGATAATCGAACTCCAGAGTGTAATAAAGTTCATACATCTAGAATCTGCACAATATATTAAGCTTTAAGTTATTTTCTGTTACTTCCCCACTGCTGGGCAAAGGTTTTTTTCCAAAAAGGCCGAAAAATTTTTTTTTCCCCCCAACCCCCTACCATGGTTGTTTTTTTTTTTGGAGGAATAATTTCCCCAAAATAATTTTTTTTTTCCCCCCCCCTTTTTTTTTTCCCTTTTTCCCCCCCAAATCCCCCCTTTCCAAAAAAACCTTTTTTTTTTTTAAACCCTTTTTTTTTTTTTTTTTTTTTTTTTTTTTTCTCCCCCCCCTTTTTTTTTTTTTTTTTCCCCCGGGGGGGGGGGGGGGGGGGGGGGGGTTTTTTTTTTTGTTTTATATTATACATTTCAGAATGGGTTATCCGTACATATTAGTTTGTGGAAGGAACTCCGTCGTGAAACACCACCAAGATACGAACTTTACACAAACGGACGGCGAGAACCGATATTAGCGGATATGAATGAATTGTTACAGATTATAAATAATGTTAAATCTAACGATTTAAGTGTAAAATGTGTTAAATAAAGTGATTATTAAGAATGTTGTCTTTTATTGCAAGTCGATGTCGTTGTCTAGTGTAGTCTAGTCTAGTCTAATCTTTGTCTAAAAGAAATATGTTAACTAAAGTCTAGTCGTTGTCTAGTTGTCGTCTAGTTTCCTAAAATACTCGTTATTAATTTATTATCAAAATGAATATAAATATAAATAAAACACTGTTAACTGTTTTAAACGCAAAAGGCTATTAAACTTATTTATTTTAACAATGACCTGATATACTACCTACGCAAAGTGTCCGAAATGTCGGGTCGTAGTTAGAATATAAAAAAACGTAAGGTTTCGAACCGTTAAAAGGGTTTTATTTAAAGGTGTACTACTGGCGTAAATTACAGACTATACTTTACAATCATTGTAGACTTAGTAAGTGTGGTAACTTTCCCACGTCAAAATTCTTGAAATAAGCAAACGATTTGCTCAAATTGATGCAGATTTGCTGATTGATCAAAATATTTATACAATATAATATATTTGGAAGAGAACATCTAAATTTACATTTAATACCAGTTCAGAAAAGATAGCGCGAGATTTAACGTGAAGAATTGGCAAAAATCTCGCCAAGACTTTTCCGAATCTCTTTTCAAACTTATCCACTCAGATCCGCTTGCGAGTCATTCAATTGACCCATAAACTAGATTTTGATCCATAAAAGATCTATTAATTAGCGATTTAGTATATTTGAGTACACAGACAAAGCCATTGGGAATAACGATGGGGCGAAACAAATCATTTAACCCGAGATAAGCGGAATAGAAAACCAGTGACTCGCTCAACGCTCCAGCGATTATAAGGAGCCGTTCATATTGTATGAGAAAGCGATTTTGCAACCTGACCTTAAATATTTACGCTTAGTTATAAGTAAGTGGCTCTGCTCCGACATCATCCGCATTGTTAAATTGGGCATCTTAATTTGATTTTACATACCTCCTCATCTTTATAATATAACTATTGTGTGTGTAGACGACCCACGACGTCGACAATCCCGTTGTTCTTGCGAGTCAATTAAGTTTTTGCAGCGTGCGCCACGGAAGTCCATAGAGATCGCAGAGCAAGCCTACATACCTCGGTAAATAAACCAACACGTAATTAATTTTTCAATTTCCACCATTAAGTTAAGATTAGCGCGTACAAACAAACAAACTCGTCAGCTTTTATATTAGTGTAGATATTGCAAATATTTCAACAAAATCGCTCGCCTATACCTCACTCCTTCCTCGGCTTATCGCATTCACACGTCATTTCCTTCGTCCATTCCGTAACGGCGACAAAATGTAAAGCGCGGGAAACACTGTGTGATTATTTGGAGGTTATTTAGTTACCTTTTTGGCGCGGTGTACTGTTATAGTACATTTCCTGAGCATAAGTACATATTTATCTTTACAATTCGACCGCGTACGCAACTAAATGGTCATAAGCATTTCCTAACCTCAAACGGAAAACGTGCAGGCTTTGAATCCCGGGGAAAACGATATTTCGTTTCAGAAATGACACAGCAATCTAAAGAGCTTTTAAATAAAATACTTTTAACGGCTTAAAATGCTAAATATATTAGTTAAATGTTTATTTATCGTTACTACGGCCCGTTCTTTCGGATGCTTTGCAGCAGTCCTTTTGCAGTCCCGGCTTATCAGACCGTAGCTTGTATTTTATTTATTTATTACTAGCGTAAACTACAGATGACAATTAATTACATGATTTTATATACTATCAGTGACGGACATGGAAATGGTGTTCATCTCTCTATGGTGTGTCATCTCTCTCTATAGAGTTTGTAGCTGTAGGAACGCCATTTATCTATATAATTTTATTTAAATAAAACACTTTAACGGTTTAAAACGCGATATATTAGTTAAACTTATTTGAAAATTATTTTTAACTACGGCCCGACGTTTCGGATGCTTTGCAGCAGCCGTGGTCACGGGGAGACTAAAGATGGAGGATGTCTCTACGTCAAAGTAAAAAAAAAAATTGCTACGCTAGCGCCATTCTTATTTGAAAATTATTTTTATTAAGTTTAACTAATATATCGCGTTTTAAACCGTTAAAGTGTTTTATTTAAATGTGTACTACTCGCGTAAACTATAGACAGTATTTATATAAATTTAGTTAAAATGATTATTGCTTTTATTGTTGGATGGTAATAATAATAGACAAATTTATTTGAAGTTTTATTTTTTTTAATCAAATTAAATTACAAAAATCGCTTTTGTAGATCTAATATCAAATCCTGTTCGTAGTTTACGCGAGTAGTACACATATAAATAAAACACTTTTATCGGTTTAAAACGCGAAATGTATTAATTGAACTTGACAAATTATTTTAACAACGCACCGACGTCTCCCTGTGACCTGCTACAAAGCATCCGAATGGACGGGCCAACGATACCAACACAATATTTTAGCTATAGGGTGTAAAATAGGAGAATATCGCTAGAACATCGTGGCACGGTTATAGATTTCCTATAATTTCTTATGTTTTACTTTTGAGCGTGCATTAATAATTGATAACGATTTTTGTGGCTAAAACAATACAAAAGTTTCACTAAGACATTTCGCGTTTTAAACCGTTACAAGTGTTTTTTTAATCAAGTGAATCTTTAATACGTCATGAATATATCTAGCCTAAAATCATTGGTTTGTAATCAACTCTTTAGAAACATCTTACCATCTTTAAGTCTCAAATTCCTACCAGTGGTCTAAAATTAATAGCGTCAGTCTAAATCTAATTCATCTAACTCGGCTATAATTCAAACTGCAACACAGGTGCAGCTTATCCATCACAACAGCTTTACATTACCAAAATTAATAAGCTATTAATCTCTCCGAAATTTACGCTATAAGCACTAAGCTATCACCGTTGGTATACCTTAGAGTCAAAGTATTAATTTTTTCAGTAAAAAACTGCAAATTGTAAGTGCATTTGTTCAAATATGTCATGAAAACGACTGTATACTTTTGTGCGATAAACACATATGTTCGGAAAGAAAAATTCACTGTAATCCGTTTTCTAATTTTTATACCAACAAAATGATAATAAGAACATAATATTTAACACTCTTTTAAATAGACGAGTTGACGGTAAGTTGAACACTAAACAATGTGACGGACTGGCGACCTATTTCGGGTTTGGACATTTGGAAATGCAACTGAAGCCGAAACGCGATTAAACTTGACGCCTTTCTGTGGGCGGTGTTCCGTGACACGGCGAATTTCCATATTACTACCGCCCGTTTAATATACAGTTTTCCAAACAAAGTCCAAAGAATTAGGAGACCATATTTAAGAAAAATTATAATGAATGATGAAATTTTTTTCAATTTTTTAGTATATAGGTAGTTAGAGACATTATTATATTATAACCAAATTATGTCTTTACTGTCCGCGAAATGTTTCCGAAATGAAAATTGCCAAGTGACATTTTTAATGATTTATGAAAACAATTAAACATAGTCCGCGCACGTTTCCCGCGTTTGTGAAACTTTTTCTAAACAATGTCGTAATTGCGTCGTGTTGCCGGCTTTTTCATGTTTTTAATGTGCCACATACGGCGACTGTTTCCATTGTAGCTTTTAAAGCTTTACATAGAAAATGATATTTATAAATGAGGCCGCTAAAGGCAGTGTAGCTTAATTGCAATTTTATAACTTGACCTTGAAACTTTAATGTTTTTTTTATATGTCAATTGCACATGACGGCGCTATATAATTTAAAAATTGAAAAAATGTGTTTGACTTGCGTATTAATTGCGTTGAATCTTAATACGCTAAATATAATTAAGTGTTAAGGTTAAACATTGCTCGAGTGTTGCATGTATCAATAAGTTGAATAAAATTCGACGATGAGGTGTAGGACTCGGTAGCTCAATTGGTAGAGCAACAGCACGGAATGCTGACGATGCCGGTTCAAGTCCTGCCCGAGTAGAAACATTTTTATAACTCGACTTACTAGTTAGGCTTCACTCTGTCGTAGCGCACTAAATTCGCATCGTTACGGTGTCGTCCCGTACTAATGACATTTCCGACATGTATTAAAAAAACACATATTTTTAACCCTACTAAGTATATCTATCTATTTTGAATAAAAAAGCTTCAAAAAGTCTTTTCAGTCAACTGGTGTATACACCTGAATTACCTGCTGTAGTCCACAAGTACTACATTGATTATAGTTACCCTCCATTTGATATAGCAATAGGACGCCATGTTTATATGAAGCTAGAGAAAGAGTTGCCTAATAACAATAAACATGTTTAAATAAAACACTTTAACGGTTTTAAACGCGATGTATATTAGTAAACTTATTTGGAAATTTTAACGTTGTTGAAATGTTAATGTTTTGGATGCTTTGCAGTAGCAGTCTCCCCCTGCCCCCGGCCTCTCCCAAACCACCCTGGGCCAAGTAAATAAACATTTTCAATAAGGTTTTAACATATCGCGTTTTAACCGTAAATGTTTTTTTTTTATTTTTGTTCTCCCCCCCCGTAAACTATAGACAGTATTTAACAATAAACATATTTTCAATAATGAGGAAAAAAAATTGCGCAATTAACTTTTGCGAAAATGATTTTATACTATTATTTGTGTGAGAATTATATTTAGAATTTTCGGTCTGTGCTCTTGAGAACTATTTTAGACTAAAAAAATATATATCTCAAGTCATAACATTGCAGATAGGCTACTCTGGGTCTAGCGGCCTCATGTAATAAATGGAAATAGATAGTAAAGCTTTCTCGTCTCCTACAATGGAAACGCAACCGGCAAGTGACACTCGCCATTTTGTTTTATGTTACGGCGTGCATAACGCGCGTATAATGGCAACACAGATTTGAATTATTCCCACGTAGTACCTACCTACTGGGTGCGGAATGCGCTTTGATTTTTAATCAAAAAGCAAACCTTTTAAAAATGCTACGGTTTGATTCGGTTTAACCAATATTACTTCAGCTTTAGGACATTAGTAATAATAAGATCATTTCTTAATATTATCTTGAAAAATTATCCTATCTATACGTACTAATATTATAAAGCTCAAGAGTTTGTTTGTTTGTTTGAACGCGCTAATCTCAGGAACTGGTTCTAATGGAAAAAAATATTTTTTATGTTAGAGTATTTATCGAGGAAGGCTATAAAACATCGCGCTATGACTAATAGGAGCGAAAAAGCAAAATAAATATAAAAAAACGGGTAATATTCATCCTTGTTGGTTTTCTCTGCGTACGCTACGAAAATGGTTTAAGAATGGTTTATGGTTTAATGGTTTATGGTTTTGAATGATCTTTTAAGATTAGCTCGCAAGAACGACGGGCAAGCGACGTCGTGGGTCGTGAGCAATGTTAAGGCTCAAAAAAACTATTCTACGCGGACGACGTCGCTGACACAGCTAGTATTTATATATTGTTAGAGTTAATATTGAACGCGTGTTCTGTTTTTTATTTGTTATTATATAAAAGAATAACTTTACCATGTCTCTGTCAAAATCATTCCTAATTCGCTGATCTGAAAAATTTGTTTTCTCTTCTGTCAACTGCAGGAAAAAGGCAGGAGTGAAATTTTAAAACGTACTAAAAAAAAATAACAAGTATTTGGCTTTAGAATTGGATTCTCTCGTTGGTGGGTAGAGGTATATTTTTTTATTTGGATAAAATACCCATAAAATGTTTATATAATTAGGTAGCATTATTTGTTAAATTCCTAGACGTTTGTATACAATAAATGTGTTGCTTTTATTGTGGGGAAGACGTTGCTGAAATATATCTTATTTAACGAAATAGAGTAGCTTTTGACACTATATCTTCTTTTCTTTACATAATATCCTTGAAATCTTATAAAGTTCTATATCTATACTATAGGTGTCTTTATAAATAAAAATCTAAAACGTGGCTATAATAATTCTCAAATTATTTCAACCAATATATATCGCGTTTTAAACCGTTAAAATGTTTTATTTAAATGATTACCAGAGAACCAAAATTGGGAATCTTTGGATTTATTCAAACAAAATCACACTGTAAAGCTTAAGTGAGTCCGAAATAAGATAAGTGAGTAGATGCTAATTATATTCGTGTTTAACACGTGTTCGGCTTTTTTGCTTTAATAAATTGTGTAAGGCTTTCACGGCCATCGTTCAGCATATCATTGTCTTTCGGGCTCGATTGCACGAAGAATTCAGTTAACATCTCCTGATGATGCCATCCGCTCGTGATGGCGAAACGTCGAGAACCTCTTCCCGCTCTCGTCAGCCGAACAGCCCGAAAAACAATGATATGCTTTTTTGCTTTAGTTTTATGATTAAAATGTTGTACCTACCTATGTTTTTATGAAAAGTTTCTAAATATTCAAGAATATTTTTAGGTTCCTATAAAACTACTAGTTGTGCCAGCGAATTCGTCCGCAAACCTCCTCATCTTCAAGTGTTTCCTTTCCACATTGCCCGTGATGTTTTATAACCGAAAGCCTTCCTCGACCAATGCAACCAACACAAATATATTTTTTCAATTCGAACCAGTAGTTTTTATATTTGTATACATAGCGATGTTTTTGTCAATTCAACCAAGCTGCACGTAAAAATGTCGATATTATATATTTTAAAGAATTGTTATACTTTATTATATTAGTAAAGGTAAAAAATCATTTATATTTTGTCAATTCTGTTTTATATTAAAAAAAAGGTATGACAAATTTAATTCCTTAAGGTGTTTACTAAAAATAATTATTAGTGATAGATATTGCATTGTTTTAGTTGAAACCTATTTCTCATTCTATTTATACTAATATATAAAGCTGAAGAGTTTGTTTGTTTGAACGCGATAATATCAGGAACTACGAGTTCGAATTGAAAAAATATTTTTGTATTGGTTGCATTCATTGAGGAAGGCTTTCGGTTATAAAACGTCGCTCTGTGACTAATGCAAGCGAAGATACAGCGAGAAATTCGAAAAAATTAGGGAAAAATATTTATTATTATGGGTTTCCGAGGCGTAGGTACCTACGCTGCAAAAACGGTTTAAATACTCAAAAAATATGTGGGAGAAAATGCTTTTTCGTTAAATGATCTAAAATAAAGTTTGCGACACTATATGACTATCTTTTGAGATTAACTTACAAGAACGGGTTTGCAAAACTATTCGCGCGAAGTCGCTGACACAGCTAGTAAATAATAAAGATGACTTGGGAGATTTTTTCTCGTGTAATCTGTACCCGTCTCGTGTAAAAAGTATACGCAATAAATGTATTTTTGGCTTCTAATTAGAATTACTTTGCAACACAGTTCATTTACAAAAAGGTAGTCTCTTGTTTTAGATGAATTAAAAGCAAGTACATTTACAAGAAGCTACAAGAGAGTTTGGAATATCGAAATTCCGTCCCGGAGGTGCTTCCGAGAGGCAAACACATTTAAAAAATCCAAGTCTATTTCACTAATGTGGTGCTAGCACCGGTATCCGAACCTAGAGTGTAACTAAACAAGAAGTTTTTAATAAAACAACAATTAGAATTTAAACAGATATATTTTATTAACCATTTCGATAAGATGCGTTCATTCCCGAACTATTTTAACTACTTACTAGGTATTAGATGCAACTGCTTCTCGAAAGTTCAAAAATGTTTATACGTATAATAACAATGAGTTTTAACGAGATTATATATTTTTAGATAGTAATACCAGGTTTATTCTACTGTTTGTCCATTAATGCAGTTTCCGCGAGTAAGATTTAAAACGCAGTTGCACCATAATATGATGGCAACACTGTCTAATAACAATGGTGACAAACACGACACCAGTGTTCCTACGACGTGTTGCCATATAAATGAGATATGTCGTAAAAAATCTATAGGTACATTCAATTACAAATTCCAAACTACGTCTAATGTAAATATGTATAATATATAGAAATAAGATAATTTTGATTATGAGCGCTTAGTTTTACAAATTCGTGGGGCACTTTCAAGTCTAAATGGGTAGTAGCGGCTGGTGTGTTGAACGACTTTCGTCTTTAACCATAGACAAAGATGTTTCAAAAAGTTATTACTGAAGGTACTTTGTTAGCACGCGTACTTTATATAACTCGCATCTACACGTTTATGTTGTGCATATATGATAATTTAATAAACACTTGCTTAATTTATAAAGTTCAATAATAAACGAACACCAAACGCTTCTAACCCATATTTGTTCAAATTACTAATAGAAACTATTTTTTTTTTCAAAAATTTCAAAGAGCGAAAGACCTATTCTAATATCAAGTATAAATACACACAGTTTTAAATAACAATCTTAACTATGTTATTTACAATTATAAAACTATTGGCTTTACGCGACCTCGACTTTGAGCGTATCTTGAAAAATGTGTTAATTCTAAAAGTTTGTCGATAGTTTAAAAGTAAAAGATTAGTTATAGAATTTGAGTTACTTTTTGCGGGGCTACAGGCATGAGATAAGACCCGCTTAATAAAGGTCGCGTAATCCAAAACCCAGTACGTGGGAACTTAGTCACAAAAAACAACAATCAGTTGACTAGAATAACTAAATGTTACAATATTTTGCAAGTTTTCATCTAACATACAGATGTTTAACATACCAGAAAGTCAGGAATCACGAGTGTGATGATATTGTCACACGAGGCACTGTGTCTGATTAATATTACAGGAATTCTACTGAACACTGATTCTTAACTACGTCGAACAAAAAGCACTTGTTCAAAATCGTCATTTAAAAAACGAACAGAGTGAACAAAACGCGTGGAGTCATAGACAATCGCCAAAGTGACACTTCAGCGATAAGAGACAAAAAAACAAGTGCCCTTACAGATTGTGAAACCAATTCTAGTGCATCCCAGCCAAACGGGATATTAATATGTCATTACATACAAGGTGACTATTCAGTCTATTATATCAAGGAAGACGTCGAGTCTCAATACAGTTTATAAATACTTTGTACTACAGAAGGGTACTAGCTCCATTTATTTGTCAATCACAATATTTTCATCTAGATTACTCTACGAATGATCTAATTCGTTGGGTTACGAGACCCTGATCACAATTTCAACGGTTCAAAGAGAATTGTACAAAAAATATTGTCTCCATTTCCAAACTAATTTGGTCCATTGTCTACGTCTATAAAACTCTAGCCTTTAAACGAAAGCAATTTCAAAATAAAAGAATCTATTAAGGCACAAATCTGTGTCTCCGTGATCCAACCTGATATGCCTCCAACACTACGCTACGCTACCTCAAAGGAAACTAAGCGACCGATTCAAAAATCACATTGTAAAAACTAAACTAATACGCTACGGTATCGAAACACCTCGCACCCAAAAACCATATCTATAGCTACACTATATACTGGGATGCACTTTGCTATATTACAAAAATAAAGCGTAAATAACAGCTGAGGGTAGATACGAATCGTAATCAGTGCGTCCACGTACGAAATTCTTCATTCTTGCGTCGTCGCCGCTGCGCGCCGGACCTGTGTCATGCAAATCTTCTACCTCCTCCACTGTCATGCAACTTTGGTCCAATACTTACTAAACTACATGGGGTCATGGTATATCCGTTAAGCCACTACCTACATAGTAAACAATAGGTACGGAAAGCTATAAATGAAAGAACGACTGTGTTTTTTTACCATTTATTTCTATTATCGTCTAAGTGAAGATGAACCATATTATATTAGGCTTGATGGAGGCGCGCGGCCCAGCTAGCGATCCCAAAACTATTCTAGAACATCATAATTATCAAAACTACTAACAGTTTATTAAGATTAACCAGTAAAGCATATTTATTAGAGCCATGATATCATTCGCATACAGGGTGATGATATATTATAATTCATATTTAAATATACTTTTTAATAGCTGGATTGGTTCCATAGTCATGCAGCTTGGATCTACGAAAATGATGAACACCTTAACACAATTGCGTATAGATAAATGTATAGGTGAGGTTGCTCCTATATGAGGTTAGTCCATGTTTCATGTCATATTTTCCTCAATCCCAAGAGACTGGAAGGCATGTAGACTACGGAACCCAGTAAATGTCCATGCCAAGTATTTATGATATATCTACAGAAGTACCCACATTGCGCCGTCTACTTTCATAGAGTATACATGGAAACTCATATTGCACGTTTTTCTAATAGCAGTCTGTGAAACAGCCCATCTATACTATGACTAATACCATAAAATGCCTTTTGAAATAAATAAGGGAATGTCAATTACAGCCACTATTAACTCATTTTATAGTCAGATCTATATCTATCTAGTTGCTGTTATATCGTGTTGCCATGTTTTAGTCATGTCAAATCATTGTCATATTAATGTAATTAATAACATGGCAACACATATTGCGACAGCAACGAGACCCAGTCCTAAATAAAACTAGCTACAAACTACAGAACTCGACTACTTACTGATCAAATAATAAATAATATTAATCAAGTCTAAATAGTCGACAGTAGACAATGTTGAATAAAAATTTAAATTTACTTAATATGTACCTTATATCTTCCAAATTAAGGTGGAACTTCTCTGAAACCTTCTTCTTCTTATAATTAAAGGGAAAATAATTGAATTCAATTCGTTGAAGCAAACACGACCGCACGCCTCAAGCGGCGAACGACTACTAAGTACAGAAATACCGAATCTTAACGTCGGGTAGTTATACAAATACCCGCTACAGAATACATCGATCTAGATTACAAAAATATTATAATATGCAGGTGTATAATAACTCATCTTTGCCACAGGATTAAAGTCAGTAGCTCAACTTTAAGTAGCAAGGATTTTCACATATGCGTTACTGTTGACGCTACACTGTGCTCGATTCTTGATGTTTTATCATACACTTAGCTTTATCGTAATTATTGCTTTCGATTTATACTTATAATATGTATGTAAATCTTCAAAATCACTACTCTACCCAACTACACTAGCATCTGCCGAAAACACACAACATAATTTAAGATACTTAGACACTTTTTAGTTTGTAACATCTTATTATACTGATCAAAAAGTTGTATATTAAATGTATGTATATAACCTTCATGAATTATACTTAACATTGGTCCAGAATAACTGGAGTCGCGTAAGCAAGAACATCACTACTGCAATGTTAGTGCTCGTGCTGTATGGCACATCACTACTGCGAAAGCTTGATGAGTCTAGGCGAGAAGTTGAGCAAGATAAAGACCGTAGGAATCCGTCCCAATCGTCACCACCAACTAAATATATGACTAGAGAGAGGAATGTTTGTCTATGGCAACATATAAGTGGCAAATCCGACCATTATTGTCTTAACCTTAATCTACTTTCAATTTTTGGCAAAACAATACTAATTCCAAATTTAAACTTTCGTATTGAGCAAAATGCGATTTTGGCCCTTTTTGGCAAACGAGATTCAACGGAAGACTGTAGCACAGAACGTATAATCAAAGCAGTAGCTCGTTACAAAAAAAACGTGTACGTACTCTAAAAAAAAATGTTTACCACAATTATTATACCAATGCTATATATAATATACATTACTGTAATATGAATATAAATAAAAAAAATTTAAAAAAGTCGAGCAATAATTAAAATTATCCAATTACTTAAATGGTGTAGCTTGTGTGTGATAACATACTCATATAAGAACATTTGATACAGCCTTGGTTATACGTAATGCAACTGTAGGCCCCAAGCAAAGCGCACTACACAGGTCTACGCTACGTGTCTACGTCTCGGCGGAGTTACGACGTCACAAGACGCCCACACATCCGCCGTAATAGCACGGTTCACAACCAAGTGTGGCAAACGCCTGAAAGAATTGACAGTGACACTGGAAGATGCATGTTTTCATTTCATGCCAAGAGACCAGCTGATAAGGTTAGTCACAAGAGTACTGTTTTACCATGCTAGATCGAAGGACCCCACTCCTTCCCAAGAAAGTATTCACTCAAAATAAAGTCTACTGAACCCAACGTGCATAAGCAATGTACAAGATACCAAGAGGCAGCACGGACACGGCGCGCTAAATTCCATGTAAGTTTGCAGATCGGCGCTTACACAAAATGAGCCTTTCCCCGGCGCATCCCAACTGTTCTTGGTACCCTGTGGCTAAATGTTCGCGTGAAACCCCGGATCTATGAAATAAAACACACAATTCTAATATTATTCAATGTAATGACACAATCTAAGTGCTCATTTACAGGTTACGTTCGAGCATACTAAATAATACTACTTCTAACATACCTCACAAGTAATGTAGCCTATCTAATACAAGTGTATTAAAAAAATATAAATAAATTACTGTTAGGCTGCGAGGTTGCACCCCTGCGGTTGGACACTTGACACTGCCACAGTACACTTTCACCAGTTTTCCAACATCATAAAAATGCCGTGTCAAGTATTCAGCTTCTAAGAGGGACCTTCGATACATATTATATATAAAAAATTAAGTACAATTTATAGGGTCATCAGTGGGCGTCTAGATTGAGACACCCCCGGTTCCCCACGGAGGGCAATGACGTCACTATAAACCATCTAATACTGAGAAATTTAGGGAAAATAATAATATACAAAAGGTGTTAAACAATAAAGGATCATATCGCGTTTTTATGTTGGCAAAGAGTGCTCCGGGCTAGCATGCGCGCTACGATATATCCCTCTCGCAAGTGTTAGAAAAAATTTCGTTTTACGACGGACCAAAATCAGAAGAATATGTATTTAAGTGTAGTTAGTGGATAAAATTATTTCTACCGCAGGCATCCTACGTATCACCAATTGTATCCAATGAGATCGAGATTAATGTACTATATTATGAACACAACGCAATGACAATACGAGCGACATAATTTGATCGAACCGCGCACGCTAGGGCCGCTGTCAAATAGCAGCAGTATTAATAATCTATGATCGTCAAAATCACTTCTCAAACTCTATATCCAGTGCAACATAAAAACGCACAAAAAATGTAATCTCAGAGGGTTCTAGTCTACTTATAATAAGAATACTGCTAAAGGGTATGTGTATACATGTGATTACTAGTATTATTACGTTAACAGCCCTGGCTCGCCACAGGGTATATAAAGAATCTCAGGTCACAGATAGAGATTCTCGAAATCACCAGAGTAAAGTATGAGATTCGTTGGAAGAACAAGCCAGGGCTATAAGTGAATCGACCTATGCAGGATCGTGGTCGACAAAGCTTACGCATGCATTGGCTCTACTCTCGCCACCTGTCTTTGCCTGGCGAACCTTGTTGGCCGGTCACGAGATATCTGGCAAGATTCGAATCACGTATAGGACCAGTCTTGGATCTTGTCAGAACGCCATAATATCAATTTTCGTTCAATCGTGTAAAAAATTGTCGAAACCGAAGAGCAATTAGCAATAGTTCTAGGACTCCGAGAGGAATCACAGAGAGGACCGCGTCCCGGGAATTTCGACTTAAAACTAGGAATTGCACGAACACAACCATCAATCGTCTTTTATAATAATACTTTTCTAATCACAGAGTATAAATATTCGAGTATTGCTTTAAGTTTTAGAGCCTAACTACCTAATCTACGAGAATTTAAGTACACAACACAACTGGGTTTTCAAAATAGGCATTTTAATCACAAAGGACATCCAATATTGTCTGTAGTTTACGGGGTTACAGGTACTCATTACTTATGACACATTTAACTGTTCAAAACGCGACATATAAGTTCTGCACGTGCTGTAAAGCATTCAAAACGTTTTAGCCTTTAAAAGTGCCTTATTCAACAAAAAAAGTGGAAAACTGTGTAATGTTAAAAGAAATGCCTGTTACTGTTAAAGTGACTGAGAAATATTGAAGCCTAAACGATATTAAAGATTGTATAAAGACTAAACGAAAAATCACTAAGTATTCCTAATATCGAGGGAAAAACATTTGGAAATAACTAACCCTTCACCCAGCTAAGAAAATAACATACTCACTTAAAATAAGTACCAAAGCCGAAGGCAAGAACCAGCCTGCTCCGGGTCCAGGCAAAGACAGGCGTAAACTATAGCTGTTTAAATACTTATTGTCATAGTACGCTTTAGGTGTTAGTCAGCATTCAAGTTACCTTAAGTTCTATGACGCTATGACATAGGAAGACCACACATTTTGGACATCGATGGTCGGCAGCGACTTTAAGAGTACCATGCAAGGTTTAAACAGATCCAAAATATTTGGCCCTGAATGTCGAACACTATTCAAGTCAGATAAAATGTCTGTCGTAATTTTTGAGAGAATTCAGCCTCTCGATAAAGCTTTCAAAAATCCCATTAAAAATACAGATATGAATATTAATTGCATATCTCGAGTTGCCAAGAGCGAGTTTGTAAATTTCTATTAAAATAACAGTTTTAGGCGAAATTTCAATGTTGTAATACTGAACGTTTCGATACTTTAAAGTTACCGTAGTGCGAGTTTTCGTTTACAAAATTTGGCAACACCCTTACAAACTAAATTATATAATTGACAATGTGCCGTCTCAAAAATCACGACAGATAGCGTCGTCTACATCGTAAAATGGCATACAAATGATTGCTTCTTCTGTTAGATATGTATGAGTGAGCGTACGACAGACGCCGCGTGACGTCAAACACACACGACACGGAGCGTGACGTTCCACGACGCCATTCTCGCGTAATATATGACGGCGCTTTTAATGACGCGGGTCGCGACCCATATCCGGCGATAATTATGTAGTGATGCGGGTAGTCTTCAAATACGGGGTCGAGAGTTTTCATATACACAGTGAAGCGTCGCGCCCCGGTCTTATTCCGAAATAAAAAAATAGTTTGGCACAATTTAGTGTCCCTCGATGGCACGGAGCTTCATAATACTGATTCGACGGCCAAACGTCACACGAAGTCCGGCCACTTAAGTACATAGCTGCGGAGATTCGAATATAAATATTGCCAACCGTGCACTAACACTACGTTACAAAAAAATCAAGACACGAAATTAGTAAGTTTCAAACTAATAAAATAATCTGAGATCTTCGCCTTATAAATAAAAATGCGTATCTTTGCGTCGGGTCCCGTTTCGGGCCAATTATTGCTCAAAAACCGTCTTAACCTAGTGAGCGTGAAAATGTTCCACTGGGCAAGACGTAGGAACTGTTTTCGAAAAAAAAAACTGCGATCGCAGTACAACCTAATCGGAGGCGGGTGGGGTCGTCGAGTCGCTTTAGATGTACATCGGCACGCCATACATTGCGCTCCAATCGACGCTCTGGAAAGATGACATATCGACACCGGCAAGAGAGTACGCGGCTCCGAATTGGGGTAAGGTGGGGGCCGGAGCTGGGGCGGGAGGAGCTACTAAGGCTGTGGCGGCGGTCGCGGCTGTCGGAAGAGCGTACGGAGCGTATCTATAAGCGTGCGCGCCGACGGCCGGTACCGCGCCCACTCCGCCGGCGTACACTAACCCGCGTCCGGGTCGAAGGACCAGACGCTTGCCGAGCGCCAACGGCGTCGCCGCTACCGCTTCCTTTGGCTGAGCGCGCTTGCACTCGACTTTCTTATTCTTTATTGTGTGGAAATGTATTTCGCAGACTCGCTCGACTGCCTCCTCCGAGTGAAAGGTGACGAAACCGAATCCGCGGTGACGCTTCGTCTGCTGGTCCATTAGCATCACGGCGTCTTCGACGAGACCGAATTGCGAGAAATAGGCGCGCACCTCCTCCGCGGAAGTGTCCTGCCCGACTCCGCCGACGAATATCTTTTTTGTTTTAGTCGGTTTCGGGGCGGATTTTGGTGTCGCGTGTTTAGGGTCGATGCGCTTTCCGTCCAGAGTGTGGACGGGCACGGCGAGGACCTTGTCCACGGATGAGGCCTCCTGAAACGTGATGAAACCAAAGCCGCGCGAACGCTGCGCGCGGCGAATGTATTAGTGACCCGTTTAGGACGCCGAAGTTACATTGGTAGTTTTGCAAGCACATTGAAAGAGAAATAGTAGACTAGAGTTTAAAGTCGTATTAATTTTATAAACCTACCAATGCAATTCAGGCTTCAAAGATCAAGAAAAATAAACGTTACTAATAAAACATCCCTTTTCATGAAAATAAGGATGTTTCATCGGCAGTTAAAAAGTTACACTAAAAGGACAACACCTAATTACACAACCTACAATACACTTGTACCTCCAAGGATTCGTACGGGATATTACGATCATGCTTTTCGTTACTATTAGTACATCACTAGTACCTAGTTTCGTTTGGAGTTAGTAACTATACATTGTAAGATACAGTTAGAGGTCTAAGAGAGTTACAATGTGAGAACCCATACAACACTAGCTCGATACCGTGGCTACACCTACCGAGCAGTATCATAATTCTACCATTGTAGGCAAGTTACGTCATAATCTAGACTAGAAGTACTCGTTAGGCTAATCGATACGAACACACGAAAATGTTAGCTATTAAAATTGTATCTAATAATTAATTGTTAAAAGTATGATTCGGTGGACACTGTCGTTTTACAAGAATAGTCTAATATTTTTTACGTGTTTACTAGGATTGATAAGCATTGTCGTACACAAGTCTTTCGGAAAGGTACTATAAATCACACGGTATTCTGTAGCTAAATATAGTCACAATAGAATCTAGATATTCATTTTCTAATATAATTAATTACACAAGCATTTAAAATTAGCAAACAGTAAACAAACAAGGTTGTTTTATATAATGTTTCTATTTAGTGGACCAGTTCGTTAGTGGAAACATTTGTTTGGAGGATTGTAATCTACCGAGAGATTCAAATTCAGAAGGTGGATGTTTTAGTCTATTCTATGTGGGTTAAAACAATCAAGGAAGTTTCTTGGTTGAGTTCTTGAGCCTTTATTGCTAGCGTTCGCCCCCCCAGCTAACCGTGGCATATACAAATCGCTACGCGGATTTCATGCCCGGCGAACATTTTATACAAATGTCTAAAGAACGTAGATATACATCTACAGTGTATTTTTCCTAACTTGGCAAAAAACCGCAAGAAATATGGCCGATTTTAAACCATAGAGATTTAGTGTTGCCCTTTTATAGACTGTAGTCATTGCCACAGATGACATAGGGTTAAAGAAATATCCATTTTAAATGGACAAAACGACATTCAAAGACTTTTTTGACGACTTGTTTCGTGTATTTGCATACATCACTATCAATATTGCAAAATATTAATGACTAGCTGTGCCCGCAACTTGGCCGCGTGGAATATTGACTTGGGGTAGAATTTTTAATTATTTAGGCTGTTTATTAATTTATGTAAGGCATTTAAGGCAGCCAATCTATGTTGTAAGTGCTACTTTGCCGAAACACTCTTACCTCACAACACTCCTACTCTAACTCCCACTCCCACTTCACAAAAAGCTAAAGAAGAAAGTTTCATTGTTCTGGCTTCAAAAACCACGAATTTCCATACAAACTTTTATCCCCTTTTTCAACCCCTATCGACCCTTTTTTGGCATTAAAAAGTATGGCTCTAAAATATCTGTGTACCAAATTTCATTTAAATCCGTTCAGTAGTTTCGGAGTTAAAGCCGGACAGACAGACAGACAGTTACTTTCGCATTTATAAAATTAGTATAGATTGTGAGTCATTTTTACTACTATGTCATGGGAAAATAGATTGTTTGAGTTTTTAAGGCCCAGTTTTGAGTTTTGCTCTACGCGTTGGCGTTCCGGCCGCTAAGTCTTCAGCTCCATCGTAACTTGTTATGGCGTATTATTACGTTTGGCGTCCGTCAGTCCGTCCGGGAATCGTCGAGCCAACGTATCTGGCAGTATAAGTGCTATCTTGTGTTAAATGTTATTTCTATGAAAAGCTTAAGTCCACGATTGTTTACCCAGCAATAAATGCTCATAAAACTCAACCAAGTTTTCCTCACTTGTCCAAACAACGCTTAATGTTAGTGAATCTAGCATGCCGTTGTGTACTATCAAGTATCAATCCGTTTTTTTTACGTATAGCCCATCTATTTCTACTGTATCATAAACAAAACTTACTTAAAAACCATAGATTCGATATGCTGTATACAGGGTTTTATTTTTAGCTGAATAAAAACCGCCTTCAAAGATACACTTAACGGTTTGAAATACATTAGTCAATTTACTTTTGACCACCCAACGTTTCCGTAGCCTATCAGGTCGTGGTGAAGCAATAAAATAACGGTTACATTCACGTTCTAAACAATTTAAACGGATTTATACGGACTTTATTTATAACGGATTTTTTTTTCCCCGGGTTTCGAACCGAGCCGATGACGCAGTATGTACATATACAATTGTTTAATAAAATTTAACCCTTATTCTTAGCAGAGGGAGGCAAGGGGGACACAGGTCAACGACTGTTTTTGTTTACCCTCCACAATATGATAAACGTTTGTGAGAAACATCCCATTTAAAGTATTCATAAAAGAGCATTTTGAATTGAGCATACGCATTCAACGTACGACCCAAATGAACATGTACGATAATTCATGCGTTGTGATATTAAAAATTTACTTAAGCAAAAAAAAATGACTAGAACTCACGACCTACAGTATAGTAACTCCACAGTACAACAGTCAAATGCATTATGCGCAAATCCTAGCTTTGAATTTTAGAAAACATGCAGAAGTATAATTACTTCTGGTAAATATAATTGCGTTAGGTAAAACGGACGCAAAAATGTGTCTACACAGGTTAAGGAGAATCAAGATTTGGATATGTTTGATGTTGATTTCAACACATGTACCTTGTTTTAAACATGTTTCGAACCTGTCGTTTAATAAAAAAAAACCCTTGCCTGTCCAACTTAGATTGGTGAGTCGATTTCTCTGTTTTATTGCTAATACTTGATCCTGATCGTTGTCTTGTAAGGATCTCTTATGTCAGAAATTAAAAAGTTTTGTCTATGATACAACCAGTAACCACGCACCCTAGGACTACCTAATACCAGATCGAAAAATGTACACTGACCAAGACAGAGGATCGCCATGTTGCTATCATATATAATCACTGTTTTTCAAAAAGAACATTTAGTTTCCACTGCAAATTATTTACCAATACATGTTTATCATTTGTAAAACATCACAATAGCTTAAAAAATATTTTATATAGTATAAATTGAATCCTAAGTTTTCAACTCAATATGTTTGTATCACTTGAAAATAAAATATATTATGTTAATTTAATAATTAATGTTAGCCTATTAATAAAAAAAAAACTTAGCATGTGAAAATCTTACAATCTTAGTAATGACGCAAAGTTGGGACAATAAATAAAGATAGTATAGGCAGAAACAACAATCTAACAATTATGAAGATATTTCTTCCACGCATGTATAATGTTATTGTTTAAAAAAAACTCTTTCACATGCTAAGCTTGATGGTAACTAAACCCACAATACCATGCTTCCAACTCACCTGTGTCACAGGATCCTTCATGATAAGTACATCAGTAACAGCCCCGAACATTGCGAAGTACTCCCTGAGCTTCTCTGAGCTTGTTTGCCAGCTGAGCCCTCCGACGAAGAGTTTACTTGGCGATGGAGATGTAGTACCAGCATTGCTTGTAACTGGGGTCGATCGGCCCGATGAAGGCGAGGTTTCTGGAACAAGACCTAAATTTGAATAATAAATTATCTTTAATTGCAAACTTATGATGACCTATGTGTTAGTTAACTAAAGCCATATGCTATACTAGGCAAAACACATTGTCTAGCATTATTAATACAGAAGTTTACAGGTTTCAAGATGGCGGTACACAGACATGTTTTAGTTCAGTAGGTGTAGTGCCAATTTAAATGGAATAAAGTTAAATATCTTTTATGTGTTATCTATATTTTGTTTAATTAAACATTCATATTACACTATTCTTCTTTATATGTATAATTTCTATAAGCCATTTCAAAATTAATAAGCTGTTCATGAAATTTCTTGAGATATAGAATGGGGTTAATTCTATAAGTAATAATTCTATATGAATCCTTAGGCACATTAAAAAACTCATTTGTTTTTTTTTAAAACAGATAATATGTACCTACAACTTATAAGCCCTGTTGAAAAAATTTAAAGTATGATATGGACATAATTGTTTTTAAAACGTTAATTTCACTAAATTGAACAATATTCAACAATTACAGTCAAATGTTAAAGTGATTGTAGAAGTATTATTATATAAATGAAAGGCTGCTTTCTTATAAGAAAGCCTCTATTGACATTGTTCTAGGTAATGTACTGAATTAAATATATTGAAGCACATGAGGAAATATTAAGAAAACACAAACGCCTCTTTTAACAAAGACAATCTCACTATTGTTGTATATCTTTCAGAGATCATATTCTTGTATAAGAAAAGTACTATAACTAGTTTTTGAGACATTTAAATGAACTTACTTATTTGCTGAACAGCAATCTGCTGCTGTTGTTGATGTGCCGCTGCCGTAGCAGCCGCGTGGGCGGCAGCTTGTGCACTGAGCACATGGGCTGCCAACTCGCCGTCCACCATCTCCAAGCCTCCAAGCGCACCGCTAGAATACACCATCATTTTAGCACTAAACCACTCTAATTCAAGAGGTATAATTTAAATTACACAATACCACGCTCGAACAAGCGCGGCGACGCCAAATAATCCGCGTCCAACTCGCTTTCTATTGGCGAAAACAAATGAAAAACGTAAAAAGTTGGCGTTCTAAAGCGTTGTTTATGATATTCAAAAAAGGTTTTACTGAATATGAATTCTCTATAGTTAAATAAATGAATTTTCGATACACAACCTATTTCCAATAAATAACACACAATTCACAGTAAATACGTACTAATGAAAGCTCAGTCCATTCATCGATAAATTATAATAAATATAACTCCACTTATACATAGCGTTTAATTATTTCAATACTTCATTAAGAACGACACCCAAATATAGGTACTAACCTAAAAAATATTAAATATTGTTTGAATTCGGCCGTTAACTGTTTCGTTTTCTGTCGCTGTCTTTCGGCGTTTTAGTAAGGGCATTTACACATTATAAACTAAATGAAAAATCAAAAAGATTTTTTAAGAATCCGTGTCTTCAATATTATTTTAGAACATATTTCATAAATTACTTGAAATGTAATTTGTTTTAATTACTAATGATCCGTGCTTAAATAATTTTTAATTGAATCTGTTTTTTCAAAACCGATCGGTATTCTAGGTTTTTTAATCAAACATTGATTTTTATAAACGTAATATGAATACTGTGTGAATGTAAGCGTAAATTAGGTTTTGTTATTATTGTTTTACGTATAATAATCGACATTGTGTATTCGCAGCTTTACGGTGACAGCTAGAATATATGGCAAAATGGCGGCAATTCAAATTGTAGCAACTAAATCAAAACAGAAAATCCTATTTATAATAATAAATAAAAGTAAAGATTTCAATCAAAATTTTTGAGAAAGATACATTAATCGAAATTATTGACATACTTTTCTGTTTGAAATAAAGGATATAGACAAACAATGGAATATTCCGATAATTATTATTAATACTACTGTAATAAAGTAAAAACTTACGCCATTTTGAAAACTGATCATGACTAGGATGTTTACGCTTATAGATAATTTATAATGTATAATTTAAATAAAACACTAATGTTGTACCGTAGTTACTACTAATACATTTTGCATTTTTAACCGTTACAGTGGTTTATTTAGACTAATATTTGTATAAAAGATGCATCCAAAGCTATAATATACTAAGATGATTCTTTTAAAAGTTATGTTTAAATAAATCAACGTTTTCCGTAATCCGATGTTAGAAATTATGAAAATATTATCGCACCTGCAACATGGATTAGCATAATAAATTCTTGGCGGACTTTGAGAAATTTAAGGCTTAACGAGCTGTAAGTTTCCTTGATTAAAAAAGTTATGTATTTACCAAACTGCCAAATAGTTATGTACGATTAATATAAGACGTAAGTAGTATTTTTTTCGCCGCATTATCTTTGTAACCTGTTTTTTAACATGGTGATGTGTGGAAGGGTGAAGAGTGGGGAGGGTGGTAAATCGTACTACAACCTCCTCGGAGGCAATAGCCGACTAGAACCACCAAACACACCACCAGCCCGCTACGCTGCTTTCGAGGAAGCCCTGGGAGCATGTTTGTATGACTCAAAGTTAAAACTTGTTGCCTAAACTAGTGTAAGATGGAGATTCTAAGTTCAAACCCTGGGAAATTAAATGAATGGTAGAGGTTTAGCAGAGCAGGTAAATAGAAGCAATGTATCAGTTCGATGCTGAAGTGGAAGTAACCCAAATTTATTTTTGAGCTTATATAAAATTGGTAAGAGTAGATACACACTGTCTGTAGTTACCGCGTGTAGTACACATTTAAATGAAAAACTTGAACGGTTTAAAACGCGATATATATATTAGTTGAAATTATGTGAAAATTATTCATACCGTAAACCGTACGAACTGAAACGTCGGGTCGTTGTTTTCAAATAAGTTTTAGGCCGTTCGAGTGTTTTATATAAAAGATTGATACTACAAATGGTCGTGCTTGTGATAGCGAAATAAATGAATATCGTATTTTATCACGTAAATTACAGTGTTTTTACACTGATAAGCAATTTGTGCATAATGACATCTTGTAAAATATAAACAATGCACTTAAATAAACTTTTCCCCCCCCCCCCTCCCCCGGGAAACCCCCCCCCCCCCACCCCCCCCCCCCCCCCCCCCCCAAAAAAAAACCCTTTTCCCAAAATTTTCCCCTTTTTTCCCCTTTTTTCCCCCTTAAAATTTTTTTTTTTAATTTTTACCCCCCCCCAAAAAAAAAAAAAAATTTTAAAAACGTTTTTTTATTAATAATATAAAATTAATTAGAGTAAATAAAATAAAAATAAATTAAAGTAACACGTGTAATAAAACACGATAATCATATAGAGAAAAATGTAAAATTAATTAGAAAAAACATTAGACCTAGTGGCATCTAGCCCATGGCGAGTAGCTTAGTCTAACTTTGCTATCATTGTCCCATGAAAAGTCGAACATAAGTTCCACGCGGAGGAAGTCGCGGGCACAGCTAGTTTAAATTATAATTATGGTGGCGTACATTTTCTCTATTTACTGTTTTTCAATAATACACTTTAACGGACTAAAACGCGATATATGGCCATGGTCCCTCCGTGACCACAGCTGCTGCAAGGCGGGCCGCGGTAATAGTTAGCAAATAAGTTTAACTAATAAATATCGCGTTTTAAACCATAAAGTGTTTTATTTAATTGTATACACACTACTCGCGTAAACTACATACAGTATTTACTTACAGTTTGTAGTAGATACTGTTGGGAATCTTTATGTCTAAAAGTACCGGTAAGGCATCCAGGGATGGGCAATAAATCAAAGTGGAGAACCTCAATTTATCTTGTAAGAATGTTTTGTGCTGGTAACCCTCCGTGACAGATGTCCACAGATTACATTTAAATCAACGTAAACTAATGATATTCATACATAGATAAATCATAATTATTATTATGTCTGAGATGACACGCCACAGACTATACAAGGTCTTTGTTTATAGTTGAAATAAAAATTGTAGTAATAGTTTTTATAATACTCTCTAGAGCCCTTACAATCACTAACTAAATCAAATCGAACTGCACTACGTAATCTATGCCAAGACTTTCACTTAGATATTTTTTCCATTAAGAAATAACGGCTTCTCTTAACAATAACCGTTTATAGGTCGAGTGCTTTATCAATCTGTGATGGCACAGACTATATCAAAACGTTAGTCTTTACTATAGTTTCGATGTAGATAAAATTAAAATGTATGCGGAATGTATATAATGAAGAAAAATACAGCAGTCTAGGTAGACTAAGTTGAATATATAAAGCTGAAGAGTTTGTTTGTTTGAACGCGCTAATCACAGGAACTACTAGTTCGAATTTAAAAATTCTTTGTTGTGTTGGTTAGTGCATTTATGAGAAAGGCTATAAGTATATACCTCGCTGCGATGGTAGGTATGAAGAAACAGCAAAAAAAATGGGAAAATTATTCATTCTTCTGAGTTTCCGTTGCGTACGCTGCGAAAACGGTTCAAGATACCCAAAATAGTATGTATCAAAGAATGCTTCGTCTTTAAATAATCTAAAAAGATATCTCAGACAGTATCTTTTAAGATTAACTTGCAAGAACGATGGGACGCGGACGACGTCGTGGGTAGCAGCTTAAATGTATATAACAGGAGGTTTGCAAAAACTAATTTAATTTTTGATGGCGAAAATAACTATTCTACGCGGACGAAGTCGCTGACACGGCTACCTAAAATAAATAATTTGCCGATGTTGTAGCTTAGTTAAACATATTTGAAAATGATTATTAACTTCGGCCCGACGTTTCGGATGCTATGCAGCAGCCGTGGTCACGGGGAGACAATTTCAAATAAGTTTAACGAATATATCGCGTTTTAAACCGTCAAGTGTTTTATTTAAATGTGTACTACACGCTTAACTATAGACAGTATATTGAACCTGCTATATAAATAGAATGCATTTTCAGAATTTACCACGCTACGCAGAAACACTTTCCACCCCCGCCCTAGTTACCCCAACAAGAAATCCTGTTGCTCATTAGGTAGTTTTTCAATTAAGTTCATTGCACTCTTGACAGTTCTCAGCGGCCATATTGTTTTACTTACACAGATAATAAATAACTCAACTATGTGTTTGTGTATTCTGTGTGTAATTAAAATATTATTTTTTATAAGCAAGCAAGATAGTTATGGAAAAATATATTTTGTGTCTTCATTTTTAAGCTTCGTACAGCTAGAACAGATATTAGGCACAGAGGGAAATTGAACGAATTGAAATCCACGAAAATCGATTTAGCCGCTTACGAGTGAAGTGAATAAAACGACAGTATTAATACATTATAGAGATACAAGTCATAAGTCCTAACTCTATTTAACCTCTGTGGGGCGTAGATCAAACAAATTTATATCAAGTCTGTAGTTTTACTTCGACACTTTGGTACACATTCCATATCCCCGCGACCACGGCCATTGCAAAACATTCGAATCGTCGGGCCCTAGTTGAACTAATTTGCAAATAAGTTTAACTAATACATTTCGCGTTTTAAACCGTTGAAACTGTTTCATTTGAAACATTTTTTTATGTTTGTTTCACTGATCACTGAACTTGTTCATGCCTGATGGATACAAACAAATAATTGTGTTTCCAGGATTCGAAAGGGCCTTACGCTCTTAACCCTAGACAATGCGTTGGAACAGCAATGGAATAATTAGATATTAATTACGGATTATTAATAAATATGGAGTTCACTTCTAAGTAATAGTACACTTAGGTACAAAGGCGTGAACCGCCCAGCCCCCTGGGCTTGCTATCGTTCGTGGAAATGGGACGCGATGAGAACACGAGGCTAGTTCTTTCTAATGTTCTGCGTATCGTCCGTAAGATACCATCCGCTATAAAGGATTATAAAATACAATAAAAACTCCTTATTCCTGTTTCCTATCCTTATTCCACGATAAAAAAAATGTGACCTAATTTCTACATAGCGGCCAAAAAATTCTTCATTCCCGGATCTAATGAGTACATACATAATAATAAATTCAATACAACACGATATCTTTGGTAAATGCCGTCGAATGGACTAATGAAAACAGTTAAATAGATCTTGTTTCTAGTCTAGTCTATGGAACGAAGTCTTATTTTCAAGATGCAAATTGCGAATGCTGCGTATCTGTCTGTGTGTGTGCTCGAGTGAATTATCAAAATCTGAATAAACTTGAGTTATTTCTTTTTAATCGTTTGTTTTTCTTATTTTCTCGTCTAGGAACGTATCCCCTATACCCACATATAAATGATCCCCGCAAATTTTTACTCTAGTTGAGAGCTTCACCAAAATTCGTTCAGTCATTTATCATCGATGATTTCTCCCCTCGTTGCAATGATTTTTTTGAACACCTCTATTACGTTAAACTGGATAAGTTTTGACGGGCACTGTAATTAACATATTTATAATCAATTTTCTTTAGATGTTATACGGTTGCACCTCACCATCAAATGAAACTTATGTATCTGTCCTCCTATATCATTATTATTATTATTATTATTATTTTCTATCGGGGACACCTTCGGCAGGACGGGTGATCAGTCCACGTTATCCGCTGACCATTTCACCCATTTCCCCATCCTCCTATATCATAAAAAGAAGGGATTTTTTCAGCTGTTTGGATATCGTGATTGAAAACGAATGGATGGAATTTTGCAATTGTTTTCCTTGACTAAGCGAAGATAAGCGAAGATTAGACGCTTCTTAACCATCATTAGCTTATTTAGAATTGAACAGAATGGCCGCGTGATAAAATTGACAGGCTATTTTAATCTAAAATAAACCGTCTTAAAATCGTAGTATTTTTTAAGATAAGTGCGTTTAAACAAACGAACACCTTATAATGTATTGTTAAAACCGGGTTTAGCTGTTCGTGACACCTGCAAGCTGGAAAGGCTATAGATAGAGGAAATACCAATGCTATCGAGGTCATTACCTCATCTTGACAGATAAGACAATCCCCTAAATAGAGAAATATCCTAACATTTTTGCCAGATCGATAGTTGATTGAGGGTGTTGTTCATTGAGGGGGTGCAAGGGTGCGCAGCGCGCATGCGCGCTCCAGCGGGGCGCGGCGTTCGGCCACGCTGCCTCAAACGCCACACAACCTCAATAGGATCGCACGTGTCTCTTATATTGTCCTGTCACAGCAGTAAGTACAGTCTACTGCTATGTCCGGACAACCTAACGGATGCGATGCCGACTCATCGGAAGCGAAGAGAAAAAAGAAACAGTGTCTATGTTGTGCGAGTGATGTGTATTGTCTATGGTAATTGTATGTTTCACGAAAGAAGTCCCGCGTAAAGTTTGCACAGATTATAAATCGTCGTGCAGATCGATGCTGGCCGGTGTGAATTCTTTCTTGAAACGACGAAATGTGCTTTACGAGTTTTAATGTATTGAACGCGAGATGTTTACGCATGCGTGGTGCGTCCGCCATTTTCTTAGGGTTAAACACCCTTGCTGGGTGAATCTCGTGGATTTCATGTTTAATTGGTTTTTTGTACCCGTTATATATTTGCCTGTAATCTGTAGACTCGTTCTTGGTAGCTAATTAATATATAATTGATTTTGTAAACTAGTTTTAAATAAAAAAAATATATACCGCTTATATAATTTAAGAATTTAACAATGTATGTTAGTTTTATAAGAAATTAAGTATTTGTAGCTTATAAGTTGTTTTGATAAAAAATTTAGAACTTTAATTAACATACATAATATTAAGTAATATTGAATTATTACGAGTTAAAACTATATTTTTAGTGTAATGCAATGTTTTATACAATAATGAACTCATTGTGAGATTCTCTTTCAGTAATATGTTCTCACTCTGAAAATAACCATATACCATAGAATTATTAACACTAAAAATACTTTGATAAGACTTAACCATTGTAATATATGAATAATAAATTGTTTCAAACGAAATTGCTGTTATCAATCACAAAATGACGTTTCAGAGTTTCTTACTCCGTTAACAATCGAATTAATTATAATTATTAACTATAGTTATTCCATTGTTTTCTTTGTGCGAAAAATACATAATATATACATAATGAATATGGCAGCGTCTATATTCAGTATAATTTGCAAGTAATGTAATATAAGAACTTTATTAAATTTCATATGGCCCTAAATACGTACACAGACTAGACTCAGACCGGACACAGTTGTATATCCGTTTTCCTTAGGCATTTTATCCACAGGCAGGTTTGTAAGTTTAATGAAAATATATACCTCCCTTTACAATTCATGCTGCTAGAAGCATAGTAGCCTAATAACAAAAACAGATTTTTCAAGGAGGAGAATAAAAATGTGCAATTAAGTTAGGTGAAAATTAATTTTCCCTATTATTTGTGTAAGAATTATGTAGTTAGGCCAGTTTGCCTCTAGCGGTCTCAATTGTGCTTAACTATGGTAACTATGAAAGCTGACTTCTGTTTTACCTAGAGTAAAATTGCATTCTTTACTTAACAAAAATATGTATTGTCTGTAGATTACGTGATTAAAATAAAATAGTTAAAAAACGCCAAATTTATTAATTAAATTAGTTAACTTGATTACAATTTACTTTTACCATTACTGCAAGGCAACTGAAACGTCAGACTGCACACAACAAAAAATGTTAATAAGTGAAGTAATAAATTTCACGTAACAACGTGTTTCATAAGTTAACTGCACAGTATTAGCGCAAACGTTGATATTCCTTTTGGGTTCAGTTTCTATTGTTTTAGCTAAAAAGGTCTTTTCATTAAAAACATATTCAGTTGTATAATTAACAGTCTGTCTAATTTACGAGTTTAAACGCAGCACTATTTTCGATAAATTTTCGCCTTACCTCACTTTGAGATGAGGTTACATGCCGCGAATCTCATATTTTTAAGATATTGCACAGTTAATATTCATATATTCAGAAATGCACGGACCTAAATCTAGACGATCCCAGGGTAACAAAAAATGGTTTCGGTCGGGCAGGGCACAGACTTGCCTGTTAAAGAACGGAACAGTGAAACGGACGGACGGAGAAATGTGTTTGCCCCATGCCCTACGAAGGGGAAACGGGATTTCACACACACACACAAATCTATACGCGACTAAACGCGGGTATCCTATTTTCGATATTCAAACCACCTATTTAATACCTAGATCTAGCGAGACTAGCATCCACAGCGTTTCGTGCTGTTGCTCTAACGAATTGAGCTACCGTGTCCTGCACGTAACCGCCAATTTTTTCAACCTATATGATTTTTAATATATATAATGATGATGGCTTACAATAACATGGACAATACTAAAGTTTTCAAAAGTCTATGCTAGTTTATAAAGTGAAATATTGTCGACACGGGCGGGACTAATAAGGGACGGACGGTATTCATAGCGTCTCGTGAGTGCTGCTCTAACCAGAATCTTTCAACATTCATCATTACGAATTGAGTTTCAATGTTCAATGTTTTCCCTTTTAAGCTATTGCCGGTTTAAGTCTGGCCCGTGTCGTAACTTTTTTAATCACACATCGATTTTTTATGTACACTTTAATATATTTTGTTGACAATTTCAATAGTAGGACAATTGGTAGCATCGGAACGCTGTTCATGAAGATTCAAGTCCCGCCCGTGTCAATTCTTTTCGATCTAAATAGATAAAAGATATATATCTGTAACTTCCACACCATACTATAGGGTACATAGAGTCTTTGAGGACTTAAAAAAAAACTATTGCCAACGCGACATGTAAGCCCTCCCTTACAGTTCATTAGTCGGCCACGCCTGTACCAGATTCGCCGTGGGAGACAATTTTCCGGGAATGACTGGATATTCACTAAACGATCTCGGTATAGTGCTATGTCAGTAATTGATTGATTTGGGATCATAAAGTTCGATGGGAAACTAGCGAGGTTTTTCACTCGATAAAATGCGACGAGATAAAGAACTAGATGCGTCATTATAAGACGGCCATTACGTATCTATACTAATGTATAAAGCTGAAGAGTTTGTTTACACGCGCTAATCTCAGGAAGTATAGGTTCGAATTAAAAAATCCTTTTGTGGTGGCTAGAACATTTTTTGAGCAAGGCTATAAAACATGCTGTCACCAATAAGAGCGAAGAAATAGGGGAAAAATGTGGAAAAAGAGGGAAAAACACGTTCAGGACTTACATAGCGCACGCTGCGCTGGTGAAATGGGTCAAGAATACGAAACAATGTATGAAAGAATGATTCCTCTTTGATGAACTAAAAATGTTTGCGACAGTATCTTTTAAGATTGAACTAAAAATTTATTCATGAATTTGTGTGTATCAACATAATAATATAAATAAATCTTGCAGACGACAAAACAACAACGAAACAACAAGTAAATAGGATATAAGGCCAGAGGTGTAAAAACGTAATGTGTTGGTTAAATACTGTCTATAGTCTCCCCGTGACCACGGCTGCTGCAAAGCTTCCGAAACGTCGGGCCGAAGTTAAAAATCATTATAACTAATTTATCGCGTTTTAAGCCGTTAAAGTATTTTATTTAAATAATGTCTTGGTCCATTTTTCATAATCTGTAAAATGTTTAATTGCATAAGTCGATTTGCTTATTTTGACGGATTTGTAAGAGCTTAATTTTAAACTTAAATAAAATTAAAATATGTATACTTTAATTAGCGACATTTAGCAACATCAGTTTTTTTATTTATAAGTAACTCACTACTTTAGTTTTTCTCGTGTTTCAGGCGGCCAGGACTCCACCCTTTTTTACAACCCCGTATAAATATATATCCTCCAACGTTGGGAGCCTTATTAGAATCGTTGAAACGGCTTCAAAAATATAAAAAAAAGTAAAATAAGATTAATATATCAATTATAATATATTTAACTGCTACTCTGGTAATTGTCTGAATAGAAGATATTATATTACAAAAATGTTGCCAGTCTTGGTAAACAACTTTCAAAATTTGAAGATTGTAACAGATATCGCTGCTATTAACATTACATAAAAATATGCGACTTATTTGACACTTCGTCGTAAAAATCAACGCATTTTTTGATCAAAAACCCATTTGATTCGCGTAGAATTACTAAAACGAGACCATTAGCCAAATTGAAAAGGTCGTTACGTCCACAGACGATATCTAATGACAACTCATCCGTTGTATGTTCTGTGAAATCACCGAAAAAACGGACAGCCCCCATTCCATTTTTTTACGATTTACGATCTGCACAACAAACGCGTTGCAATAAAACACTTTAACGGTTTAAAACGCGATTTATATTAGTTAAACTTATTTGAAACTGATTTTAACTACGCCCCGACGTCTATATTGCGTTAAAATATATATCGCGTTTTAAACAGTTAAATTGTTTTAGACAGTATTAGACAAACACGTTTTATCTTAGTGTGTTAATAAAAATAAAAATCGGATCTTGTTGTCGATTTACAAATTGGTTTTAAGTTTAAACGCGTAGAATGTCTTTATCGACAAAGGTCGTGGAAACTCTAAAAAATAAGTTAACTCACTGAACTATTAACAATAATTTGGTGCTGCTAGAACCAGAGTGGTTCGATCCCCACATCTCTCATTTCATCATTTCTCTAAAGCATGACGAACTCCGTCTGGAAGTCTGGAAATCACCGTCCACAGATGAAAAAGCAGTGATGTTTTGTTGTTTACCAAAATACGTCAACGCGTTTTCTTTTTGACATGTCATATGGCTGTGGTATATATTCCACCTTTCTCTGTCCTCTATCGTTAAAATAAATAGTCTAACTATTTAAATAAAACACTTTAACGGTTTAAAACACGATATATTAGTTAAACATATTTGAAAATGATTTTTAACTTCGGCCCGACGTGTCGGATGCTTTACAGCAGTCGCGGTCACGGGGAGACTAGTCTACCTAACTAATATACCATACTGTGTTTCTTAAAATAACATATGGGGCCGCTAGAGGCAGAGGAGGCTAACTGTAATTTTTATGACTTGAGTTATTTATTTAATAGTCTAAAAATGTTAATCTACAACAGCACAGTGACCGAAAATTGTTAGCATAATTCTTACGCAAATTCTAGTAAAAATTCATTTTCGCGTAAATTAATTGCGCGTTTTTATTTATTTGTTTTGAGGCCACAGCTTCACTCTTACTACTTCTACAACTACTAACTAAAACTTACTTAGTATATAAATCTATACTAGTATTACAAACGCAAAAGTAACTCTGTCTGTCTGTCTGTCCGGATTTGACTCCGAAACTACTGAACTGATTTAAATGAAATTTGGTACACAGATATTTTCGAGCCTGAGAAAGGACATAGGCTTCTAATGCCAAAACGGGTTGATAGGGGTTGAAAAAGGAGATGAGATAGAAACTCTATGGAAATTCGTGGTTTTTGAAGCTAGAACAATGAAATTTTCTTCTATGACTGTTTGGGAATAGGTGTGGGAGTGCTGGAATGAGAGTGGGAGTTAGAGTAGGAGTGATGTGGTGTGAGAGTGTTGCGGCAAAGTAGCATTTACAACATAAATTGGCTGCCTTAAATGCGCCCTTACATAAATTGATAACCAGCCTAAATAATAAAAAAATCTACCCCAAGTCATTATTCCACGCGGACGATGTCGCGGGCACAGCTACTTACATAATATTCCTTGATTTCAGCTATGTTTGAACCATCGACAATCTATTAAAGCCTTAATGAAGCCATATTTCACAGCCAGTCATGGGCATAGATAAAATTATCATTTTATTCAGTCGCCCAATGAACAACCCTGCATTTTATGGCTTAGGGGTGACATCCGGGAATATTAATAGCCCGAGCTCTGATTTCCTTGTTAACCGTAGTTTGGCAAATATGAGAATAATTTAAAAATCGAAAATAAATTGAAAAAATTTTCGACTCGGGCAGGACTTGAACCGGCATCCTCAGCGTTCCGTACTGTTGCTCTACCACTTGAGCTAACGAGTCAGTGTTGGTAGGGCAATAGCACGGCTGACGATGCCGGTTCGAGTCCCGTTTTAATTCATTTTCGATTTTTAAATTAGTGACTTCTACTTGACTACGTTGACTAGTGATGTGAAAAATAATAAAGTTTTCAAATATGAGTATAATTTTTTAAGCTGAAACAAAATTTAACTTACAAACTAGCTGAGCTGGTAATCGATATTTTGCCATATTTGACTAAATTCGATTACTATAAAAACGGTTCTTGTGAACCTTGAAAGATTAATAAAAAAAAATTACAGGAGACACTATACATATTTTTGTTCGGTTTCTTGAACCGTTTTCACATGCACGTAATTTCGCCAATATTTTTCAACCGCTCCTATTGATCGCAACGTGATATTTTACAAGCTAATGCCTTCCTCGAACAATGTTCAAACCAACACATTTTTCTTTCAATTCGAACCACTAGTTTCAGAGATTAGCGCGTACAAACAAACAAACTCTTCAGCGTTATAATATTCGTATAGATTATAGTTATTAAAAGTTATTTTTTATAGTCTTTAAAGGGAATAATATATAAACCAGTAATAAACGTAGTAAAATCCTAATATAGTGACTTCGATGGTTACACATATATATTTTGCTATGTCCACCCACATCATAATTCACGTTTTAAACCGTCAAAAGTGCTTAAAATATAAAAGTACAAACAATAACTACAGTACCTACTTGACCAATCATTTTTTTAAGCATGTTTACATGTCATTTAATACATTAAAGGAATATAGGAACATAGGATAAATAAAATATTATTTTACTCCTAAACAAGTGGCAGCCCTGCAGTTTATGACCTCGCAGATGACAGGTCATATTTATCATAACCCGCCCCGAGTCTGCGTTTGATGTCCTGCTTAATGGCGGGAAAACATTTGACGTTTGGATAATCTTATCATTTGCGTGTTTTTCACATTTTTTTATCTTTAAACGAAATAACCCAACGTGAAGCGTATATATATAGCTATAATTAGAGTTTTTGCTGTGCATTATGTATTAATTTAAAAAATAATTCAAACTCAAAAATAACCTAAAAATATGATCGATCGAAAAAAATTGTAAGTCACTCTCATGTTGGATTTATTAATCTATAAGGATGTGTGATTGGTTTTTAATAAATAAATAAATACATAATTTAATTATTTATTAAAAACTTTGTGATAATAAACGGATTATTTATTTATTTAAATTAATAAGTCGTCAAATCAAAATTTACGATCATAGTACTTATTTGTTAAGTACTATCCATAGCTGACGCGAGTACACATTTAAATTAAACACTTTAACGGTTTAAAACGCAATATACATTAGTAGCTTATTTGAAAATTATGTAAACTACGGCCAGACGTGTCGGACGCGTTGCAGCAGCCGTGGTCACGGGCTGACATAAATAGTACTTAAAATAATTTTCCAATAAGCTTAACTAACATACTTATATCGCGCTTTATTAAATGTTTTTTTAAATGCTTTTTAGGTTTGATGACAATCTTTAGACCAACTGTTATTTTTTAGCGTATTTAAAATTTTATTATAATTATGTATTTGTACGTGAGCCCTAATATCATTTATTTATTTATAAACATATTTTACCATAATCGTTTTAATGGCCAAAATTTACAATTTATACAATCACAGATACATTCATAATACTTTAACGGTTTAAAACGCGATATATTAGTTAAACTGATTTTTAACTTCGGCCCCGACGTTTCGGATGCTTTGCAGCAGCCGTGGTCACGGGGAGACTGATATATCGCGTTTTAAACCGTTAAAGTGTTTTATTTAAATGTGTACTACTCGCGTAAACTATAGACAGTATTCATAATACTACTAAATCTTACCACAGATGCGAAGTTTCGATTTCTTAACCTTAGGTATTCGAGTCTGCAACATTACCTGAAAACGAAAAGCAGTTTGTTAAAATACTGATGTGGCGCCATCTACATTCAGCCCGATTTCAAGTTGTATAGCTTTAGTACCGCATAGTGCCACCAGGTAGCGTATACACCAAGAACGAGATGTAATTATTGATTTTGTTCTCCGCTAGATTTGTCTAGCACTATTATTGGTCACCATTGGGCTGATATTGGAATAAAAAAAAGTTCGAAGAGATTTATCCCGAACTACCTGTGTGAGCCAATTCGTCCGCGAAGAATATTTGGGGCATCAAAATTTGTTTTTGCAAATCTTTTCATGATATACATTAGCTGTAAGAGAGAGATAATAAACATATTTATATATTTATTTATTCTTTCATAGATATTTGATGAAAAATGTTTCCCATATTTTTTTACATTTCTTGCTATGTCTTAGCTCCTATTAGTCTCAGCGGGATGTTTAATAGCTTATAAATTTCCTCGATAACTGTTCTAATCTACACAAAAATAATGTTTCAAATTCGAACCTGAGATTAGCGCGCGTATTTCCCGTGTTATTACACTAATTAATTTATTGATTAGTGAGTATTTTATTAAACTTTTGACCCCGGGATTCAAACCTACGATCTATCACAATTGACATTATATACAAGGAATTCACATAGAATGTTAAAAAAATTAGGATCAAAATGTTTAAATGATTTCAGAGAGCCATAACACAGATGACGTCGTAGCGAACAGCTTTAATTTATATAGGTGGGGAAGAGGCTCTGAATAGCTAGTTATGTATAATTAGTGTAAAAAGGTAAAAAGGGCGACATGTGCGCTGGACGTGAGCTCGTGATGCATCATCGTCAGGTGGTGCGGTCATTGATTGGAAACCATTAGCCGATCCGTCAATTTAAATATTTTTCGCATCAAGCGCATGTGACGTCAGGTTACCAGAGCTATACAGCATACACGGGCATTTCAATAAAATTTTAACAGTTTAAAACCGGGAAAAATATTAGTTAACTGGCTGTGTCAGCGACTTCGTTCGCGAGAATCGTTACTTTGGACATTCAAATTAGTTTTTGCAAATCCTTCAATCTTTATAAACTTAGCTGTTACCTACGACGTCGTTTCGTTTCCAATCGAACCAGTAGTCAGACAGTAACAAACTCTTCAGCTTTATGTATTAGTATAAATATAGATTTAGTTTCAACGTGAACCGACGTTTGAGATAAAAAGTGGGTGGTGCATTTTTATTTAATTTACGACTCTCGTAAGCCACAGAATATACTAAACTAAAGTTATTTATAAATAAGATCTATGGTCTTAGTGTTGAATTTTATTTCTAAAGATACTAAAAATATTTAAAGATGTATTTCGAAAAAATGCCTTACAATTTTTTAAATAAAAATTGTAAGGTGTTTATTTGTATGTATTTTATTATTATTAATTAATATTCTATAGTGTATGTTTATATGTATCTGTTCTACTTCAAATGTCAAACGTGGGGCATCACTGAATATCGTCGTTGTGCCTAATTTTAGGTACACCTGAGTATCTGAGTGACGTCATAAATCTAATATAAAAGTATTGCTGTTTTTGGTTTATCTCTGTGTTATTTATTTTGAAAATACATCTCGCCTCTCAGGATGCCTGACAGCAATGAAAAAAAATCAAAACGGAAGTTTTATAACGCGTTACGTTAACGATGTCATTCACCTTTACATATATAAGAAACTTTACAATTTATGTGGAAGTACTTTTGGTATACAGTATCCACCCAAAAGCTCTTAAATCGGAAATATTTAGTTCGTGTACAATTGGAAGCGACGCGGCGCATAATTATGGATCAATTTATGCAATTATTCTGTTTAGTTAACGATGTGTCGACGTCGTATTGTAGGTCTATTACCCATCGGCGTAGGCATAAACTTCGTTCCGATTCAATTAACGAGAAATTATAAGTAATACGACTATAAGTAAAATAATAAATAACGGTTTAAAACGCGATATATATTAATTAACTTATTTTTAGACAAAATTTCGCGATTTGAACCGTTAAATACAATTTATTTAACTGTCGGCTAATAACCGAAACATCATGAGTTCGATTCCCGTCTAGTGTAACTTTGTAACATCATTTTCCAATTTGAATATAATATCACAACGGTTTAAAACGCGGAATATAAATTATAAAACCTAAATGTGACCAGAAGTTTCACGATTAAACCCGTTAAGTGTTTTATTTAACGTGTACCACAGGCGCCAACTTAACATTATGTTAGACCCAGCCTGGACGTTCAATGAGTGAATGCAATTTCCGAATGTCATATAGGTCAATAGGGCTTCTTAATTAGACGTCCTATCCAATGAACTCCACGCTTGTCTGTCGTAATCTGACGAAAAAACATTCTGATTTATGAGCTACAGCTTTAACTATTTTTGACGGGTTTTTGGTGCGATGTATGCCTAATCGAAGGGTAGTGGGCTATATTCCCACTGAGTCTGAGTTCTCGATCGACGCGTACGCAAACGCGAAAACGTTTCGAGATATCTAAAAAATATGTAGGGAAGAAACAAAAACTTATTTGAATATCCAATATAACTATTAATCGCGAACGAAGTCGCTGACACAGCTAGTCTTTTATATATTTGATTGTTTGCCCTCTATCATTAAAAACATAAGTAATATTTCTTATATAAACATATAAAAAGTATAATAGTTTGAATAAATGAGAACAATCTATGACAACGTCGGGCCGAAGTTAAAAATCATTCTCAAATAAGTTCAACTAATATATCGCGTTTTAAACCGTTAAAGTGTTTTATTTCAATGTGTACTACTCGCGTAAACTATAGACAGTCCTATCTATGAAACACTTGAATGTTGGAATCAGTTAGAAAAACCTTTAAAACTATCGAATTTAATGACAAAACCACATCGTCATGCACATCAATAACTCGCCAGGCCATTGCACAAGGGTCCCGGATTCTGTCACGAGCACCCACACAGGCTCAATGGGCAAATAATGGATTATTCAACGACAGGAACACGTGTGGGCGGCGACGGTCACATTTCAGCCAAGTACGGGAATCTATACTAGTATTAACGCGATATATATTACTCAATTGAAAATTATTTTAACTTAAAATTGTAAGTTTAACTTTTATATATCGCGTTTTAAACCGTTAAGGTACTACAGACAGCATTTAATATCATTAAGGTGAAGAGTTAGTTTCTACACGCTAATCTCAGGAGCTGGTACGAATAAAGGCTTTAGGCTATAAAGTGTCACGCTGCGACCAATAGGAGATAGAAAGAAATGAAAAAACGGGGGGAATTATCCACCATTGTGGGCTTCCGCTGCAAAAAAGGTTCAAGATACTCAAAAAGAAAGAATGATTCCTCGAGTAGTACACATTTAAATAAAACACTTTAACGGTTTAAAACGCGATATATTAGTTAAACCTGTTTGGAAATGATTTTTAACCTCGGCCCGACGTTTCGGATGCTTTGCAGCAGCCGTGGTCACAGGTTCCCGTTAAAATGTTGTATTTAAATGATCCCTCGAATGTAAAAAGAAATCCGCGACACTATATGTCTATCTTTTAAGATTAACTTGCAAGATCGACGGGACGGGCGACCTCGTAGATAACAGTTACAATATATTAGGTTGAAAACCCTTTCAACCTAATATATTGTTTGTCAAAATAAATAACGTGATGCCGAAAATAAATATTCTACGCGGACGAAGTCGTGGGTACAGCTAGTTACTAATACAAGTAGACTAACCCCAAGCGTTGTTTTGTTATTAAAACTGTTTTACTTGTATTTTCAGCAAAGAAAAAACTTGAGTAACTAAGCAAGTATTAAATACTGTCTGTAGTTGACGCGAGTAGTAGTTACACATTCAAATAAAACACTAATATATATTGCGTTTTAAAGCGTTAGTGTTTTATTTATATAAGCAAGTTTTAGTTTGTAAAAAATATACAAATTACTGCTACTGTCGTTGGTCTAATTTTAGCAATAAATTAATGGCTACAAATAATAAATAAATCAACGGGCGTACGATCGACCCTTACCGGGTCAAACGTGTATCTAATTAATTTTTCTAAAGAATCACCGTCCACAAAGGAAAAAAAGCCTTTTAAATAAAACGATTTAACGGTTTAAAACGCGATATATTAGTTAAACTTATTTGAAAATGATTTTTAACTTCGGCCCGACGTTTCGGATGCTTTCCAGCAGCAGTCTCCCCGTGACCACGGCTGCTGCAAATGTGTACTACTCGCGTAAACTATAGACAGTATTTAAAAAAAAAGCCTTGCAATTAATTGCATTTCTGTTTGAATTCGAATATCCAAAACCAAAATAGGCCTGCAGCGCATCATGTTTAGATGATAAATCGCTGGGATATATTATCAAATGAACCCCGCGCTTCTCCGTACTCCTCTATCATAAAAGAACCATAGACGCATTGCTGGTCTTCTGAAACTATAGAGTTAATTGCGATTCGAATCACGAAGGTTATCGTGTTCAGAAACCACGGCAGGTAGCGATGTCACTGTGATATTGATTAAATTTTGGAGTTTATGGCATATTTCGTGGTTATACAGAAAAACATTGATTGTGCTATATTGAAAAAATTAAGAGTTTCATTTGAAAAGATAACGATATAAGACGCAGAACGATAAATTATTATCAATATTATGACATCATTCTATATCTAAGTATTTACGATCTAAAATTATTTATTTCTCAAACGATAACAAAAAATCTATTTTAAACTAGAGTAGTTTTTACTAACTCGTTTTTACTTAGCGTTTGGGCTACTCACGCCGTCTACATACAATACAAGCTACGTTTATGTTTTTAAAGGAACTATCAACTTAAAAAAAAAATTAACAGTTTTATTTTTGTCCACTTAAACTACAAAACATTTTAAATTTTGACATAATCAACGTGTTTTACTAGTGTAGCCCTTTCATTTCTTTCATTTGATATCCATATTGAGAGGGTTAAGGAAACATATCTAATCCGCCATTCTGTTTCGGAGGCCATCTTGGATTTATAATGTTTTTGATTATTATATTGTATTGTCTCTAATTCAATGTGTGCACCAAATTTCATATCAATCTGACAACGGGAAGGTGTTTAAATTTCAATTTACAATTTTGATTTAAATAAATAAATTTCGTACGGGTCAAGCTAACTTAAAAAGTTGAGGTTAACAAAAAAAAATATGATGCCCAGATAACTATTACACGCGGGCGCAGTCGCGGGCACAACTAATATATAATAACACTTTTGTATTCCTTAATTGTTCACAGCGTTCCTTGCGTACAATAAAAACAATAATATATATGGCAATACATTGTTACTGTTACTTAATAAATTAATACGGTTGTTAATCATTAATGGATAATAATTATCTTTCATTAAATAAATGTATGCTCTTTCTATACCTAGAGAAATCACACGAATTACTGTTAAATGTTTGGAACGTGAAGTAGATTAGTTTATTTATTTTAACTTCGTTTTTCGCGACCCAACGTTTCGAATGCTTTGCAACACCACGACTGCTTATTTTATTTCAAATTAAAGTTTATAACTAATTTTAACATCAAAATAATCTAGTAGTATGTTAGATCCTGTATTGACTCCTAACCCGATGGATCACACAGCCATACCTATAGCTACCATAGGTCAAATAACCCTGTCAAATTCTTCGTGAATATACAATACGCCATGCTACGCATAAGCTACGTCCTGCTACGAACCGTAGACACCTACGAAGCGATAAAAATATTTCTAATTTATTAGTACTAATTGTTATTTGTATATATATATATTCTGACATTGACGTAACGTGGCTTGCTGCTAACGTGAAATTGATTGACAGCTCCCATGTCAACGTCATTAATCAACAAACAACCATCATAGAAGAGGCGGCCATTTTGTCGACGCACACGCGTTTAGTAGCTATCGTTTTACGTGTTTCTATTTCATCAAATAAAGGGCCAACGACCAAGCGAATCACCTTATGGGAAGTGATTTGCCAACGATCATATACAACACCGAAGTTAGTAAAGATGCGTAGCCGGCCTTTTACAAAAGTGAAAGAATTTTATTGATTTCTTGAATTTAATGATCTTTTTATCCTCCTAAGCCTAATATAAGGCTTATGGGGACTGTAATGAAAAATAAGGACGCAAAAAGTTAACTATATAGACGGCCCGCATTATAAGGCTCTGCTTAACGAACGTATTTTTAAAATGGTCCAAAAACCAAGCTGTACAAATAAATATGATGAACAAGAAAGGAAACTCATGAAGGAATTGTTGTATTGAATTTGACACAATACCATAAAAAGAATAGGGGAGGCTTTTCTTTACAAAAGTGCAAACGGACACAATATTTCATGTTTACGTATAAAATTTGTTTTAATTAACATCTGTCATCATTAACACTGTATATATTTTAATTCTTAGGTGTCCCTGTATTATGTAGATTTAATAATAAACACTTGCCGCCAGCTGGTCTCGAAAACCAAGCTTGTGCTAAGTAGTATTTTAGGACCAAAACACAAAAAATCCCTTCATAACTCCTGAAGATTATCTTCTAATTGCTTATTTATTAATGCGACATCTGTGGACGAAGTTTCGAACTTCATAATTATGTTTTAGGTTATACATTATATGGTTATACATATTCAATAATCATAAAACATAAAATACTAGAACAAGCTTATACGAATTACAATATACGAATTTAGATTATAGTTTCATGTAAAAAAATACGCAAAAGTGTTGTAATTTTATAAATACAGCTAAGTAAACCCAAAACTGTTTTTTTTCTTCTTGGAAGTCAAACCCGGGACCACTTTCAAACACATATCATTAACCAAGAACCCGTGGCACGCTTAGTAACATTCATGAATACTACAGTTACTTGAGCATTGTAGTTAACACTATAAAACAGTGTACAATACAAAATATATTACTTAAACCCCGCATGACCACAACTGCTGCAAACCGAAGTTAAATTAAACATAGGTTGACTAATATATTGCGCGTTTACAGTTTATTCAAACTACAGTTACTTACAATATTTACTAGCATCGTCTAAATTATGTTTTTTATTTTCGGAATTCCAAGCGCGGCCCTGTCCATCTTACGAAGTAGGCATTTTCGTAAAAACAAGCTCGGCGTCTCTCTGTCTGTTCGTCTATCGATTATACATTAGGGACACTGTCTTATACATTGTTCTGTAATAAGCCGAACCGAATTTGAAATAATATGTATTCTTCTATAATACACGTTCGTCGTTTTAACGGTTAAAAACGTAATATATATGAATAAATTAAGATTTCTTTAATTGCATTCCGGCGTTTTGGAGCTTTGCTGCATCCACTAGCTCTAAAGCATCCAAATCATTGTGCCGTAGTAAAAATAATGTAACTAGTATATTTCAAGTTTTAAACCGTTTAAAGTTTTTAATCTCTGATTATAGCTGCTCTAGCATCCAAATCTTTGGGTTTTAATAAAAATAATTTAACTACGGTATTATTGATAAACGGGGGCAGTAAAACTATATAAATTTACTTTTTTCAACCGTTAAAATGGTTTTATTTAAATGTATAGCAAACACACAAGTGCGCGGTATATTTAACCTCGATCCAGAAAATTTTCAATTCCAGAAGTGAAACCACGCTTACATCAAAAGCGGATATATGGCGTAGATGAGAACTGGAAGAATCCAAGACGCATTTTTGTTTACCGCCATTTTTCATTTGGAGAAAGCGTTTTTAATAGTGCAACACCAATGACGAATAATTACTACGGGCATAGGTATATCAAAGGTTACCTTTTGTTTTGGTACGAAGAATACGTGTTTTCTCTTTCTAACGAGAGATTTAGGTGTTAGAGATCCGGATGTGATATTAACCGAACTTCACTACAACAGTAAAAAAAAGCACAAGTCTGCGGTTTACGCGAGTAGTACAAATATATAAAATACTTTGACGGTTTAAATCGCGATATCTATTGATTTAATTTCTTTTTTTTTTACTTATTTTGCAGCAGCCGTGGTCACGGGGACACAGCTGCTTCGTAGCATCCGAAACGTCAGAGGAAAGTTAAAATAATTTTCAAATAAATTTAATTAATATATTTTGCGTTTACTGTTAACGTTTTATTTAAAACACAGGTTCAAACTACGAACATAGAGTTTTGGTATGAAGAATACTTAGTATAACATGTGATGTTCGAAAAGTAAGTAAAGAAATCCGATTGTGGTTAACGGAGCCGAATTTCTCTACAAAGTAAAAAAAAAGGTTTTAAACTACGAATACAGAAGTGTGTCAGAGGTAATCTTTTTGCACGGCAGCTCAATTTGTTAAAGCAGCAGCAAGAAACAAGGCACGCTGTGGATGACGGTTCAAGTCCCGCCAGTGTCATACTTTTATATTCAAAATAGATTTTTAATTTATATAATCCATTTTATTGCACATATTGCCATCATATGCAATAACTGTGAAAAATATTAACGTTTCTAAATCTTTTATGGTTCCTAAAACTATAAAGCTTTTGGTATGGATTTTTTTTAACCTAAGATGTACAAAAAGTATGTAAAGAAATCCGAATGTCGTATCCGAAACCGAACTTCCCTACATACATAAGAAAAACCAATTTTCCAACTACGAACGCAAAGTACATAAGTCAGAGATTATCTTTTATTTTGGTGTGGAAGAATACTTTTTTAACAAGAGATGTATTTAAAGTATTTAAAATGTGTAATTTTATGTAAAAATATTGAATTTCTCAAATGTCCACGAATGTTTAACCATCACTAATGATTTTAAATATTATTGGGTTTAAAATAATCATCTTGTTGGTACTGCCATTTTTAAACCTTTAAGTTTGAATACCCATCCATTTCTAGTAAGCGCAATAGTCCGCTTAACTAAAGTGATCGATCGTGTTATCTCTGTCTACTCCGCTTCTATTTAAATACAGAATGCAGTGATATTGATTCAGCAATATTTAGCCGGGTTCCGCATGTTGCCGTAGGGCTGCCACACTTAATAAATTAAATACATTTATTTATTTGACGGGCTCGTCGGTCGGTCGATTGCAATTAATAGCTAATAACCAACGGGTCATGGATTCGATTCCCTTTGGTTCCAACATGTCTCTGATCAATTTATAATTTTTCTAAAACATGTGGCATCGTCTGCAAATCAGAAAATTAGATGGCTGTTCTGAATATCTCTCACTAACTTTCCGCACGGAGAACAATGCGACGTCCACAGATGAAAAAGCCGTGAAGTTTAGTCGCTTTTCGGGTTCAGTCTATAGATAACCGAATATCCAAAGCCAAAATAATTGAATTTTAATTTATATATAGTCATCGTACGCATATGTGATAAACATTATTTATTACACAGAAGTTACTTCTTAAATAAAACACTTTTAACGGACGCTGTGGTCACGGCGATACTGTTGCTAAGCATCCGAAACGTTGGGTCGTATTCGAATCGACCTATTTATATATTTCGCCTTTTAAACCGTTAAAAGTGTTTTATTTAAATCTATGCTGCTTGCGTAAACTTCAGAGCCAATAAAGTTACTTCTTGATATTGTTTGATAGATTAAGTTTTGTTGTGTTTCTATTCTATTCTATAAAACTACCTTCGAAATTTTTTCGCTTGCGGCAGCCCTGCTGCAAATCTACAGTCGACACAGGTACAGGTGAATTGTTATTTACGCAGTAATTGAAGTACCTCCACTTGAACTGTTTTAGTAAATCCTGTGACATAGTTTTTTAATATATTTTTATTTTGAAATATTTCTATGACCTTTTATATTGAGGTGTAATGAATTGAGGAAACTGTTTTCTTTCCAGAAAATATCGCAAAGGCTTTTATGAATAATTTAACGCCTCACTCAAACTTAAATAAGTGAAATGTGAATATCTAATTAATACACTATATGAGGCTGATAAAGCCAGAGTAGCCTAACTGCAATTTTGTGACTTGGCTTATTTATATTTTTTTAGTCTAAATTGTTAATCTACAATGCACAGTGACCGAAAATTGTTAACATAATTCTTACACAAATATAGGCCACTCTGGCTTTACCAGCCTCATATAGTCTAATGTTCTTTAATATCTGATTTAATATTTCATGTGTTGAAAACTTTTTGTATCGCACAAACAGAGTACAACGATAATTCGTTTTGTCTGTACTTTACAAGTTGTATAAAAATTCGTTTTTTTATTACCACCCGACATATAAATAATACACTTTAACGGTTATACGCAATATATATGAACTGATGGTCATACAGAGCGAGGGATCGTCGTAAGGTCGATGCTATAGAAATGTGGTGCTGGAGAAGACTTCTAAAAATACCATGGACTCCGTTTCGAACCAATAACTCTATTCTCCGGTAACTCCAAATACAGCACAGACTGTCTTCGATCGTAATGACACGCATTCTGAAGTTCTTTGCTCATATTTCTAGAAATGAGGATTCCCTGGAGAGACTAGTCATCCAAGAAAGGGTTGAAGGAAAGCGTTCACCTGCTGGGCCGACCTTATCAGTGCTACCACCGGATCTTCCCTTGAACAGAGCAGCCGCGACGCAAAACCCCGTCATATGGAGATGACAGCCCTTAGATACTGGAACACAGAGGACATCCCACGAACCACGACATCATCATCACAGACCACGACCACTCTAACTTGAGTGCACGACTGAGAAGAAGAGATACATGAATTAAACTTATTTGAAAACTATTTTAACTACGGCCCGACGTTTGCTTGCAGCAGCGATGATCACGTCTCCTCTTAATAAGTTTAACGAATATATGGCGTTTTAAACCGCTAAAGTGTTTTAGTTAAATGCGTACCACTCGCGTAAATTATAGACAGTATTTACGACCCGACACTTCAGGCGTTTTACTGTAAAGGTAGATAGCGATCAAGGGACGACACACGTTGATACATTTTAATTGGTATCTTAAGATTGATACTTTTGGGTTTATTTTTAAACCTTATATGAAACTATCGCTTTAATTTGTTATAGATATTTTCTGTAGTCTATATTTCTGTAGTGTGTATTCTAATAGGGGCGGACAACCTAAAATCACTACATAGTATAAAACAAAGTAGCTTTGTCTGTCCCTATGTGTAAATGTTCTTTTAATAGATAGAGTGATTTTCTCACACACACACAGTTTTTATGTAGTGTATATAGTATCAGCATTGCACACGAGCGAAGCCGGGGTGGTCTAGTAAATCTTATTAATCTGTGGTCAATGGTTTGTGATCCGGACCGGAAATGTTATAAATTCACAAGAAGCATGTTGAACCCGGTGAGGATCAAACTGACGACCCGATGAGTGCTACCATCGTACCGACGACTTAATGCTTTATTTTCAGCTCTCGCAGCGGCCTAATGAAAAAAGCCTATTGTGTATTTTTCTCACTTTTATTTCATCAAATGGATTAAGTTTTGAGCCCTTTGTAATATTTCAACAAAGATTCCATTTTCCACTGTTTAACTGGGTCAGATTGTCGTTCTGGTCTTGTTTAGATCACTATTATATGTTGTCATATTATACATATAATGTCGCTGTTAATACTTACTTCATACTACACATTATTTTTATTTATTATTTTAGTTTAATAGTTTATTTTTTCTAGTCCACTCGAGCGATACATATTGAAACATTTTTACGATTTTGTAATTACGATTTAATACTTAATATATCATGTATTTTATCGAAAGATTGTAAACGTCGAAATGCCAAGAAAAAAAACTATATTTTTTTTTACAAGAGATTCGAATCCAAGACGTCTTCGCTTCGTTTACGTTATCCTTTTAATAATATAGTAACGAAAATTACTAAAAAAACCCAAATATTTGAAACACATGTTGATACAGGCATAGATATATTATTATATATGAGGTCACTAGAGGCAGAGTAGCCTAACTGCAATTTTATGGCTTAACTTATTTATATTTTTATTATCTTAAAATGTTAATCTACAAGAGCACAGTGACGTAAAATTGTTAACATAATTTTTACACAAATAATAGAACAAATACATTTTTATTTTCCTCGTTATAGAAAATCATGTTTTTTTTATTAGGCCACTCTGCCTCTATAACTGTACGATTGTATAAGTTGGGTCTGTAACCCGAGCCACAGATAATACATCAACGGCTTCATTTTAACACAAAAGATGCTACATCAAAGTTTTGCGGTAAACATAGATAAAACGAAATATACCTGTCTTGTACCGTAAGCGTTCGGGTCACAGACTATAGTATTTTCAAAATGGATTCGCTAGCTTGCTGTCATTTTATTCTTCGTCTAATATAGGATGAACAGTTTGTCAGTTCACTTAGTAATAAATAGTAAGTATTGCATTGTCTATGTAAAGTCTGCATTGGCGGATGTTCCCCCTTTAGTAAATAGTGGAATATATAAAATCGATGACGATATACTATGAAAAAAAATAAAGCACAGTTTCTTTTGTTATTCTCAGCGCTAAGTTAAAAATACTATTCGATTGTGAATTGAAATCTCAACGTAACAAGTATAAGTACTGTCTGTAGTTTAAGGGAGTAGTTCACATGTAAACAAAATAATTTTAACGGTTTAAAACTCGGAAAATATTAAGTAACTTATTTACAATTTATTTTAACTACGACCCGACGTTTCGATTGCTTTGCGGGGGGGCTGAAGATAGACAGTGTACCTAATTTCAAAGCAAATACTGCTACGCTAGCGCCATCTGTTCCGTCGTAGTTCGTATTTTGCGAAAGTAATTCTGCAATCAGTTCTGCAAGGACCCAGCCAGTTGAAACCGTAAATACTCTTATGGTAAAAAGTATATATTTAAGTTAGACAAATATTAATAGTAAACTAAACGTCCTTAGTTACTAATAATATTTATACATAAACTATCCAATTTATCTCATACAAAAAATATGACAAACGAATATATTTCCCTATTCCTATTATAAATTAACTTATCATACTATTTTAGACAAACTATAGCCACCAATCAATATTACGACCTAATGTTGGAAAGTTCCATGTCAAATATGGTAAATGGATAAACGCTAAATATATTTTAAAAACAATGTTATGAAACCTAACTACCTAAGTCTCTCGAACTTTTAATTGAAATTTCTTGTTACTTGAAATGAACACTTCTAAAGAACTCTGTAAGGATATTTATCTATATTAACCTAACAATAAATTTCCACAGATGATCACATGGGTCCAATAAGGATGGGTTGTAAGACTTTGGAACCACCATGTTACTCCAACGTGGATTGGTAGACTATAAAAACTACTTTACTAAAATTGTGGCCGCTATTGGCAGAGTAGCCTAACTGCAATTTTATGACTTGTGTTAATTATATTTTCATAGTCTAAAAATGTCTACAAGAGCACAGCGACCGACAATTGTTAACAATGTTTACACAACTAATAGTAGAAATACATTTTCGGCTAAGTTAATTGCGCATTTTGTTTTCCTCCTCATTGAAAATCGTGTTTTTTGTTATTAAGCCACTCTGCGTAGCGAAGAATTGAACCCTGGACTGTTTACCAACGACTTTTAAAACGAGGCCTATCTATATTCTATAGTCTATAGTCTGTGGTGCTACAAGATATTGTCACACGATACCATAGTAATTCGCGCTTTTCAATTCCCGCCACGTCAAACGAAGGTAACCTCAAAATCCCTTGTTTTTTATGACACATTCTCTTCAAATACACGCGTTCGGCTTACAATTCTATCAACATAAAGACGCGGCTCTCGCATCCATACCAAACAAAACATAAGCAGAGTAGCATAAATGATAATAGAAAAGGGGTTTGTTTTCGAAACAATACGAGCATGAGAATATTATAGTTTAATGTGGCGAACCGTGACGCAGGATCGGCGGAAGTGGCGTTCTCTTGTTGTGAAGGCCAAGACCCACTTTGGGTCGCTGCGCCAGCGGAGTAAGTAAGTAATACCTATTCATAGAACATCTATACAAGATGCGCTATCGGCCTATTTTGGTTTTGGACATTCGGAAATCCACAGACTGAAAACGTAACGCGATTAAAGAGCTCTTTCATTCCATTCCATTTAATATCCAGATTTCCAGACAAAGCGCAACCTGTCTCAAAAAAATTAAACATGGTTTACAAACCTCTTGGACCCGGTAATATCTAACCCACGACCCGTTGATTATTATTATACTTTTTCATCAGTGCATGGTTCGTGACCCGGTCGGAATGTTATGTTATAATATCTAATATCCAGATTTTCCAGAAAAAATATAACTTGATTAGAAATATGTTGGATCCCACATGGTCCGAACCCACGACCGATTACTGGCCTTTGCTACTATGTGACCAACGAGCCCAATTCTTATTTGAATATATGTAAAAACCTTTGTCTCCAACAAAGGACAGACACATTAGTATTGTATACTTTATTTCTATAACAATTTATATGAAAAAAAAAGAGAAAATAAATAGTGAACTATTCAAAACACTACCTTTTATATGGAAAATGTTAACTAAATTGTGATTACCATAGACTCAAAACAATTTATTATAGTCTTATCTATGGCTAGAGTTATGTTTTTTTAATTAATATATGGCCTGGTAACGTTTACGAATTACGTTTTGTAAATAATATTCAACGGCCTGGTAACGAGACTTTTAAGCCAATACGACTTGTTTTATGGCTACGAGTTACAAGACATTCTATAATAGACAATCTTTAAAAGTTGCCATTTTGTTTCGCGCAGCGTCGAGCATATTTATAATTCACCTCATCCTATAATCTATGGCTATCGAGACCACAAGTGCGGAACCCTTGAGCCGAAGAGTCCTCACAACAAGAGCTCTCGAGACTGAAATTTGAAATTTTAAAACGTGTCTAATCTTCATATCTGGATATCAGCGAATTTTGAGTTATGTTAAATTGGAGGGAAGCTCTTAAGTAAGGGACCATTTGTATAATATCCTAGACATTGCAGTTTACACCAGTAGTCTTTCAAATAAATAACTTAATGGTGTAAAACGTGAAATATTATTAGTTAAACTATTTTTAATTTACCACCACGGCTGCTATAAGGCGTCAGAAACGTTAGGCCGTAGTTAAAATTAATTGTTAATAAGTAGTATATTCCGCGTTTTAAACCTTTAAAAAAGTTATTAAAGGAGGATTTAAGAAGCGAAAAATGTAATGATTGTACTTTTGAGTGGCTGAATTTACATTTAAGGCTATATATATATTGTTTATATCTAACAACTGCGTATGTGTGGAGACATTTTTGAAACAAAATAAATATCGAAAGTTCCTGCATTCTATTTCGCGCAAATATTTTATTAAAGACGAAATATTATAAGTAATACAGACAAATTACACTTTGTTGCTGTATTATATTTAAGAATCAAGCAAAATCAATAAGTATTTAATTTTGCATTAAGAGATGTTCGAGTACGGCCCTGGCCGGAAGCCATACAAATAATCCCTTAGAAGCCACACAAATGACAGGCAAGTGTTGCGCCCACGACATTTATTTCCGTCGAATGGGGCCACCCCCTTTTATCTGACTTTGAAAGTGGGGTAATGGTTGCACCTATTTATTTCCTCTCGTGAGATCTACCTGATCGAAAGGTGACTTTGGATATTTGCTTATAACGTATGTATCTTGAGGAAAGCTAGATCATAATTTGGTAGGAAAAATCCCTCACTTATACATTATAAGAGTTCGTTTGAACGCGCTAATCTCAGGAACTACATTGAATTGAAATTTGTGTTCGATAGGCATTTATGTAGTATTTAGTTAGTATGAAAGAATTGTTCTTCTTTAAATAAGAAAAAAAAATTCTTTAATTCTGATCTTTTAAGATTAACTTATTAACCTTCTTATTTGGTTGGTGGTTCGTGACACGGACGGAATTCCAGATTTCCCGTCGAATTCTAACATGTTTCAGAAAAATTATACGTTGATTAGAAATGTATTGGACCCGTTGGGCATCGAACCCGCTTCTGTCGATTAGCATTGCTTCATTAGACCAACGTGCAATTTTCATAAAAAAATGAAAACAATATCTTGTTACCGTTATGTTTATTATATATATATTTTATTTTATAACATAGCGTGTAAATCTATTTACGCTTTAAAACATGTTTACTCGCTTCGTAACCTTGTCGGCCATTTTCTTCGTATCACGATAAATGTTAGGTCGGAAGTTCGACTACAATTAAAATACACATTACTTTCTTTCATTTCACATGTTAAAACGAATAAAATAATATATTATTATAAGTACAACCCCGTTTTCCCTGTGGGGTATGGGGCGAACACATTTATGCGTCCGTTTAATTGATCGGATTTATTTACAAGCAATTAGTTGATTAGACTTCTGTACCCTGGCCGTTCGAAATCTATTGTTTCCCTGGGATTCGAACATAGGAACTCCTCGTGCTTAATGCAACGCTAGGCAACACGTCTAACCTTTTACCTACAGAGGCGATTTTCATTAGCACAAACTGAAAATTAGTATTATTATTTTATGCAGCATTTAGCCAGTGCCAAAGTTTTATTCTTAAGGTTCCAGATCTAGCTTTTGTCATTTTTTAAACGATACTGATAAATATACCATCAGACACTTTAAATCTTGTTTAACCGAGATTCGAAGCTAGAACCTATCGCGTTTAACACAATGTAGACAAAAGTCTACAGCGGTAGGCGAATACATCTTTAGCTAAGCACCGTCTGTAGTTTACGCAAGTAGCTAGCATTTAAATAATACCCATTTAACGGTTTGAAACGTGAATTATGTTCAGAAATTTACTATTTATTTTAAGTGTAACTTTTCGAATAATTTGTAGTCGTGGTCACATCGGACCGTTATTAAAATATTGTAAAGAAGTAAACCAATATATTTCGTGTTTTAAAACCGTCATAAACTAACGACATTTGTCTTTTGCCTAAACTTGGCAGTCATATTGTGTCCGCAATAGCCACTGTCTTGTTGTCGGGCGTGTTACCTTAAACTTACGACCTATAGCCACCACACGTGGTATTAATGGTTTGTGAAACCATAAATTATAGAGGGGTTAACATCTACACCATACAAGCATCCTAGATCTAGAAAAAAGTATGTAAGCAAATCGTAAGTTTAAAACGTACATAGTTTACATAAAACACTTTTAACGGTTTAAAACGAGAAAAATATTAGTAACCTATTTGAACTACGGCCCGACGTTTAGTATGATTTGCAGCAGCCGGTCTCGCCGTGACCACGGTTGCTGCAAAGCATCCGAGACGTCGGGCCATTGTTAAAATGATTTTCAAATAAGTTTCACTAAAATGTATAGCGTTTAAAACCGTTAAAGTATTTTATTTGAATGCGTAAGGAACTTGTAACAAAAACTTGTCTTTAAAAGAATTGGCGGCGGGTTTCCCCCCCTTTCCCCTCCTTTTTTTTCCCCCCCCTTTATTGGAACTCGTCGTAAACTACAGACAGTATTTAACGTACAAAATTATAAAACAAATGGTCAATTTTAATTCGATTTAACATTTTTAAATTAATTACCTAACCCTTCGAGTGTCGTAGAATTGCTAGAGTCTTGGTTCAACTTCACTACATGGTCTAAGTGTATCTAAGTGTAGTACCAAACTTAGTCCAGTACAAATGTTAAACTTCGTTATGTGATAATGATTTTTTTTTTTTTAAATAAATTCGGGTTTAAACCAGGTGTCAGAGTTAGTCCTTGTTTAGTAATAATAGTGATAGTGTAGCGGACATGTTTTTAAAATCCTTTGAAGAGGAATCATTCTTCCATACAAAATTTATGGTTATCTTGAACCGTTCCAGCACATGCAACGGACACCCTTAAAGATTCATTTTCCTCAATTTTTTCACATTTCCTACTGTTCCTTCGCTCCTAGTGGTGGCAGCTTGATATTTTACAGCCTAAAGCCTTTCTCGATAAATGCTTAAACCAACAGCGAGAATCTATAAGCTGAGGAGGTTTGCGATAAGCAATTTTGATGCCCATAATATTATTCGAGCGAAGTCGCGGGCTCAGCTAGTTAATAGACAAAGCTATAGCGAGTATAGTGATAATTAGTTGTTTATAAACATGTCCATTATGGTCGTAGCCTCGTGTGTCATATCGGGTTACAGCCATTGTGTCATGATACAAAGGTAACTTAAGACGCGGAACTCGGCGCTAATAAATAACTTGAACCACACTACTTTAAATACCAGCGGAGTTATCGGGACTTGTATTTCCTCCTAAGGAAAGACTGGACTTAGTCGATGAGTCGTAGGTTCGATTTTAGGTGGTTCACTTTATAAATCGTTAATTGCTACTGTGTCAAAACCCGTTTCCCCCTCGTTTCACTGATCCGTTCTTTAAAGGCAAGTAGTTGATCAGACTTCTGTGCCCTGCCTGACCGAAACATATTTTTGTTTCACTGGGATTCGAACCCTGAACCTCTCGCGCTTAACGCTATGCTAGGCAATACGTTTAACCATTTGGCTACAGAGGCGGTCCGTTAATTGTTAATAATGTTTGGGTTTTTTTTGGAGATGGATAGAAGTTACATACATAACGTCTAAGCAAGATGTACCCTTACCTCTTTTGGACATTTAAAAACACAGATCTAAGTATTAGATCTAAGTATTGTCTGTAGTAAACGAGAGTTTTAATAAAACACTTTTCGGTTTAAACGTAGACATAGATGGCGCTAGCGTAGCTGTTTTGACTTTGACATTAGTGAAACCCTTCATCTTCAGTTGATGACGTTACCGACGCGTTACAGCTGCTGTGGTAACGGGGCGACATTTCACGTTTTTAAATTACAGATGGTAGTTCTAGAAACACGTTCTACGGTGGAAATCGAATCTTGAACCCGTCAATTAAAATATAGCGACCAAAGTATGGTCCATTCCATGGCCCGTCAAAATATCTTACCCCAAAGACATAAATTTCCCAAAATTATCGAAAACTCTCCCGTACATACTAAATTTCCCATAATTTGAATACCATAGATATAATGGTCCACAGACAATAGATTCACGACATCAATTAATTTTATTGCCGCCGTGTTTTGAGTTATGAACTGGCTTATTGTTTGAAAAGATTGATCGCTGTTTAAGGTCTTAACTAGAGATGTGTTTTCGGCTGATATATGTCCGCTAGAGGCAGAGTATTTTAACTGCAACTTTTAATTAAATTAAAAAACTTTAACGTTTTAAAACGCGATATATATTAGTTACACTTATTTGAAAAATTATAGAAAACGCCCCGACGTCTCCCCGTGACCCTTACTTACTTACTAAATATGCGTAACATCGTCGGGCCGTAGTTAAAATAAGTTTTCAAATTTTAACTAAAATATATCGCGTTTTAAACCGTTAAAATGTTTTAATTAATATTAGATAATTGTTAACATAATTCTTACACAAATAAGAGTTAAATTAATTTTCGCCTAACTTAATTGCGCATTTTTATTTTTATTATTGAAAATCGTTTTTTTTTTACTAGGCCACTCTGCCTCTAGCAGCCTCATATAGTCACTAAAAAAATTTAAATTTCTGACTTATGACTTCGTCTTCGACATTTTTTTAGATCATCTATAAAGGGGAATCATTCTTTCATATATATTTTTTATGTTCTAACCGCGCGTTCAAACAACCAAACTCTTTAGTATATATAGATTGTTAAAACATTATCTAAAGTTTTCAAACCTTTATTACGGGAAAGCGAGGTAATATCGTTCCGGCCGTTTTTCTGAATCTTGACTGGTATTCAAAGCAAGTCTTATTGTATTGAAAAGCATTTTCCACAATCTAACAAAACGCTAAAAGCCGACATTATGCATTTCCACGCAAATCCACACAATGGATCTGGTATTACTACCACGATAAATCTCCACTCAACAATTGCTCTACGGAATCTGTGCAAATTAAATCTTTTATTGTATAGTCTGTGGTATGTTATGGGGGTGGGGTATTGGGGTTGATTTATCAATAATGTTCTAGCGCTAGTAGCATTAGTATTTTCACATATATGATATAAATATTGCCCGTAGTTAACACGAGTAGTACACATTTAATTAAATACTTTAACGGTTTAAAACGCGTTATATTAGTTAAACTTTTGAAAACATTAATATTTTTCACATGTTATTGCACATGAAGGCACTATATAATTTAAAAATCGAAAATCTGCAGAGAGAGAATCTGCAGAGCAACAGCACGGAACGCTGACGATGCCGGTTCAAGTCCTGCCCGAATCGAAAAATTTTTCAATTTATTTTCGATTTTTTAAATTAGTTAAACTTATTTGAAAATTATATTTAACTTCAGCCCGACGCCTAATATATCGCGTTTTGAACCGTTAAAGTGTTTTATTTAAACAGCTATACAAAACAAATCTGTTGGAGAGAAGCTGAAGAGTTTGTTTGTTTGAGCGCGCTAAACTCGGGAACTATGGTGCGGATTGAAAAATGATTTTTGTGTTAGAACATTTACCGAGGAAGGTGAGAATGTCTAAAAATTGGTCGGCAAAAATATTTGTTTTGAAAGATTTTTTTTTGATAGTTTAAAGAAGAATTATATAATAAATATAAAATAAAAAAAATAAAAGTAAAAATTTGCACATACATACAACCTACAACGAATAGAAAATATATCGAGAGCAAAAACAGAAAATACTATAAAAAAATCAAACTCATGAAAATATAAAACTAACAAACAACACGTACATTTATATAATAACACAATAAAAATACAAAAATAATAAAATTAATGTGATGTGCGAATGCACCATCTAGTATCGCTTATCTTTGTATGTTTACTCGATCAGCTGCGTTCGCGCCGACAACGTCAAAGCTAGATAATAATACTATGATATACTGTTCATAACTACCTCCTTTTTACAGTTGTGTTTGATAAAAATACTGTCCAAATTCCAATGTAATATTTAGTTAACTTAGTAATAAGTGAATGTGTACATTCTTTAATAAATGTCTAAAACCAAGAATTATTTTTTTAATATCTTGAACCGTTTTCGCAGCGTACGCATCGGAAATGATGAATAATTTTTCCAAAATTTTTGACATTTCTCGCTTTATATCATCTCTCGCCCCAACACAAAAAGAATTTTCGAAAATTCGAATCAGTAGTTCCTCAGACAAGCGCGTTCAAATAAACAAAGTCTTCAGGTTGTATTAGTATAGTATATTCGTGAAATTCCAATACGTGACATTTCCAACGATCTGGTTGATCTTATTTGGTCTCATGGAAGCTGAATGTTATCCAAAGTTCATAGTTCACTCACTCAGAAGTCAGACAGCTGTAGTCATTAAGCTGGAAGAGATAGTATCTGTTAGCACATCACTAGCTGTCTAGCTTTTGTTTAAAATAAAAGACCATTTTTGTAGTTCAATGCTTAAAGCCTAGCTTTGGGTTACATTGTGCTTTGGCGTCGTGGGTTGAACAGTTTTGTAATCAATTTATGATTCAAATCACTTTAACGGTTTAGAACGCGATATATTTTAGTTAATCTTATTTGAAAATGTTTTTTAACCTCCGCCCGACGTTTCGGATGCTTTGCAGCAGCCGTGGTCACGGGGAGACCCGTCATTTTCAAATAAGTTTAACTAATATATCACGTTTTAAACCGTTAAAGTGTTTTAATTTAATGTGTAATACTCTAAACTAAAGGCAGTATAGTATTTAATCAATTTATGTAACATGTTGGAATTCTGAAAATCTGGATAATCTGGAAATCGAAATTTTGGTCCGGGTCACGAACCGCCGTCCACAGATGAAAAAGCCGCTAAGTTTAATCGCGTATCGATTTCACTCCATTGATTTCCGAATTCAAAGCCAAAAAAAGGTCGACAACACATCTTGTTTAGGTTATATAGGGTATTTCATCTACCTGTACTTTTTGTCTGTCCTCTCTGAAGAAAAGAAGTTCAGATGTAAATTTTAGATTGTTTTAATATCTAGATTTCCAACACGTTTCAGATAAATTATAAATCGAGAGAGCATGTTGGACCCGATGGATAACGAAAGACACATACATTGTTACCATTAGATCAGCGAGGCCGTTAAAAGTCGAGAGTATTTTTTCTTTTTAATAGTAACTATTCTGACGTGGGATCAGCTTGACATATGACATTTTGGCAGACGAGTTGACAAGATCAGTGTCGCCGTATTAATGTTCTGTCAGGTTACTTTGTTCCGTCACTCGTAACGCGCGGTTTTGTGTTCTTGGACATACATCGTTACGTTACTATTTCCCGAACACGCTCGGAAATTTGAGTATTACTTTTCGATATGAATCATACTGGTCGAGCAGCGGCCGATAGTAGTTTTAAAATCCATAACTGTCGTGTTTGGCGGCAAAATAAATTTAAAAATGGAACGATCTACTCCGCAAGATGGCGATTGTTTATTAGAAAAAAAAAATGAAATATATTAGTGCACTTATTTGCAATCTCTTTTACCTGCGGCCCGACGATTTTCTTGCTTAGCAACGTATATATAGCGTATTAAACCGTTCAAAAGAGACGTAATGTCTACCACTCGCGTTCATTATAGATTAAGTTAGTGTCACTTGATGAAATTCTTCGAGTTGGAAGACATTTTATTATCCCCCCCTTCAAGAGACATTATTACACTTTATATCCCGATGTAATGAGTCTGAATACGATTAGAATTAAATGATCTCATATAACAGTTTCAAGAATTAATTATTAAATCACTTATAATGGTTTTATACGCGAACTCCAGTTTATCTATACTAATTATAAAGCTGAAGAGTTTGTTTGTTTAAACGCGCTAATCTCAGGAACTATTTGGTTCCAATTGAAAGATCTTTTTTGTGTTGGACCATTTATCAAAAAATCGTCACGCCATTTTACCAATAGGAGCGAAGAAACAGGAACATGTCCGCGATAGTTATATATATGTCTATCTTTTAAGGTCAAAGCAAAAACGACGGGACGTAGACGACGTCGTATGTAACAGCTATAAGTTATAAAGCTGAGAAGGTTTGCAAACCGAATTTAAATGCCCGAAATAACTATTCCACGTGGACGAAGCCGCGGGCACAGTTATAATAAAAATGTGTAGAAAAGTACGTTCAAATGGATTTCGCAGCGTCTAACGCGGACGGGCGCGTAATGCGTCAATTTCACGGTTGGCGTCGCGTAAGGTTTACTGCTTATTCGATAACAGTCGTAAAATTACTTGTAATGTCGAAATACGATATCGACAGTTTTATTTCTTGATACTGGCATGTTCAACACATAATACTCTTTTAACCAAAACACTTTAACGGTTTAAAACGCGATATATTAGTTAAACTTATTTGGAAATGATTTTTAAACCGTTAAAGTGTTTTATTTAAATGTGTACTACTCGCGTAAACTATAGACAGTACATAATACTCTTTTGTAATACAGGACCAATGTTAAGCGTTGCTCACTGAAGGCCTATTAATATAATTTTTTACGATGATTTCCTGAAAATCGAACCCAGGAACGCTCAAAGCGATGAAAGACTATACGATTCAACAATTGAATTGTTGAATCGTATATTTTTAGAATTTTAACTGTATAAACTGTGGAATATATTTATTTACTTAATTTTATCTACGCCCAGTCGTTTCGGATGCATTGCAGCGGCCGCGGTCACGCGGTCACAGTGGGATGGACGATATAGGGTATCCCTAATGCCAAAGTCAAACCCACGTAGTTGATACGTCTCTTTTAACCGTGAACAGTGTTTTATTTACAGGTAAACTACTTTTACTCCGTTAAAAAAACAATATAATATTTCGTGATAGCAATATCTCTCTACCCTCCTTCTTTCAATACCATTTTTATATCGTTGGCTTATTCTATTTTCGTCGTATTTAACACTACCAAGAGAGACAAACTCCAGTAAAGACCTAAAAAATTTGATTTAACATCAAAATACATATAAACACAATTAAATTTTATCACTCGTTCTCGAAGGCTTAGCGCCCTCCCTTGATATAGAACCTTAAATATTTCACACGTAAACCTCTAAATAAATCAAAACAGTTAATTAGCGAACGTGCCGGGAATCGAACTAGCTAAGTGTTATTTACAAGGCCTGGCGGCGTGCCAAACATATGGCGCTAGGCGTTTACTTGAGATGCCAGCGGTTCTCAAACTTCGTACGTATTTTTAGTAATATATGACGTAGACGGTACAATATTAACAACTAGCTATGTCAGCGACTTCGTTCGCGTAGAATAGTTATTTTGAGCATCCTAATTTGTTTTTTTACATTTAAGCTGTTATTCGACGACATCGGTCGCGTACTGTAAAATAGATTTTTAATTAAAAAAACAAATATAACAATGATAATATAAACACCAGTCTGTTCGTCGGACACACGTTCTATTCTTCAGTATATCGACTGCTCTGTATATAATTGGTTAAACGTGACAGCCTAGTATTGCGTTAAGAGGGGCTCGAATCCCGGGGTAGCAATGGATTGTTTAGTTCAGGCTTGATAGGCCTGAACTAAACAATCCATTGCTAAGCTTGTGAATAATTCCTAAGCTTGTGAATAAAATCGATAAGTGAAACGGACATAGAAGTGTGTCCCTCATGCCCATCAGTCGAAACGCGATTACATTATTATTCTGTAGCCGTCAAGTTTAATAGCTTTTTGATTACAGTCTGTGGATTTCCGAATATCCAAAGAATTCGAATCTTGTTTAGATGTTATATAGTTGGGGCGAACCCCATGCTTATCTGGCCTCGTGTATCATAAAAAAAATGTCTAGTAGTTTTAATTCCTTCTAAGATCAACTTGACATATAAAGTTTGAGAAGCGCTGCGCATAGGCTTTAAGTTGCACCGGGAGTGTCGTAAAAACAATCTCCGAACGTCATTTTCTACGTTATATATGGCTTTCTTAAAATTTCACAGCACAGGACATTTTACAAGAGGCTGAAATTAAAACACGACCCGTTACGTTTTTACGTGTGAAAGAATAGTAAACCTTACGTACGTACGTTTCACGAAAAGTAAAAATTGCTACTTTGTATTCGTTAGTATTACTTGGGTCGTGGGTCCGATCCCCACCAGGTCCGACTGTTTCAAATTTTTCAATTTCTATTTTTTCTGAAACGTGTTGGACTTCGTCTGGAAATTTGAATATTAAATGGGTGGTAGGAATATAAAAATTTCGCCCGGATTGTTGTTGGTAGGTAGATACCCCAGCATATAACTCTATATATCTATTTTGGCTTTGAATATTCGGAAAGCCAAGACTGAAACCTAAACGCGATTGAACTTGACGACTTTTCATCTGTGCGTGTGTGGTGCAAGATCCAAACGGAATTTTTATATTCCTACCTACCATTTAATAACCAGATTTCATATCGAAGATTAACATGCTTCAGAAAAATTACAATGTCAAATACTTTAGAAACACATTTTTGAGAAATGAGTACGGCGTCGGGTGACGTTGATAGTCAACCGGACACAGATGTTAGTCTCATATGAGATCTAAATCCGTCTGTCCGTCACACACGCTTGATTTATACTACGAATAATACTCATGAGCCAGGGTTGGCACTAATTAATTATCTTATATAGTTGACGGGCCCGTTGGTTTAACGATAGCTATGTGGGTTATAACCAACGGGTCGTGGGTGCGATCCCTATCGGGTTCAACATATTTTTAAACAATTTATTATTTTTCTGAAACATGTTGGACTTACTACGTCGTAGAAGATTCTGTCCCGATCACGAACCACCGGCCACAGATGAACAGTCGTCAAGTTAGTAGCATTTCGGCTTAAGTCGGTGGTATGCCCAATATGCGAAGTCGGCATATTGTTCAGATATATGGCTGGGGCATCGCAACTTCCATCATGTAAACATGAGCCTGTCTGTCCATCTGGCTTGTATAGTAACAATTATATTTTTTATAATAGAAAAGGTAACCATTTTATAATACAAAAGGTGCAGTATCTCAGCCATGTTATATCTTATTTAAATAAAACACTTTAACGGTTTAAAACGCGATATATTAGTTAAACTTATTTGAAAATGATTTTTAACTTCGGCCCGACGTTAAAAATCATTTTCAAATAAGTTTAACTAATTTATCGCGTTTTAAACCGTTAAAGTGTTTTATTTAAATGTGGACTACTCGCGTGAACTATAGACAATGTTATATCTTAACAAAATACGCTGTCGACCTATTTCTTTTTTTTAATTTGAAAATGTTTAATTAATCTTAATTTTCTTTAATTGTGGCAACCCTAATTGCTTTTCAGCAATAAAATATGAAACGCTTCAACCGAATTAATTCGCGTAATTGCGTAATGCGTAAGAAAATATTATCAATATAATACCTATAACTTTTATCTTTATTTATAGAACTGTTTTTCCATCGACGATCACATTAAGCGAGCCAGAGTAGCCTGACTGTCATTTTATGATTTGAGTTATTAAAATTTTTGTAGTTTAAAAATGTTAATTTACAAGAGCACAGTGACTGAAATTGTTAACAAATTTCTTACAAAACATGTTACTTCTTTCTTACATAGTACAAATTCATTTCCGTTATTGAAAATTATATTGCTTTTTGTTATTAGGCCACTCTGCCTCCAGCAGCCATCATAATATCGTTTGTAGCAATCCGTTTGATAAACTGACTCAGTAGCTCAATGGTTACCTAACATTGCGTTAAGAATGACAGATGACGTGGGTTTGAAAACCGGAAAATATAGTTTGTGTATTTTGTTGAAGAATCATTAATTATTTTCTTGATTCTGTTTGCAAAGGTATTTTTTTTAATTTACAACTTACATTGTTCTGTTCTTTCATTCTTGCCTAAAATATTGTTTACAATTTTGTTCTTAATTTTTTTGCCTATTAAAATCTATAGTTACTTTACAAAAGCGAATTGGACTCTTAAAATTTTCGATTGATATTCAAATTTATGTATGAATTCGAAAATATGTTTTATATCTACCGCGCTACTCCGGTTGGTGGGTTTTAACAACTACCCTCAATAAATAAGTGATGATAGCCGTAACTGGACCCGCTATAACACATTTTATCGTTGTATCGTTCGTTCGTCAATACACTAGACTATCGATATAGTAGTCGTTTACATCGGAAGTTGCTAAAAAACAGTATACCTTGATAAACGTCAAATGCCTCTAAACAATCGCGCTTTTAGGCTCGAGGACTGGCTTTTAGCTTTTTGAAAACCAAAAACCACTTTGAGGTCAGACTATCTTGGGGTGTACTTGATGGAAGGTTAAAAACAGACTTGCAAGTGTAAAATGCACATTTGACTTTTTCATCTGTGGGTAGTTTGTGTTTTAGACGATATAGATATTCCAACTACCCATTAATAACGAGATTATCTGTCTTTCTTTGGGTTTAGCGTGCTTCAAACGGATTGAAAATGATTCACAAACACAGAGGATCCAGTGGGAATCGAATTCACGACGTTGCTTAGTGGGTTTCGCTACGATTGGATTTTAAATGATTTTTATATTCTATTTAAGAGCAAAGTGTATTCCTGGATTTAAATACTAAAAAAAGTTAGTTTGAGTTTTTTTATACATATAAAAAAGTAAATGGCAAGTCGGAATAACTCACGAAAGGTTCCGTAGCATAGACTCGGTAAACAATAAGTAGGTTTGTGGTAATCTATACTAATAAAGCTGAAGAGTTTGTTTGTTTGTTTGAACGTGATAATCTCAGAAACTGCGGATTCGAACTGAAAAATTATTTTTGTTGCTGTGACTAATAGGAGCAAGGAAACGGCGGGAAATGTTGAAAAAACTAAGCAAAATTATTTCTGGTTTTCCATCGCGTACGCTGCGGAAACGGTTCAAGATACCCAAAAAATATGTATGAAAGAGTAATTCCTCTTTAAATACTCTAAAAAAAGCCCCCGACATATAGTTTACGCGATCACGGCTGCTGCAAAGCATTCGAAACATCGGGTTGAAGGTAAAAATCATTGTCAAATAAGTTCAACTAATATATCGCGTTTTAAACCGTCAAAGTGTTTTATTTGAACTTTCTTAAAATCTTACGGAAATTATTTACATCACTATAATAATATATTTACTATAATATTTGTGGAAATGGTTTAAGTGTGTGAAAAAAGTGAAAGCCCGTTTCCCCCTCGTGGGGCATGAGGTGAACGCATTTTTGTGTCCGTTTCACTGATCCGTTCTTTTAACGGGCAAGTAGTTGATCAGACTTCCGTGCCCTGCCCGACCGATATAATTTTATGTTACCCTGAGATTCGAACGCAGGACCTCTCGCGTTTAACGCAATGCTAGGCAATACGTTTAACCATTTGGCTACAGAGGCGGCCTATACTATAAGTACAATGTGTAAAATGCTCTGGTAAAAAGGCCTCGTTTATAAGCATCACCCTGTATATTATAAAAGTACAAACGTGATTTTTACCATTACTCAATCCGTCATAGAATCAATCTTAGTTATATCTAGGCCAATATTTACGAGTTCTCTTTGAAATCCAGCCATAAATCCGTATCCGCGGATCAATAAAACGTCATTGATCTATAAATGATATATAGACCGCAGCCATGTTGTATTCCCGGTGGCGACTCTTGCGCATCCGTCTCGCGCAGTCAAGCGAAATGATCATTCAAGCGTTTGATACTAAACTCGTAAATGATCAATAAGACATTTTTCAATTGTTCGCCATTGCGAATATCGTGTTGTTATTCTGCTAGATTTTAAACGCTAATTTTAGACTTGGTCCGATGGTGGCAATGTATAAATAATAAGCAACGCGTCGTAGATTCGATTTCCACCAGGTCCAATATGTGTTTATTCAATTTATAATATACCGTCCACAGATGAAAGGAAAAAGCCATCACGTTTAATCGCTTCTAAGGAAAAAAGTGAAGCTAGAATTAGATGAAAAATGTATTCTAATTATTGTTATTGGTAGATAAAGTTGATATCCTATAGTAGTCTCTTATAGCACAGTTTTCCTAGGTTGAAAACGCTTTTAACGGTTTATAACCAGAAAATAATAAGAATATTTCTAGGTTTGAACGGTTAAATGTGTTTTATCACTTAACACGTAAACAAACATGATTGATGGGTAGTTTAAAAATAAAATGCCTACCGACCTGGAAATTCGGATTAAGGAAACCATACAAAGTACATAATCTACAGTGGTCGATAGAACCCGCTTCGTATAGGTGTTGTATAGTTTATTTTTCTAAGGTAGAGGAGGACAGACAAGCAAGGGATTCTTGATGGTAGATGAAATGTCGACCTATTTTGGCTTTGGATATTCGGAAATTTATAGAGTGACACCGAATTGCGATTGAGGGCGTTTTTATCGAATTTCGAATTTCCAACCACCCATTCAATATCCAGATTTCCAGACGAAGTTCAACATGTTTCAGAAAAATAATAAATTGTAGTAGAATTTGATAATATACAGTATACATATATGTGACTAGCTGTTCTGGCCAACGTTATTTTGCTAAATACAGTATTTAGACCAAAATAGCGTAGCGCAGAAAGGAAACCCTCAAAGATAAATAATTTTCCTCGTTTTCTTCTCATTTCCCACTGTTTCCTTGTTCTTACTAGAAGCATTCATCAATAAATGGTTTATCCAACTAAAAAATATTGTTGCAATTCGAACCAGTAGTTCCTGACATTGTCGCGTTCAAACAAACAAACTCTTCAGCTTTATAACATTGGTATAGATAAATACTTCAAAATAATAAGACCGCAAGTCTTGAAAGGCGCGGATGTCGTCGAGATGAAATTTCCTTTTCCGGCGCGCCAGCCATCTTGGCAACGTTGTTGAAATGCGCGGGAAATATTTAAAGTTCGTTATTAAATAGTTTGCGATAAATTTTATCGTACTTTCAGAAATGTTTAACTATAACTCATCGAGGAAGTTAAATTAGAAATTCACTATCATAATTTTGTGTATAGCACGAGTCGAGAAAATTGTTGTCTACTGTTTCGTGTCGTCTCGCGTTGTATCGCTTACATTGAGACTTTTAAATTGAGCTTACCAGTTAAGGAATGTAAATAAAACCCTTTATCGATGAAAGCTTTGGGTAATTTAACAGTGGAAAATGTGAATGAAAGAAGAAAATTATTCACGAAACCAAGATTATATTGTAGGTGCGCCGAGCGACACTTTTGCCGAGTAACGAGTACCGAGTTTTGCTCGGCTCAATTTTTCGTCAACCGAGTACTCGGCCGAGTAACTCGGCTCAATAAAATTCCCATTTTGCGCGTAAAATACAAGTACAAACAGGTTCGCGCCGATGAAGACGTCGGCACGCTCTCATCTTCTCGTAATTACTACTCATTTATATAGCATAGTTTTGATTTTATTAATTTAAATTTTCAAAGATTTCCCAAATTACTAATAAATACTTTTGGATTAACACTGTTGTTTTAATTATGTCTACCTATAATATATAGCTTTTAAACAACGTATACTCGTTATCAAATAACCTAGAAAACCCGGTCGAGACGAGTATCAAATAAACCCACGAGTACGCAGAGTACCGAATATCAACCGATTACTTGGCCCATCTCTAGTATATGGTAAGCGAATATGGTTAAAATTAGTGCAGCTATTCATTATTTGTTAAAGTTGTATCAATAAATATAAAGACATTCGTCGCGGCTACGCTCGCGTGGCATGCCGCTATTTTATTTAAATACAGCGATCCGCCCCAAACTCGGTGTTGCTATAATAAATACACTAAAACACTGTGTTGTATAAAAAACCGCTTCCTCTTGCGTAGTTCTAAAGGTTTAAACGTACCTACATAGGGACAGAAAAAGCGGCTTTGCTTTATACTATGTAGTGAAGATTCTAGAACTAGACAATATAGAGACAGCATAATATATACTGTCTATAGTTTACGGAGTAGTACACATTTAAATAAAACACTTTAACGGTTCAAAACGCGATATATCAGTTAAACTAGTGTCTCCCCGTGACCACGGCTGCAGCTAAGCATCCGAAACGCCGGGCCGAAGTTAAATATAGTTTTTTAATAAGTTTAACTAATATATCGCGTTTTAAACCGTTAAAGTGTTTTATTTAAAAGCATAATATATGTTTAATCTAATTATATCTATCAATATGTTAATGTCAATTATAAGAAAATCTCATTTGTTTGGTTCCTTACCCGAAAAGTAATAAAGAAACACATCAGTTCAAAAAATCGCTATGTGCATAAATTAATTATTTATTATAAAATTTTGCACATTTTATTATAATGTACAAAATTTAATAAAAAACGGCGCAAGATAAAAAAAATACTAGTAATTTAAAAAAATGTAATTTAAAAATCGAAAATTAATTAAAAAAATTACTCGGTAGCTTTTTTTTTAATATAATAAGACGGACAAGTACGGAGTTCACTACGTTAATTGAAATACCCCAGCCATATAACAACTCGATATGTTGTGTTGTCGACCTATTTGCGCTTTAGATATTCGGATCGTAACGTGCCGTATAGCGTATATCGGTGTACAGTTGTATTAAATACAGTGAGATTAAGTGATAAGTTGATTTTTAAAGCTACTTACTTATTCAAAGTGGAGCGGACGCCACAAATTTTCCGGCTCCATTAAAGTTTCTCGAATGACCTACATACACGCGCAAACACCCTGTATACTGCATAGTATCGGGAGCTACTTTAGTCATGTTTATTTATTTTTTTAAAGGCCAGTGGGTATTACAGTGTATGAACATATAGTACCTATATCTATACTAATATATAAAGCTAAGCGAGTTTGTTTGTCTGTTTGTTTGAACGCGCTAATCTCAGGAACTACTGGTTCCAAATCCAAAATTCTTTTTGTGTTAGTTAGAACATTTATGGAGTAGTAGCATTGCGCTGCTAACATTGCCCTGTGACTAATACAAGCGAAGACACAGCGAGAAATGTGAAAAACATTGGTAAAATTCATTATTGGTTTCAGAGGCGTACGCTGAAAAAAGGGTTCGAGATACCCAAAAAATATGTATGAAGGAATGATTTATCTTTAAATGATATAAAAAAACGTTCGCGACGCTATATGTCTATCTTTAAAGGTTAACTTGCAAGAACGACGGGAAGGGACCCGACCGACGTCCCGTGGACGAAGTCGCTGACACAGCTAGTATACAATAAAAAGTCAAAGCTATCTGCATATCCTATTTATTAAGGTAGGCACTACATGCAAAACAAACATGGCGTGGTACAGACTATATATAAGGTACAGAATTAATAAATTACAGTCTGAAACAGAGAGAGATAATTTTAAAATTAAGGTACAATTATTTAAATAAAAATAGGTCAAAACATTTCTTGTTATCTTTCTTTCTTTTTATGTTATTTATATTAACAGGCATAAACACGTATAGAATAACACTTTTGACCGTTCAAAACGACGTAATATCTGTCCTGTATTTGCAATTAAACCACAGATACAAAACACACCAGAGAACGTTCCATTCAGAGATACTACTACTATTGGAAACGTCAGGCCGTAAATAAAATACTAATATATCTTGAGGTTTGAACTGTTAAATTTGTTTTATTTTAATTTATACTATTCGCTTAAACTGCAGACAATACTTCAAAAATAAAATAACAAATTAACTTCGCGTTTCTAACCGTTAAAAGTGTTTTATTTAAATCTGTACTCGCGTACTAGAGACAGTATTGTGAACAGTTTTATTCAAACTCAAACTCAAACCATTTATTAATTATTTTTTTATTTCGCTCTATTATTAAATATTAAATATGATCTAAACTTACTGTCGACCTACTTTCGAGACATTTACATCAGGCATTTAGATGTACCACGCCTTAATTGTGACCTATTGTTGGAATTCACTTACTTCCACTTGGAAACTTTTTTTTTAACTTAAGATTATTAGTAAAGTAACTAAACAACAAACAACTGTACTTAGGAATGTTTTAACATTTCCACGTCGTTCCAGTTCTAGTTAGCGTTCACGGTAAATAAAATTGAATAATTATTAAATAAAATATATTTTAAGTATAGTATATTTTTTCTTACTTGGCATTTTTGGTAAACAAACGCACAATTTACATAAAATCGTGATTTTCTCACAAGGTTACGTTGATTCACACTAAAGGCACTTTGAGACACTGAATTATATATTAAACTAATGAAACAACCAACAATTCTGAAGTACTAAATTACTTCGAAGGGTCATATTCTTACCGTCTTGTCTGTAATTTACGCCAGTACACATTTAATTAAACACTTTAACGGATTAAAACGCGATTTAAACTTATTTTAACTGCTCCCTGATGTTTCGAATGCTTGCAGTTGTGGTCCGGGGGAGCTGAAAATGGAGGGTGTTCCTGTGTCAAAGTCAAAGGTACACTAGCGCCATAGTTGTGGACTTTTCTCAAGATAGAAAAAATACATTGATTAAATACCGTCTGTAGTTTACGCGAGTAGTACACATTTATATAAAACACATTAACGGTTTAAAACGCGATATATTAGTTTAACTACTTAAACCGTTAAAGTGTTCTATTAAAAAGCTTAATTTATGTTATGCAAATAATCGAACCGAAAATCTTGCGCAAGACATCTTTTGAACGAATTTTGCATTAGTTCAACTCCATAGTATTTTAACTAAGAGACATGGCACCTCTCCAATCCTTGATGGACTGAAACAGATGACAATCAGAGACAAACATAGGTACACAGATCTAATGATTGTCTGGCATTGGTTATTATTTATTAGTAAACACTTGAAATAGATTTTACAACGAGTAATATGGTAGTGCCCCACTGGTGTGTGCGTGTTATCAATAAGCTGCAAGAGGGGATCGACATTTTTACGTGCAGCTTGGGTGAATTGACAAAAACATCACTCTATGAAATATGTATATAATAAGTCTATCGCAATGGAATTTTTCTGTAATGGTAGAATATGTTTATAATGCAATAAATAAATAAATAAATGGTACGTTCACGAGGTCAGGGATTCAAAATCCAAATCGAAAACTTTCATTTGGATCATACGAAACTCCAGTAATTATAGTCAGTAGTTTACGCGGGTAGTTCCTACACATTTAAATAAAATACTACCTTAAAACACAGATGGCGCTAGCGTAGCTTTAACTTTGACATTAGGGACACTCGCCATTTCTAAGTGTCTAAAACGTTGGGTAGTACTTAAAATAAATTGTAAATAAATTAACATTTGAAAACTTTAATATTCTTTTACATATTATTGCACATGAAGGCACGTCGTCAGCGTTCCGTGCTGTTGCTCGAACGCTGACGATGCCGGTTCAAGTCCTGCCCGAGTCGAAAATTTTTACAATTTATTTTCGATTTTTAAATAACTAATACATTTCGCGTTTTAAACCGTTAAAAAGTTCACTATTTAAAAGGAACTCTGTGAACCATCACAAAAATACCAATTTTTATGATTCAGGAGGAAGGACGAGCATCGCATTGATGGTAGGCAAGATACAGTGCATCTTGTTTAAATGCTATAGGCTGGGTATAGCATTTAAACAAGATGCACTGTCACAAACTAAAATCCACCCACAATTAGACTTAACGCCTTTTTCACCTGTAGACGTTAACTCGTGACACGTAATTTCAATATTATCACCACCCATTATATCCAGATTAGACGAAGGTACGAACATGTTAAGAAAAATTATAAATTAGTAAGAAACATATTGGACCCGCGGACCGAACCCACGGCCCGTTGATTATTAGCCATAAATTACTTCCATTAGACTAACGAGCCGAGAGTACAAAAATTTCAAGACTTCATCAGAAGTTCCCCCCCACCCCTATTACTTTCCCAGTTAACAGTTGGTTCAGTCATACAATCAGCACGTGTTAATCTGTCACAATCGCACCCAATAAACCCACACGTATAAGTGCTGAGCCAGCGATGTCTGATTAAATGTTAGGGTCTGGTAAGGGCGCAACACCAGCTGGAGCGAAGCTATAGATATATATAGCTACATAAGTAATTAGTTTAATAGTTTGTATTAATACTAGTAACAATGTCTGTCTGTTGTTGACGCGAGTTTTAAATAAAACGATTAAATCGCGATATATATTAGTTAATTTTTTTTGAAAATTATTCTTACTACGACGCGACTTACTATATCGCGTTTTGAATAGTTAAAGTGTTTTATTGAAACAATGTCTTCAATCATCACTTTAACAGTTTCAATTACAAGAATTATTTTTTAAACACTGTTATGTCTGTAGTTGACGCCAGTTGTATACATTTAAAACACAACGGTTTAAAACGAGGCGAAACGTCGCGATCTCGGCTGCTGCAATCGAAACGTCGAGCCTCGTTAAAAGAAGTTGACTAATATATTTCGCGTTTTAAAGCGTTGAAAGTGTTTTATTTAAATTTGTATTACTCGCGTCAATTATAGACGACAATGCATAAATAAATAAAAACCACACAATCTCTTACTAAAGTAATAAAAACCATGTATGCCCCAAACCCCACATAGGGGAAACGAAATTTCACTTATATTCTTCAGGTTTTAGGCTAAATACAGTAAGAACTAGTGGACGCTTACAGCTCGTAAAAGAAACATAAAAATTATTTAGTGGTTATGTGGTATTTTGCTAGTGGAGCAAATATTGGTTACAATTAATTATACTACTATGAAGCCGCGTAAATTTACATAAAACATTTTTAACGGTTTGAAATGTGAAATATATTGATTAACTTTTATATTATTTAATTATTGAATGACACCGAGTCAAACGTAAATTGTAAAACTAATATATTTCGCGTTTAAAACCGTTAAAAGTGTTTTATTTAGCCTAATAAAGAATCTTAAAAACTTTTGTGTATCTAAAACCTTATATTACTGAAGCGACAAAGTTAAACTATGATTATTCGAAGCCAAAGTGCCGTGACGCGTTACGGAAAGAAGCGAGAAAACGTTATCAGTGAAGTAGATCACTGATAACGTTTTCTCTCTTTCTAGAACCTTACTGCAACCGGCTCTTTTGACTGACAAAATATATCTCCTAGCCCCAGAAAACCAACAGTATTAATAACTTCAACTACTGCCATAGACCCGTAACGCGTTACGTAACGGAGCGTTGACACAATTTATATTTTACTCCAAAGTTAACTTCACAAAATGCCGTTTTATCTCTTTCTCATAACACCTTGTATCAAAGAGTGTTTTATAGCTTCCAATAGCTTAGCTCTATTGGTGCACCACGCCCTATATCTTCACATATTATTACACTGTGGAGTAGTGATTTACACGCGAGGTGAGAAACATTCTTTCTTAATTAAATAACGTCTACTCGAATTGAACACAACTCTCGTTCTCTAAGATTACGATATCTTTACTAGTATATAAAGCTGAAGTGTTTGTTTGAACACGATAATCTCAGGAACTAGCGGATCGAATTGTCTTTTTGTGTTATTTAGAACATTTATCGAGGGAGGCTATAGGCTATAAAACATCGCGCTGTGACTAATAGAGGCGAAGAACAAGCGCGAATTGTGAAAAGAACACGGAAGAAAATTTTCATCTCTGTGGGTTTCCGATGCGTACGCTGCGAAAACGGTCCAAGATACCCAAATAATATGTACGGAAGAATGATTCCTCTTTTAATCGATCTAAAAAACCGTATATGTAGTATATGTCTATCCTTTAAGATTAACTTGCAAGAACGACGGGACCCGTCCGACGTCGTGGGTAATAGCGTCAAATTAATAAAGATGGCAAGGAGGTTGCAAAAACAAATTTGGATGCCCAAAATGAATACTCTACGCGGACGAAGTCGCTGACACAGCTAGTCTTAATTATTTATTTTAACATTACATTAAGTTCATACATAACTAAAACTTGTGCGTGCGTAAAACGAGTAATTGTTAAAATTATTTTAACTACGGACCGACGTTTCGGATGCTTTGCAGCACCCGTGGTGACGGGGAACGTCAGGCCGTACTTAAAATGTTAAAATACGTTTCGCGTTTCAAACTGTTAAAACTGTTTTATTTAAGTTGTTAAGATTATCGTCCCCTGCTTCATTTTCTTCAAAGTACGAGCCCAAAACGGACTAAACGATTAAGAGTAAAATCCTATAGTTAAGCGAGATAGTGACAAATTGAAAAGAGACACCAACACAATGGCTGGACCGTGACTGATAAGATTTAGGTGAAAGGTTAAATTGGGACGAATTGGATTCAATCAGGGTCTCGTAATCTAGTAATTCACGAAGAGTGAGAGACCAGAAACAATTGACAGTCAAAACTGACAATAATAAACATAAATCGTTAGTCATAAGCTTTACATGAATACTGTCTATAGTTTACGCGAGTAGTACACATTTAAATAAAACACTTTAACGGTTTAAAACGCGATATTATTAGTTCAACTTAATTGAAAGTGATTTTTAACTTCGGCCCGACGTTTCAGTCTCCCCTTAACCACGGCTGCTGCAAAGCATCCGAAACGTCGGGCCGAAGTTAAAAATCATTTTCAAATAAGTTTAACTAATAATATCGCGTTTTAAACCGTTAAAGTGTTTTATTTAAATGTGTACTACTCGCGTAAACTATAGACAGTATTTGTGTAGTAAACATTTAAATAAAACACGTTAACGGTTTATAACGCGATATATTAGTTAAAATTATTTGAAAATGATTTTTACATATATACCAAAAAAGTATGTAGAATTAATAAAAAATGTTGGATCCTGTAAAAATTGAATCCACGACCCGTTGATTATTGGACAGACAGTGCTACCATTAAGCCAAAGAACTAGTCAAGAGGTTGTATATGAATTATTTATATTCTCTTTTCTCTCTTGTTTCTTTCCACAGACTAAATCAAAGTGATAGTGACCTTAGTAATGTTAAAACGTTTTATAATAGAATAAATAAAAACTCGAACCGGAACGAGCGCAAAGGACTATGATTGTACAGAGTAGTTTTATATAGATACCGTCGAGCGAAATTATTTTATTCTATACAAGGAAAAACAAATATGTTGTATTTAAGTAAGTAATAATTCGTCTATTATTACATATTTGATTGAAAAAGAAAATTAAACATTGACAGATTGAATTTTAAACATTTTTAAACGATAAATATGTATTGTATGTAGGTGTATATATTTCGTGTTTTAAACTGTTACAAGAAACTCAAGAAAAAGTAATTTTATGATATTGTTAACATTTATGATTTATTATTAATATATACTACAAATCAACTAGATTTAAATTAAACATTCAAAACGGTTGGAAACGCTAAATATATACAACCACGCGTTGACCACGTTGACCACACCTGTAGACGTGTATATATCATGTTTTAATCCGTTACAAGTGTTTTTTTTATTATTTTGTATTATTCGCATAACTACAGAAAACTCTTATAAATTATAGCAGAGCACCCTGTTGTCGGTCCTATATCCCGATAGTATATAAGAAAGAATTATATTAATTTTACGAACTCAAATAACATTACCGGCACAGTCAAAGGGCGGACAATCTGATGTACTTGGATTGTTAATTGCGAAATTCCACCGTCTCTAGACATTATTACTCTGCACAGGTAATGAACCGGCACGTGCGTTGACCTCTCTCAGGGACAACCACTGCACTAAGCTAGCAATGCGATTTTAATTCATTAGGCTTTGTTGTGCTTAGACTTTGGGAATTTGGGGCATATCTCTTACATATATTACTCGTGATCTTGTATGTAGGATGAAATTTAACTACGGGCTCGCTTAGTAACAACGAAATTTCGGCCATCACTAACCACGGTTCATAGATGAAAAAGCTGTGTAGTCGCGTTTCGGTTGCAGTCTATGGATTTACGGATATCCAAAGCCCAAATAGATCGACAGCGCATCCGCCTGTCTCCTTCCATCAACTGAGGCCCATGTCTCACTTTTAACGGTAAAACGCGAAATTAGTTAATATATTTACAAAAGCAACCGAAATTTCAGGTCGTAATTCAAATAACTCGCGTTTTTAACCGTTAGAAGTATTTTATTTGCTCTCTATCGTTACTGTAAGTATAGCCACCATATTGAAAAAAGTCATAATCGTCTTGAAACGGCATCATTTTTTTAATAAAGTTGCCTATGACCCGACGTTTCGCGTGCTTTCCAGAAGACGTATTTTAAAACTGAGCAAAGGATTCAATCGGAAAGTTTTAAACATAACAGAAATATTGGAGCGGAAAGTTGTTTCGTAGTTTGAAACGGGCATCGAACGTAGGTATATTATAAATAATCCCATACCAAATTTACTAACCTACTGGCCACTCCCGTTGGTGTTTCGTTTGGTTTTTTTCGTGGTGCCGTAAACAAACGATAGAAAAAATCGTCTTTATTCCAATATAGGACAGACGAGCATGAAGTACTTTGGCTTTGGAATCCACAGACTGACACCGTCTTTTTTGTCTGTGGTCGATGCTTTGTGACCCAGACCCAGTAAATGTTTTAGTCCCACCCCTGACCACGGGTGCTGCAAAGCACATGACGTCGGGCCGTAAAAAATAAATTAAGTAAATAAGTTGATACATTACGCGTTTCATACCGTTAACAGCGTTTTATTTAAGCACTTGAACATTTTAACTCTGTTAACAGATAACTAACAATGAACGTCGATATATCGAAATGATTCGTTATATATTGCGCGTTTTAAACCGTTCAAACTGTTTTATTTAATTACTTCAACATTTCAGATACTATCTGTAGTTTAGGCGAGTAGTATAATTTAAATATAACACTTCAACGGTTTAAAACGCAATATATATTAGTTAAACTTATTTTTATTATTTTAACTACGGCCCGACGTTTTTAAATAGTTAAAATTGTATTAAATAAGTTTAGCAAATATATGCTGCGTTTTAAACCGTTAAAAGCGTTTTATTTAAACACTTAAAGATTTAACTCTGTCAACAGATAACTAACAATGAACTTCGATACATCCAAATGATTCTCGGTTCTCATCTCAAAGAATGTAAAAAAAAATGATTTTACGCCGGGTCAGTGACCCGACGACCATGACAGCGGCGGTACAGCGTGATCGAGGTCCCATTGTTCGTTTTGCGCTTTTGTACCTTTTGTTTACTATCGCCGAGGCCCAATCGTATGGACAGTCGCGTGTGCGTTCGTAATCGCGTCCCACGGCTGGGCGTAGGGTCTTTTTTTAATTAAAAACAAAACAAAACTTTATACAGAATAAAGTATTCTGTATAAAGTTTTAAAAATTACTTAGATTCGTAAAAAAAATGAGAAATGTCTTTATGTCTGTCCGTCATGACACTGTGTCCGTACAGTGTAGAAGGAGGTAAGCATGGAGTAGGGCAAGGTAAACACAAATCTTGAGAAAAAAAATCGAAATCTCAAATGTTGAGGCCCCACATTTATTATAGAGAATTAGTTTTTCTAAAAACTTACGAAATAAATTGCGCTAAATAGTTTTCACATTTTCGATTATGTTTATATATTTTTCACAATAATGACGGAATAACTGCAAAAAAAAGTTTATTGTTAGTTTGAACGCGCTCATCTCGGGAACTACTAGTTCGATTTCTGTTAGTTAGATAATTTATCTAGCATTGTTACAGAACATCAAACAACGAACATCTTTGAAGGCTTCCCTTGCGGTGTAGGCCAGTATACCCATAAAATATGTTTGAAAGAAAGATTCTTCTTTAATTGATCTAAAGGAATGTCCGCGACACTATATGTCTATCTTTTAAGATTAACTTGCAAGAACGACGGGACGCGGACGTCGTGGGTAACAACTATAATATATAAAGAAGGTTGTCTGCGAAAATAAATAATACGATGCCGGAGATAACCGCCACGTGGACGAAGTCGCGGGCACAGCTAGTCATTTATAAGTTACCTACTGTCCTTGGCCACAGATTGCTTCTGTAGAGGTCAATTTCCAATTTTGTTATGAAAAAGCACTTACCTGAAACAAAAACTGTGTATTAGGTATTGAATATACAAATGAATAAATTATAAAACGCACGAGATCCACACATATAAATAATAGATAAATCCCGTTTACCCCGTGGGACATGGGGCGAACACATTTCAATGTCCGTTTCACTGATCGGCTCAGACCGACCGTAACAATTTATTGTTTCCCGGGATTCGAATCCAGGACCTTCGCGCTTAACGCAATGCTAGGCAACACGATTAACCATTTAGCTGCAGAGGTTTATAAAGAATTAAAGTTGAAAACCAGCTCAGATCGTTGCGGTCGTAGCTTCGAATCCTGCTCGTGCTGTCGAATTTTATCAATCTGAGATAGATTTTAAAATTTACACGTTAAGCTAAAATACTAAACGGTTCAGAACGCGATATATATTAGCTAACTTATTTTTAACTATTCGTCTTTGCTGTTCCGCGGCAACGTCGAGACGTAGTTAAAAAAGGTAGTTCTAATATATTTCGCTTTTTAAACCGTTGATTAAGTTTTATTTAAATGTGTGCTCGCTTTAAGTATAGATAATATACACGTGTGTTCATTCGGATTCATCTGTAATAAAGCTGTGGGATTAACACAAAAGTATGCAATTTTTATGAGATGTTTCTTGTGTCCAGTATCATAGTATTCTTTTGAATTATCGCTTTGTCTTCTAGTTTTAGTCTTCTAGCTCTCAACCTAACATAGCCCATATTAGTAGTATTCTAAGAAGCACGTTTGAAGTGCTCTCTGTAGCTTACGCGTGTAATTTAAATAAAACAGTTTTAACGGTTGTAAATACGAAACATTCCAGCTCTAAAGCATTTAAAATAAGCAGTTAAAATAATTTGTAGATAAGTTAATATATTCTCGTTTTAAACCGTTTAAAGATGTTTTATTCAAACTGTCTTATAGGTAAAGATTATCAAATGAAATCAAAACCTTTTAAAACTTATTAAAACCAAAGTTTATTTATCAAAAAATATATATTAGCGTCTGTCTGTGTGTGAAATCCCGTTTCCCCCTCGTCGGGCATGGGGCGAACACATTTCTGTATCCGTTTCAGTGATCCGTTCTTTAACAGGTAAGCAGTTAGACTTCTGTGCCCTGCCTCAACGAAACAATTTTTGTTTCCCTGAGATTCGAACCTAGGACCTCTCGCTAACGCAATGCTAGACGTTTAACCATTTAGCTACAGAGGCGTCTTTATAAGTACAAATTAACATTTTGAAAAAAAGAGAGAGGATTCTTCTTTTATCTTATAGAGAGGGGATCTTTTATAAAAAATACCCGACGCAACAAACCAATGACTTAAGATGTTACGCAATATTTAGGCTTTTTCATTATAAACCAATTTTAGAATTGAGAGGTGGGTTATTTTATAGTAAGAGAAATTACATCGAATTATTTTTATTAACCGCCTTAATGTCTTATCTGTCAATCTAAACAGGATATATTATAAATAGTTGGTTTTTACATCTGGCAACATTCCAATACGTCGCAAATGTATTCGAGTTCGAGATGAATTACCGTGCATTTAGAGAATTTAGCTCAAAACTAAAGAAGTAACGAAAAAGGAATCCGCGTTTTTGCTTATTCATACTAATATTATAAACGCGAAGAGTTTGTTTGTTTGAATGCGCAGCAGTTAGGTTCAGCGGGCCCGCGTTTTTTCGGTGTGTCATCCCTCATACAACTACATTATTTACAAACGTCAAATAAACCAGGGTTTAAACCAGGTTCAAAGTTAGTCCTTGTTTTGTAATAAGAGTGATAGTGTATTTTTTTAAGATTTCTTAAAAGGAAATCAGTCTTTTCTACTTATTTTTATTGCGCACCGTTAACCGTGCTCGCAGCGCGCGCACGGAACCCCCGAATTTGAATAAATATTCCCATTTTTTCACATTTCCAACTGTTTCTACGCTCCTATTGGTCACATCCTGATGTTTCTTGATAAATCCTTTATAAATAGTCTTATAATGCAAAAAAAAATATTCGATTCGAACCAGTAGTTCCTGAGATTAGCGCGTTCAAACGAACAAACCTCTTCAGCTTTACAGCTGTTACACACGACGTCGCATCCTGTCATTCTAGACGAAGTATGGAGATGTTTCAGAAACATTATAATTTTTTTGGAAAAATGTTGTACTTGGTGGGGATCGGACCCACGAGTCCACACGGCAGTTTTATTCTCTCTGATATAATTCTCTAGAATCTAGATATTTATTTAGCGAAAGGACTTCAAGTACATTTGACCCACTGTATGATGGGACCCACCAACCGTATTAATTGAATGATGAACTTATTTCGCCTCAAAGTAAGAGGGCTTGACCGACATAGTGTTGCTAGTTATAAAAAATCTAACGAAAGTGACAAATTTGTGTTGATTTAAAATTTTGTCAAATTTCTTACTAATTATGTCCATGCCTTCGTGATAGTAAAATAATGTTTTGATTGGTTTAAAACGCGAAATATATTACTATACTCATTTTATATTTATTGACTTAGTTACTTATTAGTTTAGTTCTCAGCTTTTTTCATTAAATCTATACCACTTAATAAGTATAGATTCAATATCTATACTAATGTATAAAGTTAAAGAGTTTGTTTGTTTGAACGCGCTAATCTCAGGAACTACTGGTTCGAATTGAACATTTTTTCTCGTGTTGGTTAGAGAATTAGGTTTTAGGCGATATAACATAATTGGACTATTAGGATTAAAGAAACAGCGGTTAACGTGGAAAAAACGGGATAAATTATATCATCTTCGAGTGATACCGCCGCGAAAAACTGTTCCACACTACCCTTACCCAAAAAAATGTAAAACGCAAGAATAATTCCTCCTTAAATGATCTAAAAAGTTCCGCGATAGTATATATCTATCTTTTACGATTTACTTTCAAGCACGATAGGACAAGGACGACGTCGCGAGTAACGGCTGAATTTTTCAAAGATGCCACATGACACAGCTATTTTTAGCCTTGTAGCGTATTGCGGAAATGTACTTTGAAGAATACTTACGTGTAGAGAAGGTAATTCTTAAATATTGGCAAGTACAAAAGCCCTATAAGGAAACAATCTTTCCTTATTCCTTTGTTTATAGTTATACCCGGAACAGTATTAGTCAGTGGGTTTAAGATGAGGTTAATTTTTTTTTTAACTTTGTTTAAATGTACCTACCTACCTACCTATGTTGTTTAAATTTTGAGATTTTTTTTTTTTATAATTTTTAATGGCCTGGTAACGTTTGAGATTTTTTATGATAGCGGATAGACAAACATGGGTTTTACTCGATGGTAAGTAATACCCCAGTCATATAACATGTAAACACGATGCGCTGTGTGAAATATATGTATAAGTGTAAGTGCTTCAAGACAGTTGCGGTCCCAACACGTGGTAGTATATATTTAATGTTTTAAACCGTTCTTAGCGCTTAATTTAATTCTAGTCAATGTAAGTGAGTTAATAAAAATAAAGTGTATTGCGTGAACGGTTTGTTTACGTTTAAATGTACGAAACGTAAACCTATGGCTGAGCGAGTAGAGTGACCATGTAATATGTATATAAAAAGGGACATATATTTACTTTTTACTACAAAACATCTACAATCCTCTTTTTTACATATGCCAGACAGATTTCTAGATGTTCGATCGGTTTCATTTCGAGACAAGTGTTTAAATTATACAGTTTTAACGGTTTCAAACGCGAAATATAGCAAACTTCTTTTAACTACTCCCCGACGTTTTGACGAGAGTTGATTTAATTATTTTGGCAACTGTGTCATATCTAAGTTTAAAATCAACCTTTTAAAATACGCGAAACAAAACATTTTTAACGGTTTTAAACGTGAACTGTCTCGTCAATGTATCAGCAACCGTAAGACGGGTTTCAGTGTTTTATTAATCTGTGGCTTACGTGAGTTTGTACAACTTGCGTGAATTAGGAAAGTAGGGAAAGTTATTATAAACTTTACTTTTCACATGTTTTAATATAGTTGAAAATAAAATTTCCATTGGGCAAGAGGTGCATGTATCAATAAGTTGGAAAAATTCGACGATGAGGCGTAAAACTCGGTAGCTCAAATTGGTAGAGCAACAGCATGGAACATTGACGATGCCGGTTCAATTCCAGAACGAGACAAAACTTTTTTTTTCAATTTATTTTTAATTTCTAAATTAGGGAAAAATTCTATTTTATGGTCACCCTACTCAAGATAAACACGTTTGCCATACATCACTGAAGAACAACACACCATACCTTCTACGTTCTGAAGAGAATTCGCATTATGATTGTTAATTGTATTTACTTATGCAATAAGAATCTTTACATATGTTTTAAATGTGAAGGACTTCTATACTAACATTATAAAGCTGAAGCGATTCCTGAGATCAGCCTTTTAAAAGCGCTGATCTCAGAAAGTATTCGTTCGATGAATTCGGAATTAAGAAGGCTTTAGGCTATATAACATCACGCTGCGACCAATGCGAGCAAAGAAAACGTGGAAAAAATAAAAAAATCTTTGTGATTCCGTGTGCGGTAGGTAACGGTTCTAGAAACCAAAAAATTTGTTACATTGATGGCTAGAAGAAATCTATTAAGATTAACGAGCAAAACCGTTTTTTACTAATCGAATTTAATGCAGTATTACCAATTATTTGTTTCAGTTGTGTTAACATAATATTTATCTTGACAATAACAAAACAATATTTGTTGGATCAGCTAATTATACAATAAACAAAGATATGATATATGTATTTTAAATTCCAAAAATGAACGATCTTGGTATTATATATATGTACCTAGATTATTTGCATCCCATAGACTTTACCCAGAGTCAGGTTTAGATAACTGATTTTTAGCAATGCGTCTTTGGTGTTAAAATCAAATCTACTACACTAGCGCCATCTGTTTATTGTAGGAGCAGATTAATAATACATTTCGCGTTTTAAACCGTTTAAAAAGTTTTATTTAACAGTTAATTCTTCAACACAATGGACGACGTGTCATGTAAGAAATGAGTCGTCGCGTGGTAAGTACCTACTCATCACTTTCTACTTCTTCGATCAAGACTAGGGCTGCCAAGTGTGTTTAAGCCGATGATAGAAAAAAATACACTTTATTGTCTTTTAAATTAAAAAAAAATATTTAGATTCGTCAAAAAAAATTTTGTTTGTCTGTCCGTTCGTCGTGATTCGACAGAGTGTTCAAAAGAGCAACATAACTGAGAAGAACACCCAAGAAACTCCGGCATTTTTAACATGTCTTATAAACTAATACATTGTTGTCAATTTATTGACCTAAGGAGCAATTCATATCACTGTCAGGCGGTCTTATCACTAACGTAATCGTTCAGACAATACGCCTTTTGAGACAATCTCAATTTTATAACTTTCTCAAATTCATATATCGATAAATTTAAAACCTCAACTGGTAATAAAAAATAACTTTTTATAATAATGGAGAACAGACAAGCACAGAGTTCACTTAATGGTAGGTAACTCACAGCTAATATATAATATATAAATAAGATGCGATATCGACCTATTTTGGCTTTGGATATTCGGAAATCCATAGACTGACACCGAATTGCGATTAAACTCGATTGCTTTTCATCTGTGGTGCTCCGTGATCCAGACGGAATTTCAAACGAAGTCTTATGTATCAGCAAAATTATTAACTGTTTAGAAAAATGTTGGTACCGATGGGGACCTGTTAAAGAAAAGCTTCTTTGCATTTTACAATACATAATTTTTCACTAACGCAAAAACTACTCAAATGACTTGTAAAAATATTACTTACTAATTTTTAATATAATCTATGCTAATAAAAGGTAAATAAATCGTTATTTGACAGCCCTAGCGTTACGTTTTTACACTAATAAACAATGTTGATAATCTGTACCTATTAATGTTGCCAGTTCCTATAATGTACCGGAAATTAATTCGATTACGAATAATCGATTCGTAATGCAAGGAGTAACGAATTATTATCGAATTTCTTAGTTTACGAGTTTTGTAATTAGAGATATAGATAGATTAGACATATAGCCTGGTGATATAGTAATCAAATACTCACTAAGCCCCCGTGACCACGGCTGCTGCGAAGCATTAGATCCGTAGTTAAAATAAATTAGAAATAATTTCGCTATTAAACCTAAACTGTTTTATTTAAAACTACTCGCGTAAACTATAGACGTTACTTAATAAGTTTACCGTTATATTTCGCGTTTTAAACGGTTAAGTGTTTTTATTTAAATCTGTCCGGGTCACGAACAACGCACAGATAAAAAAGCCGGGATATTCGGAATCCACGGACTGAAAGATTCTTACCATCCATTTAATATCCAGATTTCCAGACGAAATCCAACATGTTGCAGAAAAATTATAAATCGAGGAATTAGACCCGGTGGGGATCGGACCCACGACCCGTTGATTATTAGCTACCATTAGAACAATGTCCGTAAATTTCCTAGTAATTGGACACCCAATTGTTATAGTTAAAACGCTCTTAAGCGCAGATCAAAGAATATGATTAAAAGCTTTCCGTTTTGTTGCTTTCGTGATAGGTGAAGCATTACAGCCGTGATCTCAAATGACGTAGGAGAGTATCGGAATAAAACGCGTTTTACGGCCCGACGTTGCGGTTGCTCTGCAGCAGTTGGGCCGTTGCTAAAATAAATTGTTAACTATTTTACATTAGAAGTGTTTTATTTAAACATGGACACACACAGACAGTTTTTAATAATGTTATCAATATATATATCGCGTTTTAAACCGTTAGAAGTTATCTCAAAATGCGCTGTCGACCTATATTGGCTGTGTATATTTAGAAATCCGCAGACCGGGTTCAGTCTGCGCGATTAAACTCCACGGCTTTTTCATCGCTGGAGTGCGGTTCGTGACTCGGGTGAAATTTCGATTTTGCTGCCTCCTATTCAATATCTATATTAGCTAGAAATTAATCAATATTAAAGAAGATAAGATACCATTCACCCACGAACCCAAAAATATTTAATCTGTTTTGTTTAAATAAAACACTTTAACGGTTTAAAACGCGTTATATTAGTTAAACTTATTTGAAAATGATTTTTAACTTCAGCCCGACGTTTCGGATGCTTTGCAGCAGCCGTGGTCACGGGGAGACTAAAGATGGAGGATGTCTCTGACGTCAAAGTAAAACGGCTGCTGCAAAGCATCCGAAACGTCGGGCCGAAATTAAAAATCATTTTAAAATACGTTTAACTAATATATCGCGTTTTAAACCGTTAAAGTGTTTTATTTAAATGTGTACTCCTCGCGTAAACTATAGACAGTATTTAATCTGTTTTGGTTTAAAAACATGGTCGAACTAAAACCGAACCTAACACGCTGTTTTAAATCCTACCATTAAGCCAACGAGCCGTGTATATCACTTTTATAAAATAATATTAATAAATTTTATGTACAAACAAAGAGATTTTAATTGAAAATATAATCGATACAATGATCACAAATCATTCAAAGCTTTTATGCGAATTAAATGAGAATAATGATAAATTTATTTGCGTATTATATCGTCCACGTATAGTTCAATTGTTTTTATATTATAACTAGTAACAGCGACTTCGTCCGCGGGAATCGTTATTTTGGGCGTCCAGATTCGTTTTTGCAAACCCCTTCATATTTATAAACTCTAGCTGTCCACGACGTCGGTTGCGTTACTTTCCGTCGTTCTTGCAAGTTAATCTTAATAGATAGACATATAGCGGATTTTTTTAAACCTATTTTTCGGGTGTCTTGAACCGTTTTCGCAGCGTACGCGTCGGAAACTTCCCACCCGTTATTTTCACATTTCCCGCTGCTTCTTCGCTCCTATTAGTCGCAGCGATATAGCCTTCCTCGATAAATGTTCTAACACAAAAATAATTTTTCGATTCGAACCGGTACCATCCTGAGATTAGCGAGTTCAAACAAACAAACTCTTCAGCGTTATATATTAGAATAGACAGGCTTGTATCAGCATGACTGGAAATATCATTGTTCTACTACCCAGATGATCATAAAGAACTTGATGATTTACTGCCTGCACCAAATCCGCAAAGTCAGCATTTCAAACATAATATTTCGACTCCTATAAACCAACTTAAGTCGACCTTTATATTGACTAGCTGTGTCTTCGTCCGCATAGAATAGCACCCAAATTTGTTTTTGCAGACCACTTCGCCTTTATAAATTAGTGTTGTGAAAATGTTTTTAGATACTCTTAAGAGGAATCATTCTTTCAGACATATTTTTTTGGGTATCTTGACCCGTTTTCGCAGCGTACGCATCGGAAACCCACAGACATGAAATTTTTACCCCGCTGCTCCTTCCACATCTCCCGCTGTTTAGTCGCTCCTATTAGTTACAACGCAATGTATTATAGCCTTCCCCGATAAATGTTCTAAGACAAATAACTTTCGAGATCGAAGCAATAGTTTCTGAGATTAGCGCGCGTAAACAAACTCTTCAGCTTTATATATTAGTATGAATGAAATCATTTTCCACACTTCAGGGTCTTGTTAATAAAAAGAGGAAAATATGGGCGTTCGTTAGAAATCTAGTTTAAATAAATCAATCGGTTTTCCGCTGAATCGCCAATTAACTTACAAAACGAGTTACGTTGTTACCTATAGATAATTGATAATGATTGCCTTTACAATGTAAAAAGGTATTCGGAAACGTGTCGTAAGCTTTGTCAGCAGGACGAAGACCAGATGAAGAAATCTAGTCCAAGATAAGGATGTGATAGTGGGTTAAGCCCTACAAAAAATGGGTGGGCAGTCAACATGGGGCTAATTTGATGGACGTTGAATACTCCAGCCATTTACATCTGAACAAGATGCGCTATCGACCTAATTTGGCTTTTGGATATTCGGAAACCCACGGACTGGAATCATAAGGTGGTTAAAATTTTTGATTCCAGTCCAAACGGTTATTTTCTTCTGTAGACGATTGTCCGTGGTTCGGAGGGGATTTCGATATTCCAACAATTCATTTAATATCCAGATTTCCAAGTCCAACATACTTCAGTTAATTTATAAATTGAGTAGAAACACGTTAGACTTGATGGGAATCTAACCCACAATAAGACTCACAAGCTTGTCAAAAATGTGAAATTTCAACGATGTTCGACCTATAATTAGAAAATTTTATGAAGAATTCGTTAAACAGTTTTTTGTATTTACATTGAAAATGATAATAAATGTCACTAAACCCACAAACATTAAAGAGTTAATTCTCCTTTCATTATTTAATCATCAATTTCTAACAATGCAGTGATTGATAAATTGTGTAAGGCTTTCACACCCATATTTCAGAAAATAATTTTTTTTCGGGGGGGGCGGCCGGGGGGGGGGGGGGCCCCCCCCCCGGGGGGGGGGAGGGGGGGGCCCCCCCCCCCCCCCCCCCCCGGGGGAAAAGCCCGAAAGACAATGATAATATGCTGAATGTAGTGATTGTTTATATAAATTACGATAATTACTATTGAACAATTAACCGCGACTGTAAATCAAACTTTATAAGATGATAATTCCTCTTAGAACAGTCTATAGCGACTATAGATTATAGACACAAGAAGACAATAAATAGAAAGTCTATTATTAAAATGTAGACTAGTCTAGAATTTTAGGAGTTCCATTATCTATAATAGGTAGGGCGAAAATTGCACGAATCTGTTGATTGACAGCACAATTTTACAATAATACAGTTTGCTAAGGTTATCTCTTAGTACAAGAATGTAGAAAGGTGTAATTTTATTGATTTGTTATTTATATCACAACTAGCTGTGCCCGCTACTTCATTCGTGAAATAGTGACTTGGGGTAGACTTTTTAATTATTTAGGCTGTTTGTTAATATATGTAAGGGCGCATTTAAGGCAGCCAATCTATGTTTGCCGCAACACTCACCTCACACCACTCCTACTCTAACTCCCACTCTCATTACTACACTCACTCTCACTCCTCCCAAAAACCAACCAAACAATTTCATGGTTATAGCTTCAAAAACCACGAATTTCCATACAAACTTTCATCCCCTTTTCACCCTTTTTTGGTATTAAAATTGGTCTTAAATGTCCTTTCTCAGGCTCTAAAATATCCGTCTACCAAATTTCATTTAAATCATTTCAGTAATTTCGAAGTTACAGCTGGACAGACAGGCAGAGTTTCTTTCGCATTTATCATATTATAGTATAGATATAGTTGTGGAGGTAAATGTTATACACGAGTTGAATATATTTGAAAATATTTAAATACTTTGTGGTATTAGAGTATGATGAAATAAATAGCAGTGCATAACCAAATACTAGATATTTGGTGTTAAAACAGTTTATAATTTCATATTTCCATAGCAAACGTAAGTTAAATGATCCTTATCAAATGCTGATGTCAGGAATACTATTTCACTAAGTTTATCTTCATTACATGCAATGTTTTGAATAAGAAACATACATCAATAATAAGTTTTTTGAAGAATACTTGTGGCAATATAGTTTTTAATAAAATAATGGTTTTAAGATCATTTTAGAGTTATTTCCTCTCAAGAATAATTTTAACACTTAGCGTTATAAATGAACAAAACAACAGACAAAAGATTTCAACAGTAAACAGAAACACCATTTGTGCATTACAAACATTTTAGCAATGGTCACGGCGTACCCTAGATATTGTTCACAGAATTTCAAAACCGAGCCACGTTTATGGATCTATAGCTACACGCGTAGGTACCCTAAGTTACCTATCTGTTGCTGGAAACTCAGGGGCGGCGGCCTGAATCTAACAACCGGTGCCACAAAATTCGTCACACATAACTCTTTTTGTTTACACCAAACCTGTCCCTCGATAAAACTCAGTAGCGATATAAACCATTCGATATTGAAGAACAATTTAGCTCAGCGGCTCGTCAAACAGAATCTCGTGTTAGGGCACACGGGAATGAGAGAAAAAATTAAGCGTTGTATTGACGTTCTGTTAGTCGAGTCGCTGTAGCGGCACGGTGTCGCGCCGTGTTGTATATCACTGAAATACACTGACACTGGACACCAAGAACACATGCCGGCTCCTCACCTGAGCCTCACTGGCGGTGGGATGTTGAAAGCTGGGAACAATTTCGCGTTGGGATTCTCAAACAGCATTGCGATTGTTTTGTTCAACGCGCGCGCATTTTGCACCCGTCCGCGCGTTGTGGCGGCCGGCCGTACACTGACTGTGACTGGCGATGTCACCCTCCGCCGTGACGTCACCAGCTGTTGGTTACAAGCTACCCTTCGCCGTCCTTATCCGATCGGTGCGGAGAGAGCGGGACGCACAAAACCGCAGTAAGCTGGGCCGGCGTATTTCTTGAACGATACAGCCCTCGTTCGTTTTGTAGGGCTTCGCTGCGTCTAAACTAATTCAACGCGTCGATTTTAATTGATGTTATTTTAAAATGCATAACTAGGACTGGTCTGGTGTGTATGGCTGATAAGTCTGAGTACTTGATTTATTTTTATCAACTTATATGTTGAGAAACATGACCATCCATCCCTTTTAAGAACTCAAAAATAATTCCTGCCCTACATTATTATTAACTAGCTGTGTCAGCAACTTCGTCCGCGGGGAGTAGTTATTTTAGACATCTAAATATTGTTTTGCAAACCTCCTCTCAATATTTATAAATTGTTACCCACGACGTCGGTCGCGTCATGACACGGTTCTTGCTATCTTAAAAGATAGACATATAGTATTGCGGGCATTTTTCTAGTTAATTTAAAGGGAAATCATTCTTTAATACAGAATTTTGGCTATCTTGAACAGCTTTCGCACAGTACGCATTTGAAACCCAGAAAGATGAATTATTTTCCGTATTTTTTTTACATTTCTCGTTGTTTATGGGCTTCATAGCCTTCCACATCTTTCGCTGTTTCACGGTTGATTTATAGCTTATAAACCTTCCTCGTTAACAATAAATATATAAATGCTCTAACAAAAAAAATTGGAACCAGTAGTTCCTGACATAAGCGCGTTCAAACAAACAACAAACAGCTTGATATTAGTATAGATTTGTATTTTCTATATACACAGGAGCTGAAGCATCATTTTGTAACCGAGCGATGATTCTATTGACTATAAAAAATGCTTGGAACAAGAAGTTACTTTTAACATAATAATGACTTGCTATATGTTAGTCGGAAACAAGTAGAACTACTTACTAAAAGTTGTTGATTCATATATATGATTATCATATTATTATATACCTCTTTTAGTCAGAGTCATCTAATTTTGAAAAAATTGACTTTGATTTTGTTTCAAGCACCAGTAGAATAATCGAACTTCATAAGATGAAGTTTCTTAAAATCCATCATTAATAATGAAAAAAGTAAATCATTAAGTCCGTATAAGAAAATATATAAGAATAATACAGTTTTAAATTGCTATTAGCTTTTGAATGTAATTTTTTTAATCGATATGTTAGTATACATAGATAATTATTAAAATTAACATTAAAGACATAAAAAAAACATACAAAACAACACTTCTATATTTTTTAAAACTTTAGTAGTATTTAAATAAATGTATTATTTAAACTGATATATTATTTATCTGACCATCGTCAGTCTCCCTTTGACCAGGGCTGCTGCAAAGCATCCGAATCGTCGGGCCAATTAAAATGGAATCTTGAATCTATATGATTATGTTTGTAGAATTATAATTGAATACTGTCTATAGTTTACGCGAGTAGTACACATTTAAATGAAACACTTTAACGGTTTAAAACACGATATATTAGTTAAACTTATTTGAAAATGATTTTTAACTTCGGCCCGACGTTTCGATCTTGTTAAGATGTTATATGGCCGGGGTGTTTAACTTTCATTAAGTATGTCCTCCTCTATCATGGAAAGGGTACAAGACGTCGACGAGGATACGAGGAAACTGTCTTACGCAGACCAGAAAGACCAAGCAGATCCACAGTGAATCACGAGAAGACCGGCACTTGGTGCTTCCTGTGGTTTAGTAAAGCAAAAAAACCAGATTAGGTGCGTTCATTGTAGTCACGGAGATTCAGGAATACATTTTCATTGTTCAAACAAATTTTTTTTCATTTGTTTTAACTACAGCCCGTTTAGAATGCTTTGCAGCAGCCGTGGTCAAAGGGAGACATATGGTTATTGTTCTAGATTCTAAAAGACATAAATGATTTACTAATATCGTTTCGTCCAATATAGTATTCGTAAGAGAAATTCTCTTAAATAAGTACCTTTAGCTTAAAAAATTAAACCAATTGTTCAACCATTTATATTCAATCAATTATTGTCTCGGCTAGCATAAAAATAGATAAATTTTATTTATGTTTAAGAATAAAATGTTTCGCGCCGTAAATGGTCGAATTCTGTCAAATCGAGAAGTATCGAAGTGTCGTTCTTAGACAGCTTTACAATTTTGCCACTTGAGGCGCCGCTCAGAATCCTAGCTTCTAGTGCATTGGTATACTTACTCTGTGTCTTTAAAATAAAACACTTCCAACGGTTCCAAAATGCGAAATATATTAGTTACTTGTTTACAATTAATTTTGAGACTACAGCCCGACTGCTGCATAACATCTGAAATATCGTACAGTAGTTTAAATAAATAATAGAAAAGTTGACAAATATATCGTGTTTTAGGCCGTTAAAAGTGTTTTAATTAAAATATGTACTACTCGCGTGAACTACAGGCCATACTTAAATATGTCTTCCAATTATGGTCCCTATAATTTAAAATTATTCTAAGCATTTCCTAATCATATTTACATATTACACTGTTTCTCTAGAAATCGGTTACCTTACAGTTAAAGTAAACTTAAAACAAGCAATACTTATTTACGTATTGCTTGTTTTGTAAGTCACGACTTTGCAAAAACCACCGTTTTTAAATTTAATTTAGAAACCGCACGACAATTCAATTCACAATAATGTTTAGTAATAGAAAAATTGCTTAATTTGCGGTCTAAAGATAGGCCGTTGTTGCCGAGATATTTAAATAATATGTTATTTTATGTGGAACTAGCTGTGTCAACGACTTTGTCCGCGTAGAATAGTTATTTTGGGTATCCAAATTTTTTTTTGCAAAACTTTACACCTTTATAAATTTAACTGTCCACCACATCGATCGCATCCCGTCGTTCTTGCAAGTTAATCTTACAAGATAGGCATATAGTCTCGCAAACATTTTTTAGATCATTTAAAGAGGAATCATTCTCTTATACACATTTTTTAGGTATCTCGAACCGTTTTCAAAGCGTACGCATCTGAAACCCACAGAGATGAAAAATTTCTCCGTTTTGTTCACATTTCCCGCTGTATCTTCGCTTCTATTAGTCACACCGCGATGTGTTATAGCCTTCCTCGATAAATGCTCTTATCAACCCAAAATGTTTCAATTCGAACCAGTAGTTCCTGAGATTAGGGTGTTCAAACAAACAAACTCTACAGCCTTATATCTAATGTATAAAATTCTCGTGTCACGGTGTTCGAACTTGAACTCCTCCGAAACAGCTCGACCGATTTTCACCAAATTTGATATGTGTATTCAGCAGCTATGAGAATAGGACAACATCTATTTTTCGTCCCCCATAAGTGATATGGGTTGTTCACCCTTGATTTATTTTATAGACAACATTTTTAATATCTATTAATTAAATATTTTCTATATTTTTTTATGATACAACATACAAAAATACATGCAATCCTCAATTTTCACCCTTCTACGATCAACCCTTATTTTTTAATAGACATTTTAGTAAATTTATTTATATGGCAAAACAACGTTTGCCGGCTCAGCTAGTATTAGTATAGATGTCTATGTATTTAGTACCTCGCTACTTATATGTAAATCTCAATTATACATATTTTTTTTATGACAGAGGTCAGAAGTGATATAACATCTCCCTGCTCTGATGTGCTCTAGACTTTTTTTTGGTTTTGAATATTATAAAAACCACAGACTAAAATCGGAACTCGATTAGACTTCACGGCGTTTTAATCTGTGGATAGTGTCTGTGACCCGGACAGGATTTCGACATTCCTACCATCCATTTTATATCCATAGATTTCCATACGAAGTCGGACATGTTTCAGAAAAATTATAAATTGCTAGGAATCAGTTGGACCTGGAACGGATCCACGTCTGTATCGAATAATTATTCAACCTATAGAGATTTTTATAATAAAAATCTCTGTAAATAATGTATTAGTTAAATAAAACATGCCTTGCAGCTGCCGCTGGGAGACATCCGAAACGTCGGAATGTAGTTAAATTAATTATTAATTAAGTTAATCTATTTGCGTTTTAAACCGTTAGTTTTATTTAAATGTGTACTACTTAATTTTATATTTGATCATTGTATTGTATTTTTAAATTTATTGTTGTCGCATATATTTAAGTTAGGAATATTTAATTAAGTTTTACATATACATATATAAACTTAATATTGTGGAAATATAAATAAATAATTATAGATAAAGGTAGAAATTTTATGGGTAAATAAAAACAAATACCATTTGTTTTAAAAATGTATTATTCAGTTAGACTAGTTGAGATAATATGGTTTACCCAGTCCACAAGACAGCGGAGTTATTTTTAGTTGTATTTACAAGAAAAATGTCGAAAAAAGTCTGTGCCTCCACAAATAAAGACAAAGGGACATTCTGGCATATACAATTTCCCCAACATAAAAAAAAATCCATTAAATAACCATTATGAAGTTCCGAAAACCAACTTTATATATTTCATAGTTAAATAAAACACTTTAACGGTTTAAAACGCGATATATTTTATTAGTATTTTGTAGTTAATCTTGGACGATTCGGACGCCTCCCCGCGGCTGCTGCAAATCAGTTATTTAAGTAATAACGTCGAGCCGTAGTTAAAAATAATTTTCGAACCAGTTTAACTAAAATATATTGCGTTTTAAACCGTTAAAGTGTTTTATTTAAATGTGTACTACTCGCGTGAACTACAGACAGCATCTCTCATAGTCTTCGTTAACTTGAATAATAAGGCGAATGTTTTAGTTTTCCAGCGAGTCCAATTTAATTGAATCTCCTACTTCCCACACCCCCCTTTGGCACATGCTGAACGTTTCGGCGGTTTGTAGTTCGATGACTCACCGCCACACAGTGGAAGATAATCTGTACACAAAACAAATCCTAGATTATTGTTAGTCTAAAATTTTGTTTATCTTAACGTGAGGTCGCTAGAGCAGAGTAGTAACTGAAATTGTATGACTTTACTTATTATTATTTTTTTCTAAAAATGTTAATCTACAAGAGCGCAGTGACCAAAAATTGTTAACATAATTCTTATACAAATAATAGTACAAATTCATTTTCTTCTAAATTCACATTCATTATTTTCGCATTTTTATTTTCCCCTTATTTGAAATCATATTTTTTGTTATTAGGCCATTTTGACTCTAGCAGCATCATATAAAGTTTAGTAGGACTATTCAGCTAGATAAAATTCTCCATTATTATCGATATATAGATTTTCGTATTTTTCTCATGTAATTGTGATACTTGGAAAGCTGAAAAAAAAAAAACTAAAAAAAATAAACGTGGAAAGTTTTATTGAATATCCACCAGTACATGTCGTGGTACATTCTAAAAAGTTTTCCCCGTTTTCCCATTCTGGGACATAGGCACACATCTGTGTTCTTCTTTTGTGTGAAACGAGAAGTTGCGTTGTCAACATGTTTTCGCTTGAGACATTCGAAAATCCAAAGAAGCGAATCCGTGGACGATGGTTTATGACCTGGACAGAATTTTGCTACCACTCATTTAAAATCTAAATTTGCAGACGAGCTCCAACGTGTTTCAAATAATATATAAATTGATAAACATGTTTGACTTAGTCGGGATAGAAACACACGACCCGTTGATTGGAAGTGTCTTAACTTGACTATTAGTAGTATTCATTTAAATAAAACACTTTAACGGTTTAAAACGCGATATATTTTAGTTGAACTTGTTTGAAAAGAGAGCCGTGCTCACGGGGAAACTCCACCACGTGCTGCAAAGCATCCGAAACGTCGGGCCGTAGTTAAAAATAATTCTCAAACAAGTTTAACTAAAATATATCGCGTTTTAAACCGTTAAACTTGTTTGAAAAGAGAGCCATAGTCACGGGAGACTGTCTTCCTGTGACTACGTACTGCGTCCTAAACGTCGGGCCGTAGTTAAAAATAATTCTCAAACAAGTTAAACTTAAATATATCGCGTTTTAAACCGTTAAAGTGTTTTATTTAAATGTGTACTAATCGCGTAAGCTACAGACATTAATTTATTAGTAGTATTATTAATACATTTAATTTAAAGGAATGATGAATTTAGTTCCTCACCTCCATCCGCTGGTCGACCAAGTTTCTGACCGCCCTTCGAGCCATACTTCTCCAGATTCTCCAAGATTTCAGCGCGTTTCCTTTTCTCCTTCTGCAATAAACAAACAACGTCTTAACAAAACTAATAAAGACAAATTTTATTGACTAAACTACTATAGAATTATAATTATAGACCTTAATATCCACGTGTTAAGGTTGAAATTACATTGCGCGATAGGTGCGTGTATCAATAAGTTGAAAAAAATCGACGATGAGGTGTAGGACTCGGTAGCTCAATTGGTAGAGCAACAGCACGGGACGCTGTCGATTCCAGTTCGTATACTGCCCGTGTCGTAAAATTTTTACAATCCTATATCAATAGATTTAACCTACACTAACATTTCACACTATCCATCTACACATATAACTTTTTGCACACAATAAGTCAGAAGTGATTTCTTGTTTCTCGTGGGACATGGGGCAAACACATTTCTATGTGCGCATTGATCGGCTGCAGGCTAGTGGTTGATCAAACGTCTGAGTCCTACCTGACCGAAAAAATATGTTATGATAGAGATTCCAACCCAGAACCACTCGCACTTAACGCAATGCTAGGCAACAAGTCTAACTATTTGGCTACAGAGGTGGTCACATGTATTGCGCACGATAGCTTCATCTATACTAATATATAAAGGTTTGTTTGTTTGAACGCGCTAATCTCAGGAACTACGGGTTCGAATGGAAGAATTCTTCGAGTGAGAGCATTTATCGAGGATGGCTATAGGCTAAAAAACATCGCCCTGTGACTAATACAAGCGAAGATACAGCGGGAAATGTGAAAAAAAATGGGGAAAAAAAAAACATCGTTATCGGTTTCCGAGGCGTACGCTGCAAATACGGTTCTTGATATCCAAAAAAAATATGTATGAAATAATGAATAAATGATTCCTCGTTAAATGATTTAAAAAATGTCAGCGACGCTATATGTCTATATTTTAAGATTAATTTGCAAGAACGACGGGACGCGACCGACATGGTGGGTAAAAGCTTAAGTTTACAAAGGTGGGGTTTGCGAAAAAGAAATTCGGCTGCCGATAACGATCCTCACAGACGAAGTCGCTGGCCCAGCTAGTATAAAAAAAGAAGCTATTTCAAATTCAATTAAAGCATGATGTGATCTCTTGATCACGCCACTATGTGCTCATATGTGAAGTGTCCTAACCATAAAAATATAAATTAATAAACAAGTTAGACGTAGTAGAGATCAAACCCATGACCCGTTGATTGTTGCTACCACTACACCAATGAGGCCGTGAATCGTGGTGGGTAAATATACTGACCTCTATATCCTGTTCTCGTTTCTTGCGCGATGCTTCCTCCCACTCCCTTTGCTGTTTCTCACGAGCCGTTTGTATTGCCTCCATTCGTGCCAAGTATCGTTCAGGATCTAAAATTGTGATAGCAATATAAACCAACTCTTTCCTTTTCTTTCTTTTGTGAATCAATTAACTGACCGGGCGAAACGTTCTTTTGCCTTTTCTGAATGGACAAAATTCGATTGCCATAAAAGCGGAACTATTTTTAGATTATATAAAGAAAAATAATGACACTTTATTTTACCATAGCACACATTTAAATAAAACACTTTAACGGTTTAAAACGCGATATATTAGTTAAACTTGGTCACCTGCTGCAAAGCATCCGAAACGTCGGGCCGACGTTAAAGATCATTTTCAAATAAGTTTAACTAATATATCGCGTTTTAAACCGTTAAAGTGTTTTATTTAAATGTGTACTAGTAAACTATAGACAGTATTTTTTTATTTTATACATATCTTGGATCTTGAACCGGTTTTCGCAACGCACGCAATGGAAGCCCTCAATGATAAATAATATTCCTCGTTGTTTCCACTCTGTTTCTTTGTATGAAGCCTCAAGCCCTCCTCGACAGATGGTTCAAGCAACACAAAAATAATTTTAACTCAAACGAGTAGTTCCTGAGATAATCGCGTTCAAACAAACTCTTCAGCTTTATAATATAAGATTCCTTTTCGCCATAACGATATTAGGCGTGCTTCTACGCACTTTATTTAGTTAAATATAAAAAAAATATCACAAATACACAATTGATAGCTGCAATGATTTAAAAAAAAACTGTTTCCCCAAGATTATTTTAACAACGGTTCGACGATTCAGAAGCTTTGCTTGTAACCGCGGTCAGAGGTGGACTAAAAATGGAGGGTGTCAACGTTAAAAGTGGCTGCGCTGGTGCCATCTGTTGAGTTGTAGTTAATATTTAGAAAGCAGATTCTAATATATCGCGTTTTAAACCGTTAGTGTTTTATTTAAATGTGTACTACTCGCGTAAACTATAGACAGTATTTAAGCAGATTCTGTCATAGCTATATAAATGAAAAATAAGTTAATTAATGTTTTCGGCGTATTAAACCGTTAAGTGTTTTTTTTTATAAAATATTTTTAATTTAAATAGTGCCTTTGGTTCAAACTTTAACTTTCTAAAACTTACTTTTAGTAGACTCATCTGCATCAGACATTGACTTTTGCCGTTGGATCCACTTGTATGCAACATAGGCTAACAGCAAACTGAAACCGATTATAACTGGGCTTGCGTTCCATAATGAGTCGAAAACTGAAACGGATGAATAGTACAGCTTCTATTAAAAATTAATGTTGCCTTTAAATTTTTCTACTCTTTCTCTCCATTGACTATTTTGATATGTTGAAAAGGTATTTAAAAAATGTGACTTGAGTGGACCTCGAACCCAAGACTACAGCATCTGTGCTGTTGCTACAATATGATGATTTCTACACATTTAGCAGAAATTAAAAAAAAGTCACTCTATTTTTGCACTCATAAACATATTTATCCATATGGTTACTAAAACTATGTACACTTATAAATGTTGATAATAGTCTTTATACATATTTATAAGTACTTTTTAAATTTTGTATAAAAGTCCAGACAAAGATATTTTAGTTATTATTAAAAAGCCTTCTCCTATGTTAAAATCGGAATGGATTCTTTGATACCTTCAGGAGCTAAAAGAAGTCTGACAAGAGTCATTTGTAAAGTATTATTTAGTATACATTTAATAAATTTATATTTTAACAAGATTTGATATCCATTGTTTGTTTTTGGATGAGTTTGAAAGTTATGTAAATTATATTCTAACTCGATTCATAACACCTTTTAAATCTACGTATGAACTTGTAAGGTTAGTTAAGAACAACTAAATTCAATAGTATTTTAAAATATAAATAACAATACCTGATGGTTCTGGATCTGGCTCCATTATATATTCTTCTTCCACAAGGGGATCCATAACTTACCACCAAGTTATCTACGCCCACACTAAAAAGTGATAAATTTGTGTATTGCTCAATAGGCAAATGTTTTACAGAACATTTTAAAAATTGTAATGAGAGACTCTGCTGGACTATATTATATTCTTTCAAAAGTTTCTCAAAGGACATGAGATCGTATTTACATTTATATGCTTTTAAAACTACATTTATTATTGTTAAACATGGATGTTAAGTAAATAAGTTAACAAATAATTAACAAACTACGAATACTTACAACTCACGATTCCTCCCAAAACAGTCTAAACTTTAAAATTGGATTCGTGGACTTTAAGTAACTAGTTTCAAGTTGGGATTTTTGAAATCTCATATATGAGGAAAAACACAAACAAAATTATTGCAAGTCGTCGAAAACATCCAACCTTTCAATTTCGTATTGTCAATTGTCAATGTCAACTTTTAGACTGTTTTTTTTGTTTAATGGCAATAAATAAAGACTTGACAAGCCGTGTTGGACAATATTTAATACAAATACTAATATAGTGGTTTGAGATTTAATGGAGAAATTAAGTGATGGCATATAAGCTAGCTATCCCCAAATATAGGCTCCATATGATAACTAATTTGCAGAGAATTGTATTCGTTTGTATATTGCCAGTTGAGGTTTCACATTTATTAATAAATAAGTTCAAAAAGCCGTAAGCTTTTGATTGCTTTAAAATGCCCATTATTGTTTAAAAAACTTCTTTGATGACAGGGCTGCCTGGCAGTGATGTAAATTGCTCCTTAGGTCATTAAATTCATAAAAATGTATTAGTTCGTAAGACATGTCGATAAAAGCCAGACTGAATTTCTTGGGTGTTCTTCTCGGTTATGTTGCTCTTTTGAACATTCTGTGGAATCACGACGAACGGACAAAGAAACAGTATTTAATATTTTTTCACGAAAATAATTTTTACAGAGAATAAAGTATATTTTTATATAACATCTAAAGAAGATCTGTCGCCCTTTATTGACTATGGAAATTCAAAACATAAGCACGAGAATATACAGAAGGAAATCGAAATGCGATTAAACTTGACTGCTTTTTCATCAGTGGGCGGTGATTCGTGACGCAGACGGAACTACGAGATTCGATAAACCACCCATTTTATATCAAGATTTCCAAACGAAATCCGACATGTTCAGAAATATTATAAATTGATTAGAACATGTTGGTGGAAATCGAATCCACTGCCCGTTGGTAAGTGCCGTGCATTACCCTCAACATCTTCTGCAATCCCATCAACAGCTTCGTCGGTTCATTTGCTTGATAAGTTCTACTATGGTCGTTCGTCAAGAAATATATTACAATGTAACGGTTTAAAACACGTACATATAATAATTTATATTTGTATATCTAATAATTTATAGTCAGCAAACTAGTGATGCAACGGATAGTTGTTTGGCCGGATACCGGCCTCACGACTGGCCGAATATCCGGTATCCGGCCGCCGAATATTCGGCCAGCCAAACGATACCTATGTATATTTTAGTATGGCGGCGCGCGCGTCGTGCAAGTTTCAACCTGTTACGTATTGTTCTCTCTTTTTATTTATATGGTAACTTTTTATTTGATTAAAAATTAACATACGATACGCTACAATTGGTTGAATGGAAATTGATAAGTTTAAATTGTACGTTAAAACTAATAAACGAATGAAAACTTTATTATTTTTTACATGTTATTGCACATGAAGGCACTATATAATTTAAAAATCGAAAAGAAATTTAAAAAAAAATTGACTCGGGCAGGAATTGAACCATCAGCGTTCCGTGCTGTTCGACGATTTCTTAAGCTGCAAATCATAAGACGTTGAACCTTAATACCCAAGTGTTAAGGTTGAAATTACATTACACACGAGAGGTGCATGTATCAATAAGTTGAATAAATTCGACGATGTGTTTTTTTTTTTTTTTTTTTTACTTGGAGGAATCGACTCTTTACCGACGCCTGGCCACTTAAGTGGCGGGGGGAGTGTGGGGGTCGGCCAACTTGACCACTACCCACTAAAATTCGACGATGAGGTGTAGGACTAGGTAACTCAATTGGTAGAGCAACAGCTCGGGACGATGACGATGCCGGTTCAAGTCTTGCCCGAGTCGAAAAATTTTTCAATTTATTTTCGATTTTTAAACTAATAAACAAATATTGGTAATTTATCAATTATCAACAAATTATCAATTTTTGTAGTATGCATACTAACATCTTTCAAAGTTAAATAGCAAACAGAATCACTATTCGGTATCCGGCCGAATAGTGCGCCGCAACTATCCGGTATTCGGCCGGATACCGAATAGTAACCGGATATCCGTTGCATCTCTACAGCAAACATTTCCTCTAACTCTCGAATCAACATTATTTACAAGAACCTGAAAGGGTGGCAACTTACAAACTGTTGTACATGGCAACGGTGGGTGAAACTCGTATATTAAAAAGCTGGAGAGGTTGTTTGTTTGAACGCGCTAATAGTAGTAGTTACTGAGCTACTGGTTCTAATTGAAAAATCTTTTTTTCGCTCAACAGCGGAAAATGCGGAAAAACGGGGAAAATCATCTTTGTAGGTTTCCGATGCGTACGTTGCAAAATTAGTTCAAGACACCAAAAAATATGTGTGAACAATAATTCCTCTTTACATCATCGAAATGTCCGCGTCAGCGCAGCTTTTAAGATAATTTTGCAAAAAACGACGTGACGAGAACGTCGTGGGTAACGTAAAAATTTATAAAGATGAGACGTTTAGCAAAAACAAATTCTGGTGCCCAAAAGAATTATTGCACGGGAACGAAATTGTGGCCACAACTAGTTTTCAAATAAAGTCAGCAATCATTACAAAATTATTTATTCGTTCATGTTTGGTTCGGTTTGCCAATGGCATTCATGTATATACATTCACAATATATGAATAACACTTAACACTAAATACATGTACATTTATACACAAATTACACTAGTCGAAAAATAAGTATTTACTAATAGAAATAGTGATAGGAGAAAAAAAAACTTCACCCTTTGATCATAGTCACAATTATATTATGAAGATGAAATTCACCAATTTAAAAAAAAACTTTTTTTTTAAATGCATTAAAAACAAAATAATGTTTTCACCACAATTCTAATAATGTTTAAACAGATGATTTTTTTTAAATATCACTTTATCTTAAAATAGTTGTGCATAAGTACGAACTTCATTTTTTTCTAATGTTTGCCTGATCAAGAAATTAGGTAAACAAGATTATTTGCAATAATTTGACTGGCAACACCCTGTAATGACAGACCCAATTTCAGAAGTAAAGTGGCTACAGATTATGCCATCATGATTTTAACAGACGGTCGACTTAATCAGTGTAACAATTTTTCAGTGAAATTGGACTTTTGACTGGAAAATAAAATAGACAAGTCTGATTACTGATATGGAATTAGAACCTAAAAAAAACTTAACATATTTGACAAGAACATAACTGAGGCCGCTTGAGGCAGAGTAGCCTATCTGCAATCTTTTGGACTTGAATTATATATATTTTCATAGTCTAAAAATGTTTATCTACAAGAGCACGGTGATCGATAATTGTTACCATAACTCATTTCATCAACATTTTTTTTTCGCCTAAGTTAATTGCGCATTTTTATTCTCCTTATTGAAAATCATGTTTTCGATGTTAGGCCACTCTGCCTCTAGCAGCCTCAATTTTCCTACATCCTAATATTTGACAGAATTTATACAACGTAAGATTTATCACCGCTATAAGTAACAAAAACGTCTTATACAGAACAAAACTTAGTCCTGGTAATCTTCGAGTTCATATTTGGCGCTAAATGTAGAACGAGATCAATCAATATACATTTTCGTATTAGGCCCCGTTTCACCAAGATATCAAGAAAACAACGCATTGATTGCTGTCTATAGTTTACGCGAGTAGTACACATTTAAATAAAACACTTTAACGGTTTAAAACGCGATATATTAGTTAAACTTATTTGAAAATGATTTTTAACTTCGGCCCGACGTTTCCCCGTGTCTCCCCGTGACCACGGCTGCTGCAAAGCATCCGAAACGTCGGGCCGAAGTTAAAAATCATTTTCAAATAAGTTAAACTAATATATCGTGTTTTAAACCGTGAAAGTGTTTTATTTTAAAAACGCATTGATTGAGCAAGTTAAACTGCTGTCTATATTTAAACAAAACACTTCAACGGTTTAAAATGCGATATATATTAGTTAAACTTATTTGAAAATTATCTTAACTATGGTGCTTTGCAGCCGTGTCGTGGTACACGGGGAGACTGCTGTCTATTTATAATTTCGTTTCATTTGTAGAAGTAGTGAATTTTAACCCCCGGTTACGTTTAACCAATGTCATAAATTCTTGGTGAAACAGGTCTTAGTTAAAATAAATCACAATAAATGTTGCTTTTCAACAATAAAATTACCCCAATAGTACATTTTTAGTGAATTTTATCTGCTAAAGTAAAACACAGTTTAAATTAACAAATGACAAAAACGTCCAAAATCTCTGGCTCAACACAATGCTATTCAACACATAACCACAGACCCATAGACAGATACGAATTTACAGACAAAGTAGAATCTATGTCCGTAAAAGAACAAGTACCAGTTACCAAACAAAATAAATATACACATTTAATGGCTCCAACAAACCCAATTTGCGAGCCCAACTCACACTTGACCGTTATCATTACCCTACTCGTTTAATATCAATATGAAAAACCTCACAACGAACCACACACTCCAACCTTAAGTGTTAGCGAGGCAGTGGACTTGAGCAACATCAATAGAGAATTATATCACAATCGACAAACGGTGAACAGAACCTTATCATCATCATCACATACATATTATGTACTACAAAACATCGATTTCGATAGAGAAGCATTTTAGTGGTATACTTATTAATAAAATACCCATAAATCTAATAAGGCGCGGACCTATTTTTGGTTTGATATTTGCCCGTAACGCGATTAAGCTACACGGCTTTCTCATTTGTGGACAGTGGTTGGTGACTACTACGGAATTTCGATACCCCCCCCCCCCCCAATATTGAGATTTCCAGACGAAGTACAATATGTTTTAAATTATATATTGAACGGAAACATTTTGCCGTACATTGCTACCATTACACAACACTTCGCACTGTCGACATTACACTAATAAGATCCAAACCCGTCATTCGGGGTCAAAAAGGCCCGCTTAACCCGTCCTCGATAAGACACGAAGAGGGGCCTAGATCGCGGAAATCCTGTATTATTTGCGCAGGAGACCTCTCGCCTTTGCTGTCAGACGCCGCACTCGACCCCTCGATGATATGGAGACAGTTCCGGGCCCCGAAGAACCTCCAGAATTTGCTGGAGACGGAGATGTTTCTACAAAGAGAGAAATGTTGAGTTTTAATAGGAAAAGACTAAAAAAATATATTGGCAGGCTTTAATGAAACTTGTTGGCCCTCGTCTGGAAATCTGGTAAATGATATTGGGCGGTGAGAATACAGAAATTCCGTCCGGATCACGAACTAACGCACTCAGACGAAACAGCCGTGAAGTTGAAATCACGTTTCGGTTTCAGTCTGTATATTTCCGAATATCCAAAGACAAAATAGGTCGACGGCGCATCTTTGGGGCCGTTCAAGTATTACGTAAGCAGATTTATTACAATTATTCACCCCCCCCATCCCCCCCTGTCGGCAAAAGTAAGCAAAGCTTTTACCCCCTCCCCCGTGCTTACGTAAACATTTTTCAATTAAAAATGTATTTTTTATATTATAATTTTAAAAATAAGAAAGTTGATTCAGAAAGTAAATAAATATCGATGACGTAATCATCATCTGGACTCCCCTACCCCCCATGTCGTCAAAAATAAGCAAAACAAAGACCCCCCCCGGCCCCCTATAGCACAACACCTGAACGGTCCCTTTTTAGATGCTATATGTTTACTTATATTTCCACTACTACTTAATGAACCCCGTGCTTGTCTGTCCTCTTCTATCATTAAAAAAAAACCTGATAACTTAAAATAAGATTGCACTCAGCGGGAATCGAATCCGCAACCACTAAATTATTAACCATACCTCGCTACAATTGGACCAACGTAATTTTTAAATCCTGACGTTGTTATATATAGTGGGGCATGGTACGCCGGTCGCAAGTTCGAGTACCGCCCGCTTAAAAGATATTTCTAATCTAAAATACCGCCAGCAACTTTGAATTGACTGTATCGGTCATGGGTTCCAACCCCGCTCGTGCAACATATTATTGTATAGGTAATGAAAGGAGCTTACCCATCACAGATACCTTAACAGCCTATATAATATAGTTACCGTTATGCATTTGGTTGTGGTGGCCGTTGAAGTAGTTGTGGTCTTCGTTGTGCGGTGCTGCACTGGCACTTGGTACGCCCGTGCCCTGAAGAAGAAAATTAAAATTTCAGCACTATCCGCAGTTTACGCGAGTTTTACACATTTAAACAAACACTCTAACGTTTTTAAAACACCATGGATATTAGTTAAACTTATTTGGATGATGGAGAATTTGGTGCACCTGTGGAGACGGGGAGCCTTTATCCTAATGATTTTCAACTAATATATATCTCGTTTTAAACCGTTAAAGAGTTTAAAAAAAATCTTTAAACAGAAAAAAACAGATGGCGCTAGAGTAGCAGATTTGACATTGACGGCTTTTCCTAACGTAACCAACAAAAAAAAGAAATAATTTTTCAATTCGAACTAGTAGTTCCTGAGATTAGCGCGTTCAAACAACAAACAAACAAACATCTTTCAGCTTTATATTTTAGTATAGATAAATACTTAGGTTAAAAAAAATATACCAAAATAAGACTTTCTAAGCGAAAACACGAGCAAAGGCCATTATACTCGAGACACAAACCTGCGCATGATTGCGTCTCCTCCTCGCCAACAAATGCTGATGCTGCAAATGCTGTTGGTGGTGGGGCAGACGCTTGCTGATCGCCGCTATCGAGTCCTCTTCGCTGTCCTCGTTGTAACGTCGTGGGCTTCGCCGTTTCCGCAATGAAACACCACCGCTCTGGTGTAAAGAAACCATAAGTGTTAAATAAGTAACTATGTTTTGGCAAAAATAACACATTAAAATTTTGAACACTATAACGCGATATAATACGGTAAACTTATTTGAAAATTATTTTTAACTTCGGCCCCACGTTTCGGACGCTTTGCAGCAGCCGTGGTCACGGGGGGACTCCTTAACGAGCTGTAATTGCCAGCAATTTAGTCGTGAGCAATTAACAAATAATTTAACTAGCTACGCCAGCGACTTCGTCGACGTAGGATAGTCATTTCGGGCATCAAAATTCATTTTTGCAAACCTCCTCTTCATCGGTCGTGTACCGTCGTTCTTGCAAATTAATCGTAAATGACATGCAGTGTGATATTTTCATACATGTTTTTTTGGACACGTTAAACCGCTTCCGTATCGCACGCTACAGCCACCCACCCGCAAAGATGAAAAATTTTCTCCGATTTTTCACACATCCCCACCTATTTCGAGTTTAGATATTCGAAAATCCAGACTGAAAACATGATTAAACTTCGCGGCTTTTTCGTCTGTGGACGTGGGTGGTTCGTGCGTGTTTTTGCGTGATGTAGAATTTCGATATTCCCACCACACATTTAATATCCAGATTTCCAAACAAACAAGAGGACTAACTTTCGGACAACGTTTTACGCAACGCGAAAAATAGTAAAATAACATACCCTGTGCTGTGGTCTTCTCGACGGTCCCGCCTCCAAATCACCGTCTTGGCGTTGTCTGAAATTATTATTAATATCTATAAGTGAAGTTGGTTTTATCAGCTCTTCAGCAAGTTTATGAAATTAAAAGAATGTCTCAAACAAGTTGGAACCTCTAATCTAAATACTATCTGTAGTTGACGTGAGTAGTACAAATTTCAATAAAACACTTTAACGGTTTAAAACGCGATATATTTTTGTGAAAATTAACAACGGCCCGACGTTTCGGGTGCTTTGCGGCAGCCGTGGTCTACGTGTAGCAAGTAGTTAAAATAATTTTCAAATAAGTTTAAGTATTATAGATGGCGTTTTAAACCGTTGAAGTATTTTATTTAAAAGTGTAAAATAATGTGCTGCTAGTTGGTAAAATAGGATGTTACTCAGCTTATATCAGGCCCTTTGTTGACCTAAAACTGATTTTCAGTAAGTCCTTAAAGTGTGGACAGCGCCACAATCAAGTAAAAAATATTAAAAATTGTAAATTTCTAGTAAATTTACCCCTTTTTTAAAGGTAGAGCCTCCTTTACACGCCATTCCAAAGCGGGAACGCGATTAAGCTTCACGGCTTTCTATCTGTGGATGGTGGTTCGAGATCCGGAGACAATTTCTATATTCCTACCATTCATTTAATATCCAGGTTTCCAAAGACCCGTTGATTAGCCATACATTGCTACCATTAGACTAAACAGTTCTAATTTACAAGGCTGAGGTGGTGGAAATCCTCAATTAAAAGCTATTATGTAATCGGGACCTCTGGATCGGGGACTGTATACTGTACGTACACTCCACTCAAACTCACCGGTACAGTAACAATGGCGTTTCGTCGTCGGAGCTGTACTGTCCAGGTCGGTAGGAGCGATCCGATTCGTAACGACCCGCTCCGTTCCCCGAACACCAGCCCGAGTTGGAACCGGACGAACTGCTTGATGATGAACCGTCCGTGAACCTCTCTCGCGTTCTAGAAGAGTAGACATTTTATTAGACTAGCTGTGTCAGCGGTTTCGTTCGCGTAGATTGGGTATTTTGGGTGTCAAAATTCGTTTTTGCAAACTTCAACTTTACAAATTATAGCTATTACCCGTGACGTCGTCCGCGTCCCGTCTATAGTTTACGCGAGTAGTACAAATTTAAATAAAACACTTTAACGGTTTAAAACGCGATATATTAGTTAGTCCTTAGTAAAGACCACGGCTGCTGCAAAGCATCCGAAACGTCGGGCCGAAGTTAAAAATCATTTTCAAATAAGTTTAACTAATACATCGCGTTTTAAACCGTTAAAGTGTTTTATTTAAATGTGTACTACTCGCGTAAACTATAGACAGTATTTCCCACTGTTTCTTCGCTTCTATTGGTCGCAGCATTATTTTATATAGCCTAAAGCCTTCCCCGATAAACGATCTAACAACACTTAAAGATTTTTCACATCGAACCAGTAGTTCCCGAGATAAGCGCGTTCAAACAAACACAATTTTCAGCTTTATAATATTGGTATAGATTTATTAAGATTATATTCCACATGAGTAGAATGATATTTAAAACAAAAGAGTAGCCACTTACCGTTTTGGCGATCTGGTTCTTCTTCCTGCGCTGCAACTACTACCACCAGAACTTCTCGCGCGTCGTCTTTTTCTCGAATTACTCTGAAAAGAACCATTTCACTCTAAACAACACACTTTAACGGTTTAAAACGCGTTATATTAACTAATGTTTATTTAATTTAAACTACTCGCGTAAACTATAGACGGCATCCCATTTCACTCTAGTTTAATAGATACAGTATAAACAAATGGGAACAAAATTATTAATTATTCACTTCACGACCCAATGATAATTATAACGACGACATTCGAGTAGGGATACTATTTTTGTATAGGAGAGATACAAACTGATTTTAAAACTCACTTAATGAAATAATTATCATTAGAATTGTGTAAGGCTTTCACGGCCATCGTATCATTGTCTTTCGGGCTGTCCGGCCTACGCGAGCGAGGAGAGGTTCTCGACGCTTCGCCATCACGCGCGGACGGCGTCATCAGGAGATGTTGACTCCTCGATTGCTCGTAGAATGTAGGTGTTGTCCAGATTATACATAAGCCGACCGACGCCGCCGTTCAGCCCAAACCAAATAATATAATCTCTAGATATTACGTCCTACTCACTCGTAACTGCTTCCTGGCTCGATGCCTGTGCCGTTCGCTCCGCGCCGTGGTGGTTTCCTCCTCATACGTGACTTCTACTTCATCTTCTACTAACTCCTCTTCGACAACCTGAAGTCAAATAACAAATCAATGAAATCCCATATATTCATATATCTATTAGGGACCTTCTATGCTTTGTTGAAAAAAATTTTAATACTATAATATAATTTATATAAAACACTTTAACGGTTCAAAACGCGATATATTAGTTAAACTTATTTGAAAATGATTTTTAACTTCGGCCCGACGTTTAGTTTAACTAATATATCGCGTTTTAAACCGTTAAAGTGTTTTATTTAAATATAGACAGTACTATAATTTATTTAGTAGCCAGTTACATTAATTAGATAGTAGCACACATAATATAATAGTTACGCGTGTCGAACCGTTAACAGTGTTTTATATAAGTGAAAATAAACAATTATTTTTTAAATGTACATACGAAGGCATATATAACTTAAAAATCGAAAATAATTAGAAAAAAAAAATTACTTAATAAATTTTCATAAAATACTGTCTATAGTTTACGCGAGTAGTACACATTAAAGAAAAACACTTTAACGGTTTAAAACGCGATATATTAGCGATATATATCTTCCCGTGACCACGGCTGCTGCAAAGCATCCGAAACGTCGGGCCGAAGTTAAAAATCATTTTCAAATAAGTTTAACTAATATATCGCAATTTAAACCGTTAAAGTGTTTTATTTAAATTTTAATAAGTTGAAAAAATTCGACGATGAGGTCTTGGACCGGGTAGCTCAATAGCACGGAACGCTGACGATGCCGGTTCAAGTCCTGCCCGAGACGAGATTTCTTTCAATTTATTCTCGATTTTTTAATTGAAACAAACAATTGAACTAAAAAATATTTATATAATATCTAAATAAAACACTTTAACGTAAAACGCGATATATTAGTTAAACTTATTTGGAAATGATTTTCAAATCTCCCCGTGACCACGGCTGCTGCAAAGATCCGAAACGTCGGGCCGAAGTTAAAATCATTTTCAAATAAGTTTAACTAATATATCGCGTTTTAAACGTTAAAGTATTTTATTTAAACACTCAAATAGACTCAATTTAAAATCCAACGTTTTTTTTTTCGTCTACTCCAAAGTTTACGAGATTCGACCAACCCCTGCTTGGCTATATCAAGCATGCATAGGCAAGGAAACTTGGCAAACGCTCGTTTAGTAGTCTCACATACCTGTATTCTAGAATAAGCGCTGCTCTCAGAACTGGATCCATCCTGTATGCTGTCTCTCATTCTCACTTCTATTTCCTCCTCTGTGTCCGATTGAGTTACACCGTTCGTTTCTACATATGCTGTAATGTATAATGTAATTGAAAAGCCAGATCGCGCTTACCCTTCCGGGGTATGCGACAGACACACATGTATGTCCGTTGCACTGGTCGATTTTATACAGCTAAAGTAGATTTATGAGTCCTGCCCGACCGATACGATTGTTCGTTCTTCCAGTTTCGAACCCAAAGGCGGTTAACGTTTCATAAAAGCGGGAGTACCAAATAGGGGAGGCAGGGGTAAGATTGGTAAGATAACAAATTACAATACCTAAGTTTGTTTTTTTTTTTATTCATATTGTGTATGCTTAGGTGTTTATTAGCTCTATTTAATACGTGAAGAGTTCCTAATAACTAATAGGTATCAATTTTTATTACAATAAGGAATGTAACGTTTTAGTGTAGGACAGTCGCGCTATAAATGATCTAATTTCATTGTGAATGACTTAGAGTCATTGATTTCATCCAAAATTTACAGCCTTCTGTGAATGGTGCAAATATCAACACTGTCTGTAGTTTACGCGAGTAGTACACATTAAAAAAAAAACAATTTAACGGCTTAAAATGCTATATCTATACTAATATAAGGCTAAGAGTTTGTTTGTTTGAACGCGCTAATCTCAGGAACTACTTGTTCGAATTGAAAAATGTTTGTGTTGGTTAGAACATTTATCGAGGACGGCTATAAGCTATAAAATATTGTGCTGTGACTAATAGGAGCGAAGGAACAGCGAGAAATGTAAAAAAAAGGGGAAAATTATTCACCTCCGTGGATTTCCGGTGTACATATTTAAAAACAAAATTGGATGCCAAAAATAACTATAGTACGCGGACGAAGTCGCTGTTACAGCTAGTATGTAATATTTGGAGAAATTATACTACAAGGAGCTGGCTAGTTATCACCAAATATCAACTTTGATGAAACAGATGGCGCTAGCGTAGTAGTTTTTTACTTTCACGTCAGAGACACCCTCCATCTTTAGTCACCCCGTGACTACGGCTGTTGCAAAGCATCCTAAACATCGAGCCGTAGTTTAAATAATCAAATAAGTTTAACTCCTATATATCACGTTTTAAACCGTTAAAGTGTTTTATTTAAAACATAAAAGACGTGCTCACTTGGCGGGACGCGACTCGAAGTCCCAGCAATGGCACCGTTTTTAGTCTTCTTACCAACACCTTTGCCTGAAGTTTAATAATATTTAATTATAGAGTTAATAGAATAAAATTTACATCTTTTCATTCAAGGAAAGACATTTGTTTAAAGTGAATTTTATGACATACACCAACACAAAAGAATGATTGGAGTTTTGTTCCAACATAGGCAGCTTTTGCAAAATATTGCACGTTCCTTAGATCAAAAAGGTTGAAATTTTCATATGGCTGAGACACGTGGCAGTTTGATCTCTTTGGAGACGCACTTAGCCAACATTGTGTAAGGCCTAAAAATCCTCTTAGTTAGCACGAGTCTAACCAGTGGGAAATGGGTCGACAACGCATGTCTATCTGGTTATCTGCCCTCTCCTAACCTATGTCCATAGTGGTAGAGTATATGGACATTCTGGACCTACCACCATATAGTATATACTATAGGGTACCTTTACTGTGTGCATTGAGCGGTGCGTCACTGTCCCACGAGTCGTTCCCATTCCGTTCCCGTTCCGCCAGAGTGACCCGTCGTGACGTCATCGCTAACGTCTCGCACTCCGAGCTGGATTCCGATGGCAGTTTCGTCGCGACTGTACCGTTTGTTTGCTCTACAAGTAGAAATTAAAGCTACTTTGAAAGTGCTTAAATCTATTAAAATAAAACAATAACGGTTTAGAACGCGATATATATTAGTTAAACTTATTTTAAAAATTTTTTTAATCCCGCCCCGCGCTTTGGGGGGTTTTTCGGGGGCCGGGGGGGGGGGGGGGAACCCCCGGCCCCCCCCCCCCGCGGGGACTATGCTGTATTAATTTATATCCGATTTTTACCGTTAAAGTGTATATTAATTAAATGTAAACTACAGACAGTATTAAAACCGTGTAAAAGAACCCAATGCGCTTGGATGTGCTTATATTAACTATGTATGCGCATTTCAACTGTTCAAAATACTTTATTTAACCACGTCTGTAAATGAAAGACATTGAAAAGTTCACCGCCTTTCTGTCTGGGGTTTTCCAATCTCAAAAGCAACGCATTTTAATTTAATATTATTCGTACATTTCACTCCATATGAAGTTGATATATTTATGACAGAGGAGAGACAAAAGACGGTCTTTCCTCTGTCAAAAATAGCGATCAGCAATTCTCACCTGCGGTCTTTCTAGTCCGTCTCGAGTTCCTTACGTGCCGATTGTGTCTCGTGGACCGTCTGGTGCTTCTGCTCTCTATGGGCATCCGAGCCCATAGGGCTTCGAAGAGGGAGGAAAGACGGACCGTCATTGAATAGATCTGAAAACGATAGTCATATAAATAATTCAATCACCTTTATAGCCAAATGGTTAAACGTGTTTCCTAGCATTGCGCTAAATTCGAGAGGTCCTAGGTTCGAATCCCAGGTAAATAATAGATTGTTTCGGTCAGGCGGGGCATAGTGGTCAGCTCAACCTATTGTATAAGCACGGATCAGTGGAACGAACATACAAATGTGTTTACGCCATGGGGCATGGGGTAAACAAATTTGACTGAAAATATTCACACGTCCCCAGGTTAGGTAAGTATTTATGTATGTTGTATTTATTGGGTTACAATTAAATACATAATACGCAAAATTACAATTTTCTGTACATCTTGGAAACCTGTTGGTGAATAAAAGGTGTATACCTCCCATGTCTCACAGTGAACCGTTGGTCCTAGTTACCATCGGTTAAAGCCCACCAACCCACACTGGAGCAGCTTGAACTAGGCTACGCCCTACCAATGAGAGGAAATACCTGTCTTACAGAGGAGGATATTAATATGATGCAATATATTCCTTACCCGACTTCGCTTGTTTGTATTATACAGTCGACTATTAGAAAAGACCAGCCGCACATCGGCGGCCACCTCGGATGCGTTGTTGTATTCTTCGTTCTCTAGTTTCTGTTGCACCGTCCCCAAGTCCATAGGCCGAGATATCACCGACAAGTAGTCTTGTAAAGAAAAGATTAGATTAAGAGAGTACTCCGTGAAGCTTCTATTGCTTTTTTTTGTGATAGAGGAATATGTCAGCTATATATATATATATAGGTGATATATCATCTAAGCCCGATGGCCCGTCTCTAATATGGCAATACGATACAGGAAATTGAAAGATAGATTTTTAGACACATTAAATCCTACTGGTGACAGGCCTACTGTATTTTGACAGGCGATCGTAGGTCGTGCTGGCATCTATTGCATTCACCAAATCCACCGGATGACATGAGTATGGACGATTTACTGACATTGACGGTTGACAAACTGTCACTAGCAGATGACAGACGCTCGTTGACAACTTTTTATTTTAAAATAACGGCTTTTCCTAAACATTTGATTTAGTACGAAGAGAAGTTTATTTCTTAGTATTCTACCATGTGTAACACTCATGGTGTGGAGCTATAGGAAGCTTAGTCAAGCGTATCATAATATTGAGAAGACCACTCACCAGGCGCCATACTTGGCGAGACGGGTTGCCGAAACGGTTCGGCGTCAGCGGACGCAGACAACTCCCTGATCAAAGCGACGCATTGCTCCCGCCAAGCCCCATCTGCCTTCATAGACCGTTCTCGCCTGTTCTTCTGTTGACACAATTTATGATCAATATACCTTCATTCCCAACGCTGGGACTCCGGCCTAATATGTGTGGGCATATCATCAACCAAGTTTTTTTAGGGACAACATCGATTTCATCTAGAGTTAATGAAAGTTCTAATGAACGGTTTAAACCGTTATATATTTGTTCAATTTACATATTTTGATTCTCTTCAACTAGAACGTTCGATATTTACCGACGTTTCATATGCTTTACAGCAGCCGTGGACAAGGGGAGATTGAAAAACGAAGGTGAAAGTTAAACGTGCTACACTAGCGCCATCTGCTGCCTCGTAATTGGTATTGCAGAGTTAATCCCCCCATGACCACGTCTTCTGCAAAGAATCCGAAACTTCGGGTCGTAGTTAAAGTCAAATAACTTAAATCGCGTTTTAAACCGTTAAACTGTGTTTTTATTAAATTCTAGTTGATTATTTACCTGTACTTGCAGCGGTTCTTCATCGGACGAGTGATACGACGCAGACAGCTCGTGGTACTTTGTCACGACATCTATCACTTGCCAGTTACTATTGGATTGGAGAAAAAATTATACTTTAGTTTTATAATGCAGAAACTAGTTTAAATAGCGTTGTCTCTTTCAACGTATAAACAATGGATAAGGACGCAGAATGCTATATATATTTTTGAGACGCGCTACCGACCTATTTGGCTTTGGATATTATGAAATCCAAACACTGACCCCGAAACGCGATTACGCTTCACGGCATCTGTGGACGGTGGTACGTGGCCGGGGCGGAATTTCGATATTCCTACCACCCATTTAATTCCCAGATTTCCAGACTAAATCCAACATGGTTTAGAAAAATTATAAATTAATTAGAAAAATGTTGGACCCGGTCGCGATCGAACACACGACGTATTAGCAATACTCTGCTACCATTACACCAACGAACTCTTCAAAGGTAAATTTAATATTTATTGTACATCGGATATAGGCAAAGTATAGAGGAAAAGGTAGTCCACACATCGTAAAGCTCTAAATTCGATTTTTACCTAATTATGGACAGAAGCAGGTCAGTAACAAGCCTCGCCTGTCTGACGATCGGCGTGTGCGATTTGTTGAACTGCTCCGCATTGCTGGCCAAGTAGCGCGCGTCGAACTGCGCGGCCGCCGCTCGACGGTAGAACTGCAACAGAAATTCGCATCAAAATAAAACTACGATTACCAACACCATCTAGTGACTAACCCCGAAACTAAACGGATAATGACAATTGACAGTTCAAGAAAAGCGGTCTCTTGCGAATATGACAAGTTTTAATAAAAATAACAATCGATTTAAGACTTACCAATGATCGAATCGCATGTGCATTGTTACATGATGAAATAAGAGAAATTAAAATATGTTTGCTTTGTATAGTACATTTTTTCTTACTTGGCAAAAGACCACAACAAATATGGCCGATTACAAACCATAGAGAACTAGTGATGACTTTTTATAGAGTGAACCTCATCAGCACAGATGACACAGAACTAAAGAAATATCGATTATATCTGGACCAAACGACCTCAATTTTCCAAAATCGCCTTGAATTTTTACGTCGTTACAATTTAAGTAGTCTCTAACGATTGATAGTGATCGACTTTTACCATCTATTGTCGTTGACTTTGTTAACATCCCATCTTTATGTAAATATCAAAGTAAAGAACTTTTAATGTGTGCATTTACGTCAGTGCATTTTTAGGATTTTGTTTAATTTTAGCATTAAATCGTGTGTTGTTGATATAATCACGGTTTCATAATAGATTAGATAAGAAACAGATTAGCCACGGTGCATTAGGCGGACGCAATTTTAAGTCCCTTTCACTAATCGAATAAATATATTAGCTTGCATCCAGAAGTGTTTTTACGTTTCTTAATTAAACCTCAGCAGTGTAAACTGTCATAATATACTACTGGACAGTACTAAACGGATTAAAACGCGAGATTCATCACATGACCTATTTAAAACTACGAGCACTCGTGATGGGAAATGTCGCGTTTGAAACCGTTGTATCCTACTGGCAAACTAAAATGATAGAAGCTGGGACACTAATTGACTGATAAAGATCACTAACTTGGTTCTCGAACCTGGCTCGGATGGTTGCCAAGTCGATGGGATACGGCACCACCAGTGCGTAGGAGGGGTACAGCTGCAGGTCCACCGGGGCCACGAACGGCTCAGCGACGGAGAGCGACATCACCTGGACATTGATATAACAAATAAAAAATACGACACGAGCGGGGCTTGAAACGTCATGGCACAATTCCGTGGCGCTGCTAAGAAGCAGTGATTTAATATGTTTATTTAACTAAGTCTGCAACGCTACTGCCTCTGTCAAAATTATGACATAACAGCTATTAAAAAACAACAGGGAAAAGTTTTTTTTTATATTTTATTTGGAAAAGAAACAAAAAGTCACTTAGTAAACAATGGATTACTTAAAATGTTAAACAAATAGACCTAAAGTTTCACTTAATTATATATACGTGACGTAAATACAACAGATACACAGTAAAAGAAAATATCTAAAAAGTAATAACAATAATTTTGTAACTGCGACTTAAGTATTAATTTTGATATACAAGTTTTGTATTTAAAGATACCACTAGAGAAAATATCGACTGAATTCAAATTCTTATTATAAAAATCACAGCTTCTTATAATGAAACAATTTTTCACGTAGTTTGCGCTCGCTGTGGGAACGTGTAACGTCTCCTTGATGCGGGAAGAAGAGCGGGGGACTTTAAAACCGATTTGCTCGAGAATAGGTGTAGAGTCAATACTGCTATGTATTAGTTTGTACAGACAAATAGCATCTAAATAGTCACGGCGTGACCTTAGTGACTTGATGTTGTGTCTGTTGGAACTCAATTCATAATTCACGAAACTCGAACCTGATTTATAATCTAACGATTTTGAAATTTTTAACATGAAACCCAATATTTTAAAAGTTCCAGACACTATATTATCAATGTGAACATTTAATTGTAGCTTGGAATCAAGTGTGACTCCAAGATCTCTAATAGAAGTTACTCCACTTAAGGTCTAATCAAATAATTTGTAGTCATATTTTATAGGGTTATTTTTGCAGCAAAAGGTTATTGTATTGCACTTTTCTACATTAACAAATAATTGATTTTCGTAACAATAATTTTTAAAAGACTGAAGATCACTCTGAACGTCAATACAGTCGTTAATTGAATTTATGACTTTAAAAATTTTAGTGTCATTTTAACTAAACATAATTTTTTTTTGTATGCAAACAAATTAGTTTTTTGTCTTAAATGCCATTTGAACTTTAAAAACAATTGTTTTTCAGCTGAAACTTCACATAGCCGTTATTTTGATTTTTTTTTGGAAAAATTGAAAAATTGTTTTACCACTGTTATATTAGTCCTAACTAGCGAAATGCTAACTTTTCTCAGATTTTCAGCCAGATTGGAGATATCACGGCAAATCATGGTGGGTTTTATATGAAATGGCTCTTGTAGTTTGTTTAATACCTGTGATATGTGATTGGCGATAGATTCACAGGCGTCCGGCGGCCATTCGTGGGTTTCGCTCCGACATAGAACCGCTTCCAGCTCGTGGGGCAACACACTCACAGCGCCACCGGGTTCAGATGGTAACCTGGACATTGATAATATATAAGACCTCCAGTAATTATTGTTAACCACTTGCATATCTCAGTAGCATAACGTGTTTATGGTACCGTTTTGTCTAGCATTGCGACAGGCATGCGAGATCCTCGGTTCGAATCGCGGTAAAACGAAAATATTATCGGTCTGACATGTCATACTGTAACCTCATTATAGTTATAGTGTATTTTTTCTTACTAGGCATATTTGGTAAACAATCCCATAATTCATAAGAAATCGTGATTTTCTGGCAAGATTTACATTGATTTACACTTGAATTACTTTGAGACGCTGTTTTAGGTATTAAAGGAATGAATCTTCCTCAAATTCACTCAGTAAAAACCACAATTTCATGCAAAAATTAATAAGAACCCTCAAAATGAGTTAACGTAAATGGACAGAATCAAATTAGATTTCATCTTTAGTTTGATATTTACATAGGGATGGGATGTAAGCAAAGTCAACGATTTAAAATAAAACACTTTAACGATTTAAAACGCGATATATTAGTTAAACTTATTTTAAAATGATTTTTAACTTCTCACCGTGACCACGGCTGCTGCAAAGCATCCGAAACGTCGGGCCGAAGTTAAAAATAATTTTCAAACTAGTTTAACTAAAATATAACGCGTTTTAAACCGTTAAAGTGTTTTATTTAAATGTGTACTACTGTGTGTACTGCGTAAACTATAGACAGTATTTAAAGTCAACGATAATAGAAGGTAGAGCTCCCACTCAAGCACCGTTGCTGAAAAGCGTTATAAACCTCCGAGTTAAACAATAATGACGTAAAAAATTAGTGCTTTGAATATTCAGGCCGTTTGGTCCCTTTATAATCTATATTTCTTTACCCCCGTGTCAACGACTACCCTCTATAAAAAAGGTTTTAAATCGGCTATTTTTGTTGTGATCTTTTGCCAAGTTAGAAAAAATACATTACGCTCGTGTAAAAGTAGAAAATATATACAAAATATATTTTTTAGTTTAAATATTATTTTTTGTTTAAAACAAACTTAATAAATTGTCTCAACATTATTCACTTACCTATCTGGATCGAGAGGTTCCAAATCCCACGGTGATAACCTTTCAACCTCCCCATTGTCCCATCTTACGCGAAGCGATAAGAAGTGAGCTGTAACGATACAAATATATGACTAGCGTTCGCCCGCGACTCTATCTGCGCGGAAGTTTTATGAAACAGATACTTTTCATGTACCTATCATATGCGATAATATGTAAGTTGCTCAAAGTATTAAACAGACGCGTTTTGAACACAAAATATATAGGAAACATAAATATTTCGTGTTTCAAAACGTCACGATGCCGTTAAAATAGGGCACGTTCTGAAGGTTTTAAACGCGACATAACTTCTTTAACTTAGTTTTAACTACGATCCCAGTTTTTGGGTGCATCCTAACCGGAAAAGATAATGAAAATGTTTTTTTAATGCACCTATCACATGTCTGTTTGTGCCCTACTCGCATAAACAGACAATACTTATAACATAAGAATATGTGCAATATTGTTACACTCAGTATAAGTACGTTTGAATTAAACAATTTTAACGGTTTCCATTATTTAACATAGTTTTAACAGCGAATAGACTTTTTGAATGCTTACGTGGTCACTTTAAGGAAGAATTAAAGTTAGCGCGTTTTAAACCGTTAAGTGTTTTTCAACCGCCATATATGAATACTAGCTGCGCGACTTCGTTCGCGTGGAATAGTGATATAAAATGGAGTAGTGGGGTAGAATTTTTAATTATTTAGGCTGTTTATTAATTTAGGTAAAGCCGCATTTAAGGCAGCCAATCTATGTTGTAAGTGCTACTTTGCCGCAACACTCTCACCTCACATCACTCCTACTCAACTCCCACTCTCATTCCTACACTCACGCCCAATCCTATTCTCAAAAAGCCAAAGAAGAAAGTTCCATTGTTTTAGCTTCAAAAACCACGAATTTCCATACAAACGTTCATCCCCCCTTTTGAACCCCTTACAACCCCCTTTTCGCAACAAAAAGTTCTTTCTCATGGTCTACACCATATGTGTACCGAATTTCATTCAAATCCGTTCAGTAGTTTTGGCGTGAAGAGTAACAGACAGACATACAGAGTTACTTTCGCATTTATAATATTAGTAAGGATAATTCTTCGTTCATTCGCATTCACAATTTTTAACTTACAAGCAGCGGCTTCCGCCCACTCGTTCGAGTTTGACGTTTGGGGCTCTGTGCTCGAACCCGATGGAGCACCAGCCGGACTTATCCGCTCCAGCACTATACCCGTCCACCAGGAATCGTCTATCATACAGCGAAACCTGAAAATATAATTCAATATTTTAAAAGACTAAGGAAATATGTATATCTATATACTAACATTATAAAGCTGAGGAGTTTGTTTGAACGCGCTAATTTTAGTAACTACTGGTTCGAATTACAAAAAAATATTGCTTTTTGATAGACCATTTACCGAGGAAGGTTTCTGGCTATAACGTCACGCTGCGACCAATGGGAGCGATACAACCGTGGAAAATGTGGAAAAAAACGGGAAAAATCAATTACGTGAGATTCAGATACCCAAAACATATGTATGAAACAATGATTCTACTTTTAATGATCTAAAAAAATATATAAATTACGATATATATACATATAGTTTACGCGAGTAGTACACATTTAAATAAAACACTTTAACTGTTTAAAACGCGATATATTAGTTACGGTTATTTGAAAATGATTTTTAACTTCTCCCCGTGACCACGGCAGCTGCAAAGCATCCGAAACGTCGGGCCGAAGTTAAAAATCATTTTCAAATAAGTTTAACTAATATATCGCGTTTTAAACCGTTAAAGTGTTTTATTTAAATATATACATATAGCTATCTTTTAAGATACACTCGCAAGAACGAAGAAAAGCGAACGACGTCATGCGTGACAACAATAATTTATAAATCTGAAGAGGTTGCTTGAAAAAATAAATAATATGATGCCCAAAATACCTATTATACGCGGACGAAGCCGCGAGCACAGCTAGCTATTTAACTATTAAACATTTGTTAGTGCTTAAATTAAGCTTCGACAAATGAACAATTTTTTGAAGTTTGCACATAAACAGTTTACCTGTCTCCCTGCCCCCAATTCCTCGCAACGGCAGCGTCGTACTGGTGCCTCAGCACCAAAAAGTCTATGACATCTGGCATATCGTGGTAGCGGACTGTGAAGCTGCCCTTTTCCACTTCCCTCGCCAGCTTCAGACAGACCACCCTTGGTGGTTTGATCACGTACTTTATCCCCACTACTTTCACTGCTTCGCAGTCCTATGATGAATTTTGATGTTAAAAATATAGTTTATGGTATGGCATGGGGCAGACACACTTCTGTATCTGTTCGATTTTAATTAGCTCATCGAACCTAATCTCATGAAAGCTATGTATTCCCGGGGTCCAAAGCAAATATACCTTGAACTTAATGCAATGAATTATCGTTAAGTTACAAAGCAAATTCGGGCGGGAGACCAGTATTAATTTAAATTTAACACTTTTACCGGTTTAAAACGTAAAATATTGGGCCGTAATTCAAATAAATAACATATAGTTAACTAACATAACTCTTTAAACGTGTTAACCGTTTACATTTCGCGTTTTCAACCGTTAAGTTTTATTTAAATGTACGTGTGTGTAAGTTTTATTTCAATGACTAGCGTAAGCTACATACAATACTAAATTTACAATTTTTGTTTCCTAAAAAGTAATTCCTCAGCGAAATATGGGAGACGGGATCCAGACATTGGACGCCATACAGAAAGGTTTTGAACGTTGACAAATGGGTATAGTCAATGGTATACGGCACGGATGTTTAGTGCTGAACGAAGTCTAGAGGGGATAGTAGCGAATGTGTACAATTGCGTACGTAATTGATTGGAAAACGTGACTGTACTCGAGAAGCAAACGGAGCGTCGTATTGGTCCGAGAGAGACAACACGACTGGGGAACCGATCAACGCTAGCGCACATGACGTTCACTCGCCCCGCGCCCGCTTCCGTCTCTTTGAAACCCAATTTTTGACTTCTGCGCAGGATTCGCTCAGCGCTAAAGATCTGTACCGCCACTTATACTATGTTAATAGTACCATGTAATCGCGGCGTTCGATGCGCCTCCGTCACACTTACATAGTTTAATGTATGTATGTAATTCAATTAGGATCTCGCCCTTCTCCATTTATTGAATTTTCCGAAATAATAAGTATATTTCATTTAAAATAACTAAACAGTGAAATTGATTACTTAGAACGACAATTTCACTTACATCGATATGCATCCGTTCCCACGGCTTGTCTCTCGGGTGTATCTTGTAGAGATCCTTTTCGGCCACCGCTTCAAAATACCTTTGGTGGCCCTTAAAAGAAAGACGAGAAAAACACCTGCTTATTAATTTATACTAATTTAACATAATTATCATACAAAATAAATAAACTTTACTTAAACATTTACTCTGTGGCACATCAGAAATTAATACAGGAATTAAATCCTTACTAATATTATAAATGCGAAAGTAACTCTGTCTGTCTGTCTGTTACTCTTTCACGCCAAAACTACGAAACGGATTTTAATGAAATTTGGTACACAGATGGTCTAGACCCTGAGAAAGAACAAAGGCTTTTTATTGCGAAAAGGGGTTGTAAGGGGTTAAAAAGGGGGGGGGGTTGAAAGTTTGTATGGAAATTCGTTGTTTTTGAAGCTAGAACAATAAATAATAATAATAATAACTTTTTTCTTTGGCTTTTTGGGAATGGGAGTGGGAGTGGGGGTGGGAGTGGGGGTGGGCGTGGGAGTTAGAGTAGGGGTGATGTGAGGTGAGAGTGTTGCGGAGAAGTAGCACTTCTAGCACTAGAACTACCTAAATAATTAAAAATTCTACCCCAAGTCACTATTCCACGCGGAGGAAGTCGCGGGTGTTCTGTGTACTTCTCAGAACTGACTTAGTATAAAAAAAAGTTTAATCGCGTTTCGGTTTTAGCCTGTGAATTTCCAAATGTCCAAAACTAGGCAGCATCTTATAGATATACTAGAGTATGCCTTCCATCAAGTTAACTTACCAATCTAAAGTATACACATCTATCTCCCATCTGCGGATGGTACGGCGCCTTCCTGGGGGACACGGCTGTCAACCATTCGCCAACACGAAAAGGTTCAGGCAATTCCACTGGGGGCGCTGCACTGGTGCTGGGGCCGGATGGTAGACTGGGGGTGGAAGGGGCAGCAGTGGTACGTTTCGCGCTAACTGTGCTGGGGCTATATCTAGAAAAGAAGAATACTGTCTGTAGTTTACAGGAGTAGTAGAAATTTAAATATAAAACAATAACGCTTTAAAACGCGATATAAATTACTTAAACTTATTTGAAAATTATTTTTAACTACGGCCCGACGTTTCGTCCGTCGGTCACGTGGAGAGCCTTCAAAAAGAAGGAGTATTGAAATGTAATGATTAAATATAATTTTATGGTAACCAAACAATTACAATGTACAAGTGGCGCCATCTACCTTCAACGATGTATATCTGGAATTGTAAATGGAATATTTAATCAAACGTTAGTCCGTATTGAACTTGCAACGAGGGTAAACGAGATCCATTTAAGTAATGCTAACACTTGGAAAAATGTCTAATAGAACGGAATAGAGGCCATGACTGAAATCATTGGTATGGTGATAAATATTTATCTTATTAGTTAAAATATGGTAAGGGTTCGGAACATACCTTGTGGTGGGAACAGGCTTCCGTCTCGCTCTAGCGGGCGGCGCAAGCGCAGTGCCCGCCTCCCAATCGGAGTATTGAGAGGATTCTGAAGAACTAAAACAGTTGAAAGTATTAAAATATGTTGACGAAGTAGAAATTTTAATATTAACATTGTGCTTTGGTGTTTTAAATTGTTAAGGAAATAATTTCGCACGAATTTAATTTATCAATATAAAAGTAATAAGTCTCAAGATTTATGTGATAAAATACAGTTTCTTCATATCTACATCTATCTAACATAAAATCTATATTGTCCCTCTTTCGTCTTGCAAATTCTCATTCAGATATTGTGCACTAACGCGACCAACATTTTTCACTCATTACAAAAAAGTGTACACTAAAGCAATGCAAAAATAGTTTAAAATATATTTCAATTCCTTAAATAACGCTTAAATTATAAATTTAAAAACTTCACTCACCTTTCACTTTTGACGGGTGAATGCGAGGAATCACTGAAAATAAAATCACGCCTTATTAACAAATACAATTCGGCTTTAACCCGTTTAAAATATGCTTGATTCCGCATAGAACATATAACCGCACCTATAAGTATTCGACTGTGAAGTGTTCCTGGCATGGTTGATCCTAGGTCTGGCCCGAACCCGTGGCCTGGGCGCCCTGGACCGCGAGCTGTGCGACGAATGCGAGCCAGACAAGCATACAGACTCGTCCGATGTTGAATTGGAACTATCCGAACAGATCTCCTCTTCGCAGGCATCTTCGGGTACCTCCTGAAACATTTCAATTTGTTACGCACTGTTGGATATAATAAAATATACTGTATTCTCTAACAATTTTAAGAATTATTTAGATTTGTAAAAAAATGTTTATCTCTGTCTGTCCTGATTCTACTGTGTTCCTAAGGATAAAACTTTGCACCGTGACTAATAGGAGCAAAGCAGCAGGAAATGTGACGAAGGGAAAAATTTCATCTCTGTGGGTTTCCGCAATATGTATGGAATGTATGAAAGAATGATTTCTCTTTAAATGATCTAAAAAAAAGTCCGCGACGCAATATGTCTATCTTTTAAGATTAACTTGCACGGGACCGACGTCGTGGGTAACAGCTAAGTTTATAAAGATGAAGGGGTTTGTAAAAACCAATTCTCGCGCACGATGTCGCTGCTGACACAGCTAGTATTCAATAGTAATTAAAACTTACAGTACGAGGTTGTGGGGGCTGCGGTCTCGCCCGCGGAGCCGGAGCTCTAGGCCTCCGCCCCGGTTTCCGGCGAGCCCCGCTGTCGCCGCCCGGAATAGATATCATCAGTGGGCGACGTCGCATCTCCCGACGGTACCACGACATTTCTAGGTTGTTTAACTCCATACTAGAAAAGAGAAAATTTGATCGCGTTTTAGTTTAAAAATTGTATTCATGTGAACCCTACGCTCGTCTGTCCTCCTCTATCACTGAAATAAACTTATTTCAATCATACATCGCTATATGTATATAGGATCTCATACAACATATAAAGTATATATTATTAAAATTTAGTATATAGTATATGTTTGAAAACATTAATATTTTTCACATGTTATTGCACATGAAGGCACTATATAATTTAAAAATCGAAAATAAATTGAAAACATTTTTGTCCTGCCCGAGTCGAAAAATTTTTTTTTTTCAATTTAATTTCGATTTTTAAATTATATAGTATATGATTACTTAAAATATTTAAGGAAAAGGCTTAACTACAAAAAGTATTAATTAATTTGTAAAACTATTAGTAAAAAATACTAAACTACGCTGAAATAGATGGCGCTAGCGTAGCAGATTAGACTTATATGATAGGGAAGGACAAAGAAGGCCAGTAATATGATATTTAATAGATTATTTCCGATATTTTCTTACCTGGCTCTCTCAAGACGTTCCTTCTGCGCTGCTGGCAGCGGTATGACGATAGGCCGAGTGCTTATCGGCACGTCCAAAGGCTGCCAGGAACCAGCTGTGTGACGAACACCTTCACCACGCCATACACCTGGATAAAGGTAAACAACACAAAGTTACATCTTTCAAATATACATTTAATTCATGGATCTTATACAACATGACTTCAGTCTGTAGTTTACGCGAAAAGTATAAGTAAAATTCAAAACATGAACTGCTAAACAGGTGGCGCTGGCGTGGCAGATTCTACTTTAAGACAAGCTTCATCTCTAGTCCCCCGTAACCACATTGTTAACAAGATCGACTAATACACAGTACACTACAGACAGTACTTGATACTGTCTTTAAGGTAATTTAATACGCTTGCCATCGTAACTCAGCGATTTAATCGCGCTGCCAAACATCTGGGTCGATAAGTTAACTAATATAATGCGCGTTTTAAACCGTTAAATTCGTTTTATTTTAAAATTTTAACGCTCAACACTACGAAGTTCTGTTAATAAGGTCCCGTTACAATATATAATTCTAAAAAGCAAGTACCAGGTATAATTAACTTACCAGCAGCTTGCGGTGCAGGATGGGCAGGAGGCGTGGCCGGATCTGCTGCTAGAGCCTCTATCATCGCGTCCAGCCGGCTTCTAGCTGCATCCGCGTGGGGTATCAGCTGCGACAGCGCCAAGTTCTCCCGCCCTGGTACCAGACGCTGAAACTCAGGTGGATGTGGCGCCCCCTCGACGTCGACCAGGAACGGTGGTGGCATTAGGTGTGGCGGTATTTCCGTTTGCTCGTCTAGAGCGCCACCAAGCGCGTCGCGTACTGTAAAGTTTAAGAACGTCTTGTCTTATGTTATTTATATTGACGAGCTTTTTGGGTCAAGTGAAACACACGTGTCGTGGGCTTGATTTTCACCAAGTCCACTATACCATCTAATATTAATTTATATTTTTTTTGAAACGAATTTTTTATGTACATATAGTCAAATTATGACTTTTAAAGATTATTTTTATTCCAACATTTGTTGCTTTTCTATACTAATATCATAAAGCCAAAGATTTTGTTTGAACGCGCTTATCTCAAGAACTGCAGGTTTGATTTTTTTTTGTGTTGCTTAGACCATTTATCGAGAGATGCCCTAAGGCTATAAATTAGGCTGCGACCAATAGTAGCTCAAGAACAGAGGGAAATATGGAAAAAAGGGGAAAAGTGATTCGTCTTTGTGCGTTTCCGTTGCTTGGGCTGCGAAAACGGTCCAAGGTACCCAAAAAATATGTATGAAAGAATTATTTTTTAAATAATATGTCTGTCATGTGTATGTTTTGAGATTACCTCACAAGAACCTTTTTTATGCTAAACTAATTTCCTTTGACATGCCGTACTAATGACCGTTCCAATATATACATGTTAATATATCAGAAATATGTTTATAAAACTTACCCAATGGCCGGTAATCGGTATGAAAGAACAGCTCCGTGGGTAACATTGAGAGCAGCCTGTGCCCACGCCCCAGGCCCAGCAGTAGAACGTGGCCGTGGGAATCGGATGCGGCTATTGTGTCAAAACCGCCCCATTTCGCGTCAAATATAGCACCTTCGCCTTGACCATCAATTACGTTGTGGAATTGTGCTAGAATCTAAAGAAACGAAAATATGACGTACAAATCTTATAACGATACATCGTGAAAAATCCATCAGAATATGTTCAGCCTTTAAAGCTATACGGCTTACAATGGAGGTGACATTATATATATCAAATTTAAAATCCAACATTTAAATTGCGCGCCTAAACGCTAATTTTGCGAAATGACATTGCAGTACGGCTAGTGACGTCACGACCTTATATCGGCCATTGGTGTATGTCGATCATATTATGATCTACAATCTACATGCATTTGTCCCAAATATTTACATTTTAACAGTGATTAGGATTAGTATAAAATTAGGAAATTAGGAAGCGCCGTGGTTTGCACTGTGTATAAGCAAGTGACGTCATTAACCCGAACAATCGGGAGCGTTATGTCACGTGATATTTAAAAAAGTTTTATTTGCGGTTTTTATTTATTTAAATCAATAATTATTTTTACCATATGTGACTGTTTTACTATTTCTAAACGTATACTTAAGACTGAGAACAGTAACTGACGCTATATTTTTCGCATTGTCAAATAGCCCATTTCAATAACGGGCCACGCAATGAATAAAATAGTGCTCAGTTGTTCAGTGTCATATTTACCTCTCCCGATGTAGCGTCCCATACGAATAGTTGACCATCGTGTCCGGCAGATAGCAGCACACCGGGTAAGTACGGGTGAGCTTCCAGCACGTACGCTTCATCACGGTGTCCAGACAGAACTCGCACTTGCGTACAAGTACGGGAGCACCATACCTGAAATATTAAGAACACACTAAAAAAGAGAGCAATAAAAAAATTAATTAGTCCCAATAATGGGGCACGAGGCTCACTAACAGTGTCCCACGGCTGGGACACGAGGGACCCATGGTTGAGGCGCGAGGCTCACTACATTAGCATTCCTTAGTCCCACGGTTGGGATGCGGAGCTCATTACCTTAGTCCCATAGCCGGCGAGATAACGACTATCGGCGACTTTTTCTCTCAAGAACGACGAAACAAGACGAACAATAGATTCTTTACCGACTTGTTGGTGTAATGTATGGCTCATTCGACGGGTTGTCGGTTCGATGCCCACGGAATACAACCTGCTTTTTATAAATTTGTAATTTTTATGAAACGTGTCTGATATCGTGTGGAAACCCCCTTTTTGTTTTCGACGAATTGTCTTATGAATTAATTTTAGAAATTACAGCGAATTAATCCGTTAAAAACTTACCCTGACGGTGTTATCCGAGACAGCTGTCATTACATATTCATCGCTACAGTCCCAGCATACCATTGTCACCTGAAAAATACAAGAGCTATATTAAAAAAAAAAAAACAAATATCCAAAGCCATAGGTCGACAACGCATATTCACTCTATTAATAAATGCCCTCACACATCAACACACACACTTGTACACACAAAAACCCACCCACAGCAGAGACATTCCCTCTCTCTCACACACACACATCATCACTTGTGTAACCTATCATTCTTGTATTAGATAAAGTATAGGCTGTTATTTTCATATTTAGACTGTTCAAAAAGCAACATATTACACTATAAAACTTATCAGTAAGCAGTGAAAACTTTTTCACTGAAGTTAAATAAACAGTCAAGTCAAAATTATTCTCCCCGGGAATTTAAACCAGGACAAGTCGTGCTTAGAGCAATAGAAGGCCAATTAGGCGTAAAGGGGGGATTTATAGAAGATGAATGAGAGAAGGTTAACCTTCAATTTCTTCTGATCATCGGCAGTGAAGGTCTTCAATAGCGAATGCCTCCATTGCGTCGCGTACAATGTCCAAAGGGCTGCCGTGCCATCCTTACTTCCTGATACGAATCTGAAAGTTTTAATTAGATTAACGGTTTAAAACGCGAAACATATAACGCTAGGCAAGTAAATATACAAAGCAAAACGCAGTAATTAGTTAGATTGGCAGCGCGAACTAACCAACTATTTGGCTGTAAATATAATTATAACACATAAAAAATATGTATTTTTATTTCAAATAAAACACTTTTAACGGTCTAAAACGCGAAACATATTGAAAAAAAAAGGAACGACGACCCGACGTTTCGGATATTGTGCAGCAGCCGTGGTCACGGGGAGACTTTTTTTTAAGTAAGTGTAATATATTACGCGTTTTAAACCGCTGAAGTTTTTTATTTAAATGTGTACCATTCGTGTAAAATACACAAAATACTTAACCAAAGATCCCCACCCCCGTGGGGGACGTGGGGGACGGAATTTTAGTTATTAATAAATCAATATATTTACTACAACGAAGACTAGAATGCTTGTCTGTCTATGACCAGGTCAGACAATTCAAGTACCACGATAGCCAGTAGTTTAATTTTTACCATTTAAATAATTCTCATGCCGCTATAAATTATAATTTATATACAATATATTCACTTATATCGATTTAACAAAAACCATAATGGTTGTCTGTCTGTCACGAAGAAAGATAGGTCAAGGACCGTGATAGGCAGAGTTTTACCAATGACTGCTGTAACGTCTTTTGGTAAAAAAAATGACATTCTCAACACACCTCAACCCACAATGCGCCCACGCAATAGAATCCACAGCATCTAAATGAACAGCGGTCTCCAGCACTCTCCTCGGTCCACCCACAGCCACAGAGTATATCCTGACGTGATGATCAGCGCTTCCAGCTGCCAGAAAAGCACCACCAGCAGACCAAGCAGCACATATCATATGACAGGCCCCTGGACGCATCCGCTCTACGTACTGCACGGGCTGGGACAAGAATTGCCCGTCTATTGAACACGTCCAGAACGCAACGGACCCGTCCGTAGAGGTGGAAGCGAGCCACCTGACGTCAGAGTGCGCTGGTGGCGCCCAGTGCACCTGGAAATGGGCAAAAAGTTATATTTTACTGGCTAGCTTTAAAAATATAAGCAGTTCAAAAATTATCTATTGTCTTCGCTGTTAATATGTGCCCCCCTACAATCCCTCCCTCCCGTACAATAAGTTAACCACATACTTGTGAGTTTTCCTTTTAAGTGCCTAAGCATATGTTATCAACAGTAATTTTGCTAATATGACATCTACGTCATATATAAATAAAAAATATTTAATACTTTAATTACTACCAAGTTTATTTAAAGTTTCAGTAGAACATTATTATGGAGGTTGACTGTTATATTGCCATCGACGGGCACGTTGATGTAATGGTAGCAGTGTGTGCTTAATCAACAGGTCGTCGCTTTGATCCTCACCGAGTCCAATATATTTTCAAACAATTTATATTACTGCTAAAACATGTGAGACTGTCTGGAAATCAGGATGTTAAATTGGTGAATTCCGTCCACGTAACGAACCACCGTCTTTTTAGATATTTCACCCACCATCGAGTAAACACCACGCTCCTCTATCATAAAAAACTTCTGACTCACACTTGGCCGAATCTCTATACAGATCATTTTTGAAGTTACTTACTGAAGTAATTGTTCCAGCGTGCGCGTGCAACACCGCCCGCGGTGCCCCGGTAACCAAACACCACACACGCACAAGTCTCTCCACTGAACCACAGGCCAACAAAGCCCCATCGCTTGATATGCAAACATCTGTTATCTCTGCGCCTGCGCCGCGTAACGTAGCCAACAGACGACCGTCTATTGCACTCCAAACTTTTACTAGTAGATCATCAGCGCCCTGAAATGAAATATGTCTTGTATACTAATATTATAAATCTGAAGAGTTTGTTTGAACGCGCTAATCTCGGGAACTACTGGTTCGAATTTAATAAATCTTTTTGTGTTCGTTAGCGCATTTAATTAGGCTTTAGGCTATAAAACATTACGCTCCGACCAAAAGGAGTAAAGAAACAGTGGGAAATGTGGAAAAAAGGTTTGAAGGTTTGCAAAGGGGTCTGGAAAAGTGGGTGTCCCCAATTGAAAATTACTAAAAGTGAAATCCCGTTTCCCCTCGTGGGGCATGGGGCGAGAAGTTTCTGTGTCCATTTCACTTATCAGTTTTATTTAAAAACTAGCTAAGCCCGTGACTTTGTTTGCGTGGAAGAATTTTTAATTATTTAGGCTGTTTATCAATTTATGTAATTTGGGGAAATGGGTGAAGTGGTCAGCGGATGACGTGGACTGATCACCCGTCCTGCCAAGGGTGTCCCCAAAAGAAAATAATAATAATGTATGTAATTGCGTATTTATCGCAACCAATCTATGTCGTACGTGCTACTTTGCCGCAACATTCTCACCTCACATCGCTCCCACTCCCACTCCTATTCTCAAAATGCTAAAGAAGAAAGTTTCAATGTTTTATCTTCAAAAACCACGAATTTCCACACAAACTTTTACCCCTCCCCTTTTAACCCCCTTTTCGCAATAAAAAGTAGCCTATGTTCTTTCTCAGGGTCTAGACCATATGTGTACCAAATTTCATTAAAATTCGCATTTATAATATTAGTAAGGATAGGTAATCAGATTTCTGTGCCCTGTCTGAACGAAACATCCTACAGTTTCCTCGGTTTTGGAACCCAGGACGTCTCGCGCTTTACGCACTGCAAGGCGACACGTTTAACCTTTTATCTACAGGGGCGGTCTAGAAAAAAAAAACAGAGCATGTAAATTAAATTGATCAGTGTAACAGCCATTCAAATGAAAAAGACAATCTTACCGTAATAATGTATTTCCCAGTGCAATCAAACACCAAGCAATAAACAGCTGACAAGTGTCCCAGGGTCCGCCTCTGCAGCTGTAGATTCCTCAACTGCCTCGCAGGGAAAGGACCTGGATAACCCACGGCTGCTGCGACGCCAGCACCATTTGCTGGACCCTTAGGCCCGCCACCCAGTTCACGGCATACTAACCGCCTTACTGTAATGGTGAATTGATTTAGGAGTACAAATCTCACAATGGAGTAAAGGGTGAAACATTCAGCTGACAGTGTGGAGTATTCAGGAACTACTGGTTCGATTAGACAAAATTACTTTTGTGTTTGTTAGAGGAGTTATATACATATAACTACGGCTATAGGATATAAAATATCGCGCTGTGACTAATTGCATAACGACTAACTAATAGTTGCGAAAATGGATCATGATTTCCAAAAAATATGATTCCACTTTAAATAATAAAAAAAATGTCTTCGACAATATATGTCTATCTTTTAAGATTATCTTGCAGGAACGACATGACGCGGTGGACATCGTGGCAAAAAGGTTACATTTATAGAATTGAACAGAAAGTTTGCAAAAACAAGTTTGATACCAGTAACTATTCTACGCTAGCGAAGTCCCTGACACATCTAGTTGAGAAGTAATGTCTCCCCGTGACTATGGCTGCTGCAAAGCATTCGAAACATTGGGCCGTAGTTAAGTCATTTTTAAGTAAGTTTAACAAATATATACAGCGTTGTAAACGGTTAAAGTATTTATTTAAATGTGTACTAACAACTAACGAGTAAACCACATACAGTATTTAATAATGTCTGTAGTTTGTAGTATGGGGTAGAAATCAAACCTACAACCTGCTCATTACTGTGTCTTCTATTTACTTATAACTACACAACTGGAGTGTCATTAGTGAGTATTTACTTAAAGAGAAACTCACTTAAACTATGATCCTGTTTAAATGATGCATATTTAGGCTTCGGTCTGACAAGTGACTCGCTGAGCAATGACAGCCGAGCATCCAGCTTCTGCTCGGTGGGATCTTTGAGGGTGGATGTAGGGGCAGAACGAGCCAAGCGAAGGGCCCGCTCGCAGACAGCTGCAAGCCGCCGCCATGACACATCTGAGTATTGTGAGTTCTAGAAAAAAAAAACAATATGAATTAGAAATGAAATAATAAATAAAAATCAGAATAAAATTCAGTGACTTTAGCCAACATCATTGGAACTCGATCCATATTGTTCCTCTTACCAATTGAGCTACCATGTCGCGCTAATTTGATTATTATATGCATTAAGCTATCAAGTTACAAGAGTCAATAGATATTAAGTCTAATTTAATAAGATTACAATATATAATAAGACAATAAATTCCTTATTGTAATTAACCGTCCTAGAAATGTCTGCATTTTACAACTCAAATTGTCTACCCTCATATTTATATCTATAATTAATTGTATATAAAACTCGCAATGCACTGAACAGTAAGTAGGTATTTTTATATAAATGATCGAGAATAAACTCTGTAAACATAAAAAAAAACCTAAAATGCCATCAGCATCTCTTATTCTACTACTCTGTAGTCATCGAAACTACCCTATCGTGGGTTCGAGTCCAATTATACTCTCTGAAATAATTGTTCCTATTTCTTAAAACACTACCCATACTTTGAATATAAGTAATTAGTATGGATACTTCATGGGCCAAAAATAATGTTTATGCAATAATAATTCTACTTTGTATTGAGCATCAATTTTAATACTTTTTTATTTATAAACACCTCAGACATGTTTAAAATTGCGCGCCAATATAAGAACGTCAGAGTATGTTGTGGTTCGCGAAAGATCGTCAAACAACGACCAATCGCAGCTCTCAAAGGCCTCTCGTATAGATGAATGAGATAGCGCTATTACTATACGAGTGTAATAGTAGGGGAGAACGAGACAGCCGCATGTGAAATTACGCTATCACAATGGAGAATGGATGTAAATGAAATTTTTATATAAAACATAAAATTTAACGAAAATAATGACTGGAAAACAAAAATTTTCGATTTCTCGAATTTCCACCGTATTTTAAAGTTTAGTTTGACACGATATACGTTTTAAGCAATTTAGGCATTTTCCTGAAATTTATTGTTATCGCATCGCTAATTCAATGAAAAAAACGTAAATAAACACTATATTTACGTTAAAACCAAATAAACTCACCAATTCGTCGAACGAAACTGGATGCTCGTTCCCCTCCCAGTCGAGTCGACGAGGTAGCACCTGCAAGGGAAAAAATTGCATAAAAAGTTTTTCAGAAAGTTTCAGCGCGTTTGACAAGCCAACCACGTGCGTTTACGATCAAAACAACTGTAAGCTCTAGCTCTAGTACTACGAAAAGCTCAAACTTACCTCAACGCTCTGCAACTCTTTCAACAAAGTCTGCAATACAAAGATACAGTTTTTAGCATGTTTGACACGATTTTACGAAAATATAATTGTTATTCTATCATTTTTACCTTCGCTGTTTCCTTCAAAGGGCCCCCGGAGAGAAATTTCGCTAACAAAAAGTAGAGTTCTGAAACCGGGTAAGACATCTTTATTCAACCTTGCACTTAGGACATTTGTAATTTCAAGCACGATTTTGTAGCACTGCACTCACCAGGAACGACATTTAGGTCCTCGTTGGACTCTTCCATTATCTTGTTTACGTTTCACTAGCCCTAACTAGATAATTAGCATCAGTAACACTCATAAAAATTAAGAAACATTTCACCAAGAACATTACATTGTTGACGAAAGATAATGCAACCACAGTATTACCAAAATGGCGTTTGCCTCTAGTCGTCAAACGTTCCTGAAACTGTTCACTCGGCATTTTCGCACGTAGTTTAGTGATAACATCATAGATGGCGTTAGTAAAGCTTTGAATAATTTTCGATATATTAACAATTATTTAAATATTTTGTATCCTCATTAAAATATATAAATAATTAAAGTTAGATATGTAAGTTTTAGGCTATTTGTCTTTGAATTCTAAAACATTTTTGCTATTTTAAAAACAGGAAAGTTTGTTGACAGCTGTCAGTTGTTAATTATGTAAAACAGAAATGTCAAATCGAAACTTCAAAAACAATAAAAAATAGAAATATGCGAATGGCACAGGAATTTGCCCGTTCTAGGCTTTTATCTTCGCAAATTAAATAATAAATTATTCAGTGATGGCGGGTTTTTGTGAGAAAACTTAAGTGTGTAGTGTCGTTATCACTTACTGTGACAATGTTTCTGAGATATCCTGCGACTTTTATTTAGTTTAAGTGCATAGGGGCGGTGGCTTTATCTATTTGTTCTTTACGAAATAAAGATACAAATGTTGTGAATAAGTGTTTTTAAGACATTAAGAGATGAACTAATTACTCGCTTGGATAAAAGTGAAATACAATTCTTTCGTAAGTTATTACAACCTCTCCTAACAGTAACAAACTGAGTTATTAGAGGTGTATCTATTAAAATATGTTATTTTCATCATTTCCATGTAAAATCCATAAATCAGTACACAATACATCTGCTTATAAATAAATAGGAAGCTAATAATATTATAATAGCATTTTTTACATACAACTTTTATTCTGTTACAATGAAATATAATATGAATGCTTATTCATACTTTTTAGACATTATTTTTAACTCAATTTATAATTATGTCGAAACATGTTTGAGTTTATTGGATGGTAGGAATATTAAAATTCTTTTGGAGTCATGATCTGCCACTACAGTTGGATAACTGGAAAAGTATAATTGGGTATTCTGAGTCCCAAAGAGAAATAATGCATCTTGTTATGATGTTCTACGGCTGGGATATTTCACCATTCAGTGAACTTGGTGCTGGTCTGTCCTGCTCTGTAATAAAAAGGGAAGGTCATACAATCTTCGAAAATACTCATATAAGAAGACACCTATAATTGGATATTTGATTTCACACTCCATTTGGTAATTATCAAGTGACCTAGTCTCAGTAGCTACGGAGCCTTCTAATTTTAGTCTAACGGTGGGTTGTAACATATCGTGGAGCATTATATTCTTGCTCGGATCACATAATTCCTAAGATTAATAATTTTAAACATCGATAACCACAAGTGTATCGCATTTCATATGACTGTAGGTGAAACCACATCTATACTAGTTTCTTGAAAGAGTAAATTTAACTATTTATTGGTGAGTAATTTCTATAGTTTATGGAATAATTAAACTCCATAAACTATAGATATAATATATGTTATTTTATTTATCTATAGTTTATGGGCGAAATAGTCAGCAGATAATGTTAACTGTTTACCAGGCCTTCTACTGTGTCCCCAATAGAAAATAAGAAAATAATATTTATTATTTTCACCTTATTGCATGACAGCTAGACTCGCTGCATGAAAAATGTATATAGCTTTTTGCCTTGTATATTTCATATTTAGTTTACAATTTATTTATAGTCATTAAATATACTTTACATTATTTTTTACATATCGTCATGTTACTCGGGCAGGACTTGAACCGGCATCGTCAGCGTTCCGTGCTGTTGCTCTACCAATTGAGCTACCAAGTCAACTGAGATGCCAGTTCACGTCCTGCCCGGATCGAATTTTTTTTGAATTCATTGTCGATTTTTAAATTGTACAGTGCCTTCATGTGCAAGTAACATGTAAAAAATAATAAAGTTTTCAAATAGTTTATTCTCTTTAAAAATTATTTAGATTGTTCAAAAATGTTTGTCCGCCTGTCTGTCCTGATTCTCAGTGTTCCAAAGAGCAACATGACTGAGCACACCCAAGAAACTGAGTCCGGCTTTTTTAAACATCTCCTATCAACTGATACATTTTTCTGAATTTATTAACCTAAGGAGCAATTCATACCACTGCCAGACATTGTTGCCATTAAGAAATCTTTCAAACAATACGGCTTTTGAGACAAATTAAATTTTATGATTTTTTAAAACTTATTTATTGATTCATTTGTAACCTCAACTGGGATTGTATTATACATACGAAAACAATTTCCTGCAAACGAATTAGTTATTTTATGGAGCCTATATTTGGGGATATCGACGTTATCCTTATTTCTCAAGTACAAATTATGTCTGTCACTATTCTTGCTGAACTTGCTTTTATTCTTATGGGCATACAATACATTTTTACAAATATACTGTGAGTACAAAGTAAGTATGCCAATATTTTTAAAGATATCACTTAATGACTCCCGAGATCCGATACCATAGATAGTTCGGACTGTCCTTTTTAGCAACACAAAGTTGCATTCAATGTTAGCAGCGTTGCACTACACTAGTATGCCATATGTCATAACTGTGGAAGTAGCTAAAGTAGACTAGATACGCTGTTGTTTTATGTGTACTGCTTGTGTTAACAGCAGTTGTCTTAAACTCCTCTCTTTTCTTTTATCCCATTGGATCAAAGTGGGAAAATGCTCATAGTTTTTTCAACAATGCCATAATTAAGACCATACACACAAGAGTTCTTCCATGTGTTATTTAAAACATTCCCCTTTTTACCAACTGTCCCAAATATAGAATAAAAAGTTTATCTGTAGACATAATTAATATTTAAATTAAATAGTTAAAATATAAATTCTTATATCATCGCTGGCCCACAGTCATCTACTTCCGCACAAGGCCACACACCGACGTTTCAAACTCACACACATCTAACATTAAATCTTTCAGTACAATGTCGGGCACAGCTGCCAGCGGGGCGAGTAATTCCGGTGCAAGTACCTCCGTAACAGCCCTCGGTGGACTCGGTGGTTCCCTAGAAGACAAAGACTGCGATCTCTTATGTCCAGTGTGCTTTGAACTAATAGACGAAGCATATGTGACCCGCTGCGGTCACTCCTTCTGTTATTCATGTATTGCTAAGTCTGTGGAACTACATAGAAGGTATTGTATCTCGAAATAGTGTCTGTAGCACGCACTTTAACGGTTTAAAACGCGATATATTTTTGGTTAAACTTGTCGGAAAATCATTTTTAACTACGGCCCGACGTTTCGGATGCTTTGCAGCAGTTGGGCCGTAGTAAAAATAACATTCAAGCAAGTTGAACTAAAATATATCGCGTTTTATACCGTTAAAGTGTCTTATTCAAATATTGCATATTTATTTGAGGCTAATTTCTAAATATTCTTCAACAGTAAAATTTACAGGCTTCTTATTGGCAATTGAAATTATTTAGATGGGAAATAATCAGTGACACGGGTGATTGATCTAACAAATTGAGCTACCGTGTCTCACAAGTCAGTATCGAATTTCTACAATCCATGAAAACCCTAATAATGCACCTCCTGCGCATTCATTCATGTTCATTGATAGGACATTGAACCTCAACGCGTAAGACATACTGTACTGTTTAGGAAATAGTTGATAATGAAAGTATGTATTCTTAAACTAGATGCATATACAGTGGGTTTTCTTTATGATTTATCACCTTTAGGGGCTCTGTTGTAAAATGTTTCATGCCCATAGACAATTTACAACGGAGCCCCAAAAGGTGAATTCAAAATTATCTCCCAATTATTGTCTTTCGGGCTGTTCGGCCGATGTGAGCGTGAACCTCTTCTCGCTCACATCGGCCGAACAGCCCGAAAGACAATGATATGCTGAACGATGGCCGTGAAAGCCTTACACAATATATCTCCCAATTATCTTGCCCCTAGGAATTAGGAGAATCCATTTTTTTTATCATCATGGCTTTCAAATGTTTTAGGTGTCCGAAATGTGGTGCCCAGTTGACCGGTCGCGACCACTACTTCCCGAATTTCCTGCTCAATGAACTGGTTGCGAGACGCAGACTACGCACCAAACCCACCACAGTGGTGCCGTCTATACCTTCCCCTGGTGATGCAGAACGGTTGAGAGCACTTGTGGCAGCTGAAGCAAGGCACTTAGGTATCAATTTTTATCATAGTTGCTGATCCGGCAGACGTTGTTTTGTCGTTTGTAATAATAATATTATATTGATACGACTCTAACAAATAATTTAGTCGAAATTAAGGCATAATGCCTAAATTTGGTGATGAAAACATTTCTTGCGTAATCGTAACAGATTTATTTATTTTTTTACTCACACAGATATATCCTTCCATTAATATACAATCCAATTCGACAGTAATACAATGATAGCACATAATTATATATTATATTATGTACTATATAAAAGAAAACAATATGAAAAGTGTATAATTTAAAAATCGAAAAACAATTGAAAAATTTTTCGACTCGGGCAGGACTTGAACCGGCATCGTCAGCGTTTTGTGCTGTTGCTTTACCATTTGAGCTACCGAGTCTTACACATTAAAACGCAAGTGCTAAGGTTGAAATTACATCGTGCGAGAGGTGCATCTATCAATAAGTTGAAAAAAAATCGACGATGATGTGTAGGAGTCGGTAGCTCAATTGGTAGAGCACTACACGGAACGCTGACGATGCCGGTTCAAGTCCTGCCCGAGTCGAAAATTTTTTCAAATTTATTTTCGATTTTTAAATTATATAGTGCCTTCATGTGCAATGACATGTCAAAAATAATAAAGTTTTCAATAAGAAAACTATAATTTTAATATTTTCATTACTAGTGGCAATTACTTTAAAAATAATACTTGCTATTTCACTCTAATACCCCGTGAAAACAATCAATCCTTCGGTGTACAATGTTAACCACTCGCATTGTTTGCGCGATGAGCGCCCTGGCCATCAAGTTGGAATGCGCGAAAGGCACCAGCAACGGTGGATGATGCCGTTTTCCCACGTATCCGTCAGTCACACTGAAGTAAAGCCAGCGCAAAGCATCAGCGTTATGTTCCTTACCGAGAGTAATTATAATTATGTGCGTTTAAATAAAACACTTTAACGGTTTAAAACGCGATATATTAGTTAAACTTATTTGAAAATGATTTTTAACTTCGGCCCGACGTTTCGGATGCTTTGCAGCAGCCGTGGTCACGGGGAGACTGACTGACTGACACTATACTATAATATATATATATAATATACACTAACGCGATATATTAACTAATATATCGCGTTTTAAACCGTTAAAGTGTTTTATTTAAATGTGTACTACTCGCGTAAACTATAGACAGTATTTAATTATGTGCGTTATCAAAGAATATCCCCTCCTCACCCGTAACTCACTATATCCTACCATACATAGGATGGCTGATTAACAAATCGAAGGAAAAATAAAATTTTCCCCATTTTTTTCCACATTTTCCCCACTACTACTTCTATTGTTGTCTCGCTTCTAGTCACGTGATTCGCGCTCTCACAAGACAAGACAAATAAAATAAAATTAATAATCTATAATTAAAACATTATTATGTAGATAGATACTTTTATGAAACCTATAACATATTACAAAGCCTTAATAACCTTTGCAGGACTGTCAGATGTAGATGGAATGCTGGATGTTCTAACGAGACGGAAGAGGTTATTAGAAGCTGAATCAGCAGCAGCCCACCACAGATTATTATATGAGTTCTTATCACAGTTACTGCGGCACAGATCACACCAGCTGGAACAGCTGTCAAGAGAGGCTGCGCTGGTCCGAAAGGTATTTGTTTATGACCAAAAAGAAGGGTGTAATTATTTATTTTATTTATTTATTTCATTATAAACATATTCTACCATTACAGAAAAATTCCATTGCGATAGAATATATAGCAATGTGTTACTAATCAATAGGTCAGGTTTCGACCCTTTTTTCTTATCGATTTATAATTTTTCTGAAACATGTCAGACTTTGAAATAAAACACTTTAACGGTTTAAAACGCAATATATATTAGTTGAACACTCATATTCTATGACCCAGCAAATTATATTAATTTATAGATACATTATAAAAAATTGCCTAACATAATAGATACTGTCTACAGTTTACGCGAGTAGTACACGTTTAAAGAAAACACTTAACGGTTTGAAACGCGATCTATTAGTGAACTAATATATCGCGTTTTAAAAACAATATATTATTTACAATTCGTGCACTTACGTTAGACAACGTATATGTAATGAATATATAGAAATAAACCGTTGCATATCTTTTCCAGGATATGGACCACGTGGCGACAGTTTTGCGCGACCTTAAAGCCGGAGCTGCTGACGTGGGTCGGATACCTTCCCCCACTGAACAGTCGCTGGCTGAATGGATCAGGGAAGGGGGTAGATTGAAGCGGGAAGTTAGCGAGACTGATACTCAACGTAAGTACTGTCAATTTCTAGGACATTTCGGTCTTACTTTGGAGTCGTACAAACGTGCTCCCAGACCTGAGTCAATAATGCCCGACGTCGGCATGCATTAGGTATTCACACTGTCAGTTAAGAAAAGGACATTTGGGTCATTGACCTTAAAAAAATTCCTCTCCTCCCCTTACCATGGGCCGTGGGCAAACAAATGTCTGTGTCCGCTTTACTAATCAATTTTATTTATAGGAAAGCAGTTGATCCTACTTCTGCGCCGTGACGTGCTATTGCAAAGAAAAGTCCAAAAATCATGTCAAATAAAAAAAAAACTTAACTAATAGAGGCGAAGATGTGTCTGTGCTTTTTTCACATTATTTCCCCGGCATTCCAACTTAAGAGTTGTGTTAATTCAAGTACAGAAGTCAGAGCAACTGGTCTATAAATAAAATAGATCCATCAGACACATAAATGTGTCAACCCAATGTTCTATATTAACTTATAAAAATACATTATTATGCATATAAAATTTTAATATAAAATAAAATCATGTGAACTCTAAAATTAAACACAGAGGTTTAATTTTTAGAGGGATACACTCAAGAGGAAGAGGAGAGCTTCGGATCTGTGTGCGGGGCGGGCGGCGCGGGGTGGGGCGGGACGGATGCGCTTGCGCAGAGGTGGAGGAGGCTCGCTGCGCATTTTGATGACTTTGTTCAGGTTTGTTTCAATTATTTTTCTTTTATGAGTATGGCGATGTCGTGAAACACAATTTACAAATTATTTTTCGTATACAAACTACATATGTAAATAAAATTGGAGATCTCTCTTTTAAATTGACAAGCTTATCATTCTTTATTAGTATACTTGCTGTGCGCGCAACTTAGTCCGCGTGGATTATTCCCACATTTCTCCACTCATTCTTCGCTCCTATTAGCCGCAGCGTGATCTTTTCACAGCTTAAAGCCTCGAATAATGCCCTAACCGACACACAAATAATCTTCCATTTTGAACAAGTAGTTTTTGAGCTAATTTAAACAAACAAACTAATCAGTTTTAATATACGAATATGTTTATATATTATAGATATAATATTCCAACTCTCAAATTCCCAGTGTTACTTTGCGCATCGAGCCGATGAACTGTACTTCCCCGGATCTGGGTCAGATGGGGCAACACCAGCTGGAGTGGGTCCGTCATCCACCCCTGGGCCCGTCGTGCCTACTGTCGTCCCAAGTGGTGCTTCGGAAGCCGACCATGTCCCACAGCAGACACCTGAGACAAGGGCTTCGAGTGCAGCTGGTAATTTGGTCTACTGGCTTCTTGATACCATGTGACGTCATCTGCTGACGGTGGTTGATGACCCAAACGGAATTTTTGATGTTCCTACCGCCAACATTTTTCAGAAAATTATAAATTCATTGAAACCGTTTAATTTAATGAAAAAAACTGTTTGTATTTAAAAAAAAATACGACATGGACAAGATTTGAACCGGCATTGTGCGAATGGTGCATGTATCAATAGGTTGAAGAAATTCGACGATGACGCAGCTGACGCAGATGAGCAGCAAGGAACGTGCGGATGCCTAGTTCTAGTCCTGCACGTGTCCTAAAATAGATATTAATTTAGAGCCATGTTGGACCTGATGATTATTAACCACGACTTGGCTTAGCCAGTTATTATTAGAATTGAATTACTAAGAAATGACTGATTTAATGAAACCTGGCAAAAGTCAAATGGAACTTCAAGATTTCACATTGTTTTAACAGCATTTATTGTACACATCCCATGAAGCAAAGAAATAGTTTATTAATTGTTCATAACATTATTCTGTCTATAGTTTACGCGAGTAGTACACATTTAAATATAACATGTTAACGGTTTAAAATGCGATATTTTCTTATTTGAAAATATTTTTTTCAATTCGGCCCGACGTTTCGGATGCTTTGCAGCAGCCGTGGTCACGGGGAGACTCGGGGGGGGGGGGTGTATAAGTTTAACTAATATATCGCGTTTTAAACCGTTAACGTGTTTTATTTAAATGTGTACTACTCGCGTAAACTTATAGACAATATTTAATATTATTCTGTTGTGTGCATACTTGGATTTTGCATAGGACGTAGCCCTTTTTACATTTATGTTATTAATGAAATATATGTTTCTCTCTTTCAGGCGGTGACCAGAGAGCCCCTGAAGGGGACGCTCCCGTTCAGCCAATGACCCCGATGGCCGTTGGGGCGGAGGGATTCGGCGGTTTGGACGCGTTCCGCGAGGACCTGGCTGCATTCACCCGGTACAGAGCGTTGAGACCGCTCGCGACCCTCTCCTACTGTTCGGACGCCATCAACTACTCAACTATCGTCTCTACTATCGAGTTTGATAAGGATGATGAATTCTTCGCTATTGCTGGTGTTACTAAGAGGATTAAGGTAAGTGGGGGGGGGGAGATAATCGAAACCCGAGATAGGTCGACATCGCACGTTGAATAGATGTCGACCTATCTCTATGACTGGGGTATTTCTCCTTGTCTCGCATTGTCTGTCTTTCGTCGAATTCAAAAGTTTTCATTATCAAGAATCATATTATAATGACAACCTCTCGCGATGGCGAAGGCGAAAGGTCGAAAACTATTTCTCAGTTACGATTAATATATTTAAATAAACACTTAAAACTGTTTAAAATGAGATATTCATTAGAAGTCTAATCCATAATAATAAATGTTGAAAATTCTTTATATATATATATATATCTTCTTCGATCCGAGTCATGCATTTCCGTTTCACTCAGTGGTGAACGACTGCAAAAACCAGAATAGGCTGACAACGCATCTTGTTACACGTCTCCACAGATAGAAAAGCCGTGAAGGATAGTCGCGTTTCGGTTCCAGTTTGTGGATTTCCGAATATTCGAAGCTTAAATAAATCGAAGCCACTAGATGTCTTATTTAGATAAAACACTTTAACGGTGTAAAACGCGATATAATATATTAGTCAAAATATTTGAAAATGATTTTAACTACGGCCCGACGTTTTGGATGCCTCGTAGCAGCCGTGGTCATATACGTGGTATATTTCGCGTTTTGAACAGTTAAAGTGTTTTATTTAAATGTGTACGCTTAACTATAGACAGTATTTTCCTTCTCTTGTTTAGATGTTATATAGGTGGCTGTTGTATTTCACCTACTAAAATTCTCCAGGTCTTCGAATTCGAGTCTGTGGTGCGTGACGCGGTGGACGTGCATTACCCCTGTGCGGAGATGCAATGCTCCCACAAGATATCCTGCGTCTCTTGGAACGCGTACCACAAGAACGTTCTGGCTTCTTCAGACTATGAGGGCACTGTTGCCGTTTGGGACGCCGCTACTGGACTCAGAACTAGAGCCTTGCAGGTAATATTAGAGCTTACATAGAGAAAAAATGTACTTACTTATGAATAAAAAAGATTCTTGAATTGGACCACAGATAGCGTTGTCCGCAATATAATGGAACTCTTTAATGGTTTAAAACGCAAATTAAATTAGTCAAAATATGAGTAAAACACTTATATAGTTTAAATTATTGCATGATAGTGACTAATATAAATTAAGGTACAATACAGTAAAAGGAGACTTGCGCTATGCAAAAGAGAAAATATATAAAAAGGCATCGAACTTTAAACATTTAAAAGTGTTTTATTATTATGTTGTGAACAACGCCATCTATGATCCAACCCAATAAACTATTTTCAATCAGCCCCAACTGTCTCAGGAATTGTCTCGCTCACTTTACAAAGCTTGTACGTCGCGGTAATGTTAGTACATAAAACGACCCGATGTTAAATGTGTTTTATTTTTTATTAAAACCATTTAAGGCGTATTCAGTTAACGTCGGGACGGAGTGACATTAAAAACAAGTTAACTAATATATATCGCGTTTTGAACAGTTAAAGTGTTTTATTTAATTGTGTACTACTCGCGTAAACGACAGACAGTATAGTAAATAATTTAACGCTAAAAACTTTTTAATAGGAGCACGACAAACGCTGCTGGTCTGTGCACTTCAATCGCGCTGACGTCCGCCTCCTCGCGTCCGGGTCAGACGACGCGCGCGTCAAGCTGTGGTCCCTCAACGCCGAACGATCCGTGGCCACGCTCGAAGCCAAGTTCAACGTGTGCTGCGTCCGCTTTAACCCGAACTCCTCCTGCCATCTAGCGTTCGGCTCCGCGGACCACTGCGTCCACTACTACGACCTGCGCGCCCCCCCGCTCCCCCCCTCGCCGTCCTCCGTGACCACAGGAAGGCGGTGTCCTACGTCCAGTTCCTCGACTCGAAGACCCTCGTCTCCGCGTCTACGGACTCCATGTTGAAATTGTGGAGGGTAGATTCGCCGAGGTGCGTCCGGTCTTTCACGGGGCACGCGAACGAGAAGAACTTCGTCGGTCTAGCGACAGATGGGAAATATGTGGCTTGCGGGTCGGAAAATAATGCTCTGTATGTTTATTATAATGGTGTGTCCAGGCCGCTGTTGGCGTACAGGTTCGAAGCGGTGAGGGGGTTCTTGGAGAGAGAGAGACGGGATGAGGAGCCGAGTGAGTTCGTCTCGGCTGTCTGCTGGCGGCGGTCGGTGGACAGACCGGTGCTTTTGGCCGCAAATTCGCAGGGCACGATAAAAGTACTTGAGCTGCTGTAAATAAATTTATTTTCGGTTTGCGTTCGTTTTCTTTTTACTTCTGCTTTTTGAATATCCAAAGCCAAAATGTGGTTAGTTGACCTTGACGGGATTCCTACAGTTTATTTAATTTTACGATTTCCAGACGAAATCTAGTCCTAGCAAATGTAGAACCTAGTGGGGATCGAATCCATGACTTGTTTATTAACAATCAAGTGAATTAATTAACAAATGAACGCGATGTATAATGGTTCATGATACTAAACTTGACATAGTTTGGTGCCCTGGTATGACGAAGGGTATACAATATTTTTTATATAGAGTACTAAGTAATTTATAATTTTTGTGTTCAATTTGAAGAGAATAATGTAATACTGTTAATAATATATTATAAACAAATCCGTTCTTTAAATTCTCTAGGAATTTCCATCCGTCGATTTTTCATAGACAATAGAATGTTCTTCAAATCTATTTGTGAATATACCTTTTTGAAATACATCTGTAGATACACTGATATAGGCAATGTTGTATTGTATAAACGATTTTGTGCCTATAAAGAAGTATTTTGCTCAAATCACTAATCGTATTAAAATACAAAATGATTACGTATTTTGCTTGAGTTTTCGAGATAACTCATCGTAATTAATTGTTCTTGACGTTTAAGTTTTGACAATTGACATTTGATAACGATTTCAAAAAGTTGAAATTGTAAATTGTCATTCATACATAGTTATTAAAAGTAGATTGAATCAAATATTCTAAAATAACTGTGTTATTAGATTAGATTGAATTGAAATGTCTACTGCCTGCATGTTTAATCATTAACTATATTTATGTAAATGTTAAACATTTAGTGATATGTGAGAGATTGTAGCCCTTGTAAATCTAATTAATATAAACTAGGGATTTTCAGCGTCTCATGCTGATCAAACGCAATAATTAGCGCTAGTAGTGTAGCAAGTTTGACAAGTCCAGATAAATAAAGAAAGATCCCTCTTTCCGCGTAGCTTGAACTTACGCAAGCATCCAAAAGTATAGATACAACCAAGAGCAATTAATTTAAAACATAACGATTATCTTCTTTTCTTGCTTATCTCTTTTCGAAGATTACACCACCTGATTCTACTATAGCTAGAAGGGCTAATTTGACTATTAGACTATTTAACTTCCATATAGGTCAATATTTTAAACGTATATAAACGATTTCACTTACTTGAGAAGGCTACTTTGTATAAATCGAAATTATTTATATTTAAAATCTATTTGGATTGAAAATAATTACGAGGGCGCGTCATGAACCGCGTTCCGTGTTGCTGCTTTAACTAATTGAGCTACCGTGTCACTGCTGCTCTAACCAATTAAGCTACCGTATCCTACACGTACCTGATTGTAATTTTTTTTCATCCTATTGATACATGCTCCTCTTTATATTATTTTCCAAGCAGAGGTTTACGTTTTTCCCTATATTTTTTTACAGACGCTTATACTTGTAGTTTGATATCTTTTTTAAGTGAAGATTTACTTACTATAAGACGCGAAAGATACATGTATCCATAGGTTGTTAAAACCCGACAATGACATGTAGGACACGGTAGCTTATTTGGTTATAGCAACAGTACTGAAAAAGAGAGATAATTCATAGGTATAGGTTCAATAGATTCTTTACATTCTTAATGTGTAATTATAAAAGAGTACCTCACGACTATACCCAATTTATTTTAAGATTGAATTATATTTTATGATCTATGTATTTTATGTTGAAACGTTTAAATGTACATATTATTCAGAAATTACTGTTTTTTACTGTCCCTTTATCTAAGAAAAAGCATGTCCTAATGTTAGCCACTATATTCGAATCGGCTACACTGATTTTTATAAAATTTTACGTGCGTATACAATAGTTGTAAATTGGCTACTGTCTATTTTTGATTGATAATTGTTAATTAAATTATATAGTTTACGCGAGTAGCACACATGTACATAAAATACTTTTAACGCTCTTAAATCTATATTATTAAAATTTCGCGAAATATAATATTAATATACCGTAGGTCACTTTTGCGGCGACTTTGCGTGGAAGAGTGACTTCCTTCATTATTGTCCCAGATATTAACAAAATACTACTTATAATTAACGTCAAAACGTACAGACAGATCAATCATGTAATTAACTTTTTCGTTACTATGTATAAGTTACCCATGTTCAGTTTTCTCTTTCTAACCAATTGAGCTACCGTGACCTTATGTCGAATTTATTCAATCTATTAATACATGCACCTCGCGCGCAATATAATTTTAACCTTAACACTAACGTATTGCGGTTCAACGTCATATGTTTTGCAGCTTAAGAAAAAATTGACTATCAAATTACAGAGGTACATATAATAAAAATTTTAAAACATAGTTTGCTCTGTCAGTATTCTTATATAGTGAAGATCAGATAGTAAAACAACGGATCTTACGTCGTCTTAAGTTTATGTACACACTTATTTCAAACATCTTATAGCTCAGGCCACACAGTTTTTATAATCCAGTCCAAATAATATGAGACCCGGGTATATACAGCGCCTTCACCAGATCCACAAGTGCTTCCATGGGAAACTATTCCCTCAATAATGTAGCTGCAGTATACGTCTGATGATGAAGACATCAGTGGTCCTCCACTATCGCCCTGAAACATTTTAGCAAACATTTGATCGTCTTATATATATTTACTATTATAAAATATGTATATTATCTATACTAATATATAAAGCTGAAGAGTTTGTTTGTATGTTTGAAATGCGAAAAAAAAACCGGGAATATTTATTCATCTTTGTAAGTCTCCGATGCGTACACTGCAGAAACGGTTCAAGATACAAATAAAAAAAAGTGTATGAGAGAATGTTTCTTCTTTAAATGATCAAAAAAAATGTCCGCGACAGTACGGACCTATCTCTTGATGACTCTCTCGGTCTGGTCCCGTCGTTCTCCAACGACGGGACCAGACCGACGTTATTGGTAACAGCTTTATAAAGACGAAGGTGTTTGGAAAAACGAATTTGGATGCCCAAATTAACGACTCTCGCGGACGAAGTCGCTGACACGGCTATTACTTATAAATGTAACCTACTTAACTAATTAAGTAAGGATTTTTTGTAACCTTTTAAATACTAAGTTACCGTGCTTAGTTTAAATATTAAGTTACGAGTGATCCGTGGCATAAATAAACCGCTACATGGCTTTCTATTTATGGGTAAAATAGATGTAGGTACAAAAATAAATGATATCTGTCATACCTGGCAACTGTCGGCTGCTGTTCCATTGGTGAACGTGGTGCCTGCTGCACAAATCATGAATTTGTTGTCGTAATATTCATAACGGCTTTTACAGTTATTTATTCCAAGTCTATTTACGTTTGCCTGTAGAGGGAAAAGTTGGTTTTAAGAACGGGTTAGCTTTGTATATTGTAAGCAATATATGGCTAATAAAATTTAAAAAAAAAAAATATTTTTCGCATGTTATCGCATAGGATTGCATAAATTACATTGTAAAAAAAACACGCCACGTGACGCGAACCGGCATCCACAACCAAATTGAGCTACGATGTCCGTCGAATAAATTCAATCTTAACCATCACGTATTTAATGTTTTATGCTTTGCTGCTTGAAAATCCTTGAAGATGAAATTAGATTTTAAGATTTAGATGAAAAATATTTTTAAAATGAATACCTTTAAGTATTAAAAAGAAAAACATTTTAACGGTATATAACGACATTTTGCATCTGTTTCGTTGTATTTGGTATTTCGTAAAAACGTCTTAGTGACAACTCACTCACGATGTCCTCTCTTTTACCGGTATGGTGTTTTCCGAAATCTCCGAAAACCGATATATTAAAAAAAAGTTGACTACATATATTTTGCGTTTTAAACCGTTAAATTGTCTGCACACAAATTATTTTTTAATTTGTTTGCAGACAATACTTACCCTTAAAAGTGTATTCGATGTAGATCCTTTTTCTGTTTTACCCCATCCCGCCACAATATACACAGATGACTTTTCTGGCTTCTTTTGAACAGGCAAACAAATGGGTCTTATGAATTCTGAGAACTGCACCCTATATGACAGACAAAATAAAACATCAAATCCCTAGAAACTTTGTCATTTCAATTTATATTTTAGTTTACAGACCAGACATTTATTTCGGCTCGAAAGTCTAACGGTAGCAATGTATTAAATTAGTAAGCCAAATTAATCACTGGTGCGTGCGTGGACTCGATCTCCATCGGGTCCATAATATTTGTAAACAATTTATATTTTTTCTGAATGTTTGCGATATGAAGAAGACCGTGAAAATTAGTCGCTGTTTTGGTTTCAGTTTGTGGATATTTGAATATCCAAAGTCGACATAGGTCGATAGCACATTTTGTTTAAATGTTATAATGGCTGAGTAATTCATAATCCATCAATTGTATTCCATGCTTGTCTTTCTCTATCATAAAAAAATTTGGTTGAAATGTGTGTACCTACATAATTCGTATTCAATAAAAGGACGTTGTAGTCGTTAGTTCAAATCCCGACCGTGTAACAATTTAAGATCTAAAATAAACTTACTTTCTATCTAATTGTACCAGTCCAATATCGTGCCTCTGGGTTTTAGTACTATACAAGTTGTGTGGTATCCACCGAACAATATTGTAAAGGATACCGCTACGAATGTCTGTCTTCTCCAAAGATCCTAGCAACGCGTAAAGAATCGGGCCACTGAAAAACAATATTCTGTGTTAAAATCAACGATGACATGTCGGACACGGTAGCTCAAGGTAGCTCAATGGACTATAATGTCAATGCGAAAAATAATGCGTCAATTACTGTTATCAGTTTCAAGTTTAAATTTAGAAATATTAAAACACAAGTCACATATGTTAAAAATAATAATTGATTTAATTAAAGTAGTACACATTTAAATATAACACTTTAACGGTTAAACGCGATATATTAGTTAAACTTATTTGAAAATGTTTTTTTAAGTTTAAGTAATATATCGCGTTTTAAGCCGTTAAAGTGTTTTATTTAAAATTAACTTTTTCAAACATATGTCACGTGACACAAAACGCTCCTTGATTGGCGGGTTTATGACGTCACTTGCTTATAATCGGTGTTATAAACTAACGTGTTTAAAAATCGGTCGGTTTTTTAACATTCTATGAATTTCAATCTCGTCGTCACCTCTCTAATATAGAATAGAAACGCATATCTTCATAATAACACCATTTACAACAAAAAAATATTCTTTACAAACTATATAGTTTAATCACATTTAACCTCGTGGGGCAAGGGGCGAACACATTTCTGTGTCCGTTCTTTAACAGGCAAGTAGTTGATCAGACTTCTGACCCCTGCCCGACCGAAACATTTTTTTGTTTCCCTGGGAATTCGAACGCAGGACCTCTTGCGCTTAACGCAATGCTAGGCAATACGTTTAACCATTTGACTAGAGAGGCGGGCAATGACCAAACTATTACGCTTTAAAAATAACTAGACTTTACCATGGTGGACGAGTGTTAAGATTTGTAGCTTTGCTACTTTTGCTAACAATGGGGGAAGGAAATTATAAGCTAAGCTTCCTTGTGCTGATAAAGGGAGTAAGCTAAGAGCATTGCTGATTATGGGGATGGGGGGAGAAGGAGTCACTAATAAATAAATTTCCTTACATAATACTAAAACGGCCTCTATATTATATACTCACTATTCACTATGGAGCACGTGAACAGCTGTTAGAATAAACTCGTCGCTTATCAGGGAACCTCCACCGATCCACATTATATCTCCTTGGGCTTGAGGATTCGGATTGGCAACGCCCAAAACTGCCTGCAGAAACGAAGTTTCTAAGAGTTTTAATATAATACTTTTAACGGTATAAAACGCTAAATATTGACTCATTATTTATGAACTTTGCAGCTGCGGGGACTAGAAGAGACTAGTTTAATATCACTTTTTCCTCCCCCATTCTCTTCTTTTATTTTTTAATAAAACCACTGACACACATATCAAACCACAAACTCAGGATCATTTATATCTGCGGTGTTGTCATACTTTATGTCAACTATTCGAAACAGTAGGGTTTTGCTGAAAATCAGTGATGTAGCATAACTGTGCTGCAAGACCCTCTGGCATCACTTTTCAAGTTAAATGTAATCTATTTGTATGAATTATTTTATTGTAATGACATTTATTTCATTTTAACATTGTAAATGAATGTCAAATAAAGAGATTATACAATATTCCATGTCTGTTTATTAATATCATCATCATCATCAGCTCACCATATGTGGAAACTCCTTTATCACAGCCTGCTTTGCAGACGTAATCCGGTAATCAGATGTCGGTATACCGCAAGTGTCTTCCCGCGTATACTTGTCTGGGTCATTCTTCAGGGACACACATTTGTTCACATATATTTGATATTGCCAGCATTCTGAAATAATAAAGATCTCTAATTATATTCTCATGTTTAAATATAACGGCTTAAAACGAAAAATATATTAGTTAAACTTGTTTAGAAATTATTTTTAACTACGGTCCGACGTTTCGGATGCTTTGCAGTAGTCGTGGTCACAGGGGGACGAAACATAGCAGGTCTCTAGAGCCTCGTGACCACGGCCGCTGGAAAGCATCCGAATTGTCAGGTCGTTGATATACTTTGCGTTTTACGCTTAAAATCTTTTATTTAAATGTGTACTACTCGCCTAAAGTACAGACAGTATATTTCTACAATTTTACACTACACTTACAATTTTGTAATCTTTTAAAGCGAAATATTAGTAAACTTATCTCTTAGTAAGATGTGATATTTCGCTTTGTATTAGGTCACGAGAATGTAAAAACCTGCTAGCGCCATCTGTTTTGTGGCAGTTAAAAATAACAGAAGTAATTTAGTTGTATGTTTAAACCGTTTAAAGAGTTTAATAACAACATACATAGACCGACAAAATCTTTATATTTTACTTCGTGTAACGATGGTGGTACACACAAAGTGTTAATTTCCTATAAGGATTGATTTTGGTACAAAACGGCTACATAGATAAAAAATCGATTATACACTGAAAACAAATGAAGACACGGGCAAGGCTTGAACTGACATCCGCAGAGTACAGTGCTGTTCCTGTAAAGTCTAACCAATTGAGCTACCGTGTCCTGCACTTTATAGGTAGTCGAATTTGTTCAACCTATCGATATGTATGTATAATATATCTAATATATATAATGTCCTATATAACAAAGTGTACACACTCCGTAATACTTCTTTGCGTTGATCTGAAAGTCCTTCTGCCAAGCTAGGGCTCATTGGTGTTATTTTTTTGCATCCGTCCGGTTCGCGGTCTTCTGGGAACAGTGGCTTCTTCGGTCTTACGCAGCATGTCGTCGCTTCACCACCGGAATAAAAACATTTCTAGGAAAACCATAGTATATAAGTATGGATTAAAAACGAGTTTAGTTTGCAAAAAAATAGAACACGAGCAGGCCGTAAAGTAGGAGTACATCACTAGAAAATCATAGCAGGGTGTATAGATTTTCTATAATTCCATACGTTTTATTTTGTCATCCATTAAAGAAATATCGATTCAATAATTGAATAATCGATAACGATTTTGTAGAAGGGAGAAATGTTTCCCTTGAGCGTGAAAGTGTTACGGTGTAGAGTCTTATACTTAGCAGCTTTAATATTTTTCACATATAACCTTAGGTAAATAAAAAATCGATATTGATTTTTTTTTCAATTTTTAATCTATACCATATACTTACAATATTTTGGAATTCAATGAAATTATCCTTAGCTCTCGAGAAGAAGTCCCTCATTTCACCAGCTTTTGAGAGATTCGGTTCAGAGGGACAGCAGACCACTCTCTCTCTCTTCTTCATCATGTAGCACATCTATAACAAAAAGAGAATCACAATCTACGAATATCTCACAGCTTACGCGTTATTCCAGCTGTCAGCTGAATCCCATCTGCGTTTGGTTTGTATATACCGTTTTGACGTGACAACGTCTTATAATTCGATAGAGCCGGCTGCACGAAATAACATGACTCATGCGGCGTTACCTCACTCTGAAGCGTTCCAATTTTAAAAAATCACGAAGATAGACAAGCAAGGGATACTAGATGGAACCCATATTACATCTAAAGCAAATGTGTTGTCGACCGTTTTGGGCTTTAAGCGTTAAGCTTCCCCGGGTGATAGTGGTTCGTGACACGGACGAAATTGCGACATTCCTACCACTCATTTAATATACAGATTTCCAGACGAAGCAAAATATATATCAGAAAAATTATATATATATTGATTAGAAAAAGTCAAAATTAATTGTGAATAATATGTTAACTTATATATTTCGCGTTTTAAGTCGTTAAAGTGTTATTCAAAAGCTCAAAATTGGCAGGCATCAATATGTTTTATTGAATAAGGAAATGAAATATTGAATTAAACTCACGTATGGATTGATTTCATTCACTTGAACCAACTTTACAGCGAGTGGACATTGGGCGATCCTTTTGCACGTTCCAACGACTGTTGTGTTGTCGCTTATCGTGTCTGTACACGTTTGACCAACTGTAAATAATTATAAAGGCTGTATAATAAAATAAGCTTACCCGGCATTTCTAGGTAATTTCTTGTGTGAAACATTAATTTATTATTATTTATAATTAACGGGGTCGGTAATAGATGGGTGAAAAGGAAGGGTATTTTTTATGCCACATTATAAAAAAATGTCAAAGACTAAAAAAATCCCAAGAGATAAAAATAGATAGTATTCGATTTTCAGGCCTATTGAATAAAAATCTTAAGCTGTTTCAGAAAAGTAAGGCAACCAACATAAAAAAAGTTCCAGAAATTTAACCATCTATCAATTTTTTTTTTCATTTGTAACCTATCTTTGTCTCTTTTAGTTTTGACTTCGTAATGTTTATTTTTATCTTTATTTAATATTTAGTGAAAGTTGTGCACACTTTTAAGTCATATAGATAAGTAGAAAGAATTATTACGAGTAATAGATTTTGTAAGTTAATTGTGTATGCCGTTTATAAATAAATATAAATAAACCTGATCATTATATATATAAAATAAGGCCTAAGGCGAATTGTTTTTTCTTTATAAAAGTATAATTTATGTGATAAAATACGATGGTCTTTTATCTATCACTATCGTACACAAACACGACAATTTGTAATTGCAAAGATCACTCGCGCCCCTAGCGGCAAAATAGAGAGACTGTATAAGAACGACACTCCTTTAAATTTATCGGGATGTTATGATTAAATAATAAAAAAAACTGTAATTAGTATAGGCAGAAACACATAATTTGTAGCGTTCCTTAATGTAGTACTAATGGAGATTGAGGAATAAGTTTGCATTTGTTGAAAAATAAATTCGTTTCCTAATATCGTTATGTTTGATAATAGTCGTAAAAGAAGGTCTAATCATTTGAGCAAATTTTGTCTCGGCTAGCAAAAAATAAGTCTTATTAGTGTTTAATAAATACATTTTCTTCATAAATTGTATCAAAAGTGTAGTTCTTAAATAGCTACACGTGAAACGCTAGTAAGAATCTTTCCCCGCTCATTTTCAAAGAAAAAACACGTTTACTTAAAAAATATGTACTACTATTATTGCTGATACCTGCATAATGTCATGGCACTCACGCTCGCCAAGTTTAAGGAAAAACCGAATTACATAAATTGGAAATAACCAAATTGTAACCAATTCGGCAATTTTAATATGTATAATATACATATATATTTCATACAAGGTCATCTTTCACTAAGAAATTTTATTAATTAATTTTAAGTAAGTATTTTTCATTTGTGGACGGCGGTTACTGGTTCGTGACCCGGACAGAATATCGATATTACCTCCCATTTTGTATCGAGATTTCCAGACGAAGTCCAACATGTTTTAGAAAAATTATAATTTCATAACACGTTGAGCAGGTAGGGTTCGAACCCACGGCCCATTGATAAAGTACCCATTAGTATGTGAAAGTCATACTCACGTTTGTAATAATCAGACAGACTGTGACAGCGACAGGACAAACATACTATCACCGACACGGTTAAGGCAGTTCTAAGAAACATTTTTCTTCAAATCCTTTAATATCTTCTCTTCTCTGCTCTTCTCTTCAGGTTCTCTTAGTCGTCTTCAACCATAACTTGCTATGATAACAGTTATATTTAGTGATGTCTGTGGTTTACGCGAGAAGTACACATTTAAATGAGACCCTCCCCATGACCACGGCTGCTGCAAAGCATGCGTAACGTCGGGCCTAAGTTAAAAATAATTTTCAAATAAGTCTAACTAATATATATATATCGCGTTTTAATAAATTATATTTTATCTGATAAGGTTATCTTTTTCTACTGAAAATATTATTTTGACACGTTATATATACATATTAAATATTTAGTTTAATACTCTGTTGTTTACATTTATTTAAACACATATAACGGTTTGAAACGCGAAATATATTAGTTAAATTATTTAGAATTTATTTTACCTACAATCCGGCGTTTCGGATGCTTTGTAATAGCCGTGGCCATGGAGGGACCGTAACTTCAGTGTAAATTTAATAAATTCGACACGGCTGGCACTCGAACCGACGACCGCAAAGCTATTTACTCTGTCAATTCTAGCTTTATAACTTCGATATCTCTCTGTCTAGAGATTGATTATATTTTATTATCTGCGTATTTTTATATATATCTTTAAAGTATATAGGTGTTTTTTGGATTTCTGTTAACAAGTAGGTACTAAAAACTAATTAAAATAAACCTGGCTTACTTGAAATGCTTATTACAAAACGATGTTTAACGTTTGTACTGGACTAACTATGGTACTAACTAAGAACATGGTTCAAGATTTAAACCAAGTCTCCACAGGTCTGGTTTAAGTTTTCTTTTGTAATAAGGCAGTTGAGGTTTTGCATATCAATATAAATGTTGAAAAATACTAAACAATATACAATTCTATGTACCTAGCTATCTACAATTCTATGTACGGAACCCTATACACAGGACAACTTACTTGTACTTAAACGGTTTTATTCTTAATATACCAAAGATATTATAAAAAATACGCAACGGCACTGACACCGATATTTAATACTAGCTGTGTCAGCGATTTCGTCCGCTAAAAATATTTTTTTGGGCATCTAAATTCGTTTTGCAAACACCTATCTTTATAAACGTAAGTTGTTGCCCACGACGTCGGTCGCGCCACTTCCCGTCGTTCTTGTGAGTTTATCATAAGATACAGACATATAGCGTCGAGGACTTTTATTAGATTGTTTAAAAAGGAATTCACATTCACACAAGGGCTTCTTTTGTACATATTTTTTGGGTGGCTTGAACCATTTTCGCAGGGCACGCCACGAAACCTTTCAACAACATGAAGAAACATGTCCCGCTATCTCTTCAATCCGAGTCACAGTGCTATGTTTTATAGCCTTCCTTGATAAATGGTCTAACCAACACAAAGATAATTTTTCAATTCGAACCAGTAGGTTCTGAGATTAGCGCATTCAAACAAACTCTACAGCTTTATATATATTAGTATAGATTACACAAAGACACTGACACCGATAACTAATATATTATACACTATAATTCCGCTGATTTGATGGTAGTCTTCTCGTGCGCATACGCATTTTGATTATGAAAATAACCGGTTACGTCTATTAATAATATGTTATACACTCACATAATTAATTGTATATTATTTCATATATAATTACTAATATTAAATATCACAGAGTTTTTAAGGAAATAATTATCTAAGACACTTAAGTACGTGTGACTCTGTGGTCAGCTTGCGTCTCACTGGCGAGCTTAAAATAGTATGAGATATTAAAAAATAAATAACTTGACCTCTGCTGCGGCCACGAAAACTTGCAAATCGTTTTATCACTTTGAGCGTTAATGTTGAATCGGTCATTAGGGTTGCCAATATTAAAAATGTAAACTTTTAAATAGAACACTGTTACTTGTTTAATACACAATTAATTGTTTAAAACGCGAAATATATTACTGAAACTTATTTACAAATTATTTTAACTTCGACGCGACGTTTCGACGTAGTAATAAAGATAGTATTTGACTGAAAATTATTGAACAACACACAAAAATAATTGTAAAATACTTACTAGTTAATAAAAAATAAACATTTGTTTGTTCAATTTAAGTATTAAAAAAATTGTGTAGAGTATATAGACAGTGACCGTAAATACGAACGAAGAACAATACTATATATTTTTGTAGGGTTGACACCTGTAGGAAACTATATTGTCTAATGTCACTTTCGATGGTGCAGTCTCATGTTGGATAATAAACATAGTTTTGTGCATATCTAATGCGTTTTGTTTGATTAACCCAGCTCTATAACATTTAATTAAGATGCGCTGTCGGCCTATGGCTTTAAAAATTCGTATACGGGAACTATTTTTATTCTTCTATGGCAATTTACGCCCCTATTTAGAATGAATCACTGGAAATACGATATTTAAATTTACTTACTAACTACGTTGGCGCAGCGACCCAAAGTGAGTCTTGGCCCCAAAACTAAAGAGCACCACTTTCGGCTTGCTTCTCCTATTATGTTGGGTTCGTTTAACAGTTTTTCGATCACTTCGTTTTTCCTAACTCTCCAGCTTATTCAAATTTGCTTAAAATATTACTAAATGGTATTAAAGAAGGTCACTGCTAAAAGGAACAAACTACTAACTGGTATTATAATCATTATTGTTAAATTTTATTTTAGAGATATATCATCTTATTGCTAATTAGAAAAAACGTGTGTACCTACGATTTATATTGTCACAATTTAAAGTACTTTACTTTTTTTTTAAAAAATATCCTGTACCCAAGCAAATTTATGATTTCTTTAACGATGGTTCTTATTTATTTTTTCTTTTATCATCGTTCTTTATTTTTTTCTGATCAGTGTAACTGACTACTTGACGTATATCGTACAACTCGCGCATTTAGTGGCCCCAATGAGGAAAATATTTGCAATAATTTTGTTGTTAACCGATGTTAAATTGTAACGTGAATTAAATAAATACGAGTTCATAACAAATATAATAACAAAGTTTAGGAAAATATTTAAAAAAAAAACTCGTTAGATGGTATCAATGTCTAATAATCAACAAGTTGTGGTCGCCATCCCCACCAGGTACGACAATTTATTGTCATTTGAAAACTAATATTTTTCACATGTTATTGCACATGATGGCACAAATTAAAAATCGATTATAAACAATTACACGGTTGCCCAATTGGTTAGAGCAACAGCACGGAACGCTACGGTAACCGGTTCCAGTCCTGCTCGAGTCGTATGTTTAATTTATAATCGATTTCCAATTTAAGTTTCTTATCAATTTTTTGTTTAAACATCTTCGACTTTGGCTAGAATTCTGGATATTAAATGGATAGATGGAATATTGAAATTCCGTCAGGGTCACGCACCATCGTCCACAGATTAAAAAGCCGTCTAGTTTAATCGCGTTTTGGTTTCAGAGAGTTTATTAATGTTCTTAATCCGAAGTAGGCCGATAGCGCATTTTTTTACACGTTATATGGCCGGGGTATACTTTATATAAAGTAAAACCTATGTCCTAGTCTGTCTGTCATAAAAATAAATATCGCTGTTTTATATTATCACTTTAGTGAATTAATATTAATATCAATATATCACATCCGTATAGCTAGGCTAATTTTTTGAAATACGTTTTCAATTTAAAACTTAACAGAAGTAGATATAAATACTGTCTATAGTTTACGCGAGTAGTACACATTTAAATAAAACACTTTAACGGTTTAAAACGCGATATATTAGTTAAACTTGAAAATTTATTTTTAACTTCGACCCGACGTTTCGGATGCTTTGCAGCAGCCGCGGGGAGACAAGTTTAACTAATATATCGCGTTTTAAACCGTTAAAGTGTTTTATTTAAAAGTAGATATCTAAAAAAACTTTAAAAACCCTTATACGTACGAAATTGATTCTCACTTTAACGTTGTTTTTGATGTCCAATAAAACTTTACATAGCTTGTCATACTAACCGCAAAAAAAAAAGACCCCGAGCACGAGAAGTAAACTCACAATCGGTACTCGGTACTCGAACGTTACTCGAACGGTCTGCGAACATAACAGGTTTGATTTGGTGTCATCCAGAGAAACATCTACAAAAAATATGTCTATATTATCTATGATCATATTTTGTGAAGCTATGTTTTATTACAGACTAGCTGACCCGGCAAACGAGGCTTTTGTTTGTCAAGATTTCATTTCATTACGTTGATTCATCTATGTTTACTAATTTATTTCGACTAAAATTTAATAAATACAAAAACGGATTTCGCATGAGTCACAGACATTTTTAGATCATTGAAAGGGAAATTATTCGTACATTTTTTGATCTGTTTTCGTAGCGCACGTAACGGAAGCCTTCAAGATGATTTTCCCAAATTTTCCAAAGGTAAAGAATCAATTTTAGATTGTTAGAAAAAATTAAGACGCGGGCTGTAGGTACTTCAACTGACATCCATAGCATACATGTAGCTTTAACCAATTGATCTGCCGAATCCTAAATTTTACGACACGGGTGAGACTCGAACCTCCATCAACAGCGTTCCATGCTGCTCTAACTACAATTCGCACAATGACGCTAAAGAAGTTTTTAATTAAAAAGTTAGATTGCTTGCCTGAAAAGGTAAGGTAAAATCTTTCGTGAATCGCGAGCGGTTCTAGTCTACTTTCCACTAGACAAACACGGCTTTCAGAATAACTAGTATTCACTCCTGCTTGCGGACCAAGAATCTTAGCCTCGTACTAGGGTGACGGTTATATCGTTTTAAGTAACTGCGGTATCAATAACAGTGTAAATAATGCATATTAATGGCGGAAAAGTTGAAAAGAGAATAAATATTTATCCCGCGTCCTCTAGCACAGCCTCCGTGGATATAAAAAGGGTTTATTTTGATCATCCCGCATTCTAAGACCAGCTTCCGTCAAAAGTAGCAGGTGCTATAAAATGTTGAAACTAACCGCCATTTTGTCTCTGTTTTTCATTGGTGAGTATAATGCGTTGGTTTTTTTTTAATAATTATTGTAGAGAACGCAAAGTTTGTCCGCATGTCTTTAACATTCTTATAGAAATATCTCGACATAGTCGTAATCGACACATCGTAAATCTCGACCATATTTACAGTCCACAGTTAACATCGTCAAACATTTATTAAATACATTGTGCGTACTAAACCGTTTTATTACATTTACTATTAGTTAATGACACTTATTGTACTGTACTCACAGTCATTTACGCGGGTAGTAAGTAAATTAAGATATTTTCGTAAAAAAAAATATATTTATTTATCTTGATATAGCCATTTTTGACGGTTTAAATGCATATCAGCTATGTATAATAATAGCGTAATCGGCTTCTGTAGAAAATCTTAGGGTTTCATTGTAAAAAATATTTCGTAAATACAATAAATTGCGCGTATTAAACCGTTATAGCTGTTTCATTTACTATGTATTACGTTTAATTTATTTTTCACTAGTACCCGACGTTTCTATTAATAATGTCGCATTTTAAACCGTTAAAAATGGATTTAGTAAAATATACCAACTCGCATAAGCGACAGACGAAACTTAAGTACACTAGGATCATTCAATAAAAAATGAAGATCAAGCTCTGCATCGCATCTAAAACTATTTGAAGTACAATTTTCATTTTAAATAAAACACTTTTGCCGGTTAGAAACGTGAATCATATTAGTTAACTCCTCGCTTAATACTTACTTTATTGCGTAATAATTCTTATTTGGTTACCTATACAAATAACCAAATCATTTCGCCATACTTCATTTAAATCTAGGTTTTATTTGTGAAATACGATTAGTACTTATGGAAATCAAATAACGAGACGAAGTAACTTTAAATAAAACACTTTAACGTTATAAATCGCGGTATATATTAATGTTAAACTTATTCGAAAATTATTTTAACGAATATATACCGTTTAAATAAAACACTTTAACGGTTTAAAACGCGATATATTAGTTAAACTTATTTGGTAATGATTTTTAACTTCGGCTCGACGTTTCGGATGCTTTGCAGCAGCCGTGGTCACGGGAAGATGTTAAAAATAATTTCCAAATAAGTTTAACTAATATATCGCGTTTTAAACCGTTAAAGTGTTTTATTTAAATGTGTACTACTCGCGTACAGACATTTATTATTTTGCTTTATGCTTTTGTAGCGCTGATTAAGAGGTTTTATTTTGTTTTGCTTCAGCATTGATGTCACAAACAGATTGTAGACGGAGCAAAAAGGACGCAGAACCATCCAATGATTATAACCAAGGTTTGTTTTTTTTTTTAATTAAACACAAGAACGGCTTAAAACGCGTCTTATATGAAACTTATTTAAAAATATATTAACTACGGCCCGACTCCCCGTGACCGCGGCAAAGCAAAGCATCCGAAACGTCGGGCCGTTGTTAAAATAATTTCAAATAAGTTTAACTAATATATATCGCGTTTAAAACCGTTAAAGTGTTTAATTTTAAACGTGTACTACTCGCGTAAGCTACAGACATTAGAATACCCACTAGCAATCGATATCATGTTATCGAACATCCCTAATAAAAAATATAAATTTTTTGTTCATGTTGGCAATGTCGATTCGTTGACGTTTTGGTTTTTGTTAGGTTGGTACTTAGGCAGTTCGTGTGTTTCTTATTGTTAACAAGATAGTCACGCTTCTTATTCGCTCATTGCTTCAATATAATGTTAATGTATTATTATTTTAATAATTAGATTTGAAATTACCAAAACCGGTTACATGATTTAACAAATACATATCACTGCGCTAGCCACTTCGACCGCGTTGAATAATTTTTTGAAGATCAAAATTTGCAAACCTCATCATTTTTATAAATTAGAGCCATCGTACGCGTCCCGTTGTTCTTGCTAGTTAATCTTAAAAGATAGACATATTCTACCGTGGCCATTGTTGTAGATCTTAGAGGAATCATTCTTTCATACGTATATCTTGGGTAGCTTGAACTGTATTCGCGCACACTATAAAAATCCTTAAAGATTCATAATAATTCCTCTACCATGTCATTTTTTATCCCAAAACTCCCTCTTATTTAAAAGAGATATTCCTCCTTTTAAGTCCCCTCCAGTGAAACCTTCGTTCGATTGATAATCTCCTTCTATTTGTGCTTAAACATAAAAGCTCTTTCTTCAATAATTCCGTCACAGTTAAAGCTATCCTCTTATGTCTTTGGAACTCTCTTCCCACTAATATCAGAAAAGCTCAATCACTCCGTTCTTTTAAGAGTCTGCTGTATAAGTTTTACGTTTCCAATATTTAAGTTAGTTAGTTAGTAGTAGTAGAAGTTAGTCTCTCCTACTCGTTGTGTGTACCTTCACTGTGTACCTTGATATTCTTTGTTATTCCTTACACCTACCCACGAAATATATATATATTTTTTCCTGTACTTCAGGTTGCCTGGAAGAGATCGCTGCTTAGCGATAAGGCCGCCTTTTTATTTATAAGTTAGCACATAAGATTTTTTCTTTATTTATGTGGTATGTTTCATAAATAATAAAGCAATAATAAATAAAAAATAAATAAATAATTTTCCCCCTTTTTGCGGGCTTCCCGCTATTTCTTTGCTCCTATTGATGACATCGTGCTTAAAGCCTTTCTCGATATATGCTCTAACCAACACAAAAAAAATTTAGTTCGAACCAGTAGTTCCTGAGATTTCGCGCGTTCAAAAAAAATCTATTCAGCTTTATATGACCGCCTTTGTAGCTAAATGGTTAAAAGCATTACGTTAAGCGCTCGAGGTCCTAGGTTCGAATCCCGGGGAAACAGTAAATTGTTTCGGTTGGGCAGGGCACAGAAGTTTGATCAACTACTTGCCTGTAAATAATACCGAACAGTGAAACGGACACAGAAATGTGTTTCCCCTATGCCCCACGAGGGGAAACAGGATTTCACACTATCATTTTAGTATAGATTATGCACTTACAGCCACCCTAACTGTCAGCTGTCAGCTGTCATCTATCACCTGTCATCTGTCACTTACGTTTTGTTGATTTCATTAAATGTATCTACAGACTTATATTAATTACAAGACTATGATGAGTTTATTATTTCGCAGGCAGCGCGGTGTGGTCTCAGGGGATTTCGTGTGATTCCTGCGGCAGCGAATGCGCTGCTGCTTGCGGAACACGCCACTTCCGGTCCTGCTGCTTTAATTACCTGCGGAAGAAGCGGCCCGATAACATAAAAGTACTTTATATATTTTCCAAAAACGATAGTATTCTGTTAGTAATTAAATAAAACGACCCGTCTAAAGATTTTAATGGTTTAAAACTAAATAGTGGTTAAGTTGATTTTTAACGATGCCCGAATTAAATTACTTACTTCATATATTACGCGTTTTAAACTGTTTAATATTTATTGATTTCATTAGTTAGCAGTCTAGTATTGAAGTTATTATATATGCTCTATTTTACCTTTGTACACAGATGCGCTACTATTTCAACGACGGGAGGCGCCAAGAACTGCCGGTTTTCCGGGAGAACATCCCGGATGACAGATACAATTGGCTTTCAAATGAGCACTATGGAATCTTCGACGATGTTGACGACAGAGAATAAAAAAAGCAATAAATGAACAAAAAATACTTCAATATTACATCTAAAAGGCTGGGTTGATGTAATTTGTGTGTATTTTATAATATAGTTGCAGCTGTTACTTATGTTTTATTGGAAGGGGTGGGGGAGGCTTATATAATTTTTACTAATATATAACAAATAAAAAATATAGTCTACGTTTTATGGTGTTTGAAATTTTGACAGTTCACGAAATTGACATATTTCAAAATAAATGTTATATATCAATTTTATATTAAAATTCGTTTTATAAACAATTCTGAAGTTTACACTGAAACGTTCTCCCCGTTTTCACGTGTACGTAAGTATTTGTATATTTTGTGTATGAAATAATTAAATTAATGCAAAACATCTATGTTTTATTGTTCCCTTTGACTATAGCAAATGTACGTATAGGCCACTAGCACATAGCCGGTTCTAACAAGTTTCAAACTAAATACTGTCTGTAGTTACGAGTAGTACACATTTAAATAAAGCACTTAAACGGTTTAAATCGTGTCTCTCTCCGTGGCAACGGCTGCTGCAAAGCATCCGAAACGTTGGGTTAACATATTATTCAAATAAGTTCAACCAATATATAACGCGTTTTAAACTGTTAAAGTGTTTCATTAAAAGTGTCAAACTATAATGGTGTTTAAGTGAAAAAAAAAAACATAATTTCTAATGAAGTCTCTGTATTTCTCTTCAAGTTGAACATTTTTTAATAGTAATCATTAAATCTTACATCTAAAACCTACGAGAGTAAACAATATAAATGAGTTTTATTGATAAAAACAACCTAATTTCCCGAAAATTGCTTAATTATATCAAATATAAATAACCACATTTAAAGATACAAGGGGCCCCATCTAAAAAATAAAAAAAAATACATACATTTATTGTTTTACATATAAAAAAATCTATACAGACTATATAAGTTAAAATATTTAGTTTCATGGGCTGTGTCTAGTCTGTACTACATGAATTATGGCGGGAAATTACGGAGCGATCAGCGACACATTCCATAAAAAACAGAATTAGCTTACATCGTTTGAGTCAAAGTTAGTAAAAATAGATAAACAATTCTGAAATAATATTTTTAATATACATATTACGCCATGGGACACCCTTGCACTTTAATTTGATATTATAAATGTAAATATGTATATACAATGTCACCTCCTAGTTTAAAAAGTACAAGAATAGTTTTACAGCGTAGTTTTTTCCGTTGAACGCCATCTTTTGGCGCGAATTTTGACACAATACTACGAAAACGCCACGGACACTTACCTCAGTCAGCCATTTTGGGATATTTAATCTTGTTCAGTGGCACAGGCTTTAGCGAATGCTCTATTATATTAAAGAATATAAATGTTTATTATATTACTTAAAAGTTTGAGATGGTTTGTCAATAAAAATGTGTGTTATTTTATATAATATATCAATAAGTTGAAACAGATAATGAATATAAATATAGTCTGTGCCACTTGGTTAATACTTTTGACAATTTACATGAGAGCTTCCTTCTGCTTTCGCCTGGCAATTTGCGCGCTCGCCTCTTGAATTGCCTCCCAAAGTTTAGCCTCCGAAAGAATTTGGCGGGAAAGCTCTTCTATTGCGTTGTCCGTGTCGTAGCCCATATCCTCTTCAAACTGTACAAAGCGCAGACATTTTATAAGTAAATACAAATAATGACTTTATCTTACATCTTGAAACTCTTTTTAAATACTACTTAGTTTAAATTATACCTAATACATCAAATATATAATGTAGTTTACTTTAAACTTAAAATGAAGTATTTGACGATTAAAATACGATATATATTCGTACTAGCTATGCCCGCGACTTCGTCTGCGTGAAATAGTGACTTGGGGTAGAATTATTAATTATTTAGGCTGTTTATTAATTTATGTAGGGGCGCATTTACGGCTATTGCTACTTTGCCGCAACACTCTCACCTCAGATCACTCCCACTCTAACATCCACTCTCATTCTCACTTCCACTCCCACGCCCAACCCCAATTATATGTCCAAAAAGCCAAAGAAGGAAATTGTTATTGTTTTAGCTTAAAAAACCTCTAATTTCCATACAAACTTGCATACGCTTTTTAACCCCTATCAACACTTTTTTGGCATTAAAAGTAGCCTATGCCTTTCTCAAATTTTATGTAAAACAGTTCAATAGTTTTGGAGTTAAAGCCGGACAGACGGACAGAGTTACTTTCGCATTTATAATATTAATATAGTTTTTTTTCAACCACGTTTAAGGAGCTTGCAAAGATGTTCAAAATTTAACCACAGACATAGGTTAGTTGTAGTTATTTTAATATAGATTAACAGTACAAAATGCAACTTAAATTCTCAAATAAAATGTATAAAGACATACACCCAACACTAATAACAAATAAAAGAATAGTAGAATAGACAAGGGGAGTAAACTTGACAGACTGACGGAATAACGCGTTATGTAACGAAGCGGTTTATCCTGCCATACGTTACCAGTTAAAAATATGGATCATAAGACATACCTGTCTTTGTCTCATCATCTCCTGAACTGGCATGCCTGGTGGTAATTGAGACCTCTTGCGGCCACAACCTGAGAAGAATAAATTTAATAAAAATCATTAACGTAATAGAAAATAATGGCCCAACTAACAAAGTTAAATAATTAAAACAGATATGTACAAGACATTCCAACAAGACTTAGAGGCGAAGGAAAACTGTATGCATTATTTATTATATCTTCTTTATAGTTGCTATCGTGTTTAAAATATTATATAAATATATAAAATATAGTCTATATTATTTAAATAAAACACTGTTTAACTGTTTAATACGCGTACGTATTAGTTAACTTATTTACGTGCGTGCGTGGTCATAGCTACTGTAAAGAATTGGTTAAAATTAATGGTAAGTAACAAATACATTTCACGTTTTCAACCGTTAAAAAATGTTATTTAAACGTGTATTACTCGCGTAAACTACAGACAATATTGTCTGTAGTTTAGTCTGTATTGGCCGCACCCTTTTAGGGTTCCTTATGCTTATTATAAATATATTTTTTCCTTATGCTATACAATTTTTGGCAGCGAAGCAACGTATTTTAGCTACAGAACATTACAGCTACTTACCTGTAAATGCATTGCAAAATGGCCTCTTCTTTGGCGCTATAATCGTATCGTCGGTAAACCGAGGATCGTAATTGTTGGGAATCTGTAATATTTAAACAAAACGCCATAATTTACAAATCGAAAACGAATTGAAAAAAATTTCGACTCGGGCAGGACTTGAACCGGCATCGTCAGCGTTCCGTGCTGTTGCTCTACCAATTGAGCTACCGAGTCCACACACAGACTCGGTAGCTCAATTTGAAGTCGGTCGGTTCGATTTTCAAATTATATAGTGCCTTCATGTGCAATAACATGTAAAAAATAATTAAGTTTTCAAAACGCCATAAGTTAACAATAAAATGACCGTTGGTTTGAGTCTCGTGTTCGAATCCCGGAAAAATATTATAAACAGCATCGGCATATATAAAAAAAAAAAAATGAAACGATACAGAACCGTCTATTTACATAGGAAGGCCTCGTTTCACTTTTATCTAAACTAATATATTTAGCTGAAAAAGTTGTATGTTTGAACGCGGTAATCTCAGGAACTATTGATTTGAATTGTTTTTTTTTCTGTATCGGTTAGAGCATCTATCGTGGAAGGCTATATAGGTTATCAAACATCGCAATGCTACTAAATGGAGCAAAAAACGTGCGAGAAAAGTGGAAAAAATAGGAAAAATTAATAATCTTTGAGCATATGCATTACGTGCGCTGCGAATACGGTTATATGGTTAAAGACACGTAAGAACTTTGTAGGAAATGATTCTTTGAACTGTCTAAAAACATGTGCACGACACTATAATATGTATATCTTTTAAGATTAATGTACAAGAAAGACGGGAGGCGGCCGATGTCGGGGGAAAGTTTAAAGTTATAGAGACGTTTTGCAAGGACAAATTTTGAAGCCCAAAATTACTATTCTACGCGGAAGAATCCCTAACGCAGCTAGTAATTTATATGGTAGTAGAACACCGTTTGCAAGAAAATTCAAACCTAATGGTATTTTAACAAGAGTTCAGCATATGTATAGCTAAATATAACTATTTTTGTGTGTTTTTTTTTAATACTTACGCTAGCTGCATAACACGAATATAATATAAGTATCATTCCCAATAGCAAAATTGAGATGCGCATCTGTGGAATCATGGCGGGACGCGTTGACAGACGAACGACAAAATGGCGGATCTGAAATGATGGAAATACATGATTAACTGTTTGTAGTTTACGCGAGTACACATTTAAATAAAACACTTTAACTGTTTAAAGCGCGATATTATTAGTTAAACTTGTTTGAGAATTATTTTCAACTATGGCCCGACGTTTCGGATGCTTTGCAGCAGCCGTGGTCACGGGGAGACTAAAGATGGAGGATGTCTCTGACGTCAAAGTGAAAATTGCTACTTTGCGTAAGAATTAGGTTTACAATTTTCGGTCACTGTGCTCTTGTAGAATAACATTTTTAGACTATAAAAATAAGTCGAATCATAAAATTGCAGTTAGGCTACTCTGGCTCTAGCGGCCCCATATCTATAAATAGCCCCACGCTTCCCTATACACAAACACTTAGAATTACTCATAAATGACTCCATTGTTTTTATAGTTTTATAATAAATAGTGAATTGAAAATCTCTCTTATAAAACACGACTTACGTAGATTATAATATATTTATAAATTATAGCGACCCGCGACGTCGATCGCGTTTCGTCATTCCTGCAAACTTATCTCATAAGACAGACATATGTCGCAGAAATTTTTTAGATTGTATATCGTTTGAAAACATTAATATTGTTTACATGTTATTGCACATGAAGGCACCATATAATTTAAAAATCGATATATAGATTGTATATGTATATGATTGTATAGATAAATCAGTTTTTTATACACATTTTTTAGATATCATTAATGTCCCCCTATTTTCCCACATTTACCTTGGTTTCTTTGGTCTAACTAACTCTAACCAGCACAAAAATCATTGTTCAATTCAAGACAGTATTCCTGAAATTAGCGCGTTCAAACAAACTAAATTCTTTGCCTTTATAATATTAGTAAAGATATAAGACCGCCTCTGTAGCCAAATGGTTAAACCTACCATTGCGTTAAGCGCGAGAGGTCCTGGGTTCGGATCCCAGGGAAACAAAAAAATGTTTCGCGCAGGGCACGGAAGTCTGATCAATTACTAGCCTGTTAAAGAGCAGATCAGTGAACCGGACACAAAATGTGTTTGCCCCAAACCCGCGAGGCGGAAACCGAATTACACTTTTTTAAAGATATAAGAATATTGCCGGCTAAAGAAATGACTAATGAATAACGCAACAATATCAATGAAATCAAAATTAATCTATAGTTCAAGTATTTATCTTGTACAGTCAGCAGCCAAACGAGACACGAATACAAACTAGAAACTTAAACAAGGGGACCTCTCAATGTTGTCGAACTTGGAACTTCCTAATTCAGTTACATTTGATGCTGTATCTAGTTTTTAACTGAATAGTGTCCTCGATTTTTTTTTTGTCGATAGCAGGACATATGCTGCTGACCTGTTTTGGATTTTATGATTCGGAAAACCACAGACTGAAGCCGAAATGCAGATGTATAGATAAAAAATATAGTCTGTGGACGGTGGTTCGCGACCTGAACGTTATTTCGTTGTAGGTTGAAATCTATACAAACTGAAAGCTGAAGAGTTTGTTTGTTTGTTCGAAAGCGCTAATATCAGAAACTACTGGTTAGAATTGAAATATTATGTGTTGGTTAGAGTATGCATCGAGAAAGGCTTCAGGCTAAAAACATTATACTGCGCCCAATGGAGCGAAAAAACACTGGGAAAGGTGGGAAAAATGATTCGTCTTTGAATGTCTGCTGTCTAAAAAATGTCTGCGATAGTATATGTGTTAAGGTTGGCAAGGACGACGCCATGCTACGCGACAGCTATAGTTTAAAAAGATAAGGGGGAGGTTTGCAAAATCAAGTTTTGACGCCCAGAACAACTATTCGCGGACGAAGTCGCTGGCACGGCTAGTATTGAATAAAACACACGTATATACACAGCCTTGTACATAGCAAACTATGTGTGGCATATTCAATTTTCCTTTAAATAAAGGACGGCGTAGATTTTGGTGTCTATATCGTTATATATATAGTTTTTTCTCCTGGATAAAACCAACAGAAAAATATTTTTTATTCGAACCATCAGTTTCTGAGATTAGCCCATTCAAACAGACAAATAGACATACACAAGCTTTACAATATTAGTACCTATAGAAGTTAGTTAACTACAGACTATATGTAAAGCAATGTATGATAAAAAGTTATAAAAGAAGCTTCCGTTAACAAGTCCAGATAAGATAAAACGTCTCGTCATTCGGTACTGTGTTATTTGACATCAACTGTCAACTTATCTACATTTATGGGGATCGTAAATTTATTAATTAATTTAGTTGTTTATGGTCAGGGATTCCACCATAGATACTAAACGCAATATTGTGACAGAAATTCGAGGGACCTTCACAGTGTAATTTTTGTAGGAAATGAGACAGACAAACAACAGTCTGTAACAAAATATAGGCAAGTAAATAAATAAAACACATTAACGGTTTCAAATTTAACGTCAAATTAAAAACTTCTACGCTAGCGCCATCTGTTCCGTCGTAGTTGATGAACTGACCACGGCTACTGGAAAGCATCCAACGTCGGGCCATAGTTGAAATAATTAAGTTAACAAATATATGTGTACTACTCGCGTGAACTACAGACAGTATTTAATTATTCTAGAAAAAATACTAACTCAGTAAATTATCTTCAACACCCGTATTACTTAGTGGGCTATATCAAATGTTTTAAATTTTACCTAAAAGCATAAGTTACTTATAGATATAGCTACAATTCAATGCAAACCTATAAACCGCAATGCAAGAATCATTTTTATTCACGACGAGTTTCACCTTGTATGAAAAGTAAACAAGATTTTTATCACAAATTATAGAATAATACGCTGTTGAAATTTAAAACAATACTTATGTATTTAAACGACAAAGTATGAAACGGGACGACGGTACTAAAGGAATAAAAAAACGGACAGAAATCTATTGTTAGACTATATCTATACTAATATATAAAGCTGAAGAGTTTATTTCTTTGAACGCGCTAATTTCTGGAACTACGGGTTCGAATTGAAAATTTTTCGTTTTGTGTTAGACAAATTATCGAGGAAGGCTTATAGGCTATAAAACTCGCGCTGTGGCTAATACAAGCTAAGACACAACGGGAAATGTGAAAAAAGTTGGGAAAATTTAAAATCTTTATGTATTTCCGTCGCTGTGAAATTAGTACAAGATACTGTCTATTTGTTCAAGATAGCAAGAACGACGGGACGTGGATGACGACATTGGTAACAGGACTTATAAGCTTAGGAGGTTTGCAAAAACAGATATCAATGGCCAAAACCTGGACGAAGTCGCTGGCGCAGCGTTCGAATTTAGTATAAAACCAATAGATGGTAGAAGATGTCATGATTTTTATACAACGCCTGTAACTGTTTAAAAGCCGGCGTAGATCGAACGCCTGACTCGTGGATCATTAGCACTGAATTAGACCAACGTCAAAATATTACAACCGTTTCATCTTAATTTATAATTAATTTAATTCTACATATTTAACCTTTGTTTATAAACAGCGTGGGTTTGTTTTAATCTAACCGAAAGAGTCGCTTCGGGCAAGACGACATCTTTTTTGAAACCTGTCACTTCTATATTATGACAGATGTCAACATTAACATTATAACTAACTAAAAACCTTAATGAACATATAAAATTGTATGATATTTAATTCTCTCGAGGTGTTTTAAGAGAAAGCCTGCTACGGCGCAGTTTGGAATAACAGTATTGTTTTCATCAATTTTTAAAATTCAAATAACAGTACAGGAAAAAGAATTGAATTAACGAATTCGATATTTTTACAAAAGATTTACAAATAAACAAATGAACGATTTACGAATATCCAAATGCAAAATAGGACACATCTTGTCGACACGTAGAAGACGTAGCCTCTGTAGCTAAATGGTTAAACGTGTTGCGTTAAGCGAGAGAGGTCCTGGGTTCGAATCCTCGGGAACAATAGGTTACTTCGATCAGGCAAGGCGCAGATCAACTTCTTGCCTGTGAAGGAACTGATCACTGTGTTCGCCCCATGCCCCACAGGGAAAACTAGTTTACACTTTTTTACACACTTATAAGAAGTTACATATTTTGTTAAACTAGAAATAGTTTATTTTAGCAGATCTGGCGAACGTTCTTTTGCCATATATGGTACTAGCTGTTACCCACGACATCGTCCGCGTCCCGTGGCGCTTGCAAGTACAGCTTAAAAGATAGATATATGCTGTCGCGCATATTTTTTTAATCACTTAAAGAAGAATTATTTTGTTTCAAAGTTTTTTGGTTTCTGAAATCGTTCTTGCAGCGCGCGCAACGGAAGCCATAAAAAACTATCGCTCCCCGTTTCTCCACATTTCGCTCCGTTTCTTCGCTCCTATTGGTCGCAACCGTTTAAGATTTCTTCAATTTGAATAGTTCCTGAGATTAGCGCGTTCAAACAAACTTATAATATTAGAAGACATGACCGAACAACCGTGTAAGCTAGTTATTATTATTTATTTGAATCAAATTTAAGAGTTCTCAAACGACAACCATACCTAAGTACTTGATATTAGTAAGTAAAAGTATAATACCTTTAGCGACATCTTAACAAAGCTGTGGCTCAGCATATCATTGTCTTTCGGGCTGTTCGGCCGATGTGAGCGAGAAGAGGTTCTCGACGTTTCGCCATCACGACGGCATCATCAGGAGGTGTTGACTCCTTGATTGCTCGAAGAATTCTTCGAGAACCTCTTCTCGCTCACATCGGCCGAACAGCCCGAGAGACAATGATATGCTGAACAATGGCCATGGAAGCCTTACACAATTTATTAAAGCTGTGGATGTTTTAAATAAAAAAGCGCTTTTAATTTTGGTAAGTGTCACAGTAGATTAAGAACCATATTTTAATTTTCCTCCATTACAAGATGTCTGTTATGAACGAGAATAATTTTAACATTTATAAAGCTATAATATTCTGCGTCTTAAATTCGACCATTATATTCGTTATGAGACTTTTAACGGTTTAAAACGGGGAATGTATTAGTTAAAATTGTTAACGAATTATTTTGACCCGACGTATCTGGTTTCTCGTTTATGAGTGAGCGAGAGTTTTTTATTTTAAGCAATTTATTAAATTCGAAATGGACATTTTTATATTATTTTCAGTTAATCGAACTGTTCTCTAATCTACTAAGTATGTCCTTTGCGACAAATTCACTAAATACAAGACAAGACAAAGCCAATAAAACAGTTCGACGGGTTAAAAGGCGAAATATATTAGTTAAACGAATTACAGACAGTAGTTGGCTTACATATATGATCATTCTTCATTATTTACTATTATTTCTATTCACTCAAGCAATTAAACAACTGAACGATTTTAATTTACACGGTCTCAAACAATTTGTTTAACATTGAAATAGTTAAAGAACATTGCATCTTATGTTTAAATAAATCACTTTAAACGGTTTAAAACACGATATGTGTTATCTATTTTTATTTTATGTTAACTACGGTCTAAAGTTTTAAGTTAAAATGGTTTTATTTAAAATATTAAGTAAGACGTTTATATTTTATTTATTATGTATATAATATAAAAAGGTATGATTTGAGTTGGACTCGAATACACGACTACTGTGTGTTTTGTTACTTAGCAGCGCGACAGCACAATACGTTGCGATGGACTACCCGTGTATTTTTTTCTATAATTATGTATGTTTAAAATCAAACATACACAACTGTATATGATATCTAAATATTTCTTACATTTACAATAGTGTCCAAAAATAATATGTTAAATCTAAAGTAAATAAACTTTTAAAATACATACTATCTATAGTTTACGCGAATAGTACACATTTAAATAAAACACTTTAACGGTTTAAAACGCGATATATTAGTTAAACTTATTTGAAAATGATTTTTAACTTTCGGCTGCTGCAAAGCATCCGAAACGTCGGGCCGGTTAAAAATCATTTTCAAATAAGTTCAACTAATATATCGCGTTTTAAACCGTTAAAGTGTTTTATTTAAACTTTTAAAATAAGTTTATTTTATTTAAATGTGTACTACTTACGTAAACTATAGACAGTATTTAAGTTTATTTTATTTTAATATTTAAATGAAAATAGCTCCAAGATTATCTTTTTTTAGGACAGACGAGCATGGAGTTGACTAGAAGGAAGGTGAAAAATACCAGCCATTAATTATCCAAATGCCCAGACGAAGTTCAACGTGTATTAGAAAAATAGATTAGACTGAGAGAATGAACCAACGAGCCTTCCACAATATAATTTTCTTTTATATATACATAACTGCACTTACGCAATGGCGGTTAAATAGTAAGTACTCACCGAGTTTCTCGCTGGTAATGCAACAATCTTTGATGTTAGCCGCTTATATAGCGCTCTGGGCGGGCGGGCGGACACAGAAAGGCATAGAGACGACAGTTTTTTATAATTATAATATTACTGGCCGCGTGGGAAATAGTTATTTTGGACATCGTATGATATTTTTACTTAGAAACTCCTCGACTTTACAAATTATAGTAGATATCCACGTCGTCGTCTGTCATTCTTGCAAGTTAATCGTAAAAGATAAACATATACTGTCGTGGACATTTTTTAGATTATTTAAAAAGGCGTCATTCTTTCGTACATTGTTTTCCGGAATCGGAAACTTTTAAAGATGTTAATATTTCCTTTCCTTTAATTTCGTTCCTTTAATTCTCGTCTTTTCGTTTCTTTAATTGCAGCGAGATTATAGCCTAAATGGTATATTCAATACAAAAAGAACTTTTCAATTCGAACCAGTATTTTCTGAATTAGCGCGTTCAAACAAACTCGTCAACTTTATACAATTAGTACAGATTAAATATTTAATTTTTAGTAGAATCTGGAAATCTGGATGTTGAATGGATGATAGGAATATCAAAATTCATTCGGAACAAATGAAAAAGCCGGTCAAGTTTTATCGCGTTTCTGTTTCATTTTGTGGATTTCCGATTATCCAAAGCCAAAATAGGTCAACTGTACATCTTGATTAGTAATATGGCTTCAGTCTTTACCTACGTAAGTGACTCCGAGTTTGACTCAAAGTGTCCGCTGTCATAACTTTTCTTTATACTGTCTGTAGTATATAATAGTACACATTTAAATAAAACTCTTTTACGGTTAACATGATATATTAGATAAACTTGTTTGAAAATTATTTTTAACCCGACGTTTCTGATGCTTTGCAGCAAGTGGTCAGGGGAGACAAGTTGAACAAAAATAAATCGCGTTTTTAACCGTCAAAGTGTTTTATTTAAATGTGTATACTCGCGTAAACTACAGACAGTATAAAAAAAGCTTAAACACTACTTACATTGATCGGTGAGTCCGAAATTAAAATAAAAATAATGCGAAGCGCTGCTCCATAGCACTTGTTCCTTAGACCGCCCGCTGTCGTACGCACCGCGCATTCATCGTTCGCACGTAAAATATACAATAAGTATACTTAATTAAATGCACTAATATAATAAATAAGGAATTTTGGGTCACTTTAGTTACACCCACCGTATGAATAGTGTTATTGTATTTGGTAAGTGTCGCGTGAGTGGTAAGTGACGCGGGGCATAACGATCTATATTTTTATGTATGACGGTCTAATGGTAGCACTGTATGGCTAATATACAACGGGTCGTGGCTTCGATCCTCGCCAACATGTTATTTTTTTAATTTTGAATGGACTTCGTCTTAAATGGGCTGTAGAAAGCCGTTCGGTGTCCACTGCTGGACATAGGCCATGGACTCCCAGTACGACCAGTCGTTCGAGGAATGTAGAAATTTCGTCCGGTTCACGACCACCGTCCACAGATAAACAGCCGTGAAGCTTCATCGCTTTTCGGTATTATTCGAATATCGAAGGCAAAATGGGTCGACAGCCCGTCTTGTTGAGATGCTATAGACTGAGGTATATCATCTACCATCAAGTGATCTGATCAAACTCGTCTGTTCTTCTCTATCATTAAAAAATATTACACGTCATAGCTTTATATAGAAATTAAAATATATTTTACTTTGAAAAATTTTGCGACTCGGGCAGGTCCTGAAACGGGACTTAAATTGAGCTACCGAGTCAATTAGTTAGAGCAACAGCACGTAACGCTGACAATACCGGTTCAAGTCCTGCTCGAGTTATATAGTGCCATCATGTGCAATATATAAATTAAGAATCGTAATCACTCGTGAAAAAATTAATGCATTTTAGCTCCAAAAATCGAATCCAAGACCGCTCTGCTCCAATGCATTTATCTGTAGGGCCATAAAGGCGGTTATTTGAGTACACCAAATGTTCATGTGAGCACGTATGACGAATTGGTATTTATTTATATCCCTGGTATGTAATAGAAAACAAATTGCGTTTCAAATTCACTAAATAAACTTCTCCCACGATAAATTTGGAGGCATTAGTCAAGTACTTTTGTCAGCTTCACTAGTTATATAGATTACTAGCTGTGCCCGCGACTTCGTCCGCGCGGAATAGTTATTTTGGGCGTCATATTATTTAGTTTTACAAACAACCTCCTTAGATTTGTTTCGGTCGGGCAGTGCAGAGAACATCTTGTCTGTAAATAGAATCGACCTGCGAAATTTTTCACGATTTTTGGGTCATGGGATAGACATATTTTTGTATCTAAGTATATCACTGATCGATTTTATTAGGCATTGTTTATTGATTGAGTAAAACACTTTAAATGGTTTAAAACGCGAAATATATTAGTTATATTTAAATTATCGATTGTATTTACAAACAACTGTGTTTTTTGAAACAATTGTGAACTTCACAACTAAAGTACTTTGTGAAGAACAATCAAATTGTTGATAAAAGCTAGAAGAACGAACAAACATGTCTATTAAGAAGATAAGATTTGACTACTCTTTACGATTGCAGAAGATTAAACAAGATATAAGCTGTCTCCGTGGCTTAGTAGTTAACTTATGGACTACTAAAAAAAACTACTACTGATACGATACACTATGCGATGTTTTTTCTTACTTGTCATATTTCGTAAACAAAGACACAGTTTACTTGAAATCGTGATTGTCTCAAAAGGTTTAAATCGAATAACACTAAAAACACTTTGAGACATTGTATTATAAATTAGGCTAATGAACTACCTAAAATACACTTAGTAAAAACCACAATTTCGTGTTAAAAGTAATAAAAATCATTAAAATGAATTTACGCAAGTACACAGATTTAAATTTATTTACTTTGACATTTACATAAGGCTGGGATGTAAGCAAAGTCAACGACAATAGAAGGTAGATATCCCCCCCATGCACGATCGCTGAAAAGTGTTAGAAACGTTGAGTTAAATAAAATTGACATAAAAATTAAAAAAAGAACAACTTATTACAAAAGTGATTTTTAATATTTAAGTAATTTGGCCTATACATAAAAGTGACAGGCCGTTTCCCCCTCGTGGGGCATGGGGCGATCACATTTCTGTGTCCGTTTCACCGATTCGTTCATTTTAACGGACAAGTAGTTGATCAGACTTTCCTGGGATTCGAACCCAGGACCTCTCGCGCTTGACTCAATGCTAGGCAATACGTTTAACCATTTGGCTACATAGGCGGTCATACATAATATTTCTTAAACTCTGTGTGATATGTGGCAATTACTACATTCTATAAAAAGACATCACTATGTATGGTTTGAAATCGGCCATATTCGTTGTAGTCATTTGCCTAGTTAGAAAAAATACACTATAGCTAAGTTAAATAAGATATGTCGCGTTTTAAACCGTTAAAAGTCTTATATTTAATCTATGTCACACGCATAAACTGCAGATGTTAATAATTATTTACCTACCAACATATATAATATAAAATTATAAAAGTAGAGAAATCCTTAAACTCCAGTTATTAGACACCAGAACCTTTAAACTCCGAAAACCAGTGATTTTGTACGAATTCCGTGTCGTATTACTGTTCAAAAAATTGGTTTTCTCTTAATAAAAGTTCCGAATTAATTTTTAGGTATAGCTTAGCGGATCAAATAAATGTTGTTATACCATATACTTTATATATATACTTTTAGATAAAATCGTGCAGTTAATTACCATATTATATTTGCGGCGTTGTCTTACCGTATATACTTTTAAATAAAAAAGCAGCCGTGGTCACGGTCAGGAGGGGGGGGGCTAAATTTAATTTAACTACCACGGGTCTCCCCGTGTCCCATAAACTAATATACATAGCATTTTAGATGGTTAAAAGTTTTTTTATTTAAATGTACTGTTCGCGTGGGCTAAAGACAATACGTAATCAAACGATCAGTGCTATAGACTCAAAAATATGTCCATCCTATACTCCAAATAATATCTATTTGGTATACATTATTTCCGGGGCATTTTTAGTTTTCAAAAAATTGATTTATTGTATATTATATTTGCTATAATACTACTACTATCTACTTTATATCTACAGACTACCATGAGGTTCACTTTATGGAACGTGAAAATAATTAGACCTATTTTGGCTTTAGATATTCGGGAATCCACAGACTCATACCGATACATAATTTACTGCACGGCTTTTTAATCTATGAACGCTGGTTCATATAATACATTTAAAATCCACGTTATAAAAACGTCTAAAATGTCTGAAAGAATAATTAAAATATTGAGATTCAATATGTACTGTGTTTACGCGAGTAGTACACATTTAAATAAGACACTTAAACGGTTTAAAACGCGATATATTAGTGCAGCAGCCGTGGTCACGGGGAGACCCAATGACCACGGCTGCTGAAAAGCATCTGAAACGTCGGGCCGAAGTTAAAAATCAGTTTAACTAATATATCGCGTTTTAAACCGTTAAAGTGTTTTATTAAAGTATTGATATTGATTTTGGACGTATGTGAGAACACATTTCTATGTCTGTATTACTGATCCGTTCTTTTGACGGGCAAGTAGTTGATCAGACATTATTTCACGACAATTGCGCAGGTAGTTGTCCCCACTAACTATCGCTAGCTGCTAACTGGCGCCAGTCCGAACGTCCGAAACTCCGATAATTGATGGTTTAAGAAGCAAACTAAACTTTAAAAACAAGACAGCTATTATAACGTGTTGATTTAGTGGTAAGAACACTCGATTTTCGACACGGTCAGAAGTTCGATCCTCAGTTGTGGGAAACATAATTCGCATGTCCTAAAATTAAACATTGGACGTTATTTTGTATTTTGACAACATTCAACATTGACTAACTGATGGCACTATCTTCAGTGACCCGTTAACGTCGAACCGTAAATAAAGACTTTTAATTCAAAGTTCAATGTGAAATATATTGGTTAACTAATTGTTAATTTAATTTAACTGATACACTTCGCGTTTCAAACCGTTCGAATTGTTTCATTTCAATACGTTAACAAATTATACTATTTACACAGTTATGTACTACTTACACTAGTAACAATCGACTTTAACTATTCATTATATTTCCCTGAGATTTAAACCCAAACCATTCGTAGGTAATAAAAGTTAATCATGTACAGTTAAGCGCTGCATATAAATACAGTTCATAGTTATTTAAATTTTAAATTAAAATTGTATTAAAGAGAAAACAATATAAAATGACTTCCTTCGCAAGCAGTAACCGCAGGAGGTATTATATTTTTTATAAAAATAAATAATCAGACTTTGCGTTTATATTTAAATTTAAGTTCTATTCTTATACAGTACTAGCTGAGCCAGCGACTTCGTTTGCGTAGAATAGTTATTTCGGGTATCCACATTCGTTTTTAGCCACGAAGTCGGTCGCATCCGTTCCCGTCGTTCTTGCAAGGTAATCTTAAGAGACAGACGTATAGTATCGCGGACTTTTTTTTACATCATTTAAAGAGGAATCATTCTCTTATACATATTTTTTGGGTATCATGAACTATTTTGCAGCGTACGCCTCGGAAACCCCTAATCATGAATAATTTTCTCAATAACCTTCACATATCGCGCTGTATGTTAACTTGTATTAGTCACAGGGCGATGTTTTATAGCCTATAGCCTTCCTCGATAAATGCTTTAACCAACACAAAAATAATGTTCAATTCGAACTCGTAGTTCCTGAGATAAGCGGGTTCAAACAAACAAACTCTTCAGCCTTATATATTAGTATAGATTATAACTAAGCTATTTACGTGTTATCTATACCTTAATATTATAAAGCTGAAGAATTTTTTGTTTGAACGCGATGATCTCTAGAACCACTAGTTCGAATTGAAAAAAGCGATACGACTTCTATGCCCTGTTGTTCTATAGATATTTTTATGGGATTGGAACCCGGGACCCCTCGACGCAATGCAAGGCAACTGTAAAGAATTGAGTCATTCCCATTGAGTAACGGGGGGGTCTTATAACTTATGTTATAATGTTAAGTTATAAAATAAGTTACGCACGACGTTTCCGCGTCCCATCGTTCTTGTGAGTTTATGCTTTTATACATATCTTTCGGTTTCTTAAACAAGCAACGGAAGCCCTCAAAGATGAATCTTTTTTTCACATTTTCCTATCCTTCTTCACTCCTGTTGGTCTAAGCGTGATGTTATATAGTTCAAACTCGATGACTGCTGTGTCCAACACAAATATTTCTTAATCCAAGCCAGTGGTTCCTGAGATTAGCGCGTTGAAACAAAGTTTTCAACTTTATTAGTAGGATTGAATTTTCCATTACAGTCTTTTGTTAAGCAAGTATAGATAAACATTTTTGATCGAGATCAATTAATTTAGTCTGTAAAAAAAGTAAATGTGCTAACCAAATACGCTGTCACTTTTGTGACAGCTGACAGTTATAAATGTAAAAATGTAATATAAAAAATTAATACATAATCAAAGCAATCATGCCACTAATAAAATAGCAAACCGGACAACCATGTAAGTTTTTTTTAATGACACACGACTGGCGGTAAATATTATAATACTCTAATCAGCTTAAAAAATAAAGATTTTTTTATTAAAGTACTAGAACATCTTGCCGCTGCGCAAGAATTTCACCCTTCTATTTATGTCAATAACTAATACAATAGTTACTAATATATTTACTTAATAATGGTTCTCTTGAGTCACTGTAATTAAAATATCAAATAGGTGAATGATTCGCCCGTAGTTAAAATACTTTTCAAATCAGTTTAACCAATATATTTCGCGTTCTAAACTGTTTAATTACATATATATATGTACTACACGCGTAAACTACTAGTATTTAAAATGATTAATTTTTTAGACAGCAAAATGAAGGGAATTTTAAAACGGTCTGAATGCTGAGTTTTATAATGTCAGACTATGCAAAACTCAAAAAGTTGGACGAAGAATCCCTCCAGAAGCTGCAAGAAGGTACTGGACCAGTCGACGAATGTCTCTGCTCGATTTTTAGTCCAGAAGTCGAGAAGAGGAGCCTAGCAGCGTCTGTGAAGAAGGCTTTCGGGTTTTCAGGCAAGAAGAATTCACCGCCTGGTGGCAGAAGAGGTTTCCCACCATTTGGAGAGAGGGGGGGAAATTTCGTAGAAATACCACTGACTTTCAGTAATGATGGAAGAGGTATGCTCTTTGCGTAAGCGTAATACACACACTAGCCGTGTCAATGGCTTCGTCCGCGTAAAATAATTATTTTAAATCTACAAAGGTGAATAATTTTTCACCTGTTTTCCGCATCCTTCGTTTGTTCATCCTTGTTTCTTCTCTCCTATTAAGTAGTCACAGCGCAGTGTCTTATAGCCTCCCTCGATAAATGCTCTAGTCAACACAAGTTTAAATAAAACACTTTAACAGTTTAAAACGCGATATATTAGTTAAACTTATTTGAAAATGATTTTTAACTTCGGCCCGACGTTTCGGATGCTTTGCAGCAGCCGTGGTCACGGGGAGACATCCGAAACGTTAAATTGGAACCGTAGTTAAAATCACTTTAAAATAAGTGTAACTAATATATCGCGTTTTAAACCGTTAAAGTGTTTTATTTAAATGTGTACCACTCGCGTAAACTATAAGACAGTATTTAACACAAGTTTAATTGTTCAATTCGAACCGGTTGTTTCTGAGATTAGAGCGTTCAAACATACAAACAAAAACACTTCAGCTTTATATTTTAGTATATATAGGTATAGATTTTTTTCAGGCATTTTCACGAAGAAAGAGGTGGTGAAACGCAATACTCCGTGTGGGAAATGCGGCTGCGACAACGAGAACATAGTCCTGAAACACTCGTACGCAAATATTCGGATAAGCACGCCGGACATATCGTCTATATGTCCGTGTGATTCAAATTGTTTGCCAGGTAATGACAAATATATTTGACTAAATACTGTCTGTAAAACAAACGGTATAAAACGCGATATATATTAGGTAAACTTATTACGGGGAGACGTGACCACGGCTGTTGCAAAGCCGAAGCGACGGGCCGTAGTTACAATAATGTTCAAATAATTTTGACTAACACAAATCGCGTTTTAAACCGTTCTTATAATATCTAAAACCAAAGTAAGTCGCCCCGTGACCACGGCTGCTGCAAAGCACCCGAAACATAGGGCCGTACATAAAATAATTTTTAAATAAGTTTAACTACTAATATATCGCGTTTTAAACCGTTATAGTGTTTTATTTAAACTAAGTATACTAATTTTGGTAATGTCTAAATAGTTGCGTTTCCTTTCAGACAAAGAGAAGTTGCAGAACAACATTAAAGTGACAGTTGAAAGGGCGGATGTGTCCTCACAGAGTATACCAAATTTTTATACTGTTAACAATGTTGAGAATAAAAAGGAAAGCGAATAAAATGTTTTGAAAACTACTTCTGTTTTTAAGTACTGCCTGTAATGTACGCGAGTAGACATTTGAATGAAACACTTTAAACGGTTTAAAACGCGAAATATATTACTTAAACTTGTTTGAATTATTTTAAATATGGCCCTACGTTTCGGATGATTTTCGAATAATTTTAACTAATTTATTTCGCGTTTTAAACCGTTAATGTGTTTTACTTCAACTTGTATTTTTTTCTACGTAGTGCTGTGATTGAATTGTTCAAATTTTTCCTCGTGTAGAAAAGTTCCTAGTTTTAAAACTTAAATATTTTTCACAACTGAAATATATTAAACCCAATTGGTTAGAGAAACAGAATGGAATGCTGTAGGTATGGGTTCCTGTCCGGACCGTGTCGTATTTTTTATTCAGTCTAAATTAATTTAGTTTCACTTATTAAAAGAACGAATAAATATAATAATATAATTGTGGCCTATCCTATATCGGTCAAGCGTAGTATCTCAAACAGAATTAAAGAACACTTCGCGGATATAAAACATAAACGTATCTCCAAATCTGCGGTATGCCAACACTCATCGGAAGGGCCCAATCATTACATTAGCTTTGACCAGCTAAAAATCCTCGGTACGCGAAGCAATTGAAATCAAAAAACACCGAAATTTCAATAGGTAGGACGGCCTGAAATTATCAAACACCTGGGATCCCATAATAAAAACTCTGGATTCCAATAAACAGCTAGTTTCGCCAAATACCAACTTCGACGAAACAGATGGCACTAGCGCAGCAGTTTTTACTTTGACGTCTGAGACAAAAACCATTCATAATCTTGCCGTGACCACAGCTGCTGTAAAGCATCCGGAACGTAGGGCCGTAGTTAAACATAATGTTCGAACAAGTGCAACTGAAAATATTTTTTACGCGTTTTAAACCGTTAAAGTGTTTTATTTAAATGTGCACTACTCGCGTAAACTACAGACAGTATATGATGAAATATGAAAAATGTTTCCATTTAAATTGGCTTTACTAGGACGCGAAATATCCCGTGTGTGCGAAGCACTTAAGCGATACAATTTATTTTTATTTAATGACCGAATGCTTTTATATCATAATCTTTACACAATGTTTCCATTCCGATGCTATTTATATAATGACTCCTTCGGTGAAAATCACTGGGTAATCTATACTAATATATAAATCTGAAGAGTTTGTTTGTTTGAATGCACTAATCTCAGGAAGTACTGGTTCGAATTGAAAAACTATTTTTGTGTTAGTTGGAGCATTTATTGAGGAAGGCTATAGGCTATAAAACATCGCGCTGTGACTAATACAAGCGAAGATACAGCGAGAAAGGTAAAAATATTTTGGGAAAAGGTTGATCATTATTTCCGAGTTTCCGAGGCGTACGCTCTAAAAACGATGGCGCTCACAGCTAATTCCATATGTTTGAGTAAAAATATCGAATACTTGAAATATCATAATTCGTTTCATGTAAGACCAAATATTCTAAAATAAAAAGAAACGAATCAAGAACAAAGTTGTTCACTAGTATTTATTTGTCGGTATTTAAGTCTGTCTCGAGTTTACGTTTACACAACTGTGCATTACTGTTTAAAATGCAATATGTATATCAATTTATTATGACAACGGCCCGACGTTTCGGATGCTTTGCAGCAGTCGTGGCGACCACTGGTTTCAAGGTATTTGAAAACAATCCTATATCTCTACTGTGCGGGCGCCACGCTAGAGGCCCCGTTATTACTTCGAAATCCAGCCTGTAAGTCGTGTAAAAGTACTTATGTGTTACCGGGCTGCGATTCTTTTGAATAGAATCTCTGGAAGAGCTGGCTGCAGCCATCTGGAGTAGATATCCCCTGGGATCTCTGCTACTGCTCTGTAGGATTTGACCCACCTTTTCTTAATATCTACGTACATTAATAAAACGTTAGTACAGCGGCCAATATGTGATGCGTAAGACCATCAAGGCCTAGTTGCGGCCAAGGCTTGTTTATTACTTTTATCAAATAATGCGCGGAAACGAAAACTAAGTAGTACAATTCAGAACTTCAAAACCAATGACGAAGTTGACGAACTATTAACGATAGTTTTTTACGCGCCAAATGTTTTTTTATAAACAGCTATCTTTGTGCCAGCCAGTTCGAAATATAAATGAAACCTTCGATAAGTAACCTCTTCGGTCGCCATGTTGCGGATTAGAGAATTCCATTTTTAAAATTTGGCCGCTGCTCGACCAGTACAGGAAGTTCTTATCTCGAAGAAAGACGTCAATAATGCTCCAGTTTCCAAGCATTCCAAGCGAGAAAAATATGTTTTTTATATTTCACATTCAATCAGAGCCTACTAAAAACTCTGTAAAAGGTTTACCTAATTTCTTTTGGTGCAGTTGGTATACTATTTGCAATTTATCTTAAAAATATCACTTGTTAAACTAAAACCGATAAAGTGTGGTTTAAAACGCGATATATATGGGCCTTTCTCTACTAACAGGAAAATTGTCTATACAAAGTTGTCCCAAACCTATTTTTCTAAAAAAATGAAAATGTCATATGTTAGTCGATAGATAGCTATAATATAAATACATATAAATAAGGAACCATTGTAATTTTCTCTTATTTTTCGAGTTATAGGAGATTTTGTGAAAAAATGCGACAGAGGACTGTTTTTTCAATGTTCACATGAAAATAAACACAATATTTATTAAATATAATCAAATAAATTCTTTTTTATTAAATAATGTATCACATATAGAATTCATATACTCAATACTTATATTTATTAGGAACAAATTGCGAGCTTATCTTGAAGTAATAAATTAAAGTACAGTAGTACAGTGCTTTTTCCATCCTTTGGTCGCAGCTTTGTGTTCACGTCGCTTCATATCTCTAACTAACTTTCTTGTACCTTTTTCCTTCTTTATTTGGTAGTTCCGTCGTTCTTTTACCTTCAATTGCTCTCTTTTTTCAGGGTAATTTTTTAGCCGTTGATATCTTAATCGTTCTGCAGTTTGTTTCTGCTCTTTTATTTCTTCTTTTGTTTTAGGTTTCTTTTTTGGTGGCATTACGGCAAATCTGCAAGAGTAAAATATATTTTCAATATCTTAAAATACTACATCCAAATCGGTCCATCCGTTTGGGAGCTACTGGGTTAAAAACATAGCTAAATAGAATCTACTAGATACGTATTATTTTTTACTCCAAAATCCATAGAAAAGATCTAAATTACCGTAAAAGGTTAATTTAAGAAAGAAAAAGGCTATTGGCAAGCAGTAGATTAGTGCAGGCTATTAAGAATAATATTAAAATACACGGACGTAAAATAAAACAGTCCTCTGTGTTATAAAATGCCAGAGGACTGTTGCACAGAGGACTGTTATTTTTACGTAAAAATGTCGTACCACGTAATAGTTTAAAATACTACTTAATAACACAGAATCAGCTATAAATTATCACACTGATCCATTGTTTTGTTAAATTAATACAATTAAAACACTTAAAATAACATAAAATAGACTTACCAGAGGACTGTTCATTCAACACGACCAGATGCGTGATTCTCACACAAACGCGGGATTGATAGTGCACAAAACGACGGTGACTTGGTTTTCATGGTAGCCAAGCAAACTTTATGTTAGTAACAATCTGTTTCACGCAAAATATAACGGCAATATTTTTTAATATTTTTGTGGTGCGATTTTCAAATTGTGACAGAGGACTGTTCAAAAATAGAATGGACGGAATTCGGGCACAAGTTTTTTATTCTAAAATATACTTTAAAATTATAATTGATGTTTGTTCACATGCATTCAATATTCTTTATTTTTACAGTGTTATAAGATTTTACATTTATAAATATACTTAATAAAAATTGAGACGAATTATACTGGATCCGAAAATGGGACATTACAGAGGACTGTTTTTAGTGGCATTTAGACTGAATTTATTAAATGCTTATTATTTTTAAATATTAAATAATCTTGATTCCTTAACTAATATCTTATATAATGTGTTTTAATATACAAAATTATGCATTAATATAGCCAAAAAAAGTAAAAAAATTGCTTGGACCACGATTTTCCTGTTAGTAGAGAAAGGCCCATATATATAATAGTTAAAGTTATTTTAAAATAGCCAAGCTTTCCAAACCGGCTTGCCTTAGTTAAAATAGTTTGCAAATAAGTTAAACTAACCATTTCGCATTTAAAACCGTTAAAAGTGATCCATTTAATAATTATACACGTAGTTTTGTTAGATCCTTCTATGATTGTGGAAACTGGAACTTTTGAAACTCTTGAATATTTTAACATTTATTTAATGCAAAATACATAATTATATACAACTATTTTGTAGATATGTATCCAAAAGGAATTCTTGCGACTCTCCTTTATTAACATTTTTCTAATTATTTAATTTAATCTAAATTTTTATTAAAACCAATTAGTAATGGGTTTGAACCCTTGGGGGGGGGGGGGGAAGGTGTTTCTAAAATATGTTGACTTCATCTGGATATGAAAGGGCGTAGGAATATCCGGGTCACGAACCACCGATTTCAGTCTGTGGATTTCCGAATATCCAAAGCCGAAACAGATCGCATCTTGTAATGATATATGGCTGAAGTGAACCCTTGTCTGTCCTTTCTCTCTCATCTATCAAAACCAAAGAAAACATAAAGACAATACTTTACTTGTTTTTGTATAACCCATATTTATACTAAAACAGTAATTACTATAATTAATGCATATAAAAGACAAAATCAGAAAAAAATTGCATCAAATAAAACATATTTAAATAAGTCTAAAACTTTTAAATAAAACACTTCAACGGTTTAAAACGCGATATATTAGTTAAACTTTTTTGAAAATGATATTTAACTTCGGCCCGACGTTATAATAACAACTAGTATATCGCGTTTTAAACCGTTAAAGTGTTTTATTTAAATGTGTACTGCTCGTAAACTATAGACAGTATTTAAGTCTAAAGCTATTAAGGAAGAGAGTGGCTTAAAATATTTTTGTGGGGGGGGGGGAGAGCTCAGCTGTTTCTGCAGTATGTTGTCATGATCAACATGTAGTGGATTCTATTCCCACAATTGGGTCTGCATGCAAAGACGATAGAAAAACTCTATCTTTATAAAATTCTATCTCTGAGAGTAACAAAACCTATCTATGATATAAAATCTATCTCCTCTTGGAGACATAGGCACTTGGATTGTATAGACGTCGAGTCTTTCTCACTCCCACTTCGTTGTCGCTCGAATCGCTGATCTCGAAGACGATATTGTTCCGGCTGCTCCGAGTCCTCCAGTCTACGGATTCGACATTGTTCCTTTGAAATTTTCGAATACTCCCACTCTTCTCACTTTTGACGCTCAATCTCGTTTTGGGCTTGGTTGTGACACTTTCGGCTGTACTAGAGCTACTGTCACTTTCAACTGTACTAGCATTGCTGTCATTTCCGGATGTACTATCGTCACTTATAACTGTACTCCCACCATGTCCGTTCTTTTGTGCCCTTTGTGTTGACTGACGTGTTGATTGACGTGTTTCTTTCTTCTTTTGAAAATCCGAATCGCTCTCAGTTGCGCTACGTTTCGTTCTAGTTCGGTTTCTGATGGAATTATCCTCTTTGTTACTTCGAAGACTCCGTTCGTTACCTCGATAACTTGGTTGCTCTTCATCTTTTTTCGCAAGGATCTCTTTTCTTTTCTCATTCATCGACTTTCTTCTCATATCTCTGTCTCTGTTCGATGTGTTTCTAACACTCTGCCTGTCCGTTGGTTTGCTTGGTGTTTCCGTTTTTCTTGGTACTCCTGTGTTTTCCAACGATTTGTTCGGTTTGGTTTTACGAAGCTTTCGTTCGTTGGTCTCTGTGTCAGAATCGACGCGATTTCTCTTGAGGCTTCTCTTGGTTTCCCCATTCAGGTGCTGGGATCGACTTCTGGTGGTAGCGCTCCTGGTATTGTCAGTTTCTTGTTCTTTGCTTGTTTCCAACGTGTCTTCTTCGGTGTACGGTGTAGACTGATGCCGTTCGGCAAAGCGTCTTGTGATTTCGGAGTATGTTGGTATTTCGACCCTCGGAGCTGTGGCCACATTTGAACGAAGTTGTCGTGGTGTTTGAGGTTCTTCTGGAATGCAATATGAAAAAGCTATAGAGGGCGCTGAAGACTTATCACTTCAAATACTTATTATAAGAATAATTGTTTCAAAAATCAGTTTTTCTAAGTTGTTTATATATATATATATATATATATATATATATATATATATGTAGACCCACCGGATCAGAAATTCTATCCGGGTCATAAACTAGTATTCGACATAGTAGTATTGGATATCCGATCCAAAGTCAAAATAGGTCGATAGCGCAACTTGATTAGACGTTATGTGGCTGGGGTATTTCAGTCGAGTGAACCCCCCGCTTGTCTGTCATCATCTATTATAATAACTAAAACACTTCTCACCATCTTTATCTCGAAGTTCCTGAAGTGGGCGAGAGCTCCACGCGCTCCGTACTGGGTTGATTTTATAAATAGAGTTGTTTTTTGGAGATTTCTTTTTACCAATTTCACCTGCGAAAACAACTTCGATCAAACAGACATAAGATATTTATATATTTTTCACTATATAAAATTTTATCTTCAATGATTCTTTTCAGCTACAAAGCATAAGACGTTGGCCCAATGTAATTTCAAGTATCATCGTAAGTTCAGTTGTATTGTGTAAAGTGTTAAGGTTGAAATTACATTGCGCGAGAGGTGCATGCATCTACAAGGTTGGAAAAAATTCGACGATGACGTGTAGGGCTCGCTAGCTCCATTGATTAGAGCAACACGGAACGTCGTGGATGCCGGTCCAAGGCCTGGCGGTGTCATAATTTTTTTTTTTATATTTATAATCGATTTTTATTAAGACGCAAGTGCGTCGTAACCCTGCGTGGTTTGAAAAAGAAACGAAAGAACTGCTTATCTGGTATTCTTAATACAAAATGGTTCTCAATTTTACATAATCTGACGCATTTAATGGTCCGAGTTGAATTGTTGAACATGTTTCTAATTCCAGTTGGATTCGTTTCCGTACGGATTACCGGTTTCAGTCTGTGGATTTCCGATAGGTCGGTAATAATAGGTCGGCAAAGAATCTTGTTTAAACTAAAATACTCAGGCATATACTCAATATTTTAAATTTCATCAATCAACCCCGTGCTTGTCTGTCCTCTGTAATGTCCACAAAACTACTCATGCGCATCTTTACTAATAGGCGACTTTTCGTTAATATGGCACAAGTGATGTATATAAAATAAAAATTATGACGGATTCCAAACCACACAAATACATATATGTAATCATAACAAAAAAATATTTTAAGATGCGCTTGCGCAAGTCCGTAACGTGTAGTTTTGTAAACTATTCTTTTTTTGTATCTAATACTATTTGTGCCGGCGACTTCGTCCACGTAGAATAGTTATTTGCGGCATTAGAGCTTAGAGCTTCAAACCTCCGCCTCATCTTTTTAAAATTTAAGATGTTATCATTTTTCAATATGAACCAAAAGTTCCTGAGATTAGCACGTCTAAACAGTCTCTTAAGCTATGTATATGAGTATAGATTAATAATAATAGTTTAATATGCGCTAGCGCAGGTTCGTAAACTGTGGTTTTGTAAACTATTTTGGTACCTAATATGACACGTACCATCGCAAAATGTAGGTTTGAATGAGAAATCCTACTTCCTCTTGATGACATGGGACTAAACTGGCCCATTTGTTTATAGAAGGAAGTACTTGACCAACCTTTTGCGCCCTATGTGACTGAAACCCTAAGTATCTTTTGTATGGCTTCGTAATATTACATAATAAATACTAATTATAAAACCGAAGACTTTGTTTGTTTGTATGAACGCGCAAAATGTCAGGAATAGATTAGAATTTAAAAAAAATTCTTGGCTAGAGTAAGCTATAAAAGCTATAGAACATCACGTTGCGACTAATTGAAGCGAAGAAACAGCTAAATTATTCATACGGGTTTCCGTTGCGTACGCTACGAAAACGCTTCAAGAAACCCAAAAATATATATGACGGGATTCCTCTTTACATGATCTAAAAATGTGTCTATCTGTTAAGATTAACTTGCAAGAACGTCGGGACGCAGACGACGTCGTCGGTAACAGCTTAAAATTATAGAGAACAGGAAGTTTGCATGAACGTATTTTCAAGCCCTCAATTCGACGCGGACAAAGTCGCTGACACAGCTAGTATTTTATATTACAAAGTCAAGGGTGCAGTCTAGCCAATATAATGAGACATTAATTTTGGTATTTACCGGAAGATGCAGCCGCCCGCAGGGTCGCAGCTTGGGAGGTCGTCAGCGATAGAGTACCCAGCGATGGCAGTAAATAGCGAAGGTACCGATTCTTAAGGGACTGCCAGGTGCGTACTGACATCGACAAAACAATAACTTTTTTAATATGGAAATCAAAAATTATACACAAGCTATTTGCAAACACTATAGCGTCAATTACTGTTATAAATATATTATCATTTAAATTTCTAAGTTTAGAAATGGCAAAACAGTCACATATGTTAAAGCTAACAAATTATTTAAACAAAACCCGCAAATAAACTTTAACTTTTTAAAAAATCTGTCGCGTGACACAAAACGCCCCTGATTGGTCGGCTTTATGGTGACGTCACTCGCTTATAAACAGTGCTATAAGCCATCATGCTTACTAGTGTTAAAATTGTTTTATTATCTGCATTAATAAATAAACAAATTTGTAACTTATTTTTTTATTTACTGACTGTTAATTTAGGCCAGGACCTTCGTACATGCAAAAAATATCTACTTGCACATCAGTCTAAGATTAAAAGAAGATCTAAAACAAGACTGAAGGACACCCCAGACAAGCAGAACAACTAAAGCAAGTGATGTCTACTGAACTTAATAAAGTGGACAGGCCATATTTTCCGGGTAATAACAGATAGATCACCAACAGTCTTTAAATTTCCAGTCACTACTTGTTAGGTCGGGAAAAGGTACCCTTCCATTTTTTGGGTAAAAGAAGAGGGTCATATAGTCAGAAGTGGCTAAGAAATCATGATGAAACGTTTATCCTCCGCCAAGGCGGAAAGGGGAAAAGGGTGGGAATTTTCAACAGCCGATGTGGATAGATCACCCGGTCTTCTATCGGCAAGATAATAATAATGGTGAATCGTGGCCATCAGGTAGAGGAGGCTTTTACCTAATCGGGCTCTAAATTAAATATGTACTTCTACCTAACCGTTTAGACAAATAAGTAAACAAAAAAATAATAAGTATTTGAAAATACTATCATTGTCCACGTGGCATCATATAAATAAAAAATCTATTTAGTATCTAATCTACTCAGCAATTTAATCTTTAATAATTTCTTAACCTGCAAAGCATAGGACATTAAACCTCAACATGTAAGGGCTAAGGAAGAAATTGCATTGTGGTGCAAATTTGACAATGATATGTAGGAGATGGTAGCTTAATAGATCTTTAAGCATTCTTATTATTATTAGTAAGTTAGTAATACGATTAAGAGGGATGGAGAAATTGGTGATATAGATATCAGGCAATGTGGCTTGATCTGGTCTTCCATAGTGTGTTCTACAAAATAATAATACCAACTCACCTTGTCCAGTGAGCCCAGAGTGGTGTTGTGCATATTCCCTCCACAAGCGGTTTCCTTTCACTTGAGTTGCCCGATCACTTTTCAACATCCATGCTACTATAGCTTCGTCCTCAAGCAATGAGTATACTCGCACCGCATTGGAGCTTAAATATAATAGCAATTTAAAAGTATAATTAATGCCATTTAATCCTACCTGCTTAAAACCCCTTACTTAATTAGAAAATAAGTTATATTAATATTGTATATATGGTACTTGCAACATGATTAAGTGAGCACATTTACCTTGAAACATGAGTTCGGATGCCTTGCGGGTTGCTAGAAAAAAAAAATAGTTTTACCAATATATTCAGGTTTTTTAAACTGTAATGGATGTTTCATCTAAATTAACATCATATCCAAGCCGTAGATAACATAATAAAGTAGGGTAATCTTAGAATGGCACAAACCTCTCATAAACTAACATTCACCCTAAAGTAAAGATTGTTCACTAGATCTAATAGAAAAATAACTATATACACACTTTATCATTACCTTTTAACTTGTTTTTTCCTTTGAACTTTTGTACCCTTTATATTCTCCTTTGGCGTTGTTGAAATTTCAACGGAATTTAATTCTTTATGCGTAGTCAACCCTTTTATCTGCCTTCTTTTAAGTTTAATTAAATCTATTATCCGTTTATCCCTTACTAATCTTACAACTGGATTAATTTTATACAAAGCCTTCTCTTTTTCTCTATCGTCTTCATCAAATAACAATAAGTCCACATTTAACATGTTACAGCCATCGTTTTCAATAAAATTACGAAACAACAGTATATCGTTCTCGTTTATTTCAAGCGTGTGTCCTCTATTTCTCAAACTAATTGCTGAAGATGGTTCAACTGATGAGCTGGTACTAGCTTCGTCACTCGAGACTTGAATGTCGTCATGGTTTGTCTCCCTCACTATATGAGTTTCAGCTCTTTGTTTAACATTTCTTTGTGATTGTTTTTTTGGTGCTTCAATATCACATTGAACTGCGGTATTCGTAGTGGTAGCAGGTTGGTATTGAGTTTTCTGGACGCTATTACTGGAAGAAAATTTGGAAGTGTTTATTGGACTCATGCTTATCCACAATAGCTAAATTAAAGAAGAGATGTAATGATCTCAATAGAAAACAACACCCAAATATTACAAAACTTTGTATAAAACGCAAATTAAAAATCTTCAAATTTTCTTGGATTTTAACAATCTTTTTACATGAGGTACGTTGTACTAAAAATAACTTTAGTAGCTGTAATCTAAACATTAGTGTTAACTAGCTATAACCTCTTGCTTATTTCAACTGAGTATACATAAATTTATCAGCATAGGAACAAGAATAATTCTTACCAACATGAATTTTGATGGCCACAGCAGTGATGATTTGAAACATTGCTTTTTGCATGAGACCTTTTAAATTCCTTAATTCTGAAACCGAATATCATTATTTACACGCTGCAGTAAGTGGTTACTTAACCAATAAACAAAATCTCAACTTACTTTTTTCTCGGTAACGGAAGACCATACTGTACTGTACTGGGTTTGTTCTGGACTAGATCCCTTAAACCCCGCAATACAGCTCGTTTATTAGCAAAAGCAAGTTTGCCGTTTTTTACATATACAAACCGCGTATGACGCCAACCGTCGACGTTGCCCCGCTCCAAATTTATTTCCCGCCATCGTCCACCGCCATAAACAAAAAACTTTGTATCAGCCATCCTCAAAGTTTAAATAAAATTTACCAACATTCACTTTATTAAAAACATTATTGTTGTGTTGTTAAAATTATTTTAAAGCAAGTCGTCCCGCCAATTTTACTGTTTAGGTGACAGTACAAGACATACACAGTTTGACATTCAAAATGAATGGCTGACAATAAATGACTGCGAAGTTATAGGGTCAAGGAAAAGGTATCGATACTTTTAAAATCGATTGTTTTTTTGGTTCAAAATTCAAATCCTGATATTATAGCCCTGACACTGTCAAATCCGTGACAATTTTTAATATTTATGTGTTCAATTATCTTTAAAACAATCTTGCAAGTTGCTTTTTTAAATCTTAATGTACTCTGTGGGAGTTAAGAAGCAAATGCTGCACTGTATTTAGGGACAGCTTGAATTTTTAATAAGAATGTTGTTTTTAACTTGTTTCTTAAATAAAAGTTAGAATAATTTAACATTCTTTGTGCGGTCTTACTTAAAATTCCGTTTGCATTTGGATTTTTTCATACTTCACTAAACACGAAACGATATGGTATCGATACTTTTTTATGTTCGATAATTTTTGACCGATACAAAAGCACTGTATCGATATTTTCCATTCGTGTCCATGATCTTAAGCGCAAACAACTTCACAACTATGATAAATACAGTGAACGTGCTATATATTCAATATTATACGTTAAATTGGCAATACTTTAATTAACAAAGGATTTTTTTTATATTTTATTTGCTAATGCATCAAAAACTGATATTAGGGTTTGCCGCCACAGTGTAAAAAAATCCTCCAGACTATAACTTAGGCTTTATACCAAATCGAATCAATTATGTAATCATTTATTCATATGTAGGTAGGTTAATGAACATCAGTTCAGTTAATAATAATTATAAATTTACTACCCGTTCTTAAATTAAGGGCGTAGAACGAACGAGAAGAACTGGCAATAAACTCGTCTCCACTCCTTTTATTGTCAAGTTTTTGTTACAAGTTCCTTACGCAATTAATTTGTACATTTATTTACTGTGACTTACGTTTGTCTCTATTTTCAAGGTTGCCTGGAAGAAATCGCTTTTTAGCGATCGGGCCGCCTTTTCTCGCTCCATTTTGATTAAGTTTATTTTGTAACATTGTGGTGAAAATAAAGTACTTTTTGTTTTGTTGTATAAATTTCAATAAAACAATTTAAAAGGATTAAAATATGTATGTAGTATATCAATATCAGCCTTTGCGAAAGGTATCCAAGTCAAAATAGGGCGAGAGCGCATCCTTTATAGATGATATATGAATAGGATATTTCAATACCCGCCAAGTGAACCCGTGTTTGTCTGTTCTGACCTATCTTAAAAAGGTGGCTTGTACCCAGTAGTCCATACTCTTTAAATATAGGCAAGATTGAAATGAGACAGGCAGTTATTTGTTATTATTTATTGTAATATTTTCCAATTTGTTATAAATTACATTAATCACTTCATAAAAACTTGTATCGCGTCATTTATCGAAATCAGGTTGTTTCAGGCGTCTGCTTGACCTAGTGACAGCGGCATCGCTTGTCTTCTCCAGTTTCCCAGGACTCGTCGCCCTTAAAAGGGCCTTCTTTCTCAACGACCTCGGGTTGGTGGATTCTAAAGGTGTCGGCGTCGACAATTCGGCTTCCAGATTTTTCACAATTTTCCTGGAGTACGTCTTCGGTATTGGCGTGAAGAATTTTTCGCTGGGCGTTGAGTTTGGAGTAAAAAATTCTTGTGGAGTATCTGGTTCAGCTACTGTAATCTTTGGTCTCGATCTGCTCGGTCTCGGAGTTATAGTCTCAACATTTGGCTTCGAAGGGATCACAGGTACTGGGATCTTGAAGTTCGTTTTAATAGTCTTTTGGGGCGTTTCCTCTTCAGCCATATCTATTTGGAAATCCAATTTCATAACGGGCTTCCGTCTCTCCGGTATCTCCTCATTCTTAACTAGCTGTTTCACTATTTTTGGCATTATCTTAGTTTCTGGTGTCTTTGGCACTTCACTTGTGGTGATTTTAAGTCTATCGAACTCTATTTCTAGGTCTTTACATGTCTTCGCGTTTATCGGTTTACACAACCAATATGTGGCAATAAGAAGATTGGATATTTCGTTTCTGATATACGGATCGGCATTTCTCTCGGACACTTCGTGTATTTTAACGATAAGCTCATTCGCTTTATCATTATTACCTTCGGCGAGTTCGAAAAAGGCGTATTCTATGAGAAAACCAATTTCTATGGTCTTCAGTTCGTCAGTGTAGATCTTTTTCACGATATCCACAATTACATTTTCGAGAGTCTCATTCCTTTTGAACAATGTTTGTATCTTTGCTTCAGCGAGTTTGAATGTATCTAACGCGCCAGTGAAGTAATCTCTCGCTATATGGTTCTGCTTCGAGCGGAAATGCAAAGATGACTCCAAAGAGGCAACCGTGCATGCCAGAATGATGCATGCTGGCATGTTGCATGCATAGCATGAGCATTGAGTGTGTTCCAAGAAAGGTGGCGAAGCAAATGCAGGTATGGTTACTTCGAATGTCGGGCTTATCGATCTCAAGTTCACATTGAGAGAGACTTCGATGTTTTGATAACTTCGTGTTTTGGCGGGTGTTTTTATACTTTTGCCGACATCGCGGTGTTTCAACTCATGAGTTAGGCCGAGAATGTACTTCAGACGATCTTGTATTTTAATCTGGAAAAGGAAAGTATGTACGGAAACTTTATTTTCTCGTCTAATTGGATACAACTGTTTATTATTGGTTAAAAATCTAGTTTTGACGGGCACGGGCCTAGGAGTCGGCCAAAATTTTTCTAATTATTTTTTTGAAACTTGTAGGGCTTCGTCTGGAAATCTGGATATTAAATGGGAGGTAGGAATATCAAATTCACCCCATGTCCACGGACCAACGTTCACAGATGAAAAAACTCTCCAGTATTTCTATTTGCAGTCTATGAATTTCAGAATATCTAAGCCCAAAATAGGTAGGACAGCGTATCTTAATTAGATGTTATATGACTGGTGAAATACCTGCCATCAAACCCATTGCCAGATCAAACTTGGAAAAACCTTCAAAATCTTACCCGCGCGTCATCTGTCCTGCTAGTATCACATAGATGAGCAAACATCCGCCCATGGGCACCCGCGGTCGTTGGTGATAGGGCAGCACCGGCCGCGCTAGTGGCTCGTCTCCAGAGTTTGAGCCGGCTACAGACATCAGTGCATCGAACGCTGGACTGTTGTATGTAGTATTTTAATTGAAGGTTGTAGCGGCGGCGATGGATCCAGCTTGCACCTATCACAAAAGAAATAATCAACCTGAACAAGACACTTAAATAGTGAAGATTAAACTCTGATGATCGGTCTACTGGTATGTATGATAGTAACCAATGGGTCCTGGATTCAACTCCCAGCAAGACCTCAAAAATATTTTAATTATTTAAAAAAGATGACGGATTTCGTCTGGAAAAGCTGGATATTAAATGGGTGGTAGAAATATCGAAATTTCCGTCCAGTAGACGAACTACCACAGATGAAAAATCCGTCAAGTTTAATCCAAGTCAAAATAGACCGCGTGAAGCCCTTCGTCCCAGTTATATCTCTAAGCACTGTCCGTACTTTACGCGAGTATTAAACATTTAAATAAAACACTTAAATGCGAAATGTATGGCGACGAAACAGATGGCGCTAGCGTAGCAGATTTAACTTAAAACAATTTGTAAATAAGTTAACTAATAAATTTAATGTTTTAATCCGTTAAAAGTGTTTCATTTAATGCTTGCGTTCGTTAAAAAGATCTGAGTAATATATAGAAAACAATACCTATCGCCTGCCCAGCGATGTAGTGCCTTTGTATGATGTTGACAGCGGACAAGTGTGACAATCCATTAGCATTGAGTAACAGTCCAAGTTCCATAATTTTACCCAGTGCTAGGTGCACTGAAACAAACAAACCATGTAATAAAAAAAAAGGAAATGGCACGGTTCGTTATAAAATTCAAGGAAATCTTCTTCAAAAAGTCATCACTAATTTTTTTAGGGTTTGAAATATTTGCCATATTTGTGGTGATGTTTTTGCCAAGTGAGAAACAAACACTGAGTCGGTGTTTAGTGTGGCATTACTTATGACAATAAGTCAATTTTATTTTTATATAAGACGCTTTTTAAGTTCGTAAATCAGACAAATGTTATCAAAACTAAAAAAAAAAACCTACACTGTGTATCACTGTAATTTCGGCCCTCGTCTGCTAAACACCTCTCCGCTGTCATCAGTATTTGAGCCGCTGTTGATTGCTTATTGCATTTCACGTAATACATCTATAAATAGTAAATAATATATATATTTAAGTATTCTATGAAGTTCAGGCGAGTACATATAATAATAATATTATTGCACAAACATAGACACTTAGAATTATAAATACAAAATAAAACATGTTCGTGCAAAGGCGACCTTATCGCATATGGCGATTTCTTCCAGGCAACCTGAGCAGGTTTCAAAAAAAAAAACGAAAATTACGGTATAGAAGTAAATGTCGGGAATGTGTCGATGTAGGGAAGCATTAGAAGGTCTTGAATGTGAATAATTATAAAGCCAGTGCGGCCAAGGCTAAACTGTATTACCAAGAAATACATATTATAGAAGACACTTTTATTTGTTTCAAACCGCAAAACGTGTAGGTTTTACGTTTTAAACAGTTAAATATTATATTTATTAGTTACGCAACTTTAACCATAGGTTCTTTGCATAACATATTTATGATATGTTGTTTATTTTTATTTTTTATTAACTTAGGATGGATATTTTTTTAAAATAAAACACTTTAACGGTTTAAAACGCGACATATTAGTTAAACTTATTTGAAAATGATTTTTAACTTCGGCCCGACGTTTCGGATGCTTTGCAGCAGCCGTGGCCACGGGGAGACTCCCGGCGACCACGGCTGCTGCGTTAAAGTGTTTTATTTAAATGTGTACTACTCGCGTAAACTATAGACAGGCTTTAAATTTATTCAGAATAATAATAACAGTGCGGCGGGGCATCTACGGCGTTTAAAAACACAAATAGCACACGATTTTATTTTTCAATGTAAATAGATTTTTAATTTATATACAACCATCATGTGAAAAATAATTATCTTTTATTTAATAGCTCATAATCTCACCCCAAGTTCACACAAAAAGATGAGCGCTGCTTCTAGATCCTGTCCATTCTTCATAAGCTCCGAATACAATGTGACACCATCTCTAGCGATCTCTTGCATCTCACCGCACTTAGAAACAGCATGGGACAGCAACAGACCGGAGGAACGTATGTAGGCCACTCTGAAAATTATCTCCATTGTACTGATATTATGTCTTTTAAATAAAACGCTTTAACGGTTAAAAACGCGATATATTCGTTTATAGTAGTTAGTAACTAATACATCGCGTTTTAAACCATTAAAGTGTTCTATTTAAATGTGTACTACTCGCGTAAACTATAGATAGTATTTGATATTATGTCTGTTTAACTGTCTGTCTAACATACAATTAGCGGCGGAAAAAGTAATTTGTTAGCTTTATCCTCCCCCCCCCCCCACATGGTTAACAGATAATGTGAACTAATCTCTCGAACTCGGTTTAGTTCTAATGATGGAACCTCTGTTCCGTGTAGCTACCACTAGACCGACTAGATAAAAAAAACGAACTCGTGTGATTTTTTGTCACTTTGCGAACTATACATTTAAAATTGTCTAAAATTGAGGGTAGACTAACAAGCAAAAAAATTCTTGGCAGCGGTGGGATTCGAACCCACGCCTCCGAAGAGACTGGTGCCTTAAACCAGCGCCTTAGACCGCTCGGCCACGCTACCCACAGATAAAAGTCGATAATAACAAAACGTTTTCTTATCTTAATTAAATCCCATTGTTTCTCTATATTTAACAACTCGTCGTATTATTGTTTCGAACAAATGTTCTTTTATTATTTCTATTAATAAAACCCACTACTTGCTATAACATGGCTAAAAATAAATTACCAAATTCATACTGTCTAGTTTACGCGAGTAGCACACTTATATCGCGTTTTATACCGTTTAAGTGTTTTAAATACACTTAAACGGCACAAAACGCGATATATATTAGACTTTCCGTGTCAGCGGCTGCTGCAAAGCATCCGAAACGTCGGGCCGTAGTTAAAATAATTTCCAAGTAAGTTAAACTAATATATATCGCGCCTTAAACCGTTAAAGTGTTTATTTAAAGACCACATTTATTTCGCCTTTTAAACTGTTAATTGTTGTAGATAATGTGTATCTTATAAACAACAGACAATACAAATTGTTATTCTGTCCACCTTAAAATTTCATCAACATCTGTTCAGTAGTTATAAGATACACATAACAAACATTAATTATCATCATTAGTGGATTCACGATTTCCCTTTGACTGTTTAAAACGCGAAAAATACAAATAAACATTTAATTTATTTTTAACTACGGCCTGATATTTCGTAAGCTTCTCCACAGGTGTGGTCACGGCTGGGATGAGTTTTTAAACTCAATAGCCCGTTTTAAACCGTTCGAAAAGTTTAATTACATATACTTACTTGTCACTAGCGATTCCCGCCATCTTTCGGCAGATATGGGCCAATTGTAAGCCATGCAGCGTCCGTTCCATGTGTAATAGTTGAAACTGGATAATTTGGCACAGTTGTAAGAAATGGGACAAACGATTCGGGGATACTGTGGACAATAATTAGTATAAGTAGGAGCAATCTATGGCCCTTCCCGCCCCAACGCCACCCTTACAGGCAAGTATCGTCTTACCCAACCTTAATCTATTCACTATGTTTCGAAGGCAACATCTTGAGGTATACTTAAGGTTGCCTGGAAGAGATCGCTTGTTAGCGATAAGGCCGCCCATTGCTCTCCATTCTAGTATATAGGTTTAATTTGTAATATTTTTATTTTTTGTGCAATAAAGAATAAATAAATAAATAAATAAATATACATAATTCAAAGAGATATATGACGCTGTTAGAGGCAGAGTGGCCTAATAACAATATACATGATTTTCAATAAGGAGAAAAATCCGCAATTAATTTAGACGAAAATGATTTTTTACTATTATTTGTTTATATATGTAAATAAATCAAGTCATAACTCCAGTTGGATTACTCTGCCTCTAGCGGTCTCATATTTGATACAAACAAAACTACCTTCATAGCTCGTTTGCACTGTTCATGGTTAAGACTTGCAGTAGAATAAAATAGAAGAGTGATGAACTTATTGGATGTAAATCGATTGAAACGGCCACAGAAATGTGTTCGCCCCATGCCCCATACGATACAGCGGAATTTGACTTGATTTAAACTTAAAAAAAAAACCTTACACTGATCCAACTTTTTGAGGGTAGACAGCAAATCAACGGCACGAATTGCATCTTTCATTACATCGTACTCGGTAGACATAGTTCGATATATTGTGCTTTGGTTTGGATTCGACATCTGTAAAAGATTTATATGAAAATATCCTTCAATAACCACAAAAGGCAAAAATTGCCTTATAAGATTGAAATACACACAATTAAACAGTTTAAAACACGAAATATATTAGTGAACTTATTTTTACTACGGGCCGACGTTAAGGATACTTTTCAGCAGCTGTGTCACGTAGGGATGGAGGTGATGAAATAAAAAAATATATTAATCGCGTTTTTAATTTATTTTGTCCAATAAAATGAATATAAGAGAGGCGGTCGCAGCGTGATGTTTAACAGCCTTCCTCGACAAATACTCTAATCGACACAGTAGATTGGAACCAGTAGTTCCTTAGATAAGTGCGTTCAAACAAACAAACTCTTCAGCTTTATAATATTAATATATATACTTACATATTCTGCTGGCTTCCAGCCATGTTTGTCTGTCGCTTCTTGCAGGTTGAATTCAGATTTCAACATCAGTAGTGCTACTTGCACCATTCTGTCATCTAATGACAGTTTCTAAAAACATAGAACTTATTAAAATACAATAGACATTCATACTCATAAAACATAGTTTATAGAAGAGAATGGTTCCATATTTAAATTTGTATCACAATGTAAAATACACAACTATTTACAATCTGATATACCGAAACTCGCTGCGGGGATTCCCCGTATAAAACTAGGCTGGCTCAGTTACTGCATTATTTGACAGTCACCAAGGAGGGTTCGATTTTAATCGGAACCAAATTAACAGGTCTGTTCTAGACATATTAAACCATTTTTTTAAAAGAGTGGCCATTTTTTTACGGACAGACAAGCATGGGGGTTTACTTGATCGTAGATAAACTTTAGCCAAATGACATGTAAATAAGATGTACTGTCGACCTTTTTTGGCTTTAGATATTCGGAAATCCACAGAGTATAGCCGAAACGCGATTAAACTTAACGGATTTTTTCATCTGCGGACGGTGGTTCGAGATCCGGACGGAATTTGGTCCCAGTACAGATCGAATCCCCGATCCGTTGATTATTAGAAATACATTGCTATCATTCACCAACGACCCCGTCATATGGGAAAATACATTCGCAAACCATGTACGAAAAATTTAAATAAAACACTTTAACGGTTTAAAACGCGATATATTAGTTAAACTTATTTGATTTTGACTTATCAAAAAACACCGAAATTTCAATAGGGAGGACGGCCTCAAACTATCAAACACCTGGGATCCCATATTAAAAACTCTGGATCCCAATAAATGTGTACTACTCGCGTACAAACGCGTAGCAAACGCGAAGACACCGTTAGTCAATTCTGTACGGACCCGGCCAGTTTCGCCAAATACCAACTTCGACGGAACAGATGGCGCTAGCGTAGCAATTTTTTACTTTGACGTCAGAGACATCCTCCATCTTTAGTCTCCCCGTGACCACGGCTGCTGCAAAGCATCCGAAACGTCGGGCCGAAGTTAAAAATCATTTTCAAATAAGTTTAACTAATATATCGCGTTTTAAACCGTTAAAGTGTTTTATTTAAATGTGTACTACTCGCGTAAACTATAGACAAGTAGGTATTTATGTACGAAAAAGAAACAGATCGACATAGCAATTGTAAAACTACCCTCAAATTGAATAATACTCACTTGACATTCCATATCTTCAAGTAAATCGTTAACGGTTTGTTTAAAGTTTGTCTCGTGTATCGCTCGCACTAAAGTCGGTGTTTTTAACACAATGTCGTATAACAAATGCTTTAACATGGTTTTATCTTCAACTGTAAGGGTAAAAATTACTTATATACTGCTTAAATAAGTTTATTAACTAGCTGTGCCCGCGACTTCGTCCGCGTGAAACAGTGACATGACGTAGAATTTTTTATTTAGGCTGTTTATTAATTTATGTAAGGCAGCCAATCTATGTTATAAGTGCTACTTTGCCGCAACACTCTCACCTCACATAACTCCTACTCTAACTCCCACTCTTATTCCTCATCCCACTCCCACTCCTATTCCCCAAAGAAAATTACATTGTTCTAGCTTCAATCACGAATTAATATACAAATTTTCATCCCCTGTTTCAATCTCTATCAACCCTTTTCGATATTAAAAGTCTCCAATGTCCTTTCTCGCGGTACAAAAATGTCTGTGTACCAAATTTCATTTGTTTTCAATTTATCAAATTTCAAACAGACTAACCCTGTCTGTCCGTCTGTCTGACTCTGTATGTCTTTCGCATTTATAATATTAGTATAGATATAGATAAAAACATAGAACCAGCAATAAATACACACACAGTTGGTCTGTATATAAAAAATAAACAAAAACTGACAGTGCAAGATAAAGTGAAAGATTTAAAAAGTTTTATAATGGCTGTATGTTTTTTGTCTCAGAGCTATGTATATTCTATATTCTCTTGATTCTATTCTACCTTCACGCCTATTTTTATCCAATTTGGTTTAGCCGTCCCTGAGTTATAAATAGAGTAAAATAAAAGAGAAAGTGCACATCGAATGTAATTTCAACCTTAATACTTTCGTATTAAGGTTTACCACTTAACATTGCGCGGGAGTTGCATGTATCAATAGACGAGTGGGACTCGGTAGCTTAATTAGTTAGAGTAAGAGCACGGAACGCTGTGGATGCCAGTAGAAGTCCTGTCCGATTCGGAAAATTTTTCAATTTTAAATTTAAATATGCGTGAATTTTATAATCTACTGATTATTAAACATACCTAGAATCCAGTCAGGTTTCCTTTGAATCATATTGTTTAGAGATCTAATGACCCCGGTCATTGGAACTAAAGATGGCCACAATCTCTCATATATTGAAAATTCCTGTTTCAACAGCTCACTGAAATTTTATTTATTAATTAATCTATTTGTTAGCCATGGCTTACGAAACGTCGAAGCTAAATAAATTGCATATAGGTACCAATATAATTCCAATTTTAAGCCGTTAAAAGTGTTTTACTTAATGCAAACTACAGACTTGACTGGAACTTGGAATCTTGGGTTTCGAGCTATTCGGCCATCGTTATTGAAACTTGGTTCTCGACATTTCGCCATCATGAGTAGAAGAAGTAAACTGTCATGGGTTATTTGGCAATGCGAAAAATATAGTGACAAGTACGGTAATCAGTATTAGGAATACCAGTAAGTTTTGAAGTAGTAAAACCATGTCACATATGGTATAATAACTGATTTAAATAAAATATACTTTTTTAAACATTTGTCACGTGACACAAAACGATTCTGATTGGTCGGGTTTATGACGACGTCACTTGCTTCTAAACAGTGCTATAAACCACCGTTCCTAGCGTTATACTGTTCTATTCTCTGCATTAATACATTAACAAATTTGTTTATTTCATATGTTCAAATTTAAATGTTTAGCACAAATGTATGTAGAATGTGGATCTTATGATCACCATACACCAATGGCCAATATATTTATATACTAGCCGTATTGCGTATTTCATAAATTAGGGTTTGCCCGCGCAATTTAAATGTAGAGTTTTAATTCGATAAATTTCCGCAAATATGTATCAGAATTCAAAAATACTACTTCTCTGGGGTTTTTTAGCTACCAAATAATATAAAGGACACTTTAAAAATCAGTCAAACAGTCACATTATGAAGGCTGAAGTGCAAAAACCCAAGATACAATGGTATTTGGAAAAATGGGATACTAAAGCTTACCTAAATCTTATATCCTTTAAAACTGGTTCCAAATTCCCATAGAATCCACGAACCATAGAGTCACAAGCGTCCAGCACAGACATCAACTGCAATGCTTGATGACCGTCAACTTCATTCTGCACCGCCTTCCCCTTTATATCCAGCACTAAACTCATATACTTCTCGATATTTTCATTTTTATCAAATGCCATACACAAGAATGCATCTCTTAAGGCAACATCATATGATCGTTTCTCTAAATGACATATACTCTTATTATATAGAGCCCGACATATATTCTTGCCCACAGACTGGTTTTTCAACTCATTCTTAACATAAATGTTAAATAGATTTATTGATTCATCATTGTTTTTACTCTTATAGAACTGTATCGCCATGTTGTGTATGTCTGTTTGTAGTTTGGTGTAATGTTTTTCATAGTTGACGCATCCTAAGCTTCTAAGATTGTATAGGATTTTGTATTGTCTATCTATAATTGATTTTAATATGTCTGTATTAAGGGGCGATAGGTATTTAACTAAAAAGCTGAGGCGAAGTGCGTCATGTAAGCCGGTTTGAATAGAGCAATTTTCACATTTGATCAGCTGTTTACATTTTGCTCGACCCATAAGAAACAGTATTAATTTTGAGCAATTTTCTTGTAGATATTGCAAATTCTGCCGTCTTTGATAATACTCTATGCACAGCCTTAGTAATTGGTTCAAATAGGGGTACGTTAACTCCATGAGAACTTTGTAACCTAGTTTCTCTGTAGCTTCACAGGACACTAATAAGTTTTTGAAAACATTCTCCGCATCTGTGTGCCTATTGAAAATATATAGAAATGAATTTAAATAGAATGTTTGCAAGCAGTGGAAAACGTCAGATCTATGCCCCAGTAGGTTAAGACAAACCCTTACTATTTCATCTAAGGGTGAATCTTTAAAATTCCTCCTCGCTGAATTCTCTGTTACAACATAGATACAGTCACTAAATTTCACATATAGATCGTTTATCTGTTTCTCATTCAGTGTCTTGAATTGTTCTTCGTATGCTTTTATACTCTCAAAAATCATCCGATATGTTTCATTCAAACTAGATACTTCAACATAGATAAAAGTTAGTTTTTTTATTATAAACGGTAAAAGATTTACACAGAACTCATATTGATCTGTATATATTTTGGCAACCTTCGATAAGTCTTCATTCAACTTAGGCAATAGTTTGATTATTGGTATTTGTGTTGGTTTCAATCTCTCTATATAATTTATTCTATCTGCTAATATACTCCAGTATGTTTTGTGGTAGTCTTTGAGAAGGTATTGTGTATCACATTCAAATGGCATAATTGATAATTTTAATATTAACTCTGCTGGTACAGAAGTATCCTGTAATATTAGAAAAATATATATTATAAACTAGCTGTGCCAGCAACTTGTTCACATAGATTTGTTTATAGAAGAGTTTAGATAGACTTTTTTTTCTGTTTTTTATAGCCATTTCAGGGAGCTACCTTGATTAATTATAAAACTATCACAAAAAAACATTTTTCAATTTCGAACCAGTAGATTAGATTAGCACATTCAAAGAAACAGACTCTTCAGCTTTACGATATTACTATAGAATGATGTTAATTAATGTATTTTTTATAATCATTGGTTAAACGTGATTTGCCGTCTGGTAATTAAAAACATTCCACATAAAGCATGCTGTCAGACTTATCACAATCAATTTTAAATGTGCATTATATTCATTGTGAGTTTAATTTTTTAACACAAATTAGTAATAGGAAATAGGGCTAAAGTTGTTTTTAAACTAACAAATGAAAAGAAAGTGACAACACAATAGTTATTAGTGCTGGTGATATGTTAAGAAGCTTCCATGCCACATTTGCTTAAATTATGTTGGATTAATCTACCAGCAGTCTGTATAACTATACTGTTGACAGATTGGGCAGAGAATACAGCTAGATCGTTTTTGGTGAACAATTTAATAAGTGGGGTGTCTGGTCAGTTAATAATTTGTCTTACCTCTTTAACAATAAATTTATGTATATGATAAATCGCGGCTAACACCATAACTTGCTTTTGTCCAGTGATTCCCCTTGTCTGTCTCACACAATCAATACACAACTTTAACAAGTCTTTGCGGTTAATTTTGGTTCTCCACGAAGGTACTTTCTCTAGGTTCCTGTTATTGATGTTAGTAGTTGTTTATGGAATTAAAAGAATTAAAGCTGTATTAAATATACTTATAATAACCAACCTGCATAAGGTACATAAAATATTGAGGGAGAACGAAGGTTTTTCAGTTGAAGTAAACTTGCTGAGCAAGACATTGTATTCTTCGTGAGCTTTAGCCAAATCACAAAAGTCGTTGTTGCCGTGAGCCTTTAGTTTCGTCACGAAATCATCACCAGTACTTTGAGGCATGGCTCATGAAAACCACATTTGAACTTAAGCCTTAAATTACTTAAGTTGTAAACAATCACTGTTAGTCGTGTTGTAAATTTTAAAACAAGCAACCGTTAGATTTGAAATATTGTTATGTCAATTGTCAGGATTTTAAGGGTATATGTCAAAGTCAGATTTGAAAACGACGCTGACTTGAACTGTCAATGCTGAAAAAAACCGCGCTTTTGAGGAGCCGCTACAAGAATTGATTATTCTTTATTAATTCTTATATTAATTATGAAAATATACTACAAAATAAAATATGACACCAATGTATAATATGTAAAAGTGAATAGAATAGAAAAAGCCGTTATCTAATATAATACAAACGAAGTGCTTGAGGTTAATTCACGCTTGCGGCCTACGAATTCAAATATTGTAAGTTTTTCAATTTTTTTGGTTTTTGTATCATTACCAATCTCTAGACGATTAAAGTTTTCAGGACGTTAATCTTTTTGGAAACTTGTTATTATTGTTCACAGTAATTGTCCATAAAGTTTATTGAGTACCTAAATTATACAATCTTTTCTTTAAATTCGTTATCAACCACCGAGGTAAGAGATAGATATTTACATATATACAAGGTTAATACGGCGATTATGCTCCCGTAAATATACGTAAATTATATGGTTCAGTAAGCCATCCTAATAATAAGAGTAAAATTGATCAGAGGATATGCAAAACCAAGAAAAAACACATTTCCTTTCTATTTCTATATAAAACTAATATTTATTATTATTTTCTATTGACAACACCAATAGAAGGCTGGTCGATCTGTCCACACTATCAGGCTACTTCACCTATTTCCCCATTCCCCCATGCGGTGATGAAATTATCCAATTATTGTCAGTCCCCATGTATTTTTCTTAAATTTGAATACATGGAGCATTCACTGAGGAGATAAAAGGAAAGGAAGTTAATTAAAATTATTTGTTTCAGAGCAATGTCTGCATCACTAAAGTTCATAACAATCTTCTTAACAGTTCTAAGCGCCTATCTGTTTATATCATTCCATCTTTTTGAAGCTGTTTACAAAGCACAACCAACGGTTATAGATGAACTGTTCCATATACCGCAGGGAATTGCCTATTGCGAGAGGAATTTCTCTTATTGGGACCCAAAGATCACCACACTGCCAGGTCTATACCTTGTATCGTCTATTATATCGGTTCTAAACCTAGACTGTAATACGTATTATCTAAGACTTGTCAACTTGATAGCGTCATGTGTAAACCTTATAATTTTCGCATTTTTGCTAAAATTTATATACGGCAGCAACACTGGTAGCCAATTAAAAGTGGTGATGCAATCTCTTAGCTTAGCGATTTTACCTCCACTTTACTTTTTCTCATTCGTTTACTATACTGATACATTATCTTTGCTAGTTCTACTAATTTTCACGATCACATCCGTAGTTATAAAGAGCAAGTGGCTTGTCTTTGTATTCGGAGTGCTATCGGTTTTAATGAGACAGACAAATGTTGTATGGATCGCTATGGTTCTTGGACATAAAGTACTCGGGTTGCTTCTGAGAAGCTCCAGAGTATACGGTAACACTTATTTAAACAAACATGCCAATCGCCGAAGTATTATCGCTAGTAACATTGATTCATCTAAATTAAAAGGGTACTACAATTTGAACGATGTGGTAATTGCTTTAAAATACCACTTATCAACATTTTTCACTACTGTATTTAAATTTCTCACTGTATCTGACTTTATTATAATCATCCAACAAGTATTAGTATTGCTAGGTTTCGTTACTTTTGTTTATGTAAATGGTTCTATTGTCGTCGGAGATAAAACAGCACATCAGGCAACGTTGCATTTACCACAATTACTGTACTTCCTGCTGTTCTACGGCATTTTTGGGTTGCCATATGTGCTTGGTAGGTTGCCATCTACCGTTAAATTGATTTTCAGAAATAAGCTGCAGGTTATTTTCTTAGCTTTCCTATTTACAGCTATCGTTCACTTCAATACTTTGGTTCATCCATATTTGCTGGCCGATAACCGACATTACACATTCTATGTTTGGAACCGTTGGTTTGGAAAATATGAATATGCCAAATATGCAACCGTACCGGCTTATATCTTCCTACTGTTCAGTCTATATGATAATTTGAAGGATCAAAATTGTATTAGTTTTCTGTTGCCGTACACAATAAGTTTATTTTTAACACTGGCATTACAGAAGTTGGTTGATGTGAGGTACTTTCTCGTACCTTACATTATAATTCGTTTGAGATTTGTTAAGTCCTCGTATAAGGTTGTGTTCTTTGAACTGATCTGGTATTTGGGGATTAATTTTGCAACCTTCCATTTGTTTTTCAATAAAGACTTCATGTGGATGGATTTTGAGGAGTCACAGCGAATAATATGGTGAATTTAATAATGTAACTATAATTATTGTATGCATGCATGATAAATATTGACATTCTCTGAAATACCCTCGCATGTTGTAAACAGTCAAATATTGTTTTGTACTGATTTTCTGATGTTTCTCAACTTGACATGAAACACTAGTCGTAGCGTAATGTTTTATGTATGTGATAATTATTCCAATTGATTTTTATAATTTTGTAATTTAATAAGTTTAGATGGATGTGATTCGTCTAATTTGGGATATGACTGAAATAAATGATTATTGGTATTATATATGTTTTATTTTATCAAACTAGCTGCGTTAGCGACTTCGTCCGCGTAGAATAGATGTTTGGACATCCAAATTTGTTTTACAATCTTTATGACTTGAAGCTTACCTGCGACGTCGGTTGCGTTCCGTCGTTCTTTTAAGTTAATCTTAAAACATAGATAGAGATATAGTAGTCATTTTTTTATTTTTATTGTCAAGAGAAATCATTCTTTCTCATATATTATTGGGGCATCTTAAACTATTTCGCAGCGTACGCCCATATGGATGAATAATTTTCCCCGTTTTTTCCCTCATTTTCCGCTGTTTCTTCGCTCCTATTAGTCAAAGTGCAATGTTTTATATTCTAAAGCCTTCCTCGATAAATGCTCTAACCAACTCGAAAATATTTTTTTCAATTCGAACCCGTAGTTCCTGAGATTAGCGCGTTCAAACGAACTCTTCAGCTTTATATATTAGTATAGATAGCTGTTATCCATGACGTCCGCGTCCCGTCGCGTCGTTCTTGCAAGTTAATCTTAAAAAATAGAATAAAAATATGGTTTCAACTCGAATCGGCACTTCCTGAGGTTAGCGCGTTCAAACAAACAAACTTGACAGCTTTAAAATATTAATGAATTAAATAATACGACAAACTAAGAAACGACATTTATTTTTGTCATACAAATATAAACGACATTAAGTACAGATTTACATAAAAATGGTAACTAACTAGACATAATAAACATTTCGAAAAAAAAATAATTAAACATTAGGTTTTAATTACGATTATAAAAAGTTTCCCACGTGTGGATCGTGGGACGGACACGTTTCGGATTGATTTTATTTACAGACAAGTAGGATCAACTGCCATACAAAGTATGCACCGTTTCAACGGGATTTGAACCCAGCAACTTTGGCTATAATAGTGGTCAAGTATCTTAAAAAAACTGAAGAGGTGTTTAGTTAAAGTTGGTTAATAAAGCAGTTTTGAACGGGTCGGAACGAAAGCGAATTTGATTTATTTTTTTCATTTAATCAATTTTATCAGAAATTCGAACCGGTGTTAGTCCTTGACTGGAAATTTTATCCATCGAAAAATGCATTTACAAACATAGTTCGCATTTAAATAATACACTTTGAAGGGTTTGAAACGCGAAATGTAGTAGTTAAGTTATATTTAATTTTACTACCACCTGATGTAAAAATAAGATAACTATAATTTGCGTTTTAAACCGTTTTATTTAAATATAAATACTCCTAAACTACCAGTATATTCTTGAAATGTTATTCATACAATGATATGTTATTTTTTTTTGTTATAATGCATCCATGTTCTGATACATCTTTTGTTAAAAATGATATACCTACATCTTAAATTAATTTGAGGAATAGCTTCTACCGAGGGGCAGATTCAGAACTTTTCTAGGAGGGGTGAACGGTTAAGAAATGAAAGGGAAAAAAAGAAATAGAATTGATTTTCTAAGAAACATTTTTAGGGCGTGTTCAGTGGATAAGAGCAGCTAAATAAATTTAATACTGTTTAAAATACTATACATTACAATAGAAGTTCACAAAAAATAAGTCCCACCAAACACACACACCGCTAGTGTGTATTTGGATGGGTATGTGAGTGTTTAGGTGTGTGTGTGTGTTTGGATGTGTATAAGTGTGTGAGGCATGCTCTGTTCACTTCTTACATCTACCCCTATTCATTTATACTCATATAAAATAAACACTTGATTTACAATACTCTCTAGAACAAAAACGCGCAAAATATACAAAAAAATCTTATAAAAAACAACAATGGAATGATTAGAAATAATTACAAAATATAATTTACATCCTAAATTGTACAAAGTATACTGAAAATAACCTTTTTTGTTTCTAGCAACACTCGTTTAATACGTAAATAAATAGTCTCATATCACAACGTATTTCACTAACAGTTTTTATTTAGTTTTAATTAACTAAACGAATTAAATTTATAATACAGACCTTTTTGGTGGAATGTCTTAGTTTTTTTTTAATTATAGGAAGACGTAACGCAGATGCAATCAAATTAGTTACAATTCAATTTGATTCGTATTTTTCCTAACTTGGCATTTTTGTTAACAAATATTCTATTTACTTAAAATCGTGATTTTTCTCAAGTCTAACGTTCATTTACACTAAAAACACTTTGAGACTGGATTATATATTATACTTAATAATAAAAATCATGCAAATAAATTTACGCAAATGGAAAGAATAACATTTTTTTAGTTTGACATTTACATAAGGATGGGATGTATGCAAAGACAACGACAATAGAAGGTAGAAGTCCCACTCATGCACGATCGCTGAAAAGCGTTACAAACGTCGAATTAATAATGACACAACGAATAAAAAAAAATCGTCACAAAAATGATTTTGAATATTAAGGGCGTTTGGCCCATCTACAATCGACATTTCTTTATCTCTGCATCATCAACGTTTGCCAAGTTAGAAAAAATACACTATCGATGAAGGAATTTGACACAGAGAGGAGGGCCAACCTAGTGCTTTTCATCTGTCCATATCAACCAAAGCCAGAACAATCTCCCATGTTTCCAAACCCGGCTCACCGCCTTTCAATATTTTTATGTATTATTGAATTTTATACTAACATCCATTATTTTTTTGATTAAAAAATATTTCCATTTATATCCACTTATCCTCCTTCTTCAACAACGGCGATGTTTCCTCTCTCGTGTCCTTAGTGGGACTGATATCCGGTTTCCCATTGAAATACTTCAAGCTGGATCCAGATACGATGTACGGAATCCCGGACTGGTCTGACGTTAGCGGATTGTAGTATTGACGGTAGCAAAACGTTGACACCGAAAGACCTAAAATGGAACCGACTAGGACATCTGCATGGAACAAAAAGAAATATCTCTTTTAAATTGCACACGCACGTTCACATAAGCTCTCTCTCATAAACACAAATTCATATAAACATTCTGTCTGTTTCACACACACACACACAACTATTTTTTAAATACAACCTGACAAGTTTCAAATAATTTGTAGTTAAGTTTAATAATACATTTCTCGTTTTAAACCGTTAGTGTAGAAGTCACTTTAGAATGTTTCTATGTATAATTGCTTATAAACTATTTATTTACTTATTTACAAGAAGGCAGACACATTTAAATGTCGAATCGCTGATCGATTTTATTTATGAGCAAACAGTCAATATAACTTCTATGGCCTACGCAACCTAAATTATATTTTTCCCCAGGATTCGAACCCGGAATCGTTTGACCACGGACGCAATTAGTTTCTTAATCTCTTAGAAAATATATTTATTTATTGAGAAATTTTAACCTACATACGTCAGTCGTAAGGTTGAAATTACATTGCGCGAGAGGTGCATGTATCCGAAGCTCAATTGGTTAGAGCAACAGCACGGGACGCTGTAGATGCCGGTTCAATTCCCGCCCATGTCGATTTTTAATTTACTAGTTATTATTAGTGTTCATAGATGAAAAACAATTGATTTACCTTGCCAATGATGATGGTAGTCGCAAGTGCGCGACAACGCGATGCAGGACGCTATAACTAACGGCGCTAATGTCACCGAGATTCGAAGTCCCGACCCTCTCCCGCGGGACAGCACTCCGAGGCGTCCGCAGAGCCACAACGACGCAATACCGAGTGAACAGAAGGACACTGAAATAAAGGCCATAAGTCTAGAATCACGTAGGTATAATTAAAAAATCGAAAATAAATTGAAAAATTTTTCGACTCGGGCAGGACTTGAACCGGCATCGTCGGCTTTCCGTGCTGTTGCTCTAACCAATTGAGCTACCGAGTTCTACACCTCATCGTCGAATTTTTTCAACTTATTGATACATGCACCAACCTATCACGTAGGTAACTTAATATACTTACTTGAGATCGTCACACCAGTTAAAAACTAAAGACTCAAAATTTACTAACAGTTTCCAAATCAAGGGCCTAGAACGAACGAGAAGAACTGGCAAGAATCTCCTTGCCTCTCCCAATCTATACTAATATATAAAGCTGAAGAGTTTGTTTGTTTGAACGCGCTAACCTCGGGAACTACTAGTTCGAATTAAAAGATTCTTTTTGTATTGGTTAGGCTATAAACATCGCGCTGTGACTAATAGAATCGAAGATACAGCGGGAAATGTGAAAAAAACGGGTGAAATTTTTAATTTTCAAGAAACAAATAAATATTGGAAAGAATGATTCCTCTTCAAACGATCTAAAAAAATTTACGTAACAGTACATGTCTATCTTGTAAGATTACCTCGCAAGAGCGACGGGATGCGAACGACGTCGTGCTTTAGTTTCAATTTATAAAGATGAGAAGGTTTGCGAAAACAAATTTAGACGCCCAAAATAACCATGTCAGGCGGACAAAGTCGCGGGTACAGCTAGAGTGAGTATGTACTCATTTAGATCGAAAACAGCGTGTGGATGAAACATTGTAAAAACACTCATTCTTCATGATTTTTAATATTGTGCCTGAAATCGAATCCCGAGTCTTTTATGTTCAAAGCAATTATTATAGTCGACAAAATGTAGCTGCGACATTTTACACGTATTTTTAGTAAAAGAGACGTTCAATAAAGGGAGGGTAGTTTTACACTTACAACTGCTGTGTCCGCTGGGAAAAGACTTTCTACCCTCCATAATATCGGCTGCGTCTCCCGTGCACTTGAGATCAGGCGTTTCCACGCCATCTGGAAAGCATCTGTAGAAGAAATCGGGACGAGGTCGACCTGGAATTGTTTTCAAGCAAATAATAATTATTTTTTTATGACGTTTGTCTACCTTAGCTCATTGGTGGTTGGTAATAGTAACAATGTATGGCTAATCTAGATTAATTAGAAAAATGTGGATCCATTCCACATTTTTCTAATTGCGAATATACTTTTCTAACTAAGGTTATAACACTTTGCTAGATTGTTAGTTGTTAATAGAAAGAAAACTCACCTACTATAAGTTTTGCAGTGTCTGTCAGAACACCGGTCATTCCAAGTGACAATGACCACGCCAGGAGGAACTGGAAGGAGTAGAAATAAATATTACTACTTTAGTAAAGAGGCAAGACCGGACATTAAATTTAGTAATAATTCTCCTTCTTATTTTTATCTTATTATCCTTCAGGGGACACTGAACACCGGCGCTAATATGCATATAACAATATCTTTGCCAGCGACTTTGTCCGCGTCAAAATTTGTTTTTCAAACCTTCTCTTCAGTTTTAAAAAATTAAGCTGTTACCCAAGACGTCGGTCGCGTCTCGTCGCGTTGCAACTAAAACTTAAAAGAGAAATTATTCTTTTATACATATTTTTTTTGAGTAGGTATCTGGAACAGTTTACGTAATTTGAACCAGTAGTTCCCGAGATCAGCTCGTTCAAACTAACAAACACTTCAGCTTTATGTAGAAGTACAGATGCGTAAATGTTTTGAATTTAATTACTAGGGTTAATTTGGTTAATTTAGACGAAAGGCCAAAGAAATGTACAAAAAATTTAGCTTCTATGACGTCTAGAAATGATGTTTTTCGAACATTCGACTATCGCGGCGCGATAATGAAGCTATAACCGAATTATACCAATTTAGCAACAACGCAATGACATCATTGTTAGTGAACGCCGCGATGCGTTCAGCGCGACAGGTACCGGGTTCGATTTTCCAAAAGGGAAGCATGATAAATGTGCACGTTTGGTGCACACTTGCAAGACAAATTAATTCATAAAAAAATTGATTTGTACCTTTTTGACCTGACCAATACCTCGTGGCTGTGTGACAAAAATACTGTGCATTCTGCATATACATGCAGGCTATAGCTTAAAATCTTACATCTTTGCCTGGGATTTGAAGCCATAAACTACTATGCTTTATGCTATGCCGGTTAAGAATTATATGTTTAAACATTAAACTATATAACTTCTTATATTTATGGCCGGGATATTTCACGTTTCATTCAGTGGCGCATCCATCGCAGGGCCATGTGGTGTAGTGCACCAGGGCCCCGGAACTTAGGGGCCCTCTAACCTTATCCTTGTGGAGATATAAGCGTAGAATTCATTTAATTCAAGCTATGCTAAAAGAGGGGATGAGGATCCGATACGTACACCAGGGCAGTTGTCCGCCTAACTACGCTATTGGTTTCATTACATTAACATAAAAAAATATATATATTATGAGATATCTCCTCTAACCTCTAAAGCATCATTACAATCGCTGCAGAACGCCCAAGCAAGCAACGACAGCACACAAGGGACCGACAAGACTATACTCCAGAGTGTACTCGTTGGCACGTATGAGTCGTGGCGCGGAAATTTACAGTTGTCATGCAGTTCAGATGGCTGGATGACGCGAGTAAACGGTGTCATGGATTCCATGTAGCTGTCAAGATATTAAACAAGAATGAATCAATATAGATATATTTGTCATTTACTTTTATTTCATTGTAGCTTTATTATTTAAGACGCATACCACAGAAAAAAAAACATAAAAGGGGAAAGTGTTACATACTAACTTATAAGTAAAAGTCAGTTTGATCACTAAGCAGCGATCTCTTCCAGGCAACTTGAAGTACAAGAGAAAAGAAATAGAAAAAGATTTGTTAAGTGGGTAGGTGTAAAAAATAAAAGCAAAGCACCCAAGGGTATACACAGTAAGTAGGAGAGAAACTAACTTAAGAGTTGGATAGGTAAAACTAGCAAACTCTTAAAAGAACCGTGCAATGGTAATAACATGACAAAAATCATCACAGTTGATAGATTGTAGATTTTAATCTCATTGTAAATAATACAAAATCCAATATTCATAAGACGGAGCAATTTTTAGTTTTCACTCCCGTGGGCACAATTTTTTTTGTACAACATAGAGCGACAGAACAGTATTACTATAGCTGTGTTTTTAGCATCTGTTAGTAGTGGATACCAAATATACTTTTATTTATATTATATTTTCATTTTATATTTTCATGCCAGTAACATAATACAAATATTGAAAATGATTGTTAATATCAAGGTTACAACTATGAGGAGTAATTTTCCTTTTCAGGTGTTCAATTTCAATATTTACACAGTCACAGAGTAAATATTCAGACAGACTCAATTTGTGTTAGCATATGAACTCTTCATCATATTTACGTTTATAAGGTATGTTAATATTTGCATAGTAAAAGGTCTGCGCGAGAGGTGCATGTATCAATAAGTTGAAAAAATTCGATGATGAGGTGTAGGACTCGGTAGCTCAATTGATAGAGCAACAGCACGGAACGCTGACGATGCCGGTTCAAGTCCTGCCCGAGTCAAACATTTTTTCAATTTATTTTCGATTTTTAAATTATATAGTAAAAGGTGGAAAACTAATTTTTATAAACCATGTGCACTGACAAAGACAACACTAATATGATAAAATGGTTTATATCTGGACTTGAAACAAGTTCAACAATTTGCAAAGTTATCTTGAAGTAAGCATAATTTAATAAATTAAGCGGTAAAAACAAAATACTAACACAATATGGTAATCACATTTTTATCATTCAAGAGTGTTTTATTGAGATGAACTGATGTGAAATCAATTTCCTAAAACAAACTTAAACTTTACAAATAACGACCATGTAACAATTCAAGATTTGTCACGTTTATTTGAGTAATCATTGCGTTATCGATTCGTTTAATTTACTAATGGTTAGATAAAGGATGTATTCAAAATGATTGTTTAATTTAAAATGGGGAAACTTTTATACAACTTAGTTAGTTTTTATTACTATTTAATAAAATAAATTAATTGTTAAACACTGTAAATAACGTATGTACGTGGCTCACCAAAAAGTTGACAGGAAAGCAATTCGAAGAAGAATTTCGACGAACAAGTTAATACTAGCGGATCGTATGAGCGGCATTTTACACTTGTTAATTTATCGAGTTGAAAATGATTTGAACACTATTTAAAACGAAACATAATATCAACGAACGGTGACTGGATATTGAACGGTTTGTGGATAACAACTGACAATTACAATTTACAAAACAGCAACTTTTTTTTCAACTACATTACCATGGATGCTAGTCTTTTAGTCGCAGCACGTCAGCAACCCCTATGAGAGTTGCTAGATAAATATTTTCGTTTATCCACAACTACACTTTTTTTATTGTCTGGAAACCTTAACAAAAATATTATTTATAAGTTGATATGTAAGTTTTTATTTTTTGTTGTTGTTGTGGTATTTAATAAAAGACGTGTTATAAATAAATAAATAAATAAATCAAATATAATAATTTCTTTTACGAGTGTGGTAATATAAAACCATATTAGTCATCGTTTTCTTCATATCTATTAATGACACATCCTTCATTTGTACAATATTGTAAAATAATAAATATGTCGAATTTAAATAAATTTTTGTTTTTTAAAAAACTTAATTATATAAAAAAAATTCTAGCCGATATATTTTGGTATATAATGTTTTCATTACAAGACCTTTGCATATGCCATTGATATTTTTACGTCTCTTTCCTATTGTTTTTACATATATGATAATATCTATAAGAGTCGTAGACTCATTGTAAATAAAAACTATTTATTTTAAGAATAATGCATCAATTTCTCTCTTTAATTTTCAAATTACAAAATACACTTTATTTAATAAAACTATCATATATACTACTTGTTTCGGGAGAAAATTCATTAGCTGGCAACCATGCAACGAATTGTCAAAAGACACCAATTGACATAACAGAGTATCTTGAATAACGAAATAGTTAAGCTGTAGTCACAGTTAAAATGTGTATTTTAGAAATAATCATCTGCAAATATGAAATATTAAGGAAATATTCACAAGATTAAAACTAAAAGGGACCACTGTGCATAATCATGAACTGGATGGCGGGCCGCCAGAAATATTCGTAATTAAAGACAGATAAAGCATAATTCATACTCCCATAAGTGTATTAAAATTGAAAATGACATTTTTAATGTAATTATTATTTTTACTACAAAAAACGGGTGGTAACGACTTCCAACCCAATTTCCTTAATGTAATCTTTTATAAATGTCAAAAACTAATCCGATTCCGTACTAGAAATAAAACATAGAGAAGACTCCTTTAAAAATAAAAGCCGGCATTTTTATTAAAATTTAATTTATGAAACTTAACCCTTCAGAAAATAAAAAGTAATTATAATTTATAAACGCGCTACAAATTGTGCGTTAAATAAATCTGTAATCACAGAGATGTATGACTTAAGAAAACTTACAAAGTACACATGAAATAAAACACCATTGACTTATATTGGTAACTTATAACTACTAGCTGACAGAGAACTAGATGGCGCTAGCGAATAAAAAATTGACTTTGACGTTAGGTACACTATTTGAATAAAACACTAAAAACGTTTAAAACGTGATATATTAAAGTTAAAGTTATTTTAACTGAACGAAACCGAAACGTTGGGCCGTACTTATAATATTTTTCAAATAAGTTAATATACATATCGCGTTTTAAACCGTTAAAGTGTTTTATTTAAATGTGTACTACTCGCATAAACTACAGGCAGTATTTAGTAAGGGACACTATTTTATTCCCTCCGTGACCTAGGCTGCAAAGCAAACGAAACTTAGCGCTGGAGGTGAAAATAAGTTAATAAATAAATTTTGTATTTTAAAGCATTAAGTGTTTCATCTAATAATAACTTAATTTATACATATAAAAATATGTTTTTCGAAGATTGGCTGCTAAAAATATACACACAAAATGTGTTAAAATCAATTTAAACCTACAATCTTAAGATCATCTATACTATTTAATATAGCTAGTTGCCTTAAAATCTTACAAATTTTGAGAGGTTTTTTTTTAATTTGTTTTTACCCAAAGTACAAAAAAAATAACACACCGGCATCCACAGCGTTACGTACTGTTACTCTAACCAATTGAACCTAGAATTAGTACATACATATTTTTTTTGTAATAACTCGGTAAGTTTAAAAAAAATATATGTATCCATACTAATATATAAAGCTGAAGAGTTTGTTTGTTTGAACGCGTTAATCTCAGGAACTACGAGTTCGTATTGGAAAAAATATTTTTGTGTTAGTTAGAGCGTTTATCAGAGTTAATAAATATAAAGATAAATAAAACATCGCCCTGTGACTAATACAAGCGAAGATACAACGAGTCCGCGACAGTATTTGTTTATCTTAAGATGAACTCGCAAGAACGACGCGTCGCGAGCGATGGGACGCGTCGAATCGAATGACGAAGGTAACAGTTTGATAGACGATGTCGCTGAATCAGCTAGTATAACATATAATTCATAATAGATTATGTAAATTAAGATCCATTTAACAACACCATCAGAGATTTCTCGAATGTTTATAGACTAGACTTAAAAGTAGGCATTTAAGTACGTTAATTAATATAAGATTTAAAATATCTTAAACTTATATAAAAAAGTACATACCTGATAGCAGCCGTTACGAATTTTTATTACAGAGGACAAACACGCTTGGTATTCCACGATAAATAAAAGGCCTTACATCTCAAATGTGCTGTCGCCCTATTACGATATTGGACACAGAAATCAATGCTATTTCATCTGTGGACGGTGGTTTGTAATATCGATAGAATCTCGATATTCTTTCGAGAATCGAATCCACGATTCTTCGGATATAAGACACTGTTACGTTAGACTAACGAGTCTGTCATTTCGTAAATTTCTTAAAATAAAAACAGCTTTACTACTATGTTCAATGTAACAAGTGAACAGTAATAAAACACTTAAAACGGCTTAAAACGGGAAATCTATTAGTTAGTGTATTTTAAATGCAACACGGATATCTATAACCACGTCTTCTGAAGTCGCAATTAGAAAGAAATTTACGAATATTCAGCGCGTTTTAAACCGTTAAAAGTTTAACGAAATATAAATAAATATTTAAATGATAACGATGCTTGGGTTTTTGGAGGAACCAGCTCTAGCATGGAAAAAGATGTATACTATAAGTGCGGAATTGCAACAATAAAACACTTTTAACGGTCTAAAACAGCAGCAGCCGTGGTCACGGGGGACTCTGAAACGTCGGGCCGTAGTAAAAAAATATTGTCAAACAAGTGTAACTAGAATATATCGCGTTTTAAACCGTTATTTTTTTTATTTAAATGTGTACTACTCGCGTAAACTACAGACATGTAGTAGTGAATGTCATTTTAGAGTCTTGATTTTAACTAATGTGACATTCACAAGTGTACATAGCTACCTACATAAGTAATGATTTTTGATGTCTATAATCTTAAAAGATCTTTAAATGCACTTAAATCACTATATAGTACAAAACAAAGTCGCTTTTTCTGTCCCTATGTACGCTTTAATCTTTAAAACAACGCAACTGGTTTTGATGCGGTTTTAATAGATTCCAGAGGAAGGTTTTTAACAACGTTCACAGTTTTTCTGTAGCGTTTTAGTTTCAATGTACCTGAGCAAAGCCGGGGCATATCGCTAGTATCTTTATATACGTGAGACATACAGATTGTGAAAACCAGTTTCAATTAAATCCCCTTTGAAATAATCATAACAGCACCTCAAAGTTCTTGCCTCGCTCAACAGTTAAGCATAATCTCGCTAGAGGTCACCTCTGTGCACGGTGATATAAAAATACCCCACAAGGGTAAAAGGCGATTGCAGACACCTCGTTTATAAATAGTAGGACATGGAAAGTGTTCTTGCGTTCTTGTAATAGTCTAGATACTCTTGGGGAGAACGCGCGTGCTTCTTCACCACTTCGTCTAGTTGCATTTGGTCAGCCCAATCAGCCTGAAAAGAGATGGATTTAGTTATGGACAGCTTTTTTCATGTCAGTTAAACATGGTTCACTGTTTGGTGAACTAGGGCTCAAACTACGGCTTTCTCATCTGTGGACGGTGGTTCGTAGCTCTGGTGGAATTTCAAAATTCCTACCACCGATGTAATATCCAGATTTCCAGACGAAGTTTCCAGTAGGTATAGAGCTTACGGACATTGTTACCGCAGGTCTAATTTTGTATCAATCATTATTTTAAAGTGTCAAATATTATTATATTCACATTTCGTGTTGATATGAAAAAAGATCCCAAATCACGAAACAGTGTTCCTAGCTGTTTGCTCAACAACAATTGAGCTACTGTGTCCACGCTGGTCTTCATCGAATTTATTGTGAATGTTTTTACGAGTGGTACACATTTAAATGAAACACCTTTAATGGTTTAAAACGCGAAATGTACTAGTTAAAATTAATTACAAATTATTTTAACTACGGCACGGATGCTTTGCAGCATCCGTGGTCACGGGGTACACATACAGCAGATAGTAACCACGGCTGCTGCAATCGAAACTTGGGGTCGTAGTTAAAAATAATTTTCCAACAAGTTTATCTAAAATATATCGCGTTTTGAACCGTTAAAGTGTTTTATTTAAATGTGTACTACTCTCATAAACTACAGACTGTATTTAACTCTTCTTGATTCAACTGTAATTTATCTTTTAACAATTAAATCTCTTTCTCTATTTTATAGATTGATAGTTTACATACAGTATACATTAATCATTAGATTAAATTACTTACAAAGTTAGGATATGCCCCCCTTTTCTCGTCGAATTTCTTTTCAGCGACCACCCTCACGAGATATAGACGCTCCACCCACGGCCAGATCATATAATCTAACATGCCCGGTCGGCTACCTCCAAAGTAGTTTGTACCTGGAAACAAAAAACAACTTTATTGACTCCCAGGACGGCAGGACGATCAGTGTGGCGACTGGACGACGCGAACTTTTATATTTTTTACATTGACATTACCGGGAACATATAAATATAATAAAAATATGTAACACAAATTCCCACCTCTCGTGACTAGTTCCTTTTCAAATATGTCCAAGGTTTGCAAAATCTGTTGACCGCCAAACACAAAGTTTGTATCGAAACATTCCAGGCTTCCTTTGATTAACTGGAAAGCAATAACAAACATTAAAGACATTAAAAGTAAGAGTAAATAATATGGGTTAGTACCGGCAGAAGTGAAAACGTAAATGTTGTTGTGCAATTTTCAAATTTGGAAGGTCAGGGAATATATTTGCACAAATTGCTTTATAAATTATAAAAGTATTATGATTTATGTTGTAAAGTACGATATTCTCATATTGCACTATTGTATACAAACATGACAATTTATATATCTTAAATATGTTTTGTGTGTGAAATTAGACATATTTCAGTGTTTCGTTTCAAAGTTCTTCAAACAGAAACAAACAAATCTATTGTTTCTTTCCATCTTAAAAAAGACAGATTATGGGTAGTTACCTCATTAAATCTCTCGATAAGAAGTCTATCTTGCGCCTTAGTGAAAGGATCACTCGAATGTAACTTATTGTGCGTGTACTTCTCGTCCAAGTAGTCACAGATAACAACGCTCTCAAACAAACATTTGTCAGCGTGGTCTGTGTGGACTTCAAGTACTGGTATTTTACCTGAAATCATATCGCAATTAACGTGACAACGATTAGTAAACTCTAATATATTACACGTTATTGCACATGATTATATCGATTAAAAATCGTTGGTAGATTGAAAAAAAAAAAATATGTCTACTCAATGCACAGCGTTCCGTGCTGTTGGATTTAAAAAAATATGGTGATCGAAAATTTGTCGGCTAAGTGGCTTGTTTGTCCTCCTCTATCATGACAAAACAGATGTGAAAATCGTCCAGTCCAATCGTGTTTCGCTGGATTACGAAGTATCCAAAACCAAGATAGTTCGGCACATTCTCTATAGCTGTTATGTGTCTGGGGTGTTTTTGTGACACACAACACATGAAAAAGCCGTGGAGTTTATCGCGTTTCGGTTTAAGTCTGTGGATTTCCGAGTATCCAAAGCCAAAATTTAGTCAGCGCATCTAGATTAGTTGTTATATAGCTGGGGTATTTAATATGCCATCAAGGGAACCACATGATTGTCTGTATTATAAAAGTCTTACATCTCCGATTGTTCGCTTTGAACCATTCGGGGAGCCGTAACGGATCCATTTCGTACACCTCATACTTTGCTCGTTTCGCATCTAGGATTAGAAGAACCCTGTGTCCATACGGGTTCATATCCACCTGGAATAAACGCACTTTGTTAGGCGCCAACGCCGGTGGTGGTAGAGGACCTGGAAATGGTGAAAGCGTCAGTTAAAAAAGTAGGAGATTGTGTGCGTTAAATTTTATCAAGTCTTTTTTATACATTTGTACACTATACACTACGCGTTCCGCTAGGGGCTGTGGTAGGCGCTATATTTTTTTTAGATACTGCGTAGATAGTTTTTTTTTGGGCATTTTATTTTTATAAGCCCCCCCCCCCCCCTATTTTCATACATCATAGCTGTCGGCAAGGACGTCGTACGCGTCCCGTCGCACAGACAATTTTTTAGATAATTCTTTCATACATATTTCTTGAGTGTCTTGAACCGTTTTTACAGAACACGCTTAAAAATGAATAATTTTCCTCGTTTGTTCCACATTTCCCACTGTATCGTAATAACTATTTTATGCGGACAAAGTCGCTGGCGCATCTAGTATTTAATAAATGCATACGTCTGGTGTGTAAGATACGCCGGTTGCTAAACATTTGGTGTAAAAATAAGCCCGTTGCAAAACCTCCATCTAATTTAAACTTCACAAGATATTGTCCTACTGAACTAGATTTTTGATATCTAAAAGAATTCACGAGATTTAACTCTGTTTATAATGGAAGTATATGAGGAGAAAGGAGGGGGTGGGGGGGCTAAGTATAAACCTAGAAATCTTGGGTTTAGTACTTCTTGTTTTCTGACATATATATATCTCAATAAATATACATCACAATATTTATTGCAGAGAGATTTTTTTGGCTAAATACGTACTAACAAAATAATCCAAGCCTATAGTCTACGACAGTAATACACAATTTTATAACAATACATATTAATATATTTTGTTTTAAGCCGTTAAAAGTGTTGTATTTTTTATTATACGTATATTTTTAGGGTATATCTATACAGATATATTAAGCTAAAGAGTTTGTTTGTTTGTTTGAATATGCAAATCTCAGGACCTACTGGTTGGTATTGCAAAATTATTTCCGTCTTGGTTAGAGCATTTATCGAGAAAAAGGCTACAAGCTATAAAACATCGATGTGACAAATATGAGCGAAGAAACAGTTGGAAATGCGAAACAGCTAATAGTGGATAATAAACATTTTTCTTTTTTTTTAGTCCATGATCTGTCAATTGATATGCAAAAGACGTAGGTGGATTCCTAATGTCTCATTGTAAACCGTTATCCAACTGTCGCAATTGTTAACGCAAACGTAGTCAAGGGTAACCATTCATATTAGTAATCGGTTAAAAACGGCCACAAAAATATGTCTGTTCGTTTTGTGAGGGGTATATATTCTCATTCATTGTTGTGTTATGAATTAAATGTCATTTGTACCGTTTAAATAAAATACTTCAATGATTTAAAACGTGATATATATTATTTAAACTTATTTGAATATTATTTTAACTACGGCCCAACGTTACCGATGCTTTGCAGCAGCAGTGGTCATGGGGAGACCGCGTTTTAAACCGTTAAATTTGTTTTATTCAAATGTGTACTACTGGCGTAAACTACAGACAGTGTTTAATTAACCATTTTACCATGTTTCACATTAGGAAGACTCATTTATGTCTGTTTATTTACAAACAAATAGCTGATCGGATTTCTGTGCCCTACATAAGTATTATATTTGTTTCCCTCGGATTCTAATACAGAAATGTTATACAACGCAAGGTAACGCATTTAACCACTGAGCTACAGCGTCCGTCGGGTAACTGTTTTTTTAACGAAGATAAGAAATCGAGGTAACGCACTTGGCAGAGATAAGAAGTTCCGTTTTTTGTTTGAAGTCTATTTACATAAAAGTAATTGTGTATAGTTGTGCTACTTAATAGTTGCCAAAGACATGTTAAAGTTTTTGTGTTTTTAAAAGTGTTTCAAGCATTTTAACTAAAGGGAATAAAAAAGTTAAATGTTTAAAAGTGGGGGGTAGTTTGATAAAAATATTTTGAATTACATTTTTCTATAAAATCTTTGAAGAACTAAACAGAGGTGATAAACAATTTTTTTTATTAAAAAAAGTAAATGTCAGAAGAAGATATGACAAAAATTAATTTATATGTTTTTATTTTATTATTAAAAAAGTTAATATAACAATCATGGGAACTTCTTTACTTTCTGTTAGGTTATTTTTATTGCTACACAACTCATAATGCTGCAAAAACATCTTCCTCCAATGAAATAATTTAAAAATTACGTAACTTACAACTAAACTTAACTTAATATCAAAATACAAATATTGGCTCTACAAAGTAAAGCAACAAATTTTTATAACATGTCATCCATCATTTAAAAAAAAGGTTTATATATATTTTTTTACTAAAAACCCATGTATTCTGTGACCTACCCATACAAAGATAACACAACATTCTGTAATACTGACATAACCCTGACCTAGTTTAGCGTCATGGCTTACATTTTGTCATGTCGCATGAAGAATGCACAACAATGACATCATCGGAACACAGCTGTTATTAATATGCCGTCTAAATGTGAAATTTGATAATAAGTTATATATCTACCCTCTCATTATTAAAGGATCAGGGTTCTTTATTTGAAAACAGATTTACAGGTATTTTTCATACACCGCGGGTTTATAGAAAATTAATTGTTTAAATCCATGTTTTACCACTTCGTTACTCACCTGCAGTCTTAAATTGATAATGAGACATATTGCACTCGTTATTTGCACAATAATAAAATAAAACTCTTGCGAATCACTTGAAATCACCGGTGCGAATGTGGAAATAGGTACGTCATATTTAAATTAAGCGGTATGACATCATAATGACCCGAATTATAATAATACTATTGATTTAAATAGACATAAACAGTTCATAAGCAAGGGCAGTTTCGGAGAACGTTTTATTTTGGTTGTATTATTTTGTATAAGATCGCTATATTGTGTTTGCTTAAGTTATCACAGATTATAGAAATGTCCTACTAGTTGAAATTAACTAAATGTTTTTCATTTATTGCATTTAATAATAATTTGAGTATGTATACACTTGTTGATATTTTTTTCAGCATAGAAAGAATATTTTTGTAAATAATTTTTGTTATTCAATTCGTAATCTGTAATTGACGAATAAGTGTCAAACGTCAGACTTGACGTTGACATATTATCATAAGTGAAGTCCAATTTTTTCGTCTCGTGTAAACATCATAATTGAATACAAATATTACCATAATAATCTAAAAATATTCAATATACCTTAATTTTTAAACAAATTCAACAAGTGCAGAAATATAAAACTACTCTTGGATCCTTGTGCACAACTAACAATGTACGAATTATGCCTCAAATTGCTATAAAGAGTCAAACAAGTTTGTGGTACGTAAGAACGACCTTCACTTTTGTAATAAGTAAAAATAATATTGAAGTAAGAACGTACATGTCAATATTTCATAATTATATTTTAATATTCAATTTATTAACCTTAGATAACGATGGAAGATGCTCAACCGGACCCTCTGGAAATGGTAGAAGTGGATATTCCACCTATGGATCAGCCAATAGAAGAAGTTGTTATTAAATGTGAAGTTATTGAGATCTCTGATGAAGAAGAAACTCCAAAAAAGTATATTTCACTATTTTCGTTTAAATTCTGCAATTCTTCTAGTAATACATATTCACATCAAAGTGTGGCATAAATCCGTTGCCCAATGTTGCGTTAAGCATGAGAAATCTGGGATATTAATTCCAGGAGGACAATAGATTATTTCGGTCATTGAGAGGATAGAAGTCTAATGAATTTCTTGCATGTAAATGTAATCTATCTCTTAAATAGACACAGATATCTTTCTTCTTTCAGATATGTTAGGGGAAAAGAGAATATCATTTTTATGCATCTATGCTCTTAACAAATACCTAAACTTATTGGTTTTAAATATTGTCCAAAAAGTTTATGATATAAAAACAAGATGCACTTATTAAGTTGATGAACCTAACTTGATTTTCAGGTCCAAACGTAAACGAATTGTAAAAAAAGAAGCCACAAGCATGCCCCACATGCGGTAAAGTGTTTGGAACTGGCTATGAGCTAAGAAAACACACAAGAACGCACACTGGTGAACGGCCATATATGTGTTCACTGTGCGGTAAGACATATACCCAACCGGGGCATCTAAGTATCCACTCACTATCCCATACGGGGGTCAAGAACTTTAACTGTCCCGAGTGTGGTGCATCGTTTTACAGAAAAGCTGATTTAGACCGACACGAGAAAATACACAGCGGAATAAAACCGTATCAATGTGAAATATGCTCCAAGAGCTTTACACAAAAGAACAATATGCTAATGCATTATAAAACACATGTTGGGGATAAGCCCCACGAATGCATGGTTTGCGGCAAGAGGTTTATAACTAAAAGTAAGTTAACATTACACTCCAGGAAACACGACAAAGATAAAAAGAGAAAAAGCGACTACTTATAATTATTAAATGTTTTGTTTACGATTGTGTGTTGTTTTAATCGATAGCGTGGGACCGTATTAAATAGTTTTCAAATAAAATGCTTTAACGGTTTAAAACGCGATATATATTCGTCGTCGTATACGTACGTCGGGTAGTCCAATTATTTGACTAATATATATCGCATTTTAAGCCTTGAAAGTGTATTATTTAAATGTGTACTACTCGCGTAAACTACAGACAGTATATAGTATATACTGCCGCAGGCGGTAGGGATTGATGGACGAACGTAAGTCCATCAATGTACTGGATGACCAAGGCTTTTACAGTTTTTTCCCAAATAACGCGCGGAAATCAAAGTTGAAGAACAACTAACGGGTGTAGTTTTTACGCGCACGTTTTTTTTCACTAAACAACACGTTACCATGGTTACGTTGGTTGCCATGTTGCGAAATAGATCGTTCCATTTTCAAATTGATTTAGCCGTTAAACAAGACGGCCATAGATTTTCATAGAACTATTGCCGACCGCTGCTCGACCAGTACAGCAAGTTAGAGTTATCTCGAAGAGGTTTGTCAAAATAATCCTTAAATTTCCAAGAATAATTGAAAAAAAAAATCAATTTCGTACTTAATACAAAACACAATGTATATTTTTACAACGATTTTATTTGTTCCGTTATCCATGAATCGTAATGGCTTATATTCAAGTACTTGATAACGTGGTCATCATTGTCGACCATGATACCGTGTAATAGGTAAATTGATTCGGAGGCATTCTGAAACAAAAAAAAAACACTATAATATGTTTACAACGGAAAATATAATATATTTCCAAGTTGTTTTTAATTACGTTCTAACGTTTCGGATGCTTTGCAGCAGCCATGGTCAAATGTCATAGCGGCTGTAATTATCGTTGTTTGCAGCTGTGTCCTTTAGCCTAACTGCAACTTAACTGACAATCATGTTAGATTCTTACACAGTATAAGTGCGTAATACAAATCTGCTTTTTCGATGTTAATCATGATTTTTTTTATTGAGTCACTCTGCTAGGGGCGGCCCATATATTATAATTATATGGGGCTGCCCCTACAACGATTAAGAAATGTCGAGTCGTAGAAAGAATAATGTGCATGAAGTTACTCAGAATATTGAATTTCCGAATATGCAAAGCCAATATAGGTTGCCAGCGTGTTTTAGTTTACAGCAAGACTGTGGTTTAAAAACAATTGACGGTAGTTTTACAGTGGTGTAACAAATCTGTGCAATCTTCTCTTACATGGGAGACTCTAGCGCTCAGCTCTGGGACAATATTGCTTTGTAAATTGTGTAAGGCTTTCACGGCCATCGTTCAGCATATCATTGTTTTTCGGGCTGTTCGGCCGATGTGAGCGAGAAGAGGTTCTCGACGCTTCGACACTCGATCAGGAGATATTCACTCATCGACTTTAATCGATGAGTGAATATCTCCTGATGATGCCATCCACACGTGATGGCGAAACGATATTGCTTTGAAAAAAATACCTGATCTACGCAAAACAGCCCGCTCCCGTCTTCCGGGGTGTAGTCCTTGGGCGGGACCATGGCGCAAAGGATCGCTGGGTCTGTGTTTTGACACTTCTCCTGGACGGGAACTATTGCGTTAATCTGAAAAAGGGTTTTTTGTTTATATAGTGCCATATGTGCAATAACACGTAAAAATATAAAAAGTTTCAAATAAAACACTTTCACGGTTAAAAACGTGATACATATTAGTTAAAATTATATTAAGTGCAGCCCGACGTTTTGGATGCTTTGCAGCAGCCGTGGTCACAGTAAGATGTCGGGCCACAGTTAAAATTCGCCAATTCAGAATTATATTTTCCCAGTATTCTAATCCGCTAGCAGTAGACAATGTTTAACTTTTCAAGCCGTTGATACGATGTACATAAATTAAATTCAATTTAAGAAAAAAAACATTTCCGACTCGTGTTAGACTTAAACGTGCATCCACGGCGCTCCGTGCTACCCTAACCTACCGTGTCCTACACGTCTTGGTCAAATTGTTCTAAGCTATCGACACATGCATCTCTTGCGCGATCTCAAATTATTTCAATTTCTAAAAGCTTTCAAAACGCTGGGCTATATTTAAAATATTTTCCAAATAAGTAAAAAAAACTTTATTATTTTTCACGTGTCATTGCACATGATGGCACTATATAATTTAAAAATTGAAAATAAATTGAAATCAATTTCGCACTTAAAAACAGCACGGAACGCTTATGAAGCCGGTTCAAGTCCTGCCCGAGTCAAATTTTTTTTCAATTTATTCTCAATTTTTAAATCAAATAAGTTTAACTAATATATATCGCGTTTTAAACCGTTAAACTGGACAGTATTTAACAATGGGCATACTTACGCCTCTGTAGCCTAATGGTTAAACGTATTGCCTAGCATTGCGTTGAGCGCGAGAGATCCGGGTTCAAACCCCAGGGAAACAAAAAAAAAACAATGGTTTTGGTCGAGCAGGGCACAGAAGTCTGATAAACTACTTGCCCATTAAAAGAACTGTTCAGTGAAACGGACACAGAAATGTGTTCGCCCCATGCCCCACGAGGGGGAAACGGGCTTTCACTTTTATACTTACATAAATATTATCCGCGGATACGACGACACATGGCGACCCAATATCGACTCTGGCCTCTGGTATACAAATGGGTCTCAGGTTGGGCAACTTAGATTCCATTTTCACCAATGCTATATTATTCTTCGGCGTCTTATAGGCTTCAACTAAAGATAAGTAGAAAGGTTTAAATACAACACTTTAACGGTTTAAAACGCGATATATTAGTAAAATCTATTTGAAAATGACTTTTAACTTCGGCCCGACGTTTCGGATGCTTTGCAGCAGCCGTGGTCACGGGGAAACTAAAGATGGAGGATGTCTCTGACGTCAAAGTAAAAAATCATCGGAAGGGCCCAATCACTACATTCGCTTTGACCAGCCAAAAATCCTCGCAAAGGAGAGTCGATTTTTTCCAAGAACCAATCTTGGTTGGGTGATTTCAACGCGAAGCAATTGAAATCATAAAACACCGAAATTTCAATAGGGAGGACGGCCTCAAATTATGGAACACCTGGGATCCCATATTAAAAACTCTGGATCCCAATAAACAGCATACCAGCAAACGCGAAGACACCGTTAGACCTAAATTCTGCAAGGACCCGGCCAGTTTCGCCAAATACCAACTTCGACGGGACAGATAGCGCTAGCGTAGCAAATTTTTTACTTTGACGTCAGAGACATCCTCCATCTTTAGTCTCCCCGTGACCACAGCTGCTGCAAAGCATCCGAAAAGTTGGGCCGTTGTTAAATCATTTTCAAATAAGTTTAACTAATATATCGCGTTTTAAACCGTTAAAGATTTTTATATAAATATGTACTACTCGCGTACACTATAGACAGTTTAAGTAGAAAGGTTATCTAGTAATTATAGAATTAAAAATAAGAAACCTATTTTATGTAATAAAAAAATATAGTTAAGTGACAATGTAAGTTGTCATTGTTCTCTCAACATTAAAAATCAGTCTTGGGCAGTACAACTATGCATTAGTAGCTGTGCCCGCGACTTCGTCCGCGTGGAATAGTCACTTGGGGTAGAATTTTTAATTATTTAGGCTGTTTATTAATTTATGTAAGGGCGCATTTAAGGCAGCCAATCTATATATATTCGCCGCAACACTCTCACCTTCAACCTTACATCACTCCTTCTCTAACTCCCACTCTCATTCCTAAACTCACTCCCACTCCCACTCCTATTCCCAAAAAGCCAAAGAAGAAAGTTTCATTGTTCTAGCTTCAAAAACCACGAATTTCCATACAAACTTTCGTCACCTTTTTCAAACCCTATCAACCCTTTTTTGACATTAAAAAGTAGCCTATGTTCTTTCTCAGGCTCTAAAATATCTATGTACCAAATTTCATTTAAATCAATTCAGTAGTTTCGGAGTTAAAGCCGGACAGACAGACAGAGTTACTTTCGCATTTAAATGTGGATAAAACGGGGAAAATTATCCAGTTGTCAGGGCCTCCGTTCGCTGCGAAAACAGTTCAAGAAAATAAAAAATATGGAAAGAATTCCTGTTTTAATAATTTAAAAAAAATTTCCGCGACAGTATATTTATTCTGTCTCTTGGGATTAAGAAGGACGGGACGCGGACGTGAAGAACAGCTTTAAACTAACAGTGTCTAATTTAACGGTTTGATTTCATTTTCTGTGTTTGAATAAAGCCTATGCGTGACACAAAAATGTCAATAATGCCCTTTGACACTGGGATCTAGGACATTTCGGCTTCTTACCTTGGTTTAGATGAAAATCCGGATGGAGTATGAAGTTAGTTACAGCAGTTTCCGCACTGTCATCTCTGTCTACCCTCACGGTGAGTGCATCTGAGTTCTGAATGTAGCTCATACAAGATGCAGTTGTCACCAACACATCAGGATTGAAGTTAATGTACGTGCCTACGCATTTCTTGTCGCCATCGCTGTGAAGAGAAAGATTAGCTTCAAAACTTTAATATTTTTCACGATGGCACTATATAAACTTAAAATCGATTTTTAACTAAAAAAATGTACCTGCCCGTGTCGTATTTTTTTAAATTTATAGTCGTTTTTTTTTTAAATTTAGCTTTATATATTATGCTTTTTGAGTCGTTCAATTTTTTTTTGTACTTTTTAGGAGTAAATTTACAGTCAAAACAATATATACATTGACAATTAGGTACATAGGTAATGTTAGTTGTAAACTAAAAAAAGGTAACTAATACTAAGTTAAAGGTTTAAAACGTGGAATGTATTAGTTACTTATTTAGAAAGTAATTTAACTACGGCCCGACATTTCGGATGCTTAGCAGCAGGCGTGGTCACGGCTAATTTTGCTATAATTTTAACTAATATATTTCGCGTTGTCCAACCGTTAGTGTTTTAAATTTGTACTACTCGCGTAAACTAAAGACAGTGTTTAAGACGCTATTGATAGACGAAGTGCTAACTGTAGTTTTTAGTTGTTGGGTCCATACAAAATACTGTATCTGTACTTACAAACGTATTTTTAAGTATGTATTTAAATAAAACACTTTAACGGTTGAAAACGCGAAATTAGTTAAACTTATTTGAAAATGATTATACTGATATATGAAATTATAGACAGTATTTATTTTTGAAGTAGTTTAAAAAAATGTCAAGTAAATTGGTCAAGAAGTGGTAAGACTTTTTTTTAAATCGAAAATAAATTGAAAAAAATTTCGACTCGGGCAGGATTTTTTTTAACTACTTTCTACTTTTTACTTTCAATTTTTTTTAATTATATAGTGCCTTTATGTGCAATAACATGTAAATAATAAAGTTTTCATACTAAGACTTTTAAAATGTTAATGGTAAGTTTTTAAATGTTATTTCGTACAACATATTATGGCAAATATACGACAGTCCTCTCAATATTCTCTTTGGACCACACGGCCCGTCAATATTCAGAACTATAAAAGACAATTTTATTTTTTTATACAGGGTGTTTTTCTTACGCATAAATCCACACCCTCCAAGGATACTGTCCGGGAAGAACGTGCCTCAGAGCGGGACGTACACTACGTGGTCTTCCTTCTCTATTGATCTTGCCACAATCGTGTTGAGTTCTGAAACAGTTGAATAATGACAAATTTATTTTCTAACTCATCTATACTAATATATAAAGTTGATCAATTTCCTTGTATCCTCTTCCTTGATACATGCTCCCAAGACTTTTAATTCCGACCAGAGTTCTTAACGCGTTCAAACAACAAACTCTTAAGCTTTATATATTAGTTATAGATATATGTAGATAAAGTAAACATTTAATAAAAGTAAAACTACATAAAGGTAGGGTTACAAATTAATAAAAAATTTAAATTTATATGGAAAATTCTTTTGACATTCTTATTACTTAAGAAGACAGAGAAGTATTCACTTATTTGTTGTCTATAGTTTACCGAGTAGTACACATTTAATGAAAATAACGGTTTAATTCCGTGACCACGGCTGCTGCAAAGCATCCGAAACGTCGGGCCGAAGGTAAAAATCATTTTCAAATAAGTTTAACTAATATATCGCGTTTTAAATCGTTAAAGTGTTTTTTTTAAAAGTATTCACTTGTTAGGAAGTAGAATACCCCAGCCACATCTATACTAATATATAAATCTGAAGACATTGTTTGAACGCGCTCATCTCAGGAATTAATTGTGTTAGATGGACCATTTATCAACGGAGGCTATAAAACATCAGGCTGTGACGAATAGAAGTGAAGAAACAGTGGGAAATGTGAAAAGAACGGGGAAAAATATTCATCTTTGAGGAATTATCTGAATTCCTCAAAGATGAATATTTTTCCCGCATGCGCATGCGCAGCGGAAACGGTTCAAGACATTTAAAAATATGTATGAAAGAATGATTCTTTTTTTTAATGATCTCAAAATATATCCGGACCAGTATATGTCTATATATAAACATAGTTTATTTATAAGTTCAAAATTTGTTACATTACACGCACAGCAATTAATTATACAGACAAATAAATCATTTAATTAATTAATAACTAATGAGTTTTTTCTCGTTAAAAAGAAGGACGTGGCGGGGACATCGAGGGTAAACAGCTAGCAAAATAACTATAAAATAAATATAATTGGAATAGTGGATCGTTGGAAAACAATATAACATCTTTCTAGACGCTGTTAAGGTCCAAATCGGTCTAGCCGTTTTGGATATCTTACCTGACACTCGTAAACGCCGACTGAGAAACGCAACACAAATTCTCCGTTGCGCAGTTGCCGTTTGTCATTTTGGAAAATCTGAAAGGGAGAACAAAATCTTGAAAAAGATGACAATATGATCAGGAATCAAATCGACGACTTCGGTTTGTATGTCGTGGAGACGTGGTTTCGAATGCACGCAGTACGCAGACGTGGGAAATTATATCCCAAGCGAAAATACGTCGACAGTATATCTTGTCTCGATGTTACATGGTTGGCATAGCTTGTCTGTTCTCCTCTATAATTAAAATAAAGATGGAGGGAATAATCACCACATTTTAAACCGTTCATAGTGTTTTATTTAAATGTGTTCTAGTCGGGAAAGCTTCAAATAATACTAAAATGTTACAGCCATTCGTCTGTGTAAATGAAATTACACATGTTATGTATGGGCAGAAATATTTCTGTGTCGGTTTAACCAATTGTAAAGACAGACAGACTTCTGTGCCCTGTCCTATCAAAAAGTCTTTTCAAATACTGTCTGTATTTTAAGCGAGAGTACGCAGTTAAATAAAACACTAACGGTTTAAAACGCGATATATATTAGTTGAACTTATTTGAAAATTATTTTGACTGCGGCACGACGATTCGGATGCTTTGCAGCAGCCGTGGCCACGGAGAGACACCCAAGACGCAGGAAGAGGAGCCCCCAGTCAATAAAGACTATCACCTTTCCTACCTGAGGTTCCGTGTGAAACTTCCAGCTCTTGAATGCGCTATGTATCTCTCGTTTTCACACCTGTAACAGCTGTAACAACCTTCGAACGCCGTCTCATCAACTAATTGTATGTCCCGGCATTTGAAATCTTCGACTGACGTTGCATTTGCAACTGCAAAAGGAAATATTAAACGGATGTAAACATTATTAAAATCCATAAGTAACATCATGATAAATATCAGTAGAATCATTTTTATTAAATAACGGATTGAAACGCCAAGTATTAGTACTTTTAACCATCAGTCGACGTTTCTCATGTTATACAGTAGTGTAACGGTTTCAAACGCGTAGCGTATTGGTGGATTGGTGGATGAACGCAACTTTTAGATTATTAGAAGCTTAATCGCGTTTCGGTGTCAGTCAGATTTCCGAATATCCAATGGCAACATAGGTCGATAGCTCATCTTGTTTACATGCATACGCCTACTATCAAGTCACCCCATGCTTGTATGTCCACCAATAAAAAAAATACATAAGTAACATCATAACACACATAAGAATAATTATTATTGAATAAAGGATTAAAACGCGAAATACCATAGTACTTTTAAACCATCAGCCGATGTTTCTTGTATACTGAAGTTATAATGGTATATTAACGGTTTAAAACACGTAGCATATTAGTTGATTTTATTTTTAATTGTATAAATATAGCCTTAGCTGGATGAACGAAGCTTCTACATTGAACATTGATATAGAGTAAATGAATAAACACGTTTTTTTGTCGGTCTTGTTGCTCTAATGTTAGCAATGTCTGTCTATTATCGTCGGGTCGTGGGTTCGATTCCCACCGGGTCCAACATTTTTCTATTTAACTTATAATTAAAAAGGAATATCGAAATTTCGTGTCACAAACCATTGTCCACAGATGAAATGGCCGTGAAGTTTCATCGCGTTTCGGCTAAGGTCTGTGAAATCTGATTATCCAAAGCCAAATAGGCCGACAGTGCATCTTGATTAGATGTTGCATAGCTGGGCTACTTCACTTAGGTACCGAAAATAAGTGACAGTCAAGCTAGTACTTTTAAAAACTTCACTTACTGGTCATTGAGTCGAAGAAATCTTTCATAGCGTTATTAAGTCCTTTGGAGAAGTCTGGTCTTACAGCCAAGATGAGAAAGATAAACCTGGAAAAAATATCCATTATTGCGCACATACGTGTCGTTATGTACATAAAAAATCTAACTAGATTTAATGAATAATAATTCTTATTATATTATAAGCAATTATAGTTAATAAACAAATAAACGACAAAAATTACGAAAGAGAAGCACATATTTCAAGTTCAGTCGAAGTCTTAAGGATAGAACCAAGAGTGCCAGTACTGTATTAACATTCCCAAATCATATGGATATGGAAAATTTAATTAAATTTTAATTACATTATAATTTAATTGTATATGTAAATATAATTTAATTAACTCACCAATACATTGCTTATGTAGACCTAACGGGTAACCACGAACTAGAAACATATGAAAATTTTATTTCTAATAATATGTATCATGTTTTCTCTCGTTCTTGTTGATTTTTACGCTATTATTGTTAATTTCTTTTCATTTTCGGTAAACAAACGTTGCCTGGAAGAAATCGCCATAGGCGATAAGGCCCTTCCACTAACCCTTTTTTACGTCAATAATTAATTTAGTATTACTACATATGTAAATATTAAATATATATGAATTTTATTTGCTTGTGAAATAAAGTGTTTTATTATAATACATTGTTTCGATCGACCCAAAGTCAAACGAGTACCTAATAAGTTCGATCGACGGACAATGGGAATGTATTTAACTATGACAGGGGGGGGGGGAGACAAGCATAGCTCTCTTTTGATGGAAGGTGATGCAGACATAGAACATCTGAACAGGATACGCTGTCGGCCTTTTGGCTTTGGACCCTCGAAATCACCTGATTCTTATTGGCCTTTTCATCTGTGTCAGACTGAATTTTAATATTCCTACAACACACACACACACAGATGTTCCGAGAAATTTAACACACGGCCCATTTAATTTATGACCTGTATATTGCTACCATGATACCAAATTGAATGCACGTTAAGGTAACGATTACTTTTGGCTAATATAATAGTAGCCTAAGATAATAAAATGGGTCGTGGGTTAATTCTAGGAAAAATAGAACCCGATGTAGATGGATTCTATTTTCTAGACCATGGCGGATATCGTCTAGGAACTGAACATGACATGGGTGGTAGGAAAATTGATATTTCATTTTAATTTCCGCCCCTTGATTCCAAAAATCCCCAAGGCCCACCCCCCCCTTTTTTTATATTTTTTTTGGTTTTTTTCCCCCCCCCAGGGGAAAACCAGCTTCTTTTTCTTTCTTTTTTTTAAAACTTGCGCAACCTAATAATATTAGAAAGCGAAAGTCACTCTGTCTGTCTTGTCACGCCAAAACAGAACGGAGTTGATGAAATTTGGGACAGATGGTAGACCCTAAAAAGAACATTGGTATTGAAGGGGGTTGTAAGGGGTTTAAAGGGGGGGTGAAAGTTTGTATGGAAATTCGTTGTTTTTGAAGCTAGAACAATGAAGCTTTCTTCTTTGGCTTTTTTGGGAATAGGGGTGGGGATGGGAGTGGGAGTTAGAGTAGGAGTTATTTGAGGTGAGAGTGTTGCGGCAGAGTAGCACTTGAATCATAGATTGACTGCGACAAAATGCGCAATTACATAAATTATTAAACAGCCTAAATAATTAGAAATTCTACCCCAAGTCACTATTCCACGCGGACGAAGTCGCGGGCACGGCTAGTGCTAAACAGAATTTGCCTTTTAAATAAAACATTTTAACGGTTTCAAACGCGATATACATTAGTTAAATTCATTTGAAGCACTTACTTGTCTCCACGTGACCACCATTTCTACCTAATATATTTAGCGTTTTAAACCGTTAAAGTGTTTTATTTAAATGTGTACTCTCTACTCGCGTAAACTACTGTATTAAAATTTACCTTTATTTCAACAGCTTAAAATAATTATATAATTCACTATTCTTTTGTTATGTATTTAATACACATATCATATACACAATTGAAAACACATAAAACATTAATATAGTATAGTAGTATGAGGAAAAAACACATTTAATGTTGGCGGTCGCAAACAAGAACTGCGGATTATCAAACTGGAAACTTGACTGTGCAAAGCAGGGGTGATCAACCTTCGGTTTTATGGCGAATTGTACATTTGAATCATAGAGGGGGACAGACAAACACGGGAGGACCTATTTTGGCATTGGATATTCGGAAATCAACAGACTGAAACCGAAACGGCTTTTTCATCTGTTGACGGACGGTGGTTAGCGACGCGGTATATCTATATTCCTGAATACCACCCATTTGATATCCAGATTTCCAGATGGAGTCCAACATGTTTTAGAAAAATTATAAAGTGAATAACTAGAAACATGTCGGGCCCGGTGGGAATCGAACCCATGACCCGTAGTTCATTAGCCAAATATTGCTACCATTAGACAAGCGAGCCCGTCAATGTATCTAATATAAGTTACAAGTGCCAGCGACTTCGTCTGCGTAGAATAGCTTTTTGAGGCGTCAATTTGCTTTTACAAACCTCATTTTTTTTAATCTAAGCTGTTGACCACGACGTTCCTGCAAGTTTATATGTCTATAGTTTACGCGAGTAGTACACATTTAAATAAGACACTAACGATTTAAAACGTGATATATTATTTAAACTTATTTGAAAATTATTTTTATCTTCGGCCCGACGTTTCGGATGCTTTGGAGCAGCCATGGTCACGGGGAGACTGAAGTTGAAAATCAATTTCAAATAAGTTTAACTAATATATCGCGTTTTAAACACCTAAAGTGTTTAATTTAAAAGTTGATATTGTTTTATATGTATTTTTATGTTTTCCTTAAAGGACATTTAAATAAACCACGAATAAGACAAAAAAATGTCATTTTTTAACTACAGCTCGACGATTTAGATCTGTTGCAAAGCATCCATCATAAGTGTTTTATTTAGACAAAAAAATAACAGGGCACGTAATTTTTTTTAGTATATGCATAAGTTCTGTTTATACCAGAAGATTAAATAATGTTAACGATTTAAAACGCAATGTATAACAGTTAATTAATTTTCAACAGTGACCCGATGTTAACATCTTTAGTGGATGAACCTACTGTCGGTTCATAGTAAAAATAAATTTATTAATATTAAATTTAAAGAAGGATTAAATAGTATTTAGGATGGTTAACGATTTTTATTATGTGTTATTGTTAAAAGAGACAAAAATGTTTTTGCACGTTAAATTATATTACATTTCTTTACAAATATTCGTTCCTTTTTAAATAACATTTAATCTTATAGAAAGGTTGACAGCCTCTGGCGTATAAAAATACATTTTGTTATAGGTTATCTTTTGGTTGTATGTAATTGTTTATGGATTGTATCTCAAATGTGTCCGTCTTCACTACAAGGAAAATCGTATAAATTTGCCCAATGATAGCTATGTATAAGCTATGTGAGTTCGAATCCCACTAGGTACAATACGTTTTTAAACTCTATTTTGGTCGCTAACCATCGTGAAGTATTCGCGTTTCAGTATCAGTCCTTGATTTGATAATGTTCAATGTCAAAATAGGCCAACAACGCATCTTAAGTAGATGTTATAAGCCTGAGTTTCACCTTCCAACAAGTAAACGCATATGACTTAAATATAAACTGTAGTAAGAGACCTCTTGCGTTGGTTTTTGTATGCTTGACTTCTTTTTTTACATTACAGATGGCGCTATTATAAAAATTACTTATCGTCTGCTGTTTCTTGTCTTTTTGTGTAATGTGTACACGTAAAATTGTTTCGCAAGAATTCTTCACTGTTCTTGTGTGGAGGTGGTCTTATGGTGGTAAAAAATTTTGAAATAAGTAGTAAAGTTGGAAACGCTAATATTTTTTAGATTTTAGCTTTGTACGAGTTGATTAGAATTAGGAATCTATTTTAGATTTATCTGTATTATATTTTTATAATAATAACACAGACGGGTCTTCAACCGACCATCACAGCGTGTTCGGGCCTAATCCCCGTATTATTTTTAATTGATGGTGGTTAAAAGGTTAAAAGTTATTAACAATATAACAAGAAATTAAGTATTGTGCGTTGTTAACTCAAGTAATACACATTTCAATAATACACTTATAGCGGTTTAAAACGCGAAATTTAGTTACTTTCTGCTTACCTTGAAGATAAACTAACGAATATATTACAGTACCACACTAATTTAGTAAAATAATATTTAATTAATTTAAAGTTAAATAAACTAATATATTGAGCGTTTTAAACTGAAACAAGTCCGTTTAAATGTACTACTCACTTTACTACAAACAACAGTCATAAAATTGCAGTTAGGCTACTCTGGCTCTAGCGGCCTCATATTTTTTAAAAGAAGAAATGATTTTAAAGATTACAATCATCTATGTAGTCTCGCTGCTGCAAAGCATCCGAAACGACGGGCCGTAGTTAAAATAATTATAACTAATTAATATCGCGTTTTAAACCGTTAAAGTGTTTTATTTAAATACTATAAGCTCATTATTAATAATTAACAGAGTAATATAGTAAGACACATTATTAATTAAATCTAATCACAGACTATACTTGAATTAATTAATAAATGATTCTTTTGTCTCGCGTTAACGACGTCGAAAGCTGTTTTATAATGGCAGTTGCGTTCGTGACGTCTCGCAGTGAACAGCGTTAAGCAGCTTTAAATATATTTAAATAAGACGGAATTCATAACTTAAGTTATGTTTAATTAATTGTAAGAATATTTTATACTCCGTTGTATCTCAGTGAAATTGTCGAAGATCATGTTTGTGTTGTGTGCTTTTGTTTTGGTCATAAGTGTTTCAAGAGGACAGTACTTTGAAGGTAAGTTTTATAAGGTTAATTGACAGTACTGTACGCAGTTTACGCGAGTGGTGCACGTATAGAACACTTTTAACGGTTTAAAACGCGAAAGATATAAGTATTTTTACGCGAAGCTTATTAGTTTCGGATGTCGGGCCGTAGTTAAAATAAATAGAAAGATAACGAATATATTTCACGTTTTCAGCCGTTAAAAGTGTTTCATTTGAATGTCTGATCTCTAAAGATTAGTTTAGGCATTTGTTTACTACCGCGCCGGCTGGAATGCTTCACAGCAACTGTATATATTTCGCGTTTTAAACCGTTTCTATTTAACAAGTTTGAGTAGTGCATAGTGTTAGCTTACATTCGTGTCACATATTTGAAGTAGTTATGTATTTGGGCGACTTTTTTTATGTAGTCGCGAAAGCCTTCAGACTTGTCTTTGTGTAAGATGAAATAACAAATGAACCTACATACATACTATCAAATAATTAAACATATAACGTTCCCTCTATTGTAAAAAGTAAATTCCCATTTCGCCATTGTCCCCGTGGGCCATGGGGCATAGGTCTACTTTACAGATACAGTTGTTTTATTAAAACATTTTATTACACATTTCTGTGCCTTGATCGAAACTGTTATTATCGGGAATCAAATTTAGGACATATCACGCTCGCAATATCGGTACCCAATAGGTTATTCACTTCTGCTTTCAAACTGGTTGTGTTAATTTTATTTTTGGAAATCTGGATAATAAATGCGCGGTAGGAATATCGGAATTCCGCCCGCGCCCCGAAATGCTAACCACAGATGAAAAACCTTGAAGTTGCATCGCGTCGGTTTCAGTCTGTGGTTTTCCGAATACCCAAAGCTTAAATAGGCCGACAACTCATCTTGTTGAGATGGTATATGTCTGTGGTATTTATCTTCTATCAAGAGAACCCCATGTCTGTTCTCCTCTATAATAATTTTTTTATTTAAAAACTTTAATATTTTTCACATGTTATTGCATTTAATGACGCGATATTAATAAAAAAAGAAACTAAAATCGATGTTTAATTAAAAAATTCAAAGGTATGTAGGTATTTTGGATTATAAAGCGAAATCGAACATGCTACCGTCATATAGAATCTAAATAAAACAGTAACTTTACGCTGTTGGTCGTGGATTCGATACCTGTTTTTACCGATTATGTTCTCTTTGCAGGTGACGCTTGCCTACAAAATGGCGCCGCTGGTGTTTGTACCAACCTGGGAGGATGCCAGTCAGCCATAAATGATATCCGGAAGAGAAAACAGCCATTGGTTTGTTTATTTCTTAGATTGCTTATTTCCGTTTATAGTAAGTTAACTTCTAATACCTATATCACTTCTAAGGGTTCCGTACAGAATTATAGCGTATAGTACCATCGATCAAGAAATATAGTAACTAGCTGTCCCGCGCCTTACGCGTGGAATACTTAGTTATTTTGGACAACGAAATTTGTTTTTGTAAGCCTCCTCCTTATATGTATAAATTACTAGCTGTGCCAGCGACTTCGTCCGAGTGAATCGTTATTTTGGGCATCCAAATTAGTTTTTGCATCTTTATAAACTTTGATACATACTTTTGGTTTCTTGTGTGCAATGACACAACGGAATCCCTCAAAGATGAATGATTTTGCCCGTCTTTTCCACGTTTCCCTCTATTTCTTCGCTTCTATTGGTCGCAGCGTTGTTTTATAACCTATAATCTTCCTGGATAATTGATCTGACCGACAAAAAAATTGCAATTCGAACCCGTAGTTCTTGACATTAGTGCGTATAAACAAACTCTTCAGCTATACAATATTAGTATAGATCGTAGACTACCGAATATGGGTTTTGCCATTAATTTATGCCGAAGTCACATCCAGAAAACTGAGTCACGAGATGTTTTTCCTGATGATTCACAGATAATGCAATGAAATAAAGCCACCGTACTTCAAATAAATAAAAAACACTACAATAATAAGCAACGAATTAGCACTTTAAAAAACCCACATGTATACTAATTTATATTGCCTTATCCTGCCTCCTGTTACACGGTAAATAAATAAAAAAAAAAGGTCAAGTGCGAGCCGTATTGAAGCTAAGTAGGGTTCCGTAAAATTGCTAGCTAAAGAATACATTTCATATACCACCTTTTTCATAAACGACTGAAATTCCGTTTTGCCCCGTGGGGTTTGGGGCGAACACATTTTGTCAGTTTCACTGCTCGGTTCTTTTACAGGCAAGTACTTGATCAGACTGTGCCCGACCAAAACAAGTTGTTTTTTGGGAATTCGAACCGGCTTGACGCAATTCTAGGCAACACGTAACCTATAAGGCTATAGAATTAGAATTTTTATCATATAATTGATGCAATTAAAGAGGTATTGTCTGGAGTTTACGCGAGTAGTACCCATTTAAGTAAGAGAATTTTACTCATATATTTCGTGTTTTAAACCGTTGAAAGTGTTTTTTTTAAATTGAGTATTTTAACAATATTTCGACTATTAATTTCGAGCAAAAAAAGAACAAAGCCTTACAGATATATGCATTCGTTTTTATACCGTTTTAACTGTTATTCGTGTTTTTGCCGTTAAAATTGTTTTATTTAAACAGGCACTAGTCGCGTAACCTACAGACAGTTATAAATACCTAACAGTTTATAAAAGTTGTATATTTCTAACTACGCGTGGCTTTATACCCTTCGCCAAGGGCTGATCTAGCCTTGGCATAAGGCGGGTTGACACACAGTCGTGGTCAAGTCAATAAATTTTTAATTATTTTTATAACAATAGATACAAGTAAAATGTCGGTATTTTATTAATACTTCAAAATATTTATTCTTAGAAGAATTTCACATAGAATAATTTAAATAAAATATGTTAACGGCTTAAAACGCGATATATATTGCTTAAACTTCCATGACCCCACCTGACCAGGCCTGCTGCAAAGTAGTTTAAACGTCGAGCCGTAGTAAAAAAGTTTCATGTTTTAAACCGTTAAAGTTTTTTATCTAAATGTTTACTACTCGACTAAGCTACCGACATACATGATAATTTGATCAATATGTCTCCCCGTGACCACGGCTGCTGCAAAGCATCCGAAAGGGAGTTAAAAATAAATTTTAAATAAGTTTAACTAATATATATCGCGTTTAAAACCGTTAAATGTGTATATTTAAAAAACAATATGTTCAATTAGTGATCCACCTAAGGTCTGCAATCATTTCAGTCATGATCCCCCCCTAATTGGGGGAGTCTGGATCCACCCTTGCTCTTCGCAATCACCAAAAACACAAAATAAGCAACATTTGTAAACATTCTTGAAATCTAAAAGATTATTTTTATATAATAATGTGTCATGGACTGTTCTAAAGATTATTTTCCTTATTCTTTGAGTAACCTTTGATCACAATTTATACTGTAATCAAATTATTATTTGTGTGTATTATTAGCAGCATCTCACATTTATATATCTATACTAATATAATAAATCTGAAGAGTTTGTTTGAACGCGCTAATCTCGGGAACAACTGGTTCGAATTGGAAAATGTGTGTTGGTTGGTTCATAGAGGGAGGCTTTAGCGTAAAAAAGTATCCCGCTGTGATTAATAGGAGCGAAGAAACAGCGGGAAACGTGGAACAAACGGGGAAAATTATTCATAATTATAGGTTTCTGAGGCGTACGCTGCAAAAACGGTTCACGATATCTAGAGAATATCTAGAGAAAAGGTTAAATGATGTAAAAAAAAGTCCGCGACGCTTATGTCTAAAGATGAACTTGCAAAAACGACGACTTAAGCTTATAAAGATGAAGGCGTTTGCAAAAACGAATTTGGATGCCCAAAATAACGATTATCGCGGACGAAGCCGCTGATACAGCTAGTATTAATCTCGAGAGATGGTTTCCGACACACTATGCTGTGTCAGCAAGCATCTCTCATGTATACTAAATCTAAACTAACACCTGAACACGTTTTATCTACATAGAGAGACACAGTTCCGTGTCTGTTACTCACATAGATTCTACTATAGAACTCGCACATTTTCTTGCTTCGCTTTTTATAGCTCGAGTGCAAAACCACTCTTTTCAGACACATTCATATGTCTGTTTCCCTGATCACTTTTAGAGGCAAGTAGACGAACATAGATAATTTTTTCCCGCGATCCCGCATCAAAAGGTCCTAGATTCGATTTAAAGCAGGTCATTCTTATATTTTAATCTTAATACTGTTATTCCTTTTACATTAATAAACAATTTAGTTATTAAAATGTTATTTAAATGTCGGACACGTTAAAAGCGTTTCATTAATTTACACATTAATTAATGACATTTTATAATCTGTAGCTAATGTAAAAAGGACAACGACCGGACGAGAGCGGCCACAGATTATTATTATCTAAGTGAGAATTTATTGAGGGAAGCAATTTTTTTTACTTCGGTTTACAACAAGTATATAGTATTATCTGTAGTTAACGCACACTTTTAACTAAAACTTTTTTTTATGGTTTAAAACGTGAAACTATTTATTTTTTTAATTCGAAGCAGTAGTTACTGAGATTGGCGCGCTCTAACAAACTCTACAGCTTTACTTTTAGTATAGATATCGGACAAAATAACGTATCTAATTATAGGACAGAAACACATTTCCTCTTGTATTGACGTCTGACGCCTATAGCTTCAATAAAAAGAATTTTTCCTTCCGTTGTGGTTTTTCACTTGAGTCATACATACGCAATAGGCATAAATAACATTGTTCATGCGATTCTTTAGACAAGATTCGTAATCACTAAAGGGGGGTGCAGCCCCCCTACCTCCCAAACTGGAAACAACATTTGAAAACATTGATAACATCATTGAGTGGATACAGCAAAGTAATCTGAAAATTTTTATAATTTTATTGTAATTATTCTTACAGAAATACACGAATACATACAATTGAAAGACATTTATCAAATAATAACGTGAATTCTAGTTACAAAGAATGAATTAGGCAACATGGTATAAGATTGGCAGTTAAATTATCAGGATACATATAAATAAAAAGTTGGACTAGGTACATTTTGTGCCATATTCTTATTATACAATGCTAAAAAAAGTAGAAATACAATAACTAAATAACACATTCAAAAACAGTGTTTAGGTAAGCTTTGATCTTTCTTTTAAAAGTAAGGGATGTGTCAAACATTATGTCGATGTCAATCTTCGATAACAGTTCATTATACGTTTTGCACAGTCTGTTTAACACGGAATCGACTCCAAGTCGTGTCCTGCACAAGGGAATACGAAAGGATGCACACATCTTGCGTAAATGTTCCCGGAGGGCTAGCGTTCTAAGTATCTTTTTTGTATGTTTTCAATCCTATTTTTATGGACTGCGTAGCTAGGATTCCATACTTGACTACAGTATTCTAATTTGGATCTTACTAGTGCATTATACAGTAGCAACGACGTGGATGATTTTTTAAAACACTTTGTATTTCGCAAAACAAAAGCCGAACATTACGAGGCTGAAGCTACAATTTTGTCGATGTGGTCGATATTATATAATTAATTTAAATTAATGTTTCATAAATGAAACACGTTTAACAGTTTAAAATGCGAAACAAATTATTTTTTAATGTACTTTATTTACAGGCCGACGTTTCGGAGCTTTTGCAGTCGTGGTCACGGGGGGTACTGATGGTGGAGAGGTGTTTTATTAAAAATATATATTTTTTCCAGATATGCAGTTTCGTTGGAACCGATCCTATTGTTTGCTGCGTTGATAACAATGATCGATACATGAGGCCTGTAGCTACTACAACGAAAAGGTACAGTTAGAGAGAGTACAAAACTTAGTTAGAGAGAGGTAGAGGTAGAGAGGTGGAGTTAATCTTAAAATCTATACTAATATTATAAATGCGACAGTAACTCTGTCTGTCTGTCTGTCCCGCTTTAACTCCGAAACTACTGAACTGATTTAAACTGGTTTAAATGCCAAAAAAGGGGTTGAAAAAGAGGAGTAAAGTTTGTATGGATATTCGTGGTTTTTGAAGCTAGAACAATGAAACTTTCGTCTTTGGCTTTTTGGAAATAGGAGTGAGAAGGGCGTGGGAGTGGGAGTTATAGTAAGAGTGATGTAAGGTGAGAGTGTTGCGGCAAAGTAGCACTAACAATAGATTGGCTGCCTGAAATGCACCCTTACATACATTAATAAACAGCCTAAATAATTAATAATTCACCCCCAAGTCACTATTCCACGCCGACGAAGTCGCGGGCACAGCTAGTATAGACTTATACTGTTGTGGACATTTGGTTTAGATCATAGCAAGGAGAATCATTCTTTCGTAGGTACATAGTTGGGTGTATTGACAAAAATATCCGTCTTTGAGATATGTTATTAGTTGTAAAAAATGAAAGAATTCTATCGAATTATATATATTATATATATATATATATATATATATCTGTTATGGTAGAATATATTTATAAATAATAAGTAAATAGTTTTTTGGTTTATTACATTATTATTAGCGTGGTTTTCTTGTGACTTAGGCCGTTAACAACAACCACACAGTACGTACCACCTGTGTACGATTACAAAGACAACGACGATTCTGGTGACGCATGCGAGCCGCTGGGTCCAGACAGAACAGCCACTAAGACAGGACAGAAGGCATGGGATAGTAAGTCACTTTATACAGAACAGACAAAAAAAAAGTGAAAGACCGTTTCCCCCTCGTTGGGCATGGGGCGAGCACATTTCTGTGTCAAGTAGTCGATCAGACTTCTGTGCCCTGCCCGACAAAATATGTTTCCCTGGTTTTCGAACCCAGGAACTCTTGCGCCTACCGCAATGCTGGGCAATACGTTTAACCATTTGGCTGAACGGTTTTTTCATCTGTGGACAGTGGTACGTGATTGGACGGAATTTCGATGTTCCTACACATTTAATATCCAGATTTCCAGACGAAGTCCAACATGTTACAGAAAAAATTAAATATTGATAAGAACACGGGGGTCGTACCCGCGACGCGTTGATTATTAACATACATTGCTAGTTGCTACCATTAAACAAAAGAGCCGGTTTGATTCTTATTATAAAACGCCGTCATTTGCAAAAACATGTGAACATTATTAAAGTTTTCAAATGCTAAAAAAAAACTTAAAAAACCATATTCTAAGTCTTAGGGATACACTCAATAAAAATAATGTATAATATCATTGTTAGTCACAGTGTAATTTCAACCTTAACACTTGCGTACTAAGGTTCAATGTCTTATGCTTTGCAGCTTAAGAAATCATTGAAGATGAAATTACAAAGTTATAACGTTTGAAAACATTAATATTTTTCACATTGCACATGAAGGCACTATATAATTTAAAAATCGAAAATAAATTGAAAAAATTTTCGACTCGGACAGGACTTGAACCGGCATCGTCAGCTTTCCGTGCTGTTGCTCTACCAATTGAGCTACCGAGGAGCTTGCTCCCTCATCGTCGAATTTTTTCACCTTATTGATACAGCACCTCTCGCGCAGTGTAATTTCAAACTTAACAAAAAAAAATTTTTTTCAATTTATTTCGATTTTTAAATTATATAGTGCCTTCATGTGCAATAACATGTGAAAAATATTAATGTTTTCAAACCCTATAACTTTGTAATTTCATCTTTAATGATTTCTTACACTGCAAAGCATAAGACATTGAACCTTAGCACGCAAGTGTTAAGGTTGAAATTACACTGCGCGAGAGGTTCATGTATCCATAAGTTGAAAAATTCGACGATGAGGTGTAGGAGTCGGTAGCTAATTGGTAGAGCAACATCACGGAGTCCTGCCCGATGCCGCGAAAATTTTTTCAATTTATTTTCGATTTTTATATCTTAACTTATTTATATTGTTAACTTAAAGCAAAATAATGTCACAACTAAATAGTGGAGCTCGCAGTGGAACGCATGCCTCCGCGCTATCGCGATCTAAAAATAGCTCCGTCTAGTCAGTTTATATAGGCAAATAAAACTTGTATTGTAAACTAATAAGACGGTGCGGGTAGCACCAAATGCTAGTTAAGTTTTAAATGAAATTACCCTAGTTTCTCAGTAAGAGATTGTATGTAATCATTTGAGAAATAAATACATTTTTAAACCGTAAAAACATGTTTGGAAGAACAGTTGAAAACAGAAAATTATGTACCAACATGCTAAACTCCCCGGGAATCGAATGCACGTACAGACGACACTGAACTATAGCTAAAAGATGAACCGGTGATCAAGGATTGAGGTGCAACAGCACGGCACTCTGTAATTGGTGGTTCGACTTCCACTCAAAAAAAAATTGCTATAAATGTACACAAACTCTCTACTGCTGGCTGTAGTTTTCGCGAGCAAAGATTTAAATTAAATACTTTTAACGGTTTCAACCGCGAAATATATTAGTAATTATTACCCCCCCGTTTCCATGGCTGCTGCAAAGCACGCAAGACGTCGAGTCGTCCTTATGACTTAAATATATTTAGCATTTTAAACCGTTAATAGTGTTTTATTTAACAGCGCTCAAGTGCACATATGAGAATTATGTATTATGAACAGTTTGTAAAACGATTTTTAAAACCACTTAAAAATAATGATTCATTCCGTTAAACCCATACAAAATGTTTCCGCGTTTCAACTAAATGCGGCCTGTGATACTGACCTTTTTTTGGCCTTCAATGTCGATTTTTTCGCAGAGTGTATAGAATATCAACAGACACTGGTGTACCCTTGTGAACGGAGTACAGCGTTGACGGGAGATCTCGCTAGAGTGAACAGATGCAACCACAATTATGTGGACCTGATTGTGGGGGGAGTCCAGGCTGCAAAGAACGAGTTTCCACATATGGTAACACTAAGATGACAAAAATATACAATTCTCGCACATATAACAACACTAAAATATCAAAATACTCGATGACAAGAAATAAGTTTGTAGTGATAGAAGTGTTAAAAAAATTATGGTTCTTCACTTTTTAATAGGACCTCATAAAAAATAAAAATAATTTTATAGTTTATTATATTTTTTTTAAAACCCTTCTTTTAGGGTTTTGAAAGATAGATATTAACCGATTCTTAGAACTACTAAAAATTTCATAAAAATCGGTCTAGTCGTTTCGGAGGAGTTTAGTAACTAACACTATTACAAGAGAACTTTATATAAACTGGCAGATCCACAAGCTCGGGGAAATTTTAAAGCGTGAAAAACATATACAAAAACACCATAATTGATCAACTATCGAGTAAAAATATTAAATTACTAAAATTCCTATAAAAAATAGGGGTTGGTATTTATTAAATGTTAAATTATTGAAAAATAAAAACAAGCAATGGTAAGGCTGAGCAACCCTTGTCACTTACGGTTATGAAAATAGATATTAAAAATGCATAAAAATTTCATAAAAATCGGTCGAGCCGCTTCTGAGGCGTAAGACAACTAACATTGAGACAAGATTATTTTACAAGATTAAAAACCTGCTAACCGATACAATTATAGTTAAACAGATCACCTTTCATACAAATATTACCCATCATTGGGCTTCTAACTCAAATATATCATGCAAGCCACACGATGCCAATAACCAAGATTCCACTAACATCTTCATCTCGACCAGGTACTTCTCGGCTTCGGGGATACTCCTCAAACCGCACAATGGGACTGTGGTGGTACTCTGATTAGCGACCGCTTCATCTTGACTGCTGGACACTGTACCTACAGCCGTGACGCGTAAGATTAACCATAGACTATAATATATACATTTCTAATGACAGTGACGTACAGGCGAGCATGAGCTTTACTCAACAAGGGTTCGTGTTAATTTCGATGTTGTTACCACCCATTTAATACCAGATTTCCAGAACAACTCCAACGTGTTTCAGAGAAATTATAAATTTATTAGAAAAATGTTTACCCGGTGGGGATCGAATCCACGACCCGTTGATTGTTAGCCATACATTGTTACCACTACACCAACGAAACCGCCAATAGAATTAGCATTTAACACGCCCGTCGCCTGCGCAGCTTAAAAACCTTGTACTTTGTTGCCAGAAAAAACGAATTAATATGACAATATCAATAATAATCCACGGGTCGTGGGTTCGACCCCCGCTGTGTCCAACAAGTTCTAATTTTTCAATGAATGATTTTTCTAAAAACATTTTATTTAAATAAAACACTTTAACGGTTTAAAACGCGATATATTAGTTAAACTTATTTGAAAATGGTTTTTAACTAATATATCGCGTTTTAAACCGTTAAAGTGTTTTATTTAAATGTGTACTACTCGCGTAAACTATAGACAATATTTAACATTTTATTTGTTTGTTTTTATTTTGCAGTGGTCCCATAAAGTACGCTCTGTTGGGTGTCCTCAAACGTACGGAACCCATAAACAATGATGATCTGTACAACATCAAACGAGTTATTAAACATCCACAATACGACCCACCACGACGGTACAACGATATCGCCCTCTTGGAAACTGATAGACCGTGAGTATTGGTCCCACTGCTGGGCACAGATTCCTCGCTGCTCCAGTAAAGGTTAGTGAGCCTTTAACTGGGACTAAATGTGACATGTGGTCTCCGAAGCTCTGGTGGTGAAGGGGGTGATGACATCCCCTAAATTCATCTCTAGGCATTAGATCCAGAAAATTACCGAAATAATATGACGCCCTATCCGGGATTCAAATCTGGACTTCGTGATCACTAAGCACTATAGTATCAAGGCAGTGCCGTCATTTAATCGTGACAAAGACTACGCTTAAGAATACTAAAGCTGCGGTTAGTGTACATGAAAGTACAAGTATTTAAATGAAACACTATTAACAGTTTAAAACTCTAAGTATATTAGTTGATTTATTTTGAAATTATTTAATTAATAAAACACTTAACGATTTAAAAAGCGAAATGTATAAAGTAACGTTTTGAAATGTATATATTTTTTATTATATTATTATTAAAAACTGCATGTTAAATAAGTCAATTTTAACAATTTAAAACGCGAAATATATTTTTAAACGAATTTTTTTTCAACTACGGGCCATAGCTGCTGCAAATAAAATAAAAATAAATTAAGTTATATTATGTGGTATGGATGGAATGAAATGTAAGAACGAGCGTTAGGATGTGTGTGAAAGGGACGGAGAGAGAGCGATCAAAGATGGCGAGTTCAAACGCAAAGAGTTATTTTTTAAAGAACGAAGTTATAAAGTTATTTATATTTTATTTCGGAGTTCGCGAAAGTCCCTGCAAATTTATTCCGCGTTATAAATCGTTTATAGTGTTGTATTTCAATGTATACTATTCGAATAAACCACAGATAATACTTAAACCACTAGAAAACGCCGTTTTTGTTTTAATCTGTGGCTCATTACCTTTAAGTAGGAATAAATAACTGGTATTTTTTAGGATGAAACTAGGAGAATCTGCGGTCCCGGCCTGTCTGGATATTGGTGCTCCAAACGACTATAATAGATGTCTTGCGACTGGATGGGGGGCGACGGAAAACCGTGGAGCATCGTCAAACATATTACAAAAAGTAAGTTCAGAACAGCTTCCCTAAATGATCTCAGATAAACAAATCATGCTAGCCATACCCACCAAGCCACACTATATCTATTCTAATATTTTAATATATCCGACTCTTTTTATATTAGGTATGGTCGGGTACAATGAATTGAAGGTACGGAGGGACTTATTCCTTGTGATATATGTGGTAAAAATATTGCGGGGTCCAGAGTTGAACCCAGGAGTTCTACAGTCTTTACACTTGTCTGTTCCGGACAGATACGTGTGGAGGCGATTACGACCGTACTCACGCAACAACTTGCTGATGAAATCCCCTCTTGTTCGTGCTATGTATGTTATTAATAAGCTGCAAGAGGGGATCGACATTTTTACGAGCATCTTGGGTGAATTGACAAAAACATCACTATGAAATATGTATATAATATGTCTATCGCAATAGAATGAAATAAATAATTAAAATATAAAGCTGAAGAGCTTGTTTTTTTTTGTTTGAACGCTAATTTCAGGAACTACTAGTTCGAATGGAAAAATATTATCGTGTTGGTAAGACCGTTTATCGAGGAAAATCTAAGGCTGTATAACAAAAGTGTCATCACTATATAACATACAAGTGTGGAAAAAATGGGGAAAATGATCTTTAAGGGCGTCCGTTGCGTGCGCTGCGAAAACGGCGCAAGAAAACAAAACAGATGTCCGCGACAGTATATCAATGTCAGCGACGTCACGGGGTAAAGATAACCACCGGAGAGACACCCTCCAACTTTAGTCCTCCGGTGTCCACGGCTGGTAAAATGCATCCGAAACGTCGGGACATAGTTAAAATAATTTTCAAATAAGTTTAACTAACGTATTTTTTTAATAGTGTTTTTATTTATATGTGCACTAATCGCTAAAATACAGGAAATCTAAAATTAAACCTCAATTTGCTTCAGGTAATACTTGAAAAGTTTACAACGGACGAGTGTTCAAAGATGTTCGGTCCTAACAGACTGATGAAGAACGGTTTCGACGGACGTACACAGATCTGTTACGGAGACAAGAAGAAATCTAAAGATACGTGTCAGGTGAGATCTGCTATAAGACAAAACGATTATATAAGGCTATAAGGAACAAAATTCGACATAGTTATAATTTTACACTATTTAAAGAGTGAAAGATATGACATAAAAAATATGAATGAGAAAAAAAGGGTTTTATATTATCCTCACTTTCTGATAGATCAAAAAACACGAGATTTATTCTATAGAAATTTAATTGTGTTTAAAACATCGAATTATATTTTTATTCATATAAATCGTATTCAATGTAAAAGGCGAAATATATAGAATATAATTATTGTGTTAAGTTTACGGGGGACTGAAGATGAAGGGTGGCCATAATATCAAAGTCAAATCTGTTACTTTGGCGCCATCTATTTCATCGCAGTCGATATTTAGAGAAAACTTTTCTTTTTTGTACTGCTGTAGAATACAGATAATCAAGTTATATGATGATTAAATTATTGTATTCAAAATAAATTGAAAATAATTCCAATGATATTTTTGTCGCTTCGGTAGTTTCACGGTAGATAAAGAAAAGGCGGACGCCGTTCGCCATCAAAACGGAAAGCAGAAGATATATGTGTATTTAAAATATTTCTGGCGTTTGCGTTAAATTACAACTCCATTCAGCACTTTAATAAAATTAATAAAAATTGAGGGTAGTTACGAATATTGCAATTTCAGGGTGACAGCGGTGGCCCTCTTCAATTGAAGCACAAGCAAATCAGCTGCATGTACACAGTGATTGGTATTACGTCATTTGGGCGGGCTTGCGGCGTTATTGGTCAACCTGGAATATACACTAAAGTCGCCGCTTATGTACCTTGGATAGAAAGTATTGTTTGGCCTTAATAAATTATTTTACTTTATGTACGAGTTTTATTTGTTCCCAATTTGACAGGCTCTTTTGGGGTAATAATAGCGATGTATGGCTAACAATCAACGAGTCATGGTTCCAACATTATTCTATTCAATTTATATTTTTTTGAAACATGTTAGACTTTGTCTGGAAATGTTGTTAGGAAACGCTGTAATATACTGTATTAAGTATAGTGTGGTTTTAACATTAGGCAGTACGGTGATTTAGAGCACTGTTTATAAGCAAATGACGTCATCATAAACCCGACCAATCAGATAATAAAATATGTTTAAAAAGTTAATTATTCTTATTAACATACGCGACTGTTTTACTATAAAATTTCAAAACTGAAATTTACTTATAATAGTGATTAATGCTATATTTTTCGAATTGTAAAATAACCCATTATATCAAAATTCAGTTGATAATTTCCTAATTAAAATTTGCCATAATATTAAGTTATCTACAACACCAACAACATTAATGATAATGTCTATATAACATGTTAACTGTCAATGCAACTGTCAAACATCAAAATCAAAAGTGAGACAATTTTGCAAATCACAAAATGGCCGATGCTTCGAGAAAGGTGTGTCGTGAATTTTAATAACGAGTTATCACCGGCTAATCATCATTGAACATCTGTGAAAGTTTTTGATGTTATACTGGTTCGTAACTTTGTATTGTGATAATTTAAGGTGGATTTAGCTTTGTCTACGCCAGGATTACATTGCACAATGGATGCCACAAGGAGTATTATGTTGGTGATACGTCATCGTTTGGCCTATATCGGGAGGCCGTCGTCGCGTCGGCCCGAAGGTTGCATGTTCACCTGGCGTGGCCAAGACTCGTTCGCGCGATATTTTCGCGATTTCGTCGCGTCGCGTTGTCGTGTTTCTAAGTATGTCGCTTGGGTTGCAGCGGCGGATTTGGCGTTCGCGTCTCGCCGTGTGACGCCGCTGCCCGCGCCCTGGGGCTTCGCCCCTTCGTGTCTAGCCGCGCGCGCGTTTGGAGCCCTTGCTCCACTTAGAAAAGTCGGAGTTACTTAGGTAAGCTTTCATAGAGTTACAGGTGAGTGGCTATCGGATCAATATCCGCCATTTTGTGAAAGTAATTATTATAGATTCCCGTAAGTATTTAGCGAGTTCGAAGCTCAACAAATAATTATTTGTACTGCACCATAACAATGAGATCTGTAGACTATATGGTATATCTGCTCACTCAGTAAACAGTTATAAAATAAACTATTTTGGTTATTTAGAAAAGAGATAGCATATTTCTAATCTTCAGAAGATAAAGGTGTTGCTTGATTATTTATTTGTTTTGGTAAATAAACATGAAATTTTAAATACAAAACCATAGGTCTACATCTACGTAAGCCACTTTTGTATAAGACTAAACAAATCTCCTTAGTGTATATAGTGCATTCTAGTTTTTATTTTAAGTGCGTACTAAACTGTGATAATAAAGAGACACTTACTTTCCTATTCTTAAAAAAGTAGAATATTAGAAAAAATAAACAAGTACAAGTAGCCTACTACTAGTAGTACAGGAGGTACTTATAAATTTCAGTGTATAAATTAGAAATCTTTGACATTGTTCTGTGCTGCTGCTGCAATTTATTTATTGTAACCTAGAGCAGCTGCATAGAACACTGTTCCTAATCTTGTTGCTGCTGCCAGTTTGTGTCCTGTCAGTGTTGTAAAATTTTACCCACGTAAATAGGTTTTTAATATATAATGCAGTAACATTTGTAAATAAAGTTGTCAATTGCAGTGTACTTTACTATAGTAAAGTTTTAAGTGGTATTGTAAATTGTAATACTGGTTGCAGAATGTCATCCCGTCGGAATGGCTCTGTGTCCCGCGCAGCGGAGACAGCTTCTAAAAACCGGCTGCACATGGACAGAAATCCTCAACACACTAAAATTACTGGTATGGACAATTTTTACACACTGTGTTATTGAAATCTATTTACCAATGTTATTCTTGGACAGAAGAGTAATATAACTGAAATTGAATTATAGTACTAAACATGGCACAGGTATTAAGATTATGAAAGCATATAGGCAGGAATAGGCAGAAAGAAACTGAATGGAAGATAATCACACATACTTGCAGGGGAAGAGTGGGTGGGTGAAGGTCAGCAGCTACTGAACTACTCGGAAGCACTACTCGGCCTTTAATGAAAGTTAAAATAATAACAACAAATTTAAAAAATCTAAATTAAATTGAAAAAAAAATATGACTCAAGCAGGACTTGTACCGGCAGTTCTGTAACATCAGTAAAGTAACAGCACGGAACGCTGACGATGCCGGGTTCAAGTCCTGCCCGCGTCAATTTTTTTTTGTTCAAATTATTTTTGATTTTTAAATTTTATAGTATAGCAACAACATTAAAGTTACAATTAACAAATGCTAAGAATACCATGTAACTTTTACTTAAAAATGTTATGAAAACAAATCTTATTGCAGATCCATCAAATCCAGCTGGACGTCGTAAGGAGATAGATAATGTTATGAAGAGAGCTCGCCAGTCTTCACCTGGCAGTTGGGACAGAAAGCTGCTGCAAGTTGAAGAGAAGGATCCAAATAGGAGATAAGATTATTAATGTGAAATGTATTAACTTATTTGGAAATTATTTTAACTACAGCCCAACAGTTCAGATGGCTGCTGCAAAGAATCGCGTTTTAAACCGTCAAAGTGTTTTATATAAAAGATTATGAGGTTTGAGTCTACTGTATGTTTTTGGAAAATGAAGTTCCAAATCCAATATGCTTGGGCTTTGGTTGATACCATATTGTGTTTACTCTTTGACTACTGATTTTGATAGTGACAAGTATTCGAGCATTAGATGACACAGATAAATATTCAGTTATGTCTAATATAAATTTATATTTGGGATATTATCATTTTTATGCCCTCAAAATTGCAAAACTTTATGGGATTATTATTTCCATATAAGAAGGTTTTATTCAATATAAAAATCTTCAAAGTACTTGAAAGTGATGTGGTGGGGTGCATACAATCAGTGTACCCAATTATTGCCTACAAAAAGACGTCACATACGGTTTTTACAGTGCAGATGAAAAATATATTATACTTAGTATTGTATAAACTTATTATAGCTGTAGTGTTACCCTTATTATTATTATGTCTTATTGTAAATCTCTATCTTTAAGGTTGCCTGGAAGAAATCGCTTTTTAGCGATAAGGCCGCCTTTTCTCGCTACATTTTGTTAATTTTTAATTAAGTTTATTTTGTAACATTGTGTTCAAAATAAAGTATTTTTTGTTTGTTTATTGATTAATAACATTTTCTTTAGTAATTTAAAAATATTTTAATAAATTGATATCACATAATTATTGAATACGCATTCATCAAATTATTAAAGTAGATTTAAGATTAATTTGATTATTGTATTAATCGAAAAATAAAATAGTAAATTTGATTTGAAGTGTATTTTTTAATATGTGTATTAAGTTGATTCTTGCATGTCATAGGTGGAGACACACTGGCTACAAACAACTGTACTTAGACAGGAATGGTTCATCATCTCCACGTCGTTCCAGATCACCAGTAAGACGATCACGGTAAACAAAATTAATACATATTTTTAGTAGTAGTATAGTCAATTATTACTATTGTATTATTTTGAATCCATCATAAATTTTAATTAGTTGTTTTATTTGATTTAATTCTACCTAATCTGTAGTTTTAATTGTTATGTAAAAAACTCTCTTTTTAATCTTTTTTAATATATTAGTTAAAGTTGTGCACACCTTTAAGTTAGGTACAAAAGTTGTTTTTTCTTTTCTTTGAAAAAATTTTTTTTTTTTTTTTTTTTTTTTGGGGGGGGGGGCCCCCTTTTAAAAAAATAAATAAATTTTTTTTTTTTTTAAAAAAATTATTTTTTCCCCTTTTCACCATTTTATATTTCCCGCTGATGATGTTTCTGTCGCATCGTGATATTATACAACCTTCCTCGATAACTGCCAACCAACAACCAATACAAAAATAATTTTTCAATTCGAACCTGACCAGTAGTTCCTGAGAGTAGCATGTTTAAACAAACTCTAGCTTTATATATTAGTACAGATGGATGTGCTCGTGGTCTTTATTACTTTAAAAGTTTTTTTTAAATCATTTTAAACTAAGCCCAACCATTACTTTCGCAGATCACCTATCAGGCGGTCACCACCACCTCGTCGGTCGCGAACGCCTGTACGCCGGTCGCGGTCACCGATAACTCGCCGGACGCCACGAAAGTCGCGGTCAAGGTCCATACGACGCAGCCCAAGACGGAGTCCCATAAGGTAAGATAAATATGACCTGAACAACTACATGTAGCCATTGTTTTGTCAGGTAAGGCACAGAAAGTCTGAACCGCTCTATGTCATCATCTATCGATTGATAAACGAACAGAAATGTATCTGCCCCAAACCCCGCTTATAAATAGGACCCCCCGGAAATAGGACATGAAATATTGATTTATAATCATTGGATTAGAATTTTGATGTGTGCTACTTATGTATACTTAGTAATTTTATTTAGAACCATAACTTAGTAGGTGTGATTAGACAAAGTATAGATCTAATACAATTACCATAGGCATTATAGGCCAACAGCGCAAATTAAATAGATGTTATTAAAACAAGGACTACCTTTTATGACTATAAAATATAATCTGACCTTTACAAGTTTTGACCTGATTCTAATGTCAATATTATAGACGGAGCCCTGTGCCAGCAAGAACGAAACGTGGTAGGCCACCACCACCACCGGCACCCAGAAATCGACCACCAAGCCCGCCAGACCCTAGAAAGGTACTTGCGCGACATTGGACTTTTTAGGAGTTAACCAAATATTGCTTTGCTACCATATTACCAATGCGTCCGAAACTTATGTATTTATCCTTTTACAGTCTTCATCTGGATCTTCAGCAAGCAGTTGTTCTGATGAATCTTGTTCTGTCTGTTCGGCCAAGAACAAGAAGCCGAGTGCCCCCCCTCCCAAACCACCACCAGGTGCCAAGCCACCGTGAGTGTTAGAATATCAAATTTCTTAGTTACTCTACTTTAAAAGTAATTTTTTGTCATAAAACATTCATTACAACATGAAATATTTTCTTAATTGCAATAGATGATTATACAAATTTTCAGAAACTTAATTTTAGATTGATGCATACTTAAATAATTATAATAAATATAACTTTGATTTTTTGAAATTAATAAATAAAGTATTTAAAATGATATTTGCTGTTTGATAAATAGGTGAAATGTTTGCCCACAAATGACGTCACGCACTGTGATGAGTGTATTAGTACAGATTAAAAAAGTACCAAAAGATATTAAAATAAAAAAAATTAAAATAAATCAAATCAAAAAAAAATTGAGTAGATTTTTGAATTTAACTTGGAAATTAGACCAATATCCTAATGTAAATATTTCTTTTAGTGTTCACCCGTCTCCGTCGAAACGCCCCCCTGGTGCCAGTGGTGGGGTTGTCTTGCCAACACGAGAACTGTTAAAGGCGAGGGAGGCTAGCAAGAGGACCAGGGAAGAGAAGGTAGTCTATTCATGGTTTTATTTGAGAGATTTGAATGTGTAAAAAAATAATTAATTTGTTGATGCCATATTATTAAAAAAAATTCACAAAAAATATGTGATATGGATGGTTAACAACCCTTCTTACTTAGCTAGCGCAAGGACATTAGAATATTTAATTAATAGTTGTTGGTTGTAACATATTTTAAACAAAAATGATATCTATTAAAAGATACTTTATTTAACATAAAAGCAAGACTGATCAGAAACAAAACTTGACCACATTAATGTTTCTTTTGTGTTGGCCAAAACGTCCGGCTAGTATTGACCGGACCCCACCACATCCATAGTAATAATAATTTTGTCTAATGGCAGCAATGTATGGCTAATGATCAACGGGTTCCCCCCCCCCCCCACCAGGTCCAACATGTTTCTAATTTTCTTCTGAAACATGTTGGTCTTTGTCTGGAATTCTGGATTTTATTTATTAGAGAACGCTATTAAGCTTCACGGCTTGAAATAGCCGTGAAGCTTAATAGCGTTTCGATTTCAGTATAAAATTTCGAATTTCTAAACCCAAAACAGGTCGACCGCGCATCTTGTTTAGATGCCATGTCTGTCCTCTATCATTAAAAAAAAAGTATGCAGGATTCCTAGCAACGTTCTAACCAGCATCATCATTTCCTTCCAGGTGTTAGAATGGCAGCGTTCGCAGCTTGCGGTGCGCCCGGCCGCGCCGATACCACCTGCGCAGATCAAACGCGAAGGCGAGAGACGTCGGGAGCGCCCGGAGAGGGAGAGGGCGGAGCGCGGGGTCTCGCCCGCAGCGATAGCCGCAGCCCTCGCCGACAGCGAGTCGGATTCGGAGAGCGACGCTAGTGTTTCGCCCCCGCCTCAGAGGTCTGAATTTAGTTTGATACTTACATATGAGGGTGCTAGAGGCAAAGTAGCCTAATAACTAAAACATGATTTTCAAGAAGGTAGAAAATAAAAATGCGCAATTAGCTATTTGTATAAAAAATTATGTTCATAATTTTCGGCCCTTGTGATTAACATTTTTAGACTATAAAAATATAAATAAGTCAAGTCATAAAATTGCTGTTAGACTACTGTGCCAAGAATAGAACTTCCTAAGTCTAGGAAGCACGGATTAAAAGCAAGTGACGTCATCATAAACCCGACCAATCAGGAGCGTTATGTGACACTAATGTTTATAAAAATATAGTTTATTTTTATCAATTATTATTTTTAACACGTGACTGTTTTACTATTAACTACTGGCTGAAGTTTACGCGAGTAGTACAAAAAAATTAGTAGGTTTTGGCCAAAGTTTGCGCCAAATACCAACTTCGACGAAACAGAAGGCGCTAGCTTAGCAGTTTTTATTTTCAAGTCAGAGACACCCTCCATCTTTAATCTCCCCGTGGCCACAGCTGCTGCATGCCAAATTTTTAAATAAGTTTAACTAATATATATTGCGTTTTAAACCGTTAGTGTTTTATTTATAAGTTTTACTATTTCTCAATTTATACTAGAGACGGTCCGAGTACTCGGCGGGTTTTTGATGCTCGTACTCGGCCGAAAACTCGGTTATACTGTTATTTGATAACGAGTATACTTTGTCTAAGAAAGGAAATATTTAGGTAGATATAATTAAAACAACACTTTAATAAGTATTTATCAACATTATGCTAATGTATGAGTAGTGATGAGGCAAAATTACGAGAGCAGTAATAAAAGTGGGAATTTGAGTGAGCCGAGTTACTCGGCCGAGTACTTGGTTGAAGGAAAATTGAGCCGAGTACTCGGTACTCGTTACTCGGTGCGTCTCTAATTTATACTTAACACTTACATAAATAACAGTAATTGACGCAAATTTTTTTGCATTCTCAAATAGGCCCATTATTGTACAGGTTAACCCTCTCGGAGCGATTTGGAAAGATGGCGCAGTGGTCGGCGGCGAGGTCTGCCCGCGTGGACAACATGAACATGCGGATCACGCGGCGTGAAGCCGGTCTGGACGTGCATATTGACCCACCGACCCGCGATTCGAGGCCCAGGTCGCTATCTCCCAGGGATAGGGCGGCTGATGAGGACTTGCCGTGAGTTGATAAGAAATTATATACAGGGTGATACCACAACAGATCGTTTAATACCAGGTTTAATATATGAAAAATTTCATTAAAATCGGTCGAAGAGTTTAGACGTTTATTCCTTTTTGAATTAGCTAAAAAAATTTTTATCTTTTTGTTTTTAACTGCAGACACTAGAATGAATTACAATTATTGATAACTTAAAGTGTTGTGTTTTACTAGTGAAAAAAAAACTATAAGTGTGGTAAAATTAATCGACTGTGTATATTGTGTGAAGTGCATAGCGCCCCAAACGTCGGGTCAGAGTTAAATTAAAGTGTAAATATGTTAACTAATATATAACGTTTTAAACCACAGGCAATGCTTCTCAATGATAACCTTTTCAAGTTTGATGGACATTTATTTTTTTTAAATAATTTAATCAAGTGAATTTTATTAATAATGCAATAAATAATTAAAAACATTAACAAATTTGCCCAGAAAATTGTGTGTTTTTGACGGGTCCCCAAAAAAAACAACCCTGAAACAATTTTAATGAAATTGGTTTTAAATCTTCTAGTCTGCATGTCTAAAATTTGATATATAAACTTACTATCTCTAGCAAAATGTGCAGCAACTGCAGCTGCAGCAGTTTTGCAGCTCTTGTCCCATATTTGTAGTTAGAAGTTAATTAATTTATCAATATGGAAAAAAAATAATAATTAGTTCAATTCTCAGCATAACTCCTTTCCTTATTTGCTCTCATTTTTATTTCCTTTGATTGTAGGGGTCTAGAGCCAGCTCCTGTCGGTAGTTATCCAGAAGAACTCTTGGCGGTGGCACCTGGCGGCCTACCGTCGTGGGACGACGTTCGGGTCAGATATGACTACTACAAGCGGCGTGGATATCTCAGGGGTAAGATTTTATCTTTATCGTTAATGCGTGCTTTACTTAGAGACGTACTTTAATCGTTTTGGCTTGACGAGCTCGGCTAGAACCCAAACTGGTCGTAGATTGGAACCAAATGGGGTGGGTACAACATATTTATAATTATACTGTAACATGTGGGACATGTCGAGAAATTTAGATATTAAATGGGTATTAAGTCCAGGTCACGAACATCACAGATGACAAAGCTGTAAAGTTTGCATTTGGGTAGCAGTCTGTGGATCTAAAATAATATCTTTAGTAACTAGCTATCATGCTAAAGTCTTAACGAAATGGTGTTGATAAATGTATTTTGTTGTAAAGCTATAATTTATAACATTCAGGTCTCTCGCTGGGTGATTATGTGAAATGGGAGGAGTGGTGGTACAAATACCAAGAGTGGTTGAAGCGGGAACGAGCCTACGAGCGATGGGCTGATGGCGAGGCGTTGCCGGTAAGTAAACATATTATAGACCTTAAGATCCCTACCCTACACAACGAGTGTTAAAACCCGTAGTTTGATTAAGTACACATACAATAATCTAAGTGGGACTATTTGATATTGAAATTGGTAGCCAGACAGACTTATTACTTAAAAAACGGATAATTACAAATGGTGTCTATAGTTTACGCGAGTAGTACACATTTAAATAAAACACTTTAACGGTTTAAAACGAGATATATTATTATTGAAATCATTATTATTTGAAAATGATTTTTACCTTCGGCCTGACGTTTCGGACTTCTTTGCAGTAGCCGTGGTCACGGGGAGACAAGTTAAATATCATTTTTAAATAAGTTTAACTAATATATATCGCGTTTTAAACCGTTAAAGTGTTTTATTTAAATTACAAATGGTCTTGCATACATGCGGTTAGTGAAATCCGATGACAAATAAGTTTAAGTTAAAAATTCCTAACAGATTTGTTAGTACAGTGATGCCATTATGACAATCTTGTTTAATTGCAGGTGCGCCGCGAGCGTCGCCGTCGAGGGGGGCGCCACCGTCGCAGCTGAGGGCGCGCCGCCCCCGCGGCTGTCCTCTGTGTGGACCTCGCCGCGGGGGCCGCTCTCCACTAAGGAGTGCGACCGACTGCCACCTCGCCGTTAGCCGCAATGTAAGTATTAAATTACCCCTTTTTGGCAGAGAAAAACATTATCTTAGTTAAAAGTTATATAGGTCGCGGCACGGATGTTTAGCGCTGAATGAAATGTAGAGGGGATAGTTGCATATCTGTACAGTCGCGCAGAAAATTGAATGGAAAAAACTAAATGGATATTATGAAATTACTAAATGTTTTGGGTTTTCTTATCTTTTAATTTTACATAAAACGAAATAAACAATCAAGGTTTAATAATATCAACAAAATTTTATATCAACGTAATTCAAAACTTTCTGAACGAGACTGTACTCGCGAAGCAAACGGGGCGTCATTGGGCCGAGAAACACGACACCACTAGGGAACCAATCGACGCTCGCGCACACGACGTCCACTCGTCCCGCGCCCCGCTTCCGTCCATTGGATACCTTATTTTTTACTTCTGCGCAGGATTCGTTCAGCGCTAGAAATCCGTGCCGCTACTTATACATCGAGATGGTAATTCGAGCTGTTTGGCTGTTGTAACTTGGGATACTCGAAGAGGCACAGACTAAAACTGAAACGCGACTGAACCACACTACTTTTATCACGAACCGCCGTGGACGGACGGACGGAATTTGAGTCTTACAACCCCTTTACCTGAAGTTCAGTACTTCAATATTTTCAGGTGAAATATTTTGTCCGTCCTATATAATTAAAAAAATATACAACTCCGCTTTGGATAAGACAACGTCCACAAAAAAAAAACGCTGCAGTGTTCCAAGACTCTATATCCAAAATAGGCCGACAACTAAAATACATTGCATTTTAAACCGTTAAAGTGTCTTATTTAAATATGCTTATACGTCCTTTGTTTATGACAGATTCGTTTGTTTCAGGATGGCGCCTACGTAAAAGGAGATTATCCACTTAAGTATTGTGCAATGAAGAAGGTTCGGAAGGTACTATAGTGCGAGCAAAGTGTAAAAACGGATTGAGGTGGCCTATATATATGAACATTGATACTCTTAGGTAAATAAGGCTGCTAGAGGCAGAGTGGCCTAATAGCGAAAAGCGTGATATCTAATAAAGAGGAAAATAATGCCCAATTTTGTTAACATGTTTCTGTGCTCTTGTAGATTAACATTCGTAGACTATAGAAATATAAATAAGTCATCTCATAAAAATTTCAGTTAGGCTGCTCTGTCTCTAGCGGTTTAAAATGAATTAGATTCTAGATAGATCCCATCTAGATCAAAGGAGATGTAACTCAAAAAACTGCCAACTGTTTCCACGTGTACAAATTTGACGGTCCGCATTAACTAATAACAGCGCTGGGACTACGGTCCCAGCAGGAGCCATGTGGCTATTGAGAAACTAGTTAGTCATAAGGAACCGTAGGTTTAAAGGAATGTATGCTTCCAAATTGATGTTTTCTTCGTTTATCGACGGTTTAAAACGCGACTTATATTGGTGTGGAGTGCATTTTTAAGCTGCTGTAAAGCTTTCGAGACGTAGGAAACGTTTTCTACTGTTACAAGTTTAATACTCTCATGTTTTATAAGTGAGGGGGGGGGGGTATTGAACTTTCCCCCCCCCCCTAATTGTGGGACAATGTGTACAAAAATGTCGATTTTGAGTTCACTCCCTTTAGATCTTGTGCGATATAAATATTAAAATAGACTTAGTAAGAGTTTTCTATTTTAGGTTTTATTTAATTGGCTTATGTGAAAGATAACATTGCTATAAGGCCAAATTAGAGTGAAATGTTTATTAAATACTGTCTGTAGTTTACGCGAGTACACATTTAAATAAAGCACCAACGGTTTAAAACGCGATATCTACAAGAAAATTGTTTGGAGATTATTTCAACTACTCCCCCCCGGGGGTCTCCATGTGACCACGGCAGCAAAGCATCGGAAACGTCTGGCAGTGGTTAAAATAATCTTTAAACAAATTAAACCAATATGTATCGCGTTTTAATCCGTTAGTGTTTTATTTCAATTAAATGTAGATTTTTAACTATACTCTATTAACCGTAGGACAGGAAACCTACCCAGCTTTGAGACAATAGCAACATAACGTGAAATTACAGAATTATTACTCCTTAAATGAAACGCGTTTAACGGTTTAAAATGCAAAACATACTAGTTTTCCAACGCAGTTAAACTTATTTAAGTAATAGGTTTGGCGTTTTAAACCGTTCAAAGCGTTAATCAATGTGTACTGCTCGCGTAAACTACAGAGAGTGTATGATTGGGCTCTTGGGTCAAAAACGGGGCTCCAATGCTAACACTATGATGTATGTCCGTCTATCAATCGGATGTATGTATTACTTGTATGTATTTAGTTTTCGGTATGAAATTGTAGGTACAATTTCGTACGGGAAGGGTCCGTACCTATTGGCTAGATAGTCTTTGGTACGGAACACTTCCATCGTGGGTACAACTTGGCCCTTTTAAGCAATTTCATTGAACAAAGTTTTTGTAGAATGCGTGAGAGTAGTGATTATTACTTATTTGGACCATTTATCGCAAGTTTCACGCGATGGCAATATTTAAATAAGACACTTTAACGGTTTAAAACGCGATATATATTAGTTAAGCTTATTTGAAAATTATTTAAACAGGCGTGTCTCACCGTGACCACGGCCGCTGCAAAGCATCCGAAACGTCGGGCCGTAGTTTATTTTAATTTTTTAATTAGTTTCACTAATTATATCGCGTTTTAAACCGTTTAGTGTTTTATTTAAATGTAACCACCCGCGTAAACTCCAGACAGTTTCGGCATTATATCAATTAAACATCTATCTAGATTGAAAAAAAATATATCATGCGCGACATTATATCAATCTAAATATATTTTTAATTTATGAAATGTTAATTTGAAACGTTAGTATAGAGTACCGTAGGTATTTGAACAAATTATATATTTTTATTTTATATTATATCAATGATATCTTCGAATGTACATAGTAAAGTTTTATTAGAGTATTATATTATATGTGAAAGACGAAACACATCGCGTTTGCCCAGTATTTGTCTATTGTGAATTCGAGGGTAGTTGAAGAATTTTTTTGTATTTGGAATTATTTAAAAATTTTGCACTTTTAAATTTCAAAGTGTATACATAGCTTTTTAGATTTTTTAAAGGTAAATAACTGAAAAGAAAAGAGAAGAAAAGCAAGAGTTCTCTTTTGAGGTTTTCACTGCAATCTCATTTAGTATAAGTTGTTTTTCAGAAACCAGAAGTACATTAGATAATTGAATCATCTCTATGCTTGTATGTAATAAATTAAAGTAATTTATAAATAAACTGCTTATTTTATTTGCCTTATTTCGTAAATAATTTGGGTTCGATCCAGTCTAGATCCTCGTAATCAGTCTAGATTTCCGAATATCCTAAACAGGTCGACAGTGCATCTTGTTTAGTTAGGCTATAATATGGCTGGGGTGCTTCTCTTCAAGCTCCCACCCGCATTGCGGTCCAAGCCGAGACCGACGTCCCCCTCGGGGCATTCTTGGTCTAGCCGCAAACATGGCCGGGTAGTACTCAAGGCCCCGGGCTCAATACGTTTGTCATTTAAATAAAACACTTTAACGGTTTAAAACGCGATATATTAGTTAAACTTATTTGAAAATGATTTTTAACTTCGGCCCGACGTTTCGGATGCTTTGCAGCAGCCGTGGTCACGGGGAAACATCGGGCCGAAGTTAAAAATCATTTTCAAATAAGTGTAACTAATCTATCGCGTTTTAAACCGTTAAAGTGTTTTATTTAAATGTGTACTACTCGCTTAAACTACAGACGTTTGTCATTTTTAAAGAAAAAGCATGTTTATTCCCGTGTTCAATATTTATTACTTTAAAACGCGAAATATAGTGTGGTTCCGTCTGTAAAGCTCTCGCTTGTAATTAAAATAAATTTAACTTTAATATTTGAAATCGAACCTTTGATTTTGTAGTAAACATTTAAAACACTACGGCTTACAACGCGAAACGTATTAGTCGTAACTACGTAGGTATAACGTCTAGCAGTAGTCTAAATAATTTTAATTATTGCATTTCGAGTTTAAACCGTTAAAAATGTTTTGTTTAAATAGTCTTTTAATTTCTCTCGATGTTCTTAAAATGCTAATATTTAGTCTATTGACAGTTATTCCAAATGTCGATGACCACACGCTAAAAGCTTTCACAGCACGAGCACAATTTTTATGTATTTAAGGAAAAATCCAATATACACTTTAACGAGAGACTTTAGGGTTCCGTATGCAAAGGTAGAAACGGACTATAGTTGTAGTCTGTTACCGGGGCCTCAAATTTACCCATTGCGCGAAGGCCGACCCGCACTTGCCGCGTTTTTAATTCTTGTGGAATGTTATATATTTTTAGTATTACATTATTTTAATGATAAAGGACGACAGGCTTTGGCTTTGGATATTCGGAAATCCGAAGAATGCGACCGAAATGCCCGGCAATAAATCTTCACGGCTTTGTCATCTGTGCTCGGTGGTTCGAGACCTGGATGGAATTTCTATATTCCACATTTCCATATCCAGATTTTCAGACCAAGCAACCAAACTACACTTACAATCTAGACTTAATATTCCTTAATTCCGTTAATAGATTATAATTCGATTTTTCACCGAACATTAAGTAATTAACGATTACGAATAATCTAACATAACTATAAATTGACATGCTTTTATCACGCTTCGAACACGCACACTTGACATGTCAATATTTAAATAATGTAGTCTACGCGAGTAGGACTCATTTAAATAAAACACTAACGGTTTAAAACGCGATATATATTAGTTAACTTTATTTTAACTACACACAGTTTTCGGCCTTTGTTTCCCCACGGGGTAAATATTAGATTCGCCGATGCTAGTATAGTCTGTGGATCTTCCCGCCTTTTTTTGTATACCACAGCTTAAAAAAATAATTATTATTTTTAATCTGTGGATATACTTCTGTGGTTTGTTACTATTAACTTAGAAACAGAACAATATTTACAGTCAATGCAGATAACCTAAGAATTTATTGTAACATACTAGCTGTACCAGCGACTTCGTTCGCGATCTTAAAAGATAGACATATAGTGTCGCGATATTTTTTTTAATAATTTAAAGAGGAATGACTCATTTATACAATTTTTTGGATATCTTGAATCGTTTTCGCAGCGTAGTCAATGGAAAACCCCAAAGATAAATATTTTTACCGGTTTAAACACAGGAACAGGGGGATGTTCCTTCGCTCCTATAAGTCGTAGTTAATGTTACATGGCCTTTAGTCTTCCTAGATGCTGTAACCAGCACAAAAATATTTTTTCAGTAGTTCCTGAGATAAGCGCGTTCAAACAAACAAACTCTGCAGCTTTATTTATTAGTATATATTGTGTGTAGTTTACGCAAAAAGTACACATTAAAATTAAACACGTTTGACGTTTATAAGCACGAAATATTTTAGTAAAATTATTTTAACAATAACGCAACGTTTTGTTTGCTTTGTTAGTCCCTGCGGTCACGGTGAGGGCCCGGAGATAAAAAGGTCTTATTTAAAAGTAATAATTTCTTTATACTCAGTTGAATTTTACATAATAATAATGAGATCGATAGCCTCAGTGAACATCAGAATTTGTTAAGTACTACCTTGTATTCAATTTCTTTTTGTTGCCTTATAAGTGTTTGTTATATAACAACATACAACTTTCTCAAAACGCGTAATCGTTAGCCAAATGTTACTTATTTAGTACTTTTTGATTAAAGAATACAATTTAACGGTTTAAAACGCGAACTGTTTTAAAAATGTATTCTTGATTATTGTACCTACTCCCGCGCAAATATAATGGCATTTTATCACTATTAAGCATGATACGTAGATATAGTGAATTCCGTTGTCCGTCGTGGAGCATGGCGATGACACAATTCTGTGTCCGTTTACTAATCAGTTCTTATACAAGCCTGTAAAGGGACAAGCAAGTAAGTAAGTAGTAGTATCAGACTTCTTGGCCGTGCCCGAGCGCAACAATGTGTTTACAAACCCCTTCTTTGATTTTCACTGTCGGAGAAGTGGTCATAATCTATTTACGAGCTAAGGATCATATATAGCAAAGTGTCTCAAAACCATGGGGATATTCAATTTTCCAGCATGATTCAACAAGAAAGAATGGAAGGAAAGAAAAAATCTATTTGCCATCATAACGTTTATATTGTTTAAATATCCGTAAAATTAAGCTTTTTTAAGCCGAAGTTAAAAATCATTTTCAAATAAGTTTAACTAATATATCGCGTTTTAAACCGTTAAAGTGTTTCATTTAAATGTGTACTACTCGCGTAAATTAAGCTTATCAACTTAAAACCATGATGATTTACCGATGGAGATTTCAGGGTAAAAGCCCTTACACAAAGTGGAAAAAGCGCTACACTGATTTTCAGGTGGACCCTAGGGCTATTAATATTTATATGCAATAAATGAGCGGTAGAAACGTGAACCTCGTGAACAAACTACCGTCAAACGCCGTTTAATATAAATCCAATAATAATTCTCTGCATTTCATCTACATAGCCAAAATATCTGTAAAGGTAAAATCCTTAAATATTGTCAAATCTCCTTGACGAATATCGAAATTCCGTCCGGGTCACGTCCACGAACCATCGTCCACAGATAAAACAGCCCGTCGAGTTTAATCGCGCTTCGGTGTCAGTCTGTGGATTTTCGAATATGTGTAGCCGACTTATGTTGACAGTTTGTTTACACGTTCTCTGCTGCTGGAGCTGGAGTATTTCACCACCACCTACCATCAAGTAAACTCCTCGAAAAATATAGTTGGCGCCACTCGACAACTTTACAACTTATTATAATAATTACAGTAATACTATAGTCTGTGGTTTGTTACACTGTAATTGTGATAATATTTTAACAAGCCGTAGGTGCGACCTCGTACATCTTATTAATTATGTTAAGGTTAAAATTACGATAAATATAAGTTTGGATATTTATTAAATATATATTTGTATGATCTTTGCGTCACGTAGACCGCCTCTGTAGCCAAATGGTTAAAAGTATTGCCTAGCATTGCGGTAAACGCGAGAGGTCCTGCGTTCCAATTCCAGGGAAACATAAAATTGTTTCGGTCGGGAAGGGCACAGAAGTCTGATCAACTACTTGCCCGTTAAAGGAACGCAGCAATGAAACGGACACAGAAATGTGTTCGCCCCATGCCTCACGGGGAAATGGGCTTTCACTTTTTTTTGTGTCTCGTAAACGACATCTGGATAGAATTTAAGACATAGTGTCTTTGCTGTTTTTCTCAAACTAAATTAAAATAATAATCTTTTTTTTGAAATAAAAAACTATTTACTCATGATGGCACTATAAAGATTAAAAATTGAAAACATTTTCGACTTGGGCAGGATTTGAACTGGCATCGTCAGCGTTCCGTGCTGTTGCTCTAACCAATTAAATTGCGCGAGAGGTGCCCGACGTTTTTAACTACTACCGCTTAAATAAAACACTTTAACGGTTTAAAACGCGATATATTAGTTAAACTTATTTGACTGCTGCAAAGCATCCGAAACATCGAGGCCAATTTAAAAATCATTTTCAAATAACTAATATATCGCGTTAAAAACCGTTAAAGTGTTATAATTTAATTGTGTACTGCTCGCGTAAACTATAGACAATATTTTCTTAAATATTTTTCAAATGTCATGATGGCATTATATAAATTAAAAATCGATTTTAGATTGAAAATACAATTACGACACGGGTGGTGAAGCCTAACATTTAATATTTGTACTTATACATCTTCAATCAGAAGTTTTGAATAAACAATTTAACAATATAATTACTAGCTGTGTTAGTCCTGAGTAGTTGTAGCTGACTTAGTCCGCCAGAATCGTTATTTTGGGCATCCAATAATTCGTTTTTGCAAACCCCTTCATTTTTATAAACTTAAGCTTAACACGACGTCGGTCGCGTCCCTTCCCATCGTTCTTGCAAGTTAACCTTAAAAGTTAGCCATATAGTGTCGCGGACATTTATTTAGATCGTTTAAAGAGGAATCATTCTTTCGTACATTTCTTTTGGGTATTTTGAACTGTTTTTGCAGCGCACGCCTCGGAAACCCATTCTAATGAATAATTATTCCAATTTCTCGCTGTACCTTCGCTCCCATTAGTCACAGCGAGATGTGTTATACACTATAGTCTTCCTCGATAAATGCTCTAACCAACACAAAAATGAATTTTTCAATTCAAACCAGTGATGCCTGAGAATAGCGCGTCCAAACAAACTCTTCAGCTTTATATATTAGTATAGATTAAAGCAAGAAAGAGGTGTCTTTAAGCACGAGGAGGTTTTATTGTTTAACCGAAACGTAATCATAATTGTTAATTAAGCTAAGATAAAATTAAACAAAACATTTAATGGCTATTAATATATTGTGTTACCAAGTAAACAACATCATCATTATTAAAAACTATAAATAAATAAATTATAAATAGGTAAATCATATCGCTCAAAGTTGAATGAGATCAAAACAACATTACATACAAGCAATATTTAACTCTATCTGCACGATGTAGGGTAGATATACATTTGATTGTGAACGGCGCTCTGTGATTGGCCGCGTGAAGCGAACACGTGATTCTCTAGAAATTCACTGTTTATGCTCTCGTTCCAAATTCAAATCTTTAAGGGAGTGAAAGCCTCAAAATTTTAAGAAAATCTTGTTATTAGTAGATTCGGAGTCTTACGCGTCTTTCTTAAACTACCGTCCGAGATTTTTTTTTAATTTTCTGTTAATAAATTTATATTAACTTATTTACATCAATTCTTATCCTTTAAAACACTTTATTTTTCACTACAACTTACCTGTATTACATAAGAAACACTTTAAGATATAGGTGCATGTGATAGACAGACTAATAGCCCAGCCATATTACATCTATTGGCTATTCAGGAATACACAGACTGCAACCGAAACGTAATTAAACTTCACGGCTTTATCTGTGGACGGTGTTTCGTAACCCGGACGGAATTTCGATATTCCTACCGCCCGTCTAATATCCAGATTTCCAGACGTTGCTCAACACGTTTCAGAAAAGTTAGAAGTTGATTAGAAAAATGTTGAATCAGGTGGGGATCGAACCCGCGACCCGTTGGTTATTAGCGATACTTACCATTACACCAACGTGTCTGCCAAGATAGCGAAGTCATAGTGTGATTCTCTTTTTGGGTAATCCGGAGAACGTATTATAGTATGATCAACAGCAAGTTTTATATGTAGCAGCTGGAGGCAGAGTAGCCTATCTGCAATTTTATGACTTGACTTATTTATACATTCATAGTCTAAAAACGTTAATCTACAAGAGCACAGTGACCGAAAATTGTTAACACAACTCTACTCGCCTAAGTTGTTGTGCATTTTTAATTTCCCCTTATTGAAAATCATGTTTTTTGTTATTAGGCCACTCTGCGTCTAGCAGCTTCGTATTTTCTTTCTTGTTTAAATACATTTCCTTACGGAAATGTAAGTTAGCTGAACCCAAGTCGCTTATCAATGTTCCAATAGCAATTATATCCGTATTCATGTTCACAGCGTGCATATCGCATGAAAGAAAGAAACGTCTTTGTCATCTCTTGAGAACGATAAATTCTTTAAGAAGAATTTAAACTAAATACTGCCTTTACGCGAGTGGTACACATTTAAATAAAACACTTTAACGGTTTAAAACGCGATATATTAGTTTTATTAGATTTTTAATTGATAAGTGATTAAAGCATTTATCGAGGAAGGTTATATATTGTAAAACATCGTACTGAGACTAATAGGTATTATAATATAAATAGACTAAAACGTAAAAATAGCGGGAAATGTTAAAATAAATTTAAAATCAATCCTTAGGATTTCGTTGCGTACTGCTATATGCAAATAATCCACCTTTCTTTTAATGACGCTGCACACGTGTAATAATTATATTTTTCCATTACAATATCTATGTTGCACGTTAGTGCTAGTAAGGAATTGCTTTCGTATATTTTGAGAGTTACATTTCCACCGTCGCGCAGTGCGTACATTGTAGAGTGAGGTCCCCAAAATTAATTGTAGCCATACGATTACTTAATAAACGGGAATTAAGTCCAGTAGTTTTTAAAAAAAATCACGACCCGGTGCGTTACAACATTACGCTACAATAACGGTTCAAGATACCCAAAAAGTGTGTGTAAAAGGAAGATTCCTCTGTAAACGATCTAAAAAAATGTCAACGGACACACTATATGTCTATCCTTTAAGATTAAATTGCAAGAACGACGCGAAGGGACGCGACCGACGTCGTGGGTAACACATCTAATGCATACAGATGAAGAGGAATTTTGCAAAAATCAATTTTTGACGCTCAAATTAAGTATCTCACGCGGACGAAGTCGCTGGCGCAGTTAGTCTATTATATTTTTAATGTACTTTGTGTAAACATGATGAGGACGCTTTGACCTCTTTATTTATTAAAAAAAGCTAACATTAAGATAACAGAGAAAGTGTTTTGTACACAAAATTATCATGGTGATAAGAATTGGCGACGAGGTGGCGTGATCTATATCCACGTGGATAAAGTTAAATAAAATGTCAGTAAATTAAAAATCGATTGTAATTTTAAAAAATACGACTAGGGCAGGACTTGAACCCGAATTCACCGCGAGAGATGTATCGAAAGGTTGAAAAAAATCAACGATGACGTGCAGGGCACGGTAGCTCAATTTGTTAGAGCAACAGCACGGATCGCTGTGAATGCCGGTTCAAATCGGTTATAATCGATTTTTAATTTATATAGTGCCATCATTTGCATACATGTGAAATATATTAAAGTTTTCAAAATGTAAGTAAATAATTTACATATCTTAGTTTTTTATGATCGTATTTTGGTGTTAACAAAATTTGTTTTTGCAAACCCCCACTTCACCTTTATAAATTCAAGCTGTTAGCTGTGACGTTCGTCGCGTCCCGTCGAGCGAGTTAATATTTAAAAGATAGACATATTATAGTGTCGCGGACATTTCTTTTGATTATTTAAAGATGAACCATTTTTTTATTTTACCTACATATTTTTTGGGTATCTTGAACCGTTTTCGCAGCGTACACATCGGAAACCCACAGAGATGAAAATTCTCCACCGTTTTGTTCAAATTTCCCGCTGTATCTTGGCTTCTATTAGTCACAGCGCGATGTTTAAAGCAAATAGCCTTCCTCGATAAATGCTCTAACCAAACCAAACCAGTCAATTCGAACCAGTGGTTCCTGAGATTAGCGCGTTCAAACAAACTCGTCAGCTTTATAATATTAGTATAGATGATAGAAGGAGCCATCTAAATAAGATGCCGTCATTTAAAATATTATAATATATATACTTAATTTAATATTTAATGACTATAATTAAATGTTTCTTTTACGTATTATTTTCTTGGTAAAGACGCATAGCAACAAAATCAACTAAAATAAAATAAAAGTTTAGGCAATAAATCTTTCAATAATAATTCTTAGTCATGTATAGACATTATGCTCGTGATAAGCCGTTTTTAATATTCTTATTATTGCTAATTAACAATACAAGAACGATAACCTTTGATCTAGCTCTCAATAACAAGTGTACCTGAGATATTCTTGTGTGGGGTCAACCCTTTTCATTAGATAATGAACGGGGGTAGGCACATAGACCTATTCGTCGATCGTGCAAAATTTTCAGTATTTAGTTAACAGTTGAAATGTTGTCGGGCTCATTGGTCCAATGGTAGCAATGTATGGCTAATAATCAATGCGACGCAGGTTCGACCCCCGTCGGGTCCAATTTTTAATTTTTTCGGAAATCTGGATAATAAATGGATGGTATGACTATTAACATTCCGTCCGGGAAACACCGTCCACAGATGAGAAAGCCGTGAAGTTTAATCGCGTTTCGGTTTCAGCCTGTGGATTTCCGAATATCCAACATCAAACTAGATCAAAAGCGCATCTGGTTGAGATGAAACATGGCTGGGGTATACCCCTAACCTAACCTATGTGTGTATGTTTGTGTGTTAGTGTATATTTTATGTGTCTGTTGTTTTTATGTGTATAGTGTACCGGCTCGTGCGATTCCGTCCCATCTTTTCTTTTCGGGGCAGTTGGATGAAAAGGGGTTATGGTTTTGGCTATTTAAGTTGGCTCTCTTGCAATTTATGCAGGTGGGTCCTGTTGTTTTGTTCTTTCCTATGCAGTTACTGTGATTATGACCTTTTTGGCCACAGTGTGAGCACATTTCTTCCTCCTCCTTGCACTGTCGCCTTCCGTGCCCGTGGGCGAGGCATTTTGTGCACTGTATAAGGGGGGACTGGTCCCACACGGTGACTCTCTGCATATCAATATAAATTTTTCCGGCTTCCACAAGTGCCTTCCATAGTTTTGGAGAAACGGTCATCACGACATGAGCGGTGTTATTATTTCTGGCTTTCCTGCGGTACCTGATCTCAGCTCTCATTTCGTCCCTCCCAATGCGACCAAGTATATGCTCGTTTTGCTTCGGGAGGGCCGGTTAGGTTAGGTTAGGTTAGGTTAGGTTAGGTTTTTTTTTTTTTTTTTTTTTTTTTTTTGTGTCGGTCCTAATAGCCTACCATCCCCGGCAGCATTGCTCCGGGGCCGAGGAGGTGAGAGAACCTGATCATAAGAAAACGGCGCTTATGAGATACGCCAGAATTCCCAGGGTGTGATTAGGTTAGGTTAGATTAGGTTAGGTTAGGTTTTTTTTTTTTTTTTAACTTATTGGTACATTGGTATTGGTGTTGTACCAATAACCTAACCTAACCTAACCTAACCTAACCTAACCTAACCACACCCTGGGAATTCTGGCGTATCTCATAAGCGCCGTTTTCTTATGATCAGGTTCTCTCACCTCCTCGGCCCCGGAGCAATGCTGCCGGGGATGGTAGGCTATTAGGACCGACACAAAAAAAAAAAAAAAAAAAAACCTAACCTAACCTAACCTAACCTAACCTAACCGGCCCTCCCGAAGCAAAACGAGCATATACTTGGTCGCATTGGGAGGGACGAAATGAGAGCTGAGATCAGGTACCGCAGGAAAGCCAGAAATAATAACACCGCTCATGTCGTGATGACCGTTTCTCCAAAACTATGGAAGGCACTTGTGGAAGCCGGAAAAATTTATATTGATATGCAGAGAGTCACCGTGTGGGACCAGTCCCCCCTTATACAGTGCACAAAATGGAGGAGGAGGAAGAAATGTGCTCACACTGTGGCCAAAAAGGTCATAATCACAGTAACTGCATAGGAAAGAACAAAACAACAGGACCCACCTGCATAAATTGCAAGAGAGCCAACTTAAATAGCCAAAACCATAACCCCTTTTCATCCAACTGCCCCGAAAAGAAAAGATGGGACGGAATCGCACGAGCCGGTACACTGTACACATAAAAACAACAGACACATAAAATATACACTAACACACAAACATACACACATACATACATACTGACTCACATACAAACACTCAAAACACATTTTCAATCACGAACACAAACTTCACTTACACAACAAAATGCACTAAACTTTAGTAACGCATTATGATTACACCACTTTCATCTCAGATACACACAATCATAACATAGTAACGACTCTTACCTAACAATATTATTTAATATTGACGGCAAAGCGCGTAACAATGTACCTACCACACATACACTATACACGAACAAATACCCGAATCTTGCCCAGAAATATTGTAATTATTTCATGAGCAACAAAAAACGGTCACGATACACACAAATAAGCTCGATCCAGGATATTGGGGTACCTTTCTACTATGTAATTATAAACATTTATTAGAGCAGGATATAATGTCAATGTATTAACATGTTAAACAGCAAACATATTGTAAAATGAAATAATGTATAATCAAAACACGTATAATACGTATAAAAATAAACGTTTGTAAATAAAAATAACATAAGCTGTACTACCCAATAAAGCGCATAGGATAAGATGTATAATGCACCATGTATGAAGAAAGCAAGAATATAAGAATGTAAACTAAACAAACTAAAATGTACACTAAACCTAATCTAAATTTATACACTGTAAATAAAAATAACATAAGTAGAAAAATTGTAACTATATTCAATATTGTATAAAATAAGTAATATAAGAATTGTAAAAGAAACCAATATAGTAAAGATAATCTTAATTAATACCATTTGAAATAAAAATAAAATAAGCAGTATAATGTGATAGAGAGTATATTATAAATAACACACAAAAATATAAAAGCAATAAGCAAGAATTGTAAGAAAACCACTACTATATATACTACCAGATGTATTAATAAAATATAATGAGTTCAAGTTATTTAAGGAGACGAATGAAAGCATGAATAAAAGAAATGACGGATATAACAGCTTAATCCACGGCCCGACATTTAACTATGGTCGGGGAGGTAGGCCAGTAGTCAGGATAAAAAAAAAAAAAAAACCTAACCTAACCTAACCTACCGGTCAGTAGCGTAGCTAGGTAAACAAGGGCCCCGGTCCACCTAATCCTAAGGCCCAAGTAAAAATCGGTTCCTCATCTCCTCTTTTAGCATAGCTTGAATTAAATAAACCTCCAAAATTATAAACAAGAAAAATCCTTTCCTTCTAAGCTTATCTTCTTAAAGGCAAGGTTAGAGGGCCCCTAAGTTCCGGGGCCTACGATAGCTACGTCACTGTAGAAGATACACTAGAAGATGGGCTAGTAGCTCTAAGGTTTACCCCCATTCCCCCCTCATAAAAGAGAAGACCTGAAGCTATCGAGAGATTAACTGGAGGAAACTGGTATGACGCAGGTATACAAAATAATGTATTGCTTTTTAAAACCATAATTTATGCTGAACAATACATTCAACAAAAATCATTAATGGCATATGTACGTGACGTTATTACGATTGTTTAGTTGTTCGTTATCTATACTAATATAGAGAGCTGAAGAGTATGTTTGTTTATTTGAACGCGCTTATCTCAGGAACTGCTGGTTCGAATTGAAAAATTCTTTCTGTGTTGGTTAGAGCGTCTATCGAGGAAGGCTATTGGCTATAAAAATCGCGCTGTGACTAATAGGAGCGACGAAACAATGGGAAAAGTAAAAACAAACGGGAGTTTGTGAGTTTCCGATGCGTACGCTGCAAAAACAGTTCAAGGTACCCAAAAAGTGTGTATATAAGTATAATTCCATTTTGACTGATTTAATCAATTGTCCGCGACACTATGTCTACCTTTTGAGGTTAACTTGCAAGAACGACGGGATGCGACCGACGTCCTGGGTGATGTCTTAAATTTATAAAGAATAAAAGGAGTTAACAATATATTATATAACTATTCTACGCAAACGAAGTCGATGACACAGCTAGTATCTAATAATAATATGTGACAAATGTTACCCTATACATCAATATCACGGATATATTATCGACTTGTTTATTTAATTTGGTAACACGAACAGTTACAACATGATGCAAACATAAACGAGATTACAAGAATTTAAAAATCGAAAATAAATTGAAAAAAATTTCGACTCGGGCATGAACCGTTATTTCATGATTTTTTTTAAATTTATTTTCGATTTTTTTTAATTATTGTATAGTGCCTTCATGTGCAATAACATGTAAAAATTAATAAAGTTTTCAAAAGGTTACAAGAGTTTTTAAATATTGTCTATAGTTTACGCGAGTAGTACACATTTAAATAAAACACTTTAACGGTTTAAAACGCGATATATTAGTTAAAGTCTCCCCGTGACTACGGCTGCTGCAAAGCATCCGAAACGTCGGGCCGAAGTTAAAAATCATTTTCAAATAAGTTTAACTAATATATCGCGTTTTAAACCGTTAAAGTGTTTTATTTAAAAGAGTTTTTAAATTAAACACTTTTGACGGTTTAAAACGTGAAACGTTAATTTTTTTTAATTCTAATGGCGTTTCAGTTGATTTTTATCGTTGAGGAGCACAGACATGCATGGCGTTAACTTGCGGGTAGATGAAATGCGCGGTCGACCTATTTTGTCTTTGGACATTCGGAAATCCACAAACTGGAAGCGAAACGCGATTAAACTTGACGGCTTTCCTATGTGCAAACGTTTTTTCAGACCCGGGCGAAATTCCGATATTCCTACCCTTTTCATATACAGATTTCCATACGAAGTCCACTTGTTTCAGAAAAATTATAAATTGATTAGTTAGACTCCCTGGGGATGTAACCTACAACCCGTTGATTATCAGCAATACATTGCTACTGAATAACGAGGCCGTAAAATGTTTTTTTTTTCAAGTTGATAAGTATAAGATAAGGGTACCTACTGCGAGTAAGTGAACGGAATTAAGATTATTACACTTACTAAAATATACAGTAAAGAGTTAATTTTAACGAGAATGTCTAAATACTGTCTATAGTTTACGCGAGTAGTACACATTTATATAAAACACTTTAACGGTTTAAAACGCGATATATTAGTCTCCCCGTGACCCGTTCAAATAAGTTTAACTAATATATCGCGTTTTAAACCGTTAAAGTGTTTTATTTAAATGAGAATGTCTAAAGTCTGATTTTCGTAACTGATAAATGAAAACAATATTTGTGTTGTGGGTAGCGTGGCCGAGCGGTCTAAGGCGCTGGTTTAAGGCACCAGTCTCTTCGGAGGCGTGGGTTCGAATCCCACCGCTGCCAGGGTTTTTTAATTGGTGAAAATATCATACATGTATTTCTATACTTAATTAGCCCAATGTTATTATAGTATTTTGGAGTTCTTTCAGATTACTCATCTTTACTAATATTATAAAGCAGAAGAGTTTGTTTCTATAAACGCGCCATTCTTAGGAAGAACTGGTTCGAATTGAAAATGTATGATCTTAAAATATGTCCGCGACAGAATATGCCTATATATTGTAAGGTTTCGTAGTTTCTGAGATTTGCGCAAGAAAACAAACTTTTCGGCCTTATTATATTATATATAGTTTACTCGACCTTTTTTAGTGTTCCGCACCCAGAGAGCAACGCGCCTTTATTAGATAACACAACTAGACAGTTCAGTTTTTCATAAATGATGTATTCTGTTGCTGTTCTTACAGAAAGCAAGTAACTAGTTGTCTATGGTTTTGGTAGTAACTAAAAAAGTAAGAACGAATGATATGTCAACGGTACGGAACACTGTACTTTACACGGGTTTATTTGTATTTGTTTTATATTGGAAAATATTTTATGTTTGCATTACACTTCATGATTATTACAATAACGCGTGTAAATTGCGTACATAGAAATGAAGTTAATCATTTCAATCAAAAATACTTACGTGTACTGCTTCTAGTGTATACCAAAACCAAGCAACATAACTGGTCTTTACTACGATAATACAATATATTATATTAATAAAGATAATACGTCAATATAATAAAAATATTCAACCGAAATCGTTTACTATAACAATTCGTAATCGGCTAAAACCGTATCATAGATAAGATAGAGTACGGTGAACGACCGAGCGCCATATTGTTGTTTGACATTTCAATTTAAGCCAATGTCAAGGTCGCCATTTTCTTTATTTATAATTTTGTTTTTATCTGTGACTCTAAATGACATCGCTATTTATTGACTGGCACGCTGGCTGGTTATACAAGTGTTTTTTTTTTCAATAAATTTTGTAGATCTGTGCGCACAATAAATAAATGGGTATCTATCTATTAAATAAAGACTAAATAACTCTTATATAATTATGTTTATTACGAGAAAACATGGCGTACATTTATTTTATCAGCGCACGAGTCGCTAACTAGTCAGTAGGTAGTTATGTATCAGTTTTTATCTTGAAATGGAAAGTGATAGTGTTTATTATTGTTGGCATGTGCGCGTATCTCAGTCAGCTATCTAATAAATGTCTCGATAATATTACGTTTATGATATGTTAGATACGTCATTCTTTAATTAGGTAGTAGGTATATGTAAATCATATTATCTGTGCACAAGAAGATAATAAAGAATTAAGAATAGAGTGACGGCAGCGTGGCTATATGGTTAAACAATGACAAGCATTGCATCAGAAGTTCGACTCCAAAGAAAATATCACAAATAATAATAACCGTAGTTAAATTAAGTTGTAAATAAGTTTAACTAATATATTTTAAACCGTTAGTGTTTTATTTAAATGTGTAGGAACCACTCGCGTAAACTACAAGTAGCATTATAGCACAATCATTGAACCTGCCCCAAACCCCACGCATAGACAACGCCATTGTCCATCCGGGGAACGGTTTACTTTTTTACGTAGATTTGAACACAGGTGTCTATAGTGACAACGGCTGTTATAAACCGTCTAAAATGTCGGGTCGAAAAAATATCAACTATCTAATATAGATCACATTAATTAAATATACTTCTTTATTAAAATAATTAACAGCTTATAATAAAAACAATATTAAAAATAATTTTGGACATGATATCTTACACGTTATTCCCACATGACAGACCGTCTAGACAACAGTATTAGGGTTGTCGCTTCCGAAATAATCTAACGAAACAAACATTTCATACGAAAGGACATTTCGTCACGATGAATACTAGCTGTACCTACTCGCGACTTCGTCCGTGCGTTAATATTATTTATTTTTGCTATTTTTGAACCGTTTGCGTTACACAATGCTCAAAAATTTGAATTTCAACAATTGCCCTAATTTTTTCCACTCTTTAATCATATTGGTCACAGCGTGATGTCAAATTGCCTAAAGCCTTCCTCGCCGAATGGTCTTACAAACACAAAAGTAAATAAATGATAAGTTGTTCGAACTAATAGTACCTGCGCGCGTTTAGCGCAATCGAACAAACTTCTTCAGCTTATAATACTTTAATATTGATTATCTGGCTACCCTAGATTGATAACATACATGAATTACCACGCTATCAGTCGAGTTTCCTACCTTGTGAAATGCGTGAATAACACGCATATTTTTTGTGTAAAAAGGTCAAGAAAGGTGACGTTTCCAACGTGTGGAAATAGGAAAGCGAGTTTCGTCAAATACAGATTAGAAATATAGTACAGATTATAAAATTGGGAGACAATAGATAAAACTACTTGCTACCTGTGTTTATAAAATCAATATGTAGTTGGTGTATAAAAGAAAAGTTATAAGTTTTTATCTAAAAATTTCTTGTAGGTACCACGAGTACAGAGAGTTGGTGCCACCTTCCCTAAAGTACGTTAGGCTGGTGCCCAACACTGGTACAATTAAGTGGTGTAAGTACTAAAAAAGGTAAATTCAAGTATTGTCTGTAGTTTACGCTAGTAGAATATAAACGCATCCATTATTGAAGTTCACATTTTTTCCATTAAATTTTTTTTTACCATACAGGATATATCATTAGTTATTTCTTACGGGTTATCAAGCAGATTTAGAATTTATCGTCTGTAGTTTACGCGAGTAGTAGGTACACATAAAAATAAAATACCATCAACTGTATTAAACGTGAAATATATGAGTTAACCCCGTCCAACGTGATCGTGGCTGTTGTATAGCATCCGAAATTTTGGGTAAGGAAATAAAATACAAATAAGCAATCGTAAAAAGTATTTCATTTAAGTTTTAGTTTTTTTAGAAAGCTCTAAATCATTGAAGTAATTTTCATTTAATCTAAATAATTTAAGCATTCTGTGTATATTACGCGAGCGGTGCTTAAATAAAACGTTTTTAAATGGTTTAAAACGCGAATTCAGGGGCTTAATGGGCGCAATGCTAATAATCAACGATTCGTAAGTTCGTTACCCACCGGAGCAGAATGTTTCTGATACATTTATAATTTTTTTGTATCATATTAGACTTTTAAATAAAACACTTTAACGGTTTAAAACGCGATATGTATTAGTTAAACTTGTTTAAAAATGATTTTTAACTTCGGCCCGACGTTTCGGATGCTTTGCAGCAGCCGTGGTCACGGGAAGACTGGTGTACTACTCGCGTAAACTATAGACAGTATTTCATATTAGTCTTCGTTATCTGCATATTAAATGGTTATAGGAATTTTGAAATTTCGTCAGGGTCGCAAACCGCCGTCGACGGATGAAAAAGCCGTGAAGTCTAATTGCGTATTGAATTTAGTCTCTGCATTTCCGAATATCCAATGCCAAATTAGATCGACAACAAGTGTTAAGATGTTATACGGCTGGGATACCTTCTATCAAGTAAACCCCCCCTTATCTGACACAAAGTGTGCAATTGACTGGTTCGCCTCCCGAACTATATGTGGTGTCGACTTATTTTTGATGACATCAAGTGAAAAAATCGACCCGACGCTTCGTTTCCTAATAATAAACGAATAATAATAATATTGCGTCGAATACTTGTTATAGACTGTAGTATTAGCTCGATCACGCCGACGCTAAACGCAATGCTGTGGCCGCCGCGTGAACACTAGAGACACCATGATGTCGGTGATAGTGGGATATTTTTAACCATTATAAATGACTAACGGTTGAAGCCGGACTTCACAAATAACTAGGTTAACTTCAAAACGTCGGATTATAGCTAAATATAACTATTGTGTGTTTTAAACGGCTTAAAAAGGGTTCATTTCAAACTAGCTCGTGACTTCGTCTGTGTAGAATAATTATTTTGGGTGTCAAAATTTGTTTTTGCAAATACTTTTCTCATATTTATCAATAATAACTGTTATCCTCTACGTCGGCCGCGTCTCGTCGTACTTGTAAGTTAATCTCGAAAGATAGAAATATAGTATCGCGGACACCTTTTAGATCGAAAAGGAATTTATTCTTTAATACATACTCTTTGAGTATCTTGAACGGTTTTTACAGCACAGGCAACGACGTTTTTGTCCACAATCCCAACAGCTTCTTCGCTCCCATTGGTCACAGCACAATAGTAAATAGCCTAAAGCCTTCCTCGATAAATGCTCTATCCAATACAAAATGTATTTTTTTATTCGAATCAATAGTTTCTGAGATTAACGCGTTCAACAAAAACTCTTCAGTTTTATAATATCGTTCTTAACAATATCCGTACGTAGAAAAATATAAAGACACACTTCTGTATCTGTTGCAATGATAAATTTCTACAACAGGTAGTTAATTAAACTTCTGCCACTTGGCTGTTTTCCTTTCTTACTTTCACCAAGAGTCGCTTTTTAATCGATAACTACTGATTCCACTATCTGATATATTAAAATATAAAATTGTTTAAGTGTTTTGCGGCCATTTTGTAATCCTACCTACGCCACAAAATGGCCGCGTAGCGTCTTAGTATGCATCTATAATATATGCGAAAATAAAACTTGCGATATGTTGCGCGAATGTTGAAAATGAAAACAGGAAATAGTAATTTATGCTCAGTTTTGCATCCAACTAATTATCTGAGAAATAATTAAAATCGTTGCTCAGTTATCAACGATGACCTCGAGGTCATTTTGAACTAGTTGAACCCCTCGAAACGTAAACAGATAAGTTGTTTTTGTACTATAATTAGCAAGTTAGTTTATTTGTCTTCAGGTGTATATGTTTGTTCGACAAAATTACAAAGTAAAATAAAAGTATCATAAAAAAATACTCTTGTGAATCAACTATGTATTAGAATTTTCTTAAATGTATATTTAAGTGTCTGCTATCAATAACTACTACAAATTTACTATTTGTTTTTGAAAGAACACAACAAACGACCAATAATTAAAATACATATTAATGAGTTTACCTTACGTTATACACAATGACACAATTATAAACTTATTTTACTTTGTAGACTTACTCAAGTGAAGCAAAGACACTCGTCCAAAAAGTTCCAAAAGAAATGTCGCACTACTCTCCCGTATCAAGACTGGCATGCGCCGGCGCACCATTATAAACGCGCGACGCGTTTAACGCCGTTTAGTTCACCGCTGAGAGCGGCACAATATACACGTATCGTGTTTTAAGATGGCCGCTATAGACATGTTGGCGTCGGAGCAAATATTCTATGGCTGTAGCCCGCCAGCCGGCTTCTTGACAGACTATTCAGCCCCAGTTAGAAGACCAACAAAATTAACGTCGAGAGGCTACTCAGCCCCATCTCTCTCTATACTCAAACCTGTGCAATTATCGTTGAAATCGGCACCCAGAAGCTGCATACGACTGTCAGCGGAGAAGAAGCAGAAGCGAGTAGTATTCGCTGATGACAGAGGATACGCTTTGGAACAAGTGAAGTTCATGACAGAACCATCGCACGTACCACCGTATTGGGCGCTCAAAATAGTCGCGAGTCCACCGCTGGAGCGGAAACCACCACCGATAACCGTTGACTCTTGGGAAGTTAGGTTTTCGCAGCCAGCATCAGACTATTTGGAGTTCAGAAGGAGGATAACCGAGAATTGTGTGGCGTTAGAGAACGTTATAGTCAAACACAATGAGGGCGCTGTGGACGGTACCGTCAAAGTGAAGAATTTGGATTTCGAAAAGGAGGTGTTCATCCGAGCTACGTCAGACGGTTGGAGGACGCAGGAGGACACGTACTGTGCTTTCGTCGAGTCGGGACCGTTGAGCAAGAACGGCCTATCGATGTACGACACTTTCGGCTTTCGTCTTCAATTGCCAATCCATTCGAGGAAGTTGGATTTTTGCGTGTGCTTCCACTGCAAGGATAAGGAATACTGGGATAATAAGAATGGTGAAAATTACACAATAGAAAAGTCTTCAGTGAGAAAGTCACCAGCGATATCATGTGCTAGGATAAAATATGGGAACTCCTGGAGTAGATCGGATGTTGGGCACACCCCTTATTGGTGAACAGTGGGTGTTGTGCTCTTGGCTTGAAGTGATCTTGTGATTTGTGCCATATAACTTCAAATGGTAAGTGGAGTTCAATACAGGGAATAGTTGGTTATTGCATGACTACGATCTCATTTGGAGGATGACGAGTGAGATTTCTAGTTTAAGTAACTTTAAGGATTTGATTGATTTCCAAAACATAACCAACGTTTTGTTAATCGTTGACAGCTGTCTTTAGTTGCTTAACAGGTCTTTAAATGTGAAAGTTTAAAGTCGGATGACAATGATAATATGTTTTAAAGATTTTGGCAGTAATAGCAATCCATTTCCTAAAAATTATAAATCTATTTTAAACTATTTTAAGCGCAGCAGCCACGGTCATGGTCACGACCGTACTTGGTGCAAAACTGGCAGTAGTGTCGGATAAACATGAGTGCACTAAATGAATACGCGTTTTAAACGGTTTATTTTTTAAAACTGCAGACTTTACTTTAAAATATTTAGTGTAAGTATTTGGAAACTTTATAATTTTATATGAATTGTAGGTACGTGATTTATTATGATTCTACGATAACGAATCTTAATCTATAAAATGATAAGGAACAAGCTAGACAAGGCAACTGAATACAATTTTAATACGCTAATATATTTAACACTACCATAGGAAATAATTTGAAGGTTTGAAGTACAGACAACTTGTAATGTTGTTTATAGGGTGACATCAAAGGTCAATACTGTACTAAGACCTTCAATTGTGGTCAATCGTAACAACGTCATGTTGGTTATGTCATTTTATACTTTTAAAATTTCTCGTAACTTCTCTTCGTGGTTCATCGGGGTCAGACAGTCAATAAACTTAAAAAAATTGGTACAATAGTGTTGAAAACGTTTTCACCTTCGTTGCTTAGTCATTTTTAAAATTGTTCTGTCAAAAACATAATGTACATATAATTAACATAGTAATAAAAGACATTACACGTAGTTTAACATATATTTTTTTAAGCAATAGGTATATGAGGCAGAGTGGATTAAAACAAAAAACATGATTTTCAATTCACTCATTCAAAGAGGAACTTAAAATGTGTAATTTCTGTGTAAGAATTGTGTTCATATGTTAAATAACTCAAGCCATAAAATTACAGTTAGGCTACTCTGCCTCTAGCGGTCTTTGATTTAATCAAATAAGTTTTAATCCGCGTATGTTGTAAAACCGGATTCTTTCATATGTCAACATTTCGTCTATTAATACGAAAGCCATCAAATCATCTTAAACAAGATATAACACGTCGACCTTTTGATTGTGAGCAAGGACAGTTGTATATTTCCTTAGTTCTGTTGGCACAGCAACATAAAATTCGATATAAATTACGACAATGTGTATACACTTTTTTCTCAATAGATGGCGTTAGTTCACTTTCCAAAACTACAGAGTAAGCAAAAATTACAACTCGTCGTGTTGTCATCATCAAATAAGCCAGAAACACAAGGGCAATTGAAGAATCAAAAAAATGTTCAAATAATTTTGGAAATGAATCAAATCTCATTATATTTTAATAACAGTCTTTAGTCTGATGAACTTATTTTAAGTGAATACGCGTTATTTTGCTAGTTTTATTTAGTTGTAAGTAAACGTAAAGACTGATTCTCTGTTACCAGACAATTTTGATATAATCTGTATAATTTATCTAGTTAGTTTTAAAATTAAGTCATATTTGCGATTCCTAAATATTATACGGAAGAAATTAAGTGTATTTTATTTTATTTATTTAGCCTTTTATGGAAATAATTAATACTAAAAAAATGCACAATATGTTAGGTGCTACAAAAGTCTGTTTAAATAAATAATATAACTAGTTTTAATGGCGACATTGCGACAGACTAACAACGAATAAGGTTCTTGTATTTATTGTAATAAAAAAATGTTGATTATTGAAATATATTATGTTATTCAAATATTCCTGATAAAATAATATTTCTAAATAAGTTACTGAAATTTCAGTCATTTCATGAATTCAAATAAAACACTTTGACGGTGTAAAACTCAATACATTTATATTAGTTGGCAGCCTCCCTATGACCACGGCTGCTGCAAAGCATTCGAAACGTAGGTTAAAGTGTTTTATTTCAATAAGTTACTCATTATTGCATTTAACAGTCAATTTTGTTTTGCAAAACTGATATGTCAAATCGTTGTTTAAAAATCACATATTATTTTAAATCTAACATAGAATGTATACGTAGTTTGTTTAATTTAATTAAAAAATATTTAAACGAATATGTCCAAATAAAGAAATAATAGTCAAGTCAAAGTGAGAGATTGTCTCTTGTTTTTTATATTGTTTGTGTTCGAATGACTGTAATTTATCTGAATAAATAATGTTTGATTATTTGTAAGAATCGATTTATAATTGTTTATGACTTCTCTTGATTGTGGTAAATAAATTTGAAATAAAATATATTGTTTTTTTCTTAATCCTTCACACATATACTGACTTAAGTAACTATCTCTTAAGTCGATATAAACGTTATTAGTTTTGTAGTTGTATACAAACAGTGTCTGTAGTTTACGCGAGTAGTTTAAATAAAACACTTTAACGGTTTAAAATGCGATATTAATTAGTTAAACTTGTTTAAAAAAATATTTTAACTACGGCCCGACGTTTCAGATGCTTTGCAGCAACTGTGTTGTCGCGGGGAGAAATTATTATATATCGCGTTAACCGTTAAAGTGTTTTATTAAGTTGTATACAGATCTTGCGTTTTTGTTAAGTAAATAGCCGTTCAAATCTCGGGTGAGGTAAATTATAGGTAATCCAGTCCAATTTTAAAATTTAAAATCGTAGGCGTAGGTAAATATAACTTAACGAAGCCATTTCGCGTTTTAAACCGTTGAAAGAGTTTAAGATAGTTTAAAAAAGTGTGAACTATCTCGTTGATCCTATAGTAGCAATGTATGGCTAAAAACAACGGGTCGTTGGTACGAGCCCCACCGAGGTCAACATATTTCTAATTTCTTCTAAAACATTTCGGACTTTGCTCACGAACCACCCTCAACAAAAGCCGTTAAGACTAATCGCGTTTCGGTTACAGTCTGTAAACCGAATATTAAATCTATAATAGGTCGACAGCGTACCTCGGTTAGATGTTATACGGTTTACATCAGTGAATCACGCTTGTCGGTCGTCCTATCATAAAAGACTCGTTTAACACACGCTAGAGGTCGCCACAACTTATCTAGACACTATCGAGAAAACTAATTACAGGCTGTTACTACAACATTGGTTTTATAGCACAGAATTGCAAATAAGCGGATAGACGCACTACCGGATCGCGATAGTACTCTCGTTTCGACGCTGTCCCAACGCTGGGCTCAGGTTACAGAACCCACCATACTACGTCAGTGTGAGTCGGTGGAAGTATACTATTAAACTCATGATAGCGAACTCCGAAGCGTTAGTAATTTGGTTGTATAAAATCTATTGGCTGTAGTGTTTGTTTACGCAACTATTAGACATTACGCATTACACTTTAACGGTTCAAAATGCGAAATATATTGTAAAGCCTTATTAACGATATAAAATAGTTTAAGAATATATTTCACATTTGAAACGGTTAAATTGTTTCATAAAACATTGTATGTAAATATTGTTTGTAGTTTGCGCGAGTAATGCACATATAAATAAAACACTTTAACGATTTAAAACGCGAAATGTATTAATTAAACTTGTTTGAAAAAAAGGAGTCTCCCCGTGATCACGTCGTTGAAACGTCGGGCCGTAGTTAAAATAAATTTAGAATAAGTTTAACTAATATAATTCGCGTATTAAACGGTTAAAAATCAGTAGTTGACGCGAGAAGTACGCATTAAAATAAAAACACTGTTAACGGATTAAAACACGATTTCTTTTATTTATTGATCGATGCTTCACAGCAGCCGAGGTCACGGGAAACTGAAGGTGGAGGGTGTCCCTAATGTTAAAGTAATCAGTTCACTCGTAGCGGGTATTTGGAGAAACTCGCTGGGTCATCACAGAACTGACTCTCGGTGATCTCGTGTGGTATGCATGTTTTTGGTATCTAGTAGAGTATGAGAGTAGTATTTTGGTAGTATGGGATCCCATCACCACCACCACATCTTGAGGCCGTCCCTATTGAGATTTGGATGTTTCTTGATTTAAGTTGCCCGATATCCAAGGCTGGTACACGAACCCATTGAAAAATCGGGTCGTAGTTAACATAATTTAAAAATAACGTAATTACTATAATTCATGTCTAAGCCGTAAAGTGTTTTATTTTAATAAAAGTTTATAATTTTGGTACCATTCCGCAAACACCATCTAGTACATATCTTTAAACTGTCGTTTCAGTTGCGTATGCGCCGACTACGTCATTGCCCTGAGGTAACACCAAAATAATATTGTAACTACCCGCAGTTTGCATTTATACTTATATAAAGCTGAAGAGTTTCTCGTATTAAAAAAATATTTTTGTGTTGGATAGACCACTTGAGGAGGAAGACTTTTTGCTATACATGACATCAGGCTGCGATCAGACGACCGAAGGACCTAGATAAAACGGCGGGGCGCGGACAACGTCGTAGGTAACAGCTATCTATACTAATATATAAGGCTGAAGAGTTTGTTTGTTTGAACGCTGTAACCTCAGGAACTACGGGTTCAAAACGAAACATTATTTTTGTGTTGGTTAGAGCATTTATCAAGGAAGGCAACACCAACAAACAAAATTACAAAACAATTTTGGAAGCCCAACGGCTGCTGCAAAGCATTATAAACATCAGGCCGTAGTTAACAATATTCAAATAAGTTTAACTTATATTTCTATCACGTTTTAAACCGTTAAAACGTCTTATTTAAACGTGTACCACTCGCGTAAACTACAGACAGTTTTGTAACTGACACAATTATAAAGCAATGTTACAGTTGAACGCGGTTGATATGTTTAATACCAGGCGAAACATTTGTACATCAGCGGTGTCTTCTTTTAACTCTAACCATGGTCTAAAAGAATCTAAGTTAGAACCATAGTTAGTCCATTACAAACGTTAAACGTCAAATAAACCAGGGTTTAAGCCAGATTTGAGAGTTAGGCCTTTTTTGTAATAAAGTGCCTTATATCGTGCCACATCGAGTCTTATAACAATCAGTGTTGTTTTAAATTTGAGCCGAGATGGTCATATGATCTGAGTGATTTTAACTTGTTATTTTGAAATGTAAGTACGTATTTATCTTATATATATGATTTACATAACATATATATTATATCGGATATATATATATATATATGTTCGTAGTTGACGCGAGTAGTACACATTTAAATAAAACTTTTACCGGTTTGAAACGCGAAATATTATTGTTACTTTGCAGACACTTTTAACTTTTTAAGAGGTGAAATATGTTAGCTAATTAGCAGTAAGAAGTTATTAATATATGCCGCGTTTTAAACAGTTATTGCTGTTTATAAGTTAAATAATATATTTCGCGATTTAAACAGTTAAAAGTTTTTAATAAAATGTTATTGAATAAATACTGTCTGCAGTTTACGCGAGATATATATTAGTTAAACTTATTTAAAAATTATTTTAACTATGGCCCGACGTGGCCACGGGGAGACTAGCAATGGAAACTTATATATATCGGGTTTTAAACGGTTAAAATGTTTTATTGAAGTGCTGTCATGAATGTTTTTCTTGGGGTCAGTTATTTTGTTTTACGCTGTTTCAGTACCTTAGGCCACAAAATATGTATTATAAAAATAACCCCAATATTTTAAAAATGTTTTTGCGTTTAGATATCAAAACTAATAGGTCACATTTGACATTTAATCAAAGCAACGTAACGTAACGTAACCTTGTAACGCAGAGCGTTGGACTTAAGTCGGATCGACATGCATAATGTGAACGCAATATTCACAAATATGTAATAAAATGTATAAAACTTTACGTAAGTTGTCTTTGTATTTTGCGCGAGTGGCACACATATTTACCGGTTTAAAGCGTCGGGTCGCATTTGCAAATAAATTCATTTTCGCGTTTTTCTAAATTCTAATCCATAGTTAAGCTTCAAGTCTTGGCATATGTGTTTTAGTTTGCAATATATGGTTTTAATAGCTGTGCCAGTGATTTCGTCCGCGTATAATTGTTATTTTGGGCATCAAACGTTGTGTTTGAAACCTCATCTTTATAAATGCAGTTACCCACAACGTCCGTCGCATGCCATTGTTCTTGCAAGTTAACACTAAGAGAGTCATATACTGTCGCGGACAGTTTTTTTAGTTTATTTAAAGAGGAAACACTCTTTCATACATATTTTTTAGGTATCTCGAACCGTTATTGCTGCAATAACGCAACGAAAGTCCTCAAAGGTTAATAGTTTTCCCCGTCTTTCCACATTTCCCACAATTTCTTCGCTAATGTTGACCGCAGGAGTGGTTCGATAATTCGCGACATAATTAAAACTGCTATCGCAAAAACTCGGTTGGGTCGGCTTTCTTAACCTCTCGTTTAGGTCAAGAACCCGGCGATTGATACGTCTTCCTCAAAGTAAATATTCAGACCGGCAAGTAATATATTTTTTTTAATCTATACTAATATTATAAGCTGAAGAGTTGAACACGAGTGTCCATAATTTGAATTTCGGAAGCATTTGCTTAACACGGAAAACGAATTGTGACCGAATGGTTGTTGTTATTGTGAAAAGAAAGCAAGAAAGAAGGAAGAAAGAAATTTGGTAGTTAGGAATTATTTTTGGGGGAGATCATTTTTTGAGGAAGGCTATAAACCACTCCTGCGGTCAACATTGGCGAAGAAATTGTGGGAAATGTGGAAAGACGGGGAAAACTATTAACCTTTGAGGACTTTCGTTGCGTTATTGCAGCAATAACGGTTCGAGATACCTAAAAAATATGTATGAAAGAGTGTTTCCTCTTTAAATAAACTAAAAAAATGTCCGCGACAGTTTATGACTCTCTTAGTGTTAACTTGCAAGAACAATGGCATGCGACCGACGTTGTGGGTAACTGCATTTATAAAGATGAGGTTTCAAACACAACGTTCAAAGCCCAAAATAACAATTATATGCGGACGAAAGTCACTGGCACAGCTATTAAAACCATATATTGCAAACTAAAACATATATGCCAAGACTTAAAGCTTAACTATGGATTAGAAAAACGCGAAAATTAATTTATTTGCAACTACGACCCGACGCTTTAAACCGGTAAATATGTGTGCTACTCGCGTTAAATACAAAGACAACTTACGTAAAGCTTCGTAAATAAATTGTATTATTTGTGACTATTGCGTTTATATCCTGCATGTTGATCTGATTTTGAAATACGTATTTCTGCGTTACAAGGCTACGTTACGTTACGTTGATGATTAAATGTGACCGATACGGTTTATTATGTAACGCAAAAGTTTTTAAAAACTATTTGGGTTATTTTTATAATACATAACATTTTGTGGCCTAAGATACTGAAACTTAACTTCCAAGAACGACAAGACGCGGCCAATGTCTGTCTTGGTGAACATTTCTTAATTAATCAAGATTCAAATTCGAAGCTTTTTATTGCCATTATAATATTACGCGATATATATTAGTTAAACTTATTTGAAAATTATTTTCAACTTCGGCCCGACGTTACGGATGCTTTGGCAGTCTTGGTCACGGGGAGACTCAATATTTTTAAACGTATACTACATGTGTGTAGGGGGTTGAAAAAAGGGATAGAAGTTTGTTTAGAAATTCGTGGTTTTTGAAGCTAGAACAATGAAACTTTCTTCTTTGGCTTTTTGTGAATATACGTAGGAGTGGGAGTGAGTGTAGGAATGAGAGTGGGAGTTAGAGAAAGAGTGATGTGAGGTAAGAGTGTTGCGGATGGGTAAGACTTACAACATAAATTGGCTGCCTGAATTGCGTCCTTACATAAATTAATAAACAGCCTAAATATTCAAAATTCTACCACAAGTCACTATTCCACGCGGACGAAGTCGCGGGCACAGCTAGTTAATATATAATTGGCATTGGAACAAAGCAATTAATCGTATCTGGTTTTCGAGTGAGAAGCGTGAAGGATACTCGAGAAGTTTAAAAGTCATAATTAAAATAGCGCACAGTTCGTTAGTATGCGAACTTTAGTCTCAAAACATGTTCAAATAAAACACTTTAACAGTTTCAAACGCGATTTATAATAGCTTCCGTGACCACGGCTGCTGCAAAGCATCCGAAACGTCGTGTGATAGTAAAAATATTTTCTAAATAAGTTTGACTTATATACATCGCGTTTTAAACTGTTAAATACAAGATTTTTTGTTGGAAGTTCGTTTGAATGCGCTGATCTGAGGAAGTACTGGTTCAAACTATTTGTGTGTTGGTTGGACCATCTATCGAGTTAGGATTTAGGCTATAAAACATCAAGCTATATAGGATCGAAGCAACATAGAGAGACGTGGATATTTGAGGGTTCCCACTGCGTGCGCTGTGAAAACGGTTCAAAATTCCAAAAAAATATTCAGGAAAGAACGATTCTTGTATCTTATGTTTAAAAAATGTCCGCAATATGTCTACCTTTTAAGACTAAGCGATCGTTCAAGTATTACGTAAGCACTATAGGGGGGTGGGGGGGTCTGTGTTTTGCTTATTTTTGATGACATGGGGGGTAGGGGAGTCCAGATGATGATTACGTCATCGATATTTATTTACTTTTTTACACGAATGGCAACTACCACATTTTTAATTGAAAAATGTTTACGTAAGCACGGGGGGAGGGGGTAAAAGCTTTGCTTACTTTTGCTGACAAGGGGGATGGGGGGGGTAAATAATTGTAATAAATCTGCTTACGTAATACTTGAACGGCCCCTAACTCACAAGAACGACGGCGTCGTTAGTAACAGCTATAAAAATTATGATTCGAACAAGTGCTTCCTGAGATACGCGTATTCAATCAAACGAATTTACCTTTTTATTGCTTTAAAAGCGAAAAGGTGGTGAGAGGTTCGGGAAAGTGAACACACATTATTGCAAGATGCGCCATTAATTTAAATAAACCACTTTAACGGTTAAAAACAGGATATCATTTAGTTAAACTTAGTTGAAAATTATTTTTAACTACCGCCCGACGTACGACGCTGTGCAGCAGCCGCGGTCACGGATAGCCAAACAAGTTTAACATTAATGTATCGCGTTTTAAACCGTTAAAGTGTTTTATTTCAATATGTTACTCGCGTAAACTACAGACAGTATTTAACAAGCATGTATTACTAACCAATGGATTAACGAGGCGGTTCTGTCTGAGACTTGTTCCTCCAGTAAACTTGATTTAGCGTAAAAAATAACTTCTAGCTCAATCAATAAATAACGCATCCATGATTGAAGGTTAAAATATAGTTTTTCTTTTTTATCTAACGTAAAGGATATTTTTGTAGAAAATAATTTTATTTCGTCTTACTGGCTATCAAGCGAGTTTTAGATTTTATTGTCTGTTGTACGCGAGTACACATTTAAATAAAACTCAAAAACAATTTGAACGGTTCGATACGCGAAATATATATATAGTATCAGAGTAAATAAGTTAGTATTCATATTATAATAAGTTAACAAATATATTGCGCGTTTTAGATCGTTAATAGTGTTTGATTAAATAATTTGATATTTTTCTCATTTAAATAAAACACTTTAACGGTTTAAAACGCGATATAATAGCCGTGGTCACGGGGAGACGGGGGTCTCCCCGAGACCACGACTTCTGCAAAGCATCCGAAACGTCGAGCCGAAGTTAAAAATCATTTTCAAATCAGTTTAACTAATATATCGCGTTTTAAACCGTTAAATATGTACTACTCGCGTAAACTATAGACAGTATTTGATATTTTTCTCATTTATATTCGATGGAAGGTAGTCCCAAATATTAAAAATTTATTAATATACCTATCTAAGTATAATATATATGTACTATAGTTTTGACGCCCTCATTGGTTATATGGTAGAAATGTATAAATGGGTCGTGGGTTGGATTCCCACCACGTCCAGCATGTTTGTAAGACATTTTAGGTAAGGATTTAATTTAATGCATATAACTCGCGTAAATACAGACAATGACGATTGTCAATAAATAATGTCTATAGTTTACACGAGCAGTACAAATTTAAAATACTTTTAACGGTTTAAAACGCGAAATTTTCTGAAACTAATTCTAGCCTAGAACTAGACTAACTAGGGCAGTTGTTCAAATAATTTCTTTTCCCAAACAAAAAAAAAAAAAAGGGAAACCCCAAAAAAAATTTTTGTGGGGGGGGGGGTTTTCCCCCCGGGGGTTTTTTTTCCCCCCCCCCCCCTTTTTTGTGAATAAGTATAACTAATACATATCGCGTTTTTAACCGTTAAAAGAACTTTAGAATCTACCTGTTAGAATTATTAACTGATTGTCCATTTTTGTCTCCAGAAACTGGTGATCCGTCATGTGGACTTACAATATTGTAGGCATCATATCTTTAGTGGCATATGCCAATTCATTAAGCGAAGGTAAATAAGAAGTATTATATATGTTTGTCAAGGCACAGTTCCGTGTCTGCCATAATATTGTGTTCGTTTGATGAAAAAATACCCGAGATTTTAAAAATCAAATCAAACTTCCATGCTAATATAACGCTGAAGAGTTATTTGTTTGTTTGAACGCGGTAATCCCAGGAACTGCTGGTTCGAATTTGAAAATCTTTCTGTGGGATCTCTGCCCTTTCGCCGACAACTGTCTAGCTGATTATTGTAATGACGAAAGACGTTTGAAATCTTTCGTCAAATTATTTATTAGGGCAGACGACTTTGAGAGAAATAAACATCCGTCTGTCTATTCCGTTACGTACGCCGCGAAAGCGGATTATACCCAAAAAATATGTATTCAATGATTCCTCATTAAATAATCTAAAAAAAATGTCAGCGATAGTATATATCTATATTTTACGTTTAACTTCATAGAGTTGAACAGGAGGTTAGCAAAAACCAGATTATGATGGCCACGATAACTTCTACGCGGACGAAGTCGCTGACGCTGCTTGTATATAACAATTACTTAAGTACTTTTATTACTATTATAACATCCATTTATCACAGGTATGTAATCCGAATTTCGTTTATAGGAGACAGCTGTACCAAAAAGGATGGTTCTCAGGGGGTGTGCAAGGCCATCACCAATTGCCCATCAGCTCTGGAGGATATTAAAAGACATTCACCACCAACAGTACTTGTTACCATTATTTTTAAAAGACTGAATCAATAAATATATTAAAGGAAATTAAATTCCACGAAATAATAACTATATACTACTTTTAACTAGGTAACATTTTTTTAACGACGGCCCGTTGTTTCGACATTTGCCTTTGACATTAGGGACACCCTCCATCGTCAATCCCCCGTGACCACGGCTACTGCATAGCATCGGAAACGTCGGGCCATAGTTAAATTAAGTTAACTAATACGCAGACTAACCTAACTATATACTTATACTATTAACAGTAATATTCTTCGGTACAAATACGTAGGTACAGACATACAAAATAATGTAAAAATACTCTGTAGTATTGCCCGTAGTTTACACGAGTAGTATACATTTAAATAAAAAACCTTTCAACGGTTTAAAACGCAAAATATATTAGTGAATTTATGTTTAATTTAATTTTGCTGTGGTCTGACGTTAAAAGTGAAATAGAAACAATTAAACAAATACATTTCACGTTTTAAACCGTTAAAAGTGATTTATTTAAATGTGTACTACTCGCGTGAACGACGGACAATACCTAATCATAAATTGTGTGTTTTTTCAGCCTTGTGGTTTTGTAAATTTTGATCCCATTGTATGCTGTGGTGAGACGGTGGTACCAGAACCGGTTACACCAAAAAAGAGGGGGAGAGGCAGGTATGAATATTAACAAAGCATTTTAAAAATATATGTTATATTAAAGATCGATTATAAATTAAAAAACGACTCGGGTAGGTGTTGATCCGGCATCCGCAGCGTCCCGTGCCGTTGCTAACCAACTGGGCCACCGGGTCCTACCGCTAGACGAACGAAGGTCTCTAACAAAATAAGTTTTAATTTTACATTCATTTACATTCACTTGATGGTAGGTGATATACCGAAATATTCCCTGACGACCTATTTTGGCATTGGATATTCGGAAATCCACAGTCTAAATAAAACACTTTAACGGTTCAAAACGCGATATATTAGTTAAACAGCAGCCGTGGTCATGGGGAGTCTCCCCGTGACCACGGCTGCTGCAAAGCATCCGAAACGTCGGGCCCAAGTTAAAAATCATTTTCAAATAGGTTTAACTAATATATCGCGTTTTAAACCGTTAAAGTGTTTTATTTAAATGTGTACTACTCGCGTAAACTATAGACAGTATTTAAGCCACAGTCTGAAACGCGATTAGACTTGGCGGCTTTTTCATCTGTGGCCAGTGGTCGACCCGGACGGAATTTCGATATTCCTTTCATATCCAGATTTCCAGAAGTCCAACGTGTTTCAGAAAGATGATAAATTTAAAACGGTGGGGATCGAACCCACACCCGTTTATTATAATAGACCAACGTGACCATTCAAACTGCGTTTTAAACCGTTTGATTTAATCTGCTCGGTTTCAAACATTTAATTTAGATTTCACCTTACAATTACTTTGACGGAGCTTTCTTAATAAACTTAAATAAAACGGTTTAAAACGTAAAATATATTCGTTATTTTATTTTTAATATAATTTGCGAGCTCTTCATCTACCTAATGTTATGTGACATGGCAAACGTTTATGCGACACAGTACTCCGTCGTAATTGTTTACGCAATGTGTGCTTCTTTTTTGCATAAAGTTTGAAGTATTGTAACTAATACATTTTAGAAATAGTTATCTACCCTCAGTAGTTACTAGAGCTTATACTTAATATTGTTAAATAAAAAACATGTCAATGGTGTGAACACAGTACTGAATTATTTCAAAATAAAACACTTTAACGGTTTAAAACGCGATATATTAGTTAAAATTATTTGATAATGATTTTTAACTTTGGCCCGACGTTTCAGAGTCATCCCGTGACCACGTGTCGCGTTTTAAACCGTTAAAGTGTTTTATTTAAATGTGTACTACTCGCGTAAACTATAGACAGTATTGAATTATTTCTTATTATATATTCTTGGTCAATATTAATGTATATAAACCCATTTGTGGCTAATCTAGGATATGTTCAATGTACACTAGGGTAAGTCTAATGTAAGCCATTATTAAATAAAGAATTTTAAAAATCAAATCAATGTTGTATATTACAGAAAAACAACGACAACTCAACGTCCAGTGGAAGTTAAATTCTCTTTGGAGTGTCCAATAGCTGAACGGACGGGCAGGAAAGCGTACGACAGTAAGTGTAGTGTAAGGGGAGATTGGGGATAATTTTGTTTTTTTAATGATAGAGAAGTACACACAAGCATGAAGTGCACTTGATGGGAGGTGAACCACAACCAGATAACATCCACACCAGTTGCGCTGTCGACCTATTTTGGCTTTGGATATTCGGAAGTCCACAGACTGGAACCGAAACGCGATTAAACTTCACGGCCTCTTCATCTGTGGACGGTGGCTCGTGACCCGGACGGAATCGATACTCCTACCACCCATTTACTATCCACATTTCCAGACGAAGTCCAATATATTTCAGAAAAATGATTTATTTAAAACATTGGTGGGGATTAGTCATAGATTGCTACCATTAGACCAACGAGCCCGTCGTACAATTGTGTAAGGGGAGATTGGGGATAATCGTATCAGGTTAAAATTTTATTGCGCGAGCGGTGGCTTATCTATCAATAGATTTAAAAAAATCGACGATGACGTGTAGGACACACACATACATTAATTGCGGACCTTTGTTGTTGAAGGCATTTGAAAGTGTCAATACTGAGGATAACGGCTCTGGGTCGAACCCGGGAAAAAAAAGCCTTTTCCCGGGATTCGGACCCGGAGCCGTTCTGCCATGGACGGGTTTAGTTTCATGATATGAAAATAAATCGCATTGCTAAGAACTTAATTATAAAAAAAATTGACTATTTACTAATACTACTTACTATTTTTGATAAATACGTAAGTCTCAAGGTTGAAATTGCATTGCGCGAGAGGTGCATGTATCAATACGTTGAAAAAATTGACGAATGACGTATAGGGTATGTTAATTGGTTAGAGCAACAGCACGGAACGCTGTGGATGTCGGTTCAAGCCTGTGCGTGTTGTAATTTTTTTTTCTAAAATCGTGTTTTCATTATAATGCCATCATGTGCAAAAAATGTGAAAATATTTAAATTCTTAGTGAGAATGAAGTTGTTGTAATCCTATGAATGAATATGTGTCCTACGACTTTATTTAAGGTTTCGATTTTTCCTGTGAAAAAATAGGTTTTCAATTATTTTTTTTTTACAATAATATTATGATAAAATCAAACATATTTATTATATACCCAAAAAATATGTATAATAGAAAGATTATTATTTTAATTTATTTTAAAAAATGTCTGCGACACTATTTGTCTATCTTGAATTCATAAAGATGTGGAGGCGGTTAGCAAAAACGAATTCGGATGTCAAAAATAACTATTCTACGCGGACGAAGTCGCGGCAATAGCTTGTAAAATAGATTTGTTTCGATATAATTCCACCTCTTATTAGTAAATATTGTATAGCATTGATTTATTTTAATTTCTTTGAAATAGGATGTATTTTCCTGCTCATGCGCATACAAAGTCGTGATTTACTTGTCCTTAACGTATCCTTATTATCATCTTTTAAACATTATGAATAAATCTCCCATAATAGGATTCAACATGTTAATCAAATCTATTTATATTTTTTTAAATATTTGAATAGTAGTAGGAATTCCGAAATATCCGTTAACAGTCTGTGGATTTCCGAATACCGAGAACCAAAATAAGACGACAGCACATCTTGTTCTGTCGTCTTCTACAATAAAAAGGCTTACAGAGCCTAGGTTAAGGCAAGTATGTGTTGCATGTTTGTTATCGTTCGACTCGTAAATGCTGAGGCAGATGTTGACAAAATCCGAATCTCAAACTATTTCCAAAAGGTAACATGTACAAAGTACAGCGAGATTTTTTTAATTTCAGACATACTTTAACATTTGATTGTTTTCTACTTAACAAACTAAAAAAAAATACCGTTTACCCCCGTGGGGCATGGGGCGAATACATTTCTGTATCCATTTCACTGATCGGTTTATTGTTTACCGGGCATTCGAACCCAGGACGGACATTGCTTAACGCAAAGCTAGGCAACACGTTTAACTACTGAGGCGGTCTTACAAAATTTCTAGAATGCCTCGAATACCAAGAGAAGTACGTATACCCTTGTCGGCCTGGGCCCACGCAAGGGATGGTGCGCGTGGATCAATGCAACCGGGAGCCAGAAGGTCTCATAACTGGAGGGGAGAACGCTAAAGATGGAGAATTCCCCCACATGGTTAGTACGTCATAGGAATAAAGATTTAACGGTTTAAAACGCGATATGTTAACTTGTATTTACATTTAAATAGCTTTTAATATCAAACGTCGAGCCGTAGTTAAAATGAATTATTTAAAAAATAATTCATCACGTATAATTCTTGTTTTAAACAGTTAAAAGTGATAAATACCTAACTTAATCGTGAACAGTGTCATAAGTATTGACTATTGTTTACGCGAGTAGTCCACATTTAAATAAAACATTTTTAAAGGTTTAAAAAACGAAATAAATAAAAATTTAACTACATAGTTGTGAATTAAACAGTGGGCCGTAGATAATATTAATTATTTAAAACACTCTCAACTGTTTAATACTCGAATTATATGTGATTACTTTAAATATATTTCGCGTTTACAACAGTTAAAAGTGTTTATTAATTATGATACTACTCGTGTAAATTACAGACAATACAATACTCTTATCATCTCAAATAGGCTCTCCTCGGTTACGGCGAAGGCAGTATTGTGTGGATGTGCGGTGGTGTTATTATAAGCGAAAGATTTGTTCTCACCGCCGGCCACTGCTCGTCCAGCAGGTCTCAGTGAGTATAATTGATATTTTTTAATAAACTAGCTATGCCCGCGACTTCGTCCGCATAGAACAGTTATTTTGGGCATCAAATATAAATGCTCTAAACAACACAAAAAATAATTGTTCAATTCGGACCAGTAGTTCATAGCGCGTTCAAACAAACTCTGTAGCTTTAATTAGTATAGACATAGATGAAACAATTGACGGTTTAGAACGCAATATATTTTTTAATCACAACCCGTCGTTTCCGTTTTAAAACCGGTAACTGTGTTTAAATTTTAATTAATGGGTTTATTTAAGTTGTACAGAGTAAGCGCGAACGGTCATCGCTTACGTAGGTATGTTAGAATAATGTAACTTATGATCTTGAACGTTTTGTTTCCAGTGGAGTAGTGAAGAAGATTCTGGTGGGTATTCTGAAGTCCAAGGACGATGGTGATCCAAGTCGACAGTATGATGTTACGGTCAAGAAACACCCGGACTACAAACCACCTTCCAAATACAATGACATAGCACTACTGAAGACAGACAGAGAGTAAGCAATACTTGTTGTGGCCGCGCCTTTGTCTGCGTGTAGTTATTTGTGGCATCCAAATTCAACATACAACGTCGGTCGTCCCGTCGTTAATATAGATATATGTATAAAGATTAGCTTTTAACGACGGGACGACTGTACTAAACTGTAATATAAACGAATCGTTCTTTTAAATGAAGCACTTTAACCGTTTAAAACTCGATGTATATTAGTTAAACTTATTCGCAAATTATTTAAACTACGGCCTGACGTTTTGGATGCTCTGCAGGAGCCGTGGTCACGGGGAGACTTACGAACGCAGTTAAAATTATTTTCAAATTAGTTTAACTAATATTTGTCGCGTTTTAAACCGTTAATAGTGTTTTATTTATATGTGTACTACTCGCGTAAACAACAGACAACACTGAGGTAAAGTACAGTTTCATTAAACTATGTACTTTATAACTATGTACGTAAAATACCCCAGCTATATAAAATCGAATAAAAGCGAAATATATTTTTTTCAGTATTCAGTTAAGCAGGTACGTGGTGCCAGCTTGCTTGCACGATGGTGGTGCCTTGTCCAACGACAGCGCAGTCATCACGGGGTGGGGAACGACAGTCTTTCGTCAGAGGGAGGTGCCTGAAGTTCTTCAAAAAGTAAGAATAGGTTTTTGGGATTGTAGACGGGTCTACTGGTCATGGTTGGATCCCATCTCCTCGTACTTCAACGCACCGTTCACGGGACTCATATGGTCGCGAGTTCGATCCCCACCAACTCAAACATGTCGGAGTACATCTGTAAAATTCGGTGATAAAAAATGCTATGCTGGTTACGAACCACCATAAGGGCCGTGAAGTTCATCACGTCTCAGTCTGAGGATTTCTGAATGTCCAAAACCAGTATAGATCGACAACACCTCTGTCGGTCCTCCTCTATCCTCAAAAGAATGCTTTAGCCGTGTAGCGTCTAAATTGTGCGCTGTCGTCCTATTTAATAAAACAATAATTTTAGCTATTAGAGGTACTTACATCTTATTTCCAGGATTATTTTTACTCAAATTGAAATTGGACTATCAAATGTATGGAGCCGAATAAATATGTGGTTTAAAAACAATCATTCAATAAAACATTCTTAACGGTTTGAAACGGGAATTATATTTTATGACTTGTTTTTAGTCTCTAAGGCTCTATAGTTAGTTACTAGTTATTTACTAAGGCTCGATATTTCGGAAATATTTGAAATTGTAACTAAGACTAACTGGCGTAACGCGTTACGTTTCGCTGCGTCGTTCTTATAAGAAGTAGTTGCTTAAGCAATAAATACTGTTTACAGGCAACTGTGACCCGCTTCGAAGACAGCGAATGCAGCAAAAAGTTTAAAAATCTTCGTCACATGGCCAAGGGTTATGACGCAGAGACCCAGCTTTGTTATGGAGACAGAGTTTCAAACAAGGATAGTTGTGAGGTAAGACTTAGCCAAGTTAAATAAAACACTTTAAACGGTGTAAAACGCCGAATGTTTTAAAAATCAAAATGGTTTAGGTTTAATTCTGGATGGTATAATAAAAATGCAAGGTTTGGACGTTATTATGTTGGCATTAGAATTTAAAAATCGAAAATAAATTGAAAAACTTTTCGACTCGGGCAGGACTTGAACCGGCATTGTCAGCGTTCCGTGCTGTTGCTCTAACCATTGTACTACCGAGTCCTACACGTCATCGTCAATTTTTTTCAACTAATTTATACATGCACCTCTCGCGCAATGTAACTTCAACCTTAACATTTGCGTATTAAAAAAAAATCAATTTTTTTCGATTTTTAAATTATATAGTGTTATATAGCCTTCATGTGCAATAACATGTAAAAATAAATAAATTCTCAAATGTATTAGGTTATTTACATTTTTTTTCCTTCAGCCCGAAATTTCGGATGCTTTGCAACAGTTGTGGCCACGGGGGACTGAAGATGGAGGGTCTACGTTTAGCCGTAGTTAAAATATACCCATACCAATAATATAAAGCTGAAGACTTCACTTTTTTGTTTGTTTGAACACGCTAATCTCAGGAGCTACTTGTTCGAATTGAAAAAAATCTTTTGTGTTGAATTTATGTACTGTCTCGAACATATTTTTTAGGTGTTTTGAAGTTTTCACAATGCACGCAACGGAAACCCACAAAGATGCATAATTTCCCGTTTTCCGGTTTTCCCAATGTTTTTTGCTCTTATTATATGGCATAAACTTCCTCGATAATTGCTCTAACCAACACAAAAAGAACCTTTCAATTCGTACAGCAGTTCCTGAGATTAGCGCGTTCAGACAAACTCTTCAGCTTTATAAAGATTGTGACGATGGTACGACTACGTTTATATTATTTGTGTTCCAGGGAGACAGCGGTGGTCCTTTACAAGTAAACCAGCCGAACGTCCGTTGTATGTATTGGATTATTGGTATAACCTCGTGGGGCAAATGGTGCGGTGTTGCAGGCGAACCTGGTATCTACACGAGGGTATCGCATTATTTGCAGTGGATCGAAAATGAAGTATGGCCATAAAGTACCAATAATTAAACAAAATTAAGTTTTATATTTTTTATTAATAATAAATCTCTTTATTCAGCATTCGTTTAGTACATTCATTAATAGTAGAAATAAATGAAATTATTAAATTTAATTTGAAGAATAGTGATGCCAAAAGGGTTTTGCGTCAGCATAAGGCGCTGCACGGTTATGCTACAACATCAGAGGACTGCCCTGGCCGGAGCATTCGGCGTAGGCTTATCGCTGCCTACCATCGAGGCAGGAATTGTTAGGAGTGCGGACGACGCTCCGCAGATGGCTATTGACACGCTCCCGACGCCCCTGCTCTCCGAAGGAGGAGACTTGGGCGGCCCCGATGTCCGCCTCGACTCCGAGCTTGGAGTCGTGGCCATCAACCGGTCACGTAGGGCGAGCCGCGCGCGGGAATCACGGGCGCGGGCATGTGGGTCAAAGGCAATAACCGCCCGCTCCGGCAAGTCCCGTGGTCTCTTGGAGGTATAGTGGGTAGTGGCCAAGCTGGCTGACCCTACGTCACTGTTTGTGGCCAGGAGGGGGCGTCGGTAAAGATTAGATTCCTCCAAATAAAAAGAAAAGTTTATGCTACAACACTGATTTTCAGCAAAACCACAAAATCTTGTTTATTATGATTGTATGTGAATTTACTAAAGTGATTTTTTACAATGGAGAAGGACAAGTGTCGGGTTTATTTGATGCTGAAATACCCTAGCTATATAACATCTAAACGAGATGCGTAATCGACCTATTTCGGTTTTGGATATTCTGAAAGTCACAGACTGAAACGCGACGAAACTTCACGGCTTAATCTGTGGACGGCGGTTCAGAACTTGGACGGAATTTCGATATTCCTACCACCTTTTTTATATCCAGATTTCCAGAAGAAGTACAACATGTTTTAAAAACATTATAAATTGACTAGAAACATAGACCCGGTGGATCTTATTAGCCCTACATTGCTACCATTCCACCAATATTGTATAGGATTTTAAATATTGTTATAATAATAAAAAATTTTAACTGTCACTTGTCACTTCTGTATGTAAGCTAAACGTTACAACGTAGTTACAAAACAGATTACACTGCTGTTCGGCCGACGTGAGCGAGAAGAGGTTCTCGACGTTTTGCCATCACGTGTGGACGGCAGCATCAGGAGGTGTTAACTCCTCGATTGCTCGTAGGTTTAAAAATATTTTTCATTTAATCTGATGCCCGAAAGTCAATGATACAGTATACATCTTTTACATAATATTTTTTCAATAACCATTAACTTAAGAATTTAGTAAATAAAACGAATCGCTTTGGTTCATTAAATTTGTATTTCATTTATAAAATATATTTGCAAGTGGAAACACATTTATTTTACATTGTTAAGAAAATAGACGAAACCACATAAAAATCTCTTTCTTATAACGTTAGGCTACAATCGGTGGAAAGGTCGACGCAGACTTTTATTTGGTCTATGAAAAAACAACAGTAAAAAAACAAACATTTTTTTTTTACAACACTCAGTATAAAGAAGAGGAAAAATACTTTCGTCGAACACAGTATTTTTCAATAAATCATTTATAACTGTTTAAAACGGAAAATATAGTTAACTTTTACATTTTTCAGAACATTTAAAGAGGAATCATCCCATATTCATATTTTTTGGATATCTTGGACTGTTTTTGCAGCACACGCATCGGAAACTTACTAAGATGATTTTTCCCGTTTCTTCCACAATACCCGATTTTTCTTCCCCCCTATTAATCACAGGGCATTGTTTTATAGCCTATAACCTTCCTCGATAAATACTCTAACCGACACAAAAATAATTTTAATTCGAACCAGTAGCTCCTGAGATTAGCGCGTCACACAAACAAACTCTTCAGCTTTATGTATTAGTTTAGATGTAATTACTTATATTTTTTTATTGGTCCAACAAACAAGTTTTCACAAAGGAACATAAAACACCGATTTCCTAATAAATATCTTTAATTAATTTTAATACTCGTTTTGACTTATTTTCTCGTTCTGTGTTCTTTAATTGTTTTACAACCATATAATAATCTATATATTTTTTGTGATCAGATTATTAATTCTTGTGTAATATTTTTTCATGATAGACAGACAAGCACTTCACTTGACGGTAGTTGAAACACCCAAGCCAATATAACATGTAAACAAAATGCTTTGGATATTCGGATGATAGTTATTTTATTAGTTGTAAAAAATAAATTAACTGTTCGCTAATAGAAATATTGAAAATAAGTCAAAACTACCGACATATTAATAGTATAAAATTCATTATAATAAATTGCTATAAATTCAATTTATGATATATACGCCGTAAAATTTTTGTAAACACTTGCTAGAGTTTAATATACATTTTTGTCGATATAACATTTATTTAGAATTAGTTTTAATAACGAAAATAAAATGAAAACATAACAAAAACACCCGCAAATGTTTACAAATGTTTTTTAAAACTACCCTCTATTCACTAAATTTTTAAAATCTCACTATACCGACCCGTGAATTTAGGTTCTCATTATTTTTATTCGATTTTATTCCAAAAAATTACACTGGCGGGATTTACAGCTGTTGCTCAATTGTCACGCTGTGACCCGACTTCGACTCCCACCCGTGCCTTATATCTTGTTCAATCTGTAATTCAAGATAAGGTACTCCCGTGGCCCGTACATTTATATTTTACATTCAATTTACATCGGTCCAAATAGATTTTATATAATAATTGATTTTTAATATATTTTGTATCTTAATTATTATATGTTGTATATTTTCTCATTTTAGAATATAACGCATCACGCTACAAGTTTTATATTGATATATTATTTCCTATTGAGGACACCGATCAGTCCACGCGATTTGCTGACCATTTCACCCATTTCCCCCTCTGCGGAGGTCGTTAGGTTATCCGACTCCCACTGTGTCCCTTCAAACCTTCCGATCTGTATTATTTTGATATAACGCCATATTCAAGTTTACTTTTGACTTCTGTATCGTGTTTTTTACTTTTTAATATAATTTCTGCTTCATCACTGCGATGATATATATCCATTTAAAACATTCTCGGTTTCCATTTTATATCGTCTATTAACTTTTCTCTTCATTTCCATCATTTTTCTTTTCCGCATTCACACCGACTCTTTCTAGTCTTTCAATTACTTCCGCTCTGTCGTTATCATCCATCAAGTCTTCAACGTCATCCAGACTAGATTGGCCTTTACGTTCGCCGTTCTTTAATTTTGGGCTCTTCCTATCGTTATCTTCCAAGCTCTCGTCAATTATTTCTAAACGAGAACGAGAAAAGAACTTATGTAGGGATTCCAATTTATCCAACGCCCGTTCGCTTCTTTCGCTTTTAGCTTCATCAGTCATACAAAAAGAGTCCGTTCTTCTCTCTAGGAGCGAATCGTAGATGTCGGCTGTCGATGTTGATTTATCCACCCTCACTACTTTTGGCTTTATGATCAAACTCGGCGGTAGATCTGGTATATTTCTTAAATCGACCAGGCTTTGTGATTTTAAACTGGGACTCAAATCGAATTCACGACTGAAGTCCTCGGTGGAGGGGCCTGAACTACTCTCGAAGTGTTTTTGCACTTTGTCATCTATGAATTTCATGAGATCCTCTGCGCATTCCTTAGCTTGCAATCTATCTAGAGACAACCTGTCAAAGGCTGATTCATCTTCTTCCAAAATATCGGAAAGCTCTATGCTGTACGGTAAACTGTATTGTGGTGGTTTAGTATACGTATTAAAGTTGTCCAAATCTTCTTGTTCGCTCATGGTGTCATCGGCCATCATTTGCAACTCACAAACCCGTAGAACAGCTTCTTCGAAGATGTCTTCCAGGTCAGTTTTGACATGACTCATGTCGACAACCGTTTCGGAGATTCTCCTCGATCTATCCCCCCTCTCTATCACAGTGTCTTGTGTTAGCAGAGTAGAATCTGACTTAGTCTTACTCAAGTCGCTGTTTTCACACTTGCTTATCGTCATATCGGATTTGGATTTTTCGGATAAGGAAGGGGTAAGTGATTTTTCTTTAATACTGTAGTTCTCCATATATTTAAGCAGCATTTCAACAAGCGTTTCGTTCTCTTCAACCGGGGTCTCATCTATATAAGATAAGTTCTTAACGTTTATATCGGACTCTGACAAACTCATTCCTTTCATGTTGATTTCTATTATTGGTTTCTCCCATTTGTCGTCTGGTCCGAATAAAAATTCCATTAGTGTTATTTTCTTCTCGTTGTTCTCCTCAACACCGGTTGAGGCTAAAAATTCTATTAACGTTTCCATCTTTTGCTCCAACTCAGTATTAACTTTCGCCGGGACGTATATCTCTTCTTTACTGGCTTCTGTTTTGAAACAACTGCCGCTGCCTTTTCTCTCATCTTTCTGGCTCTTAACTATAGTAAAGAAAAAGTCTATTAGATTAGCAACTCTCCTATCCGCACCTTCTTCTTCGTCGGAGCTTAAATCTGATTCTTCTTTAACCAAAGGGCATCGTTTCTCTTCAAACTTCTTGCTAAATACCGTTTCTTGGACGACCTGAAGGAGATCTCTGGCAAGTTTAACAGGGGATCTGGAGTCAATTGGCTCGTATGTTTGTGTGGAGCGACGTCTTTCCTTATCGATTCTGAAGAAATCCCATAGTGAACCCAAATCTGAAGACAGAGATGCACGATGGTGTGCCAGACTTGAGCCAAGCCGGCGAAAGACCTGGAAAAAAACAATTAATATTAACAAAAAGATTAAAGAAAGAACAGAAAGAAACTATTTAAATACCTGATTCAATCTAATCTTTTACTGAACATATATTTCCTTTTTCTTTCTCTTTTTGTTACGGTTTATAGTGTGTAATTACTTTATAACTAGCAATTTCTTTTTTACTATTGTACACATACATACAGAACATTTCAGAATATTTTTAGAAATTAAAAGATTTTTGGCGGACTGGACGAGGTTGCTGATCAGCGTTTAGGTTATCTATTAAACATCCTCTTTAAGGAGGTAATTTGGTTTGTATGAGCATAAAATTACCTGCCACACTCAGGAACGCCAAGCCCTAAGTTTTCGTAATGAGACTCTCTTGAACCTGGCCACTTGTGCTGCGAGCGCCTCTGTACCAAGGGAACCGCCTGTTTCGCCTTCTGACTGTACCTGTGGATAGTAATAGTAAATAGTGAAATCTCATTTTCCCCTGTGGGGAACAGGGTTAACACACATTTCGATGTCCGTGACACTGAGCAATTTTAACTAACAAATAGTTAAATACTGTCTATAGTTTACGCGAGTAGTACATATTTAAATAAAACACTTGAACGGTTTGAAACCCAATATGTATTTGTTAAACTAATTTGGAAAATTATTTCAACTACGGCCCGACGTTTCGGATGCTGTACCTACGGATGCTTTACCTCTCTAGATCCTGATCTCCTCTGCAAGAAGCGTATATCACGATCTGAATGGCCTTTTGATCGTCCCAGGCCCTTGGCAAGTGCATTCGATACTCGTCTGAAAGATTTGATTAGGTATACATTTTATTAAGTTTAGATTCTCTTCTCAAAACGTCACCAAAAATTAGGGGGAGGGGGGTGATAGTGTTAATTAGAGATGCGCCGAGTAACGAGTACCGAGTTTTACTCGGCTCAAGTTTTATTCAACCGAGTTCTCGGCCGAGTAACTCGATTCAATCAAATTCTTCCCAAGCGCGCGTAAAAAAGTACGAAAAGTTCGCGCCGGTCAAGACGTCGGCTCGCTCTCATCTTCTCGTAGTTTTGTCTCTTTACTACTCATTCATTAGCATAGTAAGGATTTTAAAAATTGAAATTTAAAAAAAAATCCGTAATTACTGATTGTTTTGATTATATCTACCTCAATATATTGCTTTTCTTAAACAAAGTATACTCGTTATCAAATAACAAAGTATAACTGAGTTATTCGGCCGAGTACGAGTAGTAAAAAACCCGCCGAGTACCGACTCGAACACTAGAGATGGACCGATTACTCGGCCCATCTCTAGTGTTAATGCTCGTAATTAATTGTCTATGTAATACTTGAAAGGCTGTAACAATTTAAAAATCGAAAATAAATTGAAAAAACTTTTCGACTCGGGCAGGACTTGAACCGGCATCGTCAGCGTTCAGTGCTGTTGCTCTACCAATTGAGCTACCGACTCCTACCCCACAGCGTCGAATTTTTTCAACTTATTGATAGTCAGCGTCAGCTTACCGTGCATGCTCTTTTTTCAAAATTTTTTTCAATTTATTTTCGATTTTTAAATTATATAGTGCCTTCATGTGCACATAACATGTGAAAAATAAAAATGTTTTCAAAGGCTGTAACAAAATAAATAAAATACATTAATTATTTATAGTACTAGCCCGCGAGATTTTGTAAACAACCTTAGCTTTATAAAATATAGCAGTCTTGAATGTTCAGTTACTATTCGGTAGTCGGCCTATCCGGCGTCTTTGGTACTATTCAGCCGCATACCGAATACTTCAGTTATTTATTTTTATTCCTTAAGTTTGATACTATAATTATTTTAAATCATCAGATCTTAAAATAATGTTTGTCAGCGAGACGTTTTGAAGATAGCGTGCCAACCGTGTGTTAGCGTGTTTTTAATCCAAATCAATTTTGATATTATATCATATACATTTATACTACCTAATATATAAAGCTGAAGAGTTTGTTTATTTGTTTCGACGCGCTTACCTCAAGAACTACTGGTTCGAATTGAAAAAAAATATTTTTGTGTTATTTAGAACAGCGCGCAGTGACTAATAGGAGAGAAAAAGCAGCGGGAAATGTGAAAAAAAAACGGGGGAACTTTTTCATCTCTGTGGGTTTCTGATGCGTACGCTGCGAAAACGGTTCAAGACATGCAAAAAATATGTATAGAGGAAATTTTCCACGTTAAATAATCAGAAAAAATGTTCGCGACACTATATTATTCTTTTAAGATTAACTTGCGAGAACGACGGGACGCGAACGACGTTGTGGGTAACAGCTTGAATTTATAAAGATAAAGAGGTTAAAAAAAAAACAAAACAAGTATTCTACGGGGACGAAGTCGCTGTCACAGCTTGTATATAATGAAGCATTACCTGCAATGTGTTGGATCGCTATACGCCGTCTGGACTGGGGTTTTTTCTATCGTCTCGTGTGACGTCATAGTGCCCACTAGTGGGAATCCTGTTGTACCTATATAAATAAAAAACTGATGGGAATCGAAATATTCAGCCATACAATGCTACTATACCAAGAAGTTCGACTACATACCAATATCAATGTATAAAAGACATTTTAACGCTTTAAAAAACGTAAAATATTAGTTTTAAACCGTTATTTTTTTTTATGGGTATATTCGCGTAAACAACAGACAAACTTAAGTTTCTCGTATTTTAATAAACAATGTTTAAAGAAAAAATCTAAAATTAGTTTTGGCAGGTTTAAACAATATACAAAAGAAGAGAAAAGGAAAAAAAGTACTGTTTGTACTTTAAACGCGTTGTACTCTTTTAACGGGTTCAATCAGGAAATTTTACCGTTTGCCAGGAACCGTGCGGTTTTTGAAAAAAAAATATAGTTACGCATTATCGTTTTAAACCGAAAACGGAGGTAAGTCTGTCTAGAAGCTTTTGGACGGAACGTATAGTAAATAACCAACGGGTCGCGGGTTCGATTTTCACCAAATCCACAGCAATTATCTGAGCGTTAGATGGGTGGTAGAAATAATATCGAAATTCCGACCAGGTCACGAACCACCGACTGAATGTTAAGTGTGAAGAGTAAAACCGCGTTTAAGTGGTCTGTAGATTTTCGATTGTCCAAAGTCAAAATAGGTCGACAGACCTCTAGACTAGATGTGCTGCCGGTCTATTTTGGCTAAGATCTAAATGGTTAACAACTTAATATGTTAAACACTCTGTAGTTTACGATAGTAGTACACATTTAAATATACATTTAACAGTTTAAAAGCATATATTAGTTAAACCTATTTTTAAACTATTTTCACGGAGAGACCGCTCCGTGACCGTTTACAAATACGTTTAACTATTATAATCGCGTTTTAAACCGTGACAGTGTTAGTTTAAACAATTTTAGTTTATGTTTAGTTTAATATGTCCCATAAGTGAGTTCTACGCATGTCTTGATAAATGTAGTATGCATGCAAATTTCAATAGCGTTACCAGCTATAGCCCCTCTGGTCATGCTGAGTCCTCTCTGAATCCTCGCTATGCAGGCTCTGTGGCGCGGCATCTGCAATGGTGCTGTACTGCCTCTCTCTTGTAAGACGAATCTACCCAACGTTTTCCAATTCGCCTAACAAGAAAAATAAATAATTTGAGTTTGTTAGTTACTATGAACGCGCTGATCTCAGGAACTACTGGTTCGAATTGAAAAAAAATATTCTTTTGGAAGGCTAAACCATAAAACATCGCTCTGTGACTAATACAAGCAAAGGTACAGCGAGAAATGTGAAAAAAAAATGTGTATGAAAGAATAGATTCCTTTATAAGAATCTAAAATTATCACCGCGTCACTATATGTCTATCTTAGATTAACTTGCAATAACGGCGAGACGCGCAAGCAACAAAACAAATTTGGATGTGCAAAATAACAATTCAACGCGGACGAAGTCGCTGACACATCTTGTTTGGGAATATATGTATATCATATGCATGATATTGTAAGAGGACTCACCTGAGCAGTGTATACAATTTCGTCGTCAGCTAAGGCTCGATGCTGCGGTCCCGAATTAGCCCGACCTCCCCACTCCAATTCTTCGACTAACATAAATCTAAAATAAACATATACATTGTATACTAGGAAGTGTTTTGTTCAATGGTATGTATGCCTTGGTTAAAATCAAACCATCAGCTCGTAGGTCCGATTCTCAACGGACCACATCTCAACCACACATACTTTTAAAAATAGCCTAGAAAATCTAGACATTTAAATGGGGGTAGAATATTATAATTTCGTCTGTCTTACGTCCACTGAATTGTCCAGTGAATTGCAAGTTTGTCAATCCTCTAATTATAAGAGGAACACCTAAACGAGTGAATAGAGCGTTGTCTCTTTCTCACATTTTCCTATAAAGAACAAGGATAGCATGATTAGTGGGCGTGGTCTTTTCCTATTAACTCATTTCTATTATTAACTCACATACAGTCCTCCAAACTTAGCCGGGCTGAAGTTAGCGCGACCGCCATCTTGCGCATGGTATTGTCATTTTTAAGCAATATGTCGTCCCGCCCCGCACCCGCGCACCCCCTTGTCGCAGATGCTTGCTTTTTGCGTTCTGCGCAACCATGCGCGCTAACTTCAGCCCGACCAAAGAGTTTGGAGAGCACTGTACTGAGATATATATTTTTTTAAAGATTACCTTTTAGGATCATCAGAACATCTGGCTTTCGTCAATGCTTGATATATAACGTATGACGCTGTGGCAGTCAGAGGTACCTGATGAAGATGATACAAAGAATAAACACATAGATATACAATGCAATACGATAAGAAAACATCAATGTTTATCGCTATGTAAATGCCTTGAGACTTTTTAACGGTTTGATACGCGAAATCAATAAGTTGACATATTGTTAATGAAGACCTGGCGTTTCGGATGACCATCATGTGAGGTCATTAGGCCTATGTCAAATGCCCATGCTTCCGTTACTCTATCGTAAAAACCCACAGAAGCAGTGTCATCGTCTCCATGTTATTCACAATAATTTAGTAGGAACAGTAGTCAAAATCCACACTAAAACAGCCTTGGTTCTTAAACTGATATTAATAGAACACCTTAACGGTTTAAAACGCGATATATTAGTTAAACTTATTTGAAAATGATTTTTACTTCGGCCCGACGTTCTCCGGAGTCTCCCCGTGACCACGGCTGCTGCGAAGCTTTCGAAACGTCGGGCCGAAGTTAAAAAATCATTTTCAAATAAGTTTAACTAATATATCGCGTTTTAAACCGTTAAAGTGTTTTATCTAAATGTGTACTACTCGCGTAAACTATAGACAGTCTTAAACTTACTTTTAGAATTGCATATGGTATTTCGTGGCAGACATTGTGAACGCAAACCAAGAAGCTATCAGCTGGTTTGCTCGGTTCCTCTTGAGATTCTTCATCAGACGGAACTGACTGAATCTTGTCGGAAGTGGACCTGGAAAGAAGAGAATATTATCTCAACTACTAACTAAAAAAAATGTCGAGATCGTTCCATAGTTCTATGTTGTATACATAAACTAGACGGTCATTTAATCGAATTACTTTTAACGGTTTTAAACGCGAAATCTACTTGTGACAGCGGGTGCTAAGCCGGTTCAAGTCCTGCCCGAGTCGAAAATTATAAAAAAAATTTTTTTTGATTTTTAAATTATATTAATAGGTTGAAAAAATTTAACGATTACGTACAAGACTCGGTAGCTCAATTGGTTCGAGCAATAGCTCAGAACTCTGAGGATGCCAGTTCAAGTCCTGACGTGTTGTGATTTTTTAAAATTTATAATCGAAATCAATAACATGTGAAGAAAAGCTTACCTTATACTTGTTAGCCAAGCCCGGCTGCTAGGATCATCACCGACTCTTTTCAAAACCAATCTGGCTCCAGGTCTAGATGTGGCAGCCTTCAGCACTCTCTCGTGGGGCGCTAGAACCCTTTGCGTTGGGGCTCGAGATGGCACTTCCTCAACCAAGACGTAATTCCCTCTCGCTGAACGGCAGACACCAGCTTTCGTCAGGCACTGGGCTATTGCCTGTGGAAGAATTTTCATTTATTTCATAAAAAATGTATACAGCCGTCAAGTTTCATCGCGTTTCGGTTACAGTCTGGGATTTCCGAATATCCTGAGCGAAAATAGGTAGACGTCGCATCTTGTTTAGATGTTATATGGCTCGGGTATTTCATTTACGATCAAGGGAACCCCGTGTTTATGTCCTCATATATCACAAAAAAAAATTTGGTCCGCGACTGGGTCCGACGACGCGGTGTAGCTATTCGCCCACAAATATGTACAGTACCTCAGTTATCATATTTTTTAAATACAAAATTATTTTTTAATAAAAATATCGTATGATTTTTTCACTACCTCAGGATGAGTGGAAAACAAATATACACAGTAAAAAAACAATTGCAAACTGCAAAGTAAAGTCTTTTGGAGCAACGCTCTAGTCGTAGGTTCGAGTTCCGATCGCGTCCGTAAATTTTTTCAATTTGAAAAAAGTATTTTATGACTGTAGTGTGCACTATAGGTTATATATTTTATCTACACCTTTTATGGTATTAAACACGAACTGTATATGTAAAATAAAATTAATAATATATTTCGCGTTTTAAACCGTTAATCATCTTTGATAAGTGATAAAATAATCATAGCTAACCTCATTAGCAGTAGTATCATGGGTGACCTTCAGAATAGAGTATGGCTCGCTTAACAGCACGGCATGTACCACTATGAAGTGGATTTTTCTCCTCTGTGTTGGGGACGTAGGTTCGATGTCCGCTCGGCACGGCTCACCAGCCACCTCTTCTGCACACCGCGAGAAAATGAGGAGAGACGCCATGTTCAACGCTTGGTTTGTAGGTGACCTAGAATCAATAAAAAATGAAGAATAAGAAGTACGTAGTACTATCTATAGTTTACGCGAGTAGTACACATTTAAATTAAACACTTTAACCGTTTAGAACGCGATATATTAGTTAAACTTATTTAAAAATGATGAACTTCGGTCCGACGTTTTGGTTTCTTTGCAAATGCAGCCGTGGTCACGAGGAGACTTATTTTCAAAAGTTTAACTAATATATTGCGTTTTAAACCGTTAAAGTGTTTTATTTAAAAGAAGTACATTTATTTAAGTTACATAATATTATACCTATATAACTCTATTCTATACTAATGTATAAAGCTGAAGAGTTTGTATGTTTGGACGCGCTAATCCCAGGAACCACTGGTGGGAATCGAAAAATATTGATTCATAGATCATTTATCGAGGAAGGTTATACGCAATAAACCATCGCGCCACCATTACCATTCAATTCGAACACGTAGTTTCTGAGATTAGCGCGTTCAAACATACAAACAAACAAACTCTTCAACTTAATACATTAGTATAGATAGACCATTACCTCAGTCTGACATGACGATAACCAGGTCTTAAGCACAGCAAGGGGATAACTCTCTGCGACAACATGTAGTTCGTATCCGCGTCATATACTTCGAACCGAATAAGTGCCAGCTCGGGAAAATTAACCTGGAATTGAAGAAACGAATGACCTGGTATTAATGTGTAGTACGTGACTAGCATGACCGTATCTGTAGCTAAATGGTTAACGCGTTGCTTAGCATTGCGTTGAGCGTGAGAGGGGTTTGAATCCCGGGGCAACACTAAACTGTTTCCGTCGAGCACAGAAGTCTGATCAACTACTTGCATGTAATTAAAAAACCGTTCAGTAAAACGGACACAGAAATATGTTCGCCCCGTGCCCCACGAAAGCAGGATTTCACACACACGTGAATAGCATAGTAAGTAAAACACTTTTAACTTCACTCGTAAATCTGAAATGTCCGGTCGTAGTTTAAAATGTTGCGACATGATGTTATCAGTCTCTTTTTACCTTGTTTTCGGCACAAACCGGGTGCTTCTTAAATTTAAATAAAACACTTTAACGGTTTAAAACGCGATATATTAGTTAAACTTATTTGAAAATGATTTTTAACTTCGGCCCGACGTTTCGGGTGCTTCGCAGCAGCCGTGGTCACGGGGGGGGCTCAGTTAAAAATCATTTTCGAATAAGTTTAACTAATATATCGCGTTTTAAACCGTTAAAGTGTTTTATTTAGAAAAACAGTCCATTGTTTTTTTTTTCTTCTTGCCAAAATATATCCACAAAATAAATGTACTAATAAAATATTTTTCTAACTCTAATCGTAGACCAAATATTATTCCAATCTTAGCTATTTCAAATAAGTTTATTCCAATCCTAATCTATACAAAACTATATTATTTTTCACATGTTATTGCACATGATGGCACTATACTATAAATTAAGAATAACCATATTAATTGCGCGAGAGCTGCGTGTATCGATAGATTGAAAAAAATCGATGACGTGTGCGAGACGGTAGTTTAATTTGTTAGAACAGCACGGAACGCTGAGAATGCCGCAAGCCCTGCATGTGTCGTGATTTTTTCAATTTATTTAAGCTATATACTAAACTAAGCTATTGCCACTCACCTTAAACGTAAAAGTTTCGTTCCAAATGGGGTTCAGAGCGTTCTTCCTCGCGACCTTCGTCTTGATCTTCTTGCAGTCTGCTGGAACTCCTAACACTTCCACTTCAACAAACGCGTTGTAGAAAGAGTACACGTTCTCCGCCACGTACTGCCCTGAGATGACGGCAAGAGTGAGGTAGGCTGCGTGGATGCCGTCGAATTCTTTGTCCATCGGATTGAACCTGAAAGCGAAGAGCCTCATGATTGATAAGATTTAACATAAGGTAACAGACAGAGGTGTGTTTTAATTAATAGTTATTGCGAGGTATATGTCCTACAAAATTTTGATACGATATTATATAAATAGCAAGTACAATATCGCAAATGGTGGCTTCCGACAATGTTTGTCACTCATTGCCATCTTTTGTATCCGTGTCTGTGATAAATTTAACCAATAGACAAGGGGCCGTTCAAGTATTACGTAAGCAGATTTATTACAATTATTTACCCCCCCATCCCCCTTGTCAGCAAAAGTAAGCAAAGCTTTTACCCCCTCCCCCCGTGCTTACGTAAACATTTTTCAATTAAAAATGTGGTGGTTGCCATTCGTGTAAAAAAGTAAATAAATATCGATGACGTAATCATCATCTGGACTCCCCCTACCCCCCATGTCATCAAAAATAAGCAAAACACAGACCCCCCCACCCCCCTATAGTGCTTACGTAATACTTGAACGATCCCCAAGTAATTAGAGGCGACTCCCGTGCCCTGCCCGATCGCAACTATAAAGTAATATCGAAAATATAAGCCTTCGGTAGTTCGACCCAGGACCTCTGAGACTAAATGGTAGAAAAACAGGGTTAAGAAAATGATAAAAAAAATTCAAAATGCTGTTGAAATAAGTACTATCCGTATGTAATTTAATTGTTTTCTAATTTCTTTGGATTTTGAACAAACAACGTATAGACTTCTATTTTTAGCCATGCAATGGAGTTTATGTAAAAGAATAATTACTTAACACAAATAAAGTAAAAGTCTCTAAAATTGTCAACGTCTGCAGTTCCGAAGAGATTTTTAATTATTATAAGAAAGTTCGTTATTACAATTACCTACCGTCTATACGCAATGTGGTTGGGGTCCCACATAACCTTCGGTTTCCTGACATAGCCAAGACAGCCATTGCTCTCGAACATAGCCGCGTTGACTGCCATCGCTGCGTCCTCTGTCTGGTAGTTCAGAGCCACTAGCTGAACGCCGCAAGACCAGAACAAAACTGGGTCGAAATTTGACGAGTCAATTCTTAGGCTGTAAAAACATAAGGAATTTAAAACTACAATATTTATCAGATAGATCAGGAGAGACACGCATAGGATTCACTGTTGAACAGACTTAGACCCAGCCCGACCTCCTGCTTTCTCAGTCGGGTATGGGGCGAGCACATTTCTGTGTCCGTTTCGAACTTTTTTACCGGCAATTACTTAAAGTGACTTCTATAAACAGTGTGACTGAAACAATCTATTGTTTCTCCGGGAACCAAGTTGGACCTGGTAGCGATCCAACCCACATTTCGTTGTTTATTAGCTATTATTCCAGCCAGACCGAGGAGCCTGTCAGAGAAGTCCAATATTGTTTTGGAAATGAGATAAAAAATATTAAATTAATGACAGTTTTATTTCTTAAAATAAAACATTGTTAATGTTTCAAAACGCAAAATGTATTAAAAAGTCTCCATGTGAACACAGATTCTGCAAATCATCGGAAAAATCGGGCCGTAGTTAAAATTAGCTCTACTAATAAATATCTCGTATTAAACCGTTTCAAGTGCTCTATTTATTTGTACATTTCTTTCGTGAACTACAGGCAAGTTTTATTCTTGTTTTTTATATATATGAAACAATATTTTTATGGCCTTGATTGAAATTGTGTAAGGCTTTCTGGATTCTTACCCGGCGGGATATGTTCTAACAAGTTGGCTCTCAGTATGTGCTATTATCGCTAACGGATGCTTTCTGCAGATCTTCTTCGCGATCGCTTCGTTGACTGAGGAGCAACGGTAGCAAGGGTGGTGCATAGCTGGTACATTCAAGCAGCGCCCTCTATGCTGATTGCTTAGTAATTGCTATAGAAAAAGAAATTTTGAAAAAAGAACAACAAAAGTGTTTGTGAAAATCTTTCTGATTATGATAGGCTAGCTGTGTCAGCGACTTCGTCTGGGTGAAATGTTATATTAGGCATCCAAATTCGTTTTTGCCTAACCTAACCTAACCTAACCTAACACAATACAACATAGCCCTGACCAAAACAAAAAAGATTTTTCAAGTCGAACATTGGTTCGAATTGAAAAACTAGGAACTATTGAGTTCCTGACATTAGCGCGTTCAAACAAACAAACTCTTCAGGTTTATATATACCTAAGAGTTTGTTAAGTATAGATACGTCGCTTATTTGTAGCCATACCGTTGCTGTACTGTCGCTGCTCTCTGAAGACTCGAAGCTACTGCAAGGCGCCACGTTTGTGTCTCTGACGTTTGGCTGCTTCATCGAGCTGCGTGGAGACATGGGACTGAGGCCGCGAAATTTTATAGCCTGGTGAAGAGCTAAATATTTATTCATGTTCACTTATGTTAATAAATACAATATAACTATAGTTTATTTTTTATAACTTGGCAAAAGACCATAACAAATATGGCCGATACTAAACCATAGAGAACTAGTAATGGCCTTTTGAAGAGTGAAATTATTGCCACAGATTAAATATGGAACAAAACTGTCAATTTTGAAAATCACTTTTTCTGACGCTTTTCCAATCCACGCTTTACGAAATACCAGGTCGTAGACGTTTAATTATCTAGCGTGGAAATCGAATTAACAAATTGTTTTTTTTTAAATAAAAGTATCTTAATGGTTCTAAATGCTGGTTGATGGCTCTAAATAGAAGTGAAACTTTTTATTTAACTATAAATCGTACGGGTCGTAGTTAAAAAGAATTATTTATATGTATTTCGCGTTTTAAAGCGTTCAAAGTGTTTTATTTAAATATATGCCAGTCGTATAAACTACAGACAATACTGATTGTATTAACTGATAAAACAGACACAGAAGCATGTCCGATTTATTCCCCACTTAAGGGGAAAGGGATTTTCAATGTATTTGTTCAAAGACAGAGAAGAAAATAGAAGGTAGACTTAAACAAACAAAGACTTAGTAAGCGTCGAACCAGCAACTTGTAAATTATTAGCCATACATAGCCACTATTGGACCGACTGTAGAATTACCTGTACGTAAGTGACCATATCGCTCAACTCCCGCGCAATTTGGTTGCTCCTCTTTCTATTGGCTGCGTGCTTTAGACTGCCGGATGTATCGCCGTCTCCCTCACTCCTACGGAAACTTTGATAGAGCGAAAGGGACCGGCCGGCCTTTTCCTCCATGGAATTGAGAATTTTGTTGAGTTCTTTTTCTGTAAAAGTGGTTTTATTCATTGACACATAAATTTGGCCAAGCTCGAGTCGAACTTGAGCTCGATGGGTTTCAAAGAAATAAATGTCAGATACACAAATTGCATACAGAATTGTCAGTTCTTGAGATGCAACCTGGTAAAATTTAGACGCAAAGTGAGGCTTTCATTTTGGTACGAAGCGAAGTGATTTTACATACAAAATGTCAATTATAACCTGTGGTAAAGTTTTCCAGTCACTCATGTAAAAAAAGCAAACTAGTTTCCTTTTTTATGATAGTGGTCAGACAATCGTAAGGCTCATGATGGTGGGTAAAATACCCCACCCACATAACATGCACACATCCGCTGTCGACCTATTATGACTTTAGACATTGGTCTTTGCCAATTTCAAGCATACCTTCGAACTCATCATCTTCATCATAATCTTCATCTGACAGATATTCGGTGAGTGAAGAACCAGCGGACTGATTGGACATGATGGAACTGCTGCGGTTGCTCGCTTCAGGCAACGATGAACTGGTTTGACGTAGGCCATTTGCCCTGATCAATTAAAAAATGTATATATTATAATATATCTATACTACTAATATATAAAGCTTCAAATTGACATTTTTAGTAAACAAACACACAATTTACATACTGTCTACAGTTTACGCGAGTACTACACATTTAAATAAAACACTTTAAAACGCGAAACGTCGGGCCGAAGTTAAATATCATTTTCAAATAGGTTTAACTAATATATCGCATTTTAAACCGTAAAAGTGTTTTATTTAAACACAATTTACATAACATCGTGATTTTCTACTACGACTAAAACACTATGGGACATTGGAGTCTTAGTAAATGAACTGATTAAAATGTCTTCAGCTTGATATTGACGTACAGATTGGATGCAAAGACAATAAAAATAAAAAGTAAAATTCCCTCTCGTATTACATAAATGACATGCTTTCTGTAGTTTACGCGAGTAGTACACATTTAAATAAAACACTAACGGTTTAAATCGCGATAAATATTAGTTAAACTTATTTGAAAATTGTTTTTTTCTTCGGCCTGACGTTTCGGATGCTTTGCAGCAGCCTTGGTCACGCGTTTTAAACCATAAAATTAAATTATTATAAAAAATTAAGAAAGAAGTCGCCATAAAAGTGAATTTGAATTTTGAATGTTGAGGTCTTTTGGTCCATATATAATGGGTTTTTCTTTAACTCTATGTCATCTGTCGCATTGACTACACTCTTTGAAAGGGCATCACTAACTCTATGGTTTGACATCGGCCATATTCGTTGTGGTCTTGTGCCAAGTTAGAAAAAATATACTTGTCTGCTGCTGCTTAAAACTTGTCTATATGTTTTAAACTTTCCATACCTATAAGTAGATGAGAGTACACCACCGTGGACTGACGTGGCTCCCGTTAGCCCAATCGTGGGACTGGACTCTATTGGAAGTAGTTTTTTGTTCTTTATTAAGACCTGAAACATTATATGCATATAAAAGTTATTTGGCCCCGAAGATGGGCAGACATTTTTACTAATATATTTCATTAGTAGACATTTTGACGGAAACGTCGAACCGAAACGTCGAGAATCTCGTCTCGCTCACATCGGCAGAACAGCCAGAAAGACAATGATATACTTTTTAGTTTTCGATTAAATCCGATAGAAATTCGGTTCAGTTGTTCGGTTACGCTTCGTTCGGATAACCTTCCTACCTTGTACTTAAGCTGTTCTGGACTTGGCAGCCTTGGCTCATCCGTGTAATCCACGTCGAATAAGAATGACGTCACCAATTGGTCTCCAAACACTGCCTGGATGAAAACAGAACTAGTAAACTTACATTATTATATATTACTAGCAGTGCCCGCGACTTGGTCCGCGTGGAATAGTTATTTTGGGTATCAAAATTTGTTTTTGCAAACCTCCTCCAATTCTTTATAAACTATAGCTGTTACCCACAACATTTTTCGCGCTCCGTCGTCTGTTTTGCACATTTGTTTAGATCATTTAAAGAGGAATCATTCTTTTATACATTTTCTCGTCGCACGCAACGGAACCCTTAAAGATTTTCCCCATTTTTCTTCCACATTTCCCGTTGTTTCTTCGGTCTTATTAGTCTCAACGCAATGTTTTAGTCTGAAGCCTTCCTCGATAAATGTTCTAACTAACACACAAATAATTTAGCAATTCGAACCAGTAGTTCCTGAGGTTAGCGCGTTCAAACAAACTTTTCAGCTTTATAATATTAGTATAGATTAACTTAAACTGATATTTATACTTTGCATCTTCAAACTGACCTCAAATGTGCTAGCCATAACCTGCTGTTGTGGGAGACTGCAGTGGTTTTCAATACTCAGTACTAATGGATAGGGAGACGTTACGAAGGCACTTCTGAAATATCATTAAGAAACGGATTTAGTTAATAGCATTAGCATATATATTTCTTAAACCTGCTTGGAAATTTGAGCATTCTTTCAGATGGAAACGGTTGTAAGAAAATCTGTATGTCGTTTTTAGCTGCCAAATAAATTTAAAAACAGAACGATCTACTCCACAACATGGCGATCAAAGAGGTAATTTGTAAAAGATTTCATTTAAATTTCGAACTGGCTTGCGATAGAAAGCTGTTCAGTTAAAAAAAACTTTGCGCGTAAAAAACTGTCGTTAAGTTGTTCATCAACTTCGTCATTGGTTTTGAAGTTCTGAATCGTACTACTTGATTTTAATTTTGCCCAGCAATGCCTCTCTTTCCGAATTTTTTATAAGTAAACAATATATGTATAATCTTGTATTGTAAACTAATATATTGTTACTGCACAGTAGAAATATAAACTAATTCCCCATGGAACGTTGTGCAAATACATTTCTACTCGTTTCACGGATCGGTTTTAAATACAAAGAAGTAGTTGATCAGACTTCAGTGCCTTGCCCGACCGAAATTATTTATAAAAACTGTTATTTGCATGGGATACAAACCCATTAAGACGATGCTTCGTAACCCGGACAGAATTTCGATATTCTTACCATCCGTTTAAAAATAAATTATAAATATGTAGGACCCGGTGGGGATCGAACCCACTGCCCATCGATACCGAATCGAAAGCCATAACTTGCAACTATTACACCTACGAGCCCGTCTTAAAAAAAATAGTTATATGTATCTTTTGTTTGTCATATTACATGTTTTATGGCGGATGACAAGCATGTCCTTCATTCGATAGATAGTTTAAAACCAGCCTATGTTGTTATTCATTGTGTTTCAGACCTATTCTTAATTTTCGACTAATTTTTAACATTAACATCGTATACTTATGTCTCTGTCTTGGAATATACTTTACCTGGCTATTGTCTCAACTACCCTCCGAAAGGGTATTTTTGTGGTGAACGTGTGGCCGTGGTAAATGACTGGATTCCCATCATCTCCATCCCAGCAGTCTAGTTCTACACATCTGCATCCTGTTAGCAAGACCTGGAATGTGTATGAGAGATTTCTGTGATAATTGTTTTTATGTACTGTCAAACTCAAAATGGTAAGCATTTTAAAGTTATTTTTTAATGTGATATCTATAATCTTAAATATTGTGGGTGAACCCATGCGTTGTCTGAATTTGTTCGAATTGCGGCAAAGGGAATTTGTAAGAAAAAATATTAATTTTTGGAGTCATGGGTGGTATAGTAGTTTTGAAAACATTAATATTTTTCACATGTTATTGCACATGAAGGCACTATATAATTTAAAAATCGAAAATAAATTGAAAAAAATTTTCGACTCGGAAACGGACTTTCGGGACTTTTTGACCAACATAGTTCTATTTTTTTTTAAATATGCTGAACTTCGTCTGGATACGTGAATATTAAATGGGCGGTATATAGAAACTCCGTCCAGGTCACGAACCATACTCCACAGATGAAAAAGCCGTGACACCTATCGCGTTTCGGTTTCAGTCTGTGGATTTCCAAACCAAAGCCTACAGCCCATCTTCTTTAGATGCTATAGGCCATATCACCTATCACCATGTAAACCCCATGCCATGTCTGTGCTCCATGATCATAAAAAGAAAATACGCCCGCTTCAAAAATACTTACCTATTGTCAAATGTCTAGGCGTCGTGATGGCACAATGCATCTATTCTAATACATATTATACAGCTGAAGAGTTTGTTTGTTTGAACGCGCTAATCTCATGAACTACTGGTTCGAATTAATATTTTTTGTGTTTGTTAGAGTATTTATCCAGGATGGCTTTAAAACATCACGCTGCGAGCACGAGGATCGGAAAACAATGCATAATGTGGGAAAAATATTCACCTTTGAGAGCTTCCATTACGCCACGAAAGCGGTTCAAGAAACAAGAATGTATGTATACGAGACTGATTCCTCTTTTAATGATCTAAAAATTATTTGCTCACAAGAAGCATTTTTATTGTAATGAAATTTCATTCGAAATTACTGCATTATTACCAATGTTTAGAAATCAGTCAACCTAACAATATTATTCTTGTAAAGAACAGAACAATCAGCTAGTTCTATACTAATATATAAAGCTAATGAGTTTGTTTGTCTGTATGAACGCGCTAATCTCAGGAACCCGTAGGGGTTCAAATTGAAAAATTATTTTTGTGTCGGTTAGAGCATTTAGAATTATGAAAAAAAAAATGGGAAAATTATTTATCATTATGAGCTTCCGTTGCGTACGATGCAAAAACGGTTCAAGAAGCCTAAAATTATGAGTGAGGTAATGATTCCTCTTTGCAAAAACGAATTTGGATGTCCAAAATAAATATTCTTAGCGGACGAAGTCGCTGCAACAGCTAGTCATTAAACACATTTAATTGTAATTATTTATTTCTTAAAGGCTTATCAACAAAAATCCTAATAATTTGTAATACACTATAATTTTACGCTTTACAACCTAGCACAGAGGTATTTAACTTACAATCACAGCATTACTTATTTATAACAATAACAGTGTCTAAACATTGAAAAAAGAGAAATTAATTACAACACAAAATTTATTAAAAGTTTTTAATATGTAAGGGCAACACAAATTTATCAAGTTCTTAATATGTAAGGGCTAAGATTCTAACTTTGTTAATTCTGTGGTTGTTAGCCGTAAAGAAAAAAAAGATATATATTTTAATAAAATTTATGTGACTAGGGCCAGATTATTGGTACATCCGACACTTGGGAGTCTTTAGAGTCATAGTAGGGGTTAAAACCATTTGACTTTAATTGTTGTACATGTAATTGAGAATAAGTTGTCAATCAACAATTATAAGTAAATACACAAAGGTTAATGTACGCCAAAGGAGGACTATAAACATTATTAGTAGTATTTTGTATATGCCAACTAGTAGTGTACTCGGGAGTATATTCAAATATCTTGGACGGATTTCATGCGATACACAATTTGCCGATTGCTAACTAGATTAGACAGGATGATTTTTTAATGTATTTATTCAACAAATATGGGCAATTTTGAAAGGATCATTTCGAATAAGACCCGTGATTATTAAGACACACTCTTGCACGTCGTATCATCTTTTCTTGTAGACAAGGCATCAGGGTTACATCTTTTTGACAGTCTGACCTCAGTTTTTCTACTGCCTCAGAGATCCTGCAGCGCATCTCCAGCGCACTACCACACGGCCTATTGTACACACGGTCTTTAATGTAACCCCACAACATAAAATCAAGTGGGGCTAAATCTGGAGAATTTGGTGGCCAGGCCTGTGGCCCATAATGTCCAATTAAATGGTCTTTGAACAGAGCTGCCAATCTATCACACACTGGTTTTACGGTATGGGATGGAGCATCGTTGTGTTGAAACCACAACCGCTGTATAGCTGTTAAAGGTAAGTTATCTAATTCATCAGTTAAAAAAGAATTAATAAACTGCAGATAATCCTCCCCATCCATAATTTGTGGTAAAAATACTGGTCCCAGTATTCTGTTCCCGTATACACCTGCCCAGACATTCACTGTCCAACAAGGTTGGGTTTCTGTTTCCTGATAAGCATGAGACTTCATCATGCCATTACTGGTAAATGTGGCCTCATCCGTCCAGATAACATGATGGACAAAATCTGGTACGTTTTCCGTTTTAGCTACCAGCCATTTACAGAATTCACGACGGTGAGCAATATTTCTGGACGCCAATACTTTGTCGTTTTGATCATTGTTGGGTTTAATTTTATTGCGACGCAAAATTTTGCTTACAGTACAGGTGGAAACAGTGTTGGCCCCGCGACGTTGCAAAAGCCGTACCAGTCCTCTGATACCTAGATCAGGGTTATTCCTTGCAGCCTTTAGAACTCGCTCCTCTATTCTCAAATCGAGTTGCCGTCCCCCTCCAATAGAGGTAGGTACAATTGGTTTATTCTCAAGGACTCTTTGAAACGCTGTCGAAATTTGACGTGAATCACTAGGATGTTGGACGTCCGGGAACCTCTCGCGATATATTCTTAAAGCATGTGAAGCATTTCCACGCGCTTCACCGTAACACATTAACATGTTAGCGTATTCACGAGAGCTGTAAGAGTGTAATTCTCGCATATTTAACAATAACAACTAAAATAAATTCACAGACAAATCCCAAATTATCTTGACAGTTGACAAGAACACAAACGGCATGTACAGAGGGAAACCGCACAATTGGCTACAATTTACCATAGATTATAAATAGTTATATAGAAATGATTAAAATGCAATTGACACTTGACAGGTTCGAAGGAGCAATGCCCAAATCGTATCTGTGGGCGTCCAGATATGTAATGTATACAAAAAAAACCGTTTTTACTCTAGAAAATACTAATAACTCATAATAAAGCCAGGAAAAAAAGATATGTAGTTTTCAATCAAATATGATATTTTTCAATCTGTTTCTTCAGAGAGTATCGTTAGAGTTTGTATATCGAATTTATCGTTACACAATTTAATAACATCCGATATACAATAATTATATTATAATAAATTAAAATTATATTAAAATAAAATATGTCATATTTATCATTTTTTAAGTTCGGTCCAACCTTTCCACAATATTTCATACTTGTTATCTGATAGAGACAGACTGAAAATCAGTGCTTAGCAAGCATGCTGAGTCTTGATGCCTTTTAGCACAAAGTTAAAATTGTATTGTTTTTGTATCCTTTTAATTGTAAGTTTTCTTTTTTATTACTTATTTTACTTATAAATTATGTACTTTGTGATAATAAACGCATTATTTCTTGTTTTATTTTTTAATAGTTGTTTGTTTTTGACATGTAAAGAACAAGTCAAGATTTGTCATCGACACGCTATTGATTGATGTTTGATTACTGACACATTCCTGACAGTTGTTATTGCCTTTGTTTTGATAAGGTTTTAAAAACTTCTTAAAATTACCCTCCCATAACTAATTCTGTTTTTTACAAAACTATATACTTGTTGAAAAACTAAAATAACTAATGTTTTAAGCAATCTATGAGCTAACCTCATAACTACTGTGATATAAAAGTTGGCTTTAAAAAAATATACGGTAGTATTTAACACATCAAAGTAAATCAAACCATTTTATACTTTGTTACTGTTTGCGAAAAATGTTAGTCAGGTCGAGTATTCAAATATGAAAAATCCTGAAAAAACTGGATTCGTTTGTAGCTGTGTTATTTTTTAGGGCTCGCTAATACGATCCTAGTACATCTATTTTTTGTATAAGCATTTAACGATGCTAGTAAAGCTTGGTAAAAAAAACAAATTAATACAAAACACTCTATTTAAATAATGTCATGTACTCATATAACATTCTTATTGAATTGAAAAGTATTATTAAATACTAGCTGTGTCAGCGGCTCCGTCCGCGTAGAATAGCATTTTGGGCATTAACATTTGTTGTTGTAACAGTGTTTATCTTTATAAAACGCGAATAAGATGATTCTTGTAAGTTATTCTAAAAATAAAGACATATAGTAACAGGGATATTTTTTTAGTTCATTATTTTATACATATTTTTTGGTTATCTTGAACCGCTTTCGCAGCGTACGCTACGGATATCCAAAAAAATGATTAATTTTCCCCGTTTTCTCCACATTTTCTGTTTTTTCTTCGCTTTTTAACCTTCCTTTAAATATTTCAATATAAATATTTAAATGCTTTAACATTTATCGAGGAAAAAATTTGATAAACAAAAATGAATAAAATTATCGCCCCTCTTATTCACAACGCCATGTTTTATAGCCTTTTATATATATGTATATATATAGCCTTCCTCGAAGAATTCTTCAATTCGGACGTAGTAGTTCTTGAGATTAGCGCGTTCGAGCAAACAAATTCTTAACCTTATTATATATGTATAGATATAGGGTGTTCATATATTAAAATAAGGGCATTTAAACGTGTCCCAGAGAGGATCATTAGAGCGTTTAATTTTATTAGGTACGCAATCCAGTGTGAAGTGAACAGTTTGATGTTAAATCATTTGCAGCGGCTGGAAGAGAGAACGCGTTCATTCGCATTTGTGGACTTAGTTCATATTATATATGCATACAGATATGCCTTACTTACTTATAATCTATACTTAATATTATAAATGCGAAAGTAACTCTGTCTGTCTGTCCGGCTTTAACTCCGAAACTACTGAACTGATTTAAATAAAATTTGGTACACAGATATTTTAGAGCCTGAGAAAGGACATACGCTACTTACTAATACCAAATAAGGGTTGATAGGGGATGAAAGTTTGTATTGAAATTCGTGGTTTTTGAAGCTAGAACAATGAAACTTTCTTCTTTGGCTTTTTGGGAATAGGAGTGGGAATGGGAGTTAGAGTAGGAGTGATGTGAGGTGAGAGTGTTGCGGCAAAGTAACACTTGCAGCATAGATAGGCAGCCTTACATGTGCCCTTACATAAATTAATAAACAGCCTAAATAATTAAAAATTCTACCCCAAGGCACTATTCCACGTGGACGAAGTAGCGGGTACAGCTAGTAAACAATAATTTATACAGTTAGGTTTACTTTAGAAATAGATTTAGATAATAAAATATTAATAATGTATGTATGTATTTTATCAATGTAATGTGTTTTATCAAACACAAAAATATTTTTTCAAATTGAACCCGTATTTTCTTAGATTAGCGCATTCAAACAAACAAACAAACTCTTCAACTTTATATATAGTATATAGATAAAGATAAATAGGTTACACTTTAACTGTTTAAAACTCAAAATGTATTAATTTATTATTGTTTGCTTTCAAAACATCGATTAAAATAAATTACTTAAATATAATCATAATAATAATTTTTCGCATTTAAAAGCGTTAATAGTGTTTTAATTAATGTGTACTACTCGGGTAAACTACAAAGAATATAGTATGTTTTTAAAATTATGTAGCAGAAGAAGTTAGTGGCGAAGGCTAGTTAGACATAAAGAACCAGGGGCGCATGATCTAAACTATTGATTTGAGACTAGTAATACAGACGGCCAGTATGAAACTTCCCACAGAGGTGGTGTGTTGAGTAGATAATAAAAGTTTAATTGATTTGTGACATCTGTGTAAAGTTAAATGTCAATAAACGTCACTGTCAGATAAGTTAAACGTAAACGTCAAACATTATTACTTGACAGTTTGCATTTAGCGTTAAGTTATTAAAAGTAATTTTGTTTAGGGTTAGTTAGATTGAGTGCCGGTTATTTCTATTTTTTCGAGAAATTCACAAGTTTTAGACGGCAATTTCGAAAAAATGAAGGAAGACACTGGCGATATCGACTCCAGGAATGTTGTCAAGAACCGCGAACTTATGTATCGGATGATTATAAGGTATTTCTTGTTGCACGAAAGTTTCTTCTTAAAGTTTTGATGTTCTACTCTTAAATAAATACAATATTTCGAATTGCTCACTGGTTATGGCCTTACTGTATAGCTTATAGGCAACGGGCCGTGGGTTTGATCTCCTGTGAGTTGGACTTTGTCTGGAATTTGGGTGGTGGTAGAAATATTGAATATTTCGCCCCGAACCACTGTCTACAGAAGATAAAACCGTGAAATTCATATATTATAGTTTATTAGTCTATCGATTTGCATATTCAAAGCCTAAACTTATTAAGAGCGCGTTATGTTCAGATGTTATGTGGCTGAGTAATTTCACCCTCAACTAATAAAAACCTTTGCTGGATTCAATCATAAAAAAAATAATTTATAAGTTAATCATTATTATAAAGCCGTGGCTGCTGCAAAGCATCTGAAACGTCGGGGCCAAAATTAAAAACCATTTTCGAATAAGTTTAACTAATATATCGCATTTAAACCGTTAAAGAGTTTTATTTTAATGTGGCCTACTCACGTAAACTATAGACAGCATATAGTAATTAAAAATGGAGAAATATTTTATTTACATAAATTACTGATTGCTTTATATATGTTAGAAGAACTTTTCTGAAATAGTAATCAGATTACATGTTTTGCTTTCAGTCAGTTATACTATGACGGATTTCAACCAATAGCTGCCACACTATCAGCTGCTGTTCATGCCGACCCACCATGTCCTCCAAGTGATAGGTAATTTTTTATCTTATAAAATTATGTTATAGAAATAACCTGAAGCACAAACTTAGTATTGCGATTCCTTTAATTTATTTTATTTTTAACTGGAGTCACCTACAACAGATTGCTTATTAGTATAAAATATACATGTATGCTACCTTAAATATGCCCAAGAAACATACTAATATAACTTTGTATTTGTAGATTTTTTTAAATAATTTAAGAACACTTTAATTTATAGACTTCTTAACCTTATCATGGTCGGTCTCCAGCATGAACCAGACAGGAAAGATCGATTAGCAGCATCCAGCGGGGCTGAACATTTATTAGGAACAACAGGTTTTGGTGAGTTCTAGATCTAGACTTATTCTAGATAAGTGTATAAGCTTGTACAATCACATTTTCTTTAAATCATCACGGTCTAGCCCAGACGTACTAAGCATTCCTCTTTCAAAGACCCAGAATGCCTCCACCTACCTACAGTAGTGTAGACATGCTCCGAGAAACAACTGACTGTCTGTTAAGACTGACAATTAGTAAAGTTTATTCTTTAGCAAAATCTTTTTAGATTGAAAAAAATATTACTAATTATACAGACAGGACTTGTACTGGCATCTATAGTGATCCCCACTGCTTCTCTTATAAATTGACCCACCATGTCTCACACATCATTAAATTTCTTGAACCTATTGATACATGTACCTCTTGCACAATGTAATTATGTAGAATCATATTATTTATATTTATTGCAATTTCTTTATAATTGTTTATTTGTTAGTTTTCCTTTCGCGTGTTTAGACTACTTGAGTAGTTAAAATGAAAAACTTTGAAAGGTTTAAAACGCGATGTATATTAGTTAAACTTATTTGACGGATTTGATTTGTTGGAACAGATGGCACTAGCGTAGCAGTTTTTTTTATTTTGACCTCAAAGCAACCTCTATCTTTAGTCTCCTCGTGAAGTTAAAGAAAGAAATTAAAATAATTTTCAAATGAGCTTAACTAATATATAATATCACGTTTTAAACCGTTAATGTGTTTTATTTAAATGTACTACTCGCATAAACCACAGACAGTATTTACTTTAAGTACAATAATTTCGAAGTTTTGAAATTCGATTTTTTTTCAGATTTGGAATTCGAAATGGACGCGTCTTCGCTCGCACCGGAACCCGCTACCTACGAGACTGCGTACGTGACGTCACACAAAATGGCGTGCCGCGCCGGCGCGTTCAGCTCGTGTGGTCAACTGGTGGCTACGGGCAGTGTGGATGCTAGTATAAAGGTTTGGCTACTAAGATGGCATTAATATAGGAATATCGGGTCGATTGGGATGATCGATGGTGAAATATCCCACCCATCTAAACGTGATGCACAATCGGCTTATTTTGGTTTTGGATTTTTCAAAATCCACAGGCTGGAATCAAACTGCTTTTTCCTTTTGACGGTGTTTTCGTTAATCTTTCCATCAATATAGCTTTTGCATTTCCGAATATCCAATACCAAAACAGGTTCACAGGCGTAATTTGCAAGTTCTATATGAATATATAATATGTAATTACACATATATCATGATTTGTTTACAGATACTGGATGTAGAGCGTATGCTTGCTAAATCGGCTCCGGAGGAAGTGGATCCCGGGAGGGAACAGCAAGGGCATCCTGTTATTAGGACACTGTAAGACTTTTGAAAACTTTAATATTTTTCACATGTTTTTGCACATGATTGATGACCGGTTCAAGTCCTGTCTGAGTCGAAGTTTTCTCTCAATTTATTTCCGATTCTTAAACTTTTTACATTTTTCTCTTATCGGTTGAATTTATAATCTATATTGCTTATTGAATTTTAAGACAACAGTGTGGCATAGCAGAAAGATAATGAATTTGACTTTTTAAAGACTAAATGTTTACAGACATCCTTACATAAAACATACATAAATTTCGGTATGTGTTTTCAAATATCCAAAGCCAAAATAAGTCGTCATGAGATGCTATATGGTCGAGTCCTCCTTTATCACAAAGAAACAGATGGCGCTAGTGTGGCAGATTTGATTTTGACATTAGGGACGACGTCCATGTTCATTCGTTCCGTAGTTGAAATAAATTGTAAATAAGTATTTCGCATTAAAAACTGTTAAAAGTGTTTTATTTAAATGCTAATGGAATTACAGAGCAATAAAAGATTTAAATTAAGAAAAAGCGTTTATGATGAAAGGACCTAAAATTAAGTATTAATACATTTAATTATGAAGCCTAAATTAATATAACAAAATGGTGGCCAATAACTGTATTGATAGAAGTTTCTCATATTAATTTCAGGTACGACCACACAGATGAGATTACCGCTTTGGATTTTCACCCGCGTGAACAAATTTTGGTCTCCGCGTCCAGGGACTGCTGTATAAAGCTTTTTGACATCACAAAAGCCTCCGCCAAGAAAGCGTATAAGTCGATAACGGTATTTGTATTAAATTTAATATATTCATTATAATATTTATTATAATAACCACATAGTTTTCAACTATGTATTGGAATACTATGTAGGTTACGTAAAATTTACAACTGATGAGTAGAATGTAATCGCGAGAGAGTTCTCGACGTTTCCATAAATAGTCCTTAGTCGCTCGACCATTTCTTAATTACGACGGCCGGATAGGTCGAAAAATAATTTTCATTTTAAATAAAGATTTTACATTTATATGAACCCTTTAACGGTTCAAAACGCGATATATATTAGTTAAACTTGTTTGTTATTAAAATTGTTCTGCTGTTAAAGTTTAGCTAATATATATCGCGTTTTAAACCGTTAAAGGGTTCATTTCAATATGCGTAAGCTACAGACCGGAATTTACTTGCCATCATATTTAAATACTTTTTTATGCGACCTTAAATTCTTTACCCTTTTTCACAGGACGCTGAACAAGTGCTCTGCGTCGCGTTTCACCCCCTCGGAGATCACATAATAGCATCCACCACCCACCCGGTCATCCGCCTCTATGACGTCACAACTAGCCAGTGCTTCGTCTGCCCTATACCCTCGCATCACCACAAGAAACAAGTGAACTGTATCAAGTAAGTTTGAGTCGTACATTTAATTTACCCGGTTTTAAACACAAGTTGAACGGTTTTAAAGTTTACGAAACGTCGGAGTAAAGTTAAGTTAATTATCTAATATGATTCGCGTCTTAAACGGTTAAAACGTATTATGTGGTAAGAATTGATTTTCTTTTTGTGGAAGAGAATTAAAATATCTGTCACGTGTATTTTTGACAACAAAAAGTTTTTACGATAGAGAAGGACAGGCTCTGATCTCTTATGGCATTTGATATTCGGAAATCCACAGACTGAAGACGAAACGCGATTAAACTTTTACATCTGTGGAAGGTGGTTCGTCACGACGGTATCTCGATAGTCCTCACATCCATTTAATATCCAGATTTCCAGACGAAGTCCAAAATGTTTCAGGAAAATTATAAATTGATTAGGAACGGGTTGAACCCGGTGGGTGTTCAACCCGTTGCTTATTAACCATACATTGCTACTATTACAACAACGAGCCTATCAACAACGGTACGGTTCAAACGGTTCTTGGATACAATTTCAGATTCTCACCGAACGGTAAATATTTCGCGAGCGGTAGCGCGGACGGTACCGTCAAGCTTTGGGACACTGTGTCCTACAGGTGTTTCAACACGTTCACAGCAGCCCATGAGGGTTCAGAAGTATGCTCGGTGGCTTTCACGAGGAATAGCAAGGTTGGTTTTGTAAAGTGACTCGGGCAGGAGTTGAACCGGCATAGTAAGCGTGCGTGTTGGCCTAACCAATTGAGCTACCGAGTCGCACATTTCATCGTCAATTTTTTTTAACAAGCGTTGCGTTTATGCAACTCTCGCGCAATGTAATTTCAACCTTGGCTCTTGATTATTAAGGTTCAGTGTCTTATGCTTTGCAGCTGAAGAACATCATTGAAAACATTAATATTATTTAAAAATCGACAATAAATTGAAAAAAATTTCGACTCGGGCAGGACTTGAACCGGCATCGTCAGCTTTCCGTGCTGTTGCTCTACCAATTGAGCTACCGAGTCCTACACCTCATCGTCGAATTTTTGCAACTTATTGATACATGCACCGCTCGCGCAGTGTAATTTCAACCTTAACACTTGCAAAAAAAAATTTCAATTTATTTTCGATTTTTAAATTATGTAGTGCCTTCATGTGCAATAACATGTGAAAAATGGTATGGTAGACGAGGGGACAGACAACCATTGGGTGATTGATGGAAGGTGAAACACTTCAGCCAGACCATCTCATGACGAATTTTGCCTAATATTTTGAATAGTATGAAAGACGTCGAATAGGCCGAATACCGAACAATACCTTGCAAGCCTATAATAAATGATTTCCCACCCACAGTATCTGCTAACATCGGGTATGGACTCTTCGATAAAACTGTGGGAATTGGCGAGCAGTCGATGTCTAATACAGTATACTGGAGCTGGGACTACAGGTAACTTTTGAACGGTTTCAATCGCGTAATATTAAAATATCATTTTTTTAAATCTGTCATGTCATCATATTAAATGCGCTGTCGATTTATTTTGGCCTTGGATATTAGGAAATTCACAGACTGAAGCGAAACACGATTGAATTTGAGTTTTTTATGTGTGGACGTTGATACTTTATCCGGGTGAATTCAGATTTCTAGACAAAGGCAGGCAAAGACATGATGTTTAGCAAAATTATAAATCGATTGGAAAAATGTTATACCTGGTGGGAATCGAATCCACGAATCGTTATGAGCCTTTGCTACCATTAGAGCAATGATCGTTGAATCCGAGGGAAATTATACTTTGTATGATGAACGCCTAAAGCTTACGCGAGTAGTGCACATTTAAATGAAAAACTCTAACAGTTTTAAACGCGAAATATAATAGTAAGACTTTTTGAAAATTATTTCTAACTACCACCCGACGCTTCTGATGCTTTGCAGCAACCGTGGTCACGGGGACTATAAATAACTTTCAAATAAGTTTAACTAATATATATCGCGTTTTAATCCGTTAGTGTTTCATTTTCTAAACGGATAATTTGTTTTTATTTAAATGTGCACTAGCGTACACTGCAGACTTACTAAATTATTAGCGTATTTAAAATAAATTTCAAATATCTCTCGTTTTGAACCGTTGAGTTTTGTTTTGTCTGACATTTCAAGCCGTTACTCCTATTACCAGGTAAGCAAGAACATCACGCTCAGGCCATATTCAATCACACCGAGGATTACGTGTTGTTCCCCGACGAAGCCACCACGTCGCTGTGCACTTGGCATTCGCGGAGCGCGAGCCGGTGCCAGCTTATGTCGCTCGGCCATAACGGCGCTGTCAGGTGAGTTTATTAACGAGAGTGAAACGTAGACACGTAAAATAATATATACAAAATAAAAAATATCTGCGCAAAGGCGGCCTTGTCGTGTGGCGATTTCTTCCAGGCAACCTTTGCGTGTTGAAATAAAGAAAAAGTTGCTGTAGAGAAGCAAATGTCATATAATGATGCAATAAATTGAACATTTAAACTAGAAAATGTAAACACTAACATATTTCAGTTAATTTAAACTGCTGAAACACTAACGGTTTAAAACGCGATGTATATTATATTAGTTGTAGACTTATTTGGGAATTATTTTAACTACGTGCCAGAGTTTCGGATGATTTGCAGCAGCCGTTGTGACGGGGAATGTATCGCGTTTTAAACCGTTAAATTGTTTTATTCAAATAAATAAGATTTCGTGGTTTAAAACGCGATGTATATTACTTGTAGACTTATTTGGGAATTATTTTAACTACGTGCCAAAGTTTCGGATGATTTGCAGCAGCCGTTGTGACGGGGAATGTATCGCGTTTTAAACCGTTAAATTGTTTTATTCAAATAAATAAGATTTCGTGGTTTAAAACGCGATGTATATTAGTTGTAGACTTATTTGGGAATTATTTTAACTACGTGCCAAAGTTTCGGATGATTTGCAGCAGCCGTTGTGGCGGGGAATGTATCGCGTTTTAAACCGTTACATTGTTTTATTTAAATAAATAAGATTTCTTTTCTAGTATAAAAATATTATTTATATTAATGTATGTTTGTTTTTAAGGCACATCGTACATTCGGGAACGGCTCCAGCATTTTTGACGTGCAGCGATGATTACAGAGCACGGTTTTGGTATAGACGCAATACGCACTAAACTGATGTACTTTTATCGATGAAATTTTGTCTATTTTAAGTTTTAAATTAAAATGTTACATTGATTTCAGAATTGGTTAGTGTAACTGTTTAGTAATAAATTATTGGTCATGCATTTGCCTTTTTATTTGAATTATTCTTCACATGATTTAACTGATTGAAACCCGGTTTTTAAGTAATATTTTTTAGTGTGAGTGGTGTATATAAGATGATACACTTAATTAAGAAGTGCAATTCATTATTTAAGTTACTATAACTAATACTTGAAATGTGTTTTATAAATTATTAATTTAAAAAGAAATCATGTGGGCGGAATTCGAACCCACGGCTACGACGTTGTTTTCCTGCTCTATGCATTGTGCAAAAGATTTTTTTATGTAAAATATTTTTTTATATCTATCATTTGCTATTTGTACCTAAAAAATTATATTTTAATCGCTTTTTACGACAAGCGCATACGCACGGGGGTTAATTTTATAGATGGCGAAATACCACAGCCATATGACATATCAACAAGATGTGCTGTCGGCCTATTTTGGTGTTGGATATTCAGAAATCCACAAACTGCGACTATAGTTCACGGCTTTTTCAGCGGTGGCTTGTGGTCCGTGACCTAGATGGAATTCCGACATTCCCACCACCTATTAATTATCCAGTCTTTCCAGATGGCGACCATGTTGCAGAGGTGGGAATCGAAGCCACGGCCCGTCGATTATTAACCAGACATTGCTACAATTACACCCACGAGCTTGTCAGCTTTCGATCGTGTTTTATTCCGTTAAATTAGGCTTACCTGGCTGTACAGCTCGACGGAAGATTCTCCCTTTAGCTGATGACCAGTGAGGTACGTGTTGTGACTGCTGGCGATATAATACTGGCTAAGAGGACCCGACATTTCCTTACTCAAGTCCTTCTGTTCTTGATTGTGTTCTGCGGTCTTCCTGGAATGTGAGAAACTTGTTAGAGTTCAAATATGTACCTACGTTAATATTGGCTAGAATCTGTCACATGTAAATTAAAAAAGGTGTTTTAGAGTCTCCTTTCTATATTGAAATTATAAAATTACATGTTAAATGTGGTGACTAGCTTTGCCATCGACTTCGTTCGCGTAGAATAATTATTTTGTTAATCAAAATTTGTCTTGCAAACGTCCTCATCTTTATAAATGGGTCGCGTCTCGTTGTTCTTGAGAAAACATATACACATATTTTTTGGGCATAACGTACCCAACGTACCATGAGGATCAGGAATTCTCCCTGTTTTTCCCACTTTTCCCGCTGTTTCTTCGCAGCGGGATATACCTATAACCTTAATCGATAAATGGTCTAATCAATTTAAATAAAACACTTTAACGGTATAAAACGCGATATATTAGTTAAACTTACTTGAAAATGATTTTTAACTTCGGCCCGACATTTCGCATGCTTTGCAGCATCCGTGGTCACGGGGACACCGTTTTAAATAAGTTTAACTAATATATCGCGTTTTAAACCGTTAAAGTGTTTTATTTAAATTTTGTCCAAAAACCAAATACTGTCTATATTTTACTCGCGTAAACTATAGACAGTATTTGGTCTTACACAAATGATTTTTCAATTCGAACCATTAGTTCCAGAGATTAGCGCTTTCAAACAAACAAACTCTTCAGCTTTGTATGTTAGTATAGATATATATTCATAAATAGGCAAATAAAAAAATGTGTTCAAAACTTACCCCGCGACATTACCGACTCTCCTCTGTTCTGGTACGAATGCGTAATTGTCTTTGTCTGACAGAAATCTGACGAAACCTTCGAAGGAAAGACAGTTTTCCGCTCTTAGCGTCGGGTCCGGTTCATGTCTCTGTGTCAAAAAAATAATAATTTATTGACATGACATTTAATTTTTAAACACCAAACGTGGAATATAAAACGGGCATTAATTATGAAGTCAAAGTCAAAGTCAAAAGTTATTCATGTAGGTAACTATGTACACTTATGAACATGAACGTCAAAAAATTAAAGCATCTAACTTTACTTTCACTACCAGTTCTCAAATCAAGGGCGAAGAACGAACGAGAAGAACTGGCAATAAACTCGCCGTCACTCCTTTTATCGCCAAGTTTCATTTTACATTCTTGATTTACTTTTCGTGCACTACATATTTTTCCTAAGAGCGGGTAAAACTTATTTGAAAATGATTTTTAACTGCGGCCCGACGTCAGTGACCCCGTGACCACGGCTGCTGCAAAGCACCCGAAACGTTGGGCCTAACTGATATATCGCGTTTTAAACCGTTAAAGTGTTTTATTTAAATAAATTAAACCAGTAAATAAAAAATCAAATTTTACTATAGTTAGTATAAGTTAAAGTCACCTGTATAATGTCTTTTAACTGCTGCTCGCTCTTTGGCTCGTTCTGTCTCGTTTCGCAAAACTTGCCCAGCGTTGGGAGGGAAAGCACCTTGCCGCTCAGGTCTGGGTTGGCTCCTGGAATATTGGCCCTTTAAGTGGCTTTATAATATCTGTACTAATATTAAAAGGCTGATTGCGAAGGGGTTTAACTTCTGAAAACCATAAATCTTTGGACGTCGTAGTACTAAGATACTAAATAAAACACTTTAACGGCTTAAAACGCGATATATTAGTTAAACTTATTTGAAAAATGATTTTTAACTTCGGCCCGACGCGACGTTTCGGATGCTTTGCAGCAGCCGTGGTCACGGGGAGACTGCTGAAAATCATTTTTCGAATAAGTTTAACTAATATATCGCGTTTTAAACGGTTACAGTGTTTTATTTAAATGTGTACTACTCGCGTAAACTATAGACAGTATTTAGTACTATACTACCTAATATTATAAAGTAATAAAAAAAATATTGGTTCGATGCGAAATGTTTGTTGTTGATTCTATCTATCAAACATCGTGCTGAATGGAGCAAAGACATATTGGGAAATGTGGTAGAAACTGGGAAAACTATTCATCTTTCTGGGCTTTCGTTGCGTACGTTGCTATAACGGTGCAAGAAACAAAAAAGAACTATGTGTTATACACACAAATACTGTCTATGGTTTACGCGAGTAGTACACATTTAAATTAACGGTTTAAAACGCAATACATTCGTTAAACTTATTTGAAAATGATTTTAACTTCGGCCCGACGTCTCCCCGTGACCACGGCTGCTGCAAAGCATCCGAAACGCCGGGCCGAAGTAACTAATATATATCGCGTTTTAAACCGTTAAAGTGTTTTATTTAAATGTCATACACATAGTTTTTTTTTGTTTCTCAAAGAATGATTTGTCTATAATTTATACAAAAAATGTCCGCGAATGTATGTGTCTCTTTCTAGCATCTTTTATGATTAACTTGTAAGAACAACGGGACGCGGACGACGTCCTGAAGAACTTGAAAAATGTTTTCAAAACTTTGTAAACCTGGTAAAGCTGCTGCGGCCAGGATGTCGAACGCCTTTTTTCTCCCGGCCTTGTCGCTCGGAGGCTCCAAGTCGAGGGAACCGTTTCTTGTCAGAAGTCCTGTAAAATGGAAACACTTTCGATCTAAAACTATCCTAAATATATTATATGATTCGATATATATATTTTTCATTTTTTATACATACGTATATAAAAATCGATTATAAAATGAAATTAATAAAAAATTACGACACGGGCACAAGTTGAAGCAGCATCCACAGCGTTCCGTGATGTTGCTCTATCGAATTGAGCTACCAAGTCTCTATAATCCCTACCGACATCATCGTTTTTAAAATAGAATGTTGGTGAAGCATGTTGGACTTTGGAAATCTGGATGCTAAATAGGTGGATCGACAGGGTCAAGACAGCCGTCAAGTATAATCTTGTTTCAGTTACAGTCTGTGGATCTTTGAATATCCATAGTCAAAATAGGACGGCAACACATCTTGTTGAGATTACATTGCTGCGTTATTTCACATACAATGAAGTTAGGTCCATGCTTGACCCCCTTTACATTAAAGAAACACGTCGAAAAGGAATTCTCAATCACGCTGGTCGAGTTCGATAACCCCAGAAACATTAACTTTAAAAGAATTACCTCTCGCGCAATGTTACTCACCAGTTCTAAAAGCAGTTTTATTCCTGAAGAGTTCTGGAGAACTTCTACTCTTCTCGGCTCCAAGGAACGGACACCTCGCACGAGGGACCGCGAGCTGGTCGAAGACGTCACGCAGTTCTGAACGCATTACTAAGCTGGAATCGAAAAAGTTATGACATAAACACTATTGTTTCATGATATAGTATGCCTAGCGAGAAATGTGAAAAAGCGTGAAAAATTATTCACCTTTGTGGTTTTCCGATGCGTACCCGGCGAAAATGGTTCAACATACCCAAAACAATGTATAAAAGAATGGTTTCTTTTTGAATTACCTAAAAAATACGCGTAGAATACTTAATTTGGATGCCCGAATTAAGTATTCTACGCGGACAAAGTCGCCGACATAGCTAGTTATGTATGAGCATTAATAGTTTACCTAAAACTCCGGAAGAGGGAGACAAAGTCCATAAAATCCAGTTGCGTCTCGTACCCTACGGAGCCCGTACGAAGATGCTTCATGTTCTCCCAGAATCTTTCACTTGTTTCTAGTCTTCTTAAACTGTAAAAACAAAACAAAATCACATTAAAAAGCAAGGCTGTAACTAACGCGAGTAGTACACATTTAATTAAAACATTTTTAACACTGTCTATAGTTTACGCGAGTAGTACACATTTAAATAAAACACTTTAACGGTTTAAAACGCGATATGTAAGTTAAACTTGTGGTCACGGGGAGTCTCCCCGTGACCACGGCTGCTGCAAAGCATCCGAAACGTCGGGCCGAAGTTAAAAATCATTTTCAAACAAGTTTAACTAATATATCGCGTTTTAAACCGTTAAAGTGTTTTATTTAAACATTTTTAACAGTTAAACACGCTAAATGTCTTAGGGAACATACTTAAACACTGTCTGCAGTTTACGCAAGTAGTACACATTTAAATAAATCACTTTAACAGTTTAAAACACGATATATATAATTTATTATTTTTAATAAAACACTAACGTTTTAAACCGTTAGTTTTTTATTTCAATAGTTTATTTACAATATAGCTACGGCCCGACGTACCGTTTTAAGTGTACCCCCGTGATTACGGCTGCTGCAAAGCATCTAAAACGTTGGGCCAAAGTGAAATATATTGTAAATAAGTTAACTAATGCAGTTTACGTTTTAAACCGTTAGACGTGTTTTAAAAACATACATATTTTCAGGCTGGTTTGTTCAGTCGGCCGGTTGAATAGGCTTTTATTTACGAGGTCTGAGATTCGATTCCCAATAAATAATATGTTTTATCTAGCTTATTCTCAATTAATTTACATATTGTGGCACTTTCCATTTAAGTTGTATTGGTTGAATTAAATACTCGACTTTCATAAGTTCGGGAGTTCGATCCCCAGTCGTTATAAGTGCTTTTATAATAACGAAACACACCCAAACCACTTTAGTATGATGGATCATTACGTATATACATCTAAGAACGGATTCCCAGCAGTGGGAATCTGATAAACGGCGTTGAATTTTGCTTGATGGATGAATGAAAATGTGTTCATAAACGAAACGGACACCCGTGAATGATTGAAAAGATGTTCTAACATCTAGTCCCAGCTGTGGGAAAGATGAATGGATATCAGTGTCTCACCTACTCCTGTTAGGCGAGTTTGACACGAGGCTTGTAGCTGTTAGGCTGCTGTGCCGAGGCCCGCAAGGTGTGTGGTGACTTGACGCAGCCGAGTAGGAACTGAAAGATTTACTTAAGTTAAATAAAACACGTTTAACTGTTTAAAACGCGAATGTATGACACAACATTTTAGATTGTTTGCAAATCTGAATAGTAACTGGGTGGTCGAATCGAAAATTCCGGCGGGTCACGAACCACACGTCCACAGTCCGAATTTTAAGGGCAAAATCAGTCGACAGGGCGTCTTGATTGAAGGTTAAAAAGTCGTTTTTTTTTTACTAGTAAATAGAACATTTTTAACGGTTTAAGACGCGCGTTATTAGTTAATTCGTTTTTAAATACGTCACACGATGTGCTTTCGACAATCTATAGACTGAATCCGAAACGCGATTAAATTTTTTATTTCGAGTTTTAAACATTATTTTTTTTAATGTTACATCTAGGTGAATACATAATAAAAGTGAATCACATTTTCCCCATATAGTGCTATGTGGGAAGTGTCTGTCTGTCTAACTGTCCCAGCGACTTAGTTCGCGTTGAATGATTGCTTCGGACATAAAATATTATTTATAATAATTAACCTTCTAACCACAACAATAAGAATTTTTCACTTCGAACCAGTAGTTTCCAAGATTAGTGTGTTCAAACAAACAAAGTCTTCAGCTTTATATATTAGTATAGATTAAAAGCACCTGTGCCGTGGTGAATGCTGAAACCCTTCGTCGTCACTTCTAGTCCCAGCTGTGCTGTAACTCCGCGGCGAACTTTTCAGTTCCGATGAAGACCTGTTCTTTCTAAACTTCATTCCACTTTTCACCGACTCCGAATGGGAGTCAGTGAATTTCACTGGAGTTGAATGAGACGAGCTGCCATAAATTGAATCCCTTCCACCGAAAATCTGAAATGAGTTTTGTAAAGATTTAAATAAAACACTTTTAACGGTTTAAAACGTGAAATATTACCTGATTGTTTATTTAACTACGAACCGAAGTTTCGAAAGCTGTGTAGCTGTGTTCTCACCATTTTTAAAATAAATAATAAGTTGACTATTTCGTGTTTTAAACCGTTACAAGTGTGCTATCTAAATGTGTACCAATGACTATTAATAACAGACAATACTTATGAGGTAAAAAATAATAGATACACAAATGTTTTATGAGAACTTTTTAAATTATTTATTTTTATTTTTTTATCAATATTTTAAATGTTAAAGAAAAATAAATAAATAATAGCTTTGTCCTGTTTCGTTTTTACCCAAAGAATTCATTAAAATTATTATATAAATTAAAAGCTATTTTAGATAGAAGAGAATATACAACACATGTAGGCCTTGAGCCGGCATCCACAGTGTTTCGTGCAACGCTGTAGACGCCAGTTCAAGTCTTGCCCATGCCATATTTTTTTTAAACAATAAAAAAAAATATTTTTAATTTACATTGTGTCTTCATGTGAAAAATATGTAAGTTTTCAAATGTTAAAATATCAACATTTCTTTACATAACTTTTAATCTTTATGACACATTTAACAGTTTAAAACGTGAGCTACATACTTTAATATCTGTGGTACTAAAGAAAACCTTACCCGAATAGCATCAGAGACCAACGGCTCACAGCAGCAACCATCTTCATAGTAAAGAGCCGTGTACTTATTTTTCAACCAAGCCAGACTCCTGTCTGCCAACTTGGTCTGGCTAATTAGAGCCTTTGTCACAGAATGAAGGCCAACAGCCCATACTCTAAAAGAATGTAAATTATACATCATAAACTGTATGCGCAAGCGCAAGTTCTTCTTATCAGGTCAACTATGTGAAAAGTGATAAACTATAGATTTTTTTTCCCTGAAGTTCCCTGCCCGGTCCGTCGTTCTGGCGAGTTTATCTTAAAAAAAAATTTATACACTCTTATTATAAAACAAGGACTTCTTCAGACCTGGTTAAACCCTGGTTTATTTGAAATACTAATTACAAAACGAAGTTTAACGTTTGTACTGGACTAACTATGGTACTAACTTAGACTCATTTAGACCATGGTTTAACAGTTAAACCAAGACTCCGCAGTTCTGGTTTAAACCTGGGTTAAGTATTTTTTGTAATAATTTTGTAATAAGTAATTTGTAATAGTGTTGTAGACATTTATTTAGATCATTTAAAGAGGAATCATTCTTTCATATATATTATGTAGCTATCTTGATCAGTTTGCACAGTGCACGTAACGGAAACGCTCGTCTCGTCTTTCCCACATTCCCTATTTCCTCGCTTCTATTAGTCGCAGCGCGATGTTTTACAGCCTCAAGCCTTCCTCGATAAATGCTCTAACCAATACAAAAATAATATTTCAATTCGAACCAGTAGTTCTTGAGATTAGCGCGTTCCAACAAACTCTTCAGATATATTATTAGTACAGTTATGAATGTCTTTACGTCTGTACGTCTGTAGTTTACGCGAGTAATAAAACGTGATATATATTAGATAAACTATCGGATGCCTTCGTGGTCACGGGGAGACAAAAGATGAAGGGTGTCTCTGACGTCAAAGTAATGGATGTTTTGTAATGGTGTAATGTAATACATGACTATTATCATTCTTACCTGTATGCGTTGGGAGGTAATAAAAAGTGTATATGTCTGTTATCGCTAAGAGTGTTGCCGTAAAGTAGTGATATGACGTGAGCTTTCTGACTGCAGGATTCGAGACCGTGTCTCTTTGCGCTGGCCACGAGATCAGCTATGTCCCTCGGTTCCAGGAGTTTACCACCAAGACGCATGTCCTTCACGCATTGGAGGTCGATGAATCTAGAAGAGATAATCTAGGATTAGGTTTAGGTTTCAATAATTTATTCTCGAAGAACGTTAAAAGTCAATAAGCGTTTATTCACGTAAGTAACTGGGTACTTATGAACGTCACATCAGTTAAAAACTAACTCTAAAAATAACTTTTACTACCAGTTCTCGAATCGAGGGCATCGAACGAACAAGAAGAATTGGCAAAAAACTCGCCGCCACTCCTTTCATCTCCAAGTTCTATTTTACAGTCTTGAGGCACTATATACTTTTCTTGATGGAGAGTTCTTCCAAACCCCAAGCATTTTTTCGTTAAAATACTGATTAAGACATTATAAATACAATCGCTTATGAGAATATGCAAAGCTTAATATTAAAAATATTCAAACATTAACAGGGCCAAATTTCGGGTAAGAAGGTAGGAAGGTATTAAAAACGGCCCCGGGTATCTACAGGGTGGGGTATCTACATTTCCGTTAGGTTAGGGGCCCATTTTTAACTGATGTTATAAATTGTTTATATTTTATTATAAAAAGGTATATAGGTACCTAGATTAAAATTCAGTATCTTTGTGTTCATTATTTACTAAATATACTCCATTTAGTTGTCTGTAGTTTACTTGCAAATTATTTTAACTACGGCTTATTTTGGATGTTTCCGCTTTGTTTCGTCGTGACCACGGCTGATAACTTCGAGCCGCGATAATATATTTTTAAAAACTAAACTAATACATTTCTCGTTTGAAACCGTTTATTTAATAAATTGAATTAAATTTATTTACCCTTCTTCACCGACAACGCCAGCTTCAGTTTCGTGGACCAAATTTCCAGAATATTTCAGCGGAATCACTTCTTCTGGATTATATGATAAACTTATTTCGGGTTGCTGTATATTCTCTGATGGGGTTTCTCCTGGAAATTAAGACATCATCCATTTAGTACTGTTAAACGTATTGCCTAGCATTGCGTTGAGCGCGTCAGGTCCTGAGTTCGAATCTGGAGTGGGGCATAGAAGTCTGATCAACTACTTGCCCGTTAAAAGAACGGATCAATGAAACGGACACAGAAATGTGTTCGCCCCATGCCCCACGAGGGGGAGACGGGCTTTCACACTACTACCTACTATAGTTCACACATAAAACACGGTTTAAAACGTGAAATATATTGGGGAACTTTTTAACAACTTATTTTAACAGCTGGACGTTTCGGATGCATAACAGCAGTCGTGGTCAAAGGAGCGACTGAAGAAGGCTGCTTCTATAATACTAGCTATGTCGAAACAGATGGATGTCGTAGCAGTTGTCCTTTGTCCCCCACGACTGCTGCAGAGCACCGAAAATGTCGAGCCGTAGTTATAAAATAAATTTACCAATATATTTCGCGATAGAAACGGTTAAAATATAAATATTTAACCTTTTTACGCAGTTAAAAATTAATTCAAACTGACTTCCTTGCATAGTAGTAGAAATAGCATCGGGTCGTGGATTCGATTTCCGCATGTAAAATGTATTACGCTATTTTTCTGATTACAAAATATTACATTAATTAAATTAAATTCGTTTTATATGTTATCTGTTACCTAACTATATACATTTTTACAGAGTTGACTCACCACAATGTACGTACGGCCTATGCGCAGTTTTGCACCAAGTAAGCAGTGCGCATGCTCGTTCCAATCGCAGATGCACGAACGCTCCACTGCATTCAGCTTCACCAACTATACACGATGTGCCATGGTGCATTATCTGTGGAGACATATCCAGGCCGTATATAAATGGTGGGGGGGTACGATCTTGTTGAGTTTTAAATATTTTTTTAATTAAATAACCCCCCCCCCCCCCCGTGACAATTATGAGGAATTTTGACATATTTTATTAGATAAATGGTGAAACGCGCTACCTACCTTTGCTATAAGAGCGAGAAGTTGGTTCGAGGTTCGAATATTGAGAAAATTTATTCGTTCGTTCGTTTGTTCGGTTGCAAGTGTTTTTGTGTGCTCCCGCAAAAAACGTTTAAATAAATTAGTAAAAATGTCGAAAATTAGTCAAAATAGTGATTTAAGCAGTTTAAACGAGCCAAATAGCCCATATGTAACTCCAGGGTGTGAAAAAAACTCGTTCGAAACTAATATTAATACGCTGAGAGGATCCCGTGTGCAAGCACCCGATGATTCACTTCTCATAAATGGTGATTGCGATTATGCTTTGGAACTCCGAGCCTTCAAATACCAAGTTATCAAGAAAATGGACATGCAAACAAGAGCTATTATGGATCTTCGAGATTATGTGTATTTCTGAACCCTGAAATCGGAATTGCAAGAAATTAAAACGAAGTTCATGTCGGTAGTTGAACAAAGTGATAAAAGCAATAGTGAAAATATCAATCGTGCTCTCAATGTAAATAACGGGCAGTGTATTCGTACCGAGGACATATCGGAGAAGCGAATAGAAAATATACCAACACCAACATTTGCCAAAATCGCTCAAAACCCGAGGCAGGTAGGCGGTAGTACTAGCGAGGCCACGAAAGCCACGAAAATCAGCTCAGCGACAATCAAAACGCGACGAGTTAAGAGACATCAATTGCAATCGATGGATCTAGAGACCGTAGAGGTAGGACATAGGAATAACAAAAATAATTCCCAAGAAAAAGTCTTAAGGTCAGAATCTGCAGATATTATGCGAGGAAAAAATTGCAATATGCTTGAGATTCAGGCTTCAGAAAAAATAAAACATCTACATGTTTGGCGATTGAAAACTGATACCACAGTGGATCAGCTATCAACTTATGTACAAAAAATATGTGGATCGGATATTGATACAAAGATTATTAAGCTAAAACATAAGCGGGAAAGAAGCTATTCCTCTTTTATAATCACCGCTTCAGAGTCAGTGTATCAGAAGTTATGCCAGCCGGAAGTTTGGCCCATTCATGCAGAGTTTTCTCAGTGGTATTGGTTTCGTAAATCAAAAAGCAAATCAATCGAAGAATAATGCTCATTTAACTATCTATTATCAGAATGCCAGGGGCCTTTGAACTAAGTTGAACAGTTTTTGTAGCAACTTAGAATATTTAGAAGCTGATATCATTGCTATTACGGAAACTGGATGTAATGACTCGATAATGGACGGCGAAATTATACCTGCAGGGTACCAAATTATTCGGTGCGACCGTACTGACGGACGTAAACAAGGCGGTGCATTTCTAGTGGCCGCGCGCGGTTTACGAATACAAAGAGTGAGCCGATGCGAACTAGATGACGTCACGGTAGATCGCCACTCGTTCGAACTAGTCTGTGCGACCGTTCACTCTAATGACAAATTATTGTTGTTGTGTTGCGTAGTATATCTACCTCCTAAAATCAGTGAGAACGAATATATGTTATGTTTAAATTTATTAGAGCGACTGTGTTTAAAATACGAAAAAGTGTTATTGCTAGGCGATTTTAATTTGTATTCTACTAATGGAGTTGTTAGAAATTATTTTGAATTTTTTAAATCTTACTGTGATTTCACTCAAGTTAATAATATTCCGAATTGTAATGGTAGGCAACTGGATCTTGTGTTGTGCTCGTCATACTTGTGGGATAAGGTGTCGGTGAAGGAGGCGGACGAGCCGTTGGTGCTGGTGGACCCGTATCACCCGCCACTCTTGATTGAGCTGGACTACCCCCGATATACAAGGATAGGACGGGACGTGTTGCATAACTGGGAAAGTAGGACCGCTGCAGGTAGGAGTAAATTAACTTGGAATTTCTATAAAGCAGATTTTGCTTCATTATATCACTCACTGAGTCTCGTCGATTGGGGTGACGTTTATAATATGCGAAACCCTGAGCACGCCCTTGCAGCGTTATATGATATCTTGAACAACATTCTAGATAAGCATGTGCCTAGAAAGTCCAACGCGAAAAATCATAAATGTAGCTATCCCGAGTGGTATACGTCCGATATTATTAATGATATAAGGCTTAAGGCTAAGTTACACAAACGCTATAAATTAAGTCGATCGGATACGGATTATAACGCTTTTGCATTTTGTCGAAGGAGAGTTAAGGCTAATCTAAAACAGACATTTCAGATATACGAACAACGAATTCAAAACAATTTAATTAAAGACCCAAAATCTTTTTGGAAATATTCGGAGCAAAAAATCGTCTGCACAAAAACAAACAGTTTATAAAAACGGTGTGCAGTTATCGAATTCGGAATGTGCGAATGAATTTGCGAAATATTTTTATTCTGTGTACAATAACGAACCAGCGAGACTCAATGTTGACGAAGCGGTGAGGGCGAGCGGCGGCGGTAGTGCTCGTGTTCACGTACCCGAACTGTCGCTAGCCGAAGTAAAAGTTGCGCTCGTTCGGCTGAAGCCAAAAAGCTCCGTGGGCCCAGATGGAATTCCGCCTTTCTTATTACGCGACTGCAGGTTAGTATTGGCCAAGCCATTTCTACATGTTTACAACTTATGTCTTGAACGGTCACACTTCCCGGACGCCTGGAAAACTACTAGGGTTGTACCGATACCTAAAAGCGACGGCGGTAAAACTATCGAATCGTTCAGACCCGTTGCAGTTTTATCATCGATTGCTAAAGTATTCGAGTCAGCCATTCAACGAAGTATGCAGCAGCAAATAGATACGTACCTAACTGACTCTCAGCATGGGTTTAGGCCAAAACGAAGTACGACCAGCAACTTGCTAAATGCAGCTACGTACCTGATTCCTCATGTTGACTCCGGGGTGCAGGTGGATGCAGCCTACTTCGACTACAAAAAGGCCTTCGATGTAGTGGATAACGATGTCCTACTTTCGAAGCTGGCAAAAATAGGATGCACTCCTAAACTATTATGGTTTTTTGCCAGCTAACCTAAAGGATAGGAAACAGTACGTGGAGTATTGTGGGTGTCAATCTGCGACATATTTTACTTGTTCCGGCGTAAGTCAAGGGAGAAATATAGGATCCTTGCATTTTTCGATCATGATAAACGACTTGCCTGACGTAGTAAGAAAAGCCAAGTGTTTGTTGTTTGCCGACGACTTAAAGCTCTTATTGGCAGTCAAGGACAAAGGCGACTGCATTAATCTTCAGGGAGATATAGATAAAATAAAGACGTGGAGCGAAAATAACAAGCTGCAAATTAATTTATCTAAGTCATGCGTCATAACATTTACCAAAGCAAAAGCCCCAATTCGGTACGAATACAAATTGGCAGGCGCACCTTTGGAAAGAGTGCAATCTGTACGTGATCTCGGAGTTACAGTAGACGCAAGGTACACGTTTAGAGACCACATAGTCAGTGTCTGTAAGAAAGCTTATAAGCGACTGGGTTTTGTCCTTCGGAGAGCGTCTGCATTCACCAGTACCAGAGCCATCACAGTGCTGTATAACGCATTAGTAAGAAGTCAGTTGGAATCCAACGCCGTTCTTTGGGCGCCACACGAAGTTAAGTATAGCAGTATGCTAGAGCGTATTCAAAATAAGTTTACGAGACACTTATATCAAAGGCATTACGGGGTGTATCCTTACTACCCCTTAATGTATCCGACGTTATTCGTTTTAGGCATGGTTGGATACGCTAAGCTCGAAGCACGGAGGCACCTAGCGTTGGCCACGTATGTGTTCAAGGTGCTGAGAGGCATCACATATGACCCCACGGTGCTACAGTCCATCAGCTTCTACGTCCCAGATGCCTACCTACGACGACGTACTAGATCACTGTTCGCCATCAGTCCCGCGAGAACAAACTTAATGTATTATTCCCCGAATATGCGAGCACTTCACATTCTTAACAGTGTTAATTGTAAAATAGACATTTTTAATTGTACAGTGACCGAGTTCATAAAGACTATAACGTATATGTAGTAGCGTTATATGTAATATGATAACTATTCATTTTAATTTTATTTAAATGATTAATTGTAACTCACTATCATGTTGGAATTGTTATTCTGTAAAGGTGTGTGATTGGTTTTTAATAAATAAATAAATAAAAATAAAAAAAGCGATTCGGTCGGCGGACGGCTTTTCGATACTACCACCACTAATTAAACATCCAGATATCCAGACGTAAGAATAACATTGTTTTTCGGGCTGTTCGGCAGACGTGAGCGAGAATAGGTTCTCGACGTTTCACGTGCAGACGGCAACATCAGGAGATGTTAACTCTTCGATTGCACGAAGAATACATGAATTCTAAATTAACGTCGGCCGAACAGCCGGAAAAACAATGATATGCTGAACGATGGCCGTGTAAGCCTTACACGATTTATTGATGAGAAGCATCTTGAACCTAGTGGGGAACAAACCTATGATTATTATTAGCCATATATTACTACCATCAAGCCCGTCAAATGTATAAGATATTGGAAAATTCTTTTACACGAATTTTCCGAAACATGCTTGGAAATTTGAGCATTAGATACTGTCTATAGTTTACGCCAGTAGTACACATTTAAATAAAACACTTTAACGGTTTAAAACGCGATACCCCGTGACCACGGCTGCTGCAAAGCATCCGAAACGTCGGGCCGAAGTTAAAAATCATTTTCAAATAAGTTTAAATAATTTATTGCGTTTTGAACCGTTACAGTGTTTTATTTAAATTTGAGCATTATTTTGACGACCTTCTTCGAGATAAATCAAACTTGCTGTACTGGTCCAGCAGCGGCCGGCAATGGTTGTATGAAAATCCATATCTATCGTGTTTTACTGTTCAATAAATTTAAAAATGGAACGATCTTCTACTCCCCAACATGGCGACCGAACAGATAACTTATCAAATGGAAGAACTGGCTTGAACATAGAGAGCTATTTACATAAAACACTTTAACGGTTTAAAACGCGATATATTAGTTGAACTCATTTTTATGTGAAGTGTTGTATTTAAATGTGTACAACTCGCATAAACTATAGACAGCATTCCATAAAAAGCTAGTGAAAAAATACTTTGACGCTTTAAAAACTATCGTTAATAGTTGTTCGTCAACTTCGCCATTGGTTTTAAAGTTCTGAATTGTACTACTTGGTTTTAATTTACGCGCGTCATTTGGGAGTACTACACTACTACAGTCTACTTTACGCAAGAAGTACCGTTTGTCCACCAATGCCTGTCTTACCGCTGCAGTAATAGAACCGGTAATTACCTGTAATATGTGCCTATCTATCCTCTCTCCGTTCTGTGGCGCTAACGGAAACATCGTCACACCATGGTCATGGGGTAACGGCTGGACGGGGCTGTACCCACTTCCTTCCAGCTCGTAAAGAGCTTCGTTTTCGAAACTAGACCCGGTTTTCTGACTTGATTGGGCAAAAACTGGTTCTTCGCATCCTGAGATTATTGTTCTGAAAGAAAATATTAACTTTTACTAGTGCAATGTGTAAAATCTCGTTTTCCCCTCGTGGGGCATGGGGCAAACACATTTCTGTGTCCGTTTTTTAACAGGCAAGTAGATCAGACTTCTGTGCCCTGCCTGACCGAAACAATTTTTTGTTTCCCTGGGATTCGAACCCAATACCTCTCGCGCTTAACGCAATGCTAGGCAATACGTTTAACCATTTGGCTACGAAGGCGGAACTTTTCCTAGACAGTATAGTAATTCTTTGTCTTTGTATAACTTTACATGTGTTTTTTTAAATTTATTTTGTATACGAAAACTAATATACAAATACTGTCTATAGTTTACGCGAGTAGTACACATTTAAATAAAACACTTTAACGGTTTAAAACGCGATATATTAGTTAGATTTTTAACTTCGGCCCGAGGTTTCCCCGTGACCATGGCTGCTGCAAAACATCCGAAACGTCGGGCCGAAGTTAAAAATCATTTTCAAATAAGTTTAACTAATATATCGCGTTTTAAACCGTTAAAGTGTTTTATTTAAACTAATATACAATACAATTTGAAAACATTTTTTTTTGGTAACCGTTATTTTTTATCCGCTACTCGACTCATATAGACTCCAATATTAACTTATTTTAACTAAAATTAACTTAAAAATTAACAATACAAAAAAAGGTAAACAATATAACAGTATTAACTAATATATAAATAAAGTCTACTACCTAGCATAACGGCTTACGAATTGCCTTGCTTCTTCCTGGATCTTTTATTAGTTTACTGTGCGTGTGTTCATCTAATTCGTTCAGAAGCAAGAACAATAGATAAGTTCGTGCGCTTTCCGTAGGCATTGTTAAAAGGGGGCAGAACATATCTAGGCAAATAATGGAGGGGTCTTAAATTATCTGGTCTTTTTTTGACTTCTAATTCTTGGATATGGCCTATTTCTTCGCATAAATAAAAAAAATCTATTTACACATTTTTCTTTCTCCCCATTGAAAGTTAAGTTATACCATGTATGTTTGTAATTCTTATAATACATATGACATAGTCCTTTATTTAATAACTAAACCACTAATAAGTTTATATAATTTTAAAAATCGAAAATAAATTGAAAAAATTTTCGGCTCGGGCAGGACTTGAACCGGCATCGTCAGCGTTCCGTGCTGTTGCTCTACCAATTGAGCTATCAAGTCAAATATAAAAATAGTATATAAATATATATTTATATTTTTTACACTATATATATATAGTGTAAAAAATAATGAAGTTTTCAATGTTTATATTATTTAGATAGGAAAATTACGACACGGGCGGGACTTGAACACACTGGGTTCCGTGCTGCCGTTCTAATCAATTGGCTTACGTGATGATATGACAGAGGAGACAAGCATAGGGCTCTGACATCTGAACAAGATGTGGTCTCGACGTATTTTGGCGTCCTAAACCTAAAGTTAAAACCCAATCGCAATTACACTATACTCTCTCATCTACAGATCATCCAGAACGTATGCGTCAAGTAGTTCTTGAGATTGGCGCGTTCAAACAGACGAACAAACAGCTTTATATATTAGTAGAGACGTATGTATTGTGGACACTACCAAGTGTAAGTACCTTAAATGATCCCCAAAGACCGGGTTGCATATCCTCGCTAAGGCATGCCGATGCTGGTGGAAGCTGGCGATGTGGTCCATGACAGCTTGGGTTCTGTACACTTTCTCCAAGTTCATGAGGCCTTCGGGACCGACTCTCCGAAACGCCTGTTCACCTTCTTCGTCGAACGAGGCTATGTACTGAAAAGACAAGTTATTTTTTATAATAATGGACAGACCAACTTGGTGTTAACTTGATGGTAGGTGAAAGACTCCAGTCATATAACGTTTCAATAAAACACTTTAACGGTTTAAAACACGATATGTATTAGTTAAACTTATTTGAAAATTAGGCCAGTTTCCCTAAACACCAACTTCGACGGACCAGATGTCGTTGACGTTTTACTTTGACGTCAGAGACACCCGCCATCTTTCTCCCCGTGACCACGGCTGCTGCAAAGCATCCGAAACGTTAGGTTGTCGTTTAAAAAATAATATTCATATTAGTTTAACTAACATATATCGCGTTTTAAACAGTTAAAGTGTTTTATTTAAAAGTTTATGTATAAATTAAAAATTATTAATTAATTACAGGAGCGGGTTATAAATGCGGTCCTCTCTTTTATGGCTTACCACTTGTCTAGTTGGTTCCACCCTTGTCTCCCGTTTGCTGTCCCTGAGAGGACTTGTGGTGTTCTGTTCTGGTCGTTTATTGCTTTCTCGTCTGCTGTCTCTTTTTTAAAGAGCCCCTGGAAGAGAAATAAAATTGGTTAGAAAGAGGACCTAGTATACACTATACTTTTAGGTCTGTTTTTTGTTATAAAAAAAAATACGCAACGTGTTTAGCATTGTCTGTACTTTACGCGAGTAGTAGTAGTAGAGTAGAGAGTACATTTAAATAAGACACTTAAACCGGTTTAAAACGCGAAATATATTAGTAAACGTTTTTAATTTTAAAAAGCATGCATGCTTGTTTAGCATGCAGTCTGTACTTGATGCGAGTAGTACACATTTAAATAAGACACTTTGACAAATACTTTGAAATTTTTATTTTTCAATAAATTTAATTAATACTTAAATTAAAAATAAACTAATATATTTCGCGTTTTATGATTGAATGACTCTCAGATTTACTAAAAATCAATAAAAATATTATAAAGTAATTAATAAAAGTATGTTAGAATTTAGAACCTGTCTTCTTTAGTTGATTCTCGTTTGAAGTCCCGCCGATGTGTTGGCGTCGCAGCTACGGAGTGGCTGGTCGTTAGGGGGGGAGTCGCTGCCAAGATCTCTCTGTAAACAAAACATCTTTACGTCACAGGCACTCTCTTTATTTCTGCATTTTCGTCGGTGTTAAAATAAGCGATTTCAACTAATATATTTCGTGTTTTATACAGTTAAGTGAAATCCCATTTCTATGTCCGTTTCTCTGATTGAAACAGTCTATTATTTTCCCGGGATTCAAACGCTTCTTGCGCTCAATGCATTGCTAGGCAACACGTTTAACATTTAAGCTACAGAGACGGTTTCAAACAGTCAAAATTCTACATGTATCACTCCCGGCATCTATCAACAATATGTATGTGTTTCTTATTAAATAGAATATCTTAAAGAACAGAAGAACACGAACGAAAGTTTATTATACATTGTTTGTCCAAGATTCGAATCTAGGACGGCTTGTTTCAAAATTTAAATGTATTATTTTTTTAAATAATTTAAACAATAAGACACATGAAACACCGCCGTCTTTTTGTCTATAGGTGTCCTTTTCAACCGAAAGAATTCATTGTTTCGGTCGGGTAGGGCACTGACGTCAAATCAACTAATGGCCTGTACAATAAATTGATGAATGTATCGTGACAAAAATTTGTTTATGAACCACAAAGGTTTATAGTTAACTTATTTCTAATCGGTTCAAAATAGTGTCTAAAACATCAGAAACGGCGAGATGGATATCATTTTCTAATATATTTTCGAAATGTTTGTACCTTCTTTAGATAGACAATTTTCCATACTGACTTCCATACAAACGAAGACATCTATACTAATATATAAAGCTGAAGAGTATGTTTGTTTGTTTGAACACGTTAATCTCGGGAACTACCAGTTCGAATTGAAATTATTTTTGTGTTATTTAGAGCGTTTATCGAAGAAGACTATATATAGGCTATAAAACATATGTGACTAATGCAAGCGAGTACAAAAAAAAATGGGAAAATCATTCATTATGGGTTTCCGAGGCGTTCGCTGCAAAAACGGTTCAAGATATCCAAAAAATATGTATGAAAGAATGATTCCACTTTAAATGACCTAAAGAAATTTCGCGACGCTATATGTCTGTCTTTTAAAATTAACTCGCAAGAACGACGGAAAGGGACGCGACTGACGTCGTGGATAACAGCCAAGTTTATAAAGATGAAGGAGTTTGCAAAAACGAATTTGGACGCCCAAAATAACGGACGGAGTCGCTGACACAGCTAGTATATATAAAGTAAATGTACTGCAACACATCGTTCGTTGTTTAATTTCAAACGAATGTGTCTCCTAATAATTTAGTATTATTAGCTGCGTATAAGTGCAAATAGCGGAGTAATTAAAAAACAACAGACGTATGACTCGAGTTATTCGTCTGTGAAGTGTACTATGATTAATATATATATAGAGCTGTTATTACTTACAATTATTAATAATTTGCAAGAGATTGACAATAAATATACTTTTGATAAAACTCTCAAAATATCGTAAAAGAAGTGTCATCAGTAGTTTATGAAAGTAACATTTAAATAAAACACTTATAAGGGTTTAAAACGCGAAATATATTAGTTAATTAGTTTTAACGGACTCGTTGGTTGAATGATGCGACAGATGGCTAATAATAATCAACGGGTCCAACTTTTTCATAACAATTTAAATAGCCTATAACAAACGTGGTATCAGGGGAAATAAAAATGAATTGGCTTAATTACATTTTAATAGTTTAAAACGCAATATATATTATTATGTATGATGTTTCGTCTATACCTAATGATCATAGGAGATTTCAAAATGTCGGGCCGTGGTAAAAATTGATATATCTCACGTTTAAAACAGTTCTAATCGTTTTAGATCTACTCGATCTTTCGTATTGTCACACGCACACCGTCTCTTCTGTATCTATTTTTTTCTATGTAAAGGCCATAAAAATCCAAGAGACAAACCGCGTGTTAAATTTAGTCAAAACAAATGAAAAAGCACGAAACGTCCGCCCGAAATGATAACTTGAGTCTAAGTTAAAGACTACTATCGTTATGCGTTACGTAACGAATCGATTTACCTTCGCAAAAGGGGTACAACAAAAATAGACCAAAGGAATGGATTTTATAAATGGATTTTAGTCTGCACTCTGTAACAACACATTAAGCTAAAAAGCTCAGAAACTTTAACTAAAATCGCGGCTTAATCTATACTAATATATAAAGCTGACGAGTTTGTTTGTTTGAAGGCACTAATCTTAGGAACTACTGGTTCGAATTGAAAAATTCTTTGATTAGAGCATTTGTTGAGGAATGAAACAGCGGGAAATGTGGAAACAACGGGGGAAATTATTTATCTTTGTGGTTTCTAGTCCGTACGCTGCGAAAGACACTAAATATGAAAGAATGATTCCTCTTTAAATGAACTAAAAAGAAATTCGCTACATTATATGTCTATCTTTTAAGATTAACTTGCAAGAACGACGCGAATGGACGCGACCGATGTCATAGGTAACAGCTTATTTTATGAAGGGGCGTGCAAAAAAAAATTTCGATGCTTTAATGCAAAGTAATTATTCTACACGGACGAAGTCGCCGACGCAGCCAGTAATGAATAAAAGTAATAACAGCTCTATAGATATCCCTAAAACCCACAGTCCATTAAGGATGGTACGCGAACTCTTGGCGAAATTATTTTTCACGATTTCACAGAATAATTTTGAGGTCTGGAGATTTCGTAGCTCATGATTCTATGTTAATTTTTTTCGTTGGCTTTTTGGTGTCGCTACGGTTTTAATGTATTCTGGGTGTCTCACAGTAATGTATTTGTTTTTGGGGTTCCGTGCGCTAAGAAACCCAATAGCTTAGCTGTATGTCTGTCTATATGTCAGTTTGATAGTTAGTTAATATCTATACAGTAATACCCCGGACTTACGCGATAGGTGGGTCCGAGCGGTTGCCGTGTAAGTCGAATTTGCGTTGCATATAAATATATATAAAGTTTGTTTAATCGGGACCAGATTTGAAAGAAATCAATAATTGAGAAGAAAAATGTTTAGTAAGGTGTAGGATAATAAAAAAATATTACATTGTTATGAATAAAGTAAGCTAAACCGAAGTTATTTTGATGTCGAAGGCTTCATATATTCTAACAATGTTGTCAGACGAGTTAAATTTTTCTTCTATTCACGTAAAATTTCCTCGTAGCATACCAGTATTTTTTTATCCCTCGTTTTGTAGTAAAACGCGTTCTTCATTAGAATCAATTTTTCTAAAATTTGTAACCCCTTTTCAATTGAATTGAGCCCTTCTGTTAAGTTTGCAATTGTCATTTGATTTACCGACTCGACTGAGTCTAGTTATATTCAGTTTACACTCCAAAGACAGTGTTTTTCTTTTCTTGTTAGGCTCAAATGACTCATTTTTCGTTCTTTTAGACGACATAATTAGAATTTATAAGCCCTTAAAACAATTTCACGCGGAACCTGTCGCAAATTGAACACTGAGAGGGCGGAGCGAGAGAGCCGATGAGCCCGGCAATCAAAATGAAAAACCGCGTATCTTCGAATTCGCGTAAAAGGGGGTAGCGTATGTCAGGGTATTACTGTATACAAAAAGGTACGTAACACCTTCGTAGCTAAATGGTTAAACGTGTTGCTTAGCATGGCGTTGAGCGTGAGAGGTTCAGGGTTCGAATCCCGAGGGAACAAAATAAATAATTTTACTATATACCTATTTGTAGTTAATAAATTTTAATGGTTCTCACTCAAAACATCCGCTAGGAGCAGTAGTTAGATATAAGTGTTTGATATATTTAAACCGTCGAAAACCGTTTTGTTGTACAAGCAAATAAAATAAATAAATTAATAAAAGTATTTTTGTATACTGTGTAATATTTTTTTACCAATTACTTAGTAAAGTGTATTAATAATACTTAAGTTTAATTATTCACTCCCCCCCTTTATTCGAACCCAAGACCTCTCATCTCTCATTTTTTATGATAGAGTAAGTTAGTCAAGCAGATATCCAGATTTCCAACAGGCCAACAGGTTTCAGAAAGATTATAAATACCAACGACCCTCACCAAAGCTAAACGTATCCCCATAAAAATCGAAATTCCGCCCGGGTCACGAACCACAGTCCACATATGAAAGAGCCGTGATTGAATCGCGTTTCGGTTCCAAAGTGGATTTCCGAATATCCAAAGGCATAGGACGACAGCGCATCTTGTTTAGGGGTATATTCCACTATCGAGTGAAATCAGCTGTCACTCCTCTAGCATTGAAAAATATATTTACTTAAATAAAACACTTTAACGGTTTAAAACGCGATATATTAGTTAAACTTATTTGAAAATGATTTTTAACTTCGGCCCGACGTTTCCCCGTGACCACGGCTGCTGCAAAGCATCCGAAACGTCGGGCCGAAGTTAAAAATCATTTTCAAATAAGTTTAACTAATATATCGCGTTTTAAACCGTTAAAGTGTTTTATTTAAATGTGTACTACTCGCGTAAACTATAGACAGTATTTAAATATATTTACCTTAGCTCCCTCAAAAAGGCACCAAAGAACGGTATTAATCTACACTCGGGCATCGCCAAGGCTCTGCTCAGAGCTCGTTCGTATTCAGCTGAAAGGAGAGCCGCTGATAAGAAGTCCAGGGCAGGAATCGGTTCGTCGGATATGCTTAACCAAAAGGGTTTCAGCTTGTGTGACCTGAAAGAGATAAGGTAATTAACAATGCTTATTAGATAAAACACTTGAACGGTTTAAAACGCGATATATTTTAGTACCCGTCTCCCGGTGACCACGGCTGCTGCAAAGCATCCGAAACGTCGGGCCGTGGTTAAAAATAATTTTCAAAGAAGTTTAACTAAAATATATCGCGTTTTTAACCGTTAAAATGTGTTTTATTTAAATGTGTACTACTCGCGTAAACTACAAACAGTATTTGATGCTTATTAGTTTAGTTAACGCAAGTACACATTTTAATGTAACACTTATTTATTTGTTTGTTTGTTATTTTTTGTTTTTTTATTTGTTTCTTATGATTAGTTAAACTAATATAACAATTTCTTACAGACTAACCAGACAACTTATTTTCGATTTTAAATCTATACTAATAATATTAGTAAAGCTGATGAGTTCGTCTGTTTGAACGCGTTAATCTCAGGAGCTATTGATTCTATAACTGGTAAATAAAACGCTTCAACAGTTTAAAACGCGATATATATTAGGTAAACTTACATATTTAAAACGAGCAGTGCTGTGCGTAGACTTCATCCGCGTGGAATAGTGACTTTGGGAATTTTTTTTAAATTGTATAATTTATTTATTTCTTTTATAAATTATATAATATACATGTGTAAATACAGTCTTTCACTGTAAAAATAGGGTATTCAGAATAAGTAAACATGGTAAAGTACTTTTTTATAAACTACTTCATTGTTCTAGCAATTACGAATTTCCATACAAAATTTATCCCCCTTTTCAACCCCTAACAACCCTTTTTTGGCATTTAAAAGTAGTCTATGTCCTTTCTCAGGCTCTAGAATATTTGTGTCCCAAATTTCATTTAAATCAGTTCAGTAGTTTCGGACAGATAGACAGACAGACAGAGTTACTTTCGCATTTATGATATTAGTATGGATATAGATTACGACGCGGACAGGACTTGAACCAATTTAGGGAGGTATTTTTTCGCGTTTTAGACCGTTAAAAAGGTTCTATTATAACTTTTTATCATCTCACTAAAATATTCTAAGAATACCGTCAGAATTCCTTTAAATATATTTCACGAGTCCCTCCATTCGATAAAATCTAAGAATTCCTATCTGTATTAGGCGAACGTTTCCAGTTACAAATGGAGAACACGTGCCGAAAAGCATTTTGTGTTTCGCTGAAACTTTTACAGAACACTTCGTAAACGATTTGGATACTTTACAATACTAACTGTAGTTTACGCGAGTAGTACACACTCTAATAAAACACTTTAACGGTTTAAAACGCGATATATATCAGTCAAACTTGTCTCCCCGTGACCACCGCTGCAGCAAAGCATCCGAAACATCCGGTCGTAGTGGAAATAATGTTCAATTAAGTTTAACTAATATACATCGCGTTTTAAACCGTTAAATTGTTGTATTTAAATAATTTACCATGTTAAATGACCTTTATCGATAAAGGCGGACAAGCACGATTACTTGATGCAAGGTAATATACCCCAGCTATAAAACATCTCAACCAGATGTGTTGTCGACCATTTGTAAGTTTGCAACAATCCCCAGGAACCGATATGCGATTGAACTTTACACCTTTAAATAAAACACTTTAACGGTTTAAAACGCGATATATTAGTTAAACTTATTTGAAAATGATTTTTAACTTCGGCCCGACGTTTCGAATGCTTTGCAGCAGCCGTGGTCACGGGGAGTTTTCATCTGTGGTCGTACGATATACCCATATAATATCCAGATTTGCAGACTTTATGTGTTTAACTAATTGAAAGCACATTCGACCCGGATATCGAACCCGCGGCCCGTAAATATAAGCCACCCGTTGCCACACCATATTGAGGTATTAACAAAGTCATTAATTGTCATTAATTATGTTTTATGAGATTTTTTTAAATGAAAATTTATGCGATCCACGGTCTCGTTAATTATGTAAGACTTAATCCCTACATACCCTCATTGGTGGGAAATATTTCAAAACGTAGCGCACAATCAAAGGGTCGTGTACTCTATTCTTAGCGGTGTCTGCAATTTTGTAAATTATTCTGTCTGTCCAAAAAAAAAGGCCGCCAACATAAATCGCGTTTCGGTGACAGTCTGTCGATTTCCGCGCTTGAATTAATAATGACTGTCATTAAATACTGTCTATAGTTTACGCGAGTAGTACACATTTAAATAAAACACTTTAACGGTTTAAAACGCGATATATTAGTTAAACTTATTTGTCACACTTACTTATCAAATAAGTTTCACTAATATATCGCGTTTTAAACCGTTAAAGTGTTTTATTTAAACTACTGTCATTTTTAAATATAATATTAACTCTACATCCTTGTTTAAACATTACATATGGAAAAATTTGAACGTAAATAGAACATTTTAAACGGTCCACACTTCGAAATATATTACTCGTAGTTTACCTAATTTTAAGTCGAAATGCAACTACGAAGTATCGGACCGTACTTAAAAGTTAACTTCGCGTTTTAAACCGTTAAAAGTGACTTACAATCAATACTTATAACTATATATATAAATAGTAGTTTAAATAGTCTATGTTCATTTATTTAAAATAAAAAACATCTATACTAATATACATAGCTGAAGAGTTGGTTTATTTGTTTGTATGTTGAAGGCTAATAGGGTAAAACAACAGTGACTAATACAAGCGAAGATACAGCGAGAAATGTGAAAAAAATAGGGGATTCCGAGGCGTACGCTGCAAAACGATTCAAGTTACCCATTTGGATGCCCAAAATAACGATTCTCGCTGACGAAGTCGCTGAAACAGCTACTTATAAAAAAAATTCTTCTGTTTGTCGTTAGACGTGTCGTCTGCAAGTAGTTTCCGCCGGCCTACAGTCTCTAGCAACAGCTGAAGGCCGAAAGAAACCCCTACAGACAACACGAGGTCTTCTTCTCTTCTCTTCTCTTTGACGGGAACAAACGAACAATAAACATATCTGTACTAACGTTATAACGCTGAAGAGTTTGTTTGAACGAACTTAGGAACTACTGATTCGAATTTCAAAATTGTTTGGTAATAAACCATGCTGCGACCAATAGGAGTGCAGAAAGAGTGGGAAATGTGGAAAAACGAGGAAAAATATTAATGTTTGCTAGCTTCCGTTGCGTTCGCTGCTTTAGTTTGACGTTTACGAAAGGATGGGATTTAAGAAAAGTCATCGACAGTAGAAGGTAGAAGTCCCACTCATGCACAATCGCTAAAAAACGTTACAAACGCCTTGAAGTCGTTTGGTCCTTACACAATAGATATTTATTTAAACCTGTGTTATCTATGGCTACGACTACACTCTATAAAAGGGCATCACTATCTATGGTTGGATATCGGCAATATTTTTTGTGGTCTTTTTTGCCAAGTTAGAAAAAATACATATGTATTTTGAAAGAGGGATTAACTAAGGCTTTAATACAACAGGTACCAGGATCTGATAAGTATGAAAGAGCTTACTTCAACCCAGCAACGATTTCCATAGCGCCGTTGAAATTTCCGATATTCCAACACGTGAGGGCCACTCGTAGAATGCAAGCGAGTGCTTCCTTCCGCTCCTCCACGGAACCCTGGTTGAGGACCAAGTCTGTCACCCAGGCGGACACCTGGAAAGAAATAGTCTTTAGTCATTTTATTTTATAATGGGTCGTCGGTGTAACGGTAACAATGTATGTTTCTAATCATTTGATTAAACACTTTAACGGTTTAAAACGCGATATATTTTAGTTAAACTTGTTTGAAAATTATTTTTAACAATGGCCCGACGTTTATGACGCTTTGCAGCAGCCGTGGTGACGGGGAAACTATGTTTCTAATCAATTCATAATTTTTCTAAAACACCTTGGACTTCGTCTTGAAATCTGGATATTAAATGCGCGGTAGGAATGTCGATATTTTGTCCGGGTCACGAACTACCGTCCAAAGATAAAAAAGCTGCCAAGTTTAATTGCGTTTCGGTTGCCTGTGGATTTCCGAATATCCAAAGCCGAAATAGGTCGACAGCTTTCGAATTTTGATCGATTTCGATTCGATCATTGCTTTTGAATAAAACAATTTTAAACGGTTAAAACGCGAAATATACTATTCATTTATTTCAATGATGTTTCGAATGCTCTGCTACGTTGTCGTGGAGGCAAGGTTATTTAACAAATATATTTCACGTCTTCAACCGTTAAAAATGTGAAATACTTATAACTTCTATTAAGATATTTGATAGAGAAAGAAATTTTATTAAACTTTTTAACATTCGTACCGTCGGGCATTATACGCGTTTTAAACCGTTATGTGTTTAACTTCAATATAAGACTGGTTATAATTATATTACATTGTTTGAGTTTTAAACCGTGAATTCTTTCTTGAATATTACACGGGTTATAACAATAGTTTAACGTAAAGATTAGAAGGGTTATACATAATTATTATATTTCGCGTTTAAAACGGTTAACGTGTTTTATTTAAACGTGGTAGAAATATTGAAATTTCGTCAAAAATACCTTGAATAATTAGCGGGTCATACTTAAAATATTTGCGTTTTAAACTGTTATTTGTTGTTTAAGTTACATATTAGACGGGTTTATAATTATAATATTTTGTGTTTTAAACCGTTAAGATTTGAATCTGAATATTAGACGAATTAAAATTAAAATATTCGCGTTTTAAACCGTTAAGTGTTTACCTTGCCGGTCTAGCAATGCAATTGACTGTATTTCGCGATAGAAACGAATAAAAATAATATTTGGCGAAGCAAACGCCAAGATGTAGTGGGTAAGTGGATAACCTTGCCCATTTCACTCGAAGTCTACACTTGACACTATTTGAACGTGTGCCAGTACATATTCCGGAGAGCCAAGAAGGCTTTATTGAAATACTAGTGCTCTGCCCTTAGTTTACTTCCGAAAACCACTTATTTGGCAGTAGAGCGCTTTAAACGGTTTAAAACGGGAAATGTACGATTATATTTCGCGTTACGTGAACACTTTTACAAAGACGTGTCGCGCTGTGACAAAGGCTGCTAAGCATCCGTAATGTAGTGTCAAAACCATGGTTAAGTTAATTAACGTACGTGGTCACGGGGAGTTGAAGGGGAAGAGTATGAGAGCGTTTAGAAATTTGACTTTGATATAAGGGATCCTCCATGACCACGGCTGCTGTAAAACGCTGAATATAAGTAGCAAGCGACCGGTCATACTAGAAAAATTTAGGGCAGGCCTATGTAGTAGCAGTGGACACCGAAAAAGGAGAAGCAAACTAACATATATATATTTCGTTTAAATAAAGCACTTAAATCTCAAAATGTCAACAACTTATAACAAATTATTTTAACTAAGTACTGCCCGTCGTTTCAGACGCTTTGCATACATTTCACGTTTTAAACCATTGAAATAGTTTCATTTAAATGTTTACTACTCACGCAAGCTACAGACAATATATATAATTCGAATTATAAACCGTTGAAGAAGTTGCATTTGAATGTATACGATTCTCGTAAACTATAGACAGTAACTGTATTTCGAGTTTAAAACCGTTGAAAATGTGTACTACTCGCATAAGCTACAAACAATATGTATATTTCGAATTTTAAACCGTTAAAAGCGTTTGATTTAAATGTATACCGAGTACATACAAGTATCGAGTAAATTATCGGCATTACACAACGGGAAATATTTCATTAATTTCATTATTGTTGAATCTAAATACTGTTAATATTTTGAATTATGGCACCGTATTGTCCGGGAAAATCATTCGAAAACCTTCAGTAAGATTGAATTAAGATTCAAGTGAAGGCTTTGAACGGTCGGGCCTTCTATGAAAGAATGATAATATCTCCGCTCTTTTGTACCGCTTGCGACCTAAGCTTGGGATATTGTAATTATTTTGAACTAGCTGCGCCCGCGACTACGTCCGCCTGTAACAATTATATTGGGCGTGATATAACTTATTTTAAACACTATCCGTAGTTTATGCGAGTAGTACACATTTAAATAAAATACTTTTACGGTTTAAAACGCGATATATATTAATTAAACTTATTTGAAGATTATTCTATGTATGGCTAAGTGTTTCATTAAAATTATTTATTTTTGCAAACAACCTCCTCAGCTTTTAAAGTTACTAGCTGTGACCGCAATTTCGTCTGCGTAGAATAGTTATTTCAGGCAACAAATTCTGTTTTTTAAACTTGTCCGCGTCCTCAAAAAAGACATTTTTTTAAGATCATATAAAGAGGAATAGAGCTTTCATACTTGTTTTTTGGTTTTTCGAACCGTTTTCGCCGCGCAGGCGCTTTTGTTCGCAGCCTGATGTTTTATAGTCTTCTTAGATACAAGTCGAGTTTAAAATCGCGATAAAGTTTCCGCTACGCGTACGTAACGCCTTATAACTCTAATAACAAAGTTTTGTTTCATTGAAAAATAAAAACACATTTTCATATACACAAAAACAAATACAACTCACTGTTAACTACTGTAGAGCAACGTCTCGGGAGTTGGTCGTGCATTCGAGTCCCGATCGTGATATTGTTTTTTATATCTTTCTTACATACCCTTACAATTAATATAAGCTAATAAGCGTAATATCAACTCAATATTAAAAAATATGTTTTTTTAATATTAAGGTTATGAAACCGACACACACTTGACGTTTTCCTAGACCATTTAATTCTCCGCTATTTGATTTCCCTCCGTTCACTTTCTTTAAAGCTCTGACGTAATAGTATTACTTACCCTTCAGTAGGGTGACTATGAATTTTTGCTTTATTAATTTTTTTTTTTTCTTTCAATATAACTTTTTCGCAGTAACCACTTGTCATTTATGGAAAATCTCTACATTACTTAAGATATTACGTACGATCGCTAACAATCTGTGATGCTTCCAATTTTAAAATTGGATATAATTCCAATCTATACTAATATATAAAGCCAAAGAATTTTTTGTTTGTTTGAACGCGCTAATCCCAAGAACTACGGCTTCGGATTCACAACAGCTCAAATCTATAAAGTTGAACAGGGGGTTTGCAAATACAAAAATTGATATCCAAAATAATTATTCTACGCGTACGAAGTCTAGTGTCTCAGTTAGTTTTAAATATTAGCTAATTACCTTTTATGTAAAGTATTTTTATCGATTCGTTACTAAAATATTTCACTAAAAAACCTAGCAGTCGTTAATGTTACTAATACTGTATATGAAATTTACAAAGAAACGGGTTGTTTTCATAATTTAATAAAAAATAATAAAAGTAGAACAAAATAATTGTATCAAAAGCGTCCCCACAAAAATAACGCAACCTTTGCCTTATTTCGCTCATTTTAATAACTTGTAACGGTTTAAAACTAACATATTTTGCGTTTAAACCGTTATTTATTGCCCTACAACTGTGATACTCGCTGAGTAGATAATCACAGGACGATATTTGAAATAACTAAAAAAATATTGATTCATCCTTGGCCGGTTGATTTCATTTACAACACTCATTAACTATTTGAAATGCAAGTACCGTCTGTAGTGTACGCGAAATTAATACATTTTGCGTTTTAAACCGTTAAAAGTGTTTTACTTGAAAATATTAGATATTTACCCGTTACATTTGTTCTACTTTTTTATGATGCATGGCCACCGAGTGGGTCACGAGTTGTCAATTGAATTAATTAGTAAGCTCTATGTATTAAGTGAAGAACTGATGACGAACTACGTCTTCAATTAACATCAATAAGCCACTTACGTCTGGAAAACTCATTTATTAATGGCTACTCAAATACTGTCAGTAGTTTATGCGAGTAGTACACATTTAAATAGAACACTAACGGCTTAAAACGCGATAAATATTTGTTAAACAACAAACATATAGCTTATTGACTTTGGATATTCGAAAATCCACAGACTGATACCGAAACGCGATCAAGTTTATTGACGGCTGTTTAGAACCCGAACAGAATTTCGATATTAGTACCACCAATTTAATATCTAGATTTCCAGACGAAGTCCAACATGTTTCAGAAAAATTATAAATTGATACGATAAATGATAGACCCAGTGAGAAAGGAACCCACGACCCGTTGATCAGTTAAGGTATGGCACATTGCTTACAACAAAGAGCCCAACCATAATTATCTGCTCTAGTCCATACTTATTTATTTTTCCCAGAGATTCAAAGCCAGAACCCATTCTTAATATAATGGTAGGCAACACATCCTTACTAATATTATAAATGCGAAAGTGACTCTGTCTGCGTGTTACTCTTTCACGCCAAAACTACTGAACGGATTTGAATGAAGTTTGGTACATAGATGGTCTAGACCATAAGAAAGGACATAGGCTACTTTTAATTGTGACAAGGGGTTAAAGGGGGTGGTGGGGGGGTTGAAAGTTTGTATAGATATTCTTGGTTTTTTGAAGCTAAAACAATGAAACTTTCTTCTTTGGCTTTTTGGGAATGAGAGTGGGAGTGAGAGTGAGAGTTAGAGTAGGAGTGATGTGAGGTGAGTGTTTTGCGGAAAAGTACCACTTACAACATAGATTGGCTGCGACAAATGTGCAATTACAGAAATTAATAAATAGCCTAAATAATTAAAAATTCTACCCCAAGTCACTATTCAACGCGAAAGAAGTCGCGGGCACAGCTAGTTATACCATACAATAGTGGCAGCCATATTATATAGCCATATGTGTAGTCAATATTTGTATTGATTTGGGTGGAATACTGATGAGAACTAGCACGGGCTTCACTGGATGGAAGGTAAACGCTCTATACAACATCTAATTAAGATGAACTGCCGAACTATTTTGGCTTTTTAAGACAACAGACTGAAACCGATAATCGAATGTATACTTCACCGTCCTATAGGCTTGCTAGAGATCGATTTTTTTACATTCCAACAAACATGAATATTTTCTACCATATAACGGTCGGCAGCGTTTTATCATCTTCCATAAAGTGACAGACAAGCATAGGGGCTTGTCTGTTCTCCTCTAAAAAAAAAATTAAAAGGCTTATAAATGCCAAATTAAAAAAAATCGATAACAACAGACTCGAACCCAGTGCCACGACGATTCGTCTCGCTGCTCTATCAACTGATCACGGTGGCAGTCCCAACTAACTTCTAAATATTATTCTATTAAAAAAATTCTTTACTAATATTACAAAGCTAAAGACTTTGTTTGTTTGAACGCGCTAATCTCATGAACTACTGTTTCGAATTATGTTTGTATCGGTTAGACCATTTTTCGAGGAAGGCTTTCAATTATATAACACACTGCAACTAATAGGAACGAAGAAACGGTGGGAAATGGGGAAAATATAGGGATGATTATTTTCCTTTGTGTGTTTCCGTTGCGTGAGCAGCAAAACGATTCAAGATACCTACCCAATAAATGTGTATCAACGAATGATTCCTCTTTAAATGATCTAAAAGAAGTCCGCAACATTATATGTCTATCTTATAAGATTACTCGCGAGAACGACGGGACGCGGACGTGGGGGGGTGATAACTGTAATTTATGGGAAGGTGTGCTAAAAACAAATTTTGATGCCCAAAATAAGTATTCTACGCGGACAAAGTCGCAGGCAGTACTTCATATGGCTATAAATTTTCCAGGTCAGCTAGTATGAAATATGGTCACCCTACTGAGGATACACTGTGAACAGCGTATCGCGGTCATGCGGTATTCAAATAAGATCCAAGCTTATATATGTAAATGTGATTGAATTTTGATATGAGCTGTGAATACATTGACGGTCAGGTGGCAGCGTCGGCAACCGTTACAGTCCCACAAGTGGGCAAATGTCTCCCATAGAACTAAGGGCGGATCCAGCGTTGGCGCTAAGACGGGGCCACAAAGTCGTGATTTATTTTCTTTATTAATTTACGTAAATGTATTTAAAAATATTTAATTTGTAAAGAAGTGCTAGTACCAGCGCTGGAGGGAGGGGGGGGTTGTCGTCATAAGTAGGATCGAGCTATAATAAATCGAATATAAGTTTAACTATATTTCACGTTTTAAACCGTTCATTTAAATTTTAAAATGCCGACCTAAATATAAATAACATACTCTAATTACTTAAGATTTGGTTCAACATTATTAAGGGGTCCTACAGATCAATATGTTTGATTGTAAATAATATATTTAAAATAACTTGGTGTACACGTGTTGTTAGGGGAAGTTACTAGTGATGTCCTCACATTTCGATAAATGCAATAACTGGTTGGGATAGTAAAATTAAGTTTATTAAAATAAGGTAAATCATATGCATGATTTATTGGTACCGTATCAAATTTTCAAAGGGCATACAATACATAATTACCTAAACGAGTAAATTAGTACCTACAAACTTTAAATATGTAGTTTTTTTAATGATAAAGGAAGGCCGTGCACGCTTGTGAACAAGCTTGTGAAACCCACTTGATGAGATGTGAAATATCCCAGCTATATAACATCTACACAAAATGCGTTGTTGACCTATTTTCACTTTGGATTTTCGGAAATCTTCGGTTTAAAAAATCTTCAATATATTTACTTTTAACAATAAAACTACTGTCTGCTTTATGTTGTAGGCTCTTTCTCTATTCAACTTGTTTATCAGTCGTCTACCTACTGTTAATATTAAAAATGACATTCTCTTGCGTATAAAAACGTTATCACTAGAACGGTTGCTGCCAAGTATGTGAAGCGACGTGTCGTCGTTAGGTAATATATTTCTCTTTTTAAACCGTTATAAGTGTTGTATTTGAATTCAACAACCATAACTGGCTGTATCAGCGACACAAGAAAAAAAATTCAATTCGGAGTATTAGTTTCTGAGATTAGCGCGTTTAAACAAACGAACTTTTCAGCGTTATATATAAGTAGAGATTTCGATTTTTAGCAACATATGCAATATCATGTTGCTTATTGTCACACCGGTTATCGACTATCGAATATCGACTGTATGACATCACTAACCGGCGCCACGAAGCGTCTACGTAAATTACAGAATGCTGTATAATTATCCCCACCCTATTTGTCGATAATTCGATACTAAGCACCATTAATTAGTCCCTTTTTCTTCTTATTAAGTACGCTTGAATCTTGAGAATTCCAAGCTCTATTAACGGACCTTACTGTCTCAGTGACTTACTTAAAATTTTATGCCCCTATCTAAAAATCTATACTCAATCTATACTAATATATAAAGCTGAAGAGTTTGTTTGACTTTATATAACACTTCGCGATGTAACTAATAGGAAGAAATACCGGGAAATGTGGAGAAAACGGGGAAAATTATTTATCTTAGAGGGTTTCCAATCCATACGCTGCGAAAACGGTTCAAGATACCCAAAAAATATTTATAACTATTCTAAACGGACGAAATCGCAATTAAATCGAATCGCAAGTAATGTATATATCAACCTGCTACGGGAACGCCACCTGTTTCTCATAGTTGATATTCGAAATAGAAACAGGTGGCGCTAACGTGGCTCATTTGACGTTGACAGTAGGATCTTCCATCTTGAGACCCCCCATGATCATGGCTGCTGCAAAGCACCCGAAACGTCGGGCCGTAGTTAAATAAGCTACTAATATATTTCGAATTTTAAACCGTTAAAATCGTTTTATTTACATATTTACTCCTCGCGTAAACTACCGACAGTGGTTTATGTATTTAATTTAGTATCGGATCATATGACATTTGAGATTTAGACATTTGAATGACACATATAAAATCTGAATCGCTTAGCTTCGCCGTCCGTTAAAAATATATGACATTTACGTAAAGATGTATGCAGTCCCTAATGGACACGTGCAAAACTGTTAACTGGACATCCATTAGCCATACAACATTGTTGGGGACTTAATACATTGTATCGTGCGCTAACTTGTTGAGACAAGAATATATCGTTGAAATATATAATAGTTTACGCGAGTGGTAGATAAACGTTAAACAAATCAAATTTTAACGGTTTAAAAGTACGTATATTGATGTGTTTTAATTTATTGTGACCACTGCTACTATAAGCATCATAAACATCGGGCCGTTGGTAAAATAATTTCTACTTAGTTACTAATACATTTCATTTTAAACCGTTAAAAGTATTTTTTACTACTACTAATTAAATTTGTACTACTCGCGTAAACTATAACCCTTATAGTATTGGGTTTTATAAATTGCTTAATTTTTAACCGAAGACTTTTCTTAAGTAGTTCGCCCTTCGATAAAAGCCTCCTCTAGATGTCTCCACATTTATTTCACCCAAACTCATATAAGTAGTGACAACAAGAAAGAAAAAACAACTATTTTCTTCCCCCTTTAAGTTTTAAACCCGTTTAATTTATCGCTATTATGTGAAATAATAATATTTCTCCAACGGTTTAATCATTTAGTTTAGACCCACCATTCTGCTTCCGTCATGTGTTATTGGATATATACGATAAATGTGAAGCAGTTAAATCTAAATATAAAACTTTTAACGGTTTAAAACGCGAAATAGCTACCTTATAGTTCATTTATTTTAATTTCGATAAGAATTGTTAAAAAAAATTGTCAGTCCCAGGATTCGAAGCCTGGATACCGCGGACTGCAGTTACTATTAGAATGACGACGTGAAAAATAAAATTGGAAAACAAAATGCAACAATGAATGTTTTATTGCTCTGTCTGTGTCGCACAATAAAAATAAAATCCCTATAACATGGCTGTGAAGTTTTGTCCGTAGCGTCATGGGCGCAGTGGTCACGTGATCACCTGTTCGTGATAGACGACAGACAAGGGGTTGACGTGATGGTAGGTGAGGCACCGCAGCCATATAAGGGGTCATCCATAAAGTACGTCACACGAATTTCATGATGTTTTGAGCCCCCCCCGTCTTTGTCACAGGTGGTCAAATTTCTGAGACCCCCCTCCCTAGTGTGACGTCACATGTTTTGCAATTTCACATCGAAAAATTATTAAATTAAAACAGCACTTCCGAAATTCGTTTTATTTCGTTATTCCATAGAGTTGGAAATATTTTTTAATTAACTTAGGACCCCTCCCATCCCTTGTCACACCATGACATACTTTGTCGACCCCCCCTTTACGTGTGACGTACTTCATAGATGACCCCTAAGATCTAAACAAGATGTACTGCCGAACAATTTTGGCCTAGATATTTAGAAAAAGACAGACTAAATACTGCCTTAGTTCACGCGAGTAGTACACATTTAAATAAAACACTTCAACGGTTTAAAACGCAATATTTACAGTTTATAGTTGCACTTATTTTAAAATTATTTAACTATGGTGTCCCGGTGCCGGTGCAAAGTATCCGAAACGTCGGGCCGTAGTTTAACTAATTTTCAAATAAGTGCGACTGATAATTTTCGCGTAAACCGTTAAAAGTGTTTTATTTAAATGTGTACTCTCGCAAACTAGATACAGTATTTAGTACGATTACCAATTAATGTCGTTTTTGACATTTGAGCTATCCCCAAATATAGGCTCCAGAAAATAACTAATTCATTTGCGGGGAATTGTATTCGTATGTATAATACATTGTCTATAAAATAAGTTTAAAAAAGTAATAAAATTTAGATTGTCACAAAGGCGTATTATTGTTTAAAAGACTTCTTTAATAACAGGGCCGTCTGGCACTAATAGGAATTGCCCCTATTCACAAAATTCTATTAGTTTGTAAGACATGTTGAAAAAAGTGTTGTTCTCGGTTATGTTGCTCTCCTGAACACTCTGTAGAATCACGACGAACGGACAGACAAACATATTTTTACGTAATTTCATTTCAGAGAATAAAGTATATTTTATTTTTGATTCCAACCCAGAACCTCTACTAGCCCATATACAATAGTACCCTTATGTAAATTAAATGTCAAACACCACAATAAAACCGATCTACCAAATTCATATAATTACATATATAACATACTATAATTACCTAACTACCGCACAGATTAGATCTATCAAAGGAATACGTCTTGCAATATTTTGCTCTAATGAGAATAATAATACAATGTGACATTTTTATGTCCCTTATACTGATCAGACTGACTGACAGAACCGGGATTCGAACCCGAAACCTCTGGCGCGAAAACAATGATTTACTAACACTATTATATATTCTATTACTTCGGTATTATAATTGTAAATTTTGCCTACTAAATAAAGATTAAAAAAAAACTGTAACGATGGACATTGTGTTTTATTTAAAGATAGAAATTTATACTAATATTATAAAGCTGAAGGGTTTGTTTGTTTGAACGCACTAATCTCAGACAAAGTCGTGCGTGACAAAGCAAAAAAAAGTTAAAAGCTAAAAATAATAAATAATAATAATAATAAATAAAGCTGACGTCGCGGGCACAGCTAGTATTATAAAATTTCGTTTTATTCTCCTCTGAAAAACGACCCTATCACCTGAGATTGATAGAAGTGTTGCCTTATTGAGTCGGGAAGATAGATGTGTAGTTATTGAGATCCTACTTTAGAGGTAGAAAGCTGGTTAAGAATACTTTGTTACAGAGATCAGCCTGGGAGGCGAAAAAGCCATAACATCTCACCAAGATGCGCGGTCGGCCTATTTTTAGCTTTGATTGATTTAGATTTTGAGTGCTAAGTCTCTTTGACAAATTCTTTATTCGCAGACTATTTGTACTTTATGCTCTGTCGAAATATTTCAGCTTCGGATGTATAGATATACTAGCTGTGCCCGCGACTTCGTTCGCGTGGAATAGTGACTTGGGGTATAATTTTTATTTAGGCTGTTTATTAATTTATATAATTGCGCATTTATCGCAGCCAATCTACGTTTGTAGGTGCTACTTTGCCGCAACACTCTCACCTCACATCAGTCCTACTTTAACTCCCACTCCCATTTCCACGCCCACGCCCACGCCCACTCCCACTCCTATTCCCAAAAAGACAAAGAAGAAAGTTTCATTGTTCTAGCTTCAAAAATCACGGGTAAGGGGGGGAGGGGGGAAGTTTCAAACTTCACCCCCCCCCCCCTTTAGTAAAGGTGTTTGTCACTGAAAAATCGATTTTAGATTGAAAAAAAAAACGACACGGTCGGGACTTGAACCGGCAACCACAGCGTTATGTGCTGGCTCTAACCGCGAGTTAGCTCAATTGGTTTTTAATTTAAATAATACAATAGCATGTTAAGTTTTCAAATGTTTGTCACTTCTTCCTACTTCTTACAAAAGAAAACGGCAGAATGGATTTTGATAAATCTATACTAATATAATATAAAGCTGAAGAGTTTGTTATTTTGAACGCGCTAATCTCAGGAACTACTGGTTAGGATTTAAATAAAACACTTTAACGGTTTAAAACGCGATATATTAGTTAAACTTATTTGAAAATGATTTTGAACTTCGGCCCGACGTTTCGGATGGTTTGCAGCTTTATGCTTTGCACAAATCATTTCCAAATAAGTTCAAAACAATACAAAACAAAACAAATCATTTCCAAATAACTTTAACTAATATATCGCGTTTTAAACCGTTAAAGTGTTTGATTTAAATGTGTACTACTCGCGTAAACTATAGACAGTATTTACTGGTTAGAATTGAAAAATACTTGTGTCGGTTTGAGCATTTATCGAGGAAGGCCATATCTAGACAATAAGACACGCTGCGACTAATAAGAGTGAAGAAATAGCGATAAATGTGGATAAAACGGGGAAAATTATCCGTTGCGTACGCTACGTCAACGGTTCGAGATACTCAAAAAATATATATGAAATAACTATTCTACGCGGACGAAGTCGCCGGTACAGTTGGTTTTAAATTTACCTCGTTGAACCTTCGAATTAGCGCCCGTACGCTACTCTTTGTCTGGGGGAGATGAGTAGCTGGCGGTCTCCTTATCATCTGCCGTTCCGTCACACTCCCCAACAGACCTTCACCTCCAAGGTCCAAGGTCACCTGTCTTAAGTAATCTATTGGCGGAACCTGGAAAGAAGGAAATCGATTTTAAAAATCGAAAATAAATTCAAAAAAAATCTCAACTCGGGCAGCACTTGAACCGGCATCGTCAGCTATCCGTGCTGTTGCTCTACCAATTGAGCTACCGAGTCGGTATATTTTAAAATTATACAGTGCCTTCCTGTGTGAAAATTGGTATTTAAAAAAATGCTTAACGTAACGTCGGGCCGTAGTTAAATAAATTTCAAATAAGTTTAAATTTTTAGTTTCGACGTGGTCGTTGGTCTAATAGTAGCAATGTATGGCTAATGAACAACGGGTCGTGGGTTCGTTTCCCTTATCTAATTGTTCAATTTATAGTTTTTCTGAAACATGCTGGACTTCGTCTGGAAATGGGTGGTATCAATATAAAAATTCCGCCCGGAACACGGACCACCGTCCACAGATGAAAAAGCCGTGAAGTGAATCGCGTTACGGTTTCAGTCTGTGGATTTCCGAATATCCAAAACCAAATTAGGTAGACAGTGCATCTTGTTTAGATGCCATGTCTGTCCTCCTCTATCATAAAAAATACTAATATATACCGTGTTTTAAACCGTTAAAGTGTTTTATTCAAATGTGTACTACTCGCGTAAAGTACAGACAGTATGTTTACGCTTTGGTGTGTGTTTTGAGTATCTATGTGAAATTCTGTAATCTCTTCTTGGAGTATGGGGTATAATACTGTGTCTGTTTGAAAAATTCATTTACAGTCAAGAAGTTAAATACAGACTATAGTTTACGCGATAAGATTTTAAAAATAACGGTTTGAAACGCGTAATATATTTGTTACGCTTGTTTACCATTTTTTTTTAACTACGGCCCGACGTTCGGGGTTGCTTATCACAGGGAGCCGTCATTCGTTATCGATAGGGACATATACAATAAATTTGACTAAAATATTTCGTTGTTACTATTAAAGTTACTAAACAAATACTGTTAAAGTGTTTTATTCGACAAGTAGTCGCTGAGATTGTGTTTGTTTTTGTTTTCGCATTATTTGAACCCGGGACCCTATAGCTCTTAAACCCCTAACCCCGGAGGTGCATGACCGCTTGAAATGTTTTTAAATACATTTGGTTATTATTTTAAGCTACCGTATCCTACACATCATCGTCGAATTTTTCAAACTACTGATACATGCGCCATACATTGAGAGGACACGGTAGCTCAGTTGGTTAGAGCAACAGCACGAAACGCTGTGTATGCCGGCTCGAGTCCCGCGCGTGTCGTAAGTTTTCGTTCTAAAATCGATTTTTAATTCAAATTTATTTCCAAAACTAATTTTAAAGACGTGTCGAGAAATTAAAAATAACTTGTAAATCGTTCAAAGTAAAACTAAGTACGACTACAGAGTATTCGAACTGGAAGAGCGGCTGAACGTAACGCGTTACGTAACCAATCAGTTCACACTCCCACAAGAAGTTATCACTTCAAATAACTCTGTCTCTATAATATTTACGAAGTAATCAGCTCGGCATAACGCTACACCCTGTATAAATAATACGGTGTTAGTTGGATTTGAAGGCTTGTGGCTTGTTCGTTTCTACGCACGTGTTCTGTACGAGAATGGTCTAGTTAGGTTGGCACAGGATACATAAAAAACAGAGGGCGTACTTACTAAAAAAATATTATTTATGCTTATGTATAAAGCTGAAGAGTTTGTTTGAACGCGTTAATCTCAGTAACTACTAGTGTGAATTAAAAAGAGTGAAAAAACAGCGGGAAACGTGAAGAAAACGGGGAAAATTATACATATTTATATATAATATTCGTTGTTATTCCTTACACCTACCCACTAAATAAATTATTTTATATTTCTTTTCGCCTGTACTTCAGGTTGCCTGGAAGAGATCGCTACTTAGCGATAAGGCTGCATTTTATTTATAAGTTAGCACGTAAGGTTTTTCCTCAGTTATATGTATTTTCTGTGGTGTGTTTTATTATTTATAAAGCAATAATAAATAATCAATATTTGTGAGTTTCTGTTACCTATGCTGCGAAAACGGTTTAAGCTACTCAAAATCTTTGCACGAAAGAATGATTCCCCTTTAAATGATGTAAAAAAAAACTATACTATATGTGTATCTTTTAATATGAATTTGCACGAATGACGGGACACAAAGTCGCTGACACAGCTAGTTTGTTTATAAAATACGAATTCTTTCTTACCGACTTGTTCACTCTGTAGTACTCAATACGTCGACACAGGGACTTTTTGAAATGATGGACCCGGTGGGGATCAAAATCACGACCCGTTGATTAGCCATACAATGCTACCGAACGAGTCAAATAACAATCGCTTTAACATAATTCTATGTATGTTTTTAAATAAAACACTTTAACGGTTTAAAACGCGATATATTAGTTAAACTTATTTGAAAATGATTTTTAACTTCGGCCCGACGTTTCGGATGCTTTGCAGCAGCCGTGGTCACGGTGAGACTAAAGATGGAGGACCGAAGTTAAAAATCATTTTCAAATAAGTTTAACTAATATATCGCGTTTTAAACCGTTAAAGTGTTTTATTTAAATGTGTACTACTCGCGTAAACTATAGACAGTATGTATGTATGTTTAATAACTTTTCACGCGCTCTTAAATCCTGTGATAGCAGTGATTTAGGTTCGATTCCCAGTGGGTCCGATATGAGCTGAATTCTGAAAGCTAAAATAGGTCGATAGCGCATTATTAGATAAAACAGGAGTTTTGAATTTTTTTTAAGTACTCCAATTTGGAGTAGCCTCGACGGCGTCACTGACGCGAGTGGTGTTCTGGTTCGTTCAGTATTCTGTGGATATTGGTTCGTGAAAAGGTCGTAAGTAGGAGATAAAACAACTTCGCAATCAGTTCTCGTTAGGGCCTTTATAGTTCGCTTTATGACCCATATAAATGATGACGTCACAGTTCACTGGATCCGAAATGGATTACTGCATTTCTGGAGTCTGTGCTAAATCGAATTAGTAATTCGATATTTTGATGAGTTTCTAATGAGTTCGCGAGAGCTTTGTAAAAATACTATTTTAAGTATCGTGTTTAAAACCGTTAAGACGCTAACTACTTATTCAAAATATTCTTAGGAGTGTAAGTAAAGATATAAGGTACACTGAACAGTTTTGTCCGGCACGTTGGTAGCAATGTACGGTTAGTAATCAACGGGTCGTGGTTTAACTCCTGTCGGGTCATGTGTTGAAAATCTTTTTACATTATTTTATAAAACTTTTTTTTGAACTTCATCTGGAGATTTGGAATGTTATCGAGTCTCGGTTTTAGCCTGTGCATTTTCAAATACCTAATAATGTCATTATAGGTCGAGAGCGCACCGTGTTAGATTTTATATTTGTAGTGTGTGTATTTCACCCTCCATTAAGCGAACCTATAATGATATTTCTGCTCCTCTGTAAAACGGGAGTAGAATAAATGTATTTCGCGTTTTAAACCGTTAAATTGTTTTATTACGTTGCGTTTACCCTATTTGTTACAGTGGTTCTATTGTTGATCTACGATCAGTTTTCGGAATACGTAACGAACGAAACATTTGCATAATTTCGCACTTGACTAAGTTACTAAATGTTCAAAAGCCAAGTCATAACAGGAAACAATATTATTCTTCAAAGGGATTTCTATAGCTAGAATGAAGGAATATCTTTTAAATAAAACACTTTAACGGTTTAAAACGCGATATATTAGTTAAACTGATTTGAAAATGAGTGTCAGTCTCCCCGTGGTCACGGCTGCTGCAAAGCATCCGAAACGTCGGGCCGAAGTTAAAAATAATTTTCAAATAAGTTTAACTAATATATCGTGTTTTAAACCGTTAAAGTGTTTTATTCAATTGTGTACTACTCGCATAAACTATAGACGGAATATCTTTTGCAGACCGTCTCGCTTTTGCAACGTCATCAGTTGAAATAAATAAAAAAAACCGTTTAATCTAAATTAAAAAAAAAACGATTCAAGATTGAACGATGCGTAGAGCTTGAACTGCTGTCGTAAACCAATTAAGCTACCGTAATAAAATTAAAATAAAATATATTTTATTCTCTTTAAAATATTAAAATTTATTAAGATTCGTCAATTTTTTTTAATTTTTTGTCTGTCTGTTCGTCGTGATTCTACAGAGTGTTCAAAAGAGCAAAATAACTGAGATGAACTAATACCTGCCAAATGACAAGACTGCCAGGCGGTCTTGTCATTAAAGAAATCTTTCAATAATACGCCTTTTGAGACAATCTAGATTGTATAACTTTTAAAATTGATTTATCAATAAAGCGTGTCATCGTCATCGTCATTTTTTCACCGTATTGATACACCTCTCCAGCTATAGTTCTATGTATTTCGCGTTTCAAACCGTTAAAAGTGTTTTATTTAAATGTATACTACGTATAAGCTAAAGTGAATACCAAATTTTAAATTGTACGCCGCTCTACCTATGTAATGTTATTTAGACTAAGTCTGCTGACAAACAGACGAACAAACTTATACTTTGGCATTTATAATATCAGTAGGACGTGTAGGAATCGTGTACATCATTACATAAACAAATGAATTAAATGACATTATGAGTTTCTACATTTTGACATTGCCGTTGGTGTAATAGTAGCAATACATGGCTGATAAACGATGAGAAGTGGGTTCGATTCCCACCAGGTCCAATATATTTTTAATCAATTATATTTTTTTCTGAAACATGTCGGACATTTTAAAAGATCGATATGAAATGGACGGTTGGAATATAATAATTCGGCTCTATCACGAACCACCGATAAAGAAGCCTTGAATTTTAATCGCGTTTCGGTAACGTCTCTAACCAATTTACAATTTTTCTAAAACATGTTGGACATGGATATTTGGACACTGGATATCTGGATATTAAGTGGGTGGTTGGAATATCGACATTCCGTCCATATGTCAAACGGACGTTTACAGATGATGTGTTTTCAACGAACACCACTCTCATGAACTTCAAATTTTATTTACACCTCTTCTACAGATAGGGCGATTGTGTGAAATCTCGTTTCCCCCTCGTGGGGCACGGGGCGAACACATTACTGTGTCCGTTCCACTGATCCGTTCTTTAACAGGCAAGTAGGTTAAATAAAACACTTTAACGGTTTAAAACGCGATATATTAGTTAAACTTATTTGAAAACGATTTTTAACTTCGACCCGACGTTTCGGTCTCCCCGTGACCACGGCTATTGCAAAGCATCTGAAACGTCGGGTCGATAAAGTGTTTTATTTAATTGTGTACTACTCGCGTAAACTATAGACAGGCAAGTAGTTGATCAGACTTCTGTGCCCTGCCCGCCCGAAACAATTTTGTTTCCTGGGATTCAAACCTAGGACCTCTCGCGCTTAACGCAATGCTAGGCAATACGTTTAGCCATTTGGCTACAGAGGCGCATAGGGTGAACATAATATAAGTCTGCAAATAAAGCACTTTTAAGTTTTAAAATTCACAGAAGAACATAATATTGCCTTCGCTTCCGCGTTATGACCTGGTTTCATAATGTTAACAAAGAAAATATGCTTTGCTTTGATGCACCTCGTTCAGTGATAAAGTTTGGGGAGATATGTCGTGATTTAAAGATGATTAAAAAAAAAGAGTTTTATCCATAAGGAAGTATCTGAGATGACGAAGAATTGGTGTGAAGTGCTCTGCGCGTTTTGGTTGCACTTCGAAGATGTCCGAATGTCAAGAACCAGAAAAGCACGGCATCGCATCTTCAGTAAACCGTTGGTCTTAAGAGAGTAGTACATATGAAATAAAACAGTTTAAAACGCCCAGTATATCAGTGAACTGCTTTTATTTAAACTAAAGCCCGACGTGGTCACGGGGGACTGAGGATGGAGGGTGTCCCTAGTGTCAAAGTCAATATCTGCGATTCCAAATAGTTATAATATATAGTCATAGTTTAAATAAATTGTAAATACGTGCACTAATAAATTTCACGATTGAAACGGTTAAAAGTGTTTTTATATACTACTTGTATATAGATAATACTTAAAATGTGCTGCCGATCTTTTCTCTCTTCTGCTCAGTTTAAATTTGACTCTTAACAAACGTATAATTCTATACTAATGTTATAAAGCTGTACAATTTGTTAGTTTGAGCGCGCTTATCTCAAGAACTGCTATCAAGATGAAAAAAGATGATGTGTCGGGTGCACCATTTATTGAGGAACAGTGGGAAATGGGAAAAAAAATCTTTGAGTGTTTCCATTGCGTGCGCTCCGAAAACGGTTTAAGATACCCGATAAATATGTTTAAAAAGAATATCTTGAACTCCTTTAAAATATCTAAAACAACTCTACGACAGTATATGCCCGTCTCGTAAGAATAGCTTGGAAGACGACGGGACGCGTTAACATCGCGGGTAACAGCTTAAACTTATAGAGTTGTACAGGGTGTTCGCAAAAACAAAAATTGATATCAAAAATAGCTATTCTACGCGTGCGAATCCGCTGACTCAGCTAGTAGTTTATACATTTTACATAATATCATACAAGATAATAAAAATTGAAGAAGAAGAATTTACAAATGTTTGATGCATGAAACATTAAATGCTGTCTATAGTTTACGCGAGTAGTACACATTTAAATAAAACACTTTAACGGTTTAAAACAGTCTCCCCCGTGACCACGGCTGCTGGATGTTAAAAATCATTTCCAAATAAGTCTAACTAATATATCGCGTTTTAAACCGTTAAAGTGTTTTATTTAAATGCATGAAACATGTTTGACCTGGAATTGATATGGAATGATGGAAATGTTTGCTGTATTTTGGCTATTTGTTCAGCGGCGTTGTGCAACCTACTTGCAATATCGTGGAATTCACGAAACGAGGGCTGGGAATCGAAAAGTGAATTTGTACTGTGAGTTAATAGAGCAAATTAGAGTTGTTTGTTCAAACCTTGCAAATATCTATACACTAGCTGTATCAGCGGCTTCGTCTGCCTAGAATAGTTTTTTTAACCATCAAAGCCTTCTTTTCATTTTTGTAAATTATAGAGCTGTTACAAACGACGTCGTCTGAATCCTGTCGTTTTTGCGAGATAAACTTAAAAGATAGACCTATAATGTTGCGGATGCGGTTTAGATCAGTTAAAGAGGAATCATTCTAACATATATATTTTTTGGATTTTAAAACCTTTACGGCAGCGCGTGCAACGAAGAATAATTTTCCCCATTTCTACCATTATCTTCTTCTGTTTCTCCGCTCCTATTTGACGTAACGCGATGTTAAAATTTCTCGATTCAAATCAGTACATTCTGAGATTAGGGCGTTCAAGCAAACAAACTCTTCAGCTTTATAAAATTAGTTGAGTAAATACTGTCTATAGTTTACGCGAGTAGTACACATTTAAATAAAACACTTTAACGGTTTAAAACGCGATATATTAGTTAAACTTGTTGGAAATAAAATTTAACTTCGGCCCGACGTTTCGGATGCTTTGCAGCAGCCGTGGTCACGGGGAGACTAAAGATGGAGGATGTCTCTGACGTCGGGCCGAAGTTAAAAATCATTTACAAATAAGTTTAACTAATATATCGCGTTTTAAACCGTTAAAGTGTTTTATTTAAAAAATTAGTTAAGATTAAAACTAATCGTGTTAATTATTCTCTAATTTAATCTATACTTAATATATAGAGCTGAAGAGTTTGTGTGTTTGTTTGTATGCACGCACTAATCTCAGGAACTACTGGTTCGAGTTGAAGTTATTTTTGTGTTGGTCGGAGCATTATACGCATTTTTAAGGATTTCCGTTGTGTGCAAAAACGCTTCCATATATCCCTCTTGTTGCATGAAATAATTATATCTCTTTAAAAGGTCTATAAAATATGGGATAATCAAGTTATGTTTGAAATCTATACTAATACTAGCTGAGCCGGCTAACGTTGTTTTGTCATTTAAATAATTTTACTAAAATTTCTATTAAAAAATAAGGGTTGATCGTAGAAGGGTGAAAATTGAGGATTGTATGTATTTTTGTATGTTGTATCATAAAAAAATTTAAAACTTTTGTTCAAAAGTTAAAACAAAAAATTAAGGGTGAACCACCTTGTCCTATTCTCAGACCTATTGAATACACATATGAAATTTGGTGAAAATCAGTCGAGCCGTTTCGGAGGAGTTCAAGTTCGAACACCGTGACACGAGAATTTTATATATTAGAGATGAAGAGTTTGTTTGCTTCTTTGAACGCGCTAATCTCAGACACTACGAAGTCGAATTGAAAATTTATTTGTGTTGGTTAAAGCATTTATCGATGAAGGCTTTAGGCTAAAACATTGCCTTGTGACTAATACGAGCGAAGATACAGTGAGGAACGTGAAAAAAATTTGGACATATTATTCATGATTTCATGGGTTCCCGAGGCGTACGCTGCGAAAACGGTTATTACAAAACGATAGGTCACAGTCTCCCCGTGACCACGGCTGCTGCAAAGCATCCGAAACGTCGGGCCGAAGTTAAAAAGCATTTTCAAATAAGTTTAACTAATATATCGCGTTTTAAACCGTTAAAGTGTTTATTTAAACAAAACGATACTCAAAAAATCTGTATGGAAAAAAAATATTTGAATGATGAAGAAAAAAGATGAATTTTTGATGATCTAAAAAAAGTCCGCAAAATTATATGTCTATCTTTTAAGATTAACATGTAAGAAGGACCGACTTCGTGGGTAACAGCTCAAGTTTATAAAGACGAAGGGGTTTGCAAAAACGAATTTGGATGCCTAAAATATCTATTCTACGCGGACGAAGTCGCTGACATAGCTAGTATCTTCATATGTCAAAAGAACCTTTGTCAGGCCAGCTAGTTAAAATCTAAAGCAATGCTTAATTTTTCCATCATATAGCCTAGCGTACATGTGTTTTATTATGAAGTTCCTGAAAATATTGGAATACCTGTCAATTCTCACACTCACGTAGGATATCTTCGAAAGTGCCAAGTTCAAGAACTTACGACTTTGAAACATTCGCCGCTTTGTTTGTATCGATTTAAACGAAAAGAGTACTGAATGAAATTACATATTGACATAATTCAAATAAAACACTTTAACGGTTTAAAACGCGATATATTAGTTAACTAACGAATATATCGCGTTTTAAACCGTTAAAGTGTTTTATTTAAATGTGTACTACTCGCGTAAACTATAGACAGTATTGACAGAGTTACTTTCGCATTTATAATATTAGTATAGAAGTATAGATTTCCGGTGATAATTGTTTCGATCGATCAGGGCACTTAGGTCTAATAAATACTTTTTCAGCCGGACTGGGAATATAATTATTTTGCCTTTAAATAAAACCGATCTGTAAATCGCAAACATAATGGACACGGAAATTCATTTATTAAAAATCTATTTAGATTGACATATTTTACGACGCGAGCGGGCTTTGAACCGGTAATCATAGCGTTCCTTGCTGCTCCAAACATTTGAGCTACCGTGTCCCATACGCCAATAAATCCTCCTTGAATTTCAAACTATTGATACAAGCACCTCTCGCGCGAAAGATATTAAGGAAGTTGCTCTTTTTACTCAAAATAGCCGAAATATATATTTATTGTTGTATGGGTAACTTACATTTTTAGTATTAAATGAATTGGGTTGCCCATACATGCAATGGAATCGATGAAATTATAAAAACATGGTACTAGCAATACAAAAAGATCGACAGGACAAAACAATAGAAGTGACCAAGTGAGAGTCACAGAAAGAAGAAGTTCCGTACACACATTTTATATTAATTACCCTTCTACTCCTACACATTTAGATCGGACCCGCGACGACAGAGTTCCGTGACGTCATTCAAACTATTGAGCTATCATGTTTGACCAGTTTCATATATTTTTTTAAATTTACACTCTAAGGCATAATAATTATATATATTTAGATTCTGTTTGCCATTGTATTGGAATTCTAAATGTAAAACCCGACTATTTTCACTGTAAACAAAGGGGAAAAAACTTGATTCAAACTTTGCAACTTAAACAATACACCTTCGATCGACCTACCTTTCAGAATACAGGGTGTTATAAAAAATCAGCCAATATTTATAGGCAATATTACTAACGTCTTTTAAATACACTTTATCGTTTTAAAACGAGATATAGATTAGCTAAACCTATTTGAAAGTTATTTTAACTACGTTTAGGCTACTTTAAGTTAAAATCATTTTCAAATAGGATTAACTAATAAATATCGAGTTTTAAACCGATAAAGTTTTTTATTTAAATGTGTACTACTCGCGTAAACTAAACACAGTATTTGGTGTAGAAATGTATTAAAATAATTTACAGTTTGTAACACAGGCCTTAGGCAGATACATTTCTGTGACTGAGTTTTATTTATTGAAATCGATATATAGGCTTACTTTTTACCTGTCACAAACTAGGCCTAATTAATCTAAACAACTAAATTAATTGCCTGCCTCAGTAACTCCTTTATAAATCTACATACAATACATTCAATTCTAATCAACATACAAAAAAACGTGCCACGAAACTGGTGGGCGGAATTTTGCACACCATATTAGAGTGTTGCATACTAGAGATGGGCCGAGTACTTGGTTTATACTCGGTATTCGGCGTACTCGGCGGTTTTGTTGATACTCGAACTCGGCCGAATAACTCGATTATGCTTTGTTATTTGATAACGAGTTTACTTTGTTTAATAATAGCAATATAGTTGGGTAGTTATAATTTAAACAACAGTGTTAATACCAAAGTATTTACCTATCACTAATTTAGGAAGTCTTTGAAATTCTCAATTAATATATGTAATTTAAATTATGCTCATGAATGAGTAGTAAAGTGATAGATTTACGAGAAGATGAGAGCGAGCCGACATCTTGACCGGTGCGAACCTGTTTGTATTTGTTTACACGCGCGAAATAGACATTTGATTGAAATGATTTACTCCCCCGAGTACTCGGTTGAAAAAAAAATGAGCCAAGTAAGACTCGTTACTCGTTACTCGGTGCATCTCTAATTGTCGCCCAATAAAACCAAATATGTCTATTTGTACATTTTCGTAATAATATTGTCGACTCTTTTGTTGGCTGACTGTCATATATAGACAGTACAATATTGAGCTTCTAAACACAGTCGAAGAGATATATTTGAGAACAGCCTGTATTGAAAACATTTACATCGTTATTGTAACTATCGGGGCACCCTGTATTTATTCAAGCATCCGTATACAATTGCTTTTTAAAACGATTCAGAATGCAATTAAATGACTTCGTTACGAAATAAATACAAGTTATTTGCATGGTATTGTGTTAGTTTTACTGGTAAGCCTGGATTCTCGTTAAGGTATATTAGTATATATGTATATTTGATATACAGGGTGTTAATGGAACAGTTTTGAAAACTTATAAGGGCATATATTAGGGACTGAAAGGTGTAATATGGTGCTATTTATTTTCATTTATTTCAAGATTTTTTTCAAAGTTTAAAATACGAGTATGAAATGTACAGCGTTCAGCCAAGAAGCATTATGACCTACACACCCGCAAAACGTTACGTGAACAGCTGATCAATTTAAGTAGGTTAGGTATTTTTTATTTCATCTTAGCGTATAGTTGTAATATTCGAAAAAAGTATTTAGTATACATTTAATACAACTTCAAATAAATAAGAAAGACAAAACCACCATAGCAAAACCGCAATTAAAACTGCATAACTTAGACGGCCAGCAGACGAGAGGTCCCTACCTTCTCCAGTAAATTCTCAACACCTCTTTCGCATTACCAAAAGTAAATAAATTAACATAATGAGATACTCACGTGCTGGTTACAAATTCGACGCAAGCGTTTTAAATAAAACTAACACACCACCCAATATCACAAATTAAATAAGCACAAAAAAGAAACCAACTAAAAAGTAAATAAAAACAATTTAGAGAAATGAAAGAACAAAACTAACTAAGACACTAAAAAACGAGATAATTACGAGTTCCTAAAATTAGCAGGAACGTGATGACGCAAGAAATGTTTACAGGCAACTAAACAACATTTAAAAAGTAGTAGAATAGGTATAGGTATGTACCTCAATACACTCGAATATCGGTAAACTATAATATCGATAAACCACTATTTATTTTTCCGATAAATTTATTTGTTCCATGTACATACTTCTTATTAAAATAAAACACTTATAACGGTTTAAACGTGAAATGTATTCGTTAATTTGAAGTTACAATTTATTTAACAAAAGGCTCTTCTTTCATAAACCACGGTTACTGCAAAGCACCTAAAATGTCCATATTTATACTTAAATAAATTGTAAATAAGTTAACCTTTTCCATTTTGAAACATTAAGTACAGACAATACTTACTTTTTTCATTTTATCTTAAATTATTAATTTATAAGGAATAATTTTAAGCCTATCTTTAATTAGTTGTAAAAACATAGAACCTATCTTATTAAACTGTACATCTGTTTTTTTTATCGACACTCGTTATAAAAAACAAAACGGCAACACTACGCTTCGTTTAATTTTAGCCGCCGTACGCGCCGAAACGCTAGCTCGGTAAATGCCGACAAAGAGTGTCTAGTCCACACCTGATATAGTCGAAAAGCGTGTCGGCATCCTTTTTTAATATTGTATTATTTTTAGTTGCGAATATTAACTTGACCTTGATGCACGTCGTCACGCGTCTTAAGGGTTTACGTATGTTTAAGTGATTGATTGTAAATTCTACAGATAAGTTATTCTTAGGTGGATGTGTAGTGTCTAATAGTTAATAATTACTGCAAGTGTATAACGATACATACATACGAGTCCGGTACATTTTGCTGTGATCACGACATCAGTTATTCAGTATTCAATATCTTTATCTTTCACGTAAGTAAATAGTTTTAACATAATAATATGATCTAAATGTAAGTTTTTTGTTAAGTTGCTTATTTATTTGCTGTATTTTATGTTATTGTACGTATGACATGTAGGTTTTGTTTTTTTTTAGGTCTCCCCCTGTGACCAAACTACAAAGCATCCAAAACGTCGGGCCGTAGAGAAAATAATTTTCAAATAAGTTTAACTAAATAATATCGCGTTTTAAACCGTTAAGGTATTTTATTTAAAAGTGTACTACCCGCTTTATTTATTTTTACTGTTTTATTTCAAACGTTACTGATTCATTAGTAAATACGATAGGAAAAAAACAGTTTTATTGGTGACTTTTATTTCTGTTTTTGTATCTCTATATTCTAGTTCAATTTCCCTTGTAAGCTCACGTTTTATGAATCATAAAATACTAAGGTTTATCATAAGACGGTAGAAAAATATATCTACACTATCTATGTCACTCTAACGTACTGGATAAAATGAAATAGAATACAGCTTAACTAGCCACTACATCTGTTCCGCTCTAATGTACCGTATAAAAAGAAACTGCCTTATGAGCGAAAATTTATACGGTCCAAGTTTATTAGTTTTGAAATTCCTATTTTTGTTTGAGCTTCGGGTTCGATGACAATATGAGCAACTTTTCAATAAAATAAAGCACTTTAAAAATAACGGTTTAAAACCAAAGCTAAAGATAATTTTCAAATAAGTTTAACTAATATATATCGCGTTTTAAACCGTTATAGTGTTTTATTTAAATGTGTACTACTCGCGTGAACTTCAGACAGTATTTAACTTATTATTATAAAATGGATATGGAGCGTCGGGTCGATGATATTAAAAACCGTGCTGTACAAATAAAGAATCTATTTTGATCGAAAAAGATACAGCACAGGCAGGGCTTAAACTGGCACCCATAGCGTTCCGTGGTCTAACCAATTGAGCTACCGTGTCCTACACGTCATCGCCGAATTACTTTAAACCTAACATGTCGTGTTTTAAACCGTTGAAAATCTATTATTTAAATTAAACTTGCCTAACAAACAGACATTCTTCATCTTAGTAAAAGGGGGTTTGTTTTTACCCTTGGAGTAACCCTAAAATTCCGTGTTAAAAAAACCTACTATACTTTCCTACACTACAATAAATACTGTAGTTTGTAAGGACGTTAAGATGTTTGTTACATTGTCACAATTTAACGGCTCAACAGATTTTGATAAAAATACTTCCATTTTAGATTAGACCCTGTCATTTGGGGAAATACAGGAGTTCGTAAGTGCTACCTCAATCATCGAGGGTAGATGATGATCTAATCATCATCTACCCTCGATGAAGAAGAAACGAAAGAAGAATTTGCCGAATTAAATTTGTAGCATTGAAGTTTGTGATTTTCGAGTATTCTATAAACTAATGAATCGGCTTTGATGACATTTTGTATAGACAGGTTTGGAAGATTTAAGTGATATTTCTCAGTTTTACGCGTCGTTACCTCGCTATAGGAGTCAGTGAATAATCTAGCGTGAATAAATTGTAAATGGTGCGTTAAAGCATATGTATTCACTATGTCATTCACTAGCTGTGCCCGCGACTTCGTCTGAATGGAATAGTTATTTTGGGCATCTTATAATTTATGTTTGCAAACAACCTCGGCTGTTAATCTCAAAAGATAGATATATAATGTCGCGGGCATTTTTTTCAGAGGGATGAATTTTCATATTTGTTTTTTGTTTTTCTAGACCGTTTGCTGCGCGCAACGGAAGCATTCAAAGATGAATTTTTCGCCTCTTTTTTCACATGTTTCTTCACTCCCACTGGTTGCAGTCTGTTTTATAGCCTTCTTCTAAAAGATCTAACAAACGCAAAACAGAATTATTTTATTCAAACTAGTAGTTCCTGAGATTAGTGCGTTTAAACAAACAATCAATCAATTACTAATTAACAATCTAATATTAGTATAGATTTTCCTTTATTTTATGATGTTCTTCATAAGACGGTATATAGGTCCTAAACAATTTGGTCTTGGTATATAACACTTGTAAAAATTACAATTTTAACGGTTTAAAAAGGAAATATATGTGTTAACCCTCTCGAGACTAAAAGTAATCAAGTTGAAATATATATTTTTCGATTCAATAAGTTAAGAGTTTTATTCAAATATTAAACTATTAGTTCTACTGAGTTTACTACCCGGTCTCTATATAATAAAATTTGAAACGATTTATTTAGGTCAAGTATTTTTTGCATGACTGAGTTTCAAACTTACTACCTCACGATCGGAGTTTAGCACATACGAAGAACGCTTTCATGTCACATATTCTTTGAGATTCAAACAAGGTCATTTTGAGATAAACTTCATCCCTCAGCAAAACGTAGGATAACCATGACTTACTGAACTAGCGGACAGTTAAAATGAAAATCAATTTTATACTAAAAAAATAATTAGGAAACAGATAGGATTTGAAATGGCATGCACAGCGTTCCCTGCTGTTGCTGTAACCAACCAACATCGGGACCCAAACGTCGTCCGGATCCCGTCGTTCTTGCGAGTTAATCTTAAAAGATAGAAGTATATTGTAACACAGACAGTTCTTTGAATCATTTAAAGAGGAATCATTTTTTGTTCACATTTATTGGGTATATCGAACCGTTTTCGCAACGCACGCAACGGTTACCCGCGAAGATAATTTTCCACATTTCCCTGTGTTTCATCGCTTCTGTTACTTAGCCGAATGTTTTATAACCTGAAACCTTCTCTAATAATTGTTTTAACCAAGACAAACATATATTTTTTTCAATTCGAACCAGTAGTTGCTGAGATTACCGCGTTCAAATAAACAAACTCTTCAGCTTTATAATATTAGTATAGATAAGTGTGTTATTTCCTTAATGTTAAAAATACCTAATAATTAGATCTTCCACAATATATCATTGTCTTTTATTGTGTTTCTTTAAGTTGAACTACTGTAACATATTAAAAAATAAAACACTTTAATTATTTATAGAGTGATTAAACTTATTTACTCGGACGCCTTTCTGTGACAACGGCTGCAAACGACGGGCCGTTGTTAAAATAATTTTTAAACAAGTTTAACTAATATATTTCGCGTTTTAAACTGATAAAGTGTATTATTAGTTTATTTAAATGTGTACTCGTCACGTAAACTGCAAACAGTATTTACTGTGACATATTTACAGGTAGTATAATAATCAAAATTGTGTCCACATAAATATTTATCCGATGGTCACCCCAAAGCTAAGCTACAGTGTGGCGCGGTTTAAAATTAGACGAAATCAATACTCATCTCTTTCGGTTAAAAGTTGTGCCAGTTATCAAGCGATAAGCTATAAATTCTAAAGCAGAGTGTAGCTTTAACGATTTTTTTTTGATAAAGGAGGTAAATTAACATGCACTGTCGCCTTACTTTGGCTCTTCGGATATTCGGTTTATATTTCGTGCGATAAACTATAGTTTATCTAAAATCATCAATCTAAAATCTAAAATCGATTTTTAATTTATCAAGCCATCATGTGCAATGAATAACATGTCAAAAATAATAGAGACACGGTAGCTCAAATATAAATTTATTTTTGTTAGATGAAGACTTACTTGGTAAAACAGCTTATATTCCGTATCAGTAAGTCTCAGAGCGACTTCCTCTGGAAAATGGAGCAGTGTTTTCAGGGAGGCTAGTTCTTCATAGCTATCGTCAACACCTGGAGATCCTGTAAGGAAACAAAAACAATTAGTTATGCGCAACCAAGACGACTAATGATCTTAATTTTAACTTAACGACGATAAATGTTTGGTATACATTCGTATATAAAAGATAGTAAATACAATTCTTGTGGGTAGTTTACGAGTAACTAAATAAAATACTTTTAACCGGTTGAAACGCGAAATATTGTGATTGTACATAAGTACTGTCTATAATTCAAGTAGTACTTATTTAAATTTAACTTTTAACGGTTTAAAACACAAAATTTATTAACTATAAATCTATATTGACATTAGGGACACCCTCCATCTTTATTCCCCATGTCTTCAACCCGTTAAAAATGTTTAAAACGCGAAATGTCTATATTGACATTTGGGACCCTGGGGGCTGAAGACGGAGGGCCATCTTCACTCCCAAATGTCCCAAATCTTATCTGATATATTTCCCGTTTTAACCCGTTGAAAGTGTTAAAAACGCGAAATCTTAGTGATACATGACACCCTAAATCTATACTCCCTCATGACTTTAAATTAAGTTAAATAATATATTTCTGGCTTTAACCGGTTAAAATGTTTAATTGAAATGTGTACACAGTTTGAAAACTTTATTATTTTTTTAACATGTTATTGCACCTGAAGGCACGCAATTCCTATTTACGAAACATAAAAAATTAAAAAAAAAAATCTACTCGGTAGCTCAATTGGTAGAGCACGGGACGCTGACGATGCCGGTTCAAGGCCTGCCCGAGTCGAAAACTTTTTCAATTTATTTTCGATTTTTAATTGTGTACACAGTATTTTAATTTATTTATTCTTATAACGATCATTAAAATATCGTAAATTATAATCATAACTTTTAAGTGCTTTCCGACGATACCGGGAAAAGGTCTTCTACCGTGATAAAACTAAAAACTATTAGAATTAAATTATACCGTAATTGGAAAACTTTTGCATAACGCAGCTTTGAAAACTAATATTAATTTGCGGACCGTACACGGGATGTTTTTATAAGATACTAGCTGTGTCAGCGACTTCGTCCGCGAGAATCGTTATTTTGGACATCCAAACTCGTTTTTGCGAACCCCTTCTTTACGATTTTAAGCTGTTACCCATGATGTCGGCCGCGTCCCTCCCCGTCGTTCTTGCAAGTTACTCTTAAAAGATAGCGCTGCTTGAAAGTTCGCGGCGGAAACTGATCAAGATACTAAAAAATGTATAAGAAAGAATGATTCCTCCTCAAATGATCTAAAAACATGTCCGCGACACTATGTCTATCTTTTAAAATTAACTTGCAAGAACCACGGGACGGGATCGATGCCGTGCGTATATTGATTGCGACAAAATATTTAAATCTAAGTTCGTAAGCCAAGACATGAAGAGAAAAGGTTTGCAAAAATGTTGATGCCCAAAACAATTCTACGCGGAAGTCGCGGGCACAGCTAGTATAAGTATGTATTACCTTCAAAGTCTGTTTCAAACGCGTGCCCGGTTGAGCCTCCACTCGGGCCTGGTTTGGACCCGTCTCGCATTTCACTTCACTTCACTTAATATTATCACTAAACACTACTCTACATAACACGTAACTCCACTTGAACATTAATGGCGCCCGCTACGATTCCACTAGCGCCATCTAGTAGCTATTTCTGGCAAATTCTACGATCAATCTGAAACAAGATTAAATATATTTAATAAGACTATTTAAATATTATAACTACTACACATAAATTTAATACTGTCTGTAGTTTACGCGAGTAGTACACATTTAAATAAAAATCTTTTACGGTTTAAAACGCGACATATATTAGTTACTTCCGTCCCCAGTCTAATGCAAAACTTTCGAAACGTCGAACATTAGTTTCAACTACGGAACGAATGTATTTCGCGTTTTAAACCGTTAGAATAGTTTTATTTAAAGGAATCTACAAAAAACGAAGCCGTGGTCACGGGGGAATGAGGATGACTGGTGACCTTAATGTCAAAGTCAAATCCGCTACGGTAGGGCCATCTGTTTCCTCGTACTTCAGAAACGCCGAGACGTAGTTAAGTAAATAAAAAAATAATTTTAACTATGTAATATGTTTCGCGCTTAAAACCGTTAATAGTGTTTTATATATGTAGGTACTGCTCGCGTAAACTACAGAAAATAATATTCATATCTTCTGTTTACGTACAATAAATTTGTGTTTTATTTTTAGAGTACTTTTAATGTAAAAAAACATTAAAAGTACTCTAAAATTAATTAATAACAAATAACCACATCTCCTGGGTTAGCTAGCTTTCATATATATATATTTCTATCTATTCTAATATATAAAGCTACAGAGTTTAATTATTTTTTTGACCGCGCTAATCTCAAGAACTACTGGTTCGAATTGAAAAAATCTTTTGTGTGGCTTAGGGCATTTATCGAGGAAGGCTAGAGGCTTTAAATCATCGCGCTGTGACTAATAGCAACGAAGAAACAAGGCACCTAAAAATATATTTCAAATTATGTTTTCTGTTTGAAACCTAAAAATATTCCGCGACAGTGTACGTCGATGGGAAGCGACCGACTTCGCAGGTAACGGTTAAATTTGTAAGGATAAAACCTCCTCGGTTTGCAAGACAAATTCGGTTGTCCAATAACTGTTCTATGCAGACGAAGTCGCTGTCACAGCTAGTAGTTTATACGACAATACAACGTGTACTGGAAACTACAGAATTTGTATAGAAACTGACTACTTCATAGTTCATACTTAGATACAATATGAAATACGTCGCAACTCATTAACTTGTTCAAGTCACGCCAGATGGAACATGATGAATCACCCAAACTTACGTACGATCAGCAAAAACGAAACGAGAATATTGTGTTTTTTTTTTATAAAAAAAAACTTTTTCTCAAACACGCTTGGAAATTCAAGCATTTTTGACGACCTTCTTCGAGATAAGAACTTTCTGGACTGGTCGAGCAATCTAATATATAAAATTCTCGTGTCACAGTTTTCGTTGCCATGCTCCTCCGAAAGGGCTTGACCGATTTTGATGGAATTCTTTGTGCTTATGCGGTATCTATGAGAATCGGCCAGCATCTATTTTCATCTCCCTAAACGTTAGGGGTAATCCAACCGTCATTTATTATTTTTTTTTAGACAAAATTTTTAATTTCTATTTTTTTATGATACAATCCTCAATTTTCACCCTTCTACGATAAACCCTTATTTTTATCATTTATGGGTCAGCTAGTATTTGTATTAAATCCATATCTGTCAAGTGTAGCGGCCAAATAAATTAAATTTATAATGGCGACCAAAGAGGTAACTTATCAAAGGTATAAATTAAATTTCGAACTGGCTTGCTAGAAAGCTGTTTACTAAAAAAAAACTTTGACGCGTAAAAAACTATTGTTCTTTTTTAAATACGGTCTTTAGTTTACGCGAGTACACATTCAAATAAAACACTTTAACGGTTTAAAACGCGATATATATTTGTTAAAGCTATTTGAAATGATTTATAACTTCGGCCCGACGTTTGGAAAGCTTTGCAGCAGCGGGGAGACAGATTTAAACCGTTTAAGGGTTTTATTTAAATGTTTTATTTTCAATCTATTCTAGAATCGTAGGATACCCCGTTTCCTTGGGCAAGGTTTATTAATATTATAAATTAATTTGATATTTTCTTAACAGACGCCCTAGACCTAAATATTTTAATATCGTTGCTGGGTACAATGAGACGAAAAAACAATCGCGAATCAACGTCGAGAGACAAAACGTTCCGTAATTGTCTCTCAGTTATAACGCCTTCCAGCATTTTTAGCGAGAACTCTGCGAGTAAATTGCATTGAATCTATGCTATAAAAGTAATTAGAAATAAGGTGAAGTACACACGCAAGCGTGCGTGTAATCCCGTGCGTTAAGCGCGAGAGGTCCTCGGTTCGAATCTTAGGAAAACAAATAATTGTTTCGCTCAGGCAGGGCAGAAGTCTGATCAACTACTTGCCTGAATACTGTCTATAGTTTACGCGAGTAGTACACATTTAAATAAAACACTTTAACGGTTTAAAACGCGATATATTAGTGAAACTTATTTGAAAATGATTTTTAACTTCGGCCTGAGGTACGAAACGCTATATAAACTAATATATCGCGTTTTAAACCGTTAAAGTGTTACTACCACTCGCGTAAACTATAGACAAAAATGTATATTCAAAATAATTGTACTATGCGAACGAAGTCACAAACTTAGCTAGGTAATGTTAAAGCTGTAATGATGGTAAAAAAAAACACTTCTCAACTTTTAAATTAAAACTAGAGTTTAGATAGATATGAGGCTGCTAAAGGCAAAGTCGCTTAATAATAAAACATGGTTCTCAATAAGAAAGAAAATAGAAAGGCGCAAGTAACTTGGGGAAAATGAATTTGTACTATTATTAGTGTAAGAATTATGTTAACAATTTTCGGTCACTGTGCTCTTGCCGATTGTAATTTACAAACTGGAGTCACAAAATTGCAGTTAGGCCACTGTGCCTCTAGCGGCCTCATAGTGGTATTATCTACTACAAAACACTAAAGTTAAACTATAACTAATTATGTGGAAACTTCATAAGAATTACGAAGAAGTTTTCGCGGAAAATAATTAATTAGATAAAAGTTGTTTGTGCTGACTGTACAGGCAATTCCGTTGGTAGAATTACTTGAATCAACTCAATAACTTTTCAAGCAAACCGCGAAGATTTGTGTAGGTTTTTTTCATTACAGACGAGCGCGGGAGTCACGTGATGGTAGGTAAAACACCTCAGCCATATAACATCTAAACAAGATGCGCGGTCGACCTATATTGTCTTTGGATAGTCGGAAATCCTCCAATTGAATTTTATATCCAGATTTCCGGACAATATCTAACATCTTTCGGAAAAATTATAAATGGACTGGGTAAATGTTGGACCCGGTGGGAATCGAAGCCACGAGCCGTTAGTTATGTATTATCCTTATTATTGATGTTTTTTGTGTCGGGTTTAAATTTCAACATTACTTCTACCTACTAAGAAGTTAAATAGCCTAAATCTATGTAACTTTGAGTGTTAGTATGTGTCTTTAAAATAAAATACTTTTAACGGTTTAAAACGCGCTATATATAAGTGGTTAAATCCTACTTGGTCCACGGCTGCAAAGCATCCGAAGCGTCGAGTCGTAGTTAAAATAGTTAATAATATGTTTCGCGTTTTAAACGGTTAAAAGCGTTGCATTTATATGTGTACTGCTCGCATAAACTATAGATAATTTCTGTGTTGAATAAAACACTTTAACGGTTTAAAACGCGATATGTTAATTAAACTTATTTGAAAATGATTGGAATGGGAGACAGTCTCCCCGTGACCACGGCTCTGCATAGCATCCAAAACGTCGGACCGAAGCTAAAAATAATTTTCAAATAAGTTTAACTAATATATCGCGTTTTAAACCGCGTAAACTACAGACTGTATTTAATGTATGTGTTACTTTTGACGAATTTGACAGGGCATTATGAAAATACAGTTTAATGAGAGCTTTTTAGATTTACGAGATTCGAACCTTGGACAGTTAAGCTAAACATTGATCTAAGAGCGGTCACTATCCTACTACTATTATAAAGGCGAAAGTTTGTAAGTATGGATGTATGGATGTATGGATGTATGGATGTTTGTTACTCTTTCACGTAAAAACTACTGAATGGATTTGAATGAAACTTTACCACAATATAGCTTATACATCAGAATAACATATAGGCTACAATTTTTGAGGTTTTTAATGTCGGGTCGTAAAAAAACACATTTTTTGCGCTTACATTGCAAACGCTGACTGAATCCTACAAGATAGATCAAAACAATGTACTACAGTATTGTACAACTTAAAAAGGTCTCCAAAAAAGTCCGTGATGGTATATGTTTATCTCTTAGGAATAACCCACAATAACCATTTTTTATCCTTTACTTTGTACGAGAAATAATGGCTTATTTACGAAGCGATTTTAAGCAATACAGTATTAATCCTTATCCAATTAAGTATCTTAAATACATTGTGCATTTATTAAAGATCAATATGGCTTTTTACAGCATGTAAATTAAATAAATATTTTCGAAGATATCACAGATTTAAAATGCAGAGTCATAGGAATTTCGGCGATAAATACCGGCAGCGGTGCCAGGCGAACGGGGCGTGGGAGGAGCGGGGTAGGTGCGGTAGGGAAGATGTGGCTCATCGCTGAGTGCGCGACCCGAAATCGGGCAGACGCGTGAGGGCAGACGTCGTTGACGGTTGTGTCCGTTTTGCGCATTTTCAAGGCACTAGCGATTTGATAAAAACGTATGGTCGCCTACTTTTAGTTATATAAGCCTAAGGTTGTTATTGCCAGGTTTCTTTTTGGTTAGGAGTTACACGTACAAAAAGATACTTCATTTAATTCAATTACTATATAGATAGGTTAATTAAATAGGCAAGGATTGCATTAAAGTACAATCATAACAATAACTACCGTACTGTATTTTTTGGAAGTATAGAAACAACACGTACTTAAGAATTATGCCGCGAAAGCGTAAGTCTAATCTTTCTGAAGCTCTGATAAAACTCGAAATATGAAAGTAGCTAGACTTAACGAGACGTTTCCACAAGCCGAACTGCGAAGGCTTAAACAAGCAGGGCGTGAGGCAGCTCAAAGAGCTGCTGAGACACCAGAGCAGTCCCAAGATAGACGTCGACAGCATGCTGAGTATCTAGCATCTCAACGGGCTGCAGAGACACCCGAACAGTCTCAATCTCGACGTCAACAGAACGCTGAATATCTGGGATCTCAACAGGCTTCTGAGACACCCGAACAGTCGCAGGATCGACAGCATTCGATAAAACTGCATTTGAGTACGATGAAACTCTTGATTACGAAAGCCACAAGCTTATAAAAATAGAAGCGATGAATAAAGAATGCAGATTTTGCGGTGCTCTTAAATGGAAAGAGGAAGCAGGAGGCATGTGTTGTTCGGGAGGAAAAGTAGTTCTTCCTTCAATAGACGAGCCTGTTGAACCTCTTAAAGAACTTTTTTTTCAAATGAAACAGATGAGTCTCGCCGTTTTTTAAAAAACATAAAAATTTTCTCACGGTCAGCTCTATGTGGCTTGCTCACGTCTTTCCAAAGCGAGGAATCTGCATGTTTATGCTGAAGGAAAAAGATCGTTAAATGTAGTTTATAGGAGCATACTGCAGTAGCGACCTATAGACCTATGATTAGGGCTCTGCAGTGCTTAGTTACCGTATTTCTAACTGATTACTAGACTAGACGGGACGAACCTGAAGTCCACGCGAACGAAGTCGCGGGCAAAAGCTAGTATCTCATAAAATCGACGTTATGCTAACAGCTTTTGTAAACCGTAACGTAATCCGAGGATAACATAACGTAAGGAAATCTTTAAATCAACTGAATTCTCCGAGGAAATTTTCTAGTGTTGTCCAGACATTATCGATAGTCGATAAAATTCGCTCGAATAAAACTGAATTATGTAGTTTGTTTGCGAAGTTTTAGCGTACGTAGCGTAGTACCTGCATTATTTTTTACCGTTTAAAACAAGAGATGGGTTGAGTTAACATTTAAACCACTTTTAGCAATTTTAGAAACATACATTTTAATTAAATAGCTAATACTTTTCGCGTTTAAAGCCGTTAAAATCGATATCGATAATAAAAATGTAATTATTTATCTATAATAATATATAAAAAGCGCTAATCTCAGGAACTACTGGTTTGAATTAAAAAAATATTTTTGTCTCAGTTAGGATATTTATCGAGGAAGGCTATAAAACATCGCGCTGCGTCTACTACGAGCGAAGAAATATGGGAAAAACCCTTGTGGGTTTCTATTGCGTACGCTACAAAAACGGTTTAAGATACCCAAATAATATGTATAAAAGAATGATTCCTCTTTAAATAATCTAAAAAAATGTCCATGGCAGTATATATCTATCTTTTAAGATTAACTTGCAAGACTATTCTACGCGGAAGAAGTCGCTGACACAGCTATTTATAGATATGTATCTATACCTGGCTACGTATAATAATCGATAAGTTGTTCGTACATCACTAACAACGCAGCTGTTTTATTTCGCTTGAAACCTTTGTGAACGCACTGAGACCTTAATATCTCCTTGCAAATAGATTTTATACGACATTTTTAGGAAATATTTCACGCGTGTAATTCTTTCGGCGGTGATAAAAAATTAATTTATCGTTTACTACCTTCCGCTTCGGCTAATGTACGTAATTCGTAAAAGCCTAACTTTTTAGTAGTATGCTTGGGGGGATTTTTTGCGGAACCGCGCGGTGGTAGGAATGTCGAAATTCCGTAACCACCGTCCACAGATGAAATAGCCGTGAAGTTTAATGGCATTTTGCTTTTAATGGATTTCTGAATGTCCAGACTTGACGCATCTTTTTGAGATGTTTGTTCCCGAAGTCTTGCCCGAGTCGAAAAAAATTTTTTTCATTTTTTTTTCGATTTTTAAATTATATATTGCCTTCATGTGCAATAACTGTGTTTTCAAACGTTATAACTTTGTAATTTCATCTTCAATGATTTCTTAAGCTGCAAAGCATAAGACATTGAACCTTAGTACGCAAGTGTTAAGGTTGAGATTACACTGCGCGAGAGGTGCATGTATCAATAAGTTGAAAAAATTCGACGATCAGGTGTAGGACTCGGTAGCTCAATTGGTAGAGCAACAGCACGGAAAGCTGACGATGCCGGTTCAAGTCCTGCCCGAGTCGAAAATTTTTTCAATTTATTTTCGTTTTTAATTATATAGTGCCTTCATGAGCCATGACATGTAAAAAAACAATAAAGTTTTCAAACAGGAATAGTTATTTCTTACATACTTTCGGGTATCCGTATATGAACCGTTTTACGGAAAAAAATCCCCGGTTTTTCTACATTTCACAATTTTTTCCGCTCATATTTGTAGCAGCGTGATGTTTCATAGCCTAAAACGTTCCTCGATAAATTCTCTAACCAACACGAATTCTTTTTCAATTCGAACCAGCAGTTCCTGAGATAAGCGCGTTCAAAAAAACTCTTTAGCTATAATATATTAGTTTAGATAAAAATGATACCACATTTTCGGCCGCCTTAAATCCCACTTCACAATATGCAAGAATTTTGTATAATGACGTCACTGTACTGTCGCGTTGAAAAGGATACATTTCTTTTGTGTAATCGCGAACAAAAGTGTTTTGTGTCTTGGCCGAAAAATGTTTTTCACATCTATTGTGCGTTCTGGCGAGTCATGATGTTAACAGTAATCAATATTTTCATTATTTAAATCGTATCAGGATATGCGCCAAGAGGTCTTAGATTCGAGTCTCCGAGTAACATTATTTGTTCGGCCCTGGCCCCAGATCGTTTCGCTAACCATTCTTGTATAAATAAAACACTTCAACGGTTTAAAACGCGATATAAATTAGTTTAACTTATTTGAAAATTATTTCAACTGCGGCCTGACGTTTCTCCATCTACATTCGTCCGTTTCTACGTAGTCTCCCTGTGACTACGGCTGCTGCAAAGCATCCGAAAGTTTAACTAATATATATCGCGTTTTAAATCGTTAAAGTGTTTTTAGCTGTTATATTGTGAGTTCCCAAATGCTTCTAAGTTATTAAAAAACATAATATTTACAGATCTCATCCATTCTCATCCAATTCACGAAACCCTTTTGAAGTTTTCCGACGCGTGAATTCGTGTGCATATCATTTTGTAATAACTGGGGACAATCTATCCTCCTCGTGTCGTAATGATATAAGCAGTATATTAGTACGTCTGGGCTTCGTGACGCTTAACATAGTACTGATAACGTAACGCGTTACGTAACGCATAAGTATCACTTCATAATATTAAAATATTTTATTCGTTACTGTCTATAGTTTACGCGAGAAGTACACATTCATACAAAACACTTTAACGGTTTAAAACGCGATAATTTAGTTAAACTTATTTGAAACGTCGGGCCGAAGTTAATAATCATTTTAAAGTAAGTTTACCTAATATATCGCGTTTTTAACCGTTAGTGTTTTATTTAAATATTTAATTCGAGCGAAAATTTAGGTATGCGGGAGATCGCGTCCACTTATATAATTCACTCAAGGTTGTTGCATACAAAGCTAAAAATTTTTTTTCGAATTTTGTATCCAAAAGGTACAAACGACTAGTACTACGACTTTGCTGTCTATCTGTCTGTATGTCATCGGACTTTATCTCAAAATACCGCTATTGCTAGAGAGTCAATTTTGTATATCTTTTGTAACTATAGCAACCAATTACATTGAAAACAGAAACGGGGGGGAGTCTCTTCTACAATAGGACGACATTGTTTGTTTATTATTGCCTAACAATATAATAACTTTTTTTGTAACACTTTAAATAACTAGAGAAGGTTACTTTCTGGAAGGTTTATGATAGAGTAGGAAAAGTATCCCCATGGCATTCACTTTATGGTAGGTGAAAGATCGTAGCCACATAACATCCTAACAAGGTGAACTGTCGACCCGTTCCGGCTATGGAATATAGCAAAATCCACAGATTAAAACCAAATCACGGTTAAACTTCACGGATTAGAAAAATATTGGACCCGATGTAGATCGCACTCATGACCCGTTGCTACCATTGACAAGAGCCGTCAAAAAAATATTTTAATAATCCTAAAATTTTCGAAATGATGGTCACCCCACTTGTCATTCGAGAGAGAAGCGTAAGTGCTTCATCCAGTAACTGGAACAATCCTATCGATCCGAAACATACCTGTCCCCTGATAGGGATATTTTTATACCCTTGGGAAGTACTTTTATCGGATTTTGTTTTCTAACCCATATATAACCAGAAAAAGATAATATATTTGTAAGTTTAAATAAAACACTTTACCGGTTTAAAACGTGATTTATTAGTTCTGAGTTTGAAACCGTTAAAGTGTTTTATTTAAATGTGCACTACTCGCGTAAACTATAGACAGTATGTTTGTATGTTGTCACCCAAAGAGTGGTATACTATACCTATAAACTAGGTTGTGCTGAAACACCCCAGCAATATAATATTAAAAAAATGCGTTGTCGGCCTATTTTGGCTTTATATATTTAAAAGTTCAAAACTAAACTCGATAGAACACTCTACGGCTCTTACATTTGTGAACGGTGGTTTTTTACCTGGACGGAATTTCAGTGTTCCCAAGAAAAGCGAAATTCCTTTTGTCCCCGTGGAGCATGGGGCGAACACATTTTAGTGTCCGTTTTACTTTTACAGACAAGTAGCTGATCGGACTTTTCGGACCCGGACTGAATTTTTGTTGTTCCTTCCACCCTTTTAATATCCAGATGTCCAGACTAAGTCCAACATATTTTAGAAAAATCATAAATTGATTAGAAATATGTTGGACCTGGAGGGGGATCGGGAGCCATACGTTGCTCCAATTACACAAATGAGCCCGTCAATTCTATTCTACTTTCTATCCTACTAATATTATAAACGTGAAAGTTTGTACGTGTGGATGGATGTTAGTTACTCTTTCACGCAAAAACTACTGTATGGATTTCAATTAGACTTTCCAATAATATAGCTTATACATCAGGATAACACATAGGCTACAATTTATAAAGATATTGTGTGAGCTGTCGAATAAGTGTCAAGTAACTAGGAAAAAACCTACCTTTCGGCGAGCTATTCTGACGTGCGCTGCCATAAACGTTAGTTACACACAATTATGTAATGCATGATATAACAGACATCATTTAGTTTAAATGCGCGGTACAACGTACTCGTAATCCTAACCCTGCGTAGACAAAGTCGCGGACACCAGCTAGTATAGATATAAGCGTTCGTTCTATATCCACTTGTCCTAACCAGATGTTTGCTGATCTTCCACTTTTGGACACGACCCTTAAACCCGTATAAACCATGAATCTTCAAACTCGTTCTCCTTTGATTTATATCATTCATTTATACCGTCCTTCATTTGTTTTAACAAAAAGAATTGTTATTTCCTTCGTCAGTTTCATCTTTGACGAGTTCGTTGGTCGGATGGTGGCTATTTCAACATGTTTATAATCAATTTGTATGTTTTTCTGAAACATGTTGGACTTCGTCTGGATATCTGGATATTAAATGGATAATGGGAATTTAAAAAAAAACTCTTTAACGGTTTAAAACGCGATATAGTTTAGTTAAACTTGTTTGAAAATTATGTTTAACTAACGCCCGACGTTTCGGATGCTTTGCAGCAGACGTGGTTACGGGGAGACTTTTAAACCGCTTTTAAATCGCGTTTTAAACCGTTAAAGTGTTTTAATTAAATGTGTACTACTCGCATAATAGACAGTGTAGCAAGAATATCAGAAATCTATCCCGGTCACGAAGCGCCGTTTGGGTTTTAATCTGTGAATTTCCAAATATCCAAAGCTATAGGTCGACAGTGCAACTAAATTAGATGTTATTTAGCTGGGGTATCTCACGATCTGTCAAGTCTGTCTGTGATAAAACTACATACAGCCCTATAGACCCACGCTTTTAAACTAACTAGCTTCATTTGAAACATAAACGGTACTCTATAATGATGAAAACACTTCTGTTTTTGAGTTAAAACTTTCACGGCCGTCTTTAAGAATTAATGCGTTGTAAACACACGGCGCGAAATCCGAAACATTTGTATTTATTGTTTTAAAACTTTCGCGGTGACTCATCGTGACCACGGCTGCTGCAAAGCATCCGAAACGTCGGGCCGAAATTAAAATAATTTTCAAATAAGTTTAATTTATATCGTGTTTTAAACCGTTAATATTAAATGTTTATTGGTTATATAATATTGAAAAACATATTATGAATCAAGATCTATACTAAAATTATAAAGCTGTATAAAATGTTTGTTTGCGTACATTTGTTGCATAATGGCGGTAGCTCTTATTATTATATCCATATTAAATAGTTCTCAAGTAACTTAGTCTATTACATTTTATTTATTTATTATAGGATATAATTGTTAAAAACTTTATTAATACACATGAGGTGCCATGGTTTATTTAGTTCTTAAAAAAAACGTTACGTTTTTATAAGGAGACATGGACGTGTGTTTTCAGGGATGCCTATACAACGAAAAGTAAAACGGTTGAACGTTAAAACAATCCTCTTCATTCACCTGTGAGGGTTGCTAGTGATGTTCTATTGTTAACGATGAAAAGGTCGATAAAAATATAAATTTGTTATGTTTGAAAACTGTTTGAATACGATGTTATAAAATACTGTATATAGTTTACGCGAGTAGTACACATTTAATTAAAACACTTTAACGGTTTAAAACGCGACATATTAGTTAAACTTATTTGAAAATGATTTTTAACTTCGGCCCGACGTTTCGGATGCTTTGCAGCAGCCAAAAATCCGCAAAGCACCCGAAACGTCGGATCGAAGTTAAAAATCATTTCCAAATAAGTTAACCTAATATATCGCGTTTTTAACCGTTAAAGTGTTTTATTTAAAAGAAATCTATTCATATATAAAAGAACTAGCCCCAAAAGAGGATGCCTGGTAGTGATATGAATTGCTCCTTAGGTTAATGAATTCACAAAAATGTATGATTTTGTAAGACATGATTTAAAAGGCCCGACGGTGTTTCTTGGGTGTTCTTATCGGCCATGTTGCTTATTGGAACACTCTGTCGAATCACGACAGACAGACAGACAAACATTATTCGACAAATCTAAATAATTTTTAAGAGAATAGGGTATGCTTTATTTTATTAAAAAAAAAATACGACACGAGCAAGACTTGAACCTCACACAACGTTACACACAGTACTTTAGCTGTAGTACTCTAGCGCGGAACATTATGGACGTAGGTTTGAGTCCCGCCAGTGTATTTTTTTAAATTCAAATATCATATGTGTTACGTACTTAATGAATAGAGATGGCTTAATAGAATATACATGTATAATTTAATTTTCCCCTTGTAGGGGCATGTGACAATGTGCTTTGTCCACGTATGTTCCATTACATATCCCAATATCCAAAGCTTAAAAAGAGCGTGCTTGTATGCTCTCACTATCATATAGAACAAATAGACACATTTATTTAAAGCATTGATTAGATTTGTGTCCTACTTAACAATACTAAATTTCTGGACTCGAATCCAGTACCTCGCCTCGCTTTAACTATTGAGCCGCGGGTTGCCTATTGAGCTATAGAGATGGTCTGTAAATATATGTCAATATCGTGATATTTCTCCTTGTAATTAGATATACTGGTAATTTTCGACACGGTCTTGACAGCATATTGACAAGCGTAAATTATATCGATTTCTCGTTAGAGACATCACTAGTTAGCTCGGATAAAAGAAAATAGGGATGTGCCTGAATGTGACGTTAAGAACATTGTAAAATATCCGAACGTTTTAGCATTAATGGAATTTCCACTGGTACGATGGTTTTTCAAAATGACGTAATTCAAGCAGTCGCTTTAAGATTTTTGAATATAAACACTATGTTATAAAAATGCTGTATATAATTTACGCGAGTAGTACACATTTCAATAAAACACTTTAACGGCTTAAAACGCGATATATATTAGTTAAACTTATTTTCACGGGGAGACTCCCCACCGCGGCTGCTGCAAAGCATCCGAAATATCTTGTCGTATTTTAAATAAGTTGAACTAATATATATCGCGTTTTAAACCGTCAAAGTGTTTTATTTCAATACACACAGATAGTATTTAATTCAAAGTGTATTATAATAAAGTACTCGGTATCTCAATTGGTTAGAGCTCTGCGGAACGCTGTGGAATCCAGTTCGAGTCTCGTCTGTGTCGTATTTTTTTTTCAATCTAAATAAATTGTAAATTTATGAAATTGTCAGCAATAAATTAAATTTCTTTACTGTCTATTAACTAATAACAATATACGCGGATACGGAAATGTAATTACGGCGCAAAAACGGCGCAAAAACGGCGCAAAAATTGCGCCAATAAAAGTGCTAAGAGGTTCGGGCGGATGTCATAAATTGGGTTTCGCGTATCGAATTATTGTATGTGTCAAAATATCTGATTTTCAGTGAGTTGCTCGCTTAACGTCGAAAGATATATTGCTGTGCCGTATTGAGGAAAGATTTTATCATACACTAGCTGCGCCAGCGACATCGTCCGTTAGGAATATTTATTTTGGGCATCCAAATAAGTTTTTGAAACCTTTTATGAACTTAAGCTGTTATCCACGACGTCGATCATCATTTAAAGAGGAATCATTCTTCCATACATATTTTTTGGATATTTTGAACCGTTTTTTGCAGTATACGCCTCGGTAACCTGTAATGATGAATAATTTTCCCAATTTTCGTCACATTTCCAGCTGGGAAAACGCCTTAAGGACTTGTCGATAAATGCTTTAAGCAACACAAAAATATTTTTTCAATTCGAGCCTGTAGATGAAGTTAGCGCGTTCAAACCAACAAACAAATAAACTCTTCAGATTCATATATTAGTATAGATTAACACGAGATCGAACCCGTTGCTAAACATAGCTTAGTACCATTAAGCCAGCCAAAACACCTCAGTGGGTCTGCCATTAAAAAATTGAAACTATGTAATGTAAGTTGGATCAGCTGTGCGGTACTATAAACTGTTTACAACCGCCATATTCCGGGTATCCGGTCCGGACGAAGGCTCGCTGAATACCCGGTTTACATCCGGCCGAATATATCATTTACGAGATACTGTACGGATGTTGGAATTGCCGAATTTATCTGTTGTTTTGGTAGGTATTTGAATTGAATAGTCATTTATATAAATTATGTGAAAGCCCGTTTCCCCCTCGTGGGGCACGGGGCGAACACCTTTCTGTGTCCGTTTCACTGATCCGTTCCCTGCCCGACCAAAACAGTTATTTTTGTTTCCCTGGGATTCAAACCCAGGACCTCTCGCGAGCGACGCAATGTTAGGCAATACGTTTAAACATTTGGCTACAGGCGGTCCTGTATTATAGGGTCTAATATATATAGAGATTGATATAGTCTGTATTTTACGCGAGCGGTTAAAAACGTAAAGTTTCTAGCTTTTTGAGATAAGTAGCTGTTGTCGTTTCTCGCGAGTGCATATTTCAATAAAACACTTTTAACTGTTTAAAACGCGAAATAAATTACTTAACTAATGTATAATTAATTTAAACTTCTGCTCGACGTTTCGATTGTTGTAATCACAGGTTATGAATAACTAATATTATTTACGTTTATAACAAAAATTAAAGTATTACGTGTAGAAGAAATTGAAATAAAACATTTTTAATCGCTTTAAAAATAAAATATGATTAGTTAACGTATGTTTAATTTATTTAAACTACTGCCCGACGTTGCGGTTGCTGGCCAACAGCCGTGGTCACAGGTTATACATAATTAATATTTTTCATATTTTAAACCGTTAATATTGTTTCATTTAAAAGCCCCCGAGGTGACCAAAACTAGAGCAGTATAATTACAATGTTTGCAAATGCGTAAAAAACGACCTCAATTTTCAGCACAAAAATAACAAATTAACCATTCCATTTTCAAAATTCCATTCGAGATGAATCCCCGCGCGACCTTTCAAAATTAGGGATTTTAAAAATGGATAGAAAATTATCTGTGGTAAGCCCGGGGGGTTTGAAAGGGTCGAGAATTGACATAAAAGTGACACTGCGAGTCGTGTTTATGTGAGAAGTAGGGTTTGTCTTTCGGCTTCGTGTATGATATGCAATTTTTAGTAGCTGCCACATGGATTAGATAAGCTAGTTTGAGCTAAGTTTTAATCAAACCATATCAAAAACCATTTATTTCAATGTCACTGGGAGACCACGGCTGCTGCAAAGCATCTGAAACGTCGCCGTAGTTAAAATAAGTATAACTAATATATATCACGTTTTAAACCGTTAAAGTGTTGAATTAGAATGACTACAACTCGCGTAAATTACAGACATTATTTAAAAATCATTTATTCATGTATAAACTCACATTTAAAAAAATAAAACTCTAAATTTGCATTTACCAGTTTCCAAATTAAAGGCGTAGAATGAACGAGTAGAACTGGCAAGAAACTCGCCGCCACCTCTTTTATTATCAAGTTTTTGTTACGCACCTAACGTGAACAGCTTCCTCCTTTAAATAAAACACTTTAACGGTTTAAAACGCGATATATTAGTTAAACCTATTTGAAAATGATTTACTTTGATGTACTACTCGCGTAAACTATTGACAGTATCTTTCTCCTTGTTAGAGCGGGTACCCCAAGCATTTTTATAATTTAAATATTGATTTATAATAGCAATTTTTTAACAGTATAATATACGATTTAAACTTATATAATACCGTACGCAGTTACTTTGAAAATAATTATTTGTTTTATGAAGCAAAAGGCTTCGTCGACGTCGAACACTTATTTTATCCTTATTGCGCGTTGCACGATGCGTTGCGCGATGAAAATGCTGTTTGATAAAAACAGTTGTTTGTTATGTACATTTGATTAGAAATATAAACTCGATAAGCTATGTTGTTAAGTAAGTAGTTTTAAATTTTTTTGTAAAAAATCTATATTATTTCTCGCTAAATTCACACAGATTAAAACCTAGCCGTTAGTTGAACAACAAAAAAAACTAACTTAATATGTATTTAATGATATAAGTCGACAACACATCTTGCTTAGATGTGCAAAGTTATTTACTTCAATCAAGTGATCATCTGAAGTTGGTATTTGGTATTTAGAACAGATGGCGCTAGCTTATCAGTTTTTTACTTTAACGTCACAGACCCACAGACTCAAGGTGGAGGGTCCACCTTGAGTCTGTGGGTGACCATGGTTGCTGCTTTCGAAACGGCCGCCGTAGTTAAAACAATCTTCAAATTAGTTTAACTAATATAATTCGCGTTTTAAACCGTTAAAGTGCTTTATTTAAATGTGTACTACTCGCGTAAACAACAGACCGTATTTAATTAAATTGTGTTTTTATAATTATGACTTTCTTTATAAACTATAGTTAATTAAAATTATGTTTTTAACGGAGATCATCTTTATGTAGCACGCGAAGTTCCGAAGTTGCTTCCCCCAGCGGGATAAGTTACCCAACTTAGATTGGTTTCCAGATCCTGGTATAATGTAGGAATTTGTGGAGATCGCAATTTTGACCTGAAGTAATAATTTAAGTTTAAGGAATTAATAATTTAACGACCGCATCCGACCAGCTTAGTAGCTAAACGTGTCACATAACATTGTGTTAATATTTCTTCGCTTTGAATCTCGGGGAGTAAAAATTTAGAAGAGAAACGGACCGAATGTACAAGTGGAATTTACATATTAAAGCCTACATAAGCATACAAGTTAGATAACACACTTTTAACGGTTTAAAATGTGAAAAATAATAGCCTAATAACTTCTCCCGTGTACAAGGCTGACAATAGTAAGGAATACGAAAAGTTTATAAAAAAAAACCATACCTACACCTAATGTTTAAATAAAACACTTTTAACGGTTTAAAACATGAAGTGTATTGGTTGAACTTAAATACAATTTATACTCGTCCCGGAGTTTATCTAATACTATTGGCGTTTTAAATCGTTAAACGTGTTTTATTTTAATGTTTACCTCGTGACACGCCAATGCATTACAACACTAAGGAGAGTGTTTCGTGGCAAAATATTATAAAATTTTGAACTTCCCATTTAAACATGACGAGGTTGCAACCCTCAAAGTCGCTAATGGCTCGACCCAACATCTCAATATTGTTTAAAATCACGCTATTTTGAAGTAGCTTGTAGCATAATAGCTTAAAACAAGCTATAAATAGTTTTATTGCTTTTAAGTTAATCGCAGCTGTCTATTTTTTATCTATACTAATATATAAAGCTGTAGTCTGTTTGTTTGAACGCGCTAATCTCGGGAACTACTAGTTCGAATTGAAACATTATTTTTATGTTTGTTAGAGCATTTATCGAAGCTGTGATTATTTAAGCTGCGACTAATAGACTAATAGAAAAGAAGAGACATCGGAAAATGGGGAAAAAAGGGGAAAATCATTCTTTTTGCGACCTATGCGTAAGAAAAATTAAAAAAAAAATGACTCTTCTTTAAGTGGTCTAAGAAAATGTCTGCGATGCTATATGTCTACCTTACCTAAGAAATGACCGCCTCTGTAGTCAATTGGTAAACGTATTGCCTAGCATTGCGTTGAGCGCGCGAGGTCCTGCGTTCGAATCTCAGGGACCCAAAAAGATTGTTTCGGTCGGGCAGGGCACAGAAGTCTGATCAACTACTTGCCTAAATACTGTCTATAGTTTACGCGAGGAGTACACATTTAAATAAAACACTTTAACGGATTAAAACCCGATTAATAAATTAGTTAAAAGTTAGAAACGTAGGGATGAAGTTAAAAATCATATTCGAATAAGTTTAACTAATATATCGCGTTTTAAACTGTTGAAGTATTTTATTTAAACTACTTGCCTGTTAAAGAACGGATCAGTGAAACGGACACAGAAATGTGTTCGCCCCATGCCCCACGAGGGGGGAAACGGGCTTTTACACACACACCTAAGAAATGAAGAGGAGGTTTGCAAAAATAAATTTGTATGCCAAAAATAACTATTCGACGCTGATGAAGTCGCCGGCACAGCTAGTTAATTTATATGTCTGTAAAACTACAGATTTAAATCTGTTAATTTTTTTTTCACTACTAAGGCACACTAAAACATATATTAGACTTATTTCTAAAACAAAAGAACAAAACATAAATCTGTAGTTTTTAAACAAAACACTTTTAACTGTTTAAAACACGTATGCATTTATTTGATGTAATGTTACTATTTGCTAATGCAAAGCATCCGAAACGTCGGGCCTTAGGGGTTATCCATTAATCACGTGAGACTTGAAAGGGGGGGAGGGGTTTGATAAAAATCACGAAAATAACACAAGGGGGAAGGGGGGGGTGTAGTAAGATATCTCGTGTATTTATTTTTTCGTCAAACGCGCGATTTTTAAACAAATGGTGTTGTAGACATTTTTATTATGCTCCTTAATTTCAGAATAAAATAAGATTATAGTATAAACCTGTATTTATATTAAGATAATATTCAGAAAATTTTAAGATTCTTTGTAGATACTAAAAATACACGTGATGTTGAGAAGGGGGAGGGGTGGTCTTAAACCTCACTACGTATCACCAATGGGGGAGGGGGGGGTTTTAAAATAAAAAAAAAAGGTCACGTTGATTAAAAGTATTTTATTTAGTAATTTTGTTAATGGGTATACATAAACTTCAATGGTTTAAGACGCGTACATATTAGTTTCCTCGTTTTAATACATCCGTAATCACGATCGCTGAAACGTCTGAAACTAAATGTGTTTCACTCGATGAAAAGTGAAATTAGCGTAATTAACTTTCAAATAGGTTTAACTAATACATATAGCGTTTTAAACCGTTAAGTGTTTTATTTAAATGTGTGCTACTCGCGTGAACTACAGATAGTACAATTATAAATTGATTGGAAAAATTTGTGACCTACGTATTTATTATTAGTAGATTATTAGCCAGACATCGCTACAATTAGACTGTCTGTTAGCCTTCTTAGACTACAGACAATAATGGAGTGTCTGGCTTAAATCATTCAACAAATACATCAAGTTTTGCGGTATCTTGAAAGCCTCCAAGAACAAGTGAAAACATTTCGGAACAAAAGCCGGCCGAAATAATTGAATTTTAGTAGCTAATTATAGACATTTTGCGTGAAAAACTTCGAAAATCCCTCCTTTACGAACGTGAATTGTTTTCGAAAGTTCTCTTTGATGGATTCGAATTACGGCTTAGGGAATTCTCTTTCTCATTTATATTTAATAATTATTACTATATCATTTCAATCCGAGGATCGTTTAAGTAACGGTTTGGAACGCGAAATATATTAGCTAACTCACTAACACTAGGTTAGGGATGTGAATTTCCAGTCTGTGATTTTGAATGTTCAAAGCCAAAATGTGGCTAACGTATTCCTTGCAACAAACGAACCCCGTGTTTGTCTGTCCTCCTCTATCATTAAAGAAACACTTTTAACGGTTTAAAACGTGATATGTAACTTCAAACACACAAGTCGCCACGTGACTATAAAATCTTTATAACTTGATAAAAAGAACTATTTACTAACCATTGTAAATTTAGGAGCAGTATAAACACAATATAGAAAAGACGGCAACACAAAATGTATTTATAAAAATCAATAATATTTCTTTTATGAATTGTTAAAAGAAAGAGAACCGTCTCTTTACTAAAGTACTGTCCGCAACGTCGGGCTGTAGTTAAAATAAATCGTAAATAAGGTTACTACGAATCGCGTTTTACACCGTTAAGAGTGTTTTATTTAAATCATGTAGTTACTGTAAGTATCATACCATCATATTCATAATTTACCTATGCATGGTTTTCTTCGGCTAAACTGATTTTGATGACTTTTCAATAGATGTTTAGTAAAATTATAAATTTTCAAACATGCTAGCTTCAGTTGAAACCAAACTAATACATATATTTTATAGTCATGTAAGTATCGTGATAATTTTAGCGATACGAGTACAAAACTCGGGTTTTCTCATATCGATGGGAACTCGTAAATTTTCGGTTATCGACTTATCTACTTATATAAAATTACCTGCGAAATTATCAAAGCTCTGGGAGTGTTTTCTGGTTGTCATGGCAACGGTAATTGGAGGCATTTTAAGGAAAATACTGTCTGTAGTTTACGCGATTAGTACACATTTAAATAAAACACTTTTAACGGTTTAAACCACGAAATATTAAACATTCGGTTTTACGCGATGACAAAGGCACAAGTACACTTTTAACAGTTTAAAAGCGAAAAATGTTAGGTAACTTATTTACAAATTATTTTGACTAAGCCACGACGTTTCGGATACTTTTCAGCAGCCGCGGTCACGGGGGGGATAGTCAAAAATCTAATCAATAAATAATTTTTCTGTAACATGTTGAACTTCGTCTGAAAATCTTGTTTTTTATCACAGATAAGCCTACTTGACGTTAGGTTATATATCCCAGCCATCTAAACGAGATGTGCTGTCGGCCTATTTTGGCTTTGTTATAAGTGGACATACTTATGTCTCCGTTTCAAGAATCGCGGAAATAACTCAGTGTTAAGTACGATGACCTTTCTTCAATAACTCAACTCCTTTTAAACTTCAAAAAGCACTTTCAAAGTGTCAATTTGTTTAACAAAACTGCTTATCTACTGTGTAACTGCGGTCCAAAGCTTTGAAAATACAGAACTATACAAAAAGTCAGTAGGACTATGGTTTCGCCGGAAAACGTATAAAATCTATACTGTTATATAAGACTGAAGAAGTTTGTTTGCTTGTTTGTTTGTAGGCGCTAATCTCAGGAACTACGAATTGAAACATTTTGTTTATATGATTTGGCTATAAAATCGCGCTTTGACTAATAGAAGCGAAGATACAGCGGGAAACGTGAACAAAACGGGATAAATTTTTCATCTCTGTAAGTTTAAGATGCGTACGCTGCGAAAACGATTCAAGACACGCAAAAAATATGTATCAAAGAATGATTCCTCATTAAATGATCTAAAAAAATGTCCACAACACTATATGTGTATATTTTAAGATTGACTTGCAAGAACGACGGGACCCGAACGGCGACTGGACGCGACCGATGTCGTGGTCGTGGCTTAAATTTCTAAAGATGAACTATAGGCTTACAAAGAACAAAGCCAAAACAACTATTCCACGCGGACGAGGTCGCTGACGCAGCTAGTATAGAGTAATATATTAAACTAGGTGTGTCTATAGTTTACGCGAGTAGTACACATTTAAATAAAACACTTTAACGGTTTATAACGCGATATATTAGTTAAACTTATTTAAAAGTGATTTTTAACTTCGGCCCGACGTCCCCGTGACCACGGCTGCTGCAAAGCATCCGAAACGTCGGGCCGAAGTTAAAAATCACTTTCAAATAAGTTTAACCAATATATCGCGTTTTAAACCGTTAAAGTGTTTTATTTAAATTAAACTAGGTGTGTTTAGAAGCGTTATTTTATCTCGATATATGGTCTCGTTAACATGATGAACTTCGTCTGGAAATCTGGATATTAAATAGGAATATCTAAATTCTGTCCAGGTCCAGAACCACCGTCCGCAGATGTGTAAGTGAGGTTCAATCGGCGTTCGGTCTGTCGATCTTTAAACATCCAAAGCCTAAATAGATCGACAGAACATCTGTCCTCCTCTGTAATTAAAAAAACGCGCTGTAAGCGACGGAAATCGAATCTATGACGACAAGAGCCTATCTGACTGTTATTAGAATTGCTGTTAACGTTTCAAAACGCTATATATATTTGTAACGGTTTAAAACGCGATATATTAGTTAGTTAACTAATATCTCGCGTTTTAAACCGTTAAAGTGTTTTATTTAAATGTGTACTACTCGCGCAAACTATAGACAGTATTTAACACGATATATATAAGAAATGTGTTTAAACGGGATTAAAATTATGTTAAAAATTTCATTCAATATTTGATTTAAAAAAAATGAAGTTAGTTGGTTAGAGCAACAGACCCGGAACGCTGCGAATTCCGGTTCACGTCCTGCCCGAGTCGATTTCAAATTATTTTACTTATATATTTCGCGTTTTAAACCCTATTCAAGTTAATACTGATCGCAACGTGAATGTCGGCGATAACGAATTCCTAACCGAGTCACGTTGGAAGGGAAAAAGTTTCATTGTAAGCTTCGAAAGGGGAATTTTATAACGAATGTTGATTTTATGCAAAGGGGTATAAGCCTTGTATAGTTTAACTTTTCTTATTGTCGTAATGTCAGTCAATAATCGAACTGAGGACTTTTTACAGACTATTGTGCAACGCCGTTGGTTTGTCTCTAAGGTCTAAACAATTACGATATTGTACTTTATTTCACATTTTCCACTATGTCTTCGCTCCTGTTCGTCGCAGCGCAATGTTTAATTACCTAAAGCCGTGATAAATGCTCTAATGAAGAGAATTTTTTTTAACTCGAACCAACAATTCCTGAGATAAGCGCGTTTAAACAAACACACTCATCAGCTTTATAATATTATTAATGTACTACATCTAACCCCAAGCTTATGCTTGCCTCCCCCCCCCCTGTCATACCAAAAGGCTACTAAATCTCTACGTATGGATCGTTAATCAGTAAATCAATGGAATTTTCGTAAAACATTCATGAATGACCTACTTACAATCTCTATGATATTTGTGTATACCTGCGTGCGTGAGAGCGTTAGTCTTAAACAAAATTATAAAAGAAAAATGCACTTTATAGGCATTCAAATAGAGTGTATAATTTAAAAACTATATAAGTGATGTAAGTCTTTTTAGATGGTAGAAAAGTCTCGAATCAACTGTCACTGAATTTAGAATTTTTTCGTCGCGACTAAGAGTTCTGGCACAAAGCCGCGAATAAAAAGGGTTCCGTACAGAAATGGTCGAATTGGGACCCTAATCTATACTAATATATAAAGCTGAAGAGTTTGTTTGTTCGCACGCGCTAATCTCAGGAAGTATTCGTTCGAATTCAAGAGTTGTGTTGGTTAGAGCAATCACTGAAGAAGGCTGTAGGTTATAAAATATCACGTTGCGAATAGTAACGAAGATACAGAGAGATGAAAAAAAACTTGAAAGAACGACGTCGTAACAGCTACACGCGGACGAAGTCGCGTAAACCGCTAGTGTTTGATAAAGATGAGGAATACTGTCTATAGTTTACGCGAGTAGTACACATTGAAATAAAACACTTTAACGGTTTAAAACGCGATATATACGCGTCTCCCCGTGACCACGGCTGCTGCAAAGCATCCGAAACGTCGGGCCGAAGTTAAAAATCATTTCCAAATAAGTTTAACTAATATATCGCGTTTTAAACCGTTAAAGTGTTTTATTTAAAAGATGAGGAAACAAAAACAAAGTATGATGGACAAAATGACTATTCTACGCTGTTATCTATATCTATACTTAATATATATCTCAGGAGCTACGGGTTCGAATTGAAAAAATATTTTTGTGTTAGTTAGGACATTTATCGAGGAATTTTACAGCCTATAGGCTATAAAACATCGCCCTGTGACTAATTCAAGCGAAGATATAGCGAGAAATGTGGAAAACTATGCATCATTTGGGTTACCGAGGCGTCCGCTATGAAAACTGTTCAAAAAATATGTGTGAGAGGATGTTTCCTCTTTAAGTGATATATAAAAAGATCCGCGAAGCTATATGTCTCTCTTTTAAGCTTTACATGCAAGAACGACGGGAAGGGACGCGAACGACGTCGTGGGTAACAATAAATAAATATTTTCAGCGGACACAGCACTCTAGGGAAAAAACGTGAGCTCAATCGCCAAGATCGAATACTGAAAGTCTTACCAGATTCACAGGTTTTGAGGCAGCTTCCAGCATCCACACACAAACACACACCAAAATAACGATTATCAGGTTTTAGATAAACACACATACGACTTAATATCTTGTGGAGTTAATGTCACGGTATCTTGAGGTAGAAAGATGCTTCTGCCTTCGGCCACCACAGCACCCGATTGGCTAGAAGATTCCGCATCGATCCCAGCGACCCAACTCAGAGTTTCCGTCGCTCACCGCTAGATGGCGTTACATTACAGTGGTGCCGAAACAAAGTCGCTGGTACAGCTAGTCGTATATAATTTCATTTACTTTATATTATTATTATGACAGATTATTAGTCATACAATGCTACGATTAAAAGATCCGGCAAATATTGTCTTTCTATCCTTATTTAGTTATTGATATGGCATTAAAAGCATTGTACGTCGGTCTATAAATCAGGGTTGTTACGAAGCTCCGGCTTCGGTTTCGGTTTAAGCCGAAGAATTTTAAATGTCTCAGCGTAAATTAGCGACGGCTGGCCGCAAAAATCAAAATAAATATTTGTTTTGATTTTTGCGGCTTATTTAGTCACCCCCGTGACCACGGCTGCTGCAAAGCATCCGAAACGTCGGGCCGAAGTTAAAAATCATTTTAAAATAAGTTTAACTAATATATCGCGTTTAAAGTGTTTTATTAGCCGCCTACTTCGGTTCCGATTCCGACTCCGATAAATTAAAAACAATTCGGTTCCGATAAGCTACCTCCATTACATCCCTACTGTAAACATAATCTTTGTTATTGATTCATTTAATGGTTGGATTAGCGATAAACTGATAAATGTTGGCAGCTTTGTAACTTTATAGGTTAGACCTTCCTAACCTTCAGAAAATAGGCCTATAAATCTATAGACGTTAAACAATCTGAACCAAATGAATAAGGATTAATTTTAACGGTTTAAAACGTGTATATTGCACTTGAATAACAGAGCTTATATATATGTTATTATTATTTAAATTTGAAATATTTTAGACTTGTGGGTTGCACACAGCATACTGAGAGTTCCAGCTAGATTCCCCATAACAGATGGCGCTGGCTTAGCAGTTTTGACTTTGACAAACCGTCCATCTGCAGTCCCCCATACCCACGGTTGCTGCAAAGCTTCCGAAACTTAGTTTTATTTATTATTCGTTTACAACCGTTGAAATTGTTTTATTCCAATTTGTACTACACGTGTTAACTACAGACAATATTGGAATGGATATTTTAATTGTCTTTTTCCAGGGCTATATAAAACGTCGTTACCCGGGATTAAATTCAATTAGACCCAAAAGGTATGTTGACGAGACAATTGAGGACAGCGGGTTTCCCCTTATTAGTTTGGTTTCACAATACGTACAAAAATAAATATTTACCATCACTCGAGAGAAATAAAACTAAATCGTTTAATTCAAACATTTTTAACGGTTTAAAACGCGGGATGTATTATTTTAATCATTTACATTATTTTAACCACAGCCCGATGTTTCGGATGTGTTGCAGCAGCTGTGATCACGGGGGACTAACTATGGAGGGCGTACAGAATGTCAAAGTCAAATCTGCTACGCTGGCGCCATCTGTTATTTCATAGTTGAAGAATTTGTTAGAAACCAGACAGTAACCCAAGTCAATTAAATGAAAAATAATTTTAGGAATACGTTTCGCGTTTTAAACCGTTAAGAGTATTTTATTTAAATGTTGCTCCTTTTTTTATTAACATCGCAGATTATTATAGAAGTTATGTAAATATTAATAATATGTTATTAAAGCGTCAACAGAAATACGTAATTTTTAAGTTCTGGAGAGCTAACTAAAATGGGTCGACGACGCATCTTCTTTAGATGGAGTATTTCTACCTACCATCAAATAAACCCTTTGCCCGACGGTCCTCCTTTATATTAAAAATTGTACAATTGAAACTTAAATTAAATTAAATTAATTTTAAAAGCATTAATTATTTAGGTAATGTTTAAATTAAAAATGTATTGACATTTAGATTTTCTACGACACCCGTTAGACTCACACCGTCCTCAACCATATAAAAAACGTAAAAAGCGACATCTATACTAGTCAAATTAATATGAATATAAAACAAAAACACTGAAATTCGCATAGTAAACACAGTTTGATGAAAAAGCTCAACAAAGATTCTATGAAATTGGAGCCTGTTCGAGTTTAGCCGCAAGCGTACGTCGTTCTGAATTATCATCTGTGCCTGTAGTGATGTACCAACTTCGAAATATATCGATAACATTGCAATCAAAATATATCGATACTATATCATTATACTAAGAATACCGTTCAACGTGTTTCTAAATACAATTTTTTTTTTTTAATTTGATGTTAAAAGGTTGGTAGGAATATTGTGTTTTCAAGAGAGATGGATAAGCCTTGCAGTATAATCGCGTTACAAGTACAGTAGTTTTGAACAAGTACAAGTAAAATAGGTCGAGCTGATGAGAATATTTTATTATTGTAAAAATGTTATATTAGTAAGGTACTCCGAATAAATGAATAAATAAAAATATTTCAGTACTATTTATTTACTTCTCGCAAAGTTCGGTCAGTCTATATATTAAATACTCATAGCTCCGTATATAAATTGAGTAGAATTTTAAATAATGTTTACATTTTTAAAGGTTCAAATTTTTATTTTTTTAGTTGAAACATTTTAACGGTTCAAAACGCGATATATATTTACGCATAGCAAAAATATTTTAATTAATATATATCGCGTTTTAAACCGTTTAAATGTTTACTACTCTCGTATAATACTAACTACAGACACTATTTAGACTAAAATGAATACATCAATAACAACAAAAACATAAACGATTCCCCATTGACATAATTATACTCAATTTTAGTCACTTACTTAATTAAAAAGTCCAATCACATAGACATGAATTCTGAAAGAGCGTGTGTTAAGTATTGTCTGTAGTTTACGCGTAGTTAGTTAAAAAACTTTAAACGGTTTCAAACTTAATATATATATATGTTAACTCATTTTTAATTTATTTCAACTACGGCGCAACGGTTCAGATAATACACATTCTTTTTAAACCCCTTTCTTCGGTTTAAAACACGAAATATATTAGTTTACTCCTTATTTGACGTCGGCCGACGTTTCAGATAGTAAAGATGTTCTTTTAATGCACTCCTTTCATTGGTTTAAAACAACGGTTTAGAACGAAATATATTAGTTTACTTATTTTCCTTTTAAATACGGCCGACAATAAAAATAAATTAGATTTTCTTTTCAGTAAACCTATTTCATCGGTTCGAAACGTAAAATATACACAGTTAACGTATTTTAAAAAATCCGACGTTTATTAAGCTTTCCAGCAACCGTGGTCACGGGGGTACAAAGCATCAAATTAATATAATATAAAAGTCTAAAACCGGCCCTGCGTGCAAACATATTGGTATGTCTGTTTCACGGATTAGTCTTTATTCATAAATACGTAGTGTCTGTCGCAATTGAAACAATATATTGTTTCACCAGGAGTTCTCTTAATTTGAAACATTTAACAATCAAGAAAATATAAAGGAGGTTTTTAAAAACATCGATATAACACGGCCCTTCACTATAAGAAATCTAGCGCACGCTTGAAAACAAACAGTGTATACAAATCGGTGCTCTGGTATACATTTTTTATATGAAACTACATTCTTTTGTTTAACCTTTCGTTTAATGCCCCACTATCCCCCCTCTCACCTTATCACCACTATTTTATTTGTGGTTTAAGTCCACCTTTTTATGAACCAGTGTGTGGTGTATCCAGCCTCTTAACCATTTCTTCTTACTTCCCTTGACCACGGCTGCAAAGCATCCAAATCGACCGCAGTTAAATAAATTTTTAAATCAGTTTCACTAATATATATTGCGTTTTAAACCGTTAAAGTTAAAGTATTTTATTTAAATGTATACTACTCGCGTAAACTACAGACAGTATTTAATTCCTTCTAAGCTAGACCTGAGTTCTCTTCTAACTTTACATATCCAATAAAAAATTAAATCCCGTTGTATCCCTTAGACGTAGGACGAACACATTTGTGTCCGTTTCACTGACGTGTTTTTACATGCAAGCTGAACGGACTTCTGTGCTCTGCTTGACTGTACCAATCTAGTGTTTTACTCAGATTCGAACTCAGTACCTCTCGCGCTTAACGCAATGCTAGGCAACCATTTGGCTACAGAGGCGGTAGGTCGTGGGGCGTAAGGGGTGAACATATTTCTGTGTCCGCTTCACTGATCGTATATTTTACGGGCAAGCTGTAAAGCATCCGAAACGACGGGGTGTAACTATAGCATTCAATAATTTTTATTATTTCATATGTAATTTGTTAATTTTCTATTTCATTTGTAATGATTTTTTTATTGTGTTTGTTAAATGTCTTGTGTTGTTTCCGAATAAATGTATTCTATTCTATTCTATTTGGCTTAAAAGTTGTACATACAACGATCAGCGATACAAACACATAATATAGAAGACATTTAAGAATTAGTTCACAGGTATTTAGATTGTGTCTACCTCGTCCGCTTTGTAAGGCTGTTGTCTACCAACAAACATAATCAAGCCTTTGTTAGGACTCGTGCGGTGTATCTTAAGCGCTTTATATACAGGGAAAAAAAAAAAACAATTTAAAAATCGATTATAAATGGAAAAAAATTTCGACTCGAGCAGGACTTGAACCAGCTTAAAGCCTACACAAAAATAATTTTACAATTTGATATCTTATAAATAATTCCAGCAGGTCCTAGGACTAGCGTGTTTAAAAGACAAACTCTTCAACTTTTTTTAACGGATTTAAACGCGACGTATATTAGCTATTTTTTTATTTAATATATATCGCGTTTAAAACCGTTAAAGTGTTTTTTAAATGTGTATTACTCGCGTAAACTACAGTATTTAGTTACTATAGATTTTCAAATTAAAGCCCTCAACATTTTCGTCCCTTGCGCTTCGACCTTGCGTCTCGTGTTTATATAATAATTTAACCCGCGGGACCTAACTCAACTTTACACACGAATAAACCTATTATTATGGCTTACTTAACTCATGTACAGTGTACATTAAATATCCGAAAAGGGTACTGGATACTCGGAACTGGAATCATGGGGACTTGAAAACGGGGGAATAGATATTAAGTTATTGAAGCGTAAACATGTTTACATGTTAACTAATACTGTCTATAGTTTACGCGAGTAGTACACATTTAAATAAAACACTTTAACGGTTTTAAACGCGATATATCCCCGTGACCACGGCTGCTGCACAGCATCCGAAACGTCGGGCCGAAGTTAAAAATCATTTTCAAATAAGTTTAACTAATACATCGCGTTTTAAACCGTTAAAGTGTTTTATTTAAATCTAAATAGTTACTAATAATCCATAATCATATAGTTATGTGATGAAGTCAAATAATGATGGCTTTTTGCGAATCTGTATTTAATGTTTATAATTTTTTTCGACCTATTTTGGTTTTGTATACCACCACTACCACCCGTTTATTATCCAGATTGCCAGGCGAAGTCGAACATGTTTCAGAAGATTTAAATAAAACACTTTAACTGTTTAAAATGCGATATCAGTTAAAGTATGCTTTGCAGCCGAAACGCGGGCCGTAGTTAAAATAAGTTTATTTAATAATTAACGCGTTTTAAGCAGTTAAAGTGTTTTATTTAAATGTGTACAATACCGCGTAAGCTATAGACAGTATTTAATAGACAGTATGCAAGAATTATAAATTAATTAGAAAAACGTTGGACCCGGTGAGGATCGAACACACGACCCGGTGAGGATCGAACACACGACCCGGTGAGGATCGAACACACGACCCGGTGAGCATCGAACACACGACCCGGTGAGCATCGAACACACGACCCGTTGAGGATCGGACACACGACCCGTTGATTAATACTACCATTACACCGAAGAGCCCGTCAACGTTTGATCACGTTAAAGGCTCTTAAATTTATATGCCCTTTATACTTTATTTGATTTCTTGATAAAATGATAAAAGTTAGGCCAAATTATTATTCCGCAAAACGTCAAGATGTGAATATCAAACGTTGGGTCATAATGAAATAACGTTCCTTTGTTGTATGAAATGGGTAGTAGCCCGAGGCATTCCAACATATAATTATATTATGTTAATATTATTATGTATGTACATGTATATGTGTCTGTACAGATAAAGATACATTTAAATAAAAGCACTTTAACGGTTTAAATCGCGATCTATATTAATTGAACTTTAAAATGACTGCCGTGGTCACGCGGAGACGGGTTCTTCGAGACCACGACTGCTACAAAGCATCCGAACCGTCGGGCCGTATGTAAAATAGTTTTTAAACAAGTTAAACTAATATATACCCCGCTTTAAACCGTTTCAATTGTAGTCTATTGAAAAAAAGCCATTAGGATATTATGTACAAAAATTTGCATTTAAATAAAACATTTTAACGGTGTAAAACGCGGTACATATTAGTTTGACTTGTTTAAAAACTATTTTACATACGGCCCGATACTGTTTTGGATGCTTTGAAGCAGCCACGGCTCTTGCAAGGCATCGTAAAATACATCGCGTTTTAAACCGTTAAAGTGTTTCATCTAAATGTGTACTAACCGCGTAAACTACAGACAGTACATTTAAAAATCTGAAATAAATTAATATTCTAACTTGCGACTAAATAACATATTTCCGATGAACAATTGCTAATAATATCAGTGACACATTTGCATGCCCCATACCCCATACCCCAGAGGACGAGTAGCTATTAAAACTTCAATCGCTCCAAATGAGATCACAGACAGGCTTGTGAAAACCATTAGTGTGGTCTCCCTCGCTCGCCCCGTGTTAGAAAGGGAGGCAACGCATCGGGAATACAAAATAAGCTCTGTGTTTTTGCACTTGTTCGACGCGTGACTTTACTTCTAATATGTAATTAGAGGAGACAGGGTGCTCGTTTTCAAAGCCTTTATAAGCACTAGCTGTGTCAGCGACTTCGTCCGCGTAGAATAGTTATTTTGAACATCGCAATTTGTTTTTTGCATCTTCACTTTAACAAGCTTAAGCTGTTACTTACGTCGTCGGTCGCTTTCCGCCGTTCTCGCAAACGAATCCTTAAAGATAGACATATAGTGTCACAAACATTTTTTTAGTTAATTCATTCTGTCGTACATATTTTTTTTGGGTAACGGAACCTTTTTCGCAGCGTACGCATCGGAAACCCACAAATATGGATAATTTCCCCCGTTTTGTCCTCGATTAATGAATTAACACAAAAAAAAAATTCAATTCGAAATAGTAGTTCTTGAAATTAGCGCGTTCAAACAAACTCTTCAACTCTCCATCCAGGCGATAGCGAGTGAACGAGTTACAACTTTAAGCGTTCGTAGCAAGCTCTACGGCTTGCTACGGTTATGTAGGTATTAGCTACGAAATACTGTAGAAGGCCTACGTCAAAGATCGTAGGACTATGAACTTGTCGTAGCTATAAATGTATAAATATACACCTACTGTATACTACTGAGAAAAATTTTTAGACTGGTGTTTTGAATTTTTTGAAGTAAATCAACAAGGGAAAGTATTGGCTGCATTTTACGCGAGTACACATTTAAATAAAGCACTTTAAACAGTTTAAAATGCGAAATGTATTAGTTGAACAATATACGTCCCGGAAGTTCTGCAGGAGCTTTGAGCGCGGCCCCGCGTTTTAAACCGTTAAACGTGTTTTATTTTAAGGAGTTGGGATGTAGGATGTTGCTTAAGTATCTATACAAAAGTACGGGACACTACATGTCTATCTTTAAAAACTTAAACATCGTGGCTAGCAGCTATGAATTAAAAGATTAGGTTTGCAAAAACAAATATTGATAAAATAACTATTCAACACAGACGAAGTCGCCGGCACAGCTAGTTACAAAACGATAACGAGGTACGAAAAATGTGGACAGTTACATAGCGTTTAGCGACGGTGATAACATTCTGTCATTCGTTATCATTTGCAAACCATTATTACCCTTTCAAATTGAACTTTGCGTTTCCAATGAGATTTGCGGTCTAACTATAATATAATTAAAATACCGACTGTAAATTATTGCCTTGAGTCATTAATTAGATAACGGTTATTATATATATTGGACTCATTGGTGTAATAGTAGCAATTTAACATCGGGTCGTGTGTTCGATTCCCAACTGGTCCAACATTTTGGTAATTTATAATTTTTCCGAAACATATTGGTCTGAAAATTTGGCTTCGGGCCACAGATGAAAAATGCGTCAAGTTCACTCGATCTTTGGTGTATGTCTGTAGATTTCCGAAATTTCAAAGCCACAAACGGTCGACAGTACATCCTGTTTAGATGTTGTATGACTGGGATATTTCACGTTCCAGCAAGAGCATAAGCATATAAAACAATATTTTATTAAAATATTACTCAAAATGTTTGTAATCTCTTATGACAGGTAGTAAACCCAATTTTATTATAAATTAAAAATTCACGACTCGGGCAAAACTCGAACCGGCTTCCACAGCGTTCCGTGCTGTTGCTCTAACCGATTAAGCTACCGAGTCCTACACGTCATCGTCAAATTTATCAACTTATTGATACATGCACATATCGCGCAATGTAATTTCAACCTTAACACTTGCGTATTATGTATGATATAGTTTGCTTTTTAAACCCTTAAAAAAATATTTATTGTGTAACATCGCGAAAACAGACATTATATTTATTTAAATAAAACACTTTTATGGTTTAAAACGCAATATATATTAGTTTTGGATGCTTTGCAGCAGCCGTGTCCATGGGTAGTTTCAAAATATGTTTAACTAATATATATCGCGTTTTAAACCGTTACAGAGTTTTATTTAAATGTGCACTACGCGCATAAACAACAGACAATATTTTACAGACATTTAATTGCAGTAAATTATTGTTAAAATGTTAACTTTCGTTGAGCGAAATTCTTTAGACTGAAAAAACTCGAATAGCAAGAATATTTTGCGAAATTGACAATTAATTTAGTTAAATACCATTCTCTTTCTGTATATTTGAGCCTTTTATGATAACAAAATGAAAAAGTAAAAAAAAGTTTCTATGAATTCAAACATAATATTATAAACAAATAACATTTTATTTTGCTTCGGCAGTCGACCTTATTTATATAATTAAAATAAGTAGTTAGTAGGTAAGTAGAATTATAGTTAGGCAATGCTAAATAATAAATATCGTATTTTAAACCGTTTACTTTGATAAAATTGTAGTCTGGTATTGGGGAAAAGAAATTATGGTGTCTTTCTATCCTGTCTTATAGATGGAAATTTTAAATATTTTCACGATATTCGAATCTTGGACAATTTTGTGCTTCTTGCTTATTAGTCATATATGTCGTTTTATCTAATAGAATAACGGAAGCAAATCATGTCTAATAATCAACGGGTCATCCTCAACCATAAGGAACAGGATTCAAATGCCAGGTCGTGCAATTTTTGAAAAAGTTTAACTAATATATTTCTCGTTTTAAACCGTTAAAGTGTTCTATTTAAATTATATCCTTTTGTCAATCAGTGAGACAGTTTTATTTATTATATTTATTAAAACTGTCGGTCTCCGTACTTATGTTTTGTTTACTTATTAATCGGTTAACTCTGTGAAAGAATATTTATTATATTCTTTTAAATACTGTCAGAACACATTTAAAATAAACACTTTAACGGTTTAAAACGCGATATATATTAGTTGAACTTATTTCAAAATTACTATAAACTACGGCTTTGCACTTTGCAGCAGCCGTCGACCGCTGCAAAGTGCAGAGCCGTAGTTTAAATAATTTTAACAAATATATATCGCGTTTTAAACCGTTAAAGTGTTCTATTTAAAATATATCCTTTTGTCAATCAGTGAGACAGTTTTGTTCATCCGTTCAATAAGCAGATCTTGGCGGATCAAGAACTTGGGTCAGATATCAAAGGGGAAATGGGATTCTTACGGTTTTTCGTAACAAGAGAGAAGAGTTGTTTTAACGAAAACCTTTTGTGTTATTCATGAGAATTTTCCACTATATTACTGTTTTTACTATCTTTAGACTTACTTACAAACACGACCTTTATTTTAATACTTTTATCGAGTAATATTAATGAAATAGAACACCTTTAAACGGTTTCAAACAGCCTCCGAAACGTCGGTTCGCAGGAAAGCATTGAAAAATCATAATTTATTCTTACATTATTAATAATTTACGCGTTTTAAATTAAAACAGCCGCCGTGGTCATGGGGAGACTTATTAGATTAGATGATTTGTAAATGACATAAATTTCACGTATTAAACAGTTAAAATTTGTTTTATTAAAATAGTAACAACTTCTCAGACCTTCTAGTAGTACTTATGTAATGTCTTGCAATATGAATGTCTGTATCAGCAACTTCGTCCGCGTAGAACAGTTAATTTTTGGCATTAAAATTAGCTTTAGGACAGTCCTCCACATATTTATAAATGATAGCTGTTTACCATGACATCGTGCGCGTCCCGTCGTATTTGCAAGTTAAACTTAAACGATAGACATATACTGTCGCGAGGTTTTTTAGATCTGTCATCATTCTTTGATACATATTTTTTGGGTATCTCGAACAGTTTTAGTAGCGTACGCAACGAAAACAAGGAGAAATAATTTTCCCCGCTTTTTTGAGCATTTCCCGATATTTCTTCGCTCCTATAACCGTCCTCGATAAATGCTGTATCTAACACAAAATAAAATCCAGTTCCTGAGATTAGCGCGTTCAAACAAACTCTTCAGCATTATACATTAGTATAGATCTCAAGCGGTAGATCACGATTAACTAAAGATTAAAAATAAATCATCTAAAGTTACAAATTCCTGTCTCGTAAGTCCTTCGCCAAAAATCTAACAAAGTAATATCTCAGCTACATCGTAGTTGTGCGTAGGCGATCTCCATAATCGACTTTTATGTACCGCCCACACATAGTATAGCTTAGTATAGTAATAGCTATAATGTATGAAATAATGAGATTTTTCGACCAGTTTGTTTTAGGAATACTGGAGAAGACCTGATATGTAAAAGGCACACGATGCGCTATCGACTTATTTTGGCTTTATAAAATCTACAGACTGAAATCGTCATGTTTAAACATGACGGTTTTTTTATTTGTGGACTGTGCTTAATCGATATACCTACTGGACATTTAATGTCAAGATTTTCCAGATGTCTAACATGTTGCGATAAATTATAAATTAGAACCACGTTGGACCTGCTGGAGAACGAATCCACGACCTGTTGATTTTTAGCCATACATTACTTCCGTTTCCAACGATCCTGTCTTATCTTATTTATAATTATACATATAAGCAAAAATTATTTATAATTATGTCTGTGTGGACACGGTGGCTCAATTGATTAGAGCGACAGCACGGAACGCCGTGGATGCCGGTTCAAGTCTCGCCCGTGTCATTTTTCAATTTGCAATTATTTTTTAATTTATCATCTTGTGCAATAACATGTAGAAAAAAAAAGTTTTCACTACATCTATGTAGATTGAGTTAGAATCTTATTCAAATAATGTGACTTAAACGAAAACATTCTTAAAATTAATAATTATTAGTACTAATTATGAAAATGCTTAGCCAACTTACCAATTAACATCTATAAACGAAATTTTGGTCTATGAATATTTTTTCTACATAATTAATATTTAAATAAACACTAACTGTTAAAGGGGGAAACGGGATTTCAAACAATATATGTCGCATATATTGTTTGAAATCCCGTTTCCCCCTCGTGGGGCATGGGGCGAACACATTTCTGTGTCCGTTTCACTGATCTGTTCTTTAACAGGGAAGTAGTTGATCAGACTTCTGTGCCCTGCCCGACCGAAGCAATCTTTTGTTTCCCTGGGATTCGAACGCAGGACCTCTCGCGCTTAACGCAATGCTAGGCAATACGTTTAACCATTTGGCTACAGAGGCGGTCATATATTAGTTAACATTATTTGAAAATTATTTTAAGAATAAGAATTCTAAGAAGACAGTCTCCCCGTGAGCACGGCTGCTGCGAAGCATCCGAAACGTCGGGCCGTAGTTAAGATAATTTGAAATTAAGTTTAACATAATATATATATATCGCATATTAAACCGTTGAAGTGTTTTATCTAAGTGTGTACTACTCGGGTCAACGACAGACCCAACTGAGTACCCAACATTTTTTATAATTTTGAAAATATTAATAATTCACTTGTACTGCTAACTCCATCTATTAAAAAAGCCAGACTGAGTTTCTTGGCGTGTTCTTCTCGGTCATGTTGCTCTCACTCTGTGAAATGACGACAGACAGACAGACAAAACTCTTTTGACGAATCTAAATAACTTTTAAAAGTTTAAAGAGAATAAAGTATATTTTATTTTATACAATAGTATAACTAACCTATACGAAAAAAATATACAATTTTGTTGAAAGTTTTCCCTGGCGAAGTTGAAAACACATCTGCTCTAACTAGCCTAAAAACAGAGCCGGATAAAGCTCGTACATTTATTTTGGCTCGATCGAAACCTTTGTAATTACCACATTTATAGAGAAACAACACATGTCGAAAAACGTATTAGTACTCACCGTTAAACTGACACATTTCACTAACTATACATTAATATTCATGTTCCGTGAAAAAAAACATCACTCCCGTATACACGCGCGCCCGCGTAGCAGCGGTCACATCGACTGAAGTAAGGTTCTATGTTAGCCCTATATATACTACGTAAGGCGTTAGGTGCGATACTAACGACGCGTATAACGGCGTCTTTCGGAAAACAAAATTTGAATTTCGAACAGACTTTGATGGGATGTGTAATGGTGGAAATGTCTAATAAACAGTGGGTCGTGAAATTTCACCTATCATCAAGTGACTTGACTGTCCTTCTCTATCGTAAAAAATATAAATGTGGCGTCGTAGGTAACAATTGGAAAAATGTTGTGTCTGAAGTTCACGTGTTGTCAAATAATTTAAGTATTAAATACAGTATTAAGTATTGTCTGTAGTTGACGGGAGTAGTGCACATTTAAATAAAACATTGTTAACTGTTTGAAACGTGAAATACATACGACAACTTCTTTTTTTATTTTAAGTACGGCCCGACATTTCGCATGCTTTGCGGCGGTCGTTGGGGAACTAAAGATGGAGGTTCACTAATTCAGTCTAACCCGCTATCTATGTGTTTCGTTGTAGTTTGTGTTTGAGGTATGTTTGGTATATTTCGCGTGTTAAATACAGTGCTTAAAATACAAAATGTACACTTATTTAATCATTAATTAGTTTTAGAAAATATTGATGTAATTAGTTGTCTATCACAAGCAGCAAGGTTTTGCTGAAAATCAGTCTTACATTGATATAGACTGATACAGCATTGCTTTGGTTGAACTTAACTTTTTTGTTTGTATATATTGCTTTATACTAATCAGAATTTATTATTATATTAGTTTTTAATGCCAAATAAAGTAATTATAATTATTTCAACTGAGTTTGAAACGCCTCGCGTATAGACAGCTTAAGGCATAGTATAGTAAGAAGCGTTACTCAGAATTTATTGTTAGCGAACGGGAGGGAAAACGGATCACGAACAAACTTACAATATATATTGGTGTTAGGAAAGTGTTGGTGAATTTTAATTTGGTTTTCAAGTGATTTTTGCGTTGGTGGCAATGGGAGGTGAGTTTTTAAAGAACGAGAGACAAGCATGCGGTTGGTGAAGTGAAATAAACAGACATATAACGTCTAACCAAGATTTTGATCTTTTTCATCTGTGGACGGAGTTTTCGATATTCCTACCAGCCATTTAACATTCAAGTTTCCAAAGAAAATTTAACGTCGTTTAGTTATAAATTGATTGGAAACATTTTAGACCCGTTTGATTTACAAATATTGTTCAACACTTGAATCAAAAAACGTATACAGACTGGCTTCTTGCCCCAATGTATAATAACAATCGAAGGTTCGTAGGGTTAATTCCCACCGAGACATGTTTCTATATGACAATTTATACATGTTAGTCTTTGCATGTTATATCTGGATATTAACTAAAGAATCTGCGTTCCTATTTCAGTCTGTAGATTTCAAAGCGTATATAGGTAAACAGCACATCAGGTTGAGATGCCCCATGTCTGTCTGGGTCATAAATAGATAAATATCGCCTAATGTAAGTTAAATTAAAATAATGCTTCAAGTGCTGTTTTAATTGTAAATAAATAAATTAAATACTGTCTATAGTTTACGCGAGTAGTACACATTTAAATAAAACACTTTAACGGTTTAAAACGCGAAATATTAGTTAAACTGATTTGAAAATGGGTGTCAGTCTCCCGGCTACTGCAAAGCATCCGAAACGTCGGGCCGAAGTTAAAAATCATTTTCAAATCAGTTTAACTAATATAACGCGTTTTAAACCGTTGAAATGTTTTATTTAAATAAATATTTTTTTATAATTCAAGTCTTTTTTCGTGTCTAAACTGTCGATGTTATATTTTTACTTGACATATAAAAGGCTAGACTTAGAACAGTGTAAAAAGTGAAATCCGTTTTCCTAGGAGTAAGGCGGACACATTTTTGTGTCCATTACTGGACAATGTGCCTTCACAAATTTATTTCACCGAGAATCGAACCGTGAACCTCTTGTGCTTCCAGGCAACTTGTTCAACCATTCAAATAAGTTAATGAAAGTAATTAAAAGTAATTGGTTTTTCTACAACCATTTCCTTCACAAGATATGGGTTTTTCACATAATGTTGGAGTATCATTTAAAAATCTATAAACGTTACCTCCGTATTAAGTTTCTTGGAGGAACGCGTTAGTGGGGTCATGCCTCGTTTGAACTCATTTCTAACTCGCTCCAGTGAGCTCTACAACTATTACGATACGTTTCTTAATGTTTTGTGTAAGTGAGTAAGATTTAAATACTGTCCGTAGTTTACTTGCGTAGCACACATTAGACAGTTAAAATAATTTTAATATACATCGCGTTTTAAACTGTTAAAGTGTTTCAATTAAATGAGTCAGATTTATTGTTTTTCGAAAGTTGAAGCCAGCATGTCAACAAAATTGTAATGGTATTTTTTTTATACATTAAAGATTTTAAGCATTTTTATCACGTTTATTATTAAAGCAGTTATTAATTTAATAACATTTTTTTAATAAAAGTAGTTCCAAGCTTTTTTACTCAACCTCACGCCCTAAATTTTCGAAAGGGCATTAGCGCATAAACACAAACTCAATATTCAGTTACAATTGTATGAAATACAGTAACTGGCGCAAGTGTTTGATCTGCTAGAAAGGAACATAACAGCTCGTTCAAGTAAATTCTATGATGTAAACGGTCCTTCTCGCTTTTAGGGTCAACAGTACTATTACTTGCTAAAAATCTGTTTGTATGTTTAATTTATAAAAGCCCTGAGCTTATGAACGTGGTTAATTGTAGAATCTTTTATTTACTTCTGTCTGTATTATAATAGGGATTATAAAACGAACGAAGTAATTGTCAACAATAGGGGAAAGCTTTGAAGCTCTGTGGCTTATCAAATGTTTTCCTTTTTAAATATCGAATTCAAATTAAAAAAAATAATCATAAATTTAAAAAATATGAAAGAAAAAATTTTATTTTATGTTATTTTCTTGCTTTCTCACTCCTAATAATATTACATAGAACAGACATTATACTGAAACACTTAACGGTTTAAAACACGAAATATATTTGTTAAATTATTATATATTCTTTAAGCGAGTTATTTTTTTTATAATTCAGTAGAAATGACACCTAGTGATACCGTCAAATTGATATATGCTGTGAATTTTATTTAACACATTAAACGGCTTAACGCGTGATATTTATGCCCTATTCATTCATTTTATTTTGTTCTTTTCCTGACCACGTCATCGTCAAATTTCTTCAAACCATAACAATACATGAAATTCTTGCGCAATACAATTTCTACTTTACTAATTTTGGTGTTATCAATTTTTTTTTTGTGAAAATACATTTTTAATTTATTCAAAACTGTTCTCTACCACTCTAATCCGAAAATAGAAAAAAAAATATTGCCTTATTTTTTTAAGTGCCTATCTGTTTGTTATAAAAAAATGTCAAAAAATAAATTTAATCACGTTTGATTTTATTATTACAAGGTGCAACATAAATAGAAAATTACTGAAAATTTCAACTGTAGCTATAATAGTTCTTGACTTATAGACTTAACTAGCTATGCCAGCGGCTTCGTCCGCGTTGAAAAGAAATTTTGGTCCAAATTTATTTATGCAACCGCCACCTGTCTATAGTTTACGCGAGTAGTACACGTTTCAATAAAACACTTTAACGGTTCAAAATGCGATAAATTAGTTAAACTTATTTGGAAATGATTTTTAACTTCGGCCCGACGTTTCGGATGCTTTGCAGCAGCCGTGGTCACGGGTCTCCCCGTCCTCATCCGAAACGTCGGGCCGAAGTTAAAAATCATTTCCAAATAAGTTTAACTAATATATCGCGTTTTAAACCGTTAAAGTGTTTTATTTAAACCACCACCTCTTTGTTTTTATAACTTTTACGACGTCGGTCGCGACCCGTCGTTCTTGGAAGTTATAAAAGATATACATATAGTTCGCGGACTGTTTTGATCATTTAAAGAGGAATCATTCTTTCATAGATCTTTTTTGGATATTTTAAACCGTTTCCGCCGTGTACGCATCGGAAACCCCTCGAGATGAATAATTTTCCTCATTTTTTTTTTTCACATTTCCCGTTGTTTCCTCGCTCCTATTAGTCACAGCGTGTTTTTTAACCTACAACCTTCCTTGATAAATGTTCTAACAAAAAAACAATTCACACTAGTAGTTTCCGAGATTAGCGCATTCAAACAAACAAACTCTTCAGCTTTATATATTAGTATAGATGTAAAATAGAAAGTAAATTCTTAGTAACAGGGTTCCGTTTCACCCGAGTACGGAACCCTAAAAGTAAGATTTAACATTTCTTTCCATCAAATCTGCAGTCTTCCAAATTGAGTTTGCGAATGTTCAACAGAACAACGTATAAGTGAAGTTGAACGCTTTTAAAAATCATTCCAGAATCGACCAACAACCGAAACTCAATCAGCGAACATAATGTGTTTATTTTGTGTCGGGTTTTTTCCTATTTATACATTCCTTAGTGACCTATTTCCCTCCATTGGTAGCTAAGACTTGTTGGACTAATGGTAGTAATGTGTGGCTAACTAAATTCCTTTTAAATAAAACACTTTAACGGTTTAAAACGCGATATATTAGTTAAACTTATTCGGAAATGATTTTTAACTTCGGCCCGTGACCACGGCTGCTGCAAAGCATCCGAAACGTCTCATTTAAATGTGTACTACTCGCGTTAACTATAGACAGCATTTAACTAAATTTCTATTTTTTAGTAGAGTAGTACACATATAAATAAAACACTTCAATGGTTCGAAACGCGATATCTATAAGTAGCAGTCGTGGTCACAGCTGCTTCAAAACAATTTAAACGTCGGGCCGTGGTTGAAAATTAATTTTAAACAATTGTAACTAATATATCGCGTTTTAAACCGTTAAAGGGTTTTATTTAAAAAACTTCTGAAACATGTTAGATCTTTATATAATATAAAAGAATATCGAAATACCGTCCGGGTCACGGGCCACTGTCGCCAGATGGAAAAGCCGTGAAACGCGCTCCGGTATTAGTCGGTGTATATGCAAATATACAGAGCCAAAATAGGACAACGGCGCATCTGGTTCAAATCTTACTTAAAGAGAATTCTATTATAAAAAAAATATTAAGCTGCCCCGGGATTCAAACCCAGGAGCACTCGCACTTATTGCCTCAACTTAGAAAGATCCTAGGTTCGATTCCCCTTGAACTACGAATAGATTAAATATTATTAAATGTATATTTATACGTACTTTATTAAATGTTTATTTGTCATTAAACAGTGGGGGAAAAATATATCCGTTCCGAATTTACGAGTCAAGTGGTAATCACTTTAAGAGCAATTTGCAGGATTTCTTAAGGGAATCAAATTAGGGGGGGATCATTGACGATCGCTTGTCAGTTATTTTTCTTAAATTTTCTTAGAAAATACGAGATAGATTACGGATTGGTATATTAGTATTACAAGATATGTTCGTTGGGTCGGAAATTATGGAAACAGACGTTTCAGACGAAACTTTCGATGTTTCTGATGCTTAGCAGCAGCCGTGGTCACGGGGAGACTGACACACTTAACAATAATTTTCAAACAAGTTTAACTAAAATACATCGCGTTTTAAACCGTTAAAGTGTTTTATTTAAATGTGCACTACTCGCGTAAACTACAGACAGTATTTAAAAGGCGTTTATTCACAAACACAAGACATCTAACAAACAAGTTATAAAAAACATTATAAATAATATATTACTACATTTGGACCAGAGGTCAAATCACCAAGTTAAATAAAAATGACAACGACGTGCAGGACACGGTAACTCAATTGGTTAGAGTCACAGCACAGAACCTTGTGGATACCCGTTCAGGTCTTGTCGGGGTCGTATTTTTTTTTTCAATCTCAAATCTTTTAATTAAATTACTAAATACAGATAAAACAGTAAAAACATAACGGCAAGTACATTGCTTTTGAACTTAGCCGTCAAGTTTAACAGCATTTTAGTTTGAGAATTTCCGAATATCCAGAAATAGGCAGATAGCACATCTTATTTAGATGTTATATGGCTTGTGTATTTGACCTACCATGTAAACTAGTAAACCCGATGCTGACCAGTCCTCCTCTCATAAAAGGCGTACCTAGTGACCTAAAAATCCATTCGTCTATATAAAAAAAATCCTCAACTGCATAAACCAACAACGCATAAATAAAACAAATAGGTTGGAAATTAACGCCACAGTAATAAATAGCAATTTTTAATAGAAGCATCGTCACTTCACCGATCAAAAGACGTGTATCCCGTACGGCGCTCGACGCTCGAATGACCAATTTTACGTCATATTTAAATATGGAACGCGACGAGCGCAAGTAATGATTGGTCAGGGCGGCCACAGATAATAGGCTTGGAATGGCAATCGTGCATAGAGTATCCTTTGATCGTTCTTACACTCGGTTAGTCTAATCTTACAAAGGCGATGTTTAGAAATTTAAAAGGTAGTATTCTTTTGATTTTCAGACCGTGCTATGTAGGGTAATGTGGATGCAAAGTGGCCTAGATTACTTTTAAACCTGGCTAAGTGATGTCAAAGGGAGTTCCATTTTTGAATTACCGTTAGGCTTGGACGCCTTACTTGTTTTACATCGTTTTAAATAACCGTGTGTTTGAACACTTTAATATTTTTCACATGTTTTTGCAAATGATGGCATTATATAATTAAAATGAATTTTAGACTGAAAAAAAAGACGACATAGGGCGGGACTTGAAGCAGCTTCCACAGCGTTCGGTGCAGCTCTAATAAATTGACCTACCGTACCCTATATGTCATCGTCGAATTTTTACAACCTATTGATACCTCTCGCGTAATGTGATTTCAACCATAACACTACCTACATACCTACTTATTAACAATTAAGGTATATAATATATGTTCAATGTCTCCTCGTGTAAATTAACGAATATACATCGCGTTTTAAGCCGTTAAAGTGTTTTAATTAAATGCACTACTCGCGTAAACTACAGACAGCATTTAACGATGCTATAGTGTCGACCCAATTCGGTCGGACATTTTTTAGATAATTTAAAGGGGAATTATTATTTTACACATATTAATTGGATATCTTGCACCGTTTGTGCAGCGCTCGCGTCGGAAACACTCAAAGAAGAACAATTTTCCATTGTTTCCATTGTTGTTATATAGCTTAAAGTATGTCAAAAATTATTTAATTAAGATTAGCGCGTTTAAAATTTTTAGTTTTATAATATTAGAATATATAACATAGATTTAAAACTTAGTGTTTTAGTGTTTGTTATTAAAGTGTTCAAACACTACCATAATATTGTAATCCGTTGTTTTTTTGTAGAAGCTTTCTAAAAGAAATGTATATTGGAAACTAGTTTTACTAGATCAGCTAGTTGTAATAATAATAAAAAAATATTTGTGTAAAAGTTTTATCTAGTTAATCAGCTGATATATATTTAAACCTTATACATGTAACCCCTGTGTCCTCCAAAGCATTCTCCCACACTGTGCAAAGCTAAAAGCACTTATGCGTGCGGGAATCGAACCTGTCTCCATCCAAGTGTTACGAAGTACATCAAAGAACCCTTTGAGCGCGTGGAACTCGCACGTTAACATAAGTTGAACACTGTATATATACTTGTTGTTTTGAATCTTTAGTTTCATTAAATGCCATTCAAAACAATATCAATATACAAAAATGGTACTGTCTGTAGTTTACTTACGTTAAAACACTTTAACGGTTTAAAACGCGATAAATATAAGTTAAACTTGTTTGAAAATGATTTGCAAAGCATCCGAAACGTCGGGCCATAGTCTAAATTATATTCTAACAATTTAACTAACATATATCGCGTTTTAAACCGTTAAAGTGTTATATTTAAATATACAAATGTTGTGTTTCAAAATGTTTTGCACCTTATCTATGATAGGCTCGTTGGTCTAATGGTAGCAAAGTATGGCTAGGTACTAATCAACGGATCGTGGATTCGATCTCTATATGGTCCAACATGTTTGTAATCAATTTATTATTTTTATAAAGCATGTTCGACTTCGTCTGGAAATCCATTAAAATGGGTGGTAGGAATATGCAATTTCTGTCCGGAGTCCTACACGTCATCGTCGAATTTCTCAACTTACTGATACATGCACCTCTCGCGCAATAAATAAGATGTACAAAATAACTATTCCACGCGAACGAAGTCGCGGGCACAGCTAGTGATATATACATTTACAACTTATCAAACCTGAAGCGGGATTAAGTAAACGAAGCGTAATCAATCCTGTTTGGTTTGATGTTCGGTTGTATGAAGGAAATCCAATAGCTAAATAACACTTATGTTCCTAAAATATAGTCCCTGTCTTGTTACGTACATTTACACATAATCCTTGCATGGCTTATAATCGGATCGTGGATTCGATCCCCACCGTGTCCAACATTTTTCTAAGTTCTTTGGACAGACCATTGCTAGTTTATTGGTCGCTGCCTGATGTATTATAGTTTAAGCTTTTCTGGATAAATGATCTAGACAACACAAAAATAATTTTTCAATCCGACCCAGTTGTTTTTACTATTAGGTCGTTACATAAACTCTTCAGCTTTATAAGTATAGAAATTAAAAAAATTACCTTATTTAAAGGTCCATTTATAAAAAATTTTGACGACCTTGACTTTATGCTCTGAGCTGAGCTACCGTGTCCCACACGTCATCGTCGAGGTGTAATCTAAATAAATTTTTATTTTTTTATATTTTGCCATGATTTTCAAAATATCAAAGTTACCACTGTATTTAAACATAACACTACCCGTATATTTAGTACTAGCTGTGTCAGTGACTTCGTCCGCGTAGAATTTTTGGGCACCCAAATTCGTTTTTGCAAACCCCTTCATCTTTATAAACTTACGACGTCGGTGGCATCCTTTTCCGTCGTTCCTGCAAGTTAATCTTAAAAGATAGACGTATAGCGTCGTAAACTTTTTTTTAGATCATTTAAGGAAGAATCATTCTCTCATACACATTTTTTTGGATATCTTGAACCGTTTTTGCAGCGTACGCCTCGGAAAGCCATAATGTTGAATAATTGTCCCAGCTTTTTCACATTTCTCGCTGTATCTTTGCTTGTTTTAGTCACAAGGAAAACTTTTATATAGCCTTCCTCGATAAATTCTTTAACCAACACAAAAATAAATTTTCAAATTCGAACCCGTAGTTCCTGAGATTAGCGCGTTCAAACAAACAAACAAAATTTTCAGCTTTATATATTAGTATAAATATTTCAAAAAATACAATCGAACAATATTGAATAGTTGCTCAAATATTGTGAAGTATGTAGTTTACGCGAGTAGTATCCACACATTTAAATAAAACTATTAACTGTTTAAAACGCGAAATATTTTGTCCACCCGTGACTGTGTAAGGTCTAAAACGTCGGGCCGTAGTTAAAATAAATTGTGAATTAGATACCCAATATATTTCGCGTTTTAAACGGTTTAAAGCGTTGTTTTGTATTGCATTACATATACTTCTATTTACTATGATACTATTAAACAGACACTAATGTATCCCTTCTCGCTTCGGGAATACCTGTTAAAATTAACCGAAAAAGGCAAAAATACAGTATACTTACAATTCTTTATTATATCCTTAAATTACATAAAATAAGCTATATTGTATACACATACAGAACTTGCGTACCGTCAGCAAAACAACTAAACATTTAATTCTTCTCATCCACGTTGTATATAGTGTGTGAAAACAATTACTTGAAAGGCGATCAATACATTCCATGTCAAGTAGGGATAGCAAAACAAAAATCAACAATTGTTATACTCTTGTCCAACGCACTCGCCGCACACCGTGTCCATATATGCGAACGGTACCAGAATAACGGTCTCGTTATGTTTCCGATAAATTAGGATGCCTGTTGCTTCTGACGCTACCCGTACGCCGTCGTTGATGGGAAGCAATCTGAAAATTAATTTTCTAAGCACCACGTGACCACCACAACCGACGCTCCTGATTGGTCGGGTTTATGATGACGTCACTTCTTTTAAACAGTGCTATAGACCACCGTGCTTCCTATTGTTAAAACATTCCATTCTCTGCATTAATAAATAAATAAATTTGTAACTCATTCTACTACTTCACTGTTAAAATGCCAATGTTTGGTACAAAAGCATGTAGATTGTAGATCATATGATCGACATACACCAATGGCCGATATAAGGTAGCTAGCACTAACCGTGTTGCAGCGTTATTTCGCAAATTTAGCGTTTAGGCGCAGAATTTAAAAATACTACTTCTCTGGGGTTGCCTTAAGATCTACTAAATATAATGTTAGTAGCCCATTTCCTCTATTTACTAATAAAAAAAATCTACTAGTCAATAGCTCAACCATACTGCAAATTTTTAGCTCATGTTACGGAACTTTTTTCGAATTTCAGTCTCAGTTGAGACTTGACAGAGGCTTGGCTGAGACTTGGCCGAAGCTTGGCTGAGAATTGGCTTGGCTGCTTTTAGCGTTACGTTAAATACTTACGGAGACTTAGTTTTGGTGTAGTTATTTGCACTGTGGTCCATATCGTACATCCTAATGCCGCCATCTTTTTGCCGAAGAATTACGAAGCTGAAAATGTTAATATATATAATCCATTTGATAGCTAGGGTAATCGCTTTGATAGGGTCGTTGGTTCGAATCCCAAGTCAAGCTTCTAAAATTAATGTACAGTTTTCTGAAATACGTTACTTCGTCTAGAAATCTGGACATGAAATGAGTGATAGGAATAACTAAATTCTGCCCGGATCACGAACCATCATACATATGAAAAGTAGTCTCGTTTAATCGCGTTTCGCTTCCAGTGTGTGTATCACAGAATATCGGAAATAGGTGGACTTGGGCTTTATTGTGGCTGTACTGCTATCAAAAAAAAATCGAAAAATATTAGTCAATAAAATATATTTTATTTCGATCACGAACGACAATAGATTCCCTCTTTATTTCCACATTATCCGCTATTTTTTCGCTTCTATTAGTTTCAGCGTGATGTATTACAGACGATAAATGCTTTAACCAATACAAACATAATTTCGTCAATTCGAAACGGTTATTCCTGTGATACTCGCGTTTAAACAAACAAACTTTTCAGCTTATAATATTAGTAAAGATAAACAATCTCGTCTCGTTACCTCGGTAGTTCAGAGCAGTCAGCTAATACCAAGCTTTCAGCGCACTGCAACGGCTGCAGCTGATCTACAGAACCAGAAAGCGTTTGGACAGTCAACCCTTGAAGCCTACATTCCCCTGAAAATAATCACAAATACATATAAATACAAATTACTAAAGAGATAGGGAAATAAATAACATTCGCTTCTCATAAATTTAATTATAACACTTTAACGGCTTAAAACGCGATATATATTGGTTAAACTCATTGGAAAATTGCCGTTACAATTACAGCCGTGACACACACCTGCTGCAAAGCATCCGAAACGACGGGCTGAAGTTAAAACTTTAACTAATATAAATTTTGTGTTTTAAACCGTAAAAGTGTTTTATTTAACTACAGACAGTATGTCTCATATATGCTTAGAAGTTTGAGCATTATTCAGACAATCTTCTTCGTGATAAATCGAACTTGCTTACTTGAAGTAGCGCCCGGCAATAGTTGTATAAAAATCCACGTGTCGTTTTTAGTGGCAAAATAAAAAAATGGCGACCAAGGAGGTAACTTGTCAAAGATCCAACTTAAATTTCGTACTGGCTTGCTAGAAAGCTGTTTAGTGAAAAAAACCTTAGGCGCACAAAAATGGACTTACTTCACACGTTCGTCCATCGACGCCTCGCTTGCAGGCCGCCGCAGTTATTTATTTTAATATCTCTTTTAGGTATTTTAACTATTCCTAAGTACTATCTGTAGTTTGCGCGAGTAGAAAATTCGAATACAACGACTTAAGACTCTAAATATATTAGTTTTAACTTGTTTAAAACCGGTCAAGTGTTTTCTCATAGCTACCATTGTACTAACGAAGCGAGAGTCAAATTCCTAATCAATTAATATGATTAGACAGTGACTTACTGTAAATACCGAACTTCTTCATCAGCTGCATTGCTGTCAAGCTGTCTAGAAGCCACGCTATGTTGTCAGACTTAAATTGCATCTCTGGTCCTTGGTTTACGATGAGTGATGCTACGCCATTTTTCTCCTAAGTTCGGATAAAAATACTATAAATATTGTCTTCAATTGTCTCTATACTAAATACTGTCTATAGTTTACGCGAGTAGTACACATTTAAATAAAACACTTTAACGGTTTAAAAAGCGATATATTAGTTAAACTTATTTGAAAATGATTTTCAACTTCGGCCCGACGTTTCCCTACCCCGTGACCACGGCTGCTGCAAAGTTTCGTCGGACCGAAGTTAAAAATCATTCTCAAATAAGTTTAATTAATATATCGAGTTTTAAACCGTTAAATTGTTCTATTTAAATGCCTCCATACTTCTTACTTTATAAAAACGACGACAGAAATCGAACCCAATTTTTTACAATAATAGATTATTGTTTTAAATATTTCGACGATTGTTTTAATATCTAACAAAGGAATTGATAGTCGTAGGTTAGGAAAGTTTTAGGAAGTTAAAATACTTTAAATTTATTTATAAGCTCTTACGTTATAGCTATAACCATTTATAAGCGTATTCTAAAAATTTTGTGTAGTTTACGCGAGTAGTACACATTTACAACAAACGCCCGGTTAAACGGTTTAAAACGCGAAATATGTAAGTGAACTTAGTGCCATCTAGCAGATTTTTTGTTGATTAAGGACATCCGCATTTGCAGTTCTTCCCGTAACTACGGTTGCTTCAAAGTATTCAAACGACTTTTAGGTCGTAATTAAATTGAGATAAGGCAACTGTTATCCTTCGTGTTTTAATCCATTTTTTTATTTTATTTATTTAGAACTTTTAAATAAAATAAGATTGTATTCAAGCGCAGACCGGACCTTGATAATTGCAGTAGAGTTGATGGTATCCTTGTCCAGGCTTCCAAGAATCTGACCAGCTGGTGTTCCACCCATCAGACCAAGTTTTGGTAGGAGGTCGAAGTCGTGAAGCTAGATAAATAAGTAGAAGATCACATTGTCTTAAAAAGAACATCTAAGAATCAAACGAACATGTGTGTTTGTTTGATTCACAAGTAATGTGAAAAACACAAATACAAACTACTATTCTTAACTTATTCAGGAAAACTAACTGTGTCAGCGGCTTCGTTCGCGTAAGTCATTTTGTGCAGCCGAATTTGGTTTTGCAAACCTCCTCATCTTTGCCGTTCCTTCCTTCTGAGTCCCGTCGTTCTTGCTAGTTAATTTTAAAAGAGAGGTGGGCGAAACGCCAGCTCAAAAATCCCCAACACCAATGGCCAATTTCAATAGTAATTAATTAAGTAATCGAGTGTGAGGTAAAATTTTGTCAAGCGCGAGAGGTCCTGGAATCGAGTCCCGGGAAAAACAATAGAAGTCTCGGTCGGGCAAGTCTGATCAACTTCTTACCTGTAAAAGAACGAGTGCGTAAAACAGATACAGTAATGTGAACGGGATACCACCTTATACAAAACTAGCTGTGCTTGCGACTTCGGCTGCCTGGAACAGTGATATGGGACACGGACGACACGACGTCGTGGTTAACTGCTATATTGTATAAAGCTAGGTGTGTTGTTTACAAAAATAAATATTTTGCCCAAATTGATTATTCTACGAGCACGAAGTTGCGAGCACAGATAGTTAATAATATAGCGTTAGCGTACGACACGGTGGGTCTTAAACCCTGACTTCACCAACACTTACCCTTTCCCCAAGAATCTGGTACTCAACCTTCCTTTCCAAGCCGCCGTGAACGTGCTTAGGAGAACCTTTGTAGTGTACTTCTATGCTGCTGCTCTCGTCTGTAGAACAGCTCACAAATTTGTCCGAAGATCTGTACGTCATCCTGACCACTCCTTCGTAGGCTGACGGGGTCGTGGTTATGTCTTCGTCTGATGGGGCGTGGCTAACATCGTCTTCTTTGTAGCATAGCTATGTGGAAATAAATTTGTTTGAATAAAACTCTTTTAACGGTATGGTATTGCGAAATAAATTAAAATCATTTATTTTCAACGACAGGCTCGTTGATGGTAGCATCGTACGGCTAACAACCGGTCGCGGGTGCGATCCGCATCGGGTCCAACATGATTCTAATCAATTTATAATTTTTGGAAAACATCTTGGACTTCATTTGGAAATCTGGATATTAAATGGATGGATGGAATATCGATCTCGAAGTCACGAACCATCGTTCCTAGAAGACAAGCCGCCAAGTTTAACTGCGTTTCGGCTTGTCTGTGGGTTTCCGAATATCCAAAACCAAAATAGGTAAAAGCGCTCGTTTAGTCTTGTATAGTAGTGTATATCGACCATCAAGGAGTATGGGTTACTCCTCTCTCTAATAAAAAATACGAGCCGCCGTTTAGAATGCTTTACACGCATGACACGGTATTGCTGTTAAGTACATACTTAATAATATATTTCGCGTTTTATACCGTCACAAGACTTCTAAACGGTATTTTCTTGACTAGCTGTGCGCGCGACTTCGTCCGCGTGGAACAGTGATTTGGGGTAGAATTTTTAATTATTTAGGCTGTTTATTATTATATGTAAGGGCATTTAAGGCTGCCTGCCTATCTATGTTGTAAGTGCTACATTGCCGCAACACTCCGACCTCACATCACTCCTATTCTAACTCGCACTCTCATTCCTACACTCACGCCCACGCCCACGCCCACTCCCATTCCCAAGAAGCCAAAGAAGAAAGTTGCATTGTTCTACCTTTAAAAATCACAAATTTCCATACAAACTTTCATCCCCCTTTTCAACCCCTAACAACCCTTTTTGCCATTAAAAGGCCTATGTCTTCTCTCAGGCTGTAGAATATCTGTGCACCAAATTTCATTTAAATCGATTCAGTAGTTTCGGCGTTAAAGCCGGACCGACAGACAGAGTTACTTTCGCATTATAATATTGGTGTAGAATACCTATCTACCGACTACTAAAAACACCAACGTCAAGTAACCAAATGAAGCTACTGTGTGAGAGAAATGCGAGAGGCATTGTACAAGTGTCTCATCTCTATATATAATGGTTTCGTTGAGAGTTAAAGCAATATTAACTTACTCCAAACGCTTTTTTTAATACTATAAAGCGCCATCTTTTGACACACAAGAAAAACTCTTTTTTGAAAAGGTTTACATAGATATTATACACTAAAAACACGTAGACGCCGTATTATAAATGAAACTACCTAAATTCCCTTAGTAAAAACCATAATTTTACATAAGAATTATGTAAATGGGCACATTAAAATGTATTTAGTTTGACATTTACTTAAGGATGGGATGTAAGCAAAGTCAAAGTCTCACTGTTGCACAATCGCTGAAAAGCATTACAAACGTCGAGTTAAATAATAAAAAATAAAAAAAGGTGATCGCAAGGGTGATTTTGAATTTTGCGACAGTTTGGTCTAATATAATGGCTACTTCGTTATCCCTGTCTCATCTGTAGCAATGACTATACTCTATAAAATGGCATCACTAGTTATCTATTTATAGGTTTGGAATCGGCCATATTTGTTGCAGTCTTTTGCCAAGTTAGAAAAAACACTATGCAAGTGACACTAAGTCAGTCTTAGATATTACAACTAAATAGCGCCATCTTTAGACAACACATGCAAAAACGAAAATACAGTATGTTGTACATCGTTTCGTTAGTTGACAAAGCCATTTAAGTTTACTCCGAACTCAGTGAGTCTAAGACATACGATACTACAGACGCCATCTTTTGACATTCATAAACAACTATTAGATGAGGCTGCTAGAGGTAGAGGTGCCTAATAAGAAAAAACACGATTTTCAATGAGGACGAAAATACAATTAACTTGGGCAATAATTATTTATTACTATTTGTATAAGAATTATGCTAACAATTTTCGGTCACTGTGCTTTTGTAACATTTTTAGACTGTAAAATCTATACTAATATTATACATGCGAAAGTAACTCTGTATGTCTGTCTGTCTGACTTGCTTTAACGCAAAAACTACTGAACCGACTTAAATGAAATTCGGTACACAGATATACTAGAGGCCAAGGACATAGGCTTTTAATGCCAAAAAAGGGTTCTTAGGAGTTGAAAAGGGGGATGAAAGTTGATGCTAGAACAATTAAACTTTCTTCTTTGGCTTTTTGGGAATGAGAGTGAGATTGGAAGCGAGAGTGGGAGTTAGTGTTGGAGTGGAGTGTTGTGAGGTGAGAGTGGGGACTTACTACACAGATTGGCTGCGCTGAATGCGCCCTTTTATAAAAAAATAAACAGCCTAAATAATAAAAAATATACAAATATTTACTATTCCACGCGGACGAAGTCGCGGGCAAAGTTAGTTAGAAATAAGTCAAGTCATAAAGTTGCAGTTAGGCTACTCTGTCTCTAGCGGTCTCAAATTTAAGAGCGTTACCTTCCAATGAGTTTTCTTGGGATCAAATGCTTGTGGTTGTTTAACATACAGATTCCATTCAACGGACACGTTTCTTCCCGCACTCCTAACCTTCGTTGTAGAGTCGATTTTCAGGAAGACATTCTTTTCGTCAAGGCTAAAAATTGAAACATTTTATAAATTTAAATAAAACACTAATTACTTTTTATTTAATTTATCTACGGTCTGTTGTTTCGAATGCCTTGCAGCGACCGTGGTCGTGGGAGGCCAAAATAAATTAACTTATATATGTCGCGTTTTAAACCGACAAATTGTTTTAATTTTGAAGAGTGCTACTCGCGTAAATAATAACATTTTGTTCGTATTGCTCTAATATAAATTCGATTCGCCCGAATGCCCCAGAGGGGTCACCCGAGATTTCAAACTCCTTAGTTTAACGGATTGAAACGTAATACATATACAATTTATATAATTATTTAGTATTGGTCGCCTTGGATATAGCAATCAATAAAAAAACCGTTTTAAACTAAACACTTTAACCAGTTTAAAACACTAAAAAATATTAGCCAATCAATAACCATGACACAGCTGTAAAGCATTTAACGATTTGTTAATTAAAATTAACGAACATACTTTTAAGCCGTTAAAAATGTTTTATTTAAGACATTTCGTTTCGGTCGTTTCCTACTCGAATCTAACGTTATCCATCTACCTCCGTTTGGTCAGGTAGCACTTGCAAAAACTTAATAGTGCTAATAAAATAAACGGAGACAAAATATAAAGAAAACTTGCCTATATAACTTTAAAAAAATTACGACTCGGGCAGGAATTGAACCGGCACACAACAGCGTCACATACGCAAGTGTGAAGGTTGAAATGACATTGCGCAATAAAAAAATACGACGATGACGTGTAAGAATCGGTAACTCAATTGGTTAGAGCAACAGCACGGAACGCTGTGGTTGCCGGTTCAAGTCCTGCCCGAGTAGTAAAATTTTTAATTTACATAGGCCATCATGTGAAAAATATTAAAGTCTCCAAAAAAACTTGCCTATAATAACTTAAAACAATTCCAAAGTTAGCTTCCACCCTGTCCACCCTTTCCAAAGAGACGTTTCCCAAGCTGAACTTAACCCTTATAACTTCGTCCCCGCCCTGTTCCTGTCTTGTGGGGGGGAGGATCAGGCCGCATCCGGGCAGCGGTGTGAGTTGGTGCAGCGTATCGACGAAAGTTTTTTGGGTCTGCGGCGTGCTATAAAGGCGAAACAAAGTTAAACATTTATTCGGAAACACAATAAAAAAATCATTACAAGTATAATAAAAAAATAACTAATTACATATGAAATAATAAAAAAATAAATTAGTTGCCTCCGAAAAGGAGTCCACTCAGCTACGTTGGGACTAATGTCCCAACACCGATATTCTGTGGCCCCTTCAGAGGCCGAGCTAACACAAGCGAGATAGTTTCACATTGTATCAATTAAGTACTTTGTACACAAACACTTAACAACAAATTAAATTAATTTATAATCTACATATACATTATAAAAATTGCTTAACAAAGTAGATTACTAACAATCCATGCACTTACGTTTCTTTATTAGTTTAACATATAGGGATTATATTTACATTTCTATGATTTTTCATAAACATATAATACTTGCTTAGTTCTGTTTTCCATTCCTACCAACATTATATTCTACTTAAATGAAGGAAAAAGGAATGATCAAAATGCCAATTTTTTTTTTGCCAATGCCAATATCAATTAACTAGCTGTGCCCGCGACTTCGTCCGCGTGTAGGAATTTTGGGAATCAGCGTTTGTTTTTGCAAACCTCATTTTTATAAAACATAGCTGTTACCCACGACGTCGTTCGTGTCCCGTCGATCTTGATCTAGTTAAACCTACAAGATAGACATCTTGTAGGTTCGTCGCGTTAGGACATCGTCGCGGACTATTTTCTGATCGTTTTAAAGAGGAATCATTCTTTGATACATATTTTTTTGCAGCGTATGCGTCGAAAACCCATAATGATAAATAATTTACCAATTTTTTCTCACATTTCTCGCGGTATCTTCGCTTGTCTTTGTCACAGGACAATGATTTATACCCTCGATAAACGCTCTAACCAACACAAAAATGTTTTTTCAATTCGATCTCGTAGTTCCTGAGATTAGCGCGATCAAACAAACAAACTCTTCAGCTTTATTAAATTGGTATATATTTTTTATGTGTCCCAAAAAAAAAAACACTAAACGCCACCATTTTATTGCACTTTTGACGCCCAACAAATTTTCCCTCCTTGACCACAGCTGGGACGGATCATAGTGCAGTTCAGTGTTTTAATAAAAGTATTTATCAATGGCACAATCCACAGATAAAATACTAAATGAAAATTACTTACTCATAATTTATAACCTTTGACATCAGATACTTTTCCAACACCTCAGCGGCCGACGTCTGCTGTTCGCAATCAAAGAATATACCTTGCTCGTTAACCTGCAAATCGAATTTGAAAAGCTTTTATTTAACTTGAATTGTATATAAATTGTTTGGGTAAATTTTGAAACTCAATTACTGGGCGGATATCGTCAACCTACAGGTTCAGTTCAGCTGTCAATGCTGATGACGTCATTCTAAATCCAACATGGCGGCCCACCCACAACCTCCATCTCTTGTTAGTATATTAAAGTCTACCAGTTGTAAATCTATAGTAAAGGAATATATACATAGAATCGATCTGGTAAACGGATACAGAATATTGTCCGCCGCATTACAATCGCAATGATAAGAAAGTACTGGCTGTGTTACAATAGTGACTCTCCAGAAGTGATTAATAAAACATAATACGATGAAATTAGATAACAGATTTAATTAATATCGTAACGTGTGACGTAACGAAGCCCTTATCCTTATACACGTAGTCCCAATTACAATAGTAAAATAAGAGTAAAAATATAATACATTATTTTTAAAGACTCGACTGTCTATATGTGTGTATAGAGCCTGAAGACTAAGCTTAACATCCTAGTAGGATGCGCTGTCGGCCTATTTGGAATTTGGAAATCCTCGGACTGAAACCGAAATGCGACGAAGCCGAGAAGATATCTCGGCTTTTCCATCTGTGGACTGTGGTTTGTGACTCAGACAGTCAGACAAGTCTAACATGTTTCACATAAATTATAAATTAATTAGAAACATCTATATACATATATACAATTATAGTATTAGTGTTGCCCAAACGCAAGAACAAGACGAGACTTAGCCAGTCTTGGTCTTGGTCTTGCGCCAATACACCTGGTCTTGGTCTTGGTCTTGCGCTCCCAGTCTTGGTCTTGGTCTTGGTCTTGCAGCAAGAGTCTTGCAAGTCTTGCAATTACCTATTAGTCTATTACTATTTATTAGAGTTTACTTTAAATCCTAGAAAAACGTATTAGAATTGGAACATTGTGCGCTTGAATGAATATAGCCATAGTAAAGATCAAGCAGATTAATAAATAACTGAAGATTTGATAAGAAATTCGAAAAATCAACTGACCTATATGTCGTTTTCCATGGAAGTAACTGTTTCTTAATAAACATTTATGATTTATAATAACTAATTAATTAAATAATACTTTTTAATTAGGTTATGATACTTTATATCCATTTTTTTGACCAAGAATTAATACAAAGTAACCATTTGGCTGACTCATCACTTAACCTATTTCTATGTTAACAATAATATAAAGCGTGTAAAAAAATTCGAAATTATTTTGCATGAGTATACCTACGCCCTATGGCGGCAATCAAATAGTGTCAAATGTTATGATTTCGGCGTGGCGGCAACGATTGTTTTAGATTTCAAAAGAAGCCGCCGGCGCGTGTATCATAACCATGTACTTCCGAAAAGCGGCAAATTTCTTTGAGAAGTAAGTACAAAACCTTTGATGCCGCATTATCAAAGTCCCGATGGTTAAAACATAACTATGCATGCACTCAGTTTGATTTTAATATTTTTTTTATTCGCTATGTTTATGGTATTAGTCGTAATGCGCATAGGTCCAGTTTTTCATATTCTTTGATACAGTTTTTTGCGTCTCATAGAATTCCTAAGCGTACCTACCTATACACCGAACTGTTACACCTAACTACTCAGTGAAATAGCGCTAAGTCCTAGCTGCAAGACGCAAGAGTCTTGCAGGCTATGTCTTGTTCTTGCTCAAGTCTTGCACGGTCAGTCTTGGTCTTGGTCTTGCTAAAAATACGCGGTCTTGTTCTTGGTCTTGGTCTTGCAAAAACGCAAGAACAAGACCAAGACTGCAAGACCAAGACTGAATTTGGGCAACACTATATAGTATTGTACATGGAGTGGAACAATTCTTTTTTCTATTTATGCAGCTTGTCTTACTTTTTTTAAATTAAAACACTTTAACGGTTTAAAACGCGATATATTAGTTAAATTTATTTGAAAATGATTTTTAACTTCGGCCCGACGTTTCGGATGCTTTGCAGCAGCCGTGGTCACGGGGAGACGTAAACTGCTGCAAAGCATATATCGCGTTTTAAACTGTTAAAGTGTTTTATTTAAAAGTGTACTGCTCGCGTTAACTATAAACAGTATTTACTTTTTTGTTGTAAATTTTACTGTGTTTTTATTTGTACAACAGCCACTTTCTTTTTTGTTTATTATAACTTGAGTGTGGCACCGCTGACCACACTCTAAGGACTTACTGAAAATCAGTTTCAGGTCAACAAAGGGCCTGATATAAACTGAGTAAGATGCTATTCTACTAGCAGCACACGACATTATCCTATCTTGTTACATTAAGTCATACTGTTAAGATAAAATTGTTTTGTTTTTTTCTTATGTTTTAGTAATAAGTGTAACATGTGCTCTTGTGTGCCTTAGTAGTAAATAAATTTTTCTCTCTTTCCTAAACATATTGGACCAGCTGATTACCCATACGTCACTACAAATGGTTTAGTAGAAGAAAGATACTTACTTTGGAAATAGGCTTTGAAGTCACAGTGTAGGCGTCTCTTTCCAAGTGTGAGTCCATCGTGATCTGAACTCTTGAATGCAGTGCAATGCCGGCACGTTGAGCGAATGGATTAAGCCAAGTGAACCTGAAATATCACCAAGGCTTTAATATTCATCACATTTAAAATTCGACGATGACGTATAGCGCAGGGTAGCTCAATTAGTTAGAGCAACAGCCCGGAACGCTGTGGATGCCGGTTCCGGCCAAGGGTCTACCCGAGTCGTATTTTTTTTGATTTGTAATCGATTTTAAATCTAGAACCAAGGGTTTTAACTGCTGTCTCCAATGGCTCTTCTTCGTTTAAGAATAGAAAGAAGAAAGTATATACATATATTCATCAGGTAACGTTTTAGTTTAACCAAGTAGTATACTTTTAAATATAACACTTCAAACGGTTTAAAACGCGTAATCTATTACTCGTATACATATAGACATTTCAATGATTATATTATGTAGTTTACGCAAGTAGTGTATATTTAAAAAAGGAATATGCCATGCTTGTGGTTAACTCAAATTTAGCTACGACTTTGTAGCAATCGTGATCACATACCTAATATAAAATACTAGCTGTGCCCGCGACTTTGTCCGAATGGAATATTTATTTTGGGCATCATATTATTTGTTTTTACAAACAGCCTGTTCAGCTTTATACATAATAGTTCTAAATAAAACACTTTAACGGTTTAAAACGTGATATATTAGTTAAACTTATTTGAAAATGATTTTTAACTTCGGCCCGACGTTGCCCGGCTGCTGCAAAGCAAAAATCACGAATCCGAAATCACGTTTTAAACCGTTAAAGCGTATTTAAATGTGTACTACTCGAGTAAACTATAGACATTATTTCATAATAGTTCTTTTTCGTCGTTCCTGCGAGTTAATCGTAAAAGATAGACACATGGTACCGCGGGCATTTTTTTTTTGAGTCTTTTTTTTCATAGATATTTCTTGCTTTCTTGAACCGTTTTCGCGGCGTACCTACGCACAAATATTTTCCCATTGTCCCCAAATTTCCTACTGTTTCTTCGATCTTGTTAGTCACAGAGTGAGGTTATATATCCTAATGCCTTCCTCTATAAATGATCTAACCAAAACAAAAAAAAACTTAATTCGAACCAGTATTTCCTGAGATTAGCGCGTTCAAACAAACTCTTCAGCTTTATAATATCGGACATTCAGGTGTACTTACGCTATAGATCTAGTTGAACTTTGACAAGTGACGTTAAACTTGATGGGAAGATGGGCCACCACAGACTGTTGGACTCTGCCTGTATGCTCTGATTCCACCAGAGGTGCATATGTGGATAAAGACGTCACTTGGGTACCCTGAAATCTGGTAAAAGGATTAAGAAGTTAGTTTATAAAAGCATCTGAAACGTCAGGCCCTAGTTAAAATAATTTAATATAAGTATAATTTAAATTGAATATAAGTTTCACTAATACATTTACAATTTTAAACCGTTAAAAGTGTTTTTTTTTTTTTACCGTCACGAAACGTAAAATTCACCCGTACTAACTTACGGCATAAACTTCTATATTAGTTACCACTTACGTCCGAGATATTTTTGTAATGGAAACGAAATTTCTCATTATACCGCACCTGATATGGAGATCATTCTCCCAGTCCAAGTCCAGGGTGGGGTCTGCTGGTGCTGTCAGGTTCCCCCGCACTGATGTAAAGCCCATACTCAATGATTGCAGTCGCACGGGCGTACCTGAAACATTTACATAACTCCTTACGAAAATAAAATAATTCAAATTCGTCGAGTCATCTGTACTAAATTGTTTGAACGGGCTCAAACGCGCAATCTCAGAGACTACTGGTTCGAATTGATACATGTTTGTGTTGGTTACAACATTTATCGAGAAAGGCTATACACCATATCGCTGCAACCGATAGGAGCTATGAGACAGTGGGAAATGAAAAAAAAAAATTTTTGCGATTCCGTTCCGTGCGCTGCGAAAGAGGCCCAAGACCCAAAAATTATGTAGCAAAGTTTTAAACGAAGGTCCGAAGTAATACGTGACTTTTGAGATTAACTCGCAAGATAGATGGGACGCGAATGACGTCGCGGGTATCAGCTAAAATTAATAACAATGAGATTTACAAAAAAACATTTTTCGTGTGCTTGTCATTTATTTACGATGCACAGCCAATAGTTAAACTTTTCTTGTAATATTTTACTTCTCATCCTAACGTTGAACACCTTACTATATGTGTCTTATTAAAAAACTTTGATGATGATTTTGACTTGGTTGGTCTTAATGATCTGATGATGAGTCATCTTCGTCGTTTTTTCAATCAAAGTTCAAATCAAAGGCATACTTACCTAGTTCACTTGGTATATTGATCTCCATTTGAGTGGGATAATACACCATTTGCTGGTTGATGTGGCTGCCAAACCGAAGAAACTCCATTATAGATTTAGCCACTAAAAAGTTTAAATCATTATTTAAAAGACTACATAAAACCAATTCAATAAAACACATTAACGGTTTAAAACGCGATATATTTTAGTTACACTCGTTTGAAAATTATTTTTGACTACGGCGAGACTCCCTGAGACCACGGTTGCTGCAAAGCATCCGAAACGGTCGGGCCGTAGATAAATAACTTTCACACAAGTTTAACTAAAATATATCGCGTTTTAAACCGTTAAAGTGTTTTATTTAAATGTGTACAACTCGCATAAACTACAGACAGTATTTACATAAAACCAGTAATTCTTTTTCAGGTTATCGCAAACATTATTTTAATAAAACCCCTAGTGGCGCATACAGTGTCGATAAATAGGTTTAAATCGTTTATATAAACTTATATATCGCGTTTTAAACCGTTAAAGTGTTTTATTGAAATAGCTACACATTGTTATCATTAGACTCACGATGTTTAGTTATAAATTAATTTAGGAACATAGTGCCTTACTTTCTAAACCATTCCATGTATTAAATCTAGTTTGGTTCACGTGTGTCGCGAAAACTGTCTTATCTTGAATCTTGACCACGACGTCTATGTGAACCTGTAAATGTTGTCTGTTCAAAGTTTTATCGACATTTGTCTATCGCTCTCAAAGTAATAATTTGATAGTACAACTAAATAAATGGAATTGTTTTTTTTTCTCAATATATTCAATTAAATACGTATAATAGTATAATATTTTATACGTTTTTACTTGTTAATTGTACATGATAGCATATAAACAATAGACTATTTATTTTTAAAGTTACACACGCAGATTGTTCAGTTGTTAGTGGATTCAATCTCTGTGTTTCCAAACCAAAACTATGTTAAGATGTGCTTCGTGTCAATATTTCATTTTAATTATTAATTTATCTTAAATCTACTACATTATTTGTTACTACTACGTGAAAACTGTGTTTTTTTATAAACTACACGCAAAAATTACAAAAATGAACAAAACAAGTTGTTTAAAAAAATCATGTTTTTAGCTTTCAATAAATATTTTTGAGAGATTATCTATGAATATCGCTTATATATTTCTCTGTACCTCCTGGGGGCTCTTCAGCGTCCAGATCTTCATCTTCTCCAACACCTTAACTAGGGTCTCTACGTTGAGGTCTTTCGCACCAAAATCTCGCATATTTTTAAATATATGAGACGAAACACCTTCAGCTATCAAGTAGATCTGAAAATTAATCGTTTGCTTTGTCTTAGAATAGCGCAAATTCAAAAAAAAAAGCTGAGCTCGTGGGTTCCAGTCCCGCTATGTAACAGATTTTTTCTATCTATAAACATTTCTTTTTATCACAAGCTGTTACTATTCTGGTGATATCTTTCAAATTTAATACTTAACGGTTTTAAACACGAAATATATTAGTTAACTACGGAGGATCCGAAACGTCGTAGTTAAAATTAAGTTCACTAATATATTTCGCGTTTGAAACCGTTATAAGCGTTTTATTTAAATGCGTACTACTCGCGTACATAACTTAAGACTATACTTAGCAGTTTTCTGTCATGGGGCATGGGGCGAACACATCGTGTCCCATGCACTAAGTTTTTTTACAGGCAAATAGTTGAACAAAATTTTGTGCCCTGTGTAACAATCTATCGTTATCTTATTTAAATATAACACTTTAACGGTTTAAAACGCGATATATTAGTGAAACTTATTTGAAAATGATTTTTAATTTCGGCCCGACGTTTAGACAACCATTTAGTGCTGTAGGAGATAGTAACCACCCGGGTGCCTCAGTCTTCAAACAAGATGGTAAGAAGGATCTCGAACACATTTAACGGTTTAAAACTCAAAATATTAACTACGACCCGTTTCGTGACCATAATTGCTCCTAAGCATCCAAAACGTCGGGTCGTTAAATTAAATATGAGTGAGACGGGTTGATTGCGACCTGTCAAATGTCCAATCCAGATGCTTAATTCGTGAGGTTAATTTTATGTAAAAAGCATAAAAATAAAACATTTAAAACGCATTTGAAACATAATTTAAATAGGTTAACTATTATATTCCACTTTTTAAACCGTTAAATTTTTTCTTTAAACTATTACTCCGTTAAAAAAAAAGATCAGTAAAAAAATAAATAAATGTAATTTCCCAACTCCCCGTATTATTTTTATTTATAGTCCCTCGGTCATCACTGAACTTGGATTCGATTCCCGCCTGTGTAACTTTCACTCACCGACGTCTGATAAGGCCGCCGACCGCCAGAGCTCAAAGTTACCCCAGCCATCGCCGGCATCGCGCTGAACTCTTCACCAATACTGAACATCTGCAGTGACGGTCCGTTTTCATCGCCGTTCATGATGATGTAATTGTTTGTAGCCCAGTATGTTGTATCTGGGTTCACCACTTGCTTAGCGACGAAAGGTACATAGTAAGATCTGAAGAAACACGTTAATACGTTGGTCTGGTTTAACACGTCGTTGGTGTAATGGTAGCTTGTACGGCTAGTAACGAACGGGTCGTGAGTCCTATCCCCACCGTGTCCAACATGCTTGTAATTTTTCAATTTATATTTTTTCTGAAACATGCTGGATTTCATCTGGAAATCTGGATGGGTGGTAGGAATATTTGAAAATTCCGCCTGGGTCCACAGAAGTTTAATCGCATATCGGTTGCAGTCTGTTGATTTCCGATTATCCAAAGCCAAATTAGGTCTACAGTTCATCTTGTTTAGATGCTATAGGCTGTGATATTTCACACACCTCTATAATAAAAAAAACGTATACAATGCAATAGGTTTGTCTGTCTGTAATCAAATTTTTTCACGTCTGTTCGGTTATAACTAAGGTACCATCAAGTAACCCGTATGAATATCTGTTCTCCTATAATTTTTACTAATATTATAAGCTGAAGTGTTTGTTTGAACGCGCTAATCTCAGGAAATCTGAAAACTTATTTATTTGTTTGTTAAAGCATTTATCGAGGAAAGTTTTAGGCTATAAAACATCACAGAAAAAACAATGGTGGGAAATGTGGAAGCAGTACGCTGCGAGCACGGTTCAAGATAGCCAAAAAATATTTATGAAAGAATGATTCGTCTCTAAATCATTTTTAAAAATGTCTACGACAGTATATGTCTATCTTTTATTAACTTGCTTGAACGACGGGACGCGGACAAAGGCACACGGAGGACGGCACAGCTAGTACAATCGATAACATAACGTACTCACGCCGATCTGTATCCATCAAAGAACCGATTCGCTTCCAAGCTCTTCACAGTCGTGTACCAGAATCTCTTCAACTGATCATCATCGGAGCTGATGATGTAATTGTGGATGAAGAGGAAATCCGTCGCCCGTATATCCGATTTGAGGATCGAGTGGAGCGCTGATATGCGCAGCTGTATGTGTTCTGTTTCGTTTGTCAATATAGGCAGGCTTATCTCTAAAGCCTGAAAACAAAGAGTTGTACACATTTAAATGAACCACTTTAACGGTTCTAAACGCGATATAAATCAAAGCGTGCGAAACATCGGACTGTAGTTAAAATAATTTCTAAATAAGCTGGACTTATATATATCGCGTATTAAACCGTTAACGTGTTTTATTTAAGTAAATTTCTGTCGTATGTTTTCTATAAGATTTATGAGATAAATATTATTGATGCCACACGGTCCTGGATTTGAATATCAAAAAATATAGTTGACACGAGTGACGAATACTATTAAATAATTCAAATTTAACGGTTCAAAACACGCAACATATTAGTTTAAATCTTAAATCGTTGCTTGGAGTTACCGTGTCCGTGTATGGTAGTGGTTCAATATATATTAATAAAGAATGCTGTGGTAGCGGGTTTGAACCCTGCCTATATGAAGGAATTGAATTGGACTGAAATGATAACGATACAAAAATAAACATTTTAATGCAAGTAGTGCAGATTACGTGTATAAATAACTTTTAACGGTTTAAAACACGGGTTATCATGTCCACAGTAGCGGTAGGACAATATCAAAAAAAGTTGATCAAGGTGGATCGTGGGTTCGAGTCCCGTCTGATCATCGTTTTTTTTTAACATCGTAGTTAAAATGAAGTTCACTAATATATTTCTTATTTTATTCCGTTGACACTGTTTTATTTGATTGTGTTGACTCGCGTTAATCAAATTCAAAGAAGACTGAGGTCGTGGTTTTGAGTCCCGTCCGGACATCGATTTTTCCATAATACACTAGCGACCTGCCCCGGCTTCGCTCGGCGGTAATGCTGATACTAAAGAAAAACTGTGAACGCTGTTTATAAAAACCTTGATCTTGAATCACTTTATCTTTAAAAAACCGCATCAAAATTCGTCGAGTAGTTTTAAAGATTTAAGCGTACATAGGGACATAAAAAGCGAATTGATTTTATACTATGAAGTATTAATACAATTAAACATTTTTAACGGTTTTATGCACGAAATATATTAGTTGACAACAAAGCATCCAGCACGTCGTGGTTAAAACGGAGTTTACTATATATTTCGCATTTCAAACCGTTAAAAGTGTTTTATTTAAATGCGTACCAATCGCCTATATAACTATACACTATACTTAGTATTATATCAGGTGGAAAATACCATGTATCCTCTGGATTCTTGCCCACAGGCCAGAGACGCCCACAGCCGTTCGTGTCTGTTCCTGGATGTGTCACTATATATGGTACGGATGTAGGAATCAGCGGCAAAGCCCAAACTGCAGAGGCCCTGCAGCCAAATCATCCGGTCCAGGTATTGTGGACAATCTAGAACAGGGATTCGCAGACTTATTAAGAGAAGCACCAAATCATGAACTGATGGCTGGCCGCCAGAAGTATAGGTAATTAAAGACAATAAAGAATTGCTAATGGATAAAAATTGAAAATGAATTTATTAATTTGATCATTCTTTTTGCTGTCGGGCCACCAGTATTTGACGGGCGGGCCGCGGTCCCTGTACCAGTGATCTGGAAGAATATCAATGTCTAATATTTGTTTGTAGCATCGTGCTATCGCCCCTGCGCTGGTAAACACTTGGTTAATTTTTTTTTGTGATAGTGGAGTACAGACAACCATGGGGTCCACTTGATGGCGCTGTCGACCCATTTCGGCTTTGGATATTCAACAAGTATGGCTACACGTTTCTAATAAATAATAGTTCACGCGAGAGTACACATATAAATAATACACGTTAACGGTTTAAAACGCGACACATACTTGAGATTTATTCTAACTACGACCGGACGTTGCGTTTAGGCCGAAGTTAAAATAATTTTCTTATAAATAATATATATAGCGCGTTTTAAACCGTTAAAGTGTTTTATTTAGCTATATACCGCTATACATTCTGAAGTACTTCACGACGATATTGTCAAAATAGTCTTGCTTCACTTGGGAAGCCTCCGCCGTCTTGTAAGCGAGGATAGCAAACGACAGGATTCCAGCATAACGGATGTCCGGTGGAAAGTCCAGACCAAGCTTGGTGAACGTCTCCAGCTCTTCGAGAAGACCTTGGCTGTGATTCGCCACGTTGAACGGTAGCTTTCTGATCAACGATAGTATAGTCGCGTCCTCGATTTTTGTCTGTAACAATATAGATATTTAAATAAACCCTTTAACGGTTTAAAACGTGATTTATATTTACTTTTTTTTTATTAAAACTTATTTAAAATTCTTTTTTTACCTGTAGCCCGACGCTTCTCCCCGTGACCACGGCTGCCGAAAAGCATCCGAAACGTCGGGCCGTAACTAATTTATATCGCGTTTTAAGCCGTTAAAGTGTTTTATTTAAATATACGCGGCATATTACCAAAACTATAATGAGTAAACGATTTAAAAAACAAAATATTTTTATTTATTTAGTCCCAACTAGGACGCGACGCTTTGAATCAATTATTGAAAAGCCAATTAATTGATAATTTCGAGTTTTAATCCAATAAAATATTTTCTTAAAGTCAATTATTTTCCGTAAACTAAGGAAACTAGTGTTATTATTATAGTTATTAATGAGGTATTTTAGAGTTAATTTAATTTTTATATATTTAGATTAAAACTGATTTACATAAGTAACTTAAAATTTTACCGACTGTGATTTATCACGTAATTGTCACGCACCCTGTTTGGATTTCGGGTAAAACAAATAAATAGATAGAATAAAATACTTTGACGGTTTAAAACTTGCAGTATATTAATAAACGAAAAAAAAAGGAAAAGAAAAACGGAAAATAAGTACAGATTGAAAACGGGACTGAAATATTTCCCGTTTAAAACCGGTAACAATGTTGTATTAAATGTGTGTTGTAAATTAGTAAGACGGACACATATTTGTGTCCGCCCATTGCCATGCCGAGTGAAAGGCATATTCGTGTCTTTAAGATTACTAACTACGTTACTGCTACCTTCTGTTCCACCACAAGGTATTTTATAAATCTTGCGCACGCGTCACTTCTACCATGTGGAAGGACTTCTAGAAATATATTCCTAGCTGTTTCCAAGTCATAGCTCGTACCAAGTACTAAGTCTGCGAACAACTTCTTCAGACCTTCGTATGATAACTGGGAAACTGTGCTGAAAATAATAAAACAATTGGTAACTGAAAGCAAAGAGTGGCGACGATAAACAAAACATTTTTAACGGTTTACAACGCGAGAGGTGTTCGTTATTAACAATATATTTAACTTTAACTGAAAATCAACGTTACGTCTGCTACGCTAGCGCCATCTGTTTCCTCGTAATTGGTATTTCGCGAAGTTGATAATCTAGCTATTTTGATTTTAGTATTAAGGACACCCTCCAACTTTATCGCCCAGTGATACATTTCTCAAATCCGAAATAACACCCGAAGTCTTTTGCCAGGCTCTAGATTCAAACCCTGGTTCTTGTTGAACTGGGCACTCATAATAACTCTAGGTATATGTCTCCCCGTGACCACGGCTGCTGCAAAGCATCCGAAACGTCGGTCCGAAGTTAAAAATCATTTTCTAATATATCGCGTTTTAAACCGTTAAAGTGTTTTATTTAAATAACTCTAGGTATGTTTTTTTAAATTTCTTATTAGATATAATCAAGTTAGTTATACGACCCATTTTATCATGCGGAAGATCAGCTAATAAGCTCCAACTGACCGAAGACTGAACTATTTAATATACACAAACATAAGCTACCTTAGATAGAAACTTAAATAAAATTTTCGATCACTATGCTCTTGTAGATTGACATTTTTAGACTAAAGATGTAAGTCAAGTCATAAAATTGCAGTTAGGCCACTCTGGCTCTAGCGGCCTCAAATATCATACAGTAGACAATGCAAATACTCACTTCAGTAGATCAATGAAATCCAAACTGTGTATAAGCGATTCGTTCCTCACAATATTGTCAGCGTCTATCCCTCGTTTAGCGATTTTCATCAGAATCTAAAAACAATATATATTTTATGTTAAATTAAAAATCGATTTTAAATTGGAAACCATTACGACACGGGCAGGGCTTGAACCGGCACCCACAGAGCTCCGTGCTGTTGATCTTACCAATTGAGCTCGATTACTAGATACTTAATTATAAGATCGTGCGACTGTGAGGCATATATTTAGTTTCTTTTTTGCTTGTGCTTAAAATATAATGTTTTAAATTAGTTTTATAACATATTTGCTCGTAAAGTGGATGTAATTACACCAATTTCAATATCGTAATGTATCTCATTACGTACTTGTGCGATAATGTAATGTAAAAGGCACGTGTTTTTTTAAATAAACTTATAAGATACTCCGTGTAAAAATGAACGATACTTTTAAAAATCTTAGCAAAGAGGTTTTATGTCAGCGGTCAATATTTTATGAATAAAATTAACTTTGGGAAATAGAATATAACAAATAAACATTTAATTCTTCAATTTTTACAATAAATTACAACCATTTATCTGTAACAAAAGCACTAAAATATTAATTTACTTTATTAGTAATACTGGCTGTTTTTGTACCTTTGCCTAAAAAAAACGTTGATGCGCGCGCATCGCTTATTTGTGGACAAGTAAAAATAATTCCGCGCGCTTTTTCTTTTCGCTGTATTGTTTTTATTTGAAAATGTCGTCATTTCCTCGTAAATATGTTATAAAACGTCGTATGACATACGTGCGCTTTGAAAATTACAGCCTATCCTAGTAATATCGCCTCGGCTGTAATTTTCAACTTACCGCACTTATATCATAATGTACTATAAAATAAATGTATGATTTAATAGTTCTATTTCCCTTCTTATTTCATCATACATCAGATCTGCACACAAGAAGTTTTCTCCGACGGTATCCTAAGTTCATAATTCACTGAGTCCTTTGTCTTCAATTGAACTAGACTACGCCATTTTTACTTTATATTGCATATACTTAATTTTGCGAACTTCTGCTAAAACCCCCTTTATTAGTCTATATTATTATCTTAGTATTAAGTGTGAAAGCCCCTTCCCCCTCGTGGGGCATGGGGCGAACACATTTCTGTGTCCTTTTCACTGATCCGTTCCTAAACAGGCAAGTAATTGATCAGACTTCTGTGCCCTGCGCGACCGAAACATTTTTTGTTTCGCGCAGCAGAGGCGGTCAAATTTTTTAGGTAGTAAGTACCGCTTATAATTAGTTTTTTTTTTCTATTTTTAAAACAATATTTTCACTAAGCTTATCTTCGCTTATTAAGCGGCTACAGGCGAAAAAAATATATAAATTGTTTTTACAAGTTAGACTCGATGAGAGTCGAAACCAGGGCCCGGTTATTGCTATCGTTGGACCAAGGGGCCCGTCAAATTCTTTTGTTACCTCGTAAGTCCTATTCTTCAAGTGGGTCTGGCTCAAAAATCGTATTCCATTTGTCGGGTCGTTAAAATCGCTGGCTTCGTACTGGACACTTTCTCTAGTCACGTTTAACTTTTCCACAGCCGTCCCAGGGTAATCTGCATCCAGATAGAATGACAATCTGAAAAATAGTATGGAACAATTACGAAAGATTCATATCAATGAATGTCCCAATTCTGGGCGTAGGCACCTCGCTGAGGAGTTTTTAAAATCTATCACACACATAAGGCAAATAAAACTTGGCGATAAAAGGATTGGCGGCGATTCTCTTGCCACTTCTTCTCCTTCGTTCCTTGTTTTGAGAACTAGCAGTTAAAAATGATTAGTAAATTAAAAATACTTTTCAAATAACTTTAACTAAAATATATCGCTTTTTAAACCGTTAAAGTGTTTTAGTTTAAAACTAGCAGTAAGTTTGAATTTAGAATCTTCATGTCTTTATCTATATTTATTTAATTTATCCTTATGAATAAATAAATAAATAAAAAACAATTGACTTTGAGTTTTTTTTTCATTTTACATGATTCTTCTTGTAACACCTAAGACATATTGTTATGTAGTTTATCTCTTTGATTGAGTATTTTTTACCCCTTTGTTTTGACTTTCATAACTTATTTCTCCACCTACATGGGATAAATGAGTTATAATTTTGATTGATAAGAGTTAGTACTTCTTTCTATTCTCATTCGCTTCTTCTTTTCTTACTTCTTCTTGTAAATTGTAGTTACCTATGACGTCGGTCGCGCCCCTTCGTTCTTGCAAGTAAATCTTTAACTCTTCAACGACACATACTGTCGCGGTCATTTTTTAAGCTTCCATACAATATACCCAGTGACCGTTTTCGCAACGCTTGCAACGAAAACCGCCAAAGAATAATATATTTTCCCTTTTTTTCACATTTTACACTGCTTCTTCGCTCTCATTAGCCGCAGCGCGATGTTTTATAGCCCAAAACCTCCCTCGATGAATACTCTAGCCAACACAAAAGTAGTTCCCGAGATTAGCGCGTTCAAACAAACTCTTCAGCTTTATATATTAGCATATATCTTATACAGAAAGTACTTACTCGGAAGAAACGCTAAGGATGTGGTCTTGAACTTTATAACGGAAGTCTCCCTTCATATGAAGACTTGTCAAGCCGTGCTCGTCTAGCTCGTAAATACGTTCAGATGTCGCAATATTTTCGGGCTGTAAATCATTAATTTTAGTAAAACTATTGTCATTCACAATTGATTCGATCCTACAAATGTTGTTTTGTTGTTTGCTGGATTAATTTATTATGTTGATGTTACGGTTAATTTGGACGGGCACGTTGGTCTAACGATAGCGATGCAGGGCTTACTAGCTGCGTGAGCGACGTCGTTCGCGTAGAATAGTTAGTTTGGCAAATTAGTTTTTGCAAACCTTCTCTTCACCTTTATAAATTATACTGTTGCCCACGATACATATTTTTCGGTTATCTTGTTTGGTAACGTAAGCGTACGCGTCGGATTTTCCTTTCTTCGCTCCTATAAGGCACAGCGCGATGTTTTATAGCCTTCCTTGATAAATGATCTAACACATTTTTTCTTAATTCGAACCAGTAGTTCCCGAGATTAGCACGTTCAAACAAACAATCAAACAAACTCTTTAGCTTTATATGCTAGTTAGTTAGTAGATAAATAACGGGTACCGGGTCCAAAACGTTCCTAATTAGCAATTTTTCTGAAACATGTTGGACTTCCTCTGGAAATCTGGATATTAATTGGGCAGTAGGAATATAGCAATGCCGTCTGGGTCACGATTAATTACTACTTGTGGAAAAACACTTTTCTCAATTTTTCTGCAGTAAATAAAACCGACCAATGAAACGGACACAGAAATAAGTTCGCCCCCAAGATTGGGTTCGGTTCCCACCCGCCCATTTTCAATGCTCTTACCACACGTCCATATTCATTACTCCAAGGTACCGAACTCCAGGTATGTTCGGTTCCACCAGCGGAGCGTTGAAAGGAACTGTATTTCTTGACGGTGTTACCTTTAGCTGTGTATATCATTACACACAGCGCGTACAGACATGGCTGGAATCAATTTTAAATTATTGTCAATATATATATATACTTTAATTTCTCTTGAAAACGCGAAATATATTAGTTAAATTATTTATAACTCCACATTAAATTTTCAACAGCCGTGGTTCTGCGACCCGACAATTATCAAACTTCGCAACAGCTGTGTTTGGATATATTTCGCGTAAAATGATATTTTTGTATGAATGGACATATTTTAGAAAACACGTGTCCCAAATGTGGGATTGAAATCAATTTAGGCATTGGAAGACCTCTTAAATTAAATTGATGCAGGCAGGCTCATAAATAACATATTTAAAGGGTTTAATATGTTAGTTAATTAATTTTTAACAACGACCCGACGTTTCGATAATTCGCAACAGCTGTGGTTGAATATATTTCGCGCTTTATATTGTGATAGCTATGGCAGCGACTTCGTCTGCGAGAATCGTTATTTTGGGCATCCAAATAAGTTTTCGCAAACCCCGTCATCTCTATAAACTTAAGCTGTTAGCCAAAAATTTTTCAACTGTCTATAGTTTACGCGAGTAGTACACATTTAAATAAAACACTTTAACGGTTTAAAACGCTATATATTAGTTAAACTTATTTGGAAATGATTTTTAACTTTGGCCCGACGTTTCGGATGCTTTGCAGCAGCCGTGGTCACGGGGAGACTAAAGATGGAGGATGTCTCTGACTTCAAAGTAAAAAATTGCTACGCTAGCGCCATCTGTTCCGTCCACGTTCCGTTTTCCACGTCTAAATATCTCAATAAATCAACCGTTGAAAATGGCGTTCCTTAGCTTCGGAGACCATGACCCACTTTTGGTCTTTAAACAATAAAGTAAATTTAAATAAAACACTTTAACGGTTTAAAACGCGATATATTAGTTAAACTTATTTTAAAATGATTTGCTGCTGCAAAGCACCTGAAACATCGGACCGAAGTTAAAAAAATCATTTTCAAATAAGTTTAACTAGTATATATAGCGTTTTAAACCGTTAAAGTGTTTTATTTAAATGTGTACTACTCGCGTAAACTATAAACAGTATTTAAAGTAAATTATCTTACCTCGTTATTAGTATATGAGCCGGTATCTTTCTTCAGTTGAAAATTGATAGAAATCGCTCGCTTCATATTCTTCGACCAAGTTGGTTCGTCGCTTAGATATATCGCATCGATGAAACCGGATTCCTGTAATTGTGAATAGGAATTGTCAATTTTCTATACGAGATATAACCTATATTCTGGAATCCGCAGTCTGCAGCCGAAACGTGAATAAACGTGACGGCTTTTTATGTCGACGGTTGTTCACGAACCACGCATTCATTATCCAGAATTCGCAAAATTAATAAATTGAAAAATTAGAAACCTACAGTCTACAGTTTACGCGAGTAGTGCACATTTAAATAAAACACTTTAACGGTTTAAAACGCGATATATTGGTTAGACATATTTCTATCTCCCCGTGACCACGGCGGCTGCAAAGCATCCGAAACGTCGGGCCGAAGTTAAAAATCATTTTCAAATAAGTATAACCAATATATCGTGTTTTAAACCGATCAGTGTTTTATTTAAATTAGAAACATGTTGGACCCAATGGTGGGGATTAAACCCACGAGCCGTGGTTATTAGCCGTACATTGCTACCATAACACCAACGACCCAGTCGAGAGAAAATTTATTTTTGACAATACTCGTGTAAAAGAGTAAATATGTTTATGGAAGATACTGACCTGGTATTCTACTTCCCATGGCTGCATCAGATATGCTGCTGCTTCAACGGATTGATGGCTGGAGAAACCACGGTTCTTACTGTATACAGACGGCTGAAAGTAAATTCAAAAATAATATTGTAAGTTATATCATTTAAACCGTTAGTGTTTCATTTAAATGTGTACTAGTCGCGTAAACTACAGACAGTATTTACTTTCAATTTATCCAACTCGAAACGTGCTCTCGTATAATTATCGTACAGAAGGACAGACAATCTTCCACCAATGGTCCAATAACTGGCGGTGACCACACTTCCTGATGAGACGTTCCCTTTGAACTCGTAAGTGTACCTCTTCAGCTCGGGGAAGATGGACTGGAGACCGGAAGCAGAAACCGAAGCGACACCTGGAAGACATCAATTGTTATTTTGGGCATCCAAATTTTTTTTGCCAACCTTATCTTATTACGCTGCGAAGACGGTTCAAGATAATCAAAAAACATGTATGTCAGGATTTCTTTTTCAATGATCTAAAAAATTGTCCGCGATAATGTTTATCTTTTATGATTAACTTGCAAGAACGACGGGACGCGACAGACGTCGTGGGTCACAGCTTAAATTTATAAATATGAATATGTGATATACTGTCTATAGTTTATGCGAGTAGTACACATTTAAATAAAACGCTTTAACGGTTTAAAACGCGATATATTAGTTAAACTTATTTGTCTCCCCGTGACCACGGCTGCTGCAAAGCATCCGAAACGTCGGGCCGAAGTTAAAAATCATTTTCAAAGAAGTTTAACTAATATATCGCGTTTTAAACTGTTAGTGCTTTATTTAAATATGAATATGTGGTTTGCTCCACTACGCGGACGAAGTCGCCGACGCATCTAGTTCATATATTTTTGGTTTACGTAATTCAGTAGTTAAGTTTAGTGGACGGATGTGTTAAAAGAGAAATGTTTTGGATTTGAATCTGTTACGTCATAGTTGGTATTTGAAAAGACTAGTTCACATCACAAGTTAGGAAGTACTTTTTTGATGGGCTCGTCGGTCTGGTGATAGCAATGTATGGCTATCAACGAACCCCCACCAGATCCAACGTGTTACTAATTTTGTCTGAAACGTGCTGGACTTCGTCTGGAAATCTGGATACAATATGAGCGGTAGGAACAGAAATTCCGTCCGCGTCAAGAATCACCATCCACAGATGAGAAAACCGTGACGTTTAACCGCGTTGCGGTTTCAGTCTGTGGATTTCCGAATATCCAAAGACGAAATAGATCGACAACACATCTTGTGTAGATGCTTTAGGCTGGGGTATACACCTACCATCAAGTGAATCATGCCATGTCTATCATGCCATGTCTATCGTGCCACTATCATTAAAAAAAATACGTTATAATCCGTTAAACGTGTCATTTAAATGTGCGCGTAAACAATATATAATACTTGCCATGTTCAATATTTTTTTAAATAACGAAACGTCAGAATGACACGTAAAAAGTGCGTGTATGTAATGTGAAAGAATTAATCCCCTTTATATACTCTAAAAAAATCTGCGACAGTACATGTCTATATGTTACCTCGCAAGGATGCGACCAGACGCGAACGGAATCGTGAGTTATCCATAGTTTATAAAGACGATATTTGCAAAAATACATTGTTGCCCATACAAACTATATAACTCGGACAAAGTCGCGGTCACAGCTAGTAAATAATATGATGGCCAAAACAACAGGCGCGTAGAATTAGTAATATTTAAAATAGTGAAACGTCACAATGACATGTAATTTTTTTTTATTGTTGCCTCAATAAGCAGCCAGTATTATTTAAAAATCGATTATACATTGAAAAGAAATCGACTCGGGCAGGATTCGAAGCGACATCCTCTGTTGCCCTAACCTAATTGAGCTACAGGGCCCTACACGTCATCGTCGACTTTCTCAGCATACGTACTTGCACCTGTCGCGCAATGTTTTTTTCGATTCATAATCGATTATAATTAAATTAAATAACATATGAAAAATATAAAACTTTCAAACAGCCAATATTGATCAATTAAATTAAAACTTTATATTATAATCGAAGTTTGATATAAAAGTTTGACATGATGTTCAGAAACGCATTTTTGTAACTGAGGGAATTATTATTTTTTTAAATAATTTTTATGGCCTGATAACGGGACATTTAAGCCAAGTCATATTTGCATTTCAAACTATTCGTTTTTTATAAATAGAATGAATTGGGCTAATACATAGAATAACTAAATACTTTATGTTTACGCGAGTAGTACACATTTAAATAAAACACTTTAACGGTTTAAAATGCGATATATTAGTTAAACTTATTTGAAAATTATTTTTAACTACGGCCCGACATTTCGGATGCTTTGCAGCAGCCGTGGCCACGGGGAGACTCGGCGAAAGCATCCGAAACTTAAAATAAATCGCGTTTTAAACCGTTAAAGCATAGATTAAATGTTCGAAAAGTTTGAACGATCTCTTTGGTCCCAGTTTAATATGTCTCCTTCTATATGTGTCATGTAGTTTTTTTTTCTTTCCGTTATTGTCATAATATGTCTATAAGTATCATAGCATTGTAGCTTAGCATGAAATATTAAACCGTTCTAACACAAAGATAATTCCTTTAAATCACTTATACACGTACCTACTCGAGGTAATCTATATCTTAGTTATCATATACTAGCTGTGTCAGCGACTTCATTCGCGTAGTATAGTTATTTTAAGCTTATATGCTTAAGCTGTAACCTACGACGTCGGTCGCGTCCCGTCGCTCTTGCAAAAAGGTGGCCATATTTATGCGGACGTATCGGAAACCCAGAGATGAAAATTTTCCCCTATTTTGTTCACATTTTCCGTTGTAGCTTCGCTTTTACTAGTGACAGTACGATGTTTTATAGCCTTAGGCTTCCTCGATAAATGCTCTAACGAACACGAAAATAATTTTTCATTTCGAACCAATGGTTCCTGAGATTAGCGCGTTGAAACAAACTAACTCTTCAGCTTTTTATATTAGTATAGATTATATATGTGTTTTCTCTCACATTAAATTAATTATCTACGTCTTCTTCTAAGATCTAGATCTAAATTGAACTTACCATAAAACAACACTAGTCCGTACGCTAACATCTTGTGAAATCTGAAAATAAAAAATACAATCTAAAAATACAGAAAATTAAACGTAGGTGTCGCTCTAATTACCACGACACTGTAAAGCAACCGAAGCGTCGGGTCATTGCTGAAAAATAAACACCTAATATACTTCACGTTTCAAACTGTTTAAAAAGAGTTATTCAATTAAAATAAATCACTTTAACGGTTTTAAACGCGATATATTAGTTAAACTTATTTGAACATTATTTTTAACTTTGGCCCGACGTTTTCAGCAGCCGTGGTCACGGGGAGACGGGGAGACCACGGCTGCTGCAAAGCATCCGAAACGTCGGGCCGAAGTTAAATTTTATTTTCAATACGTTTAACTAATATATCGCGTTTTAAACCGTTAAAGTGTTTTATTTAAATGTGTACTACTCGCGTAAACTATAGACAGTATTTAACATACTACTTGTTAGGCGTAAATATTTTATATATAATAAATATTCGTACTCACAAACGTCAAAATAATGAGCCAATACACTGTTTTCGTCTCCACTGAATCTCGTGTAATGATTAAACTGTATAAGACTGAGTAGAACAGGGTTGTAACTTGAGAACTTTAATATTTTTCACATGCTCATTATGGCAATATATAAATTAAAAATCGAGTCTCGGTAGCTCAATTGGTTAGAGAACAAGTGCTGCTCGAGTCGTATTTTTTTTCAATTTATAATCGACTAGCTGTATCAGCGACTTCGTCCGCGTAGAACAATAATTTTAGCCGTCCATATATGTTTTTGCCGACCGCCTTGTCATCTTTATAAATTAAGCTATTACAAACGACTCACATTTAGTGTCGCGGACATTTACTTAGATCATTTAAAGAAATCATTCTTTCATTGATATTTTTGCGTATCTCAAACCGTTTTCGCAGCGTACGCAACGGATACCCACAGAGGTGTATAATTTTCCCCGTTTCTCCACACATCCACATTCGATACATGCTCTAACCAATACAAGAATAATTTTTAAATTCGAACCAGTAGTTTCTGAGATTAGCGCGTTCAAACAAACAAACTCTTTAGCCTTATAATATATTGGGATCATTCAAGTATTACGTAAGCACTATAGGGGGGTGGCGGGGTCTTTGTTTTGCTTATTTTTGATGACATGGGGGGTAGGGGAGTCCAGATGATGATTACGTCATCTATATTTATTTACTTTTTTACACGAATGGCAACCACCACATTTTTAATTGAAAAATGTTTACGTAAGCACGGGGGGGAGGGGGTAAAAGCTTTGCTTCCTTTTGCTGACAAGGGGGGATGGGGGGGTAAATAATTGTAATAAATCTGCTTACGTAATACTTGAACGGCCCCATTAGTATAGATTTTCAATTTAGACTTAATAAAAAAAAACTCCCAAGTTACAACCTTATTTACTCATCATTATCACCGCTGACAACATTTGAACTTTAACCCATAAATTAAAGACCTGTTATTAAACGTCCAGGGCCAATTGACCTCCCATTTTGCGTACTAGTTATACATAGCGCTATATCACCAATATCTGGGACGGGGGCCGCGGGAGGTCCACATATATCGGTCGTTCAAAAGATTTCATTAAGATTTTTCAAGGCTAAAAATGAGTTGAAAGTTTGATAGCAGATGAGTATTCATACAATACATACTTTTACTTAGCGTTTTACCAACTGTGTAAGGTTAGTTATGTTTTCACCAATTTCTTTTGGCGTTAATCGACAATACTGTCTGTAGTAGACATTAAAAATAGGGAGAGAGTCCCCATGACCACGGCCACACAAACGAAACAAGCTTAACTAATATATATCGTGTTTAAAACCGTTAAAGTGTACTTAGATAATCGACAACTTTTATGATAGCGGAGGACTAACAAGCTAAGAGTTCCATATCTTTATCTTAACTAGAAGTGTGTCTGTGAAATTCCATTTGCCTGTGGGACATGAGGCGAACACATTTTAATGTCCGTTCCTTTGATCGGTTCTTTTACAAGCGAGATCGGAATTCTGTGCCCTGCCCGACCATAAACAGTTTATTGTTTGGGATTCGAACTCAGGACATTCGGTGCTTAACGCAATGCCAATATTAACGAGCTGGCTACGTAGCCAGCGGTTGTTGAACAAGATGCCCATTACACCAGAAAGCCGTCAAGTTTAATCGAGCTAATAGGCCGACAGCGCATTGCATAGTTGTTTTATTTACTTAAAACATCATCGGTTAGTTGTTAAATAAATATTACAGTGAGTTTCCAAAGCCCGACTGTTATAATTACTATAATTTCCCAGTCATTATACCCGCATACTAGATAACTTTTTACGAACGTTTGAAGTATATAAAGGGGAAGTCATACATATATTTTTTCGTCATTTCAAAATGTGTCGTTACTTGTTACTGGTTTTACTGGTGTTGGTTTTTCAAAGAGGTACGTTCATTATACAGGTTGTCTCAAAACTCAACTAACGAAAATTAAGGTCATTTAAAAACATCTAGAGTTTTGGTCAAATCATTTTTAGGTTATTTTGTTAATTTAAACCTTGAAGCCATAAATAACATTTCTAGAACCACAGTCGAATTATGGCCCAACTGCCCAGAACCGCGACCTGACCACTATTACCATTGGGCTAAGAAACCCGAAAAATATTTATATATATATATCCTTGTAGTTTTCTTATCTACTCCAATTTGGTTTATCGGCTAATTTAATTATTTAAAATTCTATTTTCGTAAAAAAAAAGTATTTAACAAATCCGTTTTTTTTAATAACATTTACATATACTTACAATATATATTTATATTTACAAAATCTATTTTAAAATATATGTCACCAGGTATAGAAACAACTGTCGTATATATGTATGTATTTAAATAAAGCATTTTAACGGTTTAAAACGCAATATATATATTATTTAAACGGTCGACGTTTACGATAATTTGCAACAGCCCTGTCAACTAAAATTCATCGCGTTTTAAACAGTTAAAGTGTTTTATTTAAATGTGTACTACTCGTAAAATACAGACAGTATTTGTGTGTATGTATGTTCTATATCTGTACTAATAGAATTAATTATTTATATACTATATTTAATTTCTAGATATCTTCGCCAACGCTGCGCTAAGGCAAAAACGGTATGGTTTGTTTTCATTTATTGCTTGCTGGTTTTATATACCACAAAAGACGCGATAGCAATTATATGTCAGCTAGCGACACGCCCGCCTTCGATCGGGTGCAATGCTGACACTAAATTCATTACAGAAAAACTTTGAACTTCATATATTTATATATAAGACCTTCCTCTTGAACCACCCTAGCTAAAAACCGCATCGAAATTCAACATAGGGACAGAAAAAGCGTCTTTATTCTATACTATGTAGTTATATTAGTAGTCCATTATATTAAATAAAACACTTTCAACTGTTTAAAACCCGAAATATAAAACTTGAAATATGCTTACTCTCTATAAAAGTCTGTTGCCTATTTAAAATATTACTAGCTGCGCCCGCGACTTCAAACAGCGATTTCGTCCGCGAGAATCGTTATTTTGGGCATCCAATTTCTTTTTTTAATCTTTATAAACTTAAGCTGTTACACACGTCGTCGTCTCCACATTTTACGCTATTTCTTCGCTCCTATTAGTCACAGCGCGAACTTATACCGTTCCTCAATAAATGTTCTAACCAACACAAACAGAACTTTGTCAAATCCAACCAGTAGTTCCTGATTTTAGCGCGTTCACAGACAAACTCTTCAGCTTTATATATTAGTACATTATTACAGGTGTATTGTAATACAAAAACAGTCGACGAACTCTGATAGTGGAGAATATGATTCGGGCAGGAGATCAGCATCCAGTCACGCTGATAAACAGCGTCGTGAAGAATTCAATCGTGAGATTGAGGTGAGTTTCTGGTTTTTAAGTTAATTTTATATCCGTATTCTTTTTAACGATGAGAGGTAGATGCGATGCGATGTCATTCAAGATTTGACGGCTGATCACCGGGTCGTGGGTTCGATGTCCACCGGGTCCGGCGTGGTTCAAATAGCTTTGTGAATGCTACATGCCAACTGGAAATCTAGATATTGAATTGGTGCTAGGAATATCAGGCTTGTCTGTCATTAAATGATCTAAAAGAATTTATCTTATATTGAAAAAAGACGATCCAGATTTTAAACGCTTTATGTGTGGTTTTAAACCGTTCTAAATGTTTTATTCAATATAATAATAATAAACTCTTTATTGCACAAACATAGACATAAGAACATGGATACATAGAATTAAATACTGTATAGTTTACCGAAAAACACTTACGGTTTAAAACGCGATATACATGTTAAACATATTTGAAAATGCATAACGGCACGGATGCTTGCAGCAGCCGTGGTCACAAACACGTGGCCGAAGTTAAAATTCTTTTTCAAATATTTTTATCAATTATATTTATGGCGTTTTCTTCCAGGCAACCGTTAAAGTGTTTTATTTAAATACATAGAATACATATAATGTTAAACATGTTTGTACAAAGGCGTCCTTATCGCCTATGGCGATTTCTTCCCAGGCGACCTTTGCATGAAATAAGAAATAAAAAAATAATTTAAACTGGAAATTAACACTAAATTACAAAAGTTAAGCATACTTTATAGATAAAATAACACACTTAACACCTAGAGAAGCATATGTAGATGCTAAATGTCCTAAATTCTAAAGCCAGTGAGGCCAAGGCTAAACAGCATTACCAAGAAAGTATTGCTTGACCCTGACCATAAATATAGTGTGACTCTGTGAGAATATTAAATTGGCTCACAACCTACATGAATAATCATTTGTTCTTTCTTTTATTTAATTATATTAATGTTTGTACGTAGCTAGCTATAAAGTGTGTTCATGCCACAGACCTCCAAAACGGCTGCATCGATTTTTATAAAATTTTGTTTTATACATACGTTCTATAAGCCTAAACATTTGTGTTTATCTATATTTTGCATTTGATTTATTATATAATTATTTTGATATGGTATACGAACGGTTCAGCTAGTTTAAAAAATTACTTTCTTTTTCAGTTCCTACCAGAAATGTTCAAATACAAGATCGCACCATTGAAGAAGATCAACGAACTATTGAAAACAAAAATACTGCACTTAAAGAAATAAAAGTCACTTGTAATTAACATGTTTTATTTAAAAAATTCTTTTACAATCACAAAAACACCAAGCAATACCGAACATTAAATGAAACACCTTTAACGGTTCGAAACGTGAAATATATTGGCCGATTTAATAACCTCTCGTTTGTCTAAATATATTTCACGTTTCAAACCGTTCTGATTTGCCTTATTCAATGTGTACAGCTCGCGTAAACTACAGACAATACTAAGTACCAAACATTTAAAATATTACCTTTTCAAAGTCTTGTTTTTTCCTTTTTGGCATCATTGTTAATGTGTGTTAAAGGCTATTTAGATGACTGCATATGACGTCACGTTGTCCCAATCCACAAAGAGAGGGGATTTCGCATTTTTTAAACAAACAAAATTAAGACCGAGTTCTAAGTACTTTAAAGGCTATATCGAAATAATAATAAAAAAAGATATATTTAAATAAAACACTGTAACAATTTAAAACGCGATGTATATTAGTTATTGTTATATGTATATATATTTTTTGAACATGTTTCGCGTTAAGCGCAAGACGTCCTGTTACTTGCCTGTTAAAGAACGGATCAGTGAAACGGACATAAAAATGTGTTCGCCCCATGCCCCACGAGGGTGACCACGGCTGCTGCAAAGCATACGAAACGTCGGGCCGTAGTTAAAATAATTTCCAAAGTTTAACTAATATACATTGCGTTTCAAACTGTCAAAGTGTTTTATTTAAATGTGTACTACTCGCGTAAACTACAGAGATTGTTTAAAAACAAGTGTCAACTTAAAAAACTTTTAAGTTAAACAGTTTTATTTTTTGTGCACTGGAAACTACAAAAAAAAATTGACATAATCATCGTGTTTTACTAGCGTAGCCCTTTCATTTGATACCCATATTGTGGGGGTTAAGGAAAATTATGTGATCCGCCATTTTGTATCGGCGGCCATCTTAGATTTATAATGTTATCGATTTTATCATATTGTATTGTCATCTAAATTAATTGTGTGTACCAAATTTCAGATCAATCTGATAGCGGGAAGGTGGTTCAATTTTAATTTCTAATTTCGACCCAAATAAATGAATAAATTCCGTACGGGCAAAATAAAACTGTTTAATAAAAAAACGAAAAGTTTGGCCGACCCCAGTCGTATTATTTTTCTATAGAATTTTTTCAATTACTTTTAAAATTAATTTAAAAGAGTTTTTCTGTACCCACAGAGTATACATAACTAACAGTATATATAATTTCCACACTCTTAGCTGACAACACCAAACACATTCAATGTTCTAATAAATAAATTATCACAAAGAAATAGTGTCCAAAATATAATTCTAGATTCTATTCGATAACTTTATACTTTTCAATATATTTTTTGAAGGTTTTAATACGATAATTACAACATACAGAACACAAAGCTTTCAACGCCAGTAATTAATTTTATAGAAAGGATTATATAATAATATAAAAGCTGCAGAGTTTGTTTGTTTGAACGCGCTAATCTCAGGAACTACTGGTTTGAAACAATTGTTTTTGCGTTAGTTAGGGCATTTATCAAAGACTATAGAACACCGCTGTTACTAATAGGAGCGAAGTAACATCGGGAAATGTGGAAAATACGGGGAAATTGTTCATCTCTGTGGGTCTCCGATGCGTAAGCTGCAAAAATGGTTCAAAATACCCAAAAATGTGAATCAAAGAATATTTCCTATTTAAAAGATCTAAGGCTCCGAAACGACGGGCCGTAGTTAAAATAATTGTCAAATAAGTTTAACTAATATATAACGCGTTTTAAACTGTTGAAGTGTTTTATTTATGTGTCATACGGCAAAATAAAGTGTGCCAGTTCATCTAGTCATTATTTATAATTAAATGGACATCTTTTCCCTGTGATAATCTATCTAGCATAGAAATGTACAAAATCCTATCATAATCCTAGCGTTACAAAAATCGGATCCGATAAAAGAAAAGAAAGAGAAAGAGGAAGAAAGTGAAAAAGCACCAGAAGTACGTTTAATATTTCCCTAATTAGACAGTTTGTATGACAGATCTATTTTTGCTCTGGACTTTCACTTCTTCAAGATGTACAGGTGAAAAATCGTGTGCGTTTCGGAACGCTGGAGAAAGAAGGTATTAAATGTAGTAGAACACTGACTAGAAAAAGGTGAGTGAATGACCGCCCGGGTATAAAATTGGGTGGAGCGAATTGCGATGCGAATTGCGACGGGCCTGGCGAAGTGATCATTCGCGCGACATCCCAGCTAGATCCGAATTTAGTCATCTACATGCGGTCGCCGATCGTCTATACATTTTACAGCGCAGGCCGCGTCGGGTCACCGCCGAGTATTTCGTAAAAAGGGAACCCGCCCGCTGCCCTGTATTAGAAAATATGAAGCCAGACTGCGACAGTAACTCGTTACGTAACGACACTACTCCGACTTAAATCGGATCAGCTAAATCCAGTTTTTATTAGGCTTATAGTACTGTTATGTTTTGAATTCTTCTATCGGACCTCGCATTAACTACTTAACATAAACAGTTGCAATCCCTTACACAAATATATTTTTATGACTAGTATTTATTTGGCCAGTTAAAATTTTGAACTCCTTGTTCTTAAATTTAGAATGTATTTTCTGTGTCCTTCTGAAAAAAGGTTCCACCAAGGAGGCCAAAACTATTTTATTTTAACATGAAAAAAATGCATTACCTAAGTTGTGGTGTCTTATAATCTTAGATATCAATAAAAAATATTAAAATCAAACCTGACACTTACACCAATTAAACAATACATTTTCAACGGTTTTAAACACGAATTATATTAGTTAAAATATGACGCGACCACAGCAGCAATGCATCCGAAATGTCGAGCCGTTTATAAAATAAGAAAGATTAGTGTTATATTTCGCGTTTTAAACCGTTAATAATGTGTACTTGCGTAAACTTCAAACAATCCTTTCGCTTATAATTTTAAAATATCTACGTTCTATAGTATATTTTGTAAAATCTAATATTTGTGTAATTTTAACCCCTATAGCATATACATTTTAGAATAAATTTCGTTTGATTATACCTATCTAGAAATAGCTTTTTAAAATATTATTTCCTTAATGATTAGGGGTACCGAAAAGTATTAGTGTTTGATTATGCTACATACAAATACATTTTTAATTATTTCCATTTATTTTTCATGTTTTATTCGGTTAATAAAAAAGTTTACGACGAGTGAAAAATCATCTCAATCTTATTTATATCTTTTTTTTTCAGTTATTTTCAATTACTAATCGAACGCTGGCTACATAACATTCAAACAAGATGGACCTGTCGAATTATTTTTGACCAATAAGCCCGTCCAAAAAATTCTGTAGGTTATAAAAAAATCGTGGATGAGAGATAGAGGGAGAAAGAGGAAGAAAAAGGGGGAGAGAGAGGGGAAGAGAGGGGGAAAGAGAGAGATGGAGCCTCGTTAAAAATGTACGTTTTGGTTCTTAGCATAACGAACAACATTACTTTTCGAATACTTGTCATTGTTTTTAATGCTATAAGGTTTTTAAAAACAGTACAAAATCTACAATAATACCTGTTTAGTGACAAAGTTAAACAAACAAACCAAATGGTTCTATTATAATAGCAATTATCATAGTCCATATGTTGATAAGGAGTTAGTGAAACTTTTGAGAAGTCCTTGGGATCTAGAGGAACCTGCTCTAACAAGGAAAAATATAGCGCACTTAAAGTAAAAAAGGAGTGGCCGCGAGTCTATTGCCAGTTCTTTTTGTTCGATCTAGACCCTTGATTTGAGAACTGGTAGTAAGTGTAAATTTAATCTTTAGTTTTTAACTGGTGTGACGTTCGTAAATGTACTACATAGACGTAGAATTTTTAAAATTTCCTTTTCATTTACGTATAACTTCCTAAGATAAATAACACCGTTAACGGTTTAAAATGCGAAATATATTAGTTTAACTTGTTTAAAATTTATTTCAACTGCAGCCACTGCCCACGGCGCTGCAAAGCATCGGAACGTCGGGCCGTAGTTGAAATAATTTGTAAATAAGTTTAACTTATATATTTCGTGTTTGAATCCGTTGAAAAACGTTTTATTTGAGTGCTACTAGCGTTTACTAATGATATATAGTTCATTGTGTTTTATGATGTTTTTTATGGAAATACTTTTATAAAAAACTGCATTGGTCTCTATGGTTCTGTGTGGGTAGATTGTTAAAAACGGGTCAAAAAGGAATGCCTGTAGGTATTTAGCATATAGTTAAAACAGGCCCTACTTTCATTTGTTTTGTGCTTATTGCTAGTGGAATGTTTTTTGCAATATTTCTCACCATAGCTCTTTTTTTTTTGTTCATTTAACTTTGCCATATAAATTTATAATCTGTATTTATGCAATTATTTGAACATGTTTCTTCTCTCGAGGCTCCTTCAAGACGTATGATGACGTTCTTCTTAGAGTACTTGTTGAATCTGAAATTAAAACATCGTAGTTATAGATTAAAAATTAATACCGTCTGTTGTTTACGCGAGTGGTACACAATTAAATAACACACGTTAACGGTTTAAAACGCGATATATGTCAAACTTATTTGAAAATATTAATTTCGGCACGACGTCGGGGGGAGGGGGTTTTTTTTTTTAAACCGTTAAAATGTTTTATTTAGAAGATTAAAAATGATGACATAGCTGGGATATGAACCTATGACCAATAGCTTTATAGCGTAATACTGTATTTTTTTTTTTTAAATTCAAATCGATGTAAAACAAAATGACAAACAGACATATAACTATGCCTGTTTCAATGACCGGTTTTGTTTAGGCAAAGCTTTGACGTGCTCTTTGGATCCAATGATAGCTCGATAGGGTTCGATTGTAGGACTCGTCTGGAATTTTTGTCCCCCCGGGGGGGGGGGGGGGGTGCCCTTTTTTGGGGGGCCTTCTTCTTTCCATGTTTAATCATTTAAAAAACTTACTACAATACTTCGGTGTGTGTATACACCTCGGCAGGGAGTGTGAGGGGCGTGCAGCGGGGGGAGGAGGGCGCGGACGCCCCCCTCCGCGCCCCGCGCTACGACCACCGGAGCTCCTTCAGTTCCACAGTGCTGGACGCGTCAGCCTGAAAAATTTAAACACGATATATAAATCATCTTTGATGGTTCCGTGCGCTACAATAGCTTTTCTTTTACCAAGCACGGCGTTCACTTTGGTTTGGTTCATTTTGGTTTTAAATACAAATTCACAAATGATCCAAAAATAAAACAGTGGGTACATGTTTTATATCCTTGAAGATTAATTTGCAAGACCGACGGAACTCGGAGGACATCGTGAAAAATAAAGAAGACTGTTTTGATTCCCAAAGTAGCTATTAAATGCGGACAAAGTCGCGGGCACAGCTTGAAGTTAATGTGTCTATAGTTTACGTTACTATACCCTTAATAGGTCACTTTAACTGTTAAGGCATAAAATGCAAAATATAGAACTTAAGTTAAACTTATTTGAAAATGATTTTTAACTTCGGCCCGACGTTTCGGATGCTTTTCAGCGGCCGTGGTCAAGGGGGGTCTCCCCGTGACCACAGGGAGACCCCCCCGTGACCACGGTTTATTTATATAACCAATTTACTTTTACAATCGGCATGAACACAAGAGAACAATTATTATTTTTTCCATACCTCGTATCTAGAAGGTGCAGGTGGCACGTGCGTGGCTGGCGAACACCTGGAGCATCCAGGTTTCAAAACTGTCCGCGACGACCCCCCTCGCATAGCTGTACGCAGCTCCTAAAAATTAATTTATAATTATCACGTGTTTGTTTTTTATCTCGCAATATAATTCTTAGACATTTTTTTTTTAATTTATACAAATTTAATAAAGCGCAAAGAATTTTAACCTTAATTATTTTCTTATAATTAAACATAATAATATTTTATTCCCCGGCAAAGAGACATGGATTATAACAATAAACTGATCTAACCTGCCCCATCTCACTACAAAGCGACTGTCTTCCTTGGGACGCGGTCTTCCTCGTGTTCCAGCAGAACTCTAATATAGCTACGACTATCGCTAACACTAGACCACACAGAAGCGTGACGAAGACACCTCCTGAAAAAAAGACGATTTAAACCAATGCACATAGGGTACAACATTGCTGAATTTAAATACTGTCTGTGTAAGTTTACGCGAGCACTACACATTTAAATAAAACACTTTAGCGGTTTAAAACGCGAAATATTAGTTAGACTTTTCAAAGTTTTAATAATATATCGCTTTTTAAACCGTTAAAGTGTTTTATTTAAATATGTACTAAACACTCTATAGTTTAGCAGTAATACACTTTTAATTAAAATACTTTAACGGTTTAAAACGCGATTAGTTAAAATCTATCTACTATATATTGATTAAACTTTTTAATTTTTTACGAATATATCGCGTTTCAAACCGTTAAAGTGTTTTATTTAAATTACTGAGTATCGTTCGTCGAAAAACGTGTCACGGTTGGGATATTAGTCCCAACTGAGCTAGAGTGGCTCTGAAGAGGACTTCAGAGGATATATATAAATATATTGACTTCCCCCCTATGTCATGTTTATAGAATAAGTTTTATTTGTAAATGTCGTTGTTTCGATTGTGCGTTGTTGCTGAAGAAACGAATTTCTTTTCTTTTATTTTTACCTACCTTGACCTATTTTGGCTTTTTATATTCGGAATTCTCAGACTGAAACCAAAACGTGATTAAACTGTACGGCTTTTTCCACCGTGGACGGTAGTTCGTGACCTGGACGGAATTTCGATATATTAATATCCAGATTTCCAGATGAAGTCCAACATGTTTCAGAAAAATTATAAATTTATTAGCTACATAAATTGTTTAAGGCTTTCACGGCCATCGTTCAGCATATCATTGATTTTTTTTTGGGCTGTTCGGACATCGTGAGCGAGAAGAGGTTCATGACGTTACGTCATCACGTGTGTACGGCATCATCAGCACGCGAGAACCTCTTCTCACTCAGGACGGCCGAGCAGCCAGAAAAACAATGATATATGGATCGAAGCCACAACCCATTGATCAGTAGCCATACATAGCTACCATTGGAAAACCCTCCAAGTCATTTCTCCCTATATTGTTCATGTTTGAAGAATAAGTTTTCATTGTAAATCTTGTTTTCGTTTGTGTGTTGTTTCTTAATAAACGTATTTCTATCACATTGTTCTATTCTTCACTAAAGGCCAAGATCTTACCAATATTCTGAACACCTAGCGGATTTGCTTTACTGTCCTTCCCGTCTCTATTGCATACGTCCCCCGTATTCTTCCACCATTTATCATATAATATCTGGATCACCCCCTTCTCTTGAAGCTCCAGGATAGCAAGGGATATCTTGTCTCGCCAGGGGCTGCCCTTCCATGTTGCTATTCCATAACCCTGGAAAAGAAGTTAAAACTTCATTGTTTTTGAGTAACGAGTAAAACTATAGTAGTATATGTGGGTGTGTGGGGGGACGTGTATGTGTGTGGAGGGGAGGTATATGGGGGGAAGAGGGGTAGGGAGTGTTAAAGCGTTTATCGTTTGCTCAGCGTACCCATTATTAAGGTAGGTAAGTATAATGTAATGTAATGTAATAGTAATTCATGGCTAATAATCAGTCAGTCGTAGGTTTAATCAATTTTTATAAACGTTGGACTTCGTTTGGAAATCTGTATATTTAACAGTTGGTAGGAATATCCAAATGTCCGGCACTTAAACTCACTGCCCACACATAAAAAAGCTGTCAAGTTTACTTGCGTTTCGGGTTCTTTTGATTTCCGAGTATCCAAAACCAAAATAGATCCACAGTGCATCTTGTTTAAATGCGGATTTCACCCCCTATCACAAAAAAAAACCTTGTATTATCTACCTTAGAATCCAAAAGACCGCCAATCTGTGTCAAGTTGCAGTCTCTCTGCACTCTGTGGTCCAACATGGTGGATTCCATTAGGAACGCGTAGTTTCCCGCCAAAACTCGCCTCACACCTTCCTCGTAGGAGGAAACTAGAGCCGGAGGACTTGCTGAAGACATGTGTACCCACATCCGCTTGTAAATATCTATGTTGGAGTCCTGAATGATTGTAATTTTTAAATTAATTTACATCTAATGTATAAAGCTGAAGAGTTTGTTTGTTTAAACACGCTTATCTCAGTAACTACTGGTTCGAATTGGTTAGAGCATTTATCGAGGAAAGCTATAGGCTATAAAACATCGCCCTGTGACTAATAGGAACGAAGATACAGCGAGAAAAGGGGAAAAATTTGGGAAACTTATTCATGGTTATGGGTTTCCGAGGCGTACACTGCAAAAACGGTTCAAGATACCCAAAAAATATTACTTAATTATAATACTCTTTAAATGAACTAAAAAATGTCCGCGACACTATAATATGTCTATCTATCTTTTTACAAAAACAAATTTGGATGGCCAAAATAACTATTCTACGCGGACAAAATCGCTTACACATCTAGTTTAGAATGAATAGTAATTCGTGTAAATATAAGAATTGGAATGATGTAAAACTGATAATAGTATTAATTCAAAAGATTCAATCATGTTTTTAGATGTTATATAGTCTAGTCTGAGTTTTAAATTTATTGTTATATATATATGTGAAAGCTTACCCTGAAAAATGTCATCGTAGACCCTCCATTCAGTGTCCCATACTGAACGCTGTTCTGAGCAGCTAAATCTGCTGCACTTTGAATGGGCAAAACCGTTCTTTCCACAGTGAGAAATGCAGCTAGATTCGCAGTGTACGACGATAGAATGATAAGCGTGAAGAACCACCAGATACCACCAACTATACGGGTAGATGTTGCCTGTGGAAAAAAAATCTCATTTAAATAAAACACTTTTAACGGTATAAAACGCGATTTATACCAGAATAATCGAATAATCTTCAAATAAGTTTGACTCATATATATCGCGATTTAAACCGTTAAATGTGTTTCATTTAAATATTCCAGTGATAAAAGCATTACTAACCTTGGGATTCAAACCAGAACCCTGCCTTAGGAACGTGCCAGTGATAAACCAAACGGAATTGCATACGCTGAACTGGTTTGTCAGCAATTTCGTTTCGTGGCCACACACGTGGGTGCCGCTGGACCTAAAATATTCATTTCAATAATAAGCAAAATTTAGAGATGCGCCGAGTAACGAGTACCGAGTTTTACTCGGTTTTTTTCAACCGAGTAACTAGGTTCAATCAAATTCTCACTTCGCGCCTGTAAACAAGTGCAAACAGTTTGCGCCGGTCAAGACGTCAGCTCCATCTCTTCTTCTCGTAGTTTTGTCTCTTTACTACTCATTCTTTAGCATATTTTTTGAGATTTTCAAAGATTTCCTAAATTACTAATAAATACTTTTGCATGAACTGTTGTTTTAATTATATCTACCTAAATTGCCTTTCTTAAACAAAGTATACTCGTCATCAATTAACAAAGTATAACCGAGTTATTCGGCCGAGTACGTGTATCAAAAAACCTGCCGAGTACCGAATATCAACCGAGTACTCGGCCCATCTCTAGTAAAATTCAAATGAGATTGTAGTTCTTTTCCTTTTTTGAATTAGTGCAATAAAAAACCCTTTTCCTACGTAAACACAATATTGAACTCATTTGGGAATTATTTTAAAATTAATGAGCGGAATGTCTCCCCGTGACCACGGCTGCTGCAAACGAATATTTCCAAATAAGTTTTAATATATCGCGTTTTAAACCGTTAAAGTGTTTTATTTCAATGTGTACTACTCGCGTAAACTATAGACAGTATTTAATTAATGAGCGGGTTTTGAATCCGCGACCGATAGCGTTCGCTGCTGTAGTACTTATAATTGGCAGATTGCTGTCAAAGGCATTCAAATGTGTGTATTGTAAAAAGCTTTGAGAAAATTAAATTGTTCTTCTTTCTTTCTACTTTTTCAGAAGTTTGATGTTAGAAAGTTAATTCAATTCTAGTTTTTTATTTATGTCTCCGTTATATGTTAATTTAATTATTATAATTTTTTAATGTATTTACGTCGATATGCTACAATTACATTTATTTATAAGTAAATATTACAGTTACGTAACATTAAATGTTAAACAAATTTCCATTAACTTTGCTACAAATCGCACAGAGTATATGCAAAAATTAATATTTGTGGTTCACCGGGCATCGAACAGCTGACCACATACAAAAGTACTAAACACATACAAATGCCACTAGAACGACATCTGTCTCTGTCTGGTCGAGTATAGACCACCAGCCCAGTCAATCTTGGATTAAATGTCTCCCATTTCGTATCATTTTTCGTTCATACTATACGAATTGTTTAAATAAGAACTGAAATGGTTAAAAACGCGATATTTATATTAATAAACGTATTTGAAAATTGTTTTCATGGAGGACCCCCCGGGACCACAACTACTGCAAGGGCTTCGTGGTCGGGCCGTTGTTAAAATAATTTTCAAATAAGTTCAACTCATTTATATATCGCGTTTTAAACCGTTAAAGCGTTTTTTTATTGTACATACTCGTAAACTCCAGCCTAAGTTGAATTTACTCACCATTCATAAGGCGAAAAACGCGCCATCACGAACAGAGTGAACGACACGAGGATATAGGCCGCTAACACATAGAGCCATATTTCAATGGCCAGTGGATTTAAAAAGCTGAACAATCGAGTTGGCTGTGACGATGGCACCTGGAACAAATCCTATTTATGTTAAAATTGTGCAAGGGGTATATAAATATAGCACTTTTAACAGTTTAAAACGCGATATATATTAGTCAACTTATTTTTAACTACAACATGAATCATTTCCCAAATGACATTAACTTTTGCAAAGTATTAATAAATAAGCCAACTAATATATTTCGCATTATAAACCGTTAAAGTGTTTTATTTAAATGTGTACTACACGTAGTTTTACCTTAAACAATATCCCAATGCCCAAATTCATGAAGGGTTTAGTAAAATCAATGACCACCTCACGCGCATAGTTAATCGTCATTGACGCGACCGCTATATCGGCTTTCTGAAACAAAGCATTTATCTGTATTGATTTTATACAGCTGGAGATTTTGTTTGTTTAAACGTGCTAATCTCAGGAAATGTTGGTTCGATTGAAAATAATTCTGTTCGATAGATCAACTATCTAGAAAGGTTTTACTTTATATAAAATGACGGTGCAGTCAATAGAAGCGAAGAATAGTGGAAAAATCATTTGAGCGTTGCATTCGCTGCGTATAAGGGTAAAAACAAAAAAAAAAAAAAACAATGATATTTTTTTATGATAGATAGGAAGGAGGACAAACAAGCATATGGTACACTTAATAGGTGATATACCCCAGCCTATAGCATCTAAAGACGATGCGCTGTCGACTTATTTAGGCTTTGGATATTCGGAAATTGAGTTTTTCATCTGTGGACGGTGATTTTTGACCCGGATGGAATTTTACCATCCATTTAATATCCAGATTTCCAACATCCAACATGTTTCAGAAAAATTAGAAACATCATGGACCCGGTGGGGTTTGAACTCATGACCCGTTGATTTTTAGCAATACGCTGCTACCATTAGACCATAGAACTCTTTAAATGATCTAAAAATGAAATAGCGAAATGACACCAAAAGATGACAAATTACTGACGTTTGAACTATCACATGAAATAGTAGAACCAATATGGACTAACAAAAACACCTTAACGATTTAAAACGCGATATATTAGTTAAAGTTGCTGAAGCTAAAGCGGGCTGAAGTTGAAAATCATTTTCAAATAAGTTTAACTAATATATCGCGTTTTAAACCGTTCAAGTGTTTTATTTAAATGTGTACTACTCGCGTAAACTATGGACAGTATTCAATATGGACTAGTCAAGTTTTCACGAAAATGTAAGTGTACATACGTGGTAATTGCAAGCCATTGTATGTATTATCGTATATCATATTTTTGTGTTTAATAACTATTTGAAATTAAATTAAAAAATGAGTAAAACATTCGTATTTAAATTTATCCACAAAAGTCTTCGTTTAGTCGAGTTAAACGCTGAAACACGAGCTAAGGCTCCTCGTGAAGGTCGAAAAATATTCGAAACCCCAATAACGACGGTCGTACAGCTCAAAAAATCCAAGTGACATAACAAAAGTACCGCTAAATCTTTATACAATTTTCATTCTAACGGTATAATTTAACATGGGAAGAATATAAGAATAAAAATATATTTACTTACCCTATCAATAAGTTCTCGAACAATCCCATTCCATTGACCCGTCTCGGGGTCCCAAGCCCCGTACATGTTATCCGGCACCAATCTCAACCGATAGTCGAAGCCAGCCTTCGCCGCAACTCTAGCCAGAAGGTCAATGCAGAAACCTTCGAATCGCGCGTTGCCTTGAAGGTTCCAACCATCTTTAACCATCACGTAGGGCTTTTCCTAAAAAAAGCAGTAAGATATCCCATTTGGGCAGATATTCCTTTGTCTGATTTTTGTCCTGTTCTTTTCTTTTCGTTCTTTGAGAGAATTTTTTTTGCGTTTTAGACTGTTAATATTATTTTATTTAAATATGTATTGCTCGCGTAATCCACTTATTTGTGCATAGCTTCTAATAATCCTTAAAGATTGTGGTCGTGGCTTCGAGTCGAGCCTGTGTTAACATTGTCAATGTTAAATAAATATTTAAAGAAATAATACCTCTACAGTAACAACAGTCAACGTTACATTCGGTGGAGGATCTCGCCTATATGCGGCGGGGTCAGTGACCTCCAAACCATCATTCGGGTTCCAGAATCCAGACATGACGGTACCACCATTCTCACCACCCACTAGACGCATGAGTTGGAGGTTGAAAGAGGTTCTAACACCATTTGTGAATTCAATAGGACCGGTCAGACCGTGCGCTTGAACCTGCAAAGACAATTGTGCCAATTATTAAGACCTAATTATTCAAATAGACGGAATAAAACGCGAAATATATTAGTTAAATTTTTAAATTCTAGGTCTGTAAGGCCCCGGTCGTTTCACCAAATACAATTTACAGGGTAACTACAATTTACAGGTAGGGATTTGACCTTAACGTTAGAGATACCCTCCATCTCCATCAAATGCTAATAACTTTGTTATTTTATATTACAAACATAATCATTTCGTTAATTTAGAAATTCTAGCCAAAAATCTATTGCTCCGTAATTTATATTTGGAGAACTAACTGGTTCCTAAAAGAACTAGAATCAAAAATAAGTTGTTACAAATGTATTTCGAGTTTAAAATAATTAAGTGATTTTTTCTGTAAAGTACTATGGTGTTTTTTTACAACACCTAAGGAGTCACCGAAAATCAATTTTAAGACAACAAAGGACCTGATATATACTGTGGAAGATCCTATTCTAGGAACAAGAATCGCACAATACGTTTTTCGTACTGTTAAAATTACATTACGTGTAATTTTTTTTAGAAGTCTTATTTTTTGTGCGGCCTGTGGTAGTAAATAAATGTATTTCTTTCTATTTTTACGGGGTTTAACTTCATACCTTATGTATATTCTGTAGTAGAGTTGTACCATGGGCCAATGGCGTTTCGGTATCACACGACACGTTCCCCTTATGCACGTCTTTCGTAGATGCCAGCGCTAGGGCCAAAACTTGCACCGCGTCGTAAAGAAGTGCCGGATCAGTCTAATAAACAGTGACTAATATGAAATTAAATACTTCTTAGTACGAGTTAATTTAAATAAAACACTTTAACGGTTTAAAACGCGATATATTTCACTATGGTCACGGGGAGACCAGGGTGTCCACGGCTGCTGCAAGGCATCAGAAACGTCGGGCCGGAGTTAAAAATCATTTTCAAGTAAGTTTAATTAATATATCGCGTATTAAACCGTTAAAGTGTTTTATTTTAATATTGATAAACACTTTGTAATATGTGTATGTATAAATTTGACACGCTCGTTGGTTTAATGTTAGCAATGTATGGCTAATGAGTAAGCGAGTCGCGGGTTCGAGCCGCACCAGAGCCAACATATTTCTAATCTTTCTGAAACATGCTGAACTTCGTCTGGAAATCTAGATTCTAAATCGGTGGTAGGAATATAGAAATTCCGTCCGGGCAAGGAACTACCGTCCACAGATGTAAAAGCCATGAAGCTTAATTGCGATTTCCGAATATTCTAAATGGGTCGACAGCGCATCTGGTTACATGCTATAGGCTGGCGTATAACACCTGCCATCAGGTGAACCCCAAGCTTCTATGTCCCCATCTACCATTAAAAATAGAACAATAACGGATTAAAACGCGATATATATTAGATAAACTTGTATGAAAATTATTTTAACGGCCCGATGCTTTGCTGTAGCCGTGGTCATGGGGAGACGGCGGCTCGTCGATAATAATTTTCAGTATTGAATTCCGAAAGATGTTAAAAATCACCTTGATATGTCCCCCCGATAGTATAGACGCTCCTATTGGATGGAACTTCTCCATCACCAGCAGGGCGTCCTTCACTTTGTCCGAGTCACGGTTCACAAGTCTCCAACCACTCATATTCACGCGATTGTAGTAAAAGTCTTCTAAATCGAAAAGCTCCATATCCTGAAATTACAAATAAAACACTTTTAACCGTTTAAAACTCGAAATATTCGTTAATTATTAAATTAAATAGGTTAATGTATATATTGTTTTGCGTACTATTTAGGAACTATATGAAGTCTGTACATAAAACACTTTAACGGTTTAAAACGCGATATATTAGTTAAACTTATATGAAAATGATTTTTAACTTCGGCCTGACGTTTCAGGTGCTTTTCGCCAGCCGTGGCCACGGGGAGACTTTAAATGTGTACTACTCGCGTAAAATATAGACAGTATTAGGACTTATTTTGAATTTTATTTAATTACGTCTTGACGTTTCGGATACCATACAGCAGCCATTATCACGGATTAAACATTTTGTAGGAGTGTTACAGAAAAAGTTTTAAACCGATAAAAAAGGGTTTAATTTAACAATTTAAGTTAAGGGAGACAAGAAATCCTTTATAGATCAAAACCTTTAAGTAATTTAGTAAATTAATAATACTTACAAAAGATGTAAAAATGTAATGATAGTTCTCGTTGTTCATTTGTAACTGGAGAATCTGAAATTGAAAATGTTACATTTTAATTCCGTTTTCAAATTACGCAACAAGTTCAAATAAAACACTTCAACGGTTCAAAACGCGATATATCAGTTAAACGACAAGTTAAGCATCCGAAACGACGTGCCGAAGTTAAAATCATGTTCAAATAAGTTTAACGAATATATCGTGTTTTAAACCGTTAAAGTGTTTAATTTAAATGTGGACTACTCGCTTAAACTATAGACAGTATTTACGCATCAAGTGTTTGGCGCCAAAATGATATTTAACTTTTGTTCTTTTGTTTTCACATAATTACAAACGAACTGGGAAACTGTAAATTGTTATTGGTCCCAGGTCCTAGTCATTGGTAGGGAAAATGTTAAACTGGGAAAATTATTCCTCTTTAAGGGCTTCCGTGATTTTATATTGTCTATCTTGTATGATTAACTCGCAAGAAGGACGGGAGCTTCGTCATAGAAGGACGCTGAGAAGGAGGTTTGCAAACACAAATTTTAATTCCGAAATAGCTATTCGGGCATGAGGTCGCGGGCACAGCTAGTGAGTTAAAGTCATGACTTACAGCCCTAGCCAATTGCCTCAAGTGTTTAGGATCCGTATCGACGATGATGCGCGCAATCCCTTGCGCCTTCAGCTGCGCAAGCGCACGTCTGTAGTCGTGCGCAGAACAACGCACCGCGTACATATCGCGACCGTCTCTCGCCATTCTTAATATATTCAATTCACCTGTAACAAATTAATTCATAATTATCTGCTAATCATATACAATCAATTTTATTGAAATCGGTTCAGCCGTTTTGTACGATTTCCATTTATGTAATAGGATATAATATTTAATCAAGTCTTTATTTGGCATAAATTTAGTACATTAATTAATAAATTAAAACTCACCATATCCGTAGTCTTCATAAATGATGCCCATCCTTGTCCAGTTCAAGTACGCGGTGAGGTCCGTAAAAGCCGCGTCGAGAAGCTCCCGTGACGGATATAAGTTTAATGTAAAAGATATTGTGCTGTTCAACGCTGAAAAATATCGAAACATACAAATATTCCCCCACAAAACATAATAAGAAATAAAAATTGATGGAAATAAAGGATAGACGGGGGGCTATAGCTAATAGAGATGGGCCGAGTACTCGGTCGATACTCGGTACTCTGCGTGCTCGGCGGGTTTTTTGATACTCGTACTCGGCCCAATAACTCGGTTATTCGATAACAAGTATACGTTGTTTAAGAAAAGCTATATTTAGGTAAATATAATTTACATTAATAAAATACATTACACAATAGTGTTGATCCAAAAGTATTTATTAGTAGTTTAGGAAACCTTCGAGAATCGCAATTAATTAAATCAAAACTATGTTAATGAATGAGTAGTGTGGTAGTAGTATGAGAATTTTAATAAACCGAGTTCTGAAATTTTGAACTCGGTTGTCTGTTGTCGTTGTTCTGAAATTCAGTGCTCGGTTGAAAAAAAATGAAGCGAGTAAAACTCGGTACTCGTTACTCGGCAAAAGTGTCACATCGGCGCATCTCTAATAGCGAAATAGCTATCTCTTCCAAGCAAGTAAGAAAAGGAAACTCAGTTATGAAAGAGGTATGCGTGACAGCAGAACTAGGTGATTTCTTAAGCTGCAAAGCAATAGACATGAAACCTTAACTCGTAAGTGTTAAGGTTGAAATTACATTGCTCGAGAGATACACATTTAAATAAAACACGAATAACAGTTTAAAACGCTAAATGTTATTAGTTAAATTTATTTCATGTACGGCTCAACATTTCGGACGTTTTGCAGTACCCGTGGTCACTGGGGGACTGAAGATCGATAACACATTTTGTCCTTTAGACATTTGAAAATTCATAGATCAGAACGCAAATTCATATATCTTTTTGTACTTACGTTCCATATAACTAGAGTCTATCGTAAAATGCGGTGCGTGGAGTGACTGGCACATGGCAGTGAGTGTCGATCCCAGCAGTGGGCCCGCGCTGCTAAAAATCGCGACGGCGCCAGACTTTATTTGGATACACGCTGAAAAATACGAAGGCCAACTTTGAAAAAAAAAATAGTTGGCGAATGGTAAAATAAAAGTATTTAAACGAACGCGATTAACAAGGGCTCGTAGTGTCGTAGTAGGTAATAAAATAGTTGATAAGACAAAGAGTTGCGTTTCAGTGCGTCAAAATTTGTTTAAATAAAGCATGAATTTATCTATATTCTATACTAATATATAAAGCTGAAGAGCTTGTTTATTTGAACGCGCTAATCTTAGGAACTACGGGTTCGAATTGAAAAATTTTGTGTTGGTTAGAACATTTATCGAGAAAGGCTATAGGCTATAAAGCATCGCGCTATAGGCTATAAACCTTCGGCGATAATTTCTCTAACCAAAAAAAAGAACTTGTCAATTGGAAGTAGTAGTTCCTGAGATAAGCGAGTTCAAACATACAAACAAACTCTTCAGCTTTATATTAGTATAGATTTATTTAACTACGGCTCGACGTTTCTTCATAAATTACTAAAATTTTTCGTGTTTTCGGTCATTAAAGATTTTTATTTAAATACAGATCAAACAAAATAGTAATTCGATATAGAATCTTTGGAAAAACTGTTGTACCAGCCCAGATAAGATATGAGAGTAAGAGGAGACATGACACATTCGTTTCTGGAAAGTTTAACTTTTATTTTATTTTTACTAATGTAATGGCAGTAGTTGTAAAAGCCCGCCTACACGCACTAAAAAATGGTTTGTATTCGTAAACTTTCTGTCATATTATGATAGAATAATATCATTAAGCTTTTTGGTCCCATTTATCGTCACTAGTATAGTGGCGGTAGTTGTATAAGCCCGCCTACCCGCACTAAAACATTAGTATATTCGTAAACTTTCTGTCCTATGATAGAGGGCAGCACAAGAGTGGAACGTAAATAAGTTGAAACATTTAACAGCTAAAAGCCCTTGCTTTTAACGCAATCTAAATGTAGGCATTTTCGTAACCTATAGAAATGCATGAGGGTACTTAAAAATCTCTTTAAAGAAGTGGCTTACAAGAGCTCTGTATGATGTTTTCATTTCGTGTTAATGAAGCAAAGAGTACTTACAATTCAACATTAAAATTTGATATTTATCGTGTTATTTATTTGTTTTAGAGGAGAATCAACAAGAAACATCCATGTCGAACATAGAAGAACTACAGACAGTATGCATAATTTATGTATTATTATAACATTATTTAGTGTTGCCTAGCATTGTGATAAGTGCGAGACATCCTGGGTTCGAATCCGTGGAAGAAATATATTGTTTCATTCAGACAGTGATCTTATGATTGATTTAAGATGCGCTACGACTTTTCAATTTTTAGCAGTAGTTCCTGACCCGGGTGGAGTTATCAATATTCTGTACCATCCCTTTAATATCCAGAATCCAGACGAAGTCCACATAATTTTTTGTTCCATATCAATAAATCCGTTATTTTTTACTCTATAAAATATTTATAGTAACTTTAATAAAGACAGGAAAAAAGAAATGTATTTAATATGTTTTTTTTTTTACTTTTAATTTAGAACGTGTCGTTAGACTTCGCCTATCGAATTTATCTTTAGATAACGTTAATATCCTCTAAGTAACAATGATTATTTGTATTTATTTTTTGCTTTTTATATGTAAAAAACAAGTAAACGTGCGTGAGAGATGCATGTATCTATAAGTTGAAAAAAATGGATGATGAGGTGTAGAACAGCATGGAACGCTGACGAGGTAGAGGCAGTTCAAGTCCTGCCCGAGTCGTAATTTTTTTCAATTTATTTTAGATTTTTAAAATAAAAGTATTCCGATCGTTTGCGTGTAACGGAACGATTTGTCATCGACGCGCTATCGATTGACATTTGATCACTAACGCATGGCTGACAGTTGTTATTGCCTTTGTTTTGGTACGTATTGTGTTAACTTCTTTAATTTACACTCCCATAAACTCGTTTTCCTTTTACATAACTCAATTTATAAACTTAACGAAAAAGCGAGTTAAGATTATTAATTAAACTTATTTATTGTTTCTAACCTTAAAAGTATTTTTTTACGATATTACATTGACTTTTTAAATAATGTTTTCATCCAGGGTGGTATTTAAAACAAAACAATACAAAAGAAATATTTATACAAAAAAGTACCTTTTTTGTAAGCCCTAAACGTGTCCCTCGGTGTTATATACTGTATATCATAAACTAATGTAGACTCGGGAAGAATGCTTCTCTCCTTGTTGATCCGATAGATGGCGTATTTAAAAGCCAGTTCCGCACTGCCCCCGCGCGCTTCTTCAGTGAAAATTGCCCCTGAGAATTGAAATGATTTATATAAGCGCAAGTTTATACATTTTTAAAGCATATGGAGCTTTTCTAGGGATCCGTACGCAATATTTCGTTAATTATTAACGAATTTTTCGTTACACAACGTTAATATCCTTAAACAAACAATTATTATTTCAGTTCAAAAAATTCGACGATGAGGTGTAGGATTCGGTAGCCCAATTGGTTAGAGCGACAGCACGAAACGCTGTTACATATTAGCTGTGGCCGCGACTTTGCCTACATGGCATAGTTAATTCGGGCACCAAATATGTTTTTATCTTTATAATCAAGGGAGACGCCAAAATATTCGAGTTATAGAGTTTTCGACTTAGAGAGAATTTCGACTTAGGCTAGGATTTTGATTCGACATAAAGAGGTTGATATTGATTTTTTTAAATTTTGAGTAAGATAGGTAAAATACGTTTCACAGCGCTCATGTTTACAACAATATTTGTAAGGGGTTGTACATTAATCACGTGAGGCTTGAAAGGGGGGGAGGGGTTTGATAAAAATTACGAAAATAACACAATGGGGGAGGGGGGGTATAAGGGGGGGTAGTAAGATATCTCGTGTATTTGTGTATTTATTTTTTCTTCAAACGCGCGATTTTTAAACAAATGGTGTAGACATTTTTGTTATGGTCCTTAATTTCAGAATAAAATAAGATTATAGTTTTCGTAATTCAAAACGAATAAAATGAAACACCTGAGATCAAGCAAGCAAACGCGTGAATGTGAGTCATTAATTCTATTCATTCATTGCAAATTCATAAAGTCAGTAACTTATTGGTATTCGAAATATAGATGTAATAAAATGAGTCTAAAATAATAGAGTTGTAAAGGTTGTAAAATAAGACGTTGCTATTTTCGAGATACAGAGGTAAAAAAAAATTTCGAGTTATGGAGGGAATATATGTACCGAATTGGCTTGGTCCTCACTGATTATTTCGACTAATAGAGGGTTGAGATTTCGAATAACGGAGGTTTTAGTGTTTGAATGGAAGGGAACACAAATTTTTTTCGAGATGTGGAGGTTTTCGACTCATCGAGTTTCGACTTAACGAGGTTCTACTGTATATAACTGTTGACTAGGACGTCAGTAGCGTCCAGTCTTTAATCCTAAAAGATAGACATATACTGTGACATTATTTTAGATCATTTAAAGACAATGGATTATTTTAAACATAGTTCTTTTGGTTTACGAATCATTTTCGTAGCATACGTAACGGAGCCCAGATAGATATAAGAGAATATTTTTTCCCGTTTTTTTCCACATTTTCCTCTGTGTCTTCACTCCTATTGGTCGCTGCCTAATGTTTAACGAGTATTTTAGTAGGTGTTAAACTAAAGGCTTCTTAGGTGAATGGTGTATTCAGCACAGAAATGATTATTATATTCGAAACAGTAGTTCTTAAGGTTAGAGAATTTCAACAAAGAAACAGTTTTATAACATTATTATCAATTTCAACCTGCTTTTTTGAAGAATTTAAATTTATAAAACACTACTTTCATTTTATTCAGTGACATTTCAAATTTTAAAATATTTTTTTGGGTTTAAAACAAAAAATAAATATATGTTAAACTAATTTTACCATTATTGTTACTACGGCGTTTTGGATGCTTTGCAGCAGCCGTGGTCACGGGGGGTTTAGCAATATATATCGCGTTTTAAATTGTTGGAGTGTTTTATTTAAATTTGTACTACTCGCGTAAACTACAGACAGTAGGTTACAATATTCAATTATCAAATCTAATTAATATGCACAATGGACCTATCGGATTCGGACATTGGAAAATGAACAGACTAAAACCGTAGCGAGAATTTACACTTCGTTAATAGTTGGCAGAATTTAAATAAAACACTTTAACGGTTTAAAACGCGATAGGTATATACTAATTTAAAAATCGAAAATAAATTGAACAAATTTTCGACTCAGGCAGGACATGTACCGCCATCGTCAGCTTTCCGTGCTGTTGCTGCGAAATTTTTTTCAATTTATTTTCGATTTTTAAATTATATACTGCCTTCATGTGCAATAACATGTGAAAAATATGAATGTTTTCAAACGCGATATATACTAGTTAAACTTATTTGAAAATGATTTTTAACTTAGGCCCGATGTTTCAGATGTTTTGCAGCAGCAAATCATTTTAAAATAAGTTTAACTAATATATCGCGTTTTAAACCGTTAAAGTGTTTTATTTAAATGTTAACTACTCGCGACAGAATTTCAATATATTCACTTCCCCGCTTAGTGTCTTATTTACTGAATTATTTTTGGACGCAAAATATATAAATCCTTATCTTAAAACAATCTAAATAAAACAACTATTAAAGCAAAAAAATACAAGTTATGCAGTGCAATGGGCGGCCTTAGAACAATAGAGCGATCTCGTCCAGGCAACTCTTCTACACTTATACTATATAGCCGAAGAGTTTGTTAGAACGCGAACTATGGGTTCGAATTGAGAAATCATTTTTGTGATGATTAGACCACTTATTTAGGAATGCATGAAGGGGAACGAAGAAACAGTCAAACATCTTTGAGAGCTTCCGTTGCGTGTGCTGCGAAAACGGTTCAAGGACCCAAAGAAAATGTAATTTAAACATTGTGAGAAAATCTCTTTAAATGAAGATAATTTACTAGAAATTGTGTGTTTGTTTACAAAAATTACAAGTTACAAATTACACTTTTTAAATTATTTTGAACTCTTGAGCCTCTTCTGACATCCATTGTCCGTGTATGGCCTGAAATGGGCAATCGCCTTTAAAGATCTCTTCCAGGCAGTGCTGTTTTGCAACAAACTCTTACTAAAAACCATAACCACAGATAGCTCACCAATTTTAATGACAGGCGAAAGACCAGCGACCACATTGACTATGACCAGAAACGAACCCAAACTGCTCCACATGATGTCTCCTCATCCCAGGATCAAGGGTTTTGGCCACGACCTGGAATTTAAAAAAAAATGCCGTTTGTTTCGGGCATGGGGCAGATTTATTTCTGTTTCTATTTAATAATCGATTTAAAAAAAACCAGAGAGATTAAAGCTATTATGTATATCGCTTTACACAATACAATAGACTATTACATAAGTAAAACAAGTTGTTTAAATATAACACTTTTAACAGTTTAAAACGCGAAAAATATTAGTTGACGATTTATTTTAACTACGGCCCAACGTTCTTTGCTTTGCAGCAGTGGTCACTAAAGATGGACGGCGTCACAAAGTCTTGAAGTCAAATCTTATTTGTTAGCGCCATCTGTTTCGTTGTATTTGACTATATTTAAGAAACCAGTGTTTTATTTATTTGTGTACTATTCGTGAAAATTACAGACAATACTTGAAGTGTATTTTAGTAACTATTTCTTATATGGGGGTTAAACATTTAGTTACGTAACGCGTTATGCCACCAGTCTAAATAATGATTTGTCTGTGCTCCTGAGAACAACGTCGATATTTTTAGCAGGTATTCATTTATATGAATAAATTAAATTTAATGACAGACACGAATTATCGGGTAAAAATAATAAGTATAATAAAAAACTTTTTTTTTAACTTTAAATATTGTCTATAGTTTACGCGAGTAGTACACATTTAAATAAAACACTTTAACGGTTTAACGGTCTCCCCGTGACCACGGCTGCTGCAAAGCATCCGAAACGTCGGGTCGAAGTTAAAAATCATTTTCAAATAAGTTTAACTAATATATCGCGTTTTAAACCGTTAAAGTGTTTTTTTTTTCACTTTTTAAACACATTACATGTTACACTTGTTAACCAATTTTTTTACAGACACGAAAACGATCGAAACAATACGTTCTTTCCTCGGAAGTTGAACCTGGGACTTACTAACGCAATATGTAACTTTTAAGTTAAGGAGCCAAATTATGTAGCCACCACTTAAATTATACGCGTATAAAATGATATATTTCCACTGTAATACCGAACACATCAAGCCTCGCCACATTAAAAAGGGGAAAATTAAAAAATATTACAGCGCGAACGCGGAATTGGGTCGTGTTTGATACAAGCTGTTTTATTATTCTTTGGGCTGTACCAGGCATTGTAGCGCACGGTACCGCCGTACTTCAAGCTGCATATTAGAATAATAACGACAGGGCCGGACTTACGGGAGGGCAAATAGGGCAGAGTTCCCCTTTTTTTCAAATTCCGAAAACATTTACGCCAAAATTAAATTTTACAATTTTTAATTGTATTCATATAAACTAAAAATCTATTTAGACAGATTTTTCACGACTTTCTTTTCGACGAGCGTTCTGTGCTGCTGCTGTAAGCAATTGCCTACCTAGTGGGATGCCGCTTTAAGTTCCTCACGTGTCGTCAAATTTATTCGTTTTAAATAGTATCTGTAGTTAAACCGAGTAGTACATATTTAAATAAAAGACTTTAACGGTTTAAAACGCGAATTATTTTAAAATAACTTTAACTAATATATATCGCGTTTGAAACCGTTTACTTTAAATAGTTTTGCAATTTACGTAATGCCATCATGTGCAATAAAATGTCAAACCATTAAAGTTTTTATTAATATAATATTTTCTGGCTATGTTGGTTATGTATATTTTTGTTTAACTACTACTACTAAACGAGTGACGGCGAGTTTATTGCCAGTTCTTCTCGTACGTTCTACGCCCTTGATTTGAGAACTGGTAGTAAATGTAAAGTTAGATTCTATAATTATTTTGTGACGTTCATAAGTGTACATAGTTACCTACATGAATAAATGATTTTTGACTTTGACTTGACTTTGACTACTTTGTTTACTAGCTGTGTCAGCGACTTCGTCCGCGTAGAATAGTTAATTTGTGCATCCAAATTAGTTTTTGTGCAAAAACCTCTACATCTTTATTGATTTAAGCTGTTACCCAGGTCGTCGGTCGCGTCCCGTCGGTCGCGAGCCGTTGTTCGCGACCCGTCGTTCAGACCCCATCGTTCCTACAAGTTATTCTTAAAAGATATAATGTCGCGGACCTTTTTTTCAGATCATTTAAAGAGGAATCATTTTATCATACATATTTTTTGGGCATCTTGAACCGTTTTTGCAGCGTACGCATCTGAAACCCACAAAAATGAAAAATTTCCCCCGTCTTGTTCAAATTTCCCGCCGTAACTTCGCTTCTATTAGCCACAGTTCGATGTTTCATAGCCTATAGCCCTCCTCGATAAATGCTTTAACAAACAAAAAAAAAACAATTCGAACCCTGAGATTAGCGCGTTCAAACAAACAAACTCTTCAGCTTTATATATTAGTATATATAGATACATGACAAAAAAGATGTGTTTACTTTACTAGAGAAATATTTAGGGGCATCTACTTCCTCGTTATTTAAGTTCTCCACTCCTCTGAATCCGGCCCTGAATTATAGTTATTAATTTTTAAAGCATATTAAGAGAGTCGTATATTGGTTTTAGATGACGGGGTCATTGGGGGGGGGGGGGTTTGGTTGAAATGTATGGTGACAATAAAGAAAATTCCGTTACGCTCCACACCGTTCACAGATGAACAAGCCGTGAAGTGTATATTCGCGTTTCGGTTATCTTAGTGCTTAGAATTTTACAGAAATTGTATATACCACTAACATTATACATATACATTTTATTTTTTATTTTATACTACTAACACTATAAAGCTGACGAGTTTGTTTGTTTGAACGCGCTTATCTCAGAAAGTAGTGCTCGAATTGGAAAATTATTTTTGTGTTGAATAATTTATCGCGGAAAGCTATAAAACACTAGGCCACCAAAGCCAGCGAAGAAAAGGGGGAAAATGTGAGTAAAAATCGGGAATATAATATTTATTTTGTATTTTTTCTGACTTGTCAATAGACCATAACAAATATGACCGATTTCAACTTAGTGGTGCCCTTTTATTGAGTGTCGTCTTTTATTTTCTTTAAATTACTGTTTACATCTTTTAATTTACGTACAAATATTGTTTCATATGAAATTTTTAGCATAGTAGAAACCCTCACGGGCCTTCTCCATAGTGTCCTCTTCGCCGGTTTTGGTTGGTTAAAGAAATATCATTATATAATTATTATTTATGTCGACGTTTGTAACGATTTTTAGGGATAGTGCATGAGTGGGACTTCTGCCTCCCATTGTCGTTGATTTTACGTTAAGTTATCCAGTATCGTTTGAAAAATTTATACATTTTTACATGTTATTGCACTTATATAAAATCTTTATTTAAATAATGAAGGCACTATATAATTTAAAAATCGAAAATAAATTATACAGTGCCTTCTTGTGCACTAACATGTAAAAATTAATAAAGTTCTCAAACGTTATAACTTTGTAATTTCATCTTTAATGATTTCTTAAGCTTCAAAGCATAAGACATTGAACCTTAATACGCAAGTGTTAAGATTGAAATTACATTGCGCGAGAGGTGCATGTATCAATAAGTTGAAAACCGGACTCAATTGGTAGAGGAACAGCACGGAAAGCTGACGATGCCGGTTTAAACCTGCCCGAGTCGAAAATTATTTCAATTTATTTTCGATTTTTAAATTATCCAGTATCTCCAAGTGTTTTTAGTGTAAATCAATGTACTTATTAGAAAATCACGTTTTCATTTAAATTGACTGTTTGTTTAAAAGGCCAAGTAAAAAAAAAACACTATAATCAAGATGTGCTGTCGATCTATATTGTCTTTGGATATTCGAGCCTGTGTTCTTAATTAATTGCGAATCCGTCTTGAATTATTCAATAGCGCGAAATGGTGCTATTCAAATCGAATGTAAAATTAAATTCACAAGACAACTTCAACTCTTCGCAGAATGTCGCAAGAGTTTTTATTAAATTTCCTAGCATTTCAATCACAGGCGTGCGTCCTTTTTAACCGACTGTACAAGAGAAGGAGCTTCCTTCGCCCCTATATTATGTTCTAGTTGGTATGCTCGCGGCGTCGCGTCGTCCGCGTAGAATACCTAGTTATTTTATACGGCGTCGGTCGCGTCCCATCCCGTCGGCAGTAGCCAGGTAACAGCGTTTATAAAGATGAAGGGGTTTACAAAAACGAATTTGGGTGCCCAAAATAACGATTCTCGCGAACGAAGTCGCTGACTCAGCTAGTATTAGTATATAGAGGGTTAAGCTCAAAGACACGAATCATCAGATCTACTCGAAACCTATACGTCGTACATACCGTTTTAAAAGTTCCTCACGATTTTTGTAATATGTTAGGTAAATACGCGATTAGTACACATTTAAATAAAACACTTTAACGGTTTAAAACGCGATATATCTGTTAAACTTATTTGAAAATGATTTTCAACATCGGCCCGACGTTTCGGATGCTTTGCTGCCGTCGGCTGTATTGTCGTCGTTTTTTTTTAAAGATATTTTGTACACATTCTTGGGTATTAGACGGTTATATATACCGTTTTCGCAGCGCACGCAACAAATGCAAACAAGCAACAAATTCGCATAATTCTTCAATTCGAACTAGTAGTTACTAAGTTTATAGACACCCGTTACACAATATGTTAAAATAACTCAAAAAATACGACTGCTTTAGTCCCATAAATAGAAATTACAATAATACTCTTAAAATGAGTCAAAGTTAGCCATTTCCTTCCTTCCGCAATAATTGGATACGACCCAAGACGAGATTTTATTTTATTTATTTGTACTCACAATCAGACTTCTCTCTAAGCACTTAATTAAACAATATTCCCTAAAGGAATCTTTATAGAAAGTAACCGCTGCGCCCGCGACTTCGTCTGCGTCGTTAGTTTGGGCAACATATTATTTAAATAAAGCATTTTAACGGTTTAAAACGCGATATATATTAGTTAAACTTATTTGAGAATTATTTTCGACATTTAGGATGCTTCGCCGCAGACACGGGGAGGTGTCCACCCTATATGTATATATCGCGTTTTAAACCGTTAAGTGTTTTATTTAAACGTGTACCACTCGCTTTCAGATAGTTTCATCATATTATTTTTGCAAACAATCTCCTCAGCTTTATAAATAATAGCTGTTACCCACGACATTGTCCACGTCGTTCTTGCGAGTTAATCATAAAAGATAGACATATAGTGTCGTGGACATTTTTTAGATCTTTTCAGCCTAAGGTTAAATTGTGTGACATATAACATTCTTCTTTAAAAGCCTCAATAAGACTTTTTCAATTCGTTTCTACTCGTGGAAAATACAATGATACTCGACATCAGGGCTCTCAACGAGATTCTAGATAAACATGAACCGATGCTTGACGTTTTGCAAGTTGGCATGGAGTTAAGTGTCCTCCGGTTCCACCGCCACTCTGGCTGAATGGTAGAGTTGTGTTAAACACATCCCAGGTTTGATTTCCGGCAAAATAGTTCCAATCGGACAGATGATTGAGGAGATCCGTAAGAGAACTGAAGTCACTGACATAGCCCATCGAATTGGCAAGCTGAAGTGGCAGTGGGTTGGGCACATCGCTCGTAGAACTGACTGTCGTTGAGGCAAAAAGGCTCTGGAGTGGAGACCACGTACAGGACGTCGAAACCCTGGACGACCTCCTACCAGGTGGACCGACGACCTGGTCACAGTAGCAGGGAAGCGCTGGATTCAACTAGCGAACGACCGGTCCTACTGGAAGTCTATCGGGGAGGCCCATGTCCAGCAGTGGACACCGAACGGCTGAATCGAGAATCGCGAGTTCCAATCGGACAGAGAATTGCAGTCTGTTCATAAATTTACTTTAAATAGATCGATATAAAAAATGAAGTCACGTGTCGTTTGAAAACATTAATATGTTTTCACATGTCATTGCACATGAAGGCACTATATAATTTAAAAATCGAAAATAAATTTAAAAAAATTTCGACTCGGGCAGGACTTGAACCGGCATCGTCAGCTTTCCGTGCTGTTGCTCTACCAATTGAGCTACCGTGTCCTACACCTCGTCGTCGAATTTTTTCTTTCAACAGCACGGAAAGCTGACGATGCCGTTTCAAGTCCTGCCCGAGTCGAAAATTTTTTCAATTTATTTTCTATTTTTAAATTTTTTAAATTACGTGTCGTTGTATAAAATCAGCTCGTAGTGAAAATAAATGAAATTATTAGCTAAGGATATTTCGCTTTTAAACATTTTTATGATAGAGGAGGGTAGATTTGCACGAAGTTCACTTGATAATGAAATATAACATTCAAATTTGATGCGCTCTATATTTTGGTTCTCAATAAATGGAAATCCATTAGCTGAAACCGAAACGATATTTCTACTACCCATTTCATATCGAAAACTGACACCGATATTATAAATTATCTCATATGTTGAGATCGAACCCGCGACCCAGATTTCAAGACAATACTTATCCTTACACCAACCAGCTGTCATTATTTACCGAAAAAACTTTTACTTAAATTTATTCGACAAATAATCTGTCGATGTTTACGGGATCGTACACATTTAAATAAAACCTTTAACGGTAAGACGCGATGATTATGAAAACGCGAGACCCGATGCTTTGCAGCACCGTTACCACCTCTCAAAGCGGCCAGACATGTAAATTTATTTTCAACTAATAATAATTTTTCCTTTCCGTTATTTAAATTCTATATACATATTATTTAATCTAATGTTTCCAGATATATGAATAAAATTTAACCACATTTAAAATCTATTTAGATCGAAAAAAAATAACAACACGGCCGGGCCTCGAATCGGCATCAGCAGCATTTTGTGTTGCTCTGATCAAATGACCCGCCGTGTCCCACACGTCGTCGTCGTCTTCAAACTATTGACATATGTGAAAACATTTCCCACAAAAATTATTGTTTATTTGGCCAATATAGACTTAAAACTATACCTGTCAAAATACACGTGGGTTCAAGTATCAAATATTAACGAAAAAAAACAATTTTTATTAAATAAAACACTTCTAACTGATTTATAAATCGAAAATAAATTGGAAAAATTTCGACTCGGAGTCGAATTTTTTTTTCAATTTTCGATTTTTAAATTATATAGTGCCTTCATGTACAACATTTTCATGTACAAAGTTTTCAAACAATTCTAACTGTTTAAAATACGAAATTTTATTTAATTTAAACAAGTTTTATTTACGTCCTAAAGCTGCCGTTGCGTTTTAAACCGTTAAAAGTGTTTTAGGTACTTAGTGTGTACTTCTAGCGTAAACACAATATTGTATAGACGTCTCTCTATTAAACTATTTAAATTAGATTTATTATAGATAAATGTACTATAGATAAACAAATATATATAACGAATTAGTAGCGTAATAACTAAATTTCTCTCTACCTAAGTTATTATTGCTTGTTATATATACATCTAGTATAGAGAGATTTTTGGCTTAACTATGTCATTCGTTTCCACAATGATGTTAACCTAAGGATGCGCCAATTACAAAATACAAATCCAATTATAATACTAATTAAACATCAATATCCGTTCGTCTTTTTCGTGTATACCAATATAATACGGAGGCATATATCACAAAGACTTACCATGAAAAAAGGCAGCTATATTAATACCAAATGCGCTATCAGTAATTCTTTTTTCACGTCACAGACACTTAAACATTCTTACACCGTTCATAATAATGTACGAACGAAATCATTTTTCACGTGAAATATCGCGGACATTTATTAGAGAACGTCTATATTGACGATTTCATGCTGAAACCAACAGCTATTGGTTAAATCTATTAATAAAAACTGATTTTCAGCTTAAATTCTTCGCGGAAACCTCACAGGCGTATCGCATACGGAAACGGGACCTACTGATTATTTCATAGCGATACATAGCTACGATTATGTAAAATAACATAAATTTGTTAAAACAAACAAAAATGGTCCTTATAATAACTTGTGGTGAGTTAATATTGCTATCATCAGCGGTGGGTGGCTGTTTCCACCCCACAAAAGATGGTGGAGGAAAGTGAATAGGGATGTACCCTAATGTAATGTTAATAATTTACGATTCCATTGTTGTTCCATTGTCTACTTGATAACCGATTTAGGTCTTTAATATATAAAGCATAATCATTTAATTTGCACATAAAATATACGTAACATTATGATAATAACTAAACTCTCCTTTGTAGTAGAAAAAAATTGTAAAGGTAATTTACATTAAAAACTCGTCTTTGATTGTATTTTTTTACAATCCTCATAATCGATTAATAATTATGATCGTACATTAAATTCCCTTCGAACAAATAATCGATTATGTAATGACATTTTAATACTTTATGTCAATTGTCTAAATGTCTGCTCATTGAATCTATAGAAAAACATTTGAAACAATTGAGGTTGTAATAAATATACCGCTGATCTTTAAAAAATACATGATAAAATTGTTATTACAAATCAGACCTGTTAGAATATTAAACTTGGATGTAAGATATTCTTTAAATCTTAACAATATGAATATTGCGCGACAGCTAACAAAATTACCGTACCAAAATGTTCGGAGAACATTCTATAGAAAATTCAGTGTTTCTTCGATTACAAATGATTCTGTCGAAGCAACCCAACCTAAGGTTCAAGAGGAAAAATTCGACTTCGAAGACCTGAAAGTATTCGAACGGCCAGAAAAACGACACGCAAAAATAGAACCATTTATGAAAAATGTATTTTTATCAAAATTCAACCGAGACCTGATGGCCTACCCTGAAATCTTGACCAAAGATGACAGTACAGATCTAGACAACAGAATAGCACTACTTGAGAAAACATTCTGCAATAAGAACAGTACTTTGGATGACCGCAAAAATGCCTTAAAACAAATTCATATGTATGCGGCAACAGTGAGTGTTACTAAACATGGATTGGCAGCGAATTCAACAGAACTGATACGTTATTTAGAAGTAATTGCAGCAGATTTAGATTTAGGACAAAGAATTAGTGATCATTGGGTCGCACTAAGTGCTTTAAAAGAGGGATTAAGTGAAGATAATTACACATCAGTGATTGATGAGCTAATATCTGGTAATGACACTATCAGCATTTGTATCAAAGAGAAGTTATCGGACAGGTTAGCTCAAGGAGATTTCAGGACCGCTGCTACTATGAATGAGAAAGGTTTGTATTAAACTACTCGTAACTTGTAACACTGCAGTATTCAGATGAGAAATTATATTGTTATTGTGATACTAGCTATTGTTTTGGTTTACTTGCTTGCTTTTTTATAGATTTTAAGTTTTATTTACCTTCATACAGTGTGAATCATTTTTTAAGATACTTCTAATAAATATTAACAGTTATCTCTAAACAAAATCTATTCTCTTGATATTTCTGTTGTATTTCAAAAATAAATCAGACTTGTTGATCTAATGGTAGTAATGTATCGCTAATAATCAACGGGTCGTGGGTTCCATCCCCACCAACAAGTTTCTAATTTTTTATTTTAAATTTTTCCCAAATATGGACTTTGTAGGAAATTCAGTCTGGGTCACTAACCACTGTCCACAGATGAAAAATCCGTGAAGCTTAACCGCGTTTGGTTTCAATCAGTGGATTAAATACTGTCTATAGTTTACGCGAGTAGTACACATTTAAATAAAACACTTTAACGGTTTAAATCGTGATATATTATTTAAACTTATTTGAAATAGATTTTTAACTTCTGCCCGACGTTTCGGAAGCTTTGCAGCAGCCGTGGTCATGGTCACGTGGTCAGTCTCCAAATTCCAAATGTCCAAAGTATATACAAAAATAAGTTGAAAGCGCAAACAAGCAAGAAGCTTAGGCGCTATAAACTCGGGTATATCACCTATGTCTGTCCTCCTCTAACGTTTAGAAAAAAAACATATTATTTGACATTTTGACATATTAATTTTGTCGAGAGAATAGAAAAACAATTTTATATAACAAGGTAGCCTTAGTTTGGATGACAAATATAGAATCATCAGTCAGTCTTAATTTTTTTTAATTTTATTATTTTTTTGTTTGTATAGATATATGATTTAAAAATATAAATGTTGTAAACAAGAAGTGCTTTTATGTATCAGTGTCATAGTATGGAAAAACTGGAACATTATAACAGACTTAGTTCTCTTTAGGTAAAAAATGGGTGAAAGAGCAGATAATATGGACTGCCCACCTGGCCTCCTCCCCAATAGAAAATAATAATATGATACTAACATATCTTCTAGGACAAGTATTAATGATTAAAAATGTATTTTCAAATATCCAAAGTTAAACATTGTTTGTATATATTTTCATAAGATGTTATATTGCTGGGTTAATTTACCATCAAGTAAATATTATTGTCTATTGGGAACACCAATAGAAGGCCGGGTGATCAGTCCACACCATTTCCTCTTCCCCCTTCTGTGGAGGCTGTTGGTTTATCGGACCAAAGTGAATGCCTTGCTTCTCTACCCTCTGTCACATAAATTTTCTTTTATGGTTGCCTTGATAAAATGACTCAACATTCTTATCTTTTTCAGGAGAGTGGCGAATTAGTGGTGAAAAAATTTGCATAAATCAAACTGGATACATACTTTTGCTAGCACTCACAGATGGCAGTAGGTTGAAGGCATTTCTTATACAGCCTGGTGCTGAGGGGGTGTTGCTTAAGGATAATTTTGTGACATTCCACAATACACCTGGTATGTTTTGTTATAATTAGGCCAACATTTTGACGGGCTGATTGGTATAATGGTAGCGGTGTATGGCTAACAATCAACAGAACGACGGTTGGATCTACTACAGTTCCAACATGTTTGAAGTCAAATTATAATTTTTATGTAACTTATTGGGCTCCATCTGGTCTGTCTGATTATTAAATGTGTTGAAGGAAATCAAAAATTGCTTCCAAGTTACAGACTCACACTCCTCAATCACAAATGATAAAGCCATGAGGTTTAAGATGCGTCTCGGTTTGGATTTCCGAGTATCCAAAGCCAAAATAGGTAGACGGTGCATCTTGTTAAGATGTTAGTCAATACTGTCTATAGTTTACCCGAGTAGTACACATTTAAATAAAACACTTTAGCGATTTAAAACGCGATATATTAGTTAAACTTATTTGAAAATGATTTTTCACCTCGGCCCGACGTTTCGGATGCTTTGCAGCAGTTTGCGTCTCCCCGTGACCACGGCTGCTGCAAAGCATCCGAAACGTCGGGCCGAAGTTAAAAATCATTTCCAAATAAGTTTAACTAATATATCGCGTTTTAAACCGTTAAAGTGTTTTATTTAAAAAAGGTTAGTGTTTCAAAGTGATTTTAGTGCAAATCAACGTAAACCTTGTGAGCAAATCACGATTGTATGTTTGTGTAGCAAAAATGTGAAGTTAGAAAAAATACACTACATATGTATGTCTATGCATATGGAAAAGGTGAACCGCAATATACCAAAACAAACGGCAGATATGGCAATAGAAGATTGGAATAAGATTGGATTTTTTTTTCACAGCAACACCATTAGACATGGCAACCGAGTCGACGTTAAGTCACACGTTGGGTATTAATCGTTTGTATACAGCCACCCTGTGCAGATCAAGTCTGCAACAGGCAACACAGGCTTGTATTGACTATGTGCGACCAAGGTTTTTCAATGGTAAGGCTTAGTTTGAAAACTTTGATATATCTTACATGTTAGGTACATACTATTTTTTACTTGCACACGATGGCACTATATAGTCGATTTTTTTCAACTTATCGATACATGCACCTCTGGCTCAATGTAATTTCAACTTGCACTTGCGATGAGGTGTGGGACTCTTGTAAATTGATTAGAGCAACAGCACGGAACGCTGACTATGCCGGTTCAAGTCCTGCCCGAGTCAAAAAATTTTTCAATTAATTTTCGATTTTTAAACAGTAAGACTTAAGGTTTAAATAAAACACTATAACCGTATAAAACGCGATACATTAGTTCAACTTATTTAAAAATGTTTTTTTTACAAAAAAATCATTGTTAAAAAATTATTTTCAAACCGTTAAATGTTTTTTTAAATGTGTATTACTCGCGTAAACTTTGACGTATTTAGAGGTTTTTTTTGATTGGCTATGGTAACAATCTATTATCTATAATCAATTTATGGTTAAGGTATTTTTGTAACTTCAATAAACTTTAATTTCTGATCAATTTATAGTCATTTTCAATCACCATGTTGGACTTTTGGAAATCTGGATAATATCCAGTTTGTGGTAGTAATATCAAGATTCCGTCCAGATCACGAAACACCGTTCTCAGCTAAAAAGCCAAGTTCAATCGCGTTTCAAGCCAAAATAGGTCGACAACACACCCTGTTGCCTGGCTGGGGTACTTCACCTACCATCAAGTTACCCATACTTGCCTATCCTCCGTCCATTTCCTGATGAATGGTTTTTTTTTTTTTATCAGGAAAGCCACTTTCCGAATTATCAACGATCAGGTACACAATAGGAGAGGCAATATTATATACCTACGCCTGCGAGAGTGTAGAATACTTCACGGCTGGTCTGCTGGATGGCTATTTGGAGCCGGATGTTGAACTAGAAGTTGCCATGTGTAGGTCAGTATTGTTATTAACTACCCTCGTTAAAGAAAATTTAACGACGGTAGTTTGATTTTTTGTGTCGATTTATATATATATGCGCTGCTAGACGCCCTAAGGGTTACTTAATTTGTAATAGAACACTGTAGTTTGACCTCAAAACGTTATTTTCACTAGCTTCTTGCTGCAATGGTACCAAAACCAATTAGGTCGTCAGCGCTGGGGTTTTATTATAGAGGACAGACAAGAGTGGGTTTTCTTTGAAGGTATTCCCCAGCCACATCTATTTTAGCTTTGGATATTCGGAAAAACTTAAAAAAATTTAGTTTGATGTATCTCTAACATATTAATATACTTCCAGGAATTTCATAGCGCACCACGCTCAGCGCATTCTGTTGAAACTACTAGCGATACCAGGAGTTGAGAAGCAGAAAGACTGTCTCCGACTGCTGGAAAACATGAGGAGTTTGTCCTTACGCGGTGAAAATGTTGAGGATGTCAATTCCTTCATTGGTATGAGGTTTTCTATCGCTTATTGTATAATTTTCTCAAAAATTTGAGAAAATTTAAAATAAAAATACGTTAATCAGATATTAACTAAATTATAATTGTTTTATTTTATTTGGAATCGAATATAAAAATAAATGTAAAATAAAATATGCTCAAAAACAGTAATGTCTATAGTCAACGCGAAATATATTAGTTTAGAAATTACTTTTAAGACCCCGTGACCACGACTGCTGCAAAGTATCATAATGTGGATCCGTAGTTAAAAATAAATTATAAACAATTTTCACTAAAAACTCGCGTTTTAAACCGTTAAAGTGTTTTATGTAAACTTCACAAATTGTTACCCAGCGTTGCGCGGTGTGCACCACGCCAGCAGAACTATGGCTGACGAGGTGAAGAAAATACGGAATCCGGTGATGAATCCATCCTTCATCTTCAAGAAGGTTCTGGCAAATAGACACCAGGTAACACATATTTATGAGTAACACAATTGTATACAAACTATATAATATATAATACGATTGAGTAGGTATAAAACTAATTTTGGCTCTTTATTTAATCTTCCAACCGTTCGATTTCCACACACACACACTACCACTCAAGTTCGTGAAGACTGTAAAATTAAACTTGGCGACAAAAGGAGTGGCGGCGAGATTCTTGCCTGTTCTTCTTGTTCGTTCGTTCTGCGCTACGTTGATTTGAGAACTGGTAGCAAACGTAAAGTTAGAGCTTTTAACAAACAATAAAATATACTTCATTCTCTATAAAAGTATACAAAATATTTCGGTTCGTAAAACAAAATATAAATAATATGTTAGCCCGTTCATCTTGATTCTATAGAACTATTTTGACATAAGTACCTAGTTATAGGTCGAGGCACGTATGTTTAGCGCTGAACGAAGTGTTGGGGAGGTAGTTGCACATCTGTACAATCGCGCCCGTAATTGATTGGAAAAGGTGACTGTACTCGGGAAGCAAGCGGAGCGTCGTATTGGTCGGAGAAAGGCAACACGACTGACCAATCGACGCTAGCGCACACGACGTTCACTCGCCCCGCGCCCGCTTCCGTCCCTTCGATACCTTATTTTTGACTTCTGCGCAGGATTCGTTCAGCGCCAAAGATCCGTGCCGCTACTTATACATTCGTTAATAAATACGACACAATGATTCTCCATTACTTGTTTTCTTGTAGGAGAAGGACGAACCAAAGCTAGATCTCCATCTGTATGAACACTTGCATCCCACTTTGAAACCAGCTTCTGACAATTTGGAGTACTGTGTGAAGAGGATGCGTTTTGTATGCGAAACTCTTATGGGCAGACACGGCTTAGAAGTCGCAAGTGCTTTTACGTAAGTAGAGTTAAAAAAATACGCCACAGGCAAGACTTGAGCCGGCGTACAGCGTTCTGTTGCTCTGAGCAGTTTAGCTACTGGGTCTTGTATTTTTTTTCAATGAAAAGTTCGTTGTTATTCAACACTAGCTGTATCAGCGGCTTCGTCCGCGTTGTTTTTGTAAACCTACCCATCTTTACGAATTAAAGCTGCCCACGGTCGCGTCCCGTCGTTCTTGCGAGTTAATCTTAAAAGATAGACATATACACTCTTATTACAAAACAAGGGCTAACTCTCAAACCTGGTTTAGACCCTGGTTTATTTGAAATCCTTGTTCCGAAACAAAGTTCTAAAAGAATCTTCGATGTATTTAGACCATGGTTAAAGAGTTAAACCCAGACTCCGCAGTTCTGGTTTAAGTGTTTTTTTGTAATAAGGCCGATAGTGTCGTTGACATTTTAAGATTATGTAAAGAGGAATTATTCCTCTATACATATTTTTTTGGTGTCTTGAAACGTTTTCGCAGCGTCAGAACCCACAGAGATGAAAAAATTCCCCCGTTTTGTTCACATTTCCCGCTGTATCTTCGCTTCTATTAGTCTTAGTAGTATGGTTTTTATAAAACGATAAATAAATCCTCCCTCGATAAATGCTCTAACTAACACAAAAAACATTTTTCAATTCGGAGCCGTCGTTCCTGAGATTAGCGCGTTCAAACGAACAAACTCTTCAGCTTTATATATTAGTATAGATTGAAACAGAAACCTCTTTTGAAAACTTTAATATTTTTCACATGTTATTGCAAATGATGGCACTATAAAAAAAAATCAATACTTTTTTTTTCAATTGATATAGTGCCATCATGTGAAAAATATTTAAGTTATCGAACGTTATAACTTTGTGGTTTAATCTTCAATGATTTTCTTAAGCTGCAAAGCATAAGACGTTGAACATTAATGCGTAAGTGTTAAGGTTGAAATTACATTGCGCGAGAGATGCAGTGGTTAGAGCAACACGAACGCTGTGTGCCGGTTCAAGTACTGGCCGTGTCGTAATTTTTTTCAATGTATAATCGATTTTTAAAAATCACCATCCCATGTTATCGATTCCTTTCAAGCTACGGTAGACTTTAATTTAGGATTTTTATTTTCAGGGAATTGAATAGGCTGGCTGAAGCCGCCACTGAGATTTACGTCATGGCTGCAGTTCTATCGAGAGCGTCGAGGTGAATATCTGTATTGTTCAGGACGCACTTTCGGGTTCGTCCTTTCCGGTCGCTGGTCGCAGTATGGCTTAAAAACTAACGGATCGCAGATTCGACTCCCACCGCCGTTCATCTTTCTAAATTATTTAATTTTTACCTAAATAGAGGCCTGAATTGTAATCTGTTGTTGGTTTATGGAGCTCCAACATTCAAAAGGCATGGCAAGGTCGACAACACATGTTAATGTAATGCTACTTGCCTTTTATTTTGTTATATTTGTTGGTCGTAGTCAAAAAAGTGCTTTTCTCTGCTATCCGTTGTCTAGGGGCAAATCTTTCATTTATGCGTTATCATTTTATATTACATACGGATTTTTAAACTACCAATTTTTAAACTATAGTTTAAAAATCAACGAAATAACATACTTTAAAAATTAAAAATGACTTATTATAGTTACTCATTTAAAATTTAATTATTGTTCAATTTATTAAAAGTGAGTTAATATAGTTTAATCTATTAAAAATAAATTATGATGGTTTATTACATTTAATATAACTTAAAAACGAATTATTATCTATACTAATATTATAAATGCGAAACTCTGTGTGTCCGGGTTTAACGCCAAAAGTACTGAACTGATTTAAATGAAATTTGGTACACAGATATTTTAGAGCCTGAGCAAGGACATTTACTTTTTAATGCCAAAAAAGGGTTGTTTTTGAAGCTAGAACAAGGATACTTCCTTCTTTGGCTTTATGGAATAGAGAAGGGTGGAGTTTTAGTGGGAGTGGGAGTGGGAGTGAGTGAGTGTAGGAGTGATGTGAGATGAGAGTGTTACGGAAAAGTAGCACTTACAACATAGATTGGCTGCCTGAAATACGCCTCTACTTAATTTAATAAACAGCCTAAATTAATAAAAATTCTACTCCAAGTCACTATTCCACGCGGACGAAGTTGCGGGCGCAGCTAGCGATTCAATAAATGATTTTTTTAAATATTGTTTAATAAATTATAACTGATTTATTATTGTTTCAGATCTTACTGTATAGGCGTGAGACACGCTGAGAACGAAATGAAACTGGCCGCCTGCTTCGTACAAAATTCGAAAGATAGCGTAAGAAAGTTGCTCCTAGAGATCGTTGAGGGCGAGTACCTGAACTTAGACCACTTCAGGGTACAATTCGGTCGGAAAGTGCTGGACAGTACCGATAGTTTCGTAGAAAAGCCAACAGCTAGGGTATTTTGGTGAGTTGAACGATTGTAGTCTCTCGCATACTAGGTTTTAATGATAGTGGAAGATAGAAAAACATAGGATTCACGTTGAACACCCCAGTCGAGCAAGATGCGCCGTCGGCCTATTTCTGCTTTGAACTGACAGAAACAAATTAATCTATTACGATACTCGAGAAGAAGTCTAACATATTTCAGAAAAATGTCTAAGCACTGTAAAATATTGTAATATTCTACAGTGCTTAGATACACATTACATTACATTACGATTTTCCTTGTATAATAATGTTGGTCGTTACTTTGAATGTGAGGAGGTAGTGTAAATTTATGTGATTGTTAATAAAAAATCGAGAAATATTATTGTTTCGTTTCATTTGGGTTGGTTACATTGTTTGTTTTAGGGTTCCGTCAAAAATTGTTAAATTAGGCACCATACTGATAGAAATTCGCTGTCTGTCTGTCACTATTCTGACTGGCTATCATTGTAAACATAAAAATAATAACCACATCGGCATATAAATAAAACACTTTTAACGGTTTAAAAAATAAAATATTAGTTTCATCCCCCCTGCGAACGCGGCTAAATCAAAGCATAAACTAAAAATTAAGTAAATTTTCGCGCTTTTCGACCGTTAAAAGAGTTTTATTTATATGTATACTATTCCCGTTAATTACAGACTATGTCAGATAAGCACTTAAGATAATTAAAAAATACTCTATTATGCTTCAATTTATTTTGAAATATAATATTATTAATTATTAAAAAACAAATGCTGAAATTCAAATAACTATTCGTCGAACGCGTCCCGTCGTTCTTGCAACTTAATCTTTGAAGGTCATATAGCGTCGCGGACTTATTTAGATCATTTAAAAAGAAATCACTTTCATATATCTTTTTATATATTTTGGGTATCTTGAACCGTCTTTGCAGCGTACGCATCGGAAACCCACAGAATAATTTCCCCCGTTTCGTTCACATTTGCAGTTGTATCGTCGGTTTAAAAATTCTCCTCGTTTTTTTCCCGCTGTGTCTTCGCTCCTACTTGTGCACACCGTGCGATGTTTTATAGCCTATAATAACCTTCCTCGATAAATGCTCTAACCGATACAAACATATTTTTCAATTCGAACCGGTGGTTCCTAAGATTAGCGCGTTCATACAAACAAAACGTTCAGCTTAATATATTAGTATGGATTTTCAGTTTTTTTAGTTTACACGAGTAGTACACATTTCAATAAAACACTGTAACGGTTTAAAACGCGATAAATTTAATTTAAACTTTTTTGAGAATTATTTTTAACTACGGCCCGACGTTTCACTTAGTTTAACTAAAATATATCGCGTTTTAAACCGTTAAAGTGTTTTATTGAAGTATGGATTTTGTTGTATTTCTGTGTTTGTGGAATGTTAAAAAAAGATCTCTATTTACTATTAACATACAAAAGTGCAATTGGCATCAGTGTTGATTCTGCTATCCAAGGGTGTAAACGTTGCCAACGTTTTTACCATCGGCATAATGTATGGGAAGGCGTTTCAATGAATTCTGTCTGTCCCATCCCAAAATAAAATAGGACTGATACGCAAACCATTCTGAGTGGGCATACTCGTAATATTGTCCCGGATGTATACTTGCGTATTTCCTTATAATGTTCGTGTAGTATCTCAAGTCTGTGAAAACCAGAATGCGGTCTTCGTTAACACGAATCTCGAAGCTACCGATCCCAATCACGTGTTTCCCAAGGAACAGCCCCCCCCCATTTTGAACGCCAGAATAATGGTGCACGTTCCGGAAACATATGAATTTGCCCCAGTGCTTAGGCAGGTACTTGGAGCAGTCGACGATGTGCTCCACCTTCGGTAGAGCGAAATATATCTTGTAATTCTCCCTGACGTGCTCCAAATATTCGAAACCGGAGCCGACGAACAGCAAGTTGTCCTGGTCCTCCGTCTCCGTGCCCACGATGGGCGTGTGCGGGTCGATAAGCCACGCGCGGTGTGGGTACTGCCATGAATATGGGTATACATAGTAAATGTAAATCGGGTCTCTCGAAATGATGAGGGAAACATCGTGCCTCGGGCAGTGTTCGCCCCTTGGTCCGTGTAAATGCTCGGGGTTGTTGCTCTTCGGGAACAACCGCCAGATCCGCCACACTCTGTATCTGTAGGGGGTCGTGTGTAGACCGGCTCGGCCCAAAGCCCAGATGCGAAGGTCCATCTGTCTATTCATATAAGGCTCTAGGTAATTCGCTGCCGTTATTAGAATCCGTTTGTTTAACATAACAGCGGTTGATAGGGGCTTCATATCTGCAATAATTGGAACATTAGTGATAGTCATAGTTTGACCGCCTCTGTACCCAAACGGAGCGAAAGGTCCTAGGTTCGAATCCCAGGGAAACAAACAATTGTTTCGGTCAGGCAGGGCTCAGAAGTCTGATCCACTGTTGCCTGTTAAAGGATCAGTGAAACGGACTCAGAAATGTGTTTGCCCCATGCCCCACGAGAGGGAAACGGGATTTCATTTTTTTTATCGTTTGACCTTTTCCCAGCTCTGGGATACCAGTCGCACCACTGGGAACGGGGGGGTAGACGGGGGTTCGTGACCCGGACGGAGTTTTGATATTCTTACCACTTGTTTAATCTGGATAAAATCGCTAGTCGTTCAACGTGTTACAGAAAAATTATATCTCGTTTGGACCCGTGGAGTATCAGCCAAACATAGCCACCATTACACCAACGAGCCTGTCGGATTATATTCTAAACTTGTTTGGGAGACCATTACCACAATTGCGACTTAATTAATAAACATAAAAATGAGTTTACGTGAATGGACAGATTAAAATTAGATTTAATCCTTACTTTGACATTAACATAGGGATGGGATTTAAAAAGTCAACGACAATAGAAGATAGAAGTCCCACTCACGCACGATCGCTAAAAGACTTCACAAACACCGAATTAAATACATAAAACATTAAAGTAAAGGTCATGATAGGATGATAGGTCTCTTGACCCCTGTGGCAACAGCTTCCTCTCTGATAGGTTATAACTAGTTCTCAATGGTTTTAAATCGGCCATATTAGTTGTGGTCTTGTGCCAAGTTAGGAAAAATGCACAGTCGGTAAAATAACGTCTGAAGTTTACGCGAGTACACTTTAACGGCTTAAAGTTTGAAATATTGTTAATCTTATTTGAAAATATTTCAACTACGGCCCGACGTTTTGGATGTCTGTTTATTTAAACACAATAGGTATACGACGATCAAGTCTTACCGATAGAAATTCCGGCGACAACACATAGTCGAAATCTATTGTTATTATCGTTCCAGTCAACTCCCGGTTTTAAGAATTTATGACGTGTCGATTCCGCTCTCTGCCATCTGAAAAAATATGTGGGATTACCATCTATTGAGCTTAACACAAATCGACACTATACAGATAGTGTCGATGACAGGGGGAAGGGTGGGGGGTACAGTTGACAGGGGATCGGTCTAAAAAAAACGCGAACGACGTCATGGGTAATAAAGATTTATAGAACTGAACCAGAAGTTAACAAAAACAAAATTCGATGCCCAAAATAAGTAGAAACGCGAACGAAGTCGCTGCCACAGCTAGTTTAATACATGCAGCTGAAGAGTTTGTTTAAACGCGCTGATCTCAGGAATTAGTTTAGGCTCGAATTCAAAAAACCTTTGTGTTTAAATAAAACACTTTACCGGTTTAAAACGCGATATATTAGTTAAACTTATTTGGAAATGATTTTTAACTTCGGCCCAACGTTTCGGATGCTTTGCAGCAGCCGTGGTCACGGGGAGACTCTACTACCTACACTATAACAGTATTTAACCTTTAGGTGTACCTTTGGTCCACATATACTGCTGTTTTATACTGTTGTTTGCTATTGGTCGCAGCGTGATGTTTTATAGCCTAAAGCCTTCCTCGATATTCACCAACCAAATTTTAAATATGAAGGTGGTTCCCGAGACTGGTGCGTTCAAACAAAGAAAGTCTTCATCTTTATTGTATTAGATAAGAGTTACCTAAAAAAACTTATCCTGCCAATCTTGTCAATGCGCTCGGGGGGTACTGTGCTGGTCCCGACGTCCCAGAACGTGCAGCTCAAACTGACGCTGCTCAAAATAAAGAGTACCCTGGAATCACAGCACGTCGTGCAAAAATAACCGATTATTGACATAAAAATTAAAAAAAATATTCAAGTTTTCAAACACAAGAACGCTACTTACATAGTAAGTGTCTTCATTTTGGCACTAAAAAGCTTGTATAGAGAGTATTATAAAATTATTCCATCACATTCCACCATGTCCACTTGCAACTGTCAACTGACAAAGAAACGAAACCGCTTTTACTTATATAATAAATATAATTGTTTGTTGTTATTATTGGACGGGCTAGTTGGTGTAATAATAGCAATGTATCGCTAATAATCAACGGGTCGGGGGTTCGACCACCAACGGGTCTAACATATTTATAATTCATCGGAAATATGTTGGACGTGGTAGGAATATGGAAATTTCGTTCGGGCCACGGACCACCGTCCACAGATAAGAAAGCCGTTAAGTTAAAATCGCGTATCGTATTCGGTCTGTGGATTCTATAAAATACCAGACTGTGATCAATAGGAGCGATGACATAATGGGAAATGAGGGAAAAACGGGGAAAATTATGGGTTTCCGAGGCGTACGCTGCAAAAACGGTTCAAGATACCCCAAAAAAAAGTATGAAAGAATGATTCCTCTCTAAATGATCTGAATGATGAATATCTTTTAAGATTAACTTGTAAGAACAACGGGAAGGAAGGCGACCGACGTCGTGGGCAGCAGTTATAAAGATGAAGTTTGCAAATAGGAATTTGAACGCCCTAAAAACTTTGCGGACGAGGTCGCTGAAACATCTAGTAAAGCATATGATCTCAAAAAAAGTATTCCACGCAAACAAAGTCGCGGGCGCAGCCAGTTATAAAATAAATATGAATCGAATTTCTCAAACATTGAGTAATTTTATGAGACATTAAGTGAACGGAATGTGTTGTTAAATAATTGAAGTAATATTGTTTGTAAATAACGACTGCGAAGATATTTCTCACAGAATCGTTGGTCGTATTGTACTTAGTAGATTTTTTAAGGATGGATGATGGATGGAAATACCACAGCCATATAACGTCCAAACAAGCTTTCGATATTCGTAAATGTGATAGACCTTTCAAACAACGGGTCGTGGATTACTTCAAGCCACCGATCAGCATGTTTGTAAGAAATTTCACGCATTTTCTTTCTTTGTTATATCTATCGTATAGATAATATTGCATATTTTTCTTAATCTTATCACTCAGCTGTGCCAGCGACTTCGTCTGCGTAGAATACTTATTTCGGGCGTTAAAATTTGTTTTTGCAAATTTTCTTATCTTTCTAAATTATACCTGTTACTCACGACATCGTCCGCGTGGCGTCGTTCTTGCGTGTTAATCTTAAAAGATAGACATATACTATCGTCGTTTTTTAGACTATTTTAAGAATTATATTTTGGTGTCATGAATCGTTTTGCAGCGCACGTAGCGGATACGCTCTAAGGTGAATAATTTTCCCCGTTTTCTCCACTTTTTCCTCTATTTCTACGCTCCAATCAGCCATGCCCTGATGTGTATAGCCAAAAGCTTTCCACGATAAATGCTCTAACCGACACTAAACTATTTTTCAATTCGAACCAGTAAATCCTAGGATTAGTTCCTTGAAACAAACAAACAAACGTTTCGGCTTTATAACATTTTTTTCGTGTTATTGCACACGAAGGCACTATATAATTTAAAAATCGAAAAAAGAAATAAAAAATTTCGACTCGGGCAGGACTTGAACCGGTGTTGACAACTTGAAAAAATCGACGATGAGGTGTAGGACTCGGTAGCTCAATGGGGAGAGAAACAGCAGGGAACGCGGGGGCGGCCGGTTCCCGCCCCCCCCGGGGAAAAAAATTTTTTTTTTTTTTTTTTTTTTTTAAAAAAAAAAAAAAAAAAAAAAATTTTTTTAAAAAAACCCCACATTTTTTCAAAAAAACCCCCCCCTTTTTTGGGGGGGGGGGGAAAAAAAAATTTTTTTTTTTTTTTTTGGGGGTTTTTTTTTTTTTCCCCCCAAAACCACACACCCCCCCTTTTTTTTTTTTTTTTTTTTCTTTTTTTTTTGGGGGGGGGGGGGGGGTTTTGTTAAGACGTAGACTAGGTTGGTAAAATAACACACTGTAGACACTTTACACGTATATTCCAGCAGAGTGACGCCTTATGTTATACAAGACAGAATGTCCCACAATCAACGTTACAAGCCGTTATATAGCCGTCTGACAAATACTCCCACCTATCCTAATACTTTCACCGGAAACTAAGCGGCTGTTTATTCGTAATATCAAAACAATTATAAATAAAATAAATCTGCACTGTCTTAAATAAATCAAAATATAAACTCAATTATTTAACTAAGGTTAATTACTTAAATAATATATATTAAGCTAAATTCTAACAAATTCAAATGATGTGGAAACGGAAGTCACTGCCTATTTATTTTACTAATAAAGGAACCGGATGTATTATTATGTGTAAACTATTTGGTATTTGTGGAGTAGCCAGGGTGGCCGGTCGAGGAAACGGAAGTAGTCGCTAACACTCGGCCATCCTGCATTGACCGTGTCCCACGGGCATCATTCTTCTCTCCGATGGAGACCTGGAACAAGGAAAGAGATACCGAGAAGTTTGCTGATATAACTGAACGTTTGATGTTTCATTTAAATTCATATCCAGTATGTACACCGTTGACATAATATAGATTATAGCGTGTATATGCCATCTCAAAGTACAGTATAATTTGATCACACAGCCATTATTGGTTCCACACAACTTGATCAGGTCACCCACAAGACAGGGTTAGATCATAATAATCAGCTATTTTCATATGTCACACAGTATGAGGTTCGTCCATGTTAACTAGGATTTGATCACACAGCCCTTCTTTAATGAAACACAGTATAAAATTAAGAACTGCTCATATTTAATAGAACTAGATCACACAGCCATTCTCTTATGCAATACATTATAAAATTAAGAACCGTTCATATTTAATAGAATTTGATCACACAGCCATTTCTTATTGTCACACAGTTTAAAACTTCACACAGAATGGGGTTTGATCACATAGCCAATCCCTAATGTCACACAGAAATGTATGTATTAACCGCTCATTAGTTATTATCATACATGGGTCTGACAACATTAACATTTAGACTGAATACTTTTATTTTAATGCTCTTTAATTAGACTATAAAATAAATTAGAACTTATTTGGATTCATTTTCAGCATTAAAATTTAGATATTTAAAACATAGTGCTATTACATTATATTAAATACAAGTCCAATCAAACTATTACATACATCAAATGATGAAATGAGATTACGTTAAATCATTATTTAGGTACATGATTCTTGCTCATATACATAGTCTGTGTAGGCAATCATCACGAGCACACCTTTCAGGTAAAAGTATCGATTATGCGATGAATCTATTCATTAACTCTCTAAAAGATCAATCAAGTCGTCGCGATCTATTTCGTGGTCACTACCAGAGCTATCACTATCAGAAATAACCGTTTTGTATGGACGCAAAGTTTCTCCTCTTACTATCGCACTAAATCGTCTATAACCCTTCATCCCTTTAATGCTAGTGATAGTATAGCGATTTAACGAATGATCAGCTTTACACACTTTATAGGGGCCTGTATAAAGTCCGTTTAGTTTTCGTGTCACTTTTGTAGTGGTGTCTCTAGAGACACCTCCTTTCCACAGAACTAGCTGTCCAACGTTATACTTAGTACATTTTTTGTATTTCCTATCAAATCTACTTTTCATAAGAGTCATATTTCTGTCAATACGAAGTTTTGCAGTTTGTCGTCTAGTTTCTAAATTTTGTCGTTGAGATTCAGAGTCTTGAGGAGCGTCTATGGGGAAGGCCGGAAACCGAGTATTCGTGTGACCAAACATGAGATTAAATGGAGCAATTCCCGTGGTAGTATTAGGCGTATTATTAATACCCCAAACGACGTCAGACAACTTGCTATCCCACGTACACTCGCTTTCTGACATGGTATTTAAACCGTTAAGTAGAGTACGATTCACCCTTTCTACCTGGCCATTTGAACGAGGACTAGCTATGGCATTTAGGATATGCTTGAATTGCATCTCCTCTGAAAACTGTTTAAAGTATCGGCTAGTAAAAGCTTTCCCTCTATCTGTAATTACTCTTGTAGGGTTACCAAACTGCGTAAAGGTTTCTTTTAACAGGCGAATAGTCTCTACCGAACTACAATTTTTAGCAGCCTTTGCAAATACAAATTTCGTGAAAGAGTCTATAGCTACTAAAATATATGTATTACTTTTTCTAGTTCTGACGAATGGACCCAAATGGTCAACGTGCAATGTATGCATCGGAACTGCGGGTTTTGGAATGGGGTTCAGCTCGCCCTCTAATCGACCATAATTTCCTTTCCCATACGCGCATTGTAGACATGAATTTATGTATTTTCGAATAAACCGTGTCATCTTAGGAAACCAAAATTGCGATTTGATCGAATTTTCACATTTATCGAAACCCGGGTGCCCTACTTGATCGTGCATCTTTTGTAATAACCCATATTTAGCTAGTTTTGGGATTATAAACCTTTCACCTGCCAAAGTATTTCGAAATAATTTCCCGTCCCTTTCTACATAATTAGCACTAATATCAGGCCTAACTTGTGGCTCGCGCAATTGTGATAGAATACTTTGTATGCTCTCATCCTGCATTTGTAGAGACAACAGCCAATCAGATTCCTCTATCAGGAGTATCGATTGCTGAGCAGGATTCCTACTAAGAGCGTCTACGTGTTGCATGCGTTTCCCAGGTCTATACTCTATTTCCAAATCAAAGTCTTGTATTGTAAGCCACCAACGGGCTATACGGGGAATTAGATCTTTTTTAACTAAAGTAGTCCTAAGTGCGGCACAATCTGTTACTATTTTAACCGGTATCCCAGTAAGATAAATTCGAAAACGTTTGAGAGACTCTACCACTGCGAGTGTTTCAAGCTCGTAACTATGATAGTTCTTTTCTTCATTAGTCGTGACCCTACTGAAAAATGCAATAGGCTTTAAACTATCGTCTCTTTGGTATTGCAAAAGGATTCCACCTAAACCTATCCTACTAGCATCGGTATGGAGTTCAGTTCTAGCATCCTTATCATATAATCCTAAAACTGGTCGTTCTACTAATCTATTTTTTAATGTTTGAAAGGCATTTTCTTGATCAGAACCCCATTGCCACTCAATTCCTTTCTTTGTGAGTTCTGTAAGGGGACGAGCGATTTCGGCGAAACCTCGAATAAACTTCCTAAAATACGACGTTAGGCCAATAAATTGCCTAACCTCATGAACATTTTTTGGTGGTTTATATTCTGAAATACATTTTATTTTAGCTTGACCTGGTTGTATTGTTCCTGCAGTGATTTCATGACCCAAGTATATGGCGGTTGGTTTCAGAAAGGAACACTTCTTTAGGTTAAGTTTTAAGTTTGCTCTACTCAGTAACTGTAAAACCTGTTCTAACAATTTCAACCCGTCACAAACGCTAACCGTAGGTACCATAACGTCATCTAAATATAACGCTATATCCCTACTGACTCTACCTAGCGTCATTTGGATAAGTCGCGAGAAAACTGCAGGTGCATTAGCCAAACCAAACGGCATTTTCAAAAATTCATATTGTCCTGACGGTGTAACGAACGCAGTTTTGCTTACAGAATCTGGATTTATTGGCACCTGATAGTAGCCCTGAGCTAGATCGAGCGTCGTGAAAAAGCTTTTACCCGACAATCGAGTGACTTGATCTTCGATGTGGGGTAACGGATAGCGGTCTTTGACTGTTCGCGCATTTAGAGCTCTGTAATCGACGCAAAGTCTGTAATCGCCCCCTTTTTTTTTTACTAAAACAACCGGACTTGCATAATCAGAGTAAGACTCTCTAATTATGCCAGCATCTAATAAATCCTTGATTTTTTCACTAACAATTTCGTTTTCTTTATAAGATAATCTATATGGCTTGCAGTAAACCGGCTGATCGGTATTGGTTTGTATGTACATTTCAATAAAATTTGTGCATCCTAAATCCTTAGTATCTCTAGCAAATGAATTAGCATACCTATTCAGCAACTCTAATAATTGCCTCATGTCGTCATCACTCAAATTACCTACATCAATGTCTGACTGAGTGATATCTGATCTGTCACCTCCTACGGATTCGTCGACCATAAAAACATTTAGCCTGGTGTTGCTGGAGTCCCTATCTCCTACAAGCTCTGCCCTAGCTATCAATCTATCTCTTTCCCACTTAATATCTTCATTCCCTACGTTAATTATTTTCAAAAATGGCTGTTTTGAACTTATTATGCTTTCTGGGATAAAATAAGACATATTCCCTAATTCAAAGTACACTGCATTAGTGAGAAACGTGTGCTCTTGTTGATTAATTCTATCGATGTCTGAATAAGTCTCAATCAATGCATAACTATATCTTGGTATAGTGATTCTGTCTTTTAAAAACAATGAATATTTTGTAATAAATTCATCTTTACTTAGTTTAAGACCCGATAATAGATTCATAAGATCATGTGATCTAACAAAACTTGCAGAAGAAGCTGTAGTAACTAAACTAATATCTTTTTGGTTAATCATAGATTGTCCAATTATTAAGTCTATGTCAGAAAGATTACAATCTGTTATTTCAACACTGCCTTTTAAAACTACATTGTCAATTAAGACTACAATTTCACTTCTCCCTAGAGATTGTAAACAACTACCCCCAAATCCTTTCATTTGTACTGTCGACGGATACATCACGAGTTGTAATTCGTCTGCCACACTAAGTTTAAGTATGTTAAGTTTACTCCCGGTATCAATATAAGCAATTAATCGCGCCCCATTTACAAACACAGTTCGCTTATAAATGTCTAAATAAATGTCATAAGTAATATGTAAAGTGTTGCTAACCTGCTGACCTTGTTGTCGCGAGGAGCTCGTTGCATACCAGCAGGACGCCGACGTATGCCCAGGACGTTGACAGGTCTCACAGCGCTGCATCCTGCAGTCTCGGGCCTCGTGTCCAGGTCGCCGGCACACGAAGCACAACCTTGGAACCAGCTGCACCGGTCCCCCAGTTGATAGGTTCGTATTCGCAGTACCCCTCTTCCATTGAGACTTGCGTGTTGAATTAGCTGCTTCAACTCGCTTGAAGTTTTCCAACGACGACAAGTATCCAAAATAAAGCTGTTCTGGCGCCTCGCATTTATAGGCCTTTGCATTATTTCTTAATTCGGCCGGTAGTCCTCGAATGATGCAAGAAATAGCATCCTCTCCAGTTATATTGCACTTACGTAGCAATGACAATTTTTCGTGATAATATTTTGTCATTGACTCACCATCTCCCTTCGTCCTTGCTAACATTTGTTCTAGTTTATCTACAAAGTCTGTAGATCGAGGAAAAGCGGTTTGTAAGGTGTTTTTCCATTGTTCCCACGTGAGGTTGTAGTCGTCTAAATCGTCATACCAATCTCTAGCCGTTCCTCGAAGACGTAGCTGCATAATAAATTGCCGATCCTTGCTGCTCCAATCATAAATGTCTCCAAGCTGGTCGATCTTATGTAACCACCCAGACACATTGTTGTTTTTGTCTTCTGGCCGGAATTTTGGGATTAATTCGGCGTCAGCTGGTGTGACACGACGTTTTTTGCATGACGTCGAATAATCCTCGTTCTGGTCGGGTGTAGAAAAAAAATCTGCGTTTTTTTCTTGCAGGTGGTTAGGAATTTCTTCTTCGTCGGTGGTCGTGGAATCAGAGTCACTGTGTCTTCTCTTCCTTTGCCCTAAGCCGCTAATGTATGGGCCAGACATGTTGACTCCAACTATCCCACTTCTGACGTGTTAAGACGTAGACTAGGTTGGTAAAATAACACACTGTAGACACTTTACACGTATATTCCAGCAGAGTGACGCCTTATGTTATACAAGACAGAATGTCCCACAATCAACGTTACAAGCCGTTATATAGCCGTCTGACAAATACTCCCACCTATCCTAATACTTTCACCGGAAACTAAGCGGCTGTTTATTCGTAATATCAAAACAATTATAAATAAAATAAATCTGCACTGTCTTAAATAAATCAAAATATAAACTCAATTATTTAACTAAGGTTAATTACTTAAATAATATATATTAAGCTAAATTCTAACAAATTCAAATGATGTGGAAACGGAAGTCACTGCCTATTTATTTTACTAATAAAGGAACCGGATGTATTATTATGTGTAAACTATTTGGTATTTGTGGAGTAGCCAGGGTGGCCGGTCGAGGAAACGGAAGTAGTCGCTAACATTAGCTATAAAGTCGCCGTTTGTCCTTAATTTCCATAAATTTTTGTATATTTTTTTTTTTTTTTTTTTTTTTTGTGCCAAAAAAAATTTTTTTTTTTTTTTTTTTTTAGTCCCCAAAAAAAACCAACCCCCCCCCCCCCTTTTTTTTAAACCCTTTTTTTTTTTTTAAAACCAATTAAATTAGTTAAAATTATTCGAAAAATATTTTTAACTACAGCCATACGTTCGAATGCTTTGCAACCGTGGTCAAGGGAAAACTTTGGGCCGTAGTTAAAAATCATTTTCAAACAAGTTTAACTAAAATATATTACGTTTTAAACGGTTAAAGTGTTTTATTTAAATGTGTACTACTCGCGTAAACTACAGACAGTATAGGTACGACTAACCAACCTAACTTCGAACTCTTATATTAGTTTCTCTCGTTTTGTGTATAGTCTTTGTTCATTTTTCCTACCTACCCACGTAATAAGACTTTTGCCCTATTCTTCATGTTACCTAGAAGAGATCGCAGTTTAGTGATAAGGCCGCCTTTTATTTATAAGTACGATTACGATTTTTCTCTTTCACACTTTTTGTCTTGTAGTTTGTGTCATAAATAATAAGGCTGTTTAAAAAAAAAATACATTAATGAACCAGTATAATGTAGTTAATAAAACAACATGAAGAAACAGATGGCGCTAGCGTAGCAGATTTGACTTTGACACTAGGGGTCATCCTTCTTCGACAACAATTGATGCCGGGCCATAGTTAAATAAACAAAAGTTACCATTACCATACTTCGGTTTTAAAACCGTTAAAGGTGTTTTATTTAAACAATTGCCTTATAAAAAGGGAACTGTGAAGATAATGTATTACTTACGCACTCAGGGTTCCGTTCAACTGATAGGGGAAAAATAATATTCACGTTTAAACCCCTTTCTATAAGTTAAGTAAGTATGTCAAATAAAATGTAAAACACATGGATGCTTTCTATTTTATTTTTAATATCAATATATAATACAATGTAAATTGTGCGTTTGTTTACAAAAAATGCCAAGTTAGAAAAAATACACTAAACTTTGACAGCAAAATTATACTAAGAACAGCGTACTGTGCCGTGGGTGCTAAACATTATTCTCTAACGTGCTACTTCCAACTTGGAGTAGTCCAGACTACATTCTACGCTATGGTTTTACGGTAAATAGTCGTTCTTCGCGTAACCGCCTATGAAGGACACCGGTTTGAAAGAGTCCCCGATAGTGACGTTCTTAACAGGATTCTTTCTCTTGCGCAGTTTCTTGACGTTATCCTTGATCTTCTTCGGCAGGCTCCTCTCAAACGCCACCTTCTCCATGTCCCTTGGTAGCACTTCAACTTTATTTTTCTCCTTCCGTTTGTAGTAGAACACCTCCCAAGCTAAGGTCACCATTGCTAAGCCAAGTCCGAAGAGGGTAGCTATAAAAACTCCACCTGGAAACAATAGATCATACACAAAAGATGACCAGAATTCACGGCAGGCTCGTTGGTATAATGGTTGCAGTGTATGGCTAATAATCAACGGGTCGTGGGTTCGATGTTCGATTGTTTTTCTTTAACATATTGGACTTCCGGAAATCTGGATATTAAATGCGTGGTCCACAGGTGAAGTTTTATCGCGCTGCGGTTTCAGTCTGTGGATTTCCGAATATCCAAAGCTAAAAGCGGACGATAGGGCGTCTTGTTAAGATGATAGATATATCGGGTAAATCACCTACCATCATCATAAAAAAAAATAGCGTTACCCCTGCATCCCACTTATCTAACTAATAAATTAAAAAACGATATTAATTATAAGTATAAAAAAAATACGACCCGAGCAGGACTTGAACCATCCACAGCGTTCCGTGATGTTACTCCATTTTTATACATATTATGTAATTTATTTTTTCAATTTACAATTTTCAAACGTCTTCAACCTATCCATGCATCCTCCGCGCGCAATGTAATTTCAAATACTTAAATCGACTGTTTGCAGTTACACATTTAAATAACACACTTCAACGGTTTAAAACGCGAAATTAGTTATATAAACTAATGTAGAAATTATTTTAACTACAACCCGAGGTTTTTACTTTAAAATGGAGGGTGTCTCTAATTTTAAAAAAGTAACAGCTACGCTAGCGCCATCTGTTCGATCGTAGTTTGTATTTGGCGAAACTAATCAGGCCCTTGCAGAATTTACTTATAGTGTCCTCGCGTTTAAGCCGTTACAGTGTTGTATTTAATAATAACAATCGCATCAAACACTAAGTTTAAAGTCGTTGGTTCGAGTCCCGCCCGTGCCATCCGTTTATTTTCAGCCAAAATAGGTTTATGCTCAACGTCAAATCATCTCACCCAAGCTCTCTAGCGTAATACCCTCGGACTCGTCAGCATCAGGACATGATTGGCGAATTGTTTCGTTCCAGTATCTGTAATAAATGGCCAGTAATATAATTGGTTATATACATTGGATAATGTACAAATTCAAATAAAACACTGTTTAAAATTCGATAAATATTAGTTAAACTTGTTTGAAAATGATTTAAACTTAGCGGAGACTTCTTGTGACCTCGAAGGCTGCTGCAGAGCATTCGAACGTCAAATAAAAAATATTAGAGGATAGGGGAGGGTGTATACTGTCATCTGTCACCACGAAGAGTGTCAACTGTCACCGCGAGTGTAACATTGTGTGCAACCTAAATATTGTTTTAAAAGTAGATAAAACCTCTTTTGAAGAAATATGTTTTTTGCTCGAAATTAGGTAATTAAATTTAGTGTTACAAAGCCCTATAACTCGTAATTTATGACAATTAATCTCATTCAATGTACAAATTTATATCTACCCGCAACTTTTTACTATAATTGTGAATGCCGCCGCTGTGCGAATAATTCATCTTCGTGACATATCGCGATACCACAACTCAAGTAACATAAAAGTCGCTCCTAGACCAGATTTTGCTTCGTCGTTAAGGCTTTCGTATTCTATTACACTTTGTTTATATATAAGTACAAATAACATTATAATAGAAGAAGGGGTAGTAGTGTAATATGTTAAAGAAAAACAAAGAATTCAACTTACTTGGCAGTCAGCTGTTCGAGGAATCGTTCCTTTTGTAAGATTAAAAGAGTCCTGGACAAATCTTCTTGCAGTCTCGAACCTAAGGCAAAACATAGTTTCTTTAACTTTTTCTTAAACATACTTGGAAGTTAAAGTATTGTTTTGACCTTCTTCGAGATAAGAACTCGCTGTTCCGGTCGAGCAGCGCCCGGCAACAGTTGTATGAAAATCCATTTCGGTCGTGTTTAGGCCAAATAAATTTAAAAATAGAACGATCTACTGCGCAACATGGCGTCCAAAGAGGTAACTTATCAAAGGTTTCGTTTAAATTTCGAACTGGCTTGCAAACAGAAAGCTGTGAGGTAAAAAAAACATTAAATCGTTTTACGCGCCAAAGTTTTAGTCAACTGTCATTGACGGTTTAACGCGATATATTAGTTATATATATAGGGCTTTGTAGTAATATATCGCGTTTTAAACCGTTAAAGTGTTTTATTTAAATGTGTACTACACGCGTAAACTATAGATAGTATTCAACTGTCATTGGTTTATCATGACTATACAAGCCTTGGCTGCTACAACTAAGCACAGATGGACGTATGTACCTATGCCATCAATGCCTCTCTTGCCGGCCATTTTACTAATGTATTATACACCTTCAACAAAGATAAAGAATTTGAAGAGAGCCCCATCACTCTCTGTATTTTACGCGAGTCGTACACATTTAAATAAAACACTTTAACGGTTTAGAACGCGATATATATTAGATAAACTTATTTGAAAATTATTTTAAATACGGCCCGACGTTTCGGATGCTTGTCTGTCTTCCTCTGTCGTACGACAAGTAAAGCCAGTTGATACATAAACGAGTCGCGGATTCGATTCCATTTTTTGATAGATCATTTTTTGGGTATTTTGAACCGTTTTAGTAGCGTACGCAACGGCAAACCACAAGTATGAATTACTCCCCTTTTTTTCTACACTCCCTGCTGTTGCTTCGCCCCTATTAGTCACATCGCGACGTTATATAGCCTTCCTCAATAAATGCACTAAGCAGTACACTAAGAGGATTTTTGAATCCGAACCAGTAGTTCCTGAGATTAGCGCGTTCAAACAAACAAACAAACTCTTCTTTATATATTAGTTTACCTTAAATACTGTCTATAGTTTACGCGAGTAGTACACATTTAAATAAAACACTTTAACGGTTTAAAACGCGATATATTAGTTAAACTTATTTAAAAATGATTTTTAACTTCGGCCCGACGTTTCGGATGCTTTGCAGCAGCCGTGGTCACGGGGAGGTTAAAAATCATTTTTAAATAAGTTTAACTAATATATCGCGTTTTAAACCGTTAAAGTAGTTTATTTAAATTAGTTTACCTTGTTGTACCGCTATGGCGTACGGTTGATCCGCAAATACTTCGCCGACCTCAGTTATGTTGCAATTTCTGGTTACTTCATACCTTGAAGTATAAATTCATGTAATTGTTTCTAGGGCTATTAAAATAAAACACTTTTAACGTTGGCCTAATGGTAGCAATGTATGGCTGGATGATCAACGGGTCGTGGATTCGATTCTCGCTAGTTCTACAATGTGTCTAATTATTCAATTTTTAATTTCACATGACATCGTCTGGAAATCTGAAAATTAAATGGGTAGGAATATCGAGATTTCGTCCGGGTCTACAGATAAAAAAGGCGTCAAGTTTAATCACAATTCGGTCAGTCTGTGGATTTGCGAATATCCAAAGACAAATAGGTCAGCGTATCTTGTTAAAATGTTATATGTGCCCTTTAATGTGATAGAATAAGGCGATGATGATGATAAGAATAAGAAGATGATGGTGATGGTGATGAACTACAGTCATCTAATTACTTTACTTCCGCCGAATCGTGTATAAACGCAAAATCGGCTTCCGAGTGTTCGTTCACTTGTTGAAACCCGGTTTTAGCATCGGGCACTGTACCTGAAACCACCCAAGCTCAATAAGAAGAAGAAGAAGGATTACTTACAATTTTATATCTTAACTTCCAAAGCATGCTACTCTTTCAATCGAAAATCCCAATTGTGTCTTTCAATAAACGGAAACAGTAAATCAGACACAGAAATATGTTTGTCTGTAATATGGCATTGAAGTTCTTATCAAGGAGAAATAAAGTAAAATTATAAAAGAACAATAGTATTATTGAACAAAAGTATTATTGAATAACGAGAGAGGTAAGTTAAAGGAGTTTCTAACAGTCTAACTGTTTAAAACGCGAAACATATTAGATACATTTTACGAAATAGAACTACGAAGTTTTTCACATAAGTGCTAATTTGATAAAAACTGTTCAAAACACGAAAAATTATAGATAGACTTACCAACTAGAACCACCAAGATTTTCAGTTAAAAGTGTTTAATTTGATAAAAACTGTTTAAAACACGAAACATTATAGATAGACTTACCAACTAGAACCACCAAGATTTTCAGTAAGTGGTTAATTTGAAAAAACTGTTTAAAACACGAATTATATTAGTTGCGTTCTGTTTAGTATACTTAAAATAGGTCCAGACGCTTCGGATGCTTTGAAACAACCGATACAATATTATTCCTTAGTGTTGATTAAACTATTTGAATTTAATTGTTTTTTAATGAATATAACATTTTACCTGACGCGTTAATAGCTAGAAGTATATGCCCGTATTGTTCCCGTATAGGATAGTCCCACACACGGTATTGTGCCTGGTCCGAAGTGGCGTTCAGGGTGATTTCCTTCCATACCCTAAGAATTCCAAAGGTAAAAAAGATAGAAATATGTATAGTGTCGCGGACATAGTTTTTACACTATTTCATGAAAAATAATTCTCTATACATATACTTTTGGTATCTAGCCAACATGGTTCAGAAATTTAAATAAAACACTTTAACGGTTTAAAACGCGATATATTAGTTATGGGTGTCTCCCCGTGACCACGGCTGCTGCAAAGCATCCGAAACGTCGGGCCGAAACTAAAAATCATTTCCAAATAAGTTTAACTTATATATCGCGTTTTAAACCGTTGAAGTGTTTTATTTAAATGTGTACTACTCGCAAAAACTATAGACAGTATGGTTCTGAAAATGTGTAAATTGTTTAGTAACATGTTGAAAGTGGTGATTTTTAATTTTGAAAGTGATATATGCTAATGAATGGGTAACACCATGACTACAAGCTTATAGTAATGGAGCTACCATTAAAGACCGCGGATTCGAGTACCGCCCGTGACATGGTGTTTAAGCCTAAAATTTACATCAAGATTCAATATTCATTTACACGTGAAAATAATTTCAGATTTCTGGAAATGAACTTATTCTCGAACGAGTCTTCGTTACAAAGCCGTGACCGCGCCTTAAGCTACCCCTACAGGTTGTGGATTGGAGTTCCACCTGTGAAGTGGAATTTCGATCTAAATTAAATACTTAATTTATAGAAATGAAAACGTGTGTACCTGTTTGTGTGTGGCTGAGTGATTGTTTGTGTGTGTGTGTGTGTGAGAGAGAGAGATACATTGTGTGTGTGTGTGTTTTCAACTATTACCGGTATAGTGTATCCTCAGCTAATTTCATGTTGATGAAGTACTGGTGGACCGTTGAACCTTCCACCACGGTATAGTTGATTCTCGATTGACGAGCCAGCTGTTCCAGAGACGAGACTGGCGTCTGAAACGTGTGTGTTACCGTCAAACTCTGTTGTAAATGATGCATTTTAGCTTTACGTAGTAAAAATTCAAGTAAAACACTTAGGTAATTATAAAACGTGAATTTTGATAGATCACGAAAAAGTCTTTACTAGTGTCCTCACCATGTCTGTGCTTAACGTGTCATATTCAGTCATTCAAATATTTTCAAATGGCACAAAGACTTTGTTCTTTAGTATTGACTTTTATAATTAAGGAGGGCAACACAAGTGACCCCATACTTATTGGATGAAATACCCCAGCCATATAACATCCAAAGAAGATTTGGCTTTGGATATTCGGAAGACCACAGTTAAACCGAACCCAATTAAGCTCGACGGCTTCTTCATTTATGGTTCGTGGCCTACTACCCGTTTAATGTCCAGATTTCCAAGTCTAACATATTTCAGAAAAAATATAATTCAATGTATAATATACACCATACATTGCCACCATTACAGCGAACCCGTCAAACGTATTTAAAAGTAATCTATACTAATAAATACTGTCTATAGTTTACGCCAGTTGTGCACATTTAAATAAAACACTTTAACGGCTTAAAACGCGATATATTAGTTAAACTTATTTGGAAATGATTTTTAACTTCGGCCCGACGTTTCGTATATAAGTTTAACTAATATATCGCGTTTTAAACCGTTAAAGTGTTTTATTTAAATATACTAATATTGTATATGCGAAAGTAATTCTGTCTGTCTGTCTGTCCGGCTTTAACGCCAATACTACTGAACCGATTTCAATGAAACTTGGTTCACTGTCACAGTCTGAGAAAGGATGTAGGCTACCTTTTAATGCCAAAAAGGGTTTTAGGGGTTGAAAAGGGGGATGAAAGTTTGAATGGAAATTCGTGATTTTTGAAAGTAGAACAATGAAACTTTCTTCTTTGGCTTTTTGGGAATGTGAGTGGGAGTTAGAGTAGGAGTGATGTGAGGTGAGAGATTGAATGTGCCCTTTTATAAATAAATAAACAGCCTAAATTATTAAAAATTCTACCCAAAGTCGCGAGCACAGCTAGTACTTTATAAGTAAAAGAAAGTAAAAATATATTTTTAGAGGACTTGAACCTTGTTGGTATAACCAATTGAGCTACTGCGTGCTACCATACTATTTCATTAGTAACATAAGCGTACCTGCATTCTCTCAACAGTTAGGAACGCAGCTAAATTTGCTGTGAACGTGGCCAGCATGAGAACGACGAACAGCCAATACGCAGCTACCAGGGTCCTACCGGACAAGGCTTTCGGCGCTTCCCCTCCCCCTTGGGGGGTAAAGGACGTTAAGGCAAACCAGAAGCTCTCCTTCAATGTAAACTCCCTGAAAAATTAATCGGTCCAAGATGAGCTTTCGAATTAACTGGTCCAGTCATACCATACACATATGTAAGTTGTTTTGTTTGCAAGATTAATATAATTAACTTTAAAATACAAAGCCACTAGCTGTGTCAGCGACTTCGTTCGCGTAGAAGAGTTATTTTAAGCCTCCAAATTTGTTTTTGCAAGCCTCTTCCTTCGATCTTCGTCGGTCGCGTCCCGTCGTTCTTGCTTAGTTTATAAAATAAGGATATTATAGACAAATGTAGTAGGCATTTTTTAGATCATTTATCATTCTTTGATATATATTTTTTGGTATCGCACCGTATTCGTAGCGCACGCAACGAAAACCCTAAAAAATAATAATTTCCATCGTTTTTCATTTTCCACTGTTTTTTCTCTCCTACTGGTAGCACCAAGGTGTTATATAGCCTAACTCCTTCCGCGATAAATATAACACATTCCACTTTTTTCTGCTGTATCTTCGCTCCTATTAGTAACAACGATATCCTAGAGCCTTCCTCAATAAATGCCCTAACTCACGCAAAAAGAACTGTTTCATTCGAACCAGTAGTTCCTGAGATTAGTGCGTTCAAACCAACAAACAAGCTCTTCAGCTATAATATTAGTATGGATAAAGTATACCTGCAAGGGTACGGGTATGCTTCTGGATTATTCCGCGCTGAATAAGGCGAGTACTTCTCCAACAGCCATATCATGAAGCCAGTCAGCAATAGGGCACCCACGATGCTGAGCCAAACTTCTGTTCTTAGCACGGTCATGAACTTGAAGAGGGATGTCTTGCGTATTGGCTTTCGTATCACTAAAAGAGGTATGGAAGTTTATAAGTGTATCTTCTTCTTCTTCTTCTTACTGCTAACTGTTAAGTTACAAATTTTACTCATTTACTGAAACACACACATGGCACATACTTACACATATATACTAATATATAAAGCTAATGAGTTTGTTTGTTTAAACGCGCTAATCTCAGCAACTCGGATACTTTAGAAATTGAGGGAAATGTGGGAAAAACGGGGAAATATATGCATCGTTCAGGGCATCTGCTGCGAGACATAATATATCGTCGGCGAAATTTTTGTAGATCGTCGAAAGAGGAACCATTCTTTCATACATATTTTTTTGATATCTTGAAGTGGTTTGCAGGGCAAATTTCCCAGTATTTTTCACAATTCCCTCTGTTCCTGCTCTCGTATTGGTCGCAGCGTGATATAAATGGTCCAAACTCAATAATAATTTTACAATTCGAACTAGTGGTTCCTAAGATTTCCACGATCTTACAAACTCTTTAGCATTTTAATATTAGTATAGATTTACTACCAAATGATGTAATATGACCGAGGAGAACTGGCGAGAAACTCGCACTTACTCTCTGCATCTCACAGTGTAATAGTTATCTACTATTTACTGAAACCCTGTCTGTAGTTTACGCGAGTCGTACACATTAAAATAAAACACTTTAACGGTTCAAAACTCGATATATATTAGTTAAATTATTTTAAGCTCGGGCCGATATTTATATCGCGTTTTAATCCGTTAAAGTGTTTTATTTAAATACTCTTCACTAACTTACCTATGAGTATACCAGTTTGTTCAAAATATGGAGCAACAAAATCGATCACCTCTTCTCGCTCAGCTGTCATTATTAACGCGGACACCGCCAGATCAGTTTCCTAAAGAGAAAGAAAGAAGAAATAAACGGATGGTGGGTCCCAACATTTTTGTAATAAATGTATTATTTTCGCAAAACTGGTGAATTTAATTTTACAATTTGAATTTACAAGCATGTATTTAACCAGACTGCTGTGGCCTTTTTTTACTGATGATGTGAACGCCTAATGCACGCCCACGTCGGGCAATAGTGACATGGGGAATGTGGTAAATCGTACCACCTACAACCTCTTGGGTGACAATAGCCGACAAGAACCACTAAACACACTACCAGCCCTCTACGATGCTTAGACTGCTGTGCCCTGCCCGACTAAAACTGATTTAATGATTTCTCTGGATTCGAACCCAGGGTCTCGCAACACATTTAGCTACAGAAGCGTTCCTAATATAAGAAAAAGTATACATTTTCATAAACAGTCAGAACCCGATGAGAATCGAACCCATTGAGATTCTCAATCAAGACATTTATTATACTGACCCCAGTCATAAGATCACCAACGACACCATCCCAGGAGCCGTTTGCCAATCTCTTACCGAAGTCACCAGTTTTCGGAGTCACGATTTCATAGTCGAAACCCATTTTCTGGTGAAAGTGGGCAAAAGAGAGTTACTTGACTATACAATTTTTAAATCTTAATTCTGAAAATGCTAATGAAAATTTTCAAAATTTGTACAATTTTTTTTTTGTCTAGTTGGTTCTTGGTCGATATGATAACAATCAACGGGTCGTGGATTCAAACTCCGATTCGATTATATTTGTTTGAATTATGTTGAATTCGTCAAAGAAATCTGGATTGTATGGGACCATCTAGGAAGTGGGTAGTTTAATCGCGTTTCGGATTCAGTATTATTCTTTAATATTCTAAGCCAAAATACGTCGACATCGCATCGAGTTTATATGTTATATGACTGAGATTTATCGCCTAGCAAGTGAGCTATGTTTGTCTATCCTCTGTTATAAGAATCGCCTAATACATTCAAGGGGTTGTCCATTGTGATCTTTTTTTAGCATTTTTTAACCCCCCCCTCCCCCATTGGTGATACGTAGTGAGGTTTAAGACCACCCCCCTCCCCCTTCTCAACATCACGTGTATTTTTAGTACCTACAAAGAATCTTAAATTTTTTTGAATATTATCATAATTTAAATACAGCTATAATCTTATTTTATTCTAAAATTAAGGACTATAATAAAAACGTCTGCACCATTTGTTTAGAAATCGCGCGTCTGACGAAAAAATAAATACACGAGATATCTTACTACACCCCCCCCCCTCGTGATTTTTATCAAACTCCGCCCCCCCTTTCAAGCCTCACGTGATTAATGGACAACCCCCAAGCCATGACAAAACCATTTCTGTGGCCGTCGTCGGGTAGAAAAAAAATACAGCTACCCCACTTTGCTTGCGAAATATTTTTTATACCTCAGCGATTTTATCGATAAGATCTATACAGTAGCCTTCATACAGCGGCTGACCGTCTTCGTCGACCATCGCTTCTCCTGTGACTGGGTCCAACTTCGGCAACGTCCAGGGTACAGCCTAAAACAATTATATACTTTACCAAAAATACTTTAACGAGAACGGTAATTCATTACGATATCCTACAGAAATGTGCCGGTTTACATCGCTTACTCTACCTCCATTTTCCAAAGTTCACGTTTAAAATAATTTAACTAATATTATCCGCGTTTCATACCGTCAAAAATATTTTATTGAATTGGTTACTACCTACTACCATCCTACTATTGTGTACCACAGACAATTGTTTATATTCTATTAATCAAATGAGGACGAAATAAAAAGTGTGAGTTAAGTTAAGAGAGGTGGATGTATCGTTGAAAAAAATCGACGTTGACGTGTAGGATTTGGTAGCTCAATTGGTTAGCACCAGCACGGATCGCACACTATGCCGGCTCAAGTCCTGCGCGGGTGGTAAAATTTTTCAAATTATTTTCGATTTTTAATTTTCAACTAAGTATAAAAGTTTATTGAAATAATAATACTTGCAGGATAAGTTCCGATTCTAAAGAAGTCCCTCAGGGACTCAAATTTGAATCCTGGTAGAGTTTTGTAGTCCTCAGCAGCAGACCACACGGCCGCCCGTTGGAGACCCACATCTCGTGTGAACGTGGATAGAATGAACTGAGTACGTAAATTTAAAGTGGATCTGGAATGGAACAAAATTTGGATTCATGGGTTTTGTGAACCACAACCGTGAAACCGATAAATGTTATATGCTGGTCGAAAATGAAAAAAATATTTGAAGTTTCGAGAGTAGAATTCCAGGTTAGAGAGGTTAGGTTAATAAAAATAATAATTAAGTAAGAGAAAGACAGAAAATCATTAGATTCATTAATGGTAGGTGATATTCCAGCCATATAACATCTAAACAAGGTGCGCTGTTGACCTGTTTTGCCTTTGGATATTCGGAAATCCACAGACTGAAACCGAAACGCGATTAAACTTGGCGGATTTTTCATTTGTGGAAGGCGGTTCGAGGCCCGGGCGAAATTTCTAATTCTATCTTGAAATCCCGTTTCCCCTCGTGGGGCATGGGGCGAACAGATTTCTATGTCCGTTTCACTGATCGGTTTTTATTTAAAGGCAAGTAGTTGATAAGACTTCTGTGCTCTGCCCGACCGAAACAATTTATTGTTTCCCCGGGATTCGAACCCAGGACCTATCGAGATTAACGCAATCCTAGGCAGCACGTTTAACGATTTAGCTACAGAGGCGGTCGTCGATATTCCAACCACCCATTTAATATCCAAACGTAATCCAACGTGTTTCAAAAATTACAATTTAAATAAAACACTTTAACGGTTTAAAACGCGATATATTAGTTAAACTTATTTGGAAATGATTTTTAACTTCGGTCCGACGTTTCGGATGCTTTGCAGCAGCCGTTTGGTGGTGTGGACGGGGATCTCCCCGTGACCAAATAAGTTTAACTAATATATCGCGTTTTAAACCGTTAAAGTGCTTTATTAAAATGTCCACTACTCGCGTAAACTATAGACAGTATTAAATTACAATTTGATTAGAAACATGTTGAGCTCGTTATTATTACCCATTATTGCTATCATTACACCAGTGAGCTCGTCAAAGTAAAAATAACTATGTACTTCTATATAATTATAGTTTAATAATTAATTTGAACCTTAACAGTTACTTATTGAATACTAGCTGTACCCACGACTTCGTCCGCGGGGAATAGTGACTTTGGGTTGAATTATTAATTTTTTAGGCTGTGTATATATTTATGTAAGGGCGCATTTAAGGCAGCCAATGTATGCCGTAAGTGCTACTTAGCCGCAACTCACTCGTTCTTACTCTCACTACCTAAAAGTTAAAGAAGAAAGTTTCATTGTTCTAGCTTCAAAAATCACGAATTTCCATACAAACTTTCATCCCCCTTTTCAACCCCTAAATAACCCTTTTTTGTCATCAAAAAGTAGCATATGTCCTTAAATATTGTCTATAGTTTACGCGAGTAGTACACGTTTAAATAAAACACTTTAACGGTTTAAAACGCGATATATTATTTAAACTTATTTGGAAAAGATTTTTTACTTCGGCCCGACGTTTCGGATGCTTTGCAGCAGCCGTGGTCACGAGGAGACCGTAAGTTTAACTAATATATCGCGTTTTAAACCGTTAAAGTGTTTTATTTAAGCCTATGTCCTTTCTCAGGCTTTAGAATATCTGTGTACCAAATTTCATTTAAATCAGTTCAGTAGTTTCGGAGTTAAAGCCGGACAGACAGACAGTGTTACTTTCGCATTTATAATATTAGTATAGATAGTATTATTTTGGCCTTGTCTAGATAGTCAAGGGCTGTTCATCTTTAGTCAAAACTCATAAAAAACTCACTCTTCGTCGTTCCAAAAGAAAAGACTCTCGTTATTAGTGCTGTCTTCTCGGAACACCCTGTACAACATCTCCCTTGAACTATTATCATACTGTATATCATCGCATAGTATCTTTGTAGTTCCCGAGTCGAATTTTAAAAGAACTTCAGTTATATACCGGAGAAGGTTGTTTAAAATCAATTGTTTTCTCTGAAAATAAAAAAGGTATCGAGTCTTGACTATTAACACAGTACAGGTTTGATTTTATCTTTACTAATATATAAAGCTGTAGTGTTCGTTTGAACGCGCTAATCAGGAACTATTAATCGAGAAATTATTTTTGTGTCGGTTAGAGCATTTACCGAGGAAGGCTATAGGCTATAAAACGTCGCCCTGTGACTAATACAAGCGAAGATACGAGGGGAAATGTGGAGAAAATCATTATGGGCTTCCGAGGCGTACGCTACAAAAACGGTTCAAGATACCCAAAAAATATGTATGAAAGAATGATTCCTCTTTAAATGATCTAAAAAAGTCCCCAACGCTATGTCTACCTTTTAAACTTAACTTGCAAGTACAACGGGACGCAACCGACGACGTCGTGGGTCACAGCAACATCTGAACATTAAATCCATCCGTCACAAACCACAGATAAAAAAGCCGTTAAGCGCCATCGCGTTTTTGGTTTCCGTCTGTGGTTTTCCCAATAACCAAAGTATTTAAATATAACCAATTAAAAATCGATAGCGCATCTTGTTTAGATGCCAAAGGCTATATCACCTACCGTCAAGTGAACTCCGTGCTTGTCTGTACTGCTCTATCATTAAAAAAAATGATATAACATGTAAAAAGACTAACTTATTCTGGCATAAGATAGAAGGCAGCTTACCGGTACATTTGGAGAACAGGTACACTCGCTTACACCCAATAGCTTACAACACTCGCTCAAATCCAACTGCAATAATACAGATGGTAACACCAAGAACGCTGGATCGAATGGCTCGTAATCCGTCACCACTACGTTCCAGCGAAAGTCCCGCTTCACTAGTTTCTCCTTTATAGCCTGTTCGACGAGCAAAAGATGAATTAAACATTAATTTTAGATTTAAATAAAACACTTTAACGGTTTAAAACGCGATATATTAGTTAAACTTTTTTGAAAATGATTTTTAACTTCGGCCCGACGTTTCGGATGCTTGCCAGCAGCCGTGGTCACGGGGAGTCAGTCTCACGTCTGGCCGAAATTAGAAACGATTTTCAAATAACTCAACTAATATATCGCGTTTTCAACCGTTAAAGTGTTAAATTAAATAAAAAAATTAAATTCGGATGATACGGAAAGCATTTGAAACGTCGGGCCGAAGTTAAAAATAAGTTTAACTAATATATCGCGTTTTAAACCGTTAGTGTTTCATTTAAATGTGTACTTCTCGCGTAAACTAAAGACAGTATTTGTGCATTGTTTTAATAATTCTCATTTTTATTGGAATAATTTATTTCTAAAAATTTAATTTAATAACATTCCCAACATTATTTCGGTGAAATACATTGTATCGTAGTTGCACGTCCAAAAAATATAGTACTCCGCAGAAAGTTATTTAGCAACACTCAAAAGATCAAATAGAACCGCATACTTAAAATACTTTATTTCATGTTATAGTACACTACGATATGTATTTAAACGTGTCTTCTGGATGTTTGTTACAAATTTACTATGAAATGGCTTGACAGAATTCGATAAAATGTATTTTTCCAAGTCGAAGTCAACATATAATGGTGAATGAATGTTAGGTACCCGCGAAGCTATTTCTATTTTTTTTAAGTTAATATAATTTCTATATTTTTACCATCACTAGTTTTATGAAATTTGTTACTAAGACATCATTACTAAAGCTGTTTATAAATGTAAACAGAAAAAATAACAAGAAAGAAGTTATTACCCGCTTGTATGTTGTAGTGACAAAATCATGGTCTCCCAAAATGATGTGGAAACTCGGCTCCGGTCTCATGCTGTTTAGGGACTTGGCAGACTCCCGTGTGAGGCCAGGGTGGACCCAAACTCTTACATTAGAGTTACCCAGTAGTGTGTACAAGGTTCTATCGACATCTGAAAAAGCAAACACATTTGAAATTCAAAATTTATCCATAAATAAATTTGAAAAAAAATTTAGATTGTCTCAAAAGGCATATTGTTGTCTGAACGATTTCTTTAATGACAAGACCGCCTGGCAGTTATATGAATCGCTCTCTAGGTTAGTAGATTCACAAAAATGTTATAGTTTATAAGACATGCTAAAAACAGCCGGACTGAGTTTGTTGGGTGTTCTTCTCAGTTATGATGGTCTTTTGAACGCTCTCTAGGATCACGACAAATAGACAGGCAAACGAAAAAATTTTGACGAATCTAAATAATTAAAAAAAAAAAAATTTAAAGAGAATAAGGTATATTTTTCTGTAATGCATGTATCTATAAACGTACTTACTGCCCGTGTCGATTTTTTTTTTTTATCTAAAATCGTTTTTTTATTTATATAAGCCATATTATGATGGCGATAATAAGGCATCATAATCAATCCAATCAAGTCCAATGGTAACATGGTTAATAATCACCGAGCTCTAGGTTCGATCGCCGCCAGATCCATTATGTATCAAATTTATTTATATCTGTCTGGAAATCTGGACAGTAAATTGCTGGTAGGACTATGTGATATGTAATTCCGTCCAAGTGCCGAACCACTGATCACAGACGAAAAAGCCGTGAAGTTTAATCGCGTTTCGGCTACAGTCCGAATATTCAAAGCCGAAATTGGTCGACAGCGCGATATTGTCAAGATGGCTAAGGTATGTCACATAACATCAAGTAAGTCGCATGCTTGTCCGATTGTCATACAAAACAGAAAAACAACGTTTTTTAAATACTGTCTTTAGTATACGCGAGTAGTGCACATTTAAATAACACACTTTAACGGTTTAAAACGCGATATATTAGTTAGAAACGGGAAGACGGCTGCTGCAAAGCATCCGAAACGTCGGGCCGAAGTTAAAAATCATTTTCAAATAAGTTTAACTAATATGTCGCGTTTTAAACCGATAAAGTGTTTTATTTAGACAACGTTTTTGCTCGATAAGAATATTTATCTACGACAATATTCTGGTATCGTAATTGTTAATCCTGGAGTAGCATGGTGGATGTAAGCCCAGCAGTGGGATATAGTTAACACGATACCAACCGCTCTCACTCTGCACAAGTATCGATGCATCCGTAGCGTTCCTGGATTCCAAATAACCGTTTATAGCTTTGACAAATGGTTGAGAGTCTAACGATATCCTTATTACAGGAAGATTCAATTCCATGAGCCTATCCCAGGTTATCCAGGTTAGATCGATGACGGCGGACGTACCCTTCGAAAGCGAGGAACACACTAAAACATAAATTAACGCTTTATAAAACAACTAACTGTGTCTGCGACTTCGTCCGCGAGAATCTTTATTTGAGACATCCAAATTCGAAAGAACCCGTAGTTCCTGAGATTAGCGCGTTTAAACAAACAAACAAACTCAGCTTTATATATTAGTATAGACACATGAAACACTGTCTATAGTTTACGCAAATACTACACATTTAAGTATAACACTTTAACGATTTAAAACGCAATATATTAGTTATTTAGTTAACTAATATATCGCGTTTTAAACCGTGTTTAAAATAGACAAATGGTTTAGTTGCATTACAATTAAACGGTTGTGTGATTCCTTTAAAAACACAAGCTGTATCGTACTAGGGACTTAATAAAATATTTAAACAAGAACTGCAGAGTCCTCGTTTAACTCTTAAACTATGGTCTAAATAAATCTAAGTTAGTAGCATACTTAGTTCAGTACGAACGTTAAACTTCGTTTTGTAATACGGATTTCAAATAAACCAGGATTTAAACTAGGTTTAAACCCTGGTTTAGGTTTACGGCTTCTGCAAGGCATCTGAAACATGGAGCCGTAAAATAAAATGTAGATAAGTTAAATTTAAAAAAAAAACTTAAGCGGTTTATTAGATCGATACAACGTAAATGCCAGTCCAGTCCCTCCCGAGTTTTTTTTTGTATCTGTAGAGATTTAAATAAAACCCATTTAACGGTTTTAAACGCGATATATTAGTTAAACTTATTCGAAAATGATTTTTAACTTCGGCCCGACATTTCGGATGCTTTGCAGCAGCCGTGGTCACGGGGAGACTGACCCGTGACCACGGCTAATATAACGCGTTTTAAACCGTTAAATAGGTTTTATTTAAATGTGTACTACTCGCGTAAACTATAGACACTGTAGAGATTTTTTTATTTATATAATGCCATGATGTGCAATAAAAAAGTGTGAGAGCCCGTTTCCTCCTCGTGGGGCATGGGGCAAGATCTGCTCGAGCGAAACAATTTTTTGTTTCTCGGTTTTCGAACGCAGGGCCTCTCGCGCTAATACAATGCTAGGCAATACGTTTAACCATTTGGCTACAGACGTGGTCATCATGTGCAATAACATGTGAAAAATATTAGAATTATAAAATTACGTTGGTTATACGCGTCGTCTTCGTTTTCACGGTCCAAATAAATCACATCATCACTAATCCTGATTCCAGGTTTCGCCTCTTCTGTGGTTCGTATCGCCTTGCTTATCTGTTCCGGGACATCTAAATCGTGTTTCTCAAGTACAAAAACTGTAACAAGTAATCAATAATTTAAGTTTCCTAATGGCTAAATGCAACAGCGCGTGACCATATATTTGAATGACTATATACTAATTTAAATAAAACTCTTTAACGGTTTAAAACGCGATATATTAGTTAAACTTGTTTGAAAATTATTTTTAACTATGGCCGTAATTAAAACGTCGGGCCGTAGTTAAAAATAATTTTCAAACAAGTTCAACTAAAATATATCGCATTAAACATTTACAGTGTTTTATTTAAATGTGTACTACTCGCGTAAACTACATATAGTATATAACTATATATACCATTTAGATAAAACACAGGTAACGAACGGCCGCAAATCATGCGAAGTATGTGGTTAAAATACATTTCGCGTTTTAAACTGTTAAAAGTGTTTTTTTTTTCAGAAAATAATTAACGCAATAATGAAATTCAATCTGCAATTTTTTTTGGATATTTGAGAATTTAAAAATATTAATTTTTTAATATCCAAACGTCCTTATATAATACTGACGGGTTCGTTAGTCTAATAATAAGGGTTCGATAGCCACCGGGTCCCATATTTTAGTATCGATTTATAATTTTTCTGAAAATTGTTGGACTCTATGAAATTTGGATACACCAATGAGTGGTAGGAATATCAAAAAAGCCGTGAAGTTTAATAGCGTTTTGGTTACATTCTGTGGATAAGCCGAACTTGTTGGCTGAAGTAGGTATTTTACCTATTACGAAGTGAACCATGTGCCTGTCTGTCCTCCTCTTTCATAAAAAATACATTTTAATAAAACGGTTTAAAACACGATATATTAGTTAAACATATTTGAAAATGATTTTTAACTTCGGTCCGACGTTTCGGATGCTTTGCAGCTGCCGCGGTCACGGGGAGACTAAGGATGGAGGGTGGTTTTGACGTCAATAAAAACTGCTGCGCTAGCGCCATCTGTTTCGTCGAAGTTGGTATTTGGCGAAACTAGCTGTATATTGGAATCCAGAGCTTTTATTATGGGATCCCAGGTGTTTGATAATTTGAGGCCGGGCCCTATTGAAAGATATCGCGTTTTAAACCGTTAAAGTATTTTCTTTAAATGTGTACTACTCGCGTGATAAAATGTATAGACAGTATTTTTAAAAATACATGTTTTGCAACCCCCCACTTTTGTTCTAAACTTAAAACCATACTTAAATTGAAAACAATATAACGCCCTTACCATATCTTAAACTGGCTTCAGAAACGATACAACCGAAGTTAATTAGAAATATCAACAAGAACAGTAGAGAATCCATTTTGTTTAATACCGACTAGATCGACATTTGTTATACCCGATTTTGTTGATAAGTATCGCCGATATGTACTCTTGCAACAAATACGGTATCAACAAAGTCAAAAACAGATAGAAAACTATCCGTAACTTCTCAAACATCTCTACGCCATGACTGTTTACAATGGACTTCAAAGCTCTATTTAAAGACTTAAGAATATTCAATCCAGTACCGATGGGGCAGGCTTATAATATATTTATATTGAAGGGTTACCTCCGCTAAACAAAGACAACAGTGATTTTGATACATTAGTGATGTGTATAGTCGTGTGCAGAAGTGTTTAATGAACTAAAATTATATAAAACTAGCTGAGTCAACGACTTCGTCCGCGTTGAACAGTTATTTTGGGCAATTCTATACATTTAAGCTTTTACCTACACGGCTTTATTCGCGTCCCGTCGTTATAATGGTGAATTATTTCCCCAATTTTTTCACATTTCTCGCTGTATCGCTGTAGCCAACACAAAACGATTTTTCAATTCGAACCCGTTGTTCCTGAGATTAGCGCGTTCAAACAAACAATCAAACTCTTTTACTTTTTATATTAGTATAGATATAAATTGTTGGGTTGCCTGGAAGAGATCGCTCGTTAGCGATAAGGCCGCCCATTGCACTCCATATGTTTAGTATATAAGTTTATATTTTTGTTATTTTTTTTTGTGCAATAAAGTGTAAATAAATAAATAAATTAAAATGCCTGTTCAAGATCCACCTGAGTCGTAATTTTTTTAAATCCTAATAAATTTTTAAAATGTATCATATCATAATATGTATGTAAAATGTTAAAGTTTTCCAATATATTAAATAAATACATATTTACTACATTTGAAATTATAAACCAACCAAATGGGTACTTACATGAGTAACGGTAATGCGTTACGTAACCAAACGGCAGACACTCCCATAAGCTATTACTTAAGAGAAACAGTGTATTATAAATTACTTCTGCGTTCAAGCACTAGAAAGTAGTAAAGGCTTCGGTCGGCATGGCACAGGTCGGCCACTTGACGGTTTAAAACGAAAAATCTGTCAGTTACTTTTATTGTTCTAGAAAACGAAAGGGAAAAGAAAGAAAGTGAAAGAGACAAAAACGTGTCTGTCTACGTCACGATCGACGCGTGTAAAACGGAATTTCACTTAAAGAAGTAGCGAGTAAATAATGTACTGTAATGTAATTATTTTGATTATTGTTTTCTTATAAAATGTTATCTTAATAGTGTCAAGTTGCCCCACAAACACCCACGCAGAATGCGGTGGTAGAAGCCAAACCGATGTCTTCGGGGCATAGCTCTAGCCGCTAACACTTGACAAAATGTCCGTTTGTATTGATAGCCACAGAGAGGCCAATGGTGGCCCAAGGATAACATCGACCCAGCTCGGACTCTTATGTAGGTGGAAGCTTGAAGAGTTGAACGGATACCCACTCTAGTATTAGTAGTAAGGGGTACTACAAGAAAAAGGTATGATGAATGAATTGTTAAATACTGTCTATAGTTTACGCGAGTAGAACACATTTAAATAAAACAGTCAGTCTCCCTGTGACCACGGCTGCTGCAAGCATCCGAAACGTCGGACCAAAGTTAAAAAAACCAATATATCGCGTTTTGAACCGTTAGTGTTTTATTTAAAAGTTGAAGAGTTTTCAAACCGTGACCAGTATGATAAAACACCAATTCCATATTCCACTTTGTAGATGACTGTACATATATCTTATTCAAGTCGTCTTTGACGTAACTACAATTTTGTAAACAACCGTGTGAACGGCGCAGCTTGTTCTCGATTCATAAAGCAGTAAATAATACTACCTTCCGTACTCTGACCGCCTCTGTAGCGAAATGGTTAAATTGTCTAGCATTGCGTTAAGCGCTAGAAGTCCTGGGTTCGAATCCCGGGGAAACATACAATTGTTTCCGTCGGGCAGGGCAAGTCTGATCAACTTGCCGGTAGAACGGATTAGTGAAACGGACAGAAAGGTGTTCGCCTCATGCCCCACGAGGGGCAAATAGGATTTCACACACACCTTCCTTGTTAAACGCAAACAGAACCTAAAGGTTCGATTACTGATATGAATCAGACACAAATATATGTCCATCCGCATAGTGTAAGTAGTGGGAACAGTATTTTCTCCGTCTCACAAGAAAGAAGAAGAAGGAAGTACTTGAATCATGTTTTTTTTGTAATTAGGGCACTCTTTTTTTTACGTGGGGAAATCCTTTCGGATACCCACCGCACCAGAAGGAGCAAATGGGTTATGTTAAACCCACAATAAAAACCTCCGACACAAATGTGAATCATCCCGGGATCTCTTTAGAACTCGCACGGTAGCCTCAATATGTCTGCCTTTTACGGCACTCCACAGTATAAACTATTGATTAGGCCACTCTGCCTCTAGCAGCCTCATGTATTAGAGATTACATGACACTATTTGTGGGTGTATTAAAAAAATAAAACGACCAATCAATATATAATAACTATTTATGTAAGTATATAAACAGTACATCGATAAGAAAAAATAATTCATTTACCTAAATCGAAAAAATTAAACATAATTTTTATACAGCAAAACTGTTAGGAGGGCGGGTAAACTAGAAACGTGGACGATAGAACATAGATTGAAAATTATTATTAAATATGTTGTTTAATTTCTCAAAATATCAGATCTGTCAAAAAAAATTAAAACGACTTTGTATTAAGTAATTTGTTTTTTTTTTTTCACTAAAATCCGTTGTAGCCACGTATTTAGGAAACCCACCTACGCTACTATACCTTAAAACATACAACCACACTACACATATTGTTATTTAAATAAAGAAAATAAAATAAAATTCATTAAAAAACTTCTTGCAATGTCCGCGTTGCATTTTTATCAATCTATTTTTTTTATAATTTTATACTAATTCTTAACTATAAACACTGCACGTTTCAAATTTTCGGTCCTAGTAGCAAATTGAACTGAAAATTTTGCATTTATTTACAATATTGCGTCACAATACCGAATAGTGATGTCCCACATTTTTGTAAAATATCGATAAGCGCTCTGTATTATTACAATGTTCGTGGCATAACCACACGTATGCATATTTAAGATTTTGTAACCGAGGACCCAAAACTTGCGCATAACTATGGACAGGGCGAAGCCCTAACTTAGACGCTACCTCACCGAAAAATCTCGCTATAATAACCTATTTTATACAAATTTCCATACACCCGAGAAAGAAAACTATACTATTTAAATACCGGATCGAAAACAAATCTAGTTATAATATTATTTAGTACAAAATTACTTACATATTTTTTTTATCCGCGGACCACCAAAAATTGGACACAACTTGATCAATTCCGTGGTACTTCTGGCAGTCCGCACGCTACTCCTACAAGTTTTAATGATAAATACAAAATGAATAATAATAATTTATTATGGATAAATGCGTTTTCGAATATAAGAGGATTTTATCGACAAAATCGATCGTACATTCGGACTTTAAACTGTATTGGAAAAATGCTCGTGTAAAAAAAATACACCGAAAATGATATAGGCAAGCTATAATTTTTTTGTCAAATTGGGAAAAACACGACCGGTATTTTCTGTATAAGATCAATAAAGCCGCGTAAGTCAGCATCAAAGTCTAAATAATAATAAAAAACACGTGAGTGACTTATACAAATATCACACGCCATATTTACATACGAGTGAAAAAAAATCATACGCCACGAAGCATTTTTCCAATCGGGCAATACATAAAACGGATCTTACGAATAAAAATACAAATCTAGGAACATTACAGCTTAAAACAAAAACTAAAATAATAATAATTTATAGTAAAATGGAAGAAGTATACATATCGCACGATATTTTCACCTCATTCGACCGCCATTTTATAATATCTTCAACGATGTACCAAACATCATGAACACCGCACAGTTAAACACCGGGTTTTAAATTAGAGAATGGTTCTGATGGCTGCTGAAATTGCTATTGACAAGGCTCCACCCATTTTTTTTGCTTCTGGTGTGCTAGTCATTCAAAATAATGAGATAATAAGAAACACTGAATTGTGTTTCCTATCATATTTTTTCAGCATTATATTTTTAAAAAAAGTTTTATTTGATTAAAATTAATTTTTCCGTATGCGTACATTAAAAAATAAGCTTACACATTTTATCCTTGATTAAGTAACCTTGGCTATTAAAATAGCCGGCAACAAACCGTTGTCCATTATGATCCTAAAACATTAAGTATTATAAAATCATTAAAAATATAAATAGTAATATTTCAGAAAATATAAATAAACGGTTATGTATAATCGATTACATAAATTAATATTGTTTGAAAATATCTCGATATATCGATAAAACGGACATCACTAGTTTTATCGTTGGTACGCGTTTCGCGAAAAATCCGGACACGGTAAAATTTCATGTTGGAAGTAGCTTACACTCGTATCGCTTTAACTAATCCACCTATTAAATGATTTCAAAAATCACATACAAAAAACATTTTTGACAATGTTTGCACAGTGTTGCCGTATCAAATTATAAAATTAAACAAATATATCATGCGCCATTATGAAGTCGAGGCCACAGTCCCACTTTCAATTCATTTCTCACAACTGAGAGTGAGTGGATTCTGTGGCCTCGGTTTTCACAAGCGGTTTCTTAACTAAGTTATTTAAATAGTCATTCTAACCTTATCCGGTGTTACGTGCTGGAATTAAATTACACAAAAAACTATTTTCATCTACAGTGCTCGTTGAATTCGGACAGATTGTTCTATGTTGCATCGGATTTTGTATAAAATGTCGTTTGCCATTCTAAATGGGGGTACGACACAGCTTAAAACAATAGATAATTGTTAATAAATTATCTAGACAAAATAACATCGCGTTATGGAGGTAGCTTGGAAATCAGAACCCCAATTCAAAATGGCGCACGTATAAATCATAACGGAAGCTCGTTTATGCATTGGATGTCAATCTGTCAAAATTCAAAAATAGAACGGTGCGCTAAAAAAACGTTATATTACGATTAACACCTAATGTCACCAAGGAATAACGTCATTTATAAACCTTTTGTTAAAAGAATTCTCAACGGCATTATCGCTTGGTGAAATTGTGTGTAGCACGGAAATTTGAATTAAGAACGCGCAGTGCTGCCAACACACCGTTCACCCATTTCTGAGATCAATGCAATGAGACCCGATAGACAATGGCGCCAAATGTCCATCTGTCTTTAAAAACCTTTTTAATAATAATATATTATATCAATTTTTTATTAGTCTGGATCACTGTCCGATCCCTAGTTGTCAGAAATTACAATTTAGACTAGTAGTAGTCGGTACATTTAATACAACGAACCAACATTTTGCGGGCAATTTTGTAGGCGTTCTCAAAAATACAAGTCTGTCTGTATGTACCCCTTAATCTTCCAAAGTTTTTCATATATCTTTCTTGAATTTTGCAACGTTGAAACCGAGTGTATTTAACTAAGAAAAACTTGCTGCCCACGCTAATCCCGGGCGCCATTTTAACGTTGACAGTTGGCGCCATTAAATCTGACAGTTGAAAGTTGGCGCCACTCCCGCGAGTCATAGACAATTTATATTTTCCCGGTGCGTCGGCGTCGTGCGCGCTCACTGCATGAAGTAGTCTGGGTGATCTGGGTCCTTCTCGAATCGTTTGGCCTCCTCTTGCATGCTCTCTTTAATTTTCAAAATGGCGGCCGATTCCGTCTGGTCATTCTGATCCCCGCCGGGCCCACCGAAACCTTTCAATCAGAAATCAACAACGGCACCTGTTTTAATTTTATCATCTGATGCTGCGAATGTTATCATTGGTGTATACTGGACTAATATTTAAGCGAATGTGACTTTTATTATTACAAAATGGATAACCTTTAATAACTTTTAATCTCAAAAGCTAATTTACTTGGTTCCTTGTGACATTTATAATTCTTTTTTTTCAAATTTAATTTTACCAATTAAATAAAACAAATAAAAATCATAATAATTAATTTAATCAATACATTTGAATATAATACATTTCAATTAGATAAGAAAGAATAGAGTTATTACAACTTTTAATTTAAGCTTGTTCTTGATACAGATTGAATATTGTTTTATTATTTTTTTATTAAGTCTATTGCTTTTCAATCTTATGTGGCTATGTTATTCGAGAAATGGACGTATAAAACACAACAGATGATGTACGAATCTAAAACTTCATAAAACACTTACTTAAGTTGTAATCCCCCATCCCCGAGGCGGAGTCTTCGCGGGGCGTGCCTGGGCCTCCGCCCCCGACGCCGCCTGGAGATGATTTCATTCCGTCTACACCGCCTAATCCTGAAACGAATGTTATAGTATATGCAAAAGTGTCTACAAAAACACAGATTATGTTGAGATCGTCCAATTTGCTTCATTCTCTTTCGCCCAATTTCACGCTTTGACGGTCGAGTTAACTTTTATCTGCGTGTTTATTTCTAGTTATAATGGGGTCTTGTTACTGTTGATTTCTCTTAATAATTTAACATCATCAACACTTTGACTAATTGCGAATATAATATATACACACTGTCTGTAGTTTACGCGAGTAGTACACGTTTAAATAATACACTTTAACGGTTTAAAACGCGATACATATAAATTATACTTATTTGAAAATTTTTGCTTTACTAAGGCCCGACGTTTCGGACGCTTTGCAGCCGTGGTCACGGGGAGACGTAAGATGAAGTGTGTCTCTGAGGTCAAAGATGGCGCTAGCGTAGAAGTTTTTACTCTTTCAAATAAGTTTAACTAATATATATCGCGTTTAAACCGCTAGTGTCTTATTTAAATATAATAATTACGTAGAAAGAAATGGTCTGCGAATTGAATTTAAAATACAGATTATGAAATATTTAATCTGTGGCACCTTCGCTCGTTGGCGGTTGGTTGTGGTGCTGCGACGGTGGCCCGTGCTCGCCCGAGAGTGGGAACTCGGCGCCTAGGGCTCCCGTCACAGGCTTCATCATCGTGTACATGTTGTCGCCGCCTGCCGCGCAAAACGCGTCAGCATTTGACATTTCACATCACAGAGTCACATGTGCCATAGACGATATTTTTTTATGGGCTTCGGACTATAGTCCTTTGCCTCGAAAATACTTTTAGAACCACAGATAAAAAAAGGCCACATGGACTATAATCCCGCCTATTTCCTTCCACAATTAGAAGTCATAAAACACAAAATTTAAATTGTGATAAATCCTACGCACGCGCCATTTTCTTTCTACGTAGTTATTAATAATTTGATGAGTGGGGTTGCAACTACAAATAATAGAAATCATAGACAAAAAACTACAATAACTAGGCATTAAATGGATATAGTAAAGCAATAAATATACTGTCTAGTTTTATGACTTCTAACCGGGGTTGTATAACATAGGTTCCCAACTAGAGCTCATACTTTGTTCACCGCAATTATGAATTAAATCCATGAATAAGTGCCCATAGACAATTTCTTTCATGGCAACATTGAAAATAATCTAGTTGGAAAACTGACCCTTAAACTTAACATTGAACGTAAAAAAAAGGTGAAATACGTGTAGAAAAAGAAAAAAGCGGTATACAGGAACGACCCAAGCGTGTCTGTGGACGTGATTAAGCGAGAATGAAGCAAGCGGAAAGTAAAGAAAAACATTTCTGGTTCACGGTATGAAGATTATCAAAGAATATCACTTTTTTTTTTGATAGTGACAACATATTATTTACTAAATCATCTTCTTTTTTGAGTTATCGAAATAGTCCTGTAAAATTTGAATTTTACGTAATTCCAGCACCATAGCTTAAAAAAGTACTAACCTGAGTTAGAAGAGTCTTGTGGGCTTGGCATTATCGGCGTTGGTGGTCCGGGCGGGCCATTCGACCCCGGGGGTGCCCCGTACGCTCCCGGGGACCCCCCACTGTAATTGAGAGGCGCTGAACCACCAGCCGAGCCGCTACCGCCAGCCCATGCACCTCGCGGACCCATACCCATTGGTGGCATACCTGTTCATTTTGACACAGTATAAGACGATTATAAACTTTAAAATAAAATGTTGCACATGATGGCACTATAATCATTTGAAAAAACAAATTCTTATTTAAAAATAGACGACTATCTTTACAACAATCAGTTCCCAAATCAATATTATAGACATGTTTGTTAACTTCTTATTTAAATTAAAAATAATTTTTAGATTGAAAAACTTAACTTGAAACGGTCTGGAACGCTGAGGATGCCGGATCCTCAGCTTTCCAGACCGTTTGTCTAACTAATTGAGCTACCGGGTCCTACACGTCATCGTCAATTTGTTTTGAACTTTGATACATGAACCTCTCCCGCAATGTAATTTCAACTTGAACACTTGGGTATTAAATATACTAATTCTGAGTGAGTTTTAAATATCACAATGTTATTCCTTAATTCCCCTACAAGTGTGTTCTCAGTTCTTACACATTGAATCTATATTAACAATTTTTAAATTATAAAACATTGTCAAGGTCAACTATGAGAAAAATAATAATAGATATCAATAGAATACTTGAATGCTTTGCAGCAGCCATGGTCACAGGGAGACTAAAGCTGAAGGATGTCTCAGACGTCACCACTGTTAAAGTGTCTTGTTTAAATGTGTACTATTGACTTAAACTACAGGATGGTGTAAAATAGATGTTTTGCTTTTTTGCATTGGTTGCATTAAAATACAACTCAAAAATATGTCTTACCTGCACCCTGTGGCGGTGGTCCTCTCATACCCGCTGCATACGCTCCAGGACTCATGGGTCCCATCCCGGGTCGTGGCGGGGTCATGCGCGGCCCACCAAGCATCCCCGCCCCTCCTGCTCCCCCTCTTTCTAACGAATTGCCCATCATACCTTGACCTAAGCAAACAGTTTGAAAAATGAGTATTTGAAAGATAACACTACAATTGAGGCTGCTAGAGCCAGAGTAGCCTAACTGCAATTTTATGACTTGACTTATATTTTTATAGTCTAAAAATGTTTATCTTCAAGATCACAGTAACCAAAAAAAATAGTACCAATTTGTTTTCGCCTAAGATAATTGCACATATTTATTTTCCTCCTTATTTATAATCATGTCTCTAGTTATTAAGCCACTCTAGCGGCCTCAGTGACTGTTGTACTAAACAAATGGATGTTACCTGGAGGTCCGTTGAAATCATTGCCCATGCCCATCCTTACAGCTGATCTAGGTCCCCCTGAATACCAAGGCCCTATAAATGGTTGTCCTGAACCCATCAACTGTGGTTGGGGTCCATGTGGCGACGGTTGTGACCCTGGATGTGGTGCTGGCGGTGAAGGCCGAAGTGAAGAATTGGGGAAGAAACCAGGCGGCATACCACCTCCACCCATGCCTGAAATTAATTAATAAAATAAAGACATAATTATTTAGTAAGCGTGGTCACTCTTAGACTTTGTATTTAGTTAGGCATACTCAGTGTCCTGTTACAAGTCTATAAGCATTGACAACTTCGAATCTCAGTTAAACATAATAGATTTGGTATTAATATGTCTATATATTCATAAATTACATTTCAATCAGCAAATACATCATTTTAATAAATAAAAAATGCTGCCAAAAATATATTAACCTCATTTCTATTTGACACGTAGCATGCCTTTTATGATAATAAACATGCCTTTTATGGTAATTAATTATTAGTAAAGTTAATGAACTTTCTAGTTGTTTTAGGTTGTATATGAAACATTACTTTATTTACAGTATCATATATTACAAATTAAATGTATATGCTAACGTGAGTTAGATTTAGATGTGCTTAAAAAATATAAAATTAATTAAGTCACCTTCGATAAAGATTTTTAAACGTTAACATAGATACATATATAAGTATTGTCTTTTATTTTATGTTATAAAAAGATATCTTTTATTTGAGCACAAAATGTTCTGCTTAGTACATAAACATGAAATATATGTTTGATATACATGTAATACTCAAACAAGTGTCTTAATTTGTGTTATTCATTTTAAGATATATAATGGCATAGGATGCAAGATGGATTACATTAAATTAAAACTGATTTGGTATTAATTCAAAATTTTATACTTAAATATACAAATGGACAAGCTTGACGAATTTGAACTCAATAAAATATGTCGAAAATACAACACTATTTGAACAAGAAGATAAGAAACATAATGCCCTAGAAAACAGGTGTAAACTTGGTTACAACCTAATTCTTAGTGGGTTTATTTTAAAAATAGCCCACTCACCGTCATTGGGAGGCGCCGGGCCTGCATTGTGACCGATACCGTTAACACCGTAGCCTGAATTCACGAAGCCATAATCGTGGAAAGCCTTCGCCTCTGATGAGTGTTCGCATGTGTCCCGTCGTTCTGGCGCTGCGCAGTATAGGTCCCAAAACACACACCACCACGAGTGGAGAAACCCGGGGGGCTCGCCGAGCGTTATATTCTTCTCCCATCGTATTTCTGAGAGGAAAGTTTGTGCCGCTTTCTGTGCCCCAACATGCAGTAAGTATTCGTAAACATAGAGGGCCAACTTCTCGCGTGCCTGAGCGTCCGAAGGTACCGTAGAGCCTTTGCCCTTGGCATACATATCGACTGGAAGCCGACGTTTATGTTAAAATTGTTTATTATTTACATTAACGCTTAATATCAATAAATTCAACTTCACAAAATGTCATTGATCGATGGCGACATTTGGCGTCTGTGGCATAGAGAAATCGGATTGTTTTCTATTTCCAACTGTACACTATTGTTATGTCATAAAATATTGTCTATGTCTGTGTACAGACTTTAAAACCCGTCCACAGATTGTAAACTAAGGTTATATTGTCGGTACTGGTACTTTTACTTATAGTTCTGAGCATTATTTGTAGTTATAGAAAACACTATTACGTTTAAGTTTATTGTCCTACACTGTAAAATTATTGATCCTTTAAAATTTATTACTTTTGATAATAAAAATTTAATTTTTAAATTTTTAGTTTAATTAAAAATACAAGCGAAATTATTGTCGCACAAATGTTTATTTTTTAATGAATTAATAAATTATAATTCTTTCGCCCACTTTTGCCAATATAACAACTTTGTTTTATATTAACATCCATAGAGATTGGAAGATTTTACTAAAACTGTCAAGAGAAAACACACTCGCACTCTAGGATTTGTATTGTCTATTATTCTTCTTTCTTTTTGTGCGACCGTGTCACCGCGTGGTTCACAGCCGCGTTTCGTAAAAGAAACAAACTCAAAATGGCTATCAGACCAGTATATAGGCCAACAATCGTCAAAAAGAGGACGAAAAGATTCATCAGACATCAATCTGATCGCTATGACAAACTCAAACGTAACTGGCGTAAACCTAGAGGTAAGGTAGTGTGTTATTACTTATTGATATCTTGAGCACATTTTTTATTTGCCCTGGAAAATTACACTAAATGTCTAATTTAGGATGCCATAGCATAGGGAATAATAACTTTCAAACGATCCTTGATGGGTTATAGATCAACATAACATTTATTTATATTCTATGTCTTATAGGTTATGGTGTATTTTTTATACCGTGCCTTATTTTATGAATTATTGTCATTTACAGTTTTGCAAGGGCATTCTGTGTTATTACATAATTATTATGATTCTCACAACTTGTCAACTTGCTATAAAAATTCTACTAAACCCTATTCCGAACAACTTATACATGGTTGTTTGGTCATATTAGTAGAAACAAAAGTATTAACATTTCTATGACTTAACTTTCATATTAATAATAAATAAATTCTGTAGACTTGTTTTCTGCTTGAAAATTATTATGATCATCTTTGCAGTTCTAGTCATCACAGTCTTATTACAACATAGTTGAAGAATATAATGGTTAACAATAACTTTGTATTCAGGTATTGACAACAGAGTCCGCAGGCGTTTCAAGGGACAGTACTTGATGCCAAGCATCGGTTACGGTTCAAACAAGAAGACCCGCCACATGTTACCCAATGGTTTCCGTAAGGTATGTAACAAAGCAGCTATTTATTAGAACAACACAAAAGCCAATATTTTGTGCATGAAGGGTGACTAAAGTTTAACTGAGTTATAATGGTGTATTGACTGAAGCTTTGGCTTTGTTCAAAAAAAAAACCGTCTTGGTCACATTAGAAGTTATAGTTCTAAATTTTATGACTTGACATATTTATATTCCTATAGTCTAAAAATGTAGATCTACAAGAGCACAAAAAATAGAAATTTATTTTTCGCCTAACTTTAGTGCATTTATTTATTTAACATTAAGTAATGTTATGCAAGGGCACTCTGTGTTACACATCTTTAATATGTTACTCACAATTTGTTACCTTGCTATAGTAGAACTACTAAACCCTATTCCGAGCAGCTCACACATGGTAGCTTGGTCATATTAGTAGATACATTTTTTTAATATTAGTAACCCACATATCTTCAAGTCTGTTTATATGCAAATAAATTATATTATTTTTAATCACAACCCTTATAATTTATAATATATATAGTTTTTTTAACATATAGACATGTTATAAAACTATACAAGACTTCATAAAGTCTAAAAGGAATTGCAACTTTGCCCTCAGTGACTTTCAGTCCATTGTCAGCTATAGGCTGCTAAATAAGAAAGATTTTAAAACGTAAACTTTTTTTATAATTAATTTACTATAAAAAATACATACGTACATTTATATCAAAATCGCCAAACAGCTGGACAGCTTCTTGGCGATAGTGGCGCTCTTGTTCTAACAATAAATTTTCACTTATTAAGTAAGTAGTTCCATAATATTTTTCTAACATATTTGCTCGTAAAGTGGTTGTAATTACACCAATTTAAATATCGTAATGTATCTCGTTACGTACTTGTGCGATAATGTAATGAAAAAGGCACGTGTTTTTTTTTTCTTAGCAAAGAGGTTTTATCAAGTCAAGTCAAGAAAGTGGTCAATATTTTATGACTAAAATTACCTTTGTGAAATAAAATATAACAAATAAACATTTAATTCTTTAATTTAATTAATTTTGGCAATAAATTACTACAATTAGTACAAATTAATATTTTTGTGTTTTTGTTACAGATTGTAACAAAAACACAAAAATATTAATTTACTTTATTAGTAATACTAGCTGTTTTTGTACCTTTGCCTACAAAAAAAAACGTTGATGCGCGCGCATCGCTTATTTGTGGTCAAGTAAAAATAATTCCGCGCGTTTTTATTCGTCTAACTAATTAAGAGTTTTATTAATTTCCTCGTAAATATATTATAAAACGTTGTATGACATACGTGCGCTTTCAAAAATTACAGCCTTTGCTTTCTTATAGTAATATCGCCTCGGCTGTAATTTTCAACCGCACTTATATCATAACTATTACATATGTATGTTATGTTAGGTATCTAACTATATATAATATTGTTTGTGAACTATAAATGTATTTTTTATTAAATATGACTATTTTATATGTTTGAATTAATATATTAATTAGAAGTCAAAACCCACAACAAAAAGCTATCATGCAACAAAACAATGTAATTTCATTAGTTATTATTATTTCCTTTGGGGACATGGATAAAAGGCCTGGTGATTAGTCCACATCATTTGAAGACCATTTCCATTTAATTTCATTAGTTTAATAGTAGTCAATGTTTTTTTGAAGTCTAATGTCGTAACTCAGAAGATTTTACATATGTATAAAAATAGGGAGCAAACAAGATGGATCACCTGATGAAAAGTGATTTCCGTCGCCCATAGGCGTCTAACAGATGGAGATGCGTTGCTGGCCTTTAAATGTTAATTTAAAACTGTCTAGTCTACGCGAGTAGTACAAATTTAATTAAACCACTTTATAGGTTTAAAACGTGAAATATTTTAGTTATTTTAGCAGTAGCAGTTTTGACTTTGACATTAGAGACACTATAACTAGTCTCCCCGTGACCACGGGGGCTGCTGCAACGTAAAGCAAAACGCAAAGCAGCCGAAACGTCGGGCATATACATATAAATAAGTTTAACGAATATGTTTGGCGTATAAAGGCGTTAAAGTTTTTTTTATTGTGAAAGAGTAAATGTTTGCCTGTACACCACTTGAAGTTAAGTGGAAGCACAGCCAAAGTTGTAACATAATATTTACTTTGAATTAGTCCAGATTATATGAGGCCGCTAGAGACAGAGAAGCCTAACTGCAATTTTATGACTTTTTTTAATTTTATGAATAATAGTACAAATTCACTTTCGCCTAAGTTAATTGCGCATTTTTATTTTTCACCTTGTGTTTTTTGTTATTAGGCCACTCTGCCTCTAGCAGCTTCATATCTGCTCGGAGACTGACATAGGTAGAGAGTTCCGTGTTAGTTTTTTTCTCATGTTGATTATATCCATTGCAGGTCCTCGTACACAACGTCAAAGAGCTAGAGATCCTGATGATGCAGAACAGGAAGTACTGCGCAGAAATCGCCCACGGTGTGTCCTCGAAGAAACGGAAGGCGATCGTTGAGCGCGCCCAACAACTCAGTGTGAGGGTAACCAACGCAGCAGCCCGCCTCCGCAGCCAAGAGAATGAATAAGTTTTATAGAATATATGAAAAAAACGTTTATGCTTTTTATTTTCAACCCATTTCTACAACTGCCTATAGAAAGCTTATTTATACAGTGTAACCTAGGGTTGATGTTAGCGGCCCAAAATACATAAAGGCCACGTCAAAAAAAATATATGATCTTGCTTAGTCCTTTTGGGTAGAAAGATAAACAAACATACATACAAGATTAGCATTTAGGCGATTTCACCTACGTGGAATAGTTATTTTGGGCATTATATTATTTAAATAAAACACTAACGGTTTAAAACGCGATATATTAGTTAAACTTATTTAAAAATGATTTTAAACTTCGGCCCGACGTTTCGGATGCTTTGCAGCAGCCGTGGTCAGAGCATCCGAAACGTCGGGCCGAAGTTAAAAATCAATTGCAAATAAGTTTAACTAATATATCGCGTTTTAAACCGTTAAAGTGTTTTATTTAAATGTGTACTACTCGCGTAAACTATAGACAGTATTTCATTATATTATTGTATACAACCTAAACTAAGTAGATTATAGTTGTTACCCCCCCACCCCCGTCGTCGTTATTGAGAGTTAATCTTGAAACTAGAAACTGACACGGATTGTTTTATCAATCGTTCTTGCATATTTTAGTAGTTTTTGAGATTAGTGCATTCAAACAAACGTCAAATTTAAAATATTAGTATCGTTATAGATGTACCAATTAAAATATGTAAATTGATATTTAGAGAGGCAACCACAATATGAATACCTAACTTTCAGGGTAAATTTTTGCCTCAAAATTAACGGGACATCAGCTAAGATTCCGTTATTCGTGAGACATGGGGGGAACACATTTTCATGTACATTTTACTCTTCGATTACTTTACAGGCAAGTAGTTGATCAGAGTGCACCCTAACTGACCGCAACATCTATGTTTTCCCGGGATTCGAATCCAATATCTCTAGCGTTTAATGCAATGCTAGAAACACAACCGATTAGCTGTAAAGGCAGTTATTGCAATTGAAAATAAATATTAAACGAATTATAAGCATATAGCTTAAAACCTTAGCATATGTAATACATAAACAAGCTGCGTGATCTAATCGCGTGCTGCTCCGAAATAATTTAAGCTTTACCGAACTTCTGTCAAATTGTGGATGGTTTTATGCCAAAGTTCTCAAATACAAAATCATTGTATCAAAAGGAACAAACAAAACACGACGCGAGTGTCATTACTTCAATAACACACTTAACGGTTTAAACCGCGAAAGATAATGTTACTTAAGGGGTCATCCATAAAGTCGTCATCTTCGTAGTTGTTTTTGAAGAAACCACAGGCTTTTGCCTGTGGTTAATGCCAAAAAAGGGGATGAAAGTTTGTTTAGAAATTTGTGGTTTTTGAAGCTAGAACATTGAAACTTTCTTCTTTGGCTTTTTGGGAATAGGAGTGGGAGTGGGAATGAGAGTAGGAGTGATGTGAGGTGAGAATGTTGCGGCAAAGTAGCACTTACGACATAGATTGTCTTAAATGTGCTCTTACATAAATTAATAAACAGCCTAAATAATTAAAAATCACTAAGTCACTATTCCACGCGGACAAAGTAACGGGCACAGCTAGTCACAAATATTTTTATTCTAGTCGTTTCTTCATGTTGGATAACGCGATCCAAACAGAAGATCACTCGCAAAATGGTATGGAAAATGCTCATCGGCAATGTTATGATATTTTTTACGATGCACGAGCTCGTACCAAGTACGGCTTGTTAGAGTTGTATACAGGTTGTCCTCATAGGTTTCAACATCAATACTAATATATAAAGCTTAAGAGTTTTTTTGTTTGAACGTGCTAATCTCTGGAACTACGGGTTCGAATTGAAAAATTATTTTTTGTGTTGATTAGAGCATTTATTTACATTTAATGAACATCTCGCTGTGACTAATAGAAGCGAAGATACAGCGAGAAATGTAAAAATGCGGGGGAATTGTTTTATCTCTATGGGTTTCAGATGCGTACGCTGCTAAAAGTGATCCAGATACCGAAAAGAATGTGTATGAAATAATGATTCCTCTTTAAATGATTTTTAAAAAAGTCCGCGACGATATATGTCTATCTTTTAGAATAACTTGCTAGAACGACGGGAAGGGACACGATCGACGTCGTGGCTAGCAGCTTAAGTTTATGAAGATGACGGGGTTTGCAAAAACTAATTTGGATGCCGAAAATAACGATTCTCGCGGACGAAATCGCTGGCACAGCTAGTAATTTATACAAGTATGCCCACGACTTCGTACGCGTGGATTAGATATTTTATGCTAATAGAAAACGTTGAAGAGAGATCTCATTACTGTTGTCAAGTTTAAATAAGTCATGTCCAATCGTGTAATCGTATTGATCTATATTTTCAAATACAAAATGTTAAGTAGACCTTATTTTTTTATTACATTCATATATTCATTTGTTTATACGTGCTAATCTCAGGAACTACGGGTTGAAATAGAAACATAATTTATCATATAAATCTTAAGGCTGTGAACAAAGGGAACGAATAAACGCAGTCGAAGTCGCGGCCACAGCTAGTATCGATATAAACCTTGTACAGACCTATCGATACTTCCAAAGAAACATTAAAGTTTTTTATTTACATTCATTATATTAAAACAATATTGTATGACATAAATACATTTCTACGATCAATTGAAATAACAAAACGGAGCAGCCTGTATCACGATTATTGGTTTCGCTTCGAATGTACGAAATATCATGCAAAAATCTACTGAACGACGGAACGAAGACTACAAGCGGTAAGGAATTTTAATCTATTTATATATGACGTCATAAATAAAACAGTGAAATCTATATAATCCAAAAAATGTCTGGAATTAAAAATATACTTAGATTTTAGTAAATATCTTTATCATAACAACAAAAAATATCAATAATAGGTAGATCTCACGACTGGGCAAGTCCAATGGGAGAGGGCCCTACACCTAGACCCACCACGCGGTTATATTCCTGCTTGGTGGGCTAAAACTGACTACTGCTATGAACAGTAGCGTTGCTAGGTCGACAAGGGCCCCGGTCTACCCAATCCTAGGGTCTAAGAAAGAATCTGGCGCTCATCCCCTCTTTCAGCCTAGTTTGAATTCAATTAACCCCCAAAATTATAAATGGCAATAAAACCTTTCCTTCTACGCTTATATAATTTCAAAGAGGTTAGAGGGCCCCCAAGTTTCGGAGCCCTGGTGCATTGGACCACCTGGCCCTACGATAGCTACACCATTGGCTACCAAACTTCTTGTTGGTATTAGAAATAGGTAGAAGACTAATTGTTCATATTAAAAACAATTAAACACTAGATTTGAAAGAGCTTTGGGGTGACAGATAACTATAAACAAACTTTAGCTTTTTATATTGTATCATACTCATTGTTCTAGTTAATACACTCGACTAGAAATCACAAGATCCCGGGTTCGAGTCCTGGATTATAATTCTACTTAAATAGAGCACAGATCGCTGCGGATGCCGCTTCAAGTCCCGTTCGCGTAATTGTTTTCAATGTAAAAAGATTTTTAATTTATAACTTTTTTATGTTAGAGGACAGACGAGCATATTGTTCATTTGATATAAGGTGTCGGTCTATTTTGGCTTTGTATTATTTATTACTGAGCTATTTGTTTTTCAACCAAATTTGGGGAAGAGCGTCAGGACCCGACGTTTCGGATGCTTTACAGCAGCCGCGGTCACAGGGAGACTGCTAAAGTGTTTTATTTAAATGTGTAATACTCGCGTAAACTACAGACAGTATTTAATTCTTCTTCCATTTACATAAAACACTTAAATTGTTTAAAACGCGAAATATATTAGTTAAACTCACTTTACCACGGTCCGACGTTTCGGATGCTTCGCAGCAGCCGTGGTCATGCCAACTACGACGGTACAGACGTCGTCGGCGAAGCAGTCTTCACTTTGACATTAGAGACAGCCTCCATCTTGATTCTCCCCGAGACCACGGCTGCTGCGAACCATCTGAAACGTTGGGCCATAGTTAAAATAATTTTTAAATAAGTTTAACCAACATATTTCGCGTTTTAAACTGTTAACGTGTTTTATTTAACAGTATTTAATTCTTCTTTCAGTGAAAAATGTCGCTGAAAATTCTACAACCGCACTCTCATAAGCTACGTCACCACAGCGTCCGGTTCTCGAACGATGAACTGCCAAGATACAAGTCTTTGGTAAGTGCGTTAAAAATTACAGATGTCGTACACTGCAACAGATTAAAAATCTATATACCTACGTATCGTACAGAAAATTATTTTTAATCTGTAGTATTATATACATAACATTATATAAAGCTGGAGATTATGTCTGTTTATCGAACGCGCTAATCCCAGGAACTACGGGTTCAAAAAATATTTTTGTGTTAGTTTGCCATATATCAAGGAAGGCCTCTAAAACATCTGGCAGCGACCAATACGATGGAAAAAACAGAGGAAAAATGTGGAACGAATGGGGAAAATATATTAATAATCTTTAGGGCTTCCGTTGCATGCACGGCGAACGCATATACATGTATAAAAAATTTACGCGAATTCGAAGATACGCGGTTTTTTATTTTGATTGCCGCGCGCATCGGCTCTCTCGCTCCGCCCTCTCAGTGTTCAATTCGCGACAAGTCTTCAGGGTGCGCAGTGCGTTTTACGTATAATTTCTAATTATGTCATCTAAAAGAACGAAAAATGAGTCATTTGAGCCTAACAAGAAAAGAAAAACACTGTCTTTGGAGTGTAAACTGAATATAACTAGACCCAGTTGAGTCGGTAAATCAGATGACAATTGAAAATTTAACAGAAGGGCTTAATACAATTGAAAAGGGTTTACAAATTAAAAAAAAATTAATGAAGAACGCGTTTCTACTACAAAACGAGGGATAAAAAATTACTACTTTAGCTTACTTTATTCATAACAATGTAATATTTTTTTATTAACCTACACTTTATTAAACATTTTTCTTTGTAAATTATCGTTTTCTTTAAACTCTGGTCCCGATTAAACAAACTTTATATGTATTTATATGCAACGTTGAACGACTTACGCGAATTCGACTTACGTGGCAACCGCTCGGACTGACCTATCGCGTAAGTCCGGGGTATTACTGTATTCTTAAAACAATCTAAAACAATGTCCACGATAACATATTTCTATCTTTATATGGCAATCAAATTTCCTCGTAATAACTTAAAACTACTTTTGCCAGGTCGGACAGTTAATATTATTATAACATTACAAATTACAAACAAAATATTAACTATTATTCACCTAGTGCAGAATAAAACATTTTTAACGGTTTAATTAGCTTATTTTAAACTAAAACTCGACGTGTCGAGTGATCTACAGCAGCCGACCACATATGTCTTTATTTAACACTTTTGACGCATTTTCTAAACATATCTTATCTTTTCTCTCGAGCGACATCTCTCTGGCAACCCGAAATCACAAAGGAAATCTTTTTTGTCTCCAAAATGGTTTTACCGTTATAAATACAGTTTTCAACAGTAGGTAGACCAGTAAATTGTCGATAGGAACAATGGCTTTTATCGAAAATGTTTAAAGTGGCGCCGTAGCGGTATTACTGATACGGTACGCTGTTGGTCGTGGATTCGAATCCCTGTAACATCAATTAGTTCAATGTAAAATATTATTTTAATATAAATAAGGTTTTATATGCATTCTTTCGACAGCCTGTGTAATTGTTGTATGAATACAAAATCCATTATAAATTGACAAAAATTACGACTCTGGCAAGACTTAAACCGACATGCAAGTGTTGAGGTTAAAAATAAAACGCGCGAGAGGTGCATGTAGGTACGGCATGACTGTGAATGCCGGTTCCATTCCTGCCCGTATCGTAAATTTTTGTCGGTCCAAAATCGATTTTTCATTTATAATTTATATTAGGTATGCAATAACATGTGAAAAATATTAAAGTTTTTAAGAAATGAAAAGTCTATCATCAATTATATTATAGGATCCATCGGAAACAACCCTGCCTGACTTCGGTGGACCGCAGTCGTTCCCAGGAACAGATTCAGGTGCACCAAGTCCTGAATCTTTCCCCTTTCAACCAGCTGCTCAGAGATACAGGCTCAACGAACAGCGTAAGTACAATATTACTTAACAGTATAATGATAATTTATATTTAAAAATAACCGTTTTCCTAGGTATTACTATTACCATAATATGTAGAAGGTAAATCTTTGAATAATAATTTCGAGGAAAAAATATTATTATGACTCATTTTTGAAACATACTGGTGGCTTGTCTTCCCAGGCATCAAACTCTTAACAGCGATAAATCAGATAGTACAGCAGCGCGCCGAATTGGAATCAAACCGGCTGACGCTCTCGTCTCTCCTCGATGAGCTGAGGAGGAAGTTGAAGAGGAGAGTCGAAGAGTGTCATTTAGAGAAACGAGATAAGATGAAGGTAAATACATATATTCTTTATTGTCACAAAACAAAAAAAAAATTGATGGCAATTAAGGACAAACGGCGACTTTATAGCTAAATAGCTATCTCTTTCAAGCAACCCTGATAGAAATGAAAATTCAGTAATAAAAAAAGATTGCGTGACAGCAGAAAAAGGACTTAACCTACATACTGACACCATGTCCATTGCTGTAAATTACATGACCAAGTACATGACTGACAAGATAACAAAGTTATTTTAAAATAATATAGTTATATTTTTTTTTTTTATTTTGTATACAGGAGTACAGACAAGCTCAGAGGTCACTTGTACATGTAATTTACAAGTTAACTTATCAAAGTTTATCAAATCAAGTTCACTTATACATATTTTTAAATAAAACACTTTTAACGGTTTACAACGCAAAATATATTAGTTAAGTGATTTTTAATTCGTCTTAACGACAGCCTGGCGTATCAGATATTTTATCAGTCGTGGTCAAGGGGGGATTGAAGACGGAGGGTGTCACTAATGTCCAAGACAAATCTGCTAGCCATTGGGCCGCATCTATAGCTAAATGCTCCAACATGCTGCCCAGCATTGAGCTAAGCGCGAGAGGTCCTGGGGTTCGAATCCCGGCAAACAATAACATATTTTACTCGGGCAGAGCACGGAAGTCTCTCCTTGCCTGTAAATAAAAACGTTTAGTGTTCCGAACGCAGATGTGTTTATAACTAATATATTTCTCGTTTTAAGCCATTTAAAAGTGTTTTATTTAAATTGCCTAAACTACAGACTAGGCTTTTCTGAAAGTACTTAAATACTGACTGTAGTTTCCGCGTACACATTTAATTAAAACACTTGAACGGTTTAAAAAGTGAAATATATTAATTAACATATATTTTATTTAGTTTAAACCGTTAAAAGTGTTTTAATTAAAGGTGTACTAGTCGCTTAAACCACTATCTTTGTATCTTACACAGGCATTGAAACACGCAAACCAGCGTTTGGAGAAGGAAAAATTCAGCATCGTGACAGAGATATCTCATCTCAAACGTCATCTGGAGAAGGAGGAGGCTCATCACGTCCAACACGCGAGGACAGCAGTCGCCCAAGTCAGTATATAAAGCTAGAGGCAAAGTGGCCTAATAACATAAACATGATTTTCAATTAGGAGGTGAATAAAATGCGCAATTAAGTTAAGCGAGAATGAATTTGTACTATTATTTGTGTAACAATTATGGTAACTCATTAAAAGTCGTAAAATTGAAGTTAGGCTACTTTGCCTCCAGCGGCCTCTTATATAACAGAAGGGATGAGACAAGCGTAGAATTCAGTTAAAGGAAGTTGAAATCACAATAAATAAGACGCGCTGTCTACTCAACAAACATGGCATCACTTGATCTTATATAACATCTAAACAAGATTTGAATAAAACATTTTAACGGTTTAAAACGCGATATATTTCAGTAAAATTTCTTTGAAAATTATTTTTAACTACGGCCCGACGTTTGGGATGCTTTGCAGCAGCCGTGGTCACGGGGAGACTGTTGTTGTTGACAAACAAGTTTAACTAAAAAATATCGCGTTTTAAAGCGTTAAAGTGATTTTTTTATATGTACTACTGACGTAAACTACAGACAGTAGTTATGTAAACACGATGTTGACCTATTTTGGACATTCGGAAATCCACAGACTGACACGATTAATCTTCACGGCGTTTTCATCTGTGGTCGGTGGTTTGTGGCCTGGGCGGAATTTCGAGAATAAATAGATTCTCCAAATAAATAATATACAGATTTAAATACTGTCTATAGTTTACGCGAGTAGTACACATTTAAATAAAACACTTTAACGGTTTAAAACGCGATATATTAGTTAAACTTATTTGAAAATGAAAAATAATTTTTTTTTCAAATAAGTTTAACTAATATATCGCGTTTTAAACCGTTAAAGTGTTTTATTTAAATACACAGACTTTTCAAATTCTCAAAAAAAACACGTTTAAGAAATTTGATTAGAAACATACATTGCTACTATAAGACCAACGGGCCTGTCTCTAAATATCTTATGTACTTACAAGGCTTAAAAACTAAGTAATCTGTAATCTAAAGTCTACAATGTAATGGAAAAAGTGAAAAGGACACGGAAATAAGTTCGCCCCAAGCCCAACAGAGAAAAACGAGATTTTACGCTACCATGTTATAAAAATTAAAAATGTTTAAATAAAACACTTTTAACGGTTTAAAACGGAAAATGTAAGTTAACTCATTTTTAATTCTGTATTCCTAATATATTTTGCGTTTTAAACTGTTAAAGGCATTTAAATGTGTACTACTCGCGTAAACTATAGACTATGCTTAACTGGAAAAACTTAAATAATGTCTGTAGTTTACGCGTACACGTTTAAATAAAACACTTTAAACGGTTTAAAACGCCAAATATATTACTAAATTAAAATTAAAAAGGAGTAATATTTTACTTCGCGTTTTAAACCGTTAAGTGTGTACTTATTAGGACTTAAAAAGTAATCTCCACGTCCACTGATGCAGGCGATCCAGGGTGTGACCAAGTCACCTTCGGATCTCTTCACGCCGTGTTCCGTGTCACAGCTCCCGGATATAGTCAGTAGGAATGTGGCAAGGAATGCTCCTTCTAAAGTTGTAAGTAACTTCTTCTTTTTCTTCCTACTACAGTCACCTTTAATTCTAGAGACTATTATTCCAGAAAAGCCTGGAGTTCATTTGATGGTAGGTGAAATACCACAACAATATAACATCTGAACAAGATGCATTGTCGGCCTATTTCGGCTTTGGAAACTCGATAAAACCTGACGGCTTTTTCATCTATGACCCGGAAGGAACTTCGATATTCCTACCACCAAACTAAGACCAACATTGTTCAGAAAAATTATATATTGATTAGGTGGGAATCGAACCCATGACTCGATTTTTAGCCATACATTGCTATGACACCAACGAACTCGCCAAACTTACGTCTCTGTAATATATCTGTAATACGCGATTAGACTCTCACAAGTCTTAACTTCAAAGCCAAAGTCGAACAATGTTTTCTTCAAAGTATTGTTCAGTCGTGATTTTATTAGCTTATAATACTTTAATTATTTAAAAAGTTGCATCTTAGTGAGATCTTAAGTTTTTACAGTTTAGTGTGTTAACGTTTGTATGTTGTATACTGTCTTTAGTTTTCTGTTGTGTTTGTAATTTACAACTTATTGCATTTTCTCTCATTCTCGTTGGCTTTTATTCATTTATTGTTATTTTGTTTTCCTTTTCTTTATACAAAGGTTGCCTGGAAGAAGTCGTCAAAGGCGATAAGGCCGCCTTTGCACTAACTCTTACATGTAAATAATATAGTATTACTACATTTGATTTTTATGTGTTTGTGCAATAAAGTGTTTTATTATTATTATTATTACCTCTTATTTATATTTTAATATCATAGCAATAAGGCTATATACCAAGTTAATTTTTTTTAGGCAGATTACAAACTAACGGCCGCGCGACTTATGCGCGATATCGTGGACTTGAGACAACGGCTCGCGCACGTCGAAGCTAAACTAGCAAATGAATTAAAGGTATTTTACTTTCAAACTGGATCTACACACTTAATTACACTAATGTATAAAATACTAGTTTATATTATAAAGCTTTAAATCTGTCTCTATATAAACTAATCAAAAGTAAATTAAAAATCGATCACAAATTGGGAAAATTTACGAATCGGACAGGACTTGAAGCGGCATCCTCAGCGTTCCGTGCTGTCTAAAGTCTAACAAATTAATTTAATTTATTAAATATTTTACAATCTATTGATACATGCGAATCTCGAGCAATGTTATTTCTTAACACAAGCTTATTAAGTATGTTAAACAGAAAAAAATAACGCAAGTAGAACTCAAACAAAACAAAACGATACCGCTAGTGGCTTTTTTAAAAACGGAATATAGATTTTTGATGATAGAGGAGGACAGACAAGCATGAGTTTTCTATATAAAATGCGCTGTCGACCTTTGGCTTTGGATATTTGGAAATCCATATATCCAAACGCAAACGCGTTGAACTTCACGGCCTTTTTAACCATTCAATATGCACATCTTTCGAAGTCAAAATGTTTCAGAGAAATTATGAATTAAATTGAAACATAAAATACTGTCTATAGTTTACGCGAGTAGTACACATTTAAATAAAACACTTTAACGGTTTAAAACGCGATCTATTAGTTAAACTTATTTGAAAATGATTTTTGACTTCGGCCCGACGTTTCGGATGCTTTGCAGTCTCCCCGTGACCACGGCTGCTGCAAAGCATCCGAAACGTCCGGCCGAAGATAAAAATCATTTTTAAATAAGTTTAACTAATATATCGCGTTTTAAACCGTTAAAGTGTTTTATTTAAATAAATTGAAACATGACCATTTTGTCTGTTTGTATCTATCTGTCATTTTTAAAAATTAACAAAATTGATAATATCAATTTACATAATTCTGGGTTACAGTAAGAAAAAAGATTACGCGCAGTAAATAATTACTGTCTGTAGTTGACGCCAGTTCACAATAAGAAAAAAATTTAACCCTGCACGCTTAAGGGAAATATTTTTCCCTTCAACAGACATCGTTATCGATTATTCAATTGTTATTGAATCGATATTTTTTTAATGAATATATAAGCGGCACGGATGTTTAGCGCTGAACGAAGTATAGAGGGGATAGTTGCGCATCTAAACAATCGCGCACGTAACTGATTGGAAAACGTGACTGTACTCGAGAAGCAAGCGGAGCGTCGTATTGGTCCGAGAAAGACAACACGACTGGGGAACCAATCGACGCTAGCGCACTGCGCACATGACGTTCATTCGCCCCGCGCCCGCTTCCGTCCCTTCGATACCTGATTTTTGGCTTCTGCGCAGAATTCGTTTAGCGCTAAAGATCTGTGCCGCTACTTTTAAAAGCGTATGAAATTATAGGAAATCTATACAACCTCCTATTCTTGTGATATTCTCTTACTTATTAAAATGGCTAAAATATTTTGTTGTATTAGCATATTTAGTCGCAGCCTCAGTCCTGTAAGGATTAACGGTTTAAAACGCGAAATGTATTTTTTTCACTATTTGCTTAATTGTGAACGTGATAAAAAATAAATTCGCAGTGTATTTCCAGCGTAAACGGCAGGTTGAGGTCGACATTGTGCGACTAAGGAAAGAGCTATCTACTTCGAAGAGCAACATCGCGTCGCTGCGTCTGTTGCCCGCGCCCCAACAAAAGAAGACGTGTGTGAAATTCGCCTAATCTATATTACTTTAAGATCGCACGTGTATGATACCCCTTGTATTAATCGTCATAGTTTGTTCATTCTTTATTTGCTTACGTTATATGTAAGCCACACAATATAAATATCTATACTAATATATGAAGCTGAAGTGTTTGTTTGTTTGAACGCGATAATCTCAGAAACTACGGTGGGAATTGAGTAAAGGCTTTAAAATATCATGTTGCGATTAATAAAAGCGAAGAATCAGCGAGATATATGGAGAAAGCGGTGATATGTATGAAATAATGGTTCCTCTTTTAATGATCTAATGTCTACGATAGTATATGTCTATCTTTTAGGATTAACTTACAAGATTGATGGGACAACAACTAAAGTTTAAAAAGATTCTGCCAAAGCACTTCCATATATTGTATGTTTCTGTTATAATACAGCAACACATAAATTATATTTAAATAAAACACTTTAACGGTTTAAAACGCGATATGTTAGTTAAACTTATTTGAAAATTATTTTTAACTTCGGGGAGTCTCCCCGTGACCACGGCTGCTGCAAAGCATCCGAAACGTCGCGCCGAAGTTAAAATCATTTTCAATTTTTCAAATAAGTTTAACCAATATATCGCGTTTTCAACCGTTAAAGAGTTTTATTTAAATGTACACTAGTCGCGTAAACTATAGACAGTATTTACGTAAATTATATGTAACTTGTTTTTTATATTATTGTATATTCAAGTTGTTTATAGCTTCGAAAATCACGAATATCCAAACAAACTTTCATCCCCCTTTTCAGCCCTTAACAACTCATTTTTGGCTTTGGCCATGAAGAAGTAGTCTATGTTCTTTCTATTAGAGGCTCTAGAATATCCGTGCACCAAATTTCATTTAAATCAGTTCTGTCGTTTCTGCGTTGAAGCCGGACAGACAGACAGACATTCACATTTATAATATTAGCCTTGATTTAGTTGATAAGCCTCTTTGAAATAAATAAAGATATGGAGGAAATTGGTAAAAACAAATATATTGCATTGGGCATTAACTACTTTACGCGGACGAAGCCGCTGACACAGCTAGTAACTAATATACTTGTGTTTACGAGCTTAGTCAAGATACGCTTTCAAGTTGACACTAATGAGGCTGCTAGAGCCAGAGTGGCCTAATAACAAAAAGTATGATTGTCAATAAGGAGGAAATTAACTAATTAACTTAGGCGAAAATAAATTTGCACTATTATTTGTACAAGAATTATGTAAACAATTTTCGGTCACTGCGCTCTTGTAGATAACCATTTTATAAAAATATAAAGTCGAGTCATAAAATTGCAGTTAGGCTACTCTGCCTCTAACGTGCTAATATTATGAATTTAAATAATGGACAGTGTAAATAAAATAACAGTTGACAGCAAAAGGGCTTTTATTTCACTAGAAAAAGTAAAGACGTTACAGCTTATAATATTGCAAGAAATAAACACGACAATTTAATAATTTCAAACACACGAGCCCGACGACATTTGATATAATTTTATATCCTATTCACGACGAAACAAATAACGGTTCAAAAAGCGAAATATTGTCAATGCATTTTCAACAGCCACCCGACGCTTTGCTGTTATGTCGGGTCGTAGTTAATATTATTATTCCACATTTCAAACCGTTTAATCACTCAACGGTCTTTAGTTTACACGAGTATAAAAAAATAACTGTTTAAAACGCGACATATACTAATTAAACTTTAACTACGGCCCGATGTTTCGTTTGCCGCGCGTTTTAAACTGTTTTTTTAATATTCAATCACTTGCCGTGCGTTAAATAGTGAAGCTGAAAACTTCTTTTGCCTTTAAAGTACCGCAAACACACGTCGCATTGGTATATTGGTTGACCTGTGTGCATGCGCATATGACGGTCCAACATTTCCCGCGTCTTCAAATCCTTACCACAGATGGCGCAGAGGCAGTCCGTGCCGTTTTTGTGCTCAGTCTGTATATGTGTTGCCAGATGGTGCGCGGCGGTAAACTTCTTCGGACATTGGGCACAGTAGAAATGTCTCAGTTGCGACATGCGGCTGTCCGTCCTCGATGGGTTGCGGTTCCTTTGTGGTATACACATTCTGAAATGTTAAAATTAGACACAACTAAGCTATCTATGTATATACAGGCCGTCATAAAATCCATTTTTATATAACGCGGCTTGGAAGGTGTAAGTGAGGTTGCAAAATCACATTAAAATCGGTCTAGTTGATTAGGCGGTGGATTTTTTTCCGAATTAACAAAAATCATTTCGGCCACAGATAGCAGAGTGAATGGCAATCTATGCTTATATTATAGAGCCTGTTTGTTTGTTACAACACACTAATCTCGGGAACTACTGGCTCGAATTGAAAAATCACTCTTGTATTGGTTAGAGCATTTTTCGAGAAAGGCTATCAAAGATTTCGCTGCGACCAATAGGAGCGAAACAGCGGGAAATGTGAAGAAAGCGGGGAAAGTTATTCATCTTCGAGGGCTTCGGATTGCGTGCTCTGCGAAGACGATTCAAGATACCCACTACTAAACAAATATCCACGACAGTGTATATGTCTATCTTTTAAGATTAAGTCGCGAAACCGACGCAACAGGACGCTGTCAACGTCGCTAGATCTAATACAGGAGGTAGTTTGCCAAAATAAATATAATAAATCCTTACTAATATTATAAATGCGAAAGTAACTCTGTCTGTGTGTTACTCTTTCACGCCAAAACAACTGAACGGATTTGAATGAAATTTGGTACACAGATGGTCTAGAGTCTAGACCCTGAGAAGAACATAGGCTACTTTTAATTGCGAAAATGGGGTTGTAAGGGGTTAAAAGAGGGGATGAAAGTTTGTATGGAAATTCGTGGTTTTTGAGGATAGAACATTGAAACTTTCTTCTTGGGCTATTTGAGAATAGGAGTGGGGTTAGGAGTGGGAGTGGGCGTGGGAGTGAGAGTGAGAGTGGAAGTCAGAGTAGGAGTGATGTGAGGTGAGTGTGTGGCGGCAAAGTAGCACTTACAACATAGATAGGCTGCGATAAATACGCAATAACATTATTTAATAAACAGCCTAAATAATTAAAAATTCTACCCCAAGTCACTATTCCACGCGAACGAAGTCGCGGTCACAGCTAGTATATAATAATATAATAATTTGGCCAAAATTCAACGCCGACAAAGTCGCAGGCACAGCTAGCTTATAAAAGAATAAGGTCTTTACTTCGAGAGGTGTAAAACCTTTCATTTCGGTTTGATATCAGGTAATCCACAGACTGTAACAAAAACGCGACACACCACTGCTTTACATATAAAAGACGTAGCTTGCCTTTTGTATGTTGTGTTGTTGCCGATTTAATTACCTGCTCCTCCGTCTGAGCTCGTTCCTCGAATGCAGTTCCAAGTGCTCGCGTAACATATTAGCTGGCATGATGACGTTGCACTGCCTGCAGGTCGCGTTCCGGGGCTGGTTCTTCTTCTTACATCTCGAGCAGACGAAGACCTTCGTACCGTTCGTTGGAAGGAGCATTGGGTACCTAAAATGTTTAAGTAAAACACTTTAACGCGATATATTTTAGTTAAACTTATTCGAAATGTAATTTAACTACGGCGCGACGTTTCGGATGCTTTGCAGCAGCCGTGGCCACGCAGAGACTGAAAATGGAGGGTGTCTCTGACGTCAGAATAAAAAATTGCTACGCTAGCGCCATCTGTTCCGTCGAAGTTGGTTTTTTTGGCGAGACTGGCCGGGTCCTTGGTGGATAGTCTATAGTTTACGCGAGTAGTACACACACAATATATATTGCGTTTTAAACCGTTAAAGTTTGTTAACCTAAAATGTTTTTATGGAAGACAGATAGGCATAGACATATGGCAAATAATCAACGGGTCGTGGGTACCATTCGTAACGGGTCCAAAGTGATCGCCAATTTTTCAATTTATATTTTTTCTGAAACATGTTGGACTTCTTCGGGAAATTTGGATATTAATGGTAATGGTAGGAAAATCGAAAATTCTGCCCGGGTAACGAACCACCGTCCACAGATTAAGCGGTGAAATTTAATTGCGTTTCAGATTAGTTTTTATTAAAACTACTACCGTAACGCGTTGCGTAACGAATGATTCGTTGATTCTGAGATTATCATTTACTCTTCGACGTATTATAAAACAACGACTTACCGCTGAAAGAAAACACTTTCAACATTTTAAAACGCGAAACTTTAGTTAAGGTATTTACAATTTATTTTAACTCTTTCCCCCGTGACCGCGGCTGCAAAGCACCCAAAACAATAAAATAAGTAAACTAATATATTTATTTAACAAAATTAAACGTACCTTAATGGTTTACATTAAGTTAACAATAACTTATGAACTAAATTATAAAAGGCGGTCTTATCGCTAAACAGCCATCTCTTGCAGGCAACCAAATGTGAAGGGAAAACAAAAAGAAAGATTAAAGGCGGTGATAATATATTTCGCGTTTTAAACCGTTAAAAGTATTTTATTTTAATTTGGACTATCGCGTAAACTACCATACTCCACTCACCGTTGTCTGCAAACAGAACAGGCGACATTCGTCCTTTTGAGCTGAACGTTAGGATTGACTAAGGACCTCCTTGAGCTGCCGCGCCGTTTGTTTATGGTCGCTTTGGATTCCCTCTTCAGCAACTCTGGGTTTGATTTCTTTTTGCTTCTATTTTTACGCTTGTAGCTCCCCTTTCCACTTTGCAACGACATACGCGTCGAATCTATGTGTTATGATAATTAGCTTCAAATATTGTTTACTCTTTACTTTTACAGAATTGTTACTAACCCAACTAACACGCATTAGATTTAATTCATTTTAAGAAATGTATGGATTTATGGTCTGACTTATAAATTATTATTATTATATGTTTTTTTGTTGGGCGGGATTTGAATCCACGGCCACAGCGTCACGGGCAAGAGGAACCTGTTTTTTCTGCATCTCCACAAGGTAAGCTGTAGACCTATTGTGCATTGGATGTTCGGAAATCCATCAGACTGCACCCAAAATGTGATTAAACCTCACGGCCTCTTCTCCTGTGGACTGTAGTTCGAGACCCGGACGGAATTTCGATTCCTACCACCCTTTTAATATTTCGACTTCCAGACGAAGTCCCACATGTTTCAGAAAGATTATTGAATGCTTAAAAACATGTAGGACCCTGTGGGAATCGAACCCACGTACCCGTTGTTGCCATTACACCAACGGGGCCGTCAAAAAATAAATAATAATAATAATAATAATTCTTTAATCAGGTACAAACCCACATCTTAAAAATATGTCATATAAAAATGTTTAGGCTCTATAATACGTTGAATTGAATACGAACATTCACTAGGAGCTCTCGCAAAAGCAGCCAGAACCAAACTCCGGAAACGATAAATGTTGCGCAATTGTCTAATGCAACTCTCGCAAACCATACTATCGGACGGCGAAACCTGAAAATATTCATTTTAATAGTGCGTGTTATGTATTAAACTAATGTAAAGAGACAGATTAAAATATGTAAATATGTAAGCAAACTCAGCAACAATAGAAATTAGAAGTCCCACTCATGCACGCTCGCTTAAAAGCGTTACAAACACTGAGTTAAATAATAATAACGCAATAATTGAAAAAAAAATTGTTGTCATAAGGATGATTTTGAAAATAGGGCCGTTTAGGCTATATTTAATCGGTATCTCAACACATGTGGCATCTGTGGCAACAACTTCACTCTATAAAAGGCCATCACTATTTCTCTATAGTTAGAAATCGGCCATATTTGTTGTGGTCATTTGCCAAGTCTGACAAAAAAAAAACACCAAGCCGACTTTCGATCCTGGGGTTCTATTTGCAGCGTGTTTTTAGCGTAATGCTTGTAAGAAAATCAGGATCTCGTGTTATTTGTGAGTTTGTTAACCAAAAATGTCAATTAAGAAAAAATACTCTAAACACATACCCGTATACCGAAACAGTTCGACAGCATCTGATCATATCTCTCCTCCACTCCTTCACACAGATACGACGTACAGAAGCAACGAAGGTTACTCTCACCACCACAGAGTCTACAACATCGATTTGGTACTCCGCCATCACCTGACGCGTGCGTCACAGATAAACGTATTGAACTCTGAAGTATTAAAACACATAGACTATATAATATACAAAAAATCGATGACATAGGCGGGACTTCATTCAAAAGCAATCCGTGTTTCTTCCTTTAGTGTTCAAAGCCAAACCCAAGCGGATTGGTAAATTGGTCTTAGAGTTTTTTTTAATTCAAATACCGAAGTAACATTCCGTCACATACAAGATTCGAATTCGGGATTGTTCAGTAAAACTAATCACAACCAAGCAGTTTATTTTGTACTATTAACGTGAATTTAAAATGCAAGTCGTTTTAATTGGTTTTACTCAATTAAAAATTGACTTTAGTTCGGAAAAAAATCTAGGGCAGGACTTGAACCGTTCCGTGTACTAAATACTTTTGTATTAATCTACTGGACTAGCTAGTTACTAACATAAGCGTTCACAAACCATGTTTAGTTAGGACAAAAATTTTCTTTTTTTTAAAATCAACAATAAATACTTCTTGATTATGAATTACATTCTTACTTTACTAAATATCTTTTGCAATTTGTCTTTTGTCCATAAAACGTCCATGTTCTGTTATGTATATGTTTCTCCAAACGGTTTTAAATTAAACACGACAGTGTCGCCCGCCCAAGGACGACATTAAAATCGTTTTTGACAGAAATGTCAAAAGCGAAGTTGTCATTTTTTCTTTTTTACGAAAAAGTTTTTGTTCGTTGGCGATAACAGGCGGATATACAATATTAATTTAATCTTCATAGCTATTTCTTTATAAATCTTAAAACAAATCAAATCGCTAAGCGTAGCAAATTTAAATATTTGATAGTGAGATAGTGGATAACAGTAGATATTGTATGGCAAGTCTTAATTTAAATTACACAATTTTTCTAATAATGTGTAACGAGGTAGTTTAAATAAACAACTTGACCGATTAAAGACTTTAATTTTTATCCACTATGACCGTAACAGAGCTTTCGCTTTGATTAGTCCAACAATTAGAATGCCTAACCAAATGTCGTGCACGCGCTTTCGCGCGTTTTTTCCCGATACGTGAATGCACCATCTCATCTCGGGAGTGAACGATCTTTGTCACTACAGACTATATCACACCACAGACTGTATCACATCACAGACTATATCACAGTCTACGGCTCGGTTTGTGATTGGCTTTGTTTGCTAACATGATGGTTAGCGGCTGTCATGGCTGGGCATAGCTGGGCATGGCTGGCATGGCTGGCATGGTTGGCTTGGCTGGCACGGCTGGCATGGCTGGCTTGGCAGGCATCGATTTGGCTTGTAGGGCTTAGCACAACATCTTAGGTAACGCGTTACAAATGTTAAAAATTTATATTTAAATTAAAACTAAACTATTTTACTATATTTTTTTTTACGTGACAAATAGACAGTGATTAGTTTTAACATCCAATTAATTCATCATGCAAAAAACATTTTTTTATTATAAAAATAAAAAATCTAAAAAGGTGAAAAACAATCGATGACACGGACGGGACTTGAACCTTCATCCACAACGATCTGTGCTGCAACTCAACAATTCATTGTAGCTCAATTGCTCCACTATGTCAAATTTAATAATTGTAAAGCAAACATTTTCTCTTCATTTATTTTAGTATAACCGCTTCTGTATCTAAATGATAACACGTGTTGCCTAGAATTGCGTTAAGCGCGAGACGTCCTCGGTTCGAATCCCGGAAAAAAAATGAATTGTTTCGGTCGGGTAAGGCACAGAATTCTGATTAACTTGCCTGAAAATTTAAATGATAATTAATGACCCACGAGGATAGATTTACAATAATAAATTTATGGCAATTTTAAGTAGCTATTGTGGTTCTTGATTCTTAAGTCAACAAGGCGACCGGCAAAGAGACGGTCTTAACATTTAAATAAAACACTTTAACGGTTTAAAACCGCGATATATATTAGTTAAACTTGTTTGAAAATTATTTTAGTTACGGCCCGACGTTTCGGATGCTTTGCAGCAGCCGTGGTCACGGGGAAACTGATTGTAGTTAAAATAATTTTCAAACAAGTTTAACTAAATATATATCGCGAAAACTACAGACCTTTAGGGTTAGGTTAGTAGTTTATTAATAATTAAAAAACTACTCAAATTAGTAATAATTTATTAAGACAACAATAATAAATCACACACAGTAAACTCCCGCGTCGCCAACGATAATATTACAACTCTCCGCGTTCTCGGGCGTTTTTCTTACTTCTTTGATTTTCTTGTAACGCGTCTCTCTTTTCAACTTAGCAGCTAAAGCGTCCACTTCATTTTTCAGACGGTTATCCCTGAAAAGAGAAATGAAACTCACAGAAGAACCAATATTTTTAAAAACAGAAGAGAACCACTCGGTTCACTTGATGGGAGGTGCAATGGAAATATCCCTTATATAATACTGTCTATAGTTAACGCGAGTAGTACACATTTAAATAATAATATATTATTATTATATATTGTATTAGATATTATATATATTACGTACTTTTAGAACATAAGGGATATTTAAATAAACACTTTAACGGTTTAAAACGCGATATATTAGTTGCCACGGGGTCACAGTGAGACACGGGGTTCCCCCTGTGACCACGGCTGCTGCAAAGCAAGGGCCGAAGTTAAAAATCATTTTCAAATCAGTTTAACGAATATATCGCGTTTTAAACCGTTAAGGTGTTTATTTAAATATCCCTTATGTTCTAAAAGTACTTAATATATATAATATCTAATACAATATTTAATAATAATACATATATAATATCTAATTACAACTCGTTTGCCTATATCCAATAGGCTGTAGATTACAGAAGTTTCGAGAACACCAGCAGTATAAACTTCGTATATATTTTTTTATGATATGGGGTTCCTTTGATGGTAGGTGCTTCGTTCAGCGCTGAAGATCCGTGCCACTACGTATAATTAGGTAACTATTGAGTTTAGGTTTAAAAAAACGAAATGCTAAATACTGTCCTTAGTTTACGCGAGTAGTACACATTTAAATAAAACACTTTAACGGTTTAAAACGCGATATATTAGTTGAACTTATTTGAAAAATACACACACTCCCCTGTCACCCCGTGACCACGGCTGCTGCAAAGCATCCGAAACGTCGGGCCGAAGTTAAAAATCATTTTTAAATAAGTTTAACTAATATATCGCGTTTTAAACCGTTAAGGTGTTTTATTTAAACGAAATGCTGTTAAGAAGAGGAGTTTCTTACGTGTAATTGATTCGACAGCAATAGAAACAAGCTGACAAGACGCACAGAACCGAACAAGCAGCGACGATTATCACAGACAATATAATCCTTTGGAACACGTGCTCAGCTTCATAAATTATTTTCGCTGAAAAAAATAATTATATAACTTTTAACTATTCCCATAACATATAAAACAATATTTTAAGGTTTCAGAAGGCTTGAAAATACTTGTGTATCTATAATTTTTTTAACTTAGTTTGGAATAAAAACTATTATGTATACTAACGTATACATAATACATTTGGCTTAAACAAAATACCTATAATTCAGATACCCAATCAAACAACAAATCAAACCCTTGTTTTTAACTACGAAAAAATTGATGGCACATGCGAGACTTCCACATCCACAGCATTCCGTGCTACTGCTGTCACCAATTGACACATAAATGTGTCATGGTAGCTCAATTTGTTACTTCGAAACGCTGTGGTTTCCGGTACAAGTCCTACGCGTGGCATCCACGACATTGAACCTCAATTCGTAAGAATTATTGTTGACACTGCGCATGCGCATTTAAAAATGGATTGAACAATTTCGACGATGACACGTAGCTCAGTTGCAGTGGTTTTTTTATTTAATTTAATTCTGTCTGTATTTTACGCGGGTAGTACACATTTAAGTAAAACACTTTAACGGTTTAAAACGAGATAGGTATATTTTCGTTAAACTTTTTTGAAACTTTTTATTAATGTCCCCGTGACCACGGCTGCTGCAAAGCATCCGAAACGTCGGGATTAATAATAATTTTAAAAAAAGTTTAATGAAAATATACCTATCGCGTTTTAAACCGTTAAAGAATTTTATTTAAATAATAATTTAATATTATACCTGATTCTTCAACTTACAATTTGTTAGAGAGAGACAAATAGTATATTTTCGGTACCTTGCGTGTCGTCCCTTTCCTGTAATGTTTGTAAGAACCGTTTTATATTCATTTCACACTCCTGTGTGGTTTCGTTGTAAAAGTAAACCCTACAAATGAAAAATGTAAAATAAGATTGACACTAATTGTTATGTAGAAGGAATTTTAATATTTTCATCATTTGAAATTAATTCATCTTTTGGTGTTTCTGTAAATCGAGTTAATAGTGGTGTTAGGTTCGAATCCCAAGAAACATAAGGAAAAAACATGGACCTCAACTTCTTGAAGATATGAAAATAGTTATTGGATTCAAAGCTTGTATTGAAAAAAATATATATTTAAATTAATAACTATTTTGTGACAAGTTAAATCCCATCTCAATTTTCTTTTGTAAAACGCCTCGCAAGAATTTAATTTTTAAAGCTACTTAACAACCCGGTACGTGGTCGTGGGTTCGAGTCCCATCAGTTTTATCAAAGGTTTTCGATTTAATACTTTTAATTTAAATAAGTTAGAACTTAAAATACTACTTACATAGAAAACGTGTCGCATCCACATTTTTCATCACATTCATCAAGATTCGTGATGCAGTCACCAAGTTCTCCACATGTTGATGATACACTATCCTAGAAAAATTATACGCTTTGTTTAGTTGTATGTATATAAATAATCCAATATTAACTTGTTTATTTAATATGAAGAATAAAAAAATAATAAGGCTATATAAAAGAGTGAGACACGATCCAGCTTGAAGTACTGGGTTCGTGAGAAGACATTATACTTATTACATGACTTTCAAACGGGCCGTAAATTCAACTTATTAATGAAACAGACACAAAAATGTGTCTGTCAAATACTTATGGAGGGGACGATTTACAGACACCGTAAAATCTAATAAAGTATGCGTCAATATTTGATTTCACATAACAACTTTCATGACTAGAGTTAAGAATTAATTTTCGTAAGCAACTAAAATCAAGTTTGGCGCGCAAACGAGCTAGATATATTAATGTATTTTGAAATTATGCAATGTACTTACTGTTTCTTTTACAGCGTCTGATATTGAAGCCGCTAAAAACAACAATTTATTATTACATACACTTCACGATATTATATATTGTCGATTAAAAATATTTTTAATCAATCATGTAATCACGCTTACAGATTAAAAATAACCAAATCCATAATAACGCCATCGACCAGGATAATCCGTTGTTAACTACATGAATTTTATGAACATATTTTGATGTACGCACCGCACTAAGGTAATTAACAAATGACTCAAAGTTGTACATTCCGTACGCTTTATTTAGATTCCCTCTGAGCCTAAAATAGTACTGTTAACCTCGTCGACCATTAGGTGATTGTTTTGGGTCGTATATACAATGCGCTATATACATTATCCACTTAACTGGATGAGCTATTTAATCGACTTATAATTAATAAAGCATAATGGATTAACTGACTTAAATAATAGCTTATAACTGATTATAGTTTCCCTCTCTCCAAAAGAGATAAAGCTTAAATATTAGCTTGAGCTAATCTCACTGAGCTAAAAGCCAATATACGTTGAGGGGATTCCTGTTAGTTTCAAATAACGTTTGCCAGACCCGGAACTTAAAGAAAAACAATTGAGATATAATTTGCTATTTACGTAATTTATATAATATGCCACAATACCAAAATAAGAAAACTTTTCAGTTGTATTTAATAAACGCTGATGCGATTATCAGAACTCGATCGATGTATTGACACAATCAATCATTTAAAAAATTTTATAACCGATGCTAATCTTGAAATGGCAACATCCTGTTAGTTTTATACGCAAAAATCGTGAATCCTTAAAAAATATATAACATGGCAACACTAATCTCAGAATCGAAATCTGCTCGATTATTATTCGATTTAGTCACTATGTGGTTTAAAGTTTTGATTTGAAAATAATATTATTGATATTGTTACTAAAAGCTTTTTTATTATTATTATTTATTATTACTGCATATATTTTTTTAACGTTTCCTTTTGGATTACAATTTTGTTAGTGATAATATTATGATATACAGATTAAAAATATCGGTTGTATTTTTCGTGTCTAAAGTGTAACGTCAAACGCAGTCAACTGTCAAAGATGTGTCAAAGGTTAATTTCGATGTGATCGAGTGATGTTATCTCGTCAAATATTATTATTTTCCTTTGTATTTTTAATTAATCATGTTAAACTAAAACCAGTGCTAGAACAGCAAATCTAAAATTAAACTTGTGTTGCAATTCGTGTGAGACGAAACAGTTGCATCGATCTGTTTGCTTAAAAGTATCAGTGTATTGACGATTAAGACAAACTACACCATCTCAAAATGGGTGGAAAAGCGGAAAAAGGTACACCGAAGTACATAGCAAACAAGATAAAAGCCAAAGGGCTCCAGAAACTGCGATGGTACTGTCAAATGTGCCAGAAACAATGCCGTGATGAAAATGGGTTTAAATGCCACACCATGTCTGAATCTCATCAAAGGCAGCTCTTGTTGTTCGCTGATAATGCTTCTAAATATATAGATGAGTTTTCTAAGGAGTTTGCTGATGGCTACTTGGAGTTATTGCGCCGCCAATTTGGTACGAAGCGAGTGAATGCAAATAAGGTCTATCAGGATTATATATCTAATCGGTTAGTATAGCCTTGCTTATTTCTACACGGTGGTGGTTTCTTCCGGGTTTGGTTGATTGAAAAAGTTTAAGACCAACCATATAGTATCGTTAACAGAACTAAGTAAAGATGTGTTAGTTACCTTAGATGGGTTGAATAAAGTTAGATAAACAGTTTTGCATATAATTACCATTATTATTAAAAACTGCAATATTTTTCACATGTACACATGATAGCATTATATAAAATAAAAATCTATATAGATTGAAAGAGAAATACATTGGGGGTGGACTTTAACCAGCTGATACATCTTCCACGCATCTGGGCCAATCAATTGAGCTACAGTTTCCTACACATCAATAAACACAAAAATATATTATTATAAATGAATTCAATTAATCAGTTGAAACAATATTACTAAGCAGGAAAAAACAGAAGACACACTTTTATGATTAAAAATTAAATTAATTGAAGAATATTCTTTTTACTATGTCGTACTTTTTATATTCTAGGGAACATCTTCACATGAATGCAACACAATGGGAAACGCTCACAGATTTTGTGAAATGGCTCGGACGTGAGGGGAAATGTGTTGTAGACGAAACGGAGAAGGGTTGGTTTGTTGCATATATTGACCGAGATCCTGCTACTATTGCAGCTCAAGAGGCTAAAGCAAAAAAGGATAAAATGGATAAAGATGACCAGGTATTACATACATCCCTAATAATATTAGGTTAGGAGACATAGACACATTTCTTTTTATCCTCTTTGTTCATCAAAATAATATTCTAGTCTTAAAACGAATTGTCGTAGTATATGAGGCTGCTAGAGGCAGAGTGGCCTAATAACAAAAAACTTTAACTTAAGCTAATTACTTAGAGAAAAATGAATTTGTACTATTTTTTGTGTAAAAAATGTTAACAATTTTCTGTCACTGTGCTCGTCCTAGATGCTAGATTAGCATTTTTAGACTATAAAAATATGACAGACAAGTCATAAAATTGCAGTTAGACTACTCTGCCTTTAGAGCCCTTATATAAATTATTTAGTTATTTACGTTTGTTCAATACAAACAGAGAACCATATGTATCCCAAGAATGGGAAGAAGATTATATTCAAATTAGTCATGACGCGTAAAAAGGCTACATATTGGAATGGGATCCTATGCACATTACACCATTTTTAATATATATTGTTATTATTTTAGGAGCGAATGTTAGAGTTCATTCAAAAGCAAGTTGAAAGAGGGAAGAAAGAAACAGAAAATGAGCCCAAATATACAGAGTTTAAACGGGAGAGTAGTCAGGAGAGACTGACTCTCAATCTCAACTTGAAGAGAAAAACAGATGGTGAGTAGGTGTTTACTCTACTTAGCTGAAATAATTATTTTCCTATCGCAATTGATTCCAAGATAAAGTATAAATTGCTTTTAATAACTATGTAATCGGCAAGTACAAAATTAAATTGTCAGTTACCTTTGATTGGTGGAAATAGAAGCATAATAGGAAATGGCTTATGCAGCTGTACTACAAAATTTTATTAAAGTTGGTCGATCCTTTTAATAGTAAAAGGCTCAAATACACACATACTTTTGATCAACCAGATGAAAGGAACTTGTGTTTGCTGTTTTACCTAAACCACATTCCTATCATGATGTTCTTAACCAAAAAATATTTAACAAGTGCTACTAAATAATGCTATCCTATTTATAGAAAAGAAAATAGAGTTACCAAAATCGGCACTGTTGTTGACTAAGAAAGAAACAAGCAAGGAATCGTCTAGTAAGAGACAAAAATCTGACAGCAAATCGAATGCCTTAGATGAAATTATGGAAATGCAGGAAAAACAGAAGGAAAGGGCTAACAGGTGAGGAGTTACCCGTGTGAGTGATATAATATCGTAAACCCAGACATGAAAACAAACAGTTTACATTGCAGTTATCAATCTCTAGAGCTTGTCTGTATTGTGTTATGAGCAGTACTGATTTAAATAAATTAATATGGAGGGTTTAAGACGATAAATAAAAATAATTAAAATGTAATAGATGCTGCACATTTTAACAGTTAAAACTGTTTTATATAAACAATTAATTTTATATTTACATATTTCAGAAAAGACTATTGGCTGACAGAAGGTATAATTGTGAAAATAGTCACAAAATCACTCGGTGACAAGTTTTATAAGAGGAAGGGAGTTATTGAGAAAGTCATAGACAAATATGGCGCTCAGATAAGACTTATCGATGAGAACGTCAAGTTGAAATTGGACCAGGTTAGAGTTTAAACTTTTAAAGTGTTTTGTTCAACTCGCATGAACTACGAACAGTATTTGATCATGCCTGTAAATATGATTGATGAGTGAAATGTAGACAGTTACGTATTCGCCCCATGCCCCACACAAATGGGACTTCTCTTTTTTGAACGGTTTAAAACGCTAAATAGATTAGATACTACATTTTTAATTTAGCAGTTGTGACTTTGACATTAGGGACACCCTTCTCTTCTGTCGCCGTGACCACGGCTGTTACAGCGCCTCCGAAACGTCGGGCCTTAAATTGAAATAAGTTAACTAATATATTTCGCATTATAATACTTTAGACAAGATTAATATGTTTAGATAAAACACTTTAACGGTTTAAAACGCGATATATTGGTTCAACTCAATATATCGCGTTTTAAACCGTTAAACTATAGACAGTATTTAAGATTAATTTGCTTCCAGAACCACTTGGAAACGGTAATACCCAGCGCCGGTCGTACTGTTCGCTTCGTTAACGGCGCGTACCGAGGTCTCCGTGGCACATTGCAAGACATAGACACGGACAACTTTTGCTGCCACGTTGAGGTAGGTCCAACTGCACTGTGAAACATTGGCAATGATAAAAAAAATAACGGTAGCCAACGTCGATTCAATCTAGTATGTCAACTTAGACAAGATCTTTTTATTGCACAATAGACAAAAAAAATCGAGACTTATGTCTCTGTGACGTCGCGTTATGGGATTCTTAAACAAAGCTTCTTCCAAATAACACGTTCTTGGACTCTTAGGCCAGCTATATTGTGTGAACGTTTTGTTGTTTTCTCATAAACTTTCTATTTCACCTTGGCGCCTGGAAGAGATCGCTTTTTAGCGATAAGGCCGCCCATTGCACTCCATATTCTTATAAGTCTCGTTTGTATTTTTTCTTCTTGTGAAATAGTTTTAATAAATCAATATTTTGTTAGTGAACCGCAAAAGTTTTTTAAGACCTGTTACCCCTCCCCCACCATGTTTACACTTATTAGTTCAATATTAAGTAAATTTATATAACTTCTGTGCCCATGAAGGGGTAACCTTCATTTTTTCTTTCCATGGGGGACACCCATAGGGGGGCGGGTGGGTTGTGTTGTCTGCCCACCATTTCCCCCCCCCCCCCCTCTGGGGGGGGGGGGGTTTTTTTTTTTTGTTTTTCCCCACCCCCCTTCTTTTTTTTTTTTTTTTTTTTTTTTCCCCCTTTTTTTTTTTTTGTTTTTTTTTTTGGGGGGGTTGGTTTTTTTTTTTGTTTTTTTTTTTTTTTTTTTTTTTTTTTTTTTTTTTTTTTTTTTTTTTTTTTTTTTTTTTTTTTTTTTTTTTTTTTTAGATGACTTAGTAATTATTTTTGCAGGTCGCAGAGGGTCCACTCACCGGAAGAATAGTGAAGAACGTGCAGTACGAAGATATTAGTAAATTGGCTTCATAGAATCTTATGTAAATAAATGTATTTTATTTTTACAACTACCTTCTTTAGTACTCATGATAGAGGACACGATGCAGTGCCAATTTTGGGTTTAAATCTACAAATGTGTAAATGTGTGTGTGGAATCCCGTTTCCCCCCTCGTGGGGAATGGGGGCGAACACATTTCTGTGTCCCTATCACTGATCCGTTCTTTAATAGGCAAGTACTTGGTCTTCTAACACAAATGTTTTGTTTCCTGAGATTGAACCACTAACGCAATGTGGGCAATACGTTTTACCATTTGGCTACAGAGGCAGGGATTGGATAACGGTATTTTCATCTGTGAAGATGGTTCGTGATACAATGGCGACATTTCGGTATTCCTACCACCCATTTGATATCCAGATTTCCATACGAACTTCAAAATGAAATCTTAAGAAACATGTCGAATCAAGTAGGGGTCGCCATGGCTATCGGATTAGACCTTCAAACCGTGTCTTACCTATACTAACATTATAAAGCTGATGAGTTTGTTTGAACGTTCGTGGGTGGTGGAAAATGTGGGATGGAGGAAATTACAATTTGGAAAATTTGGAGGAAATTACTAATAAATAATAATTAAAAAAAAATGGTTAGAGATACCCAAGGATATGTAAGTTTGAAAGAATATAGACTCTATAAATGATCTAAAAAAATGTCTGTCGCGGACATCACTTTTTTGTTTATCTTTTAAGATTAATTATCAAGAACGACGGAACGTGAATGTCGTAGATAGCAGCTATAATTAAGGCCGCTAGAGGCAGAGTGGCCTAATAACAAAAACATGATTTTCAATAGGAAGGAAAATAAAAGTAACTATTATTTGTGTAAGAATCGTGTTAACAATTTTCGGTCACTGGGCTCTTGTGATTAATATTTTTAGACTATGACAATATAAACACAAGTCGTAAAATAGCGGTTAGGCTACTATGTCTCTAACGACGAAGAGATTGTTTGCAAAAGTATATAATATGATGCCCAAAATAACTAATCCACGCGAAGTCGCGGGCACAGCTATCGTATAAAGTTAGGCCTGTGGAGTGTTGGTTTAAGTTAGTCTTCGTTTAGTAAGAGAGCAAGTGTTCAAGATATTATTTTTTTAAATAAAAAATAAATTAATAAAACATATATTTCACATTCGATTGTACGTCCATAAATACAATATTTGATAACATTTAAAAATGCAAATGGATCAAAATTATTATTATTAGTATTCAAAGTATTTCAAGTTAAATCCAGATTTGGATCTTAAGGCACCAAGTGGAAGGAGTATCCGATATTATAGATAAGCGATTCGAATAAATTCTTATAATTACGGATTTTATACATATAATATTTTCACAAATAAGCCTCCCCCTTTCCCCCAAAATTTTTTTGCCGGGGGCCCCTTTTTTTTTTTTTTTGGGTTTTTTTTTTGGGTTTTTTTTTTTTTTTTTTTTTTTTTTTATATTCTAAATCGTGTTAAAATAATGTTACAAGGAGCTCAGGTTTTATTTTAATTAATATTGGTTATAAATCATTTCCAGAGTGAGAATTTATCCCGTTCCGCGTTTGTTTACAGGCAAGTAGTCTTCTGTGCCTTGCGATCGGTCTTTCGGTTTCCCCGAAATTCAAACCCACGATCTCTCTGGGTTTAACCCAATGCTAGGAACAATGCTTTAACCATTTAGCTACAGAGGTAGTCAAAATTATATAAAACGTGTAAATTAAATTAATGTCGATGTTTGCCTTCGTTGAAGACAGGGTAGTATTTACAATAATAACATAATTGTGAATAAACACACATAATAGAGAAGTCGATAATTACTGAAAATGTTTTCATTCAGAGGTTAGTAACATTTTTTACAGAAATTATAAATATGATTTTTGGTTGATACCAAATTTTTTAGTAATTCAGCAACATATATCTAAATGGAAATAATACAATATGTAATTTAAATAAAGTATTTGTAATGGTTTCAAACGTGAAAAATATTAATTTACTTATCTTAACTTTATTTACTACGTCTATATTTTATGTAAATTTAAGTAATTTTTTTGCGTTTAGAACCGTTAAAAAGGTTTTACTTAAATATGTACTGAACACATTAACTACAGACAATACTTAAATAATAAATACCAGCTTTCTATGTAGCGATAAAACATTATTTATAAATAAATGCACCAATCGTCAATATTAATAGTTATAAACTGATTAGAAAATTGGGAATCGAATCCACGACCCGTTGATTATTATTATTACTGACCTTACAATCCTTAGTCATCGAAAATTATTGCAACGTTAAAATTGGTTGACAACACCCGACAGTGAGTATAAAATCACTGTATTGTAAGTTTTTTGTAATCTACCCACTTTTTCAACTGTACTACACACGTCTTTCAAAATGAGATTTGTAATAAACAATACATACCTTTCCCTTCGTATGTCCTTGACTTGGTTAAGACTGATGGGTCTGTGGTCTCCAGATCTAGTGAGGGGATGGAAGAAGATACTATATGGATGTCATACTATGTTTATATATATGTTTGTCGTTGGTATGTTTCTATTATAAATACTTCTTTTAAAAGTATCTTAAAGACACTAAGAATGTAAATTTAAGTATATTAAAAATAATACAATTTTTAACGGTTTAAACCGAGTATTAGTTAGACGTCGTTACCGCGATTACGGTTGCCGCAAAGTAAACATTGGTACGTTAAAAGTAAATCAGTTCAACTAGAAAATTTTACGTTTAAAACCGTTTAAAAGTGTTTTATTTAAATGTGCAGTACTCCCGTAAACTACAGACAGTACTCAAATACAAGTAGAGATTAACTTTCACCATCTCAAAATATAAGAACAATCTTAAACAAAGTGTGTGTAAACATGTTACCTCACCTCGTTTAATATATGAAATATCGATTTAAATAAAACATTTTTAACGGTTTAAAACGCGAAATATATCAATTGATATATTTTTAATTTATTATAACCGAAACGTCAATTTAAAAATTCAATTACATTACCGTATCACCATTTCGCGTTTTAAACTGTCACAAGAGTTTCATTCAAATATATCTGTATTTAGGCACTTTTATTGTGATCCAAGCTGTCGATTTGTATACCATCTGGGGTGATATTCAACTGATGACGGCATCTGCCTTCGTGCTGTTCACGAACCTGACGCACAGCACCAAGATCCTGAACCTGGTGGTGAGAGCTGATCGCATTAAAGACATCGTGAGGAACAATGATCGAGTGTTGAGGTTACAAGATACTGTGAAAAGCAAGAATGTTGTCAAAAGGTTAGTTATTACGAAATGAAACATTTTTGACTGTTTTAAACCAGCCCCATAAGTTGTAGAGCGTGATGGTAGCATGATGTAAATTAAAATCCGGCCGTTTTTTTTTAGCGGTTTAAAGTGTGAAATATAATACGTACCTTTTTTACAATTTAAACGGTTTTAAACTACGAATTAATCAGTTTTTCATGATGGTGAGCTATGTAGAGTGTTGAGGTTACAATATACTATAAAAAGCAAGAATCAAACGTTCAAAAAAGTTGTTGAGCGTTATGGTGGTAAGCGTGATGTAAAGTAAAAACCAAACCTTTTCAGTAATTTTAACGGTTTAAAGCGAAATATATTAGTTGTGTTATTCGCAGTTTAAACGGTTTTAAATTACACACTGGAATTAATCAGTTGTACATGATGGTGGTTAGCATGGTGTAAACCAAAAAGTTTTCAGTTTTTTAACGATTTAAAGCGCGAAATGAATTATTTAACTTATTTACAATTTAAACGGTTTTAAATCACAGTCTCAAAGTTATCAGTTAGTATGATTTGATATAAAAACTAAACGGTTTCAGCTTTTAAAACGGTTTAAAACGCGAAATGTATTGTTACGCGAATTGTATGTGTTAACTTAATAACAATTTATTTAAATAAAACACTTTAACGGTTTAAAACGCGATATATTAGTTAAACTTATTTGAAAATGATTCCGTCTCCAGTCTCCCCGTGACCACGGCTGCTGCATCCGAAACGTCGGGCCGAAGTTAAAAATCATTTTCAAATCAGTTTAACTAATATATCGCGTTTTAAACCGTTAAAGTGTTTTATTCAAATGTGTACTACAGCCCGACGTATCGGATGCTTTGCAGCAGTTCGAGTCATGTCGTCGCCCCGTTTCACTAATACGTTTGACGTTTTAAACCGTTAAAAGTGTTTTATTTAAATATAATTTACTAAAGGTACATATTTCTAATAAATAAAAAAAAGTGTTCGGTTGCATATCTGAAAATTAAATGTATGGTAGGAAACACGAAGTTTGCGTTATCACGAACCACCGTCCACAGATAAAAGAGCCGTCAAATAAAAACGCATTTAACTTGCGTCTGTGGATTTCGAAGCCAATATAGGCCGACAGCGCATTTTGTTTAGATGTTATGGCTGGGGTACCTATCACGAAGTGCACCCCACGCCAATCTGTCCTACCCTATCATTAAAAACTGTGCAGTCATTTCTTTTCAGTTCTGTTTCGGAATCCAATTTTTACTTCCTGGTGTATGGTTTGGTGACACTCTTCACGATATTGCTCTGGCTGTTCGCTGCTGCACTTGAAGCTCAGGATAAACAACTGCCTATGAGAGCTTGGTTCGTTTTGCATAAATGATTCGTTGGTTATCACGAAGTACATAATTTAGTAACGAAAATCCTTACTAATATTATAAATACGAAAGTAACTCTGTCTGTCTGTTACTCTTTCAGCCAAAACTACTGAACGCATTTGAATGAAATTTGGTACACAGATGGTCTAGATCCTGAGAAAGAACATAGGCTTTTTAGGCTAGACTTTTTATTGCGAAAAGGGGGTTGTAAGGGGTTAAAAGGGGGGGTGAAAGTTTGTATGGAAATTCGTCGTGTTTGAAGCTAGAACAATCGGACTCTCTTCTTTGGCTTTTTGGGAATAGAAGTGAGAGTGGGAGTTAGAGTAGGAGTGATGTGAGGTGAGAGTGTTGCGGCAAAGTAGCACTTACAACATAGATTGGCTGCGATAAATGCGCAATGACATAAATTAATAAACAGCCTAAATAAAAAATTCTACCCCAAGTCACTATTCCACGCGAACGAAGTCGCGGGCACAGCTAGTAAGTAATAAAAAAAACTTACAATTAAGAGAATACAAAAAAGTACAATTTTTACTTTGTGCAAAAGCGTTAAGACTCAGCATGTGCTCAGCTAGGGTAAGCGCTGATTTTCAGTCGATCCCTTTCAGATAACAAGTAGTCCCAAAAAATTAAATATTGTTATTATTTAAATACTGTCTATAGATTACGCGAGTAGTACACATTTAAATAAAACACTTTGACGGTTTAAAACGCGATATATTAGTTAAACTTTACTGGGTCACTGGGAGACTGGAAGACCATGACCTCAGCGAAGCATCCGAATTTTTAAATAAGTTTAACTATCATATCGCGTTTTAAACCGTTAAAGTGTTTTATTTAAATTGTTATTATATTCTTTTTGGCAATGTAAAAAATAAAAAATGAAAACTTTAAATACTGTCTATAGTTTACGCGAGTAGTACACATTTAAATAAAACACTTTAACGGTTTAAAACGCGATATATTAATTAAACTTATTTGAAAATGATTTTTAACTTCGACCCGACGTTTCATTTTCGACATTTTCAAATAAATTTAACTAATATATCGCGTTTTAAACCGTTAAAGTGTTTCATTTAAATGAAAACTTTATTATTCTTCACACGTTACTGCACATATATAGACGATGTCGTGTAGGACACGCTAGCATTGGTTACAGCAATCATTATATTATAATCAATTTTTAATTAACAAAAGAATAACTAAATAAAACATTTTTAATGGTTTTTAACACTCGAAGTTATCATTCGATGGTGGTGAGGTGGTTAGGATGATGTGAAATAAAAACCAAACCATTTCAGCTCATTTAACGGTTTAAAATACGAAATATAATGCGTGTATGTATGCAGCAGCCTGCTGCAAAGCATCCCAAACATCGGACCGTAGTTCCAATAAACTGTATGTGAATTAACTAATACATTTTATACCGTTAAAAATGTTTTATTTAAATGACTATTTGGGTAAACTATAGTATCATATAAAAAACAATAATATTTTAAGCTATTACATTTATTGCTCCGCTACCGTAAGCTACCGTGTCCTACACGTCATCGTCGATTATTTTCAAACTCAATGTTATTTAATCATTTTTTAACCAGGTACCCCTTCAACACCACCAAGTCCCCACTTTATGAGCTCGCATACACTCACCAGGCGGTGGCACTGTTCCTTTCAGCGAGCATGAACGCCAGCAAGGATATCCTGGTGACCACGCTGATAGCTCAGTGCAGGTGTAGACTGCAACTCATCAGTACGGCTCTAAAAAGTTTATGCCAGGATATGCATATTGAAAATAATGTAAGTTTTTACGTTTCAAATAAAAACAGATTTAACGGTTTAAAACGGGAAATATAGCTAATTGCAAGTAGTGAAAATTAAAGCTTCTTACTCGTTTCAAACCGTTATTTTTACTACTAGCGTAAAGTTTAAACAGGTTAGACCGGGGAATGTAACTTATTGTTGTAAAGTGAAGAATAAAATATAAATGTCGCGTTTCGAACAGGTATTTTTTAAGAAGGACTACTATCGAAAAAAAAAATTAACTTATACACTTTTGAACGGGTTAAAACTGTGAGATTTTACATGGCTGGAGTCAGAATCCAAATAGGTCGACGGCGTATCTTATTAAGGTATTATATGGTTGGATTCATAATCTAAATAAGTCGACAGCACGTCTTGTCAAGACGTTATTTGGCTGGATTTACAATCTGTATAGGCCAACAACGCACCTTATGTCGATGTCATATAACTGGAGTCAACTTCCATCACGTGAACTAAGTTAGTACATTTTTCATTGTTACACATCATTTTTTTAGCGTTTGACTCAAGGTCAAGGGGATATCGTAAATCTACGCCTGAAAGAATGTGTCCAAGAACACCAGAACACGCTGGCAACAGTTTCCGAGTTGCAGAACTGCTTTTCGGAGCCAACCTTCGCCCAGTTCACAGTATCTCTTGTTATAATTTGTGTAACGGCCTTTCAACTCGTCTTTGTAAGTACTAACCCAAGATTTATTTAAATTAACCATAATGATGGCATTATGTTCTAGTTCTGGTATGCTGTTTTTTGGAATCCAGAATTTTTAATATGGGAGCCAAGGTGTTTGATAATGTTATATATTAAGTGGAAACACGGTTTCCTTTGAGTTGCGATCACTGCTGCGCAGAAGCAGGCAAAAGGATCGAACCCACTAACCTGGTCTTCCAGACGCTCGCTTCAGCTCCTCGACTCAGTAGAAAGATGCACGGCACTAATGTTAATACGTCAGAGACGTTTAAATGAAGTCAAGGACACGCGCGTTCAATATGGCAGTTCTTTTGCAACTGACTGGGTTCGTTTCTCGCGCGCGCCGAGTTTACACCGGTAGTGGATAAATGTAATGATCTAACAGATAACTTGAGGTCCTCCCTATATATCAATCACCTGGGATCCCATATTAAAAACTCTGGTTTCCAAAAAAACAGCATTCTAGCAAACGCGAAAAGACCTTTAGTCGATTCTGGAAGGACCCGGCCAGTTTCGCCAAATACCAACTTCGACGGAACAGATGGCGCTGTCCGACAAGTAAGAAAGAGATCCAAAAAACCTTCTTAAAGTTACCGCCATTTTTTAAATATCTTTTCAAATCGTAGAATCCCACTAATCCCAATGTTATAATCTCATTACTCTCGTAGGAAAAACAAATTTTGAACCAGAGTATCCTGTGGGCATGACTCTCGTCTCATCACCAAACATCCTTTCCCCGACATTATGTCAAAATAAGTTTTCAAACATCTGTCATCTGTCAATGACTGTCTGTCAATGCCACTATATCGACTATACTCATGTAACAAGAGTCACTTGACGTTTTAAAATAAAAAACTATAATTAAACTTTTTTGTCAATTATTTTAACTACGGCCTGACGTTTCGGACGCTTTTTAGACCGCGGCTGCTCGGGTCGTAGTTAAAATTATTAAATACATATCGCGTTTTAAACCGTTAAAGTGTTTTATTTAAATGTGTACTACTCGCGCAAACTACAAACAGTATTAACTTGACTACATGGCAGCACTGTGAATATCTGATTGAAAATATTTTATTTCAGCAAACTGGTAAGCCAGTAAGAATGCTGTCCATGACCTTCTATTTGCTGAACATGGTGGGGCAAGTATATATTTACTGCCGAGAAGGAAACGAGTTGTCTCTAGAGGTGATATTTCTTGTCTAACATCAGAAGAACAAACATGGAATCCACTTGAAGATCTCGTTGGTCTAATACCAATCAAGTGCTTTAAAATAAAATTAACTAATATATTTCGCGTTTTAAACCGTTAAAAGTGTTTAAACGTAAACTACAGAGAAATTTAAATACAAACTGTAAGTTTACAAAGGTTAAAATAACCTCTCGAAGATTTTTAAATATGGAATTTTAAAATTTTTGAGAGGTTATTTTCTCATAAGCTGACCGGTGTATTGGTGAAATCGGTGACGGGTCTTGGGTTCGATTCCCACCGGGTCCACATGTTTCTAATCAATTTTTTATCTCGCTGAAATATGTGAAACATCTGAATATTAAAAGGAGAAATCGTCAAGTTTGATCGCGTTTCGGTTTCAGGCAGTGGATTTCCGATTATCCAAAGCCAAAGGGCCGACAGCGCATCTTTCTTAGATGCTATAGGCTGGGGTATTTCACCTACCATCAAGTGGCCCAAGCTTATTCTATAGCTATAGGGGAATTACCTATCTCAGTCTGAAGTACAAACGCAATCACACTTCACGGCTTTTCCACCTCTGGACAGCCCGACTGGCTCCACTGACCCGGGGTTCGAATCTGATACCACTCTTGCTTGACGTACGTAGGTATCTAAGCGGTGAATTAAAAAAAATTAAGTTTCTTTTTAATAAAAGACCTTGACGGTTTAAAACGCGATATATATTAGTTAAACTTACTTGAAAACTTCGGTCCGACGTTTCGGTCGCTTTGCAGCGGCCGTGGCCACGGGGAGACGGGGAAGTTAAATATAAATTTCCAAATAAGTTTAACTAATACATTTCGCGTTTTAAACCGTTGATATTGTCTTATTTACATGCGTACTACACGCGTTAACTACAGACTGTGTGTGGGATTAATTTTACTTTTGTTTTCAGAGTGAGAAAGTATCGAGCTCTGCGTATGAGTTTCCGTGGTACCAATGTCCACTACCAGTGCGTCGTTCAGCCCTCATCATGATGACGAGGTGCCGCCGAACAGCCAAGCTTACAGCAGCAGGATTTACCACTTTGTCACTCGCTTCTTTTATGGGCGTAAGTATCGATTTAAACCATACAATGATTTATAGACCAGAGCCTTCCTTGACAATTGGAACGAAAACAAAATTAATGTTACAATACGAACAAGTAGTTACTGAGATTAGCGCGCATAACCAAACTCTTCAGCTTTATATATTAGTATAGATTAGTACGTAATTTTAAATAACTATTTTAATTTCAGATTTGCAAAGCGTCATATTCCTTCTTCACAGTTCTCAAACAGATGGATGAAGAGAAATAAATATGACATCTCTTATTTAACAATATATTGATTCAAGTCGTTAAGAATTGTCTGTAATTTATGCGAGTAGTACACATGTAAATAAAACGATATTAACGGTTTAAACCGCGAAATGTATTAGTTAACAGATTTACACAGTTTAACTAATATATCGCGTTTTAAACCGTTAAAGTGTTTTATTTAAAAGATTTACATATTTAACTAGGTATATAGTCACGGGGACCACGATTTCAGCAAAGCATTCAAAACGTCAGGCCGTAGGCAAATAAATTTGAAATAAGTTAACTAACACACTTTACGTTTTAAACCGTTAAAAGCGTTTTATTATATATGTGTACTACTCGCGTAAACTAGAGAGAATATTATTATTTATTTCTAATATCTTTGCGCAATGTATTTTTGTAGTTTACGCGAGTAGTAGTAGTTAAATAAAACACTTTTAACGGTTTAAAACGCAAATTGTATTATTTAACTCATTCGAACTACTGCCAGACTTTCCCCGTAGTCCCCACGTAACCACAGATCGGGCTGAAGCTAAAGTATAATAAAAATAAGGTAAGTAATATATCCTGCGTATTAAGCCGTTGAAAATGTTGTATTTAAACGTGTAATACTCGCGTTATCTATAGACAATAATTACCTAAAACACTAAATAAAAAGCAGTTACGATGTATGTAATTTCAAATTTGTTTCACGTCAATATAATGTCATGTTAGAACTGATAATTATAGATGTAGATTACATGTTGGCAGCTAAAATAAATTGCAATTAAAGAAGGCAGGAGTTCTCAACCTTTTGTAGAAAGCGTTTGGATGTGTAATCTTTGTTTAGAATGTCTGGAACACAACAAGCGGCTAGCTTCGCCAAATCCAACTTCGACGGGACAGATGGCGCTAGCGTGACATATCTACTTTGACGTCAGAGACACCCTCCATCTTTAGTCCCCCCGTGGCCACGGCTGCTGCAAGGCATTTACAACGTCTGGCCGTAGTTAAAATAAGTTTATCTTATATATATCGCGTTTTAAACCGTTAAAGTGTTTTATTGTCTATTAAACTATTGCTTAGATATAAGATTTTCTGTTTATTAATTGTGTAATAATAAATTAGATGGACAAAAGACAGTTGTCTATGGAATTAATTTATTTGAGGCATCCACTCTGACACTGAGGAAATCAATGTCGGGTAAGTAGGGGGTCTAGCCAACACGGAAAAACAAGCCAAAGGCTCTACGACACAAAACAGCACGGAACGCTGTGGATGTGAAGTCCTGCCAGTGTTTATGCTGTCGGTTTGTTTTTATATTATGCTACACTAATTGCGATTATATTTCTGAAAACCGGGTCTAAAAAGCATGTAAACGAATGTGAAATGTTAGTAGCTCCTGAAAACGACACTTCTGACATAATGACATAGTAAGACCAGTAAGTAGCTCAAATCTAAAATATTAGCGTTAAACCAATTTCACAGCTAATCTTCAAGATGGAAATCTTTGTAGATAGCGTTAATTTCGCCGTAAAATTCACTCTCAATGTGTTTGTCTTGTCCGGCATGTATCCACCGAAGTGCTTGACAAGATTCGGTAGGATTTTGTATAGTGTATATTTTTTTATTTTTTATATGTTAATCAATGGTAAGTACATGTAATAAAAGTTTTTATCATAAACGTTTTAAATCGTTGAAATAAAATACTTATAATATATAATAATATTTTAACGGTTTAAAAGTCGATACTTTTAAATCGGTGTTTTATTTAAATAAAGAAATATAATATATACTGTATGTAGTTTACGCGAGTAGTACACATTTAAATAAAACACTTTAACGGCTTAAAACGCAATATATTTTAGTTAAAATTGTTTGGAAATTATTTTTAACTACGGCCCGACGTTTCGGACGCTTTGCAGCAGCCGTGGTCACGGGAAGGCTAAAGATGGAGGGCGTCTCTGACGACAAAGTAAAACAAATTAAATAATTATTAAACAAAATTAAAATATATCGCGTTTTAAACCGTTAAAGAGTTTTATTAAAATTATAATATATGTTTTACGTACGTTAGGTGTTTTTAAATATTATAGGTACCTATGTGTTTGTACAAGCTGGTGACTTGGTCCATGTGTGGGGAGATATTTCGTTGATGACAGCAGCATTTTTCATGTTGCTTACAAACAGTTGTCTGTCTATTAAAGTGAGTCTTATATTTAAAACGGTAACAAAGTCGTTTTTTTACACTGACTACTACTACCTCTGCAGCCAGACCGCCTCTGTAGCCAAATGGTTAAACGTATTGCCTGGCATTGCGTTATGCGCGAGAGGTCCTGGGTTCGAATCACAGGGCAACAAAAAATTGTTTCGGTCGGGCAGGACACAGAAGTCTGATCAACTACTTGCCTATTAAAGAACGGATTATAACGGACATAGAAATGTGTCCGCCCCACGCCCCAAAAGGGGGAAACGGGATTTCATTTTTACTACTACCTAATAGATAGCTATGGATACTGTGATTAAATATATGTAGCATCGTGGCATATACTGTACTGACGGGCACGATACAGTAAAAATATCCAAAGCCAACAAAGGCCGACTGCGCATCTTGTGTAGACGTTATGTGGCTTGGTATTCGGCCTCCCATTAAGCGAACCCCACACCTATCTCCGCCTTTGTCATTAAAAATAACAATGTATGGCTAACAACCAACGGACCGTGGGTTCGATTCCCGTTGGGTCTAACACGTCATATTTTTCTGAATAATTTCATGTCATGGGTCGTCGGTTTGATTTCCATCGGCTCCAAATTGTTTCTTATCAATTTATAATTTTTCCGAAACACGTTGGACGCAGTCTAAAAATGTGAATAGGTGGTAGGAATATTCCGTCCGGGTGAACCACCGTCCACTGATGAAGAAGCCGTGAAGTTCCGCGTTTCGATTTCAGCCTATGGATTTCCGAATATCTGTCCCTAGTCCATATACCAAATAACCATTGTTATAGTGATGGGGGGGGGGGGTTATATCACCTTCTCTAGAGAATCCCACGTTTATGATCTGCCATAAAAATACATTTCAGATATTGTACATGGTAATAAAATTAAAGAATGTTGAAAAAAATAGTTCGTGAGTCCGATCGCCAATTGAGAGGTGAAGATAGAAGCCTTGGAATAGAGATCATCGACAGGTGAGTATTGTTATACTAATATTGTGAAGCTGAAGTGTTTGTTTGAACGCGCTAACCTCAGGAACTACTGGTTCGAATTGAAAAAATGTTTTTGTGTTGGTTAGAGCATTTATCGAGGAAGGCTTTAGGCTATAAAACGTAAAATCGTGTACTTTATGATGGCAAATAAAATTGGTTTTTATCAAAATACTGTCAGTAGTTTGCGCGAGTTGTGCACATTTCAATGTAACACTTTAACGGTTTAAAACGCGATGTAAACGGTTTAAGGTAGTATAACGATTTTCAATTTTCAAACTAATATATAGCACGTTTTAAACCGTTCAAGTGTTTAATTTAAATGTTTTTTATCTATTTTTTACTTATATTGAATGCGACATGGATGAAATCGAATATAAAGAAGTTTTGAAACCGTTAAAAATGTTTTATTTTAATGTTATTCGTGAAAATTACGGACACTAATTTTCAGAATTACAAAACAAAAATTATCGGAAGCAATACTTAAACAAACCATTTACGTAACTAAAATAGGATGAAGTTTACATTTTTTTAATAAAACACTTAAACGGTTTAAAACGAGATATGTACTAGTTAAACATATTTGAAATTAATTTTGACTACTGCCCGAAGTTTCGGGTGCTTTGCAGCAGCCGTAGTCACGGGGAGGCGCGTGTTTTATTTAAATGTATGTATTTAATTTTTTTTCAGTTTCAATAGAGAGGGTCGTTACCAGCTGTGCCTATTTTTCTTTCTGGCGTACTCCACTATCATGGGCTTCGGTCTTGGAGCGGAGAAAGGCCAGCTGCCTCTCAGAGCATGGTAAAAATATCTTCTTATTTTTAAAAAAGCAAATACGCAAATATAGGTCAAATGAAACGTATTTATACGGGTTGAAACTAGGGTTATATTTATGAATTTAACACGCGTGATCTAAACGAATCTAAAGTAGTTTTAAATACTACTTGCATTTAATATAGATTACGTAACATCGTTTAGCAATTAAGTGGGTTTTTAAATTAAACATGTTTAGCCGTTTAAAACGCGAAATGTATTAGTAAATTTATTTACAGTGTAATGTAACTACGGCCCGACGTTTCAGATGCTTCTTTCGAACGTCTTGCCTAATATAAATCTGTATAAAGTGTTTAATTGAAATGTGTAAACTTTCGTAAACTACAGTGATGATGAGTTTGTTTGTCTGTTTATTTAAAAGTTAAGTTAATCTCTGGAACACTGTTTGGAACAATTTTATTGAATAGACCATTTATTGAGGAAAGCTTTAGGTGAAAAAGACAACACGGGCAGAACTTGAACAGCGTTCCGTGCTGTTGCTATAACCAATTGAGCTACCGTGTCCTACACTTCATAAAATATCAATAATCTTGCAAACAGCGAAACAATGTATGCCGGATCTATTATAACAAACAATCGACGTTTCCCCGTGACCACGGCTGCTGCAAAGCATCCGAAACGTCGGGCCGTAGTTAAAATCATTCAAATAAGCTTAACTAATATATATCGCGTATTAAACCGTTGAAGTGTTTTGTTCGAATCTAAAGCAAAATTTATAATTTATTGTTTAGGTATCCATATGATGAAATGAAAACACCGGCTTATCAAATCACATACGTACATCAGGTAATGGTTTTGTCTTTTCATATACGCACTTAAATAGAATTTTATGTTAAATTAAATAAATATATTTTGATGGAAAAGAAATTGACGATACGAGTGAGATTGGATCCGGCATCCACAGGGTTCCGTGCTCTTACCAATTGAGCTACCGTGTCCTACACGTCATTGACACATGCACCTCTTGCGCAATGTAATTACAATATTTAAGCTATTATATCCTGCCTTAGAAAAAAATTTAAGCAGATTTTTAATTTTTAAAATGTAACTATGTGCAATTAAAGAAAAATATTTGTTTTCAAGATTTGATGTTTTTTATAAAGTTATTCGAAAATCCATAGACAGTGACTGAAATACGACTAAACTTCATTCATTTGCATCTGTGGACGGTGGTTCGTGATCTGGAAGGAATTTCCGATATTCCAAGAACCCATTTAATATCCTGATTTCCAATCGTGTACTTGTCAAAACTACAAAGTGATTAAAAAATCCCACGACCCGTTGTATATAAGCCACATACTACTTCTGTTACCCTGTCAAAAATAAGTAAAAGAAACAAGAGTTTTATCTATAGTGATATTGTAAAACTTCCGGACATAAATAACTGATCTAAACCACATTTTTATAATTAATAATGATTATAAATCAAATTTGAATGTTCTTAAGACCGAAGAAAACCCGTCGGGTGTCTTAAGCCATCGCTTCCATGAGGAAGGAGAATGGAATTAAACTAATGAAAATATTTAAATGCAGGTGGCAGCACTATCTATCGCAGCATGTGTCAATATTAGCATCGATAATTTAGTGACGTCACTAGTCGCGCTTTGCAGCTGTCGTCTGCAGCTCTTAGCGCTGTCTTTGAGAACTCTGATGGATGGCTTTTATGAGGACAAAACTGTATGTAATATACAAATTTTAGACTTACAAGGGACGAACGAGCTTTGCGTTCAGTTCATGGAAGTTGAAATGCTGAACCTCCGAGCATTTTATTAACAAAGTTTTGCAATCACGAATTTTGATACCACATTAACTTTACGTCTGGTCGTAGTAAAAAATAAGTCAACTTATACCTTTCGCGATTAAAGCCGTTAAATGTGTTCTATTCAAATTTTAACCGGAATTTTTAAATTTACATACCGGAACCCAAATTACATCAAGTTTATATTTATTTTAACTGTTTACAATTAATTAAAATTACCAGGGTCTGATAAGTTATGGAGACGAGGAGATGGTGCTGTCGCGTCTCCGTATGTACGTGGTAGAACACCAGGCTGTGTTGGAGTCTGCAGCGATGATTCAAGCCTGCTTCTCAGTTCCCATTCTTGCGCAGTTCACCGTTTCCATGTTTATTATCTGTGTGACGGCGTATCAATTGGCTTTTGTGAGTTATGTACATTTTTAAAATGGAGGATATACCCCCCTTATGTAACCTAACTTATAAATAATCTTCTAGGTACTCAGACATACCCACTTAAATCAGAATGGAATAAACTAGGGTAGGTACACTAACATTTTCAGTTTCTCTGTGGTATAGTTAATTCTTTTAGCGGTTTAAAACGCGAAATATATAATAATCCGAATCGTCGAACCGTAAAAAAATGTAAATATTGACTATCTTATTGTATAGGGTTATGGTTGAAATTACATTGCGCTACAAGTGCATGTATCAATAGCTTAAAATTCGACGATGGCGTTTAGGACATGGTAGCTCAATTGGTTAGAGCAGCAGCGCGGAACACTGTGAAAGCGGGTTCATGTACAAATCGATTCTTAATAAGTTAACTAATATATTTCGCGTTTAAAACCGTTAAAATAAGTAAGTAATTCAATTCTTGTTGAAGGAAGCTACTACATTCATCCAAACGCTATCATTGGTTTGTTATCTTGCTGTGATGATGTTTGAGGTGTTCGTGTATTGTTACCATGGAAACCAATTGTTGCTTGAGGTATGTATAGACTAAGAGCCACTCTGCGCATACGCATGTTAAACCCAAGTTAAACAGAATTATTACTATTGATTACTAGCCGTGTAAGCGACTCCGGCCGCGTTAATTAGTTATTTTGGGCGTCAAATTTAGTTTTTGCAAACTCCTCATCTTTATGAGTTATAGCCGCTAAACTAAATCCCGATAGATAGACATATACTGTGGTAGATGTTTCTTTAGATAATTTAAAGAGGAATCATTTGTCGCTATTTGACTTGGGACCAGAGCCAACAAACAATCAAACTTTTTACCTTTATAATATTAAGCAACCAACAAATACCTATAAAATAATAATACGTCTTTAAATTATCTAAAAAAAAAAACAGTATAATATGTTTATCCTTTAAAATTAACTATCTTTTAAATAAACGACTGGATGCGGACGACGTTATGGGTAACGGAGATCTATAGTGATCTATAAAGCTGGGGAGTGTTTTTGTTTGTATGAACACGCTGACCTCGGGAACTACGGGTTCGAATTGAAAAATAAAGAACGACGGGAAGGGAGCGACCGACGTCGTGGGTAGCAGCTTAAGATTATAAATATTAAGTGGTTTTTAAAATCAAATTTAGATGGCCAAATAACGATACCCCCGGAAGAAGCTGACTAATTTATAAAGGAGGTTTGCAAAAAAAAATGTTTAATGCCTAAAATAATTATTTCACGCGGACAAAGTCGCGGGGGCAGCTAGTTAATAATATTAGCCGATGAAAACAGATAAATAATCTTAAAGATATAGGAGACAAGATTACATCGGTGTCGCTTATCGTATTAACTTTTATCTAAACGTTTATCTTGAATGGACAAGGCATGATTGGTGTGTGGGACAAAAACGCTGTTTCGTTATGAACACCAGCTGCTCCTAGTCTTATCATCAAGAAATCTATCCTAATTTGCGAAAGTAACTCTGTCTGTCTGTGTGTGAAATTTAATATACAGATATTCGAGAGCACGAGAAAGGACACAGGCTACCAAAAAAGGGTTGTGTTAGGGGTTTGCAAAACGGGATGGAAATTCGCGATTTTTGAGGCTAGAACAATGAAACTTTCTTCTTTGGCTTTTTGGGAATGGGAGTGAGAGTGGGAGTGAGTGTAGAAGTGAGAGGGGGAGTGTTGCGGCAAAATAGCACTTACAACACAGATTGGCTGCCTTGAATGCGCCTTTGCATTTAAAACCTTCTGCTGTACGAAAAAAAGGTAGTGGGGGTCGATTAAGGTATAAAAAGTTGTGTGGATGTATCGTAATTTATTTTTATAGAACTTACTAATATTAAAAGTGCGAAAGTAAGTATAAAAGTGTACTGAAATAAGCATATAAAAATACACTATACGATGGATATACTTATAATTAATACCTTAAGAAGATCTTTGCAGTGAGACTGTACCTTATTGTGTACACATGTGTCTCAAAAAATTTATAAAACAAACAGCCTAAATTCTACCCAAAGTTACTCCACGTGGACGAAGTCGCGGGCACAGCTATCTTTAATATTTAAGAAATTTAAAAAATGAACGACATGGCGGGTGTAGTAAACAATTGAGCTACAGCGTCTTGTGGCACGCTATGGATGCCGGCTCAAGTCCCGCTCGTGTCATATTTTTTTCAATCTAAATAGATTATTAATTCGTATAATGTCATCGTGTGCATGACATTATGTGAATTTGAATATTTCATATGTAAAAAAATATTAAAATATATATTATACGAATTCTCTAGTCTATAGTAATTTCATAATTTAAATTGTCACTTACTAAGTTGGTATAAAATAAAAACATTTCCAGGGGTTTTTCACGGGAAAAAATTTACTTGATTTATTTTAAATCATATATTTACAGTTTGAAACAGTTGAAAGTGTTTTATTTAATACTGGAAATGAAAACTATACGCTTTTATAGAATTCCGTCCATCCGTCGCCTATTTTTCTTATATGAATATTTATAACGAGGCCGCGAAATTTAAGAGTCATGTCGCGTTTTCATAAGCAGAGCGAGGCGGTGTCAAGGGCGAGTTACGAGTGTCCATGGTACAAGTGCCGTGCTCGAGTTAGCAAAGCTCTTTTAACTGTCATGTGCCGGTCGCAGCGAGCGGTCCGCCTTACTGCAGCGGGCATGGCTGATCTATCTCTCGCTACTTTCATGGCCGTACGTATATAGATTTTATTTCAAAATTGAAAAAATACTGTCCGCAGTTAACGCGAGTAGTGCGCATTTATGTAAAATACTTTAACGGTTTAAATTGCGGAATATATTGTTCAAACTTTTTTACAAATTAGACATACTCTACATCTTGAGTCGCCCCGTGGACACGGCTGCTGCAACGTCCGAAACGTGGGGCCGTTGTTAAAATAACTAATAAATTTCGCATTTTAAACCGTTAAAAGTGTTTTATTTGAATGTGTACTGCTCGCGTATAACTAAATATAGCTTTACCTATAAATATAAACGAATTTCTTTGCTTCTTATTCTATTATTATTAAACTGTTTAAAGTGTTTTTTTTTCTAAATTTCAGATCATCAAAGCGTCCTACACTTTCTTCACCGTTCTGCAGAGAGTTGGTGATGGAAATAACTAGATTTAGTTAATTTTTAAATTGATTAAAAACAATGTGGAAAAAATAGCTCTTTTTTTATTTCTTGCCAATATATACAGCTGAAGAGTTTGTTTGTTTGAATGCGCTAATCTCAGGAACTGCTGGTTCGAATTAAAAATAATTGTGCTCCGGATACTCGGAGCCAAATTAGGTCAACGGCTCGTCGTTCTAATGCTAGCGATGTTAGTAATCAACGGGCCATGGGTTCGATTCCCAGCGGGTCCAACATGTTTTTAATTCAATTTATAATTTCTCTGAAACATATTGCACTTTGCCTGGAAATCTGGATATTAAACTGGACCACAAACCACTGTCCACAGATGAAAAAGTCGCGCAGCTTAATCGCGTTTCGGCTTCAGTCTGTATATTTCAGAATAAAATACTGTCTATAGTTTACGCGAGTAGTACACATTGAAATAAAACACTTTTACTGGTTTTTACAAGATATTTATTAGTTATTTTTACTACGGCCTGATGTTTAGGATGCTTTGCAACGCGTGGTCACGGGATGATACACGTCGGGTCGAAGTTAAAAATCATTTTCAAATAAGTCTAACTAATATATCGCGTTTTAAACTGTTAAAGTGTTTTATTTAAATATTTCTTTTTTTATAGGCTGGGGTATTACCTACCATCGAGTGAATTCAATGCTTTTCTGTTCTATCGAAAAAATATTTTTTTGAGAATATTCAAAATGTTTATTAAAAATCCAGAACCACGTTTATTTATTCTTTGCGCGTGTGCCAAAATGAACCAAAATATAATATATCTCAACACCAGCGACTTTGTCCGCAGAGAGGTTATATTGGCTATACAAATTTGTTTTTGGACTATTTTTATAAATTATAGCCTTTACCCGCGACGTCGGTTGCGTCACGTCATTGCAAGTTGATCTTAAACAACAGACACATTATTGCGGCCTTTTTTAGATCATTTGAAGACAAATAGAAATTTTATAATCGTGTTTGCAACACACGCAATGGAAACCCTCAAAGATGAATATATTGGCTGAAGCGTGACATTTCATAGCCTTAAAGCCTGCCTCGATAAATTCTCTAATACAAAAATAATTTTTAATTAGAGGCACTAGTTTATGAGATTAACGCGTTCAAACAAACAAACTCAGCTTTATAATATTAGTATAGACTGAAAATGAACGATAAAAAAAATTATAATCGATCTAATTATGTAAATATCTAATCGGGATTAAATAGTTACATGTTATCTTATGTTAATCTGTATACTTGCACAATAGCACAGTCTGTGGTCTCCTAAAAAAGCATACAACGTCACGGATTACGCAGCGTTAAGCTGTAGCATTTGTCAGTACATCGCATGCGCAAAAGCCCTCTGTTGGCAATTGTAGTCGCCTAGCAATGTCCAGGCCAGTTTCGCCAAATCCGACGGAACAGATTCGAAGGCGCTAGAGTAGCAGTTTTTTACTTTGTAGTCAGAGACATTCTCCATCTTTAGTCCCCCCGTGACCACGGCTGCTGCAAAGCATCCGAAACGTCGGGCCGTAGTTAAAAATAATTGTCAAATAAGTTTAACTAGTATACATCGTGTTTTAAACCGTAAAGTGTTTTATTTTAGAGTGCATTGCTATATGGTGTAACATATAACACTATATGCGACCAATATCGTTTATAGGAGACCGCAGCCTTAATTGGCGTGATAGGCCGGTGGGTCGGTAGTGAACAGATATTCGTCATAAATAGGGCTCGTCAGCAACTTATAACTTGAAGATATCGGTACCTAAAGCTTCGGTCACGACGATTAATTTAATATTTCTTAATAGATTTCCAATATTACTCACGTATTTTCTGTTATAAAACAATTTAACCTGATTAAAACGACCAATATATTAGTTAACTTATTTTTTAAACAACCTGACGGTTTGAATGCTTTGCAGCGGTCGTGGTCACGAGGAGACCGCTTAAAAGTAAATACTCTCTGTAGTTTACGCGAGTAGGAGACATTTAAATAATATACTTTAACGGTTTAAAACGCGTGTTTTATTTAAACGTGTAAAAGTAATTTATTTAAAACATCTTCAACTGATGGAAACGCGGAACATATTAGTAATTTAATTTTAAGTACGACCTGAGGTTTCTTATTGTATTTTGCGTTTTAAACAGTAACTGTTATAAGTTTCCAATATAATAATAATATATAATAAGTATGTAATATATGATAGACATCATTTAGTTTAAATGCGCGATACTACGTAAGCCTAATCCTGCGTAGACGAAGTCGCGGGCACCAGCTAGTAATATACATGTGTAACGCGCTGCCTAAGATGGGGTGCTAGCTATACAAGCCCAGCCAATGCCAGCCAAGCCAGCTGTGCCAGCCATGCCAGCCGCTAACCATCATATTAGCAAACAGTGACAATCATAAACGCGAACCATAGACTGTGATATAGTCTGGCTCTGCTACAGTTCATTTAAAACTACCCAGTTTCACATGAAATAACATAAAACTACTTCAAAATATGCGCCGGCGTCGATCGCGACCCTATCTCTTGTTCTTTTTTTATTATAGAGGAGGAGAGACAAACATAGGTTTCACTGCTGACCTCTTTTGTCTTTGGATATTCGGAAATCGAGACGCGATTAAACTCCACGACTTTTTCATCTGTGGCACCATTCGTGACCGGGTTCGATGTTTTTTTCAAATCGAAGACGATGCTCAAATTTTCCTTCTTTTTTAAAACATACTTTATCATGGAAGCCATAATGATTCAAGTGGAGGAAATATGAACGGCCTTCAGTGATAAATGACGAACGAGTTTCCGCGCGTGGGAACAAGTACTCGTTCGCTTATCGACGGGGAAAACTTGTATACGAATATTTTATCTCGTTCGCAGTCTGTGTTGACGAGTTATCGGAGTTATTAAGTGTTTTGGTTTACGCGAGTTGTAAGACTTAACGGTATAAAACGCGTTATATTGGATATCTATGTTGTAGTTCAATCGACATTTGTAACCGTCAACAATGTTTTATTTTAATATAAACACGGCTGCTTCAAGCATACGAAATATTGGTCTAAAAAAGAAATTGCAAAATAAGTTAACTAATAAATTTCGCGTTTTAAACCGTTAAAATCGTTTTTCAAATGTGTACTTGTATAGATCTATATTATAGTTCAATCAGCAAATTACGCGTTTAAAGCCGACAAAAATGTTTTATTTATTTATAAATAAAAATTGTGTCTAACACTGCTGCAAAGCATACGAAATATCGGACACGAAAAAACAAATTGCAAAATAAGTTAACTAATACAATTCGCGTTTAAAACCGTTAAAATCGTTTTTCAAATGTGTTCCACTCGCGTAAACAGACAATAGTGTTTACTTAATTTTCGGTTACGTAATTAAGTATTTAATTCGTTTAAAAATGTGTTAGTGTAGACGCGGCTTTACCAAACGAGGCGTATAAAAAAGATGTTATCGTTATTGTAGCGAGAGTGTCAAAATGTATCATGTACTGAATCTCTTACTGGTGCTAAGTTTGGGAGTGGTTCTAAGTGAGAGATCTTGCTACTGGAATTCTCAGTGTCCCTTCGGCCTCTTCGCCACCAGGACCCCGTATGACGCAGTCCGGGGGGACATACGAGATTGGCCATTGCTTGAGGGTATGACGAAACATCCATGTAGACATTAAAGAAATCTTTATTTTTTAAAGGTAGTCCAATATTTTACAATTAAATAGGACTGCTTTTATGATAAAGGTTAATACCCCAGCCATATAACTTCTGAAGATGCGCTGTCGGCCTATTATGGCTTTTGATATTCGCAAATCCACAGACTGAAACTGCAACGCGATTAAACTTGAGGCTCGATGGTGTAAAGGTAGGTACGCTTAAATAAGACACTTTAACGGTTTAAAACGCGATATATTAGTTAAACTTATTTGAAAATGATTTTTAACTTCGGCCCGACGTTCTAATATATCGCGTTTTAAACCGTTAAAGTGTTTTATTTAAATGTGTACTACTCGCGTAAACTATAGACAGTATTTAAGGTAGGTACGGCTAATAATCGATGGGTGGTGGTTTCGACCCCACCAGGTCCAGGATGTTTCTAAATTTAATTTTTTCCCAAACGTGCTACCATGTCTGGAAATCTAAACATTAAATGGATGATAGGAATACAGTTATGCATATATAAAAGTTTGATCTCGCGTCGGTTTTAGTCCGTGGATTTCCGAAAAGAATATGGCACTGCGCATCTTGTTAAGATGTTATATGACTCAGGTATATTCCTTCCTTCAAGTCAACATCGCGATTGTCTTTCGTTCTCTATTATAAAAATACAACGTCAAAAACTAACACAGTTATTTAGTGTGTTGTTTGAGCGAGTAGTACGCATTTGAAACAAATTTAACGGTTCAAAAAGCGAAATCTATTAGCTAAGCGTTACAAACTATTTAAGTTAAAATAATTTGTTAAGTTTAACTAATACATTCGCGTTTTAAACCGTTGAAAATACTTTATTTAAAGTAACTTTTGGACGAATTTTAAAAGTATGTTGTCTGAAAGGTTGTGAGGCTGTGAGCCTATGGGCGCTGATACGACATGGCAACCGGAACCCAGGAAAGGGTGGGACCATCGACATGCGAGATCTACAGCGGAAAATCAAAGATGAGATTGTTGAGAAGTTCGACTACGAAATGGGCACTAGTCAACTGTGTTCACAGGTTCATGAATTATTATTATTAGATTTGCGTTAGCGTAAAAAAAACGTATTTTTGCGGTTTACGCTTACTAATATATGTTTTGTTAATTGTTTTAATGTAATGATTACATTATTCTACTAGTTCATTGGTGGGGGCAATCCTGACGATCAGAATTTTCGATTTTATTAATATATTCCTTGTTTCAAAACGTTTAAAGTGTCCCTAACAACAGATGGCGCTAGCGTATCAGATTTAATTTTGACATTAGGGACACCCTCTATCTTCAGGCTCGCCGTGACGACGGCTGCTATATAGCTTACGCCGGTTCATAGATAGAATAATTTTTAAATACGTATAAATATTATTGTAACTACGTGGTCATTGGGTCAAAGTCAAACCTGCCACGCTAGCGCCGTCTGTTGTAAACCGTTAAAGTGTTCTTATTTAAATGTGTACTCGCGTAAACTTCAACGCGACTCTAACACTTTAAACGGTTTGAAACGCGGATCTATACTAATATATAAAGCTGAAGAGTTTGTTTGTTTGAACGCGCTAATCTCAGGAACTACGAGTTTGAACTGAAAAATTCGTTCTGTGTCGGTTGGAGCATTTATCGAGAAAGGCTATAAGGCTATAACACATCGCGCTGCGACTAATAGAAGCCAAGATACAGCGGGAAATATGAACTGAATGAAATTTTTCATCTCTGTTGGTTTCATATGTGTAAGCTGCGCAAACGGTTCAAGATTGTTAAAAAATGTGTTTAAAAGAATGACTCCCCTTTAAATGATCTAAAAAAAAGTCCCTGATCTTTTAAGAATAACTTGCACGAACGACGGAAAGAGACGCGATAGAGCGTCATGGCTAACAGCTTAAGTTTATAAAGAGGACGGGGTTTGCAAAAACTAAATTTGGATGCCCAAAATGACGATTCCTCGCGGACGAAGTCGCTGGCACAGCTAGTATATTTATAAAGTCCAAAGTTCACTGGTCAGCTAGTCTCTCCAAATACCAACGAATAAAATATTTGTTATTTTTCAATAGGATATAGCGAACTTTCGGAACTGGAAATGGAATTCCACGATGGAGACATCACCTTCGTACTTAACTGGAACTGGTTACGAAGAGATATACAACATGGCTGTGAGGATCAAGGAGAAATATCCCCAGCTCCTTCTAGGATCTGGTGACTCCTTCTACTTCAGATCCACGGTGAAGCAGCGAACGGTGACGAGTTCCATGGCGTTTGTGCACGGTCTGAGTGAGGGTACGAACCTGAATCTAACCCTGGACAAACCAAGGGAAAGCGATGATGTTCTACGTGTAAGTGTTGTATCATGCGACGGTAAATGGTGATTTTTAACCGACTTCAAAAGCAGAGTATACTTATAACAGCTTTGAAAAACAACAGTGCTACAACACCAGAAGCAGTTGCTAATGCCTGTAATAGTTCGGTATACTTGCCTTTAATTTAAACAAAACACTTTTAACTGTTTAAAACGCGAAATATATTAGTTAAACTTATTTGAGAATTATTTTAACTACGACTAGACGTTTCGGATGCTTTGGAACAGCCGTGGTCACGGTTACCTAATATATCGCGTTTTAAACCGTTAAAGTGTTTTATTTAAATGCGTACTATTCGCGTTAACAACAGACAGTATTTACCTTTAATATTTTCAATAGCACATGGTCTAAATAGCTAATTAAATGTATTTTTATGTATGTACTGTCATAACACAGCCTATAGTTAGTTTTACGTCAGTATTTAAATATGACCGCCTCTTGCGCATAACGCGCATTGCGTTATGCGCGAGAGTTCCTGGGTTCGAATCCTAGAGAAACAGTAAATAAATAAATAAATAAAATATGTTTATAAAATATGTTTATTGTCTCTCTCTTAATAATTAAATTACAAATAGTATTGAGGCTATTCCAGAAAGTTTATTACTAACTTGTGTTGGAGCAGCCTCGCTCTTTCCCGTATTATATACATTAAAAGATTGACATTAAGTTTATAATTATGTTGATTAACGTTGATCAGCTAAAAATGTGTGTGTGAGACTGTGTATTTTTTGAATGCATGAATGTGTTTGTGTAATGTGTGAGTTTATGTTTGTAAAAAGTAAAATAAGAAGTAATTTAAGTTAGTAAATTGTTTCAGTCAGGCAGGGCACAGAAGTCTGTTCAACTACTTGTCTGTTAAGGAACGGATCAGTGAAACGGACACAGAAATGTGTTCGCCCCATGCGCCACGCAGGGGAAACGGGATAACACACACACAATATAAACATTTATATAACAATAACTTAATCCGCACTGCTCGAAGTGAAGTGTTTGTTTGATTAAACGCGTTCAGGAACCGCTGGTAGAAAAATTTCTTTATGTTTTGGTTGGACTATTATAATAGTACTTCCGTACGCTGTTAAAACGATTCAAGAATCAAAAAGATATGTGTGAAAGAATGATTTCTCTTTGTATGATCTAAAAATGTCCCACAGTCTATCTTTTAAGATTAACTCGCAGGAAAGACAAGACGTGGACGTGGTGGGTAAACCTATAAATCATAAAGCCCAGGAGGTTTACATAAATAAAATAACTATAGCACGCGAACGAAGTGGCGAGCACAGCTAGTTATTCCGACGTTACATGTCAGCAGCTGTGCGGTCCGCTACAATTTTTTTACGCATATCTTTAGGTTCCTGAACTTTAGACCAAAGCCCTCAAAGTCATTCCCCATTTTTTCCACATTTTCCACTGTCTCCCATTGGTTGAAATGTAATGTTATATTGCCTATCCAACAATAAATATTTTAAACGCAAAACTCTTCACTTTTATAATATTAGTAAAAATTAATATATTTTTTCAGCCATATGACAACTGTGACAGATACCAGACCGAAGTGAAAAATGGTCCTCTGCTAGAAGAACAACTTGAAGCCTTCTATAAGACGCCGGAGTTTTTAGAAGTAAGTCGCAGTTCAAATAAAAACACTTTAGCAGTTAAAAACGCGATATATATTAGTTAAACTTGTTTGTTAATTATTTTAATTACGACCCGATGTTTCTGATGCTTTGCAGCAGCCGTGGTCACGGGGCGACCGTCTGTAGTTTACGTGTACACATATAAATAAACACTTTAACGGTTAAAACGCGATATACTATATTAGTGTCTCCCAGTGACCGCGGCTGCTACAAAGGATCAGAAACATCGGGTCGTAATTAAAATAATTTAAACTAATGTATCGCGTTTATTCCGTTGAAGTGTTTTATTTAAATATAAAGTAAGTAAACAATACCAATATTAATATCTATGCAGTACTGTACAAGCGGAACCGCGTGACGTAAATATATCGACAGATTATCGAAGTTTGCGTCACCTGTTATTTTTATAGAGGTAAATGAACTGCCAAGAGATGCCAAAAGTGGATAACAACACTACATACCTCCTAAACACATATATATCTATACTAATATAAAGCTGACGAGTTTGTTTGAACGCGCTAATCTCAGGAACTAATGCAGGGCAGGGCACAGAAGTCTGATCAACTACTTGCCTGTAAATAGAAATAGTTGTGTTCGCCCCATGCCCCGCGAGGGGAAACGGCATTTCACAGACACTGTTTCCCTGTTATATACATTACTTTTAATCAAGTTCAAATCTTCCATCAGGTTCAAGAAGATGTTCAAAGGCGTCTCGGAATACCAACGCAATTGAGCGCAGACGATATTTACAACTTGTATGAACTGTGTCGTTTCGATCGCACTTGGTCACCAGATCTTAGATCCCCCTGGTGCGCCGCCTTCTCCCCCGAGGACCTGCTAGTGCTGGAGTATAGGGACGACGTCAGACATTACTATAAGAATGCGTATGGATCACGCGTAAGTTGATATAAATTAATTATTATTTAATTTTAGAATGACTCGTTGGTGCAATCTACGGCTAATGACCAACGGGGCGTGGATCCGATCCCTATTGGGGACCAATATTTTTTTTAATCAATTAATATTTTTTCTGAAACTTGTGGACTTCGTCTGAAAATCTGGAAATATAGAAATTCCATCCAGGTCACGAACTACCGTCCACAGATGTAAAAGACGTTTAATCGTGTCTCGGTTTCAGTCTGTGGATTTCGGTATATTCAAAACCAAAATAGGTCGACAGTGCATCTTAGGGGTTGTCCATTAATCACGTGATCTTTTTTTTTGAATTTTTTAACCCCCCCCTCCCCATTAGTGAGCCGTAGTGAGGTTTAAGACAACCCCCCCTCCCCTTTCTAAACATCACGTGTATTTTTAGTGGCTACAAAGAATCTTAAAATTTTCTGAATATTATCTTAATTTTAATACAGGTATAGACTATAATCTTATTATATTATGAAATTAAAGACCATAATAAAAATGTCTACACCATTTGTTTAAAAATCGCGCGTTTGACGAAAAAATAAACACACGCGATATCTTACTACACCCCCCCCCCCCTTGTGTTATTTTCGTGTTTTTTTTAAACCCTCCCCTTTCAAGCCTCACGTGATTAATGGACGACCCCTTATTTAGATGCTTCAGGCTGGGATACTACCCTGAACCCAATGCGTCTCTGTCCATCTCTATCATTAAGAAAATACAGAAAAACTCGGTACTTTATTTATAACCTAAGTGGACACGGTTTACAAGAATATAAATGTATGAACTATGTTTATAAATGAAAAGTGGTCTTATCGCTAAACAGCGACCTCTTCCAGGCAACTGTATATTGTATAGACATCGATGACTAATAAACTGATCGATGTATATAGAAATACTTGATCGTAGGTGTAATACCCTAGCCACATAACATCTAAACGACATGCGTTATCGACCCATTTCGGCTGAATTTTCATAAATCGATAGACTGAAATTGAAACGCAATGAAACATCTCGATTTTTTCCTATGTCGATTGTGGTTCGTGACCCGGACGGAATTTTCGATTACTCATATCATAATCTTTTAAATAAAACACTGTAACGGTTTAAAACGTGATATATATTAGTTAAAATTATTTTTAGTACGGCCCGACGTTAGATGTAGTTAAAATATGTTTATATCGCGTTTTAAACCGTTAAAGTGTTGTATTTAATTGTATACTACTCACGTACACTACAGACGGTTTTAAGCGACCGTAGTTAAATTAATTTTCAAATAAGTTTAACTAATATATATCGCGTTTTAAACCGTCAAAGTGTTTTATTTACATAAGTCTCGCTTTTCAGTTAAACGTAAAACTTGGATATCCAGCGATGAAGAACTTGTACGAGAGTCTATTAGCTGCCAAAAGGGGAGATGGGAAGAACATCGTGGCGTACTTCGCCCACGACACCCTGATGGGGATGGTCTACAGTGCCCTAGGGCTGTACCGAGATGCTGAAAGTATCACAGCGCAGTACAGAAATCCGACCAGACAATGGAGAACAACGTACTTGGCACCGTTCTGTACCAATTTAATGGTTTTCTTGAATAGGTAAGTCGCAAGTCGGGAGAGTAACGCTTCGTTACGTAACGCGTTACTTTGACTGTTAGTTGCTAGCCGTATACTAGGTGGGACTTTAAGCGACGACTGCAGTTATATATTATATTTTATTGTATTGTATAAATACATTACAATAAAATATCGTATTTTATATAAAACACGTTTAACTGTTTAAAACGGCGTTCCGTGCCTTTGTTCTAACCAATTGCGCTACCGCATCGTATTTTTTTATAATTAATTATCAATATTTATATAGTGCCATGATGTGTGACATTCAAACATATTAAAGTTTTCATAGTTAAAATAAATTGTGAATATGTTAACTAATACATTTCTCCTTTAAACCATTAAAAATGTTTTATTTAAATTTAAATAATGCATCGTCTTTTATGGGTCAAGATTCAGGTCTGACTTAACTAATACATTTCGCATTTTAAACCGTTATAATTGTTTCATATTAATATACGATAGGTACACGCGTAAACTACATATCATAATTATTTTATCCTCGTTAACACGTCTGCAAAGCTTCCGAAAGTAGTAAGAAAGCCGTAGTTGTGATCAATTGTAAATGTATTATACGTTTCGCGTTTCATACCGTTATAAGTGTTTCATATTAATGTAGGTACGATGCTCACGTAAACCACGTACCACAATTATTTTACCCTCGTCAACACGGCTGCAAAGCATCCGAAAGTAGTTATGATAAATTGTAAATGAATAATATATTTCGCGTTCTAAACAGTTAAATATGATTTATTTAAATTGAAATCTTTTATAGGTGTCAAGATTCAGGCCAAGTATCCTACAAAGTACAAATCTTCAACAATGAAAAGCCAACAACTCTCTGCCCCATAGGGGGTTGCACTTGGGACCAGTTCGTCTCCATTTTCCAGCCCTTCACCAACTCGTCTTTGGACTTCTGTAAAGTTCCAGGTGAGGCGCAGCATCAGTACCTCCCGGGGGGCGCAGCGGAATCAAAATTATTACCTGGATTGCTAATTCTATCGTTTTGTTTGTTAATGCAAAGAGAATGAGATAGATATTTAAAAAAATAACACTTTTAACGGTTTAAAACGCGAAATGTACGTAAATTGTATAAAAATTATCTTAACTATTATTATTAATTTAATTCTTATTACTGACGTCATTGGTAGTAATGTATGGCTTATAATCAAAGGGACGTTCGAGGGAGGGTGCGATCCTCCATTTACAATTTATTTTAACTACGGTTCGACGCTTCGGACGCTTTGCAGCCGTGGTCATGGGGAGGCTAAAGATGGAGGGTATGATGTCAAACAGTTCGCGTTTTAATTCGTTAAAACTGTTTTACTTAAATGTATAATACTCGCGTAAATCTACATTGTTTAAATTATTGTTTATGTTGAAATATTATACAAAATAACACCAAACAAATTTTGTTTTAATGTTGTCTGTTTAACTAAAACATATCGCGTTTTAAACCGTTTAAGTGTTTTATTTAAATGTATTGTATAGTAAAAAGGATATAAGTCAAAGCTCATATATTTTCAATTATTTATTTGTCTCTGTTGTTGCATTATATTGGAGAAACATATTTTGTAATTTGTTAACAAAATGTGAATTATAAAATAGAAAACTTTAATCTACGAGATAAATATCCTAAATTATACGATAAATAAGCTGTGAGAAATAATGTTAAATAAAATGTATTTAACTGTTTTAAACAATAAATATATTAGTCACTTGTTTTAAAACCGTATTAAAACTTGTACTCACATAAACTATAGACAATACTTAACAATTTAAAGTAACTTAAACACTAATGGTTCAAACAAAGTATTCTTAATTCTATTTTTAAAAGTTAAGTTACCTAAAGAATGTTAAAGTAACTGCCAACTTATTACTTATACAAGCTGACATTTGAAAACTTCAATATTTTTTACAATATAATTTAATAATCGAAAATAAATTGAAAAAAATTGCAGGTCTCGAACCGGCATCGTCAGCATTCCGTGCTGTTGCTCTATCCAAGTCTAGAACCCGGTAGCTTAATTGGTTAGACACAATCGAAAAATGTTAATATAATTCTTACACAAATAATGGTACAAATTCATTTTCGCCAAGTTAATTGCGCATTTTTATTTTCCTCCTTATTGGAAATCATGTTTTGTGATAGGCCACTCTGTCCCTAGCACCCTCGTATTAACAAAGGCCTTTGAAAATCTTCAGCTCTATCGGATTTATATGTTTTAGCCAAAAGTCTATTTCGACTAAACCGTATCTAAACAACAATTTGTGTCTCGTTGCAAAAGCTCAAATCGGTTTGTGTGAAGTTGCCAAACTTATCCACGAACTCATCCCATGCGCATGCGCGCTTCGAACACAAATGCACTTCTATTTCGTTCACGAAGAACTGTACGTTGTACACGCTGGTTGAAGAATCGTTGCATCTGAAAAGAGATATTAAAATGTCCTTTAAATTAAACTCTTTAATGGTTTAAAACGCGATATATATTAGTTAAAATTATTTCAACTATGGCCCGACGTTTCGGATGCTTTGCAGCAGCCGTGGTCACAGGGAGACTAGAGATGGAGGGTGTCTCTGATGTCAAAATAAAAACTGCTACGCTAGCGCCTTCTGTTGTAGAACGTCGAAGTTGGTATTTGGCGATACTGGTCGGGTCCTTGCAGAATTGACTAACGGTGTCTTCGCGTTTAAATAAGTTTATCTTTCTCGTTTAAAACCTAATTAAAGTGTTCACTCGCGTGTACTACACCAACCGTGTACTACTCGCGTAAACTACAGACTGTATGGAATTTTGAATTAAGCAAGCCAATCATTGCTGTCATTCGTAAGTCTACGTTTCGATAATCTATAAATACGTATTTAAGTGTGTGAGTGAGAAGGAGAGAGAGAGTATGAGTGTGTGAGTAAAAACGAAAGAGAAAGTATGAGTACGCGAATGTGTATGAAGTCGAGTGTGTGTGTATGTGTGTGTATAGTAAGTGTGTGTAATGTTTTATGTAGTGTTTTATTGTAATACATACTTATTCAACACAGCGACAAAGTTTGCAGCGAAGGGAGTAAGAAAACTCGTTCGCCACAACCGTTTTCTGGTCCTCTCCAATCCGGAGATAGCGGGCTTGTCCTCATATAGCCCCAGGGCGGTATACACCATCTCCAGCATAGTGTCATGGGAGAAATATGCTGAGAAGGAAGTCACACCTTGGGTCCCCAACTCGAAGCTTTCGTATAAGTCTTTGAGGCTGGATGCACCCAGCTTCGCGTTCATGGGGTCGCCATGACCATTCCTGTCAGGAAAAAACAAAAATCTGTGATTAACCATAAAAATCTATACTAATACATATCGCTGAAGAATTAGTTAGTTTGTTTGAGCGCGCTAATCTCAGAAACTACTGTTTCGAATTGAAAATCATTTTTGTTTAAATAAAACACTTTAACGGTTTAAAAGACGATAAATATTTAGTGTTTTAAACCGTTAATAATAACTAATAAGTTAAACTTATTTGAAAAGATTTTTAACTTCGGACCGACGTTTCGGATGCTTTGCAGCAGCCGTGGTCGCGGGAAGACAGACCGTGACCGACCAGTTTAACTAATATATCGCGTTTTAAACTGTGTTTTTTTTTTTAATGTGTACTACTCGTGTAAACTATAGACAGTATTTAATTCTTTCTGTGTTGGTTAGAGCATTTATCGAGATAGGCTTTAATAAAATTACGTTGCAACCAATAAACGCCAAGAAATAGCGGTAAGTCTGAAAAGGGGGGATTTATCCATCTTTGATGACTTCCGCTGCGTTTGCTGCAAAAATGGTTCAAGATACCCAAAATATAATATGTATCAAAGAATGATTCCTCCTTCATGATCTAAAAAGATGTCATAGTACAGTCATTAATCACGATGTGTTTATAATAAACGGTGTGACTAAAACTTAAATGTTTCAAAGAATTTGGATTTAATCCAAATTTTTGGTGTTGCACATCGTTCACTAGTTCACTAATATTTCACTAGTGTCCAAGTCTTTGAATGCGTCAGAATTGAGTAAAACTATCTAGTCATTTGATTTTAACGACTAGCTTTTACCCACGACGTCGTCCGCGTCCGGTCGATCTTGTCAGATAATTTTGGAAGATGAACAAAAAATGTCGCGGATACTTTTTATAGATAATTTAAAGAATTCTTGAATACATATTTTCTGGTTACTAGAATCATTTGTGCGGTGCAAGCGACGAAATCAAAGATGTATCTTTTTTTTCTATTCGAACCCGTAGTTCCTAAGGTTACCGCATTCAGATAAATAAAGTAACGATAGAGGCGGACAGACAAGCGAGGGGTTCATTCGATGGGAGGTGAAATTTTCCCAGCTGTACAACATCTACTTTTGGCTTTGGATATTAGAATTTGCGTTTAAAGCCTCACCTGTAATAATGCTGGAGATCCTCCACATACTCCAGAACTTTCAGATCACCATCAGTAAATAACCCACACCAAGCGTCCATCAGTCGAGGCGAATAGCTGCGATAGAACCGACACAGATCGTAGATCAGTAGAATTGTTTCTGGGCTGAGTGGCTCAGTTAGGCCTATCCGTTTTTGGAGAGATGTTTGTACCTGTAAGTGACAGTAACGATTTAAACGGTTTGAAACGCGAAGTTTTAGTAAACCCCGAAGTATACGCGAAAAGGATATAGTAGGCGAATAATAAATATTTTTTGCTTATATGTCGAATTGCTTACAAGGGCAAAATTGAAATAAAACACTTTCAACGGTTTAAAATGCGAAAAGGATTGTTTAAAGTGAATTATAATTTATTCTAACTGGCGTTTCGGTTGATTCACAGCACTCATGGTCTCGAAGGAGTGTCAAAAATAAGTATATGAAGTAAGTATATACATTTCACGTTTTAAACCGTTTAATTTGTTTTATAAAAAAATAGCACCAATCTGTACTTCGCTTACCTTTTGAAATTCACGAGACTGTAAATACTTGTCTGTTTCTTCGGGAATCTTCGGTCCAATAAGGATGTCGTAAAAACGTTTTTTGCAGTGTCTGTACGGCTGTAATAGTATACATAAATATGTGGTTAGATAGAAACGCTGACAGTAAGCTATATTTTTTAAGTACACGTTTTTAATGTTCTGCAGTTTACGCGAGTACTACACATTTAAATAAAACACTTTGACGGTTTACAACGCGATATATTAGTTACAGTTCTTAAAAAAATATTTTAACTATGGCCTGGCGTGACCCGACGAAGCCATGGTCACGAAATATATTAGTGCATTGTTGATACAACTCTAACAAATTATTGGTAATAAAACATAGACACAAACTGAAACATTTTTTAAGATCATTTAATGAGGAATCATTCTTTTAAAGCCTTCCCCGATAAATGTTCCAACCAACACAATTTTTTCAATTCGATTCAGAGATGAGATTAGCGCGTTCAAGCAAACCCTTCAGCTTTAGATAAAAACTTACCCTAGCAGTCAGGTCATCATCCAGAGATGTGGAGACATTTAATGTTTGGTTACGCCTCTGCAATCCATTGACAAACGCCTGGGCGCTCTGCTGGGTCCTCTGTTCTATAGACGCTCTGACCTCGAACTTCTCCAGGTTCTCCAGGATGTGGGAGAATCTGTCTCCAAATCTCTGACCGATGGACTTAAGTTCTTCGATGCCGGCTTCTGTTAGCTCTGACTGAGGTGCTTCTAGATCTTCATTCCATTTCCAGTTGCGTAAGTTTTCGATGTCCTGTATGGGAATGTTATATTAACTAGAGCAGGGGTAAGCAACCTTCTTTAATGGGGAAAGATAGATACAATTAATTTTACATTTATATAAAAAAAATGTATGGTTTCCTGTACTATGGGTTATAAACAATTAAGCTATTATACTTAAATTAAAAATGTTGTGTCAAAACTGTGTCTTAGGTTTTAAACGTTTATTTTTTACAGTTTAAAAAGTAAAAAGGGGCCGTTCAAGTATTACGTAAGCAGATTTATTACAATTATTTACCCCCCCCATCCCCCCTGTCAGCAAAAGTAAGCAAAGCTTTGACCCCCTCCCCCGTGCTTACGTAAACATTGTTCAATTAAAAATGTATTTTTTATATTATAATTTTAAAAATAAGAAAGTTGATTCAGAAAGTAAATAAATATCGATGACGTAATCATCATCTGGACTCCCCCTACCCCCCCATGTCATCAAAAATAAGCAAAACAAAGACCCCCCACCAAACTATAGTGCTTACGTAATACTTGAACGGTCCCAAAGGCAGAAATCAGAAATGTATAAAATCTTTGATTTGATGAAAAGAAAATTTGAAATTTATTTATTTCGAATTGGTAGTTTTTTTTAAGAATTATTTAAAATTAAATTAAAAATCTATTTCGATTAAAAAAATATGACGACACGGGCGAGATTTAATACTGATACTCTATTTTTTCTTCTTTTAAATATAAATATGTATATTTTTAATCTATATAACGCCATATTTTTTTCAATTATAGAATTTGTTAATTTTGTTGTGTTGCTTTTAAATTTTATTTTAATTTTTGTGTACCTTAAATTCGTCTATGATGTTAAAAAATCGTTATAATACCCCGGGTGGCACATCCCTGTACATGTAGAGTAAATTTGTGATGTGACAGAACTCTTGCGCATGCGTTGAAGTTATTCATGGAATTATATCTGCTAACTAAAGGACACGCAACTAAAAATAAATGTGAAATCCAAGATGGCGCACATGTGTCTATTTATGGCTGATTGATACTATTTATATAGTTAAATTAAAAATCTATTTAGATTTTAAAATGTCATGGGCGGGACTTGAACCTACATCCTACCATATCACCGTCATCATCAAAACAACCCATTGATACATCACACCATGGGTTGATCAAACTTCCATGCCCCGCTCGATTAAAACAATTTATAGTTTCCCGGGGTTTCAAACCCAGGACCTTGCGTGTTTAATATAACACGTTCGTCCATCAATTGCGTCTCGTGCCGGCCGCTGCAGTAATGTACTATTTATTTCTTACCTGGGCACACATGCCCCCTCGTTCCTCTTGGTGCGCTTGCAGGATGTCCATAATCAGTGGAACCACATTCTTCATCTTCTCCACGTCCTTCTTCTCTGGGTGCCGAGTCCCGTGCCGCATCATCATCCAGACACTTACTGGTTCACATTCTATAAGGATATGATAGTAATGTACAGATATGGTATAAATTTTTATATGTTTTGGGACTCGGGGTGTTACTTTCATTAAAAATTAACCTCATGCTTATCTGTCATATATATATATATATATATATATATATATATATACGTGATAGTAAAATTTATTTTGGATTTAAAAAAAAATAAATCCCGTTTTCCGGCATGGGGCAAACACATTTCTATGTCCGTTTCACTGGTCCGTTCTTTTAACAGGCAAGTAGTTGATCACACTTCTGTGCCTTGCCCGAACGAAACAATTTTTTGTTTCTCTGGTTTTCGAACCCAGGACCTCTCGCGCTTAGCGCAATGACAGGCAATATGTTTAGCCATTGGGCTACAGAGGCGGTAAAAAATTTGCGAAATTCGAATCTTCTACAGAATGGGCACCTCTCCTGTCATAAAAATCTATCTCGGTATCTAGAAATTTACGGTTGTATATAAAATCTTCTAAATAAACAAAGCTTAAATTTAACACATTACAAGTGAAGGTAATAAATAAGTAGTAAGATTCAAGTAGCATTATTTAAAGTCAAATCTTAGTTATTACATAGATTGACTAAATTACAAATATCTAACTAACATTTTTTTCGCGTTTAAAACCGTTAAAAATGTTTTAATTAATAGATTCTTTTTAGAAACACACTAAAATATTAGTTTTAATTATCATCTTTAACAACTGTACACTGTCAAGTTTGCATAAAAATAACAAATCAACATCACTCACGGTCCAAGACAGCCACGTCCCTAATATCCCCCCTAACCGCGTCATAGGGGGTCTTCGTCCCGAAATATTTGTAGGGGCACTTCCCATTCCAGTAGCACTTCCCCTCCGCCCCACAAACGATCACCGCGTACAATACAAATGCCTTCCACATGGCTGTAAGCGATACTGTGTACCACCCTACTAATTTTCTAGGTATAAGTATCCTCCAACACGTGTCGGTCACGTTTAATTGGATAAAATTCTTTGTTTCCACGCTTGGCTGATGTCATTATAGGTCTTGAGAGCATTGTTCTACTTTTGCGATTAACTATGCTATTTTGACTGTTTCTGTGGCTAAATTAAACGTGTTTGAAACCTGGGTTTAAAACTCAGAAGCATTAACGTAAAAAAAATAAGGTTATCGGTTTTTTATGTGCACTGAACACTACAAAAAAAATTGAATTGATTTTGTATCGGCGGCCATGTTGGATTTATAATGTTATAGATTTTATTATATGTGTGTACCAAATTTCAGATCAATGTGACGACGGGAAGGTGTTTAATATCAATTTCAAACTTTGAACTTAATAAATTCAGTACGGGTCGAGCTGAAAAAAACCGTTTGATTCAGTAGGACACCTTCTTTGAAAGGGACACTTTGTTTTTTTAAATTATATTCGGAAATTGAAACGTGATTAAACTTCATGCCTTTTTTATGTGTGGACATCGGTTTGTGACACGGACGGAATTTCGATTTGATATCCTGACTTTCAGACGAAGCCCGTGGTCGCCGCCTAGTAGCAAAGGTTGCTCACAATCTTATTTTGGGTTTTTGCCATTTTTTCCCCTTTAAAAGTCCATATTTTTATAAAATCCGCCGTGGTCACGGTGAGACGACTGCTGCAAAGCATTTGCAACGTCGGGCCGTAGTTTAAATAATTTTCAAATAAGTTTAACTCATATCCATCGCGTTAAAGCGTTTTATTTAAATTGGTACTACCTACTAATTGTAAATAAGTTAACTAACATAATATTTCCTGCGTTTTATTTCAACCGTTTTTCTAACATCTATTTTAAATTAATATAATGCCATTATATTAAAAATATTGAAATTTAAACAGTCTAAAACAGTTTTATTCTTTGTTACATAATAATTGATTTGATTATATAGTCCTATATTTATTTACTCGCGTAATCGCTAGATTCAAAAATACTCTAGGTCTAGTGTGTGAATGCCCTAATTTTCGTGTAATCGCGTTGTATTGTTGATCAGTTCAGTGACCTTTTGGGTTGGTTCCAGCTGTTACCTGAAGCCTTTGTTTCGCCGGAAACGATTAAATTATAAGATAAAACTAATTACGCACATTAGAACTAATACGTGGTAATTATATTAAAGCCGTTCATATAACTAGCCTTCGCTCGCGACCACGTCTGCGTGGAAAGATTATGAGGGTATTTTTCAAATTAGATTTAAAGTTATGATAGACTAGCTATGCCAGCGACTGCGTCCGATATTTTTATTTTGGGCATCCAAATTCGTTGTTGCAAACTCCTTCTTCTTTATAAGGTTAAGCTGTTACCCACGATGTCGGCCGCGTCCCTTCCCGTCGTTCTTGCATTGAATCTCAAAAGATAGACATGTAGCGCCGCGGGCTTTTTTTATATCATTTAATGAACCAACATAAACTCTCATACATATTTTTTGGGTATCTTGAAGCGATTAATTTAAATAAAACACTTTAACGGTTTAAAACGCGATAAATTAGTTAAACTTATTTGAAATGATTTTTAACTTCGGCCCGACGTTTCTCCCCGTGGCCACGGCTGCTGCAAAGCGTCCGAAACGTCGGGCCGAAGTTAAAAATCATTTTCCAGTAAGTTTAACTAATATATCGCGTTTTAAACCGTTTAAGTGTTTTATTTAAATGTGTACTACTCGCGTAAGCTATAGACAGTATTTATCTTGAACCGATTTTGCAGCGTACGCCTCGGAAACCCATAATTATGAATAATTTCCCATTTTTTTCGCATTTCTCGCTCTATCTTCGCTTGTATTAGACACAGGGCGATGTTTATTTGATCTAACCAACCCAAAAATAATTTTTCAATTCGAACCGGTAGTTCCTGAGATTAGCCGATCAAACAAACAAACGAACTCTTCAGCTTTATATATTAAGTATAGATTAGGAAACTGTCTGTAGTTTACGCCAGTAGTACACGTTTAAATAAAACACTTTAACGGTTTCAAACGCAAAGTATATTAGTTAAGCTCGTTTGAAAACTATTTCACAGGGATACTAGTTAAAATGGGGATGGGGGGGTACTTTGAGGTCAAAGTAAAAAACTGCACTTGATGGAAGGTTTACTTAAGTGATAATATTTAAACAAGACGCACTGTAGATCTATTTTGACTTTGGATATTCGGAAATTTACAGACTGAAATCGAAATTACAGTTTACGGCTGTGAAAGTAACTTTTAACGGTTTCGAACGCGAAATATATATGTAAACTTACATTGTGTTGTATGCAGCTTATTTAAAAAGATTTTTTTTTTAATTATTTCTTCTACTTCAATCTATACTAATATATAAACCTGAAGGGTTCGTTTGTTTGTTTGAACACGCTAATCTCAGGAACTACTGGTGAAATGAATTAATTATTTTGTTTCGGTTAGAGTAGTTAGCGAGGAAGGCCTAGACTACAAATGATCACGCTGCGACTAATAGCAGCGAAGAAACAGCGGGAAATTTAGAGAAAACGGGGAAAATTATTCATGCTTAGGGGTTGTGCATTAATCACGTGACCTTTTTTTTAGATTTTTAAAACAATAAAAAAATAAATAAATTTGTATTTTATTGTGTGAATTATACACAGATTGCCTAAGACGAGTTTACTTAAGAAATATTAGGGATGTTGCAGACTTGCGTGGGTGCTGTCGCTGTCTATCCGTCCCTATTTATTCTTAGACCTTAAAAACTACACAACGCCCATACATCCCAAAATAACCATTTTTATCCATTATATTTATTGAAAATAGCTTATTTACGAAGTGATTTTACGCAATTTTTGGATGCGAATTTATGTTATTTTAAATCCAGGAACCATAATTATATGTAACGCTTTCAGCAATGTAGGGCTAGGATAATCGACGAGTCGTGGATTTTATTTCCAGCGAGGCCAACATTCTAGTTTCTGATTAACTTATAGTTTTTCGAAAATATCGTAGACATCGTTGGAAATGTGGGTAAATATTAAGTGGTTGGTAGTTATATCAAAATTCCGCCCGGGTCACCACTACCGTCCACGAATGAAAAGGCCATGAAGTTTAATCGTGTTTTGCTTTCAAAGCGAAGCGAAGATAGGTCGACAACACACCTTGTAGTCGAAACAAAATGTGTTTGTATTGCCTTAATACAAAAAAACTGTAAAGGTTTAAAAGAACAATCTGTAGTAAGGTATCTGTATTAGTTAGGGTTGCTAGTAAATTTGAAAGAACTGTGCTTCAAACGGTTGAAAGACGTAAAATAAAAGACAATAGTATTTTTCTGACAACGATATCGCTTTATTGGAGGCGAGCGTGATGTGCGAGCGAGCGGCGCGCAGGCCGGTCCTGTAGGTGTTAGGTGTGTCTCGTAGATCGCGGCGCGTGCGCACCGCTCGCGCGCACACCGCTCAATAAATATCAACAATTACAAAATACTTCGTAAAAACAATAGTGTATACAGTATGGATCTATACATTTTCAAACAGTACATCGTTCACGCGAATACACTGGTGTTGTAAATTTTACAGTCCGTCAAAATTGTTTATGGAACGTTTAGAAATCTTCGGGCGCCAGGTCGAACCTTGGTGGGAAGGTGCCGAAGCCGTCGAGGGCGGGGCGCGAACGCGGGGGCTGTAAAAGACAGACACATTTAATAACACTCTTTAAATACAGTCTGTGGTAGCAAGACAGTGATTGTGTAAATTAAAAATCGAATACTCAATAATTTATCTTGTCTAAGCCACGTTGAACCTTATACGCAAGTGTTAAGGTTGAATTTACATTTCGCGAAAAGTTAAAATTCGACGTTGGCGTGTAGGACGCAGTAGCTCAATTAGTTTCAGCAAAGGCACGGAACGCTCTGGGTGTGGAAGCTATGCCCGTGTTGTAAAAAAATCGATTTTTAATTTATTTAAGGCCATCACGAGGAATGTGAAAAATAGTAAAGTATCTAAATAGGGAATTTGTTTTGAAAAGTCTATGCAACAGACTATAGGACACAAAATTTTGGGTTGCCTAGAAGAAATCGCTTACAAACGTTAATAATAACTAATTTAAATAAACCATTTTCAACGGTTCATAATGCGAAATTTATTAGTTAAACATTTACACTCCCCGTGACCACGACTCCTGTATAGCGTTTGAAACGTCGGGCCGTAGTTGAAATATTTTGTAAATTAGTTTAACTAATACATTTTACGATTTAAACCATTAAAAGTATATTATTTAAATGTGGAACTCGCGTAAGTTTAATGGACAGTAAAAAACTAAAAAAAAAACAGTTTTTAACAGGTTTAAACCAGGAAGTGCTTTAGGAGGAGACTAATATAAGTAATAATAATTATTTATAGTACCGCAAATTGTAGATATTACTTAAGAATTCATATATTATATTACATGCAGGTGCATGCCTGGATCTGTAGATACTAAAATCGATAGGATTTTCTCATTCTCAATTCATTAGAGCTTTCGATTTGGGCACTGTACTTGGTGCAGTTCTAGGGTTGTCCAGGGCAAACGACTTACATTTACTGCGGTGCTGATCTAGACACGTCCCTTAATGGACGCCTGAGAGAAATAAATATTGCTTAAGAACCTGCCGTCTTGGTATAATTATAATATAGCGCAAACACTTGCAAGAAAGGTTTTACAAAGCAAAACATTTAGACAGAAATTTTTAAAGTAACCAATTACTAAAGTGCTACCAAGGGTACCCTCCTTGTCCTTTTAATATAAACTAAGTTCATTGTTATAATTATTTTTTAACCAATATTATGTTTTTAGCTGCTGTAATTTTAACGATGAGCTTCTTGCAAGTGGCTGTTTGTCATTTTGATCATACAGAACAGAGAAGTTACTCACCGCCGGACTGACTCCTCTCGCAGTGGATCCCGCGCGTCCCTTGCCGCGGAATTTGCTGATGGCCTGCTCGGCGAGGTCTGCCCTCTCCTCCGCCTCCTCCAACTCCTGCTGTGCCTTGCGGAATTTGGCCAAGTTGAGGGCGGCGATCTCTTCGGCTTCCTCGATCTGCCTCTTGTAGGTCTTGATCTTCTGTTGAAGTTTGTCGACCAGGTCTTGCATACGCTCGTGGTTCTTGCGGTCCTCCTCGGCCTGGAACGTCAGCTCCTTGATGCGCCTCTCGGCCTTACGGAGGTTCTTCTGGGCATCGGCGTGTCTCCTCTGTTCACCGTCCAGTTCGTTTTCGAGTTCTCGTACCCTCTGTTCGAGTTTCTGGATGGCCTTCTTGCCTCCCTTGAGTGCGTTGGCCTCAGCCTCGTCGAGCCTGACTTGCAGTTCCTTGATCTGTTGTTCAAGGGCCTTGCGGAGTTTCTCCTGTGTCTGTGCGTGCTCTTGTTCAGCGCGGAGTTCGTCGGCCAGTCTGGCGGCGTCGACCATCGCCTTCTTCGCCTTCTCTTCTGAGTTCTTGGCCTCGTTGAGGAGCTCGTCAAGGTCTGAGTGCAGGGTCTGTAATTCTGACTCGAGTTTCCTCTTGGCAGCGGACAGGGATGCGCTCTGGGCGGAGAGTTCGTTGAGTTGCTCGTGGGCGTCACCAAGTTCTTGTTCAGCTTGACGACGAGCACGGTCGGCCTGTTCGAGAAGTGTGCGAGATTCCTCGAGTTCATTCTGGAGGGCGTTGGCGCGGCGTTCAGAGATTCCGAGTTGTTCACGGGCGTCGTCACGGGCGCGCTGTTCCTCTTCAAGAGCGGTCTGGAGGTCCTTGATTTGTTGCTGGTAGCGTTTGATGTTCTTTTGTGCTTCAGCGTTAGCCTTGTTGGCGTGGTCGAGAGCGATTTCAAGCTCGTTGATGTCAGCCTCAAGCTTCTTCTTCATGCGCAGCGCCTCAGCCTTACCCTTGGCTTCGGCTTCAAGGGAAGCTTGCATAGAGTCGAGGGCGCGTTGGTGGTTCTTGCGGGTGTTTTCGAATTCCTCCTCCTTCTCTTGGATCCTCCTATCGATCTCTTGTCTGACCTGAGACAGTTCAAGTTGAGCGCGCAGGACCTTGTTCTCTTCTTGTTCAAGAGCAGCCTCAGCTTCTTCGAGAGCGGCTTGGAGTTCGTCCTTCTCAGCTTCGAGACGCTTCCTGGCCTTCTCAATTTCGTGAATGTTGCGGCCACCTTCACCGATTTGGTCGAGCAAGTCCTTGACTTCATCGGCGAGGTTCTTGTTCTCACGGCGGACAGCCTCGAGTTGTTCTTGACCTTCCTCGTAGGCACCCTTAAGGCGGAACAATTCGGTGGAGTAGTTGCGGCATTCCTTCTGGCTGGCGTCAAGTTCAGCGGCAAGGTCGTCAACCTTGAGTTTCCATTCACCGATGATCTTGTCAAATGCCTTCTGTTTCTTCTCTGCAGCGTTGGCGATGGCTGTGGCTCTGTCGACCTCGAGCTGTAGGTCTTCGACTTCGGTAGCCAGGCGCTGCTTGGTCTTTTCGAGAGCAACAACCTTCTGGTTGAGGGATTCAATGGTCTCCTCGGCTTCTGCGAGGCGAGCCTGGAGCTTGCGCTTGGCCTCCTCGAGTTCCTCAGAGCGAGCGACACCCTCGGATTCGTATTTGGAGCGCCACAATTGAGCTTCAGCGTTAGCCTTGGACAGTTGACGTTGTAGGTCAGCCTTGCCCTCGGCTTCCTCCTCAACTTGTTCACGAATGTTGTCAAGGTCGTGTTCCAAGTTGCGGAACTTGCCAAGGAGGGTAGCGCGTTCCTGGTTAAAAAAAGGAACATATCAGTAACTGGTTGTTATATTATATTTTGTATGTAATCTCAATACAATAAATTGTCATACATAGTTCACATAAGTGAAAACTAACCCTGGATTCTTCATCGGCAAGCCTCTTGGTGTCTTCCAACTGTGTGGTGAGGGACACCTTGATCTTGGAGAGCTGAGACACCTGGGATTCAGCCTCCTCCAGCTGTCTGAGAAGGTCGGAGTTCTCGATCGAGAGCTTCTTCTTAGCAGCGTCCAGATCATTGAGGGTGCGGTTGGCTTCATCAGCCTTGTTCTGTACCTCGTTAAGTTGGTGTTGCATCTGCTTGACAATCTTCTCCTGGGCAGCCTATGTTTGGAAACACACTATTAGACCGTGTTATATTGGTACAAACCTTTTCAACATCAATTCTAAATATTGGTATGATACCTGAATTTATAATTTTAATCGTTAAAACATCTTTATCATAACTTTGCACTATTATTGTTAGTGTTTTTATATGATAATACAATTTAAGTATTATAGTTTATATTGTGTACAATATAAGATATGTTATTGATAAGTCCATGCTTTCATAATTTAATTTATTGTTATGAAGTGAATTTTTTAACACAAGCGGCATTCATGCGCTCTTCTGAAATAGATAATGTTGGGGTAAGATGAATCATTATTGCTATTATATTTATTAGTTGGATAGATGAGTTGTTCGTATGAGCTGTTTGTGTTCAGTTGTAAGCGTTGAAGCTGCAGCGGCTGGCGAAAACCGTTTTTAGCGTCGTATACCTTTTCGTTGGACAAATGGTCGAGACCGGCACGAAGGTCATTGACTTCGCTAAAGTATTGCGAGCGCTCTTTCTCAGCCCTGGATACATAGAATACAACAAAAAGGTTTAATGACATGGTCCCGTGGATATGGAAGTGCCTGTTGGGACGAAATTATGTATGACGTTTACGATTCAACGGATCAAAAGATCCGTTCAAATTCAAGATCCAAAATGAGTCACCATAAACTGCAATCTCAGCTGCAAAAGTTGACGACCTAATAAATAGACCTGGATCAAATGATTCAGATCATGTGAATGGATCACGATGCAGTTTTTCGAACGACACGTGTTTAAACGGATCATGGAACGACCATATATGTAATGTCATGTTTGTCGCGTGTGAAGATTAGGTCATGCAGGTTCACCCCGAGCGGCAGACATGCCTAAAGGGCCTGTTACCTTCTCCCTTGCAACTTGGTCAATAGCTGCGCGTGTGTTGTTTAGCTCGTTGTAACATGACGCACGGTCGTGCTCAGCCCTAGATATTGCATTTTATTAATATCCTCTACTGATATTGCGTCATTCCAGTTCAACACTTCGCTATTTTTAAGATGTTTTGAAAATCCTCGCACTACGCGCATAATTTGTGTAACAACATTCATTTTTAAAGAAAAGTCGTTCCTAGAATACTTATAGAATAGAATAGAATAGTTCCTTTTTATACTACTTTTGGCTTACTATTATTCTAATATATTCAAATACTTCATACTTTACGACGATTGTGAATAAGTAGTTTTTTTTTAAGTTAGTGAGCGACAGACAAGCATGGAGTCCATTTAATGGGGGGTAAAATACCCAAGCCATGTAAGATCTAAACAAGATGCGCTGTCGACTTTTTTATTTTTGGATATTCGGAAATCCACATACTGAAATCGAAACGCTATTAAACTTCACGGCTTCTTTCATCTGTGGACGTCGTTCTTGTATTTGATATCATGATTTCTAGATGAAGTCATGTTTCAGAAAAATTTGAAACATGTTGAATCCGGTGGGGATCGAACCCACGCCCCGTTGATTAGCCATCCATTAGACCAACTAGCCAGTTCATCTTTCATTTGACAAATTAATTACTATAATTGAAAGCTTTACTCACTTGGCCTTTAGTTTGTTAAGCTGGTCGAGCTGTTCACCCATCTCGGCGACGGCATCGTTGTGCTTCTTGCGAAGACTGGCCAGGGTGGACTCGTGTTGGATGTTAGCCTCCTCCAAGTCGCGACGGAGTTTGCTGAGCTCAGCCTCACGCTTCTTGTTGAGCTCAATCTGGGCAGAGGTGGCGCCACCGGCTTCCTCCAGACGCTCACCGAGCTCCTCGAGCTCACGAGCCAAGTCAGCACGCTGCTTCTCAGCCTTGGCGCGAGCTTGACGTTCGGATTCGACCTCCTCTTCGAGCTCTTCGATACGGGCCTGCAGTTCCTTGATCTGTTTCTGGAGCTTGCTGACCAACGATTGTTCATCCTCGAGCTTGGCGGTGAGGGATGAGATTTCCTTGTCCTTGCGCTGGATGGTCTGTTCCAGTTCCTTCTTGTTGCGTTCGAGGTCGGCGACGGCCTCCTGGGTAAGCTTGAGGTCACCCTCAACCTTCCTCCTCTGCTTCTCGACGTCTCCGCGCAGTTTCTTTTCGCGTTCGAGAGAGTCCTCAAGCTCGTCGAGGGTCTGCTCGAGCTTTTGCTTGACCTTGTTGAGGTGGTTGACCTTGTCTTCGGCGGCCTGGAGCTCCTCGGAGGTCTTCTGGTTGCTCTCACCCTGCAATTTCTTCTCCTTGTTCAACTTGTTGATGAGTTCATCTTGGTGGGCGATCTCATCGTTCAAGTTGCGGATTTGGTGGTCCTTGGTTGCCTTGTCCTGTTCAGACTTCTGGACTGACAGTTCGAGGTCCTCGACATCCTTCTTGAGTCCGGAGATTTCTTGCTCCAACTTCTTCTTAGCTTGGAAGAGCTGGTTGCGGGCATCCTCCTCTTGTGTGAGACGGTCTTGTGTGTCCTATGAAATGAATGAAGTTCTAATTAAATTCTCATTGGATGAAACTAAACTACGGTGGGTAGCGTCTGGTTTGACTCCATCGCAACGTAATTACAGCAATAATAGTTATCGTTGCAATAAAACTGTAAATGTTGCAGACGTGCAATATAATTTTAAACTTTTCACGCCATCTAATATAAACAAGCTTGTTTATTTAAGAAACCTCAGTTAACAAAACATGTGGTATGTAACACGATTCGCAACAATGTTACACTTCAACGGGAACTATATTTGGTTCGATAAGTTATTTTAATTTTACTAATAAAATAAATGCGAAAACGTTGAAAAATCTAACATAGACTATGACGGATAGTATGTGTCATGAAAAAGATATTCTGAATCAGTGTTTCTAAATTTATGATAACTTACAAGGGTGTCCCAAAAAAGATTTGTAGTGTAGACGTGATGAAAAACTTGTGTGACTCACCCTAAGTTGGTTCTCCAAATCGCCCTTTTGCGCCTGCAATTTGTTGGCGCGGTCCTGCACTTCAGAAAGAGATCCCTTCTCTCCCTCAAGGTTGGCCAGCAGAGCCTGTTTCTCCTCGAGCAACTTGCTGTTGAGTGCCTCAACCTCCTTGCGGAGTTTCTCCTCCTTCTCGAAAGCCTCCTGAGCCTTCTGTGCCTTCTCTTCGAGTTTCTGCAAAATCACTTCACCTTTATCCACACCGTCCCAAATCGATAAGTGAGCCGCTGCCATATTAAATTATTTACAGCATCAAAATTAAAAAAAAAATAGGAATGCAATATTTCGGTTCGTTCGTGAGTGAAGGCAGGGGTGCGCGCGCGCCGACCGTCCCGCTACTAAGTGCCGCTGGAGTTTTCCAGCGCACGGTGTTCGCCTCCACACTTTACATTGTGTACGGATAAGCCGAGACCGCTGGAGTGGGGCGGTTCCAGAAATGGACGCGGCAGGTGCGGCGGTGTCACGTAACCGCCAGGTGGGCGCGGCTGTTCTATTTCCAGGGTCCTGATTCACGCTCTCACCGCGAAATATTTAATGGGTCATCATTTGATCAGAGCGCGTCAGGTGCACGGAAGTACTCACCGCGATCTCATCCTCGATACGGGTGACGTTGAGGAGGGGCTTGACCCTCTGCCACAGTTTCCACCATGGCCAGGTGCGGAGTTGCAGGTATTTGCGCAAGTTGCGCTGGACAACTTGGAGAGCGATTCTACGACAAGTAATAACATTGATAACCTATTTTTAACATTTGCCCAAATATATGCAGATATATGTTTTTCATTTTACCTCTGTTCCTGCATCCTCTTGAATTCCTTACGGGACAAGTAACCACGGATGTAAGACTGGAGCCAAGATACAATCTTGGACAGCCTGTCGTCACGTAATTCTTCCATCTGACCCAGGACACCAGCGCGGAAGAACACCTGTTTGCCCACATCGATCGTTAAATTAAGCAAAACAAACTTATTCGAAATTTAAAGATTTAAGTCGACCGACCGAAATGAAACATAATTATTATTTCACTTATTTTAAATTATAATACTCGTTTTTAAGTTAACTATAACTCTAGTGCTAATTATCAGCCACGTACAAACTATTTCCTTCGTTAAGACAATTTTAAATAATCTTATTCGAAATTGAAATAAGCCAAAGTATATGAAAGTAATCCACGGATTTTAGCCTTCGGTCGGACATTACAAGTAATGCGTGTGCAAATAATATTAAGAAGCAATACTTAGTCTAAAAGTTAACAGAAAACAAAGTTGATTAGTGTATGAAAGGAAAATTAGGTCGTGCGAAAAGGATAGAAGACATAGTGATTTCCATCACTACCTTTGTCTTTCCAAGCCTGAAAGACTCCGAGTCCAAGCCGGTATGTTCGAGAATTTTCTCGGTGGCTTTCTCCGGTGAGATTGGCTCTTTGACCAGGTTCGGGCACAGAATTTTGTATCTGCGTTTAGGAGCACACAAGTAATGAGTAACAGAAGCCCAATTCTCAACTTGACAGGCTGAGTCAAGAAGTGTCATATAGGAGAATTGGGATTCTAAAGGAATGTTAGCACTGAGCCATAGTAGCGAGGGCTCTGCAAGGATTTGAGATTATGAACCATGATGTCGGGGTTCTCATGATACAAGCACTACTTAGTCCTACGGGGTCAAACACACATCTATCGCAAATATTCAGACCACGCAGTCAAAAGATAACATGCCTTGGTGTGACCTAGACGGTACGACTCAACATCCAACCCGGTCGTTTCCAGAATAATCTGGGCAATTTTCTTAGGATCGGATTCCTTGGCGACGGCTTGTGGGGCCAGGATCTTGTAGCTACATTATCAGAACAATGAAATCACACAGTGAGGATATTGAACACAATAGATTGAGAATCTCTGACGTATTTCGTCAACGCCAGATGTCAGGTTTATCCTGGAACACCTTAACCACGCGATATTATATATCCGTGTAAATGAGAACTAAGACCTGGAACTAGAATACTTCATGTAAAGGTAACTCTATTCTCTAGAGCCTTATTGGAAGGGGTAAAAAGTCTAAATCGATGTTCTTGAAGCCTTGCCTTGGTGTGACCGATACGATAACTGTCGGGGTCAAGGTTCACTGCTTCCAAACATTTCCTAGCTGCTTCCTTAGGGTCTTTCTCCGCCTGCATGATGGCTGGCGCAAGAATCATGTAACTGCCCATTAAATATAAAGTTAAAACTATGTGAAATTGTGAAACGTCCAGGTGTTCGCGTCACTAGTCATTGACACGTTTTAAAATTGTAAATTATGTGCATAACTGCGAATGACGTCAGAGGCAGGTGTTGCAGTACGAAAATAACTCGAATATTCCAGAGCTAAAAGAATTTTGTTTAGACTCGCGCACTAAAATATATTTATCAGATCGGTGGCTGAAATATGAAATAAATTTTTAGTTTTACGAGGCCGACTGGCGCCCGTTCGAAGGTCTTTGCTTCTTACCGGAGCTTGAAGTCGGGGTAGACCATCCTGTTGGGGAAACCTTTACGACAGATACGGATACCCTCGAGCACACCGTTACAGGTCAGCTGGTGCATCACAAGGTGAGAGTCGATGAGACCTGACAAAAAATCACGCTTTAAGTACAATTAGTGGGCAAGATCCCTTAACCCCTCGTTGGGCTTGAGCACGGGGCGAACACATTTCTATGTCCGTTTCAGTGACCTATAAAGGAAATTAATCAGAAAACTGTATGGGGGTATTAAAATGTAGTTTCTCCAGGATTCGAGCTTAGAACTTGGTAGCAAGTTTAACATTACATTATAGAGGTAGTGTAAAATTTTTTTTTTTTTATTTACATCTTATAAGACTTAAAGAAGTTTCTTCTAATTGCATTTTATTGGATCATGCATGAAATAAACTTGAAAATGTAAATATATCGGTCACCGACGCCCGCGCAGCTTGTAAGCGCAGTCGGGCATTATAAATTCTATGCGATGTTATTTTTATCAGTAACCTGGATCTAGGAAATAGCTAGGTTTAATTCTGTACTCACCGGCCTGTTTCAATTCGTTGGGGATGATACAACGTACGAAGTGAGGCTGAGTGGATCTCAGTGTTGTCATCAAGTTGTTCAGTTGTTCCTAGCATTGAAACGTAAGTTATAATACTTGTAGTTAGTTAATTTTTAAGGCCAGAAAAGGTCAGACCAATATAAGGTTCTCTTTTTGGTGAATTTAACCAGCTACTTACCTATTTACGCTTTGAAATTTGGCCTATTCCATCTGTCGGTGTTTCATGATTTTGAATTTCGATATGCCTTCCCTCCATTTTCTCTCTCTATTGTTAGAAACAAATCGGACCTGGTGAGAATCGAACTCATTGCTTCCACTAACGTGATATTGCGCTTACATTTTAAAATCAACACAAACATGTCTGTCCTGTAGACATTTAAGATTGTAAGTAATACATTTTAAAATTCCAATTTTCCCCACTCTCCCCTTTTGGATTTGACATCTAAAACACATATAAAGCAACACTCCAATGATATGCGTGAAACGGTATATTGATGATACTATGAACACTGTTTATAACATAGAACTTTGTTAGGAGCACACACACAACACAATTAGTTTTACTAAAAACGTTTGCGGTAACAAATTTTACGATTTGAAGTATTCCGGCATCAACCGGTTATGAATAATTTTAAATGATTCACACGATATAATGTATTATAATCTATGGTGGTCATAACCCCATTTGCTATATCTTCTATAGATATAGTAGAGCAGAGCTACATCTATGTAGAATTATACTCTGTGGTAACAAATATAATTTAACCATATTCTATACCCTGTATGCGGACGACACAGTAGCGAAACCGCCTCCCTTCTTACCACGACCGCCTGGATTATATTAACAAGCAAAAGTTAATGCAAAGACGAACACAGAGACATTATTGAACAGGACAAGAACTGACGATACTTCGGACACTACAAGAGCTGATAGACGTGGACATATGCTACACTCTAGCCGGCCTAGCATGCGCGCTTAGAGAAAGTTTTGTCTATCGTTTTATCGACGCTAATTTGTATGACAGAAAAGGACAGACAACCGAAGTAATCTCATGGAAGGTAAAATATCCAGCAAACAAGATGGGCTGGCAATCTATTTTAAGCTTTAATAATCCAAATTTAACCCATTTTGAAAGTCTTTTTCTTAGCAAAATTACCATTTGGTGTTGGTGAAAATCGAATCTACGACCCATTAGATACTACACTACACATCGCTACAAATAGATTGACGAGCTATTCATGTTTTACCAATTGATTTATACTTGTCGAAATTTTGACATTACTTTCGAATGACAGCTCAAAACGCGTGTGTCGAATCGAGAGACAAATGTCGCAGCGCGCATACTAGCCCATCTGGAGTGAAAGACGAGGACAAAAGCCACGTGATACAGAAGCTAGTAACGAAGACGAGTTGCTGTTTACCCTGTAGAGTGATGATACAGTCTGGAAGGCGGAACCCTTGGCACGTTTGCCACCAGCCCCTATTTCGCAGACCAATGTTTCAGACACAGAAAATAAACTTTTATATTTAGGACATACACTTTATCTGTACCATCGATTATATGTAGTCGTGGGTGCGAATCCTGTCACGATAAAGTTTTATAACAGTGGCATTATGTAAGTTTGTGCTGTTGTCTTTTTTTACAAATAAAATTTGGTATCAATTCACCTGTAAAATATGTGGAGGAAAACAGAAATAATCATAATGAGATTTTGATAGTGGCGATGTGATTCTGTAACCGCTCTTTAATTGTAAAGAATAAACATGTTAAATAAATCACTTCCAACGGTTTAAAACACGAACTTTACAGATCATTTCTTGTGTAAACTTTGACTAATAGGTAAAAATTATTAACAAATATAGTTTGTCTTTCTTAAAACATTGTTAATCGTTTCAAATGCGATATTTATTCATATATTTTTAACTATACGATGTTTTTTTTATTTTCACCAACAGATGACACTGCGTATATATTGCTCGTTTTAAACTGCCGAAAATGTGTTTAATTTAATGTACACCTCTCTCGTAAACATTATATTTAATGATATGATGAAAATTTAAATTGCATGTCATGTTTCCCAAATTACTAAGTAATATTACTGTAAAATATTTCCCAACCAATTTTAAATAAGATTTCTGACAGATATAAGTGAGTACAGTACACGATAAGTAAGAAATAGTTATACGAGAAGAAGAAGAAAGAAATAAGTTCAAGTAATATGAGGTAATAACGTACCCTTGCCACCACCACCAGCACCGGCATCACCAGATTGACCAGGGTGGTCTGCGAAGATCTCAACCAGCAATTTGTTGGATCCCTTCTTGAACTGGTCGACAACGGTGTCGTTAAGGGGGTCCTTGTTCTTCTCAAGCCATCCGGTGATGTTGTAGCCGACCTGGTCAAATAAAATATGTTGAGTAAGATCATCTCTCATCGAGGGATGGACATACAACTATGTCCGTTGCACTCGAGATGATTATTTCTTAAGCTGTAAGCATAAGACGTTGAACCTTAATACGCAAGTGTTAAGGTTGAAATTACATGGCGCGAGAGGTGCATGTATCAATAAGTTGAAAAAAATCGACGGTGAGGTATAGGACTCGGTAGCTCAATTGGTAGAGCAACAGCACAGAACGCTGACGATGCGAGTTCAAGTTCTGCCCGAGTCGATAATTTTTTTTCAATTTATTTTCGATTTTTAAATCAAGATGATTATTTCATCCTGATATTAGTCCAAATATTAAAGATCTCATAGCTTCTACAGTAAAATGATTTAAGAGAATGCTCGTTCTATTCAGGGGTCGGGTTCTATTCTTCGTGCACCAAAAGGATATCATTGAGAAACCGGTCTATCTTCTAAATATTAAGTGTGCTTCTTGGGATGCCCGACTAAAGTTGATAGACTGGTGCCGTAAAGCGTTACCCTTCCAGAAGTTCCTAAAGACTTTGAGATATTTGTCACCTGCCTCCTTGCTTATGGCAAACGAAAAACAAATGAAGATCAAGTTAATACTTACGTTACCGGCGTAGTGACCAATCGCGAAGTGGGCGGCCTGGCAACCGGGCTTGGGGGGTTTGGGCTTCAGGTAGGGAGCAGATTTGCCCAAGTGGTTGTTGTTCAACTTCTCAACGAAGGTCTGGTCGGTGGCTTTCGGGAACATAGACTCTTCCTCAAGGATGGAGAGGATACCCATGGGCTGTAACCGGACCGGGGGCATTAGTTCCGGGAAATAAATTCTCGTCTCATGTTGAATGCAAGTACGTGATAGAAGTGTAAACAGGATGTTTTAAATAGCTTTCAGGGTTCCGTACTTGAAAAATGGGTTTTATTACTAACTACACTGTCTGTACGTCTGACTGTCAAAAGAACTGAGATAACTAGACAATTTTTTTTCTATCAATTACGCTGTGTATGTGAAAATTATTAGTTTTCAAAAATAAAATATAAGACTATATGTCATTTGTTTTAACCAATTATACGGAACCCTTAGTAGTGAGCATGTCTTGTACTTTTGAGTTTCTAGTATAGAGTAGAATTTAAAATTCATCATGAGACATTATTTTGCGTCAATGTATGTCTGTTGTCTTATAACCTAAGAAGCGTAACATATCAAGCAACATGCATCTCTTGTTTTGTGTTAAATATTGTTTTGCATAAGTGAAATGTTATTTGCCTCGCCCTAACCGTATTAAAGTTAATAAAAATCATACTTTTATTATATTATTAGGCACTGAAAAAATTAATTTAAAAATTACCTAACCTCTTTTTCTATTTTATAACTATGAATAATACATAATATATATTTATTTAAAATATGACCTACTGTCATTTTATTGTAGATTCTAAAAAATCTATATTTTGAAACAAAGCTCTATTATAATAATTGTTTTAATTTAGACTTTGTGCAGACTAGTAAACATTTTGATTAATATTGCCATTTAAATAAAACATTTAACTGTTTTAAACCCGATATATTAACTTATCCTTAACAACAATCCGTTGTCAAAACAGCAAGTGTTTTTTTTTTGGGATAGGGTGAAATACCCTCCAATCAACAAGCCCATTTCGGCTTTGGATGTTCGGAAATCCACAAACTGTAACCAAAACGTGATTTGGAACTTTTTCATCGGTGAGCGGTTAATCGTGATCCGAACGGAATTACCACCTATTTAGTATCCAGATTTCCAAACGTCCAACATGTTTCACAACAATTATAAATCGATTAGAAACATATTGGATCCGGTGGGATCCAAACATTGCTACCATTACAACGAGCCCGTTAAAAATGAGTTAATATATGTCGCGCTTCAAACAGTTAAAATTGATTTATTCAAATGTGCACTACTCGCGTAAGCTACGGCAGTGCTATTGCCATATCATCTACAGCGTAGAGAGTATAATACCTTCTCAATTAAATCTATCGTTGGTTGGAGATCCATACCAAAGTCAATGAAGGCCCACTGTATGCCTTCCCTCTCATATTCCTCTTGTTCAAGAATGAACATATAATGATTATAATACTGTTGCAACTTCTCATTTGTAAAATTAACACAAAGCTGATTAAACCCGTTCATCTGGCCCCAAGATGGACGCGACATAAAAAAAGACGAGATTTATTCGTTAGTAAGGTGTGTGTGGATGTGTTAGGGTGTGTAGGTTTCATAGAGTAGGTACACAACAAACACTCAGATAACACGACACAGGATAGCATTTGTCCGTCCGTAGAGAAAAGCGTCAGACGTCCAAGTTATGGAAAGCCTTAGACTTTGCTCACGGACGATGGCGTCGCAAGCGTTCATTGTTGCTTAACCGCCATCTACCTTTTCAATAAGGTCAATGCAATGTTGGAGGTCCATGCCAAAGTCAATGAAAGTCCACTCGATTCCTTCGCGCTGGTACTCCTCTTGTTCCAGTACGAACATGTGGTGGTTAAAGAACTGCTGCAGTTTCTCGTTGGTGAAATTAATGCAGAGTTGTTCAAAACCATTGAACTGCAGGGAGATAATTAATTGAAAAGGTTAGTGCTTAGGAAATACGACAGCGGATCACATTCCGCGGTTGCTTGTATTCGGATTACATTCCGTAGTTAGGTTTGGTCCCTATGCAAATCGCGCTAGACGCTGAAGCGAGGTCTATCTCCATAGACGTGTCCTCTGCTGGCGGGGGCTGCGGTCGGCGTGAGCTACCACTCTCTGCTACTGACGACGACTATTACCTTCTCTATAAGATCGATACAAGCCAGCAAGTCCATTCCGAAGTCGATGAAGGCCCACGTGATGCCCTCCTTCTTGTATTCCTCTTGTTCCAGTACGAACATATGATGGTTAAAGAACTGCTGCAGCCGCTCGTTCGTGAAGTTAATGCAGAGTTGCTCGAAACCATTGTACTAATAATACGACCAATGAGACATGACAGACAACGGGTTAGAGGTAAGACGATTAGTGGTAAACAAACACCAGAAACATCCAAGTCGAGGGAGGGTGGCGTCCACCACACTGCGGATACCTTTTCGATAAGGTCAATGCAGGCGAGCAAGTCCATTCCGAAATCAATGAACTCCCAGTGGATGCCCTCCTTCTGGTACTCCTCTTGTTCCAACACAAACATGTGGTGGTTGAAGAATTGTTGCAGTTTCTCATTTGTGAAGTTAATGCAAAGTTGTTCGAAACCATTGTACTAAAGAGTAAATAAGCATTATTATCTGATCCCTATTTCAATATGTAGATTAGAACTCTTATAAGCTAAGCTGAAATAAAAAATATTAAAACTAATACAGATATTTCAATAAATATTCAGTCGACATTTAGGGCATCGTATGTTACAATTCGAATCCAAATATTATCAAGTTACCCTTAATCGATCACCTTACTTGAAATTCCATCTTCATCAACTATTAATTTTCACCTATCATCGCCAATACTTACGTCGAAGATCTCGAAACCGGCAATATCCAGTACACCAATGAAGTGCTGCCTCTTCTGCTTGGTATCTAGAGTCTCGTTACACTTCTTGACCAGCCACTTGAAGAGCCTGTCGAACACACCCTTACAGAGGGCACCAATGGAGTTGGTGACCTGGTCCTTGTTACGACCCTGGGTCACGAACTCGTTTCCGACCTTGATGCGGGGCTTCAACAAGTTCTTGTATAGGTCAGGGCAGTCAACGCCGAGCAATTTGGCGACCTTCTCACCATCCTTTAAACAAAATTAAAAGTGTAGAAAATGTACAGAAGAAAAAGAATGAAGTAATATTTAAGATCTAGATTGTTATCTATGTTGATGATTCTATTGAAGAATATGATGCGTAAGTTGTATCCATAAATACATACCTCAGTTCCATCAGCCTCAGCCTGCTCCTCACGACCCCTCTGCTTGAACTTCATGCCACCCATGTGCATAACAGCGGCGGTGATCTTGTACACGTTGTCCTTCTCCTCTTGGGTGAAACCAAGGATGTCGAAGGCTTGCTACAGTTTAATATAGATATTAGAAATCACATAGAAACCATTCTGTACATATATGTGATCTGAGAAAGCTATTAATATACATACAAAGACTTTTTACAAAAACATATTTATTGTTGATTTTTTTTTCCAATTGATATATCTATAGATGTATCTTTAAAGTTGACATATAAAAAATAATGTTAAACAACAATTGTAAGTAAAAACACAGATGATGATGATTAAAGAAGTGAAGCATTAAAATGGCATAGCTGATGATATAGTAGCGCTCTGTGCACAGGAAATTGGACAACATAACTTATAACACAGCTGGACTTTTCTCCTCTATTCTAATGGTCTAAATATCTCCAAATTCTTTTACGTTAGCTAAGGGTTCTTTTTTCTCTTTTTTTTTGGTCATCTAAGGGTGACGAATACAAGTAGATCCTTTAGGGCTCTAAGGGTCACTCGACGGGTACAGCACTTACATCAGTCAGAGTACATTCCTCGCCGTCGTCGACGTTGGGGATGGTAATCTTACCCTGGGCGACGATCATGTAATCGTATATGTCGTTTGACAACAAACACATTTCTGTCGGCCAACAAATCAAGAATTATGGCACTTGTCGTCCAGTATATAAACCCTACACCCCTACGCCTAATCGTGTCGTGTCTGTGTATGGTTAAGAGGAGACCGGGGAGTGCCTGTGCTAGGAGACATAATTATTTTGAGTGAGCAAATCGGTGCTACAAACTTGAACTACAGGGAGCGAGCTATGTGCTTATCAGATGTTTTTACATTGTTTACTTTAGTAGCAGATGCTACTATTGTGCAAATACTGTACGGAATTGAACTACAATTATGGAATTCAACTGACAAATATTGGAATTTAACCTAGTAGATCTTTTCACGAATGGAGTGCACTGCACGCTCCGTGCCAGCTCAACACTTACGACGGTCAGATCGAACTGTTCAGCGTCGTTGACTCCGGGTATCCGCGTCGTGCCGTTGCATATGACCGGATAATCCGAAACGCGATTGCTTAGCAAAGTAAGCTCTGTAAACATAAACATCTGACAAACACACGCGGCAGAGCCGCAAGCGAAGCAAGCGGACAGATGGACAGAAGAATGAATGACGAGCCAGCGTTCGTAAACTGGACGTACGTCTGTGAGTTTCATTTCCTCGCCGTCATCGACTCCCGGGATGACAGTCTTGCCCTGGGCCACGATGTTGTAGTCCATGATGTCGTTGGACAAAAGACAGGTGGCTATAAAAGGACACCAATCACAGTCAGCTGGAGAGGTACAGAAGAGGGGCATGCCATGGTCTAACAGGGTCTACGATAGCATCTTCATCAGTTCAATGATAAGATGCGGTGACCGGTTGTATGCGGTGCACCTCCTTGGACTACTGCCTCTATGGGCTACACTTACGTCAGTCAGAACACATTCTTCTCCGTCATCGACATTGGGAATAGTGGTCTTTCCTTGCGATACGATGTGATAATCATATATGTCGTTGGACAGCAAACACATAGCTAGATTTTGAAAACCATAGTTAATATCCATCTACAAGGTATCGGGGGCACACATATATTGGGGGACATATAAACACTCTTATATATACATTAGGAGCATGTTGAGTGTGCATTCCTAGAATTTAGGAGTACCTTTTTAAATATACAGTTAAAAATCTTTGAAACCTGTTACTCATGACATTTTAACAACAACTAACAACAAATTTATCTCTTTTAATCTCATTTTTCTCTCTCTTGACTTCGACACATACCCTTAAGTCCGGCGACGGATCCGGACATCATCTGGTAGAAGATGTGGTAGGAACGCTCGAGCGCCTGTTGGGAGATGACACGGGCCTTTTCTAGCAGGTCTGCGGAGAGAAAACCAGTCTTTGTAATTAAGAGTTATTTTATTTATAACTTAGTACGTAAGAATTTTTCCTTATTAATATGTATTTTCTTTGGTGTGTTTTATAAATAATAAAGCAATATGAGTTAACCAACGCTCAAGTCTCAAGTACTAAAGTACTACTAAGACTCAGACGAACTCCCGTTGCCTAGTTTTAAGTAATTTTAAAATTATAACAAAATTAAGAAAAAAAAACGGAAAAATGTTAAAGAATATACCTCGCGTTTTAAACTGTTTAAATAATTTTATTTAAATTTTAGAATTTATAAAACGTTATACGTCATTAGCTATAGTTCGTGGTGCGAAGTATCAGAAATTTACAAAAATCGGTCGGTTAGAGTATAAAAGTATGCCATTAAATGGCTTCGAAGCCTGTGGTCTTGTATCTTTTAATCTTTAATTAATTCTATATATAAACTAATTTATTTGTGACTGATAACTGTAATAATTCATTTTTTTTATCATTTAGTTGTTCAGTATTTAGAAGTCTGTACGTAAATACTGTCTATAGTTTACGCGAGTAGTACACATTTAAATAAAACACTTTAACGGTTTAAAACGCGATAGTGAGCGAGAATAGCGAGCCGTGGTCTCCCCGTGACAACGGCTGCTGCAAAGCATCCGAAACGTCGGGCCGAAGTTAAAAATAATTTTCAAATAAGTTTAACTAATATACCGCGTGTTAAACCGTTAAAGTGTTTTATTTAGGTCTGTACGTAGTTAAAAATACAAGAATTTTAGTAAAGACTACGACTTTATATTCTCTAATATCACTTATATTGTCATTATCTATTTCTAAGTTTTTAATCTGTAACTGTTTTTAAAAAGTTTTGAAAATGGAATACTTACAAGTTTCAATATCAGCTCCAGCCAGTTTTCCGGATGGACCGAAGTGGATACGGATGAATTTACCCTGGGAGAGACAGACAGAATTATTTTAAACTCCATCACTATACAAAAGGACGCCAAAATATATGACGTGTCTGATATTACAGATAGCGTTAAAAAAACAATTTTCTCAAACATGCTTGACAATTTGAGAATTATTTCGACAATCATCTTCGTGGCAAATCGAACTTACTGATTCATATTTGTCGTGTATTATATTAAAAATAAACAAATAATTTTTTCTCGAACATTAAGATAAAAATTTATTATACGACCAGCTGCTACTTAAATTAAAATATCATTGTATGAGATATTTTATTTGTTTAATTATTTAAGCAATAATGTAATAGTTTTATCTCAGCAGTATAATAATTTTAATCGCATATATTCTATGATGGTAGAATATTATAAATGAATAAATAAAAAAAACTACACAAAGTCCCAGCAGCGGGAAATGACAAATATACTCACGAAACGTGAAGAGTTGTCGTTACGGACGGTCTTGGCGTTACCAAAGGCTTCAAGAACGGGGTTAGTCTGTACGACCTGGTCTTCAAGCGAGCCCTTCTTCTCCTTTTCGGGGTCCTTCTTCTGCGACGCACCAACGGTGGCGAAGTAAGCAATTACCTTCTTCGTGTTCTCAGTCTTACCAGCACCAGACTCTCCGCTGTTCGAGAAGAGGGTAGTTTTATTTAATAACTCCGTAAGACTATCAACTACGTAAATTCGAAGGTATTGTTGAAACAATAATTTCGTTTTTAATAACTGAACAATAAATAAATTTAGAAGTAGCGTGAATTATAACGTACAATACTAATTAAATACGCGGATAATCATTAAACATTTTAAACGGTTAAAAACGCGAAATGTTATTATATCCCTTTTATGGTTCATTTCGCTTTAGTCTTGGTCGTAAAGGCGGCAATAATGTGTTAAATGGAATATTTTTATTTTAAACCGTTTAACATGTTTTATTTAACATGAAACATCGTTACTTAGTTGATAAACCATATCTTGTTGAAAGTAAGTAAACTATTTTATGACCTCTTGTTTGATTTAAGTACATTATTATTTGTTTAAGTACCTGGGCGTTTCAAACCGTTCAAAACCGTTTTAAATAACGCGCATAGAGTGCAGATACAAAGAACATATTATACGTACGTAATCAACATAGATTGATTCTCGTGGTTGGTTAACATGTTGACATAGGCTCCATCGGAAATAGCGAAGATGTGTGGCGGCACTTCCGAACGACGCTTGCCACGGTAGAGCCTGGCACATCGTGTCGTGTACACGGGGAATCTCTTGTAGGGGTTGATAGCCACACAGAAGAGACCCGAGTACGTCTGTGGTGATGAAGAACATATTATATACACATTCATCATCGGGTGACAACTTGCAATAATCATCACGGGTGATTGATTTTGGTGAATTGCATTGTTTTGAAAACACTTTAACGCTTTAAAACGCGATATATATTAGTTAAACTTATTTGAAAACTTTAAGTACGCCGTGGCCTCGGGGGTCTTAACTTTGATGTCAAAGACACCCTCCATTTTTACTCTCCCCGTGACCACGGCTGCTACAAAGCATCCGAAACGTCGGGCTGTAGTTAAAATATTTTTCAAATAAGGTTTACCTAATATATACCGCGTTTTAAACCGTTAAAGTGTTTTATTTAAATGTGTACTACTCGCGTATGCTACAGACAGTATATTCTATCATGATAATTTAAATTTTGAGAAATAACAATATTCTGGCATATTTTTTTCGTTTAATCCGTGGTCCAAATGTCCACTTCTAGTACTCTAATAGGAGAAGCAATATACACAAAGTTACAATTTAAAATGCTTCATCGGTTTTAAGTTAAAAAATACATTTTTAATTTATCTAAAGAAATCTTTGACTCACTGAATTTAAAGTGTGGTGTCTCCGTGATAATTATTGCAAGATCCAAGCTATTCTAACGACTAAAGTATCATAAATGGTAAACGATCGTAATTTTCAAATATCGAACAAACAAATCGTAAAACAAAGACACTGCGCAGAGGAGTACTGTATTGATACTTTGCTCTGCAGAACCAAGTCATAGAATTTTCTACATCACTTTGTTATAATAAGAGCAAACATCCGCTAGATGGCGTTTATATCAACTTTGTTTATGACAGAGGAAGTCACAAACCTGGGGCGCCCTTAATGGGTGAAATCCCCAGCCGTATAAAATCTAAATATGATGCACTGCCGGCCTATTTTAGCTTCGAATTAAACTTTACGACTTTTTCATATGTGGACATTTAATATCCAGATTGCCAAAGTCCAATATGTTTCAGATATTATAAATAGATAAAAAATATATTTGACCCGGTGAATGTCGAACCCACGACCTACATTGTAGAAAATTCCATGACGCACACAACCCCAAGAAATTCTGAAGAGTGAGCGTGGACATTTCTCTATGTCTTTTGCTCGAGTCGACCTTGAAAGTTAGATACAACATAAAGATCTATAAATCTAACAAATATGTTAGTGACACGATGTGACGACTGTCTATCTGCGCACCGACTTGTCCTGTGTACGAGGGTTCAAGATCGGCTGACCAGGGACCAGGGATCGAGGGGAGATGTCGTTCGAAATTTGAATACACTTAATTTTAATACGAACCAAGCTACAACTAAAACTTTACGAAACTACAATTAAAGGAATTCTTTAAAATTGATTTATACAAAATTTTAATAAAACAATTTATAACGGTTTAAAACGCGAAAGGTATTCGTTAAACTTTTTAAACACATTTTGCGTTTTAAACAGTTATAGTGTATTTAAATGTTTACTCGCGTTAAACTACAGTGTAAATTACTTATTTAATGAATTTTTAATACGAAGATTTCGATTTTTCAAAAACTACGCTTACTATATATTCTTAAAATAAAGAATCTTTAACAAGTGAAGAATTATAAAAGCGCTATAGTTTTTCCATCTAAGTGATGATACTTTAAAAAAATATACTTAAATTAACAAGGGACGAAGGAACGCCTTAAAGAAGTACACGAAAACATCATTCAACATAAACACAATTTTCGTTGAATGAATGAAACTTGGCCAGACTAAAAATATCAAACATAAAGCAGGCCGAGAATAGTCTAAGAGCCGGCGATATATTTATAACTAGCTAATTGAGATCGAGACAGCACTAATGTATCGCTATTAGAATTCACTTCGAACATCCGACATACACGGGGGTAAAGATTGATGGGGGAAGAGGGGTAGGGGCACAGAGGGGCGAGGGGGGTTCATGCACACTGCAACGCTGCAACTCCTCGCTGACCGACTTACGTAAATAAGCTTATGGTAATATCTTTGCTTCAAGTTATACAAAACGGAAGCGTCGTTGAGGTATGTCAAGTTTGACATATCTTCACATTTCTCGTATTTGGGGGGGTTCACCTGGGCGACGAGGTCCTTCTTGAAGTCTTTCGTCTGCGGGAGAAGATTATTGATGAGATAAAGATAGTGGATATGGCGCTGTGCGCCTACTCACGTAGATCAGTTTCGCATAGTATCGTTGTCGAAGGTTGTGGAGTACGGCCGCCTCGTTCAAATAGGTCAGGTCCGCCATGTCCTCGACTTTCTCGAATTTAGGGGGGTTCACTTGGGAGATGAGCTCCTTCTTTAACGTCTTCTCCTGCTCATTCAATATAAGCGTTAAGTTTTTTAATGATAGAGGTGGTTAGTCAAGCATGGGGATCTCTTGATGGGAGGTAAACCCCAGCCATATAACATCTACACCAGATGCACTGTCGACCTGTTCTGGCTTTGAATATTCGGAAATCCACAGACTGAAACACGATTGAGCTTCGCTTTTTCATCTGACTGTGGTTCGTGACGGACGGAAGTCCAACATGTTTCAGATATTACAAATTGATTAGAAACATCGTGGACCCGATGGGGACCGAACCCACGGCCCGTTGATTAGCCATGCATTGCTGCTATTTGACCAACGAACCCGTTGGAATCTATTGATTTACATCACCATCATATAATTTATCATCTACTGTTCTTCAAACTAAACCTAACTCTCCAATTCCGTCATCTGCAGCTGACGCTTCAAAGGTCAAGGCAACACCAGGTCGATGCACCACATCACATCAGCCGCAGACGACGCGGCGATAATTACCTCGCCTCCAGGCAGGTTGACGGTCACCAGATCACCCTTGGTGGCCTTAATTTCCCCCTGCAGGAAGCCCTCCTTCTCGTCCGGAACCCAGCAGGCCTTTTTACCATCGTATGGCTTGCTCTGGTCGATACGTTTCTGTTCGAGCGAGACGAACAGGTATGGGGTCGGATCAGGGTCCTCTCCCTCTTGTACGATTGGCTTCGGCATGTCGGAGGGCTAACGAGACTTCTGGGCTAGTTGAGACACGAGAACAGAGCCCTGGAGCCTTCCTGAGGAACACGGAACGGTTAGGTCACAGCGCGATGGTACGGCTGGAGGCCCGCGCGTCTATTTGTGGCTGTAACGTGAGTACCCCGTTTGGGCGAGTGCCAGAGCCGAGCTTTGCGTAATGTGATGTGCGCTCGAGTTTTTATTGGATTACGCGGCCCTTCGCGGATGTTACGTCACAGGAATGCCTGGACAGGCGCCAAGCGGACCGCCGGAGCTTTTATGGCAACGGACGATTCAAGAATTCTGATCTTCGATCTACATTCAACGCGACTGATTTATTACTTCCTATCGTTTGATTTATTGTAACATCGGTAGAGGTATTTTGATAGGTGCCACTTTTAGAATTGTTTTATCTCATTTTAACATAGAAAATGTTATGTATAAATTAATTGGAAGTTTACTTGGAATTTTAATTACATAAATTGCACGTATAAATTCTATCTTCAACTATTTATCAAAATCGATTTGAAAGTATACCTGGGCGGAGAATCGAACCGCTTTACAGGCAACACGTTCGCGATAATCAGAATTCCTTAATAGTCCATTGATCACTGAAGGTCCACCACCATTCGAGCACACACACACCTTAGCGTGACGTCACAACACTCGCGGTTACACACACAGATAGACGCACGGACGCGCGCGCACTTACGTTTGGAGCCGTTCTGACCGGCGGCGGGGCGCCTGCGCGCTTTTTATACCGGCAATACGATACGAGCATTCACGATCACCCCATTTTAGGCGGATGCCGCCTCCCAGCCGCTGCAGGGAGCAGCGGAGCTTAGCTTTCACTCGCGCTGCGGCGCTGGCGAAAGCTGCACGTGTGGTTTGGCTTCTTTACAGACAGCTTGGGGTCCACTTGAAGTACCCCAGGCGTAACATCTAAACAAGATGAAATGCACGTCGACCTATTTTCGCTTTGGACGCTAGGAAATGTTCAGATGACACTTCAGGACGGTGGTTCGTGACCCGGACGGAATTTCCAGACGTCAAACACCATGCAAAATATTTATAAACTAAATTGAAGCCCGGTGATGACGGTATCCATAATCCGTTACCGATACATTGCTTAGTACAAAAAGTTTATCTTACTGAATGTCCATTGGTAATAGTTTTAAAAGGGAAAAGATCTCCACAAATAAGTCTATTTCAGCTACACCAAAGCGAAGGTTTAATGAGAATACATATAGATATAAACAAAAGATATTCCAAATATAAGAACTATATGTATTTTAGTATAGGTAAAGATATACAAACAAAACGTAAGAGATCAATAGTTTATTAATGAAAATACAGTACACAAAAAAGAACAAACACAGTAGACAATTCAATATTGTCTGTAAGTTATGCGAATAGTAAACATTTAAATAAAACACTTTGAACGGTTTAAAATGCTAAATATACTAGTTAACTTACAAATTATTTAATTATGGTCCGACGTTTTATGCTTTTCAGCAGTTGGGACTCGTTAAGGTCGTCGAATCATACATAAAATAAATTGTAAATAATTTAATATATTTATTTCGCGTTTTAAACCGTTACGTTTTTCATTTAAAAAGGATAATTAGATCAGATGTTGTTTGATTTCAATAGAAGACATCACGAAAACATTGGATTATTCAGATAAAATTGTAATAATTATCCTCCAAGGGAGATATAAAAAGTGGGTAAAAGCCCGTTTCTCCCTCGTGGGGCATGGGGCGAACACATTTCTGTGTCCGTTTCACCGATCCGTCCTTTTAACGGGCAAGTAGTTGATAAGACTTATGTGCCCTGCCTGACCGAAACAATTTCATGTTTCCCTGGGATTCGAACTCAGGACATATCGCGCTTAATGCAATGCTAGGCAATACGTTATAACCATTTAGCTAGAGAGGCGGTCCCAATGGACATATACTTGTTAAAATTTCATTTACAAAATAATTCAAAGACGAAGATATTTAATGATTTACATTAAGACAGATTGTGTTGTGAATGGCGAAACATCATTTATATAAACACGCGAATATTTGTGAAATTATTCATAACATCAGTTCATATATGCGGCATATTAGTCATTCCAAAATACGAAAATAGTTTCCAAGCACTAATTACACTATGAATAGTACAATTCTGAACATTCCAAATCTTACATACGTCATCGTGTTCAAAATTGGAATTATAGTTTGCTAAACATAGCATGATAAGTTTCATAATTCACATAATATGAATAAATATTTCAATGGTAAGTGTCAGCTGAAACGTAGGGGCCGTTATTAAAATAATGAAACTAATGTGTCTCGCGTTTTAAACCGTTAAATGTTGTCGTTAACTTGTCGCCTAAACTACTATAAAACTCGTAATATTTTTATCCTTTTTTTATCTAATAACGCATGACTAAATACTGTCTATAGTTTACGCGAGTAGTACACATTTAAATAAAACACACAGCAGCCGTGGTCACGGGGAGACTCGAACCAGTCTCCCCGGGCTGCTGCAAAGCATCCGAAACGTCGGGACGAAGTTAAAAATCATTTTCAAATACGTTTAACCAATATATCGCGTTTTAAACCGTTAAAGTGTTTTATTTAAACGCGTGACTATATTGAAGTAACGTTTTTTTTATTCATTCCAATTTTTATATGAACTATCGATCCTAACATTAGGGAAATAACAATTTAACAATCGAATAAAATCACAAACGATTACATAGGAACCATTATAAATCGTCAACTTGTCATTCTACATAAGGCAAAGTATAAGCGTTCCAAATTTGAATAATACATCTAAATTATTCTAACTTCATTGTAGACCGTCTACGAAAGTGTAGAACCAGCGTAGAGGTCCGCGTAGCAACATGTACAGTGCCACGAAAGATAAGCTATGTGCCTATTCAAATATATATTTTTTTCTAAAACAGGTTGGATTCCTGTCTGTAGTTTACGCGAGTAGTACACAATTTAAATAAAACACTTCTTACGTTTAAAACCAGATATATATTAGTTAAATGTGTCTACAGCTGCTGCTAAGCATCCGAAATGTCAGGGCGTAGTTACCATAAAGTGTTTTATATAAATGTTGGATTTCGTAAAAAAATCTAAATATTAAATAGAGGTGGTATGAATACTGAAATTTTCTCCGCGTCACAAACCTCCATCCTCGATCTCTGCATTTCCAAACTTCCAAAGCTGAAATGGGTCGAACGCGCAATCAATCGATAAAACAAATCCCCAGTTCCCAAACGGGAATACCTTCTATACACCTGTGAACAGAAAACACACGTATGTATTATAATTTACTCTATTCATTGCAAATGAGTGGAAACTCAGCCAATTAATTCCTGTAATGTGTTATGTCAGAATTCGTCCAGATTAATAAAATATATTAAACATTATTATGTTTGAGAAAATTGAACACATGTTGAGTTTAACGATAAAACATCGACCGGCCTAAATGTTCCCACAGTTGGGTACACGCTTTCTCTCTCATAAGAGAGGCTTAGACGCATAGAGCCCACCACACTGCTTTAGTGTTAGCAGGATATAAGCACAAGGATTACTAAATTAATGTTAACCACTTTTAACGGTTTAAAACGCGAAATATATTGTCCCCTCCGTGACCACAGCTGCTGCAAATCCGAAACGTCTGGCTATGATTGAATTTATTTAAAAAAAGAGTTAACTACTTATATATTTCGCGTTCTAAACCGTAAAAATTGTTTTATCTAAATGTATTTTACCTGTATTTTACTCGAGTAAACTACAGGCAAAACTTATTTTAACTGTGGCCCGACAGAAGACCTACTACCTCTGCTGTAAAGCACCCAAAACGTTGGGTCATAGTTAAAATAAATAGAAAATACTTTAAGCAATAAATTTTGCGTTTTAAAGTCTTAATAGGGTTTTATTTAAATGTGTTATTGGAGTAAACTACAGTCAATACATTACTGGACAACATTTATTAGCTATAAAAGAAGTGAATGGATTCAACATTTAAAATTTTATTCGTTTATTTAATTGTTTTGAGTCGATAAAGATATTATTAAGATTTAGAATCGATAAAATAGTGAATGTAAACGTTTTAGAAGTTATCTAAACTAAGCCGGTTTTAATTGTCTGTATCGCACACCTATAACTCACGTTTATAGCCGTTTAATTATTTGTAGTTTTATTATTTTAGACTCATCACTAATGGATGTGTCATTACAATTTCAAAGATATGCTTATTAAAGCTTACTATAGTTGGTGGACAAAAGAGTAATTTAAATACTGTCTATAGTTTACGCGAGTAGTACACGTTTAAATAAAATACATTAACGGTTTAAAACGCGAATTTGAGGAAACATTTCAATAGAGAGGATGGCCTCAAATAATCAAACACCTATATTAAAAACTATGGATCCCAATAAACAGCATACCAGAAAACGCGAAGACACCGTTAGTCAATTCTGTAAGGACCCGACCAGTTTCATTAAATACCAACTTCGACGGAACAGATGGCGCTAGCGTAGCAATTTTTTACTTTGACATCAGAGACATCCTCCATCTTTAGTCTCCCCGTGACCACGGCTGCTGCAAAGCATCCGAAACGTCGGGCCAAAGTTAAAAATCATTTTCAAATAAGTTTAACTAATATATCGCGTTTTAAACCGTTAAAGTGTTTTATTTAAAAGAATAATTTAATTTAATATTACCAATTTATTCTAATTTCATACATTCTAAAAAAGTATTTACTCGTAGTTATAAACTTCTTCTTCTTAATTTGGTGGCTTTCCCATGGTTAATGGATTCTGCCAATGCTTTTTGTCCAATTGGCAAGGTGTGATAGTATGAATTATTGTTATTGATATTCTTATTTTGTTTTTTGACGAATGGTATTAAGAAATTTTTGAAACTGCCATGTTTATGACAATTTACAAGTGGCGTTAATAGGTTAGGTTTTCGCGACTGCCCGAAATGGGAAATAATTTTTTGTTTCCCATTTTGGTCAGCTATATCAAAATTAACATATCGAAACACAAATGTCTCTTTATTCGTTCAATACTTAATATATACAATAAAAAAACACTTTTTAGTCGTTCGTAACTTTATAGCTTTGAAATATATTTTTTAACGTAGTTAAAAGCTCAGTTTTTTCCTGACATGTTTATTTTGACAATTTAGAAATAACGTTAATAAGTTACGAGTAAGATATTGTTTTTAGGCGTGCTTGATTAGGTTTTCGTGACCGGCTGAAATGGGAAATAGTTGTTTGTTTCCCATTTTGGCCAGTTGGTCCAAAACGAACATATCGAACACAATTCTCTCTTTACTTTATGAAAAAAAAACGCTTTAGTCGTTCGTGAATTTATAGCTTTAACTTATATGTTTTTGAAAGACATTAAAAATTAAACATATGTTTACATAACATTTTAGTATTGTGAATAACAACGTAAGTTATTATAATATTTTATTATTTGCAATTATTTAAAATCTTAATTTTAATTTTGTATTTATTGTAAGAAAATATTTATTACAGCGCCAATGTTTAATAGTGAGCTTTTAAACGTACAAACACGTTGAAACTACGTCTACAATTTTTGCATGTCCCATCGTTGTCACATGGAACTTCATATCGTGTTTATAATTTAAGTAATATCTACAAACCCTATGTAATATTACCACCGAAAGATTATCATATGCAATATAGGCGCGGCTTTTGAGGTCTACCCTCGCATTTTTTTATGATAGACGAGGACAGACATGGCTTGGGGTTCACCGAAAGCATCTAAATCAGATGCGAAGTCGACCTATTTTGGCTTTGGATAATCGGAAATCCACTGAAACCAAAACGCGATTAAGCATCACGGCTTTTTTCGTGGACGGTGGTTCGGAATTTCTATATTTCTACCATCCATTTAATATCCAGGTTTCCAGAGCAAATCCAGCATGTTTCAAAACGAACCCATGACCCACTGATTAGTCATACGATAAATACTGTCTATAGTTTACGCGAGTAGCACACATTTAAATAAAACATTTTAACGGTTTAAAACGCGATATATGAGTTAAACTTATTTGGAAATGATTTGTAACTTCGGCCCGACGTTTCGGATGCTTTGCAGCGTGGCCACGGTTTAACTAATATATCGCGTTTTAAACCGTTAAAGTGTTTTATTTAAATAGTCATACATTGCTACCATTCACCATCGAGCTCATCAAAATATATGTCGCAGCACGCACGTTAGGCCAACTAGTGTGTTATGTTGTAAGATGTTATCTCACATAGATGTCGCGAAGCATGATGATTCATGATTCTATTTGTAGCATACTGCAAATAAATTAGAACTACTTATGACAAGTGTTAGTTGACTAGTAGTTTAAACCGTTTTAGCTGGAGATACATTTGTTGATTTAAAAGTTCATGTATACTTTAGATTAACGGTTTAAAACAATATTTACAAAAGTTTGATATCTTCAGGCCGTCCCATATTGAAAACTCTAGATTCCAAACGCGAAGAGACCATTCGTCAATTCTGCAAGGATTCGGCCAGTTTCGCCAAATACCAACTTCGGGGGAAAAAATGGCGCTAGCGTAGCATTTCTTACTTTGACGTTAGAGACACCCTCCATCTTTAGTCTCCCCGTGACCACGGCTGCTGCAAAGTGTCTGAAGCGACGGGCTGTAGGTAAAATCATTTTTAAAAAAGTTTTTTCTAAATAAACGCGATATATATTTGTATCTGAAAAAAAAATTCAATTCGAACCAGTAGTTCCTGACATTAGCGCGTTAAAACAAACAAACTGTTCAGCTGTATATATTAGTATAGATTATTTTTCAATCTAACTAAACAACAAAATTACAACAGAAAACCTTGCTAACACAAACTAGAAATAGATTAACAATAAAACCCTAAATCTTGGCATTGCTTACAAATATTTTGTTGTCTTCTAGCTGATATTTTCCTCACAACATCATATTATATGTAATTGAGAAATGAACGAGCTCGTCCAATAGCTATGTATTTCTCATAATCAAGGCGAACATGTTTCTAATAAATGTATAATATTCCGATACATGTTTGACTTCTACATAACAGTTCTGACGGTTTAAAACGCGATATATAACTTAATAAACTATTTATTTTCACTGACTCGACGTTTAGGATGTTTTGCAGCCGAGGTCACGATATAAGAACTGCGTAATTGTTATCGAGTTTTCTTGATAATGTCCAACATTGATCGTTGATAATGTAAAACGCTTTAACGGTTTAAAACGCAATGTATATTAGTTAAACTTATTTAATTTGTTTTAACTACGGTAAAGTTTCGACGTCAAATAAATTTAACTATTTTGTATCTCGTTTTAAACGGTTTAAGTGATTTATTTAAACACCAGCTGTGTCAGCGACTTTGTTCGCGTAGTGTTATTTTGGGCATCCAAATTTGTTTTTGCAATCCGTCTCATCTTTGTAAATTTAAGCTTTTACCCACGACGTCGGTCCTATCGTGCCAATAACATTTTCTTATAAAATCTAAAAAGGAATCATTCTTTACATACATACTTTTTGTGTGTCTTGAACCGTTTTCGCAGCGGAATTTTCTCCACATTTCCCGCTCTATAATCTTACCCGATAAATACTCAAACCGAACCGAAATATATACTTCAATTCGAACCAGTAGTTCCCGAGATTAGCGCGTTCAAACAAACAAACCCTTCAGCTTTATATATTAGTAAAGATATTACCGTCTTCATCCTTCATACATTACTGGATGTACCAAGTGAATTCTCCAGCTGTAATACTTCATACAAACTCGCTGTTTTCCAATAAATACGCTCATCATTGCTTACTTCAGAACATTATATGATTTATATGCGCGGGCGCCTCTCCTGGCGCATCGCCAACCGCTAGTACCTCAGCCAGTTATTCTTTGACGACTCGAAATAGAAAAAATCTATTTGTTGCCATATCAATGGTTTTGACTCAATTTTTTAACAGTTTTAACTCTTTTAAATAAAACACTGTAACGGTTTAAAACGCGATATATTAGTTAAACTTATTTGGAAATGATTTTTAACTTCGGCCCGACGTTTCGGATGCTTTGCAGCAGCCGTGGTAAAAATCATTTCCAAATAAGTTTAACTAATATATCGCGTTTTAAACCGTTAAAGTGTTTTATTTAAATCTCTACGAATATTATAAAGCTGAATTAGTTTGTTCGAATGCGCTGATCTCAGGAACTACTGGCTCAAAAAGTAACTAAAAAATATGAAGGAAATAATATTTCTGCTTTTAAATGCTCTCTTACTACTAATCTTATTTCTACTAAAAGTAATGTAAATAAATAAATGATCTAAAAAATGTCCGCGACTATCTGAAATAAGTCTATATTTTAATTTATCTTAGAAGAACGGGACGACGTCGTGGGTTATAAATTATAAAGCTGATGTGGTTTGCAAATATGAATAACTAACTATCCCTGCGACTTCGTCCGCGTAGAACAGTTATTTTTGGTATCAATTTTTGTTTTTAGCAAACCTCCTGTACAATTCTATAAATTTAAACTGTTACCCACGAAGTCGGCCGCGTCCCTTCCCATCAAAGATAGGCATATAGCATCGCGGACTTTTTTTTAGGTAATTTAAAGAGATATCATTCTTTCGTACATATTGCTTGGATATCTTGAACCGGTCTTGCAGCTTACGCAATGGAAACCCAAAAGAATGAATAATTTTCCCCTTTTTAGACATCTCCCGCTGTTTCTTCGCTTCTGTAAGTCACAGCGATATGTTTTATAGCCTATAGCCTTTCTCAATAAATGCTCTAACCGACCGAAAATGTTTTAATTCGAACCAGAAGTTCCGGAGATTAGCGCGTCCAAACAAACTCTTCAGTTTTATATATTAGTATAGATATGATGGCCAAAATTTTACGCAAACGAAGTCGCATGCGCAGCTAGTTACAATTTAAATATCATAAAGAATACTTAATGCCATTATTTAAACGGCGTCAGATCGATTCTAAAGAATTGTTGGCACCAAGACCCGCCGATGTATAATGAATACTTGTTACTTTTCCAAGAGAGATAACCATCTAATTGTTGCTAAGTGTTGAGTAATTGTAAGAGAATTATCTTTATTCTAAACTAGCTGCGTCCAGCGACTTCGTCCGCGAGAATCATTACTTTGGATATCCGAAATCATTTTCGCGAACCCCTTCAAATTCTTTTACGTATAATTTGAATATCTTGAACCGTTTTCGCATCGTACGCAATGGAAACCCCCAAGAATGAATAATTTTCCACGTGTTTTCGACATCACACACACACACACACACACATCACATTTCCCATCTTCGCTTCTATTAGTCACAGCGATATATTTAATAACCTATAGCCTTCCTTAATAAATGTTCTAACGAACACAAAAAGAGATTTTCGATTCGAATCAGTTCCTGAGATTAGTGCGTTTAAACAAACAAACTCTTCAGCTATATTAGTATAAATAATAAATTTCTTTGTCTATAAGCAAATAAATACAGCAATACCTGATGGTGACAGAGATGCAAACAAATTCATTAGACACAATTCCCTTCAACACTTCAAGATGGATTGTCACAATTTCAGCGTATGCGCTACTTGGCACAAGTTAACTCGTTTCCTTTGATTTTACACTAATTAGCAACTAATTAATAATATATTTATAATTAATGGCTGGAAATATGTATATTTTATATCACTAGTTGAAGCAAACGCTGAATGCAAAAGTAACTCTGTCCATCTGTCTGTTACTCTTTATCGCCAAAACTACTAAACAGGTTTTGAATGAAATTTGGTACGAAGATTTTTAATGCCAAAAAAGATTGCCAATTGATATGGGTTGAAAAAGGGGATGAACGTTTGTATGGAATTTCGAGGTTTTTGAAGTTGGAACAATGAAACTTTCTTCTTTTGCTTTTTGGGAATAGGAATAGGAGTGGGAGTGGGAGTGGGAGTGGGAGTGGGAGTGGGGGTAGGAGTAGGAGTGATGTGAGGTGGAGAGTGTTGCGGCAAAGTAGCACTTACAACATAGGTTGGCTGCGATAAATGCGCTATTACATAAATTAATAGACGGCCTAAATAATTAAAAAAATCTACCCCAAGTCACTATTCCACGCGAACGAAGTCGCGGGCACAGCTAGTAGTGGTGTATATGAGTGAAAGAGAGCGCTAAAACCGATGATGAGCTGAAGAGTTTGTTTGTTTGTTTGAACGCACTAATCTCAGGACCTACTGGCTCGAATTGAAAAATTCCTTTTGTGTTAGTTAGAACATTTAGATACCTGAGATACCTAAAAATATGTATGACAGAATAATTTTTATTCTGCTTCTATCTATTAATTTATTTTAATTTTTAAAGATAAGGAGAAGGTGTGCAAAACCAAATTTGGATGCCCAAAATAACTATTGTACACGAACGAAGTCACTGACACAGCTAGTATTACAATAAAACACTTTTAACGGTTTAATCGCAAAATATTCGGACACTTTCGTATCCGATATGTCGAAACGTAGATATTTTAAATCAAAAATAGTTTGTTATCTCACTGTCTACAGTTTAGGGGAGTAGTACACATTTAAATAAAACACGTTTAACGGTTTAAAGCCCGGTGGCCACAATTGCAAAGCATCTGAAACTTTAGATCGTAGTTAAATAAATTGTTAATAAGTTTACTAATTTAATTCGCGTTTTAAACCATTAAAATTGTTTTATTTAATTGTTACATAAATTAAAAATTTATTTAGATTGGAACAATTGGAACAAAAAATTGACAAGGGCGCGATTTGAACCGGCATCTACAGCGTTCCGTGCTGCTCTTAAGCAAAAATATTTATTTATTATTGCTTTATTATTTATAAAACACACCACAGAAAATACGTATTAATGAGGAAAAATCTTACGTACTAACTTATATATAAAAGGCGGCCTTATCGCTAAGTAGCGATCTCTTCGAGGCAACCTGAAGTTTTAAAATTGAATTTATTTCAAGATACATTAACATATATTATTTTGTTTGTATATAAATATTCTTATGTTAGACACAATAAAAGATACATCGCTTGAAACCTTAGCTAGAACCCCGAAAAACCTAGCTTAAGCTACTAAGCTAAATGTCAGTCATATCCGCGATTGTTGTACGGAATGCGACCCACATTACATCTTTGTGTCTACAAATAGCGAAGCTCAAACCGGCTGAGACGAATTTAGATTGGCCCGACGCTGTCGTCAACTGTTCTGACGATTCTGCTACTAATGTATGTATGTACATACACATACATACATTAACATACATTTTTTAATGTTAGAGGACAGACAGAGGTGTTCATTTGGTGGCTGTAATATCCCAGCCTATAGCATCTAAACAAGTGGCGCTTTCGACTGTTCGATTTTGGATATTCGGAAATCGAGTCTTAATTTGGATATTCTTACCACCAAGATACACCTATATATGAGGCCGCTAGAGCCAGAGTGGCCTAACTGAATTTTTTTATGACTTGACTTATTTATATTTTTATAGTTCTAATCTACAAGAACACAGTGGCCGAAAATTATTAACATAATTCTTCACAGATAATACTTAAAATTCATTTATCGGTTATCGGGCCATTCTGGCTGAAGGGTTTGTCTTTTTATTTGTTGGTTAGATCACTTATCGAGGCGTTAGGTTATAAAGCATCACGCTACGACTGATAGAAGCGAAGAAGTGGTGAAAACGGGGAGAATTGTTCATCGTTGACGGGACGCAACCATCGTGGGAAACAGTTCGATTTAAATAAAACACTTTAACGGTTTAAAACGCGATATATTAGTTAAACTTATTTGGAAATGATTTTTATCTTCGGCCCGACGTTTCGGATGCTTAACAGCAGCCGTTGTCACGGGGAGACTGACCACGGCTGCGAAGTTAAAAATCATTTCCAAATAAGTTTAACTAATATATCGCGTTTTAAACCGTTAAAGTGTTTTATTTAAATGTGTACTACTCGCGTAAACAGATAGTATAGACAGTATTTAACAGTTAAGATAAAGATAAAGTCGGTTTGGAAAACTAATTTACTAATCTGCGCGAACGAAGTCGATGACACAGCTAGTGAGTTATGACGGATTAAAATTTTAATAAAACAATGTAAGACTTTCTTTAAAGAAGATAATAACGGATAAATTATACTGATGTATCATAAGATGAAAAATTAAAAATCTATGGTACATTAAAAAGACACTCTTCTATGTCTGTTCTATCTCATCGATTCCAATAAGTAAATAATTAGACTTATAGGAACCAGGACAATTAATTATAAAGAAATCGAACCTAGACCCTCTTGCGGTAGTGGTGCATTTAACCATTGAGCCACGGACGTTAAATCTATAGTATACTTAATTTAACAATAATGCAAACGGTTTAAAATGCAAAATATAAAAATAACAATATCTATAAGCACTTACCAGTTAAACTTATTAACAAATTATTCCACTACAGCCCGATGTTTGTTGCCGGCGAATGCTTGCAACAGCGAGGGAAATAAGTTTAACTACTATATTTCGCGTTTCTAACCGTTAAAGTGTTTTATTTCAATAATATACCACCTTTTTTCACTGTCGCCCATGATCGATGCTGTAACCTAACCTAACCTAACCAACACAGACAAATAAACTCTTCAGCTTTATATATAAGTATAGCATCACAAACCAAGATATTTGGAGAGTTCATTAACACGTCTTATCATCTTGGTTGTGATCTATGACTCATGATGCTCAGCGCCAACTAGATGATCGCTATCTTCAAACTCCTACAGACAAGAGCGCCTGGCACCCGGAAGATCTCCTAGCAGTTCTGTAGACATTGGAATCTATACTAATATTATAAAGCTGAAGAGTTTGTTTGTTAAAAACGCGCTAATCTCAGGAACTACTGCTTCCAATTGAAAAAAAAATCTGTGTTGGTTAGAGCATTTATCGGCGACAGCATCGATCATGGGCGACAGTGAAAAAAGGTGGTATATTATTTAAATAAAAAACTTTAACGGTTTGAAACGCGATATATTAGTTAAAGTTATTTGGAAATTAATTTTAACTTCGGCCCGACGTTTCGGATGCTTTGCAGCAGCCATGGTCACGAGGAGACTGTAAACGTCGTACACGGGAAACGTCGGGCCGAAGTTAAAAATCATTTTCAAATAAGTTTAACTAATATATCGCGTTTCAAACCGTTAGAGTGTTTTATTTAAATGTGTACTACTCGCGTAAACTATAGACACTGGTATATTATTGCCAAAACGGGATCGAGATACCAGAAATTTGTGGATTTTGGAATAACCGAAACAGTTCGACAGCGTATCTCGATTAGAGAAGTAAAACTCAACCTTGTCTATCTACTTCTATCGGTGGTTAGTGACCCTTAGTGATATTCCTACAATTTAATATACATATATATATTATGGTATACATACACTTCAACGATGTGATAGTGACAGTGTTCGAGGAGAAATACAATTACGACTGGAATCTCTTTCTTCCCGACCTCGGCGGCAGTGTGGTATGTATCTGTTATTTCATTTAACTAGCGTTTTTTATTACCACGGTATTCCCAGTCATATAATGTCTAATCAAGATGCGCGTAGACCAATTATGGCTTTGGATATTTGGAAGCCCACAGACTAAAAAGTCTGCTTTTACATCTGTACGGTGTTTACGGTGTTACCTTCAAACATGTTTCTATTTTTGTGAAGCTTAATCGTGAATCTGTTTCAGTCCTATGTATTTGCGAGTACTCAAACCAAAAAGCACGACCTAGTGATTAAAAGCCATTTGCTACCAATAGACATCTATTGCCCATGAAGACGTTTTTAAAATCTTGTCTAGCTAGCTTTCGCCCGCGGCTTTGTCTAGGTAAATAATTCCTCTCACAACTTTTAAACATACCTTTTGTTAAATACTGTCTATAGTTTACGCGAGTAGCACACATTTAAATAAAACACTTTAACAGTTTAAAACGCGATATATTACGACTCACGGTCTCCCCGTGACCACGGCTGCTGCAAAGCATCCGAAACGTCGGGCCGAAGTTAAATATCATTATTTAAATAACTATAACTAATATATATCGCGTTTTAAACCGTTAAAGTGTTTTATTTAAACATACCTTTTATGTTATTTAATAAAACAAATTATTATATACTAGCTGCGTCCAGCGACTTCGTCCGCGAGAATTGTTTTTTGGACATCCAAAATCGTTTTTAAAACACCGTCGTCTTTATAAACTTAAGCTGTTATCCACGACGTCAGTCGCGTCCCTTCCCGTCGTTCTTGCGAGTTAATTTTAAAAGATAGACATATAGCGTCGCGGACTTTTTTTAGATCATTTAAAGAAGTACATTCTTTCATACATATTAGGTATCTTGGACCGTATTTGCAGTGTATGCCTCGGAAGCCCACATTTCGCATTTCTCGCTGTACCTTCGCTTGTATTAGTTGCGATGTTGTATAGCCTTCCTCGATAAATGCTCTAACCAACACAAAAGGATTTTTCAATTCGAACCCGTAGTTTCTGAGATTAGCGCGGCCAAACAAACACTTCAACTTTATATATTAGTATAGATTTCTCCGCGAGGTAAAAGAGTCTATACACGAGATGTCCCAGGACATCTCGTGTATAGACTCTTAATTACTAAGTCGAATAGTGCGATGTCTGCCCCATGCCCCATTGGGGACACGCGAATTCGCGAACGAGATGACTCAACCGATTTGAACAAATAAGTAACCCAATATCGCGTTCCTATCTGCCAAGTCTATTCTTACGAACGGATTGTTAATGCTAAGCTATTTTTAACTCTATTAATATGGAAATAAAGTCCATATTTGTGCGCAGGTTATGTTTTAACAGAGTTATATAAATATGTACCCAATTGTTAGGTGTTAAGGTTGACTTTTAATTGCGCTCGTATTCAAAGGTCGGTTATCCGAAATATCGTCGTGCGATGTATCGTACTTATTCGAATGTTGAAGCTGATAGCTATTCGAAATATAAATACTGTTTAATAAAATCATTTCGAACGGGTTAATTCGTGAAAGAAATGGTGTCTAGATTAAATAGTTAAAATTCAGTTAAGAATTGTTTTTACGAAATTACTGATTTTCAAATAAAACACTTTTGACTGTTTAAAACGTGTAATAGATTAGTTGGCTGTTTTTTGAATTATGTTACGGCTTTATGTCGAACTATATTAGATGAGAGGAATTCGAAATATTAATACTGTTAAATTAATCATTTTAAACGGTTGAATTCGTGATAGAAAGGCTGTCTTACCGTCTAGCTGTAAATAGTTAAAATTGATTTAGTTAAGAATAGTTTACAAAATTACTAATTTTAAAATAGAACACTTTTAACGGTTTGAAAGCGAAATAGAGTAGTTGTCTTATTTTAAATTACTCTACGGCCCGATATCGAATAATATTATCTCAGAGCAATGTGAAAATAAGTACTATTAAATAAAACATTGTTAATGGTTTTAAACGTGGAAGATGTGGTGTTTAAATTAAAACCGTTTAAATTGATTAAGTTAATGTGTAACAACGAAGTACAGTTTTTTTATACATATATGTACGCGTATCTTTTACGAATGTACTGATTTTTAAATAAGCCAATTTCAACGGTTTAAAACGTGTTTAATATATATTTAGTGCAGTACTCGCGTACCAAGTATAGTAAATATACTTGATGGAAGACAAAATACCCCAGCAATATAAATTAAAAATCTATTTTTGATAGAAAAAAAATACGACACGGAGAGGAGTTGAACTGGCATCCATCGCGTTCCGTGCTGTTCCTCTAACTAATTGTTCTACAGCACAAAACTTTATTGTTAATGGAAATCTAAGTTATATACTGCCCTCATGTGCAAAATATTCGTTTTAAAACCCAACCTATGACATCTAAACAACCTATATTGATTTGACAGCTATTTTTTATCTGTGGACAATGATTCGTGCCACTAACGGAATTTCGATATTCCTACCATCCATTTAATATCCAGATTTCCAGACGAAGTCCAGCATGTTTCCGAAAAGTTTAACATTTATAAGGAACACGTTGTATTCTGTAAGAATCGAATTCACGACCCGTTGACTATTCGCCTTACATTGCCACCATTACCGAAGAAAAAAGAGCCAAAAATGTGTATATAAATTCTAAAATATAGCGGTGAAGAGTTTGTTTGTTTGCTTGAAAGTGCTAATCTAAGAAACTGCTGGTTTGATGCGTTGGCTATAACACATCGCTCTGTGACAAATATAAACTGGGCAACAGCTTAAATTTAAATACTGTATATAGTTTACGCGAGTAGTACACATTTAAATAAAACACTTTAACGGTTTAAAACGCGATATATTACCGTTTTGCAGCAGCCGTGGTCGCTGCTGCAAAGCATCCGATACGTCGGGCCGAAGTTAAAAATCATTTTCAAATAAGTTTAACTAATATATCGCGTTTTAAACCGTTAAAGTGTTTTATTTAAAAGCTTAAATTTATCAAGATGAAGAGGGTTCCAAAATCAAATTTATAAGAACGCGGACGAAGTCGCTGACAAAGCTTGTTCATTATATCATAGCCGGCGAAATGAATTAATTCGCACAGTACTGATACAAACGGTAGCGAAAATTATACATATTTAAACAAACGTTACGATGCCGATCTAGACATAAAAATAACATCGCTATGTTTTATCGACGCTTATATAAATTGTTCTTGAGATGTATTGTGTTGAAAAATATATCTTTATCGATTATTTTTTGAATGCAATGTTTAAAATGGTGGAACGGTTCGGTCACTATTACCCATTATGGAGCTGAAGAGTTTGTTTGTTTGAACGCGCTAGTCTCAAAAACTACTGGGTCGAATTGAAAAATTATTTTCGTGTTGGTTAGAGCATTTATCGAGGAAGTCCTTTGGCTATTTCGCACTACGAGAAATAGAAGCAAAGAGAGAAGCAGTGTCTATTTAAAAAAATAAGCGGACTTCCGTTACGCGCACTGCGAAAACGGTTCAGGATACCCAAATCTAATATATAAAATTCTCGTGTCACAGTTTTCGTTGCCATACTCCTCCGAAACTGAAAAACAACGTTTGCCGGGTCAGCTAGTATAAATATAAAAGATATATTCCTCTTTAAATGATCTAAAAAATATCTACGACACTGTATGTCTGCCTTTTGAGATCACCTAACAAAAACGTCATGACGCGAATGACGACTATAACACTATAAGTGATAAAGACGAAGAAATTTGCAAAATCAAATTTGGAAGCCTAAAATTATTCTACGAGGACGAAGTCACTGGTACAGCTAAGCTGAAAAATGTTGGACTCCGTCTGGAAACCTGGACATTAAATGGACGGTAGAAATGTCGAAATTCCGTCCGGTCCACAGACGAAAAATCCGTGAAGTTTAATCACGTTCCGGTCAGTCTGTCAGTCTGTGGATTTCGGAATATGTATAGCCAGAATCGATCGACAGCACAATATCTTGTGTTTTATGGTCGGAGTGTTACAACTCCCACCAAATACCTCATACTTGTCTGTTCATCGTTAAATACTGTCTATAGTTTACGCGAGTAGTACACATTTAAATAAAACACTTTAACGGTTCAAAACGCGATATATTAGTTAAACTTATTTGGAAATGATTTTTAACTTCGGCCCGACGTTTCGGATGATTTCCAAATAAGTTTAACTAATATATCGCGTTTTAAACCGTTAAAGTGTTTTATTTAAATGTTTATCGTTCTCAGCGTTACAGTGTTATGACATATGGCATACTACTGTGGGGTAACGCCGCCGACATTGTATCTTTATGTTGCAAAAAGGGCGGTCCGGGCTAGCTATGGTATGGGATCTCGGAAGTCATTAAGAGATACCTCTAAATCTCGGCATACTTACTGTGTACTCGCAGTATATTTATGAAAATGTATTGTATAAGCTTCCCTTTTTAGTCTCTACCTAGATACTAAAAAGGGAAGCTTAGATCCCCTTAAAGGGACGCCCGTTGCCACTTGTTCCACAAAATCCAGACAGATAAGGTCAAAAAACTGGGTAACCCAAAAATAGCATTTGGCATCCGTTCGCATGATTCACAGCACGTCGCCTAGTGTCTTCCTGGCCCTTGCTTATAAATAGCTGGACGTACACGTCCATCTATTTCCGTATTCCGAGGTATTTGGACACCTGTGGATTCTATACGCCTCTATACCGTATTGTTATTGAAGACTATAAAAATAGCAAAAGACGACTATTCATATAAAACACGTTGAACGGTTTAAAAACGCGAAATATATCAATCACCATTGTTGCGAAGCCTTCGAAACATCGACTGTAGTTAAAATGATTTTACTGCTTTAAGGACTTACATTATACTAGCTCTGTCAGCGACTTCGTCCGCGTATAATAGTTGTTTTGGGCAGTCAAATTTGTTTTTGTAAGCCCTTAAATCTTTATAATTATAAGGTGCCCACGACATCGGTCGCGTCCCGTCGTTCTTACAAGTTAATCTTAAAAGATAGACTTAAAGATATAGTATCTCGGACATTTTTTCAGATCATTTTAATAGAAGTCATTCTTTTAAATAAAAGACTAACGGTTTAAAACGCGATATGTTAGTTAAACTTATTTGCAAATGATTTTTAACGTCGGGCCGAAGTTAAAAATCATTTTATTAAATAAATCGCGTTTTAAACCGTTATTTTATTTAAATGTGTACTACTCGCGTAAACTATAGACAGAAGTCATTTTTTCATACTTATTTTTTGGCTGTGTTGAACCGTTTTCGACGCGTACGCATCTGAAACCCACAGAGATGAAAATTTTTCCCCGTTTTGTTCACATTCCTCGCTGGATCTTCGTTTCTAAAAGTCACAACGCGATGTTTTATAGCCTATAGCCTTCCTCGATAAAGACTCTAACCAACACAAAGTATTATTAAAATAAATAATAAATAAATTTTCATCTCAAATCCGTGGTTCCTGAGATTAGCGCGTTCAAACATACAAACAAACAAACTCTTCAGCTTTATATATTAGTATAGATTTATTGAAATATAATAGGTAAATTTTATTCTTCTTGTTAATATATTTCGCGTTTGAAACCGTAAAAAGTTTTATTTAAATCTTACATCCGTACATCAATCAACCTGGAGGAAATATAGATTTAGGGAGGTGTAAATGTATAAATATCTCCAGTCGCCCTAGTCTGAGTTCGCTAGTTTTAGTGGTCGTTATATTTACGTAAGTATTAGTTTGAAAGTTTAAGTGGTCTTTCATAATAGTATTTACTAGCTGTGTCGGCGACTTCGTTCGCGAATTGTTATTTTGGGCATCAAATTTGTCCTTTTGCAAAAAGATGACGGTCGCCGTCATTGCTAGTTAATTTTATAAGACATATAGTGTTCTGGACATTTTTTTGGATAATTTAAAGTGGAATCATTCTTTCATACATAGTTTAAGATATCTTGAACCGTTTTCGTAGCGCACGAAACGAAAACTCACGAACATAAATAATTTCATACTGTCTATAGTTTACGCGAGTAGTACACATTTAAATAAAACACTTTAACGGTTTAAAACGCGATATATTAGTTAAACTTATTTGGAAATTATTTTTAACTTCGGCCCGACGTTTCGGATGCTTTGCAGACTGACAGTCTCCCCGTGACCACGGCTGCTGCAAAGCATCATTTCCAAATAAGTTTATTTTATTTTATTTTATTTTATTCTTTTACAAAAAACTTACGGCTACTACAAATGAAAATACAAACAGTAAATAGGTACAGGAAGGCCAATTACAAGTTTTTACGTGTAATATACAATTATTAAAACTAAAGACGACAGACACTTTTATTATTTTATCTTTTTCTTATACGTAGGTATATATTTAACTGATATATCGCGTTTTAAACCGTTAAAGTGTTTTATTTAAATAAATAATTTCTCAGTTTTTTCCACATTTCCAGCTGTTTCTTCGCTCCCATTAGTTTCACGTCAATGTTTTATAGTCTATCCTTACCTTCAATACCATCCTCAATAACTGCTCTCATCATCACAAAGATAATTTTTGAATTCGAACCAGTAGTTCAAGGTAAGTAAGTTCAAACAAACAAACCCTTCAGTTTTATATAGAATAGAAGTTAAGGTTTTAAATAAAAATATATATATATATAATTGCAAACGAATATAATATACAATAGGGGAAATATATGTGTTTAATTAAAAACGTAACATGTATTAATAACGATTCTTCAACGGGCTTCCTTGAAGGGAAATCGTCGCAGGCGTCCTTATTTGACGGTTTCGGCAGATCAATGGACGTAGTATGTTAGACCAGATGTTGCCCAAAATACCGATGAGACCAATCACGGACAGGCCCAGGAGAAAACCCTGGGAAATAAGAAAATTTATATTGTACAAATGATACTAACGGAAGCGAAGACACAACGTACGATGGAAAGCAGAAACTGTTTTAAGTACTCAAAATCAAGGCAAAGACATATGGGATCTGACAAAATATAGATACACATTGAAAGATGGGTTACATAAAGCCCTCTATAGAGGGGGAATGGTGGGGGGGGGAATTGTTCCCTTCTATCAGTGTCTCCAACAGACAATAATCTACAATAATAATATTATAAAGCTGAAGAGTTTGTTTGAACGCGCTTATCTCAGGAACTACTGGTTACATTTGAAATCGATTGAATTTTTGTATCGAATAGAAAAAGTCGAGGAAGGCTTTATGCAATAAAACATCACGCTGCGACCAACGCGAAGTAACAGTGGGAATTGTGGAAAAAAGCGGAAAATTATTCAACTATGATGGCTTCCGTTGCGCGCGCTGCGAAAGCGGTTCAAGAAACCGAGAAATATATATAAACATGATTCATCCTTAAACGATCTAAAAAAAGTCTGCGATAGTAGGTGTGTATCTTTTGACATTAACTTGCAAGAACGACGGGACGCGGACGACGTTGGTAACAGCTAATAAATTATATCTCTAAATGTTATATACTTAAGCTATACCAGGCCTACTGCGATTATTGGAGACTATAGCTTAAAAGTTCCAGCTCATTTAATTTGGGCTAACTGCCAATAATCACTGGAGTATTGTTTGTTTAAAATAAATCGAGTATTCGAGTCAAATGGTCAAGATTACCTTGTGATAGTGTTTGATGTGTGTTTAAAAAAGACTGCTATAACAAGTAAAAGACCTAATCAACGGGTCGTGGGTTCAATCGCCACAAGGCCCGACATGTTTTTAATCAAATACGGTATGTTTACGCGAATAGTACACATTCAAATAAAACACTAACGGTTTATACCCCGGCCTCCCAGTGACCACGACAGCTGCAAAGCATCCGAAACGTAAGGCCGTAGTTAAAATAATTTTCAAATACATTTCGCGTTTTAAACCGTTAAGTGTTTTATTTAAATATTCCTAATCAATTTGTAAGTTTTCCAAAATATGTTGAACTTCGGCCCGACGTTTAGGATGCTTTGCGTTTTAAACCGTTAAAGTGTTTTATTTAAATGTGTACTACTCGCGTAGACTATGGACAGTATCTAAGAGTGTTCGCGTTTCGGCTTCAGTCTGTGGGCTTCCAAATATCCAAAGCCATAATTGGTACAGCACATCTTGATTAGACGTTATATGACTGGGATATATTACCTACCGTCAAGCGAACGCTATGCTCAATAAAAACGCTAGTTAAATGAAATAACAGATACATACCACACTGCCGCCGAGGTCGGAAAGAAAGAGATTCCAGTCGTAATTGTATTTCTCCTCGAACACTGTCACCATCATATTGTTGAAGTGTATGTATATCTGTTATGGAAAACAAAATAAACATTAAACATATATATATATATATATATATATATATTTAAATAAAATATACTTATATCACCGTTAAAATTGTAAAAAGTGTTTTATTTAAATAAATGTGGATTTCCAAATATCCAACGCTAAAATAGGTAAATCAAACCATTTTTTCGAGTCGTAAATTTTCTAAGTTTAAACCGTCAAAGTGGTTCGTTTAAATGTGTACTACTCGCGTAAACTACAGACAGTGTTTAATAATAAAACCCACCTGTGTTTGCAGGTTGGCATCGGTTGCAGTATATGACCAGGCTTTAGCTTTACTGTCCCAGAAGTAGAACTTTTGGCGGTCGGCAACGAAAGCGCTGTAGAGGAGGGACCGGCAGATACGAGGACAGCTGTCGCATTGGTGGTTCTTGTACTTGCTGAAAGTTGAAATTTTTCGTTTTATATTTTTTACTAACTGACCCGACGAACGTCCATTTGCTTTATGAAGTATTTTGACTAAATTTGATTACCATAAAAACGATTTGTACGTTTAGATAGTTGAGTTGCTGTCTTCGATAGTTTTTTTAGATCACTTAACAAAGGAACATTACATATTTATTCCCAAATCCCACAAAATGAAAAATTTTCCCCGTTTTCTCCACACTCCCCATATCTCTATATCTTCGCTCCTGTTAGTCACTGTTTTTAGCCCAAAGCTTTCCTCACACAAAGAGTTGTTCCTGAGACTAGCCCATTCAAACAAACAAAGAAACAAACTCTTCAGCTTTATAATATTAGTAAAGACTTCTTAGGGCGTACATCAAGCACATTTTTATGTCTGTTTAATAAAATTAATTTACAGGCTGATCAAAACACTGATTTTACTTTGGGACTCAAACCCCAGTGCCTTTGAAAGTCGGCATTTACAGCGCTCCGTGCTGCTCTAACAATTGAGCTACCGTGTCCTTGCTGCTCAAACAATTGAGCTACCGTGTCCGTGCTGCTCTAACAATTGAGCTACCGTGTCCGTGCTGCTCTAACAATTGAGCTACCGCGTCCGTGCTGCTCTAACAATTGAGCTACCGTGTCCGTGCTGCTTAAACAATTGAGCTACCGCGTCCGTGCTGCTCTAACAATTGAGCTACCTTCCGTCTGCTTAAACAATTGAGCTACCGTGTCCTTGCTGCTCAAACAATTGAGCTACCGTGTCCGTGCTGCTCTAACAATTGAGCTACCGTGTCCGTGCTGCTCTAACAATTGAGCTACCGCGTCCGTGCTGCTCTAACAATTGAGCTACCGTGTCCGTGCTGCTTAAACAATTGAGCTACCGTGTCCTACAGGTTATTGACGAAATTGTAAACCCATATATAATATAGTGTATTAATTTAAATAATATTTCCTCTATATTACATCTATCTTACTCTATATATGCAGCTATCAATGAACGTAAGCTTCTATAGTTGTCGCATCTCGGCAGTGTGCTATCCATCCATGGCCCTGAACAATTCGCTTCTTTGCTGACTTCATCAGAAACGTACTTGGTTGTACACTGAAATGGGAAACATTTAGTTAAGAGTTCCGAAGGACGCGAGCCCTCCAGTGGTTAAATAATTAGAAATTACAAACGATTAGTACGCAATTAAAATACTTTTAACGGTTTAAAACGCGAAATATTAGTTTAGATAAAAAATTTACGAGCCGGAACGAAAAGATTCAAGTTTTCCAAAGAAGAGTATTTGCAAATTTCAACTTATTTAACAACATGTATTTCTATAATATTTATCACATTTTTTATATAAAAATCGATTCTAGACTTATCGATTTTAGAATATTTTTACGATAAATCCATCTAAAATCGATTTGTATATAAAACATGTGAAAATATTAAACTTTTCAAAGGAAGAGGTTTTCCTATTTCTTTTTAATCTCCAAACATTAGTTAACATGGAAGTTTAAATTTCTCCTTACATAGTTAGCACTGTAATTCAACTCGTTGGTACACGGAGTCAGATCATCGCTGATCATTGCATATTCGTTGACGGTCAGTTTAACATCCAGGGTCTCCCCTGTGTTCATGTACAGGTAGTCCACCAGACCACCATTGTACACTTCTACTTCTGAAATAATCAAATTTGAATTATCAATTATCTTTAAATTATATTTAAACGGTTTAAAACACAAAGTGTATTAGAATTTTATTAACTGTCTTTTGTCGACTTGTAACAATAAAAGTCATCTACATTTAATACTACTTCCCGAATAGAGGGCGTATAACGAACGAGAAGTGTTGGCAAGATTTGCCGACACTTCTTTGCATTGATAAAAAAAAAAATTAAAAAAAATACAACAATCTAGGTATCCTAACATCGATGCATTCACATCGTGAACGTCAATATTTTTTTGTACATTTACATTTTATATAACTTTCCAAGGAAAGCGTATGACAAGGAAGGGGGACTGGCAAAAAACTCGCCGCTACTTTTGAAACCGAATCTAATCAAATTGAAAAAAACAAATATATCTAGGTAACTAACTACATTTCTGAACGTCTTTCAATTTTATTAAAAACAAAGGACAGTTAAATTACATATTTTTTTTAAATTAGACATTATATATCACATTAGAATACCAAATAAAAAGGCCTCAACAAAAACTAATTCAGTTTTCCTGTATAACCCCCCCCCCCCCGTCTCCTATCAAATTTCATAAATCTATACTAAAACAACTCAACAACATTTAGTTTTCTTTAAATTAAGGGCGAAAGACAAACGAGAAGAACTGGCAAAAAACTCGCCGCCACTTCTTATCGCCAAGTCTTTTCAAATCCACAAACCTGTGTACGGCTCTTTCTCATAATGCACGAACACATGATAGCCCGGTGGAGTGACGCTGGTGGTGGTCTTAATATCATCTCTCGTGTGCTGCAGGGTGATGGAATAACCTCGTTCCTTCGTCGCCTGCGTGTCCTTGCGACGTGGAGTAAGTGTAAAACAGCGGCCATACACGAAACCAAGGGTGGATGTTACTTCAACATCTAGTTATGAAAAATATAGAAAAAAATATAAATTGATTGATAGTATGCTGGCGATGGGGATTGAACCCAGCTGCAGCAGCCGTGGTCACGGGGGGGACTAAAGATGTAAAGAAGAAAGAAGATTCTTTCTAGGCTGTGACCACGGCACGTGCAAAGCATCCAAAACGTCTGGTCGTAGTTGAAATTAATCAGTTTAATAATACATATCACGTTTTAAACCGTTAAAAAAAACACTTAAACGGTTTAAAACACAATACTTCTAAATAAAACACTTTAACGGTTTAAAACGCGATATATTAGTTAAACTTATTTCGGGAAACGTCGGGCCGAAGTTAAAAATCATTTTCAAATAATTTTAACAAATATATCGCGTTTTAAACCGTTAAAGTGTTTTATTTATAAGTATGTATATAATATACATTTGTGTACACTCACTGTCTTTGTTGGAATCCAAACCATATTGCACGAAAAAGTCACTTTGGTTGTATGTTATCTCTTCCCAGAGATCATCCAGGGAGATTTTGGAGAAGTCGAACTCCCTCCAGGTGGAAGTGAAGCGAGGGTGTGATGATAGTCCGTACTCCTTAGAAAATACACAAGTTAAAACCATATTAAATACTGTTTATAGTTTACGCGAGTAGTACACATTTAAATAAAACACTTTAACGGTTTAAAACGCGATATATTAGTTAAAAATAATTTTCAAATAAGTTTAACTAATATATCGCGTTTTAAACCGTTAAAGTGTTTTATTTAAATAAAACCATATTATATAAAAAAATCGGAAATATGCTAGACTTTGTCTGGAAACCTGGATATTAAATGAATGGTAGTAACATCGAAATTCCATCACGAATCACCGTCCACAGATGAAAGCCGCGACATTTAATCGCGTTATAAAGCCAAAACCGACAGCGCGTCTTGTTACGTTATTTGACTGGGGCATGTCCCCCTTTTTAACTGATGGTGGCAACGCCTAATGCACGCCCACGTCGGGCAAGTGTGACGTGGGGAGTGTGGCAAATCGTATAGCCGACCAGAAGCATTAACACACCACCAGCCCTCTACGATGCTTTAAGGGAGCCCTGAGAAGGAAAGTTTACCATCAAGTCCCTCTTGTCTAGCCTCCTCTATCATACCTTACCTCGAGTTTAGCTGTCTTGTAAGGTGGTTCCCGACAAAAAGTGACGCTCGGGTAAGCGATTGTCTTGTTGAAGTCGAAGTGAGAGTGAGTCGTTATCGGAATATTTGTCAACTTTTGAATACACGAGATAACCTGTGGATAGATTAGTATTAATAAAACATTTGAAGTGTTTTTATTTATTTATTTATTATTTATTAAGCTGAAGAGTTTGTTTGAACGCGCTCAGGAACTACTTCGAATTGGAATCTTTTTGTGTTGGTTAGAGCAGTTAATGTGGAAAAAATTATCCACGTTTGAGGAGTTTAAGGTACACACAAAATATTTATGATAAAATGACCCTTAAATACTGTCTATAGTTTACGCGAGTAGTACACATTTGAATAAAACACTTTAACGGTTTAAAACGCGATACATTAGTTAAACTTATTTGAAAATGATTTCGAGTTAATTGTAAAGTGTAATTAATATGCCGCGTTTTAAACAGTTAAAGTGGTTTATTTAAAAAAGATTCTTCTTTAAATGATCTAAAAAGCAATACGCAACAGTATATATGTCGATTTTAGAACGACGGGACGCGAACGACGTCGCATGTCAAAGCTTAACGTTGAGTTGAACGGGAAGTTTTCGAAAACAAATGATGCAAAAATAAAGTCCGTCGTTTACGAAAATAAAATTGAAATAAAACATTTTCAACTGTTTAAAACTCGAAACGTCGTACAGTAGTTAAATTTATTTTAAAAAAAAACCTAACTAATAAACTTCGCGTTTAAAACCGTTAAAAGTAATTAAGTGTATCAACGCGCATACAATGAAACAACACACGTTTAACGGTTTAAAAGACGAAAAGTCGTGCTTTAGTTAAATTATATAAAAATGAAGTTAACTAATACATTTCGCGTTTTAAACGGTTAAAAGTATTTTATTTAAATTACCTGATAAACGACAATAGTGATGCAGACCAAGACGACGATAGTTTTGAAGAGGTTCGGCCCTTTGAAGCAGTCCACGCACTGTTGGCGGATACGAGCTACGTGGTCCACCTTCTCCTCCTGTAGTAGGAATTTATTTATTTTTCAATAATACCATACATGGCCCGATCATACCATAGTGATCCTTAAAGTACTAAAACATACTCGAAAAAGTTTCAAGTTATAAATATTAAAATATATAAAAGATAGTCTTGACCTCGTTCTGGTTCCCTTATTAAGTTATAGTTAACTAGCGACCCGCCCCGGCTTCGTTCGGCTGCAATGCTAATACTAAATACAGTACAGACAAAACTGTACACGTTGTATGTAAAAACCTTCCTCTTGAATCACTCTATCTATTAAAAACCGCATCGAAATCCGTTGCGTTGTTTTAAAGATTTAAGCGTACATAGAGACAGAAAAAGGCTTTTATACTATGTAGTAATAATTAGTTAAATAATGTATATCGCGTTTTAAACCGTTAAATCGCTCAGCTACGTTGGGACGACTAATCTTATACCAGAAAACTTTTAATATTTTTCATAGCATTATATAAATTAAAAATCTATTTAGATTAAAAACAAATAAGACACGGGCGGGACTCGAACCGGCCACGGTAAATACTGTCTGTAGTTTACGTGAGAAGTACACATTTAATTTAAACTTTAACGGTTTAAAACGCGAAATATATTAGTTATGTTTTTTATTATTATTGTAACTACGGTCAGAGGCTTCGGTTATTTTGCAACAGCCGTGGTCACGGGGAAAATATATTTCGCGATTTAAACCGTTAAAGTATTTTATCTAGATAAAGAACATGGTAGCTCAATCGGTTGGAGCAGCAAGCAACGCAGTGTATGTCGGTTCGAGACCCGTCCGTTATTTTTTTAACGATTTCAAATTTAAATACTGTCTATAGTTTACGCGAGTAGTACACATTTAAATAAAACACTTTAACGGTTTAAAACGCGATATATTAGTAAAACTTATTTGAAAATTATTTCTAACTTCGGCCCGACGTTTCGGATGCTTTGCAGCAGCCGTGGTCACGGGGAGACTATATAAAACTAAATAATACACTTTAACCGTTTAAAACGCGATATATTTTAGTTAAACTATTTTGAAAATTATTTTTAACTACGGCCCGACTTTTCGGATGCTTTGCAGCAGCCGTGGTCACGGTTGTATTTAAATGTGTACTACACGCGTAAACTACAAACAGTATTTAATAGTACTTACCAATTCTTCAACCTTTACAGACATTTTAGATGTCGTATGCAAAAGACAACTGTGTTACCAAAGGTAGATTTGACTTATGTGATGTATCGAACGTTATCTAAATTATCCCTCGAATAGCGTTATAAATAACTAATAGATGAGATTAACGGAAATTAAATTATAAATTACTGTCAATGTTTGACAAGTCACTAAGGGCTATTGTTTATAGGCGTTCCTACAGAAAAATTATATATACACTAACTGTGCCCGCGACTTCGTCGGCGTGGATAGTGACTAGTGGTGGAATTTTTTATTATTTATGCTGCTTATTAATTTATGTAATTGAGAATTTATCGCAGCCAATCTATGTTGTAAGTGCTACGTTGCCGCAACACGCTCACATCACTCACATCACGTAGTTGATCAGACTTCTGTGCCCTGACTGACTGAACTATTCTACGCCGACGAAGTATATTGCTAGATGAATTATTAATAAGCTGTTACATTTTTCAATTATTATAAAAAGAAAAAAACTTGAATCTAATTGAAGACAGCGTCATCAGAGAGAAATTAAGTTCGTCAACACATTTTAATTTGAATGAAACTTTCCTTTTTTACTTTAGAAAGTACTAGCGGCACGTCCCGGCTTCGCACGTGTAGACATTAATAGGTACAGATATTTAAATTATAAGCATGCTAATTAAAACGACCATGTATCACTAAATTAGAAAAAAAATGTATTGCGCGTCCTCGCTGTTAACGACCGTTGTTTATCACGCTGTGCCAGGAGCCGCTGCGAGCGTTCAGTGTTAGAGTCCCTACGAGCGCTGGGCGCTTGACTGTCATTCGTATAGAAGCATGTATTTTTATTTTTATTTCATGATATCTTTTGAATGGAATGTCCGATTTCAATAGTTTAAAAAGAAATCATCAGGTATTGAGACTTGAGTCTTAAATATTAAATTATGTATTTGGATAAAAAATTATAAATGGTATCGATAACACGGTCTGTTTTTGTTCGGCATTTCTATCAATTTGTTAAATGTAAAAAAGTAGTTATAGTGACGTAACTACAATAGTTAGACATATGGTCTCGCGATGTTTTTTTTAGATATTGATATATTTTATGGCTAATTTTATTACACCTCCCGTTGGTTTTCATAGAAATTTCTAAAGATTTCTACAGTAATCTAGTACTAAATATAGCCTATGTTACTCAGTGGTAATGTAGCTTTCTAATGAAAAAAGAATTATTAAAATCGGTCCAGTACCATCTTTCCTCTATATAATATTAGTATAGATACACTTTATAACAATTTAATTAAATACTTATAAACTTTAGGGCCGATGGTCTACAGCGCTATCTGTGGTAAATTGGATGGTTGTAAACCAAGTATTGAGACGCCCATTGTATACAGCGACATCTAGAACAAGAGATTATAACTTTTTTTTTGCAACTCGAAAGATATTTCTTTTTTTATAACTAGGTGGCGCAGTTTATGACAATCATGGCAAAGTATGTATAATATTATGTCGTGCGATGACAGGGGCTTCGTCTTCAGAGTCACTCATTTTTCACGGATCCTGGCATTATACCCTACTAAACTGTATTTTAAAATAATCGGATATTTTATCGCCGTGGTTAATACAGTCACAAATTGCTTTGAAACAGAATAATTGACATTCCTTTTAAAATCTTTGAATATTTATGTTCTATTCGATATTCTAAATTAATGAATTATATTTATCTTGTAAATAACCTCCATTTCCTTATAAGATTACAAATACAACAGATGGCGTCGCTAGCTTTGGAATTAAGCTTTGTTCATTTTTTAGAAAATTATATAGTTGTATTAATAATCTAATTTTACTCTGAATATGTTTACAACAATATCAAACTTTATTAAAACTGAAATGTTGACAAAATAGTTAATACAAATTCTTAGATATGAATTTATATACAGTTTCATTATTAAGAAAATTATTTAAACACAAAATTTAAATATTTATTTTATCGTTTATTAATTGTATAGTTATTTATTACTGATAGGTGCCAATAAATATGAGATTTTGAAGTCTCCTATAAATTTACAATTGACGATGCTAAGAATGTAACTAAGTAGGTGCGGCGAATAAGGCCTAGCTAAGCAGGAATTGAAATAAATCAAAAACTGTTAAAACAAATCAACAAATTTTAATGTAATTTAAACTTTTATATTAATAACTATCAAATAAAAACGGAAAACAGCAACCTATGCTATAATTATAGTTTTAATTACTGCTTTTAAAAAACACTGTACTTAGGCCTTATTAAACTATGGTAGTATAATAAGGCCTAAGACTTTAAACTTCAAAAATAAACGAAATAAACTTCTTATATTTAGTATTTGAGATCAATAAAATATTGTAATGCGATAATCACACAGTAAAGGCTTAAAAATAACATTATTTTTCAAATTAGGAACAATCTGGACACTCAACATCTTCGACGACTCAAAATCATCCTCTGACAAACCCACGCACTCCTCGTGGTACCACTTGCTGCATTTGTGACACATCCTCATAGCAGTCTCTTGGTCCTGGTGGCATGCGCGACAACGTTGTTCTTATTAGACAGCTCTTTGCTAACTGGTATTCCTCTGTAATTGATGGCGTTTATTCTGACTGTTGATGTCTTTTCTGTATTTTTAGCTGGTGTAGGCAGGAGTTGCTTAAATTATGTTCTTTTTACTTGAGCGAAGGGTACATTATCCTCATCATCAGAGATGGATCTACATTAAACCATTCTGTAAAACATGTTGGAGGATCTTTTTGGTATGATCATTTGTTTGTTCTTGCCTCGGTGTCGATGACTGAGGCGTCTCGGGAGCCATTTGCCTTAATGGAGTGCGAGGTGGTAAATTTTCTACATCGACAACGTCTGGAAAAGGAGCTGGTGCTTCTAATTTCTGTAATAGTAGTTCTAAAGACCTAAATTATGTAATCACTTGATAATACTTTAAGGAGGGTAATAAGGCCTAGGGTCGATTTTCATAGGCCTTATTAACCACTGACCACGTTGTCAAGAAATTTTTAAAATAAAATGATTTCGTGTAATTTACAATTTTTTCTACAGCACAGGTCTTCAAAACATTAACTAAAATGATGTAAAACTGCAAAATAACGTACGAAATTTATTTTTTTTCATAAAATATTTACGATTTGTTCGACCGTCATATTATTATTCGAGATATGCGTCCGCCGGCCACGATTAGTGACCCCACACTTTAGGAACCATGCGGGCCTGCGAGTCGCGACATGTTTGGGGCACCATCTTAGGTTGTTAGCTACCTATGACTGTGAAGTCAGCTGGCGGGGTCTACTCAAAGTTATGTTTCTAGTACTTAGGCCTTATTACCCGACAGGCCTTATTGGCCGCACCTACCTTAAGTCTTAGTGTCTACCTTAGTGTCTCGAGTAATTGTGACAATTTTTGAAAAAGTGTTTTAAATTCTTTAGCCGTGGTAATGCCTAGTCTATACTAATCTAGAAACTACATCTGTTGCGATGGATAGACGATAGATAGAGATATCGAGAAAAGCTTAAGGCTATACAACATCACATATCGGTCGCAAAACGAGGATAACATATTTACTCTTCGAGGGTTTCCGTTGCTTGCGTGAATTTTTCAATTCGATTCTTTAGCTCTTAAGGTTAGCGCGTTAACATAAACAAACTCTTCAGTTTTATAATCCTTACTAATATTATAAATGCGAAAGTAACTCTGTCTGTCTGTTACTCTTTCACGCCAAAACTACTGAACGGATTTGAATGAAATTTGGTACACATATGATTTAGATTTAGACCCTGAGAAAGAACATAGGCTTTTTATTGCGAAAAGGGGATTGTAAGGGGGGTTAAAAGGGGGGTAAAAGTTTTGGCTTTTTGGGAATAGGAATGGGGGTGGGAGTGGGAGTTAGAGTAGGAGTGATGTGAGATGAGAGTGTTGCGGCAAAATAGCACTTACAACGTAGGTTGGCTGCGATAAATGCGCAATTACATAAATTAATAGACAGCCTAAATAATTAAAAATTCTACCCCAAGTCACTATTCCACGTGAACGACGTCGCGGGCACAGCTAGTATTAGTATAAATTGCAGTTCTTAGAAGGAATGTATGAACGTGGGAATTGACAGTGAAAAGACAGTTATTTTTAATGTGTAATATCCCCTTAGCTGAACATATCACTGTTTTCGCACGATTACTTCCAAAAACCTTTGAGCCGCAAAGCCAACATAAATTGTAATAAGACAAAATAGATTTTTAAATATTTATTGTCAATAAAATTAGCACGTATTTACAAAAAAAAATGACACAATACTTGCAACTTAGCTTATAGTAATATTATCACGGGTAAGACAAATACTAAGTACAAAAACTACCAAATAATTCGTTTGACGGGTCTTTATAAATTACGTCACACGAATAGGGACGTGGAGGACAGTCAAGCACGGGGTCCACTTGATGGCGAGCGAAATACACCGGCCTATAGCCTATTTTTATCTGTGGTCTGCTCCAGATTGCCAATATGTTTCAGAAAAATTATAATTTGTTTAAAAACATGTTAGACCCGGTGACCTCTGTAGCCAAATGGTTAAACGCATTGTCTAGCGTTAATCGCGAGAGGTACTGGGTTCGAATCCCAGGGAAAGAAAAAATGTTTCGTTCGGGCGGGGCGCAGAAGTCTGATCAACTACTTGCCTGTTAAAGAATGGATCACTGAAACGAACACAGAGACGTGTTCGCCCCATGCCCCACGAGGGGGAAACGGGATTTCACATTCAGACCCGGCTGATAATCAACGGTACGACCCGTTGATTATCAGCCATACATTGCCACCACCGAGCCCGACATTCTAAATTTGAATTCCAAAAGTTTCTCTTTTTGAAAATGTGACGTCACGAAATCGTGTGACGTAATTGTGTTTTGGTCCCCGAAATCACAATAAATAAAGGGGTAACGTTTATAAACGAACAAATTATTGGCTCGGAATTATTCACACAGCCCTAAATTTTCGTATTTAATTTAAACCATATTGTTAGCACACTTACACTTATTTGCAAGAAGGATTTTTAATTTAAAAGCCGTTGGAATCATCGTTGGATTAAATAAATAAGTTGGTCTCGGTCTTATAAATAAGTTAAACTAATATATTTTCAATCCGCGTTTTAATCCGTTCAAGTGGTATATTTAAAAAGATACTAAAATAATTCTTATCGATAATTTGGCTTTAAACAGATGGTAAAAGTTGTTTGCAATTGAGTGTTGAACATAGCAGTAACTTTAAAAGTCTTTACTATACAACATATCATACATAGGACAATTTTGTATGTCCGGTCCTAGAACTCTTCACAATTTAATCTTTGTTTACGAACTCTAATGTTGGAAACTTTCAATTAATAATCTATAGCAGTGTTGGCGTTAGGCTAGTGACATCCTGGAATATGTATATGCATGCGTGTGTATGTACATGTGTAAGTGTTTGCATGAGTGTGTGTGTGTGTGTGTGTATGTGCATGGGTGTAAATGTTCATGAGTGTGTGCACGCTTGTGTGTATGAGGGTATGTCCCCCCCCCTACTTATTTGGTACCCTGAGCCGACACTGAACCCAACGCCTTTTCTGTACACTGTGTGTTGACATTTTTATTTTAAAATATTTATTCCGGTCGGTTTCCTTCTATGTTTTTATGATAGAGGCAAGTAGAAAGCACGCAATTCACTTAATGGTAGGGGAAACACTCGAGCCATATAAAATTAAAAAAAACTGTGGACGTGGACGGTGATTCGTAACCAGACGGTATTTCGATATTCCTCGAACCACCAACGAAGCTCAAGAAGCTTCAGAGTCCCTCGACCCATTGATTATTAGCCACAGCATCACACCAACGCGCCCGTCCAATGTCCTATTGTACACTTCAGCCAACGCGTTTCATAAACTTGTTAGTAATTCTTCTGTCAATGAAGTTATCAATAAACCGAAACAAAACACAACAAACTAATAATAACGACCAGAGCTAAACAGCTCGAAGGCATTACAGCACCAGATGGCGCCACCTTTGCTGCTATCTCGTTGCTGACATTCTTAATCTTATTAACAAACTTATCTAGGATATCAGACCTGCGCGTGACATCGCAAGCCGTGTGACTGATCGCATTCAGAACTGGCGCTGAAAACACCCTAAAGTTCACCTCGCTAGGATCCAGTTTCCCGTACATCCAAATTGGCATCCTATTCGACAGGATCCACAAATTCTCATCGTAATCAACTTTTATATCGGTCGGGTATATCATCTTGACGTCATCCATGTATATTCTACCCTGGTTCTTCATTATGTACTCTTTGTTGGTCGTCCTCCAACACGCTACAGCGTTCAGATTGACCAGGGAGTAAAAAAGGACACCTGTTTTTGGATCGATGAAGGAAGCGCTGGATTGTGCGTTTGGACCTCGACTGCCGAGCAATTTGAAGGCGTTAAAATTAGCATCAGCTATCGACTGGTTTCTTAAATACTCTGTGGAGACGGCGAACTCGTTGTAACTTGCCATTGGGTGGAAGTAGAGGGTGCTGAAGTTGTCAGCGTTGGGCGCTGATAAACTGAGTCCGAAGATGGCGTCCGTCCAGCTGAAATTATGGCCCTTTACGCTGAAGTCGCACGCGGTAGGGTCAGGATGGAAGTAGTGGTGGGTGATCCTCCAGGTCTCGTTCTTCTTCCACGAATAAACCACGATGCCAGCTTTACCCAAATCACCTGAATACGCGTATGTGTCCTCGCAATCAGTGTCTTCTACAGCTATGTTTGCGAAGCCCGAATCTTCCTTAACCTGATCATCAGGGAATGAGTATTTCCTCAGAAGGTTGTCATTCAGGAGGTCGTAGATCAGCAGCGCCGGTGGGTACTTGACTGTGTCGTTCTCCAGACTACCAATTTTGCCGTTATCCAAGACCCAAAGCCGGTTGCATTTGTCAGCTCTTACTCTGAATGGAGATACGATTTCTGGCTTGCCTTTCAACAAGTCATGCGCTTCCCAGTTGGGGTAAGGGATCAATACTGGAGAGTTTGTCGAGTTATCTGAAATGAGAATAAAATATTGTTTTAGTGTATGTTGTGTTTAAAACGCGATTTATATTATTTAGAATGATTTGATTTTTAGAATTATTTTAACTACGGCCCGACATTTCATTTACACTATATACATTTTATATTGTGTATTTTCTATAAGAATAAATTGTTATTCCGTATTAATTTTTAGTTTACACGAGTGGTGTCGATTTAGTTTAAATGTCCAAATTAGACACTTTTAACTGTTTTAAACGCGAAGTATTATTTATATCAGTAAACAATCTGACGTGTCAAATGCTTTACAAGAGCCGTCATGGTATACGAATGTAGTTCAAATAAAAATTTCGTTTGGGTAGCACGCAAAAGAGACATCAATTGTTATTGAGAATAAAACAGACACAGAAATGTGTCCGTAATTGGGGAGACGGAACCCATTATACCGTAAAATATTTTAATTACATTATGTTCTAAGAAATGCAAATAAATATGGCATAATATATATAAACACATTACGTTACATCATTAAACAAGTTATTAATGATTTAATGATATAAAACTAGTTTTCAGAATAAAGAAAAGATTAGCTATTCATTACAATTATGCAATATTAAATATCTATCCTCGTTTTAAGAAATGACAAACATGTTGTGTCCGACCCGACCGAAAAAGGCTTAACGTCCAAATATTGTTACCGTTTCACTAATTTAAATTAACATATAAAAGCTGATAAAACTTCTGTGCCCTGCCCGATCGAAAAAATAAATTTACCCGAGATTGCATTAAACTCACACATTTTACCTAAGCAATAAAAAAGTGTCTGCGCTGTTAAAACAGTGGTTTTTCCATGCCCACGCGCATATAGCCTAGATACAACTTACCTTTTAAGTCTATATAGGTAAGCGAGGCAGGTACTCCGTTTCGCCACCGTGGCACTGTGATGAACAGCTTCTGTCCATGGACCTCAAGACCCATGGGGATGGTATTCCCCGGAACGAACGCACCAGAATCCAGGGCGGCCTGTCTCGCTTCAGGAGTGGGATACGCGAAGTCCAGCTCCTTCCATTCGTATATGATGTCCAGCTGTTCCATGCAAGTGCCGATGTAGATGGCTTGCAGGATTACCAGGGTCTTCAGCAGCCCCATTGTGGAGCTGGAAGGTGAGAATTATTATTTTGAATAAATGTTGATAGACATCTACCTATACAAATGCGCTGTCCGCCTATTTTGATATTCGAAACGCGCTTTAACTTCACGGCGATATAAATGATGTGTTGTGTAAGTATATAAATTTTAGAATTTTCTTAATATTTGGAATTCAAGAACAGTAATTAGGACACATTCCTTCCTTCAATTAAAAGTATTCTTAGTCCCGTTTAACATTTATTTCTACTTTTATTTTCTTTTTTGAATAAAACACTTGTGACGGTTGAAATCGCGAAATGTATGAGTTGAACTTATTTACAATTTTTTACTACGGCCGGCGTTTCGGATGCTGTGAAGCATCCGTGGTAATGGGGGAATAATAACTGACACGCTAGCGCTGTCTGTTGTTATTTTGCGTTTAGTTTCTTCGTCTGCTTAACGAAGTTGAGCATGTTGAGTTGAGATGTGTACTACTTGCGTAAACTATGGACATACTTAATTATTTCCAAATTTTTTAAATATTCATTGTGAATTATTCACCTTTGAGAGTTACAGTGGCCTGGCTATGTAAACGGTTTAAAATACCAAAAACATATTTATGAAAGCGATACGCGGTCGAAGCCGGTGACAAAGCTAGTCTCTAATAAAAATATAATGTCGGAAAGCACGTGATTGGTTCTGAAAGTAAAACGAGAGCCGGTTTTAGATGTTGGGTTAGTGACCTTGGAGGTGCGAATTCAAGGTCATGCGCCCACAACACATACAGGCGTGTCACACACAAACACACACAGTGTTCATTTGCATACCGGCAACACACTGTCTATAAACGGTCGAAGGATTGCGTCCTTTGCTCCCTAACAACACTTTATACTAGCTGTGCCAGCGACTTCGTCCGCGTAGAATAGTTATTTTGGGCAGCAAAATTAGTTTTTGCAAACCGCCGTTCTTGCGAGTTAATCTTAAGAGATACATAAACACACTAATATTATACAGCTGAAGAGTTTGTTTGAACGCGCTAATCGCAGGCATCGGTTCAAATTGAGAAATTACTTTGAAGCATTTATCAAGGATGGCTATAAAATGTCAGGCTGCGACCAATAGACGCGAAGATAGAGGGAAATGTGGGAACAACGCTTGCGCTGCGAAAACGGTTTAACAAACCAAAAAATCTGTAAGCAATCGCTCTTCTGTAAGTGTTCTCAAATGAGATAAGGTTAACCCGCAAGAACGATGGGACACGATCGACGTGGTGGGTGACAGCTATGATTTTTAGAGTTGGTTTAGAGGTTGTAATATCTTCGGAAATATGATAATATTTCTATGTTCTATAAAGCCGCTTCGTAAAATAAAATATACTGTATTCTCTGTAAAATTTTAAATATTATTCAGATTCGTCAAAAAAGTATTAAATAATATGTTTGCCTGTCCGTTCGTCGTGATTCTACAGAGTGTTCAAAAGAACAACGTAGCCGAGAAGAACACCCAAGGAACTCGGTCTGGCTTTTTCCAACATGTCTTTCAAATTAATGCATTTTTTTTTTAATTTAACGACCTAAGGAGCAATTCATGTTACTGCTTCATAGATTTTTTTAGGTGTACAATACTGTACATTATTTTGATTTACCTCGTTTACCAGTGTTTGCAATGTAAGCGCACAGAAATGTGTTAATTTACGACATCATATTAAACTTCTAAATTTATGAGTGTTTCTCTAAAATGTACATATTATATACTGTCTATAGTGTACGCGAGTAGTACACATTTAAATAAAACACTTTAACGGTTTAAAACTCGATATATATCCGAAACGTCGGCCCGAAGATGAAAACCATTTGCAAATAAGTTTAACTAATATATCGCGTTTTAAACCGTTAAAGTGTTTTATTTAAATGTACATATTATACAAATAAACCTTTCTCTCTAAACCACCTATATCTATTAAAAAAGACTGCGACAGGCACTTTCTTATAAATTATGTAGTGACGAGACATTATTTTACAAATCACTTGATAGTGGGTGAAGTACGCCAGCCGTGTAGGTACCATCGAACCGGACCGCACTTAATATAAAGTAACTAATTGAATTATATTTCGCTTTTTGAAGCGTTAGAAATGTTCTATTTAAACGTGGACCAGCATACCTACTCTAACTTTTGTTTTCGAAGTTATACCGTACCGATTTTTGTAACTAACAGCAAAGCCATCTAACGTAAAAGCTGTGAAATATCCATAAAGATATGAAATTTAACGATCGTTACAAAAGTTTCAAGTGTTAGTGCCGTAAACGTAACCCACTTTCCAGCTTCGATATTTCTTCTAGCTCGTATGTGACAATATACTGTAAGATTACAATCCACTGACTGCTATAGTATTACATTATTTCGACATCCTTATCTGTCGTGTTTAGGCCAAATCAATTTAAAAATGGAAGTATCTTCGACTCCGCAAGATGGCGACCAAGGAGGTAACTTAACAAAGGTTTAAATTAAATTTCGAACTTGCTGGCAAATAGAAAAAACATACTTTAGCGCGTAAAAAAGCTATTGTTTTATTAATTGTTTGTCAACTTTGTTTGGCATTGTACTACTTAATTTTAATTGATTACTTATATTCACATAATTCCCCTCTTGCCGGCCGCTGCAATTATACTAATACTAGCTGAGCCGGCAAACGTTGTTTTGCCAGATAAATAATTTTACTAAAATGTCTATTAAAAAATAAGGATTGATCGTTTGTTGTATCATAAAAAAATTAAAAATTTTGTCTAAAATAAACAAAAAATTAAGGGTGAACCACCCTTATCACTTAGGGGGATGAAAAATAGATGTTGTCCTATTCTCAGACCTACTGAATACACATATCAAAATTGGTGAAAATCGGTCGAGCCGTTTCGGAGGAGTTCAAGTTCGAACACCGTGACAGATAAATTTAGATCAATAACGTATGACTAATAATCATATATGGTTTAATACGAATGTCCAAAGCCAAAATGGCTGTGGTATTTTCTAAAACTTGGGGCTATTTTGTGCATAACAATATTTCTGAAATTGTTATTATTATTATTATTATTGAACTCGAAGTTTGTAACGCTTTTCAGCGATTGTGGTTCGTCGATAGTCGCATGTGTGGGTCTTATACCTTCTACTTTAATCGACTTTGCTTACATCCAGTCCCTATGTGAATGTAGTGTAAATAAAGTGAAGAAACTTTATCTTTTAAATAAAACACTTTAACGGTTTAAAACGCGATATATTAGTTAAACTGTGGTCACGGGGAGACTGATGGGGAGTCTCCCCGTGACCACGGCTGCTGCAAAGCATCCGAAACGTCGGGCCGAAGTTAAAAATCATTTTCAAATAAGTTTAACTAATATATCGCGTTTTCAACCGTTAAAGTGTTTTATTTAAATGTGTACTACTCGCGTAAACTATAGACAGTATTTAAACTTTATCTTCTCCATTTACGTAAATTGATTTTTAGGATTTTTACTAATTTTAGCGTGAAATTGAAGTTTTAACTAAGTAATTTTAAGGTAGTCCATTGAATTAATATATAATCCAGCGTCTCGAAGTATTTTTTAGTGTAAATCAATGTAAACCTCGTGAGAAAATCACGATTTCCTGTAAATCGTGTGTTTGTACCACAAATGCCATTAGGAGAAATACACTATTACGCGCTCGTACATCGCTTAGCTTCAACTGCCCGCTATCTTTAGGTACGCAGATTTACATAACAATTTAGTTATTTACTAGCGTATTCGTGAACGACGCCGAGTGGGGGAGTGTGTGCATATTATGTTATTAAAATGGGTGCGGTGGCCCCGGCTGGTACGTGCCCCCACACAAGGTCTTTCCTTTCTAATCCAAATCATATTATATCATTGGTACGGAGAATAAATAACATTCAATGATTTTTTCTGAACTTCGGAAATCGTTTTTGCGAGATTCATATCAACTCGGCTGCCGGTTATAAACTAGTTGTGGATATAACTTTGTCCGCGTTGGATAGTAATTTTGGACATCAAAATTGTTAAATACTGTCTATAGTTTACGCGAGTAGTACACATTTAAATAAAACACTTTTACGGTTTAAAACGCGATATATTAGTTAAACTTATTGGAAAATGTTTTTGAATTTTTATCTTCGGCCAACGTTTCGGATGCTTTGCAGCAGCCGTGGTCACGGGGAGACAGTCACAGGGGAGTCTCCCCTTGACCACGGCAATATATCGCGTTTTAAACCGTTAAGTCTTTTATTTAAATCAAAATTGTTTACTTCCTCACGCTTATAAATTTTAGCCGTTGTACCGTCCGCGTCCCGTCGTTCTTGCAAGTTAATCTTAAAAGATAGACATATACTGTCGCGAACATTTTTTAGATCGCTTAAAGACGAATCATTCTTTCATATATATGTTTGCGTATCTTGAACCGTTAACGTAGAACGGAAACCCTCAAAGTAGAATAATTTTCCCCATTTTTTTTTCATCGTGTATTAGGCACATCGCGATGTGTAACCTTCCTCGATAAATGCTCTAAGCAACACAAAAGTAAATTTTCAATTCGAACCAGTAGTTACTGAGATTAGCGCGTTCAAACAAACAAACAAACACACCAGCTTTTTGTATAGATTGCCAAGTTTTAGGGCAAACTGCGTTGACCTTTATATGCCTTTGCTGATAAGCTACAACAGACAATGAACTGCACGAGAAATGTATATAAAGAAGCTTTATAATCAATACGTGATGTTATGTATGTATACCAATATATAAAGCTGAAGAGTTTGTTTGTTTGAACGTTCATATCTTAGGAACTACTGGTTCGAATTGAAAAATTATATATAGGAAGGTTACATATTATAGGCTATAAAGCATTGCGCTGCGACCAATAGAAGTGGAAAATGTGGGGAAAACAGGGGAAAAATCATCTTCGAGGGCGTCCGTTGCGTACACTGCGAAAACGATTTAAGAAATCAATAAATTATGTACAAAAGAAGATGACGTCGGCGCCATTATATGTCTATATTTTAAGATTAACTCGCAAGAACGAAGTCGCACGTAACAGTTAAAATTTATAAAGCTGAGTAAAAAGGAAAAATAATATTTGTTACCCAATATAACAATTCCATGCAAAGTCGCGGTCGCAGCTAGTCTCTTTATAGTTGGTCACACAATAAGATACGATACGATAGCATTTGTTTTATTTCTTTAACGTAAATAAAGACGCATGTTTTAAAATCAGTCCGTTGATTTACAAACACGATTGGTTATACAACTCATGCGCAGGTATTGTTAGGAATGCTGCACTGGGTTTTTATGTAAGAAGGTCGCGTTAATTGTTCAGTTACACCTGTGGTTGGTATGTTTATGCTGTAAGCTACAGCCATACCAACTGTTTGATGAGTCAAAATCCTTTTGACTTTCGCGGTCGTATAAATATTATAATTTGGTTGACGACATGTTGGTGGTGAGGAACCCAGCTGTGGTCACGGGGGGATTACAGATCGGGTCGCAGGTAAAATCAATTAAATCCGACTAAGTAGTACATATTGCGTTTTAAACCGTTTAAAGAGTTTTATTGAAATGGAATTTCGATATCCCTACCAACTATGTTTCAGAAAAAATATTATTTAGTTACAGACATGTTGGATCCGTATATATATATCGGAACCACGGCCCGTTGATAAGACATACATTGCTACCATTACCAACGAGCTGAGTAAGTTAATTCTAAGCAGCAACTTAGTGACGTAAACTGCTTTAGCAGCTGCGTTCAACTGTTCCTTCACTGATTACTCATTCTGATATCATTGACAGCCTATCTTGCGTGCTGCGCCTTCAAAATGCAGCCAATTTAATTCCAATACTCTTATTCCTTGACCTCCTCGAGGACGGAGTTCGATTCCCGGTTAGCTATTAAATTTTATAATGATCAGACAGGCGTGGGGCTCACTCGCTTGAAGGTAATATAACCATATAACATCACAATTAGACGCGCTGTCGAACTACATATTTTGAAATTCGACGTAACTGTATTGTCTGTAATTTACGAGAGCAGTAACATTTTAATAAAATACCATTAAATAAAACATAACTCTTTTTTTTATTTAATATCCGAAGTCACACCTACGTTACGTACCAACGACAACCTCCCCCCCCCCCCACCCCTTGACTACGGCTGTTGCAAATTGGCGATTAAAACCGTTAAAACTTTTTAGGTTGTAACGTCATATAAGAGTACAATTTACACGGCCGTTTTCACATATAACTCAACCACATCGACATGTAATTTGGTAGACAATTATAAATATTAATAACTTGTTTATAAATATCATAAGCTACTTAAGGAAAACTTAATACCTAGAATTTCAACGAAGAATTGCCAGATATAAATGAATGTTACTGATTTTTATGGGAATTCCCTCGAGATTTTTAACTACGATTAACAGTTAGGTAAATACTGTCTGTAGTTTACGCGAGTAGTACACATTTAAATAAAACGGTTTAAAACGCGATGTATATTAGTTAAACTTATTGGAAAATTATTTCTAACTACGGCCCGCACGTTTCGGATGCTTTGCAGCGGCCGTGGTCACGGGGAGACTCCACCACCGACACCACAGTGAAATTGTTTTATTTAAATACAATTTAAAACATTGAGTAATGTATCGTAAGGTTTTTTATGAGTACAGACAAGCATACTAAGTACTACTTTATGGAAGCTGAGATAGCCCAGACATTAACATGACGCGCTGATGACTTTTGCTTAAGCTACTATTAAATACTGTCTATAGTTTACGCGAGTAGTACACATTTAAATAAAACACTTGAACGGTTTAAAACACGATATATTAGTTAAACTTATACGAAAATGATTTCTAACTTCGGCCCGACGTTTCGGACGTCTCCCCGTGACCACGGCCGCTGCGAAGCATCCGAAACGTCGGGCCGAAGTTAGAAATCATTTTCGTATAAGTTTAACTAATATATCGCGTTTTAAACCGTTAAAGTGTTTTATTTAAATAAGCTACTATTAACAGACTGAAATCGAAACGCGATAACACTTTTTTAAAGGCTTTATTATCTGTGGACGCCAGTTTGGGACGAAATTTATATATTCCTACCACGCATTTAGTGATGTTTCAGAAAAATTATAAATCGATTTGAAACATGCTACCATTATAGTAACGCCAAGTGTGTTTTTAGGATTAAAGTTGGTTTCATTTACTAAGTGTCCCATTTTTGGGCACAAATTTCAAATGCTTAAGTAGTTCTCAGCAAAAGTAAACAAAGCTCTTATCGGAGAATCGCTTCGTTACATCACGCGTTACGGCGTCTCGCTTCCAAGTTTATTAGTTAACTTTGATTAGTAAGTCAACACGAAAATGCCGTGAAATTTCATCGCTTTTCCGTTTCTGTGTATTTCCGAATTCAAAGGCCGACAGCACATCTTGTTTAGATACTATAGGCTGGGGTATACCATCTACCACCGAGTAAACCCCAAGCTTGCCTCTCCGCCTCTATCATTATAATACAATTAAACATGTATTTGTGCACTGAATAAAAGGAATGACATAATCATCGTGTTTTACTAGTGTAGCCCTTTCGTTTGATACCCATATTGAGGGGGCTTAAGGAAAAATATGTAATCCGCCATTTTGTATCGGCGGCCATCTTGGATTTATAATGTTATTGATTTTATTATATTGTATTGTCATCCAATTTAAATGTGTGTACCAAATTTGATTTCTAATTTTGACCCAAATAAATAAATTCCGTACGGGTCGAGCTAAATGAAGCCGTTTAAAAATCATATCTATCCGTCTCTAAATCTTTGTTTGAGGAAAAATTTTAGTATAATAATCAGGTTTTCTGATTAATAAATAATACATTGTACAATGTATTTTATCGTCGGTTTTAACTCATACATACTACAACAAAAACCTCGTAAGAATAAAAAACAATACATCTGTTTTAAATTAAGTTTCGGTGGATAATTTTCGTTTTACACTGTTAAAAGTGTTTTATACACAGAGAACACATGTAACTATCTCTACTAATGTATAAAGCTGAAAAGTTTGTTTGTTTGTTTGTTTGTTTGAACGCGCAAATCTCAGGAACTACGGGTTCGAATTGAAAAAATATTTTTGTGTTTGTTAGAGCATTTATCGAGGAAGGCTATGCCTAATATAAGCGAAGAGACAGCGGGAAATGTGAATAAAAAATTTTTCATCTCTGTCGACTTCAAAATGACAGAATGATTCCTCTTTAAATAAAACACTTTAACGGTTCAAAACGCGATATATTAGTTAAACTTATTTGAAACTGGCCGGCTCCTTGCAGTTTCGCCAAATACCAACTTCGACGGAACAGATGGCGCTAGCGTAGCAATTTTTTACTTTGACGTCAGAGACATCCTCCATCTTTAGTCTCCCCGTGACCACTGCTGCTGCAAAGCATCCGAAACGTCGGGCCGAAGTTAAACATCATTTTCAAATAAGTTTAACTAATATATCGTGTTTTAAACCGTTAAAGTGTTTTATTTAAATGTGTACTACTCGCGTAAACTATAGAGAGTATTTGACTCCTCTTTAAATGATCTAAAAAAAAGTCCGCAACGCTATATGTCTATTTTCAAAGATTAACTTCCAAGAACGACGCGAAGGGACGCGATCGACGTCGTGGCTAACAGCTTAAGTTTTTAAATATGCAAAAACTATTTTGGATGAGCAAAATAACGATTCTCGCGGACGAAGTCGTTGGAACAGCTAGTGCTAATATATAAAGCTGAAGAGTTTGTTTGCAGAAACTACTGGTTCACATTTAAACATTATTTTTGTATTAGACAGACAATTCATCGATAAAGACTTTAGGCAGCCAATAGGAGCCAGGAGATTGTGGAAAATTTGGAAAATACAACGGAAAATAATTCAGCTTTCAAGCAACAAAAGAAAATATGTATGACAGAATGATCCCTATTCAAATCAAAACATATACCCATTTTACAAATCAGAAGTTCCTCCCCGTGACCACGGCCACTGCAAAGTGCCGAAACGTCACGCCGTAGTCAAAATAATTGTCCAATAAGTTTAACTTATATATATCGCGTTTTAAACCGTTAAACTATTTTATATAAAAGCTGAGCTTGTAAAAAAAAATGCCCAAAATAATTATTCTAAAAGAAGCGGATTTGAAATTACATCCTTATCGTGAGAACGTCTTCATGAGCAAAAAACAGCTGTTCAGCAAGCCCGCGGCAGTAATTGCAGCAATTAAAATCCTTGCTGCATTGAGAAATTCAACTTCCGCGTACCGATTACTGTAAGGTCTTACGGAAGGCCCCAAGAATTGACATTTCCTGTCGTACTTGCCTCGTATCGGGATTTGTAAGCTGATATAGTCTGTATTAATTTGGAATAAGGTTTAGATTGCTGTCTATGGTCTCACACCATGACCTATATATTATGAATTATATACATACATTATATGAGGCTGCTAGAAGCAGAGTGGCCTATTAACGAAAAACATTATTTTCAATAAGGACGAAGTATGGGCAATTAACTTAGGCGAAAATCAATTTTTACTATTCTGTTTGTGTAAGAATTGTTAACAATTTTCGGTCACTGTGCTCTTGTAGATTAACATATTAAGACGATAAAAATATAAATAAATCAAGTCATACAATTACATACTATACTAGTCTTATAAAGCTAAGAGTTTGAACGGCCATAAAGAAACGAGAAATATTATTTAACTTTGAGGGCTTCCGTTGCGTGCGTACATATATACATATAAATACTGTCTATAGTTTACGCGAGTAGTACACATTTAAATAAAACACTTTAACGGTTTAAAACGCGATATATTAGTTAAACTTATTTGAAAATGATTTTTAACTTCGGCCCGACGTTTCGGATGCTTTGCAGCAGCCGTGGTCACGGGGAGACTCCCCGTGACCACGGCTGCTGCAAAGCATGCCTGCGAAGTTAAAAATCATTTTCAAATAAGTTTAACTAATATATCGCGTTTTAAACCGTTAAAGTGTTTTATTTATATATACATATATACAAGAATATCCCTCCTTCAATGATCCGAAAAAGTAACGACAGTCTATCTTTTAAGATTAATTTGCAAGAACGACGGGATGCGGACGATGTCGTGGGTAACAGCTAACAGGTAATTCAAAACGGTAATTCAAAAAAATATTCTACGGGGACGAAGTCGCCAGCAGCAGTGATCACGGGGCGACTACGGCTACCGCAAAGGTTCGGATTCGTCGGGCCGTAGTTAAAATAATTTCCAAATAAGTTTAACTATGATATATATCGCGTTTCAAGCCGTTAAATTTAAATGTGTCGCTTAAACTACAGACAGTATTTAGTACTTCATCTGGCTTAAGAACGTTAGTCAGGTCAGCTAGTTATGTTTGACGAATTTTGAAAACAATTGCGTCTTCTCGCTCACGTCTGTAATGCAAGGCGAATAGATTACCGCACCGTAAAGTACGAATTAGTTCGAGTTAGACTTTATGGTTACACTAGCTGGTGCCCGCGACTTCGTCTACGTAGGATTAGTATTTGGCTTAGCTTATATTAGCGTGGCGTGGAAAAGAACTAACATTATGACATAAATATGTGTAACTAACGTTTATGGCAGCGCACGCCAGAATAGCTCGCAGAGAGGTAGGTTTTTTCCTAGTTACTTGGCACTTAATGTCATATTTTGGACAACTCACACAATATCTTTATAAATTGTATCCTATGTGTTATTCTGGTGTATAAGCTATATTAGTGGAAAGTTTAATTGAAAGCTATTCAGTAGTTTTTGCGCGAAAGAGTAACAATACACACATACAAACTTTCACGTTTATAATATTACTAGGATTAGTTTGGCTCGCCGATCGCGTCGCTGGTCGCGTCGCCGGTCGCCGCTGTGTGTGACTTATTAGTTCCCGCGCGATACAAATGTCATTTGGTTATGGATTTTCACATCAGCGTGCCTTGATCAGAATGTGGTACATGTACTTTGAGATACATTTTAAAGGCCTAAACATAACTCGAAAAATAACTTAATGGTTAAAACGCGAAATGTATTAGTTAAACTTATTTACAAAATTATTAAATTATAATACGGATGCTTTAGTAGATTTGATCACGGCTTTAATTTTAATCAATATATTTCGCGTTTTGAACCGTTAAGAGTTTTTTAATTAACATAATAATAACTCGTCGTGAACACGCCTACACGAAGCAAGGTTAAAAAGAAAAATACAATGTTTGAACAACTGCGACCGTAGTTATTTAACTTGGATTGCTTTACATTTTTCGCTTAAATTTCGTATAATATTAACACTAGCTGTGTCAGCGACTTCGTCCGCGTAGAATAGTTATTTGGGCATCCGAATTTGTTTTTGAAAACCTTCTCTTCGTCTTTATAAACTTAGCTGTTACCCACGACGTCGATCGCGTCCCTTCCCGTCGTTCTTGTAAGTTAATCTCAAATAGACATATAGCGTCGCGGTCGCATTTTTAGATTCTTTAAAGAGGAATATTTCTTTGATACCATTCTTTACGGATTTACGGATTGGAAACTCACAAAGATGAATAATTTCCCCCGTTTTTCCACATTTCCCGCTGTTTCTTCGCTCCTTTTAGTCACATCGCGGTGTGTTATAGCCTAGAGCCTTCCTCGATAAATGCTCTAACGAACACAATAATTTTTCAATTCGAACCGGTAGTTCCTGAGGTTAGCGCGTTCAAACGGACAAACTCTTCAGCTTTATATATTGGTGTGGATAAGGTTGAAATCGGCTTGACAGATATATTGAAGCGTAAATGTTTGTATAATGCGTCAACGCTTGTATTGGATTCGATTCTATTGGTTTATTGCTAATAAAACGATAAGAAATGCAAACAATTCCTTTGAAACAGGCCAAGTATTGTTTACTACATCTCAACCGCTGTAAGGAATTTGTGTAAATAGCTAAACGTGTGGCCAAGCGCAAGCACAAGGTCCTGAGTTCGCCCCCCCATTCGGGGGGGTGGGGGGGGGAGTTTTATGATAGAGGACAGGCAACGCTTATATATACGTGATGCACTGTCGGCCTATTTTGGCCCTGGATGTACCAAATGCACAGGCTGACCGGAACAGCGTTTTCATCTCTGGACGGACGGACCCGGACGGAATTTTCGATATTTATACCTCCCATTATCCCAATATCCAGTTAGGGATCGAGTCCACGCTCCGCTATTAGCCATACTTCGCTTAAATACTGCCTATAGTTTACACGAGTTCATACTTAAATAAAACTCTTTAACGGTTTAAATCGCGATTTATTAGTTAAACTTATTTGAAAATGATTCTTAACTTCGGCTTCGCAGCAGTAAACACGGCTAACGTAACGTAAGTTCAACCAATATATCGCGTTTTAAACCGTTAAAGTGTTTTATTTCCATACATCGCTTTTCAATTAGCTCCATTTGGTTAAACATTAATAAAAAATCTTTACTTCTATACTAATATATAAAACGGAAGAGTTTGTTCGTTTGAAAGTCGACGCGACCGAAGTCGTAGGCAATAGTTAAAATCTATAAAAATGAAGAGAAAATTTGCAAAAACATATTTAGATGGCCAAAATGACTCTACGCGGACGAAGTCGCTGACACAGCTAGTGCACATTCCACAATCATCAACCAGTAATTATTTCCTATGTCTATTGTATTTGAAGTCAAATAAAAAATTACAATTACGCAACCTATCAGTAGGTCGCGTGATTATAGCTCTCATGATTCGAAGGACTGGCTAATAACTGACGGGTCGTGGATTCGATTACCATTGGATTGGTTCAAACCCAACGTCTAATCGAAACATTAAATGGTAGGAATGTTGTCTTTTCCGCTTTTGCTCGAGTCAAACGAAACAAGCCGTGAAATGTATAGTCGCGTTTCGGTTACAGATCTCTCTACATCCGCACATATAAGGATATAGATCAACATCGCATCTTAATAATTGTTATGTAATAGATAAGATAAAAAAGCTGTGAAGTTTAACAGAGCTTAAATTTTTTGTTACAATTTCGAGATCAGATTTTTTTTATATAAATTAAGATATCTTAAAACCGACGAATAGAAGTTTTAATAATAGGATGCAAAATGTTGTCCAAAGGATAAAAATGAGAAAGTCCGTAGTTTACGCGAGCAGTACCGATTTTAATAAAACACTTTTAACGGATTAAAACGCGAATAATTCAGCCCGCGTGCTAGATGAACCAGCCGAAACGTCGGGCCGTAGTCAAAATAAATAAAAAATAAGTTATACTATAATCCACACCTCTCAATTTATTGGACTCGGCAGCGCAATTGGTTACAGCAACAGCACGGAACGCTGAAGATGCCGGTTCAAGTCCTGCACGAGTCGAAATTATTTTGTCAATTAATTTAATATCGCTTTTTAATTCATATAGTGCTTTTTAATATCAAACGTATAATTCACGTTTTAAACCGTTAGAACGTGAAAAATATTTCCGAAAATCATCAACAACGTCCGTCCGTATCACTCGGCGAACGTCGATGTTTTCACCTCACCTCGCCAATGCGTCGATTAACTTATCTCTCCCATGAACAAAGTTTTAAACAATCCAATCGTTCGCTATCTTGTGGAATGCAAACAAAACACTCACCGTTGTTATATTTGCAGAATGCACGCTCAAATTGAATAAAAGCAAAGAATAAGTGGACGCACGACCGGCCACTTACGGGCGCAGAGGAAAACTGCTTTGGTCGACTGTTAATCAAGTTGTTTAGAGTGACCATGAGGTTGCACAATGCTGGATAAGTTGAATACTCTGTAGTTTACGCGAGTAGTTCACATTTAAATACACTTTAACGGTTTAAAACGCGATGTACATTAGTTAAACTTATTTGAAAATGAAATACTATCTATAGTTTACGCGAGTAGTTCACATTTAAATACGCTTTAACGGTTTAAAACGCGATATATTAGTTAAACTTATTTAAAAGTGATTTGTAACCTCGGCCCGACGTTTCGGATACTTTGCAGCAGCCGTGGTCACGGAGAGACTAAAGATGGGGGATATCTCTGACGTCAAAGTAGATAGCGTAGCAATTTTTTACTTTGACTTTAATATAATTAATGCAATTAAATTCCAACATTTACTTTGCGCGCCTAAACGCTAATTTTGCCAAATAACGTAGCAATACGGCTAGTGACGTCACAACCTTAAATCGGCACTGGTGTATGTCAATTATACAATCTACAATGTACCAAACATTTACATTTTAACAGTGGTTGAAGTAATAACATGTTTTACAAATTTATTTATTTATTAATGCAGAGAATAGAACAGTTGTAACACTAAGAAGCACGGTGGTTTGTATCACTTTATAAGCAAGTGACGTCATAAACCAATCAGGAGCTTTTGTGTCACGTGACAAATGTTTGAAAAAGTTAATTTTTATTTGCTTTCTTTATTCAAATCAATTAATATTTATAACATATTATGTGACTGTTTTACTATTTCTAAACTAACACTTGATAGTGATAACAGTAAGTGACGCTATATTTTTCGCATCGTCAAATAGCGCGTTATGTTTTGTAGACTCGAATAGCTCGTACGATTGTCACCCTGGCGGAACAGGTCCGAGAAGTTAGCAAGTTAGCGCGAACGAATGTGTGACCAATGATTGCAATTTTGCGTTTCCAAAATACCACGTTATTAATATTATAGTGACTCAATTCTCTACATCATTAATGTTCTCTTGAAAATGTATTTCTCTCATATGTACGAACAATTAAAGATCTAGACAGGATATAGCTCAAGAAAATAAAATCTAGTTTACCACGTGGAGCATACATTTGACATAATATTTTGGCTTTAAGTATTGTCTGTAGCTTACGCGAGTACATCTTTAAATAAAAAAGACATACCGGTTCAAATCGTCGGGTCGCAATAAAAAATAATTTAGCGAATATCTTTTACGTTTTAAAGCAATTAAAAATGTTTTATTTAACCGTAACTATATTCGCATAGCCCTGTGCTTCTCGTAACCGTTGCAAAGCATCCAAAGCGTTGTGTCTTTCACGTTTTTTATATTTCACGTAGCTCTGTACTTCCATCCAGAACGTTAAGTTGTAGTCGAAATAAATTCAATTAATACATTTCGGGTTTTAAACCGTTAAAAGTGTTTTATTTATATTCCGGTTTCTATTTCTACATCGTCTTTATTTCCAGGTAAATATTGTTCCTGTACACTACATGATCGACACTATTGTATATAGGAACATACTTTTATCAAGGGTTTGAATTCATGACGTCTTTACACTAACACAATAGGAACTCTTAGTTTCGTTGAAATTATAATTATGTAGTCAATGAAGTCAGAAAATATAGAGGGTAGTTAAAATAAATTAAACTCACCTATTTTCATTTAGGATATAAAAGTTTTACCGAGTTACGTAAAAACTTGCCACTTTCTTGCACTATATTTCCCACCTATTAAGAATGTCACAACCATGTAGTCTAGGCATAATTTTTTAAGACCTAACAATATTTTCCTTAATAGAATCACCGATCAAATCAATGACATTTAGTGTCAAGCAAGTAAGAAGAAGAATACGATCGAACCACGAGGATTTACTATCATCATATGAATTACTTCATTATAATTAAAAAATAAATTTTAACAAACTTTAGTAAATAAAAAACACTAGTACAGATGAGATAGACATATATCATTAAAACATATATCATTAAAACATATATCTATAACCGGTAATATTTTTTAAACCCTATCTTTACGTAAATATAGATAGGATCTATACTGATATTATAAAGCTAGAGATTGTGTTTAAAGGCGCTAAACTTAGGAACTGATTTGTTTTTTTTTGGACCAATAGGAGCAAGGAAACAATAGAAGAGGCGGGATAAACATGGACAATTATTCATTTTTGAGTTATTCACCTGAGTGTGCAGCGAAATCGGTTCAAAAAACCAAAACACCACGTATAAAAGACTGATAGTTCTTTAATTGATCTAAAAAATGTCCAAGACAGTATAATATGTCTGTTTTCGAAGTTTGACTGGTGTCGTGCGAAACTGTTATAATTTATAAATCTCCTAGGTTGTTTGCGAAAATAAATAATATAATGCCCACAAGTACTAATTCACGCGGATGAAGCCGCGGACACAGCTAGTGTATTATTTATGATATTTAAAGAAAAAAAGTTGAAAATAACAAAAATTAATGATATACATCTGTATACAGTCTGTGGTTTTATGTATTTTTAGATCTGTCAAATTGTCCACGAGCTGTCATTTTCATTCAACGACATTGACAACTCTTAGGCGTCCGTTTGTTGTGATTATAAAAATTTTCGAAAACTCGAATGCAAGTGAGAGTTAATTTATTATTTAATTATAATTCTAAACATACACCTAATTAAAACAAAGTTTCTCTTTCTATGAATTTTGGAATAGTTTGTAAGTTAACTGCAGTAACATGCACGATAATAAGTTTCTTAGTAAGACAATCATTGCTATTTCACTAATACTATTGCATAGAGCGACCGGTGATATTTGCAAGTTCAATATTAAATTGATACAAACGCTACACAGTGAAGGCTTTCATAGGTAAATATGGCTATTCCAAGTTAATACCTAAAATAAGTTTAAGGAAAACACTTTAAAACGCGATATATATTAGTTAAATTCTACCCGAGACCATGACTGCTGTAAAGCATCCGAAGCGTCTCATTATGTTTAACTAATATATATCGCGTTTTAAACCGTTAGTGTTTTATTCAAATGTGTACTACTCGCGTAAATTGCAGACAGTATTTGAGTTTCACAGATATATTATATAAGGTCTGTGTTTTGCAGAAATATAACATATGAAATAACATTTGGAACACCTGAGGATGATGGTAATGAGTATGAGGGATGCTCGGTTGGTTTGGAGCAGATTCTACCAGCAGGTCTTTATGCCAACCCTGATGAGCTTGAAGAATTACGGTATAAGGTTAGTATGAGTGCTAATATGAAACACTATGCAGTATAAAAATAATATTTAAGTAAATTGCATTATATTTTAAATAAAACACTTGAACGGTTTAAAACGCAATATATTAGTTAAACTTATTTGAAAATGATGTCTGATGCCGAAGTTAATCACATTTTCAAATAAGTTTAACTAATATATCGCGTTTTAAACCGTTAAAGTGTTTTATTTAAATGTGTACTACTTGCATAAACTATAGACAGTGTTTAATCTGCATTCACAAAATTTTATGTCCTAATTACATACAAAGATTAAATAAGATACATTACCGTAAGTGGTTTAAGGTGGCAAATCTTATTTTCCAGAATATCTTATTTAGAAACTAGGTTAATTTTTACTATAAGAAAAAAAGTAAAAATAAACACTATTGTTTAAAATGCCAAATATACTTGTGTTTAATTCGTCCTTGTTATTAATATTTTGAGAAAATATGTTCATAGCAAGTAGTAACTAACGTATTGTGTGTAGATGTACTATATGAGCGGGACATCCGGGAGAGTGCATATACAAAATGTAATTAGAATTGTTTCACCTGTTTTCGAACTATAACACTGGCTGGAAAATGTAATATATAAGAGATTTTCAGACACCAACCGTATTCAAGGATAAAGTTGATATAGAAGGAGCCGCAGAGATCTCGACTCCTATCACAGTGCACTTATTGGGATCAGTGTACAAACACCGAGTTCTATTGTCTTTGCCCGTCCACGCACGTTACCACAAAGCTGTTGCTGGTGGAGGGTAATTAATGTTATATTTATATTTTCTTTATAATAAAGGAGGACAATGAACAATAAAATACTCCAGCCATATAACATCTAAACAAAATGTGCTTTTTACAGATTTTCGCTTTGCATATAAATTAAACACTTTTGACGGTTTAAAACGCGTTATATATAAGTGATCATGTCAGCAATGTGTTCTAAGCCGCTGAAATTGTTTCATTTGTTGTGTAACATTCAGTTTTGTCCATAAAGTAAATTAAAAACTGATTTACTACAATTCATGTTTAAACCGTTTATAAAGTTTCATTTGATGCATAACACTCACTATAACTATTTAAATAAAAGACTAACGGTTTAAAACGCGATATATTAGTTAAACCTTTTTAAGTAAACTAATATATCGCGTTTTAAACCGTTAGTGTTTTATTTAAATGTGCACTACTCGCGTAAACTATAGACAGTACTCGCTTTAACTACCGATATTTTGACTTCTAGTGTAGTTCTATGTTTGACTGGGTCTATGCCTGGCCTAGATTCAAACCTAGAACCTTCTTAACACAATACTTAACAATGTACACCAGTTCACCTGATAGACCTCATAAAAATAAAGTTTAAAATGTATATTTTGTTAATAATTTAATATTTCTATTAACAAATACATATCTCTTTTTCGTAATATACATAATTTTAAAATTTCAGTAGCGCAAGAGTTAATATTCCAACACCAAAGTTCTTCATAAACTGCGGACCCAAGAAATTGGAGAAATGTGTTGAAGTGTCGTCTACCAATAGCTTTTGCCCGAGGAGTCAAAACAAGTGCTTTTGGAAGCACGTTCCTATAACTGTAAGTCACTTTATGTATAGCTTATATTAAGTATAAAAAACTCTAACTTTATTATTTTATTTCTATCTGCAGCTCTCTGCTGACTTTAAATAAGTTTAAGTAATATATATTGCGTTTTAAACCGTTAAAGTGTAAATTTAAATGTGTACTACTAGCGTAAACTACGGACAGTGTATTACATCTACAATTCGTTACGTAGTTTACCGGTTCGCGTCGTAAATTATACAAAAAATCACATTTTAAACCGTTTAGAGTGTTTTATTTTATTCATGACATTATAATAAATCATTATTATTTTAGGTGGTAGTAGATCTAAGCGAAAATATTGGTTTAATTACTTACAATTTCTTTTCAACAACGGCACGACGTTTTGCGTGGGGCGTGTCCCATATTAAAAGTTAAATCTTCTGACGGTTACCTCTGTTTTCCAACTAATATATTTCGTGTTCTGATCCGTTTAAAATGTTTTATTTATTTCCTGCCATTATAATGATGAATTCATTATTATTTTAGGTGGGAGAAGGGCTAAGCTGGTATGTTCCTCGGGGTGATACGAACCACCACAACTTGGCTATGTTCGGAACGGCTGTGGTCATTGCATTTGGGTCCTTGTACCTTTTAAAACAAATTCATTTCTACAATATAAGACAACACAGAGCAAAGAAAGAAGATTAAATATGTTTAGTGGTTAAAGCTACTTCAGAGTTAGTAATTACAAAGATTTAAATAAAACACTTTAACGGTTTAAAACGCGATATATTAGTTAAACTCATTTGAAAATGATTTTTAACTTCGGCCCGACGTTTCGGATGCTTTGCAGCAGCCGTGGTCACGGGGAGACTAAAGATGGAGGATGTCTCAGACGTCAAAGTAAAGAATTGCTACGCTAGCGCCATCTGTTCCGTCGAAGTTGGTATTTGGCGAAACTGGCCGGGTCCTTACAGAATTGACTAACGGTGTCTTCGCGTTTGCTGGTATGCTGTTTATTGGGATCCAGAGTTTTTAATATGGGATCCCAGGTGTTTGATAGTTTGAGGCCGTCCTCCCTATTGAAATTTCGGTGTTTTTTTGATTTCAATTGCTTCGCGTACCAATCTTGGAAAAAATCGACTCTTTTTTTTTTTTTTTCCAAGATTGGTACGCGAAGCAATTGAAATCAAAAAACACCGAAATTTCAATAGGGAGGACGGCCTCAAACTATCAAACACCTGGGACCACGGCTGCTGCAAAGCATCCGAAACGTCGGGCCGAAGTTAAAAATCATTTTCAAATAAGTTTAACTAATATATCGCGTTTTAAACCGTTAAAGTGTTTTATTTAAATGTGTACTACTCGCGTAAACTATAGACAGTATTTAATTACAAAGATATTTAACGGTTTTAAACGCGAGGAGCAGTGGTTACATCGGGTCACGGGCTTTGGCGGGCCCGTTGTAATGGTATCAATGTTTGGCTAATCAACGGGCCGTCGGTTCGATTCCCACCTGATCCAAAAAGTCTTATCAAATTTTTCTGAAACATGTTGTACTTCATCTGGAAATCTGCATATTAAATGGTTGGTAGATATGTTGGAATTTCGTCCAGATTTATCGCGTTTCGGTGTCAGTCTGTGGATTTCCGAATATCCAAACAAAAACAGGTCGACAGCCCATCTTTGTAAATGGCTGGCGTATTTCATCTTTCATCAAGTGTAGCCGGACTTAACTAAAATAAGAATTGAGTCTTTTCAGTACAATAATGTATTAATGCTTTTTTTTTTTCAATATTTGTTATTAGTTTAAGTGATTTAGACTAAATTTAACGACTTATTGCATTTATGTAAAGTTAATGTACATACTGTTGAATATATTTAAAAGAGTATCGGGGTCTTTTAATAGCGGAACAGCGCCATCTATCCACGTCGTGCTACATTAGTATGTATTTTAGAAAACTTAACTACGTTTCTAACAGTGACGTCTATCAGCTTATTGTAGATACGAGTAGCGGTTATAAAACGATTTAATTAAGTTTTGTAACAGCGTCATCTATCGGCATGTTTTTGCATCAGTAAGAGCTATTAAAAAGATTTGATTATGTCTTTATCACTACCACCTATCGGCATATTGCTGCGTTAGTATAAACTAAAGAAAATATTTGACGAAGTTTTCAAACAGCGCCACCTATCATTATTTTGCCATACATCAGTTGCATTTATATTAACATCGCTAAATTATTAAAGAATTAATACGTTATTCAACAAATTTCCTTTGCCAACATAAAAGAAATTAAAAAATGCGCTAATGTTGTTATAAATAATTTCTTTGATAGAACTTTATAATTCAATTAGATCGTAAAGGGGTTTGTAAGTAGTTATCTCCTTCGTCGGTTCCCTTAAGTGGAGGAGAGAGATAAAATTAAAACTAGACGAGCCGCGATGTTTTGACGTTCAATTGATGTGGAGCGCGTTGCCCTCGCAGCGAGCAGCGAGTAGGGAGCACGCGGAATAATTACGACCCTACGAATGTGTGTCACGACTCAGCCGTCCGAGGCAGCGCTCCGCGGTGCATCATACTTTCCTTAGACTAGTTCCAAATTGATAGGGTCAACCGGTGGGCGGATCGTATAGATATGGATTTGAGATTAACTGTGTGCGACGGAGGTGTTTACGTGCGGAGTCGGGGCGGGGAAGGGGCCGGATCGATGCTGGGCGGGTCGGGTGTGCGGGGCGGAGCGGGGCGGGGCGGGCGGAGGGCGCCGGCCGCCGCCAGTCCGCCTCGGGGCCGCGTCCGCGCGGTCGTCGCCTGAGAGAGTCTTGCGGCGGCCGGAGTGTCTCCGCGAGCGCCCGGCGGCGGCGGCGAGCCTCGCGCCGCCCGCCTCGATGTCGCGCGCCCCCACAGTGTGCCCCCACCCGTGCCCCGTGCCCTCTGTCCGACCGCGGCACAGCGACGCGCGCGCAGCGCAGCGCCCCGCACCGCGACACCCGCTGCCCCGCGCCTGCGCCCCCTCTTTCTGTGGGCGCGACAGCTGGACGGCACCGTGCAGGAGGTGCGCTGCGAGGACTACGACTCCAGGAACCGCATCCGTATAGCCCGAACTCCGCTCGGCTGGCGGGTCATCCCGCGGACGGAGATCTACAACTCCATCCGCCTGCCGCCGCCTCCCGCTCCTGTGCCGCGCCGTAGAACTGCGCGGGAGAGACGTCGGCGCAAGCGCCGCGGCGGCTCCCGGCGCAGGGTGCGTTCGCCGCGCCTCGAGCAGCAGTGGCTGGCTCCAGATCTGGAGTCGCACATCCCGTCACATACGATAGCCGTTCCTCGGGCGCTGCCCCCAGTGGCCACGCCGCTGGACAACCTCCTGGCTGTCGCTGAACTAGAGTTTAATCAACAACGTAGCGAGGATTGCCTGGAAGCCACCAGTCCGACCCATCCGTCTTACGAGTTCATCCCCCCGGAGGAAACACCGCAAGACGCGATGTCCTTCGAGATAGGACAGGCGAAACCGACTGAGGAGATGTTCTTTGAAAGGAAAGTGCCCTCCGAAAGAGCTGACGAGTTTCCAGGAGATATGTCAGAGCACAAGGACCTGTTCGAGACGATCAGCGAGGCGCATTACTTGCCCGAGTTGGACGGGCCTCACGATGAGGCGTTGCTGGAGTCTCTGGTAGAAAAAGGCTGTGAAGACAATCAGATACTAGGACAAGCGCTAGATAAGTTGGCGCATCTTGTGCACTCGGCCCCCGACTACCCTGGAGAGGACGAAGACATGTTGCTCGGGAACGCACCTGTATCAGATATTATAGAGCGTCTAGAGCAATCCCTCGAGTCTCCCAGTCGGAGCAGTATGACGGCCGCTCAAGGCCTGCTGCATTTACATCACATAGGTGACCATTTGCAGCATCCCGAGCAACAGCAAATGGATACTTACATGTCCGATGCTGTTTTCGCTACGGAAGAATGTGGCCTTCAAAGTTTAGATGCGCCGGAAGTGCAGAATAATAATGACGTAAAGGATATGGAATTTAGTCATAACGATGACGAAAAGAGGCTAGATAACGACGTCGGTATGACCGATATCATGTATACTGAACAAGTACCTGACTCGAACGAGACATTCTTAGATAAGCAATTTGAGGAACCCCCGGCGCCATCATTACCAGATCACTCTGAGGTTATGCTACCCGTGGCTGAAGAGCCGGAGCCGGAACCGGAACCGGAGGAACAAATAAGCGAATGTGTTTTACAGAGTGAAAAAAGTGACAGTGAATCAAAGAATCACGACAATCAAAAAAGAAGTTGACTCCAATTCAAATAATATCGTGGAAATAAAGCAGGAAATACCTGTATCTATTCCGGTTGATGAGAACCAACCAACCGATTTGAGCATTGTGAATTTAGACCCAGAACCTAGTCCCTTGATGGTAAGTCATAAGAAAGTGGTAAATATTTTAGGGGACAATAACGGCTCGGAGAGAAGTGACGAACATCCTAGAGATCTTAGTGTACATAAGAAATTGGCGACACCCGGGGCTTCACCTAGACGCACTGAGTTGCCAAGGGCGCCGTCTCGAGAATCCGATGCAATGCAGTCGCCGCAACCGAGCGGCATTCCGGCCCTCCCCTCGTCTCCGGAAATCTTCACGATGCCTCTCACCAAAAGCAAACAGACGCTATTCTTGGAGACGCTCCTCTCGTCGCCATCACCAAAAATGTATACATCCGAAGTGACGATCACGAAACAACACTGCGAACCGATAAACTTAGGGAAACACAGGAAATCCGCGAGTCCAACGGTGTCCAGTTGTTCTGACGAAATAAAGAAGATAAGTAAAGACTTCGGCGAGCCGCACGAGAAGAAATCTAGACGGGAGTCTATTGATGAGTTAGCAAAGATTAGCAAAGTGTTTAGTAAATGCAACGAGGATCAAAATCACAAAAAGTCGGAACGAACGCCTCAGAAGCCCGATGTGAACACACCATTGCAACAGTTTAACATTTTAAAGTCTCGCTCCGACTACACTCTGCCTGACCCCTTACTGATACCCAAAGATAAGCTGGAAGCGATCCTGCAGGCGCCAGGTCGTGAGATACCTGCACTGCTGATACAGCGACCAGAACTCCGGCTCCCCGCGACCTTCGCCTTCCCAGCTATTCTGCAGGACCCTGACATACTCGTCGTTTCCCTGACACAGCTGGAACACGTGCTCTTAGACCGGGAGACCAAGCAGTTAATGTCGCCAAAGTTGAAGGACACGAACAGAGTACATTCCTCCAAGGAGAAGGAACAACCTCAGCCCAAACCGATACCGTCGATGGACGCGCTAGCCGGAGACATAGATGCCGCCACCTCTGCAGCCCTCAACCAAATGCTCTGGCTACCATACCTGGGCCAGCTGGAGGCGGTGGCCGCACAGAACATGGACTTCCTCAAAGCGCTGAACTCGTCCGGATACAACGGGTCGAGTTACCCGGAGCTGTCGCAAATGTTCAATCCGTCCGCGCGGTTTATGGGTCCCGGTGGGTTCCCGGGTATGCCCGCGATGCAGGACTACGACAACCGGATGCAGTTCGCGATGTGGCAGGAAGCGATGTCCCACGCAAGCACGCACCGGAGCAAAAACTCTGTCCCGGAGCAAATGAAGGAATTGTCAAAATCGAGTGACGTCCAGAACCCCTTCGTACATTCCACCAAGAGTCAGGGCAAGCATTCCTCAGCGCGGACCAGCCCAATAGCCCATAGTTACGGCAGCGCGCGGTCGATGGCCCACAACCCATTCCTGGCCGGGATGTATGGACCGGCGCTTCGTCAGCCCGCGCCTATGACCGGCTTGCTCAGTCAGCGTTCCCCCCGCGCACCGCAGAAGAGCCCCACCTCGTACTGTCCGAACAACAACTACCTTCAGACAGGACCTCGCGGGTCTCAAGACCCTACGCGGCCTCGTATCAGTGTTAAATCGCTCCAGAACCTCTTGGAGCCAGGTGCTAGGACGCGAGGATCTGGGGCCCCACGACGACGTGATGAGACGGAGGTCGGCAGCACGACACCCCTGGAACCACCACAGCATGACCCTGCAGCGTACCACCTCTGGCATCCACTGTTTGGCAAGTAAGTGTACGTTGTCGTTTTTTTTACTGAAAAACTAAACATTGAATTTAATTTTTTTTATTGAAGTTCAACCGTATTGTTTAATTTTAATTCTATTACACTTTACTTATTCCTAATGCAACCTCGAACAGATAAAAATACAAATTCGAAATACATAGGTCCAATCTTCAGTCGTTAGATATATTGCTTGAGCATTTCATTTCATAGAACCTTTGTTTATAAATAATAAATTTCATTAAAAACTCATTCGAGTTTGTCGCCAGCATAATATAAATGAGCCTAAGAAATAGTCAAAATATTTACTTTTACTTTCTTAATTAATATACAAACTATATAAATACTGTCTATAGTTTACGCGAGTAGTAGACATTTAAATAAAACACTTTAACGGTATAAAACGCGATAAATTTTAGTTAAACTTGTTTGAAATTTATTTTTAACTACGGCCCGATGTTTCGAATGCTGTGCAGCAGCCGTGGTCACGGGGAGGCTAAAAAAAAATTTCAAACAAGTTTAACTAAAATATATCGCGTTTTATACCGTTATAGTGTTTTATTTAAACCTATATAAATATATTGTGCGGGCTTATTTGTCTTATGGTGGCGATGTATAGACAAGACACGATTAGATTTAATTTCCAGGCACAAAAGTTAAAAAAAATCAATATGAAACTAAAATTCAAATTCAAACCATTCATTTCAAGACAGAATAAATAACTTTAATATAAGCTTCAATAACTAACATTTATAAAAAAAGTGAAAGAAGAAAAACAAACAAATAAAAAACTTGGACGAGTGCTTGTGAAATGGGGAAAAGCACTCGGCATGTGCTTCACCAATCACCACCCAGAGTAGAGGAGAAGTGCCGGTCAATGCCCATGAAACATGTTCTTCGCCTGGAAATCTGGATATCAAATGGGTGGTAGGAATACCACAAACTACCGATAGACGAAAAAATTTGAGGCGTGACGTTACCTAGCATAGAATCTCATACTTGTCTCTCCTTCTCTGTTATAGACAAATCCTAGAAATCTGGTTATCATCAAATCGATAAGAATTATCGAGTCGCCAACAATCGTACTAGTGACAATAGCTCGATAGCATATCTTGTTGTTGTTTAAGCTATTCCACCCCCATGTATACGTCTCTATAAAAATATGCGATCAAAATAGCATACACTAAAAGAAAAAACAAACTCCAATGCCATCAGACGAAAAGGATCGACAATTGTTAGCAATTGTTAGCTAATTGAAATCGGAAGTACAATTATATCCCCAAGTGGGTAAACAATTACACAGCAGGGGTGCGTAACCTATTGTTCCCTCCGAACCCCCCACAAATTCCTATGCTCTTTTACGCGCGCCACCCTCGCTGTATGTCGATCAACTATTTTTTCTATACCGCAAAATAACGATCCCCACGAGGGTCTTTGCGTATAAGATTGTAAACGATACAGAAATAAAACGTTGAGCTCCCCTGTTTTGTTTATCTCTATACTAATATTATAACGCTGAAGAGTTTGTTTGAACGCGTCAATCTCAGGAAGTACTGCTTCGAATTGAAAAAATATTTTTAGTGTTGGTTAAAGCATTTATTGAGGAAGGCTACAAAACATAGCGCTGTGACTTATAGGAGCGAGGAAGCAGGGGGAAATGTGGAAAAAACGGGGAAAATTATTCAGCTCTGATGGTTTCTGATGCGTACGCCGCGAAAACGGTTCGAGATACCCAAAAGATATGTATGATCTAAAAATGTCCGCGTTAAGACTAACTCGTAAGAACGACCGGACACGAACAACGTCGTGAGTAACAACTAGTATAATATAGGACGAAACCTATCGTTTTACACATCACTTATAACACTGCAACACAAAATTTCAGAAAGCGTTACAATGAAACTTTATTATTTATCATATGTACGTTCAATACGCTGTACTTTAGTTTAAATAAGCTAATTAATTTATTTCGCGTTTTAAACCGTTAAAAGTGTTTTATTTCGCGTAAACAGACAAGAGATTTAAATTGATTAGATCACTGTGCCCCGCCGGACCGAAACTTTATCGTTTTCCCGGGATCGGAAGCCGCGATCGTTCGTGCTTAACGTTTGGCAACACGTTTGACTTTTAATCTACACAGATGGTCTATATTATTTTTGGGACAATATACTGTTAGTTAGTTTTCTAAATATGTCCGTCCCAAAAATGTCTATATCTGTCCCGTCTGACCTAGTCACCGGACCACTTAATATTCGTCCCAATTTTGTATCGACAAGTTATTTTAGGACTTACGATGATAGATTTATCTCGTCTCCTATAATAAACCATTTAGGACCTTATTTTAAATATGTGTGACTGCTGCTGAACATTTAAAGTGCCTGTTCGTAAATTAGTTAATATCTTTCGCGTTTTAATCCGTTAAAAGTTAAAATTATAACAGTTTCAAACGCGATATTTATTAGTTAAACTAATTTGAATTATTTTAAGTTCGGATACTTTGCACCAGCCGTGGTCGGCTAGAGGCGGGGGGGGTATGTTACGTTTAAAGTTAGTTAATTTTTTAAAGCTACTTTTAGGCCCATTACTGAGTACAGTCTGTCGTGCAATGATCGTCAAATTCGACGATGAGGTAGCTCAACTGGTAGAGCAACAGCACGGAACGCTGACGATGCCGATTCAAGTCCTGCCCGTGTCGAAAGTTTTTTCAATTTGTTTTCGATTTTTAAATTGTATACTGCCTTCACATGTAAAAAAAAAAAATTAAACAAAAATTATAAATTGATTAGACACATGTTCGACCCGGTGGGGCTCGTACCGACGACCCGTTGATTAGCCATACATTGCCATCAGACAAACGAGACAGTTTACAGTTTACATACATAGTTGTATTAAAATAAAACTTCGTTACAGTCATCGGTGAGGTCCTTATATGTAGACGTAATTATGGACAGACAAAAAACAAATGAAAACATTTTTTTCTCTCGTAAACAACGGATAGCAACAACAACATGTGAAGATGCTAACGCCATCTAAGAAATTATAAATAAATTCCTAACTAGAACAACGTAAAAACAGTAAAGACGTAACCGAATATCCGGCTTCGGAGTAAGACTTCGGATACGCTACGCGAAATCTATACTAATATATAGGGCTAAAGAGTTTGGTGGTTAGAGCAATGATCGTGGAAGGCTTTAAAAATCAGGCTGCTAAGAACTAATAGGAGAAAATGTGGGAAGAAGATACGAAAAATTATGTATTAGGTTAAATAAAACACTTTAACGGTTTAGAACGCGATATATAAGTATTTGATTGGGTCATAATACTTCGAACTAATATTTTATATACGTGATTTAAATAAAACACTAACGGTTTAAAACGCGATATATAAATTAGTTAATCTTATTTCAAAATTATTTTAACTACGGCTCGACTTTGCAGCAGCCGTGGTCGTGGGGAGACCCGTGTTTTATCTAAACGTACTCCCGCGTAAACTACAGACAGTATTTAATAAGAAAAGTTGTTCTTCTATACTTTTTAATATTATAAAGAGGAAAGATGTGTATTTTTGTATGTTATTAGTAAACTCGGAAATTACTGGACCGATTTTAATAATTCTTGTTTCATTAGAAAGCTACATTATCACTGAGTAACATAGGTTATATTAAATACTCGATTACTATAGACATCTATAGAAATTCTTACTTAAACCAACGGAAGGCGTAGGTCTTTCTTCGCATACGCTGCGAAAAGTATCAATGATAGGATATGATAGAAAAAAATGTTCAACAATATTATAGAATATATCAATATCTACAAAAAACATCCCGAGAGCATATGTCTAACTATTGTAGTTACGTCGCTATAACTACTTTTTTATTTTTAACAAATTGATAGAAATGCCGATCAAAATCAGACCGTGTGTACCATACAATTTATAAATTTTTATCCAAATAAATAATTTAATATTCAAGACTGTCTCAATACCTGATGATTACTTTTTTAATTATTGAAATCGGACACTCCATTCAAAAGATATCACGAAGTTAAAATAAAAATGCATGTCGGCGGTGGCCGCCACGCCGCGCATCGAGTAACTAATTCGACGATAGAGGGGCAGTGGGCTCCTTACGCGAACGACATTGAATATTTCGATTTTTTTTTTACATTTTTATGCTTCACTTAAAAAGTTATTTTCAGAGTTACTTAGTTTTAGTATTAGGAATCACACTTTGCATAATTTTTGTCAAAGTTCTTTTCAGAACTATAGCTTTGAAGTTGAATATTTTCTTTTTTTGTTATTAGTTTATTCTTAATTTCTCTGATTTAAAATAAACATCCTCCATAGCTATATGCCTAGAAGAAGAAGGTCGCAGCTATCTAAGAATAGTTCCCAAGCGAGATTAGCAAAAGTTCGTCATATTGGACAGTCTTCTTCCTAAAATTATCGTCTGGAAGGTATTAGAGTGTACGTCCCAATCGCGGGCAAAAGAATCTATCGTCGTTCAGGTTCGTCTTGCAGAACAAAATGTAAGTTCGCCTCAGCGACTTGAAGGAAATAGAGCTAGGAATTCGCGAACGCGTGCACGGGACTCCAACACTGAACGCTCGCAGCGGCTCCTGACACAGCGTGATAGACAAAGGTCGTTAACAGCTAACACGCGCAATACAATTTTGCTAGGTCAGCTGTGAGACTATAAACATAGAAAAACTACATTGTTATGTTAAACAACAGATCACAATCAAACCAGTAGGGCTTCTTAGTAATACGCTAAACTAAGAATACAAAGTTTTATTAAATAACTTACATAACAAAATGGGCACTAGTGACATATAGTGTGACGTCAGACGTTAATATACGGTTTGGGGGGTAATGGGGGCCACCCCCCTAACCCCGGTGCGGGCTGTGTCGTGGGAACGCGGGCATACCGCGAGGAATTTATTGTGTTAGAGTTTATTGATTTCGCAGAATACCAAAGCGCAGATCTAGGTTCTGATAAGAATTTAATACCTAGGTCTAAATATGGTCTAAGTCAGTATTGTATATATTGGTATTTGATTGGGTCACAGTGTTTTCGAACTAATAATTTTTATACGTGGTTTAAAATAAAACACTTTAAAACTGTTTAAAACGCAACACATATGAGTAAACTTATTTTTATTTAATTTAACGACATAACAGAACGTCGGATTGTAGTTAAACTAAATAAAAAAAATAATTTAACGAATATGGTTTAAAACACGATGTATAAATTGGTTAAACTTATTTAAAAAAATATTTTAACTACGGCCCGAGGTATTGAATACTTTGCAGCAGCCGTGGTCACGGGGAGTCGGGAGTGGTAACGCAATTGATAAAATATAAAGCTGATTAGTTTGTTTGTTTGCTTAAACGCGCTTATCTCAGGAAGTACTGGTTTGAATTGAAAAAAATCTCTTTGTGTTGATTAGAGCATTTGTCGAAGAAGACTTTAGACTATTATATAACATCACGTATATAAAAAAAACTGTCTGTAGTTTACACGAGTAGTACACATTTAAAACACTGTTAACGGTTTAAAACGCAAAATGTATTACTTAACTTGTGTACAATTTATTTTACTACGACCCGACTTGTACACGTCCCACGTCTAACCATGGTCACGGGGGGCTACAGTCAAACTTAATGCTACGAAGCAGCCAAAACGTCGTGCCAAAATTATAAACATGGCGATCTCGGTGGAAATCGAAGCCAGGACCCAGTGATTATCAACCATACATCGCTATGTTTTACATAGCCTAACCTATTAACACGAGTGAAAAGGACGCAAAAATGTGTCTGAAACGGTTTAACTAGCCCTCAATACTCCACGCCGTCTGCGCTTGCGCATTTCGAGTGTCATACGAGTTCGCGTTATCTATTCTTGTACATGACCGGTTTGGATATTAAACTTGCATGAGCCTAGCTCGCTGGCTTATCTAGATTTGTCTGTTTAAGGATCTAGGTTTTAATTCCGAGTTCTGCACAGTGTTATATTAAAAGAAAAAAAAAATGTTTATTGATACAAAACTAAAAAATAAAAACACAATATAATACACAATATGTATTTAAAAAATAAGTTCACTCATACTTTTTGTACTTGTACCTACTTTTTAATAGGACATCAAAACTGAAAGTATCGATTTAAATAAAGCACTAGTAACGGTTTAAAACGCGAAGTATTTCGGTTAATTTATTTTTATTTAATTTCAAAGCCCCAAACGTCGGGCTAAAGTTAATCTGAATTAAAAATAATTTAACGAATACATTTCACGTTTTAAACCGTTAAAACTGTTTTAAATTAAATCTATAATATTAATTTTGTGGATCTATTAAAAAATAAGTAAATAGTTATTTGTTATAAATTAATATACATCACTTTTAACGGTTTAGATCGCGAAATATATTAGTTTGCTTAGTTTTATTTAATGTAAAGATATTTCAAAACATTCGAAGCGTCAGGGTATATTCAAAATATTTTACCTCACATAAATATTTCACAATTAAACCGTTAAGTGTTTAATATTTAAAGCTGGTTTTTTAGTTTTGAAGAACTTAAAAAAAGTAAGTAAGTATATACTAATCATTTAAATAAAACATTTTTAACGGTTTAAACGTGACTTAATTTATTTTTATTTAATTTAACGACATAACAGAACATCGGGTTGTAGTTAAACTAAATAAAAAATAATTTAACGAATATCTTTCCAGTTTTAAACCGTTAAAAGTCTTCATCTTTTTCTATACATCGAGTAGGAATGCCGTCCGTGCCCCCGTGGTCTTGTAAACTATTTTGACCTGGAGTAATTACGATTTGACCTCGCAGTTAGGCGCTGAATCATCCAAGTTACCTCGATACATTAACTAACTATATTGTACGATACGTATTATAGTGTTGTCTGTCGTCAAATAAAACGCATTTAACGGTTTCGAAATCGAAAGATTAAAAAATAAAACCAAATTATTTCGCTTTTAAGAAACAGAATATTTGTATAACGTCGTCTACGCGTTTTGCACCGTTAAAATTGTTTTATTTATTTGATACTTTTTGTCCGGGTCACCTCCGTCCCCAGAAGAGATGGCTATGGAATTTAATCGCGTTGCGGTTTTAGTCTGTGACGTGTGGATTTCTGAATATTCGAAGGCAAAATGGGTCGACCATGGGTAGCCCATCTAGCCTAGATGTAATCTGAGCGTTTCAGCTTCCATCGGGTGATTCCTATTTTTATCTATTCTCTATTAAAAATAAGTAGTGTCTGTAATTTACGCGGTTAGTACAATAAATAAAATGCGTATAACCGTTTAAAACACAAAAGGTAAAAACACTTTTAAAAGAACAAAATCATCTTCCCCACGACCGCTGTTTAATTTTTTATACGCCTTTCGGACTGTTAAAAACGTTTTATTTGACGTTACATACTCCCATATCCAACGACGCAAAAAGTGTACTAAATTTATCAGTCGCATGGCAGTAAGCAGACGGTCCCGGTGTCGAAACCCGGTAACAAAAAACAGTCACAAAAGTGTGTCCCATGCCTCACGCCCCACTTAGGGAAAACGGGATTTTGCGCACATGTAACTCGCTCCATTCCCAACATGACGTCAAATAAACAACGAATTGAAGCCCCGATGCAGTGCTCGAGCATCTGTCTCTCTCTCGCACGTGTCAACCTTGCATATTGCATCCTTCTCGCACACACGTCACTCACTCGCTGTAAGCTCCATTGATTTCCCGGGAGCTGTGTCTGAAACCGGCCCGGGCAGGATTTATATGAGTACAACCTTGATTATACGTACCTAGAGTTATGGCTATCACATCTTTAAAGTCATAGTGACCTGGTACTTTAAAGAGACACCGTCTGTCGTTTACGGTAAAACACTTTTAACGGTTTAAAACACGAAATATATTAGTTAAATTATTTTCAAAGTCTCTAAAGTGACGGTGCCATAGTAATATAAAACTTAAAATTAAATTTAAAGGGATTCTTACTGTCTGTAGTTTATGCTAGCACACTGTTAAATAAAACGCTTTTAACGGTTTAAAACGCTTAATGTATATCGTTAAAGTTATTTACAATTTATTTTTGACGTCTCTTAGTACTTTAAAACGGAATATTAAAAATTAAAGATATACTTACTGTCTGTAGTTACGCATTTTTAAATAAAACACTTCAACGGTTTAAAGCACGAAATATATTAGTTAAACTATTTTGACCGACATTTCGTACAGTCCTCTCCGTGATCATGACTACTGCATATTATACGAACGTCGTCGACGACGGAAGAAACGTCGGGCCGTAGTTGAAATACGTTGTAAATAAGTCTAGCTTATATTGTATTTCGCATTTTAAACCAATAAAAGTGTTCAATTGGAGAGATTCTTCACTTCACTTACCTAGAACTAAATAATAATAAACTTAATATTAATTTACTAATTGATTTCTCGTTTTAAACCGTTAAAAGTGTTTTATTTAGAGAAACTTATGCGACATTACTTAACTGAATATAAAAAATTTAAAAGATACTATCTGGAGTTTACTCTAAGAGTACACAGTTAAACACACCTTTAACAGTTTAAAACGCGAAATGTATTAGTTGAACTTTTTACAATTTATATCGCCTGCTTTAAAATTGAATATTAAAAATTACAAAGATTTAAGACTGTAGTTTTCGATAGTAGTAAACTAGTAAATAAAACCTTTTTAACCGGTTTAAAACGCGAAATGTTAGTTAAACTTGTTTACATTTAACTTTTACTACGGTCATGACGTTTCCTAAAGTGCAGAACTTTTCGCGTTTTCAACCGTTAAAAGTGTTTTATTCAAAGAGATTTGTGTGACTTTATTTAGACTTGAATCTAGGTACCTATAATTATTATAGCTTATAGCTTTCACATCTCGTAAGTCATGGTGGCCTAGTACTTTGATACTAAGTATTAGAAAGTAGGTGGATTCGTATTCTTCTCGTTTATGGGTGCCTGGTACTTTTATTCAAATAAAACACTTTAACGGTTTAAATCACGATATATATTAGTTACATTTATTTAAAGTTACATATATGCTATTATCAACTTTAGTTTTGAAGTACTATTTTGCTCGTATTTACATGTCTCATTTACGAGTGCCCGGTACTTTACTTGTCCATCTATTTTAAGTAATTTTTATTAAAATAAAACTCTTTAACGGTTTAAAACGCGATATATATATTAATAGAACTTATTTGAAGTATGTATATAGTATGATATGAACTTTAGTTTTGACGTAGACCGTACTATTTTGTGTTTTTTTTCGTTTATTTTCGTGTTTTCATGTCTTATCATTTATGGTTGCCTGGCACTTTATTTAAATAACATACTTTAACGGTTTAAAACGCGATGTATATTAGTTCAATTTAATATGATATATATTAACTTTAGTTTTGACGTAGATACTATTTAGTCTTATCATTTATGGTTGCCTGGTTCTTTATAAGTGATTTTCATTTAACAGTTTAAAACGCGATATATATCAGCGATATACATTTTATCTAAAAAAATGCCCGCGACGCTACATGCGTGCATTAGCTCGGCCTCTGAAGGGGCCACAGAATATCAGTATTAGAGCATTAGTCCCAACGTAGCTGAGTGGCTCCCTTTTCAGAGGCAACTATACTGCTGTATTTATTCTCTACTATGCTATTATAAATAAAGTCCGCGGCGCTATATGTCTATCTTCTAAGATCCTGCAAGAACGACGGGAAGGGCCCGACGTCTACGCGGACGAAGTCGCGAGCATACCGCAGTTCTAGATATTTAGGTCAGAACACGTAAGACGTTAAACTAACGTTCACTTCGTTCATTTTAATTGCGCTTGTTACGTAAAATTAATTGATTGATAACACACACACACTCGAAGTTTCGGTTAGGCCCGTTGGAGTAAGAAGTCCGCAGGTTCGATTCCCGCCGCGTCCAACATGCGTCCAATCGATTTATGATTTTTCTGTAACATTGGACGACTTCTGGATATAACATGGGTGGTAGGAATATCGGAATTCCGTCCGGTCCACAGATAGCAAAGCCACCATCTTCAAATAGTGCGCACCAGTAACTTTCTTGTGCAACTTAATTTTGACAGTTAAATAAATAAAACAATGTTTAATGTTCTGACTACGAAAATTTAATAGATTTCAACGCTTTACAAGGGGTAACACTAAAAATTAATATACATCGTATTTTGAACCGTTAAAATTGTTTTATTTAAATATACGGACTAATAAGCGAAACGAATTGAAATATTACGTTATTTCGGAAGCGTGAACATCAATTTCGTCTTGCTTCGAAGTTTTTATACTTTCGTCGCGTTTAAACTAACAAATGTAATACTGTCTATAGTTTACGCGAGTAGTACACATTTAAATAAAACACTTTAACGGTTTAAAACGCGATATATTAGTTAAACTTATTTGAAAATGATTCCCCCGTCTCCCCGTGACCACGGCTGCTGCAAAGCATCCGAAACGTCGGGCCGAAGTTAAAAATCATTTTCAAATAAGTTTAACTAATATATCGCGTTTTACACCGTTAAAGTGTTTTATTTAAATAACAAATTTAATATAAAAATAATTTAAATATTTAAAGAGATATTCGTATACAAATACTGTCTGTAGTTTACGCGAATAGTAGACATTTAAACATAACGGTTTAAAACGCGATATATATTATTATTCTAAAATATTTTTACTCCCGCAAAACTGCAAAGCCTGCCTCCGAAACGTCGGGCCGTCGTTAAAATATTTTTTAAAAACGTTTAACTATTATATAAGTACGTCCATTTGTTTTCTGCTGTACCTACTTGTTTTGACAAAATGTTCTTAGGATAATATTAATTTCGTCACAGTAATGAAACCGTGAAAATTCCTATCAAATCAAGGTCAGCCGTCAAAAATAGGCGGAATTCGTCATGTTTTGAAAACCGTGTCTAAGCACCATGTCGAGACCGCTTCAGAATATTTTAATAAAATTAATGAGAATAATTTTAAGTACTGTATATATAATCCTTAGTTAACTGTATTGAGTGTAATAAGTGCCTCTAGTGTTTATATAAAACCTTTTTAACGTTGAAAACGGGAAATGTATAAGCTAATTTATTCCGTGACGTTTCGAATGCAGCAGTCGTGCTGCTCAATTCGAAACGTCGGGCCGTAGTCAAAAATATTAAAATTAATATAATTCGCGTTTAAAACCTTATTTTATATTATTATGTTGATACAACTCAATAGTAAATACTGTCTATAGTTTACGCGAGTAGTACACATTTAAATAAAACACTTTAACGGTTTAAAACGCTTTTCAGCGGTCGTGACCATGGCAAGAATCAGAAACGTCGGGCCGAAGTTTAAAATCATTTTCAAATAAGTTTAACTAATATATCGCGTTTTAAACCGTTAAAGTGTTTTATTTAAACTCAATAATAATCAATGCATTAATTTCGACTAAATTTAATTACATTAAACGGTTCTTGCGAGTTAAACTTACAAGATAGACATATATACTGTCACGGATATTTTTAGATAAAAAAAAAATCATTTATCTTTATAAATGATTGCTTTATACATATTGTTTGGTTCTTCGAACCGCATGCAACACAAGACCTCCAAGATGTATAATTTCCCCCGGTCTCCACATTCCCTACTGTTGCTTCGCTATCGGTCGCAGCTTTAACATATCCTACAGTCTTCCCCAAATGATCTATTTAGTACTAAAAGATTTCTCATTTCCAAAGAGCGCGCTTAAACAAACTCTTCAGCTTAACAAAATTAAGTATAAATATTTAAATCTAAGCTACAAATCTCAATGTTATCTGAAATATACAGCTATTTAAGTTTTTTTTTGCCCATTTTTATGAACAAAGTATTGCGTTGGTCAAGGTTTCGGTCGAGCAGGGCACAAGTGAAATCCAACTATTCGCCGAAAAACGTACAATGAAACGGTTAATTTTTTTCAAATTTAGAACGCGTTCCTTTCCAAAATGCAACTGACGACGGATTTTTTATTAAAAAATGTCGTTCAAGATAACAAAATTACTCGAGTTCCGCGCAGTCTGTAAATTAACAGTACATATTTAAAATGTCAAACTTTAAAAATGTATTCAATGTTTCGCGTTACGAAATTATGTAAGCTACGATATATAGTTTATTTTTTCTAACATAACAAAAGACCAGAACAAATATGGCCGATTTCAAACCATAGAGAACTAGTGATGCCCTTTTATAGAGTGAAGTGTCACAGATAAAAAAGCTTAATCGCGTTTCGGTTCCAGTCTGTACATTTCTGAATAACTAAATGTGTCGACGGCGTATCTTGTAACAAGATTCTTATATAGCTGGGATATTTAATTAAAAGAAAAATTAATAAACTCCACTCTTAAAAATATAATAATTTCGACCAGAACACAGTACATATATATTCGTAAAATGTGTCTGTCGCCATACCCGTACGGTTACTGCTGAGTGGACATACTTCAACTGGCAAATGGCCATATGAAGTCCTAGCTTTGCCGGCCACTTTGTCTGCGTATAACAGTTATTTTCGGCATCAAAATTGGTTTTTGCAAAGCTCATCTTTGTAAATGTTCCTAGCTGTTACCAACGACGTCGCGTCCCGTCGTTTTTGCAAGTTCATCTGGAAAAATAGTTGTAACGAACATTGTTTTAGATAGTTTAAAGAATGCTCTAACCAATACAAAAAGAATTAAATGCTGTCTGTATTTTACGCGAGTAGTACACATTTAAATAAAACACCTTATCGGTTTAAAACCTGATATATAAACTTCGATCGTCCGAGCATCCGAAACGTCGGGCCGTAGTTAAAATAATTTTCAAATACGTTTAACTAATATATATCGCGTTTTAAACCGTTAAAGTATTTTATTTAACTATAGTTGAATTCTTTCACTATAAAATGCAGTAGTGAATACGCGGCCGTACCTACGAGTTCAACAAACTTACCAAGTAAACAACTTCTAGTGACCTTACAGTCGTTTCTGCATATTCATCAGTCACTCCACCCCCCACTCCCCCCACTCATGCACCAAAATAATTGTATGGTATTATAGTTATGCCATAATTGGGTGTTGCGTTGTATGTAATAAATATAACCCAAATTACATTTTTATTAACTACTTAGTCCTAAATACTGTCTATAGTTTACGCGAGTAGTACACATTTAAATAAAACACTCTAACGGTTTAAAACGCGATATATTAGTTAAACTGCTGCAAAGCATCCGAAACGTAGGGCCGATGTTAAAAATCATTTCCTAATAAGTTTAACTAATATATCGCGTTTTAAACCGTGTTTTATTTAAATACTTAGTATTATTGTCGTGGTATAGTTTGAAAAGCTTTAGTAGTTGTAATGGCTATTTGAATAACTAACTGTATTTAAGTAAAACACTTTAACGGATTAAAACGTCTTATATTTTAGTTATACTTGTTGGAAATTTATTTTAATTACGGCCCGACGTTTCGGATGCTTTGCAGCAGCCGTGTAAACTTGTTTCTAAACGTAATTTTCAAATATATCGCGTTTTAAACCGATAAATATAATACCGAAAGTGTTTTATTTAAATGTGTACTACTCGCGTGAACTACAGACAGTATTAAGGACTAACTGTTTATGTTTATATCACTGGATTATATATTAAACTAATGAAATACCACCAAATTCACTAAGTAAATACGACAATTTCATGTTAAAATTAATAAAAATCCTACAAATGAATTTACCTAAATGCACAGATTAAAATTTCTTTACTTTGACATTTACATACGAGATGTAAGCAAAGTCAACGACAATAGAGGTTAGAAGTCCCACTCATGCACGATCGCTGAAAAGCGTTACGAACGTATTGTTAAATAATATTGATTTTTTTAATAAATCTAAAAAATGATTTATAATTTTGACGTTTGGTCCACATATAATCGATATTACTTTATCCCTGTGTCATCTGTGGAAACTACTTCACTCTATAAAAGGGCATCGCCAGTTGTCTATGGTTTGGAATCGGCCATATTTGTTGTGCTCTGCTGCCAAGTAAGAAAAAATACACTATAGTTAGTACTAACTCGATATGGTCTTGCCGCGCCCAGCCAGATTACCATAATACCACTAACGAGCTTGTCTGTCTGTCCGTTCGCGCCGTATGATCCCCATTGTTGTCTGTTAATAGTCATAATATACTATTGTTTCCATGACCTAATGGTGCATTGCGTTGCGGTCTTAGGTTTGGAACCCGGGTAAATATATAAAAGTGGCTGATCTAAATACTGTCTATAGTTTACGCGAGTAGTACACATTTAAATAAAACACTTTAACGGTTTAAAACGCGATATATTAGTTAACCTTATTTGGAAATGATTTTTAACTTCGGCCCGACGTTTCGGATGCTTTGCAGCAGCCGTGACCACGAAGTTATCAAAATAGTAAACAATAAAAACTCTTCGTACTCGTTTGCCAGATCAGCCACTTTTAAATAAAACACTTTAACGGTTTAAAACGCGAAATAAATAAGCTAAGATAGTTTAAAAATTATTTTAACCGAGCCTCGACGTTTCGGATGTCTTTCGGGAGCCGAGGTCACGCTAAGACAGGAGCCTCTCGGATTTCGCGTTTAAAACCGTTAAAAATAGTTTTATTTAATTAGTATCTGTGTTTGCTCTGTGCGATTCAGCCTCCAGCCTCAGTACCCGTTATTTCTGATATATTTTTATTTTATTTAAGTATTGTCTGAAACTTAAGCAAGGACGCAACAGTCAAAGAAAATTTAACACGAGACCTGAAATTAACTTCGGGAGCACGTGATCCTCACTCCGAAAAGTTTTCGGCCTTGTAACCTTCATTGGGTTCGTATGCCATCGTTTGAATAAACACTTTAACAAGGAACATTCTATTTTCAAATATCGTAAGCTTATGTTATAGAAAAATTAAAAGTTTAGCTAAACTGGTATCCTGGTGGTTTGGGTGGTATCCTACCAGTTCGCGTTTTAGTCTGTTGATTTCGAAATATCCAAAGACGAAATAGGTCAACAGAGCATTCTTCTCATCATCAAAATTCGTGTCAGCGCGATATGTTTTAGCCTATAATCTTCCTCGATATATACTCTAATGAAGACAAAAATAATTTCTTAATTCGAACTAATAGTACCAGAGATTAGCGCGTTCAAACAAACAAACAACCTCACGCTGACACAGCTAGTAAATACATAAAATGTGTCAGTGAGACACAAAAGTGTGTCCGCACTACGGTATTTCACTTTAGTTTTATGTGAGTGTTGAGTGAAAGCTGTAAAGTACAGGCGCGAGTAAATGGATCGATAGTCCTAACGGCACTGGCTGCGTACTGAGGCTGGAAGCTGCACAAAGCAAACACAGATACAACTTAAATAAAACCACTTTTAACTGTTTAAAACGATAAATTTGCGAAACTTATCTCTACGTGACCTCGGCTGTTGAAAATCATCCCTAACTTCGGGATGTAGTTCAAGTAATTTGTAAATAAGTTAAATAATATATCTCGTGTTTTAAACTGTTTAAATCGTGTGTACTGTTTACAGACACAGCCTATGAGAACGTATGGGTTAAATTAATATTCTATATAAATATATTTCGCGTTTCAAACTGTTTAATTCATATGTACTGCTTGTAGAGAGCCTATAACGTTGGCGTATGCATTATAGATATTTGAATTTCATAAAAAATATTTCACGTTTTAAACCGTCAAAATCATGTATAGTGTTTGCAGATAACTTATAAGGTTGGCGTGTACGTTATAGGTTATAGTTTTAAATTTCTATAAAAATATATTTTGCGTTTTAAACCGTTAAAATCATGTATACTGCCTGCAGACACAACCTCCGAGGTTATATTTAAATTTCTATAAAAATATATTTCGCGTTTCAAACCGTTCACCGTGCACTAACAGTACCGTTCCATTTTCGAAATTACGTGAGTGTATATAATCTGTGGTGAGAGCGAGTAGGCTTTACGATACCGTGCTTCCTCAACTCTATCGATAATGACACAACACTAATGCCATCCTGTCTGTAAATTGCTTTTGTCTGTTATCTTGTTTTTGTTTCTTTAGATTACTAGTATTTACGATAATAATTACCTTTTTCCCATAGTTACTTAATTTACCCTTTCGTCCCTATACCCTTTTATAATATGATGGCACTGTATAGTTTAAACATCGAAAAAAAAAATTCGACTCGGGCAGGAATTGAACCGGCATCCATAGCGTTCCGTGCTGTCGCTCTAAGGGGTTGTCCATTAATCACGTGACCTTTTTTTTGAATTTCTAAACCCCCCCTCCCCCATTGGTGATACGTAGTGAGGTTTAAGACCACCCCCCTCCCCCCTTCTCAACATCACGTGTATTTTTAGTACCTACGAAGAATCTTAAAATTTTCTGAATATTATCTTAATATAAATACAGGTATAAACTATAATCTTATTTTATTCTGAAATTAAGGTGCAAAATAAAAATGTCTACACCGTTAATATTTTCAAATTAGAAAAAATAAATACACGAGATATCTTACTATACCCCCCCCCCCCCCCCCTCCTCTTCTGTTATATTCGTGATTTTTATCAAACGCCTCCCCCCTTTCAAGCCTCACGTGATTAATGGACAACCCCTAACTAATTTTAAATTTAATATACACTTCGCGTTTTAAACCGTTGCAATTTTTATTTATTTATAAATTTCTATAAAACACTTTAACGGTTTGGAACGCGATATATATTAGTTAAACTTATTTGAAATTTATTTTAACTAAGGCCGGATGCTTTGCAGCAGCCGTCGTCGGGGAACTTAAGTTTAGTTAATATATCGGGTTTAAATCGTTAGTGTTTTATTTAAATGTTACTCGCGTGAACTACAGACAGTGCTAATACTTTAAGAATTTCTACAATTACAATTTACAATTAACTTTGCGAAGCAATTAATGTAATTATTTAACCACATTTAATAGTGGTGAGAAGGGCTTATTTTATCTCAATTATCATAATTGTTAATAACATTTAATTGTCTCATTACACAATAAAATGTAATTAGAACAGTAACTCTCAATAGACCTAGATTCCCTCTATGGCACAATGGTCGCCGTTCTGAGTTCGAATCGCGGCGAAACATGATAGTCGTGTAACGGAGAGATGTGTCACGAAGGCCAAAAATACTCTCGTGAACTACGGTCAGTACTTATTCGTAAGTTCTGCAAGAAATACATACTTAAATAAAACACTTTCAACCGTTGAAGATGTGATAAGATGACCACGGCTGCTGGAATCCTACGAAACGTCGCGTCGTAGTCAAAATAATAATATTATATGTATTTCGTACTGTCTATAGTTTACGCGAGTAGTACACATTTAAATAAAACACTTTAACGGTTTAAAACGCGATATATTAGTTAAACTTATTTGAAAATGATTTTTAACTTCGGCCCGACGTTTCGGATGCTTTGCAGCAGCCGTGGTCATCTTTTCACATCTTCAACGGTTAAAAGTGTTTTATTTAAGTATGTATTTCTTGCAGAACTTACGAATAAGTACTGACCGTAGTTCACGAGAGTAAATAAAACCCTTTTAGCGGTCCTTAACGCGAAACATATTAATTAACTCATTTAAATTCAATTTTTGCAGCATCCGAATCGACACCCGTAGTTACATTACATAAATAATAGGTTACCTTTTATATTTCGCGTTTTAAACCGTTAAAATGGTTTTATTTAAATATCTGCTACAATCTTATCGTTCCAATATAATTCCCCAATTACGACTAACACGAATTCCTAATAGGAGCGCAATTGTCCAAACGTTTTTCTGGTAAAAGGGACAACTATTTCAGACTCGCTGAGTAATGTGCCTAGCCCCCCCCGCGTGGGGGGAGCTCGGTCGATCGCCTCGGAGGCGCGGCAACGCAGCCAAGGACGGCAACGCAGCGAAGAACGGCAACGCCGCGATCAGCTGTTGCGCGCTTATAAATTCAAAACAGGCGGTGTCCGCGTCGCTGGGACTTCGTCTGTCTCCGGAATATGGGGCGAGCATTGATTTTCGGTGGAAAAGTAATAAGTCGGCGACGCATCGATCGCGACCTCGCTCCGCTGTGGACTACATTCGTCTGCGGAGGTTAGGGACATGCGGTGTCGTCCTTGCACCGTAGTGTTGTCGAAATATTTTAGGATCTGTAGACGCTCCCTTTATATTTTTGGTATATTTTTAACAAAGGGTTCCGCCTCTTAACTAATGCTAGAATGAGAATTTCATAGCATTCTGTTTGTTCCTGAAACGAGCAGGATTCGTATTTGTTTATGATATAGGAGAACAGACAAGAGCGGGATTCACGTGATGGTTGGTATCCCAGCCATGTAACATTTAAAGATGCGCTACCTATTAAGGCTTTGGATAATTGGAAATCCTCAGACATATTGAAACGCGATAAAACTGGCGGCTTTTTCATCTACCTAAAAATTATTAATTGATTAGAAAAATGGACCTATTGGGAATCGATGACGCGACCCGTCGATTATTAGCCATTCTAACACCATTACACCTGTAAAATAAAACACTTTTTAACGGTTTGAAATGCGAAATATTTTAATAAATTGTGTAAGGCTGTCGCGGCCACTTTGGCCGAACAGCCCGAAAAACAATGATATGTCAAATATATTGGTTAAACATTTTTCATTTATTTTAATTACTCGACCGCCTCTGTAGCCAAACGGTTAAACGTATTGCCTGGCATTGCGTTAAGCGCGAGAGGTTCAGGGTTCGAATCCCAGGGAAACAAACAATTGTTTCGGTCTGGCTGGGCACAGAAGTCTGATCAACTACTTGCCCGTTAAATGAACGGATCAATGAAACGGACACAGAAATGTGTTCGCCCCATGCCAGGGAGAAACGGGCTTGAAAATTTTTCAATTACTCGACGTTTCGGATACATTGTTACGAATGTTATGTGTAAACTAGCTGAGTCAGCGGCTTCGTAGGTACGCGTAGAATCGTTATTGTGGGTAACAATTTTTGTTTTTGCAAACCTCCTGTGAACTTTATAAATTAAAGCTGTTGCGAGTTAATCTTACAGGATTGACATAAAGTGGCCTCAATAAATTCTCTAACCGACACAAAAAGAATTTTTCAATTCGAGCCAGTAGTTCCTGAGATTAGCGCTTTCAAACATACAAACCAACAAATAAACTCTTCAGCTTTATCTATTAGTATAGATATGTACTACTCGCGTTAACTACAGACAATACTACTAAAAGACTATCGTTTTAGTAAAATAAATTTTATTTAAACATTGTTCCTTATCTAAAGATTAAACAAATTAGGCAAACACCCTTAAGTGCAATAAAGTGGCCTCAGACGGCAATAAAACATTAATTACGTTTTTTAATCTGTATAACATATGCTTATATGTATATCGTACTAGCTGTGGCAGCGACTTCGTCCGCGTAAAATAGTTATTTGGACATCTAAATTTGTTTTTGCAAACCTTCACATCCTTTTTAATCACTGCTGTTACCCACTACGTCGGTCGCGTCCCTTCCCGTCGTTCTTGCAAGTATATCTTTGAATGTATACATATAGCGTCGTGGACTTATCTTTCGATCATTTAACGAGGAATCATTATTTCATACACATTTGGGTATCTTGAATTACTATGATGAATTATTTTCCCATTTTTTCTCACATTTCTCGAAATGTCTTCGCTTGTATTAGTGACAGAGCGATGTTTAGCGTAGCCTTCCTTAATGTTCTTGAGATTAGCGCGTTCAAACAAACAAACTGCTCAGTTTTATATTATTATAGATAATGGTCTATTTGACAATTGCGATTCGCATTTAGATAAAACACTTTAACGGTTTAAAACGCGATATATATTAGTTAAACTTATTTGAGAATTATTTTAACTACGGCCCCACGTTTCGCACGCTTTGCAGTTAAGTGCCTCTCCGTGTAATATAACAAATATATATAATACGTTTTAAACCGTTAAAAAATGCCCCACTCAGAAATCAGACCCAACATTTAACTGCGGACATTAACGCGTTGTAACAATTTCCTTCCATTACTGATTCCTCTTCAGGCTACCTTTTAAGAGACCCCCAATTTCCGTGACGTCACGGATCAAAGGTCCCTTTCTAATTAGGGCAAATGGACTGTGACGTCACACTCTGCTAACTGCACTTACTCTTAGGGAGAAGTTACAGTCCTAAACAACACACGGGGAGCTAAGGAAACACAGATATACTATGTGTAATTTACGCAAGTATTACACAAAGTAGTAGTAAAACACTTTAACTGTTTAAAACGCGATATATATTAGTTAAACTTATTCGAAAATCATTTTAACAACGGCCCGACGCCTCGGATGCCTTGCAGACGTGGTCACGGGGAGACAAAAATGTCGTCGTGGACAAAAACGTTAGGCCGAAATTAAAATAGTTTTCAAATAAGTTTAACTAATATAATATCGCGTTTTAAACCGTTAAAGTGTTTTATTTAAACGCGGATATATTTAAAATAAGATCCATTTAAACTGTTTAAAATGCGTTAAATTTAAAACAACTGAAACTTTTAAATGTAGTTAAAATACTTTATATTTTGTATTGACATTCGTCTTTTATTTGTTAGTACTAAAAACGATTATCTTTCCTATAAATTTGCTAATCCTAAAGCGATATCTGTAGAAAGTCTAGATCTAAGGTACAATTACTAGACTTGGAACGCAGATAATATCTATCACTAAAGACAGGAGAAAGACGCAAATGAATGTCTTAGATCGTATCTAACGCGTATAAATGCTAGTACGGTATAACGATGATTATCCGAACGCTGATTATCCGAAGCCGACCATAACCGTGATACAAAAAATTAAAATTCTAATATATTTTATAAGGGCCGATTCTTGCATTGTTTTAATATCCAGGCTTCCAGAAGTCCAACTTGTTGTAGAAGCTTATAATTTGACTAGCTGCGTCAGCGACTTCGTCCGCGTAGAATAGATATTTTGGGCATCCAAAGCTGTTACCCACGACGTTGGTCGCGACCCGTCGTTCTTGCAACAACATTTATTTTTAACCATGTTAGACCCGGTGGGGATTGAACGACCCGTTATTAGCCATACATTGCTACAATTAGACCAACTTGGTATTACTGTCGGGTTTCCTCCAAAGCATAGACTGTAGGACAACGACTACAGACTATAGAATAGTTGTTTTCACATCAAACAATCTCGTTTGGCGCAGAATCGTCGATGCAAGTCTCCCGGGGCTATCCGTCCATGTCACTATGTGTACAATGATCTCCCTTAGTGTATGTACTTCCATTTCATGTACTGGTCCACAGACTATATAGGGGAGGGCAATTTATCAATTACAAAATGAACAGGCTCGATCGTATGGTAGCAATGTATTGCTAGTAATGTTTCCCGAATTTTCAAAGCCAAAATAGCTCGACAGCACATCTTGTTGATGTTATATTACTTCACGGCTTTTTCATCTCTAGAGGGTGGTTCGTGTGCCGGACGTAATTTTATATTCCTACCAACCATTTCATATCCAGATTTCCAGGCGCAGTCTAAAATGTTTCAGTAAAATTATAAATTGTTTCCAGACCCAGTGCGGGTCGAACCCACGACCCGGTGATTGTTAGGTATAGATAAACGTAAACTACAGACCATGTACTGTCTATAGTTTACGCGAGTAGTAGACATTTAAATAAAACACTTTAACGGTTTAAAACGCGATATATTAGTTAAACTTATTTGAAAATGATTTTTAACTTCGGCCCCACGTCCCGCCGTGACCACGGCTGCTGCAAAGCATCCGAAACGTCGGGCTGAAGTTAAAAGTCATTTTCAAATTAGTTTAACTAATATATCGCGTTTTAAACGGTTAAAGTGTTTTATTTATACCGACCATGTGTCATGTGTCATGTATACATTTTTTATTTTATTCTAATCTGCATAGTTCATCTTTTAACCCTAGTTATACACTTTATAACTACGGCCCATTCTAGAATTTCTGACCCGAGTTAGCTGAAAAAAAAAATCGGAAGGATGTTGGAAGCGTACGAACGGAAGGAGCGAGGGGAGGGGTCGTGTGTGCCACAGAGTAGAAGCGTACAGAGACCACTAATGTTAATTACGAAAATATACAAGATTAAATACTGTCTATAGTTCACGCGAGTAGTACACATTTAAATAAAACACTTTAACGGTATAAAACGCGATATATTAGTTAAACTTATTTGGAAATTATTTTTTTAGAAATTTAACAATAACAGGTCAGATACGATAGCTCGATTCCAAAACCTGCCAGTGTCATAACTTTTTTTAATCCAAATAGTTTTAAATGTTTACAATGCTATCATGCGCAATAACATGTCATACATGTTAAAGTTTGTCAAACTCTGTTGTCGCAAAACGGAACTAGTACTACACCCTAGGGCTATTTGTCCTTACTAATATTATAAAGCAGAAGAGTTTGTTCGCTTGAATGCGCTAATCTCAGAAACTACTTGTTCGAATTAAACAATTCGTGTGTTCTGAAAGATTCTGTATTAGTTGGACTACTTATCGAGGAAAGTTTTTTGCTATAAAACAATAGGTTGCGATCAATATTAGTGAAAAAAAGTAAGAAAATTTAAATATAACACTTTAACGGTTTAAAACGCGATATATTAGTTAAACTTATTTGAAAATGATTTAACTTCGGCCCGACGTTTCCGACCGTTAGTGTTTTATTTAAATGTGTACTACTCGCGTAAACTATAGACAGTATTTAAGTAAGAAAATGTATGTAGAACATAGACACTTAAAATTATATAGACATAATAAAAATGCCGGCCTTATCGCCTATGGCAATTTCTTCCAGGCAAACTTTGCCTGGAAGAAATAAAAAAAAAAACGAAAAGAAAGATAAGAAAATTATTCATCTTTGAGGGTTTCTATTGCGTGCCCTGCGAAAAAGGTTCAAGATACCCAAAAATATGTATAAAATAATCGTTCTTCTTTAAATAATTTTGAACATGTCTACGACAGTAAGTATATCTCTTTAAAGATTAACGCAACCATTTTTATGTTAATATAAATTTGCTCGAAATTCTTCATATAGCCAAAGAACGTTATCCAGTTGAGCTAGTTATATACGGGTTATATCTGTCGCGCGTGTTATCTATAATCCTGCGCAAAAATTATGCGCAATGCACACAGTTTTAAACCATAAGCAATGTGCTAGTAGCGAAGGTCACTTTCATTTGTAGACAGTTCATTAGAGCCTTTAACGAGTCGAATATCCAAAGCCTGAATAGGGCGGCCACGCATCTTATCATCATTTCTTAAATGTTATATGGCTGTGGTATTTCACCTGAAACCCTTGCCAGATAGCGGTTCAAATGCCGGGTGGGACGTAATGTTATTTCGGATTAAATACAGTTTTATAGCGGGTCGTCGCAAACCTCGTCGGGTCGTCGCAAACCTCGTCGGGTCGTCGCAAACCTCGTCGGGTCGTCGCAAACCTCGTCGGGTCGTAGAAATTAATTAAGTTCTTTTTATGATATGATGGACAGACAACCAAGGGTTTCACTCGATGATAGGTGAAATAGTCCAGCCTCTGGATTTGCCACAGACTAACCGAAACGCAGTTAAACTTCACGGCTTCTTCATCTGTGGGGTGATAGGAATCTATACGAGATTCCTATCACCCATTTAATAACCAGATTTCCAACACGTTTTACAAAAATTATAATTTGATTGAATTTTGGACCCGATGGCAGTCGAACCCACGAGTCGTTGTTTATTAGCCCATAAATATCATATTAAACCGTTAGAAATGGTTAATTTAATCTATAATAGTCCAAGTACAGATATACAAGTTTACGAACACAGAATAGAAAGTTCTTGAGCGCGGCAACATCGCAGAAAATCACTTTCTTGTAATTTCCATTTTCTCCTACCTACATGTATCAAAACCGCGAGCCGTATTCTAATAGATCAGAGATTTCTCTACTGGGGGGCGATTCTTATTTAATACATGTCGCATTTTACGTCAGAAAACCGACAAAATTTTTGTATCCCTATCTTTAAATAATTTTTAATACCACTAAACGTGTACTGCTCGCGTCAACAACAGACAGTATTCGAAAGTCTTTTAACAATTTAAAACGCGAAATATATTAGTTAACATATTTCACGAGCGACCTGACCTGTTCGTGATGATTAGATTGTCACCGGGTCCAATGTGGCTTTTAAATTTTCAGAAAAATGTGAATATTAAATGTGTGGTAGGCCGTAGAAATATCATCATGCGTTGCCTGGAAGAGTTTGCTAGTTAGCGATAAGGCCGCCCATTGCGATCCATATTTTGTAGTATATAAGTCTCGTTTCTATTTTTGTTCTTTTCTTTTATTCAATAAAGCGAACTACTGTCTTCGGGTGAAAATCTGTGGCGTTCAATCGCGTTTCGGTTGCAGTTTGGATATTCGAAGCCAAAATAAGTCGACAACATATCTTGTTGGCTGAGGTGCTAAGAGTAATTTGCCATGCTTGTCTGTTTTTTCTGTCATAAATAAATAACAATAGGATTACTAAAAAAAAATACTAAACTCTTCTTGTCCTTAGATCGTTTTCTTCAACGATCGTGAATCGTCCTGTACTAAAGTTTGAGTTTTGAAACCGAACATTCGGCTTCGGTTAAAACCGACCTTAAAGCGGACACAACCATAAATACAACTCGTTACCTTATTTGGGCAGACTCAAAGACGCCAGATTAGTCTTGTTACTATGCTACATACAGTACACTAATACTTAGTATGGACAATATGTACGGAACCAGATTTATACAAAAATTATAGTATAGTATTATATTATATATCGCGTTTTAATTCGTTTTAAGTCGTAAACTATAGACAGTATATGTATAAATGGACACATTAAAATTCCATAGTTTGACATTTACATAAGGATGAGATGAGAGAATCATGCACGATCGCTAAGAAGCGTTACAAACGTCGAGTTAAATAATATTGACATTGTTTGGCGTTTGAAGTTTCTTTTCCATGTGTCATCTGTGGCAACACCTTCACTATAAAAGGTCATCACTAGTTCTCTATGGTTTGAAATCGGCCATATTTGTTGTGGTCTGTTGCCAAGTTAGAAAAAACACACTATACGTTTTCTCGCTGTAAGTAGGTCTCGGTAACAAAAACATAGCGAACGGAAACCGGCGCCCGCGCATGTCGGTTAGTAAGTAATGCGTTGAAATGAATTATTAACGCGTTCTTTAACGACATTGGTTTTTCACGCGAATGTCGACTAGTTAGCAATCGACTAGTTTTTGTTGAGTCGCCGGTAGACATGTGTGTTCGATACGAGAGACGGCGTCTGGGGGGGGGCGATTCTCAAACTGTTACATATCTAACCAGAAAGTTATGTTCGTTCAATTGATTGAAAATTGAAATTGTTTGTTTAATATAATTATTATTAAACAAAATATTTAGGCCAACTTAAAATAACACACTGAAGTTTTAAGTTATGAATTGTCTGGTGTCTTACATTTCTTATTTAATTAAAACCCTTTAAACGGTTTAAAACTCGATAGTGTATTAGTTAACCTTATTTACAAACTAGATACTTTAAATATAGCCCGATCTTTTAAATGCTTTGCAGAAGTTTGGTAAGCACGTTGTCATACTAATTTAGCAGTAGTAACTATAGCCCACCATCCCGCGCTAAGTAGCATGGTGGGTTGACTTAAACCCTATCTATATCCCATGAACAAAGAGATCGGAATTGTGATTAATAAGCTGAAAAGAAACATTATATCTACTATCTGTAGTTTACGCGATGAGGACACTTTAAACGGTTTAAAACGCGGTATGTATCAGTTAACTTTTTTAATCTGTCTCTATGTGATAGCGTATAGTAGATTTTATTTTGACATTAGGAAAACGGTCCCCTTGTGACAACCCTCGTTTAATTAAAAATACATAAAATTAGAATTGATAAGATTAATTAATATATTTGACACGCAGAACTTAACTATTGTGTATTCAAATAAATCATTTTTGACGGTTTGAAACACGCGTCACATTAAATTTATTTATTCTTTACCTCCGACATAACAGACGTCCAACATCTTATTACCAATGGGACCAAAGCATTTGTAACGTCGGGTCGTGATTAATAACTTTTTAATATTTCTCGTTTCAAACTATAGTCTGTGGTTATATAATTTTATGTTTTTATACTAAGTGTCATAAATAATAAAAAAAATTTGGTTAGTTGTTGTTGACAAGTTTCTGTTTTGCCTTTTAGTACGGCATCCCTAATTTGATGCGAATTTGACATTATTAGCGACATATGTCGCGATGGATGGATATCTAATGTCTTGTTGGTTAGAATTGACACCCTAACAATCGTGTGATACAACAAATTGCTCTCCCATCAATAGCATTCGAGTGTTTTTTTAAGAGCGTTTATTTTTAGAGAAAATTTATTGCTTTAGTTGATAATCAATATCTATACTAATATAAAAGCTGAAGAGCTTGTTTGTTTGTTTGAACGCGCTAATCTCGGGAACCGCGGGTTCGAATTGAAAAAAATATCTTTGTGTTGGTTAGAGTAAAACGATTAAAGACACCCAAAAAATACGTACTAAAAAATAATTCCTCTTTGAAGGTGTAAAAAAATGTCCGCGACACTATAATATGTCTATCTTTTATAATTAACTTGCAAGAACGACAGGACGCGACCGATGTCATGGGTAACAGCTTAAATTTATAAAGATGTAGAGGTTTAAATGAAACACTTTAACGGTTTAAAACGCGATATATTAGTTAAACTTATTTGAAAATGATTTTTAACTAATATATCGCGTTTTAAACCGTCAAAGGGTTTTGTTTCAATGCGTACTACTCGCGTTAATTATAGACAGTATATAGAGGTTTGCAAAAACAAATTTCTCAAAACGACAATTCAACGCGGACGAAGTCGCAGACACAACTAGTAAAATATAATAATAGATTTTATATGGTTGAAGGCGATTTTTAATTAAAAGCCATTAAATTTTATTTTATCTATTAAACTACAGACAACGTGTAATTTAAGCGAGTAGTACACATTCAAATAAAACACGTTTTAACGGTTTAAAACCAGAAATATTTTAATTACGAACCAGCGTTTCGTATACTGTGCAACAGCCCTTGTCACGAGAAAATGGATGGAACTTATTTTTAATGCAATTTAACTACGACCCGTTGTTAATAATGAAAGATGGAAATAGGTCGGCCGCGCATTTGTATTTATTGCAACTTATAGGACATTTAAAGGCATCTATAACAGTAATAACTGAACATTTATCAGTAAGGCATTTGATTAGCCCAGCAAATCTATTAGACGATGGAGTTTTGCGATACGTGCGAGAGGTAAAGGGTTCGAACCCTAGGATGGACGTTATTTTGGCGTCTAGTAAAACCTATGTGTGATATTGTCAATCCGTCTTTCGTGCATCTTTTCGCGAGATTCGAACCATAGACCTCTTGTAAATAAAGCGATGGCTATAACCCAGTCATAAAGTTACCGATCCCTGCTATTCTATCAGTGAACCAGGTTAAATAGAACTATTTTAACGGTTTTAAACGCGTAACATATTAGTTAGTAGGTGGTCGCCGTGGTCACTAAGAGACGGAACGTCGGGCCGTGGTTTTATTAATTGTAAATTAACTATTAAATTTTGCGTTTTAAACCGTTACAAGTGTTTTAAATGTCTCCTACACGCGTAATCTACGAACTACATTTATTAAAATCACATCGCACGCAATTTTGATATTCGGGTAACACGTCTAGCCTAGCTCTCAATTGTGTTAAGAAATATGCAAACTTTATACAATGTTCCTTTCAGTAAAATGTTTAACGCGTGTTAACGGACGTCATATGGGGGCAAAGTCCTAGGGTAGGCGCGGGTCACCGGGTGGCGAGATCACAACTTCCTCAAAACACGGCTCGCTGACGTAATAACTATATTTCGATGTTTATAAACTAAGGAACCTGAAAAATCTATACAAATTTGACGGGCTACTTGGTGAAATGTTATCGGGTACGATCCTCACCGGGATCGCACCGGGTCCCACATTTTTCTGATCCATTTAGAATTCTTCTAAAACATGTTGGTATCTGGATACCGAAGTCATGTCCGTAATTGACGAAATCGTAAAATTTTAATGGCGTTTCGATTTCAATCTGTTGATTTCCAAATATTGATATAGGGCCGGGTCGTCAAGTGAAGTTCATGTTATGGTAGGTGCATAAGTATAACATCTAAACAAGATGCGCTATTGACCTTTTTCGGCTTTGGATATTCGGATATTTAAACGAAACCGAACGGTAAAAAACTGACACTTAGTAACGCTATTAAACTTCTCATCTTTCTTATCCGTTAAACAAGTGAAATAATATATATCGCATTTTAAACCGTTGACTTTGTTGTATTTAAATGTACACTACTCACGTAAACTACAGACAATATTTAAGAAATTTCCCATAGAAAAAAGCAGAGTTCTCGGTTGAATAAAACGGCTCGAAACACGAAATCATCAACGACGTATTCCGACCACGGCTGCTGTGAAGCATCCGAAACGTCGTGTCGTTCTCTATCATAAAAAAGTACAATTTTTGTATTCTGCAATCGAACTCGAGACCTTTGCACTAAAGGAATGTGCTCCGGAGATGGTAAGGCATGTATCTACATGCCCTGCCATTAATTATTAAGACAGGTCGTTACATGCCTGTCGGCATCTTGTTCTTTGAACGCTACATATCTTATATCTGCACACTAATATTATGAAGCTGAAGAGTTTGTTTGAATGCGCTAATCTCAGGAACTACAAGTTTGAATTAAAAAAAAAATAGATAATTTAAAGAGGAATCATTTTTAATACATATTATTTGGGTATTTCGAACCGTTTCCGCAACTCACGCAACGGAAGCCCTCAAGAATGAACAATCGTTTGCAGACTTTATTATTTTTCACATTGCACATGATGGCGTTATTAATAAAGAACTGATTTTAGACTTTTAAAAATACGACACGGGCGGGACTCGATCCGGCATCCACGGTGTTCCGTGCTATTGCTCTAACCAATTGAACCACCGCGTCCTAACGTCCGTGTAATTTCCCTCGTTTTTTTCACATTTCCTATTGCTTCTTCAAATCAGTAGTTCCTGAGATTGGCGCGTTCAAACAAACAAACTCTTCAGCTTGATTATATTAGTATAGATTGTATGTCGGGGAATCCCCAGGAAAAATTGTCGAAATCCATCAATGACGTCACCAGACACCAGACAATGTCCATTGCGCATTGCTCAGCGGAAAGTTGCAAAACTCGTCGCTAATTATGCGCACACGCATCTTCGCATGTTGCGCTGACACGGTCTGGCGCAGACAAGCCATTCCATACTGATAAGGATAGGTAGTTCACACGAAAAATGTAATTCGAATACAATATATAATAAGATGAATTCCGTATTATAAACTAGGTAGACAACATTCATATTTTACTGTGCTCGGTGGTCTAATGGTAGCAATCAAAGGGTCGTGAATTCGATCCCCATCGAGTACAACATGTTTGTAATAAATTTATACATTTTCTAAATACTGTCTTTGATAGTTTGCAAAGCATCCGAAACGTAAAATAATTTACTAATACATATCGTGTTTTAAAACGTTAAATTGTTTTATGTAAATTGTAATTTTCCGCAACATATTGCACTACGTTTGGAAATCTGAATATTGAAAGGCTGGTAGCAATATCGGAATTCCGTCCCGATCTCGAACCACCACCGCAGATAAATGATGTGTATTTTTGTTAACACGGGTTTATTCTTAATTATTTCTAGGTTGAATAGACCATTTATCAAAGGACGTTAGACTGTATAACATCACGCCGTGACTAATAGGAGCGACAAACAGTGACAACTGAGGAGAAAACGGGAGAATTATTCGTCTAGATTAGAGCTTCCGTTGCGTGCCCTGCGAAAACGCTTTAAGATACCCAAAAAATATGTACTAAAAAGATATTCTACAAAAATGCCCACAACGGTATAGGTCTAAATTTAAGAAATACTTGCGAGGACGATGTCGTTGGTAACGGCTTATATCTAAAAACACGGAGGTTTGCACAAACAAATTTGAATGCCCAAAATAACTATTCTACGTGGACGAAGTCGCTGGCACTTCTACGCTACTTCATAACATAGGCCAGATCAGCTCATCACAACACAGTATAAAACAAACTCGCTTTTTCTGTCCCTATGTACGCTTAAATCTTTAAGTACGCAACGGATTGTGATACGGTTTTTTAATAGATAGAGTGATTCTAGAGAATGATTTTTATATACAACATTCACAGTTTTTGTATAGTGTATTTAGTACTGGCTGTGTCAGCGACTTCGTCTGTAAAATAGTAATTTAGGGCATCCAAATTTGTTTTTGCAAACGTATCGTTCATCTTTAGAGATTTAAACCACCGCGTCGTCCGCGTCACGCTCTTGCAAGTTAATCTTAAAAGATTAAAGGGAAGTCATTATTTGCTAAATCCTTTTTGGGTATCCTTAACCGTTTTCGCACTTTCTTAGCGCGATATTTTATAGCCTATAACCTTCCTAGACAGATTCTCTAACCAACATAAAAATAATTTGTAAATTCGAACCAGTAGTTTCTAAGAAGACCGCGTTCAAACAAACAAACTATTCAGCTTTATATATTAGCGTAGATAGATCAGCATTGCACCCGAGCGAACCCGGGGCGGGTCGCTAGTAACCACGTGAACATTTAAGCTTAGTCTCGTCAAGCCGCCCACGCCAAGCCAAGTTGTATACAGGCAGAACTAAGTGCAGCGCACTGTGCATGCAAGAATGCACGTCTTAACCTTGACATGCGATTGTCGACCCTAAGGCTTCGGTCTCCTATAAAAACCGTGTAATATACGCTACTTTTTTATTATAGAGGACAGACAAACATGTCGTTCACTTGATGGAAGGCGAAATATCCCAGCCATGTAACATTTCAACTAGACGCGCTGTCGATTTATTACTTTGGATATTTGGAAATCTAAATAAAACACTTTAACGGTTTCAAACGCGATATATATTAGATACATAAACTTATTTTTAACTTACTTATATCTTTACCACCTGAGATACTAATGTCAAATGTTTGTCAGTTTAGTAGAAAACGGATTATAGAAGTTGTAATTGTTTTATCTACTACTTACGACATTAAAAATTTAAAATCAGCCCGGCCTTTCTCGAGTGTTAGTGAAGCAAACATTTAAACATATCAATAACAAGCTGCGCTCGCGACTTCATTCTCATGGAACAGAATTTTTAATTATTCAGGCTGCATACTGTCTGTAGTTTACGCGAGTAAGTTAGGCTGTTTATTTATTTATAAAAGGGCGCATTCAAGGCAGCGACCTGTGTGGCAAGCGCTACTTTGCTGCAACACTCCCAATCTCACCTTACATCACTCCTACTCCCACTCTCACTCATACACTCACTCCTATTCCCAAAAAGACAAAGAAAAAAGTTTCACTGGTCTAGCTTCAAAAATCACGCTTTAAACTTTCATCCCCCTATTCAACCCCTAACAACCCTTTTTTGGTATTAAAAAGTACCCTATGTTCTTTCAGGCTCTAGAATCCCAAATTTCATTTAAATCAGTTCAGTAGTTTCGGCGTAAAAGCCAGACAGACAGAGTTACATTCGCATTTATAAATATATAATATTAGTATAAGATTAGCCACATATATCGCTGAGAAAATCTATAATTATAGCAAATCACATTACTTGAAAATGCTTATTATTAGAAGGAACTAATGCTTAATTAACTGATTCAACTCATGCGCAATAGACGTCTCGTTCGTACAAACAACGTTTACGATGCAACGGCTCAAATTAATTGGAGGACGATGTCGCGTACCGATAGCGTGCGAAAGAGACAACATGTGAATAGCATGGCATAGCTTGCGTTAGGCGACCGCAACCTAATTCGTGTGGTACAGAATGTGGACTCTATTGCCTGGTAATAAGACCGTTGACGCCCCGGTGGGGGAAAGGAAACCGGGGAATAAACACAATTACTATGCTCGTTATTACACATGACGGAACTTAACACTGAGGGAGATTTTGGCCTAACTAGGTTTGACGATGTTATTTGAGGGGGGAATGATGCCTCGTTGGTTTAGTGGTTACAAACGGCAGATTCTGAGGGTCGAAAGAGTTCCGTGAGACGTTGAAGCAAAAGTTGAAGTGCTAGTTGTGCCCGCGACTGCGTCCGCGTAGAATACTTATTTTGGGCGTCAATTTTTGCTATACTTAATATAAATTACTATAAAATTATAAACTATAGCTTTTATCCACGGCCGCGTCTTGTCGTCATTGCGAGTTAATCTTAAACCATAGACATACACTGTCGCGGACATTTTTTAGATCATTTAAAGAATAATTATTCGTTTACGTGAGTAGTACACATTTAAATAAAACACTTGAACGGTTTAAAACGCGATATTTTAGTTAGACTCTCCCCGTGGGCCGTGACCACAGCTGCTGCGAAGCATCCGAAAAATCGTACCGTAGTTAAAATAATGTTCAAATAAGTAACTAATATCCATCGCGCTTTAAACCGTTAAAATAGTATCACGTCTTTTGCCTAAGAAGACAATACTTAATTTCTCATCTTCAGCCAAAGCCTTTCGTCGCAAAGTAGCCAACTAAAACCACAATTTATTTTCAATTCATAAACCATAGGTACATGAATAACGTAACGCAACGTACAGTATTGTTCACTTGAGAGGATTCAAATAAGATTTTCTTCAAATCCCATAATGCTCTTAGGAATCTTGTACAAAGCAAGTTAGCATGTTTTATAGCTTGGACGGAATGAAGCATTGTTAGGTGTAGAGATGGGCAAACCGCTGACATTCGGTTTACAATGTAGATTCGGTTTCGGTAGAATAACCGCACTTTGTTACCGAGCCAAAGTTCAGTTTAAAGCGAACGATATTTGTTAAGGGGGTTTAGAACCGTAGTGACAGACTGGAGAAGAGGCATAGTTAAAGATTAATTAACAATTGAAACTGTTCAAAATTGCTTTGATTAGATTTTTAACATTTGCGTAAATTATAGAAACAAGTAACGAATGCAACATTAATATATTGTGTGCCAGTTGCTGCTGGTTACGCTAGATAGTTCGGGAGTTGGATGCTTAATCATGCTCCAAAATATGTATCGTTTATTCTGATACGTTCGAGCTCCGTATTAAGAAAACGTTGTAAGAATACCGGTTTATCTTAGAATCAAAATATCGATGACATGAGGTTTGTGGGGCACCATAAGGGGCTCTAGTCCCAACTGAGGGAACGTTAATTGTACTCGTCGCACGTAACGGTATTTAATTGTAAAAAGCAATTTAAAAAAATACTTGCAATTAAAAGATAATTATTAATTCTATTGGTTAGAGCAACAGCACGGAACGCCGTAGATGCTGGTTCAAGTATTGCCCGAGTGGTAATAACAGTGCCATCATGTGCAATAATAAGTATGGGAATAATTTTAAAATTTTCAAAGATAATTATTATGTTTTAAATGTTAGATTATTTGTTTGTAATAATTTTTGTAACCGCATGAGCCGAATGTTCGGCTTAAATTCGGTTACGATACAAAGCATTCTCATCACTAGTGAAGAGATATTTTGTAACCATGGAAATCTTTTATATTATATTGTTCTAAATTCAAACGGAATGGTTTCTACAATTGCTTTGTTATTTTTGTTTAAATGTTCGTCATTATCATTATAAGTAATTTAAAATTGTAATGACTTAATGCTTTTATCGTGTCTCATAATATTTAAGGTTTGTAGAGAAAGGTATTTTTAATGACAGAGGGGGGAAGACAATAGGGAGTTCCCTTGATGGACGACAAAGATTATAGGAATTATTTGAAAACTTATTTTTTTACACGTTACACTGTCAGTAGTTTACGCGAGTACACATTTAAATAAAACACTTTAACGGTTTAAAACGATTGACCACGGCTGTTGCAAAGCATCCGAAATATTGGGCCGTAGTTAAAATCATTTTCAAAAAAGTTTAACTAATAAATACTGCGTTTTACTATCCGTTGGTGTTTTATTGAAATTTTCACATGTTATTGCACATAGCATTATTTATGTATTTACTTATTTAATCATTAAAATTACAATGTCATGACAGGTGGAAGCCCAATTCGACACTGAACTTAAAAACTAACAGAAATATAGAATACAATTATATAAATGTTTAAATTATTAAATATTTAATAAGTTTACTTTTAAATTAAACTTCTAGAATCCCATTAAACAAAGAAAGCTATTAAATTAAACAAAGATGAAGAAATTACATTAAGAGTTGTGAATGAGTTAACTATCCGCGTTTAAAACCGTTATGTGTTGTATTAAAATATGTACTACCGCGTAAACTACAGACAAGATAAAAATAAATTTTTATCTTAAAGTTTCTTAAAGAAAATGTTGTGGAGGGATATTATTTAGTTGTTGCTAGACCAGTTGACGGCATTGTTGGTCTAATGTTAGGAATGTATTGCTTATAATCAACGGGTAATCCTACATATTTCTAATTTATTTATAATTTAATAGGAATATTTCGAAATTTAGTCCGTTACGTGAGTTAATCTGAAACAAAAGACATACTGTCGCAGACATTTTTAGATAATTTAAAGTGGAATCATTCTTTCGTAAATATTCGTAGGTTTCTTGAACCGTTTTCGCAGCGCACGCAGCAAAAGCCCCTCTCATCATCTTACTTTCCCCCGATTTTTCCACATTTCCCACTCTTTCTGGGATTCTATTGTTATGTGAGTTTTATAGTCTTAAACCTTCCTCGATAAATCCTCTAACCAATACAAAAAAATAATTTTTTAATTCGAACCCGTAGTTTTTGAGATTAGCGCGTTCACACAAATAAAATCTACAGCTCTACAATACAGATAATCAACACTAAGTACAGCTTTATTAACTAATGTCAGAAACAGTTATGAAATTTCTTGCTGAGACGGCCTAACTGTACTTATCTATTAAGATCTACTGATTGTTCCTTTGCCACGAGACGGCGCGAATATCAGCGCGACCAACGACGTGAACATTCGCGCGACTTAGTCTACACGGCGTTTTTTATGGTAGAGGAGGCCCCGGAACTTAGAGGCACTCTAACCTTCTCGTAGAGAAGATATAAACGTAGAATTTTTTAACGTTCTTGTTGCTATTCAAAATTTTGGAGGTTCATTTAATTTTAGCTACCCTAAAAGAGGGGATGAGAACTCGATTCTTTATTGAGCCTTTGGATTAGATAGACCGGAGCCCTTGTCAACCTAGCTACGCTATTAAGAGGACAAATATAAAGCATATAGCATCTAAACAAGATCAACCTATTTTAGCTTTGGATATTCTGTGTGAATGAGATGAACAATTTTCCCCGCTCCTATTAGTCGCAGATGATGTTTTATAGCCTTACTCGATAAATGTTCTAACCATACCTAGCTACCATTAGACCAACGATCAACTATTTTTAGTTTTATCACTACATGGTATGAAATAAAGTCGCTTTTTCTGACCCTACAGTTGTTCTGTAGTGTGTTTAGTATCAGCAATGACCGACTCTGTAGCTAAATGGTTAAACGTGTTGCTTAGCAGAGCGTAAAGTGCTAGAGGTTCGAATCCCTCGGAAACAATAAATTGTTTCGATCGGGCACAGAAGTCTGATCAACTACTTGTATATAAAATCGATCAGTGAATCGGACACAGAAATGTGTTCGCCCCATGCCCCACGGTGTAGGGACACTTTGCACCCGAGTGAAGTCGGGGCGGGTCGCTAGTAATAATCCAACGAGTCGTATATTTCGCGGCGAGTTCTAGCGATGAATGGCGGCGGGTCGTTGACCTCGGGCAGCCGCGTCGTGTCGCCCGCACACACGACACTCGAGACGATCTGTTTTTCGTCAAGACGCGTCGTGTTGCCCTTATGGGGGGCTGAGGGTTGACACTTTCACTGGAACTTCGACTGAGTGTCTCGGTAAGATGGCGGCTAGGTTTTAACATTCGATGAGGTTATACAGTTTAAAATACAAAGATTAGTCTGTAGTTTGCGGGTTTGAAACGCGAAATATATTAGTTAAACTTATTTGAAAAATGTTTTTCACTCTCCCAGACCACGGCTGCGGCGAAGCATTCGAAACTTCGGGCTGTAGTAAAATAATTACCAAATACTTTTAACTTATGAAAATCGCGTTTTAAACCGTTAAAGTGTTATATTCAAATGTGTACTACTCGCGTAAACTACAGACACTATTTAAATCGATTAAAAAATTATTGGACCCGATGGGGATCGAATCCACGACCCATTGTTCATTAGTCATATACTGCTACCATTAGACCAGCGAGTTATTTTATCATCATTTTGAGAATAAAGTCATGTGCAAGTGTTAGAAAACAATGTCATACCTACAAATTTAATCCTTCTCCTTACTAATGTTATAAATGCGAAAGTAACTCTGTCTGTCCGTCTGTTACTCTTTCAAAACTACTGAACGGATTTGAATGAAATTTGGTACACAGAAAAGAACATAGGATTAAAGGGGGTTGTAAAGGGGGGGTAAAAGTTTGTATAGAAATTTGTGGCCTTTGAAGCTAGAACAATGAAACTTTCTTCTTTGGCTTTTTAGGAGTAGGAGTGATGTGAGGTGAGAGTGTTGCGGCAAAGTAACGCTTACAACATAGATTGGCTGCGATAAATGCGAAATTACATACATTAATAAACAGCCTAAATAATACAAAATTCTACCCCAAGCCACAATTCCACGCGAACGAAGTCGCGGGCACAGCTAGTTTGTATATAAATAAGGATGATAGTATCACGATTTTGCGGTTGCTCATAACGACGTAAGTACATTCCAAAGTTGGGGTCGAAAAAAGGGTCAGCTTAACGAGTTAATAATAAATCTATTAACTTCGCGTTTTAAACCGTCCGAAATGTCCTTAGACCAAGACTACTGCTTAACTAATGCTTGTCTCCATCATAAAAAACTATTTATTTTTTATCCATTTGCGAACACAAAGCGCATCCCATATTGAAGCGATCGAATAAAACCGGATCTATTTTTTAATAAATTCTAACAGTTTTAAACTCAAAATATATTAATTTACTTATTAATAATTAATTTTACCGTCGGTCCGACATTATCTCGTCGTCATGTCTGTCGTGTTAAGCGACCAAATAAATTAAATTTAAAAATGGAACGTTTTACTCCCCAATATGGCGACCAAAGATGTAACTTATCAAAGGTTAGCTGAGGAAAGCTGTTTAGTGAAAATTTATACTTTGGCTACTAAAAAACTATTGTGATTATATTTTGTTCGTCAACTTTCGTCCTTGCTTTTAAAGTTCTGAATTGTACTACTTAGTTTTAATTTTTTTTACCAAAAGTTAAGCTTTAAGCGAATTGTCGGCCTTTATTTCGTTTCGGTTCAGCTTGTGTTCCCAGCGAACACGGGAAACGCGTCCAGTCCAGACTCCTGTGGGAACGTCGGCCATTGTGCACCGGTGGGCTGTCGAAACGTCGGACGCGAGCAAAAGAAACAAGATAATGTAATATATGTGCGAAATACGCGCGGAAACGGATGTCGTTTATAATGCGAGATGTTTTATCTATGGTCAGAGCGCTTCGCACAGTCTGCAGGCTGTATATAAACTCAAATATAAAGTAGCTAATTATCATGTACACGGATAAAACGGTTTTAAACGCGAAATATAATGCTTACGGTTTTAAGTACGGCTACTGCAAAGCATCCGATACGTCGGGCGGTTACAATCGATCTTTAGTATTAATAAAAGATTTTGTTTGTTTGTCTGTACACGCTAATCTCAGGAACTACGGGTTCGAATTGAAAAAATCTTTTTGTGTTGGTTGGATCATTTATCGACATAGACTTAAGAGCTATAAAACACCGCCCTGTGACTAATACAAGCGAAGATACAGCTACTAATGTAAAAAAAAAATGGGAAAATTATTCATCGTCATTGGTTTCGTACGCTGCAAAAACGGTTCAAGATACCAAAAAAAAAAGGTACCAAAGAATCATTTAAATAAAAAAACGCGTAGGTTACCTAATTTATAATTACGTGGAGGAGGTTTGCAAGAACAAATTTTGATGTTCAAAATAACTATTTCCATTCTACGCGGACGATGTCGATAACGCAGCTTCAGCTTCATCAAGTTTACTAAATATATTTCGCGTTTAAAACCGTTTAAAGGGTTTTATTCAATTATTTCCCACTCGTGTTAGCTACAGACAGTGCTTTTTTGCCCGAATTTAGGCAAATATGCTTTGAAGTGTGGCAGCACTGCATATTGTATGTTACAAAGTAAAATCAACATACAACATACATTGTCCTTAACCGAATATTCGGTTAAGCAAACTTTATCGGTAAAGCAATAATAGCAATGCTATTCCGAGAATATATGTATTAATGGCTTTCGTACGAACGAGCGAAATATATTTTGTTACAATGTAAGCGAGTTTTATACATTAGCGGTTATTCGTCCGCGTTTTATAGTCCATTAAGAGGTTGTGGCGCTGCTATTGCGTTATTAGGGGAGAAGAATGGGGGAGTATTTTTTTTTCTTAATCGTAGAAGAAAACATGGGTTTTTAACCTGTGTTCTGGCTTTGGATATTCGGAAATCCACAGACAGCAACCGAAACGCGATTGAGCTTCACGGATTCTTCATCTGTGGACGGTGGTTCGTGACCCGGACGAAATTGCTATATTTATTCCACCCATTCAATATCCAGATTTCCAGACGAAGTGCAACATGTTTTAAAATAATTAAAAACATGTTAGACTCGGTGGGGAACGAACCCACGACCTGTCGATCATTATTTGCTACCATTAGACCAACGAGCTCGACCAATTTCACCACATAGACGACTCCATGACCACGTCTGCTGCAAAGCATCCGAAACGTCGGGCTGTAGTTAAAATAATTTCCGAATAGGATCACTTAATATCGCGTTTTAAACCGTTAAAGTGTTTTATTTAAATAGGCAGCCGATTTTATGTTATATTTTTAAGCATTTAATAAAACCACTAGATGGAATCTAATTACCTCAGCAATGCAACATCTAAACGCTGTTGACCTACTTAGCTTTTGAAATTCGGACGATAACCGAAACGCGATGCCGTCACAGTGCCCTTTTATCCCATCTGCAATTAAATTCTAAATCCTAAAGTAGTGTTCTTTATGAAGCTTTTAAAGTGCAGAAGCATTCAGCTCATTTATTTTGACACAGTCTGAAAAGCAGAAACGTGTAAATTCACGTTTCAATTTCTGTCCTAACTCACATAATGTATGTGCAATGTCAAAATAGCTCGACAGCACATCTTGTTTAGATATTACAAGTCTAGGATACTTAATCTTTCATCGATAGATCCCCAAGTACCTTCTATATAATTAGCTGGAAATGATCTTTTCAATAATTTGCTGAAGTTTTCTCAGTGACCACATTGTCAGTCATATCTGCTACACTAGAGCCATATTTTATCGTAATTGATTGACAGATTTGTCTCTAACCACTTAGTGTTTTGAACGATAATTCATATATTTCGCGTTTCGAACCGTCAAAAGTGTTTCATTAAATGAAAATACATTACGATTACGTCCTGTACGGTTTAATTAAAAAGTTAAACCTGCGAGTTGCAACGGGCGTTCTATATTCAAATGAAGGTTTTCGGCACCTGTTAACGCTGTGCAATAAAGCTTTCGTTCCGGTTCAGCGGTTGGAATTTGGTTTTACTGCACACACACAGTGCAAACTAGGGATGTACTGAACATACCTAAACCAAAACCGAATAATCGGTTAAAATTATAAATTTATCCGAATTTAAATAAATTATATATATTAGTTAAATATATTTTAAAAGGATTTTTAACTTCGGCCTGATGTTTCGGATGATTTGCAGCAGCCGTGGTCACGGGGAGACTCAGGCGTCGGGCCGAAGTTAAAAAATGATTCAAATAAGTTTAACTAATATATCGCGTTTTAAACCGTTAAAGTGTTTTATTTAAATGTGTGCTACTCGCGTAAACTATAGACAGTATTTAGATAGAGTGATTCAAGAGGAAGGTATATATTATGTATAATAACATCCTTTAATAGTGTTTCACTCTATCTATTAAAAAAAACCGCATCAAACTCCGTTGCGTAGTTTTAAAGATTTAAGCACATAGGGACAGAAAAAGCGACTTTGTTTGTGTACTATGTAGTGATCTTGTTTTTGAATAAACTTCTCTAAAATAGCAGATTAGAATAATTTGTCTATACAGTAACTAGCATGCCAGTAGATACACTGTACAGAGTATGTGCGTTGTGAATTGACAGTGCCCTCGACCAATTAAGTCTGATGTGTCAATCTCGTTAGCTGTTCGAGACAGTGTGTTGGTTGGATCACACTGTACACCGAACTGCGACTACGTAGATTAGACAGAACATCCTCCAAGATACTGTCTATAGTTTACGCGAGTAGTACACATTGAAATAAAACACTTTAAAGGTTTAAAACGCGATATATTAGTTAACTAATATATCGTAAAGTGTTTTATTTAAAAGCCTCCAAGATACAATTATGTTTGAGCTAAAATGGAGATGTACTATCGAAATTACAAAATATATTCCATCGTCTTCATTTAGTACCTCCTTAGCTAAATGGTAACTAGTCAACACTAGCAACGCGTGCGCAAGAGAGTTCGAATCCCTGGGAAATGATTGTTGATTATGATTATGAATGAAGTCTGATTCAACTACTTGCCTGTAAATAAAAACGTCCCGCCCGGGGAAACGGGATTTCAATTTGGTTTAGTAGTTTTAACCGACTTTATAAAATGAGGTTCTCAATTCGATTTCAATTATTGTTTTCAAAAAAGGACTTTAACAATGTTGTATTTTTAAATCAACGTACGGTTGAACTTCAAAGTCAATTGAGTGTTTAATTTTTTGTTGTAGCTGTTACCCACGACGGCATTTGCGTCCCGTCGTTCTTGCGAGTTCATCTTAAGAGAAATATACTGTTATATAAAGCTGAATAGGTTACTTGTTAGTTTGTATGTTTGAACTCGCTAATCTTATAAAATATTGCCCTATGACTAATAGGAGCGAAGAAATAGCGGTTACAGAAAAAAATCTATATGTCTATCTTTTAGGATTAAGTCGTGTGTACCGTTTTTATGGAGAAATAATGTTTGTCTGGTCAGTGTATTAATAATATAATTCCTTATTCCAGCCAGAAGAGCTACAATAGCCCGTGGAGCTGGACAACGGTGACCGCGACAGGGGACTGACCAAGAGCCCCGCGACCGCCCGCCCCGCCCAGCTGAGAGGCTCGCGCCTACGACCGTCGTCGCCCACCACCATCACCGAACGAGATCCGTCCGAACTCGAGATCCTACATTTGAAACCAGGCATAACCCAATAAGACACAATATTCCCAAATCACTTTTAACGGTTTAATACGCGAAATATATAACATTTCTTTTTCATTTATTACGACACGACGTATCCGATGCTTTCATCCCGTGACCACGGCTTCTGCTAAGCATCTGAAACGTCGGTTCGGATTTCTTATAATAGAAAAATAAGTTGAGTAATATATCTCGTGTTTTAAACTGTTAAAAATGTTTTATTTAAATATCATGCGGATGTTTATAGCGTGCGGAACTAGGGACTTTGTTGGTAATTTTGACTTTTTGATTCTAATCTCTAATTCTGCGTACATAGAAACCTATTAAACATTTTTGACTGTCCGTAATGTTTACTTTTAAAATGGTCTTATTGGGTTCCGCCTTGCACCCCCAAAAGCCAGATATAATTAAAATTTAAAACAAGTTATTTATATGCAAATGTTTCGTTTTTAGGAAATATTACGATGGTTGGCCGAAAATATATTACGATAATTTTAGAACGCCAGAAATAAGTTTTCAACGATCGAAAACACGGTAGCTCCATATATATCGTTCACGTTAAACTGTTAAAAGTGTTGTATTTAACGTCTGGCGTAAACTACAAAATATTGCTTCACTTGTTTTTATTTAGATAGTTCGCGTTTTAATCCGTCAAAAATTGTTTGATGTTTGCAATTAATGAGATGCAACGGCCGGCCATTGAGTGATCTGTTCTATCAAAACCCCAATCTTAGGTAATAAATTTATTTTCTATTTAAGTTTGATAGGTGTATAGTAAAAAGTTCTTGTGGACAGTTTCTCTTACACGTTTGTTCATGGCATACTGGTCTGTGGTCGTTATTTCAAGTAGATAGACATATTGAGTCGGATCGGTTCAAGGGTAAAGCGAACCGACGTCGTATTTAAATTGACAGGGCCGCCGCGGGGTTCTAAGTGCAATCGTAATGACTAAAAACCGAATGCGCCAGCGCAGTTGTCAAATAGCTTTAAGCTAGTCTACCACACCGGGCACATTGTTGTTTTATTTATTTCCTACTATCTGTTACGAGTTACTCTTAGACCTAAGTTGCAATGGTACACCCACACCAGTGTACATCTTTTGACTGAGATAACTCAGTCTTAGTTAGTTAAAGTGAACGTATGTGCAATACGCCTTTGTTCGCGGGCGCAGGCGGTACGACGATGACGTCACAAATGTCGCCCAAATTCTCTTGAGTTAATATTCCAGTCATTTAATACCTAATACGTGTTAAATGTATGGTGCAACTCAGTTCTATAGAAGCGAGCGGTCGGATGCGCGGGCGCAAGCTTATAGACACCTAGTACGAGTTTTATTGTCAATTTTAAACTCGTACTAAGTTCCCAAACGGCGAGCGAACGCGACGCCACCTCTAATATTTAAATGGAAAATATTTATTTCGTTACGTTTTAAGTTTTGGATGATTATACATAATTATTGTTCACGTTAATTTTTTTCCTTGGGAATGTATTTAGATTAAGGAAAGACTACGGGCGAGCCGGTGTGCGCCGGCGCACACGCGCGCCCTCTAATATTGTGTATAGCGCATCAATTTATCGGTGTTGTTAACGTTTCTAGTGTACATTTCCAATTTTTCTATTCCGAATTCTCTAGCGCGCGTGTGTGCGCGGCCTTTGTCCTCACTATTCCAGAAGTTTCCTCGTGTAATTTATTAACTTGAATTAATGAAATGACGCTTTTAAAGTGTATTACATGTGTAAATATAGGTCAACTGATATCTATTATAATAGTGAATGTTGTAATTTGTATATAAGTAATGAAAAATAAATTTTAAATACATAGATAACGTTTTGTATCATTCTAAACCAGTGTTTCCCAAAGTGGTCTATATCGACCCTTTGGGTGCTATGCCAACCTGCAAGGGGTCTACGTGAATTTGGGGGTCCATGAAATAAAAATAGGGTTCCAACTGATAATACCTACTTACTTGCATCATACTATCTTGTAATATCAAAACTTATACATTATATTATATTTTTGAAATTATCACTTATGTATCCTACACTGTTCGTCATGGGTAGCGTTGTAGGTAGGATATAGCGAATTAAGGGTGAGACGAGGATTTTCTTTGGCGACGTATGTAATAAAAATTCTTCGGGGTAAAGAACATAACGCCGTTGTTTTGCGCTGGCTTTACTACAGTGTGCCGGACGGATACGTGGGAAAACGGCATCATCCACCGTTGCTGGTTGTGCCTCTCGCGCATTCCAACTTGATGGCCAGGGCGCTCATCGCGCAAACAATACGAGTGGTGAATATTGTAGACCAAAAGGTTGACATTTTCACGGGGTATTGGAGTGAAATAGCGAATATTATTCTTAACGTAATTGCTACAAGTAATGAAAATAATTTTTTAAACTTAGTTTTCATATTTTTTCTTATATCGTGTTAATACTGTCGAATTGGATTATATCTGTAATGGTAGCATATATTTGTGTGTGTGTGTGTGAAAATTATTTATAAAAGCACCTATGAAGTAAAAAAATATTATATACAAACAAACAAAAAATACTTTATTTTCACCACAACGTAACAAAATAAAACTCAATTTAAAAATTCAAAAGGTAACGAGAAAAGGCGGCCTTATCGCTAAAATGCGATTTCCTCCAGGCAACCTTGAAGATGGAGATTTACAATAATAAATGATAATAATAAGGGTAACGCTACGACTATAATAATTTCAATACCAGATACAAAATTTTATTTATAAATTAACTTGTGTTCTTCAAGCTTTTAACACTCAACTTCACTTCAGTTAGAAATTTACAGAAAATCAATTACAGGTAAGTAGGGGGGGGGGGGGGTTCTACCCAACGCGGAGAAACATGGCAAGGAGTCTACGTCACAAAAAAAGTTTGGGCACCTCTGTTCTAAGCCGTCTACTGTCTTTGACCGATCAAATTCAAATAATAAAATCCACACCTAAGTATACACATACAGAAACTACCTAATATGAAGAGTGTGTTTGTTTGTTTGAACGCGCCAATCTCAGGAACTACTGGTTCGAATTAGACAATATATTTTTGTGTTGGTTTCACCATTTACCGAGGCAATAAAACATCACGTCGCGACCAATAGGAGCGCAGAAACAATGGGAATGCGGAAAATTATTCCCTTGGGAGTTTCCATTGCGTACCCTGTGAAGTTTCAAGATACCCAAAAACAATGATTCCTCTTTAAACGAACTAAAAAATATAAAGATTGAAATTGGTTTGCAAAAGCAAATAATATATGCAAAACAACTATTATAGGCAGACGAAGTCGCGGGCACAGCTAGTGACTGTGCATCTGGGACTAGCTGTGTCAGCGACGTCGTCCACGTAGAATAGTTTCTTTGGCCATCCAAATTTATCTTTGCAAACCTTCTCTTCATCTTTATAAACTTAAGCCGTAACGACGTCGGTCGCGTCCCGTCCCGTCGTTCTTCCAAGTTAATATTAAAAGATAGACATATAGTGTCGCGGACATCTTTTTAGATCCTTAGAGGAATCATTCTTTGATACATATTATTTTGGTATCGCAAACAGTTTTCGCATCGTTACGCACAAGAAACTCACAGAGATGAAAATTTCCCCCCGTTTCTTTCACACTTCCCGCTGCTTCTTCGCTCCTATCAGTCACAGCATGGAGGTAATACCGCATACTTCCAAACTCCGAACCCATTGAAATAAAACACATTTACCGGTTTAAAACGTGAAGTATTTTTTAACTATGACCTCAACTGGTTAATTAAATACTGTCTATAGTGTATGCGAGTAGTACAAATTTAAATAAAACACTAATGGTTTAAAACGCGAAATATTAGTTAAACTTATTTGGAAATGATTTTGACAGTCTCCCCGTGTCCACGGCTGCTGCAAAGCATCCGAAACGTCGGGCCGAAGTTAAAAATCATTTCCAAATAAGTTTAACTAATATATCGCGTTTTAAACCGTTAAAGTGTTTTATTTAAATATGACCCCACGTTTGGAAAGCTTCGCAGTAGCCATGTTACAAATCGCATTTTAAACCGTTACAAGCGTTTTTCCTAAACGGTGCACTGCTACCTAGAGACTGGGATTCGATTCTACGGACGACAAATTCAAATAAAACACATTAATAAGTAAATACATATAATATACAAATCTATTAGACATACTGATTATATCTTTTAAGTCGCACCAGAGACTAACTTCAAAACAAAAATTAGGTCATACTTAGTGTTGCCTGCTTTAAGTATTTATAAATATTAAAATACAATAGATATAGTCTGTACATTTAATTACAGTTAGTGACAAAAAATATCATATTTGAATACGACAATACCTTGTGTATAATTAGTGCTCGTTGGTCTCATGGTAATGGGGCTTACCAATGGATCGTGGATTCGAATTCTACCCACATTTATTTAAAATCATTTTATGTCACGACCGGCCCCACTCCCCCCTCCATAAACAGATGGACACATCGTAGTGTGAAATTCAAAGCAAAAATAGGCGGACAGCGCATCTTCTCGACCACCAATCAAATGATCCCATGCCTGTCTTGTCTACCCCCATAAAAATTTTGCTATGGGTTATTAAGATATTAAAAACATAAAATAGTAGATAGAGCACCAACAATTAAGTTTTAGATACTGTCTATAGTTTACGCGAGTAGTACACATTTAAATAAAACACTTTAACGGTTTAAAACGCGATATATTATTAAAACTTATTTGGAACTTGTTTGGAATTACGGGGTGTCTCCCCGTGACCACGGCTGCTGCAAAGCATCCGAAACGTCGGGTCGAAGTTAAAAATCATTTTCAAATAAGTTCAACTAATATATCGCGTTTTAAACCGTTAAAGTGTTATATTTAAATTAAGTTTTAGTTAGTTTAAAATATAAAGAGATCAAACTTAGATAGAGGTTTAATATTTTGCACCTAAAACGGTTTAAAAATAAATTCGTTCTACTCACTTTTCAAGTACAGTCGGATGCAGAAAATTTTAATGTATATTAAGTAAGTTGATTTATTACAGGTATATATTTCAGTACATAAGATCATACCTTTTTATGCTATAAAAATAATATGTTTGTAAACAATTGAATAAAATAATAATAGTCTTCAATTCATGGTTTAAAACGCGAAATATATTAGTCAACTATGAAACCTCTTTTTACACGGTTCAAATCAATATACTGGCACATTTCGCCGTATTTTAAACCGTTAATAATGTTTTTATTCATGTATTCTACGTTTTTCTGTAGACAATATTAAATTATAATATACTGAGTAACAATAAACACATAGGTACATTTTTAACGGACTGATTTAAAGAAATATTGGATCCTATTGATAATGAATTATCTATTTTAGTACGTTGCAATAAGATTAAAATTGTTTAATGAAATAATTGCTACACGCGTAAATAGCAAAATATTAACTACACTGATGTGAAAACTGTTCACCATTTTCTGCACCCAAATGTACATCCAAATAATAAAAAAAGTATTATAGCACTGCCATCTGTAGGTCGTTGTGAAAACTAAGTCTACGATCCCATAAACGATGCATATAATTCAAAACGTCGGGTCGTCGATAATAAGTAATACATTTCGCATTGTGAACCGTTAAAAGTTTATTTATATATATCTTACAACAATTTTTGGCCAATAATTTTATTTACACAAATGATTACAATCGTAATTATTACAACACACAAAATATTATATTTCTCTAGTCCGATAATAGAAAAGCTATTTTTAAAGGTTCAAATTAGCCACTCTCTGTAGAGATCCAAGCTGAAAGTGGACATCTTAAATACTGTCTGTAGAGTACGCGAGTAGTACACATTTAATAAAACACTTCAACGGATTAAAACGCGATGTATATTAGTTAAACTTATTCGAAATATATTTTAACTACGGCTCGACGTTTCGGATGCTTTGTAACGTGTACTAATATATATCGCGTTTTAAACCGCTTAAGTGTTTTATTTAAAAGGACACCTCATTTAAAGTCTATTGTCCACCTGTGGCCTGAAATGAGCACTCCCCTAAATACAAATGTTGGAGCCCACACATAAATTAGTGTAAATGCATCAATACATTTGGATGTGTGGCGTCATTGAACGCGTCTATCTCCGCTCCCGCCACCGCCTCCGCTTCCGTTGGCCGCTCTTGCCCTGAAATTATACAGCCTGTTTGACACGACCTAGGCGAAGTTTAAATCTTAAAAAATCCATATCGGACCCAACATAGATTATAAATCAACAAGGTCGAAGCCGGAATATCCCCTCTCTCCCCCTTAAAAACAAAGCCAAACCATCAAGTGAATCCTTATATATCTTTACTAGACCTAATTCTCCCCCTTCGTCGTCGACCTTGCCAATTAAATGTATTTACCTCCGCAGTATCGAGTAAAACAGACTGTATGTAAGAAAAGATTTATTAAGAACTTGTGCGAGTAGGATACATTCAAATAAAACACGATTAGCCCGTGTCGTAAAATGTTTTCAAACCAAAATCGATATAACGCCATCATGCGCAATAAAACGTGAAAAATACATTCAAATATACACAGTTGTTGGTCGGACGTTCGAGTCTAGCCTGTTAAGGGGTTGTCCATTAATCACGTGAGGCTTGAAAGGGGGGGAGGGGTTTGATAAAAATCACGAAAATAACACAAGGGGATGGGGGGGGGGTATAATAAGATATCTCGTGTTTTTTTTTTTCGTCAAACGCGCGATTTTTAAACAAATGGTGTAGACATTTTTGTTATGGTCCTTAATTTCAGAATAAAATAAGATTATAGTTTATACCTGTATTTATATTAAGATAATATTCAGAAAATTTTAAGATTCTTCGTAGGTACTAAAAATACACGTGATTTTGAGAAGGGGGGGGTGGTCTTAAACCTCACTACGTATCACCAATGGGGGTGGGGGGGTTTAAAAATCTAAAAAAAGGTCACGTGATTAATGGACCACCCCTAAGCACATAATATTCTGAAGTTTGTACAGCGCCATAATCTACCTTCTTTTTTAACTGACGTGGGGAGTGGGGCAAATCGTACTACAACCTCCGCGGAGACAATAGCCGACCAGAACCACCAAACACACCATCAGCCCACCACGATGCCTTAATACCTTATTTATCAAGAAGCGACAGCCGCAGCGCTTCGTCCAACGCGCGCTGCTCGTCCTGCTGCAGCGCGTCGCGGGCTTGCTGCTCAGCAGCGGATAACGCGAGGGCCGCTTTCAACTCGTCTTCAAGGCCGTCGATGGCGTCTTCGCTCTCCGTTCTCTGGACGACTGTGTCGTTCTGTGTCGTGATAGGCCAGACGCTCGCCGTCCTTAGCGACTCTTCGATAGCTCTAGACATACATACATACACACTAGCGCTACAGCCTACGCCACACAGTAGCTATAAAACTCCAGGAGATAACAGAGGCCAACAATAGAATATAGAACACTTTTAACGGTTTTAAACGCGATATATTACATTCCAGTTGGAAGAGGCCTATGTATATACCGGTTGTTGATAAACGAAAATATAAATAATTGTAACTGTAATACTATTCGAATAAGGGCGTATATTATTATTATGTTTCACTAAACTTTGATGCATTCAGAAAGACCGACGGCCCGACGTGACCCGACGCATATATATCGTTTTTAAACCGTTAAGTGCTCTGTTTAAATTTATTTTTCTTGTTTACTATAAAATATTAATAATTTATTTAAAATTGTACGACTTGTGGCACAAAATGCAAGCATAATAAAGATCATTCTATTAGGATTAGTTGTCGGGCTCTTCAATAAAACAAGAAAATATTAAATTATATTTTTATCTTGTACCTATTATTCAAATATATTTGCCCACTTTAACTACGCGACCTTTAAAATGCTTTGCAGAAGCCATGGTGACAGGGGGACTGAACACAGAAGACCACAAAACTTTTAATGAATTCAATACTGTCTGTAGTTTACGCGTGTACTACTACTTAAATAAAATACCTTAACGGTTTAAAACTCGATATATTCTAGTTAAACTTATTTGAAAATTATTTTTAACTACGGCCCGACGTTTCGGATGCTTTGCAGCAGCCGCGGTCACCGGAAGACTTTATATGGAGGATGTCTCTGACGTCAAAGTAAAAAGCTGATCGACTGAAAATTTTTCAAACAAGTTTAACGAAAATATATCGCGTTTTAAACCGTTAAAGTGTTTTATTTAAACATTTAATTAATATTATCGGTATATCTACTGTATACAATATACAAAGAATAAAAAAAATCTTTACAAATACGCGTCACAAACGCCCTTTCCCCTATGACTCTAATTAGTTATTACTCAAGACAAAATAACAATACAAGCCAATGACGTCACAAATATGGCGGTCAAACACGTGATATTTATAATTTAACTATACCATATAGCCGAATTATTTAACTCAAGCAACTTATTAATGAGCTCGAACGTCCCAATATAATCTGTATAGCAAAATTAAATTTTCTATCTGTATTTATTTACCTTTGTAGCATAGTCTGTTCCTGTGATACGAGGTCGTCCTGCGCCTGCGGCGGGGCCGGCGGGGGTGCAGGGGGCGTAGGCGTCGCCGGTCTCGCGCCGCGGAGGGCTTCCCAGACATCTACCTGAAAATATATGTTAATCTGAATTAATATCATTCCAATCGATGATTTAGTAGTTAAAATATGTAGACAAGCTTGCGTTAAGCACGAGAATTGGTGAGATACTAACCAACCAACCAACACAAAAATAATTATTCAATTCGAACCAGTAGTTCTTGAGATTAAGGCATTAAAACAAACAAACTCTTCATATATTTAGCTTCATGTGTTAGGATAGATTTAGGTTTTACTAACTTAAGATAATTATGGGGTTGTGCTACCAAAAGTTGAAGAACGTACCTGGTCGCACTGCGTACCCGCCTCCATTAGGCTCTGCTGGATAGCATAATGCAGCAACTCCTCATCATCATCCGTGTACCAGGCCTGTCTATCATCTATGTGGGGGGTGGCTGCACGGTATCCACGACCAGCGGAGAAGCACGCGTCGTCTATGATACACGTGAGTCTAGAACCTTCTTGTATACATTCCACGTGGGGTACACTCTTCTCCTGGCCGAAGAGGTTCACGAAGGTGAAACGCGCGGTCACAATGTGGAACAGGGGGAACTGGATCTTGACCGGGAAGCCCGAGGGCAGCTGCATCTGGATGAAGTCCCTCAGCTTCGAGAAGTGAGACGGAGTCATGGACGCTATTAGGTCTAGAATCGGCATGATCTGTTCCTGGAACTGAAAGAGATAGTTTAACTATATGCTGTCTGTTTACGTGAGTAGTACACATTAAAAAAAAAACACTTTTAACGGTTTAAAACGTTAAAAAAATATCAATTAACTAATTTGCATTTTATTTAACTATTGTTTGTGACCGCGTGACCGCTGTCACACAAGCTGGTCACGGGGGATTTTAAATGGAGTGTCCCTATTGTCAAAGTCAACTCTGCTACACTAGCACCATCTGTTTTCTCGAAGTTGGTATTTGGATAAACTGGTTGGCTAACTCCCTCCAGTTTTCGCTCGTACTACTCGCATTAACTGGACACAATACTAAATCAGTAAGCTATTATTTAGGTATAAATTAACACATAGCACTGTTGGTTGTTATGTTATGTCATATATGTAAAGTGCCTTCTTACCTCAAGCGGATAGTCCTCGCACAGCCAAAGAGTACCTTTGAACTTATCCTCCTTCGTTATGACCTCTTTATAGCGACCGATATCTGGCTCTTCCACGCTCTCGTCGAAGTACTCTTCCCAACTCACTTCAGCATCACCCGTGTTCACACCGGGCGGGGGTTCCACCTGCACAGCCGGGTGGTCAGAATCCGCAGGCAGGAAACCGTATATCGGCGCCGGCGGCAGGTAACCGAACCTCTTACCCCGGGGCACGTTCTCCATCCTCATCTTATGCACTATCTCCACGTTGTTAGCAGAAAACACCTTACACTCGTATTTGTTGACCAACTCGGTCTTATCCTGTCTCCAGCCCCAGATGCCGCTCTTGTTGCGCTCGAAGCAAATCTTGTCTGTGTCCAGGTAGCTCAGGTGGATCGGTGATCGCAGGCGACGAGAGATCATGGACCGGGATGGCGCTGGCCACTGGTCCGCTGCGACGCTGCCCTCCACCCATTCGCTCCACACCGTCCCAGCTACGTGGTTCAACTCGATTAGCTTAGCCGAATCTCCGTGTCCGCTGAAAATGTACGTACGGTCGCCGCGCGTCCACCTGTCGTCCTGGTAGCCGAGCAGCGTGCTGTCCACACGGACGTTCGCGCCGCGCTTGTACACGCGGTAGGTGTCTGATGGACATTGGCGGGTGACCAGGGGTAGCCATGAGGATACGTCCCACTTCAGCTCGACGTAAAAGTCCGGGGTGAGGCTAAGACGTCGGAGGAGGTCGGGGACGCCGCGCGCGCGAGCTACGTGGCGGGCGTGGTCTCTTCGCGCTAGGACCATGGATAGTAGAGTGGCGTTGCCGCGTGCTGTCGCCTCGTGGACTGCGGTCCAGTTGTCCTTATCGCAATTCACGTTGGCACCAGCGTTCAGGAGAGCTCTGGTGCACTCCACTCGCCCTAAGGTAACAGCCAGCAGTAAAGGAGTCCGTCCACGGGGATCACGCTTTTCTATGTCCTCGACGTTCCACTGCAAATACAAAAAAAGAAATCAAGACCATGAAAGCTTCAATATTTTCAAATGTCATTGCACATGATGGCACTATATAAGTTAAAAACCGATTATAAACTGACTAATTGATATAATTAAACACTGTCTATAGTTTACGCGAGTAGTATACTTTTAAATAAAACACTTTAATGGTTTAAAATGCGATATATTAGTTAAACTTATTTGAAAATTATTTTTGACTTCGGCCCGACGTTTCGGATGGTCACGGGGAGTCATAAGTTTAGCTAATATATATCGTGTTTTAAACCGTTAAAATGTTGTATTTCATTGATATAATTGATTTTATTAATATTGTTTACATTGATTAATATATTATTTATTTATATGTATATATTGCGCGAGAGGTGCGTGTAGCAAAAGGTTGAAAAAATTCGACGATGAGGTGTAGGACTCGGTAGCTCAATTAGTATAGCAACAGCACGAAACGCTGACGATGCCGGTTCAAGTCCTGCCCGAGTCGAAATATTTTTCAATTTATTATCGATTTTTATATCTGAAACATGTTTGTTCTTTGAAAACTTTATTAATTTTTGCACATGAAGGCACTATATAATTTAAAAATCGAAAATAAATTGAAAAAATTTTCCACTAGGGCAGGACTTGAACCGGCATCGTCAGCGTTCCGTGCTGTTGCTCTACCAATTGAGCTACCGAGTCCTAGGACTCGGTAGCACAATTGGTAAAGTTTGTTCTTGTCTTGGTATTAAATGGTAGGTATCACTATCAACAGTTCATTCCATTTACAAAGCACCATCGATAGATGAAAAAGCCGTAGTTTAATTAAGATTTCAAAGCCATTATAGCTCAAAACACATCATTCTGTGTAGATGTTATAAGGCTGTGGTATTTAATCTGCCATCAAGCGAACCTCATGTTTGTCTGTGCTTCTGAATTATTTTTTTGCTTTTAAGTATGTAATGTCAATAATGAGACTTAAAGAACAATGTTTAATGATATTCAATCACCTAATCCAAGTTTAACCTACGCCCATTCTAGCCAACGCCTATTCTGTAGGGCTTCACACTCTGTTTTAATAAGATTATTACCCCCTGCTTTAAATACAAATATCACATGTCTGTTAGTTACTTACTCCTTACTACTCACATAGTAAACCACTTTTTTTAATTGTACCAAAAAATATATTGTTGTTAAGTTAATGCTTCTCCTAATATTATAAAACTCAAGTGTTTATTTATTTGAATGAAAAATTGTATAGGTCCAAGCATTTATTGAGAAAGGCTATAAAACACCAGGCTCCAGCTAATAAGAGCAAAGAACCAGTGGGAAATCTGAAAAATTATTTACCTTTAAGGGTTTCCGTAACATGAGCTACGAAAACGGGCCAAGATACTCCAAAAATATGTAGGAAAGCCTTATTCTACTAACAATTATGTAAAATATTCTCCGAAGCAGTATATGTGTAATGTTTAAAATTAACTCATAAGAAACATATTTTATTTTATTCAAATTTTGGTCAAAATGCTTCACGTAACAAAACAACATTCTGCCTTTGAAATTATCTCCTAATGTAATTTGTAATGACCTATTTTTAAATGTATTTGTTAGTTAAGTGTAATTGTTTAATTGTGTGTGTATCTAATTAATGTAACTGGCTATTGCCATTATAATTGTTGTATAATAAATAAATAAATAAACATTTGCCAGCTCAGCACATACTCCCCAAAAAACGATCTAATTAATTTTCGCCCCTTTAAAGGCTACTAAAGATGTTTTAAAATATATAAGTCTAGTATACATGGAAAGAAAAGGAAACATAAAAACTGATTTCTTACATGACACACACAAAATATATCCAGAAATTAATACTGTTTGATACAAGTGTAAAAATTATTATTAAATAATTTAAGTGACTGATTTGTAATAAAAAATATTCATAATTAGATTGAAATAAAAATGTTATTAATAATAATATTTTACCACTTTAAGCTTTTGGATATAGCAAGTTGGAGGATGGAACGGAACTATCCATATTTTTATAACGAAATGCATCTTTCTTACCTCATTATTCTGGAGACGTTCTTGTAATTCCTGGTGGTTATTGTGCCACACCAACCAGTGCAACGGGAATCTTTCTATAATATCCTGCTCGGTTACCGGCATCTTGACAATTTTAATATAACTATTTAGCACTTAACAGCACAAAATTATTTGAAAACTGAAGTTGAGTAGATCTATGAATGCGCTGTTAGACATTTTACACACTTTTAGTACTATATGTATCTGGTTTATTATCACGATGATTGGAATTTATCATTGATACATCACTGCTCACATTTCGACGTATAAGCAAAATTTTACATGATTCACCAAGCCCAAAGCCGCAAAAGGTGATCCAATTATATTAATACTTAACAGTATTTACTAATTGCGACTTTGGACCAATCAATACCATTCATCCATTCACAAATTATTAAACTTGTTATTGTGTATTTATTATTCTTACTGAATTACAACTTGTAATTTACAATGAAAATAAGCGGCCTATACCAAATTCGAGATTTTAGATTACACCAATGACAATTGACATTATGACGTTGGCAATCCGAAATGTCGCATTTGAAACACTGCTTTTCTCACTTCTATTTTTATTTTGTTTTACTTAAGCAAATAAAAGAAATTTAGCAAATTAAATAAAGTAATACTAAATAGTAAATTTTAGTTGCATCTTACTTTTCTATACCCAGTTACCTTGTTTGGGTATATAATCTGTATTGACAATTCAGTTTTTAATGTTACTGTCATATGTCAATCGATTGTCAAATGTCATCCCAGATGACTTGATTTATTTAAGTCACAAACATAAACTCAAGGTTTCGTAATTAAAAGTATATTTCCATTAAAAGAATTTATATTAAGTTTGAGTTAATAAATAGAAATTGAATAACACATTTATTTTTAAACTCTTGCAATATTTACTATCAAGCTGGCATCTAGAAGATTCTTTATAATCGGCATCCACAATTTTTCCCCGACGTGCAATATTCGTTCTACTCCCCATAGGTTAGCGTGTTTTGTTAAAACCATCTGTTTTACTAATAGTATGATTTCAATCGTCGGCGTGGAAAGATCATTAATACTAATATAGAGCTTTATACATTTATTTATCTACATTTTATTAAGTTCTATTCTGATATTTAACAAATTTCAAGTAATTTCCTATTAGCCTTACCTGCCGTCGTTTCAAGAGCACCATGCCAGCCCCGGGCGAGTGTTCTCGTGCGCCACTTGCCTCTCCCCCGGCAGTTCCACCTGGAACAGGCATCGCCGCTGCTGATCATGTGCTGCATAGGTATCGGGATATAGTTAAAAGTCAGGAGGATAAACGTGTATACAGGTAAATAGGTTTTTAATATTTTTAATATTACATACTCTAAAAAATTAGAGGTCGGAAGGGAATATTGCGTTACAATAAAATCATTTAATTATATCATACTAGCTGACCCTGCAAATGTTGTTTTGATTCTTCAGTTTTCGGCCGGAGAGGAGGAAATTGAGGATTGTATGTTGTATAATACAAAAACAGAAATTAAAAATTTTGTCTAAAAAATAAATAAAAAAATTTAGGGGTGGACTACCCCTAACATTTAGAGGGATGAAAAATAGATGTTGGCCGTTTCTCATAGGTATCGGATAGGCACAAAAAATTTCATCAAAATCGGTCAAGCTGTTTCGAGAATTTTATATATTAGATTGTTTATGACATATAATGAAGCTTGTATATATTTCTTTAATGAGAATTACTTACTTTTAGAAGAGAGTTCTTAAAAAAATATTGTATAAGAATGGTCAGTTAATATATTATACATATATTAAAAAATCTTATCTTATTTTCATATTGTTATATATAATTGTGTTTATCATATTGCTTTATGCCTAGGGGTCTGCAGTTGGCGAATCGTATGAAAGTATTATTAGTGAGCGATCCCACTACAGACAAATCTGCGGCTGCTATAGACGTAAATGTTGGTAAGTTCATCTTTATGTAACTTAGAGTTGAACTACAAATATTTGTTACTTTAAATTTTCTTATGTCACATAATCTGCTAAGCATTTAAGTCCAAATTCTGCCTGTGTATGTCTGCTACCACGCTGTTTTAGAAATGCTGAATAATGTGTGTATATTTGAAACTAGATTTTTTGTCTATTCTTTAAAACCAAAATTAGACTTATGGCATGGGGTTCTTTGATGGTAGGCAATATACCCAAGCCTATAGCATCTAAACCTGATGCGCTATCCACCTATTTTGGCTTTGGATATTCGGAAATCCACAGACTGTAACCAAAACGAGTGGTTCGTGACTCGGACGGAACTTCTATATCCCTACCGCTCATTTAATATCCAGATTTTCAGCTAAAGTCCATGTTGGACATGGTGGGGATCAAACCGTTGATCACTTTTACTTTTAACGGTCATATGTATTTATTTTTACGTACAAGGTAGCATTTGTCTATGTCATTAGTGATTATTATCAATCCAAGCCATTGGACAACGCTATCCACTAGTTTAAGACTGATAAGAATCTATACCGAAGGACATTGTATATAAACATGACATGCAACTATATCAATAAAATGTCATTAATTTGTATGGCTGAGTTTTAAATATCAATTTAGTAGCGAGTCTTTATCGTAAAAAAAACTTGAACATAAGAAATAAGGATATACTAGCTAAGCTCAAATAACTAAAATAACTTCATCGTAATAGGTTGCCAGTTGAGGTTGCACATTTATCAATAAATAAGTTTAAAAAATTTTGAATGAAATACTGTCTATAGTTTACGCGAGTAATACACCTTTAAATAAAACACTTTAACGGTTTAAAACGCGATATATTAGTTAAACTTATTTAAAAATGATCTGTAACTTTGGCCCGACGTTTCGGATGCTTTGCAGCAGCCGAAACGTCGGGACAGCCGAGACATGTTTAAAAAAGCTGGCCTATCTTCTTGGGTGTTCTTCTCGGTCATGTTGCTCTTTGGAACACTGTGGAATCACTACAAACAGACAGACAAACATTTTTTGATGAATCTTTAAAATTTCAAAAATTATTTTTGAAATTTTAAAGTGAATAAAGTATACTTTATTTTATTTATTTATGAAAAGAATATAAGTGAATTTGTTGTTTAGACAAATTGTGATATGCTGTACATAGTAGTTCATTTAGTCGAGCAGCAGCCTAAAACACTGTGGTTGTGGGTTCGTGGTCGAACACGAACTCGCGTCAATTTTATTTATCTAAAAACGATTTTTAACCATATTTGTATCATGTATCTATATAAATATTTGTATACATAATTGAAATAAATAAGATAAAAAAATCTTAAATACAAAATGGGTCACTTACATATTTGTACTTTTCTTTCCAAATTGTTATCTAAGTAAAACCTTTGTGATGGCGAGTTTATTGCCATATCTTCTCGTTCGTTCCACGCCCTTAATTGGAACTGGTAGTAAATGTTAAGTTCTTTAGTTTGTGACGTTAATAAGTGTACATAGTTGCCCACGTGAATCAATTATTTTTGACGTTGACTTTGATCTAAATAAATTACCTGCAATGATAAGTACTTAATATTTAAATAAAACACTTTAACGGTTTAAAACGCGATATAATATTAGTTAAACTTATTTGAAAATTTTTTAAACAATGGCCCAACGTTTTGGATGCTTTGCATTCATTTACATTAAAAATTGATCAGTTTTTAAATACTGTCGGTAGTTTACGCGAGTAGTACACATTTAAAGAAAAAAAAATAACTGTTTTTCGGAAAGCCGGCCGTAGTTCAAATTACTTCGGAATAAGTTTAACAAATATATATCGCGATTAAAACCGTTGAAGTGTTTTATTTAAATGTGAACTACTCGCGTCAACTACCGACAGTATTTGAAAATCGATCAATTTTTAATGTAAATGAATGCAAAGCATCCAAAACGTCGGGCCATTATTAAAATAATTTTCTATATTTAAGTACTTACAATTTTTTCTAGGTTACTTAAGTGACCCAGATGAACTACCCGGGCTGGCTCACTTTTGTGAGCACATGCTGTTCCTAGGGACGGAAAAGTATCCACAGGTAAGTTTTTTTTTATGATAGAACAGAAGAAGAAGAAGAAGAACATAGGTAGGTAGCATCTAAACAAAATGCGCTGTCAACTTCCCTACCACCCATATAATATCCAGATTTCCAGACGAAGTCCGACATGTTTTAGAAAAATAATAAATCGATTAAAGAAAAGTTGGACCCGGTGGGGATCGAATCCACGACCCGTTGATTATTAGTACATTGCTACCAGCCCGTCAAAAAATCATTAATTAACAATTCCCAATATCGGACAAACTCGAAAATCATATAGATTCTGCATATCATTGTCTTTCGGGCTGTTCGGCCTATGTGAGCGAACAGAGGTTCTCGACGTTTCGCCATCACGTGTGGCCGGCATCATCAGGAGATGTTGACTCCTCGATTGCTCGAAGAATTCTTCGAGCAATCGAGCAATCAACAATGATATGCTAACGATGGCCGTGAAATCCTTACACAATTCATATAGATACTATAAGTAATGCCTGTAGATTACGCGAGTAGTACACACTTAAATTAAAAAAAAATTAACGGTTTAAAGCGCAAAATATTTTAGTTAACAATTAATAAAGCATCTAAAGCGTTGAGCCGTAGTTAAAATGGATTGTAATTTAACGAATACATTTCGCGTTTTAAACTGTTGAAAGTGTTTTATTTAAATTTATACACCTTTGCATGTGTTAAATATATACATGTGGATATATATAGTATTTGTTTAATGGTTGTGATGCACTGTTGTTGTAAAGACCACTTTTAAATAAAACTTACCTTTTAAATGAAACAATTTAACTGTTCAAAACGCGAAATCGAATAATGTACAAATTATTTTTTAACTACAGCCCGACGTTTCCCGAATATAAAATATTCCGGCTTTTAAACCGTTAAATCGTTTTATTTAAATGTGTATTAATTGCGTAAACGACAGACACTATCTGAAACTTACCTTGACAACTTTTTAATGTATTACAGGAAAACGAATACAGTAAATTTCTATCGGAGCATGGCGGCTCATCAAACGCAAGTACATCGGCGGATCACACAACATTTTACTTTGATGTGCTGCCCCCTCATCTATCTGCAGCGCTCGATATGTAAGTCATCTCATATACATTGAAAATCTTTGTTACACGAAAAAATTGCACGACACACGGGACTCGAAGTCACGACCACAGCGTTCCGTGCTCAACTAATGAGCTACTGTGTCACTATCATCTAATTTTTTCAATCAATTTTATATTCAAATCTAGTTTAATGTAATTTTCGACCCTAACAGCTATGGTTCAAGCTTCAATTTCGTATATTTTGCAGTGTAAGAAATCATTTCATATATATATATCATATGTATATAACATTCCTAGTCGTCTTTTTGCGACTAGTAGTTCATCTAGACTATGCCCTGACCGACCGAAATTATTGTTTATCTGGTATTTAAATCGTAAGGCGGTTTTTATACAGTATATTTCACTGTTTGGCTAATATTCTACGGGTGGGAGGAATTCGATTTCAGTCTGTCATATACACGGATAAAGTAGGTCCACGGCGCGATCTTATTTAGATGTTATATACACCTTCCTTCAAGTAGATTCTATACTTGTCTTACCTTCCATCAAATGAGCTCCATGGTTGTTGACCTTCCATCAAATGAGCTCCATGGTTGTTGACCTTCTATTAAATGAGCTCCAAGGTTATCCGATCTTCCATCCAGTGAGCTCCGAGCTTGTTTAACCTACCATCACATGGGCTCCATGCCTGTCTTACCTTCTATCAAATGACCTCTAACCTTGTTTGACCTTCGATCAAGAGAGCCCCATGTTAGTGTGACCTTTCATGAAATAAGCTAACTAACCTTCCATGAAATGTATCCCATGCATATCTGCCTTCCTTGCAAGCAAATGCTTGCCTGCATGCTTGTCCAACATCTACTATACTATTTAAAAATAATATTTCTTTCCAGTTTCGCACAGTTCTTCGTATCTCCCTTGTTCACCGAGTCAGCTACTGGAAGGGAGCTAAGTGCAGTTGATTCTGAACACGATAAGAATAGATCATCAGACTCTTGGAGACTGGACCAGCTCAATAAGAGTACAGCGGACCCAAATCATCCATACCACAAGTTTGGAACCGGTAAGACTGTGTTTGTATTGTTCCCTCGTTGTAGATAAGGACAGACAAGCAAGAAGCTCATTTGATGGAAGGTGAAATATCACAGCTATATAACATCACAACAAGATCTCGACCTATTTTGGAGTTAGATATTCTAAAGACCGAGAACGTGATGAAACTTCATGTCTTTTCATCTGTAGAAGACAGTTCGTGAAAGTGACGGAAATTTTAATATTCCTACCGTCCAACCAATATTCCAACCACCGGATTTTCGAACGAAGTTCAACATGCTAATAAAACATATAAATGTATTAGAAATAGTTCGAACCGGTGGGTAGCGAACTTACGATCATTACCTATTCTTGTTTTATTTGTGCCAAACCCAATAAGTAATCAATACTGAACTACCCTCTCCACATTTCTATCTATATAACCGTAAATAAAAGAAAAGAAAAGATCTCTTCTCATACAATACTGGATTTTATTGCGCCCGACTCGGACTTAGCCCGTACTTTTTTTATAATGAAACATCATATCACCCACCTCAATGATTTAATTAATTATTTAGTATTTCGTGCGCTAGAGGTCGCTAGGGTCGAGTTAAGTTTTAGTAATGCAGAGTATAAAAATCTGATTTATGAAAATGTCTGTAAATAAAATAGATCTGAAACGGACACAGTAATGTGCCTATGCCCTATTTAGGATTTAATATTAATTATTTTTTTAATAGTCTAGCCAGTACAATACTTACCTTATAATTATCTCTTTTAGGTAACAAAGACACCCTCGAAACGATACCCAAACAAAAGGGCATCGACGTACGCGCAGAATTGTTGAAATTCCACAAGCAGTGGTATTCTGCTAATATAATGGCGCTAGTTGTCGTTGGAAAAGGTAATATATTTACACACAAAGTTTAAATGAAACATTTAACGGTTTAAAACAAGAAATGTCCTATAAAGCTTATTCGCATTAAGCTGTCTACTACAACTAAACAGATGGCGCTAGCCTAGAAGATTTTTAATTTGACAAAAGGGCAAAGCAACTTCGAGTCACAGTTTTAGTAAAAAATAAATTTAACTAATATATATCGCCTTTTAAACCGTAAAAGTGTTTTCTTTAAATATCTCTACACAAAAATGTACCGGTCTAAAACGCGATATATATAAGTTGAACTTATTTGGAAATTATTATCCCCGTGACAACGGCTGCTGCAAAGCATGTAAAACGTCGAGTCGTAGTTTAAAAAAAATACTAAGCAATATATTTCGCGTTTCGAACCATTAAAAAGTTAAAAATCTTTCGTGATTACAGAATCTCTAGATGAATTGGAGGAGTTAATAGTCAAGTTGTTCTCCGGCGTAGTTGACCGGGATGTGACGCCGCCATATTGGGAAGACCACCCTTACCCCTCTGACAGGCTCCGGAAGCGGGCGTACTGCGAGCCAGTGAAGGACCTTCGAAACTTGTCCATAGACTTTCCTATCCCGGACAACAGGAAACACTATAAGAGCGGGGTGAGTCTCTTCGTGACTGCTTGTGCCCTGGTACTTAGAGTGCGGACCAGACCGGGCTTAGTGGCTTTTGTTGATGTAGATCTAATTAAAACTTGTTTAACGGTTTCAAAAGCGAAATGTACTAATTCGACGATAGGGGGGCAGTGGGCTCGAACGACATAGCAAAAGTTCGTCGTATTGTAGAGTCTTCTTCCTAAAATGATCGTCTGGATAGTATTAGAGTGTACGCGTCCCAATCGCGAGCCAGAGATTCTATCGTCGAACGTTCAGGTTCGTCTTGCAGAACAAAATGCAAGATCGTCGCACTTGAAGGAAATAGAGCTAGGAATTCGTGAACGCGTGCACGGGACTCTAACACTGAACAATCGCAGCGGCTCCTGACACAGCGAGATAGACCACGGTCGTTAACAGCTAGGACGCGAAATACATTTTTTTTTCTAATTTAGTGATTCATGGGCGTTTTAATTAGCATGCTTATAATTTAAATATCTATACCTATTTACTAGTCTAGCCGTGCGAAGCCGGGACAGGGCCGCTAGTATATTAATATAGCTCAAATTTATGTAGTAAAAATGTTCCGGACAGCTCGCGTTAGATTTAAAGCATAGTAATATTATTGAGAGCATATAAATAAATAAATTAAACATTCTAAAGTGGATAAAGATAAAGGTATAATTTATTGGCTGCGTTATTGGATAAGTTACGTTAGTTTAAGCGTTGACAAACGTAAGAAATCGTCACGCATTAGTTTAAGTATTTGCTCTGAAACAATAAAGTGTTTGTTTCCCATGAATCCGACCCCACGCTACACTCAATACCTGCAACCCATTTCTCTCTCTTATGACTGGAATAATGTACCATAAAAGAAGGCTCTGGGAGCAGGCCAAAGTAGTTCACTTCTAAGTTCTAACATCGACACGGCACGCATCGCGAGTACTTTGCCCATAGACGCCGCTCCTCTCACGGTTCGCGTCGCAAGGACTTCGCATTGTATTGATAAATAATTAACGCGGCCGTTTAGACTTTCCGTACCATATTTTGTGCGCACGATAAAGGCGCGTAGCAGTAGCGTGGCAATCGGATGTCGTGGCATAGCAACATATTCGTTAGCGGCAACGTACTGGTAGTTTTATTTCCAAACCATCAAGACAACCGGTTATAATATAGTTTAGTGTACGCTATACAGTCCCGTACAGGCCTCAACTTAATAAAAATCTTAATAATTAATTTACGTCAATGGACAGATTAAAATTTCTTTAATTTGACATTTACATAGGGATGGGATGTAAGAAAAGTCATTGACAATAAACGGTAGAAGTCCCTATCACGCTCGATCGCTAAAAAACATTACAAACGTCGAGTTAAATAATAATGACATAATAATTAAAAAAAGTCTTCATAAATGTAATTACCAATATTGAGGTCGTTTAGTCCATATATACTCGATATTTCTTTATCCCTGTGTCATCTGTGGCGACAACTATACCCTATAAAAGGTCATCATTATCTGTGGTTTGAAATCGGCCATATTTGTTGTGGTCTTTTGCCAAGTTAGAAAAAATACACTATACTAAAATGTATGCTACTGTATGTTGGTGATATTTGTATGTATGTAGCCAGGCAACTATCTTTCACACCTGCTGGGACACGAAGGACCCGGAAGTCTGCTGGCGGCGCTGAAGAAGCGAGGATGGTGCAACAGGTAAACATAGTAACGCGAGTAGCACATTAAAACATTTTTAACTGTTTGAAACGTGAAGTATTACAAACTTCGGTTTGAAATGCGAAATAATACAAACTATGCTTCATTAAATTTCATAAATGAGTCAATGATGTTAAATACTATTGACCTAATTAAAAGCAAAATAAAAATTAAGAAAAATGGCGAAAACAATTTTTTGTTCGCTTTTTATATATTTCGCGTTTTAAACCGTTAAAACTTTTTTATTCAAATTTATGTCAATTAATTAATGATGTTATTAATATTATTGCCTAAAAAGCAAAAGCTTAAAAATTAATGTTTCACAAGGCTCACATCATCAGTCATAGCATATCTTAACATGTAAATAAAACACTTTAACGGTTTAAAACAAGACATACATTAGTTACATTTATTTGAAAATTATTTCAACTACGTAAGCATCCGGAATAATTTTCATTTAAATGTAACTAATGTATGTCGTGTTTTAAACCGTTAAAAGTTTTTTATTTACATATCTTAACACCGACCAAACTGAAAAAATCTTTTTTCAGTTTGGTTGGTGGTAGCCGTCTTGGGGCTCGTGGCTTCGGCTTCTTCAACGTTCGCGTGGACCTGACCGAGGAAGGTGTCAAACACGTGGACGACATCGTCACTTTAGTCTTTGAGGTAAGCAAGAATTCCTCCTTCTGTTTATTTGGTATCACCGTCACAATTGTCTATACAACTACTGTTCTCATTACAACATTTACTATAATTACTACTACTGTCTCTATTGCAAATGCTACCTCTTCCTCTCCTCTTTCTCTTTCTTACCCTTCTCCTTCTCAGTCTTTGAGGTAAGCAAGAATTTCTTCTTCTGTTTATTTGATATCACCGTCACAATTGTCTATACAACTACTGTTCTCAATACAACATTTACTATAATTACTACTACTGTTTCTATTGCAACTGTTACTTCTTCCTCGCCTTCTTTTTCTTCCTCTCCTCCGCCTAAGTGTTTGAGGTGGATAACGGGCACAATCTATAGATTACTTACTTACTATTAACTATACTCCTGTTATTACAACTAGTACTTCTTCCTCTCCTTCTTTCTTCTCCATTTTATTTTTGACCCTTTCCTTACTTTACACATAGTTAAGTACTGTCCGTAGTTTACACGACTAGTACAAATTTAAGTAAAACATTTTTTAAAACTTTACGGTATAAAACTTATTTACAATTATTTTAACTACGGCCTGACGTTTCGTAGTTGTCTCCGTTTCAAAAAGAGCCATTCTTTCATACCTATTTTTTAGTTTCTTCAAAATTAATAATTTTCGAAATTTTTGGATTCAGACCAGTAGTTCCTGAGATTAGTGCATTCAAACAAACTCTTCAGTTTTATAATATAAGTATAGATATTTGGTGTTGTATGTCCACAGTACATAGCGATGCTTCGTTCAGCTGGTCCGCAGCGCTGGATCTGGGAGGAGCAGCGTGAACTGTTGGCGCTGGATTTCCGTTTCCGGGACACTCTGGAGCCGCGGACATTGGCACACGGATATGTACACCAGCTGCAGGTTCGTTTTTTTTTCTTCAAATAATCGTTTTATGCTAACGCTTAGGTTTGTAACCGCTCTGAACTTATGTGCCGACCCAAAGGCTCTATAAGTCCAGTAATTATTTCCAAGGCATACGATATTTTAATGAAATCCGTAGTGAAGTGCAAACACTGTTTAAATTTTATGTTGAACAAAAACAGCTTAAAAGAGGTTATTGTAAATCAATATATAAATGAAAACAATGCTCAGGGTTTGGAGGAAACCGCTCTTATAAAGAATAAGATTAGTACTCATTAAGTGCGTAAGGAACTTGTATCGAAAATTTAGCGATATAAGTGGCGGCGAGTTTTTTGCCAATTCCTCTCGTTCGTTCCACGCCCGTCTACGTAGCGGCGTGCATCTTAAGTGAAAGAATTCTGCGCAGAAGTCAAAAATAAGGTATCGAAGGGACGGAAGCGGGCGCGGGGCGAGTGGACGTCATGTGCGCTAGCGTTGATTGGTTCGCCAGTCGTGTTGTCTTTCTCGGATCAATACGAATACAATGACGTTTCTAATCAATTACGTGCGCGATTGTACAGACGGGTAACTATCCCATCTACACTTCGTTCAGCGCTCAACATCCGTGGCGCGATCTATAAGTGTAAACTTAGATTCATTTGATTAAACCGCGAAAATGTTTTATTTTAATTTAGATTTGCGTCATGATGAATAAAAGATAATTAAATTTGTCTTACGGACAGTTCTTGTGACAGATAACCGCCATATTAAACGTACATCACGTTGATGATGTCAAATTGGCGCCATTCTTTTTAAATGCAGATTATACAAAACGTTTGAACCTTAACACAACCACACGCAACACAACAACACCCACAGATTAAATAAATATTGTCGATTTTTTTCATCAAGTATTTTGATAAAGAAGTCTCGGTAATGATTTGAGTCATTTTGTCACCAGGAGTTCCCGATGGAAGACGTGTTGAGCGCGTACTACCTGCTGTCGGAGTGGAGGCCAGACCTCGTCCAGGAGATGTTGGACCTTCTTACACCAGAACGGGTCAGACTCGCCGTTATAGCCAAGTTAGTGTTTAAATTTGCTTAGATTCAAGATTTACTGCTAAGTATGAGAGAGAGAGCAGACAAGCAAACGTCCAGTTTACTCTCGGGACCAACAAATTCGATATCCATAAACGAACTTCTGCAGAGAATTAGGAATTATCTTTTGACTAACAGTGCGACATCGCCTGCGAAGAGTAGTTATTTTGGCCATCAAAATTTTTTTTTAAGACTTTATAAAGTTTACGCGAGTAGTACACATTTAAATAAAACACTTTAAAGGTTTAAAACGCGATATATTAAACTTATTTTTAAAAATCATTTCCTTCTGACCACGGTTGCTGCAAAGCATCCGAAACGTCGGGCTGAAGTTAAAAATCATTTTCAAATAAGTTTAACTAATATATCGCGTTTTAAACCGTTAAACTGTTTTTTTTGCAAACCTCCTCACCTTTATGGATAATAGCTCGACGTCGTCTGTGTCCCGTCGTTCTTGCTAGTTAGTCTTAAAAGATAGCCATATACGGTCGCGGACATATTTTTAGATCATTTAAAGAGGAATCATTCTTTTATATATATTTCTTGGCTATCTTAAACCGTTTTCGTAGCGCACGCATCGAAAACCCTGAATGATAAATGATTTTCCCCGTTTTTCTAAAATTCTATTGCTTGTTCCTATTTATCGCTTGCTCAGCTTGTTGTTGTATCCCAAGCCTCCCTCGATAAAGCCCTAACCAATACCCAAAGATTTTTTGATTAGAACCATCAGCTCCTAAGATTAGCGCGTTCAAACAAACTCTCTTACTCAAATATTAGTATGTTGACTATTGTGGCTATATTTATAATATACCTACTTCAGATGTTTCGGGGACAAGTGCAAAGAGACGGAACCGTGGTATGGCACTAAGTTTATGCAGGAAGACATCTCCGAAGAACAGTTGAAGGTAATTTTAGTTTGAGTCTAATATATTTTTTTTTATATGTGCCTAATCTTATCTAAAGTGAGACAAAGCCGGGTCAGCTGGTGAATAAAAATACCTTAGTGGTTTTTGAAGGGAAACCATAACTCTCCTTGCCAGGTGTGGCGGTCGGTGAAGAGCAGTCCAGAACTACATTTACCACCCTCCAACGAGTTCATCCCCACCCGCCTCGACCTTGAAACGGAACCCGATAGTACGACAGATGCCATCGCGCCGGTTATAATTAAGGTAAAGTACTAGGAACCTATCAATTTGTAGAAGCTTACGGTTTGTGTTTACAAAACTTAACGGTTTAAAACGCGGTATTAATTAGTTCGGTAACTGATAATTATTATATACTAGCCTGCGTCGGCGACTTCGTCCGCGTCCCGCCGTTCCTGCAAGTTAATCTTACAAGATAGACATAAGTTGTTGGAGTTTTTTCGTAGATCATTTGAAGAGGAATCATGTTTTCATACATAATTTTTTGATATCTTGAACCGTATTCGTGGAGTACGCAACGATCACCCACAAGGTTGATTACTTTTCCCTGTTTTTTCTCCTTTTTTTCTTCGCTCCTATTAATCGCAGCGTGATGTTTTATATTCTAAATTAAACGTGTTTTTTTTTATTAAATATTCCCAGGATACACCACTTATGCGTATATGGTTTAAGCGGGATAACGAGTTCCAACTGCCAAAGGCGTTCGTGACGTTGGATTTTGTAAGGTGAGATAAAAGAAAACATTTTTTTAAAATAATTATACACTAAAGATAACAAAGTTGTGTGCTCCGTAAATTAAAACAAGAAAAGGCACAGATACTAGTCTGTGTCTGTATTTATTGTCTTATAATTGATAAAAGGTGATACAAATCAAACTGTATGTATTTTATATATGCCTGGTACTCTTCAAAGCTTAACCGCCCTATCTACTCTAAAGAAAAAAATGTTGTCGAATCCCTCTTGTTAATTACGACGATGCGTAAGAGAGCAAATATATTTTATAACATATTTGCTCGCAAAGTGGTTGTAATTACACCAATTTCAATATCGGAATGTATCTCATTACGTACTTGTGCGATAATGTAATGTAAAAGGCACGTGTTTTTTTTTTCTTAGCAAAGAGGTTTTATGTCAAGAAAGCGGTCAATATTTTATGAATAAAATTAACTTTGGGAAAATAAATATAACAAATAAACATTTAATTCTTTAATTTAATTAATTTTGACAATAAATTATAACCTTTTATCTGTAACAAAAATATTAATTTACTTTATTAGTAATACTGGCTGTTTTTGTACCTTTGCCTAAAAAAAAACGTTCATGCGCGCGCATCGCTTATTTGTGGACAAGTAAAAATAATTCCGCGCGCTTTTTCTTTTCGCTGTATTGTTTTTTATTGGAAAATGTCGTCAAGTAGTGATGAAATTCCTCGTAAATATGTTACAAAACGTCGTATGACATACGTCCGCTTAGAAAATGACAGCCTCTGCTTTCTTATAGTAATATCGCTTCGGCTGTAATTTTCAACCGCACTTATATCATAATGTACTCACTAAATAAAAAAAGGCCATCGAAGACAGCTCTGAAATGTATTTCATAAAGTAAGGTAAAACAAATTAAACTGTCTGTACTTTTAAATAAAACACTTTAACGGTTTAAAACGCGATAAATAAAGTGTTTTATTTAAATGTGTACTACTCGCGTAAACTATAGACAGTGTCTGTACTTTATGTATGCCTGGTACTTGTAAAAGTTTAACCATCGCTACGCTTTAAAAAATGTATTGTAGGTTCGAATCCCGCTCGTTCCATCTTTTCTTATCTCTTATTTACATTTTAATATTTTATCTATGGTATTACATTTTATATTATCTATGGTTCTAAGTCTAATCATTGTTTGGTAGAGACAAAAATACGGAACTATTTTTCCCTGGATTCGAACCCAATACCTCTCCCGCTTAGTGCCATCCGTTTATCCATTGAGCCATGGAGATTTTAATGTACGCTGTATTTTTCTAGCCCGCTCGCGTACAGCTCGCCGCTTAACTGCAATCTGACGTCACTGTGGGTCGTGCTGCTAAGGGACTCGCTGCAGCAGTTCGCGTATGCAGCAGAATTGGCTTCGCTGCGATGGAATATCGGAAACGCTAAACACGCTATCAATGTACGTCTAATTGTGTATTTTTCCTTCTAGAATTTTTTCGATTTCGAAAATTAAATTTGTTATTGAATTTAGAAGATTCTTCTTTTTTAAGTAAGTTTCTTCTCTTTTAAATAAAACACTTTAACGGTTTAAAACGCGATATATTAGTTAAACTTATTTGAAAATGATTTTTAACTTCGGCCCGACGCTTCGGATGCTTTGCAGCAGCCGTGGTCGCGGCGAGACAGAAGTTAAAAATCATTTTCAAATAAGTTTAACTAATATATCGCGTTTTAAACCGTTAAAGTGTTTTATTTCAATGTGTACGACTCGCGTAAACTATATATACAGGTATCGATTGTTAATCCCATTGCAGGTGTCGATCGACGGCTACGATGACAAGCAGGGGGTCCTGCTGGACAAAATAGTCGAGTCTGTGATGCAGTTCCGGACGGATCCAGCCCGGTTCGAGATCATGAAGGAGAACCATATACGTGCGCTGAAGAACTTCGAAGCGGAACAACCCTACCAGGTCAGAACATCACTATTAAAAGACAATTCTTAGTGATGATAGAACATTTCCATTATAGCAAGCAAAAATTGTAAATCGAAAACATTTATGATTTTTTTAATTGAAACGCTCTTAACGGTTTAAAGCCGAAAATATATTGGGACCCCGGGGTTCCCGGGACCATGAAGTCGGGTCGAAGGTTTTTCCAATAAATTTATAATTTTTCTGGAAATCTGGCATTCCCTACAGATGGAATAGCCGTGGAGTTCAACCCCGTTTTGACTTCGGTTTATCTTATACCATAATGTTGAGATCATGTTTAAATGGGTGGGTGAATCTCTACGTTACGTAACGCGTTATGATAGTCTAGTTTCCAATTTCAAATTAAAAATTTACTCCTTTAAACCTGTTTTATATATTGTATTTATTATGTATAGTTGAAAAATAATATAGACAAAATATGTTTTTTCTTTTATCTTTTTCTTTACTTCTCTTTTATATTGAATGGTATGTAATCTTCTAGCACGCCGTCTACCAACAAGCACTGTGTCTGTCCACAGAAGTGTGGACTCGTTGCGAACTGCTGGAAGCTGCTAAAAGTAAGTACATTCGAAGTTGATGACGTCACCATTTTAAACCTAATATGTTGTTTAGTTAATATTAAAACTATATTAGCTAGGTGTCGTAACGATCTTTCATTCCAAAAAGATCTTTAATTTATCCCTACTTATATTATAAATGCGAAAGTAACTCTGTCTGTCTGTCTGTTACTCTTTCACGCCAAAACTACTGAAAGGATTTGAATGAAATTTGGTACACAGATGGTCTAGACCTTGAGAAAGGACATAGGCATACTATTGCGGAAGGGCTATGGCTAGAAGCTTTTTTGAAAGCTAGAACAATGAAACTTTCTTCTTTAGGAATAGGAGTGGGAGTTAGAGTAGGAGTGATGTGAGGTGAGAGTGTTGCGGCAAAGTAGCACTTACAATATAGTTTGGCTGCGATAAATGCGCGATTACATTAATTAATAAACAGCCAAAATAGTTAAAAATTCTACCCCAAGATACTATTCCACGCGAACGAAGCCGCGGGCACAGCTAGTAGTTAATTAAAACAAAAATAAAAAGGCAAAAGACCGTAACAAATATGGACGACTTCGAACCATAGAGAAATAGTGATGACCTTTTAAAAAGTGAAGTGGATTTAAATAAAACACTTTAACGGTTTAAACGCGATATATATTTTAAGGCTTTTCAGCGATCGTGCATGAGTGGGACTTCCTAGACCTTTTATTACATATATGTTGACTTTGCTTACATCCCATCCTTATGTCAACATGAGTCCATTAGTTTCATATAATATCCAGCGTCTCAAAATGTGTTTTTTTTTGTAAATCATGTAAGAAAATCACGATTTCATGTAAATTGTGTGTTTGTTTACAAAAAATGCCAAGTAGGAAAAATACACTATAAGACAATGACGTCATCACACGTCACCATACACACATTATTAATTATGTGTGTTTATATGTCAACTTGTTGATGTGTGTATGTATGTTTAGATGTTACTCCCGAGATGCTGGATGACTTTGTTACACGCGTGTGTCGGTCTATGCACGTGGAAGGTCTCGTTTTCGGGAACATGAGACGCGAAAGAGCTCTGAAGCTCGCGGATTCTGTTGAGAGCAAGTAAGAGACAGAATTACTAACTTTTGGGTAAAGGACCCCCCCTTCCCCCCGTTCCCCCTTCCCCCTTCCCCCCCCTTTTCGTCTGGGTGGTAATTTTACTGAGGTGTTTAATTTAAATGACAAGATTCTTGGAAATCTTAGGTGATATCGAAGTGACCATGAAAGAAATTACTTGTTACCACTGAAAGTCCCACTGCTGGGAACAGGTGTCTAAAGTCCCATCACACCGTACCCAAGGTGGTTGGTTGGTTCGACAAATACCGGCACCAAATTCGCGGTGATAACTGGGACTGATGGATGAATGCTGATTCATGAATGCCAAAGTCCAGGGTGGTACCAAAAATTTTGTTTGCAAGTTTCCAAATACCGGACTATGATTTTACCCGACTCGAGATGCGAACCCTGGACCTCGTAGTTTGTATTTTTGTGTTTAAACTTTAAAACAGATAAAATCTTTATGCAAAATTTCATCGATATCGGTTCGTTGTTGTTCTGTAGACGGTTCTGAAGTTCTTTTGATTTATTTATTCGTATGTTACAGAAATAGTGAGATTATTTTGTTTGCTCTAATTTGATTCAATATTTATTGAAATCATTGTTTATATTATTTATATATGTCATGTTTTAAACCGTCGTGTTTTTAAGTTACACGTGAATATACGTTTCAGAATACCGAAGGACGCTGTGCCCTTGCTTGCTCAGCAGTTGGCGTTAAATAGAGAAGTGGAACTTGATAAAGGTGAGTAATTACCAGTGCAATTACTTCGTAGGGGGGGGGGGGAGCAATTTTAATTCAGTACGGGTCACGAATCACCGTCCACAGACGAAAAAGCCGCGAAATAGGTCAAAAACAAAAAAAACGAAACGCCCTTTTCATCTGTTAATGGTGGCGTGATCGCGCGTGGACGGAAATTAAATTTTTTTACTATTTTTACGTTTTGCACTAAAAAGGAAACCTAGAAGAAAAATCACACTATAATAAAATACGCGTAAGTAGTTAACGCGAGTAGTACATGTAAATAAAACACTTTAACGGTTTAAAACGCGATATATTAGTTAAACTTATTTGAAAATTATTTTTAACTTCGGCCCGACGTTTCGAACAGATGGCGCTTGCGTAGCGATTTTTTACTTTAACGTCTGAGACATCCTCCAGACTAAAGAGGCTCCCCGTGACCACGGCTGCTGCAAAGCATCCGAAACGTCGGGCCGTAGTTAAAAATAATTTTCAAAGAAGTTTAACTAATATATCGCGTTTTAAACCGTTAAAGTGTTTTATTTAACCACTATAATAAGATTACTAAAAGTACCTTCTCAATTTTATAGGCTCCTGGTACCTTCGTGAATGCGAGAACAAAGTGCACAAGTCGTCGTGCGCTTCCGTCTACTACGCGTGTGGCCTTCGCGAGACGCGCGCAAACGTCGTCCTAGAGTTGCTTGCGCATACGCTGACAGAACCGTGCTTCCACGTATTAAGGACGCAGGTAGGGGGGAAATCATATATCTGTTGACGCCAGTGAAAGAAAATAAAATATACTTTATCCTCTTTAAAATTGAAAAATTATTTAGATTCGTCAAAAATTTTTTTGTTTGTCTGTCTGTTTCTCGTGAATCTACAGGTTGTTCCAAAGAGCAACATGACTGCGAAGAACACCCAAGAAACTCAGTCTGGCTTTTTTTAACATGTCTTTTAAAGTAATAGATTGTAAATTTATTGAGCTAAGGAGCAATTCCTGTTACTGCCAGGCGGTCTTGTCATTAAACAAATCGTTCAGACAATAATACGCCTTTTGAGACAATCCAAGTTATTTATTGATATTATACATACGAATACAATTCCCCGCAAATGAATTAGATATTTTATGGAGCCTATATTTGGGGATAGCCAGTGAAACACTTACCGGTTTAAAACGCGAAATTATTCGTTTAACAATAAAAATCGAATACCGTCTTTTGTTAACGCGAGTGAAAGTAAAATAAAACACTTTTAACGGTTTAAAACGCGTAATTATTAGTTTAACAATAAAAATTGAGTACCGTCTTTTGTTAACGCGAGTGAAAGTAAAATAAAACACTTTTAACGGTTTGAAACGCGTAATTGTTAGTTTGACAATGAAAATTGAGTACCGTCTTTTGTTAACGCGAGTGAAAGTAAAATAAAACACTTTTAACGGTTCAAAACGCGAAATTATTCGTTTAACAATAAAAATTGAATACCGTCTTTTGTTAACGCGAGTGAAAGTAAAATAAAACACTTTTAACGGTTTGTAACGCGTAATTGTTAGTTTAACAATAAAAATTGAGTACCGTCTTTTGTTAACGCGAGTGAAAGTAAAATAAAACACTTTTAACGATTTGAAACGCGTAATTGTTAGTTTAACAATAAAAATTGAGTACCGTCTTTTGTTAACGCGAGTGAAAGTAAAATAAAACACTTTTAACGGTTCAAAACGCGAAATTATTCGTTTAACAATAAAAATTGAATACCGTCTTTTGTTAACGCGAGTGAAAGTAAAATAAAACACTTTTAACGGTTCAAAACGCGTAATTATTAGTTTAACAATAAAAATTGAATACCGTCTTTTGTTAACGCGAGTGAAAGTAAAATAAAACACTTTTAACGGTTTGTAACGCGTAATTGTTAGTTTAATAATAAAAATTGAATACCGTCTTTTGTTAACGCGAGTGAAAGTAAAATAAAACACTTTTAATGGTTTGAAACGCGAACAAATATATGTTTAGAACTTTTAGTTACTATGGTCTGCCGTTTCGGATGCTTTGCAGCAGACTGCGTCACGGGGGGACTGAAGATGAACTTACGTCAAGGTCAAATCTGCTACGCCTGCGCTATCTATCTCGTAGTTACATCCAAATATGAATTAAAACAATTTTTAACCTTTAAAACCGTTAAATAGTGTTGTATTATAAAATACCACTTAAGTAGTTTTCCCCGCTCTATTATTTCAGGAACAGCTTGGATACATCGTTTTCAGTGGACTAAGACGAGCTGGTGGAACTCAAGGGTTCCGTGTGTTGGTGCAGAGTGACAGGCATCCGGCGTACCTGGACACCCGCATACATTCCTTCCTTGACTCCGCTCAGGTAACATTAGATAATAAAACATTTGAGGCTGCTAGAGGCAGAGTGGCCTAATAACAAAACATGATTTTCAATAAGGAGGGAAATAAAAATGCGCAATTAACTTAGGCGACTATGAATTTGTAAATAGGCTACTCTGCCTCTAGCGGCCACATTTATTCTGAAAAGATAAAGTCGATTTTTCGACAGCTTTCCTGCCAATATCGTACTAATATGTATGGATCTTATTTGAATCTAAAATAGTTTACGCGAATAGTAAATAAAAAAATAACGGTTTAATACGCGATTTATAGTAACTTATTTTATACTAACCCGATGTTTCGCATGCTTTCCAACAGCCTCGGGATACTGAAGATTGAGGGTGTCCCTGATCTCTAGAAATAGTTCTAAATACTAATTACGACGAAACAGATGGCGTTAGCGTAGTAGATATGACTTTGACGTTAGTGACGCCCTCCATATTCAGTCCTCCGTGACCACGGCCCCGTCATCGTAAAAATAATTAAAAAGTAACCAATATGTTCACGATTTATTGTTGAAAGTCTTTTACTTAAATATAATTATAATTGACGTGGTCCATGATGCGAGGTTGGCTTCTAGAAATCCAGACCCTCGCTGTAACACTTTCTCTGGGGTTCAAACCTAGGACGTTTAACTATTGTGCCACTCAGACAAACAAGAAAGAATACATACTTTTAAAACAACCCAATTAGTAAGACTTATGAAATCTCTAATTTTTGCCTTCAGGAGTACCTGGACAAAATGACAGACGAGGAGTTCATGAAGCACCGGTCCTCGCTTGCTGCAGAGATGTTGGAGCGGCCGAAGCGTATGACGGGCAAGGCGAGCCGGGTGTGGGGGGAAATTACGTCACAGGTATAGCTCTCACCATTTATTCGATCCTGGTACTTTGCCTTTTCGTTAAAACTAGTCTCGCCTCACGGTTCTCTTATTAATAAAAGATAAGAGCAGTCTTGTTTACGCGAGTAGTACTTAACTAAACTGTTTAAAACGCAAAATATAGTTTTAAATTATTTTACTATTTTAACTCGCGTTTTAAACATTTAAAACTGTTTTATGACCAGCGTGCTGTTACGTTGAGCTAATGTTCCCTTGATCATTAAATATTTTATGATGGAGGAGTACGGACAAGCACGGCACAATATACTTCATCTAATACGATATGCTGTCGACCTTTTTGGCTTTGGATATCCGGAAATCATCAGACTGAAGCCGAAACGCTTACGCTTAACGGCCTTTTCATCTGTGTATGGTGTTTTGTGTCTCGGACGGAATTTTGACACTACTAACATCCAAATTTCCAGAACTCCAACATATTTCAAACCAATATGCAAATAAAGCATAATAAATCTTGATGATGATATCTACAGGTGATGATAAAACGTCGAGATTGATTTCTTAAAATCGCATCGAAAAACCAAGCTTTACTGTCTTTTCAATTTCTTTCTCTTTTTGTTCTTATCTCTGTCTCTCTCTTTTATAGATGTACAACTTCGATCGGGCGCGCGTCGAGGTTGAAGAACTCAACACTGTCACTAAGCAAGAATTGATAGAATTCTATAAGGTAAGTATTGTAATCTACGTCAAATTAAAATGGTTTTCCAATATCTATCTATAGTGTATTTTTTCTAACTTGGCAAAAGATCACAACAAAGATGGCCGATTTCAAACCGTAGAGTAAAAGATAAACTAGTGATGACCTTTTGTGAAGTGAAATTGTTGCCACAGATGGCACAGGAATAAAGAAATATCCATTGTATATATGGTCCATGTACAATTTATATTGTAATCGTGCTTGAACGGGACTTTTACCCTCTATTGTCGTTGACTTTGCTTACATCCCATCCCTATTTAAATTTTAAACTAGAGAAACTTTAATCTGTGCTTTTGCGTGAATTCATAACAAGATTTAAATAAAACACTTTAACGGTTTAAAACGCGATATATTAGTTAAACTTATTTGGATATGATTTTTAACTTCGGCCTGACGTTTCGGATGCTTTGCAGCAGCCGTGGTCACGGGGAGACCACGGGGAAACCGTTAAGTGTTTTATTTAAATGTGTACTACTCGCGTAAACTATAGACAGTATTTCATAACAAGATTTTGATTAATTTTCTGCATGGAATTGTGGTTTTACTCAGCGAAAGTGCCTCAAAGTGTTTTTAGTGCAAATTAATGTAATCCTAGTGAAAATATCACGATTTCTTGTTAATTGTGTGTTTGTTTACAAAAAATGCCAAGTTTGAAAAAATACACTACACATATTACCATTTTTCACATTATTATATAAATTTAAAATAAATTTAGATTTAAAAAACATTTTGTTGAAAAAAGGCTTAACACTATTTTAACGGTTTGAATGATGATTCATTACGAATTAACATATCTAAAAGTCTACTATTGTGTTTGATTACAGCGATGTCTGCCTGAAATGGGCACTCCCATTTACCTCATATTTTTATGTTAAATTTATTATAAACTTAATTCCCCAGAAACATATAAACTCATCGTCGAAAGTGCTTCGTAAGTTGTCTGTACACGTTGTGTCTGTCGCCGAGGGCGGTGCGGGCAAACAGGCAGAAGAATCTACAGACACGCCGGAGGAACCAAATGAACAGACAAAGGGCCCGGAAGCAAAAGTGAGTATATTTATTTGTTAATTGTTGGTTTATTGGTAGCAATCGAATTGGTGGCGATCCCAAATATTTTTCTAATATTTTTTTATCTCTGAAACATTTTGGACTTCGTCTGGTAATCTGGATTTATTGGGTGGTAGGAATATTGAAGTTCCATCTGGGTCTCGAACCACAGTCCGCAGAGAAGAGCTGTGAGATTAATCACGTTTCGTTTCAGTCTGTGGACTTCTTAATATCCAAAGCCAAAATAGGCGGACAGCGCAACATATTAAGACGCCTGAGGTGTCTTATCTTCCAGCAAGTGGACGCCACGCTTGCCAGTCCTCCGCTTTCATAAAAAATAGGGCATTTAAGTTTTAGTCTGCAGTCGAAAGCTCTAATCACTTTATTTAATAAATAAAAAAAATATATTTATATATAATATATTAATTCTTTTTTCAGCCGGTTCAAATAACAGATCTTGTCGAGTTCAAATGCCGGCGAAGACTCTATCCACACCCTCAACCGGCTCTTAACATTCCTAGGAAAGGAACGCATTGTAAGCTTTAATACTTTTGACCCAATGGAAATAAACAGTTGGGCCCATTAAACGAGATAAGATAAAACACGGGTTCATATACAATCTGTAGTTTACGCGAGTAGTACACATTTAAATAAAACACTTTTAACGGTTTAAAACTCGATATATATTTAACTTATAATCTATGTATTTTAATTACGGCCCAACGTTCATGATGCTTTGCAGCAGTAGATAATGGACAGACTAAAGAAGGATAGTGTCTCTAAAGACAAAGTAATATAATAATTCGTTTAACTAATAAATTTCGCTTTTTAAGCCGTTGAAATTGTTTTAATTAAAATGTGTGTGACAAATATTTATTTAAGACTTCGGTGGTATTGTACCTGTTTTTCAATTAATATTTTGACCACGCTAACAATTCTGACAACTTGTCCTTTATGTTATATTATGAAACACGTTTAACGGTTTAAAACGCGAAATATATTAACTTATTTATAATCTATTTTAACTGAGGACCGACGTCCCGTTGCAGCAGCCGTAATCACGGGAAGACTAAAGATGGATGTCTCTGTCATGTCAAAATCAAAGTAATAAAATGATTTGTAAAGTTTAATGCATTTCGCGTATTAAACCGTTGAAAGTGTTCTAATTAAATGTATTGCGATTAGGATATATTTTGACCACGCTGACAATCCTTTGAGCTATTGTATTAATTTAAGTATTTAATGTAATCTAGGCTTTTAGTGCACAAAAGCGTAAGACCTACGTCGCAGTTTAAGGTTTTCTATACGTACTGACACCAATCAAAGCGTTGTCTTTGCCACGAGTAGTAAATAAATCATCGAAATATCGACATTAAGTCGTATAGTGTATTTTTTCTAACTTGGCATTTTTAAACAAACACAATTTACGTGAAATTGTGATTCTCACAAAGTTTACATTAATTTACACTAAAACACCTTGAGACACTGGCTTATATATTTAACTAATTACATAACTCAAATTCACTTAGTTAAAACCACTATTTCATTACTCAATAAGAATCCTAAAAATGCACAGACTAAAATTTCTTTCATTTGACATTTACATAAGGATGGGATGTAAGCGAAGTCATCGACAATAAAGGTAGAAGTTCCACTCACGCACGCTGAAAAACATTATAAACTTCTTGTTAAATAATAATTACAAAAAATCAACGAAAGATCGTCATACAAGTGATTTTGAATATTGAGGCCGTTTCGTCCATATATACTCGATATTTCTCTATCCATGTGTCATCTGTGGCAACAACTTCCCTCTATAAAAGGCCATCACTAGTTCTCTATAGCTTGAAATCAGCAATGCTTGTTATGGCTATATGCCAAGTTAGAAAAAATACACTAAGCGTGAGAGTGTATTTTCACTTGTTTTACGGGTTCGAGGTTGTCGCTATTCTACCACTAGATGTCGCTATAAACAAATGCATTAAGGTGCCATTTTTGTGTTGTATATTTTGTTTGAACTACAGTAATTGTATTTATTATTATATATTTAATGTTTTACCGTGTGTAATAAGGATAATAAAATGATGCATAATATACCTGTTTTTTATTTAATACTACGTAATATATACTATTTGGGCATTTTAACTGTTTAAAACGCGAAATGTGTTGATTTAATTCACACCCGACGGTTTAATTCACATCTGAAACGTTGGTTATAAAGTTAAATATAGAAATAACTAATATTTCACGGTTTAAACCGTTTATAATGTTATAATTGTGCTTTGCGTCACAATCGATCTGCCATGTGTTTCTCGCATTCTCGGTTGTATGCTGTCTTGATGAGGCCAAAATATGTTAAGTCCAAAGGTTGGAGTCTATGTGAGGCGTGTGCAAAAGTCAAAAAAACTGTAAAGTCAGGACTAATGTGCCTTTCCTGGTTATCGAATATGAGCAACACTGGATTTGAAGGCTTTGCATATGAAATGAAGTGGTGTAGCCAATCAACAAAAAGGCTTTCATTTGTCCATCCAGAATCCGACACAGCTCCAGCCATGTTACCTTTAATAGTGGATGCATGTGCATTCTTTTAAATGCACAAACCACTGTTGTTGTAGATCCTCTTTCGGCACTCGTTGCCATACCGACTTGCTTCTCACCTGTCACTGCCACTATTTTCTGAGTTTTCTGGACTGTTTCATCAGTCGCCTCAGATGTTCTCAGAGATAGGCTGCGACGTTTCTTCATGTAGTTGTATTACCAGTATTTCCCTGCTAGCTGTTTTACTTGGCCAAAATTATGAGTAAGTTTGTTCTTCTCAGTACGCAATTCGACGATTTTTTTTATCGTTAGGCCGTAATAAAGTTTATTGCCTTTTTGTCATGTAATCCACGAGTTCCGTTTCTTGCTTGTCTGTAAATTATGTTTTTCGACCGGTTCTTGGCAATTTTATCACTTTTAAATAAAACACTAACTAACGGTTTAAAACGCGATATATTAGTTAAACTTATTTGGAGATTATTTTATGTCTCTCCGTGGCCACAGCTGCTGCAAGGCATCCGAAATAATTTCGAAATAAGTTTACCTATAAACATGGCGTTTTAAACCGTTATATTGTTTTATCTAAAAGTATGTTCGTAAACTAGTCGCGTAACCTACAGACATTCGTATTTTCAGAAACAACATTTACATTATAACCAAATCAAATAAACAATATTAAGAAGTAAATAAAAAGTTGAGCAGACTTCTGTGCCCTGTCCAACTAAAGCAATTTTATTGTCTTCCTGGGATTCGAACTCAGGACCTCACAATACTGGGCACCACTTAGCCGTGGCCACCGTTTAAAGAAGATTATTAAAATGCTTGAATCAAGTTTGATTTAAATCCCTCAACAATTTTCGTAGGCAGCGAATCTTTTATTAACTAGCGACCAGCTGGCGATAGCAGCTAGCGATAGCAGCTAAGGATAGCAGCTAGCGCCAGCAGCTAGCAATAGCAGCTGCCCTGTCCAACTAAAGCAATTTTATTGTCTTCCTGGGATTCGAACTCAGGACCTCACAATACTGGGCACCACTTAGCCGTGGCCACCGTTTAAAGAAGATTATTAAAATGCTTGAATCAAGTTTGATTTAAATCCCTCAACAATTTTCGTATCTATTATTAACTAGCGACCAGCTGGCGATAGCAGCTAGCGCCAGCAGCTAGCGACAGCAGATAGCGACAGCAGCTAGCGACAGCGGCTAGCGACAGCAGATAGCGACAGCAGATAGCGACAGCGGCTAGCGACAGCGGCTAGCGACAGCGGCTAGCGACAGCGGCTAGCGACAGCGGCTAGCGACAGCGGCTAGCGACAGCGGCTAGCGACAGCAGATAGCGCCAGCGGCTAGCGCCAGCGGCTAGCGACAGCGGCTAGCGACAGCGGCTAGCGACAGCGGCTAGCGACAGCGGCTAGCGACAGCGGCTAGCGACAGCGGCTAGCGACAGCGGCTAGCGACAGCGGCTAGCGACAGCGGCTAGCGACAGCGGCTAGCGACAGCGGCTAGCGACAGCGGCTAGCGCCAGCGGCTAGCAATAGCAGCTGCCCTGTCTAACTAAAGCAATTTTATTGTCTTCCTGGGATTCGAACTCAGGACCTCACAATACTGGGCACCACTTAGCCGTGGCCACCGTTTAAAGAAGATTATAAATAGCTTGAATCAAATTTGATTTAAATCCCTCAACAATTTTCGTATCTATTATTAACTAGCGACCAGCTGGCGATAGCAGCTAGCGCCAGCAGCTAGCGACAGCGGCTAGCGACAGCGGCTAGCGACAGCGGCTAGCGACAGCGGCTAGCGCCAGCGGCTAGCGCCAGCGGCTAGCGCCAGCAGCGGCTAGCGACAGCGGCTAGCGACAGCGGCTAGCGACAGCGGCTAGCGACAGCGGCTAGCGCCAGCGGCTAGCGCCAGCGGCTAGCGCCAGCGGCTAGCGCCAGCGGCTAGCGCCAGCGGCTAGCGCCAGCGGCTAGCGCCAGCGGCTAGCGCCAGCGGCTAGCGCCAGCGGCTAGCGCCAGCGGCTAGCGCCAGCGGCTAGCGCCAGCGGCTAGCGCCAGCGGCTAGCGACAGCGGCTAGCGACAGCGGCTAGCGACAGCGGCTAGCGACAGCGGCTAGCGACAGCGGCTAGCGACAGCGGCTAGCGACAGCGGCTAGCGACAGCGGCTAGCGACAGCGGCTAGCGCCAGCGGCTAGCAATAGCAGCTGCCCTGTCTAACTAAAGCAATTTTATTGTCTTCCTGGGATTCGAACTCAGGACCTCACAATACTGGGCACCACTTAGCCGTGGCCACCGTTTAAAGAAGATTATAAATAGCTTGAATCAAATTTGATTTAAATCCCTCAACAATTTTCGTATCTATTATTAACTAGCGACCAGCTGGCGATAGCAGCTAGCGCCAGCAGCTAGCGACAGCAGATAGCGACAGCAGCTAGCGACAGCGGCTAGCGACAGCGGCTAGCGACAGCGGCTAGCGCCAGCGGCTAGCGCCAGCGGCTAGCGCCAGCGGCTAGCGACAGCGGCTAGCGACAGCGGCTAGCGACAGCGGCTAGCGACAGCGGCTAGCGCCAGCGGCTAGCGCCAGCGGCTAGCGCCAGCGGCTAGCGCCAGCGGCTAGCGCCAGCGGCTAGCGACAGCGGATAGCGACAGCAGCTAGCGACAGCGGCTAGCGACAGCGGATAGCGACAGCAGATAGCGACAGCGGCTAGCGACAGCGGCTAGCGACAGCGGCTAGCGACAGCGGCTAGCGACAGCGGCTAGCGACAGCGGCTAGCGACAGCGGCTAGCGACAGCAGATAGCGCCAGCGGCTAGCGCCAGCGGCTAGCGACAGCGGCTAGCGACAGCGGCTAGCGACAGCGGCTAGCGACAGCGGCTAGCGACAGCGGCTAGCGACAGCGGCTAGCGACAGCGGCTAGCGACAGCGGCTAGCGACAGCGGCTAGCGACAGCGGCTAGCGACAGCGGCTAGCGACAGCGGCTAGCGACAGCGGCTAGCGACAGCGGCTAGCGACAGCGGCTAGCGCCAGCGGCTAGCAATAGCAGCTGCCCTGTCTAACTAAAGCAATTTTATTGTCTTCCTGGGATTCGAACTCAGGACCTCACAATACTGGGCACCACTTAGCCGTGGCCACCGTTTAAAGAAGATTATAAATAGCTTGAATCAAATTTGATTTAAATCCCTCAACAATTTTCGTAGGCAGCGAATCTATTATTAACTAGCGACCAGCTAGCGATAGCAGCTAGCGATAGCAGCTAGCGATAGCAACTAGCGATAGCAGCTAGCGCCAGCAGCTAGCGACAGCAGCTAGCGACAGCAGCTAGCGACAGCAGCTAGCGATAGCAACTAGCGATAGCGGCTAGCGATCTTTAGATGATCAAAAATGGTCATCTATAGCGTTTTTGAGATCAAAATAAATAAAAGTAAAATATACTTTATTCTCTTTAAAATTAAAAAAAATATTTAGATTCGTCAATTTTTTTTTGTTTGTCTGTCTGTTCGTCGTGATTCTACAGAGTGTTAAACAGCAACGTAACTGAGAAGAACACCCAAGAAACTCAGTCCGGCTTTTTTTAACATGTCTTATAAACTCATACATTGTGGATTTATTAACCTAAGGAGCAATTCATATTACCGCCAGGCGGTCTTGTCGCCAAAGAATTCGTTCAGACAATAATACGCCTTTTGAGACAATCTAAGTTTTATAACTTTCTTAAATTTATTTATTGATAAATTTGAAACTTCAACTGGCAATGTATTATACATACGAATACAATTCCCCGCAAATGAATTAGATATTTTATGGAGCCTATATTTGGGGATAGCTAGTTTCAAATGATGCCTATCACTATTCTTGCTAAACGCTCGGGTCGTTGACTGGCACTAGTGGTGGCGTGATCTCCAAGATGGCGACAAGCGAAATATGCCTATCTCTTCTAACACATCAGAACCGTTGAATTCGGGATTGCCCCGCGGTCGCGTTTACCCCACTCTCCCCTACCCGACACACAAAGGTCGGGAGTTGGATGCTCAGTGCTCTCTAATAAAGCGGCATATTCCAAAAACCAATATAATAAATATATATAGCCAAATAAATAGATAGCAAAAAAAATATGAGAAAGGGTTTCTTAGAAGACCGATAGCTAACAGTGGGAAAAAATAAGGCGATGATGATGATGAATTAAATATTTTAAGCTAAATGATATTTAACTTTCTTCATCGACTTGACGTAATACAGTGAAGAAGGAATATGACACTTTTAACATCTGAAACAAATGAGTGAAAAATTTGTTTAGGTTGGATAAAGGTTGGATATCTATGGGAACCAACTGAGCTACCGCGTCAATCATAAACTAGATAGCTCAACCAATTATTCAATCTATTTAGAAAAAATATAATATACAGAACGGTGTCGTCATGAGTTTGAGTTCCGTCCGCAGCTTTGATTTTTTACCCATTCAAAATAGAATATGTATTAACAAAAGTGACATATTGAAAATATAGAGAATTCTCCTTGGTAGAAAAGTTTATTTATTATTATTTAAAAGGGTGGTAGGAATATCGAAATTCCGTCCGGGTTACCAACCTCCGTACTTAGAGGAAAAAAATGATATGGACTTCCGAATATCCAAAGCCAAAAGAGGTTGACAAAGCATGGAGTTTAGATATTATGTAGCTGGAGTATATCACCTATCATCAAGTGAATTCCTTGTCTAACCTCTGTTATAAAAAAAAGTTTACGCTGTTTTTGTGTGTATATTATTCTCCCTAAAATATGTATAACGGCTATAGTTTAAAACTTAACAATTGAAAATATTTTACACTCATGAAAGTATCCAGCGTCAAAGTAAAAAAGCCAGCAGCGGACAGCTTAGCGACGCGGTTACATCGCGTCATCATGATAAGCGCGGATCTGCGCACGTGCAAACTGCATTTATACCACGGAAACTCGTATGCGGATCGGGATAAATTCTCACTCTGCAAAAGATTTATAACCGATATTAATTGAAATAAAACACTTTAACGGTTTAAAACGCAATATACCCTACTTTAACGGTTTAAAACGCAATATACGCTATAGGCCCGACGCCGACCACGGCTGCTGCAAAGCATCCAAAACGTCGGGCCGAAGTTAAAAATCATTTTCAATTAAGTTTAACTAATATATCGCGTTTTAAACCGTTAAAGTGTTTTATTTAAATGTGTACGACTCGTGTAAACTATAGACAGTATTTAACCAATATTAATTGAAATAAAACCAGAGCTACTTCAAACATTATTTTAACACAATTTAGAATAATATTTTTAGATTAAAAAAGTTCAACGAAATCAACTGAGCTATCGCGTCAACCGTAAACGGGGTAGCTCAATTGTGTACGATTTGTTGTAAACGAACAAGCTAATTGTGATTGTTAAATGTGTTATTTGTTGTTATTAAAAGTTAAGTTATATATAGATTTAAAGTTATATTTCTTTTAACATATCTGTACTAATATAGTAATAATATATTAAGCTGAAGTTTTTGTTTCTTTCGTTCGATTCGAATTGAAAAAATATTTTTTTATATTGGATAGACCATTTATCGAGGGAGGCCTTAGGTTCACACCACGCTGTGACCGATGGGAGGGCAGTGGTAATGGGGAAAAATACAGGTAATATTATTCATGTTTCATTTGAGGTAACCTATTTACAATTTATTTTAACTATGGCGGTGACAAGAGGACTAAAGACTGCTACACTAGCACCATCAGTGGTTAAAAAAAATTGAAAACAACTTCACTAACACATTTCGCGTCTAAACTACTCTTCGAAGATGGAGTAGCTGTGCCAGCGACTCCATCTTCGTAGAGTAGTTATTTATGGTATGATAAATTTCTTTATAAATTATAGTTATTACAAACGACGTCGTCCACTTCCCGTCGCGTCGTTCTTGCGAGTTAATCTTAAACATAGATATATGCTGTTGCGAATATTTTTTAGATCATTTTCGAAATTATTCAACTTTATATATTAGTATAGAGGCTATATCACGTAAGCTAGAGACTAGACTTACCTACTTACTTAGAAGCTATAGGACTTTCTTTCTTACCACTTTTAATTTTGATGCCTTCTTACCTCAACTAAGAGTTCACTTCCTTCATAGCAGTAAATGAACACCTGTTCCATCATGTTAAGAAGATAAGTCGCCATCGAGAGCATTCTGACTAAGTTACCTGTTTGCTGGAACAAACAAGTCTTATAAGTTTTTTTTCCTTTGTGGCTTATTAAATACGTGCTAAGTGAGCTAATTAATTTATTGTTTCCCCGGAATTCGAGCCCAGAATCCTACAACAATTAACCATTGAGCTAGAGAGGGGCTCGTTGGTCTAATGGTAGCAATGTTTGGCTAATAAGCATGGTTCCAACCAATCAGGTCGTGGGTTTGATCCCCGCCGGATCTAATCTGGATATATAAGGTATATGGAATGGTAGCAATACCGAAAATCCGTCCAAGTCACGAACTCCCATAGATGAAACTGCAGTGAAATTTTATCGTGTTTTATCTGTGGATTTCCAAAATCCAAAATCTTACATCGCATGCGCATCTTGTTTAGATGTTATACGGGTGGGGTAGTTCACCTCCCATCAAGTGACCCCATGTTTCTCAGACATCCGCTGTCCTTAAATAGAACGGTATATATACCATCGTTTGATACGCGTTTGAATCCTGGCGGAGAGATACACACACACAAGATTAAAAGTCAATCTTTAAACAATACTGTGTAGTTATTGAAAACGTAAAAATGTTTTTGCTACACAATCGGTTATCTAACCAGTGACCTCACAATTTAATAAGGCCATAGGCAGGTCAGCTAACTCATTCAGACACACAGAAAATAGAACACCATTTAACAGTTTAAATCGCGATTTATATTGATTGATTCCTTTCAACTTCCGCCCTTCATTTCGTATACTATGCAGTCGTAGTGAAAACGTTCAAAATTACTAAACTAACACACACAACGTGTATCTTTTTACCATTATATTGACTGCCAAGTTTATCAGTAATCTGTCAATTTATTGTATCCTCAGAATTCGAACCTACAACCCAACAACATTTAAATAAAACACTTTAACGGTTTAAAACGCGATATATTAGTTAAACTTATTTGAAAGCAGCAGCCGTGCGAAGCCAGACCACGGCCGCTGCAAAGCATCCGAAACGTCGGGCCGATGTTAAAAATCATTTTCAAATAAGTTTAACTAATATATCGCGTTTTAAACCGTTAAAGTGTTTTATTTAAATGTGTACTACTCGCGTAAACTATAGACAGTATTTAACCCAACAACATTCAACCATTGAGTTACAGAAACATGGAATGTAATACCGAAGTCATCTGGAACGCTGTGACACATATAATCACAAGGGACACAGAGAACTGGGCGAAGGTTGGTGCAGAGAAGCAGTTTTGTATCTCGTTCACAGCTGTCAGAATCCTCTGGTGCTCCCTCGTGCAATCTCTCAGACGATGTTGGATGAGGACGTCCAGTGTTTTAGGAAAACGCTATAAAAATTACCAATTTAGTTAGTACACAAACATATATTGATTTGTGTATACAATTAAAAACAATATTTAACACAAAGACATAAGTATCGTCTGTTGTTTAAGCGTTTGTAAAAGGCACTTTAAACGGTTCAAAACGTAAAATATATTATTTAGCCTATTTTATTATATTTATTTTAACTACGACGTTATTATGTTTGAGGAGGACACGCTACCTTCCGCTATCCATTTAATTTCCATAATAAATAAATATCCAGCTTTCCAAACGAGATCTAAGATGTCTCAGAACTATATATTAAAAAAAAATTGGACCCGGTGAGGATTGAAGCCACGACCCGTCGATTAGACAAACAGAACTCGTCCGATTCGAATACTTTGCAGGGGTAGTAAAAGTAAATTTTAAATAAGTTAACTTATATTTTTCGTGTTTTGAACCGTTAAAAGTATTTTATATATTAAGTAAATTCAAAGGACAACAAAGAATTCTTATGCATCTTATAAACACTAATCAGCTGTTGCTCAATTTAATGACTGTGATGAAACCTTAATTAATACCATGATTTATATGAATAGAAGATCGAATATAAATTTTAAAAAAATTACAACACCCGTGTTGTAATGAAAAAAAAATATTGAAGTTTTCAAACATTAAACTTCCATTTTTAAGATTTTTCAAATAGCCCATTAAAAAAAGTAGATAATAAATTTAAATATTATTGTAAATATGTATTATTGTTGATAGCGCCATCTGTAGACGCCGGTATGAAATTAGGCTAGGCTTTCGTAACTCTCGTAGCTGGCCTACGCTCAATGCGTGCTACGCTTTCGCAGAGGACGTGAAAATATGGCGAAAATTCGACGGGCTTGTTGGTTTAAGCCGAGGGTAGCTGAGTATGGATAATCAACGGGTCGTGGGTCCCCAACCGGGTCCCCACCGGGGTATCTATTAATTAATATTTTGAAACACGTGAGAGTTCGTGTGGAGATCGTTCGGGATATTAATTGTTTAAATGTTATAGGACTGAAATGTTTCACCTTCCATCGAGTGAATCCTGCGTTTGTCTGTCCACTATAATAAAAATTAGTTCTATAAGTATGTGATAGTCTAATTCGTGTCTATTTTTATATGTGCGACCCCGTCCGCAGTTAAACGCGTTGCCGAGCTTGAGCGGTCCTGGATTCGAATCTCAAAGATACGTAATTATGATTTTCCGCTATCAGGGCATAGAAAACTGTCCAACATGAGCCTGTAAATAAAATAAATATATTTCCCGTTTGAAACCGTTAAAAGCGTTTTATTCCTCTCTCTTCTCTATTATAACAATTAAAATGAAATTTGAAGGTCCACACTGTCAGTGAACTTTGTTTACACGCTCGAGAGTGATATGGAGCGCATAAAATAAGCCGGCAGGATTTGAATCCCGGACCTCATCGCTTAAGAAAATCGATGTTAACAATACTTAAGATTTAAAAATTAATATATTATTTTTGTTTTTTCTAAATACCCACACAGTCTTCATACCATGACACAGAGTCTTCAGCGCGTGCGCAAGTAAACGCAGTCTACACCGGCATTGCGCTATAAGACTGACGACCAAGATATCTTTGCTGACATTCAGACAAGCAGCAAGATATATAGCGAATATCTGGTGGAAGTAAGTTATCTCGTATGCTGGTGACTTTCTCCAGTCGAAAGGGTACCTGGAAATAATATGAATAATGCGCCCAATAAAGATAAAATAAATGTACCACAAAAGGCTACATAAAACAAGTAATTATTTTCAAGGTAACTGCATACGGTATTTTAATATAATCCCCAGTGAAGTAAAAACGCTGTCAATAAATAACTTTAAGTCGTATGTTAAACAAAAACTGCTTGAAAAGGGTTATTATAACGTAAATGAATATTTAAATGATAAAAATGCTTGGAGGAACCCGCTCTATCAAGTAAGAAATATACACAATGAGTAAGGAAGGCGGCGAGTTTCTTGCCAGTTCTTCTCGTTCTTTCTACGCCCTAACTTGGGAACTGGTAGTAACTGTAAATTTAGAGTTTTAAATTTTTACCTGTTTTGACGTTCATAAGTGTACTAAGCTACCTACGTGAATAAATGATTTTTGATTTGATTTGAATGGATTTAGCACCAATTTAGCTACAAAAGGTTGTAATCGCGTTTTCGTAAGCGTATAATAGTTCTTTTGGTAACGAAATTTGATTTTGCGATCTCGTTCCCGTCGTTCTTGTAAGTTAATCTTAAGAGATTTATAATATTAGCATAGATCGAATTAATTTCCCCGATCCCACGCATCGAGACATTATTTTGTGTTCACTTCATTCATAGAGACAAGATGATAAGACGTCGATGCATGGGCTAATAATATATGTCTAAGTATTTTATATTGTAAAACGAGTATCTAAATCCGAATGTACAAAGGCAAAATGGGTCTCTTCTATCTTGTGTAGATGTTTTATCGCTGGGGTGTATTACCTCCTACCAAATGAAACATATGCGTGTCTGTCGTCCTCTATGATAAAAAAAAACGCGAAATATATTACTAAACCCTTTTATATTTATATAAATGTGAAATGTCGGGCCTAATAAATAAATTATACAAAAGTTAAGTAATATATTTCGCGTTTTAAACAGTTGAAATTGTTTTATTTAAATGTATGTCTAATCAATGAGTGGTCGGGTCGAACGTGTTTTTGAAATACAGTTTAAATTTTTATGAAAAATGTTAGACGTCGTCTGGATATCTGGATATTTAAGTGGTATATGAAAGTGGTGATGGTGGAATATCAAAATCACGTCCGGGTCAAAGAAGCGCTTCGGTTTCTATAATTTTCGAACGTCTAAAGACAAATGCTTAAATAAGTCGCTTGCGCATCATGACTCAATATTAGCTTATCTGTCCTCATCTGTCAAAAAGGACACCAAATATCCCTGCCCCATACCCCACGTTTATGGTTTAATATTTTCAAACTTACCACGCCCGAAATAGCAACTGCTTATCCTCCGAATCGAGAACAGCACCAACAGCCAAGCCCACCAAAGTGACAGACGTCAGAGTCAAAAATATGAAGAGGTGACAGGTGGTCCCTCGGTTGCACCTAAACACAGATTATATAAAACTAGCTACCCGCTCTGGTTTCGCTCGGTTGCAACGATACTAAATTTTCGCAGCACACGCAACGGAAAGACAAAGGTGAATAATTTTCCTCGTTTTTTCCATATTTCCCACTGTATTATGACCTTTTTTGGTCGCAGTATGATTTTATATAGCCTAAAGCCTTTTCAATAAATAGTCCAAGCAACACATAGGTAAATGATTATTACTGACTTATTTAAATTTTTTTTTTAGAAATAATTACATTTGACACATTTTACGACTCGACGTTTCGTAGGCTTTTTAGCAGCCGTGGTCACAATATGGTCACTCATAAATAATCAATTGAAATGTTAACACAATTTTTAACGGTTTAAATCTACGTAGCTGCGTAGTATCCAAAACAACTGTAGTTACAAAAAATGCAAGGCAGTCATGTAATATTCTTTGCGTTGTAAAAAGTTAAAAGCGTATAATTTTAAAACAGTGACTACGTCACAACGGCTGCTAAGCATCTGAAACGACGTGCCATACTTTAAACAAATTGTAAATGAGGTAACTTATATATTTCGCGTTTTAAACCGTTAAAAGTAACAAATAAGTTTAATTTGCACGCGTGGCTGGTGATACTTAATAAAATGTAATTCTTTCTAAAAAGTATGAATACCAACTTTTGAAGTAGTTTTCTTTCCTCAACACCAGTAGCTTGCTGCAAAACTTTATTGTTACTTCGAACAATCTTCTCAATGCGCTGCTTCCTTCTTAGAAGATTTGTGATCTTAATCGTGTGTACCATGTTGGTGCAGAGGACGAAGGCAGTTGACGTCATCATTGGTAGATCACCCCAGACCTGGATCAGGTCCATCAGTTGGATGATTATGAAGGCTTCTTAAACGTAAATAAATGGCATCATTAGATGTATGTAGATGACTAGCTGTGTCGGCGACTTCGTCCGCGAGAATCGTTATTTTGTGTATCCGTGTTCGTTTTTGCAAACCCTGTAATCTTTATAAACGTAAACTGTTACCCACAACGTCGGTCACGCCATTCCCGTCGCTCTTGCAAGTTAATCTTAATAGATAGACGTATAGTGTCGCGGACATTTTTTTTAGATCATTTAAGGATGAATCATTTTGTCACTTCAATCGTTTGCGCAGCGTACGCATCGGAAAACTACAAAGATGATTAATTTTCCCCGTTTTTACCGCATTTCCCGCTGTATCTTCGCATCTATTGGTCACGGCGCGATGTTTTATAGCCTTATAGCCTTTCTCGATAAACGCTCTAATTAACACAAAAATAACTTTTCAATTCGAACCCGTAGTTCCTGAGATTAGCGCATGCAAACAAACAAAAAGTATTCAGCTTCATATATTAGTATAGATTACTGGAGCGGCAATTGATGGACGAAAATGTCCATCAATGCGTACTTGTGGTCAAGGCTTGAAGAGTACTTATCTTAAATGCGCGGAAATTAAAACTAAGTAGTACAATTCACAACTTTAAAACGAATGACGAAGTTGACGAACAAATAGAACTAGAACAGCTTTCTATGTGCCAGCCAAACTGCAAGCAAACCGGAAGGTTTGAAAGGGACACGGGGAGAGTTGGATGACCCAAAACCTCTACAAGGAGGAAATGGGGAAATGGGTGAAATGGTCGGCTGATAACGTGGACTGATCACCCGTCCTACCACAGGTGTCCCCGATAGAAAATAATAATAATAATGTGCCAGCCAGTTCGAAATTCAAATCATTTGACCTAACACCAGTACAGCAAGTTCGATTTCTCTCGAAGAAGGTCAAAATAATGGTCAAATTTTCAAGCATGTTTGATAAAATATTCTTACACTTTTTTATGTCTTTTTATATCCGCTGATCTGACTTCTGTGCCCTGCCCGAGCGAAACAATCTATCGTTTCCCCAGGATTCTACACAAGGGCCTCTCGCGTTTAACGCAATGCTAGACAACAAATTGTATTTTTCCATTCAGTACTTACCTACATTCATTATAAATATAATAAAATAACAATGGTATAGCCATTTTTTCCACCTTGCCGAAAAGTCAGGTGCCCATAACCCAAATAATTTCAGATAAGTCAGAGAGAATCGAATTGAGAAACTAACGTTGTCTACTGTGATGGACATAGTGGGTGAAACTAAGTATTGGTCGTTAGCAATGAAATAAAAGTCCAATATTTGAACGAAGTTTATAAACTCGCATAATCATTGTGACGTGACTTCTGGCAGATATTGCAAACATTTTTTAACGAATAACAATAGTTAAGTATACTTGTGATCTTTATTTACTGGACAAATAAAGAGATGGTGAAGTATGGTAGATACTAAAAGAAGTACATAAAACAATTTTAACGGTTTTAAAAGCGAAATATTTGAGTTGATTTTTTTGTAAATAGGTCTCGACGCATTAGATTCTTTGCAGAAGCTGCAATCAAACTGCTGCAAACATTTCGTAATATTTATAATGTAATGTAAGTAATAAGTTAGTAATATAGTAAGTATTCCATAGCTTAAATAAATAAAAATACAAATTAAATGTAAATGTTACGGACAATTTGATAAGTTTGGCCACTTTTAATAATGGCCGGTCTTTATTCATAATGCCCGATTAAATTTGACAATGTGACTAAAACATACTGAGTAATCACTTTTCTCTGTCATCATATTGCCCACAGTTGGCATTATTTACAATCTTGGGCAAAGTATAACAAGTAGAGCATTTTTCATACTGCCCGGTCCAAGTGATAAATTCAAGCTTTCTCAAACACTGTCATTGTGTGGGCCGCGAGCATTATTAGTAATAGCCGGTCAGAGTGAAAAATTCTTCCCTTTGCTCGTCGCTCTTGGGCATTATTAAAAATGGCCGGTTGTTATTAACAATGCCAAGTTATAAAATGCCCGCAACATTTGAATGTGGATAGTTATTTAAAAAGGTTTACAACCTCTGTTTATAATAATGTTCACTAATTATCGTCGATTCTTTTTATCATGTCGCAAATATGCTATTAAAATAAACACTACCTTCACTTCATAAACAGCTATTAACATGTTTAATATTAGGAAGTGAAAATCAGCTTTATTTGAATCAAACTGAAAGATCGAGTAAAACAGCAAAATAGGAAGGACAACAAAGGCCAAACACATCAGGATGACTTCCGTATAGCTGAAGTGGGCATGGACAGGACACACGTTGGACAACCGTTGATCCCAGGTTGAGGTAAACCATTCAGCGGATAGGACTAATTCAATGAAACTGCTGACGTGGTATGGAGGAGGCTTTTATCTCAAAATACGGACCTGACATTAACAACCTTTGACTAATATAACTGTAAACGAAACGTATGTAAAATCTATTAGCTAATAAAAGTCTTATGTAGTTTGACCCGTACGGAATTTATTTATATGGGTCAAAATTAGAAATTGAATTTAAGCACCTTCCCGTTGTCAGATTGACCAATAGCATTATAAATCCAAGATGGCCGCCGATACAAAATGGCGGATTACATAGTTTTCCTTAACCCCCTCAATATGGGTATCAAATGAAAGGGCTACACTAGTAAAACACGATGATGTCTTTTTTTTGTAGTTTAACTCAAAAGATATCACTTGCTTTTTAATTCATTAAGTGTAATTCTCATTATATTAAACCTTTTAAATAAAACACTTAAACGGTTTAAAACGCGACATATTAGTAAAACTTCTTTGAAAATTTATTTAAATGTGTACCACTTGCGTAAACTATAGACAGTATTTATATTAAACCCTTCCCACAGCTGGGACACAAGCCCCATAAGATCATACACACAATTATATAGGCTTTAATCTACAAGTTTGTTGAATTTCGTTCAGACAAATGTCGTATGTGGTATTCAAGAATATTTGAATATAATACATTTTTATCTTTGTAAAGCTTTAATCTTAATCTTTGTATAGTTTCGGTTCAAAATAGGTCTGTAGTCCCCTAACATAAAACAAATAAGAATATCTATTTTTGGCACACCGGGAATCGAATTCTTGACATCGCGAGCTAGAGTCGAATGCCATTAAACCAAACCTTAGTTACTAGTTACTACTGTATTTTGTTAAAATGTTGAGTACGTCTGTCTTTTCGAATACAATACATTACTTAACTCTGTGTTGATCTTTTTATTATAACTACCGTCAATTTATCGATGTTTTAATGTTGACTTTGTCTCGGCAAATATGATTTGAGGGATTTGTTCGTCGAAATGTACGGTGTGTAAGCGAAATCGATGGACGTAACATTCCAACTGGGTTTAACACGCTTGGAATATTAAAATAAAACACTTTTTATGGTTTAAAACGGGAGATATATTATTAATTATATAATATATCTATATATTAGTTAATTATATTATTTCCAATGGATTGTAACGACGGCCCGACGTTCGTTTTGTTTTGCATCATCACGGTCACAGGGGGACTGAAGATGAAGCGTGTCCGTAATGTCAAAATAACTCAACAAGACAATACTTTATGTTTAGTAAAATTTGTGGACCATGTTTGGCTGTCCTACTCTATATAATGTTTCAAGTGCATATAGTTCTTAAAATGTGAAGGTTTTTAGGGTAAAATTACATTTTATCAAGGCTAGAAGGCCTTTTAGAGACCTCTGGCTATGATACAAGATAACATTTGATTTAGGATTGACACGCGATGCGGGTTTTACGAAGAGAGAATTTTTGTTAAATCTTTTGTTTCAAAAAATACGAAAAAAAGTCAAATTAATTAAAAATCTACATTTATACAAATATATAAAGCTGAAGAGTTTGTTTGTTTGAACGCGGAAATCTCAGAAACTACGAGGTCGAATTGAAAATTTTTTTTTGTTTTGTTTAGAAAATTTATCAAGGAAGGTTATAGGCTATAAAACATCGCGCCGTGACTAATAGAAGCGAAGAAGCAGCGGGAAATATATAAAAAAAAAGAAAATTGTTTATTTCAGTGGGCTTCCGAGACGTACGCTGCGAAAACGGTTCAGTGTACCCAAAAATATATATGAATGAATGATTTTTCTTTAAATGATCTAAAAAAAGTCCACGGCAGTATATGTCTATCGTTTAAGATTAACTTGCAAGAACGACGGAGGGCAACTGACATCGTGAATAGCTTATTAGCGTTAGCTTAAGTTTAAAACGATGTGGAGGACGTTTGCAAAATCAAAATTTGATTCCAAAAGTGACTATTCGAACGAAGTTGGTGACACAGCTAGTATAAGTATATAGATATAATAAATAATAACATCTTTTAAATAAAACACTTTAACGGTTTAAAACGCGATATATTAGTTAAACTTATTTGAAAATGATTTTTAACTTCGGCCCGACGTTTCGGATGCTTTGCAGCAGCCGTGGTCACAGGGAGACTGTTGTGTAAAAGTCATTTCCAAATAAGTTTAACTAATATATCCCGTTTTAAACCGTTAAAGTGTTTTATTTAAATGTGTACTACTCGCGTAAACTATAGACAGTATTTAAATAATAACATCGTAAATAAATACTGTCTATAGTTTACGCTAGTAACATTTAAATAAAACACTTTTAAAATGATTTTTAACTATGGCCCGACGTTTCGGATGCTTTGCAGCAGCCGTGGTCACGGGTGACGAAACGTCGGGCCGAAGTTAAAATTTCAATAAATTTAACTAATATATCCCGTTTTAAACCGTTAAAGTGTTCTATTTAAACATAGTAAATAACTTTCCAATCTTTAATTTAGTTTTCCTTACTCTATCTTATTTTCAACCTGTTTCTTACTTCGTAAATATATAACAAATATAGGACAAGACTTGTATATTAATGAGAGTATCTGATGCATCCAGGACTGGTATCACGGACGTAGGGGGAGGGGGGGAGTCGATTGGTCTAATCTATTATAAGCACAGATAACAGTCGGAACGGAATAGGGAGGAATACTATTTTTATTAGGGGCCGTTCTCATTGGTTTTTCTTTTAAATATTTGAATATTTTCTTTTAGTATAGACACTAGATTGTATGTTTTACTAGCGTTAACGACAGACATCAACACGTTTAAATAAAACAATTTTAATGGTTTTAAATGTATAAGTTAAACTTAGTAGTTTGCGGGGCGACTCCCCGTAACCACGGCTGCTGCAAAGCATCCGTAACGTCTATATCTATTCGTAACGTGAACAGTCTAAAAATGTATAAAGTATATTACATAGTCTTGAAGATTAGTGCCTCTTTCGTGGACTTTAACTGGGTAACATTATTAACTGTTTAAAACACGTACTAACTTTTCAAATACTGCGCAGGGTTAAACAAATATAATTTGATGTACTTAGGTACCTATTGATTTTATTAGTTTAATTGTAACATCTGTCTGGTGGAACTGTTCTCTATTGCCATATGCTAAAATTGCTTCTCTGTTCTCTATACTTATTTAATAGGTAATGATAAATTAAGATAAAAAAACTAATTTAAGATGACACACACAAAGAATACAATAATGATAAAAACGTCAACAATTACACGACCATAAAAATATTTAAATTGAACCCTTTTCACGGCACTGGCCAACTAGCCAATTGAGCTACCGTGTCCAAAGCCACGGTAGCTCAATTGTTATAGCAACAGCACGGAACGCTGTGGTTGGTTCAAATTCCTATTGCATCGTAGAAAAAATTCAATCTGCGACAAAGATTTTTAATTTAGGTATATTATGTCGTGAGGTGTGAAATATTAAACGTTCAACATGATTTTTTATTAATAACGTGAATTCTATGAATTGTCTTTCTGAGGTACATGTTCCTACAATTGAAGAGCAATTTTTATATATAGTTTCTAAATAATGTATAATTTTATATTATACATTATTTAGAAACACGTTGGACCTTCGGGAATCGAACCCAAGTCCCGCTAATTATTAGAAATTCGATTAAGTGAATTACTTTAAGATCATTAAGTCAAACTTTAACATTTTTAAAACTTATTAGTTATACTATTATTATTATTGTCAATCTCTATCTACCCAGTTGCCTGGAAGAAATCGCTATTAAGCGATGAAGCTACTATTTCTGAAACATTTGAGTTTAAATTAAAATTCGATTAGTACTTGAAAAAAAAAATAGGACTCTGGCAGGACTTGAGCCGGCATCCACAGCGTTCCGTGCTGTTGCTCTAACCAATTGAGCTACAGAGTCAATCTATAATCGATTTTTAATTTATACAAAAATATTAAAGTTTTCAAACAATTGTGTTTGTTTTTTAAACTTGTATACCCATCCTAATATCTGCTTGCATTATCAGATGGGTGTCACCTGTTGCTGTGGGCGTGTCCTTTTGCCCCGCCCACCGCAACAGGCTGCTGCCAGCGAAGAGTGTTGGCTCACTGTCGCGCTGTCTGTCAGCCAGGTCAGTCAGTCACGCAGAGCAGCACCATGACGCACCTCCTGAGATTCGACGTCAGTTTCCTGTCTCCGGAACGCTGACGATTACTTAAACATAAGGTTAGTGCATATTAAGCGATTTTAATACTGTCTGTAGTTATGCATGTAGGAGTCATCTAAATAAAACATTTATAATGGTTTAAAAGTAAATTTATTCTCGACCAGTCTTCCCGTGACCACGGGTGTTGAAAAGCGTCCAATTCAGGTTATATTTAAATAAAAACTTTAAGGTTTAAAAGCGATATATTAGTTAAACTTATTTGAAAATGATTTTTAACTCCGGCCCCGTGACCATGGCTGCTGCAAAGCATCCGAAACGTCGGGCCGTAGTTAAAAATAATTTTCAAATAAGTTTAACTAATATATCGCGTTTTAAACCGTTAAAGTGTTTTATTTAAATGTGTACTATCGCGTAAACTATAGACAGTATCTAATATCAGGTTATAGTTACAATAATTTAACCAATTTATTTCGCGTTTTAAACCGTTAAAATTATTTATAGAAACTTGCCACTGTGGATTTCTTACAATATTTCTATTTATCTAGATTTTAGCTTTGTTTTCTACGACAAAGACAATAGTTATTTTTTTTGGGTAAGTAGATAAGTTTTTCGGCTTTAGAGGCGCCAATAGATATTTTCAAATTCAAAATATTTCCAATTTAAAATTCTCGCTTTTTTCCGATAAATTATTCCGAATTCTCACACGAAAAAACAATATCGAATTAAAAAAATATATATTTTTTCTTATTTCATTTTTTTTCTCATTGTCATAATATCTATCGTTTGTATGTACAAATACGTACAAAGAATTATTGCAAAATGTATGTTTGTAAAACTATATAAACTTACATGATGACTTCTATAAATTAAAAATTCTATTTGAATTGAAATAATAGATATAAATAAAATCGAATTTTTATTTATATAGTGCCATCATTTCAAATATTGCGTTAAATACACAATGCTTGTAATAATCATTCAAAAATGTGTAACACGAACGGGGTATGAACTTGTGACACTGAACTCAAAGAACTATGATTTAAATAAAACATCTTAACGGTTTAAAACGCGATATATATTAGTCATCCCCGTGACTACGGCTGCTACAAAGTATCCGAAACGTCGGGCCGTAGATAAAATAAATTTCAATCAAGTTTGACAAATGTATATCGCGTTTTAAACCGTTTTATTTAAATGTGTACTACTCACGTAAACTACAGACAGTATTTAACTATAATTTTGTTATATCCACTATGTAATGAGAGTGTTACTTTGGCAAGTCTTATTCATACTGTCTGTAATAAAACATTTTAACGGTTTAAAACGCGTATATATTAGTTAAGCTGACGTCAGTGACACCCTCCATCTTTAGTCTCCCCGTGACGGCTGCTGCATAGCATCCGAAACGTCGGGCCGTAGTTAAAAAAATAAAACAAATATACATCGCGTTTTAAACCGTTAAAATGTTTAATTTAAATGTGTACTACTCGCGTAATTTACAGACAGTACGATAATAATTCTTCAATTCCAACCAGTAAGTAGTCCTGAGATTATCGCGTTCAAACAAACAAACTCTTCAACTTAAAAAAATTAATATAGCTGGCATAAATAATATTTATCGCGTTTTAAACCGTTGAAGTGTTCTATTTGAGGCTTAAAAAATTGTTACTGAAGGTCTAGCGTCAAATACATCACACTTATCTCTAAATTAAATCTGTGGAATTTGTGGCCCATGCCCCAAATGGGGAAAAGAGAAAGAGAGGATTGAAATATTAAAGAATTTATCATGCATATGATGTTACAAAAGAAAATTACTAATGTTAATGGGAGGAGGGTCTGACCCTTCATTCTCTGAATGCCGACTCTAGCTTTTAAACAAACACAAAGTACAAACAGACAATCTCGGAGAACTTAAGGAGAAAAGTGTCGGGCGTCTGTATAACGGTAGCAGTGTATACGAATCAACGTCAGTTCGATTCCCACCGGGTCCAAAATCTTGGTAAACAATATATAATTCTGAAACTATGATAAATGTTAGACTTCGCCTGGAAATCTGGATATTAAATTGGTGGTGAGATATCCAAAATTCCGTTTAGGTTAAAAACAGCCGTGAAGCTGAATCGCGTTACCAAATCAAAGCCAAGAAGTTCGACAGCGCATCTTGTTGTGGGGTTACATCGCTGGAGTATTTCATCTTCCATCAACTTTTCATTCCATTCACCATCTTTCATTCACCAAAACTGTGGATACATCTTATTTTACTCTATAATACCTGTACGGCATAACATTATTCGGAAAAAAGATAACAGTTTCATATTTGATTACAAAAATATTGTAATAAAACACTTTAACGGTTTAAAACGCGATATATTAGTTAAACTTATTTGAAAATGATGGGGCGACTCCCCGTGAGCACAAAAAAATTAGTCCGTAGTTTACGCGAGTAGTACACATTTAAATAAAACACTTTAACAGTTTAAAACGCGATATATTAGTTAAACTTATTGGAAAATGATTTTTAACATCGGCACGACGTTTCGGATGCTTCGCGGCAGCCGTGACCACGGCTTATATCGCGTTTTAAACCGTTAAAGTGTTTTATTTAAAAGTCAATATTCACTTAACTGTTTTTTTCTTGAAAATATACTGAAATTAAAATCAAATTTCACCTTCTTATTTATGCCGATAATTGCAATATTTACTAATTTATTAGTTAAAGTTTCCCGCTTAAGTCACTGTTTAATATATCAAATGGTACCACCATTGGGCTGTTTAACAGTTGGGTTTTGCTGAAAATCAGTGTTGTACCATAACTTATGCTGACGCAAGACCCTTTTGGCATCATTTTAATTCAATCATTTTAATTATTTTATTGTAATTACATTTATTTATACTCGTACTAATGAATGTGAAAAAGATTTATTATTGTAATTAAATTATGTAAACGGTCAACCGTGCTGCTCAAAGATAGAAAGTTTTATCGAAAAGTTATGAAAACTCAGTGAAGGCAAAGAATTCAAAGATAAGAATCTCATCAAAGTGACATAGAAGGGTTGTTTTAACAAAAAACAGAAGATCTCAAAAGAGAGAGAGTGTTTTGAATTCTTTCCCTGGTTTGCAGTTGTGTAAGAATTAATTATTAACTACAAGTTGTGTCAGCGACTTCGTCCGCGTAAAATGGTCAGTTTGGACATCTATTAATTTAAGATGTTACCCACGACGTCATTCGCGTCCCGTCGTTCTTGCAAGTTAATCTTACAAGATAGACATATACTGTCGCAGTTTTTACATTATTTAAAGTCACACATAATTTTTGGGTATCTTGAACCGTTCTCACCGTACGCCACGAAAGCCCATGATGAATTATTTTAGTCACAGGGCGATGTATTGTGACCTGCCTCGAAAAATGCACCCACAAACAAACATTTTCAATTCGAACCAGTAGTTCCTGAGATTAGCGCGTTCAAACAAACAAACAAACTCTCAGGACAGGTAAGCAGTCTGTCGTACTTTGACGTTTGTTGGTTTCATGGTAGCAATGTAATTAACGGGTCATAAATTCGATCCCCACGAGGTACAACATCTGTCTAATCAATTTGTATATCTGTTATCTCGCTTTTAACGGTTTAAGACCCGAAGTATTGTTTTAACTTATTTTTACTTTAAATTTTATGCTGCATTCGAAACATTGGGCCTTAAGAGTTAAGTAATATTTCCTGCGGTTTGACCCACTAATAGTTTTTCTTTAATTTTATGAAATTTGTTGAACTTCGTCTAGAAATGAAGAGAATATCAATATTTCGTTCGGGTCGTGAACCAGCGTCGAGAGATAAAAAAGCGGTTTCAGTCAAAAAGAAAGCATGGTAGCAAGAAAGCTAGATAACATCTTGACAAGATGCACTGTCGGCCTATGTTGGATAATGGATGCACAGATCTACCAATACATTTACATTACGGTTTTTTAATCTGTTGGTGGTTCGTTTCGATGGAGTTCTGATATTCCGACAATTTAATGTCTAGTTTGACCTGAAGATATTACATTTTTTTCTCATTATTTTCTTCCTTAAATTTAGGTTGTCTGGAAGAGATCGCTTGTTAGCGATACGGCCGCCTTTCATTTTAACATATAAGTTTCATTTGTTTTATTTTACTATTATTTGTAAATTAAGATAAAATAAATATTTAATAAATTCGTGGGAATCGAACCTACGGTCTGATCATGAAATATATATAACTACCATTTGACGAGTCTATCAATATTCTTCTATCGAGTGATTCCATGCACATCTGCCCTTTGTAAAGTCTCCAGACGTCCGTATAATTTGAAGGTAACCTTGTTTCAAACTGCATCAAACTTTGGATAACAGTGGCCTAACTTCAGATTACCTGCACGAATGCACATGTGTTGGTGACTGTACTGTTAATAGAAGCGTCATCCATATGGCAAATAAAATTTAGGTTAAATCCAACTAAAAAGATAATGTAAAAAGGAGAGCCAAGCTCAAAACGAAAATATGCTTGGCTTTGCCGCAAAAAAAAAATGGATATATAAATGAGTACGAAGTTTTTTGCACAAATCAGTTAAAATGATTTTCAAATAAGTTCAACTAATATATTTCGCTTCGATTCCATTTTTTACAAATAAATGAAGGAAATACTTAAAACAATGAAAAAAGTTAAATCGGTTTATCTCGAGGTACAGGGGCGAACACATTTCTGATTTATTTACAATGTTTTATGAGGCTAAATAAAACTGTTTATTTGAATGTTGAAACTTCGGCCCGACGCCTGAGTGTCCCCGTGACTACGGCTGTTGAAAAGCATCCGAAGCGACGGGCCGTAGTTCAAAATTATTTTTAAACAAGTTTAACTAATATATTGTTTTTTTTTAAACTCACTCTTAGCGGTTTAAACCATTAGGTATATAACCGCAATATATATATGGACAAATGAATTACCTTTTAAATAAAACATTTTAAACGGTGTCACGTAGCCTCCCCGTGACCACGGCTGCTGCAAAGCATCAGAAACGTCGGGCCGCAGTTAAAATAATGTCAAATGTGTTTAACTAATATATATCGCGTTTCAAACCGTTTAAGTGTTTTATTTAAATGTCGAAAGACTAATTATAAAGAATAAAGATGATTCTCTCAGTTAACTTTAACAAATGAATAAAAGATTCAATTAAAACTCAATTAATGTTTCTTATTTAATATTTAACTTTATTTTCATGAATATTCCAAGTGTCATCAATGGTAGAAAAATTTGATAGGCCTCCCCTAAGTTTGGTTATCAAATCTCTAGACAAACAAAAGAAATTACTTTTTTGTTCTGTTTCAATTACCGCTTAGCAATCGAAATTATTCTTGTAAATGGCGATGGCAATAATCAACGGGTCGTAGCTTCGATCCCCACCATGTCCAATATAGTAGGTATAATCAATTTGACATTTTTCTGAAGCACGTCAGACTTCTTCTGGAAATTAAATGACTGGTTGAATATGGATATTCTGCCCGGATCACGAACTACAGTCCACAGATGAAAATGCCGTGAACATTAATCGCGTTTCAGTTTAAGTCTGTGGATTTTCGAATATCTAAAGCCAAAATAGGCCAACAGCGCATTGTGCTTTAGATATTATGGCAAGAGTATTTCACCTACTATCGAGTGAATGCTAACAAAAATGTAACTTAATTATGAAGTTATCAAAATTAAGCATTTTTTTATACACACCCGTCGGGTCGTAGTCCATATCAATTTTAATGTATTTCGGCGAAACATATACGGACATATCCTTGCGCCCGGATTACGTTGTTCCGGCATTCGAGGAGCTATTCAAAATATTTACAAGGGCGTCGGACACAGTTAACGTCACAAAGATAAAATGCAAAGAGGCTCGCGAGGAAATCTTTTGTAACTTTACGACCCTACAAATGTTATTGTCAATAAAATAGCCCAAAGCGGTTTGATGGATAAAAATGAATACTTTATGTCACCACACGAGATAGTAACGTGACCTTTTAAAAAGTTTAATTCTATACTTATATTAAACAGCTGAAGAGTTTGTCTGCCTGAACGGAACTAGGAGAGAATTGCGACATTCCCACCATCCATTTAATATCTAGATTTCCCGACAAAGTCTAACGCGCTACAGAAAAATTATAAATGAACTAGCTGTTACGATGACTTCGTTCGCATAGAGGGCGACAAAATTTGTTTTTACAAATCTCCTTTACAAATCTGTAAAGTTAAGCTCTTATACTGTTCTGAGACTGGGACTGTTCTTAGATCATTCTTTCGTACATATTTCTTGAACATCTTGAACCGTTTTCGCAGCGTACGTAACAGAGACCCACAGGGACGAATAATTTCCCCGTTTTTCCACATTTTCTTCGCCCCTATTTTAATAGCAGTAAGATTTTTTTGTAGCCTGAAACCTTCCTCGATAAATGTCTAACTAACACAAAAATATTTTTCCCAATTCGAACATGTAGTTCCTGAGATTAGCGCGTCCAAACAAACAAACTCTTCAGCTTGGTGTAGATAGATTATAAATTATCAATATAAATGTGTGTGAAATCCCGTTTCCCCCTCGTGGGGCATGGGGCGAACGCATTTCTGTGCCCGTTTCTCAGGCACGTAGTTGATCGGACTTCTGTGCCCTGCCTGACCGAAACAATTTTTTGTTTCCCTGGGGATTCGAACCCAGGACGTCTCGAGCTTAACGCAATGCTAGGCAATACGTTTAACCATTTGGCTACAGAGGCGGTCGATATAAATAATAAATACATATTGATAAGAAACACGTTTGACCCGATGGGGTCCGAAAGACCCGTTGATTATTAGCCATTACTACTGCTAAACCAGCTTCTCAATCTCAGAAGGAACGATTGTTCGCTTCTCCGTCAGTCTTAATTACAATGATTCACTTAAGAGCTAATAAAATAGCTTTTACGGGAGATAAAGCTAATCCAATGATTTAGTGCTATCAATTAACACTTAACTATTGTTTGTAAGTAGCTATCTAATTACTTTTAACGGTTTAAAACGCGACATGTATTAGAGAACTTGTTTTACAATTTATTTTAACTATGGTGCGACGTTCCCGATGCTCTGCAGCACCTCCGTGACCATTTAAATAAAACTCATTTAACGGTTTAAAATGCGAAATATATGAATTAATTTATGTCAACTACGGGCCGACGTTTCGGATGCTCTGCAGCACCTCCGTGATCACGGCTTCATATAAAACACTTTTAACAGTATAAAACGCGATACATTTATATATAAGTTATCTTACTTATTATTAATTTATTTTAACTACGGCGAGACGTTTCGAATGCTTTGTAGTAACCCCTTTGAGTATACTACTCGACAACAGACAATACTTACCTAAAACAAATCACAAAAAAGGCGGAATTAAAACGAACTAATAATTATTGACAACGCGAAGTCCGTAACGCGTTACGTAATGCAACGGTTAGTTACATCTTCAAACAGTTACATCACAGATAAAAAATATCAAAATATTTTTCAAAAGGAATTAAGCTACAATCTCAATATTATCTTAGTATAAACGAAACGTCCCGTTTTTTCTCTAAAATTTAATTCCACGCTCCGTAGCCGCGGAGCGGAATGGGGGGGGGGGTTACCGTCCAAAGCCCCCGTAAGGGTCATCCGCATTATTGTTATTTGTCAAGCAATCTCGTGCCGCGGTGACGAACAAACACGACAAATTGTCGATGTATTTATATAGACCGCGGATGGAACAACTTTGTAGCGACGACTTGTTGATTCTGCTTGCGTTATTGGTACTACGATTTTGCTTATCGTAGAGGAGGATGCAGGGGCTCAGTTGATGGTATCTAATATAAGATTGATGTGTTGTATTTTGGCTTTAAATTCGGAAATCCAGATTGAAACCAACGCGATTTAATTTCACGGCTTTATCATAGGTGCTTCGTGATAACGATATTCCTACCACCAATTACTATCCAGATTTCCAAAGGTCTATAATCTATGCTAATATTATAAATGCGGAAGTATCTCTGTCTGTCCGGCTTTAACTCTATAACTACCCACTACTTAGATTAGGAGTGGTGTGAGGTGTGAGTGGGAGAGTTGCGGCAAAGTAGCACTTACGACACAGATTGGCTACCTTAAATGCGTCCTTTTATAAATAAATAAACCGTGTAAATAATTATAAATTCTAACCAAAGTCACTATTCCACGTGAAGTCGCGGGCACAGCTAGTGTTTCATAAACGTTATACATTGATTAGAAAAATATTAAAACCTAAATCATTGGTTATTGCCCTCACTACCATTAAATGAAAGTCCGTTAATTTTTAAATATCGAATTTTGTCCTTAAATTTCCCCCTTTCCCCCCACAATTGGGAATCTTGTTGACCAATTTCTGTATACGACACAAATGTATTTTCTTTAGTTATATTAAGTAGTTTACGTGAATAGTACCCTTTATAATAAAACACATTTAACAGTTTAAAACGTGAAATATACTAGTTAACTTATTAACTGTTACCACGGGTATTGCAAAATATCCAAAAGATCGCGATCGGGCTGTGGGTAATATAAATTAGAAAAATGTTAACTTTTATATTTCGCGTTTTGAGCCGTTAAATTGTTTTTAATGAAAACAAGCTTTTTCTAAAGTAATCTCTGTAATTTACACAAATAGCACCTTTAAATAAAACTACTACATTTCGGTTTAAAGACATTTATTTCCCACTAAGATTATAACAATCACTTATATGAGAAACATTAATACAATATATACATTTTTACCATTCATCACGCGGGTAGTTTATAATAAAATCTTAACAAAACTATAAATAGCCGACGCAATAACATCGTGCCGATAAGAAACGAGTTTCAACCTCACTTAGCCGGTGGTCCAAGTGACAAACGCGATTAAAATTTTAAAAATAATATCTGAAATTTAAAAATCATAAGTTTAAGTAAAAATGATATTTTAAAATTAGTATTTTACTGAAAAGCTACTACTTGTTATTTGATTATTGTGTTGTTAAGAGTTAAGAAAGATTTAAGCCTACTTTTGAAAATACTAAGTGAAGTTGAATCTCTTACAATTTTTGGCAAACTATTAAATAATTGTGCCCCAGAGAATGTTATCGAGCTCTTGCCATAATTCGTGCGTATGTTGTGAAGAGATAATAAGCTAGCACGTCTGGTCTTATAAAATTTAGTTGAATAGTTTTTTTCAAAATGTATATTGGAATGAGTTAAATTGTTGATTATTTTATATATGAGTACGCAAGTACTATATTTATAAAGCTGCTGAATAGTAAATAGTTTAGTTTCAGAAAAAAATCTTTTTGTCGATGTTCGGAAGTCATATTTATATAATCTTTTATAATTTTATTTTGTAATATTTGTAGCGGTTTTATATTTGTCTTAGAAGCGCTGCCCCATACTTCAATGAGGTAAAGTAAGTGGGGTTTGACTAGGCTATTGTAAATTAGTTTTCTCACTTTATGTGGGATACAATTTGCAATTGTATAAAGCCTTCCGACTAAAGATAAGAGTTTGTTTTTGATGTAGCTTATATGCTCATTCCAGTTCAATTTCTTATCAATTATAAGGCCAAGATATCTTTCAGTGTTAGTTTGTCTTATAAGTTCTCCATCTATACTTAAGTTTTTATGATTGGGTAAGTTTTTATTTTTTGAACTAAATATCACATAAGAAGTTTTAGACGTATTTATGGTTAATAGGTTATTTCGTGTTTTAAACCGTTAATAGTGTTTTATTTAGTTTTATTCTTAACAATTACTTTATTACAAACTAGCGGCCCGTCCCGGCTTCGCACGGGTAGACATAAATGGGTTGACAGATATTTAAATTATGAGCATGGTAATGAAGACGCCCAAGAATCACTAAATTAGAAAAGAAAATGTATTTCGCGTCCTCTCCGTTAACGACCGTGGTCTATCTCGCTGGTTCAGGAGCCGCTGCGAGCGTGCACGCGTTCGCGAATTCCTAGCTCTATTTCCTTCGAGTCGCTGCGACGATCTTGCATTTTGTTCTGCAAGACGAACCTGAACGTTCGACGATAGAATCTCTGGCTCGCGATTGGGACGCGTACACTCTAATACTTTCCAGACGATCATTTTTAGAAGACTCTTCAATAAGACTAGACGAATTTGTGCTAATCTCGCTTGGGAACTATTCTTAGTTGTATTTACTTTAAATCAGAGAAATTAAGAATAAACTAATAATACAAAGAAAATATTCAAGTTCCAAGAGATAATTCCGAAAAGAACATTGACAAATATTATGCAAAGTGTGATTCCTAATACTAAAACTAAGTAGCTCTGAAAAGAACTTTTTAAGCAAAGCATAAAAATGTTAAAAAAAAACGAAATATTTATTGTCGGTCGCGTCCACTGCGTAAGGAGCCCACTGCCCCTTTCGTCGAGTTAGTTACTCGATGCGCGGCGTGGTAGCCGCCGGCATGTATTTTTATTTTAACTTCATGATATCTTTTGAATGGAATGTCCGATTTCAATAATTAAAAAAGTAATCATCAGGTATTGAGACAGTCTTGAATATTAAATTATTTATTTGGATAAAAATTTATAAATGGTATGGATAACACGGTCTGATTTTGATCGGCATTTCTATCAATTTGTTAAATGTAAAAAAGTAGTTATAGCGACGTAACTACAACAGTTAGACATATGCTTTCGCGATGTTTTTTGTAGATATTGATATATTCTTTAATATTGTCGAACATTTTTTTGTCCTATCATTAATACTTTTCGCAGCGTATGGAAAGAAAGATATTTTACGGCTAATTTTTTTACGCCTTCCGTTAGTTTTAGTAAGAATTTCTATAGATGCCTATAGTAATCGAGTATTTAATATAGCCTGTGTTACTCAGTCATAATGTAGCTTTCTAATAAAAAAATAATTATTCAAATCGGTCCAGTACTTTTTGAGTTTATCCATTACATACAAAAATACAAATCTTTCCTCTTTATAATATTAGTATAGATATTTCACTTGACTTAATTAAACACATAAAAACGACACGATACAGACAGACAGAGGAGCTCAGTTGGAGCAAAAGCACGGAACGCTGAAAATGTCGGTTCGAGTCCTGTCGGTGTCGAATTTTTAAAAATGTACCTAATAACTAATTAATACAAAATACTGTGCCACGTAATATCTAATTTAACAATTTAATTTTTATTTATTAGGGTGGAAGCCCACTGCCGGAGCGGAGCGGCGACTGTGAAGAAACAGGCGAGATGCCGCCCGACACGCCATCCGCTACCACGCCCGCCTCCGCTCCCGCTACCGCTCCCAGTAACACCCAAACCGCTACTAACAATGTAAGTAAATTTTTCAAACATGCTTGGAAAATCAAACATGATTTCGACAACCTGCTTCCAGATAAATCGAACTTGCTGATCCATATCTGTCGGGTTCAGGCCAAAAAAGTTTAAAAATGGAATGATCTTCGACTAAACAAAATGGCGGCCAAAGAGGTTACTTATGAAAGGTTTAATTTAAATTTCGAACTGGCTGGCATAGAAAGCTGTTTAGTGTAAAAAAAATACTTTAGCGCGTAAACTACTGTCAAAATTCAAGACTTTGCCCCGGACGAAATTGCGATATTCCTAACACCGATTTAACAACCAGATCTCCAAACGAACTCCGACATGTAAAAGAATTAGAAAAATGTTCGACCCGATGGGGATCGACCCACGGCCCGTTGATTATTAGCCGTACATTGCTTTCTTTACACCCAAAGAACCCGTCAAAAATTGGTTACAATTAATATGCATATTAACCCCGAATAGGTGCCCAAAAGTCGATCTATGGTGGTATCACTAACGCCCCCCCGGGAACGCGAGACCTGGGCGAAGAAGGCGGAGTTTCTGCTGGCCGTGGTGGGTTTCGCGGTTGACCTTGGCAACGTCTGGAGATTCCCTTACATCTGCTATCAGAATGGAGGGGGTATGATTATTTCAACTTTCCTTTAATCTTCAACCACTTACTTTGTTGATTTAAACACTTAACGGTTTAAAACGCGATAAATATTAGTTAAACATATTGTTACTACGACCCGATGTTTTGTAAGCAGTGTGGTCACGTGGAGACTACAGATGGGTGTGTCTTTAATATCAAAATAAGTTTGCTACGCGCTAGTTAACTAACCCAAATGTGTAAAATCGACTGTACCAGAAATATTACAGGCTTTAGTTTTAAATGTTTCCAACTAATACTGTTTATAGTACCTTAAATAAAACATAACGGTTTAAACGTGATATATAGTTAAACTTATTTGGAAATGATTTTTAACTTTCGGATACTGCAGAATCCCATATCCGTTACTGTTTTATATGTTTTATTTGCGAAACAATAATTAATTCGTATTTATTCTTGTTGTTATTCAAAGCTAACTTGTAAAGTTGATATCCTGCTGGTTTTTCCTTCTAAGACAAAAGCAATTTACACCAGAAATTTTACAAAAGAATAAGACCCTTCAAGTGTTATACAAACAATGAAAATGACTCTCGAATATTGAAAATAATTTGTAAAATTAGAGTATTGTGTATATACGAGTGCTTAATTACAACACTTGTAACGGTATTAAACGTGAAATATTTAAGATGTTAATTATCGAACGTATTTAAAAATATTATATAAACAAATATATATGCGCTTTTAAAAGGTTACGTTTTTTGAGATTTAGACTAGTTATGAAACTCAATATATGTCGCATTTTAAACAGTTAACATTGTTTTTTACGATTAAGAACGTAGTTAAAAATTAATTAACTAATACATACGGTGTTTTGAACCGTTTAATTTAGTGTTTTTTATCGAATTAGAACGTAGTTGAAAATAAATAATCAAATGTATCCCCCGTTTTAAACCGTTAAATTTTTTATTACGATTTAGAACGTAGTAAAAAAATTAATATCGCGTTTAAAATCGTTAATATCGGCCTTTAATCTTCCTAAATATTTTTTTTAAGAACAGATTGATATATATTCTTCTTTAGGTGCCTTTCTCATACCCTACTGCGTGATGCTGCTGTTTGGTGGTCTTCCTCTCTTCTTCATGGAGTTGGCTCTTGGACAATACCATCGGTGTGGCTGTCTTACCTTGTGGAAAAGAATATGTCCCGCTCTAAAAGGTAAAGATACACTAGATCTAGAATTTTAAAATATGGAAAACTTTTAAAATCTATCTATCTATATCTATACTAATATATAAAGCAGAAGAGTGTGTTTGTTTGTTTGTTTGAACGCGCTAATCTCAGGAACTACTGGTTCGAATAGAAAACTTATTTTTGTGTTGGTTAAAGAATTAATCGAGAAAGGTTATAGGTTATAAAACATTGCGCTGTGACTAAGAGGAGCGAAGAAAAACAGGGAAATGTGGAAAAAACGAGAAAGAATCATTTTTTTCTATGTGGGTTTCCGATGCGTACCCTGCAAAAATGGTTCAAGATACCCGAAAAATATGTATGTAAGAATTATTCCTCTTTAAATGATCTAAAAAAAGTCTACGACCATATCTCTTTAGGATTAACTTCTAAGAACGACGGAGGCAAGAGGTTATAAAGATAAAAGTTTGAAAAAATTTGAAGTCCAAAATAACTATTCTACGCCTAGTATACCAGATATTGCTGAGTTTACGCTAGTTACACCCTTAGCTAATCACTAATGTTTTGCGTTTTAAACCGTTAAAAGTATTTTAGAGCGCGGATCAATCACGCAAATTGCAGACAAAACATCTTCGTCATTTCCCAAGCGTAAGAATAGAATGTTTATTTGTCTCCGTTTCATCGACAGTCAATAAAATTGGAGTGATTTTCCGGGGAAGCCGCAATCCTCCCGGGGTCACTGACAATACATTAATACTGAAATAACTTCTCTTTCCAATAAACATTCTTTTATATTCATTGTTCAAAATTGGGGATTGTCCACGATACATTTTAGAAGTATTTATGATAAAGCAGGATACACAACACTTTTAACGGTTTATAACGCGATATATACTAGTTAAACTTATTTGAAAATTATTAATAATAATATAATTACTATGGTCCGACGTTTCGGGTGCTTTGCAGCAGACGTAGATAGACAGGGGTCAGAAACGTCGGCCCGTAGTTAGAATGATTTTCAAATAAATTTAAGAAATATATATCGCGTTATAAACCGTTAAAGTGTTTTATTTAAATGTACTACTCGCGTAAACTACAGACACTATTTTGCGAAATATATTAGTTAAACTTGTTTGAAAATTATTTTAGCTACGGGTCGACGTTTGTCCCCGTATCTCCCCGTGACCGCGGCTGCTGCAAAGCATCGGAAACGTCGGGTCGTCGTTAAAAATAATTCATAGGTTTGACTAATATATATCGCGTTTTAAACCGTTGAAATGTTTTAAATGTGCTACTCGCGTTATCTACAGGCAGTATGTAAGTGAATTCTTCTCATTAAATAAAGGTCAATAGTCGAATCGAAGTGTCATCTTAAACTGGACCCTATCACTTCTTATAAATATACAAGAGCCAATGCTTTTAGTGAAGACAGATGGTGAACGCTCCCGCTGCATTAATGTATGAAACCGGACCTCGTATCTACGTTATTCTATTGTTTTCCTAAAACCCACTTACACTAGTGACTTTTAAGCGAGAATAAAACATTTTAACGGTTTAAAACGCGATATATATTAGTTAAAATTATTGGAACCTGATTTTAAATACAGCTCGACGTTTCGGATGCTTTGCGGCAGCCGTGGTCACGGGGAGACTAAGATGGAGGTCAAAGTAAAAACTGCTACGCTAGCGCCATCTGTCGAAGTTGGAGTTTTGCGAATACCACTTGTTTACGAGATCTACTGTTAATGATAGAGAAGCATGTGATTCACTTGATGGAAGATGAAATGCCCATATAACACAGCATGATGCGCTGTCGTCTTATGTTTTTTTTTTAATTAATGTGTATTTTTTTCTGAACTTCCTCTGAATGTTAAATGGGTTGTCATCACCGTCCACGGGTGAAAAAGCCGTCAAATTTAATCGCATTTTGATTCCAATGGATTTCCAAATATCCAAAACCAAAATAGGACGACAGCGCATTTTATTTCTTATCGTTGTATCAACATAATAATATTATTCAACCAAACAACAAGATGTTTGAGGGATCAGCTAATCTATACTAATATTATAAAGAGGAAAGATTTGTATTTTTGTATGTAACGGGTAAACTCAAAAAGTACTGGACCGATTTTAATAATTTTTCTTTCATTAGAAAGCTACGTTATTACTGAGTAATTATATAGACACACGACTCGGGTAAGACTTGAACAGGTGGATATTGAACCTTAATACGCGTACATGTTAAGGTTGAAATTACATTGCACGAGAGGTGCTTGTATCAATAGGGTGAAAAAAATCGACGATGACGTGCAGGACACGGTAGCTCAATTTAGGCTTTAGAGCAGCAGCACGGGAACGCCGTGGATGCCAGTTCGAGTCGTGCCCGTGTCGTAATTTTTTATATAAATTATTTTTTTAATTTACAAACGAACTTTGTACATGGATCTTGCAACTTTCGCGGTAAAATAATTCAGTTGAGTAGTTCAAATGAATATATATGATAATTAAAAAGTATATAATGATATTAATAAAATACTTAGGTTCCCCAGTGACCACGGCTGTTGCAAAGCATCCGAAACGTCCGGCCGAAGTTAAATCAATCCTTACTAATACTATAAATGCGAAAGTAACTCTGTCTGTCTGTCTGTCTGCTTTTTATTGCGAGCAGGGGGTTGTAAGAAGTTAAAAGGGGGGGTAAACGTTTGTATTTAAATTCGTGGTTTTTGAAGCTAGAACAATGAAACTTTCTTTGGGTTTTTGAGAATAGGAGTGGGAGTGGGAGTGGGAGTTACAGTAGGAGTGATGTGAGGCGAGAGTGTTGCGGCAAAGTAGCACTTACAACATAGATTGGCTGCGATAAATGCTCAATTATATAAATTAATAAACAGCCTAAATAATACAAAATTCTACCCCAAGTCACTATTCCACGCGAACGAAGTCGCGGGCACAGCTAGTTCTCAAATTAATTTAAACCGTTAGTGTTTTATTTAAATGTGTACTGCTCGTGTAAACTACAGACAGTATCTAAATAGCTTATCTTCAATACTTGCAAGTGATAGAGGCGTTTTATAGCAATCAGAGCGACAGTAGAAGGTTTGAATGGAGGGTCAGTAGTCAGACGTTTTCATACAAACCATTCAGACTACCGAAGGCTTTTGAGTCAATATTTGTGGCGTTCGCGAATCGATCGACGTTCTTGTAGCTTCAAATTTGAACCGTAATGCCGCTTAGCTGAAGAGTTTGTTTGAACGCACGAATCTCAGAAACGACTGTTTCGAATTGAAACTTTTTGTTGGTTTGAGCATGTGTTGAGCAAGGCATTAGGCTATAGAAAAAATTAGTGGAAAATGTGGAATAAAAAAACGGGGAAAATAATAATTAATCTTTGTGAGGATAAACAAATTATGACGCGCAAGGTTCTATTCTACACGGACGAAGTCATGGGCACCGCTAGTAAAATAAAAATAAAAAATCTGATTGGGCCTCGGCCGTTATTTTACGTCCGTTTCACGGTTTAGTATTATTCATAGATAAGCAGGTGATCTGTGCCATTTCCGACCGAAAAAAATTATCGTATTAACCGTTGGAGTCAGGACGCAGCACTAAACGCGTTCAGGCTTACCATTATATTAGAGGCGGTAATTTTAACTAAGTGAATTTGAAAGAACTCGAATCTTTTACTTCAGTAGTATTAAGGTAGATAAAACTTCGCCAAATCGTGAGAGAAGGGCAAAAGATGATTGGTCAAATTATTATAAGACGATACTTTTCTACCATCGGGCCAATAGATCACGGACGATCCAAGACGCAAGATATGAAATTTCGTTACGAAAAGAAACCGAACGCGTAAAGAATCAATGTTTCTGACACTATCCAAAACTGGAGTGTCTTACAGTTTGAAAGTAAAAGTAAATAAAACCACTTTAACGGTTTAAAACGCGATATATATTACTTAAAGTTTTTGAAAATTATTTTAACTACGGCCCGACGTTTCGGATGCTTTGCAACAGTCGTGGTCACGGGGAGATTCTAAAAATGGAGGAAACAAATGAAAAATCGGTTGTAGATAGAAAAAAAAATTGCGACACGGGCGGGACTTGAACTGGCTTCCACAGCGTTCCGTGCTCTAATTGAGCAACCGAGTCAGAAGAAATATGTTATATGACTAAGCAATTCAACTAGTTATAATTCAATTCAAGGAGAAGAACCCACCCAAGTGTTGTGTATGTAAAATCAATAACTAATATTAGAAAAATTTCTACGCACGTTAATTTTTAGAACAATATGTCTTTAGATAATCGAATACGATATATAAATCTCGTGTCTCGTGTCACTATGTTCCTAAACTACTCCAAAACGGCTCGATCGATTTTTATAAAGTTATAAAACAAAACACTTACAAGACCCCCGTGACTCCTGTGACCACGGCTGGCGCAAAGCATCCGAAACGTCGGGCCTTAGTTAAAAATAATTTTCAATTAATTTATACTAATATATATCGCGTTTTAAACCGTTAAGGTGGTTTTATTAAAATACAGTACTTATTCCCGTATTGATTTTATAATAACGTCGCTATCGTGTTTGTGATATCACAGAGTTATAGAGGAAGCCAATAAACCATCCCAAGACGACGTACAGCTCGCAAATTCGTTATCAATTCAAATATATCGCTCCTAAATCAATTTGAGCGTTGAGATATCATTTGATTACCGCCGCCGACAGATGGCGTTGATGCGATCAAACATGGCGACTTTCGAAGTTTGCGCCCGCGAGCCGAGATTAATTTGATTTTAAGTGTTTGAAGATTTATTGAAACTCGATTTGTTTGCAGTTTAACTGAGTCAGTCGCGCGGTGTTTTATAATTGGTCGAATAAGAAAATAATATCACTTCCTTTAGGGTTCACGTTTTGGAAATTGAATAATGAATATGGCCCACTAGCTGTGCCAGCGACTTCGTCCGCGAGAATCGTTATTTTGGGCATCCGAATGCGTTTTTTGCAATTACCTTCAACATCTTTATGAACCTAAGTTACCCACGACATCCCTCGCGTCCCTTTCCGTCGCTCTTGCAAGTTAATCTTAAAAGATAGACATATAGCGTCGAGACGTCATTTGAAGAGAAATCACTCTTTTAAACATATTTTTTGTGTATGAACCCTTTTTTTGCAGCGTACGCCTCGGATTTTTTCAACTTTTTTTTATAATTTTTCCGCTCCTATTAGTTACAGCGCGAAAAATAATTGATTAATTCTCTTCAGCATTAGAATATTAGTATAGATAAAGCTAGCGATGGCTAGACCGTTGAACATTTTCTCAAACCGTTCCGTGTCTTCTTTTTCTTTCCTCTGCTACTTTAAAAATAAAAATATATACACATTTAAAGTGAGGGGGGGGGGGGGCTCCTTTACAAAAAACTGTACATATATAAAAAAACTAAAATAAATGAAATTTGACTCCCTATTTTATACATAGTCTATGGTAATGTATGGTTCTAGTATTACCCTTATTATCAAATATTATTGTAAATCTCCATATTCAGTGTTGCCTGGAAGAAATCACTTAATAGCGATAAGGCCGCCGTTTCTCGCTACCTTTTTTTTGAATTCATTCCAATTGAATCTTTTTTAATATTGTGGTGACAATAAAGTTGTTTTTGATTTCTTTTGTTAGCCTTGCACTTGGCCGTTTTTACTTCTTTTTCAATGTTGCCACTTCTTATTCAGGTGTTGGCTATGCAATATGTATGATAGACATATACATGGGTATGTACTACAATACCATCATCGGTTGGGCCGTCTACTACTTGGTGGCATCACTGGCTTCCATAAATTCGGTTCTACCCTGGACCAGCTGCGACAACGAGTGGAACACACCGCTTTGTACACCTGTAACTTCTCCACAAATCAACCCCAATTCCAGCACCCCAGCTAAGGAGTTTTTCGAGTAAGTATTTAAGTTAAAAATCGATTTATTGAAAAAGAATTACGACTCGTGTAGGACATAGCAACAGCGCGGAACGCTGTCGATGCCGGTTCAATTCATGCCCAGTCGAGATTTTTTTCAATTTATATAGTGCTATCGTGTGCAAACCCGTATTTGTTTACATGCAACACTATAACGATTAAAACCGCGAAATATATTACTTACACATACATATATACGGCCCGACGTTTCGGAACCCTTGCAGATGACGCACACTTTTAAATAAAACCCTTTGATGCTTTAAAATGCAATATATTTAGTTAAATTTGGCCCACTAGCTATTTTTAACTACGGCCCAACGTTTCGGATGCTTTGCAGCAGCCGTGGACTCCCCGTTTTATAATTTTTATTAATATATTTCGCAGTTTAAACCGTTCAAGTGATTTCTTTAAATGCGTACTAGTCACGTAATCTACAGACAGAAGTTAAGATATGGTTTGTTACAGACGCAATGTTTTGGAGCAACACAAGTCTAATGGTTTGGATAACATGGGGCCCATAAAGCCTTCACTGGCGCTTTGTGTCTTTGGTGTTTTTGTGTTGGTCTACTTTTCACTGTGGAAGGGCGTTCGGAGCGCGGGAAAGGTAACTAAAGCAGTGATTTTTATCTATACTTTATTTAGACAAAATATATGAAAACCACTCACATTAATAAAACCGTTTTTTGTGGTCGATTGAACACGATAAGCCCGCACAATAGTGTTTTATATATAAACTAGCTGTGTCAGCGACTTCGCCTGCAAAAATCGTTATTTTGGCCATCTTTATAAACTTAAGCTGTTACCCACAACGTCGGTCGCGTCCCTTCCCGTCGTTCTGGCAAGTTAATCATAAAAGAGAGACATATGGCGTCGTGGACTTCTTTTTAGATCATGTAAAGAGGAATCATTCCTTCATACATATTTTTCGGGTATCTTGAACCGTTTTTGCAGCGAACGCCTCGGAAATCTATAATGATTTTTTTATCTATCTAATCTATTATCATTTCTCGCTGTATCTTCGTTTGTATTAGTCACAGCGATGTTGTAGCCTCGATAAACGCTCCAACTAACACAAAATAATTGTCCAATACGAATACGTAGTACCTGAGATTGTCGCATTGAAACAAACAGACAAACTCTTCAGTTTTATTTAGGCAAAAAAAAAAGGCTTGCTGCTTTAACGGTACTATTATGGCTACGAGATTTGATTTCCACATTTTTTCCAACATATTTCTACTTGTTCAATTTCGATTTTTTATTACATGTTGGACTTCATCTGGCAATGAAGAAGTGAAGCTTAATCGCATTTCGCCTTCCGAATATCCAAAGGCAAAATAGATCGACAGCACATCTTGTTTAGATGCTATAAGCTGTATAACCTACCCGCCACACTTTGGAGGATGTGAAGTTAATCTTGAACTTTCCAGGTGGTGTGGGTGACGGCGTTAGCGCCATACGTTGTGCTGTTAATTCTTCTCGCGAGAGGAGTGACTCTTCCAGGTGCTACTGAGGGTATAAGGTACTACCTCACACCGGAATGGCACAAGCTGCAGAACTCCAAAGTAAGCGTTGGTGTAATGGGTAGCAGTGTAATAGGTGATAACCAACGGGTCGATCCTCACTTCGGTCTAACATTCTTGTAACCAATTTATATGTAATTCGAACACGTGTTGGAGGTTTGGTAATCTGGACATTAAATTAGGTGGTAAAAAAAGTGAAAGCCCGTTACCCCCTCGTTGGGCGTGGGGCGAACACATTTCTGTGTCCGTTTCATTGATCCGTTCTTTTAACGGGCAAGTAGTTGATCAGACTCCTGTGCCCTGCCCGACCGAAACATTTTTTTAAGTAAGGCTATCAAAATTCCAGCCAGGTCGGGAAAAGTCGTAAGGTCAATCTAATCAGAAAACCAAATAGATCGACAACAACGACAATGAAACAGATGGCGCTAGCGTAGCAAATTAGACTTTTCAAGTCATAGTTGTAATTAGTTAACTTTCCTGTTACATTGATAAGTAAACATTATTTTAAATACTGTCTATAGTTTACGCGAGTAGTACACATTTAAATAAAACACTTCAACGGTTTAAAATGCGATATATTAGTTAAACTTATTTGAAAATGATTTTTAACTTCGGCCCGACGTTTCGGATGCTTTGCAGCAGCCGTGGTCACGGGGAGACTAAAGATGGAGGATATCTCTGACGTCAAAGTAAAAAATTGCTACGCTAACGCCATCTGTTCCGTCGAAGTTGGTATTTGGCGAAACTGGCCGTCAGCTCCGAACGTCGGGCCGAAGTTAAAAATAATTTTCAAATAAGTTTAACTAATATATCGCGTTTTAAACCGTTGAAGTGTTTTATTTAAATAAACATTTTACCAGGTATGGATAGATGCGGCGTCTCAAATCTTCTTCTCCCTTGGTCCCGGGTTTGGCACCCTGCTAGCGCTGTCAAGTTACAACAAATTCAACAACAACTGTTACCGAGATGCCATAATTACTTCCTCGATCAACTGCCTTACCAGCTTCCTTGCCGGATTTGTCATCTTCTCTGTCTTGGGGTAAGATGAAAACACTGATGATGTCACATGAGATCTCCTTGTAAGCAGGTTGCCGTTTAATCAAATTAATTTTAAAAGAATGTGCTCCAATAGGTTCCGAGCATATTTGCAAAATTTTATCGAAATCAGCTGAGTAGTTGAGGCGCGGAAACTCGTTTTTTTTATTAACAAATAATATAATTTTCGAATCGACCTTAAATGTTGATTTTAAAAATAAATTTATTACCATAAGTGAAATGCTGTGCAATGCAGTTTGTATTTATACGAAAGTGTAGACTTATAAACGCATGGTGTAGACATATGTAATGTATTTATTTAATGTAGATCAATTATTAAAAATATAAATAATGTGGGTAGTACACTAATTTATGACAAAATAAATATTTTAAGCAAAAATTAAAACTTTTTGCTCCACTTAAACTTCAAACTTAAACCCCGAATGAGATCCAACTATTATATAACAAACTAGCAATGGCCGCGTAGAATAGTTTAGTTTGAGTTGTTCCTCCTCATAAAGCCTATAAAATGGGTCGCGTACCGTCGTTCTTGCATTTTAATCTTAAGACAGACACATACTGTCGCTGAAATTTTTTAATCATTTAAAGAAGAATTCTATCATACATATTTTTTTGGGTATCTTGAAGCCCTGAAAGATGAAGAATTTTCCCCGTTTTATCCGCTTTTCCCACTTTTTCTTCTTTTCTATCGGTCGCAGCATAACATTTTATTGCCTAAATTAAGCCTTCCTCCATAAATTATCTATCCAACACAAATAATTTACCATATAAAAGAGTATAACTTAGAATCAGTTTAGCATTGTATTCCTTTTTAATAATAGTACCATATTATATTATTAACTCTGTATAATATTTCAATCTTTATAAAAATAGCTTCTCATAAATGTAACTCCTCGGTTAAGCGACTTATTATTTTTATGTATAGAATCATTAGTAAATAAAATCCTAGCGCTTAAAGGAACTTCGTGGAAAGTTTGTATCAAATAGCAACGAAGTTCCTACCATTTTCATGTATCATCTCACAACAAAATATAGAACCAAAGAAAAAAAAAACAACACAAATAATTGTTCAATTTGCGTTCAAACAAATAAACATACAATTAGTAAAGAATGCTTATAGTCTAAATCTAGAGTAAAAACGTATTTTCACTTCGCAGCTATATGGCTCACGTTCAGAACAAAAGCATTGAAGAAGTGGGTCTTGAAGGTCCTGGTCTCGTGTTCATCGTGTACCCAGAAGCTATCGCGACGATGACCGGTTCTGTCTTCTGGGCTATCATCTTCTTTCTAATGCTGATCACACTGGGTTTAGACAGCACGTTCGGAGGTAAAGTATAAAATAGTTGAATAATTAATTTCTCCAAATACCAACAATAGATGGCACTAGCGTAGCAGATTTGACTTTGTCAGGTACACCCTCCATCTTCAGTCTTATTTATTCCAATTATTTAAAAAATCTTTTTAACTGCCGCGTTTAGTAGTGTGCATGCATGTACACGCCGCAAGAAAAAAAGGATTAAATAAAACACTATTAACGGTTTGACACGAGAAATGTCTTAGTTAACTTATTTACAATTTATTTTTAATTGTGACTCAACGTTTCATTGTTAAACGTTAACATAGTTAAAATAAATTGTAAATAAATTTAATGTTTTAGACCATTAAAAGTGTATTATTTTTATTTATTCTCGATCGTGTGGTTTAATATAACTTTTTGGAACAGGTTTAGAAGCAGTGACCACCGCGCTCTGCGACGAATACCCTCGGGTTTTAGGTCGACATCGGGAACTGTTTGTAGCTGGTCTCCTGGTCTTCATTTACATCTGTGCTTTGCCGACGACCACATATGTACGTAATCGAGCATTATCTGTACTAATATATAAAGCTGAAGAGTTTGTTTGTTTGAATGCGCTAATATCAGGAACTACTAGTTCGTTTTGAAAAAATATGTTTGTGTTGGTTACAGTATTTATCCAGGAAAGATTTAGTCATTTTTATATAAAGCCACGCTGCAGGGAAAAATATTTTTGTTATATTATCTTTGATTGCTGCCGTTGCGTAAGTTGCGATAACGGTTTAAGAAACGAAAAAAAAATAATGTAATAATGATTACTTTTTAAATTATCAAAGAAAATCCTTAACAGTATATGTCTATATTTTAAGATTACCTATAATCATTTATTATTCAAATTTGATCGAATTAAAAATTGAAAAATTATGACTCGGGCAGGGCTTGAACCTGCATCGTCAGCGTTCCGTGCTGTTGCTCCAACCAATTGAGCTACCAAGTATTAATTTCGATCGATTCTTAATTTATGTAGTGCCGTCGTGTGCAAAAACATCAAACTTTCTTCTTATAAATAGAGATCGAAAAAAGGTAGACATAATATTTCTTATCGGAGTAACAACCAATGTACCGTACGAGATTTAATAGCGCCCGGAGTGAATTTATCGTAGCAGAGAATTGATCAGCTCGTCGAGTCAGCAGAGTCATCATCATTAGGGCATGTATGAGGCTGCTAGAGCCACAGTGGCCTAATAACAAAACACAAGATTTTCAATAAGGAGGAGAATAAAAATGCGCAATTCATGAATTTGTACTATTATTTGTGTAAGAAGTACGTAAACAATTTTCGTTCGCTGCGCTCTTGTAGATTAACATTTTTAGACTGAAAATATAAATAAGTCATAAAATTGCAGTTAGGCCAGTCTGGAAACCTTATTTCAAGCCTCATTCAATAAATTAAGGGGGCAATATATAAGAAAATAAATAGGTTAAGTTATAAATAGATTGTGATGAGCTCGTTGGTTTAATGTTAACAATTACTTATAACGGGTCGCGGTTACGACCCCTACCGGGTCCGAAATTTTTCGATTCAATTTATTAGTTGTCTGTAACATATTTTTGACTTTGTCTGGAAATCTAAATCTGTCTGTGAACCGCCGTGCAATTTAGTCCCGTTTTTAGCGCGTTAGGAATTTCCAAATTGTCAAAGCTAAAGTAGGTCGACAACCGTGTTTAGTCTCCCCGTGACCACGGCTGCTGCAAAGCATGCCAGCGTCAGGCCGAAGTTAAAAATCACTTTCAAATAAGTTTAACTAATATATCGCGTTTTAAACCGTTAAAGTGTTTTATTTAAATGTGTACTACTCGCGTAAACTATAGACAGTATTTAATTCGAGGAACAAGTAAAGAAAAACAATCGAACCAGAAGTTAGTTAACAAAAGTGGCCGAAGACAAGTGATAAGGGGTCGGTCATCTAAGTAACTTACTTCCCTTTGATGAATAATGCAACTGAATTCGCTGATAAAACTCCCATGTTTATTAACGCGGGTCTTCATTGAATTTGATGCGAATTGATGATGGTAGATCTATCTTGCACACTGTCTATAGTTTACGCGAGTAGTGCACATTTAAATAAAACACTTTAACGGTTTAAAACGCGATATATTAGTTAAACTTATTTGAAAATTATTTTTAACTTAGGCCCGACGCTTCGGATGCTTTGCAGCAGCCGTGGTCGCGGGGAGACTGGGGAGAATATATCGCGTTTTAAACCGTTAAAGTGTTTTATTTAAATGTGCACTACTCGCGTAAACTATAGACAGTAGTGAAGAGTGTCTTCAGATAGTTTATTTATATTTATATATAATAATTTTATGTAAATTGTGATATAAATTCAAAATTTATGTTTAAAAGAATAACGACACAAATACAGTCAATGTGATGTTAACAAAATTGTCTTTAAATTTTTTTATTGTCCTATTTTTAAATGATAAGTTTTTTTCATTACTTTTTACGTCGCAATGGCTGAACTGTTTTTGATGTAATTTGCTAATGTAGAAAAAATACGCTTATTTAAAAATATATAATTGTTTTCTTATGTTTTAAATAATTTGGAAACTTAATTTACTTATAGGATGATTGTAAAGAAATCGCTAAATCAACCAGCATAGTTTTGTTTTTTACGTCTAAACGGCTAAACTGCTTTTGATATAATTTTATTTAATTTGTAACTACCGAGCGGCTTTTTTATGTATTTATTATGTTTTATACATTGTTACAATTATATTCAATATCGACATATAAAAATACAAACGGCCAGGGGCCCAATACCCCACAAGGGACAGATGGAATAATACAAATTTTTCATATCTAGTTATTTTATTGACTACATTGGTATGAATTAAAAATATAATTAGATTGAAAAAAAAATGTCACGAGCGATACTTGAACTGCTCTTGTTCCCTACTGCTGCTCTAACCATTTGAGCTATCTTGAGCCACCTTAAGCTATATTGAGCCATCGTGTCCTACACGTCATCGTGGAATTGTATAGCTATTTATTTATCCTACAGGGTGGAGTGTACCTGGTGGATCTTCTCAACGTATACGGACCAGGTCTAGCGATTCTCTTCGTGGTATTCGCGGAAGCCGCTGGTGTGTGCTGGGTTTATGGTGTAGATCGTTTCTCTGAAGACGTCCGCACGATGCTGGGTCACAAGCCTGGATGGTTCTGGAGGGCGTGCTGGTCTTACATCAGGTAATTTCTACTTAGGTGTAGGGGGGTTTTAAAGGTTTTTTTTTATGGAACGGGGTTTTTATGGACTTCTCGCGCGAAACGCAATGCTGGGCAATACATTTAACCATTTGGCTACAGAGGCGGTGTTTTAACTGTCATATTTCTAGTTTAGGTAAATTTAAATAAAACCGCATTTACCGGTTCAAAACAGCTATATTACTTAATCAACATTTTAGTAACAGTTATTAATGAAGTAAAATAATCTATTTCGTGTTTTAAATTGTCTTAATTGTTTAAAACGTCCTCTTAACGGATTGATTAATTCAAAAACCAATTTATATTAAAAAAACAATACGACAATGGACTTGGCCTTCCATAGCGTTCTCTGCTTTTACCAAATAAGCTACATCATCCGTGCTTAGTGTACCGTGGCCACCATAACATACATCAAAGTTTACAGACATTGTTAACATATGTATGTAGATTTTTCCAAATGATCAAATATCTACCATGTTTTGTCTCCACAGTCCTGTATTTCTGCTAGTCCTCTTCGTGTTCTCGGTACTGGCCCACCAGGAGATGTTGGGAGGGGAGTACTCTTACCCCCCCTGGTCTATTACCGTTGGCTGGATAATGACAGCTACTACTGTGTCCTTGATACCGCTGTATATACTGTACATGTTGATCATTACACCTGGAAATTGTATTACGGTAAGGTTTTTATATAATTCCAAAAGCTGATAATATCTTAGTAATGTAAGCCTTATAAATCTTAAAGGCCGTGCGTTCGATCCTCACCAGGTCCTAAATTGTTTTAAAATTAATATTTTATTTTTTTTAAGACATGTTAGATTTTGGTTTAATATCTGTTTGTTAGTAGTATACGCAAGTAGCACACATTTAAGTAAAACCACTTTTAACGGTTTAAAACGTGAAACATATTAGAATTCTAAAATACAATTTATTTTAACTACTAAACTATTTTTACTACAGTCACTGAACAGTTGTACTCCCGTGTTAAGTTCTAAGTTTACTGATATATTTTGCGTTTTAGTCCGTTTAAAGTGTTATTTTATTTTGAATTAAATAAATAGTAGGGATATTAAGGCCCCCCCCCATGTTAGATATTCTCAATCTTAGTACTTAAATATGTAAGTAAAGCACTTCAACGGTTTAAAACGCGATATATATTTGTTAAACATATTTGAAATTTATTTTAACTACGGCCCGACGTTTCTGATGCTTTGCAGCAACCATGGTCACGGGGAGAGTGTGCGCCGTAACGTTGGACCGTAGTTAAATTAAATTTTAAATAAGTTTAACTTGTGTTTTATTGAAATGCGGTCTACTGGCGTAAACTACAGACAGTATTTACCTAAATATATTCTTCTTACAGCGTTTGAAAACAATAAAACGACCCCTGGTGACTACGATACCCCCCGGCGAGCACGCGCTGTGTTCGCTGTGACCGCAGACCGAATGTGCCCCTAAGTCCCCACACACAGCATACACCCAGACATCCACATGCCCACACACCAAAGCTTACACCATTGAGTGGCTTGTATGAATGTTAACCCAAATTAAAAAGAATGTTCCTATTTCTTTACTATATAGTATAGATGTCGCTTTTTCTGTCCCTATGTGCGCTTAAATCTTTAAAACTACTCAACCGATTTCGATGCGGTTTTTAATAGATGGAGATTCAAGAGGAAGGTTTTTATATACAACGTTCACAGTCTGTTGTGTATTTAGTATCAGCATTGCACCCGAGCGAAGCCGGGGCGGGTCGCTAGTATCAAACATTTGATCAAAACAAAGCAAGAACTGTTATAATTTTTTTAATAAGTAAACTTTAATCTATACTAATATATAAAGCTGAAGAGTTTGTTTGAACGCGCTAATCTCAGGAACTACGAGTTCGAATTGAAAAATTATTTTTGTGTTGGTTAGAGCATTTATCGAGGCTAGCTATAGGCTATAGAACATCGCCCTGTGACTAATACAAACGAATATACAGCAAGAAATGACAAAATAGGGGAAAATATTTGTCATTATGGGTTTCCGAGGCGTTTGCTGCAAAAACGGTTCATATTACTCAAAAAATATGTATGAGCGAATGATCCTCTTTAAACGATCTGAAAAAAGTCTACGATTTAAATAAAACACTTTAACGGTTTAAAACGCGATATATTAGTTAAACTTATTTAAAAATGATTTTTAACTTCGGCCCGACGTTTCGGTTGCTTTGCAGCAGCCGTGGAAACGTTACAGTGAGAAGTTAGAAATAATTTTTAAAAAAGTTTAACTAATATATCGCGTTTTAAACCGTTAAAGTGTTTTATTTAAATGTGTACTACTCGCGTAAACTATAGACTAAAGTCACATGCTTATTTAAAGTACTACGATGCTTATATGTCTACATTTACCCCCCCCCCTCGTCACCAAAAAAAAACACAACTTTTTCCCCCCCCCCCCCTGGTACGTAAACAGTTTCATTAAAAATTGGTGTTGCCATTCTGAAAAGTAATAAATACGATGACTAATATCATTGGATTCCTGCGCAAAACTAACGATTTATTGCAAGGACGAAGTACGCAGTAGGTAACAGCTTAACTCACGCGCGCAAAATAACGATTTTTGCGAACGATTTCTCTCCCTAGCTAGTATACAATATATATCGTGTAATTGAATATAGGATACTTATATTAAACAAAAAATCTGTCTTTGTAAACCTTAGGGACTAAACAAATTTTATCTGTATAATCTGAAATTTTAGGTTATAGTATAATGGTTAAACACTACGCGTTATGAGGTCCTAGGTTCTGAACCGCGGGAGCATAATGTTTAAAGGGCAAACCTTTACCTTGCTTGTAAATATTTAAAACCATACCCCGAAATGGGTAAACGGTATTTGATTTCCATTTAGTAATAATCGAGCGGGTTATAAGTAAGCTTTAAGAACAACTTAGAAATATCAGTACCCCATATCTTAGATTTAATAAAAATAAGTAGAATTAAATACATTAGTAGATTAAAAATATAATCTCAGTGTTATAACTATTGTTTACGTTGACAACGAAAATATTATCGCGGTATTGTAACACCACAGATAAAAAATGTAGCTATTTTTTAAGGCTTAATAAAAACGTACTAGAACAGTGATAGCTTACTCTAATTGTAGTTTGTCGTAACGCGTTACGTTACACCTAGAAGTATTTATTACTATTTAAATTAAAATATTTATCTATAATATTTTTGGCGGGAACGCGAAAGAGCGCGTTTCTTGACAATTGTCAAATATTTATAATCTGTGGTAGTTCGTTGTGCGGTGTATTTGAGTTTTTTTAAATGTAAAATTGTAAATATTTAAATCGTAAGTACGCTGTACATTATCTACAATTGCTGGACGGACTATAATTGTTTAAAATCGCTTCGTTTATGAAATGGTCATAGCCCATACACTAGGATAGTAATTATAAAAATCTGGTTATTATTATTCTACGCATGTTAACGTTTAAATTAATTAAGGATAACTTAAACAAATACTCAGTAGCTTAGTACACAATAAATCAAACCATTTTAACGGTGCAAAACGTAAACTCCTACGCTTCAGATCCTTTGAAGCAGTATCAAACATTTCGTGTTTTAAATTATGTTTTTAGCATTATGACATAAGCAAATTGTATTATTTATTGGAGATATAAGAATATTGTTTCTACATTCCAGGGCAATGAATGCAGAAACCAAATTCTTTAGAGTTGTGTACTACTTATCTATTGTAGGTACTTACTTAGTGTTCTAATAATATTAGTTAATAATTCTTCTAACTATTATATTATTATATACTTTAGAGGAAATTCAAAGCTATATCTACTCAACATTAGATAGTTTGGTGTCCATGTAATAAGTGGTATCTTATTATTCTCAAGTAGTTTACCACTACTTATCGTTAGTAGAACGCATTAGAAGTCTTCGTAGTTACATCGTAAAGTAAATGTTTAAGTGTATTTGTAATATATGTGAAAAAATGTTTATATACCCACATTGTACAAAGATTATTTTTGTATTGTTTTACCAAATTCAATGTTATCATGTGTATTTAACTATATAAAGCTTATATACATGTAAGTGCAAACTAGTCCCGTAATATATTTAGTTATAGCCGGTTCGAATCGGCCGAAATAACCCGGCATTTCTTAAATATTTAAATTATAGCCCTGGAGTTTGAACATAGGTCTTCTCGGCCCTCCGAAAGCACGTTAAGTACACTGGCACTTCACTGATGAAATGGCGGTAGTTATAAAATATGTGTACCCGCACTGAAGCAGCTTGGATTTGTTTTTCTGTGAGAAAGAAGACCTATTCCCAGCTATGGGACTTTAATAACGTGTATATTATAAAGGTGCTGCCAGAATTATCACATTTAAAAATAATGTGGGTAGGACGAAAAATTTCACATCGGCTTAGTAGTTTGAAGCGGTAATTCTTTGCGGATTTTAAAAGTGGAAGTGTAACACTTGAACGAATGACAGTAAATGATAACTACGAGGCGCGTTGTCATTTTTTTTCTATATTTCTACATCTAATTGTTTAAAAATATCACAGGGTTTGATTAAACGATTCTTGCGATTCTAAATAAAATACTTTAACAGTTTAAAACGCGATATACATTAGTTAAACTTAATTGAAGTATATTTTAACTACGGCCCGACAATTCGGATGCTTTGCAGCAACCGTGGTCACGGGGCGACCCTTAAACTACAGGCAGTATTTGACTCTTGCGCTGTTTTATTTTGTATGAAAAAAACTTTTAAAATCTATTTCAAATTGATTGTGTTTTTTTTTATAGTTTTATTATAGTGAGTAAAATGCACAGATAAATTTAACATGATAATTCTAGCAACACCATGTATACAAATGAAATTAGAAGATACATCTATTTAAGATTTAATTTGTTTGTTTTTTTTTTGGGAAATTTTGCACTAAGTATATAAAGTAGTGTTAGACTGTGTGTTGTGACAATAGTTGAATAAAGACAAATGGACAAGCTCGACCTGTGTCAGCCATAACAGGTCCCCTTGTTCACTTGTAGAATTAAGTGTTGTTTTATTATGAACTAGGTTTCTCATGTGGCTTTTATTGTAATTAGAAAACCCTCAAAAAGGCAAACTTTAGTATTTATACAAGTTTGTACATGGTCAATATTAAATATCATTAGGTTACTATTAGTAATTATTAGCTTATTATTTTATAATCCCTAGGAAATCATTACCTGTAAACACTTCACGAGCTCACTCCATGCATCATAAAAAAAAAATATTTTTGCCTAAGTAAGTTTACTACCTCTATTGCTCTTGTCCAGGACGCTTTTCCTAACAAATTCGTTTTAGCAAAGCGTACTTTTATAAGTATTGGGCGATGGCCTTTATGGATGTACTGATCAGGTACTAAGAAACTAATTTCTAATCATCTAAACCATGTTTCTAATCGATTTATGATTTTTCTGGATGTTCATGACTATGTTTAGTCTCACGAACCACCGTCCACAGATAAAAAGTCGTGAAGTATCGTATTTTACAATGAGTGGATTTGCAAATATCCTAAGCCATAATACAAATCGACAATGCAATTTGTTGAGATGTTATATGGCTATCACCCTCTCTATCATAAATAATGTACTTTGCGTATGGATTCCAAAGAACAAGTAAATAAATTTTGTCAGACTTAATAGTTCGGATGGTGAAGTTTGCCAGGCGACATTGTCTGATATGAGCAGGTTTCTTTTATATAACTCTAATCTTAGTAATTAATAACAAGGTCAACTTAAAAACAATTAAGTTAGTTATTTTTTGAGTCCACTGAAAATTACAAAAAGCCCTTTCATTTTATACCCATATTGAGTTAAGGAAAAATATGTAATCCGTCATTTTGTATCGGCGGCCATCTTTGATTTATGATGTTATTGATTTTATTATATTGTATTGTCATCTAAATTAAATATGTGTACCAAATTTTAGATCAATCTGACAACGGGAAGGTGCTTTAATTTCAATTTTTAATTTTGACCCAAATAAATAAATTCCGTACGGGTCAAACTAAATAAAATTGTTTTAAAAAACAGACGTCATAACTTTACACAGTACGAGCAAAGAGATCGCATAGTCTTGTAAACTTTTTTCTCGCAACCATAGACAAGATAAAAAATATAAATACAGACAACAGACGCGGGTGTCAACCATTACCAACTAGATAACACATTTGTCATAACCACAAATGGGATAAAAATGAAAATTCTCGTGAAGAAAGCAATGCGTTAGGGAAAATGATGACCACGGACCCGGTTTGTAGGCACCTCGCGCATGGCGGGAAAAACTGTAAGCTTCAATACACACTGCGTAAGTGAAATCAAAAATATTTACTTTTGGACAGCTAAAGTTACTTATATGTGAAGCTGCTAGAGGCAAAGTGGCTTGAAAAAAAATATGGAGGGAAATAAAAATGCGCTATTATGTTAACAATTTTCGGTCACTGTGCTTTTGTAGATTAAACATTTTAAGACTATGAAAATATAAATAACACAAGTCATATACATAGCAGTTAGGCTACTCTACCTCTAGCGGCCAAATATATGCTAATTTTCTTTTCTAAATATTTTGTCTGTAATTTACGCAATGCTTAAGTGTGTTTACGGTATAAAACGCAAAATTTATTGGTTAAGTGTTCCCCGTTCAGTTAATTACTACTTATCCAGCGAAGCATCCGAAATCTGTGATTGTATAATTTCAAATACTGTCTTTAGTTTACGCGAGTAGTATAAATTTAAATAAAACACTTTAACGGTTTAAAGCGATATATTTTAAACTGCAAAATTATTTTTAGCTACGGCCCAATTTCTTTCAAAATTATTTTTAACTACGTGGTCAAGGGGAGACTGTCTCCCTGTGTGTGACTGTGTTTTATTTAAATGTGTACTTAGGTAGGTTATAGTTCTAAGTTGGTTAGCCCAAACGTATAAGTTTGCATATTTCGCGTTATGAACCATCCAATGTGTTTTATCATATTTTTTTTTCAAATTTTTTTCATTATTTCTTATTTTACACGAAGTTATTCTCTAAAGAAATTTGATTTTGTATTTTCAGTCATTTGTTTGTCGCTTAGCACATACGTATAAGTGAAGTATATTTCGCGTTTTAAACCATTGAAAGTTTATTTAAATTTGTGCTACTCTCGTAAACAGTAGACAGTGGGTATTTATGTAAAACTCAACAGTCAGCAGAGCGTCTCTACTGTATGTGTAAAGATAAAAATAAATTTTCAAGAACCGCTGACATATCTCAGATGTAGTCAATCTATGTATTGACTGTCTCAGAATCATAATAATTTCTGACATATGGCAGAACCTGTCAGAATCCCAGCTGGAGAGCGTGGCGCGATGGCTGAGCTGCAACGGGGAGGTATGGGGGATGGGCCCGACAGCCGTGTTCGCGAGCGCAGCCGCCCTCTTTTTATTCAACGAGCTGCAGGCGACCATATTTGTCGCTGGCGACCACGCGCACGTGTCGCACTTAGAGAAAACTCTGGTTGTACGTATTTTATTATAGAGGAGAACAGACAAGCGTTTACTTGATGGTAGGTGAAGTACCTCGGCCATATATACACCAAACAAGGTATTGGCTTTAAATATTTGGAAATTCACAGTTTGTCACCTGTGGACGGTGATTTGTGTCCCGGAAGGAATTTCGATATTCCCACCACTCATTTCAAATCAAGATTTCCGGACGAAAAATTTGCACCTGGTGGATGTTTCAGATCCGATATTATTAATCCCGGGTTTTTTTCATCGATAATAAAAATCTGTATGGACTTTAATATAGATCACCCCATTAACCGTACGGCTCTAAAACCCGAAGTTCGCCAAGATCTGATCTTCCATCTAACTGTCAATTGTTGTTCCAGTTTTCAATGGTGGTCGGCATGTTAGCCCTGATGGTCCACCTGTGGGTGTGCTCCATGCGCTTCTTTCAGTACTATCTCGAAACCCTTATTAGAGATGTGAGTTTTACCCCCCTTTTTTATCTGATTGCGTGAATGTCTAACGCTCGCCCACGTCCGCGTCGGGCGATAGTCACGTGGGCAGTGTGGTAAATTGATTGATTGAAAGATTAATAAATAATGTCTATTTTATAAAACACATTTAATGGTCTCACCGTGACCACGGCATTACGTCAGGCCGTAGTTAAAAATAATTTTGAAAGAATTTTAACTAAAACACATCGCGTTTTAAACCGTTAAAGTGTTGCATTTAAATGTGTACTACTCGCGTAAACTACAAACAGTATTTAAATTTGTAACTACTTTACTTCAAGCACTGTTGATCATATGATCGACATACACCAATGGTCAATATCAGGTAGTGACGTCACTTGCCATATTGCGGCGTTATTTCACAAAAATGATCAAATTTCAGCAAATATGTATCAGTATTTAAAAATACTATTTGGGGTTCCTTAACATCTACCCAATGATATAAAGTACATTCTTAGAATCAGCCAAGTCATTTTTACGTAAAATAAACAACTTAAATCAAAAACGTATGCAACAGAGCCCGAACATTCTGCTGGAGATGACCACCGCCGGCTTCCTCGGTAAGTCGGAGCTGGTGCCTCTGGGCCCGCTGACCCGCTTCCTGAAGACGCAGCAGCCCCAGATCCACATCACGATGTGCTGGTTCCTCGCGCTGTGCTACGCGGACTATGTGCGGAAGCACTACTGCACTCGTTTCAACATGCCTTACTTGGAGCAGTGGTTGGTAAAGAGCTGGGATTTGAAAATATTGATGGATTGAATATTTGTTACCACGGTAGCTTAATGGTAGAACGTGTTGCGTTTAGCATGAGTTCTTGACGAGCTCGTGGTGTAATGGTAGCAGTGTATTGTTAAATACTGTCTATAGTTTACGCGAGAAGTACACATTTAAATAAAACACTGTAACGGTTTAAAACGCGATATATTAGTTAACCTTATTTGAAAATTATTTTTAACTTCGGCCCGACGTTTCGGATGCTTTACAGCAGCCGTGGTCACGGGTATTAGTTTAACTTATTTGAAACGTGACCCTGTCAAATAAATAATAATATATCGCGTTTTAAACCGTTAAGGTGTTTTGTTTAAATGTGTACTACTCTCGTAAACTATTGACAGTATTTATTTTTACGCTAATAATTGCAATATTTACTAATTCATTAGTTAATGTTTCCCGCTTAAGTCACTGTATGAAATATCAAATTGTATGAGCGCTGTCTATCAGACGATAAGTAGGGTTTTGCTGAAAATCAGTGTTGTACCATAACTTATGCTGACGCAAGACCCTTTTGGCATCATTTTTATTCAAATTTAAGTCAATCTTTGCGTAATTATTTTATTGTAATGACATTTATTTATACCACTACTACTTATGAATGTAAAATAAAGAGATTTATTATTATTATATCGTACGTGTTTTTAATAAAACGCGTTTAACGGTATATAATGCAAATTTATTTATTTTTAATACGACCCGACTATGGTTACGTGACCTAGCATTCGGTGCATTGCAAATGTGTGTGTCCCTACAACTAAAAAATACATTTCGCGTTTTAAACCGTTAAAATTGTTTCATTTCATATGTCGTGTAAACTACAGACATTGCTATAGTAATTTTTCTTGTACCAGGCAAGCAGAACTTCACGACCGCGCCTCCCGCGGCGTGCATCAAACCATTCAGAAAGTGAACAGTTTCGTCGGAGCGCTGCACAGCCGCCTCCGAGGCTACACGCAACCGGCGCAACCAGCTGACAACCACACGTAACTACACTCTTCGTCCAGGTTTTAAATGTACCACAGTCACCCTTTTAAGAGCTATGTCCCAAACAAAATAAAGAAACGATGCTGCGCGTGCGCCGCGGCCGGTTAAAACGCTTGAACTATATGTAATTTCTACTATTGAACTTTGAATTGGAAGAAATGAGGTGGGTATATGAACGGCGTAACGCGTTACATAATGAGGCGACACTCCGATTAAATAGCAATAGTATAATTATCCTTAAAATATAAATAACTGAAGTATTAAAATTGCAGTTAGGCTACTCTGTCTCTAGCACCCTCATATGGTTCCGTGATTACTTTGGGGGGTTTTAGGTGCTGTCAAATTGGTCATTGTATTTGAGACAGGGTATACTTAGTCAGTAATGATAGCTCAGACACAAAGTTGTCAACTAGAGAAGCGGGTTGGCGAGCGGCGCGGTCTCGGTGGAGGTCAGCGGCGCCGGTAGCCGCGTGTCGTTCGCGGTCGGCGCGCGCGCAGCCAGCGAGTCGTCTGTGGGGCAGGCGCTGCGCAGAGAGATCGGCGCCAGACTCGTCAGCACGGCTAGCGAGACTACGGCTGAGATACTCGACAAACTCCGAGCATATGTTTCGGTTGTATATATATAATTTTTATTTGCCATTTACGGTGTTACATTATTTAATCAAATATTTAAATAGGTATAAGACATTATGGTTTAATTCAGTAGTTTACGGGTTTGTTGATGTAACGGTCAGTTTGTCGATTTCACTCATTTAGTTTTTTTCTCATTGTGTATGTGTTAAATACCTAAGTGTAATATAAAAATTAGCGTACGAAGGTATAGTTTTGTGTGGGTTTTAGATGACAAAAAGGCGGGTGTATCCTGCTACGGACGGTCGGGTATTTGTCGGGTCGCTACGTATTTTTTTTTACTTTTCAAGCCTTACAAATAACATTTTTTTTATATACTTTAAAATTTGTCTGTTTCATGTATCTAAAGACTGAAAAAAATACGAATAACGATTACGTGTAAAACACGGTAGCTCAAGTGGTTAACGATAAATTTTTAAATTATATGTAATTTTGTAGAACTTTCTTAAATAAAATAATTAGACCCGTGGGAATCGAACCCGCTATCAAAATCGATCGTCGGACCCCTGGACCAGTCTCAGTGTCAGGTTTTACACAAAATCATATCAGTATGTAACGATGCCAGTCAGTTTAGTTGACACATTACCTAGTTACCTTCATAAGAATGGTATCCCAGAGCCCGCAATTGGGACCAGACTCCTATTCTCTTGAAGATGATGTAAATTAAAATAACTTGTTTGTTAACATATAACTTTTATTGACAGAAAACAAGATGTCCGTGTGGCGGTCCACCGCAGCCCCGGGACCCTGCTTCTAGCGCTGCGCCCGCGGCGCGCCCGGTCGGAGCCACCCTGGAAGAACGACCTTTTTGAATTAAATTAAAAACTGTTTTGACATTAAATTATATTTAATATGACAGTCTTTTTATGATGAAGAATAGTAGATAATCAACTTTACTTGGCGGTAGATTTACACCAGCTACAAGACATCTACACAAGATGCCCTGATGACGAAGTCACGTCAATTTATTTTGAAAATAGTATGGAATGAACACCCAAATGTTTAATAAGGAGGATGGCCTCACAATATCCAAACACCTGGGATCCTATACTAAAATAGCGGATCCCCAAAAAAGTAGCATACCGGTTGACTAAAGGTAATCTCCTAGAGCTGATTTGATTTTGGCATTAGAGACACCTCTATAATCAGTCCCCCCCCCCTGTTGCAAAACAACGAAACGTCGGTTCGGTCGGGATATAATTTAACTAATATATTTCGCGTTTTAAAGCGTTAAAAATCATAAAAAAAATAATTTAGGGGAAGTAAAAGGGTGTTAAAAAAAAACCCCCGGGGGGGCAGTGATACCGGAAACAGAAAACGCTAAAATGCACAGAAATGTGTTCGCCCCATGCCCCACGAGGGGGAAACGGGATTTTGCATAAAATGAAAAGTTCAATGACCACATTGTTTATTCTCTACAAATTCATATAGAACAGAGTGTATATAATGTCATAATGACACATGACGCACACGACAACATGTACCAAACAACAAATATATTAAAATATTCCAGTATGACGACACCATATTAATTATATATACTAAAATACCATTATATAATGGTCCACACTCTGCATTACATGAATTTTCAGTTGATCCAAGTAAGTATTAATGGTACTTGTATAGGTATCTCAACACTTTAACGGCTTAAAACGCGATATATTAATTAAACTTATTTGAGAATGATTTTTAACTTCGACCCGACGTTTCGGCTGCTGCATGTGTACTACTCGCGTAAACTATAGACAGTATTTAAATATTACATTTGTCTAACATTGTTTATCTTGTGCGGGGTTTAAACCGGACAATTATCTGTGTCTGCTTCGCTAATTTACCAACTAGCTGTGCCAGCGACATCGTCCGCGTATAATAGTTATTTCGGGCATTAACATTTGTTCCTCTAAACCTCCTCTTGTTTGTAAATGCAAGTTAATATTATAATATCTTCACAAGGCACGCAACGGAATCTCTCAAAGATGATTATAATTTCCCGCTTTTTCTACATTTCCCAGTGTTTATTGCCTTCTACTGATCGCATCGTGATGTTTTATAGCCTTCATTGATAAATGCTCTAACCAACAGCACATTTTTTAATTGGAACCAGTAATTCCCGAGATTAGCGCCTTCAAACAAACAATCTCTTCAGTTCTATATAAATACATGCAGGTACTAATTACATTGTACCAGATCCGACCAAAATTCTACAATATGTAACATTCCTCGGGACCATGGAATTATGTAAGGCTTTCGCGGTCATTTTAAAAAGTTACTTTTTTAAACTACTTTACTATAATAGAAGACATCATCGACGATTAAGGACAGTTAATGGACAGGCTTGTAACATTAAAATAAAACACTAAGTTTAAAAAAAAAACATAAATTAACTAATATATTTCGCGTTTTAAACCGAGTGTTTTATTGAAATGTACACACAGTACAAACAGTAATTACATTAAAATCATGTTTTCATTTGTTCTAGTTATTGGAGTGGGCTCGTTGCGGGGAGGACTTTTTGTCAGCAGTACCAACACTCTTATGGGCGGCAGGTTCAGCTGCGTTTGCGCATCGCGTTGTTTCCACAATATTCAAAAGATTCATGTTCCGTCGGATACCGCTATGGGAAATTATTTTACAGGTTTACTTTTTTGTGATAGAGGAAAAACAAGCATGAGGTTCTCTTCATGGAAGGTGAACTCAAGCCATTACGAACTGACAAATGCGCTGTTGCACGGGTCGCAACATAAACGCGATTCGTCACCCTGGCGGAATTTCGATATTACTACCATCCAATTTATATTTTCCAGATGAATGAAATTCACATGTTTCAGAACAACAATAAATTAATTGGAACTGGAATCGTACCCATGACACGTCGGTGGCAATACATTCGTACCATTTGACCAACTAGACAATCTACATCTAGGTTTATTCTTTCCAGCACCTCATCTTTATTTGGATGATAATATACAGCCTTCACTTCTGGACGTTAATTGTTAAAATAATCAAAATCTCAATAGATTATTACTACGCCGACGTAAGTAATGCCACAGAATGATGTAATCAGTAGTACACTTCAGGTTTTCACCTATAATTCCATTTTTAGGACTCAGTAGTACTGTCAAGAGAGGAGATAGAAGGTCGGAAGGTCATGCAGCAATGCGTCATTTGGTTGTGCGGTATCTCACCTCTTGCTCTATTCTATCACACTAGACCGAGACCGATAGCTCCACCACTAATGATATGGTAAACAATTTATTAGTAGTTGCCGTGGATCCAATTCCGTTAATTGGCCTGGCTTCTCGGTAGCACGGTACTGTCTATATGGCTCCTAGACGTCTCCACATAGGTATCGTATGTAGGCATTCAGTTGTCTTGAGTCGTAGGGAAGCAAGCCGAATTCCAAAATAGGCATTCGCTTCTCTTGCCTTGTCTAAGGAATTCAGATAAATGTCGACCATGTTAGGTACTATGAAACAAGACATTTTATAAAAGTTTTGCATGGACAGTGGAGGGGGACAGGGAATGTCACGAAAACCTTTAAACGCCTAAGTCTAAGCCCGATTTCCTACACTCGACTTCTTAAACACTTAATGGTTATTTATGGTACCTATGTTAAGAGACCTGGGATGCAGGTACCAAATATTTGGGGCTGGTGGAATAACAGCGTCGTGGCTCCTATTTGGTACCACAACATTACCGGAGTTTTTTGCAGACCGGGGAATTTAGTGGCATATGTTTTAATGTAAATTTTTTATCTTTCCCCCTAATTACAGGATAACCACCAGCCCCTGGCAGCGCCGAGAGATGGGACCCTATGGCTACTATCTCCACAGACCCCCGTCGCTGGAAAACCCCCTAACCACAATTAGAGAACAAGCCATAGCTCTGCGCAGAGCCTACAGCGATTCTAGAACTATAATAAAAGAACCACCCAAAAAGAGAAGGAACTCAAAATCAGTGTAGTTTTGGCTTCGTCAAATATATGGCTTTGTTGATCTTGTATGTTTCTGTTATTTTTTAATTATATGTGTGATGAGAGATAGGTCTCCATTTTCCGTACTCTCTCTACAAGTGTACAGAGAGTACGGAAAATGAAGTTCCTGAGATCTTTAATAGTAAATTAGAAACGATATCGACCCATTTTTCGGACATTCGCAGATAGAAGACAAACGTTTGATTTATGGTCTTTGGAGCTTCGTGGTATGGACAAGATTTCTATATTTTATTATTATCAATATGGCACGTAATTTTACATGAATAAAATCCCAAAAATGTTTAACTTAACTCTTAGTAACCGCACTGCCTTTATATGAGGAGTTAGATTGGTTTTAATCTGTACTAACGTAATGTGCTTCAAGTGTGACTTCGATAATCTTTATATTAATATATTTTATAGCAATTTAAGTTAGAATTAAATCAGTTATTAGCCGACTACACTATAGATAAAATTTTGCATAAAACGAAGGCTTTGAGGGGACAGTGATTTGTTAAAAGTAACGTACGTACATAACATGATTTATAATTACCATCCGCCGTAGATGGGAAATGGTCTGCATTGTATGTGGTTTCAGTTTTCGGCCTTATATTGGTGACCTCAAAAGAATATAAATAAAAGTCAAGTCTAGAATTATCACATCGATGTGCAGAATAACTTGGACTAAATCAAGAATAATCGACGGATCAGGAAGTCATTTCAACGATCAGTCAGAAACGCAATTTATCTGTACTTAATTTTTAATCTGTACATTAATTCTCAATAAAATGGCAACTCATTTTTATTTGAATAATTCGTCAAAAGATGTCACTGACATTCTAATTGAATCGCGGTGATGATGTCGCCCATGTAACCTATATAAGCCATTTCGTATCAGCGCATGGCATACTAACCTTGCGTAGGGTTTACCGTGATCACGAAGGCGGTTGCCCCGGGCTGGTGCCAGTCATTGCACTGCGACTGGAACGAGCCAGTCTGTGACTCTCCCAAGTGGGATATGTTGTACGTCCAATTTTTGGTAGTTGGGACTTGCGTACTGCGCAGTCCCCCTTAATCATGACTATTAGATAGAGTGGGTTCTGTACAGTAAAGACCCACGATGAGGCCGCTAGAGGCAGAATAGCCTAACTGCAATTTAATGTTACTACAATATTTTAATAATAAAAATGGTAATCTACAAGAGCACAGTGGCCTAAAATTGTTAACATAATTCTTACACATATAATACAAATTCATGTTGCACATTTTTATTCGCCTTATAGAAAATCGTATTTTTTATTATTAGGCCACTCTGCCTCTAGCAGCCGCGTTTGTATGTAGTTAGATCGACAGAAATAATTTAAAGTGTAGATATTTGCTTCAAGATTTTTTTATGATGAAAAGTGAAATACAACAACCAACATCTAAGCAGGATGCGTGGTCGATCTAATTTACCTATAGATTCGGAACGAAACGCGATTTAAATTCACGATTTTTTTTTCAAATGCGGAAGGTGGTTGGTGACCCTGAAAATTCGATATTCCAACCAACTCGATATAAAAAAATATGGAGATTTCTTACAAAAATTATCATTAGATTCGAAACATAATGGACCCTACGGAAATCGAACTTACGGCCCGTGAATTATTAGCCATACATCGCTAATTGTAATCTCTAACAAAAAAAATATATAGCAAGGGAACTGTAATTCGATCACAGTTTACTAATACAACAGTCTACTTAAATACTGTCAAATATATCTAATATATCGCGTTTTAAACCGTGTAAAGGGTTTTATTTATATTCATTTACTTACACATAAGACTCGTTAGTGCCTTCAAAGAGCTTTTCTTTTAAAATCACAATATAAAACTTCTACTGATATTCGGACACTATTACAACCATTTTTAAAACAACCAATCAACCCCGTTCCATATTTGCCACAAAATCTTTTAAATAAAACACTTTAAGGGATTCAAAACGGCGATATATTAGTTAAACCTTATTTGGAAACTCGACATTCAACTTCGGCCCGACGTTTGGTACTATTACAGCAGCTGTGGTCACTTAAATCCCCGTCTCATCGCGTTTTAAACCGTTAAAGTGTTTTATTTAAATGTGTACTACTTGCGTAAACTATAAACTCGCTATTGCCTACAAAGAGCTTTCTTATGACAATCACAACAAAATCTTATAACTTGAGGATTCGGACACTATTGCCCCTAAATACTATTAAACAACCAATCGACCCAGTGCAATTTTTCTATGGTACAAAATCTTTATAATGAACATAAAAAGTAATTTAGTAGAATAATAAAAAAATGTTGGGATGTTCAAAATCACAGAGTCGTTTACGTGTATTGTTCATTAATTCAATCTATACAATATAAAGAGTTTGACCGCACTAAGGCACTACTGGTTCGAATTTAAAAAATGAAGGCTTTAGGCTATGTGAAAAGAGAAATCATTTAACTTTGAATGCTTCCGTTTCGTGCGCTGAGAAAACGGTTAAAGCTATCTAAGAATATGTATGAAAAATGATTCCTGTCTGAACGATTTAAAAACATGTCCTCCTCAATATATCTCTATCTCTTAACATTAACTTGCAAGGACGACGGGACAGCTCTTAATTTATAGAGGTTTGCAAACACACATCTTTATGCCTAAAATAACATATAAGCGGACGAAGTCGCTGGCACAGCTAGTTTCATATAGCACAAACATTTTCTTAATCTACTGAATAAAAGCAGGGATAGGTATAACAGTGTATTTCAATTGGGTTTGGCCAAATAAAGTACTAACCTATGCTGGTCGAGCTGGCGGCGCGCTGCGAGGAAAAAAAACACAACATCAGACATTTTTTATTTCCATTTTACATCATCTGGTATCAAAATACAGATAAAAATCCAGGTTTCCAAATTCCAAAAGACAACTACCCTCATAAACATGTTTAAAGATTTAACTTAATAAAGATGTAATAGAGCCTCGTAAAAAGTGTGTGTGTACTAATTTAGTTTTTTTCTTTCAAAAATAAATTTTCGACAAATATACGATTTAAAATTGTTAATCTGTGTGTGAACGTGATATTTTATCGGTTCGAAACGCGGAATATATCGACTCTGGCTTGACACTTCGGATGCCCTACACCTGACTTGGTCGTTGGAGTTGTGTTCAATTAATTAATTACCTAAATACTTTGTGATTCACACAGTTAACTATGTTTGACTTGCGATAAGTTTAATATTTTATAATTGTATATTTCTATAGCTTTTTTTGGTATTTATCTTTGAAGAAAGTACATAAATTATAATAATTTGTTTTAAGATGGTTATTTTCTTTTTTTGTTTGAAAAAATACAACAAAAAATCAGTTATTTTTTTTAATAACACACTTGTACTGATTATATTTTTTCTTTTGTATTCGTAGTGTTATTCTTTACAATTTCAATGTATATAAGTGTATAAATAATTATTTGTGTATAGTGGACAAAATGTGTGTGTGTTGTGATTGGACCACGGAATGTTAGTTTAAATTTAATTTAAATATAAATTATAAGTTTTAATTATAAATCTTTTGTTGTTTCATGAGCATGAGTTGTTTTTGGAATTGTCACGTGCAAAAATTTGTTGTTGGAAAAATATTTTAAGGTAAATTGTCAGATTTCATTATATCCGAAATACTAACAAGAGACTAGACGCTACGTATCGCTGGTCTTCTTCAGTGATTTAAGGTCGAAGCTCCGCAATGGGTTGCTGTGTCGGGCCTAAAAATAAAAATGTAATTTAAAACAATTTTGACCGGCTCGTGGGTTCGATTCCCACAGGGTTCAACATGTATATTACGTTGGTGTGGAATATATTTGAAATAAACCACATTTAACGGTCTATTCAAAAGTGAACGAGTGCGTTTATCAAAACTTCTAGGTCTTGCCAGCCGAAAAATATTATTTCCCCGCGTTCTGAATCCAGGACCTCTATTGTTTAACGCAATGCAAGACACGGGCAAGCAGGCAAGAAGCTGACTATTTAGCTATGAACATAATAACAGTATGAAGCCATTTACGCTTTGGGCAGGACTTGAACCGGCATCTACAGCGTTCCGTGCTCTAACCAATTGAGCTACCGAGTCCTACCTACCGTCATCGAAATTTTTCAAACAATTAATACATGCATCTCTCACGCAATGTCAACCTTAACGCTTGCGTATTGATTTTTTTCAATTAATAATCTATTTTTCATTTACATAGTCTCATTATGTGCAAATAACATGTGAAAAATATGTCATCATGTGAAATAACATGTGAAAATATTTAAGTTTTCAAGAGTATAAAACTCCAACTAACCTGATACTTATGCCGCTTGATGCTACCAAAGTTGTTCTTTTGCTTTCTCTTTCTGCTCTCCGGCTGGGGTGCTGCTGGTGCCTCTGTGGTGGCTTCTTGAGTGTCATTCCTTAGAGCATCCGGCAGTAAGTAATCCGGTACATGAGCCAGTTGCTCCTGCAGCCGAACAGTATGGAGGGCCTTATCACGTTTGATGGCTGCCAATTCTGTTGGATTGTCCTCGAAGAAGCCCTGGAAGCAAGAGCTGGTTTAGAGATGGTTTAAACCATGGGAGGTGGGGGTTTTAGATTAATGATATCAGGGAGAAGATTAGTCGTTCATCAAAGTGATATGGACAGTGGTTTTCATCATATTGGTGTGGAAAGTTCATCGGAAGGATTGTCTGTTGTTTACGTGAGTAGTACATATTTAACGGTTCAAAACGAGAAAAATATTAGTGGTTTTATTTTTAATTTAGTTATTATAATTTATACACCTTCGGTCTTCAGTCCCCGCGACTATAGCAAGCACCCTAAACTTGGCGTTTACAATGAAATAATTAAATTCCCTGAAATGTTTCGCGTTTTAAACAGTTAAAGGTGTTTTATTTAAATTCTTATAAGTTAAAATGAAATAGACTCGAAAATCTACAAACTGAAACCGAAACGAGATTAAACTTCACAGGTATTTAACTTCCTGATGGTGGTTCAAGAACCGGACGGAAAAAAAGGCGATCGTAGTTAGATTATACAACGCTGGGGTATTTCACCATTTATCGTAAAAAAGATTAATTCGAAAATTTATTTAAATCGCATAATTAAACTTATATTTACCTTAAGTTTGTTACAATTGAGAAGTTCCCGCTTAATCTCTTGTAGCCTGGCTTCGCGAACCGCAATCCTTGTCACGGCCCGCCAAGCGTCCCGGGAACGGTACCTGAACCCCTCCACCTCCTCCAGTGCGAAGGAATACTTCCTATTTACAGAAAAATCAAATAAAACTGATGTGCTCATCAAACAAAAAATCAATCATCAAATTCAAAATGGGTCAACAGCGCATTATATGTCATCATGTATATTTGATATGGCCGGGGTATTTCACCTCCCATCAAGTGAACTATGGTTCACTTGTCTGTGTTCCTCTATTTTTAAAAAAAATGTTGACCCCATGCCCCACAGCAAAGGTTGCTAAAGCTTATCTCTAAGGTGGGGTTTCCAAATTGTTTCGGATACTTTACAAAACTCTCTAAGAGGGATCTGAAGCTCATATAGTTCGAGTTTTAAGCCGTTAAACTGGTTTTCTTGATGTACTCTCTGTATTGTTAAGTGTGTTGGCTAACAATAACTTTAAGACCTGTCGTGAAGTCCTGGTGAAACTAAAAAGGGTAGAGGAACAGAAGTTTGATCAACCGCTTGTCCCAGCTCAAGATAGTGTGAAGTCTGAGCCCGTTTCCCCCTCGTGGGGCATGGGGCGAACACATTTCTGTGTCCGTTTCACTGATCCGTTCTTTTAAGGGGCAAGTAGTTGATCAGACTTCTGTGCCCTGCCCGACCGAAACATGGGTTTCGAACCCAGGACCTCTCGCGCTTAACGCAACGCTAGGCAATACGTTTAACCATTTGGCTACAGAGGCGGTCAATCTATCGGCGATCTAAGATATACAAGTATTTAATTTTTTTAATGATGCGTAACTTGTTTTTCATAACGACCTAACGTTCTGGGATCCGCCATGACCATGGCTGTTGGCATCTAAAACGTTGGGTCGTAGTTAGAACTGGGTCACAATCAACGGGTCATGGATTCCATCCTCACCGAAGGCAACAAGTTTCTCATGGCTTTATAATTCTTCTAGAACATGTAAGTTCGTTTGTAAATCTGGATATAAAATGTAAAATGGGTGGTAAGGTGATGATACCACGACGTTTAATGGTATTTTAATTATTAAATTTACTTACTGCAAAACTTTTTGTCCGTTGAACCCTTTGGATAAGTGTGCCTCGACTTCTTCAAGTAATGGCTTTTCTCTGATCGATACGAAGGACAGCACGGAACCCTGTGATATTAAATTTTTATTAAAAACAGTTAAACGGTTTCAAACGCGATATATTTTAGTTACAACTTATTTGTAAATTATTTTAACAACGGCTCGATGTCTCCGGAATCTTCCCGTAACCATGGCCGCTGCAAAGCATCCTCTCGCGCAATGTAATTTCGACCTTAACGACTGCGTTTTACGGTCGAAAATCTTATGCTTTGCAGTTTGACATTTGAAAAGATAAATGTATCTTGATATATATGTTGCAGAGTTGCGTTATATAAATTATAAATCAAACGATGTCGATGTCGGTTCGAGGCTTGCCTTTGCGTCGAAATTTTTCAATCTAAGTTTATACAAATAACATCTAAAGAAGATGGACTGTCCACTTATTTTGGCATTGGGTATTCTAAAATTCACACTAAAACCAAAAAGCCAATACACTTCACAGCTTTTCACCTGTGGACGTTAATTCGGGACCCGACAGAATTACGATAATATTATCATAGAATACCCATTTCATATTGGTTAGCTTCAATTTAGCTTCTTTTTATTTGTTCAGTGTAAGTTATTAAGAATGAAGGTAGTTCTCAAATTTTCTTTATAATACAATAACGAAGTACCCTCAAAAATTTGTCAAGGCAGTACCTGATTGAGCCCACGCGCAGTCCGGCCAGCTCGGTGCACGTATGACGTCACGTCCAGAGGAAAGTCAAAGTTGATCACGTTCGCCACGTGCTGGAAATCGATGCCGCGCGAGACTCCGGACTCTTTGTCTTTCTTGCGTTTCGACTTTTGCTGAAAGAGATCACATTTTATAGAAGGTTACTACTATGGACTAAATTATCACGGAAAAAGGACAATTTAAAACGTAAATTATATGTAAACTACTGTCAAGATTAAACAGAAAGAAACAGATGGCGCTAGTGTAGCATATTTATCTAAGACATTAGGTACGCCCATCACGTTCTGTGGTTATCACGGCTGCTGCAATGCATACGGCACGTTAAATTTCACGTTTTTATCTGTCAAAAGTGTTATATTTAGATATGTACTCGCGTACCATGGGTACTTAAGACACAGCTGTATTAAATAGGGTATAAAATATGTCAATACTTTGTTAAGTTCTTTCTCAGAAGTCCTACTAGATAAGATAATGTAAAAAAAATCATACATATTCTAATTTTTATCAATAACTAGCTGTGCCCGCGATTTCGTCCGCGTGGAATAGTGACTTGGGGTAAAATTTTTAATTATTGAGGCTGTTTATTAATTTATGTAAGGGCGTATTTAAGGCAGCCAATCTATGTTGTAAGTGCTACTTTGCCGCAACACTCTCATCTCGTATCACTCCTACTATAACTCCCACTCTCACTCCCACGCCCACTCCTATTCCCAAAGAGCCAAAAAAGAAAGTTTTATTGTTCTAGCTTCAAAAACAACGAATTTCCATACAAACTTTCACCCCCCCCCCCCCTTTAACCCTTACAACCCCCTTTTCGCAATAAAAAGTAGTCCTATGTCCTTTCTCAAGGTCTAGACCATATGTGTACAAAATTTCATTCAAATCAGTTCAGTAGTTTTGGAGTGAAAGAGTAACAGACAGACAGATAGACAGAGTTACTTTCGCATTTATAATATTATATAATATATCTTTATATATATAAATCTTCTGTCACGATGTTTGTCCGCTTTGGACTCCTAAACTACTGAACCGATTTTAAATTAAATTGGCACACCGTGAGCAGTCTGGTCCTACTTGAGACATAGGATAGTTTAGATCTTTAATTACAGTCGCAATTTTATTTTATTGCAAATTATTTGTCTATAAATAATTGACAGTTACAATGGCTTGAGTAAGTAAACAATAGATGGCACTGCTATGGCAAACCGACAAACGTGTCGTATAAGCTACAATTCAATAGATGGCACTGCTATAAACAATAAGTTCAGCCAAAGCAACGCGTGGCCGGGTCTGCTAGTATATATATATATACTAGCTTACTTATATTAGGCACATTGCCTAATACTGCAAAAGATCTTTCGGTCGGACAGGGCACAGAAGTACCAACTATTTACCTGTAAATAAAATCTAACAAAAGACAACAGGGTAACGGTATAAACTCATTTTTACTATATTGTACCTTATTCTTTTTAATTATTTCCTCTCCCGCCAGCAAGCCACCATCAGGTTTCTCGAGTGCCTTTTCATCTGAAGCGACAATGATTTGAAAGCGACCCTTGTTGAATTGATCCACAGATAAGCATCGGATGGCTGCTGGGAGCTCTGAATTCAGCACACACGAACCGATCTTGAATTGTTCTAGGTACAATTTTAATCTGCAATAATACCAGACATCTATACTAATATTATGAAGTTGAAGAGTTTGTTGAAAGCGCTAATCTTAAGGACTACTGGTTCGAATTGAAAAATTCTATTTGTGTCGGTTAGAGCACTTATTGAGGAAGGGCTTAAGACATTATATTGTATCCAACAGGAGAGTACAAACGGGGAAAATTAGTCACCTTTGAGGTTTTCCGTTGCGTTTCAAAATGGCTCAAAAAATTTGAATTTAAGAATGATTCCTCTTTAAATGATCTAAAAAAGTGACCACGATGGGAAATGTCTCTTTTAAAAATAATTTCGTCGCGGGTAACATCTATTTATAAAGGTTTGCAACAAATTATGATGCCCAAAATGACTGTTCTACGCGGACGAAGTCGCTGGCACAGCTAGTTGGAATTCAGTAAGTCTGTCTCGCATAAAAAGTATTCAGCTGTATTTCTAATCCATTGTAACTTTTAAACAAAACACTTTAACGTTTTAAAACGCGATATATTTAAAACTTGTTTGAAAATTATTTTTAACTACGGAACGACGTTTCCGCTTTGCAGCAGCCGTGGTCACTAGTTTAACTAAAGTATATCGCGTTTTAAACCGTCAAAGTGTTTTATTTAAATATGTACTACTCGCGTCAACTACAGACAGTATTCCATTGTAACTTGGTATATCCTCTCAGGACCTCGCAACACCGTAATCTTTGCTTATTTATTTAGAGTATTTGATTATAGTAATTTTATAAGTCAAAGGTTTGATTTCTTCCGGGTTCAACTGTATTCTAATTCACTTATTTATATTCGAAAACTAAAGGAACATGGAAATCCATGAAAAATCTTTTTTGTACATCTCAAACTATGCCAAAATAGGCCCACAGCACATTTAATAGATGTTATATGGCTGAGGTATTTCACCGTACATTAAGTAGTACATACATTTTTTCAAATGTCATAAAGACTTACTTGTAACATCTATCCACAGTTCTCACGAAGATTATACTCTTTCCTCTGATTAAATTAAGTTTGAGTAAAGCATAAAGTATTGCCGCTTTATCATCCTCTTCAGCAAACAGATGATAATGTTGCAACTGTGAAGAGGGTGCCAGTTCCGGTTCCTCCAGCTTCAGTGTCACCGGGTTACGAAGAACAATCTTCTTCAAGTTGATCACGTCATCGGAGAGTGTGGCAGAAGCTAGTACCGCTTGATATATTTTTGGTAGATATCTGTAAAGCAATAATTTTAATAGAAAAAAATAGTCATAACACAAGAAGATCTTGAACACCTTCCACTTATCAACTTTCTTTTGTAACTTTAGACATGTACCTTAAAAAAAATATAACCTGCTTTGCTCGTAAAAAAATTCACACAACAATAAAGTGAAATTCCCTTTCCCCCGGTGGGGTATGGGGTTATCAAACAACAGACACAGTTTCATTAGTTTGTCTTATTTACAGAAAAGTAGTTGATCACTTTTTCTGTGACATACTAGACCAAAACAATCTATTGTTCACCAGGGATTCCAACCCGGTACCTATGACACATTTCACAATGTTTAACCATTTAACGACAGAGGCAATCATTTAACATACATTGTAACTTAATGAAACATGTAGTTATCTATTTGAGTATATACATATAACATTATGGAAAAATTTATGAAATACCATTTCAAGACAATGTTACTAACAGCCTATGTTTTCAAATTATGTCAAACTACATTAGAAAATAAATATTACCCTAGGAGCTCTTTCACCTCATCTTCATAGCCGAATGAAAACACCAAATCGGCTTCATCAACAATCATCATCGCTAGATCTTCCTTTAGTTTCATATTGCCAGCTTTCAAGTGCGCTAAAGCCCTAGCCGGTGTCGCCACCACTATATCTGGTTTGTCTGCCAAGAGTGACTTTTGTATCTGTGTATTTGTGTTCGATGAGACATCTATGCAGCGGACTTCTCTTGAACATTTGATTGTGAGCTCTGTTATTACTGCAGTTATCTGCAAAAACCATTATAATATGTAAATAAAAACCTTTTCAGATCGAATCAGCAGCATAATGATAAGAACTTAGGTAACATGTTCTATTACCAAGCCATTATAAATTAGAGCTATATTTAGTGTATTTAAATAAAAAGTGGTCACAGAGAAGGTTGCTGCAAAGTATCTGAAACGTTGGGCTGTAGTTATATTGATGTATAATACAATTTGTGATGGCTTCCTTGTATGAAGCAAAAATCTAGTCACTTATCTAATCTTGAACCCAAAAGAAGAGTAACCTTTTTCAGCTCTATCAATTAAGACAGTAAGTCAGCATTTATAACAATGTTACCTAATACCCTAATTTGTGTGCATTGGTAAAATGTGAATTAAGAGAATCGATAACAAATTAAAATATATATATTATATATATATATATATATATATATTTATTATTAAATTAAAACAACTCGGATAGGAATTGAGCTGCCGACTTTTACACATCATCATTAAATTTCCGGCAATAAAAAAAATAAATTTGTTATTGATTTTGAATTCATCAGTAGTACCATCATGTGCAATAATATGTGAAAAATATTAAATTGGTTATTTGTTTAATTGCATTAAATGTAAAATTATTATTTTTAAATAATACATGTACGGGACTGTATAGCGTACACTAAACTATATTATAACCGGTTGTCTTGATGGTTTGGAAATAAAACTACCAGTACGTTGCCGCTAACGAATATGTCGCTATGCCACGACATCCGATTGCCACGCTGCTGTTACGCGCCTATATAGTGCGCACAAGGTATGGAAACGAAAAGTCTAAACGGCCGCGTAAACTATCTATCAATACAATGCGAAGTACTTGCGACGCGAACCGTGAGAGGAGCGGCGTCTATGGGCAAAGTACTCGCGATGCGTGCCGTGTCGATGTTAGAAGTGAACTAGTTTGGCTTGCTCCCAGAGCCCTCTTTTATGGTACATTATTCCAGTCATAAGAGAGAGAAATGGGTTGCAGGTATTGAGTGTAGCGTGGGGTCGGATTCATGGGAAACAAACACTTTATTGTTTTAGAGCAAATACTTAAACTAATGCGTGACGATTTCTTACGTTTGTCAACGCTTAAACTAACGTAACTTATCCAATAACGCAGTCAATAAATTGTACCTTTCTAAAGTGGATACAAAACAAAGGGTCTATTTACTGTTACAATTTATGGCCGTACAACGCATTTCTAATGTTTAAGTATAATGAATATTTATTTATTTATATGCTCTCAATAATATTACTATGCTTTAAACCTAACGCGAGCTGTCCGGAACAATACAAATATACAACAACATGTGTTTGTGTATGTTAAAATAAATTCTACAATTTTTTGTCAAGTTAAGAAAATAACCTTACTAAGAACACACCTGGCCACACAGTTCCTTGCTCGGTGATAATATCAAGCATCTTATACATTGATGTGTGCTGGTGTTCTTCAAATTCAAAATCTTTTGGATAACTGGAATGGTAAAGGCAGCAGTTTTACCGGAGCCTGTCCTCGCCCTCATTAGAACATCTTTGCCCTCCAAAAGTAACGGTATCGCTGTTTCTTGAATCAATGTCGGAGTAGACCAACCTAGCTGTGATATAGCCTGAAAAACACTATTACAATACTACTTACTACTACAAGGTAACGCGTGGTAGGGACTAAGCCAAATCAAGATCTCTAAAAAGGTATAACTATTATCATATATATTAATTACTATATAAACATGGAAAAATATTGACCATGCAGATCATGGTAAATATCACAGCCGCGTCATTGCTTTAGTAAGCTATAGCACATGGATATTCTAGTAATTTCATATCTTAAAATAATCATTGTATTCGTAAATATAATGTGAGTATGTAGAAATACCTTGAGTAATCGATCGTCTAACTCCATTTCATGAAACATAACCTTCTTTTCATCGCCCATTTTATAGCTTTAATTTGTCACTTATCTCAATACACAGTTTACACGAATGTCTTGTTCGTATAATTATTATATAATATTTGTCCTCAAAAGCACAATGTCCATTTTATTTAGAATGTCTTTTAATCATATTACACATTGGTACACATGCGTTTTATTTAGAGTTGATACAAAAAGGACAGACTGTACATTTGTCAAGTAGACATAAATTGTGAATAGACTATACAAAATACAGTACAATTTTAACACTCTGTAGCTAAATATCGTCTAATCTCAGATATGTTGCTATATTCAAAGTTATATTAGCCTACATTACATTTAATAATAGCATAAAATCTGATTTAAAATTTGTTTATTTCGAGTACTAAAATAAATTTAACCTTGTTTAATGATTGTCGACAATTATATGTCATCACTTTATAATGTCTTGTTCAGAAATATATATTTTTCATATTACATCTGAGTGATTGAGAGCAGGTTAATAATTCATATATACAATTTTAGTACTAAAATTATCAGAATATATTCATGACTATGCAAAATGAATTATTAACGACATTTACTGATTTAATGGTTATGGCAACCCAGACGGTTACTCGAGTTGTTTCGGAATTCTGCATTAGCCTTATTATTTTTAACTGTGAATTTTATTGAAATTATTATTGAATTGATCGAAGTTTACAAAATCGATGTGTTAACGGTAGGAATTATAATAGTCTTATGTACCTCGGTGCTCAGTGCTTACGATCATGACTGACCGTGGATGCGTTTTGAGCCGCAGTTCATTGGCTTATGTAAAACTGGAAATGGTGTTTCTTCCGTGAGTGACCGAAATATAGAGTGACCTATGTTTAGTGTTAGTGTTCTCGTGCAATTCAGAAATTAGATAATTACCGCTACAATGTCTAATTCGACGGTGCAAGTTTTAATGAAAAAGGGCAAGCGAGGTGCAGCTGCGTATATCCATGCGGATTGCGCGAGTGGTTCACCACAACACCTGGGCCCACTGCTGGACGTCCTCCTAAACCCGAGTAAAGCCATAGACGAGTGGGAAACCATTGATTGGTGTAGGTGGCTTTTAGCTGGAGGCAGAACTCCTGATGAATTTGCAGCAGTTGGTGAGTAAAAACAAAAAAAAATACATATCATCTAATTACGTTAGTAAATTCCAGCCAGTCATATTTATTTGTTAATCGTCTCTAGAAGTATCTAAATTCTGTATTGTAGTTCTTTGTAGGTTATAATACAATAATTACCAACGAATATTGAAGAGACATTATTCTTGTGCAATAATATTAATAAAATTGGACAAAAAGTTGAAGATGATAGAGACATTACAATTAATGTAATATATATTTTGCATTACCATAAAGTATAGACAGTTTATTGTTTACTTATTGAGGTCATAATCTGCCTCATTACAAGGTCATACTTAATTTTCTTGAAATGTTAATGTAAGTGTTATTACAATAAATAATATTGCTATATAGTTTCAAGGAGAAGTTATTTTTCATAATTGTATTAGTTACTAGGTAGTTCTTTAAAAAAAGTTGATGCAGATACTAAGTTTTGGAAATAGCATATTTATAGTTGTTTAAACCTTTACTTTGTATGTATATTAGTCTTTGCTTTTATTTTTATTTCTACATATATGTATTAAATCTGATAGATATACCTAGCAGTTATTTAAACTAAATGGACAATTATATATAACCTTAAAAATATTCCTATAAATACTATAGACTATAAAGGAACGACCTTTGGAAATATACATAAAATAGATATTAACTTCACAACTGTACACATATAAACACAATAAAGTGTTTTCAAAGTAAAAAACTCTCCAAAAAAAATTCATACACTTTACAAATTTACTAACTAAAATTCTTCTATTATGCTCTCTTGGTCGTCATTTCGATAATACCATATAGTTGAATTAAAAAATTTCTGCTTGAATCGAAAAAGTCTGGTTCTGGTTGTGTATTTTAACATCACTATTGGAAAGAAGTTTGAGATTATTATCATAAGAGATATACCATTGAAATAATAATGACATCCCACCGCTAGACGCATCTGTCTCAAACACAAAACTCAGGTCTGGTGTAATCAGCAAGCTATAACAAATACTGGCTCATGTTTGTCATAATAATAAAGAGATCATCACGTTTTAATTCTTGGTCGTTTACTAAGAGACATACATATACAGAAAAAAAGTATATCCAACAAGCATTTCTGATCAACATCATAATGATCATGCCTATCCAGGGGTTTTTCCCTTAAGAACCAAGTAGAGTTCTTACAGTTAAGTTGGAGGTAGTACAATATTTAAAATTGGTCTTTTAATCCACAATAACGAACAGTAACTATCACTCATAAATTATAATTGCGTATTAATAGTAGTATATAAATGGGGAAATGGGTGAAATAGTCAGCGGACAACGTGGACTGATCACCCGTCCTGCCGAAGGTGTCCCCGAGAGAAAATAATAGAAAATAATAATAATAGTAGTATATACATGTAATTGGAGGTGATCAAGGGTAACATATACTGATTTATCACACATAGTAACTTTCTGAGGCAATGTCACATAACAGATGTTACGTCCTTATACTGTGACTCATCAAAAAGCCCTCAACTTCACTATATATAGTATAGAACAAAGTTGCTTTTTTTGTCCCTTAAATATTTAAAACTATCAAACGGATTTTAATGCATTTTTAATAGATACAGTGATTCAAGAGAATTTTTTTTACATACAATGTTCACATTTTTTCTGTAGTGTATTTAGTATCAGCATTGCACCCGAGCAATGCCAGGGTGGGTCGCTAGTATATAAGTACAACATGCTACAGAGTGTAGATACCCTTTTGTTTTAGCAACTTATCTTGTTTTGATTTATACAGTATATACAGTGACCTAATAATAAAAAACGTGATTGTCAATAAGGAGGAATATGCAAATTCCACCAATTAATGTATTATTATAATTATTATCTATCGGACACCCTTGGCAGGACGGGTGATCGGTCCACGTTATCCGCAGACCATTTCACCCATTTTCCTGCCAATTAATTTATGCGAAAATGAATCAATTTTCAGTCACTGTGCTTGTGTAGATTAATATTGAAATTTAAAATTAATTTTCATGAATTGAATTTTCATAGAATTGCAGTTAGGCTATTCTGCCTCTAGCAGCCTCATATATATATATTGCTGTTGCTCCAGGACAGGAGTCGGTCGCTCAATTGGTTAGAGCAACAGCACTGAACGCTGACGATGCCGGTTCAAGTCCTGCCTGAGTCGAATTTTTTTTTTCAATTTATTTTCGTTTTTAAAATTAACCTAAAGTTCTCCCCAGGAGGAAATAGGTGAAATCGTCAGCAGGTAGCATGAACTGATATCATAGTCTCCTAGTCGCTAATAGAAAATATCATTAACTGAAGTTATTATAATCTCGTTTCTTTATGTATATATGTCAGAGTTACTGTTGTGAAGCCTTTCAATGTCTAGCCTAACACCAACAGTATATTATCATGTTTGAATGGGTTTCAAACATAGAACCTTACGATCATATAACGATCCTAGAACATGCCATTAACCATTGACACATAAATGTGCTCTGATAAATCGGAACGCAATTTTTTTTTACTAAAGTTTTATTAAAGTTATAAAGCACATACTTATTTCATACTTTTTTCTCCCATTTTACAAGCACTCCTTGTTTTGAAAACATTAATATTTTTCACATGTTATTGCACATGAAGGCACTATATAATTTAAAAATCGAAAATAAATTGAAAAAATTCTCGACTCGGGCAGGACTTGAACCGGCATCGTCAGCTTTCCGTGCTGTTGCTCTACCAATTGAGCTACCGAGTCCTACACCTCACCGTCGATTTTTTTCAACTTATTGATACATGCACCTCTCGCGCAGTGTAATTTCAACCTTAACACTTGCGTACTAAGGTTCAATGTCTTATGCTTTGCAGCTTAAGAAATCATTAAAGATGAAATTACAAAGTTATAACGTTTTGAAAACAACGTTTGTTTAACTATAATCTGACAGTCTGGATGCTATCCAGCAGCTGTGTAAGGTGACAATATCAAAGGGCTTATATGATCGCAGTTGAATTATATAATTATGAACCATTTTCCTCTTGCGCATAATACTTTGCCTTAAGTTAATAACCAATGAAAACTAGGCTCTTTTTAAATACAACAATTTAACGGTTTAAAACGCGATAAACTTATTTGAAAATGATTTTTAACTTCGGCCCGACGTTTCGGATGCTTCGCAGCAGCCGTGGCCACGGGGAGGGTATCCCCGTTAAATGCGTATTTGCGTAAACTATAGATAATATTTAACTATGTTTTTTTCCCTGCTATTAAACCATTCTGTTAGTTTTAGTCTTTGATGGTGTTAATCTAAACCTGATCTTATTTTGACAATCCATCGTCCATTATGTTTCTAATCAACCTATATTTTTCCTGAAATATGTTATAATTTGTTTGGAATTCTGGATATTAAATGGATGGTAGAAATATCGACAGATGAAAAACCCGTTAAGTTTACTCGCATCTCGGTTTCAGCTTGTGAATTGCTGAATATCCAAAGACAAAATAGGCCGACGGCGCATCTTGTTTAGATTTTATGTGGCTAGGTTATTTCACTTCTCATCAAGTGAGCCCCTTGCTTTTCTGTCATGTCCGATGTTCTCCATCACAATATAAGTCCAATCTAAGTGCTACTGTTAAGTACTCCTACTAATGTTATAAACGTGAAAGTTTGTATGTGTGGATGGATGTTTGTTACGCTTTTACGCAAAAACTAATGAATGGATTTCAATTAAACTTTCAAATAATATAGCTTATACACCAGAATAACACATAGGCTACAATTTATAAAGATATTGTGTGAGCTGTTAAAAATATGACATTAAGTGTCAAGTAACTAGTAAAAGAACCTACATTTCTGCGAGATATTCTGGCGTGCGCTGCCATAAACGTTAGTTACACATAATTATGTAATGTATGATATGATAGACATCATTTAGTTTAAATGCGCTATACTACGTAATCCTAATCCTGCGTAGAGGAAGTCGCGGGCACCAGCTAGTAGTATATAATTAAAAACATTTTATTATCATACACTACATTGTTCTATGGGTATTTGAATTGTAAGGTTCGATGCCTGCTTGTGCACCAAAAACATTTGTCATTGTGCACGTTTGACTTAGCCTGTATTATAGATTGAGTCCTTATAAGCCTACTGTTTCAACAAACATCCATCGAGCCACTTCCAGCTGTGGGAAATGTCCCAACTAGTTGTTGTTCCCTTTGCGTGCTCTCCGTCTGCGCGCGCTTAGTAGTTTGTCGTATATTCCCCAACCGCATACTTCCACATCGGCCGTCGTATGCGCATGATGTGCCCAGTTAAGTCCACAGAGAGCGACGCCGCGACGTTTTGTAGGTTTTTTGCCACCTGTCTCGCTCGGTACATGGGCAAAGTCATCGCCCTGGCTGGTCTTGACCTAAATGTCACAGGCGGTCTTTGTTTTAATCTAGATAATTTAATTGCATGTATATTAATGTAAATGGGTCTTAGCACCTTAATTGGAAGGCATGAAGATGGAAGGTGCAAGGTGGAATCTTCCACGCAGTGTAGGTACCACATGCTTGTCTTAAATAGAACTGGTCAAGTACGAGTTGAGTGGTTTTCGCACGAAGGGGTAAGGGGTTTACTGTCAAATGTCAACAATAGTCACGGTTTAAATTGTATTTTTATTACTGGCTGATCTTACAAACGTTATTATGCCATATGAAGTATTTTCAAGACGTTTCTTGTAAGTTAATCTTAAATGATGTACACTGTCGCCTACACTTTTTAGATTATTCGTTTATACGTTTGTCTTATTTCGAACCGTTTTCGCCGCGCACGCAATGGAATCTCACAATTATGAATAATCCCCGTTGTTTCGACATTTTGTCTATATACAGCCTAAAGCCTCTATAAATGGTGCAACCAACAACAAAAAACTTTTAAATTCGAACCATTAGTTTCTGAGATTAATTCTTTCGAACAAATAAACAAACCCGTCAGCTTTATAATATTACTATAAATGGAACTCAAAACACAAGCGAGTTGTTGTCACTATTTACTGTTTCAGTTCCCATTATTAATATAAGAAAAGAAGCAAGAATATATTTAAATAAAACACTTTAACGGTTTAAAACGCGATATATTAGTAAAACTTATTTGAAAATGATTTTAAACTTCGGGGAGACTCCCCGTGACCACGGCTGCTGCAAAGCATCCGAAACGTCGGGCCGAAGTTAAAAATAATTTTCAAATAAGTTTAACTAATATATCGCTTTTTAAACCGTTAAAGTATTTTATTTAAATATATTCTTGCTTCTTTTCTGAAAATTTCACTTGGCTAATAAATTTATCGAGTTACACACAAAGAGGGGAATCGTAGTGTGTGATATTGGACCATTATTTTTTTAACTCAAGGTTAGGTCAATCTTAAAACCTATAAAGAAATCTTATTACTGAAACTACTGAGTTTATTAAATTGGTCGCCGGAGAAATGTACGACTCGGGCAGGACTTGAACGGCCATCCATAGCGTTCCGTGCCGTTGCTCTAATCGATTAAGCTACGAAGCCCTACACGTCATCGTCGAATTTTTTTCAACCTACACGATACACGCACCTCTCGTGCAATGTAATTTCAGCTTTCACTAACGTGGATGCCGGTTCAAGTCCTGCCCGAGTCGTTATTTTTCCATCATGTGCAATAACATGTGAAAAATATAAAACCTCGTTTGTATTATAATCCAACAGCATGGTGTATTGATCCCTTCTTTTCCTCCTTACTTAGTAATTAATACTATCAGTTCAGCCAGGAGAAAGCTCGGTATAATTGTGCTAATAAAAACATGAATAATTTATTCCAAACGTGCAAAAAATGGCTTTAATCAAGGAATGCATTGGAAGTACCTTCAATCTAGAATCTAGATTCCTATAAAATCTAGATAAAAATGTTGGACAGGCAGTTGTTAAGACAAATAGTACAAATACTCTAAGTTTGGCGACAATTGGGGGGGTGTTCGTTACCTCAAGTGGGGATGTGGAGAATACATTTCTGTGTCCGTTTTATTTGGTTGTCGGTTTTTGTGTTTCCTGGCAAGTCGTTGATTAGACTTCTGTGCCCTGCTCGATTGAAACACCTTATTGTTTCTCCGGGATTCAAACCCAGAACCTCTCGCGCCTTACTCAATGCTAGGATAACCATTTAGCGTCAGAGTTGGATAAGCGAGGGAGTGTATATTATGTTTAGAGTTATGTTAAATCAAACAAGTACACATTTAAATAAAACACTTCACGGTTTAAAACGCGATATATTTTTGTTAAACTTGTTTGAAAATTATTTTTAACTCCCGTGGTTCCCCGTGACCACGGCTGCTGCAAAGCATTCGAAACGTCGGGCCGTAGTTAAAGAGTTTTCAAACAAGTTCAACAAAAATATATCGCGTTTTAAACCGTTAAAGCGTTTAGTTTAAGTAGAGTTATGTTTTTTTTGTCATAGAAATTCTTGAACATAATTAAGTAATATATGTTGTGTTTCGTAATATCTTTATCCTCTTGTGCGGTAGTTATTGTATAGTGCGTGCGGGAAAAGTCGCGGGGTCTCACTTGTGGACGATGAAGAAGCATTCAATTAGCTTCGAGCGAGGAAAAACTTGGTGTTTTCTCGGAACGGGCTGAGCCGGAGTACCACGTGGCCATCAGCTGTTGGGTCAACGCACTGCACGCTGCTCGCGGGAAACTGCGCCTGTCAACGCACTCGCCGTGCCGGTTACAGCCGGTTACCGAAACGCGACGGACAACCCTTGTGGGTTACTACTTCTGCTTTAGTGACACCAAGTTTTTCCTCAATATATTTTTGTTAAACTTATTTGAAAATTATTTTTAACTTCAGCCCGACGTTTCATCTCCCCGTGACCACGGCTGCTGCCAAGCATCCGAAAAGTAGGGCCGAAGTTAATAATCATTTTCAAATAAGTTTAACTAATATACCGCGTTTTAAACCGTTAAAGTGTTTTATTTAAATGTGTACTACTCACGTAAACTATAGACACTATTTAATAGATTACTTGTTAGATGCTACCACCAGAGTTCGTGGGTTTGAAGCCCGATAAAATAATAAATTGTTTTGGTGGCGCACAAGTCTTCTAAATAAAAAACCCATCAGTGAAACGGATATAAAAATGTGTTCGCCCCAATCCCCACTGAGGAAACGGGTTTACTCATAAGCTCATAAGACCCCGAGCATAATATGGATTTCTTGGTTCAGTCCAAGTCATTGGACCGTTACTAATAACGATTTGAAGTGTATAGATTAACGACGCGGTAAGTGTACGACGGTATCGTCTAAGGTGTATCTAGAATAAGACTAGCTGTCTCGGCAAACGTTTAAATAAAACACTTTAACGGTTTTAAAACGCGATATATTAGTTAAACTTATATGAAAATGATTTTTAACATCGGTCGAGGCGGCGTTTTAAACCTTTAAAGTGTTTTATTCAAATGTGTACTACTCGCGTAAACTATAGACAGTATTCGGCGAACGTTGTTTTGCCATTAGCTCAGTCAGCGACTTCGTCCGCGAGAATCGTTATTTTGGGCATCCAAATTCGTTTTTGCAAACCCCATCTTTATAAACATAAGCTGTTACCCACGAAGTCCCTTCCCCTTTTGGTTGGGTCCCTTCCCATCGTTCCTGCAAGTTAATCTTAAAACTACAGCGACGTGAATTTTTTTTCAGATCATTTAAAAATGAATCATTCTTTCGTACTTTTTTTTGGGTATCTTGAACCGTTTTGCAGCGTACGCCTCGGAAACCCATAATAATGAATAATTTTCCGATTTATTTTCACATTTCTCGCTGTATCTTCGCTTGTATTAGTCACAGTGATATATTCAATAGCCTATAGCTTGCCTCAATAAATGCTTTAACCAACAAAAAATATTTTTTCTATTCGAACCAGTATTTCCTGAGATTAGTGCGTTCAAGCAAACAAACACACTCTTCAGCTTTATATAGTAGTATAGATTTCTAGGGAATTTCTATTGTGGCAGTGAGCATTATTTTTTTAACAAACTTCTTCAAGAGAAATCGAATTTGCTGTACTGGTCGAGCAGCCGCCGGCGATAGTTGTATGAAAATCGACATCGGTTGTATTTAGCGCCTAAATAAATACTGTGTGAAATTGTACTTGTCGTATGATTTAAAAATGGAACGGTCTTCTATACCGCAACATGGCGACCGAAGAGGTAACTTAACAAAGGTTTAATTTAAATTTCAAACTGGCTTGCACATAGAAAGCTGTTTAGGGGTTGTCCATTAATCACGTGAGGCTTGAGGGGGGGGGGCTTCAAGTATAGTAAGGGGGGGGAGTATAGTAAGATATCTCGTCTATTTATTTTTTCGTCAAACGCGCGATTTTTAAACAAATGATGTAGACATTTTTGTTATGGTCCTTAATTTCAGAATAAAATAAGATTATAGTTTATACCTGTATTTCTATTAGGATAATATTCAGAAAATTTTAAGATTCTTTGTAGGTACTAAAAATACACGTGATGTTGAGAAGGGGGAGGGGGGTGGTCTTAAACCTCACTACGTATCACCAATGAGGGAGGGGGGTTTAAAATTTTTTAAAAAAGGGCACTTGATTAATGGACAACCCCTTAGTGAAAAAGATTTGTTATTAGTTGTTCGTCGACTTCGTCATTGGTTTTAAAGTTACGAGTTGTACTACTTAGTTTTTACTTTCCGCGCATTATTTGAGAAAGGCGTGGATGGACTTACACACGTTTGTCCATCAATGCCCCTCTCTAAAGTTCTATTAATGCTTTAAAATGCAAAATGTATGAGTTAAACATTATTTTAACTATTATATTCTACGTTTAAAACCGTTGAAATGTTGTAAAATCTATTTAAATGTGTACTATATATGTAAATAAATTTTCTATTGCTTTATTACAGTATACCCAGCTAGATTGTGTAGATAATAAATTATGTGGATTAAAACTGGGTTTTCCCCACTCCTATCTTTGTCATATACATATATATATATATATATATGGGTATATGTACGTCGTGTGTACCTGTTTTAAATGCTCAAATCATTAGGCAAATAAATTTAAACATCGCTTATGACTATTGAACAAGTTTAGACAGCCGCGGTCTCTCTGTGTTCGGAAAAATTTAAATAAATTGGCTATGTTATTTGATTTAATTTTTTTATGGTATTTGCATAGTTAAACAGGATAATCATTGACTAATAATATGTAGTAGAGTTCGAGAACTTTAGGAATTATGTAGTAAAAAACACTTTTAACGGGTTAAAATACGCTAAATATTTAAATAACACGATTTAAAGCGCGAAATATTAGTTAAACGGGGAGACCCGAAAAGAATCCGAAACGTCGGCTGAAGTTAAAAATCATTCTCAAATAATTTTAATTAATATATCGCGTTTAAACCGTTAATGTGTTTTATTTAAATGTGTACTACTCGCGTTAAATTGTGAGTTATAAACGAAGTAGCTATTTCGCCAGCTCGGAGCCACACGGGCCGTGTCGCATGCCATTAATTGGTATCAAAATATGAATAGACGCGCTGTCACTGCGCACAGGGCAATGGCTGCGACGTTCTGCGCTTGCGCACGCCACCTGTAATTAACTGCGCCGAGTTACTTGCTCATTAATTCTCTTTCGATCTGTCTAGCAACAGCGACAATGTAATTTTGAAAACTTCAATATTTTTCACATGTTTTTGAACATGATGGCACTATATAATTTAAAAATCGATTCGAACCGGCATCCTCAGCGTTTCGTGCTCTAACCGAAACCCGGATGCCGTGTTCTATCCTGAGCTCCGAGTCGGACATTTTTTTCGGAACGTTTACAATGGATTTTTAATTTAGATAATGTTATTGTAATTTTTTCGCGTAAGGTATATTTTACTTTAACTAGACTTACGCGAGTATTTCATATTTAAATAAGACATGTTTAACGGTTTGAAACGCGAAGTATATTAGTTAACTAATTATATTACTAGCTGACTTGACAAACTATCTTTGGCCTCATGAAGTAAGCTGAGACAGCGACTTCGTCCGCGTAGAATAGCTAACTTGGGCAGGCAAATTTGTTTTTTAAACCTCCCCCTTACCTTTATAAGTAATAGCTGTTACCCACAACGTCGTTAGTGACCCTTCGTTCATGTAACTTAATCTCAAGCGATCATGTAAAAAGGAATATTTTTTGGGTAAGTTGAACCGTTTTAGCAGCGCAAAGGAAGCCCTCAAAAATGAATATATTTATATCCCCGTTTTTTCCACATCTCCCACTGTTTCTTCGCTCCTATAGATCCGGGCCTGATGTATTATAGCGTAAATATTTCCTCGATAAATGCTCTAACTAACACAAAGATAATTTCTCGATTCGAACCACTGTTCCTGAGATTACGAACAAACAAACTCTTCAGCTTCATAATATTAGTATAGATTCGGTATACTTCGTCGCAGAAGTTGGTCTATATAACACAATATCAGAACTTGAAGCAAATATCGCTTTTTTAATTAAACCCGATATGATTTTTTTGCTGTTGAAGCGATGCCAATTCGCTACGCTAATCTTAGTTGCGCGAGTCTGATTCATTCTTTACAATATTCATATATTACAGACATATATGTATGTACATACTATGGAGGTATATTGGAAGACTTCCACTAGAATTCTTTTAGCGAGATTTTTTGTCCAATTTCTAGCTAATAATTAGAGATGGGCCGAGTACTCGGGTGATATCGATAATCGGTACCTCTTGGCGTTTTTTTATACTCGTACTCGGCCGAATATCACGGTTATTTGATAACGAGTATACGTTGTTTAAGAAAAGCTATATATTTATATTTTTAGGTAGATAAAATTAAAACAACAGTGTTATTCCAAAAGTATTTAGTAGTAATTTAGGAAATCTTTGAAAATCTCAATTAATAAAATCAAAACTATACTAGGAGTGCATGAGTAGGTAGTAACGAGACAAAGTTAAGAGAAGATGAGAGCGAGCTACCCACCGTGTACTTTTACGCACGCAAATGGGGCTTCGTGACGTTTTTCGCCGAGGACTGGTCACTCGGCCGAGTACTCGGTTAAAAAAAATTGAGCCGAGTAAAACTCGGTACTAGTTACTCGGCAAAACTACCGCTCGGCGCATCTCTATTATTTACTGTACTATTTTGAATGCCAAACAAAGTTATTTTATTATTACACTTCTATTTGAATTAACCAGTGACAGATATTAATTATAGTAAATATGTATATACTTTAGTTAAAACAATCTTACAATAGAATTGACTTGAATGAAGAAAAATCTATGACAGGGTAGCTCAATTGGTAAAAGCAACAGCACGGAACGCTGCGGATGCCGGTTCAAGCCAGTGTCGTATAGTTGTTTGCAGTCTATAATCGATTTTTAACTTATTTGTCGCAATGTATATCTATTGTTTTCAGGGAAACTTGTTAAGGAACTGTTTTAGAGTATATACATACATACTAGTTGTGTCAGCGACTTCGTCCGCGTAGAATAGTTATTTTGGACATTCAAAACCAACTCTACAAATTTAACCTGTTACTCACGACGTCCGCGTCCCGTCGTTCTTACACGTTAATCTTACAAGATAGACATATATCCTGCCGCGGACTTTTTTTAGATCATTTAGAGAGGAATCATTCCTTTATACATATTTTTTTTGTATCTTGAACCGTTTTCGCAGCGTTTGCAATGGAATTTGCCCGTTCTTTTTCACAGCGCTGTGCCTTTAGCCTTAACCAATGAATGTTCTAACCAACACTAAAATGAATTTTCAATTTGAAGTACTGAGATTAGCGTGTTGAAACAAACAAACAAACAAACCCTTCGGCTTTATATATTTGTATAGATTTAGATTTCTTTACGAAAGTTTACTAGTCTGTCAGAAATTGTTTTATTAGTTTTACTTAACGTAAGAGACTGCGCTGATTAGTTTTTTTTTTTTAAATAATTAATTTATTCCTATTATTTCAGTGCGCAGCTACGACAAACATGACAAGTGCGGCCTCGTGTGGATACCTCGCGTGGTCGCGTACAGGTGTCGGACCTGCGGCATTTCGCCGTGCATGTCCATCTGTCGTGAGTGTTTCCACCGCGGCGACCACTCGACGCACGATTTCAACATGTTCCTGTCGCAGGCCGGTGGCGCTTGCGACTGCGGAGACAATTCCGTCATGAAGGAGGACGGGTCAGTATATAGATAATAATAACGACCGGGTATCGAATTTGGGCAAAGCAGCTCTTAATTCGGTTTTACGATGTTTACATAAAACACGGTCAACGGTTTAAAACGCAAAATGTATAAGTTATTTACAAATTAACCAAGTTTTAAACCGTTAAAAGTGTTTTATTTAAATGTGCGACAACGGGTCAGTATATAGATAATACTAACGGCCGGGTGTCGAACCCAGTAAAACGATTCTTAATTCATTTCTACGATGTTTTTACACCTTTAACGGCTAAATAACACAATTTTAATATTGATTAAATTAATTTGAAAATCACGCACCGTTCCGATATCCGTCATATTTTCGACTAGCTGTGTCATCGACTTATTTTTGGTATCCAAATTTGTTGTTGCATCATTATAAATTTAATTATTACCTATTTCGTTCGGTTCCCGTTTTTCTCCTAAAATTTTTGTGGCACATCGGGATACAGACTCAGCTAAATGCTGCACGAAGGGGATCGCCAGCGCTGTTTTTCATCCGCTAACCTTTGGCCGAAGTTTTGTAACAAATTAAAAATATGAGTGCGTGTGTGAGTGTAAGGTGAAATAAAAAAAAATAGTGTAAAATATTAAAACTAACCATGTATATATATAACTATATAATAAAATAAAAAGTAAAATAAATGATTGTTGACAGAATACATAATTAAGTATGTATGTATACCCTTTTCGTTGAATGGCGAGAGGAACGATTTTTAGTTTTTTTTAAAAAAAGGTAAATATGAATTATGCGTCGCCGTTCGACGATCTTCATGTTTTAAGATCTCTGTGATCTTCGCCAGTAAGCGTGGGTGGTGTGGTCACTTGACATTAGCAAGCCGCGAGGGCCGTGGCCTACGCAGCCTCCACTTGCGAGTTGGCGATCGAACGAAATAGCTTCGATGTTAGCATCATGAATGACGTCATACACACAGTTGAATACGATAAAAAATAATGAAACGGCTTATTTATTTGGTGATTTTTAAATTGCATTAAATCATCAACATTTATTTAAAAAATCATGGGTCTATATAAAACACTTTAACCGCTCAAAATGCGACATTGGTTAAACTTATTTGGGATTTATTTCAACTACGGCTTTGCAACGGCTGTGGTCACGGGGGAACTTAACTTATATTTCGTTTTGAACCGGTAAAAGTGTTTTATTAAAATATGTATAGTTCGTTGTAACTACAAAAAATACTAACGTATCGGTTTAAAACGTGACGTATTAATAAAGTTCTTGAAATGTTATTATATCTATATCTATGTATATATGTTTAGCTGGATGTAGCCAAGCTGTAAGCTTAATCTATGAGAGTTCTCGCCTATCTAATGATCTTTTAATATCCTCTATGATATAAGCTGTTTTATCCCCTGCTAATCCTGAGTTCTGATGATATTTTTACTTCTTAATGCCTGTTATATGGTATAAATTAAGATGTTTATTAAAGATAGGCAATCTGGGATTAAAGATATTTCTTTTCATGGGAATCATTTTTCACAAATGTAGACGAGTTATTAATGTTAAAATGAGTTGGTAACGTGTGAGTTATCGTAATGCGAATGGTAGTGCACGACGATCGTGAGTTCAAGTCCCGCCAGTGTCATTATTCCACACATGGTGGCTTTAAATATATTACTAGCTGTGCCCGTCGTCCGCGTGGAATTATTCCAAATTTCATTTAAATCAGTTCAGTAGTTTCGGAGTTAAATCCGGACAGACCGACAGACAGAGTTACTTTCGCATGTATAATATTAGTATAGATTGGTTAGTAACCCGCTATACGTAACTAGTTGTGCCTGCGACTTCGTCTGCGTGGGTAAGTTATTTCGGGCATCATATTATTAAGTCTTAAATTAACAACCTCTTCAGCTTTATAAATTATGTCTGTTACCCATGGCTATGCCCGCTTCCCGCCATGTCGTTCTTGACAGTAAAAAGATAGAAATAGCTATACTTTCGGAAACCCTCAAATATTAATAATTTTTCCCGGTTTTCTACATTTTCTTTTGTTTCTTCGCTCGTATTAGTTACAGCCTAAAGCCTTCCTTGATAAATGGTGTCATCAATCCAAAAAAAAATCAATTCGCAACAGTAGTTCGTGAGATAAGCGCGTTTAAACAAACTCTTCTTTATAATACTAGTATAAATAGAATCTACCCTCGTCCACCCTAATTACTAGTCATACAACCGTTAAAGTCTAGTCACAAGGGGTCACCGTCCAAGCTACGTCCCGTTACGGACGCCTTAACCTCGGCCTTCGCCCTTCTAGATGCCTAGAGCGTCATAACATCTGGCAAAGTGACAATTGCATTATGCTACAGTTTGGAATAATTTTTGGTTATTCCGTAATTCGACGCATTTTTATGGACGAGGCAAATAAAATATGTATTAAAAGAACATTAACGTTTGTTGTGTAAATAAAACAATTTGAACGGTTTAAAACGCGAAATATTTACGACATTTTCATGACCCTATCCTATATAGTATGTATACACCAACATTTCCACTTGTAGTGACAACATCAATCATCACAAATCTTTCACATTATTTCTTATTAACGCACTTATTATTTTTTTTTAATTATTTTCGTTTACTGGCTCCGTTTTTTTATTAGAATGAGATAATATTTATTGTTGTATTTTGGACTTAAAAGTTTAAAGATTTGGTTCCTCATACAAAAATACTTAAACCAGATTTATACCAGAACTGCGGAGTCTTCGTTTAACTCTTAAACTATGCTCTAAAGTCTAAGTTAATCTAAGTTAAATACTGTCTATAGTTTACGCGAGATATTTATTTATGTCTCCCCGTGACTACGGCTGCTGCAAAGCATCCGAAACGTCGGGCCGAAGTTAAAAATCATTTCCAAATAAGTTTAAGTAATATATCGCGTTTTAAACCGTTAAAGTGTTTTATTTAAATGAATCTAAGTTAGTACCATACTTAGTCCAGTACAAACGTTAAAAGTCGTTTTGTAATAGGGATTTCGATTAAACTAGGGTTTAAACCAGGTTTCAGAGTTAGTACATTTTTTGTAATAATAGTAATTGTGTTTACAATCTTAATTTTAGTATAACCCATAGTTCACATTTAAATAAAACATTTTTTCACGGTTTAAACGCGAAAATATATTAGTCAACTTATTCGAAACTTTGGGCCGCAATTAAATTAAAACTAAGTTAATTTATATGTTCCGCGTTTTAACCTGTTAAATGTTTTATTTAAACTCAATTTTATATATTTCGACTCGACGCGTACTATGGATTTAAAATTTATTTCGGGCTCAAGTGTACGTGCAGCGGAGAACTTGTAACAGCATTGCAGATCTCGGTGCGGTATTTCACAGTATTTAGGGCTCATTGGTATAATGGTAGCAAAGCAATGTATGGCTAATGGTCAGCGGGTGGACTGGTTCAACATTTTCTAAATAATTTATAATTTCTCTGTAACACGTGTGACTTTGTCTGCCATCAACAAATGAAGAAGCCGTGTTAATCTGTGTAAATTTCAGTCTGTGAAAAAAAGGTCTACAGCGAATCTGGTCTCGATGTTATAAGTCTGGAGTATTTTACCCACCATCGAGTGAACTCCATGCTCGTCTGTCCACCTCTATCATACAAATAAGCAGGTCTACAGGAACAGACGTTCTCACGTGAACGTTGTTTCCTTTTTTATTACTAGATACTTTTTAGAATGACCTTTTATTATTACTTACTGTAACATAACTAGTTAAAATGGCGAATGTTGGTAGTTTCACATTAAATTGTAAACTTGACCTACGCGAACATTGATTGTGATGGCATTAAGAAGCCGTCGGAATGTTTGAACGCGTGTCCGTCTTTAGGGTACCGTAGTCAAAGGATAAAAACGGTGTTTATTCTAAGCTTCGCCGTCAATAAAAAAAATATTAAAAGGGAATTTTTACTACAAATTTTAATTTATTTTTTTTAATTGAAAATAAATTGAAAAATTTTCGACTCGGGCAGGGCTTGAACCGGCATCGTTAGCGTTCCGTGCTGTTGCTCTTTTCAATTCTTCCTCGAAAAATTCTTTCATATTAGATGTATATTCATTGCCTTGTATTGTGCATTCATTAGAAGAAGATTAGTAATATGGAAAATTAGATTCCTTGTTCTTATGACTAGTTTTTACTGACTGTGACTACTGAATGACTTTTTAATATTTTAAATACATCTACATACTTACAATACACACTTACTTAGAATAAAATAATTATTTAAAAAGTCTTACTGAGAGCGCAATTTTTTTTCTTTTTTGATATAAATAAATGCTAAGAAATACTTTTTTATTTATTTAATTAAAATTCACACAACACTACATTAAGTTCATATATAACTAAAAATGATATGTAATTAACTATTTCAGACTTCAGTAACAAAGACAGTACAAATATATATTATACAACTATGAATCTTCCTATCTATACATATAAATGAATAAGTGATAACTAATTTAAAGAAATATTTATAACCTTTAATTTTTTATACCTGATTTTATTTTTTTAAAGATTTTATTTAATTTAATTATACCTGAATAATTATGTAATCTAATAATTTTGGCAAAATACATAGTTAAGTATTTACTGGAGTGATTCAAATAGGGAACAATTTGTCTACCTACTGTTGTTTATTAATAGTCAATAATACGGAACCCAAATGCAGAACTCCGACTCTTCTTGGCTGATTTTTTTCGTCTTTAATGGTAACATTTCGACGTCGTGGCCGTTATAAGGAATTGTGTTTTTTACGTTCACATCGCCACAATGAGTGCTGTTTATTGTTTGTATTGAAAAGCTTAAAAACTTTTAAATAAAACACTTTAACGGTTTAAAACGCGATATATTAGTGAAACTTATTTGGAAATGATTTTTAACTTCGGCCCGACGTTTCGGATGGTTTGCAGCAGCCGTGGTCACGGGGAGACAATCATTCCATCATTTCCAAATAAGTTTAACTAATATATCGCGTTTTAAACCGTTAAAGTGTTTTATTTAAATATGTACTACTCGCGTAAACTATAGACAGTATTCAATGAATGATTTCAATAACAGCAAAATTTTATAAAGATGAGGTAGATGTTTGCAAAAACAAATTTTGATCTCCAAAATAACTATTCTACGCGGACGAAGTCTCGGCTACAGCTAGTACATGAAACCTGTAATAAATTTAAAATGTATTGATTTATTCATTCTCTTATTAAATCATTGATTAAGTATAAGTAATTGTTATAGAGATAATTTAACAACTATAGGACTTTTAATAAAACCCTTTTACGGTTTTACGCGTTTTTTTTCGGGTTTCCCGTGCCCCCCGCTGCTGCCCTCCCCCTTTTTTCCCTTTTTTTAATCGAGTGTTATAGAAATCATTCAACTATAGACAGTATTAACTATAGGACTTGTTGAAAGCAATAAATTGTTATTTCACAGCTTCTGCAGTAACCATGGCAACAAATGTCCAAGACCCGGGACAGCCCCAGCGGAGCTGATGTGCGTGGCTGAAGCTATGATGCCGCGTCTCATACTCCGGTTGCTGCAGCACTTTAGGGAAAACAGGTGGGTGAGCTGGTTTTAGAAACGCGCTAAGACAAAATTATATGCCTGTTTTAGATGTATCTGAAAGCTTATATACTTTTAAATTTACATGTTAATACTTAACTGCTTAAACCGCGAATGCATTGTTTGTACTTTATGGGTTGTCCATTAATCACGTGACTTTTTTTAAATTTTTAAACCCCCTTTCCCCCATTGGGGATAAGGGGGGGGGTTTAAAACCCCCCCCCCCCCCCCCCCCCCCCCCCCCGGTTTTTTTTTTTGGGCCTTCAACAGAATCTTTATAGGTATATATAATCTCGTGACCACGACTGCAAAGCATCCGAAACGTCGGGTTTTTATTGAAATTAATTGTAAAAATGTATACACTTCGCGTTTTAAATCGTTAAAGAAAAGTGTTTTATTTAAACAACCCCGTTTTTATAATTTACAGTGATGGCGGCAGCTCTGACAATTATCGCGTGGCGGTGCAAGAGTGCGAGGGCTACGTCCAAATGTTGATGGAGTTCAACAACATGGGTGACCTGATGCGGTCCGCCATGACAAAGGCGCTTATCAACCCACAGGTATACCCTTGTGCTGATCATGATACCATTGTGCTATGGGTTCGCGAAGACAGGACACCGAAATCTGATAAACTAATTGGCTTTGTCATTCTAGCTGTTACCACGACATCGTTTGCGTTCCGTCGCGCTTGCAAGACAATCTTAAAATATAGACATATATTTTCGGGGACATTTTTTTTAGATCAAGAGAAATCATTCTTTGATACACATATTACTTGAGTCTCTTGGACAGTTTTCGCAGCGCACGTAAGGGTAACGCTCAAAGATTGAAATTTTTCCCATTTCCTCCCCCCCGAGCCTCGGTCTCCCGGGCTTTTGTGTACCACCTGGTTGGGAGTTCCGCCAGGGCCCTGGGTCCCTTTTTTTCCCCCTTCTTTTTTCTTTTTCCCCCCCCTTTTTTTTTTTTTCTTTTAGGGACGATATTGGCGTCGCCAAACACCGTCAACACAGACGGGCCCAAAGACTCTTCTTAGTATCTCTCGCAAAATGTACCTCCTTCAAATATATTTTACGTTTTATGCAGTCAAAAGTGATTTGTTGCATTTTAAATGGCTTGGGTGTTTCAAACTCTTTAAAAAGCCTCTTTCATATGTGTACAATGTACGTGCAAAAAATACTATTTTTTTTTTATTCGAAGTCACTGATAGTCGTTGTATTTTTCAGATGTACCGGAACCTCGTGGAAGGCCCCTTCCCGGAGACGGAGTACGGACGGTACATGGCGGACTCCAATCGAATGTACGAGAAGGCGATCGAGAGTTTCCCTGCGCCGGAGCCGCCTGACGAGTGAGTAGATGGTCGCAGTTATTAGTTGCGAAAAAATGTTGAAATTTGTTTATTTGTTACTTGCTCTTTGACGCTCTTGGTTATCTCATTTTTCATATTACATGTTACAAATGAGAAATATATATTATAGGCGTGTTTTTTGCCCATAATAAATGATTCTTAAAAAATAATTCTTTTAATGTAATTGAAAAATGTTTATTTCATGGACGAACTATGTTTTAATTATTTTTTTTATTTGTTTTAACAGTTTAAAACGTGATAAGCCATTAAAGTTTCCTTTTTTATACGAATTTCGCGTTTTAAACCGTCAAAATGTCTGTGTGTACTATTTGCGTAAAATACTATTCTTCTTCCAGGTATCGGCACCTCCCTGCCCTATCTCCAAGGTTGCAGCATAAGACTTTACTAGAGGAGTTTATATTCTGGACTTTTAAGTACGAGTTCCCGCAGAATGTTGTCTGTTTGCTGCTCAATATGTTACCGGACCAAGATTACAAGGTATTGGAAAGTTCAAAAATAAACATTGTTATATCCAGGAATCCACTAAAAGATTTCCCAGGTTCAAATCCCAGGAAAATGTTCAACTACTTGCAGATGAACAAAACTGATATGTCTAATGTCTGTGCCTATTACCTCTCAAGGAGTGTAGGATTTTATTTTTTATCATTATAATACTATAGTGTATTTTTTCTAACTTGGCAAAAACCACAAACATGGCTGATTTCAAACCATAGAGAACGAGTGATGCCCTTTTATAGTGTCGTCACAGATGACACAGGGTTATTCATATCCATGTATTTTTTGTTTTTACAAACCACCTCTTCATCATCATTATTCAATTGAAGCTGACACCCATGACTCCCATCGGTTTTTGAAACCCTAAAATTTCGCATTTATAAATTTCATTGCTACAATAAAGGGTCCCTTTCGATGTGGTAAAGTGGATGTGCTAATTGGAAACCACTTGCGTTTACGCATTGTGTTCGAGAACTCCTAGGTTCAAATCCTGGGAAACAACATCTAAACGACTACTTGCTGTCACGATGTAAATAAAACCTATCACAAGAAATGTGGCTCCCCTCAATCTCTAACTTAAGCAGAGTTCGTGGATTCCGGTCGTACTTGGCGCGTTGCGTCATCATATACTTTTTGAATTTAAATTAATTCTTATAAACTTAAGCTGGGAAAGGATCTGATAATGTGGGGGGGGGGGGGATTGTGTATTCGTAAGGGATTACAAAATTTTGGACCCAAGTCACCGTGATTGTTAGTCCAATATAATTTTTAATTAAAATTGTGGGCGTCGTGTCCCAGTCCCTAATATTCGTTCTCCATCGGGGTCCTTTTGTCCCCGTCCCCCCCCGGAAGGCACCGTGATTTTTAGTCCAATATACTTTTTAATAAATTCAAAATTGTGGGCGTCGTGTCCCAGTTCCTTATATTCGTTCTCGGTCCTTTTGTCCCGTCCCCCCGAAGTCACCGTGATTGTTAGTCCAATATACTTTTTAATTAAAATTGTGGGACTCGAAAACGAATATTAAGAAACTGGGTTTCTTTAATATTCGTTTTCGTGTCCAAAAAAGATACTAAGTTTGATAGACAGGCACGGGGTTGATTTGAAGGTATAATGCCCCAGTTATATAACACCTAAACAAGATGGGCAATTAACAATTCTATTCTATTCCAGGAGCACCTAACGCGAACCTTCGTCCTCCACTACGCGCGTATACCCCTAGTACTCGAGAACTCGGCGGACCCGGACACGCTGTCCAACCGCGTCGTCCACATGTCCGTCCAGCTGTTCTCCAACGAGGCGCTGGCGTTGCGCTGCGTCCAGCACCTGCATCTACTCCACGTGATGGTGCTCTCCCTGCGTCTGATGATGGGCAAGATCCTGGTGCCGAACACGCTGCACGACCCAAACAGAAACCGCCACCAGGTCATCGATTGTACCAAGCGCGTGATGAAGGAGCACTGCTATTGGCCGCTGGTCTCCGATTTTAACAATGTCCTCTCGCACCGCAGTGTGGCTCTCCTCTTCCTCCAGGATGATGCGCTGGTGAACATGTGGTTCGAGTTCCTGTCTATGCTCCAAGGTATGTATTAATAGTGCCTAAGTTTATAGACTGTGTCATTTTTGAATTTCTGTGGTCATTGTGGTCATTGAAGAAGTAAGAGGGTTCGAATCCCGTGCACTTTATTCGAGTAGTACACATTTAACTACTACATTCAACGGTTTAAAGCGCGAAATTTATTAGTTAACTTGATTACAATTTATTTTAACTACAACCCAACATAACAGCAACGTTTTATTCAAACAAGTTTATGTTTGTTTCTAATAAGAATACTATATATGACATCGACATTAAAGCAGACACACAATTGTGTCTACTTTAGGTAAATATCTGTAACCGTGTATAATCTTACTTTAAAATTTAATTGATTTAAACTATGGCCCAACATTTCGGATGATTTGCAGAGCAGCCATGGGCACGGGGAGACTAAAGATGGAAGGTGTTTCTGTCTATGTAAAAACTGGTTGCATCGTAGCCCACGTTTAACGAATATATATCGCGTTTGAAACCGTTAAAGTGTGATTTAAATGTGTATTACTCGCCTAAACTATACATAGTGAGTTAATAAGCATTTGTGTAGTAAAAGGGCTTCTGGGGCTTTCCTACATAAGTATAAAACAAAGTGGCATTTTCTGTCCCTACGGATTTTTACACAGTTGATTGGAGTGTAAGGTCTTAAATACATTGTTCACAAGTTATCTGCTGTGTATCAAACATCAGCATTGCAACCGAGCGAAGCCGGGGCGGGTCGCTAGTGTAGTAATTAAATAAATTTATTTATTTCTTTTTGTAGGCATGAATGTCAACGTGCGTGAAACGGCCGGTCACATAGAGTTTGAGCCGTCTTCTTACTACGCGGCCTTTTCTTGTGAATTGGAAGCAGCAGCGTACCCAATGTGGAGCGTGCTGTCGCACTTGAATGCGCCGGAGCATGCGCCGCGCGCGCGCCGCATCGTGCACGCGGCCCTCGCTTACTTACAGCAGTGGCTGGCAGCTGTCGGATGCACTAAACCCTCGTCAAGGGTAAGTCTATGAAGACTTTAATATTTTTTTTTTTGAAAATTATTTACTTGGGCAGGACTTGTACCGACATCGACAGCGTTCCGTGCTGTTGGTTAGACTTGAGTAACTTGGCTAGAGCAACGGCACGAAACGCTGACGAGGAAGTCTTGCCTGTATTTATTTAGGAATTTGCTGTGTCAGAGATTTCGCCCGCGCATATAAAGGCGAATAGCTATTTTGGGTAATTTGAGGAACTACTGGTGCGAATTGTTGAATGATTTTATTGTGTCGTTGTGTGCGTCTATCTACTGACTAATAGTTGCGAAGAAACAGTAGAAATGTGGGAAAACAGGGGAAAATGGTTCAAGATAACAAAAAATATCTATAAAGAATGATTCCACTTTAAACGATATTAAAGACTGTCCGCGACACTATGTCTATCTTTTAAGATTAACTTGTAAGAACGAGGGGCTGCGACCGGCGTCGTGGCTTAAATTTATAAAGTGAGGTTGTAGACAAACTTGAAGTTACGCCGATACAGCTAGTAATAAATAAAGTTAAATATATAAATAACATATGTTTGTTTGTCTTTATCTTTTATTACATAGATAGTCAGAGATAGTAAAATAAAATGTTATACTTTGCAGTCTCGCTCTCTCCACGCGTCGTTTCATTTCCCCCTACATCGGTACTTGGCCGCGTTTCTCTGCGCGGCTGTACGCGGCATGCGCGTGCGCGCCGCCGACCTGCTCCCGCAGCCGGAAATGCTGGCTCTACTCGCCGCGCATCCGCTACGAGTACAGGTAAGCACGAAACGCTTTTTACGCGTCAATATGTTTATAGAATAGAATAAGTTTTTTTCAGAAATAACATTTACAATTAAAACTTAATCCGATACAAATCAAATCTATTTGAAACAATATCAAAAATTATATAAAGAATTAAAATTAATACTACAATATAGTTGCACAACAAACAAGTTCAAATTTAAGTGAAATTCTCACGATGAATTCGGTGCCTTTAACGTGAAAACTCATAACAATATTTAAACTCTGCATAGTTGTGAAGTGGAGAGGATTATATTATTTTGTAGCTCGGTACAGCGAAATAACCGTTAAAACACTTTTAACGGTTTAAAACTCGACATATATTAGTTTAACTTATTGTCGGTTTTTATCGATAACAAGTTCGATTTTTTTGTTGTATCGTTGACGGAACGATACGTCTAGTTTACACTATAGTAAAAAAAAAAGACTTGGAGTGTAAAATATTTAAACACGCATACCTGTAAATATTAAAGGTCCTTTTTTTTCTTACGTTAGCTCGTTACGTACCGTTAACAAGAAGGACAAATGAAGGATAAAAAAATTGAGCTAGATCCATAATAATGTTATAAAATTTTACTTAAAGTAATTACTAAGGATCGATTTTATCCATACGAGTAGTAAAGAGAAGGGTTTTGCGACAAGGTTAGCCTAAGAGGGTATTAAGAAGAACCAGGCGGAAAGGCCAATAGTTGAATCACGTCTCGGCTTCAGTCTGTGGATTTCCGTTTCCAAATCCAAAATTGCTCGATAGCGCATCTTGGCCTAGATGTTATATGGATAGGGTATCTCACCTTCCTATCAAGTGAATCCGAAAATCTTTTGTATGCAAAACTAACATATTGATATCGAATTAGGTCAAAGATGAATTATAATCACTACGATAGCATTGACCCTATCAAATAACCTGTTTACTATTCTATTTAAATATGCGCAAAATAGAGGATATTATTGAGGCAAGTGGTTTATATTAAACGTCCAACGGTTTAAGAGCAACCGCGCTAGCAGTTAAGCATTATCGTCGGGTCAAGATTAGAAGGATTTTTAAAGAAATACTTTTATTCAATAGCTAGTTAACGTGTCAAATGTTTTTTTTGCTTTAAGAAGTATTTCCACAAAAATTGGATTCCCATGAAAGTGGTTCTTGCGAGTTAATCTTAGAAATATAGATACTGTCGTTCGGACATTTTAGAGAATTAAACAAGGAATTTTCCGGCATATTTTGGGTATCTTTACCGTTTTCGCAGCGCACGTAACGCAAACCCTCAAAGATGACTAATTTTCCCCGTTTTTTTTTCCCACTTTTCCCTCTGTTTCTCCACACCTATTGTTCGCGGCTTAATGATGTATAGCGTAAAGCCTTCCTCGATACATGGTCCTTAAATTATGTGTTCAATACACATAATTTTAATTTTAAACCATTTAGCTTTATAATATTCCTATAGATCAAGTATCAAACCTAATATATTTTACACATGCGCACGAGTGCTTACATAAATAACGAAATTAATTTAGATAAAAAAAATAATATTGTCAATCTTAATATTATCTTTATTATTCGAAACTTATATAACACTGAGTATATGAATGCATTTAAATTAAGACTAGTTGGCTGCTACGGGCATGAAATCGGGGGATTCCCCCTCGTAGATGTCTATCGGTAGCTCGGCTTTCACGTGGCGGGAGTAGTCGTAGGTGATGAGCTTTGGAGCGATGAACCCTCCAGAGCCACGGGCTCCACGGTGTATCATGCCGGCACCACTAATCAATGAACCACCTGAAAGAAAGTTGACAAAGAATTAACTCGTAATAAAAAAGAAATAATAGTTAAAATAAAAAAACAATAATAAAAAAAATACATAAAAAGTAGGACATCTATACGATTCACGCACACTTAAATCTGTTCAAATTTGATAGTAGTTTAATATTAAATACTGTTAGCTTTACGGGAGTAGTACTCATTTAAATAAACCACTTTTTGCGGTTTAAAACGCGAAATATATTCGATAAACTTATTTGAAAATTATTTCCGTCGAAACGTCGTTAGTTAAAATAATTCCTAAATAAGTTAAACTTACATATCACGTTTTAAACCGTAAAAGTGGTTCATTCAAACGGGTTAATATTGTAAACTTAGATAAAGTGATAACAAATCACTTATAAATAAAACCTCAATCGAGCTTGTCGTAATTCGACCACAATTAAATTTATTTGAAACGCTAGTTTCTAATTCAAATGGTCGAAATTATTTGTGCAGATAATTTTTAGCTTAGCGTGTTGGGTGTCATAGCTTACTAGCTTAGCTTTAAAATTGACAATGGTCGTCTAAAAGTATTTGATACCAAATCGACAATATTCTCCAAACTTTTGTACTAAAGATTATTAAATGTTATGTATTTTTAAGTCCTCATCAATGGCCATACCTTTCAATGGCTCGATTGGCTGTATGTCTATAAAAGGCACAGTACTCTGCGCAGCGTCTGCATCCAAATCGCTATTGGTAAACTCAATGAATTGATCGTGTGTCGAGTCCACTGGTAGGGGAGAGCTACTGCGTATCGGGACGTCCGGGCTGAATAAATTTATCCTGCTCCTGAAAAATGAAAAACGCCTACGATTAAATAAAAATAAAAATAAAAATTACGACTCGAGCAGGACTAGCACCGGCGTCCATTCCGTGCTGTTGCCCTAACCAATTGAGCTACCGAGTCCTACACGTCATGGGCAAAGCTTTTGATACGTGCACCTCTAGCGCATTAAATTAAATCTAATCGCAATTAAACGTATTGAAGTTGTAAAAAACAGCCCCGAAGATTTTAGGTCAGGGTATCTCGTTAAATTTGTTATGTGACTGGAACGTTTATAATATTATCATATAATTTGATATTGAACTAGTGTACAATAAGTAATTTAAATAAAACAGTTTTATTAAATAGAAGAAACCAACTGCAAAAAGATTCTTGTTTAAGTTACAGCCGAAAGATTCTTGCATTTCATAACTTTGATGCCTTTATATAATTATCTATTAATCTGTAGTATTGTATAATTGCACGGGTTTTTCCGTTTTTATACGGTTCCTCTGTCTTAAAACAACCACAGACAAATAACTAAACCAAATAAAATTACCTTGGTACTTCAGCCCCATCGGTATTATCATTGCTGATCCAAACGCTACGCTCGGGCGACAATCGGCCGGTCGTATAATTAAAGGGCGTCGACCGAATCTCGAAGTGCAAATGTGCCCCGATCATACGGAACCTGTCAAGTTAATTTACATAAGTGCTTTAATTGTTGACACGTCAATTTCCCCAAAGATCCAATTCGTACCTGACACCTGTCAGTATATGCCTGTACGGTGAGTCCAGCTCGTCCAAATCCACCGCACGTCTCTCGTACGAGAGTGTGTGGTAGTCCACGCCGTCCCGCACGTCCGGATCATTGATGTCGAACTTCTGCACCGGCACCCAGCTGCCGGCCGTCACCGTTCCACGCTCGCCCAGCTTACCCTCGCTGATTTGCAGGTGGAACACCTGGCCGTGCTTCACCAGACGCACTCCGGTGACAACTCTACAAGAGTGCCGCGTTAGGATACGTCCGAGACATCGAGAAACAACGATAGTGGACACCCGCACACCCATGCTTTTAATTTCGCGTACCTTGCCCCCCCCTCCAAATGAATTAGAGTTAAAGAAGAAGAGTAAAGAAGCGAGATAAGCGACCAAGGGTTACACCAGGAAGATATTTACAAATAAAGCGTCCAGAACTAAGCCCCTCGAAACCTAAACTGACTTGTTGTTGTCGATGGCTGCGCTTGCTTCGCGCAAACTGAACGAACGCTCAGCGACGTTTACATCATCTTCGCATATACAGAAACAGTAGGAGCAGTGGACGAGGTACCACTTCCACCAGGAGTCGACCTTGAAAACAAGATGTTCTATTATGGCTTTACACTTGACAAATTCATATCCTAACATCTACGTCGACGAAAGTCTGTAAGTGTGCGAGCGCCCCAGTGATTGTCAGACTAACTTATTGTTCTTGACATCGGAAGTGGCGTCCCATAGGCTGAAGTACCGGTCTGAGGTCGGACCTGACTCGTCGCAAAGGCACATACAGTACGAGCAGTGCCAGAATAACCATCGCCACCAAGAATCCACCTGAGAACATCTCCATCTTATTAAATTGGTGGTAGGAATATCGAACTACTGTCTACAGATGAAAAAGATAAAGTTTAATCACGTTTCGGTTACAGTCTTTGGACTTCCGAATATCCAAAGCCAATAGGTCGAAAGCGCATGTTGTTTAGATGCTATTGGCTGGGGTCACCTACCATCAAGTGATCTCTATGCTTGCCTGTCCTCCTCCAAATTGCATCAAATTTTTTTTTTTCAACATTGTCTATGAAGTCTTCCCGAACGAAGATTTCAATACACAAAATTATATTATGGTACACTTAAATAAGATACTTTATCTAAAACGCGAAATATATAGTTAAACTTATTTAAGAATTAACCGTGGTCACGGTGAGTCGGCTCATACTTAATTTTTATACTGTATACTAGCTTTTAGATCGTGTCTTTGTCTAGAAAACTTATTAAAGAGTGTTTATTTAAAGTAGTAATCTTTAATACAAACACTTGTTCATGCAACACAAGTAAACATGGTTTATATTCGGTTTTACCTCACATTCGCGGCGGATGTAAAATTGTCTTCGACATTTAAAACATAATTTGATATAGTAACTTTTTCCCTGTATTCCGATAACAATAATCCGATCCGATAGAGTTTGCTTCAAATATAATATCACCTATTGGTCGACAGCGTAAAGTAACGTAGTGTAGTTTCGAAGAATAACAAGTGTACATAGAAATCGTAATTTTTTGTGTCTTTTCTAAGCACGCTGCTCCAAGCGCACATCGTTTAAATTGGTTATAAGACTTATTGGACACGGTAGCCGAGTTAGGTAATCCACAAAACGGAACACAATTAATAAACATAACTCTTTCCGTACCTTTGTTGTTCCTCTTGAGCAGGATGCCCCTCGTCCCAGTTTGCGCCCGTTCTCATATTCTATCCATTCGTAGCGTCGCGTACTGGTTTTACTCTGTAAATGCAAAATTTATGATGGTCACTCTATGCTAAACCCATAAGACAACCGCGTAAGACCAAGTTATTGGGTATTCGATATTTTGCAAGGCCTCAGATCCCATTTGTGATTGTTTGCCTATAATCAATAGTGGGTCCAACATTTTTTTTATCAATTCAGATGCAAAAGCCGTGAAGTTCAGTCCGCGGACTTCCGAATAACCAAAGCCAAAGGTCGGTAGCGCATCTTGATTAGTATTTCACCTATCATCAAGTGAACTCCACGCGTGTCTCTGCCCTTCTGTAATAAAAAAACCCGTATGATTTGCTAGGAAGACTCACCGCTGGGCAGATCCACATATCAGAGTCAATATACTGGCAGTTGATTATGCGTCCCCTGCAAGTTGGCTGCTTGGAGCAGTACTGCTCCTTAAAGCATCCATGATTCTTGGCGACCGTGTAGTAAGCGCAGTTTCCACTGCACGACTGGCCTTCGTTCATGTCGACTTCGTTCTCTATGTAGCCCTGGAGGAGTCTCGTCACCTCCTCGTAGGTTACACCTAAAGTTAGAGAACGGAGGATTTATGTTAGACTTTAAAAGGGTTAATTTAATAAACCGAAGGCGAGGTGGAAATTGGCTTTCACACTTTCTTGTTTAAATGGTTAAGACTTTGCAAATGGCTTAGCTTTAAAAGTAGCGAGTCTTTTGCCAGTTCTTGTTCGTTCTACCCTCTTGATTTAGTAAATGGTAGTAAATGTTTAATTGTTCGTTTCAACCTGTATTGACGTTAAGTGTACACGAATAATTATCGTTTGATTCTACATTTTTTAGCTTCTGTAGCTATATTTCTTAATAAAACCATTACTAAAATATACATTTAGCTATGGTTAACAAATTATAATTCTTTTGCCTCGCCTGCTAAAGGTTCAGTACGAATAGCATGATAAACAACAGGGTCTCGAGTTTACCCTATGAGTACGGGGTCCCAACAATCAAGCAAACAGATAATAAATAAAAACTACATTACAATTAGTCATTCGAACAATTTTTGTACCTTTGGCGTGTTCTGCTGGGTCGCACCTGTACAAATCCCGCTTGGCCATAGAGAGAGCGTCTTTGGCGGCTACAGCTGTGCGGACGACTCTTTCTGTGTATCTCTGCCTCGTCAGACTGGCTTCTTGGGTGAAGTTGCCTGAAATCAATGCGCAAGAGTTGAAATTACAAGCGATCAATAAGGTGAAGATTTTCGATGATAAAGTGTTTGAACACGGTAGCTCAATTGGTTGGTGCAACAGCGAGGAACGTTGTGGATGCCGGTTCATTGGATGACCGTTTCGTATTTTTTTTTTAATTTTCCTGAAATTTCAAATTCAAAAGTTTTAACACGAAAGAAGTCAAACATCTTTACCAAAACTTATTTTTATATGCCTGTAAGTTCTATATCGTTTTAAGATTCGCCGTCGAACCAAATATTTAATTTGTCTATTTCCTTTTTAATTCAAACAGTCGATAAAGGAAGAGAAATTTAAAATACATGAAGGTAGGTAGAGTAGTAGAAAAACGGAAAGAAAATATAATTGCATAACACGTGCGCTAGTATTACGAAACGTTCTGGTAAAGAAAATCAATAGCTGTTATCCAATTAGATTTTTATAGAAGCTTTGAAGTATAGGCGAGAGTAGATAAAACTCGAACACATTTATATAGAGGGTATGCTTCGTGAGAAATTTACAGACTACCGTCATTAAAACGAATAATATGTAAATACTGTCTATAGTTTACGCGTGTAGTACACATTTAAATTTTGAAAATGATTTTTAACTTCGGCCCGACATTCATTTTCAAATAAGTTTAACTAATATATCGCGTTTTAAACCGTTAAAGTGTTTTATTTAAACGAATAATATGTTCTAATTATTAAACGGAAATTAAATTCTAACCAGTTGTTGATAATATTAATAAAGCTGCAGCAAAAACAGTGTAAGCACGAATTCAAACAAAGAAGAGAATAACGTATCGTACAAAAATGGGAGCACGGCAATTGCCTTCCGCGAATTCAATGCAAGTAGATCCAGTTGTTCAGCCTTGACAACGCAACATCGGCGCACGAGTCGACTGCCATGTATCAACTCATCATTCTTAGATGATTATAAGGCGTGTTTTTTATTAATATGATAAAAATAACCTAACCACGTCGAAGGTTGTTTTGAAAAGCCTGGTTGACCAGTGTGCGAGCACTCATGTGTCCGTTTACTTCTTAACGTATTTCTTTCCAACTAAAACAGTTTATTTTTCCGCGATCAAAGTTTTTGGGCCTAGAACCTCTACTTCCCTTGAGCAACGGATGTAGTAAACAAACATTTAGCATAAACATTACATAGCTTTGCTGGTGGGAGCTTTGGAATTCAAACGTATTGCGAGGTTTTCTTTGTAAGCACCGTAGCGCGCTGTTGGTGTGTTTAGTGGTTCTGGCACTGTTGGTAGCACCAGCTCGAACATGCAGGGTATAGTGCGATTTACCGCGTCAAAAATGCCCGTGGGCGGTCTCACAATCACTTATAAAAAGGGGGTTAACCCCCCCTTTTTAGCTACCTTTTCCATATATCCTTAGCAACATCCAGGAGAACTGCATCATGGCGTAACCCTTGATTTCAGTCAGGGCAATGGTGTTGTACATATCGTAGATGAGCTGGTGGGGAGACAGCTGAAGGTCGCACACGTCTGGGTGTTTCTCCTGAAAAAGATTTCGCAAGGATTTAAATTTTTTAAATACATTTTTATGATGTGATCTGTGGTCGTGGGTTTGAGTCTGGCGATTTTTTTTTTTCGTTTTAAAGAACTTTGTATTAATAACCAATGTCGTGATAAGGCATATCACAATCTACACGAGGATCCAAATTCTAACACACTGTGCGTCAGTCAAGATCTAACGACTAAAATTTAATATCTGTAAATAACTAATTTTACACATAATAAACTAAGTGTAATTTAAAGTATTGAACTTTTGTGCTTAGTAGGTATCTATACTGTAATTGTCACGACCGTGGAGAAACACAAAAAAAAGTTATAAGGAAATTAAATAGCATTTCAAGTATTGTCTGTTTACGCGAGTATTACACATATAAAAAACCACTTTTTACGGTTCACAACGCGATATATACTAGCTAACTTATGTAAAAATGATTTAACTAATATAATTTGTGGCGAATTCGTGCGCGTAGAGTAGTTATAAGCTGTTACCCACGACGTCGGTCGCGTCCCATAATGAGGAATAATAATTCCAAATATCTTCATATCTCTCGCTGTATCTTCGCTTGTATTAGTCACAGCGATGTTGTATAGCATATAAATGCTCTAACCAACACAAAAATATTATTTCAATTCGAACCTCTAGTTCCTGAGATTAGCGCGTTCAAAGAAATGCTTCAGCTTTATATATTAGTATAGATTAGAAACTATAAATATTTAATATTAATAATTAATTAACAACAATACATTAATAATTATTACATAATTATAATTCAAAGGAAATGATAAAGCCACAATTACTGCGCGAGGAACTAATTAATATATTTAAATCCTTATTTTTTTACTTTTGCGAATAGACTTATATGTTTTCCTCTGTATTAGATGATGTATATATATTTTGCTTAAGTATGTTGACCTCGTAACATATCTCGTTCTCTAACATATCTACAAGATATAATGTATTTTATGAGTAGTGATGGTGAAAGATATAAATCGCTTCTTCACTAAAAATACCCGTGGCCTAGCTACGAATCGGACGAAACAGACACATAATTGTGTCCGTCCGTACGCCATCTAAGTGTATTATGTTGTCACAATGTTAGGACTTCGTCTGGAAATCTGGATATTAAATGGGTGTTAGGAATATCGAAATTCCAGTCGGGTCAACTACTGGGGAACTAGAAAAAGAAAAAATCAAGTTTTACTCCGTTTTGAATTTCCGAATCCAATCCAAGCAGCCAAAATAGGACGACAGCGTATCTTATTGAGATATCTAAGTGAACCAAAAGTTACCAGAAAGAACCAAAAGCTTACAGTCTAAAAATGTCAATTTACAAGAGCACAGTGACCGAAAATTGTTAACATAATTCTTAAACAAGTAATAGAACACTGTCTATAGTTTACGCGAGTAGTACACATTTAAATAAAACACTTTAACGGTTTAAAACGCGAATAATAGTCTTATTTGAAAAAAATCATTTTCGCCTAAGTTTCAAGGGGGATGCTTTGCAGCAGCCGTGGTCACGGGGAGACATTTTCAAAAAAGTTTTACTAAAATTTCCCCTTTTTTTCCCTTTTTTTTTTTTTTTTTTTAATATCAATTTAATTTTGGCCTAAGTAATTGCGCATTTTTATTTTCTTATTGAAAGTCATGTTTTTTATAGGACCACTCTGCCTCTGGTAGACTTATATACCTTATCGACTGTTATTATGGAATTAATAAAGTCCACAGGAAGTTTACCTGTTGTTGCTTACTCATAATTATTAATGGCGATGTTTACATACAATATATGTGATATTATTGTTATGTAGGTATGAAATTAAAACCGCATGAGTCTGTAGTTACTTTGTTTATGCCAATCTGTATTAATGTTATAAAGCTGAAGAGTTTGTTTAAACGCGCTAATCTTAGGAACTACTCGTTCGAATTGGAAAATTATTTTGTGTAAGTTAGGTCATTTATCGAGAAAAGCTTTTAGGCTATATAACACGGAGCGAGGTTTACCACGTCTGCAAAGCATCCGAAACGTCCGGCTGTAGTTTAAATGATTTTCAAATAAGTTTAACTAATATATATTAGTTAAACTTATTTGAAAATCATTTGAAGTTTAACTAATATATATTAGTTAAACTTATTTGACTTATTTAAACTTAGTCTCCCCGTGACCATGGCTGATGCAAAGCATCCGACCCGCTGGGCCGATGTTTAAAATAATTTTCAAATAAGTTTAACTAATATATATCGCGTTTGAAACCGTTAAAGTGTATTGTTTGAAAAGGCCGAGGGGAGGGGGGAAGGGGGGAAAAAGGGGGGCTCGGTTGGTTTTCGCTTTAACTGATTATAACACAATACAAGTAGTGTTTAATGCCTTAGTAGTGAGTATAAGCTTGTAAGGGTAGGACTCGGTAGCTTAATTGGTTAGAGCAAAACAGCGCGAAACGCAGACGATGCCGGTTCAAGTCCGAGTCGTAAATTTGTTTAATTTATTTATTTACAATATAAGAAGTAAACATCTTGTTTGCAAACGTATCGGATGCGATAGCCCAAGGTTACGATATATTTCGAGTTTGAATCCGTTAAAAATAAGTTGTCATTAAAACGTTAATATTGCTTATTTAAATGTTATCTACACATCGACGTTGTAATTATAGTTTTTTACGTTAGTCTTGTTTTGACTTAATTAAACATTTATTAGCTTTTGAGTTTCGTAGGCGTTCATTTTATATGTAGATACTAGTGATCCGCCCCGGCGAGGGAATGCTGATACTAAATACTACAGAAAAATTATGGACCTTCATTTAAAAATATCCCTCTTTACTCAGTCTGTTTATTAAATTTTATTCTTTCATCAATCTGTCTATTAAATTTTATCACCTTTATTTTATATTTTCTTAGCTTAGTCAATAGAAATTTGATTAAGCGAAGAAAAAATTAGTTTGAAAGTCAAAGTTCTAGAACGATTTGACCCAGCTTGAATACTGAATACGCATTGTTTATCGGCTCGCCTTGACAATTTCGCTTCCTAACGCCTGACACAATTATCGATGTCGATGTTTTTATTACTCAACATTCGCGCAAGTACCGGCCGAATGTTGAACACCGGGTCGCTGACATTTACAAAACACTCGCGCGCACTTTTGTTTTGTATCTCGCGGAATATTCGCTATAATAACAATCTCCTTAAGACGGCTCCAAACGTAAACTGAATCGAAAAGAATAGTCTAATCGACGGGTTCTAATGCTATGGCTAAATATGGCAAAACGGTCCAACATATATGACAATATATAATGTTCAAATAAGACATTTAACGGTTTAAAACGCAATAATATATATTGGAGATTAGGCATGCAGCAGCCGTGGTCACGCCTTTTAGTTAATGATATAACGGTTTTAAACCGTTAAAGTGTTTTATTTAATTATGAACGAATCGCGTAAACTAAGAATTTTTATCATGTTACTAAAACATGTTAGACTTTGTCTCGATATTTAAATGGATGGTGGGAATCGAAATTCACGAACCACCGTCCACAGATAAAAAAAGCCGTTAAGTTTGATCGCGTTTCGGTTCGTCTGTGGATTTCTGAATATCCAAAGCCAAAAAGGTCGACGGCACATCTCGGTTGAACCCCCATGCTTGTCTGTATTAAGAAGTTTTCAAATCCCAACTTTCTACGACTCGTAATTTAAGTCTCGTATACCTGCAAAACGGAACGGAACATATCCCCGTGCTCCAAAAGATCGTGCAGTTTCCTCACAGCCTGGGCGACAGACGTACTGGGATCCATCAGCACACTCTCAGCCAGGTCCAGCCACTCGCGACTCGGCGCCGCAACACCCCCCGGCTTTGACTGCCGGTGCACGAAGTCCAAGAAGCTCTTGTAGAAGCCATCTATCACTTGCAGCCTCTCCACCGCCTTGATCCACAGCCAGGAGTCGAGCGGTGGACGCGGCGGACGCGGCACCGACGCTATCTGCTCGTCGAAAGCGACAAAGGCCTTTGTCAGCTCGATGTCACCGGCGAGGCCCCCCTGCGTCCACTCCGGGTCGGTCACGTTCTTCCATAGCTGGTTCTCGAAGGTGAAGAAGTTGTAGCGCACGTAGTCCACGGCTGTTGGGCTGGCGGCGCTGGTGGCCGCGAGAAACGCGATTAACGCCGCGTATTTCATTTTGTAGGAGCGACTGAGGCCGCTGTTTGCAACGCACTGGCGAGCGCGCGGGTGGGGACGGCCGGTTTGGAGTGGGGCTCTTGTGTTAGTGCTGTGCGATGCCACGATCGATAATCAGTTTTATCTTTTTCTTTTTTTTTATCCAAATGGGTGTTTTCATTTATCTTTTATTTGTATTGTGTATTGAATAAAAAAAACTTAACTCGAACATGATTATCGAAATTAAAAAAAAAAAACCTTTTAACAAAGTACCATAAAGAATTAAAGGGAAAAATAATGTATACCTGTAGGTAATTGAGTACACTTATTAACGTTACAACTTATAAATCGAAATTTGCATTTTCTTAAATAAAAATAAAAACTACCAGCTTACTACCAGTTCTCAAATCAATGACGTCAACGAACGAGAAGGATTGGCATGAAACTCGCCGCCACTCCTTCTATCGCCAACTTTCGTTTTACAGCCTTCACGTATTTAAGTGTACTACATTTTTATTAAATACGTTTTTACATTCATTTAAAATACATATTATTATAATGTGCTATTCGCTTAAAACTACAAATACAAGCTTTTATAGTGCAAAAAAGATAAGTTAACGGTATTTTATAACCGGTTCAGCATGTTAATTTCGAGGTCACGTTGGGCGGAACATCGGGACAGTGAAAGTGGATGGATGTTTCGCGGTATTAAGACTTACAAGTGTTTTATTTTTAATGCATACGACTAGCGTGAACTACAGACAATATTTAACTTTGACTGTTTATTTATTTAATAATGGTGAAAAGTCCTTTTTTTCCTAACTAAATAACCATATATCGATAAACAGGTAACATCCGCACACCACTAGCGAGCATATTAATTTGGTTAGCGCGTTTTGCCTAAGGTTTTTGTTAATATAGTTCGTATCGCTTTGAAATAAGGTTTATATTTCTTTGTGCATTGGAGAACATTTTAATTCACTTATTATTCGCCCGTCGTCTGTCAGGTGACGTCGCGGGACGTATTTGTATTGTTGGAGTTGAATGATTCGGGAAATCGATGGCACGTGGTACACGCAACGGACTTTTTGTACCGTCCCCATAGAGGACATAATCGTGGGCAACGCATTCGTTAGGAGAAAGTGTTTGTTCTTGGCTAGGTTCGTAATGTTAATGACGCGGTTATGACGTCATATCTAGTACGCAGTGACAAATCGTTACTAATATTATTAAGTTTGTTTGTTTCCTTGTTTGAACGCGCTAATCTCGGGAACTACTGGTTCGAATCGATGTGGGTAACGGCTACAGTTTATAAAGATGAGTTTGAAAAAAATATGATTCTACGCGGACGAAGTCGCTGGCACAGCTAGTTTAAAATAACTAGCTGATCCGGCAAATGTTTTGTTGTTTACAAGATTTATTTGATACAACTTAAACAAATAATTGGTAATGAATGCCTTAATTTTGACCGCCTCTGTAGCCAAATGGTTAAGCGTGTTGCCTTATGCGCGAGAGGTCCTAGGTTCGAATCCCGGTCAAGTAGGGCACAAGTGTGATCAACTACTTGCCTCTTAAAAAGAACGGATCAGTGAAACGGACACAGAAATGTGTTCGCCCCATGCCCCATGGGGGAAACGGGATTTGACTTTTTAATTTTGAACAAATTAGATTACCGTGAAAAAGGTTCTTGCTTATTTTAAAAGATAGACATGTTTTGCGGACATTTTAAAGGTCTTTTAAACAGGAATCATTTCACACATATTTATTGGTTTCTTTTTCGTTTTAGCGGAACTTTGATCGACATCGACAGCCGTGTTGTTTCTCTAACCAATTGGGCTACACGTCATCGTCTAATTTTTTCAACCTATAGATACGTGCACCTCCCGCGCAGTGTAATTTCAACCTTAACATTAGTGAATTAAGGTGCACCCGTATCGTATTTTTTAAAATATAAAATCGGTTTTTTAATTTATATAATGCCGTCATGTGTAAAGAATATTAAAGTTCTGATGCATCTTATTACCAGTTAAAATTACCTAAGTGCAAGTTGAAAAGTTGTAGGTATTTGTAAGTGCGATACGAATTATGTCTAGGTTTACGCAAGTAGTACCTACACATATAAATAAAACGCTGGAAGACCCCCGGTCTTACTAAGGCCCGACGTCGCGGTCGGCAAAGCATGCGAAACGTCGGGCCCTAGTCAAAATATTTTAAAAATAAGTTTAACTATTATACATCGCATTTTTAACCGAAAAAATGTTTTATTTAAAACTGCGATGCGAATTTCGGTCAAACGATGTGTTGTTGATTTATTGTACGTAAGGGACAGAAACCGACGCGCCCCGATGCGGGTCACGAAAAGTGCATCATTGATTGATTTAAATTAAAGTTTCCTCTGCCACTGACTCGCCCCCCTGACTCCAAACCAACACCCGACACTACCCCACGTTTACGGTTCACAAAATTTACGCCTCATGTATCGAAAGTAACGTAATTATTAGTTCATATGTATAACAAAGATAGCTGCGCCCGCGGGTTTGTCCGCATGGAATAGAATTTTTGGGCATCAACATTTATTTTTGTAAACGTCGACAGCTTTAAAAATAATAATACACCACGGACAAACTGTTAATGTTGTATATAAAAAAAACCTTCATTTTGAATTTTTATTTTTATAAAACAAAAGTGACTTTGTTTTATGCTATGCAGTGATAGTTGATACCCACAACGTCGTCCGCGTGCGTGGTTCTTGCGAGTGAATCTTAAAAGATAGACATATACTATATATATATATTATTTTTCCTGTGTTTTTCCACTTTTCCCTCTTTTTCTACCCTCGTGATGTAGTAGAGCCTAAAACCTTTCCCCTAAGTGATCCAACCAACACAAAAAATCAATTCGATCTAGTATCTCCTAAGATTACCACGAACAAACAAACCCTTCGGCTTTATAATATTAGTAAAGATGTACTGAGGAGGAGGTATCCGAAAGTGTTTGGCCGGCATATATGTCTTAATCAAGGGGTCTTTGGTTCGATTCCAAAGAGGCAACCGTGCTTCTTATATTTTTTTGCGAACGTTGGACTTTGTCTGGGTATCTGGATAATTGGTGCGTGGTGAACGTATCGATTATAATTGTAATACTTAAAGGTACCGTGCAAAAGCTAGCTTTTGTATGTACATATGTATGTTTGTATGGTTATTTATATTAACAATGATTTCTCCGAATCGCACTACGTGATTAGTGATCAGCGGAATGAAACCCGAGATGCTCTTTATCAAAGGGAAGCGTAATACTAAACCTGATGAGCAATGTGTCGTACGTGCGCATGCGCAACTTTTAATAATACGTTTATCTATACACGGTATAGAATGAGACATTTGATTGTGTATTAACATATTCTTGGTTAAGTTAAGTTAGGTAGAAAATATACAAGTACAACTGCGTAAATATAAGTAAACAGAGGAAACACTTTAACGGTTTAAAACGCGAACTATTTTACTTACAATTTATTTCACCTACGGACCTTTCGCATACTCGTGATGTTTCTGTATAGCTTGCGACACGTCAGACGGTAGTTTTAATACATCGTAAATAATGAAACTTGTATATTTCGTGTTTTTAACCGTTAAAAGTTTACCACTCTCTTAAATTACAGAGAAAAGTGTTGTGTAGAAATCGATGCGGTTGTGAGTTCGAGTCCTACCCGTGTCATCGATTTTATCTTGAAGTGCAAAAAAACTACAATCCGATATGTATAACTACATATTTTTATAACTGATTAAAACGTGATTATCGTGACGCGAGGCAGACGAGATATTCTGTGTCTGTTTTAGTGATCTATTTTATTTGCGTTATTGTAATATAAAATAGATTTTATTTTATCTTAAAGCTATTAAAAAAAACATAAGAAAAAATATATATTTTTTTGTGTTTTTACAATATTTGACTGTTTTAATACGAAACTCTCCAGCTTCATAATATAAGTAGATACTCCGTATTTGATTAAACTCGAGAGCTTTTTGTTGTCAACAATTAACTAATATTCTGAGTAAATTTGTATCCGGCCCTGAAGGATAGATATAGGGCGTTTGACCCTCAGTGACTCATTGCAAATAAATATTGTGTCCGCGTTTCTTTGTGCTCCTAGGTCGTTAGTTATCCTAGCGGAGTGTAGATGGCGCTACTTGCGATCGAAGTATAATTGGGGGCATTCGTGACTCACGAAATAACTATTTTATAATCCTATTACAAAATTGATTAACTAATATATTTCGCGTTTAAAACCGTTAAAAGTGTTTTATTAGTTTTTACGCTAAGACCTACCGTTATTCGTTAACTAATATGTATATTTCGCGTTTAAAACCGTTGAAAGTGTTTTATTCGTTTTCAAGTTAGACCTACCACTGGTCTCTTGACCACTATTGCTGCATCCGAAACTGACGTCATTTGTTAACTAATATATTTCGTGTTTTAAACCGTCTAAATTTATTTAAATGAAACAATTTTAACGGTTAAAACCGCGAAATTTTTAACATATTTTTTTCGTATATACTTATTATTAATTTATTAAAGAAAAAAAAATATTATGCGTTTGAAACCGTTACAATTCTACTAAATAAAACACGTTGAGAGGGTTAAAACACTAAATATTATAACGACTATAACTTATAAAGATCACGAGGCTTGCAGACACAAATTTTAACCGGCAAATTAACGCGGACGAAGTCGCGGCCATAGCTAGTTTAAATTTAAGCTCCAACCGCAACAACGCACGATGAGACTCACTATAACGGTGTACCTTATCAACAATTTCAACTAGAAGCATAGCAAAGGTCATAATATATTTAATGTCCTTTAATCTTCACGCTTCGGTCCCCTGCCTATATGAAGTTTAATATGTGCTAGAACACATATTGTTGACTAGCTGCGCCGGCGACTTTGTCCGCGTATAGTTATTTTGGGCGTCAAAAGTTTTTGCAAATCTCCTCACCATTTCAAGTTATAGCTGTTACCCGCGACGTCGCTTGCGTCCCGTCGCTCTTGCCATCTTAAAAGATCGTCTTTTGTACATATATTTTGGTTATCTTGAACCGTTCTCGCGGCGCGCGTAAGGGAAACTCTCAAAGATTAATCTTTCCCCGTTTTTTTCCACATTTCCCACTGTTATTTCTCTCCTATTCTTCCTCCCAACACAAAAAGATTTTAAATAAAACACTTTAACAGTTTAAAACGCGATATATTAGTTAAACTTATTTGAAAATGATTTTTTTTAATCATTTTCAAAATTAGTTTACCGCATTAAGTGTTTTATTTAATTGTACCACTCGCGTAAACTATAGTAGTTCCTGAGACAATCGAATTAAAACAAAAACTCTTCGGCTTATAATTTAGTATAATTGATGTCCTTTTATCTTCACGCTTCGGTTCCCTGCTTATGTGAAGTATAATATTTGTAAGAGGACATATTATTGATGTGTTTAATGTTTTTTCCGTTGCTTTTAGTGCCACTTAACTGTACATATTTTAAAATGCGTCAAGACAAAGTATTAAATATGTAATATCGGAAACAAAACCACTCAAAATGTAATACTTACGTGATACCAGATGTTGCTCAACACATACCCGACGTAGGGAACGCCGTGGTCGTGAGTTCGAATCCCGTCGATTAGATCTATGATTTTAAATAAAATATTTCTGACGGTTCAAGACGCGAAACACAATAATTAACTTATGTACAATTTATATTTTTCATATTTTATCTAGCCCCGGTCACAGGGGGGCACGGCTGCCGCAAAGCATCCGGAGACGTCGGTCTGTAGTTAAAATAAATTAGTCGACTAATACTTTTCTCGTTTTAGACCGTTAAAAGATGTTTGTTTGAATGTGTATTACTTGCGTAAACCAGAGACAGTACATTTTACTTTGAGGTTTTAAACTTTGACTTTAGTCAAGCTTATTGAAAAAGAAATGGGAAGTTTAAGTTTATGACACAGACAGCGGGTTCGATTACCGCCTCATACCAACTTTTATATACTTTTTATTAATATTTAACTTTAATTAAATTGGACGTAGCGTGCGTCAAAGCGTAGTTGAATGTAAAAAAGTAATACCTATATATATTTCACGTTTTAAACCGTGAAGTATGTATCATAGCAGTATCAAATTATGAATGTAACTTGCCCAGTTTTTATTTTAAATTAAAACAAATGAAGAGATAAGCGTACAGTTCATTGACCTTTTATTATTTTTAAACTGTCCAGTCTCTCAGTGTTATGTTTTTTTCGATGTTAGAGAAGGACAGATAGACAAGCATGGGGTGTACATGATGGTAGGTGATATCCACCAGCCTATAGCATCTAAACAAGATGGGCTATCGACCTATTTTGGCTTCGGATATTCGGAGGACCGTAACGCAATTAAGCTTCACGGCTTTCATCTGTGGACGGTGGCTCGTGACGCACGGACTTCGACATACCTACCACCAAATTAATATCCAGATTTCCAGACGAAATCCAGCATGTTTCAGAAAAATTGTTAACATGATGGACCTGGTGGTATTACATTGCTACCATGGTCCAATACCACGAGCCCGTCAAATATATGACTTATACGTAAATATAATATGCATGTTTTATGTGAGAAATATATGACTTTTACCCAAATTGAGTTGAACGTATTTTTGTATCGTCTCAAAGATGTAATTAGAGTTGTGTGGCACAGTTATGAAAAGACCAGTTATTCGCAACAATATCCCGGAGCGGATGTGCGAATTGATACACAGTACACTTCGTGGAATACGATAAAAGAATGTCGTGTTTATAGGGATTTTCGTCAACGTAGAACAAACGGTAATTTTACCTTTACTGGTTCTAACAGTCTTGATTTAAGTACTGTCTGTAGTTTACGAGAGTACACATGTAAATAAACACTTTAACGGTTTAAATCGCGATATATATCAGTTAAACATACTTGAAAATAATTTTAACGAACGTAATTTAAATAAAACACTTAACGTTTTAAACCGTTAAAGCGTTTTGTTTAAATAAGTATGTGTTTTAATAAGTGTGGGTTATCACTTCAGCAAAAGCCGGTATTCACATGACCTTCCTTGTGACGTCACAGAGCCAACTTGAATGAATTGTAACGGTCCGTTGACCTCCATTCAAATAGAAGCATATCGTCAGTTGACTCACGAAAACCCACCTGCAAATCGCTCACAACGATGCCCAGAAGACCGCGGCCGAGTAGGTGCTTATGTGGTGGTACCACCAAAGCGTGTATCCTCTCCAACAGCCCAGCCAATGCCCCACGGTCGTGCGACACGCACCAATCCGCAAAGTCCTCCAGGGTGCGTCTTTCCAGCTCCTGCTGCAGCTTCACGTACTCCCTCATCTCCCGGTCAGCGGACTCGACTCGACCCAGCAAGTCAGCTATCTCGTTCAGCTTTAACTCCAACCTGGCATCCCTGCCCACAGTCTTGGCCAGCATCACCGCAACCGCCTGCGACTTCTCCACATCCAATTCCAGCTTCTGTATCGCCCGAGATATCGACGAGAGCCTCGCCAGGACCTGCCTCTCTCGTCGCCTCACAAACGGCAATTCCACGCCCCCCGTGGCGTTGAAGGGTTTACCGATCACATCCCAGGAGTTGAGCACCTCTTCGCCGATTTGAGTGCTAAGATGCAACACGTCGAGGGCTTCGTCAACGAACGCGTGCGTTGAAGCGACCGCGACGAGCGTTAAAAGCGCATGCACAAGACCGCCCATGATCGCGTCCGGACTCCGACTGAGGCTTTGTGTTACTTAACTTATGGCGGGTCTACCAACACGGGGTGTACAGCTCGCGGTTAAAAACTTGCACACAATAACGACATTTATTTATTTAGTTAATAAGGCTCACAAACTAAGTTCACAAACATGCTGTAAGCTAATTGTAGTGAGAATAATTCTTATTTACCTAACTTATAATGTAGTATGCACAGCGTTGACTATAGGTATATATTATAACTAGTTGTGTCAGCGACTTAGTCCATATTTTTCGGGCATCAACGTTAGTTATTGCAAACCTTTTGTTCAACTCTATAAATCTAAGCTGTTACCAACGTCGTCGGTCGCGTCCCGACGTTCTTGCAAGTTGATCTTATTAGATAGACATATTATATTGTTGCGGCCTTTTTTAGAGGATTCATTCTTTCATACGTATTTATTGGGTATCTTGAACCGTTTTCGCAGCGTACGCATCGGAAATCCATAATAATGAATAAATTTCCCAATCTAGAAATTTACTTCATAGGGGAGCTTGAGCCGCCATTATTTTTGTAAAATTTTATACACATTGGGGAATAAGAAGCAAGTGGACAATTAAAATATTTTAATGCAAGCGAAACCTCGGGATTTTTTGCTACAATATAGCGGATATTGCTGTTTTAAACTACGTCACTGTTATGACATGCGCGCGCGCAGCTCGTAGAACCGGTACGAGTAGTGGGCGGTTTAAACCGGTTGCCGTTTGCAATTCAAAAGCTTGTATTTATATTATGAGTAATTCTGATACTAAGTACGTTAGTGCTAAGTGATAAAACGTTTTTATCCGACGGTGGCGAAACGATAAAGAGGGGTAATGATTTTGCCTCAAATTATTAATACTTTGTTTGAGAACAAAATACTATTAATATACTATTATTGTTATTTTATATACTAGCGCCATCTACCACTCGAATTAGAAATGTTACTTTTAGTTGAACCTACTCTCTTTTTGAACCTTGAACTGTTTTTGCAGCGTACGCCTCGGATATCCATAGTGATTAATTATTTTTACAATATTTTTCACATTTCTCGCTGTATCTTCGCTGGTATTAGCCACATGGCGATGTTTTATAGCCTAGCCTTTCTCGATAAATGTTCTAATTAACACAAAAATATATTTTTAATTTGAACTCGTACTTCCTGAGATTAGCGCGTTCAAACAAACACACAAACTCTTCAGCCCTATATATTAGTATAGATAAAAGCATATATTTATTTATTAACATCTTCTAAAATTATCACATAATGTCAAATATAACTTACTAATATCGCGACCAGATCGCTAAGACGCTGTTTCTTACAGAAAACAAATGGAAAGAAAAATTAATTTAGTAAACAATGAGAGAAAAAGAATCGAATTAAAAAAAATCCAAATTATGGCGAGTTCCTTACAACTGGCAACACTCAAAGCTCAAAACAAAGTATCAAAACCGCGCTATTATCTACAAACAAAGCTTTTTGTGACTGTTTCCCGGTTTTTATAATAGATTCACGATAACATGGGACAGGAACACATGTTCGACGTTCGCCCTTTGTCTTGTTTGTTTGACTTAATGTTTTCTAATGATGAAACAATATTTGAACATGAATTATTATTGTTATGTTGTCCTAATTGTCCACTATTTGTTCTAATTAGTACTTTTGTACCTCTACCAGTATTGTATCTGGAGGGGGGGGAGGCAGAGGACCAGTTTAAAGTGTTTAATAAAACACATTTAACGGATTGAAACGAGATATATTTCCATAATATTATTTTACTTTCAACTAGAACGAGACGTTCTGAATGTAAAGCAGGCGTGGTAACAAGTGTTTTTACTGCTAATTAAAAATAGATTTTAGATTGAAAATAATTTTAACACGGGCGAGACTTGAACCGGCATTCATAGCGCACTGTTGCTCTAACCAATGGAGCTGTTACACGTCAATGTCGATTTTTTTTAACTCATTGACACATGCACCTATTTTTACTTATTAATTTACAGACTTATTGTTTAAATAAAACACTTCAACGTTATAGTCTCCCCGTGACCTGCTGCTGCAAAGCATCCGAAACGTCGGGCCGCCGTTAAATTAATTTTCAAATAAGTTTAACGAATATATATCGCGTTTAAAACCGTTAAAGTGTTTTATTTTAAACTCGCGTAAGCTACAGACAGTATTACATTTAACGTTTCTCTCTCTTTTCAGAGTCTGTTCTACGAGATCCTGGCTGGTGTGTGGGTACGGAACGGTCTCCAGATCAAGGGCCAAGCCATGACTTATATCCAGGCGAACTTCTGCAACTCCATGGTCGATATGGACATCTACTGGTTGCAGATCTGCGCTGCCCATCTTCCTCCCAACGACTTTGTGCGAATGTGCATTGATACGTAAGTGAGATATGAATAGTGGAATTGCGTTATTGTAGTTGTAGTAGTGTAGTGCAGTGTTGTGTTGTAGGGCATTGGACGGACACATTTTTGTGTCCGGTTTACTTACTGATTCTACTACTGTGAAGTAGTTGATGACAATATTTCTTGTCCGAATGAAATGTCGACTGGCTCGTTGGTGTAATGGTCGCAAAGTACGGCTAATTAATTCACGGGTCGTGGGTTCGATCTGCATCGGGACTAATATTTTTCTATATAATTTATCTGAAACCTATCGGATTTCCTCTGGAAATATGGATGTTAAATGGGCGGTAGGAATATCAAAATTTCGTCCGGGTCACGAACCAGCGTCAACAGGTAAAAAAGCCGCGAAGCTAATCGCGTTTCGGTTTCAGTCTGTGGATTTCCGAATATCCAAAGCGAGAATAGGTCGACAGTGCATCTTGTACCATCAAGTGAACCATACTTGTCTGTCCTTCTGTATCGTTAAAAACAAGGACCTAAATACTGATTGGTTTCTTGGTCGTTATAGTTCTCATTTCGTTTTCACTTAGAATCGTAAGGGGATCTGTGTGATCAAAAGTGTTATGAATTTTGTATGTGAAATAGGTATTTTTGGTGATTGAAAAGTGGAATTGCATAGACGGAAGCCGAAACGCAATTAAGCTTCACGGTTTTTTATCGGTAGACGATATCTCCAGATTTCCGAACTCCAACATGTGTCTGAAAAAATATAAATTGTATAAATTGAAAATCGGGCAGGACGAACCGGTATCCTCAGCGTTCCGTGCTGTTGGTCTAACCAATTGAGCTACTGCTATTATAAGTTGATGAGAAATAATTTGGACCTGCTGGGGCCCGCTGATCAATACCCAAAAATTGCTACTATAAGAACCACAAGTCTATTGGTCATTGTCAATACCCAATGAGCTCGTCAAACATAAATGATTTTACAGATTTGGAGTGAGAGAGTGGTTGAGTATGACGCCCATGTCGGCATCCCAGGCTGCGGAACAGGACGCGATGGTGGAGGGACTCCTGACCTTCCTAGCCATCCTAGTTAGCTCCAGGACCAATCTAGGTATGCCTGAGAACTAAGTACGATATTGACATAGTATACTAACACGACGTCGCTGTTAATACACGACAATCTCTAAATTTATTTTTTTACCCTTGAATGAACGGTTCTGTACAATGATTACGGATCTGGCGCTGAATATTTAAGTTAACGTTTTTATCTGGCTCGAAGGACCAAGAGGATTTCCTGAGATAGTTGGCTTGATTGTTAATAATAATTGATGACAGCTTTATTTATTTACTAAATAGATAAGTTTTTCTGTTCCTGTTTCCAAATCAAAGCGAGACAGACACAGAATTGTGGCTCATGTTATCCTTCACATTTCAGGTAATGACGAAGTGCTGCAGTCTCGTGTAGAAGTGGCGACTCTTCTAGCAGCTGGTGATAAAACTCACTCTCAATTACTTGAGCTGATGCCAGAACGATCTGGAAACGCGCACACCAGAAACTTCGAAGCTGTGCTTAGCGAGGTAAGCTTCATCAGAACCATTATCAGTTCCCACACTTGGGACTGGGGCCCGTGAAACACATTTGCCAACGACACGTCTGTAGTCTACGCGAGTATTGGCCATTTAAATACATCACTTGACGGTTTAAAACACGAAATATATTACCTGAAGTTTCCGATGCTTTGCATTAGTAGCTATGGTCGCAGGAGAACGTCAGATCGTTTAAAAAAATGCAAATAAGTTTACTGATAAATTTCGTTAATTACGAGTACCTATTTATTGTGATAAAACTAGTTTAAAGGTATAAAAACGTAACTTCGATGTTTCAGAGTCATATTAAGTTCAGTTCAGTTTCTCGATTATCTACTGATGATACCTTCATCGACTAATGGCGAAACTTCAAGAATAAATTCGATTGGAGACTTGGGGAATAAAAACTGAATTTCGATATGCCTACCACAAATTAACATACCGATTTCGAGACGAAGTCCAACGTGTTCAGAAAATTTTGGACTTGGCGGGGATCGAAAACCACGACCCGTTGATTATTAGCCATACATCGCTACCATTCCACAAATGAGCCTGTCAAATCTATTACTTGAATATAACCTGAAAATGTGTGTGTTTCAGCTGTCAGTGTACCGCGCGCCCCCTAAAGGCTCCGAAAGCCTGGAGCAAGGCCTCTTCGTGCCGAAGCCCGTGGTCTGGGAGCGCTACTACGACCCCCTGCACGTGCTGAGACGCGCCGTCCACCGACGAGATTTCCACGCCTCCATGGATAGATTCACCGCCTAGTAAGTACATTGTATTTTTTCTAACTTGGCGAAAGACCACAACAAATATGGCCGATTGCAAACCATAGAGAACTAGTGATGACATTTCATGAAGTGAAGTTGTTGCCGCAGACGATACAGGGAGAAATAAATATTGATTATAGATGGACAATAATGAAAAACACTTTTAGGACGACCTTTTTTTTATTTTTTATATATTTATTACTTACTCGACTTTTGCAGCGCTTTTCAACGATCGTGTATGAGTGGGACTTTTTTTCGTCTTAGCTTACCCATTATTCCATCCTTATGTAAATGTCAAATTGAAGAAATTTTAACCTTTGCATTTGCGTGAATTCATTTTTAAGATGTTTTTTGATTTTATTATGAAATCGTGATTTTTACTAAGTGAATTTGAATTGGTTTAGAATCGTGTTGTGTGAAAATCACGATTTACACGAAGTAAATATTGAGTCTGTTTACAAAAAATGCCAAGTAAGAAAAAATTACACACAATAACATTCACACACTACATACTACAAAACTTTGTGTCATTTTAATTTTTATATACATTTAATTAACAACACAACAATAAATATTGCAGTGTGGCGGAGAAACGCAAAGCCGAAGACGGCAGCAGCAACGCCACCACCAACACTGGTAATCTGTGGCCACCACTCCGACCTGCAGTACCACCACCGGACGTAGAACTGAGTGGGGATCCAAGACAGATTTGTGCTTCAGGTATAATGGATATTTAAATCAAACACTTCAACGGTTTAAAACGCGAAGCCGTTCCGTTTTTACTTTAACAACCCTCCATGTTTAGTGTTCCCGGGGCCACAGTTTCTGCAAAGCATACGAAACGTCGGGCCGAAGATAAAAATCATTTCCAAATAAGTTTAACTGATATATATCGCGTTTTAAACCGTTAAAGTGTTTTATTTAAATGTGTACTACTCGCGTACACTATAGATATATTTATAATGGATATTTCTAGCCTTGCAAATAGTTTCCAAAATTTTTGTAAGTTAAGACGGGCTAGTTGGTCTAATGATAGCAACGTATCTGCTGTAACGCTTACGTAACGCTGTAACGTTGCGTAACGCTGGTAATCAACGGGTCATGGAATCGATACCGGTTCGAACATGATATCTGGATATTAAATGGTGGGGATATCGAAATTCCGTCCGGGTAACGAAACAGCGTCCACATATGAGAAATTGGTGAAGTTTAATCGCGGTTCGGTTTCAGTCTGAGGATTCTAAATAAGTCAAATACACATAGGTCGACTTCACATCTGGTTTAGACGTAGGTGAGGGTATCAATTCAATCATTCGTATCAAGCCTGAATCACTTGTCTGTGTTATGTCATATAGACAAACTGTCTGTAGACATACACACTTTGTTCATTGTGTGAAATGTGTCTTTTAGGCGTGCTGCAAGCGGCGATACTAGCTGTCCTTCACCGCGGCGTGAGGAGAAGGGATTTGTGCTGCGGAGGTGTTGCTGCACCGCCCGACCACGTTCTCGCGCTGGCCGTGTACTTGTTGGACGCGGCTGCTGACCTGCAGCGGGATAGATCGCGGGCGGACGTCAGTATCCAACACACACGCACTATTAAAATAAAACACTTTAACGGTTTAAAACGCGATACATATTAGTTGAAATTGTTTTGAAAATTATTTTAACTACGGCCCGACGTTTCGAATGTTTTGACACACGCACTAGTGAACTCTTTAGTTACACTTCGTTACGTAATGACAGGGATAAATAACTAAAAACGTTTTAAACCGTTTTAATTGTGTTATACACAACTCTCGCGACTCTAAAATATTTCTTGTTACGCCAGAACTACACATTTAAATAAAACGGTTTAAAACCGATTTAACAAATTATTTTAATTACGACCCGACCTATCGGATACTTTGCTGCAACTGTGGTCCCGGTAAAAACGGATACGGCTAGCGCCATCTGTTCCATCGTTAGTATCTGGCGATATTGGCTGGCTCCTGGCGTTTGCCAGTGTTTTAAACCGTTTAAAGTGAATTATTTTGCTTTCCCCACAGAGTTCCGTATGCGTGCTGGGCGGTAGCGGGCTGAGCCGCCGCGGCACGGCAGGCGTTCCGATGCTGTGCGTCTTCGATACGGACGAGATCACGACGAATGCGTGTACGCTGATAGCGCACGTACCACCGGTCTACTACTCGGAGTTTGACTATCCGGAGCCGTATTATTCCGACAGTGAGTAGACTGTGATATAGGAGGATAGACAAAGTTGATGTCACTTGATGGTGAAATATAGCATCTAAGTCAGATATGCTATCGATCTATGTTTGCAAAAAAAGGTTACGTTCTGAATATATAAGTGTAAAAAATTGTGTGTGGCAGGCATGCTGCTGCTAAAGTATGTGGAAATAAAAAAAAACTAAGGATGAGATAGGTTTGAAACAATACATTTTGTTTGTTTTTGATACATTATTTAAATATAAAGAAGTTGTTAAAAATGTTTCTTTACGTCTAAATAATTATCATTTGGCTTGTGAAAAACTTAAGCCGGTTGTAATTACAACTGAAAACTTATATTTTCATGAAAATCAGTTGCGGGGAACTGTGCAAACAAACATTTGGGACATGAGAGTTATAAATTGTGTAAGGCTTTCACAGCCATCGTTCAGCATATCATTGTCTTTCGGGCTGTTTGGCCGATGTGACTCTTCAAGCTATCGAGGAGTTAACATCTCTTGATGATGCCGTCCACACGTGATGGCGAAACGTCGAGAACCTCTTCTCGCTCACATCGGCCGAACATCCCGAAAGACAATGATATGCTGAACGATGGCCGTGAAAGCTTTACACAATTTATGAAATGATGAGAATTATACTTTGAAGTTTCTCCGAATATGCAAAGCCGAAATAGGTCGACTTATCTTGTTTAGGTGTTATATGTCTGGGATATACGTAGCCTGAGTTTTAGGTGTAATTCTGCAATTGAAACATTTCCAGGCGATCCAGAATGGGAGAACAATGACATGGGGCAGCATGCTGGACCCGGGCCCCACATTAAGCCACACTCGCTTCAACGGGGATCCACCGCTTTGGCTGTGCCTCAACCCATGCAAGTACGTTACTTGTAGTCTTACTAATATGTTTGAACGCGCTAATCTTAGTTATTTTGTGTCGTTAAGAGCATTTATGAGGATGGTTGGCTATAAAACATCGCGCTGTGACTAATAGACGCGAAGATACAGCGGGAAATGTGAACAAAACGGGGGAAATTTTTCATCTCTGCGGGTTTCAGACGCGTACGCTGCGAAAACGGTTCTAAATACTCAAAAAATATGTATGAGGGAATGATTCTTCTTTCAATTATCAAAAAAAATGTCCGCGGCGGTATATGTCTATCTCTTAACATGAACTCGCAAGAACGACGGTCAAGATAACAAATTTACGCGGACGAAGTCGGTGACTGAGGTAGTGTTTTTATATAGATAAACTGGCTGTTACCAATGACGACGTCCGGCATGCGAGTTAATCTTAAAATACAAGACATACATAGTTTTTCAGTTCTTGAAAAGTCCCCCCCCCCCCCTTTTTTTTCCACGCATCTGTGTTTCTTCGCTAGTATTGGTCGCAGCCTGATGTTTTATAGCCTTTCTCGATATATGGTCCAAGTAACTCAAAAATGTTTATTTTAATTTGAACAATAGTAGTTACAGAGCGTAATTAAAAATAGTGAAAAAGAAGATTCACATTTAACCGTTTAAAACGCGATATATTTTAGTTAAACTTGTTTAAAAAATATATGTAACTACGGCCCGACGTTCCGCATGACGGGGAGACTCTCCGCGACCACGGCTGCTGCAAAGCACTAAATACATCGCGTTTTAAACCGTTAAAGTGTTTTATTAAAATGTGTGCTACTATACTGCAGACAGTAAAATGTTAGTCAACATTTACTTCAGATGGTGAGAAACAACTCGGTACCAGATGACCAGTCTGACGCGGGAGGTGATGCGCCGGAGTTGAGGGCTTTGGAGGTAAATTTAATCACTACTCTTCACCCCTACGAACATTTTTTATTTAAATTAAATAATAAACATACTATAAAAATTACATTTTATATTTTTCTGTCAAATTAAAAAAAAAACAATGTTAAAGAAGCCACTATATCCGAAAGTGAAAATGGGCCGCCCTTCGGATTCATATCAAAAGACAAAACAGCGCATCTTATTACAGATATATTGATTCGGTATAAAATCGAATTTCTAGTAATCGTCATTTTTTAAATAAAAACTAACACCTGGGATCCCATATTAAAGACTCTGGATCCCAATAAACACATACCAGCAAACGCGAAGACACCGTTAGTCAATTCTGTAAGGACCCGGCCAGTTTCGCCAAATACCAACTTCGACGGAACAAATGGCGCTAGCGTAGCAATTCTTTACTTTGACGTCAGAGACATCCTCCATCTTTAGTCTCCCTGTGACCACGGCTGCTGCAAAGCATCCGAAACGTCGGGCCGAAGTTAAAAATCATTTTCAAATAAGTTTAACTAATATATCGCGTTTTAAACCGTTAAAGTGTTTTATTTAAATGTGTACTACTGTAAACTATAGACAGTATTTAATCGTCATTTTGTCAATGTTTATAGGGTTTAAGTGTAAATCAATATAAAGATTGTGAGAAAATGACGATACAATAGATATATATAACTAGCTGAGTCGCGTCGTTTTGGGTATCATGAAATTACGGAGTTCAAACAAACTCATCAGCTTGATATATTAGTATAGATGATAACCAATCTAACAATTGAATTACCGAAAATACACAATTTAATATCTGTGGTCTTTTGCCAAGTTAGAAAAAAATAGACTATACCTAAATCCTTGTACAGGGCGGCGAGAGCGGAGCGCTAGTTGTCCAAGACATGGGGCTGGCGGTGCAAGATCGGGACCTGGTTGTTCAGAACGTCGGAGCGACGAGCGCGGATATGCAAAGTGACGCAGGCGCATCGAGCGTGGAAGGTGGACAGGACATGACGTTGGCTCTGACGGGTTCGGATACGGGGCCGAGATACGGTTATGGTACGTAAACGGTGACTTGTATGTACAGTTTGTTAGACGGATTTTTAAAGGGAATTGTTATGTATGATAATTATTACAGCGGGTTCGATTCTCGCCAGTTTCAAGAAGGTGCTAAAATCAGAATATAATATCGCTGGTAGGATTATAGAAATTCCGTCCAAGCCACGAAATTCAATCGACTATAGAAGTACTGTAGTGTGTGATCGCGTTTCGGTTGCAGTCTGTAGATTTTTAAAGCTGTAAAGGTCGACAGCGAATCTTACTAGATATTGTGTGGCCGAGGTATTTTACCTTCCAACAAGTAAATCCCACAATTCATTGTCTGTCACCAAACAATATGGAGCCACGGTTGTTAAAACTTCTCGAAGTTTATAGTCGTATTTAAAGAAAACACTTTCACGGTTTAAAGCGCGATATATTAGTTAAACTTATTGGAAATGATTTTTATCTTCGGCTCGACGTTTCGGATGCTTTGCAGTGTGGTCACGGGGAGACGGCTGCTGTGTCTATAGTTTACGCGAGTAGTGTTTAAATTGCAAATTATTTGAAAACATTAATATTTTAATTATTGCACATGAAGGCCTTTTTTAAAAATCGAAAATAAATTGAAAAAATTTTCGACGGACTGAACGATGTCATTTCTCTTTGCTCTACCAATTAGTACCGAGTCCTACACCTCATCGTCGAATTCAACTATTGATACATGACCTCTCGCGCAATTAATTTCTACCTTAACACTTGCATTTTTTCAATTTATTTCGATTTTTAAATTGCAAATTATTGTTTTCTTTATATTTAATACTTAATTAAACAATATTTCTTAAAAATGAAAATTATTTTGTTTTGAACAGACGTGAGCGAATTGGAGTGGGGGGTCGGACCGCGCGCGCTCCCCGCCCCACTGGACCCGACGCTCGATGGGCAACCAGACACGCCCCCCGAAACCGATGCCAGGTTCCCGCTGGAGGCACCAGAAGCCCAAAGCACCCACGAGTGTCTGTCAGACGTGATCGGTGATCACATCCCGATTAACGAATCGCTAATCTCCCTATTGCTGAAGCTGCATTCACAACTCTCTGGTCGGCTTGATTCTTTCTCCTTGGATGAACCCCCGCCGTCTACGCAGGAACCTATCGGTGAGTGCGCTAAATATTGTGGGTTCGACTACTGGTTATGACACATTTTATCTCTAATTCATTTAGGTGTATACAAACTTTTATGACTTGAATGAAGCCTAAATATAATTTTTGGTATAATTGCTTTTTATATATAATTATACGAATATTAAAAAATTGAAGGGAAATTCTCGTTCGAATTGAAAATTTCTCTTTGTGTTAGAGCATTCATCAACGTAACATCACGCTGCGATAAATAGGATCGAAGACACAGCGAAGTTGTGGAAAAAGCCGGGATTTTGTTTATTCTTGTGGGCCAATGTGAAAGAATGATTCCTCTTTAAATGATCTAAAAATATGTGCGCGATATGTCTATCTTTTAAATTAAATTGTAACGAATGTACCACGAAAACGTCGTTTTCAGGTGACGGACCACATTTCATAGGAATATTGCTTCACAAGTTGGCTGCGCTGGATTCACGGTGTGCTGAAACCATTCAACTGGTTCGAAGGACCATGTGGCCTAACCAACGCGAACGACAAGCTGAGCAAAGGGCGAGGTACAACCTTCAAATTTTTTCATGCCTATTATAAACCTAAGATGTATCTGTGGCTTACGCGAATAGTGCCTATGGATATAAACAGTATTAAAGTAATATATTAAAGTAGTCTGTAGTTTACGCGAGTAGTACACATTTAAATAAAACACTTTAACGTTTTAAAACGCGATATATATTATTTAAATTTATTTGGAATTTATTCTTAACTCCAGCACGACGTTTCGGATGCTTTCAAGCAGGGTGGTCTCGGGAAGACCGAGAAAAATTTTAAATAAAGCTAGTTACAGTCCTCCGGAACGAGTCGATTATTGGAACTTTGTTATTTATATTGACGTCCGGTTATTAACAACACCGCCCTCTCCAACAGTACCTAATAAACCCTCAAAAAAGTTATCTACATATATGAAAAAGATAACAGTAAAACAACTTTTCATAAAAATTTTCAGAGAGCGCCGTGAAAAAGAAGAACGAACGCGACGCGCGCGCGAACGACAGGCGCAGGTGATGCGCGACTTCGCGAGGAAGCAGCAGCAGTTCCTCTCGGCTGTCCGGCAGCTGGAGGGGGAGGACATGGAGTGGGACGAGGAGATGGTGGCGCGGGACTACGACTGCGTCATCTGCAACACGACAGCGCCGGCGGCGTTGCACGATCCCATTGGTCTTGTTGTACTGTTACAGGTAGTTCTCAGTGCTTATTTATACTTCAATAGTGCCCCCCCACTAATATCGTCCCCCTCCCACGTGGGACTTGCGGCGACAAAATGTGTGTGTCCGTTTTACTGGTCGGTTTTTTTAGGCATGTAGCTCTGAAACAATCGATTGTTTGAAAACATTAATATTTTTCACATGTTATTGCACATGAAGGCACTATATAATTTAAAAATCGAAAATAAATTGAAAAAATTTTTTCGACTCGGGGTGGACTTGAACCGGCTTCGTCAGCTTTCCGTGCTGTTGCTCTACCAACTGAGCTACCGAGTCCTGCACCTCATCGTCGTATTTTTTCTACTTATTGATACATGCACCTCTCGCGCAGTGTAATTTACTAAGGTTCAAGTCCTGCCCGAGTCGAAAATTTTTTCAATTTATTTTCGATTTTTAAATCGATTGTTTTCCAAAAATACGAACCTAAGCACTCTCCTGATTAACGCCCTAAGGTGTTAACATCTCGGGTCTTAGACTCGATTCCCACCGGATCCAGCATTTTTCTAATCTATTTATTATTTGGTAGAAATATCCAAAATTCCGCCCGGGTCATGAACCATTCCACACACGAAACAGCCGACTACTTCAATCGCGTTTTGGTTTCGGTCTGTTGATAACAGAATATCCAAAGCCAAAATAGGCCAACAGCGCATCTTGTTGAGATGTTATGTAACTGGGGTAATTCACCTTCCATCAAGTGAATCCTACAGTCGCTCTGTCCTCTTTCATAAAAAAAAACTAAGTCAATACTGATTTTCAGTCGACATCCGTCTTGGGTCACCGACGTCGTGCTGGCTCTTCGGAAGGAGTGCTAGCTCTGTCCGAGAGCGAAAGGGCGCGGCTTGCTGCTCATCAGTACAGCACAGCGGCAGCACACCACTACCGACTGCATGACGACCTGCATCAGCACTTCGATCAGGTATGAAAAATTAACTACGAAAACTCATTGATAAGTACCCAGTTATTATATACAATAATTCATGGGGGAAAACGCTTTAACGGCTTAAAACGCGAAATATATTAGTTAAACCAACTCCCCCTGACCACGGCTGCTTCAAAGCATTCGAAACGTCATTCCGTATTTTCAAATAATTTTAACGAATCTATATCGCGTTTTAAACCGTTAAAGTGTTTTATTTCAATGTGTACTACTTTCCTAAACTACAGAGAGTATTTAATTTTATTTTATTATATTACTTAATTTTGTAGATATTTTTCGAAATTTCATATAGATTAAATATTGTTATCTCATTCCAGGAATCCTGGGTTCTCAGCGTAAGCGTCGGTTGGGAAGGGGGGGTGATGTCCCAGTCGTGTGGACACCACGTACACTTACGATGCTTGCGGGCCTATCTACGTTCCTTAACAGCCTCCCAACGACCTCCGAACTTGAACGTGGAGCGCGGCGAGTTCCTATGTCCTCTGTGCCGTCAGCTCGCGAACAGCGTGCTACCGCTCGCACCAGAACCCATACAGCCACCGCTCAGACCTCCCCCCCAAGCCGCTTACACCCAATTGGCCAGGGATGTCACGGATATGCTGGAGAGGGATATATCGACGCCGGTTAGTTCGAATTTTGAAATACAAAAAACTCTATATAATATCTATACTAATATTATAGAGCTGAAGAATTTGTATGTTTGTTGGTTTATTAAACGCGTTAATCTCAGGAACTGATTGAGAAAAATTAAGTTTTACGCTGGTTCGAGCATTTATCAAGGACGGTTTTAGGCTATAATACATCGCGTTGCGACTAATAGGAGTGGGGGAACTGTGGGAAATATGGAAAAAACGAAGAAAATTAATAGAGGCTTTATTGATGATGATGAATGATCATTACAGGTGAAAAGCCAGCTGTCAGAGGCGATGGGCAAAGCGATGACAGATATGACTGCGATGGCTGGTGGCAAGTTGAAGCAGCGGTATGGGTCTTCACCTGCTGCCATCTTCACTTTCGTAGCGTCCCTGGTGCGGACCAACCTGGAATGCGAGCTGGTGCAACGGAACAACACGCTGGTGGTGCAACCCACACCCAGATACAAGCCCAGAGAAGAATGCATTGGTAATACAAAGCTTTTATAGTTACGTGTGTTTGAGTTTTATATAAAACTTTTTAATTTTGTTATTAAATTAATTGATCTCGTAGACGTCTAGGAGGGGGGGGGAATACACGTAATGACGATCGAGGCAGGGATGAGGCTTTTTCACTAACTCTTACTTACTCGCTTTTTTTCAATATACATTGTATATATAAGAAGAAAAATTGTTTTATTAATTAATAAAAGAAAAGAAATGTAACATATTTACCACAAATGAAATCAAACATACTTAAAATTTAATAAAAGGACACACCGCGCAGGACAACAACATTGATTGTATATTAATTATTATATTTCCTTAAAAATCTTCCACAGTACCCCTAATGTCCGTTGCTGGTACACATGCGCGCGCGCTAGTCGTGGCGGGGGCGTCGCTGGGCGTGGCAAGCACGTGGCGCTCTCTGGTACCAGACGCCCTCGATGCTGCCGACGAGGGCGGAGGTAGTGGTGCAGCTGTTCCAGCTCCGACGGCGTCCCGACCTGTACCACTGCTGCTACGTGATCCGACGGCGTTGCTGTTACACGTATTGCTCCTCGCGCCGGATGAGACACCGCATCTAGATATACGTAAGTGTTTCAAAGCTTTAATATTTTTCACATGTTATTGATGATTGATGCACATGATGGCATTATGTAAGTTAAAAATCGATTTTACGTTTCAGATAAACATTTTTTTAGATTACAAGTATTAATTTATTAAGTCAAATCAACACAAAATAAAAATAGCCTGTAGGTATTCATATAAAACACTTTAAATGGTTTGAAACGTTAAATTTATTATTTACTAAGTAGTATTTTGAATTTATTATAACTACGGTCCGACGTTTCGACGACGGAGCAAGTGGCGCTAGTGTAGCAGATTTGAGTTTGATATTACGGAAACCATCCATTCGAATTCCTCCCCCCCCCCACCCCCTGACTATGGATGCAAACCGAAATGTCGGGTCAATTGAAAAAAAAAAAAGTTTATTTATTCAATTTGCGTTTGAAATCGTTTAAAGTGTTTTATATTTGCGCATTTACCACAATATGGTACATTTTCTTCAAGCTTGAGCTTGAAGTATTTAAAGATATATCTATTTTTCGTAATATAAATACTAGCGATGTGGATAGTTACTTGTTACACTATTTAGTATAAACTGCTGCTCAAAGCATCCGAAACGTCGGGCAATTAAAAACCATTTTCAAATAAGTTTAACTAATATATCGCGTTTTAAACCGTTAAAGTTTTTTTTAAATGTTACTACTCGCGTAAACTATAGACAGTATTTATAACTTTTTTCAAGTGGCTAACATCGTTAGCTACCAATATTATGATAGTCTAAAAAAAATGATTTCAGAGCACTTCACCTGTATAGTCCGGACGATGTACGCGCTCACATATTACCAAGTAGTGAACCAGCTGTGCGCACTAGGCAGACTTGCGCCGGCGCAGCACGTCCGCGCAGAAGGTCGTTCTCGAGGCCTGATCGAAGCCGCGCAGTTGCTGCTTACAGCGCTTGCTGGAGAGCATTTGCTGGACGATGACGCCACTACCACTAGTGCGAACCAGCAGTTCGATATAAACAAGGCTGAAGAAGAGGTAGTTTATGACGGAGTTTTAATTAAAAAAAACATATTTACATTTTTATTATGATAGAGGAGGACAGAAGAAATGGTGTTCATTTGATGGTAGGTGTTATAACATCTAAACAAGATGCGCTGTCGGCCTATATTGGCTTTGGACATATTCGCAAACGCTTTTACGCCGTTACGTTTTCATCTATGGACGGGGGTTCGTGACCCCAACGGAATTTTGGCATTCCTAACCATTTATCCAGGTTTCTAGAAAAAGACTAACATATTTCAGAAAAATAAACCATACATTGTTACTGTCAAACCAACGTTCCCGTTAAAGCGTTACACAAAACACTGTTATACAAGTTATACTAACGGTACACTTTTATACTTAACGGTACGAAATGCTAAACATATTATAGTTTATTTTTTTATGTATGAACGAATGTTGAGGATCACTTCTTCGAATTTATCGCGTCGTAGTTAAAAATAAGCAAATAGATATAGCATTTTAATCCGTTAAAAGCGTTTCATTTAGATTTATTAAATTTAGTAAGCTGCCGTAGCAAAAAAATGTTAGATATTTTGATTCATATGCACTGTATTGACTACTAGCTGTGCCAGTGACTTCGTCCGCGTAGAATAGTTATTTTGAGCATCCAAATTCGCTAAGTTTTTGCAAACCCTGAGGGGGTTTTTCTAAACTTCTTTATAAACTTAAGCTGTTACCCACGACGTCGGTCGCGTCCCATCGTTCCTGCTTGTTTATCTTAAAAGACACACATATATGTCTGTCCGCATACATAGACATATGTGTAAAAAAGTTTTTTTAGATCATTTAAAGAGGGTTATTTTTTTGGTATGAAGTTATTGCACGTACGCCTGGCCTGGGCCCCTGCACATTTCGCGCTGTTTCCCTTAAGTCACAGAGCGATGTTTTATAGCCTGTTGATAAACGTATAATTCAAAAATATTTTTCAATTCGAACCCGTAGTTCCTGCGATTAGCGCGTTCAAACAAACAAACACCTCCGCCTTTTTTTTTAGTGTAGATGTCATTAATAGATTTAAATATGAAAAACGTTGATTTTCAGGTACAAGAATTAATTCTACCCTATCTAAGGATAGTATCGCTCATTCGTGCACACGTGTATGGTGGCGAGTTGCCTCACATCACCAGCTCGAATGAGGAGTTCCCAACACTCCTGAGATATCTGCAATTGGCGGACGAGGACGGTATTCTTGTGGCGTCAGACGGATTGCCACCAAACGCTGGTGTCGCGGCACGCGCCTGGGCTAGACAGCTAGCGACAGCGGCCACGGGTGGTCAACTTGCGGTGAGTCCGGCTCGAAGGATCATTTTGAATCCATTGCATATCTGCCTCAGGTTTTCGATTGGCAGGTGTCGATTTATTCAGTAAATACTAACAGTATTATATGTAAATTCTTATTTATTCTTAGATATTTTATTGATTTTTTAAAAAAAGTACCTTTGTGCATATAGCATATTTTTAGCCAATCTAAATTTAATATTGTTTTGTATATATTTTAACAATTTTAATTCTGTTATATATGCAAAAAAATATGTAAAAGTTTGTTTCTGTTTATTTAATTCTTAAACATATTTAGGTCCCCTTCATTGAAAAATTACATCCTGTTAAACCTGTCTCTAGTTTACGCATGTAGCATACATTTAAATAAAACACTTTAACGGTTTAAAACGCGATGGTCTCCCCGTGACCACGGCTGCTGCAAAGCATCCAGAACATCGGGCCGTAGTTAAAAACAATTTTCAGACAAGTTGAACTAAAATATATCGCATTTTAAACCGTTAAACCGTTTTATTTAAATCCTGAAACTAAATACGAATCCGTCTGTATCAGGTATCTTCCTCAGGTGGTATATAGTTGAAGTACTTTCCCATCGAGTGGATCTCTTCCTTGTCTGTCTGCAATAAAAAATCTTGGTCTATTACTAGATCGGCCGGGTGGTACGGAGCCTGCATGTGGTGTGGACGGGGCCGACGCTGCTGAAGTTACCGAGGGAGTACGACCGTCTCTTCACGTACTACCACGAGCGAGTGTGTCTCCAGTGCGGTGCGGTCCCCAAAGAGGCATCAGTTTGCTTGCTCTGTGGAACCCTGGTCTGCCTGAAGCAGCCGTGCTGCAGGCAACACCAAGTCGCTGAAGCGAGCCAGGTATTTAAAGAAAATCTTTTTGTTTTTACCATGGAGTCGAAAAAATGAGATGTGTAATGTTTTTTTTTTGTGTCTAGTGTAAATTAAAAATGGCGTGAAAATAAAATGTAATAAACATGTATAAAATTTCCTTTATTATAGATATTATTATTGCGTTAGCTTCTTGTTTCTTTTTGTGTATTTTAATACCAAATTATTGTATTTTATTTAGAATCTCTTTTCAGTTATTTACAACAAAAATTTGCCCTTTCAAGTAGAGTTTTGGAAATATTATGTATTTTTGCGGGACACGGGGCAAACAACATCGCAACATTCTCGGGATTCTAAAACTCAGAATGAACGCGAGTAACCCCTTTTAATACTAAATGTTGATTACTTCAGCACGCGATGGAGTGCGGTGGTGGCACGGGCATTTTCCTGGTGGTGACTTCCACCTACATCATCGTGATTCGTGGGCGACGCGCCTGCCTTTGGGGGAGCCTCTATCTGGATGACTACGACGAAGAGGACAGGGATTTGAAGTGAGCTAGTTCATTTATTTATTTAATATTTATCAACAAAATGTTATCATAATTACTGTGTTGCACAAAAAAAGAATCGAAAATAAATTGAAAAAATTTTCGACTCGGGCAGGACTTAACCGCATCGTCATTACTGTGCTGTGTGTACTCTAAACAAATAGAGCTACCGAGTCCTACACCTCATCGTCGAATTTTTCAACTTTTTGTATAAATCCCCCCTCGCGGGGTGTGGGAATTTCAATAACACTTGCGTATTAGGTCAATGATTTGACAAATAAAAAAACTTGAAGCGATCTTATAACGTTGAGCCATCTTTTTTAATTTTAATGAGGAACTTTATAATTTAATCAAAATTTGTTTTTTTTGTTTTTTTGTTCAGTTTGGTTTTTAATTGTATTTTATTTTAATTAAATTACGTTCATCTACGTTATGGGAAAAATATTAATGTTTTCAAACAAAAAAATCCGTAAATAATATGATTTCGACAGAAATAATTAACTACGACTTATAGTAGCCATCTTTTATCTGGAACCGCCCAAAAAATGTTAAATTTAAGATCTTCGGGACGGGGGGGATTGTTTATACATATTGAGTTATCTACTTTGTTTTTATGTTTTCTACAAAGTTTGTATTATTCTATTTTATTATTGACACACACATTAAAAAACACACTTTAACGGCTTTAAACGCAAAACGTAAAAACCACGGCGGCTGCAAAGCATTCGAGACGTCGGGCCGTACTTCAAATAAGTTTAACTAATGTATATTGCGTTTTAAACGGTTGAAGTGTTTTATTTAAATCATTACTTACATGCATTTGCCTTGGTCATTAGACGCGGGAAGCCGTTATACTTAAGTGAAGACCGAGCGGAACTTCTCCAAGCGCAGTGGTTGGCACACCGCTTCGATCACACCAAGAGGACCTGGGTCTGGCATCGGGATTCACTCTGAGGAGCGGGTCGGTATGAGAATATCTATCTATACAATATGTACATATAAAGTTGAAGAGTTTCTTTGTTTGGACACGCGTATCTCAGAAACTACTGGTTCGAATGGATTTTTTTGCATTGCTTAGAGCATTTATCGAGGACGGCTTTTTAGATTTTATCAATAGAAGCGAAAAAACCGCAAGTGATGTGGAAAAAACGGGGAAAATTGTTCTTCTTTTAGAGGTTCCGTTGCTTAAATTTGTAAAGATTAAGACGAACGGACGGACGAAATCGCCGACTATTAATAAAGCTTCAAATTTACTATAAGCGATTCACAAAAATGAGTTAACAGATAAATAGACGTAATAACTCGCTCCAGTGATTAATACTGTCAAATACGACGCGCTCGTTGGTCTAATTGTTAATAAGCAAAGCTTGCGTGATCGTCCGCCTTTATAACGAAATAGTTAATAAAAGTAGCTTAGTACGAGAGGTTTGAAATCCGAATATTTTTTTTTTTTCGGTCGGGCACGGCAGAGAAGATCCGATCAGAAATGTGTTCACTCGTTACACTACAGGGGAAACGGGATTTCCCTGTATTACTCTAAACTTAAACGGTTTAAAACACAACTAACTTCAATATTTCCAGGTTGACATCGCCCCGGACCGGCGCCGACCGCTGCGTCCTCTTACCGACTGTGTTCTAGCTTGTTCGATCGCTCTACTAGGACTAGCTGCGCCGGCGCATCGGCGCAACTTGAATAGTGATTAACATATTATTTATTTCGTGCAATTATTGTCAAGTGCCTCATAACCAATGTTTGTTTCGTTTCGCCGATACGAAAAGAAATTGTTGAAGTTAGTCATTGGTAGCCTGTAAATACTATTTATATTGCTGTCTGTAGTTTACGCGGGTTTAAATTCGAGCACTTCAACGGTTTAAAACGCTAAATGTATTAATTTGCTGGCCGCTGCGTCCGCGTTTCGGACTTTGTTTAACTAATGTTTCGCGTTTTAAACTGTCAAAGTGTTTCATATTGATCGAAAATGAATTTTCTTTATTGTATGTATTCGGGCTTTATGTCCTCAGACGGGAAGGTGTTTGTTGTAGATATAAATTTGATTCTATTGATCTCTGATACGGATTTACGATGACAGGGCCGAGTTGAACTCAACTCGCTCGGTGTATATCGCTGTCCCTGTCGCACGTGCGGCGTAGAGAGAGACAAATAGATGTGTAAATACGAAATCGTTAAGTAGGGCTGTGACACGAGCCGCGTGACGGCGCTAGTGTAGCGATTAATAAATTATTTTTATCTCGTTCGTAACTTACCCTTTTTCGTTCTAGTTAGAATCGGCTTATATCCAGTTTGTAATCGAAATTGCGTTAAGTTATGTAATGCTCAGAAATGAAGTACACTAATTCGTAGGTTACCTTTTCTTACCCCCATCCCATCCCCCCTAGTCCGATACGCAGAAACGCATACATTTGTTTTTCGGGCTGTATAGTGCGTTTCGGCAGAACAGCCCGAAAAACGATATGCTGAACGGTGGCCGTTAAAGCCTTATACAATTTATTGAGTTAAACTGTTTGAAACTCGAATTGTTGCGTATGAACTATATCGCGCGTTTCAAACCGTTTGTTTGTTAGTGCGAGCGAAATTTTTGTGCATTAGGAAGTTTAATTGTATTATTTTTATTTTTGTATTACTTATTCGGTTTGTAACGGCACAGCGCTTGGTAATCATTGCCTTTCATGTATTGTATAGACGAATCGCTGATACAGAAATATTGTTAACAATAACTATCATTGTAACTATGTTTGTTGTATATATTCAAACATTAAAATTGTTGATATTGATAACTTGTTTCTCTTATGTTAAATCCAAACGGGGCATCATATGAGCCCGTCAGCCAGAGTAGCCTAACTGCAATTTTATGACTTGACTGATTTATATTTTCATAGTCTAAAAATGTACTATCTACAAGAGCGCAGTGAGTTTTATATTCCTTCTTATTGAAAGTCATGTTTTGGTTATTAGGCCACTCTGCCTCTAGCAGCCTCATATGTACTCTATTTTATGGAAGGTAATGTAAAGCGACAGGATGCGCATGTTTAGAAAAGTTGGCTCGACTGAACAGTTAGCGCCATCTCTTAGCAACAAATAGAAATAAGTTTTATTAAACGACCCTCTGCAAGATATAGTTTGTCACTACTGTTTTCAATAGATCAACTTCTTTATATAACTTATTAAAAATTAATTTCCAGTACGATTATTAGTGCGTTAATTCAATTTATACATTGTTTTTAAATTTCACAAAGATTTTTTTTATGTTTGGTCCATTAAGCGCGCAATGAGGGTAGATTACATCATTGCTTACCTAACACTCTAGGTTCGTGTTTTGTGTTCCCCCTTGCCCCACCCTCCTGTAGCTATCTAAATAGGATATCTACGCAGGATATCGACATCGAGGTTCGGTGAGTCCTTTTTCTAAGATCTAATTAACTTTCTTTTGTGATTGTTGTCCATATTGATTGGTTATGTATCAACCAGAGATTTCATTTTCTAGAATACATATTTCCCCTTGAAAAATTGATTCTAATTCTCTAATGAAACGGTGTTTAATTTTTATATATTTAGAACGAGCGCATACAGTATCTATCATATAGTATTATCTATACTAATATTATAAATGCGAAAGTAGCTCTGTCTGTCCGGCTTTAACTCCGAAACTACTGACCTGTTTTAAATTAAATTTGGTACACAGATATTTTAGAGCCTGAAAAAGATTTTTAATGCCAAAAAAGGGTTGATAGAGGTTGAAAAAGGGGAAGAAACTTTGTATGGAAATTCGTGGCTTTTGAAGCTAGAACAATGAAACTTTCTTCTTTGGCTTTTTGGGAATAGGTGGGAGTGGAGTTAGAGTAGGAGTGATGTGAGGTGAGAGTGTTGCGGCTTACTTACTTACAAAATAGCTTGACTGCCTTATACGCGCCCTTACTTAAATTAAAAACAGCCTAAATAATTAAAAATTCTACCCCAAGTCACAATTCCACGCGAACGAAGTCGCAGCCACAGCTAGTACAAAATAAAACACACAATTCTGTTAAAAGTTTTAATGTACATCAACTATTTGTATAGAGGTAGAACATTCTACTCTTAAGTATAAAGAAATTCCGCTAACGCACGATACATACAAAATAAAATAATTTCATACAAATTGCCGGTAAAATCTATAGGCGGACATCTTGACAACTACAATAACCGTCGTGTATAGAATTATATGAAAAACAATACACAAATATCCTCGCTATCGGTAGATTTCTTTTTATAGTGAAATACTATGCATACACCTGTTCGTACTCAAGATGGGGGGGGGGGACTGGAAACCCAACGAGCAGAGCTTTTCAATCCTTTTCAAAAATAAGGCTATTTAACAGATTGTTTAAATTGACAACATATGAGGCCGCTAGAGACAGAGTAGCCTAACTGCAATATCTACAAGAGCACAGCGACCGAAACTTGTGAACATAATTCTCACACAAATAATAGTACAAATTCATTTTGGCCTAAGTTAATTGCGCATTTTTCTCCTCATTTCATTTAGTAGATGCTAATGTAAGTGCTAGGTATTTTTGAACTCTTGATACATATTTGCAGAGACAGCGCGCCAAAACGCTAATTTTGCGAAATAACGCTGCAATATGGCAAGTGACGCCACTACCTTATATTGGCCATTGGTGTATGTCGATCATATGCATACCTACATGCATTTGTACCTAACAATTACATTTTAAAAGTGATTGAAGTTATAAATTAGTTACAAATTTATTTATTTATTAAATAAACCAGCCACCCTAGGCGGTTTATGGCACTGTTTATAAGCAAGTGACGTCATAACGCTACCAATTAGGAGGGTTTTGTGTCACATGACAACTGTTTCCAAAAGTTAAGTTTTATTTTAATATATAATTTTTTTTAACATATGTGACTGTTTTACTCTCTCTAAATTTATCCTCAAATAGCCTATCTTGGATGTTCGAATTGCTTTGCTCGTTGTAAAAATCGACATCCAGACCCTCGCATCCACGCACCCACGAACGATATACCTTCGAAAATAAACTTTATCACAGAATAATAAAATATCAAACGATAAAATGGCAACTTACGGTGCACCGCGTCGTCTCTACAGCGTCACGATCGAACAGAACGACCATTTTTAACAATACTTACAAAATACTGAATATTACACGCGTAGGTACCAAAATTAACTTAACACGAATTCGCCGAACTGAGGGAATGTTAGTGACGATGTTAGTCTAATGTACATTAGGGCTCTCGCCGAGTTGACGTTTACGAAACGATAACAAAGTTCCAAAACGTGCGGGTATGCGGATGTTACGACTACCGTCACTAAGGCAATTGTGATAACCGCGCCTAACGTGCTCTGCGACACCTCTTTTGTTTAAACACGTAAACCCACATTAAATAAAATGCCCTTTAACGGTTTAAAATGAGTACCAAGTCAATAGGTTTTTATGAAATACTGTCTATAGTTTACGCGAGTAGTACACATTTAAATAAAAATCTTTAACGGTTTAAAACGCGATATATTACTTAAAATTATTTGAACGTGGTAATGAAATGATGATGAAACGTCGGGCCAAAATCATTTAAAAATAAGTTAAAGTGTTTTATTTAAAGATTTTTATAAGATCGTCGAATATAGCCGACCAGGGCCTTTAAAACATAAGGCGACCGTTAGAAAAGAAATAACAGTGCGAAATGTGTAAACGGGACGTTCTTTTATCATCGTAAAAATCGTGTTTATCGTAAACGTATGCGAGGTCAGCTAGTTTCAAACTATGACCAGATGTATCTGATTTGTAATAGTTCGATTTTGAACCGTTAAACCAATAATGCCATGAATCGACAAGGGAGAGGTTATGTCAAAAATATTTTCTTATCGTTTCGCAGTCGCCGACTCGGCCTCGCCCCTAGGTGTGCTTGTAATAAATAAAAATATAGATCCCATCGCTAGTTCATTGGACGTTAATACGTTAAACTAATATAAATGTTTGACCATACAAAAATCTTAAACCACTAGAACCACAATGGTTCGAATCGAGCTGAACCAAAATGGCCGACGGCCCATTTCATATTCGCTATTAATTTTATAAAAACTGGACACAAAAACGAATCTGATTGGACTGATACACATTGGAATAAAACACAACGGTTTAAAACGCGAAATGTATGAGTTTACACTCGAATCTGATGCGCAAGCGACCACGGCTGCTGCAGAGCATCCAATGCCGTAGTTAAAATAAATTGTAAATAAGTTTCCATTTCGCGTTTTAAACCGTCAATAAGCGTTCAATTTGAATTGGACAATTGTAAAAGGAACTCGTGTATTACTGATATATTTCGGCTTAAACGCCGTTGAATATAAAAAGGACCGCCCACCGCAGCTCATATACATCTTATATACATTAGACATAGACTAGTCTAGGCTACCTCTATCGTCTATACAAGATACGTGTAAATTGTGAACACATTCAATAAGATATGGGATTGTTAGTAATCTGGCGCGAACGATTTGGACGTACGCGCTGTATGGCACAGAATTCAAGTTATAGAGACCACAGTGACGTTTTGGAAAAGCCTATATCACATCGGAAAAGGTGTTATATTTTTTGTGACAGACAAGCATGGAGTCGACTTGATGGAAGATGAAACTAACATCAAAACAAAATGCTGTCGATCTATTTAGGCTTTGGATATTTGGAAAACCATTTTGTTTTCATTTGTAATGGAGATGCAGTCTATAGTCAAACATGATCATGTTTGACTAAAATCCAGACTTAACCCAAAAAGCTGATTAACTACTTTACAGCTATTCCAATAGTGAACACTGAAAAATTCCGTCGGAAATCATTCTTTATCCAGTCCAGATGTCTGGAATGTTCTCCGGAAATTTACAAATATGTTGGAACTTCGGCTCAACGAAGTCTCCAAAACACAAAATATTACGAATATTTTATCATCCAAAAAATTTTAAATCTGTTTTCCAAGCCCAATGTTTTGGTACATATAATAATACTTCTCTTGAAAGCTACCAATAAAAGCTTTTCAACGATGTGATATAAAAATTTCCGATCACATATCGGACTGTCCTAAAACACCTACGTCATATAATGCCCTCGAATTGTGTAAATGCAGTTGTCCAATCACTGTGGAATATTCCAGAAGCAAGGCAAGCGAAACGAAAGCTAAACTAAGCGATTACGTACGTTTGTAAAACTATAAATTCGTAAAACTAATTCATATATTCATACAACTAAATGTTAACTGAACTATTTTAAGATATACTGGTCATTCTGAGATCTGGTCGCGAAGTTTCTATTTCCCGGTCTAGAAATATTACTTAGTGTTGCAGTTTACGCGAGTGGTACATGGAATAAAACCCGTTTTAACGGTTTAAAACACGCATTTTTATAATACTCGAATATTGCCGACGAGGGCTTATATAACTTTAAATGACGACGTTTCTGATTACCTTTATAGATCGAGTTTTAAACCGTTAAATTATATAATAATGCCATAATTTATGTTCAATTCAAATATAAATAAAACTCTTTATAATCAGCTGTAGGTCACGCAGGTTATCTACAATTCGTTAAAACTAGACGCGAAAGCCGTTAGTCCGCAAATGTTATTAAACTTAAAATACTCGATTAATTTATGCAAAAATCCGTTTAAACGAATATAAAACACTCTGTATATAATGATACAGTAAAAATACCGTTTGCATGCTAGCATTGCGCTAGAACGTACTGCATGTTCAATTGAATAGACCAACTTATATAATAATTTAAAGCCGTCAACTAATCAGCTGTCATGCGCATGTACTGACAATGAAAAGTATTTTTAAGTGTCAATTTGACATGTTACTGTACTACAAACTGTCAAAATCTAAATATCAAATTTGGCCTATTAAATTGACCATACCGCAATAACAATATCAAGTAATACTCGTATAAAACGCTTTGTTACAATAAAATTGGTATAAACTTGGTATATGTCGTCATGAACACGTCTGTTTTAAGCGCTCTACGCTAGCTCGTTGGGTCTGAGCGGTTTAAGATGTATTTATTTCTCTCTTTTTTTCACAAATCTGAGTTATTATAGAGATTCGATCACTAAACGTCAACAACAAATGAATGGTGAACCACGTATTTCTTTATTCCATAATAACTCACTTTGCTGAACAAATAAAAAAAACACTTTAACGGTTTAAAACGTATACATTAGATAAACTTATTTAAAAAATTATTTTAACTACGTTAGTCAATTCTGCAAGCACCCGGCCAGTTTCGCCAAATACCAACTTCGACGGAACAGGTGGCGCTAGCGTAGCAGTTTTTGTACTTTTTGTACGAAACGTCTGGCCATAGTTAACATAATTTTCAAATAAGTTTAACTAATAAATATCGCGTTTTAAACAGATTATGTGTTTTATTTAAATATGGTATATGTATAAAAATCTTATGTTTCTTCCCCGTGCTTTTGTTTTATGAATGTATTTACAAAAATAAATAAGACTTGATTGTGTGGCCAGCATGACAATTATGGGCCAGTAATACCACCATTAGGTGTTTGATAAAAACCGCTCACACCCAGAATTTAGCTCAACACCACCATGTAGCCATGATTTGTGGCTCAGATTCAAAAATTGAATCCAAATACATAATCCTTGAAATCCGGTCCGTAGGTAGACCATTAGTGTTGCCAAGCACATAATCACACCTTTGAAATTCACAACAGTACAACGAATATTCGATTCTTCGCTTTTACAAAATCCTTGATAAATCGAAGGTGTGTTTATATGCATCGTTCCTTCAAATGTACCTTAATATAAGGCGAGATTGAGACGTTATAAAGAGGGTATATGCCATGTGGGGACAGCAGCGACTTCTTGTGTGGGGAGTATCGGGGGAGTTGACAACGGCGATTGGGGCATCGGCTGTGTTGACAATTGCCCTCGGGCAATGCCTATCGTCTGCGGCAGCGGCTCCGACTTTATCATCGTCAATGGCATTTGTGTCTGTGTGGGTAGTTGAAGGGACTGCCCCTGTATCGTTGTGGGGGATATTATTCCCTGTATGAGGCTTTGTGTTGGAAGCGCTGGGGGAGTCATCGGTCCCTGGGCTAATGTACCTGCCATAGTCAGTTGGGTGGAAAGTGATCCAGGTGTTGATAATGCTGGGTTCGGAATAGACTCTGCCTGCGCAAGCGCATCGTCAACAGGGCAATCGCAGTCGTCGGCCCGCTCGTCCCTGAAGTTTCCGTAGTCGTCCGTTAGCGTCGCGTGACGCAAGACGCAAACGTGCCGTCGTGCTCCGGACCACCACCAGCGCTCTATAATAAGAGAAGAGATTATATAATAATAATTATAAAACTTTTTATTTTTATTATCTATTATATTTATTTTGTTTTCAAGACGGAGAAGGCTGGGTGATCAGTCCACATTATCTGCTAACCATTTCACCTGTTTCTTCCCTATAGAGCATTTTGGGCTAACCAACTGTCACTGAGTCCCCCTACAAACCTACCTACCTGTATTACTGCAAAATTATTCGTTCCATCTTTCATTCTTTGATATTATTTTCTGTTATATTGTAAGTTCCCATATATGTTTGCTCATCTAACATTTAAGTACAGTTATTAATATAAATAACAGTTTGTATATTGACAAAGGCCTATTGAAAAGGACTATTTCTTTTCATCGTCTTCTTTCTCATCAGGATAAAATCTTAGATATGTCAGGATTCAATGAATGCCAAAACAAATAGTATTTGACCAAAGTCATATAACGATAAACAATATAGAATACCAATTTGTAGCAAAGGCTAAATCTATATATATATATATTTATAAATGTTGCTGTTCTCATTTATAAATATTTATTAAATAATAAGTACAACCATCATTTAATTAATTGTCAATCTAAATAAATCTATGTGCTCTTGAATAAGAAAGAAATGATTTACCTCTGCTCACATCCACATCAGCTATAAGTTCTTCGTTCATCAAAGCAGAAAGGGCATCATCTGTGTGTTTCGAATCTGAAAAAACACGCAAATAAGTAGGTATTTTTCGTTATTAGATTATTTGTTGTCATTGCTAGATATAGGCCTTCTCCAAAGACTTTCAGTACCACCGGTACTTCGCTACTTAAATGTGATTACACAAAAAATGCGCTACTACTCTATCCAAAAGTATAACTTTAGGAAAAGCGGTAAGTCCAATACAGAGGCAGTAACCTATAACGCAACTGGCCGTGACTAATATTGACTCTGGGCCAGATTCGATTGCTTCACGATTTAAACAAAAAATCCCTACCCGAACGCCAGAACATAGCTATTAAATACTGTCTATAGTTTACACGAGTAGTACACATTTAAATAAAACACTTTAACGGTTTAAAATGCGATATATTAGTTAAACTAATAGCAGCGTTGGCCCGAAGTTAAAAATCATTTTCATATAAGTTTAACTAATATATCGCGTTTTCAACCTTTAAAGTGTTTTATTTACAAAAGCATGTTGTCAATTATCGTTTGTCTGACAATTTGTCAAATGTCAATACTACTATCGACCATAATCAAGTCGCATGTGTTAGTTGATGATTCCGTATATCCCTATAAGAGTTAAATGAACTATCCAGTCAGTTAAGATAAATATAGGATAACAAGTAATTAAAATACGATATAATTATTACGAAACTGTATTCTTCAAACCTAATAATGTAATGAAGTAATAATAAATATATTCAGTTTTATTATTAAATGTAAAAACTAACCTGTCTCCTCTTTAATAACACTCTCCTCCTTAACAGCAACTGGTGAAATGGAAGTTGGTGTGTTCGGAGCAGTTGGGGTAGTCGGAGTAGCTGGTGGTGTGGGCACGGTGCTGATACCAGGTGCTAAACTTGTATCTCCACTGCTGTTCGAACTGCACTCTGGGCTGTATGGTGCCATCTGCAAGTTGACAAGAACGATCATTAAATACTTAGATTTAGTGTTCCATGTAAAAACACGCAAGTACAATGAACCAAACAAAACTATGGAGTGTGGATGGCCTTATCACTATAAAAGAATTTCTTCTAGGCAATCCCGTTTCTTACATATGTATTATGTTTACCTGAGTAGACGTTTTAATAGCACTTTTAACAGTTTAAAACACTAAATATACAACTTAAATATGATTTTGTTCTATTTTAACTAAGAGCCGACGTTTCGGGTTAGAACTCCTGTCAGCATGACCTATGTCTACCATGTACTGAAGAACATGCACAATATACAGATTTTACTGAGAAAATAATAATTCACTGAATTTCTCTTGTCTATTAAGTATAATACAATGATTCGAAGTATACTACTTATATATACAAAAGTGGATATAGAAGAAATCACACTTGTATTTATTTAGATATAAAAGGGTTGTACTTACTCTTAAGCTTCGTCGACGACGCGGTGTGACCTCCGCCATCTTGTAGCTACTGTCCATCGCCCAGTAAGAACCTTTTCCCGGATCATCCTTACTTCGAGCCACTTTCATGAAGCATTTGTTTAACGATAAATTGTGCCTTATTGAATTCTGTAAAAGTAATAGTCAAGGGTTAATATTATGTTAAATGGCTCAGCCCTGTCCCTTCAAGTACTGTGTTTAGAGCAAGCAGTTCTAGGTTCGACGGAATCAATTCACATAAGTAACTAAGTAAACTTATAAATGTTAATGCAATTAAAAATAAGATCTACAGATACATTATTTCATTAATTACATTGGTTCTCAAATACTGGATATCTTGGGTGATAAGCACAGGTTCTTGGTTTACAATTTTTTTTTGTAAGTTATTATATCGAGTCTAGACTTGCACTATCACCCTATTGTAATGCAACAGCTTTAAAATCATTTTAGCTGTATTTGTTTAAACTATGATAATAATTTTTTAACAATTCATCTCAAAAGGGTGGTAGAGGCCTCCGAGAACACTTTAATTTACTGTTTTTACCATACAAATATGTGATGGTAGGTCGATGAAATTTGTTTCTTTTCGCCAGTTTCTAGTTCCTAGGAATATTTTCCTTCTCGGAAGAGCACTTCAAGAAGACTTTGGAACACAACTGACAGTTAAACCAGAACCAAATAAGAAGAGACTGTGTGTCACAATAATAACTTACCATCCAACCCTTTCCAGCTTCCTTATAGTAAGGGAAGGCGTTGCAAATGTAATTGTATATTTCATTAAGAGTCATTTTCCCATTTGGCGAGCTACTGATAGCCAGTCTGATCATACTCGCATAGCTGAAATTTGATAGTTTATTTATAACATGAATAAGTGCAAAGCCATCAATTTAACACAATTTATACTTCTGTAGATAAATGATTCAACGTGATGCCTGGCATGGCATTTAGAGAGGCCTTGGGTTTGAATCCTACGGAAATATTTGATATTTTGGTCAGGCTGGGCACAGAAGTCTAGTCAACTACTGCCCTATAAATAAGATTGACTGAAGAAATATGTTTGCCCCCTACCCCATGGGGGGAGAATAGGGTTTTCACTGTATGCGTCTTTACTTTTAAAGTCCATCAATAAATTGCTGGTTATTATTTGAAGCCCACGGAAAATAATATTTATAGACAGTATATATGACCTCATCTAAATTATGTACATTTATAAACCGAAGGTTCCTTAGAATGAGGAAAAGTTTTAATCCATTACCTGTAAGCTGGCTTAGGATGTTTAATTTTATTTGCATTGAGCTTCTCCTCAATTTCCTTGTTATTGTTTTCCTGTTGCAAACACAAAGGTTGGACATCTTCGTAGAGGAATCGGGGAATAGGGCCGAGCGGGCTATGCCGCGGCGGCCCCGGGCTGTAAGCCGGTAGCCACTCTACCCCTGGAGAATCACTCATTGTTCTTCATATACGCACTGAACATAAAAATAGCTTCACCGCACCATTCCTTTTAAATAATTCAACAAATACCACACAAGAAGCCCTTGACAATGTCTGTGGGCGTTAATATTATGTACGTGCTACCTTTTCAAAAGGTTTTCTTTACCTCTCATTGTAGAACATCAATCAAAGGTCCTTGGTGCGTCAAGTGCGAACACACTTAAAAACATAAACGTAACAACATGAATAGTTGAAAATTGAAAATAAATGCACTTATGTAACTGTTTGCATCACGAAAACTTTAAAAATAACGCAAAAAAGGAAATAAAACGTAATTTCAGAAACTGGAAATTATTATGACATTTGAGGCGCCTACAACAAGGAAAATGGCCTCTGACAGATTATGAAAGCGAAATTGTCTATACATCTTATACAGATTATTACAAAATTCCACACGTTTAATTTATAATCTGTGAATTTGGTCACTCGTTCAACTTTATTTATTTTTATATTTTTTCATCTTCAAATGAAAAGATTACATCAAAAAAGGGATATATAAATTTTAATGATTGTCTATGAACTATTTTACTTAATGGCAATAATTTCTGCGACGACCATATTTGATTTGCTAAATTTGAAAAAATGACAGTTTATCTTAGATGTTGTGTTCGATCAGTTGTGTGTCGTGTTTTTATATCTAACGGTTTGTTGACTTACGTATAAATTTGAAGCAAAAAGTTATTTTTTTGTGTATGTAGTTCAATAAGTGATTACAATGACGACCCAGCCTGAAGTTGGAGTGCCGGACTTTGTCCTTCTGGACAATTTGACTACGGATAAATTTATTGAAAATCTGCATGTGAGGTGAGTCTTATAAATATTTTGAGTTTAAACTTGTTTATTTTGTTACTCATCACACGCGAAGTATATCGTGGTCTTGTGTTTTGTGCCTATTGCTAACTTCCTATATTAAAACAGAAAAGACCGTATTAATCACTTTTACTTATGTAAAGTCGTCTATTGACCATCTGTGTAAATAAAAACAATTTAATAAAAAATTTACTTGTGACAATTGTAGCAAGCAGCTATTTATGGAATAAAAATGTATATACGTTTCAGCTTAACTATACGAATACATAAGATAAGATAGTATATAATATGTATTTTAGGCAATAATTACTTAATTTTGACAGTTATTTTTAAAGTTTGTTGTAATAGACTCCATTGAACTAGAGTAGTGATCATTTCAAGGAATTTTGTTTTATTGCATAAATTACTGTAGTTTGGTTCGTCCAAACTTTATCATAATTGATAAGATGTTTATTAAAATGTCCATTCTAAGTGCTCATAAAATTATATTATATCTTTATATGGCATGTGTGAGTGATCAATCCCGGATTCCAGGCTTAGCAATAGGAAAATAAGAAGCTTTTATAAAAAATCCTAGCCCAGTTTATTGTCATAAATCTTTAATTTTGACTAATATATACATAAAGACAAAACTTATTATTTTCTATCAGGGACACCATGAAAGCCCGGTGATCAATCCACATGATCGTGACTTTTTTCCCCATTTCCCCTAATGGAGGACATTCGCTTATCCTACTGTCAGTGTATCCCCTTAATCTTCCGGATGCTGCAGAAGACATACGATTGTGTATACTTTCTAATAAATTCTATCAGGACACTCGGACAGACAGGTGTGTCTTTCCTTCTCTATTTCTTTCCTCCTATCATTGTAAGATGTCTATTTAAGACAGCAATGTCCTGTTACATGTTACATTTCTAGCTTTCGATGATCTAAGATGTCTATTTAGCGCTTCCTGTTATGTCTCATCAGCCGATTCGTTTTTGTGAGTCTCATCAGGTTTTTGGCTTTTTTTGAATTGAAGAAATAGAAATCCTATCTCCAGTTTATTACCAATATTGTAGCCAGCTGTGTTTTGTATATATTTTCCATCTCACATCTTCAACTGCTTCATTTTCTCTGCAAAGGCTTGAAAAATGTTGCTACACTTGCCACTTAAACATGAATAAGGCAATATTATTTTATACAATATGTTGAGGAACATTTACAATGCAAATTAAAAATGTTGGTATGCTAGGCTAATTGAATTTAAATAAATACTTTAATAAGTAATTTAAAAGCGAAATAAGTTAAACTTAATATAAATTATTTTAACTACGGTCCAACATAACCAAGAGAAATAATTTGATTGTGGGCAGCAACATTTTTACCAGTTGTACTGCTGCTGTTCAAAACTCTTAGTAGAGTCTTCTCTTCAATTTTATTGATATTTTTATAGACTTCTTAAATAGTTTACTTAGTAATAATCTTGCATTACTGTTAGTATGCCTGACGAGTTGAAAATATATTACACATTTAAATAAAACACTTTAACGGTTTAAAACGCGATATATTAGTTAATTAACATATCGCGTTTTAAACCGTTAAAGTGTTTGATTTAAATGTGTACTACTCGCGCAAACTATAGACACTATTTAATATATTATACACTCACAAACTCGTGGTAGAAGGTGGTCCATACAATTGTATATGGGAACTTGTGCTATACTTAATATTATTAAGATATTATCGTTAGCATGTCATCATCAACAATGGCGTGCCGTGACCATGATGTCATTTCTCAAGGTGTCGTCCTTTAGTTTTCCTCGTTGTTGATGAGTGCATTTCTATCATTTTCACCTCCGTTGAGATGTGCTTATGTTTAGAACAGATCTTTGCCCTCGGGTTGACTCGCGTCGCAATTATTGTGCAGATAGTTACCACCTTATTCGTGTAAATAAAAAATATGTACCAAATACTGTCTATAGTTTACGCGAGTAGTACACATTAAAAAAAAACACTTTCGCGTTTTATACCGTTAAAGTGTTTTATTTAAATATGTACCAGTTTGTAAAAGTGATTTGAAATTAAACTATACGATATCAGTGACGCATACTAGATTTGAATGATGTTTGATTGTAAGATTTCCCCCTAGAAACCCTATTGGTCTTGGCTTCGAGTCTTTATTTTTAAATAAGTACTTCCGAATCATTACTTACTCCTACGTGTGAATGTTTCAAAAAAACAATTTTAACGGTTAACACCGTCCAATATTGACCTATATGTTTTTTTTAACGTTTCGGGTCCTTTACAGCAGCCGTAGCGGTGAGATACGAAATGTTGGACCGTAGTTAAAAACAAGTAAACTAATATTACGTGTTTTATACCGTTAAGTGTGAAAATTAAAAATATATCATACACTCTTGAATTACTATTGCATTTGTATTAAGTAAGTAGGTATGTTATGATATTTTATTGAACATACAGAAAACTCGCTATACCTTTTTTAAGTGAAAATTACAAAAATATCGTTTTTTTAAATTTAATTAACATGCACATTTGGTGACCCCGTGGCCCGTACCTACTCTATGTAGCCAGCTATAGGTGTATATTGTAACCATAAAGGATAGTAGTTCTACCAAATACTTCTGACTCTACTTCTGAATTTGACTACCAAATTTTGGGAATAACTAAGCGTCCTCCAAGCCAACGTTAACTTAAAACGCGGTATACGTCAATCGTAAAACCACAGTACACATAGAAACAGTATTGCGCGCGATACAATTGAGCAATTGCGGTATCTTACATAAACATAGATCGATTCCGAATACCGCAACATCTTCGTTGTAACATTCGTTTGGGTTTGAGATAATGTAAGTTGAACTGTATTTTTTGTAGAGTTTACCACACACATTCCAGTATACATTACATAAGTAAATGTGTGTTGTAGTTTTAATTTAAAAGTTTGTAGTTTTGTCGTTGTTCGGTCACTCCTTCTTCCCGGGGGGCACTGAAAACCGGCGCGTCTCCTCTACTCTTGGGTGGTGATGCACATGCCGAGTGCTTTCTCCCATTTCACAAGAATTTTTTCTTTTTTTTATGTAGTTATTAAATTATTATTTAAGATAACTATGTCTTCTGAAATACATAAATAGTTCGAGTTTGAAAAGAATTAGCTTAAATAAATTAGAATAATTTATTTCACATCATTTTTAATTTGATCATCTGTAATTCATTCTTACTGTCTATTAAATCAGTAGTTAAGAGATAAAAGTTTTCCCACGAACCCAGTTTAATGGATGGTGTTATGTAATCGAGCTATTGGTCACTTACATTAGCTAGCTTAATATAATCTTATACAACAGTAAATTATCATGAAACTATTCTCAATTTCGATTCGTCTTCAATGACTGCGCAGGAGTGTGTTTACTAATATATAATGCTGAAGGTGTCTGAACGCGCTAATCTCAGGAACTGGTGGTTCGAGTTTAAAAATTATTTTTGTGGTTTTAAAACAACGGACTGCGACCAATAGGGCAGGAGAAACAGTGGGAAATGTGGGGAAAAATAGGTAATGATTTATCTTTGACGGCTTTCGTTGCGTGCGCTGCGAAAACGGTTCAACAAAATATGTATCAAAGAATGATTCCTCTTTAAATGATCTTAAAACATGTCCTCGACGGTATATGTCTATCTTTTAAGATTAACCCCCAAAAAACCTTTTTATGGCAATCAAATTTGATCGAAATTATTTCATTAAGTACTAATTATAAAGCTAGTTATCAATTAAATCAAATGTTCCACCTTATTCGAAATAATAGATTAACTTTGTTTTACAAAGTCTAAAAACGCGGGGGGTATTTCTCAAACAAAACGATAGACGCGTTAGTGACTTACCTCAGTGTAAATTTACGACGATTTAGAATCGACCCTAAGTAAAGTTTGAACATTTAGCTAGTATACTGTTTATTGTAATAATAATTATTATTGATTACTTAATAGATTAATTTAAGGATATTTGCTTTAATAAGAACTATTTCATTCGTGTAAAGAAAATATTTTAATGGTTTAGAACGCGAAATATAATAGTAAAATTGTTTTTAAATCGTTAGTGTTTTATTTAAATGTGTACTACTCGCATAAACTACAGACTGTATTTATTTTATCAATTGTTTGCAACTGAAAAAACTGAGGATTTTAATCGAGTTACCGTTTCGGTATATATAATTCCATAGACATAGGTCGACGGCGCATTTGTTGATGTTTTATGGCTGCAGTATTTCGCCTTTATATCAAGTGCTCCTGTGACAAAGATATTTTGCATATTATGACGTATCTATTGTATTAAAATATGTACAAGTACTTACTTATTTTAATAGCCAATACTTTGTGTTGTAAAAATTAAAGTCTCGAACAATGATAAGAAGTAACACGAACAGATAGCGTTCATATCTAATTGCTTTACTACTTAGGTGCAGGTAACGATTTGTTATCATTGAGAGGTGTGAAATAAACACATGGAAGGAATGTACTTTACGTGACTAGTACACATTTAAATAAAACACTTTGACGGTTTGAAACGCGATATATATTAGTTAAACTTATTTTCTCCCCGTGACCACGGCTACTGCATGCGAAAAATAATTTTCAAATAAGTTTAACTAATATATAATGTATATCGCTCAGTTGGTTAGAGCAACAGCCGAAACGGTGTGGATGTCCATTCAGTCCTGCCCGTGTCGTAAATTTTTTTCAATCTTAAATTGAGTTTAGTTAATATAGAACCTCTTTTATCCCTAAAGTGTTCCTTAGCAGTAGGCACAGTAGATATTTAAATGGAACAATTTTAACGGTTTAAAAATTTCCGTTAGACAGTGCACATATTAAAATTTCATATTTCATGTAAGATTATTGGATTATAGCAATTTAAATATATAACATTTTTAACGGTTTAAACGATTTCTTTAACAGCACACAATTTTACATTTAATATTTCACTTGAGACGCGGTCTGATCAATCTGGTCAGTAAATGATACTAATTGAAATAAACGGTTTAAAACGCGAAATCCATTAGTTAACTTATTTACAATTAATTCTAACTATGACCCGACGTTTCGGATGCTTTGCAACAACTGTAGTTACGGAGCAGGTTGGCAGCTCCTAAGCCAGTTCGCGTTTTAAACCGCTGAAAAGGTTTTAATTAAATAATTCCGCTATTTCAACACTTTAAGGTAGGTCTGTCATTACCTACGTTAATGTTAGCGCATCTCGCGTTGTCGCCCTTTTCTCTAATGTAACTCAATCCACTTGTATGCTTGTACAACGACCGGCCTGGGAAAGAGCACAGGACACCCTCGAACCCCCAGACCGTGACGAACGCGAGATTCGCACACACCCCAAGGCCTCAATGCAGTGAGCATTACTTTTAAAATATGACTCGTAACGTACATTGAATATCGCTTCTTAAAATAACAGGACAAGATGCGCCGTCGACCTTTGGATATTCGGAAATATACTGACTGAAGCCGAAACGTCCTCTTTGTACTGCTACCATCCATTTAACATCAAGATCTCTAGGCAAAGTTTTAGAAAAACACGTTAGACCCGGTGGGCACCGAACCAAGATCCGTTGATTAGTAGCCATACATTACTACCTTTAGACCAACGAGCCCTCAACGGTCAACGGTTTAATACACGAACTTTAATAACTATAATATTATTAGGGCTTTTATACTTAGTCTTGGGACTGCTAAAGAGCGCCTGAAACGTGGTAAAGAAAATATTATTTAATTAAAATATTGAATTTATTTAATAAAAGTAACACAAAATGCATACTTTGACTTTATATGCGCAATTTCGGATTCTCTTAATGTAACAATTATTTAAATAAAAGTAAGCTTTGTTTATTTAAATAATTGTTAAATATCCAATAATATGTCAAGTCCTTTATTGCAACTTACCTTTGCAATGGGGGGGGGGGAGAATAGGTCTTTCTCCAAACAATTATTTTATATTCTCAACTAAAGTATCAATCTGTATAAAAGTAACGATAATGTGAATTTATAGCATGGAAAATTGCCCCTTAGTAGAACGGTCCTATATATTCCCAAAGGTGAGTTTGTCCCGAATGTTATGGGATATAAGCATAACACATTCATGCTCTGATACTCCTAAAAAGGTCAACAGCAAGAACATAACCTTTTTGTAAAGATCGCAATTTGTATATGTCCTATTTATATCCTATTTGTATGTATGTTACTTGTCAGCGACTTCGTCCTCGGATTGGGCATACAAGTTTCTTTTTGCAAACCTCTCCATCTCTATGAATTTAAGCTATTACCCACGACTTCGCTCGCGTCCCGTCGTTCTTGCAAGTTATATATATGTATAGGTATGTTATGGTTATCTTTAAAACCCACAAAATTGAATATTTCTCCGTATATTTTTTACATCCCGCTGTTTCTTCGCTACGCAACGCAACCTGGATAAGTGATCTTACCAACACAAAAATAATAAATATGTCTTAGTTTACGCGGTAGTACACATTTAAATAAAACACTTTAACGGTTTAAAACGCGATATATTAGTTAAACTTATTTGATAATGATTTTTAACTTCGGCCCGACGTTTCGGATGCTTTGCAGCAGCCGTGGTCACGGGGAGACTAAGGGGAAACTAACTAAACGTCGGGCCGAAGTTAAAAATCATTTTTAAATAAGTTTAACTAATATATCGCGTTTTAAACCGTTAAAGTGTTTTATTTAAGCAAACATAATTTTTCGATTCGAATTAGTAGTTCTTGAGATTAGCGCGTTCAAACAAACAAACGCTTCAAGTCAGATTTGAACAAGGTAGACAACGTTTTTGTAGCCTGCATTCGTCATTCAAATAACATGACATCATCGAATAATGACTTCAAATGAAGTGTGAAATTAGTCAACAATATTATCGTCTGCAAATGAAAACACACTAGATACAGTGTCTATAGTTTATACAAATGGAACATTTACAATTGAAATAAAAAAATCTACGGTTTAAAACGCGTAATGCTTTGCAGAAGCCGTGTTTACGGTTGTTTACGCGAGTAGTAGGTAGTACATTTATTGAATTTAACATTTCAACGGTTTTAAACGCGTATTATATTAGTTGACTGTTATTAAGTTTAAATGTATATCTCGTTTCGCGATTAAAAACGTTCGAAGTATTGTATTAAGTAGTAGTATTAGGTTTAAGTAATGTAATGTTTAAAAGTTTGTGCACATTTATATTAAAACACTTTTAACGGTTCGAAACGCGAAATTTTGTAGTTAAATTACTTTAAATTAATCTTAACTACGAGACACCCGCTGTTGCAAACGAAACGTCGAGTCGTATTTAAATTAAATTAAAAATAATTGCACTAATATATTTCGCGTTTGAAACCGTTGTGTGTGTTTTCTTGTGTGTATTTTTTTAAGTAACTATGTATTTAATATGTTTTACCTTCTACAAGACTTCTATATAAGATCAAAGCGAGCTGTCTTATTTAAGTGATGTCTTCCCGGTACAAGTTCCTTCCTATTTTATAGCTCGTGATAAATGGCTATTCAGAAATACACTTCCTTAGGGTTACTCTAGTTTGTCTATAAAGTTACTAGCCGTGCCAGCGACTTCGTCCGCGAGAATCGTTATTTTGGGCATCCAAATTAGTTTTTGCAAACCCCGTCATCTTTATAAACTTTAGCTGGTAGCCAGGGCGTCGATCGCGTTCCTTCCCGTCCGTTCTTGCAAGTTAACCTTAAAATATAGACATATATAGCGTCGCTTTTTTTAAATAATTTAAAGAGGAATTATTTTTTTCTTTTTTAAGGTTTTCACAGCGTACGCATCTGAAACCCACAGAGATGAACAATTTCCCCCGTTTTGTTAACATTTCCCGCTGTATCGTCGCTTCTATTAGTCACAGCGCGATGTTTATTAGCCTATAGCCTTACTCGATGAATGCTCTAACCAATACAAAAAGAATTTTTCAATTCGAACCTGTAGTTTCTGAGATTAGCGCGTTCAAACAAACAACTCTTCAGGTATATATAGATTAGATTCTTACGTATAAGAATATCGTCTTGTAGTACTGGCCACCTCTGATACAACGTCCGTTGCGGATCGGAATTCGAAATTCAAATTTATGAAATCAAGTGATACATTTGAATTTCGAATTCAGTTATTCATTTGTTTTTCTCTAATTACTTTTTGTATCGTCCAGTAGTAAATACAAAATGGCGCCTTTTTTACAATACACAAGTCGTCTGCGTCCCGTACTTCTAGCGAGACCAATCTTTTCTTGTAAGGGTATTTTCCTCTTTCACTTTTTTTCATACTTATTGGTATTTTATAGGTAGCATGATATTTTATAGCCATCCTCGATATATGCTTTCACAAAAAATATTCTTCAATTCGAGCCTCAAAGAAAACTCTCTTTAGCAGTTACAACTTATTTGAAGAGTATTTTAACCACGGCCCGACGTTTTAGATGCTTTGCAGCAGCCGTGTTCTCGGGGCGACAGTTGTACCTCTCCAAATAAGTTTAACTAATGCATATCACGTTTTAATCCGTCAAAGTGATTTGTAGGATATTTGTTTATCGCACGAACGACGTAAGCTTCTTTTAGAAATTACTGTAAGTTAAAAGACGATATTAAATTCTTATCGAAGCGTATTAAGAATTCTTCCGATAGTATTCTGTACGGAGACATTCATAAGAACAATTGACCCGGCATCAGCGGTCGACGACCTTAATACATCCAGCACTTAACCATTCATTAGATACACGACCGAGTTTGCACTTGCGGTGGTAATTTTCGCCAGATAATTTCCAGCCCAGCGACTGTCGGGCCTCTTAAAAGAGTAGTACACGTCGAAATAAAGCAATTAACGGTTTAAAACGCGAAATACATTAGTTTTTAACAAGGATAGGATGCTAGTTTTCAGCTTCATAAAAATAAAAACTTTAACGCTATAAAAAGCAATATATATATTTACTTATTTACAATTTATTATAACTACCGCCCGACGTTTCAGATGTTTTGCAGTCGTGGTTACGGAGGGACTGAAGGTGGAGGGTGTCTCTATGTCATTGTGAAATCTAGAGCCATCTGTTGTAGTTTGTTTCAAACAAGTTTAACTAAAATATATCGCGTTTTAAACCGTTATTTTTTTTATAAAACTTATGATAAGTTCTAGTTTAAACTATGCCAAACTACCCACATGTTTAATCCTTTTGTATACTATGAAGTATATATAGTAGTAGAAGCTTATAACGAAGATGTTAATAACTAAATTTAATAAATAAAATTAACAGCTTAATATAAGCTACTACTATTAATAGTATCGTAATATTTCTAATTAATATTAAATAGATAACAATATAACACAGATAATAACTTACCAAACTAAGTAAATTAACTCGTTCCAAACTCGATAATCCAAAGTGCGATAAGCTAAGAGATAAGATTAGCTTTAATAAATTTCGGATATTTGTTATCGACTTTCTTGTTCTTGGAATTCTTATTGATAATCCAAATGTTTGATTGTGGAGGCGTCACGAAAATACTAATTCTAAGAATTTAATTTCCTGGTTGCTACCTACTAAAAATGAATTAACATATTGTATATGTGATTTATGGGTAGGAAATTCAGTGTAGTATAATCGAAAATTGATCTTTTTTTTTTCTTTAAACATACTCACATACATATTAAGTACTAGCTGTGTCAGCGACTTCGTCCGCGAAGAATTGCAAGTTAAAAGATACACATTTAGTGTCGCGGATATTTTTTTTTAAATTATAAAAAGAGGAAAGACACCGAAAGAGGGATCATTCTTTCATACATATTTTTTGGGTGTCTTGAACCGTAGCGTACGCGTCTGAAACCCACAGAGATGAAAATTTTCCCTTGTTTTGTTCACATTTCCCGCTGTATCTTCACTCCTATTGATCGCAGCCTAATGTTTTATAGCCTATAGCGTTCCTCGATAATTGGTCCAACCAACATGAAAGATTTTTTCGATTCGGACCAGTAGTTCCTGAGATTAACGCGTTCAAACAAACTCTCCAGCTTTATAATGTTAGCAGAGATAATATTTTCGCTTGTTTGATTTGTAACTAATGATAATAATTTATGTGGCGTTTGAATACCATTAACTCGCCACATCTTTAGCTAATATGAGTCAATAGACATACGTAATCGTTATGCTCGGTAAATAAACATCGAATATGAATCACGGTATGACGCAAGTTCCAATATAACGCTGTCTACCTGCTGCGAACTTCAAAATGAACTAGACGAAATTAAAATTAAGTTTAAAAAAGCACTTTAACGGTTTAAAAAACGCGATATATATTTGTTAAACTTATTTAAATTACTTTAACTACGGCCCGACGATTCGGATGCTTAGTAGCCGCCGTAGTCCCGTGACGATAAAAGAGAGGACGTCAAGTTCTCAAACACCTGGAATCCCATATTAAAAACTCTGGATTTCAAAAAAACAGCATGTCGGCAAACGCGAAGACGCCGTTAGTCAATTCTGCAAGGACCCGCCCAGTTTCGCCAAATACCCACTACGACGGAACAGATGGCGCTGGCGTGGATAGTTTTTACTTTGACATTAGAGATACCCTCCATCTTTAGTCTCTCCGTGACCACAACTGCGGCAAAGCATCCAAAACGTCGGCTCGGCTAGTAGAAACAATTTCCAAATACGTTTAAGTAATATATACCTAAGTATAGCGTTTTATACCGTCACTTAACATTTTTTATTTAAATAAGTTTTGTCTCAAGTTACAAAACAAAATACACTGTAGCTACGCTACCGCCATCTGTTATCGTGGTTGGTATTTAGAGAAATTTCTTTTATTTGAATTTGGAATATTGTCGTTTCTCGGTCGGTTTTTGAGGATCTAATGTTTTTAGTATAGGATTGCTTCCACGTGTAGGAAATTACTTCCGCCATGTCTTCAAGAATAGGTACACAGTCACTTCCTGCTACCGGAATGCTATTACGAAGATTTGGGGCGGAAATCGTTGTACTGACCGAATCTGGTCTTTTGCGTTATAAATATTCATTCGCTGGACGTGGGAATTCTTGTTATGATTATTAAGGTGCAGTAGAACGTCTCGTTAGCGAGTGATTAGCGCTTCGGTTATCTAACGGTTAAAAGCATAAAATTTAGTAACGATAACTTGTGTATCGGCAATTGTGTAAGGTTTTCACGGCCATCGTTCATCAAATCATTGTTTTTCATTTAATTAATGCTATACTGTCTGTAGTCTGCGCTAGTAGTAGTAGTAGTATACATTTTAATAAAACACTGTAACGGTTTAAAACACGATATATATATATTAGTTAAACTTATTTGAAAATAATTTTTTAACTCCGGCCCGACGTTTTGGATGCTTTGCAGCAGCTGTGGTCACGGCGAGACTGAGTGACACCGCGACACGACTGACAGTAACTTTAACTAACATATATCGTTCGTGTTTTATTTAAATAAATTCTTCAAGCAATCGAGGGGATAACATCTGATGATGCCATCTGCTCGTGATGGCGAAACGTGGAGAACCTCGTCTCACTCACGTTGGCCGAACAGCCCGAAAAACAATGATATAACGGTGTTTTTAAATTATTTGTAATAGGTAAATAATCTTATACTCTCGTCAGAACATGCTTGATAGACAATGCATAAGGGGGAGAGAAGTCATTTCGTAGTTTCGCGTTTGTGTACAATAGCGCAGTAAATATTTTTTACCACCATATAGTACTTTTATATTGATAATTAAGTTAGGTCGTTTAAATGAAATAGTTTAACGGTTTAAGACGCGAAATATATGTTCACACGTGACCACGGCTGAAAGGCATCCGAAACTTCGGGCCGCATTTGAAATAATTTTTAAATATGTTTGACTAATATATTTCGCGTTTTAAGCCGTTATTGTTTTATTTAAATGTGTACTACTCCCGGTAATCAAAATACTGTCTGTAGTTTGACAGTATTTTAATTCTTCATTATTGTCAACTCGAAACAGTTTATAACACAAAACATATATATTAGTTAAAAGTGTTTTATTTTTAGCTAAACTACAGAGAATACAAAAACTGATAATATTTCGTGTGTAAAACCGTCAAACGTGATTTATTGAATGCATAAGTTCGTTTTGTTATTTATTCTCAATCGCCCTTCAATTAAGCAATGTTAATAAATTTAAAGCTGCCTAGAAGAGATCGCTTCTTAGCGATAAGGCTATCTAATGCACTCAATTCTAGCATATATACTATAGCTATATAATACTTAAATAAACAATATCTTGAATGATATCGATGTATCCTATTTTTACACAAATGCCACGCTGGAATCAAAACTGTCGCAATAAAACTATTTCGGTTTACGTTAAGATGTTGTAAGACAAGCTAAGAATAGGTATTAGTCTCCCCGTGACCACGGCTGCTGCAAAGCATCCGAAACGTCGGGCCAAAGTTAAAAATAATTTTCAAATTAGTTTAACTAATATATCGCGTTTTAAACCGTTAAAGTGTTTTATTTAAATGTGTACTACTCGCGTAAACTATAGACAATATTTATTAGGTTTATTTCATGCTACCTGTGCGACTTCGTCCACGTGAATGAGTTTACGCATTTTTGAATTTAGGAATTAATTTAACAAGATAGATATAATGTACTGTCGTGGACATCTTCGATCATGTTAAGAAGAATCTTTAATTAATACATGATAGGTTTTTGGAATCGTTTTCGCAGCGCACGCAACGGTAGCCTTCAGAGATGATGTTCTTCCACGTTTTCCTCATAAAGCCTTCCTCGATAAATGATCCAACCAACACAACCATATTCCTGAGATTATCATGTCCAAACAAATAAACTCTTCAGCTTGAAGACATTTGTATAGACTATAGATAAACGAGGCCGACGTCATAGCACCTGGTGTTTGAAGTTTTTTTTTTAATTCAGGAGAAAGTAGCGTTTTGCCAATCTAGATGTGGACCCTCCTAACCCGGGTGAGCATACGTCAACTTCACCGACTTTTTGATGGTGGCCAAGATCGATGACGCTTTCGAGGATCCCTTGATCTAGCAAACACGGGGTCCGGGATGACAAATGCGTTATAATAAAAAAAAAGATATTAATTGTACCACCAAATGCGTTAAAAGTCGTAAACTTTAATAGCGTTTCGGTTACAGTCCGATTTCCGAATATACTAAACGAAAATAGGACAACAGCGCATCGTGTTCAGATGTCGACTGCGGTATTTCAACTACCATCAAGTGAACCCCATATTTGTCTTTCCTACTCTATCTTACAAAAAGTTGTCTTTTCTGATGCGCGCGCGCATAGTCTTTAAACATCTATGTGGTGGAATTTTAAAAGTACCAGACCTGCACTTAATTATACGAACGCCCTAACTATTATATTTTTTTAATTTAAACCGTTGAAGATGTTTTATTTAATAGTAAGTATACCATTTCCGATTATGGTATAGCGGCGGCGTGCACTTCTTTGTAACGCGAGTGGTACACATCTAAATGAAACACTTTAACTGTTTAAACGCTTAAAATAGGTTGCCTGGAAGAGATCGCTTGCTAGCGATAAGGCCGCACATTGCTCCCCGTTCTAGTATATAAGTTTAATTTGTAATATTTTTATTTTTTGTGCAATAAAGAATATATAATATAATAATAGTAGTAAAATTATTTATAAAGACGGACCAGCAAGGGAATGTTTGTTTGTCGCTGTCATAGAAAAACGGATTCGAACTATGGACCTTCAGTATGTTAACTACTGGAACAAGGCTCTCAACATATACTTATAGTTGAACAATAACGAACTGCCCTCGAAGCCAACCAGTTTTGGTACATTGATGACGACACACTTTCTACGACCTATCGTAATTTGTCTCACGTACTGCACGTTGCCGGAGGTCGGAATGTAAGCAGACGTATGTAAACAAATGCCATGTTCCCTGGTATACCCTGTATGATATAGCATGATAAGTTTGACAATGCAGGTTCACAGTTTTGAATTTTTAAGTTTGGCACTAGCTGTGTCAGCGACTCCGTCCGCGTAGAACAGTTATTTAGGGCATCAGAGTTTGATTTTGCAAACGTAGCAGAAACAAATTTGATAAATGAATGGTCTTTCCAAAGCAAAAATATTTTTTTAAATCGAACCAGTTGTTCCCGAGATTAATGGGTTCAAACAAACAAACACTCTTTCGCTTAATAATTTATCATCAATTCTACTGGATCTAAATTATATAATTTGACTAAGTAATGTACTCTGACGGTTTAAAACGCGATATATTTTAGTTAAACTTTTGAGAAGAGAAATGAATGAAAGAGAAATCCGAGCGTCGGGCCGTAGTTTAAAATAATACTCAAAAAAGTTTTGACTAAAATATAGCGCGTTTTAAATCAATAAAGTGTTTTATTTAAATGTGTACTGCTCGCGTAACACAAGCATTTAATATACTCTGTTTAATATAGGATGAATAGTTTCACAGTTCACTTCTGTGAATTGTTACATTTTGTAATTAAAATGTATTTGCAGTTCATAATAGCTTCTACTTCTATTTGATATTGTTAGGTGGTATACTATGTTTAATATAGAATGATAAGTTTCCAAAATTGTAGTATAGGAGAGATAAGGACTGTCTGTAACGCTTACGAGTAGTTGTAAAAAACAGTCCTATACTAATATGTAAAGCTGAAGAGTTTGTTTGTACGTTTGTACCTTCGGAATCGAGTTGAAAAATTATTTTAGTGTTGGTTAGAGCATACGAATCCATAGTTCCTGAGATTAGCGTGTTCAAACAAACAAACTCTTCAGTATAGTATAGATAGCAGAGAAAAAAGCGCATATATTAATTACATTATATTGAATAAAAATATATCTTCTTCGCGGTGGGGCTCGCACTGAATTCTTAGCGGCATGTAATTGCTGTTAAATTTTATAGGTATGTTTTTTTCTATTCTTTAGTAGAAGAGTTCTTCAGAGGAGCAAAGTAGTTTATATTAAATTGTCTCCACACACTTTTAACTCTTATTTTTGGCTGTCACTATCAATGCAGGGCGTCACTGAAATTCGGCACTACAGCAAGTCTGTTGTTGCAGTAACAGCTGTGTGATGTGCTTCCACAGCAAACTTATTTGATGTGATATTTGTATCCAATTTATGTACATTATGTATATTTTATATCATTGTATAATTTCACCAACCGACTCGAAGGACCATATAAAGGCCGGTAAAATGACTGCCTCGACGCTGGTTATACGGTGTCGCGCCGATCGTATCAAAGGTGTACAACACAATATTCTCCAGCACATGAAGGCACTATATAATTTTACAAACAATTTATTTTCGATTTTTAAAATTTCCGAATATTCAAAGCCAAAAAAGGTCGATAGCGCATCTTGTTTAGATGCTATAGGCTAGGGTATTACTTGCCATCAAGTTAACTCTACGCTTATCCGTTTTCCTCTATCATTGAAACAAATAGAATATTTTCCTAATCTTTCGCAGTGCCATCCTATACGAGACAATGTATAGGTGCCTCACAATTTTAATGAGCCCCATAACGAGAAACTATTATGAACGGCGAATATGGATCGTTTAGAAATCTAATCGCGTATAAAACCCACGAACAATACGTTTAACATTAGTGACGTCATTATAAAGTTGATTGTCTGGAATGAGCTGCGGTTGTAAGAACAGAAAAGACGTGGAGGTGACTTACAAAATACATTGGCGGGTCTCAAACTTTATCATTTAACTAGCTAGCGACTTCGTACGCGTAGAATAGTCATTTTGGATATCAATTTTTGTTTTTGGAAACCTCTCGTGACCAACTCTATGAATCTAAGCTGTTACCCACGACTTCATCCGCGTCCCGTCGTTCCTGCAAGTTAATCTTACAAGATATACATATTTAAATAAAACACTTTAACGGTTTAAAACGCGATATATGTCTCCCCGTGACCACGGCTGCTGCAAAGCATCCGAAACGTCGGGCCGAAGTAACATGATTTTTAACTAATATATCGCGTTTTAAACCGTTAAAGTGTTTTATTTAAATGTGTACTACTCGCGTAAACTATAGACAGTATTTAAGATATGCATTTAGTGTCGCAGTTTTGTAGATCATTTAAAGGGAATCATTCTTTCATACATATTTTTGAGACACACAGAGGTGAATAATTCCTCTCCTTTTTTTTCCCATTTCCCGTTGGTCGTTTATTAGTCACAGCGATGTTTGTAGTCTTAATCGATAAATGTTCTAACTAACAAGGAGAATTTTTCAATTCAAACTAGTACTTCCTGAGATGAGCCCGTTCAAACAAACAAACAAAGTCTTCAGCTTTATATATTGGCATAGATTTAGTAGGATATTATATAAATTGCTGTTGTATTATTGTTTATAGCTAGAAGTAACAGAACCACTATTTACCGATTGAGTCAGACACCACGAACTAATCTTATCACTTTTCTTATCGACAGTACTTCACCTGTTTCAGATATTGATATCTAGATAAGTTATCATCTAGGTATCCTATATATGTTTGCTGCCTTTGTAGCTAAATGGCTAATTAACTCATTAAATACTGTCTTTTTACCGAGTGTCTTATAACCCTTAACGGTAGCGATATATTAGTTAAACTTGGTTGATGTGTTGCCTTGCTTTAAGCTCTAGAGGACTTGGGTTCGAATCCCGAGAACAGTCGTTTTGGTCGAGCAGAATACAGGCATCTAATCAACTATTTGCCTGTGAGTGAAACGGACACAAAAATGTGTTCGCCAAATTAAAGACGTACGTAGAGTGATAGAACTGATTATTTGTTAGTTAGGAAGACGTATTTTTATGTTTTCTGTGCAGTAACTTAATCGACGGAGGTCCTGGGTTCGTGTTCCCCGGAGAACAATTTTTATATTCGCATAAACAAACGTAAACGGATAAAAGTGTTCGGCCCTACGATACAGACAAGCAGTATTAGTTTTCGTAACCTGCACGGCCTAAATTATTAATATTTTCCCGGTGTTCGAATCCACGACTCTTAGCACTTACTAACCTTTAGTTTTAACATTAATTTTTAATATTACGTCATGTTAATTCGTGTCCAACTCCAGCAACAGGAATAAGATAACGTTTTCCGCATTATATTTGCGATAATATATAACATAATATAAATTTTTGACGGGTCGTTGGTCTTATGGTAGCTAAGTATAATATGCTTATAAATACTGTCTATAGTTTACGCGAGTAGTACACATTTAAATAAAACACTTTAACGGTTTAAAACGCGATATATTAGTTGAGAAGTCTCCCCGTGACCACGGCTGCTGCAAAGCATCCGAAACGTCGGGCCGAAGTTAAAAATCATTTTCAAATAAGTTTAACTAATATATATCGCGTTTTAAACCGTTAAAGTATTTTATTTAAAAATGCTTATAATCAACGGCTCTCGGGTTAGATTTCCGCCGCGTCCAACATGTGTTTTAATCAATGTATAATTTTTCTGAATCATTTTGGAAATCTCGATATTAATTGGGTAGTTGGAATATCGATATTTCCATCCAGGTCACGAACCACAGATGAAACGATGAAAGTTTAATTGCGTTTCAGTCTATGGATTTCCGATTGTCCAAAGCCAAGATAGCTCGACAGCACATCGTGATAGATATTGTATGGCTAGGGTATTTTCACCTTCCATTAAATGAAACCCAAGTATGTCTATGTTAACGCATTGTTAATAATGACATGATTTATTCAGTCATTTTTACGATGATCGTTCAGGTATTTGAGACTAGAATCACTACGCTATACCTATCGCGTTAAAAATCAATAACTAATAAATCACGTTTTTTAAATTACCCTTCTCAATTCCTTTGCAGTGGAATAGGTCTGCACTTTATTAGGCGAAGGTTTTACTAAATTTTCTGTTTTAAACCGTTTAATCGTTTTATTTAATAATGCACCATTTGCGATTATTTTGAGCGGCGGCATGCACTCTTTTGTAAGCTGAGTAGAACACATTTACATGAAACACTTTTAACGGTTTAAAACTCGATATATATCAGTAAACTTATTTTTAATTTAATTGAACTACTGCAAAGCATATAAAACCTAGGGTAGTAATATATTTGCGTTTTGAACCGTCAAAGTTGTTTTATTTCATTAAATTTATCGGTTCAAAGCGGAAACACTTTTAGCGGTTTAAAACGCAAAAAATTATGATTTACTTAAACTGCGGCAAGACATTTCCGAAGTGACCAGGGCTGCTGCAAAGCATTCGAAACGTCAGGCCGTTGTAGTTTATTTGCGTTTGAAACTGTTAAAATTGTTTTATTCCTAATTAATTTATCAGTTCAAGTTATTTTTGTATACATTCAGTGGCGACTCATAGAATGATGGTGCCTAGATGATTGCGAATTAGTCATCGTCTGTTTGTAAATTTTAATTTTTCTATGAATCATCGCTGGCGGGTCTTATGTCACGGACCCATTGTCTCATTGAATACAATCGATATCGCGTGTTCAGGTGCACTTGGTTAGATCTAAGCAAACGGAGAAGGGTTGTAATAATAATTATCTTCACTGCGTTCAATAACAGTACAGTACAGAAGTAAGTCAGTTTTAACGGTTTAGACCCGAAAAATATGCCCCCCGGTGATCATTACTGCTGCAAAGTATTCGAAACGTCGGGATGTAGTTTTTATACATTGTAAATAAGTTAATCAACATATTGCGCGTTTCAAGCCGTTAAACGTGTTTCATTTATTTGGAACTCTATTTCCAGTCTTCCCTATCCTATTTTTAATTTTTTTTCTGTCTTTCACACATACATGTCAGTTATACTTACAAGTAATTTTTTCAACACCAAAAACTGCCTAGAAATAAACTACCTATACAATACACTTGTCGGGTCGCTTTTATGGACGACATTCTTCAAGTTTTTGTTGCATTTGCACGAATAAAATAATTCAACATTGTAACAACTGTACAAGTCTAAATTACCTTAGTACTATCACTGACATTATAATGATAACGTTTATTTTTTTTAAAGAAGGTTAGTGTACATGTACAATTGTCGAGCTTATCCCTTTTTTAGGGTTACGTATGCCTAAGCGGACCATTTACTAAATAACACGCACGCTTAGATCACTCTGGACCACCACAATGTGGGTCTCAAAGACCTGGACGGATGCTCGAGTGAGGGGTTACGACGTTTCGACGTTCGACGAAGGTTTCGCGGACAATCGGCGTCGGCGCAGTCCCGTCGGATCGAGGCAAAGTAGGGAAACGTAGGCAATGGTCCGTCCGGATGCACGTACTAATCCTGGGAGATCAGTATTACAGGCATGCGACTCACGTGACGTCACACGTCTGTCTAAAGAAACTGTTAGCGAAAAAAAACACAAAAATACGGCCAGTTTCGCCAAATACCAACTTCGACGAAAGAGATGGCGCTAGCGTAGCAATTTTTACTTTGACGTCAGAGACATCCTCCATCTTTAGTCTCCCCGTGACCATGGCTGCTGCAAAGCATCCGAAACGTCGGGCCGAACTTAAAAATCATTTTCAAAAAAGTTTAACTAATATATCGCGTTTTAAACCGTTAAAGTGTTTTATTTAAATGTGTACTACTCGCGTAAACTATAGACAGTATTTAATATCATCGTTTTTCGGGCTGTTCGGTTTTTAACATTGACACCCTCCACCTTTCACCTCCCCATGACCACATCTGCTGCAAAGCATCTGAAATGTCGAACCGTAGCTAAAATAATTTTCAAACAAGTTTAACTCATATGTATATATCTCGTTTTAAACCGTTAAAGTGTCTTATTTAAACAAATTATCTAGTTAAATGTTTTGATCCATTATGATAACTAAATATTTTGCGGAACCCTCCGTCCTACGGTCAACCTCGCATTTGGCATGTTTTTGTACGCCTCTGCCAGCCGGTTGCTCTTGAACTACAAACCGGCCCGAGGTGACGTCATCGACGCGCGCGCAGCTTATGAACTTAGAGATAATCGTACATTCTGTTTGTATATATATCATGTTCATGGCCACTTACTAAAAGAACTTCTCAAATCGTTATATTGAGTAAGTGAGTTGCTTTACAATGGTAGATTAAAGAAAATTATCCTAACACTGTTTATTGTTTACGCGACTAGTACACATTTAAATAAAACACTAACGGTTTAAAACGCGATATATTAGTTAAACGTATTTGAAAATGCAAAGCTGCTGCAAAGCATCCGAAACGTCGAGCCGAAGTTAAAAATCATTTTCAAATAAGTTTAACTAATATATCGCGTTTTAAACCGTTAAAGTGTGTAATTTAAAGGACTATAGAATTCCATCTTTCTTCAAGTGAATTACATAGTTGTCTTTACATTTGTAATAAAATACTTAGTAATCGTGTTTATGAAATCCACGAATAACATACAAGTTCTTGAGAATCAGGTCAAATGAGACTGAATTTATTTTTTCAGTATCTAGGTCAAAGCTCGCCCGACGCTGTTTCGTATTTAGCGAATAAGGACTGTGATGTAGTTTATTTTTAATGCATACCGCTTGAGTGTTAATAAAATAACTTTTTCTTTGAGCATTATAATAATTTTCATATGGGGTTGTCCATGAATCACGTGACCTTTTTTTAGAATTTTTAAACATCCCCTCCCCCATTGGTGATACGTAGTGAGGTTTAAGACCACCCCCCTTCCCCCTTCACGTGTTAAACATCACGTGTATTTTTAGTACCTACAAAGAATCTTAAAATTTTCTGAATATTGTCCTAATATAATATAAATAGGTATAAACTATAATCTTATTTTATTCTGAAATTAAGGACCATAATAAAAATGTCTACACCATTCGTTTAAAAATCGCGCGTTTGACGAAAAAATAAATCCACGAGATATCTTACCATACCCCCCTCCCCCTTGTGTTATTTTCTTGATTTTTATCCCCCCCCCCTTCAAGCCACACGTGGTTAATGGACAACCCCTATGCTGATTATACACGCACACGGGCGGGACTTGAACCGGCATGCATGCACAGCGTTCCGTGCTTACCCAATTGAGCTACCGTGTCTTCTTGGAAGATCTTGACATTTAATAGTTTTCAGGAATATATTTTGTTTTGTCCTGGTAACGTGTAAATTAATTGTAAAGTTTCTATTTCAGTGTGAAAGTCGAAAAGAAAGGTCGATAGCGCATCATTTTTTATCTAGGACTGAGGATTCAAAACTTTTTTTTATATTATTGCCCTATATAAATTAAAAATTATTTGTTAAACTGTAGTTTTTTTTATATATCTTTATTAATAAATGTGTTCGTAATTTGTGTTTACAGTAGAAATGCTTGACGTTTCTACTGTATACACAAACAGCGCTTGCGAGTAGGTAGTACCTACACATTTAAATAAAACACTTTAACGGTTTCAAACGCGATATATTTTGGTTAAACTTCTTTAAAAATAAATTTTAAACATGTTACTTAAATATATGGCGTTGTAATCTGTTAGTGTTTTATTTAAATGTATCGCTTGCGTTAGCTCAGCCTCTGATGGGGCCACAGAATGTCAGTGTTGGGACATTAGTCCCAACGTAGCTGAGTGGACTCCCTTTTCAGAGGCAGCTGTATAATTCTTCTATTATTTCTAAAATGATTTTATTATTGTAAATTTGGGTTGTTTTTTTAACGTATTTCCTTTCTATTCTAAAAATCAATTATGAAGGACACGGTGGCTCGATTGGTATTGGGATACCGCTTCAAGTCGATTTATAATTTATAAAGGACTTTAAAAGAACCCTCCTTTTACTCAGTCTGTTTTCCTTTGTCTACGTTTACTAACAACTTGCACAATGCATCGCCACCATAATACTTCGCGTGCCAAAATTCATAAGTTCCGGTCGTTGACCTTTCGGCTGCCGCGCCGGCACATTTGATGTCATTGCAGATGTTGTAAAACTAAGTGTCATTTTAATAAAACACTTTAACGGTTTAAAACACGAAATATTAGTTCGACTTATTTGAAAATGAATCATTTTCAAAAGCGTATATATCGCGTTTAAAACCGGTAAGTGTTGTATTAAAATGTGTACTACTCGCGTAAACTATAGACAGTATTTAACTAAGTGTTACTTAAACTACAGACAGATAAAACAGTAGCTGTGACAACGACTTTGCGTAGAATAGTTATTTTGATCGTTAAAAATCGTTTTTGCGAACATCTTTATAAATTAAAGTTGTTACTCCCGACTTTGTCTATGTCGATCTAACAAGTTGATCTTAAAATATAGACAACAGTATGTTAGGGTCAGTTTTTTAGATCATATAGAAGGTTATCTATTATACATATTTGGTTTTATATCAATATTATATTAGGATTTCGTAGCGTACTTACAGGACACCCACAAGGATCCAATGATTATGCCGTTTTTTTTTTCACATTTCCCATTGTTTCTTTCCTTTGTCGATAAATGCTCTAAGCAACACAAAAACATTTTTTTTATTCGAACCCGTAGTTCCTGAGATTAGCGCGTTCAAACGAACAAACAAACTCTCCATCTCTATATATTCTTCAGCTTTGGGCATCGCGTCAATAAACTAAACATATTGTCTATACCAGAGCAAGTAGCATGCATTGAAAAATATTCTCCACTTAAACTAATTAAACACAAGGTAACGAGAGTGTGTTGTGAGGTTTTTAGCCTTAGGTAAATCTCTTTTAATATTTTTTAATACTCAATAACGTTTACTTAGATAGAGAGTACTCTGAAGAACCCTTGTACTGCTGGGAAGATAATCTGAAAGGATCTACGAAGGGATCTGAAACTGAAAACAATATGTCCAACAGACGAACACCTAGGGTTTTGCTGAAAATCAGTGTTTTTTTTTTTGCTCTTATGATTAAGTAGCTTAAAAATAAATTCATGGTTTATGAACTATATTATTAGGGATAAGATTATTGTTATAATATCGGATAGTATATTATCTTTTCTTCAAATTAAATTTAATCTTATCATATTTAGCTATCAGCTAGTTAAGCTGTAGAATATATATTTTGGGCATTTAAATCTTGTTTTTGCAAACCCATACAATTTTAAGCTGTTACCCACGACGTGGGTCGCGTCCTGTCCTTCTTGCAAGTTAATCTAATGGCGGCTACGGGGTGAACGGGGGACACGTTAGCCAACAGTATTGGCTAATACATTCGTCATAACGTTGGCTAAAACATGTAGAGCCGCCATTAGGAGATTATACTATCGTGGACATTGTTGGACATTTTGTTAAGAGGAATGATTCTTACATAGTTTTTGGGTATGTTGAACTGTTTTCGTAGCGTACGCCTCGGAAACCAATAATGATAAATCATTTTCCCAAAATATTTCATATTCGTCGCTCCTATAGTCACTGGCATGTATAGCCTATAGCCTTCCTCTATAAATGATCTAACTAACACAAAACTATAACATTTTTAAATTCGAACCGGTCATTCCTGAGATAAGCGCGTTCAAACAAACAAAAAAACTCTTCAGCTTCATATATTAGTATAGATTTTATTGTAATTATATTTCTTTCTACTATTGCGCTAAATGAATGCCAAATATAGAGATTTATTATTATTTTTTATTATCATAAAATTGTTTATTCTTGTTACAGATTCCAACACAACAAAATCTACACGTACATCGGGGAAGTCTTGGTCTCTGTGAATCCATACAAGACTCTGGACATCTATGGGGCGCAGCATATGGCCCAGTACAGGGGGCGGGAGATGTTCGAAGTTCCCCCCCATGTCTATTCCGTCGCTGATGCCTGCCAGAGGGTGCTGCGGCAACAGGTAAACTGTAGAAGCACTTATAATTGACTAAAGGGCCTACAACCTAAACAGTTACACGTGAGAGTTGTTAACGAAGTAGAAAGTTTTTTTATATTGACGGGCGGGAATCAAACCTACGATTACAGCGCTAGCTAACTAGAGCTTCATATATAGACGTTTGACACATGGTAATTCGAACTTAAAACTTATAATCAATTTTCTGGAATTGAGTATAAGTTTACACTATTTATTGTTTAAAATTCAAAATTAACCAATATTAAATTGCGACCCAACGTCTGAGTAACGTTAGGTCGCCGTTTGCCGCGACTGCTAAAAACATTCAAAACGTCCGCGTCGGGTCCTTCACGAAAATGATTTAACAAGCGTTCCATGAAGTTTACATGAGTAGTACATATTGAAATAAAACACTTTTAACGGTTTAAAACGCGGGTGGACTTATTAACGATTTATTTTTACTACGGCCCGACGCGTCACAGCAGCCGTAACCACGGGGCACTGCCAAATCATCCGTAATGTCCATCCGTAGTTAAAATTTTAAATAAGTTAACTAATACATATATTTTCGCGTTTAAAACGTTAAATGTTTTAAATGATTTCTCAATGAATAGTTTTAAACCGTTAAATCGTATTTGACGTAATTCTCACTAAAAGATACGCTCTGAACCTCCAAGAAGTTATTATAGCTTACAAAACATTTGGTTTTTAGTTTGCCTTACAACTTCGTGGTCTGTATAATTTAGTAACATAAAACCAGAAGTAATAATGCCAAAGTGAGCTATCGTCATTCCCAAGAACAATGGGTTGGCAACTTAGCACTGTCCCGCGAGTGTTTTTAGTGCCCATTGTGCCTTTGGCTCGTGGCCACCGCCCGCTGTTAACTCGTCAGTTGTAACCATGTTTCGTGGTTCAAACATATTGGTGTCTGATCATTTTACGAGGACTGCACTACATAGTATTAAAGTCGTTTTTACTGTGTCAATGTACGTTTAAATCTTTAAAATTACGCAACGGATTTTGATGCAGTTTTTAATAGATAGAGCGAGGTTTTTATATACGTTCAGTTCACATTTTTCTGTAGTGTTTAGTATCAGCATTGCACCAGAGCGAAGCCGGGGCGGGTCGCTAGTTTAAATACTGATTTTTTTATGTATTGGATAGTTGTTAGTTCAAAGCTTTTGAAGTGTTACAAATTTTCGAATGGTTTGAAAATGAATTGATGGTATCGTGGGTTCATTGGTGGCATGGTATGGTGGGTCATTGAGGTATAGTTGTTACTATGAGTCTTAAGTGAAGCGCCAAGTTTGAAATTTAAGAATAGACAGATAAAGTGATTTATGTTTACGCGAGTAGTACATTGAAATACACTTGTAACGGTTTAAAACGCGACATTTATTACTTAATAGTGATTCAAGAGAAATGTTTTTATATACAACATTCACAGTTTTTCTGTAATTAGTGCATTTGGTATCAGCATTGCACCCGAGAGTAGCCGGGCGGGTCGCTAATACACTTCTATAGCTGAAGTGAGTCTTTAAACGCCCTAATCTACCGGTTTTGAGGAAAATTATGTTTGTGTTGAACCAATCATCGAGGAAGGCTTTAGGCTATAAAACCTCCCGTGTTAAACGTGTGTTGCTGGGCGGTGGTTATGCCATGGTAACTAATAGCATTTACTAAGTATTATAAGTAGGAACAAAGTAAAATGACATTTTTTGATACGCGGCTCTGATGGTGTTGGCTTACCAACGCGAAAAAAAAGAGGGTAGTATGAAATTTGACACACGCCACGTGGGCGCGCCTCACACGTTCCTTCTTTGATGTATACGTAATGACATATTATATAACTTTTATAAGTAAGTAAATACTAGCTGTGTCAGCGACTTCGTCCGCGAGAATCGTTATTTTGGGCATATCCAAATTCGATTTTGCAACCCTCTTCATCTTTATAAAAGTAGTGAAATCCCGTTTCCCCCTCGTGGGGCATGGGGCGAACACGTTTTTGTGTCCGTTTCACTGATCCGTTCTTTAACAGGCAAGTAGTTGATAGGACTTCTGTGCCCTGCCTGACCGAAACAATTTTCTATTTCCCTGGGATTCGAACCCAGGACCTCTCGCGCTTAACGCAATGCTTATACGTTCAACCATTTGGCTACAGAGGCGGTCATCTTTATAAACTTAATCTATCCACGACGTCGGTCGCGTCCTTCCCCGTCGTTCTTGCAAGTTAATCTTAAAAGATAGATATATAGCGTCTCTGACTTTTTTAAGACCAAAGAAGACGTTTGCAACGTAATTAACAGAAATCCACAAGGATGGATAATTTTCCTATTTTTTTTTCACATTTCACGCTGTATTTTCGCTTGTATTAGTCACATGGCTATGTTTTATAGCCTCTAGCCTTCCTCGATAAATGCTCTAACCAACACAAAAATATTTTTTCAATTCGAACCCGTAGTTCCCGAGATTAGCGCGTTCAAACATACAAAACTCTTCAGCTTTATATATTAGTATAGAAGTATAGGCGTACGCATTGGTTGCGATATGTTACCTCAAGTGACTGTAACTTAACCTACCTAAATGTGAAATATTCGAAGCTACATGCAGATGACTGTTTATAGGGCAGGGACACATGCGTGCTGATTTCCGGCGAATCCGGGTCAGGCAAAACGGAGGCTTCCAAGTTCATCATGAAGTACATAGCGGCGAACACCACGCAGGTGCACAGGGATTATATAGATAGGTAAGTTGCGTTAACTGAGGCTCAGTGGTAAGACGTTACAATTGTTGAAATAAATTTAGTATTGTTTAGTTCTTTTCCGTACAGATACACTCACATACATATACACCCACACAAATACACACACATCATTTTTTTATTTATTACAGCTTTATAGTACTTACTACAAAACTTACGTACGAACTTACAAATTAAAGGCGGCCTTATCGCTAAGCAGTGATCTCTTCCAGGCAACTTGAAATACAAATTTTTTTCAGAAATTTGAATCACTTGCAAAACAATTAGTAAAGCAGATTTTGACTTATTAAAAAAATGAGTCTTCTTATATATTGTAAATTAAAACTTAGTTTTTTTATTATTTGCATCATTATTTTTAACTAAATTAAAAAAAATATAGTTGAATGAAACAACGGTTTAAAACGCGGACTTAATTATTTTTGTAACTTCTACCTCTTATCTTTGGGGGGGATGGCAGCATTACCTTCTCAAAATTATGAACAGGTTTTCTGTTAAAAATATGTCCGTATTACCTATCCGTAATTTACTCCGTGCAGAGAGCACGTTAAAATAAAACATTTTAACGGTTTTAAACGCGAAATATACGCCAGGTGGCCACGCCTGCAAACCGTCCGAACCGTCGGCGTCGGGCCGCACTTGAAATAAGTTTCACTTGAATATTTCGCGTTTTATACTGTCTACGTGTTTTATTTAAGCGATAATAAATGATTTAAAACGCGTCATCCATTTTCTTTCAGGGTGAAAAACGTTCTTATACAATCGAATTCAATTCTCGAGACGTTCGGTAACGCGAAGACGAACAGAAATGACAATTCGTCCCGTTTCGGCAAATATATGGATATAAACTTCGACTACAAGGGTGACCCGGTCGGTGGGCACATCAGCAACTACCTCCTGGAGAAGAGTCGAGTGGTCAGCTTGCAACCGGGAGAAAGGAACTTCCACGCATTTTACCAGGTTTGTGACTTTCGAAAATTGAATATCCTTTATGATTGAGGACGACACTTGGGTTGCAGGACTTGGGGTGGTGGGTTTGGTTGGGGTTCAGCAGGTGAATCACCTCCGCCTTATATTTTGACAGGCTCGTTGGTTCGATCCCCACCGGGTCTAACATATTTCTAATTTGAAAACATTAATATTTTTCACATGTTATTGCACATGAAGGCACTATATAATTTAAAAATCGATACCGAGGACTCGGTAGCTCAATTGGTAGAGCAACAGCACGGAAAGCTGACGATGCCGGTTCAAGTCCTGCCCGAGTCGAAAATTTTTTTAATTTATTTTCGATTTTTAAATTGTATTTCTAATTTTTCAATTTATAATTTTTCTGGAACATGCTGGACTTCTTCTGGAAACCTAGATATTAAATGGGTGGTAGGAATATGGAAATACCGTCCGGGTTACGAACCACTGTCCACAGATGAAAAAGCCGTGAAGCATAATCGCGTTTCGGCTTCAGTCTGTGGATTACGAATATCCGCAGCCAAAGGGGCACACGATTTGTTTAGATGCTTAGGCCTATAGCTGGGCATATCACCTACCAACAATGGGATGCACCCCATGCCACATCTGTGCTCCTCTATCAGAAAAAAATATTTAACATCTGAGCAAGATTTGTGGTCGACCTATCCAGGCTTCGGATATTCACCAAACAACACCCACGAGTCCTTCAAAGTGTAGAAGTACACTTAGCGTAATATATTAGTTGGTTAACTACGCGGGCTATTTTTAGTCCCCATCGTGACCACGGCTGCTGCAGACAATCTGCAACAAAGCCCGTAGTTATAATAAGTTCACTAAAATATTTCAAGTTTTAAACCGTAAAAAGTGTTTTATTTAACTTTAGACACGTAGAAAGTTTACTTCGAATTGCAATTATAACCTACTGATAAGAAATAAAAGTCTAAAACGTCATAAAATCTCTCGTTAAGGTTCTAAGCGAGTCGGGTCACCTTAATCTATATAAACCTTAATCCACTTCTCGATATTGGGATATTGACATCAATTGGAGCAATAACACAGCACTGCTAGGGCTGTAGGTCGGAGATACAAGGATTTATATAATCTACTTTGCAATGACGCTGCGTTTCAAACGGTTTTCATTCATATAGGGTGTACTTATGAAGTACACTTACCCGCGACTTTGCTCGGTGTAAAACGATTAAAACAAAGAAGAGATGCGTGATGATTGATTTGGGTATATTAAAAAAAAAAATTTAAATAAAACACTTTAACGGTTTAAAACGCGATATATTAGTTAAACTGATTTGAAAATTATTTTTAACTTCGGCTCTACGTTTCGGATGCTTTGCAGCAGCCGTCACATTTAAATGAAACACTAAACGGTTTAAACCGTGAAATTTATTTTTTAACATATTCACAATTTAGTAGTCACGCTCTTGCAAAGTATGCCGGGCCGTAGTTAAAATAAATTGAAAAATAAGTTAATTCTAAGTTTTCGCGTTTTAAACCAGCAAAAGGGTTCTATTTAAACAATTCAAATGAAATAAATAATGATTTAATCATGTTTGCTGGAAATCAACAAATAGCAACTTGTAGTTACCAAAAGTCGCTAACTTTACAATATTGTGACATTTCTCAACTTCGGTGTACAGAGCCCTTTACTCGAGAGCGCGAGTAGATCGTACTTGATATCTAAGTATACTAACGTATAAAGCTGAAGAGTTTGTTTGTTTGTTTGAACGCGCTAATCTCAAGAACTACTGGTTCGAATTGTAAAATTATTTTCGTGCTAGCTAGAAAATCTTTCGAAGAATGCTATAGGCTATAAAACATCGCGCTGTGACTAATAGTAGCGAAGCTACAGCGGGAAATGTGAACGAAACGGGGGAAAATTTTCATCTATGTGGTTTTCCGACGCGTGCGCTGCGAAAACGGTTCAAGATACCCAAAAAATATGTATGAAGGTATGATTCCGTTTTAAATGATCTAAAAGAATGTCCGTGACAGATGACCCAGTGAGGATAGAACCCACGGCCCGTTGACACATCGCTACCGTTGCACCAACGAGCCGTCTTGTTTTAATATGGTTAGTTAAACACATTCATTGTGTAATCTAAACAGCGGCGAATGACATCAGTGTATTGTTGAAATTATGTCAAAGCCAAACCTATTGCTTGCTATGTGTAAACAATATCGCCTTGCACTAATATACATCGCGTATACTCGTATAACTGACCACCACAATGTAGCGTTCCGGGGTTTGAATCTCGACGCATAATAGGCAGACATACAAATATGTCCATGTGATATATACGAGACTTTATATATATCTATTCGTATTTTAGTTGCTGTTGGATGTATAAATTAAACAGCCAAAGAAAAGTGTCCGCCCCCTGCCCCGCCTACGCATATATATTTTATATAATAACCATATAATAAGTTGCCTAGTGAACAAACGAAAGGAAGAGTCCGCTTTTATAATTTTTATATAATACTCTATTTCGTATTTAAGTTGCCTTTAGATGTTTAAATCAAACGGACATATAAATTTGTCCGTCTCGTGATTTCACATATTTTTTTTTTGGGGTTTTTTTTTTTTTTTTAATTTTTTTTTTTTTTTAATTGCCTTTAGATGTTTAAAATCAAACGGACATAGAAATGTGTCCGTCTCCCGACTTGCGTAATATTTACGAGAGTTGCCTTCTTTCATATAATATTATATTTAGTATTTAAGTCGCCTTTAGATGTTTAAAATCAAGCGGACATAGAAATGTGTCCGTCTCGTGACCTGCGTCATATATGCGAGAGTTGCCCTATTTTATATATATCAGTCGTGTACGAGTGTACATTTTTTGTTATGCATATAAAAAATATATTAATTACAGTTTATCATTAAATACTACGAAGTAATAAACAATGCTAATAACACTAATCGACGCGGCTAAGGAATGGTCACGATATTGGTTACGTGGGTACAAGCCACATGCCTAATGCCCCATACCCCAGCCATATAACGTCTTAACATGACAAAATTTCGAACTCTTTGATTTTGGACACTAAAAGCATGGACATAGGGGACATATTGTTTAGATGTTATATCTATGTTGTAAGCCCCATGTTAGATTGTATATTTCTAGGGTATGCCCCTGTTTAGATGTTAGATGGCCGGGGCTTATCTCAGTTTGGATGTATCGTAACATTTATTTTGTTGTATAAGTATGTTTTTTTAATAAAAACATTATTTCCATTTCAGTTGCTAAGTACAAACAACACACACACAAAGAAGTTTGGGCTAAACTCCAGTGCGGTCTATAAGATACTGGGTAGCGAGAGAACGACTGCGCAGGATTCGAAACTTTATTCCCTAACAAACAGCGCTTTTAACGCTTTGGGATTCGCGCCATCTGTTGTCGACGATATTTGGAGTATTGTTGCTGGAGTAATATTGCTGGTAAGATTTCACGGTTTTTTTTATGATAGTGGAGGAGAGATATTCGGGGGTTCACTACTAGGTAAGTTTCTCAGCTATATAACATATAAACAAGTTGTGCTGACGACCGTTTTTGGACATGTAGAAATCCATAACTAAACGGGGACTTATACTTTAGGATATTGTAGTCTGTGGTCTGTGGTAATCCAGACAAAATTATGATATTTCCTGAAGTCTAACATGTTGTAGAAGAAAATGTAAGTTTAATTTTGATACATGTTGAACTTAGAGGGAATCGATTCCCAACCCATCAAAACAGATTAACTTCAGCAGCAGCTTTGCAGCTGCAAAAAAGTTGCGAATAAAAAAGTCATAATAAATTTAATTAGCTGGTTTAATTAATTGCTCTATATATTTTCAGGGTGAACTAACATTCTCAGAAGGTCCCGATGGGCAAGTCTCCATAGGTGGACCGCTGAGGCAATGTGTAACAGCACTGGGTGTGACGGAGGATAACCTTCGCAGAGCCATGTCCGGTCGGGTGCTTGCTGCTGGCGGCGAGCTGGTCAGCAAAGAGCATTCACTAATCGATGCCAATTACACTAGATTAGCGTTGGCTAAAGCAGCATATGATCGCCTGTTCACCTGGATTGTGCAGCAGGTAAACTGGAATTATTTTATTGGGAGCGGGCGGAATCGCTTCATTACGTAACGCGTTACGATGTAATAAGTGTTGTGTCCGAAACTCAAACTAAGATAGGATGGACTTTTGACTTATTTAAGACCACTGAAGCTATACAAAGAGACTATCAACTAGTATATGGTTTGCAGGGGGGGGGGGATAAAGTTTCTAAATTTTTATGACATGCCTGTGTTAGCTTTCGCCATAGAGCTTGTATATACAAAGACATTTTGTGCAAAGATCGAACTTCCAGCCGCTAGTATAATAACATTGCTTTAATTTATTTCAGATAAACAAAAAGATCGAAGTACCCCAAGGCGCTTGGGGCGGATCGCTGATCGGCGTCCTGGACATATACGGCTTTGAAATATTCGAGACGAACAGCTTCGAACAGTTTTGCATTAACTACTGTAATGAAAAGTTGCAGCAACTTTTTATTGGTAATTAATATTAACAATATTACAACACTAATAGTCTAATATGATGCACGTAGCAGCGCTGCCATAACACTTGTGACTAGATTATTGTCGATATAGTGGGATTGACGCTTGACAAACTGTCATTGAGGCATGATAGACGGTTATTGACATACTTGTCTGTCGTCCTCTGTCATAAAAGATATATTAGTTATATATCTTTTAACTTACTACCTACTTTTTACTAACTACCTACTAATACAATTTTTTAGTGAAGGTAAAATTGGATGTGTCAAATATAGTACTTTATAATCTCTTTTGTCTAATACATCTAAAACATATTGCAATTAAACAATTTAACGGTTTAAAACGCGATATATATTACTTAAACTTATTTCTAAATTTTTATTCAGGCCCGACGTTTCTTAGCAGCAGCCGTGGTTACGGGGGCCTCGCCATTCTAATTCTCAAATAAATTTAACTAATATATATCGCGTTAAGCGTTAAAGTGTTTTATTTAAATGTGTCCTACTCGCGTAAACATTACATAACATTACGTTACATTTATAGAACTGGTGCTGAAACAAGAGCAGGAAGAGTATGCTAGAGAAGGAATCCAGTGGACTCCTGTGAAGTACTTCAACAATCGTATAATTTGCGAGCTGGTAGAAGCACCACATCAGGGCATCATCGCCATAATGGATGAGGCCTGTCTGAATCCTACTAAGGTAATATAACTATGCGTTCATTTAAACAAGCTGTTTGATTGAAGCAGCCGGTTTTAATTATGTCTTTAAGGTGAAAAGTACAATTAGATTAGTATCAAACTTCTATTACAAAAAGCCGCCTGTCTATAAACGATTCACGATTGAAGACCAACGCAATGACGCCCACATTGTTCAAAAGTGTATATTTTATAATTCCCTCTCCGGCTCGAAGGACCAACACATTTTATTGAAATGGAACATTTTTTTCGATTTAAAACGCGAAATATATTAGTAAACTTATTATAAACTCATTCGGGTGCTTTGCAATACTTATATTTTTCATGTTTTATACTGTTGAAAGTGTTTTATTTTAAGGTAATACTTGCGTTAACTGCAGATGATAATTTACAAATTGTAATTATTTATGATTGTTTTTTCTAGATATCAGACCAGCAGCTACTTGAGGCGATGGACAAACGGCTGAACGGCCACAAACACTACACATCGCGGCAACTTGCGCCCACAGATAAGAAACTCAAACATGGCGTCGATTTCAGAATTACGTATGTACACATTTTAATAATATTTCTACATGGTTATAAAGCTAAGTAAATCTAGGGAAGAAGCCATTTTATTATTATGTAATCACTATCTGTCTGTTGGTTTTTTATTTTTAACAAATACACTATTATTTGCTTATTTTTACTTTATATCAATAAATATAAGAGATATCTACTTGAACACTAAACAGGCCGTATCTAAATTGTTTACTTACTTACTATTCGTATATTTCGTGCGCAATTCAGCTCGCACTTTTACTTCGCACCGTTTCTTCACGTTTATGACTAAATTTATACAGATGGACTATTTTAATATTATTTCGTCACATTTCAGACACTACGCAGGTGACGTGACGTACGCAATAACTGGTTTCATGGACAAGAACAAGGACTCCCTCTGGCAGGATCTGAAAAGACTCCTTCACTTCTCCACCGTTGCGTCGCTGAAGGACATGTGGCCTGAAGGCGGGACTAATATACAAAAGGTAACCCCACATACGAGAACCGAAAAATTAGCTAATAATTTACACGAGTATCTCTACTAATATATTATAAAGCCCTGTTTGTTTGAACACACTAATCTCAGGAACTACTGGTTTAAATTAAAAAAATATTTTTGTGTTGATTAGAATATTTATTGAGGAAGGATATGGGAGCGAAAAAGCGGGGGAAATCATCCTTGTTCACTACAAAAATGGTTCAAGATACCCAAAACGTATGTATGAAATGCAAGAACGACGGGACGCGGACGACGTCGTGGGTAACAGCTATAAGATGTGCAGGAGGTTTTAAAAAACAAATTTTGATGCCCAAAATAATTATTATACGCGAACGAAGACACAGCTAGTATTAAATAAAACACTTTGAACTGTTTATAACGCTAAATATATTATTTATCTGTTTGAAGTATGATCCAACGCGTAAGGTAACTTGCCTGGTCGCGTCGGGTCGAATATAGATTTTCTATTATCTCGAAACTATGACAAACAAGTCGCCGTTACTGTACAAATTACTGTAAACATTTTTTTAAAGTCATTTGTGCTATCACATTTTAGCTTGAATCTTTTAAACGGTTTTATTTAGCTCGACCCGTACGGAATTTATTTGTTTGGGTCAAAATTGAAATTGTTCTGACCTTCCAGTTGTCACATTGATCTGAAATTTGGTACACATTTAACTTTGATGACAATACAATGTAATAAAATCAAAAATATTATAAATCCAAGATGGCCGCCGATACAAAATGGCGGATTACGTACTCTTCCTTAACCCCCTCAATGTGGGTATCAAACGAAAGAGCTACACTAGTAAAACACGATGATTATGTCAATTTTTTACAGTTTTCAGTGTACAAATAATAAAACCGTTTAACTTTAAAGTTTTTCAGTCAATGAAATCAATATATCTATTTTCGTTTAACAATTTTACTTTATAGGATTTAATAAATTTACTTTAAATAAAAAAAATCCTTAAATCTTTATGATTATATATTGTAATACCCACAAGAACGTACACTTTGGGTAGCAGGTTCTATTCTCGATCATATCATGACATAGACTCCGAATCATAGGTTCGATTATAGTCAACATGTCAAAAATCTCTAAACACATAATGTTATTAATTTACAGACGTCCAAACGACCACCATCAGCGGCGACGCTGTTCCGAAACTCCATGACGGCTCTGGTGCAAGGGTTGCAGAGTAAAGAACCGTTCTACGTACGCTGCATCAAGCCGAACGCTCTACAGGCGCCGAACACCTGGGACGAACAGCTGGTAAAATACCATCCATATAAATGAGGCGTCCAGAGGTAGAGTGGTCTAATAATAAAAAAACATTTAAATAAGGAGGAAATAAAAATGCGCAATTAACTTGTGCATTAACAATGAATTATGCTAACATGTTAACAATTTTCGCTCGGTGTGCTCTTGTAGATAAACGTTTTTAGACTATGAAAATATGAATAACTCAAATTATAAAGTTAGGCTACTCTGACTCTAGCGGTGTCGAATTAAAAGTCGATTACTAATTGACAAAATTACGACACGAGCAGGACTTGAACCGCCATCCTACACGTCATCGTCGAATTTTAAGCTATTGATACATGCACCTCTCGCGCGATGTAATTTCAACTTTGACATTGATGGTAATAAGATGAGTTATGTTTGTCAGCATCTGTGGGTCAAGGGTTAATTGTATTGTATAAAACTGAAGGGTCCTGGATACCAATACCGGAACGACAAACTATATTATATATATATATATTATAAGTTTGTTTGTATGTTTTAACGCGCTAATCTTAGTAGCTACTGTTCGATTTGAAAAATTATTTTTATGTTGCTTAGAGCATTTATCGGAATGAAATATTTATTAGCTTTAAAACACAGCTATAAGATACAACGAGAAATTTGAAAAAAATGGGAAAATAATTCATCATTATGGTTTATAGGCGTACACTGCAAAGACGGTTCAAGATACCCGAAAAATATGTATGAGAGATTGATTTCTCTTAAAATGATCTAGACAAACTCTGACGCTATATGTCTATTTTTTAAGATTAACTTGCAAGAACGACGGGTAGCTTAAATTTATAAAGATGTTGAGATTTGCAAAAACAAGATCAAATGGTAATATGTGTCGTTTTCTCGTTTCAGGTCCGCCACCAGGTGGCGTATCTCGGTCTAGTGGAGAATGTGCGCGTGCGCCGCGCAGGTTTCGCGTCACGGCAACGATACGATCGATTCCTGAAACGATACAAGATGCTCTCGCAGTACACTTGGCCGAACTTCCGCGGCGCATCAGATAAGGACGCCGTGATGGTTCTGCTTAGGGACTTGCAAGTCACCGATGTGCAGTTTGGTCATACGAAACTCTTTATTAGGTATGTTCGATGGTATATTAATAGTCGGATTTCTATGGCCTTCCCGGCAGAAACCATTTCTTACCCCTTGATTTGAACCCAGAACCACGTGCACAACGATACGCTCGACTCTCACGTCGACCCTATGTTATCCTTACGTTTTAGTTGCATAAATTACTCTAGTTTTTAACATACTGTCTATAGTTTACGCGAGTAGTACACATATTTAAATAAACATTTTTAACGGTTTAAAACGCGATATATATTCGTTGAATTTTGTCTCCCGGAGGATGCGAAGGCTGCTCTTGCGTCATCAGATTAATTAAAGTTAACTAATTTCGTTTTAAACCGTAAAGTGTTTTATTTAAACGAGTACTACTTTTATTTTTATAGGAGTGCCAAAACAATTCACGGTCTAGAAGCCGCACGCGCAGAGTTGATACCGTCCATCGTCGTTCTACTGCAGAAGCTGTGGAGGGGCACTGTGGCGCGCATGCGCTACAAGAAAATGAAGGCTGCCCTCACTATATACAACTCGTGGAAGTTAGTATATAGCATACTAGTTGTGTTAGCGACTTCGCCCGCGTAGAATAGTTATTTTGGACAATTTGTTTTTGCCAACCACATTTTGATCTTTATAAATATAAGCTGGTACCCACGACGTTCGTCTAACTAACTTTGGTTTTGAAGATTCATTTAAAAGACCGATTAACATTTAGAAAGATTAACTTTCTTAAGATCCATTTAGGAGTTAAACCAAGACTCTGATTTAGTTCCAGTTTCCCAAATATTTTATTGTAATAAGGGCGATAGTGTCGCGGACATTTAAAGAAGAATAATTCTTTCATAGATTTTTTGCTACGCTTCCATTTCCAGTCTGTCCCTCATTACATAACGAGGATCTATTGTTTTCTCAGGATTCGAAACCAGGAATTCTTGCGCTCAACACTATGCTAGGCAATGTTTAACCTTACTCGTATAATAGTTACCTTACTATTGTACCTTTGGTATTAAATAAATAAATAAAATAAAAAATCCTTTATTTCCATTAAATGACTGGGGGGGGCCCCCCCCCGCGGGTGGTTCCCCCCGGGGGTGGTTTTTTTTTTTTTATATAGTTTAAAAATCGTTGAAAAAAATCGACTCGGGCAGGACTTGAACCAGCATCGTCGGCGTTCCGTGCTGTTGCTCTACCAATTGAGCTACCGAGTCCTACACCTCATCGTCGAATTTTTTTCAACTTATTGATACATGCACCGCTCGCGCAGTGTAATTTCAACCTTAACACTTGCGTATTAAAGTTCCATGTCTTATGCTTTGTACCTTAAGAAAATAATTGAAGATGAAATTACAAATTTTCGTTTTTTTAATTTTTTTGGGCCCTTTTTTGCCAAAAAATTTTAAAAAATAATTTTTTTTTTTTTTTTTTTTTTTTTTTTCCCCCCCTTCTTTCCCCCCCCCCCCCCCCCCCCCCCCCCGGGGTACGTATCGTGTATCTTTACTCTTTACTACTTACTACTAATACTAGTTAGTAAAGTTTAGCTACAGAGGCGGTCGAATCACCATTAACGTTTCTCATAAATATTTCCAGGCGATACAGATTTAGACGTTACATCGCATCACTACAGTCTGAACTGAATCGTGGCCGCGGAGTCATCAAGAGCTGGCCTATCGCGCCGCGCGGTGTAGCTGTTCCGCTGCTCCAAGCAGCATACAGACGCTGGAGAGCGTACCTCGTGCTGAAGCCGATACCAAGAGATCAGTGGTTGCAGCTGAAACTCAAGATATCAGCAGCTAGTGTGCTGAAGTCGCGGCGGGGGCAGTGGGGGGCGGGGCGGCAGTGGAAGGGAGACTATTTGGCTGTTCAGACGTATAATGACAAAGCTTGTAAGTAAATGAAATAATCTACCGACTAAATTAGTTGGACCTTTTTTGAGGTCGTTGTGAAATTAGGTGAAATTTGAGGAGTTTGTTTGTTTGAACGTGCTAATCTCAGGATGTACTGGTTTGAATAGTGGTAGTTTTTTGTGCTTGTGCTAAGAAACAGTGAGGAATGTGGAAAACAGGGGAAGTTATTTATCTTTGAGTGTTTGGTTGCGTGCGTTGCGAAAACGGTTCAAGGTACCCAAAAATATGTGAAAAAAAAAATACTTTTTTTTTAATAACCAAAAAAAAGAATATTTTTCAAAATTATATCGCAAGAACCGTAATCAAATTTGGAAGTATTACTTTTTTATTTTTATTGTTGGTTGTGGAATTAATTCTTTTAACGAAACTAGTCTCGAAATATATTGTGAACCACACTTGTCCCTAGCGGTATACCGGTCTGCTTTGGCCTCCCTCCAGAAGTCGCAGAACATTGGAAAGCCACTGTTCTCGTGTCGGGTGCACAAATTCAACCGATACAACAAGCTGGCTGAGCGGTGCTTGCTCATCACCAGCTCAGCAATTTGGAAGCTGGACGCTAACAGCTTCAAGCTTCTCAAGAAACCAACGCCTATCGCTGAGGTAATCTTAAATGAAAAGGATCTATTTGCGATAAAAAACTTTTGTTACTTCTTTATTGAAAAATAAACTGTTTAAAACGCGAAATATATTAGTTAAACTTATATTAACTATGGCCCGACGTTTCGAATGTTTTGCAGCAGCCGTGTTCACGGGCAGACCTTTGTCCTTCGTGACCAAATAAGTTGGACTAATACATGGCGCGTTTAAAACCGTTAAAATGTTTTATTTAAATCGAAGGGGTTGTCAGAATAGTGCTCAAATTTCCAAGCATATTTAAGTACAGTCACTGTTTATATTGTGGTGTCTGTAGTGGAATAATATTTTACTGTTTTTTTAAGGTGGGAGCAATACGTGTGATGAGTAGTGATGTGCAACTCGTGGTGATAAGTGTGCCCTCAGCCAAGAACGATCTGGTAGTGGGGCTAGTATCCCCTCCCCCGGACCCGTCGAACGCCCACCCGGACCTCGTTGGAGAGCTCGTCGGTGTCCTCTCTAATCGGTATCACATGTAAGTATTAAAAATTGTAATATTAAACCTAATCGACCAAGCTCAAATCAGATTGCTTGAAGAAGGCTTCCGACTGTGTCTATGTACCAATTTTACTATATGGAGAAAAGAAACAAAAAATTCATTCAATTACACACTTAAATGGTTTAAACCACTATCACGCGAGATGTATTTAATTTTGAAGCGTATTTTATCAATGTATGGCTAATCATCGGGTCGTGGCTCGATATCCACTGTGTTGTTGAACCAACCACGTTTGGTGCTTTTTTCAGGTTAACAGGCTCAGACCTGCCAGTGGAAGTGGAAAGCGGTGCGACAACGCGATGCACGCTAGGTGGGAAACATCGCGCGCTACAGTTGCCTTCCCCTTCCTCCACGCCCACAGCCACGCCTGCGGCCACGCCCTTCACTCACGCGCACAATGTAATCACGTATCATCCAGCGTCTGCGCGTGCGTAACGATACAATGGAGGATTAAACTGGATTATTCCGGAAAATGTGGAAAATTTTATTAGTGGCAATTTTCTCTTTCGCATTTTTATGTTCAATAAGTTCGGCATAATATTGTAGAGATGTTGTTTTAATGACGCTAACAGCGTTGCTACGCTGACGGCGTTTTATAGTCAACACTCATGAGGTAGACTCGCAGTCTGTTCTAAAGTTACATGGCTGAGAATAACCTTCCATCAATGTCCGACACCTGATGGCTCGATAGAAACTCCTTTCATATTAATTCTACCATTATAAATCCCCCCGCTCGTGGTTAGATGCCATTTGTCTACTGTTGCTTTCAATTAACAGTCTTTTTTAAACATGTTGGATTTGGTCTGGAACTGTCACCCCCCACGGACGAAAAAGCCAAGAGGTTGTTTCCGGGGGGGGGCCCCCCAGGCCCCCCGTCCCCCCCCCCCCCCCTTCCCAAAAAACCAAACCCCCCCCCCCCTTTCGCCCCTTCCCCCCAAAAGGGGGGGGGCAAAAAAACCGGGTTTTTTTATAAATTTGTCATGGAAATACAACGTCAATAACGAAAAAGTGATTTGTATTATGTATTAAATTTAGCATTTTAGGTACTTAATGAATTTGTTAAATATAATATTGTATACTCTCGTTAAATGAAACACTTTTCAACCGTTGAAATCTCGATTATCTTGTTAAGTAGTAAACTGACGTTTCGGATGCATTACAGCCATCTAGATCATGGGAGACGAAGAAAAGTAATTGTTAACACGTTTTAAACCGTTGAAATGTGTTTTATTTTATGATATACCTTTCGCCGTAAACCTAAAGATTCGATTAAAAGCTGTAATTTTGAAGAGACGTGAGATAGATTTTTATATATAAATGTTATTCTTGTGTATGTTATCTTTCGGATATGTCTTCACTGATTTAATAACGAAATTCGTTCTTAAATTGTTTAATAAAATAACCCTGAAACACATAGTTTATATCTAAGTGCACGTCCTTTAAGAGATATGGGAACTTATTGTTTTTTAATGTAATTGCTAATCTTCAAGTTGATCCTTAAATACTGTCTATACTTTACGCGATTAGTACATTTTGCGTAAATAAAAGGCCTTATCGATTTGAAAACGCGTTATACTAGTTAAATTTATTTGAAAATTGTTCTTGCAACTTTCGGTCCGACTTTTCAGATGCTTAGAGCAGCCGTGACCACGTTGCCTTTAAATAAGTTTAACTAATATGTCGCGTTTTAAACCGTTAAAGCGTTTTATTTAAAAGTTGACCCTTGTCTTAAAATAGTTCCCACAATTACCACTAGAGGGCCCGATTGTCAATATTCAATTTGTGACCACGAATTGCTTCAAGCTATATGTAATTGTTTTAAAATGACATAAAAAGATTCAGCGTTCCATACACTGTGTGTAAGTTGGTCGTAACAGTAAATGTAATCGTCAAATTTAACTAACGTTAACAAGTTACACAGTGTAGTTAAGAGAACTCTTTCTTGTTGATAACTAACCGTACGTTTACAGTAATATATTCAAATGAATACACTTACATACAAGTTGCTGCCAGACGTTCTTTAATATAATGTCGCTTGTAAGGTTTTGAATATTTGCAAAGTTTCATTAAAAACGGCGCAGTAGTTTAAGAAAAGGGAACTCTATATTTACGCGATAGTACACATTTAAATAAAACAATTTAACCGTTCAAAACGAGATATGTTAGTTAAATTACTTTCTGCCCGTGACCACGGCTGTAAAACTATCCAAAATGTTGGGCTAAAGTTAAAAATCATTTTGAAATAATTTTAACTAATATATCGCGTTATAAACCGTTAAAGTGTTTTTTTAAAAGGAACTTGAAAGAAAGAAAATCTTGTTTGTGCCTAGGAACACGTAAAAATTCAAAATGTTTGTAACCTTTAAACAACTTTTTTAGTACAAAAGGCCTAAACTACTCAGCTGATTTTAATGAAATTTTGCAAATATGCTTTGAACCTATCTAGCGATATTCTGATAAAATAATGCCAAGCAGATATATACCATCACACTGTATTACTGTACTTTAACGGTTTAAAACGCAAATAAATTAGTTAAAACAATTTGAAATTATTTGAAACTACGGCCCGACGTTTCGGTTGTTTAGTGCAAAGTTTAATATATTTCGCGTTTTAAACCGTTAAAGTGTTTTAAATAAATCAATATAGGTTTTTGTTAATAGTGACAGAATTTCTATGTATAGTCGCACTTTAAATATTTTTTGTATAGTTATTAGAAAAAAGTGTGTAGTTATTTATTTTTAACATTAACGAAGCTAGTTATTTTTATTTTATCGATTTGTTTCTTATTTTAGTGACATAATAATTAAAAGTGATATTTTTGTAATTTATTTTAATTGTATATTATAGTTATGTGATTAATTATTTACACGACGTACACACTTACACACACACACGCATACATGATTGAGTGTGTGTATGTGAATGTGTATGCGTATTATGTGCCTTAAGTGGTGCCATCTGGTTGTAATTTATGTAATAAATGAAATTCAATGATTTTGTGGTTTTGTATTCCTCCCTTCCTTTCCATTTGTTTGAATGTAAGAATGTGTAAAGTGAAAGCCCGTTTCCCCCTCGTGGGGCATGGGGCGAACACATTTCTGTGTTCATTTCACTGATCCATTCTTTAACAGGCAAGTAGTTGATCAGACTTCTGTGCCCTGCCCGGCCACAACAATTTTGTTTTCCTGGGATTCGAACCCAGGGCCTCTCGTGCTTAACGCAATGCAATACGTTTAACCATGTGGCTACAGAGGCAAAAGAACAAGAGGGCAAAAAGTTAACTTTTATTTTTGTGGGATTCGGAAGTATTGAGTAGTTTTGCGCAAATAGTATCTACGCACAATTTCATAAAACTATATAAAGGGTTTAAAACGCGAAATATATTTGTCAATTATCTAAAATATATTTCAACTATTATTAACGTGTAAATAAGTTAACTTATATATTTCGCGTTTTGAACCTTTTACATTTTACCCTACTTCGTCTACCAAACCAATTTACCGGTCTAATAGAAGGCGACGTTGTCCGCCACAACAAAAAATATTTTTCCAATTCGACCCAGTAATTCCTGATATTAACGCGTTCAAACAAACAAACTCTTCGGCTTTATAATATTAGTATAGATTTCCTTATAATACAGAAATTTTCCGTTCAGCCTCGTTATTGCGGACCGAATATTAATGTATTTATTTTTCTAGTTTAGTGTCTCTTGGGAAACATATGTTTGTGTCTAATTATAGATCGATTAATTCTAAGTCTAATAATATTGTGCGGTCAGCAATTATCAGTATACCATGAATAATGTGTGTAGTTTATGCGAGTAGGACACATTTAAATAGAACACTAACGGTTTAAAACACGAAATATATCAGTTAAACTTACTTGCAAGTATTCCTTTATGTATACTGTGGAATCCCGTTTTCCCTCGTATAGCACCGAGTGAACACAATTCTATGTCCGTTTCACTGTCCGTATTAATTTACAGTCCTGTTCAACCAAAATAAATTTTTGTTGTCCCAGGATTCGAACTCAGGAAAACTCGCGCTTAAATAAAACATACTTAACGGTTTAAAACCTCCAAAAAGCAGGGCCGTAGTAAAACAAATACATTTTGCGTTTTAAACCGTTAAGTTGTTCAATTAAATGTGCACTGCTCGCGTAACTTAACAGTATTATATATTTTTTTTAATTTCAGACCTTTACTATACCTAGATTCTAGACCAACGAGGCGATTATAACTATTCTAATATTATAAAGAGTTTGTTTGTGTGTTTAAACGCGCTAATCCTGGAGCCTGTTGATTCTAGGAAAATAATATGTTTGTGTTAGAAGGAACAGTTATCGTGGCTCTCGGCTATGTCGCGCCCCTACCAACAGGAGCAAAGAATCTGTGACATATTTAGAAAGAAATAATCATCTTCTTAAAGAAATATATTGTGTAAGGCTGTCACGGCCATCGTTCAGCAGCGTCTTTCGGGCTGTTCGTCCGACGTGAGCGAGAAGAGGTTCGCGACGTTTCGCCATCACGTGCGAACGTGTGTGAGATGTTAACTCCTCGATTGCTCGAAGAATTAATTATCTTCTTTTTCAAATTTCTTTTTGCAAACTTCCTCTTTACATTTTATACATTTAGACTGTTACCCACGCCAGCCGCGTCCCGTCATTCTTGCAATTTCATATTTATAGACATTTTTTTAGATAATTTAAAGTGAAATATTATTCTTTCATACTTATTTTTTGGGTACCTTGATCCATTTTCGCACCGGAAACCCACAAAGATATAAGAATAATTTTCCCCGTTTTTCCCACATTTCCCGCTGTTAATTCACTCTTATTAGCTCAGCACGATGTTTTATAGCCTATACCGTTCCTCGACAAATTCTCTGACCAATTCAAAAATATTTTCATTTCGAAACAGTAGTTTCTCTGATTAGCGCGTTCAAACAAACAAACAAACTCTTCAGCTTTATTTATTAGTGTAGATAAATCTTGCAATAAATACATTCATTTCTTAGTATCTAGGTCAGACAACATTTGAGGCCACTAGAGGCAGAGTAGCCTAACTGCAATTTTATGATTTCACCTATTTAGGTATATTTTCATAGTCTGAAAGAGTTAATCTACAAGAGCACAGTGACCGAAAATTGTTAACATAATTCTTGCACAAATAATAGGACAACGTCGTCGAATGTTTTTTGTTATTAGGCCACTCTGTCTCTAGCAGCCTTATATTAAATTGAAATAATCAATCTACATATACGGCTTTCTCGTACCATCTAGAACGATTCTCAGAAAACGTACCTGTTTCGTCCGACCTTGGCCAAAGTTTCCGTCTGTCAAACAAGCAGATTTGTGGCTGCACCTACATTTTCTAATTACACCGAACAATGTTATTAATTAAGTCTTATTGAAGGTCTCTATAAACCACAGGGCAATTCCGTGACGCAGCTTACCCACTATGCTAAAAGTATTTAATATAAATAACATTTTTTTACATATGAAGTACTAACTGATGAAATCCCCTCTCATTCGTGCTTTGCGTGTTATCAACAAGCTGCAGGAGGGGATCGACATTTTTACGTGTAGCTTGGGTGAATTGACAAAAACGTCACTCCATGAAATATGTACTTAATAATTCTATCGTAATGTACATTGTTCTGTAATGTTAGAATATGTTTTTAATGAAAATAAATAAATATCGTAACGGATTGTTTAAAGATTGACATATTACAAGCAAAACTTTTCAACTTTTTAATATTAGTATAGATAATCCCATCACAGACATAAATGTAAAAAAGGGAAGTCGAATTCTAAACAAAATTGTGCTTTGCATCGCTGTAAAAAGAATAGAGATCGGAATAGTGCCACGTTCTATGCAAAATCAAAGTTATAGGAACAAAATAATATTATGAACAAGTAATAAACTCGATTTCTTTGCTTCATTTGATATGTACAATACTGTTAAATACTGTCTATAGTTTACGCGAGTAGTACACATTTAAATAAAACACTTTAACGGTTTAAAACGCGATATATTAGTTAAACTTATTTGAAAATGATTTTTAACTTCGGCCCGACGTTTCGGATGCTTTGCAGCAGCCGTGGTCACGGGGAGGGGAATAAGTTTAATTAATATATCGCGTTTTAAACCGTTAAAGTGTTTTATTTAAATACAATACTGTTATTAAAATAATTTGAAATCTTGAAGGGTCAAAAGTGACACCAAATGGTTCGTGTAAAGATACACTCGTCGCTGCCTAGCCATCGCTTTTATTTCACTACACAGGCCATTTAAATAAGTTAAAGTTATCTGGCCTAAAAAATTACTTGACAAAATATAAATGCCCCAAACGTTTGTGTCATTACAATAATTAGCTTAGCACTAACTAAATGAAACGTTGTCATACAAAAACTTGACAACTGCTTGTCGTCAAAGTAAAAATTGGCGAAAAGTTGATTGGGAAGCGATAATCGGCCAAACAATTTTGCGGCGACAAGGCAGGAACCCAGCTGGGGTACTTTCTTTTATCAGGTGCACCTCAAGCCAGTTTGCCCCCCCCCCCTTTATCATTAAAAAAACGTGCTAAGCTTACAAAATATTATAATAAAAATTTTTGACAGCTTAAAACCATAAATAATGTTAGGGCTCAACCAGACCAGCAAGTGTTTGAAATACTTCGCGCAGTGGGTAAACTCGAGGAACTTTCGGGATGATTCTCTGCATTTCTCCCTTTAGATTTTCGAACTGCGTACGAACAAATGAGAAATTTGTCCTAGAAACACGCTAATAAAATATAGTAGCTTTATTTGTACATATTTGTCTGGAGTCTTCTTTTCTTTTAGTAAAACATCGCCGGGAACGTATTACCATTTACACAATATGGTAAACTGTATGTAGTTTACGCGAATAGTACACATTTAAATAAAACACTTTAACGGTTTAAAACGCGAATTAAATTTGTTAAAATTATTTTGAAATTATTTGAACTACGGCTCGACGTTTTGGATGCTTCGTACCAGTAGTGGTCATGGGGGAAAGGATATATTTTAACCGGTAAGGTTTTTCATTGAGACATAATATTGTGTTTAAAGAACACACATTTAACGGCTTTAAATGCAGAAATAAATTATCCATTGTCTGTATTTAGACGAGTAGTATAACGACGAGAAATATTCTAATTTTAATTGTTAATGTTAGATTCTATTTTTAATTTAATTTAACTAGGGCCCGACCTCCCGTGACCACTGCTGCTAAAAAGGTTCCAAAACGTCAAACTAAGGAATATATTCTGTGTTAGCCGTTAAAGTCCCCCCCTGAATAGTGGTGTTACTTAACTATACAATGTTTTAACTGTCTATTTCATAATTACAATCTGTCATAAACAAAAACATAATATAACTATGAAACCTGCGTAGTTCTTTTCCCTTTACAAAATAATCCCATTTTTCATACCTATTTCACAGTTTTAAACTTAAACACACGTCTATAGTTTCCGCGAGTAGTACACATTTAAATAAAACACTTTAACGGTTTAAAACGCGATATTAACTCCTCCCCGTGACCACGGCTGCTGCAAAGAATCCGAAACGTCAGGCCGAAGTTAATAATCATTTTCAAATAAGTTTAACTAATATATCGCGTTTTAAACCCTTAAAGTGTTTTATTTAATAACATACTTACAAGTTATTTCAAATACAATGTTTTGTACATTGTATTCAAATACAATGTACAAACTGAAAGTATTATTTAACTTAAGTTATAACTCGACTGAAACAATACATATTGCATACATTCGGAATTTAAATATTTGCTATGGCGCTGTTACGCCGCCCGCCCACGCCCTCTACATATAAACTGTTGGGCGGGAATATGGAGCGTCAGTCTGTGATTTACCTGCGTATACAGTTATCCAGGTAAATAATCCACCGTTTATTTCGTAGAGTAACTATTTTTATATTTTCCCGGGTCACGAACCAGATGGACAAACCGTAAAGTATAAATAGTATTAAATAAAAAATAGTAGTTTATAAGTGTTTCGTTTTAATCTGTGGGCTTGAAAATGTTCAAAATTACAAGCAGTGTTCAATTGATATTGCATTTTTGATCATGAACCACCCGCACACATCACAGTTGGACAAGCTGTAAAGTATGTTATTTAAATAAAACACTTTAACGGTTTAAAACGCGATATATTAGTTAAACTTATTTGAAAATGATTTTTAACTTCGGCCCGACGTTTCGGATGCTTTGCAGCAGCCGTGGTCGCGGGGAGACTGTCTCCTGGAGTCTCCCCGTGACCACGGCTGCTTGTTTGAACGTTGTAGGTTCGAGGTATTTCACGGTAGCTTAATTGGTTAAAACTGCACGGAAAGGCTGTGGAGACCGTTTCGAGTCCTGCCCGAGTCGTGTTTCTCTTGTTTAGAGCATTTAACGAGGAAGGCTATAGGCTATAAAACGTCGTCCTGTGATCAATAGGAGCAAAGAAACAGTGGAAAATGTGGAGACAAAAGAAAGACAATTATTTATTTTTATGAGTTTCCGTAGCGTACACTGCGACAACCGTTCGAGATACCCAAAAAGTATATATGAAAGAATTATTCCTTTTTAAATATTTTAAAAATATGTTCGCGATACTATATGTCTATCTCTTAAGATTAACTTGCAAGAACGACGGCACCTGAACGACACGTCGTGGGTAACGATTTAAATTTATAGAGATGAAGAGGGGGTTTGCAAAAACAAATATGGTGATGCTCAAGTAACTACTCTACGCGGACAAAGTCGCTGTCACCAGATATACAACAACTAAAATTGTTTTATCTATCTTATCAATTACAGACAACACTAGAATTATATTTTAACTAGCTGCGCCAGCGACTTCGTTCGCGGGAATCGTTATTTTAGACATCCAAATTAGGTTTTGCAAACCCCTTCCTTATAACCTTAAGCAGTTACCCACGACGTCGGTCGCGTCCTTTTCCGTCGTTTTTGCAAGTCAATCTTGAATGATAGACATACAGCGTCGCAGACTTTTTTTTAATCATTAAAGAGGAATCATTCCTTCATAATTGTTTTTGGGGTATCTTGTACAGTTTTTGCAGCGTACGCCTCGGGAACTCATAATTTTCTTCGCTTGTATTAGTCACAGGCCGATGTTTTTAAGCCTTCCTCGATAAATGATCTAACCAACACAAAAATAATTTCAATTCGAGCCCGTAATTCGAAATAAATGAGATTAGCGCGTTCAAACAAACAAACTCTTCAGCTTTATATATTAGTATAGATAATTGGCTTATGGCATCCGAGTTCCGAATAAGTAATTAGCTAATTATCTATTTGTTTGTTCTGTCGACCTGTTCATTGTTTGTGTCTGTTCAAATTAAGCATATTGTCCTCAATTTGCACGCGACATGTATACATGACCTACGTACATAAGTCTGGGTTAAATTGGCTGAAGATACTAGCTGTGCCCGCGACTTGGTTCGAGTAAATAAGTTACTTTGGGCTTCAAAAGTTTTATATTATAGGTGTTACTCACGTCGTCGCATCGTCCGCGTCCCATATTGCAAGGGCATCTTAAAAGATGGACATATACTCGCGGTCATCCTTACTTATATTATAAATGCGAAAGTAACTGTGTCTGTCTGTCTGTTATACTTTCACGCCAAAACTACTGAATAGATTTAAATGAAATTTGGTACACAGATGGTCTAGAGCCTGAAAAAGGACATAGACTACTTTTTATTGTGAAAAGGGGGTTGTAAGGGGTTAAGTGGGGGGGGGGTGAGTTTATATGGATATTCGTGGTTAAAAAACCACAGCTAGAACAATGAAACTTTCTTTTTTTGCTTTTTGGGAATATGAGGGAGAGTAGGAGTGATGTGAGGTATGAGTGGTGTAAAGTAGCACTTACAACATAGATTGGCTGCGATAAATTCGCAATTACGTAAATTAATAAACAGCCTTAAAAAATTAAAAATTATACTCCAAGCCACTATTCCACGCGAACTAAGTCGCGGGCACAGCTAGTTATTTTATAAGAGGAAACATTCTTTCAAACATATTATATTTTTTGGGTTACTTTAATCGTTTTGCAGTGAGCTGCGTACACTGCCTGTTGCGTAAACTCACACAGATGGTATAATTATGTTTTTCAATTCGAACTAGTAGTTCTTGAGATTAGCGCGTTCAAACAAATTACATTATATAGCTAACAATCCGAATTGTTTCATGAGATATTCTTTCCAGGTAGCAGATAATAAGAACCAACTATGACGTCAACTCTGATTCTCTTCTTGGTTATTTGTTCAACATTTGGTCTTTACGAAACACACTTTCCACAGCAGGTTAGTTCGGTATGATTATGTAGTGCCCGCGACTTCGTCCGCATGGAATAGTTATTTTTGGCTTAAAAATTTGTTTTTTCTTTGCAAACAACCTCTTAAGCTTTTAAATAAAACAGTTTAAGGGTTTAAAACGCGATACATTAGTTAAACTTATTTGAAATCGGCCCGACGTTTGGAATGCTTTGCAGCAGCCGTGGTCACAGGGGACACGACAAATAAGTTCAAATAAGTTTAACTAATATATCGCGTTTTAAACCGTTAAAGTGATTTATTTAAATGTCTACTACTCGCGTAAACTATAGACAGTACTCTTAAGCTTTATTAATTAGCTGTGCCCGCGACTTCGTCCATATGGAATAGTTATTTTTGGCTTCAAATTTTGTTTTTTCTTTGCAAACAACCTCTTCTTTACCTAAAACAGTTTAACGGTTTCCGATAAATTGTAAATGTTATATGTCGGCTCGACGTTGGAATGCTTGCTGGCTGGGCCGTTGTTCTTCACAGGGGACCGACAAATAAGTACTAATGTTTAAATAAATATTTTAAGGTTACTCATAAACCATTTTTTATTTCCCGATCGTTTCTGTGTCACATTTCAAAGCCATCACTCGATGAATGGTCCAACCAACACGAAAATAATTTTTCAATTCGAACCAGTAGTTTGTAATATTAGCGCGTTTAAACAATTATAGTGAGAAACAAACTGTTCACTTTTATAATATAAGTATAGATTTAAGCACAGGCGGATCTCGAACCGTAGTGGTAGTGACCACAGCGTTCAGTGTTATATTTTATTATTACCTTCAAAACTGTTGCGTCCTTATATAAATTTAAGATCTAAGATAAATTGAAAAACTTTTAACTCGGGCTGGATTCGAACCGGCATCCACAGCGTGTCGTGCTGTTGCTCTAACCAATTGAGCTACCGAGTCCTACACGAATCGTCGAATTTTTTCGCTTAATTTTTTTTTTTAATTTATAATCGACTAGCGACTTGCCTCGGCTTTGTTCGTGTGCACATGCGATACTAAATACAATACAGAAAACTGTTGTATGTAAAAAGCTCCTAATCTCTATCTATTAAAAACTGCATCAAAACCCGTCGAGTAGTTTTAAAGATTTAAGCGTACATAGGGACAGAAAGAGCGACTTTATTTTATGTAGTGATTTTAAATTTATATAGATCCATCATGTGCAAAATATAAAAGTTTGCGTCCTTCTTTGTTTTTCTTTTTTACTTATTCTACCATCGCTTTTTCATTACCCCACAAATTAATTCCAGATCATGGATGAATGGAATCCGGGAGACAAGGCTTCGATCTCAGAGGAAAACTGGACACGTGATTTATTTCTGCATAAACTAATGCATGGATTGCAAACATCTGACTTTGACTGGTAAGAATTTAGATAAAATACTTTTAACGGTTTGAAAAGCGAAATGTATTAGTTATTTAGCAGTGGAGTTGGGGCGATTACATTTCTGTGTCCTTTTCACTAATTGGTTTCATTTACAGCCTATACAGACTATCATACTGCAGTGCCCTACCTGATCGAAATAGTCTATTGTTTCCCCAGGATTCGAACTCAGCACCTCTCGTGCTCAAAGTAGCTAGCATATGGTTAAATGTCATGAATATTTTAATATGTAATGATAAAATCTACGATAGCCAAGTTCGTATGTTCTTTACACTAGCACATTTAAATAAAACACTTTTAACGGTTTAAAACGCGCATATAAATCAATATTAAGTCAATTTATTTAGAATTTATTTTAACTACGGCCCGACGAGCTGTGCAGACTGAGAGTTACTTAATAAAATAAAGCATGACATGGCATCGACTACCTCTGTAGCCAAATGGCTAAAATTGCCTAGCATTGCGTTAATCGCGAGAGGTCCTGGGTTCGAATCCCAGGGAAACATAAAATTGTTTCGGTAAGGCAAGGCACAGAAGTCTGATTAACTACTTGCCTGTAAAAAGAACGGATCAGTGAAACGAACACAGAAATGTGTTCGCCCCATGCCCCACGAGGGGAAACGGGATTTCACACACAAGTAAAGCATGTTTTTAAGTTTTATTAATTATTATTAGCTATCAACCAGCAATATAGGGTCACAGGTGGGTTTAATGACCAAACCTATTAGATTTTATTGCACCTTTATAACTAAATATCATGATGTGTTATTAATTTGACATTATACTAAATATATAATATGAAGTTGCTAGAGCCAGAGTGTTCTAACTGCATTTTTTATAACTTGATTTATTTATATTTACAGTCTTAAAATGTTAATCTACAAGAGCACAGTGAACGAAAATTGTTAACATGATTCTTACACAAATTCCTTTTCGCCTAAGTTATAATCTTGTTATTAAAAATCATGTTTTTTGCTATTAGACCACTCTACTTTTAGCAGCCTCTATATACATTTGTGTAAATACTATTAACGATATACTCGATTCGTTTTAGGTCAGATTTCAGTGCGGAACAGACAGACAGAACGATAAAAGAATTAGACAAGAGACTAGGGACATCCATTCATCCAAAGGAGGATTACAAAGTCCCGCGCGCCGCAACACGAAAATGGACTTTCAAGAAGGGAAAAGGTTCGATGCCCACCCGGTCTAACGTGTATCTATTAGCTGTGCCCGCAACTTCGTCTGCGAAAAATAGTTTTTTTAGGCATTCAAATTAATTTTTGCAAACCTCCACATCTTTATAATTTGAAGCTGTTAGCTACGCTGTCGTCTGCACCCCTTGTCCTGGCAAGTTAATCTTACAAGATGGACATAAACGGCCTTATTACAAAAAAATCTTAAACCAGAACTGCGGAGTCTTGGTTTAATTCTTATGGTCTAAATAAATCTAAGTTAGTACCATAGTTAGTCCAGTAGAAACGTTAAATTTCGTTTTGTAATAAGGATTTCAAATAAGCCAGGATTTAGACCAGCTTTGACAGTTGGTCCTTGTTTTGTGATAAGAGTGAAAATGTCGCGTACATTTTTTAGATCACAAAATGACGGATCAAAAATGATTTTCTCCGTTTGTCCTACATTTCCGCCGTTACAAAACTGTTAAAAAATTTCACTAAACACACTTTTCACATTTCAGTGATCCCGTCGATGTGTTTCTTCAAGCTGTGCTCATTTAAAACGCTAAAGCTGTAGGCCCGACAGTGAATGAACATCTGTGAATAGCAAAATAAATGACCTTGCAACCTTGTGTTTTTTATTGACCCACTTTACAAATCAGATCTCAATTAGACTTATTAGACTCTATTGCTTAATGGTTAAAGGTGTTGCCTAACATTGAGTTCAGTGCGAGAGGCCCTAGGTTTGAATCCCGGGGAAGAAATAGATTTCACATTTTTTTTTTCAAATCTCTAACGTTTAAAAGTCAAGTCAAGTCAAGTAAACTATCCAGTTAGTGATAAAAATATTTATAGAATTACGTCTTACTTCGGGAATAGCTATACGATTTAAATGAAACACTTTAACGTTTTAAACACGAAATATATTTATGAACTTATTTACAATCTAATTCTAGTGCAACCCGACATAGCGGATGCTCAATAAGTTAACTAATACATTTTCCGTTTCCAACAATTAAAAATCTATTTTAATGCGTACAACTCTTAAACTGTAGTTAATTCACTGTCTACAGACAGTGATTAACTGAAACATTTCGTGTTTCAAACCGTCAAAAGTGTTTTATTTAAATGTTTACTACTCGCGTAGACTACAGACAATACAAAGCTATACAATGTTAATCATAATATTTTAATATCGTAAATTTTATGTAAGCATTTTAACATTTGATGTTTTGCAAAAAACTAAATGCAGACAGCATTGCAAAACATACTTATAAGCGAATCAGTTAACGTGTGTTTTCAAGCAGTGTGTGACCCTGTTTCATTGTTATTTTATAGAGGTGAATATTTCTAAGGAAATTATGGTCTAAATTAATAATGGATTTAGGCACGAAGGAAAAACATATTTTCTTACAAATTTTGGGTAAGTATTGAAGTTTATAACTCACTAGCTGTGTCAGCGACCTCCTTCGCGTAGAATTTAGGTACCTACATTTGTTTTTGCAAACCTCCATCTTTACCTAAGCCGTTACCCAAGACGTCGGTCACGTCCCGTCTTTCTTGCAAGTTAACCTAAAAAAAGAAGTCACTGAAAAATTTTTTTTTATCATTTAAATAGGAATCATTCTTTTATACATATTATTTTCTAGTATCTTGAACCGGTTTCGCAGCGCACGCGTCGGACACCCACGAAGATGAATACTTTTTCCCGTTTTTTCCACATCAACTATTCGTTACAGCACAATGGTTTCCCATAACGAACCAGTAGTTCCTGAGATAAGCGCGTTCAAAGAAACAAACGCGTCAGCTTTATATATTAGTATAAATTGGAACCGGTTTTCTTAAACAAGTAAATATAATAGATAAAATTCAAGAAATCAAAAAATATAAAAAAAAATAAATAACATTTAAATAAAACACTTTAACGGTTTAAAACGCATATATAAGTATAACACTGCGTATTTGAAAATGATTTTTAAATTCGGCCCGACGTTTCGGATGCTTTGCAGCAGCCGTGGTCACGGGGAGATTCACGGCCACCGAAACGTCGGGCCAAAGTTAATTTAACTTAACTTTATTTAACTTTATTTAGCTTAGCTTAAAACCTATTAAAATTGAGTATTTCGAGTAGTTAAAAATAATTTTCAAATAAGTTTAACTAATACATCGCGTTTTAAACCGTTAAGGTGTTTTATTTAAATGTGTACTACTCGCGTGAACTATAGACAGTATTTAACAATAAATAATCTAACTATATGTCCATGACAATATATACGTCTAACTCTTAACGTTAACTCGCAAGGTTGTTATGGTAAATGTTTAATGAATTATTTACCAATTATTTGTTGGAGTTTTATCAACATAATGATAATGATACTTGAAAACAAAATTACGAGTGACGGATCAGTTAGTATTTTAAAAATGTAATTTTGTTTAAAAATGGAATTGAAAAAAAAAATTAAAACTCCGCGGGACTCGAACCGGCATCCACGGCGTTCCGTTTTCTAACCAATACAAACAAAAAAACGGACGGACGAAAGCACGGTAACTGTGAGTGCCGGTTCAAGTCGTTCTCGTGTCGTAAATTTTTTCAACCATAAAATCGATTTTTAATACAAATATAAATAATGCCATCATGTGTTAAATATTAAAGTTTTCAAATTGAACATTGATTCGATTTTATTAACAAATTTATACAATATATTTAGCATTTCAAAATTAACCTTCCTAATATTTATAAACCTCCTTGAAGCTTACAATGAGCCAATATAAAAAAATCTAAACAACCTCAGATATCACTAACTTTATAATGTAAGGTCAAAACAGAATCTCCTTCCTACAAGGTTCCAACGGTTGAGCTATATCAAGATGTGTTTGTAAACCAGTTGTTACAAATCTACAGACTAACAACACCTCATAATTACAATAATTACTAGAACGTCATAATAATGTCACTGCGTCTCCATCTAGTGTTAGTGTTATCTGTGTTTTGTACCTATACTTGTGAAACGAAAAATTACACAACCTTAGCCCAAACTCTTGGTTATACATCGGAAGAATACGAGGTCGTGACGGAAGATGGATACATTTTAACCCTCTTCCGCATACGAGGTAATAAAGACCCCGTGCTACTAGTACACGGGTTCTTAGACTCTTCAGACACCTATATCATCAGGGGAAATCGATCTTTAGTTGCGAACTTGGCACAAAACGACTATGATGTATGGTCAGCCAACGTCAGAGGTGGCAGGTACAGTAGAAGACATCTCAGACTGAACCCTGATGGGGATGCGATGTTCTGGGACTTTAGCTACCACGAAATAGGTTATTACGACCTTCCAGCGATTATCGACTTCATTCTGGATAGAACTGGTAAAGATCAGCTCAGTGCGATTGGACATTCGCAAGGGAACACTATCTTTTACGTTCTGGGTTCCACGAGACCAGTTTATAACAAGAAGGTGAGAGTCATGATTGCTTTGTCCCCAATCTGCTACTTCAACAACGTGAAACCTCCATCGTCGACAGTGCTGAAGTCTGTGCCGTTAATTTCGAACGTCCTACTGAAGACCGGCGAGGAAGAAGTCTTTGGTGACAAAACTGTGCTCCGGCTTGCGTTGAGGTACTTCTGTGGTTGTAAAGAGTGTTACAATATCTGTGCTCGTGGTGTCTTCTTCCCCATCGGCGGTAACGATCCAGATGAGATCGAACCTGACTTCTTCCCCACGATCATCGAACATTATCCAACAGGTTCCTCGAGAAAGAACACTGTCCACTTAGCTCAGGGGTACCTAAACAGTTTCTCCCAGTTCGACTACGGCTCGAAGAACAACGAAGTTTACGGACAAAGCTACCCACCAAAATATGATTTGCGCAAAGTCAGTATGAGAATTGTGCTCTTGGCTGGGAGGAACGATGGACTAGCGAGTCTCAAAGATGTGGAAACGCTGAGAGACCGTCTACCGAATGTGGTAGAGTATAAGGTGTTAGACTATAAGTTGATGAATCACATTGATTTCGTATGGGGACGGAATATGGATAAATATTTGTTTCCTTATATTATTAATGCGCTGAATAGGTCTTATTAAATTTACCTTAGGGGTTGTCCATTAATCACGTGAGGCTTGAAAGGGGGGGGGGAGGTGTTTGATAAAAATCACGAAAATAACACAAGAGGGGGGGGGGTGCAATAAGATATCTCGTGTATTTGCGTTTTTTAAACAATGGTGTAACATTTTTATTATGGTCCTTAATTTCAGAATAAAATAAGATTATAGTTTATACCTATTTATTTATATTAGGATAATATTCAGAAAATTTTAAAATCCTTTGTAGGTACTAAAAATACACGTGATGTTGAGAATGGGGAGAGGGGGGTGGTCTCAAACCTCACTACGTATTACGAGGGGGTTCAAAAATTCTAAAAAAAGGTCACGTGATTAATGGACAACCCCTTATTAGCTATTTATAATGTATGTACCTAATATACTTACAGGTACATTACGTCTTAAAAGAAGGTGAATCAATAGGTTGAATTAATTCGACGATGACGTGTATGACAACTGTGACAACTCCCGCCGACCGCACGACCAATTGAGCTACCGAGCTCAATTGGTTAGTTAGAGCAACAGCACGAAACAAAGCGAATGCCGATTCAAGTCCCGAACATTTTATAGATTAAATTTATATCATGTTGAAAGGAAACAAAATATGTATAACAATTACCAAATGTTTTGTTAAACGTTGTGTTTCACTACTTAAACATACATTATATTAAATACTGTCTATAGTTTACGCGATTAGTACACATTTAAATAAAACACTTTAACGGTTTAAAACGCGATATATTAGTTAATATATATTATAATATATAGTTATTTATATATATATTCTTTATTGCACAAAATATAAAAATATTACAAATTAAACCTATATGACTAGAATGGAGAGCAATGGACGGCAATATAATATAGATTAGCTAATATATCGCGTTTTAAACCGTTAAAGTGTTTTATTTAAATACATTATGTTGTTTTTTTCTTTATGAAGGTTTAAAAAACAGATTTTATGTAACGTGTTTGTTTATGGCAAGATCTAGTTACAAGTTTGAATGACGTTTGGTCACTAATCGGGGCTTCGTTTGTAGCTTTATTTAAGTAATAACTCTTTTGTTCTTTCTTTTTAATTACATAATTATGTTTTTGTTTAATTTAGTCTGTCTTGTCTTTTGGCGAATGATGTGTTTGCCAATAATTGTTAAATGCACTTGTCATCTACTCTATGAATGTAATTTAACGCAGGCAGACCAATAAATAAATAAATATATACTAGCTGTGTCACGCGGCTTCGTCCGTAGAATAATTATTTTGGATATGAAGTTTTTTTTACGAAGCCCCTGTTCAACTTTATAAATTTGAGCTGATACCCACGACGTCGTCCGCGCCCCGCGGTCTTGCAAGTTAATCTTATCTATACATATAGCGTCGCGGGCTTTGTTTAGATCATTTAAAGAGGATTAATTATATCATACATATTTAAATATCTTGAACCGTTGGAAACACATAATTATAATTCTCTCCGTTTTTTTCACATTACTCGTTTGGTCCTATTAGTCACATCGCGATGTGTGCCTTTAGCATTCCTCGTCTCCTCGATAGAATACCCAACACAAAAAGAATTTTTCAATTTGAATCAGTAGTTCCTAATATTACGGCGTTCAAACAAACAAACCCTTTAGCTTTATATATTAATATATAAAACTAGTTGCCCTTTAAAAATTGTTAAGGTAGACAACACAAGAGCATCACAATCCTAAACATCGGGCCGAAGACATTAAAAATATATGTTTTCAAATAAGTTGTAACAAATATATTGCGTTTTAATACCGTTAAAGTGTTTTACTTTTTGGAAAGTTCATAAATTAATCGCCGTGTTATAATTGAATGTAATTAAGAACTCTGAAGCATTGGGTTCTTACGTTAAAATATTTATGGTTAGGTTAGTTATACGTTTTAACAGTAAGTATCAATTAACTTACCTAGTAGTTGTTTAAGTACCCAATATTTCCTTATAATAGTTTATATATGAAGAATTTAAAAACAGTTGAGCTTACGCCGATCTCGAATTACCGACCCTCAGTCGGTACTTCAAGGAAACGTCCGAACGTTTCTTTAAAAAAGCCGCGACGCATCCAACCCACTGTGGCCCGGGCCGCCAACTACACCGTTCCCATTAAACACGCTGGAGAAGGCCGCGAAACGTTCCTCACCGCCCCCGCCATGACGACTTAACCAAAGCCGTCGACTTACTTATTGCTATGCGATCGGCCGACACCGGTGCCGACCCTCGCCCGCCCCAAGAACCGCCTCACGCCGGCGTAGGCGAGTGTCAATTCCCGCTTACCGGGTACCCCCCCCCCCCCCCCCCCCCCCCCCCCCCCCCCCCCCCCCCCCCCCGCCCCCCCCCCCCCCCCCCCCCCCCCCCCCCCCCCCGCTTTTCACCCGGGTGAGCTTAAGTACAGCCTTATAGCTCCCACCCGCATTGCGGCGGCCCAAGCCGGGGCCCAACCCCCCCCCGGGCCCCCCCTTTTTCCCCCCCCAACCCCCGCCCCCTCCCCCCCCCCCCCGCCCAAAACGCCCCTAGTATTATCCATAGGCCCAACAAATCCAAAAAAAAAAAAAAAAAAAAAACAGTTGAGCTTATAAATGCTTAATGTGTACTACTTGGTCAACATCTACATAATATTTTATTTGGCCGTTCCTCTATAGCTCTGGAGTTATTCAAGATAGATAGAAGATATTTGTTTACTGTTTTACAAAAAATAACAATAATTTCAACACAAATTTACATGTAAGTGCGTACTTCTCTAACGAGGTCCTATATATTGTAAAGAATTTTAAAATCCAATATTATCTATATTTAAGCGATGACCGCACTTTGTCAATATTTTGACATTGACAATTCAAAAGATGTCAAAGTCATATGGTGCACTTGAAAAGTCAGAAGAAAACTGCAAACAATACAAGAGATGATGCAACTCCGTTTAAGAATAATTTCATGTATTAGCTCTAGTTACAATCGCTCCAGTCTGACTTAGACATGTTTCTAAGGCACATTCATAATTATTATATATCGGTCTAGTTCTATGTGTAATTTAAATAAATATAAAAGTGCAGTTTTGTAGGTTATATGCGGTGTAACTTGAAATGAATTTTCCGGAGGAAAATGGTTATTCAAATAACAGGGCTCCACGTGGGAGCCCTATGAATGGTGTGACCATTAAACAGGCTTATAATGATGGTAAGTTTCATAAATGTTTTGTGCTTACAAAATGAAACATCTTCAATGTAATAAATCAAAGTATTTAATTTATTCCTGAGTCATATTTTTCTAATTTGTGTCTTGCCTTTTTGGGATTTTTTTTTTTTTTTTTTTTTTTATATTGTTGGGTCGTTCTATATTTTGTGGAGACTGGGCGGCTCTGGAGGTAAAGATGTATTAAAAACTTACTTCATTGATGATGGATTAACTTTAGACAACCCAAATATTACAACGATCTAGGATGTAATTTATTTCATCATACAAAACAATATCATTTAATGATTTAAATATAGAACATTCTGGACATCTTTTTAATTTAAATGTGAAAAGGGTTGACTGCCAATATATATGATATATTTATACTTCAATAAATATGTTACGTACATAATTAAATGATGTATGGCATATAAGATGATTGGATATATATTTTTCTACATTACATGATTAATAGAGTAAAAGTGCAGGTTTGAATCTTAGAGAAATAATAAATTGTGTGCGTGAGACATGGCACGAAAGTTTAATAAACTAAATTCTTCTAAAAAAATTATCCGTGAACAGACAGAGAACAGAACTATGCTCCGTATCCCACACAGGAGGAAACAAGATTACAATAAAACTGTTATACTTACCTAGATTCAATTCTTTTCTGCAAAGCATATAGGCACATTTTCGTATTTTTTCAGTGACCAATTTTATCTATATATACATGTTTAAATAAAACACTTTAACGGTTTAAAACGCGATATATTAGTTAAACTTATTTGAAAATGATTTTTAACTTCGGCCCGATGTTTCGGATGCTTTGCAACAGCCGTGGTCACGGGGAGACTAATATATCGCGTTTTAAACCATTAAAGTGTTATTTAAATGTGCACTACTTGCGTAAACTATAGACAGTATTTATATACATGTTGATTAAACTCACTATAACAAAACTATTGTTCTGACTATCGCAACGAAACTAATAAATTATTGAACTACATAGCTTTGTCAAATTTTACTAATAATAAAATATATTAAGTATCGATCGAACATCAATTGGTCTGTAAATTAATTGTTCCTATCTCAACGAGACCAATTGAAGAGTTATTGAACCAAATCAGTCTGTCTCAGTACTTACAACGGTTGTGTGTCATAATGTGGTCAATCTTTGTTCTGCTTGGTAATAATTAATTATTTAGAACTTATATAGATCGATAAATTTCAGGCAAATACTTGTGTTTGGAAACTGTCAGCCATTTTTATTTACTAGCTGTGCAAGCGACTTCGTCCGCGAGGATCGTTATTTTGGGCATTCAAATTAGTTTTTGCAAACCCCCGTCATCTTTATAAGCTTAAGCTGTTAACCACGACGTCGGTCGCGTCCTTTCACGTCGTTCTTGCAAGTTAATCTTAAAAGATAGACATATAGCGTCGCGGATTTTTTTTAGATAATTTAAAGAGGAATTATTCTTTCATACACATTATTTAGGTATCTTTAATTGGTTTCGCAGCGTACGCATCTGAAACCCACAGAGGTGAAAAAATTTCTCCCGTTTTGTTCACATTTCTCGCTGTATCTTCGCTTTTATTAGTCACAACGCGATGTTTTTTAGCCTATAACCTTCCTCGATATAAGACTTTTTCAAATTGAACTCGTAGTTCTTGAGATTAGCGCGTTCAAACAAACAAACTGTTTAGCTTTATATCTAATATATAAAATTCTCGTGTCACGGTGTTCGAACTTGAACTCCTCCGAAACGGCTCGATCGAATTTCACCAAATTTGATATGTGTATTCAGTAGGTCTGAGAATAGGACAACATCTATTTTTCATCCCCCTAAGTGATAAGGGTTGTTCACCTTTAATTTATTTATTTATTTTTTAGACAAACTTTTTAATTTCTATTTTTTTATGATACAACATACAAAAACACATAAAATCCTCAATTTTCACCCTTCTACGATCAACCCTTATTTTTAATGGACATTTTAGTAAAATTATTTATATGGCAAAACAACGTTTGCCTGCTCAGCTAGAATTTGTATAGATTAGCCGGTTAAAAAGTTTTAATACTTTTATGAAGCCGGTTTTGATTTAATTCTGTATTTCTTTGTTCAAAATATCACCTCTCTTCGCTCCATTAGGTTATAGCCTATGTGGTAAATAATCCTATCAATACAAAATAATGTTTAGAAGCAGTAGTTCCAGAAATTAGGACGTTCAAACAAACAAACAAATTCTTCAGCTTAGTAAATTAGTACTGGCTGTGTCAGCGACTTAATCCGCGGAGAATAGTTATTTAGTCCCATCTATCTTTCGAATTCATTATACAGTGTTAGTTACCAAACTCCTCCGAAATGGCTCGAATTGGTTATTATCTCTTTTTCTTAGCCCTGGTTAAGGGTTTTCCACCCCTGACATTGGTTTTTTTATCCTCAAATTACCTAGAAATTATTTTTATGACGAAACAACGTCTGCCGCGTCAGCAAGTATAATATATAAGTAAATAGATTTTTTGACTATATCAGTCAACCAATGCTCATCTTACTAAGACATCATTGTTTTATCAGTTTTCAAGATGGCTACTAAGTATGATTAATCCCTCAATCAGGTGGTCTCAAAGCTGGTGCAGCAAATGCCCTAAGACTAGCTTACCGTGTGCTGTCTCGCCGCAAAGCAGCAGAAGAGGGCGTGGCCAGACTAGCTCGTGTGCTGTCGGCGTTGGACTTAACAGCTTTGGGAGTCGGTAGCACACTTGGTGTTGGCGTGTATGTGCTCGCCGGCGACGTGGCTAAGAATTATGCTGGACCAGCTGTGGTGCTTTCGTTTCTGTTGGCGGCCGTTGCTAGTGTTTTCGCTGGTAAGTGTTTTTTTTTATCATAAAGGAGGAGAATGAAGTGGACACCATGGTTCTCTTGATGATAGATACTTTAATACACCTGCTATGTAATATCTAAACAAGATGTGCTGTCGACTTATTTGGGCTTTGGATAGTTGGAAATCCACAGACTGAAACTTGACGGCTTTTTCATCCGTTGGCTGTGGTTCGTGACCCGAAATTTCAGTATTCCCATCGCTCATTTAGTGTCTATATTTCACTTTGTCTAAATCGTTATAGAATAATTATACATTAATTAGAAAAATTACCCGGTGGGAATCGAACCCGTTATTGGCCGTACATTGATTTTTTTCACTAATAGACAAGGGCCCCACCCTTGGGATGGTGGGTGATATACCCCAGCCTATAGCATCTAAACAAGATGCGATGGGACTTGGTGGAAATCGGACCCACGACTCCTTATAAGCCATACATTGCTAAGATAATTCGTCGCCCTCGGGCGGAATTACGATATTTTCCAGTTTTTGAAAATCGTTTAGAAAAATATATTTACTAAGAGACATATTAGATTTGATGGAAATCGAACCTGTGGCCCATTCGTTATTAGCCGTACATCGCTACCATTGGCCTGTTAAACGAGCTTTAAATAATTATCTATCTTAAATATTGAATCGCTAACGTAATATGAGTAAGCTATCTTCAAATTGCTGATGCTAAATAACTATTTGATACAAAGGCCTGTTGAGATATCGAGGTTATGTTTCAGGTCTATGCTATGCTGAGTTCGGTGCACGTGTACCCAAAGCCGGGTCAGCGTATGTCTACAGTTACGTGTGCGTCGGGGAATTTATCGCGTTCATCATCGGCTGGAATCTTATACTCGAATATATTATTGGTGATTATGTGTATTTTGTTTGTGCGGTCGGGGCTTCGATACTCAGTGTAACAAACACAAATACTCTTTATTGTCACAAAACAAAAAAAAATTGATGGCAATTAAGGGCAAACGGCGACTTTATAGTTAAATAGCTATCTCTTCCAAGCAACCGAAAATTCAGTAATAAAAAAGGATTGCGTGACAGCAGAAACAGGACTTTACCTACTTACTAAAATTTATCTTAACTAAGTTACTTAATTAGGCATAAATAGTGGGGCTTGACAAGATTCGTGAAGGAAGCGAGATTCTGGGCTTTTGTTATATTAGAAGGTAAATTGTTCCAAAGTTTAATAGCTCTCGCATGAAATGACAAAAAAACACATCTTCATTTGAAACACTAGCTGCGCCAGCGACTTCGTCCGCTAATAATATTTATTTTGGGCATCCTAATTCGTTCTTACAAACCCCTTTATTTTTATAAACTTAAGCTCTTACCCACGTCGGTCGCGTCCCTTCAGTATAGATTATTTACTCAAATTACTGTCTGTATGCGCGAGTAGTACACATAAATAAAACACTTTTAAAGGTTTAAAACGCGTAAAATATGTTATTTAACTTTTTTTATACCCAAAAACGGTATAAGGGGAACCTACAGGATACGGAGTCTTTAGATTATTTAAATGTGAACAACTCGCGTGGACTACAGATAGTACTTAACAGTCTACATAAACAGAGGGGATATTGCGGTTTCCCACTCAACCCTTAAACAGTTCCCACTGCTGGGATTAGGTACTTTAAATCGTTCAAATAAAACACTTTAACGGTTTAAAACGCGATATATTAGTTAAACTTATTTGGAAATGATTTTTAACGTCGGCCCGACGTTTCGGATGCTTTGCAGCAGCCGTGGTCACGGGGAGACTAATGTATCGCGTTTTAAACCGTTAAAGTGTTTTATTTAAATGTGTACTACTCGCTAAACTATAGACAGTATTTACTTTAATTCGTTTCGCGTAAACTGCAAACAATATTGAATTGGTAAACTATTGACTAAGGTAAGAGATAATGTAATATTTTGAATCATCGATAAAAAGTAGAATTTAATAGAGCATAAAACATTTCGTGAATAGCGTTAAGACGAAGCACAGTTATATAATGACTAGCCGTGTCTTTGCAAACACCTTCAACAAATACTGTCTATAGTTTACGCGAGTAGTACACATTTAAATAAAACACTTTAACGTTTCGGATGTAACGTGTCATCTGAAACGTCGGGCCGAAGTTAAAAATCATTTCCAAATAAGTTTCACTAATATATCACGTTTTAAACCGTTAAAGTGTTTTATTTAAACGCCTTCATCTTTATGAACCTAAGCGGTTATCTCGTGTCTCGTCCCTTCCCGTCGTTCTTGCAATTCAACCTCAAAAGATAGACACAGCGTCGCGGACTTTAAAAAAAAAACATTTATACACATTCTTGTATACACATCTTTTAGGTATCTTAAACCGTTTTCGCAGCGTACGCATCTGAAACCCACAGATATGAAAAAAATTCCCGCGTTTTGTTCACATTTCCAGCTGTATCTTTGCTTCAATTAGTCACAACGCGATGTTTTATAGCCTATAGCCTGTCTCGATAAATGCTCTATTTAACACAAAAATAACTTTTCAATTCGAACCCGTAGTTCCTGAGATTAGCGCTTTCAAACAAACAAACACTTCAGCTTTATATATTAGTATAGATTATAAATTACATAAATATTCTTCGTGTACATTGCAGGAGCCGCGTCAGTGACGAAAGCACTGAGCGAGTATCTGGACTCGCTGCTAGACAAGGCTATATCCACTCGCCTTCTGGCGTGGATGCCCATGGACTCTCCACACCTCGCCAAGTATCCAGATGTCTTCGCTTTCACTGTCATCATGGTATTCTCTGGTGAGTTTTTGCTCTACCTACTTGTTCCTGTCCAAAAAATATAATAAATATATTTCGTATGACAGTCGGCCCATATTTTAGCTGAACAAGATGTGCTGTCGGCCTATTTTGGCGTTCAAACAAACAATCTCTTAAGCTTTATAGTATTCGTTTATAATTTAGGTTCGCAAAACCTCGTCTGGAAGTCCCAATATTAAATGGGCGGTCATATCGAGATGAAAAAGCCGTGATGTTCAAAGTTCGAAGCAACCGAAGCCGAAATAGGCCGACAGCGCATTGTGTTTTAGATATTATGGCTAGGGTATTTCGCCGTCAGTCCTACTCTATCACTAAATAATATATGATACAAATTTAATGTTTTAGTGGCGCTCGCGTTCGGCGTGAAGGAATCGACGAAGTTCAATAACTTCTGCACCGGTGTCAACTTGTGCGTTGTTCTCTTCGTGATCATATCTGGATCGTTTAAAGGTATGTTTTAACCGACTTCGAAAGGAGTATTCTCGATTCGAGTTTATCGATACGAGGCGAGAATCAAACCGGTTGCCTATATCATATGTTTTAATTTAGTTTATTAAAAGTTTTGTATTTAAATAAAACACTTTAACGGTTTAAAAACGCGATAAATTAGTTAAACTTATTAATATATCGCGTTTTAAACCGTTAAAGTGTTTTATTTAAATGTGCACTACTCGCGTAAACTATAAACAGTATTTAAAAGGTTTGTAGTTTTTTTTTCTGTTTTTTTATTTATTTAAGCTAATATTTAAGTTTGTGTTGTTATATTCTTTATGTCTTGTGAAATAAAGGACTTGATTTTTAGTCAACAAGAAAAAAAAATAACTAGATGCTGATAAAATGCCAAAAAAATATTCAAATGTGCCTTAATACGACACTATCTCAAGGGTTGAACGTTAAGTAAAAGAAGTCCCGGATTCAATATCCCGGGAAACAAATATTTGTATCGCTTTATTACCTACTAATTAAACAGGTCAGTGAAACGGACATAGAAGTGTGCTCGTTTAATCCTACATGGAGATAAGTGGGATTTTTACACAGCTATTAATGTGCCAATATAACTTTACAGAAGAATTATTCACCAAAAAAAAACGATTCAAATCGTGTCCAAGTCAAAAGGTCAAAATTAAACTTTACAAGACTATTTTTGGACTGAAACTTTGACAAAGACATTTCAATAAAAAAAACAGTCTCGTTCCCCCCTGTGGGGCATGGGGCGAACACACTTCTGTGCCCGTTTCGCTGATCGGTTCTTTTACAAGCAAGAAGTTGATGTGACTGCCCTGCCCGAAGCAATCTATTGCCTAACAGGGATTCGAACTCCAGACATTTCGTGCTTAACGCAATCCTGGGAAACACGTTTAACCATTTAGCATATTTACTGACTTAGTCTGGAAATATTATTTTTTCAGCGGACACAAAGAACTGGCGTATCCCCGCTTCGGAGGTACCGAAGTCCGATACCAAGGACTTTGGCAGTGGGGGCTTCGCCCCTTATGGTCTAGCCGGCATCATAAGGGGAGCTGCTGTATGCTTTTATGGATTCATTGGTCAGTGGTTTGAATTTGAGCAGTTTTAACGGTTTAAAACGGGAAATGTGTTAGTTTTTCTACGGCCTGACGTTTTGTGTGCTTTTTTGCAATCATGGTCACGGACAGTCCCCCGACTATATTTCAAATTTTAAACCGTTAAAAGCGTTGCTCTATTATGGGCTTTGCCCACATAGTGTGGGAAAATACACACTCGTTCTCTCTCTCCTTCTCGGTCTCTATCTTTCTCTCCTTCTCTCTCTCTCTCTCTTCTTCTTTTTCTTTTTCCCTCTCTCTTATTTCTCTTTCTCTCTCTCCTTGTGTGAGGGGGTAGAGTGTGCGATACTTTAACTTGTATATGTGCGTGTGTATGTTTAGTTTTACTTTTAAATGACGCAACATTTAATGTAAAACTTGCAGGCTTTGACTGCGTAGCGACAGCCGGCGAAGAAGCCCGACGGCCACAGAAGACAATCCCCTTCGCAGTAGTCGCGTCCTTGTTGATTGTGTTTTTGGCCTACTGCGGGGTATCGTCTGTGCTCACGCTTATGTTGCCCTACTATATGCAGGTAAGTTATTTATCGCTCCATAGTATAAAATAAGTCCCTTTTTCCCCCCCCTTTTTCCCTTTTTTTTTTTTTTTTTAAATGTACGCGACAGATTTTGATGCGGTTTTCAATAGATAGAATATTCAAGAGGAAGGTTTTCATTACACGTTGACATTTTTCTGTAATGTATTTAGTTATTGAGGGAAGCCGGGGCGAGTCGCTAGTTAGTTAGTTTAAAGATTTGGAGTGTTACAAATTTTCGAGTGGTTTAAAATTTGATTAGTGGTATCGTGGGTTCATTGGTGGCATGGTATGGTGGGTCACTGAGATATAGTTGTAACAATGAGTTTTCAGTGGTACCTCAAGTTTGACATTTAAGTAGAGTAGATCGATTGTCGTAATTGAATGATTGACTGTAGTTTACGCGAGTAGTACATTGAAATGAACTTTTAACGGTTTAAAACACGAAAAATATTTGTTAACTTATTTTAACGATGGCCCGAGATTTTTAATGCTCTGTCGAAAAATGGCTACCGTATTTCGCGTTTTAAACCGTTAAAAGTTTTGTAAGTGTCATATTCAAACGAATAAGTGAAATTATAACGAAACGACGATATTTCGAGTGGGAAGTCCAACGAGTCTAAAATAAGCTGAATAAGTGCCATATAACTCAGAGCCTATTCTATACACACAACATTATTTTTTTTTACTGTTAATTCTAAGTTATACTGTTAAGATTAAATTATGTTTTCTTTTTTATGTGTGCCGTATAGTAGTGGTCAATAAATTTATTTTTCTGTCTAAATATCTACAATTTCTCTTATAGGACGAAAAAGCCCCCTTCCCCTTCGTCTACGACCAGCTGGGGTGGAGTTGGGCGAAGTATGCTGTCAGTGTTGGTGCTATTTGCGCGCTGTGTTCAAGGTACGGTGTCCAAACCTCTGACAAAAATATCTATACTAATACATAAAGCTGAAGAGTGTGTTTTGTTTGAACGCGCCAATCTCAGGAACTACTGGTTCGAATTGAAAAATTCATTTTGTTTTGGTAAGGCCATTTATGGATTAAGGTTATAGGTTATAAAACATCGCGCTGTGACTAATAGAAGCGAAAAAACAGCGGGAAATGTACCAGAGGTCAAAAATATTTATTTCAAAGTATCTATGTTTCGGCACTGCTAGCGCCATCTAGTATAAAGCGAAGTGAACTTTGTGCTACATCACTAGGATCTTTCTAATGAAGAATATCATAATATAATAACTTATTTTTAACTACGCCTCCTATATTTGCCATGCTTTGCAATTATGGTGATTGAGGAAAATATCGCATTTGAAACCGTTAAATTAGTTTTATTTGAATGCGCGTTAATTTGCGTAAACTTAAACGGATTATTGAGCACACATTTAATACATTTGAAAACTTAAGAATTTTTCACATGGTTATTATAAAAATTAGACAAATCGACTTTTCGTATATTGAATAAATATTTGATTAAATTATATATTGGCCGTTCTGGTCCAAACCTTTTGCCATCTCGTGTGGTTATACGCCGATTTGCATCGACTAATGCCTTTATCCCATATTTGTCAGCTTCGACCGGGCTTCCGTCTGGTGCTTCTTCGCCATCAAAATTGTCGGATCGAAATTTCGCAAACCAGTTCTGGCACTGGCGTACAGTTAACACGCCTTTACAAACATCTGTCAATTTATTGCTGTGGACACGATTTTTACCGGTTCTGAAGTAAAAAAGGAAAAAAAGACAAAATGCTGCTAATTGCTCTCCAATATAAAAGGGCACCAACCGACACTACTGTCTAGAATTAATAGTTCTAGGCTTGCAATATCAGCTCTAAGACACCAGAAAAAAGTAATAAGTTTTGATGGGAATTAAATCCGGATCCCAGGTTCTTCAAACGTTCTATATTCATTCTTTGGTCGTAAAATCAAATTTTACAATATTATTTGTTGAAACGTTTAATTATCTGCTCTTCTAACGCAGTCTGTTGGGCGCCGTGTTTCCACTCCCGCGCATCATCTACGCGATGTCGTCCGACGGTCTCCTGTTCCAGTTTATGGGTCGAGTCAGTGAGAAATACCAAACACCACTAGTCGGGACAGTCGTCGCTGGATTGTTTACAGGTTAGCAGTTAGTTACGATAGATGTCACCTGTGTCGCAGTTGAAGCCAAAATAGATCGACATCGCATCTTGTCGAAATGTCTAATGGCCGGGTGTAATCAGTTTCGTGAAAGCGGAAGACAGACATGGGTTGGGACAAACTTATTAAAGCTGTAGTGTTACCCTTATTATTATCATTTATTATTGTAAAACTCCAACTTCAAGATTGCCTAGAAGAAATCGCTTTTTAGCGGTAAGGCCGCCTTTTCACGCTACATTTTGTTTTTTTTTTTTAATTTTGAACATTGTGGTGAAAAAAAGTATTTTTTGTTTGTTTGTTCGTTTTTGATGGGGTTCAAATTTGTCTGCCCTTCTCCATCAAAGGAAACCTGTAATAATAAGAATATATCGCGTTTTGATCCGTTTAAGAATAATGGCCAAATTTGTAGCAATAAATAAGTTTTGGGAATAACTAATACTCTTTTTTTCGATTTCGAATCTTGGACCTTCTGCAGTCAGTCATATTCATCTCATCCGCAGAGTTTGTTTGAACGCGCTAATCTCAGGAACTATTAGTTCGAATTGAAACATTATTTTTGTGTTGGTTGGACGATTTCTCGAGGAAGGCTTTAGGCTATAAAATTGGCTGCGACCAGAGTGGAAAGTGAGAAATAGGGGAAAAAGTCGCGGGCACAGCTAGCTTATGATAGTAATGAGGCAATGAAGAATAGTTCTTGATGATGTATTGCTTCTTCCAGGTACCCTGGCGATGGTCTTCGAACTGGAACAACTCATCCATATGATGTCAATTGGGACTTTGTTGGCTTATTCCATGGTTGCTTCCTGCGTTCTACTCTTGAGGTTGGTACGCTGAGTATTTTTTACTAATGAGTACACCGGGATCACAATTAGATCGAAATACCGTCCTGGTTACTAACCACCGTGCATGAAAAAGTCGTGAAGTTCGCGTTTCGCTTTCAGTCTGTGGATTTCCGAATATCTAAAGCCTAAATTAGCGACGGCACATTTTGTTGAGATTTTATATGGCTGGAATACCTCTATCATAACAAAATACCTACTTTAATCCATTATCTATTTTTCTCGAATCGTTTTTATGTTGTCATCGTAATTGTCAGGAATAAAATCATTAATTCGCTCCCAAGTGTACCTTTTTTATTTATTTTTTATAATTCGATACGTGTGTTTTATTTTGTGTAGTTCATAAGTTGGACGCTAGATGGCGTTATTTGTTTTGTTTTCTTAAACACGCCATGTGAGCGACAGAGTGTATTTTAGTGTGGTTCTAATAGTTAGTTAAACTTACTTGGAAATGATTTTAACTTCGGCCCGACGTTTCGGATGCTTTGCAGCAGTTGTGGTCACGGGGAGACCGTTAAAGTGTTTTATTTAAATGTGTACTCGGGTAAACTATACAGTATTTTAAAAAAATCTGTCAACCAAAGCTGTTGAAGGCCTTTAATCATGAACCATTTCACCAATGTCCTCGCCTATTCCAGATATGAACGGAGTCAAAGCGTCCATCGTGCTTCCGAACCTCTCCAGCTGTCCGTCCGTGGTTGCGGGAGACAGCTTTTGAATCTAGACGGCGCTACTGTGCCGACACGCCTAAGCGCAGCCACTGTAGCGGTCCTTGTGAGCTTATATGGTAAGATCTATACTTGACTTCTCTTAATAAATTTTCTTTGAATTTTTTAGGCCGATTGTCTTTTGTTTTTGAAAAATACTGCGCAAGAGTGTTTTAATTTGTCTAAAAAAGATATATGACCCGGGCAAACGTTGAACCGGCGTCCACAGCGTTCCGAGCTGTTGCTCTAACCAATTGAGTTACCGGATGCTTTGCAACAACCGTGATGGGGGGATTTAAATAAATGAAAAATAAGTTAACCAATATATTTCGAGTTTTAAACCGTTAAAGTGATTTATTTATATGTTTCTATTTGTATCTTGTTAACCGCCATTGTAGGTAAATGGTTAAACGTATTGCCTAGCATTGCCTTGAGCGCGAGAGATCCTAGGTTCGAACCCGAACAAAAAAAAATTGTTTCGGTCGGGCAGGGCACAGAAGTCTGATCAACTACTAGCCCGTTAAAAGAACTGATTAGTGAAACGGACACAAAACTGTGTTCGCTCCATTCCCCACGTGGGGGAAACGGGTTTTCACTTTTTATTTCTATCTTGTTAATCTGTGGATTTTCGAATATACAAAGCCTAAATAGGCCGACAACGCATCTTGTTTAGGTGTTATATGGATTTTTTCAGCTTATCTATACATGCCTTAATACCTTAATACGCAAGTGTTACGGTTGAAATTACATTGCGAGAGAGGTGCATGCATCAATAAGTTGAAAAAATTCGACGATCAGGTGTAGGAACTCGGTAGTTCAATTGGTAGTTCAACAGCACGGAACGCTGACGATGCCGGTTCAATGTTCATGTCCTGCCCGAGTCAAAAGTTTTTTTCGATTTTTAAATTACGGGGAATTACACTGTACAGGCGTCTGGTGCTTTATCACGATGGGCAGCATCAATTCTTACGGAGACGCGATTCTAGCCGGCGAGGTGGGCCCGACCGTTGCGCTGGGGTCGGGTTCGGTGCTCGTCGTGGGCACTCTTCTTGCGATATCGCGGCAACCGGTCTCGGAGAAGAAACTCGCCTTTTCGGTAAGTATATTTTGAAGGCTGTATTCATGTGTGGTTTATAAACGGGTCGTTTTTTTAACTGGGTCAAACACGGGTTGAACACGTCGAGTGTTTCTAATCAATTTCTAATTATTCCAAAAACAAAATACACCTAGTATAGTAATCTCGACATACATTCGGTCAAGTTTAATTAGGTATTGTTCATTTAAATGAAACACAACATATTTAAATAAAACACTTTAACTGTTTAAAACGCGATATATTAGTTAAACGTTTCGGATGCTTTGCAGCAGACTAATATATCGCGTTTTAAACCGTTAAAGTGTTTCATTTAAATGTGCACTACTCGCGTAAACTGTCATGCCATGGTCATGGCAGCTGCAAAGCATCTGGAACGTCGGGCTATAGTTTAAATGAATAATAATGAGTTAACTAATACATTTTGCGTTTTAAACCGTTAAAAGTGTTTTATTTGAATGAGTCGTTTAATTTTACGATACCTTTGATGTATTTGTTTAGTAGATGGCAAAATGTCAATTCATCAAAGTTGTTTTTTTATGTTGATTAGGAAAGAAGTTCTAGCTAAACTGCTTGGCCGATTTTGATGAAACTTTGCAAGTTTAAGTATCTTTCAAGGCGTATCACTTTAATAAAAGTTCAATTTTCCTTGATATATTCTTATTCTTCTTCTTTCAGGTTCCGTTAGTGCCCTGGTTACCGGGTCTTAGTATCCTAATCAACGTGTACTTAATGCTCAACCTCGATTACATGACCTGGGTTCGATTCTCCGTCTGGCTAGCTGCTGGTAAGTCACAAACAAAATTTTTAAAGGATATTTTCTTAGTGATCGAATAAAACGTAACTTTGTTAACGTTATCATTTTAATTCATTCTTTTTTATAATTTGAAACAATTTTTTTTACAATAATAAAACGCGTTGAGAGATTACAAAAATAATAGTCATTACGAACGGTTCAAAATGCGATATTTTAATTCATTAACGCCTTGGATGTTTTACGGTATCAAGAGGGCGGATTTTTGAAGAGCTCTGACACGCATGTTTAGCGCTGAACGAAGTGTAGAGGGGATAGTTGCGCATCTGTACAGTCGCGCACGTAATTGATCGGAAAACGTGACTGTACTCGAGAAGCAAGCGCAGCGTCGTATTGGTCCGAGAGAGACAACGCGACTGGGGAACCGATCGACGCTAGCGCACATGGTTTTCGCTCGCCCCGCGCCCGTTTCCGTCCCTTCGATACCTCTATTTCATAGATCAATGTTTTGGGTACGTTCAACCGTTTTCGCAGTGCACGCAACGAAAGCCCACGAAAACGCCATAAAGCTGAAGAGTTTGTTTGTTTTGACGCGCTAATCTAAGGAAACGCTGGTGGGAATCGAAAAAAGAAGGAGAAAATTTATCATATTTGGCGGTTTCCGTTGCGTACGCTTCGAAAACGATTAAAAATGCTTAAATAATATGTATGAAAGAATGATTCATTTTTTAATTGATCTAAAAAAAGGTTTCAGGACACTATTATATCGATCTTTGAATATATACCTTAGGTTGTATTAGTCACAGGGCGTTGACCCGACATCGTCAGCGTTCCGTGCTGTTGCTCTACCAATTAGGCTGCCGAGTCCGAGTTAATTGTTAGAGCAACAGCACGGAACGCTGACGATGCCGGTTGAAGTCGTGCCCGAGGCGAAATTTTTCTCAATTTATTTTCGATTTTTAAAATTATATAGCGCCTTCATGTGCAATAACATGTAGAAAAATAATAAAGTTTTAGTATAGATAAATAAAATAAAGTATTTAATATCAAACCATCTTCGCCAGGTCTTCTGATCTACCTCACATATGGTGCGTGGCACAGCTCCGAGCGTAGAAGGAACCAGGACTCCGTGCAGCTAGCTGAGCTGCACAACGACAGCCAAACGGCTCTCCTGCAGCACGCTAACATTACCCACGCACTTGGCTGACAAACAGCGGCTGACGAGGCAGTCAGCCCCACCAGTACCCTCGTCTCCTTCGTATCCAGTATTTAGATGTTATACAGGATGTTTCATAAATTGTTTGACCAAAAAGTTTGTCGTTAACACTAATGTGAAGGAAGAAAATTAGCACAATCAAATAGGACTACAGGAAACGGCCAAGAGCGTGTCGGACTATTTTATTAAGGGTTTTGTACATTTTACTACATATACAAACTTTTAAGATTTTGATGTACAAAGCTCAAATGGAAGGCGAAATACCCAAGCCATATAACATCGTACCAAGATCTGCTGCCGACCTATTTTAGCTTTGGTTATTCGGAAATCCAAACAAAATCGAATCGTAATTAAACCACGCGGCTTTTTCATCTGTGGACGGTGGTTTGTGGCCCGGACGGAATTTCGATATTCCTATCAGTTATTTAATATCCAGATTTCCAAAGTTCAAAATGTTTCCGGAAATTTTTAAATCGATTTAAAACGTGTTGGTCTCGTTGGGGAACCCCCATTATTATTATTTATTTATTTATTTATATTATTAATTTTAATTTATATACATACAAACATAGTATATATATATATCAGCAATATATGGGTAGAAGGCTCGATCAGAACAGGTCATGTTTAGTTTTATTAAAACATGAAGGACTCCTTCTATAAATGTGGATATTAAATATAAAAAACATTGAAATAAGTTTAATTAATATATCGCGTTTTAAACCGTTAGAGTGTTTTATTTAAATGTGTACTACTCGCGTAAACTATATACAGTATTTATATGTTTGATAAACGATAAACGACGATTAATTTATAAATTAGGGGGAAACATTTAATGACTTTCCATTAATTATTTTAAATTGCTTTCGCAGAGTGAAATATTTGTTATCTACGCGACTACTGTTATTGACACTCAGTTTTGACGATGTTTAATTGTTTATTCAAGTGATAGTTTTACCGCTTCGTTACGTCACGCGTTACGGCAATGAGTTGAAACGTTTATAGATTTATTAAATTAGATAAGCATTTGAAACACGTTAAAATGTGTCCGATCTATTAAATATGTTTAAGAAATACACTTTTAACGGATTTAAAGGCGATATTCTCAAATATTAATTTGACTTCTAAGATGCATTTTTTTAAATGCTTCGCTCGCCTAACTAGTGTAGGTGTATATTTCGCGTTTTGAACCGTTGAAAGGGTTTTATTTATTGTCTACTACTGGGGTATATTCAAGACAATATTAAATAATATAGTATCAATTCTGTTCTTAAGAGCTGCTGATCAACTTGCCCGTAAATAAAACCATTTAGTGAAATAGATACAGAAAACCTCCGGCATTCGATATTAGGCAATTTTAAAGTACTCAAAGTATTCAAATAGTGTATAAATAAAACACTTTAACGGTTAAAAACGTGAAATATATTAGTTAACTTATTATTTTCGCGTTTTATACCGTTGAAAAGTATTTAAGTGTGTACTACTCGCGTAAACTACAGACTTATTGTGTTTGTAGAATCTGTGCTGTTTATCGTTACCAAAGTATTTTAAACTATGTATTATTGTTGGTATAACGTTTAACTGCCTTTGTTTAACATTTAAATTAGATTTTAAGTTAGGAAAATATACTTAAGTTCACTCCTCAAAGATTGAAATCTCGAGTGAAGTTTTAGTTTCAATTTGGAAGAATATAGTTCCAGCATTTGGAAGTAGTTGGTCTCGTGGGCTGGTTGCGTGGTGGGCTGTGGGCCAGCTGTGGGACGTGAATAGCTTGAGACAGATTCTTATTTAGTTTATTATGGTTCCTGTGTATTAAAATATGTAATTATTTGAAGTAACTACTTCAGTATTAAAGATCTGAAGCTGTTAAACAGCTGTTAGTTTGCTTATTATATATAGCTTAGAATGCTTGCGTTCAGCTTGTAAAACTGAATAAATCAACTTCTAGATTTGGTGTTTTATTTATCTCCTTTCAAGCCAAGCTACACTCGAGAGCAATTCGTACGGGTCGCCTAAGCTACAAGTCTACAACTGTCACTAATGGACGGACTCGGTGGGGTAATGGTAGCGATGTATGCGTTAATAATGGGCTGCAGGTTCTATCCCCACCAGGTCCAATATTGTAATCAATTTGATTTTTCTGAAACACGTTAGAGTTTGTCTGGAAATCTACGCTACGCTGCGCTGCAGGTGCGGGGTAGATGACGATGTCATGCTTCATTGTTTGGCTCTAGGCTTTTGAGGCGAACGAGTTTTTGATATTTAGTCTACCTACCCCATTTGGTCTACCTACCAGCCCCGGTCTCCCCTATCTTAAATAAGCGTGTTTGAACGAACTTCAGCTCTATTATATTCGTGGACATGGTCATATTTAGATTTTAGATATGTGAGTGCTTATTATATGTCGAAATAAATAAATTCCTTAACTTTTTCAAAGAGATAAGCAAAATTTGGACCTACGGTACGACTGAGTTACGGTATCAAATCTACAATTTTGTTTGATTCAATCATTTTTATTTGCGGTTGGGGGGGGGTCAAATCCCGTTTGCTGTTATTAAATTTGATACAAAGTAAATAAATATCTGAGTTATTATCATATTATACACTATATTTACGTAAGATGAAAATTACTAAGTTTCTTATACTAACGGCCGCTTCTGTATGGATGTAGTTAAACGTGTTGCCTAGCATTGCATTAAACGCAGTCCTGGCTTCGAATCCTGGTGAAATAGTAGATTGTTTCGGTCAGGCAGGACACAGAAGTTTGATTAACTACCTGCCACCCAAAACTACTTGAAACGGACGCAGAAATGTGTCCCATTTCCCACGAGGATATTCACTTCTTATCACTAACATTGGATATTGTCACTAATTCAAAATAAGATAATTTATTTTTTTAATTTCCAAATCTATCCAGGATGCCAAATATATAGGGATACAGATATTTGTCCATGGTCTTCCCCCATGTGAAGTCTACGTGGTTCATATGATTGTGGTCAACCACTGAAAATTGTACGATATTCGGTAGCGCATCCTTCAGCAAGAGAACATCCTTAAATGTTGCCAGTTTATCACTCTCTCCACACAGTATAGCCACTGGCATTGTGGTTTTCTTCAAATCGTAGTTCAGGGGAGACGGAGTCCCGTAAACCTTGAGGTTCCCAATTCTTCCATAGTCGAAAGCTGAAAAACTCCTCCGCCTGCTGACTTGGGCAAAGTGTTCCAAGTTCTTTAACGAGGTGCTCATCGGAAACTGTCGCGTGAGCATGTAGTGGAATTTATAACCATATTCTTTCACATCGTAACCAGCTACTGGAAATATATATCCGTACGCACACAGTAAGTATCCAATAGTTGGCTTCAAACAGACTTCTCTATAGGCTTTTCCTGTTATGGACTCGCCGAAGATCTCATACTGCTTCAAGCGTTTGCCAAAGTTTATCAATTCTGGTGACACTTTAATGATGGTGGAGAGTGGTGGGGTCACGTATTGTAGGAAAGCCACTGGTGCCATCGCCACCAGTAAATTGACTTTTTCGTTGTACTCTGGTCGAAGTGAAGCCAGTACGAAAAATATGGTTGTACCTTGCGAGTGTCCTATAGCGTTGATTTGCGAAGCTCCAGTCTTCTCCAGGACCAGGTCAATGGTGGCTGGTAGATCATAATACCCGTTCTCGTGGAAACTGAAGTCCCAGTAGACTGCAGCGTCCCTTTCGGGGTCTAAGCGGGTGTGTTCGCGAGAGTACTTATTCCCACGAAGGTTACCCAACCAGACGTCATACCCCAAATTGGCGAGGGTGATACCCAGGGAAATATTCCCTCTGATGAGCCAAGTGTCGCTGGAATCCGTGAGTCCATGCATCAGTAGAATTGGCAGACCCCTGGTTCCGGGCAGGTTGAAGATGCCCAAGATGTAACCGTCTTTGGTGACGACCTTGTACTCCTTGGCTGTGATACCATGTTCGGCTGCGAATTCTGTGGTGTTTCTGTATCCTTGGTCTAAGTTTAAGGTGCCACTACTAACTGTGACAGCTAATATTGTGTATGACACGAGCGTGGTGTACATATTACAGTCGAATTTAACATATTGCAATCGAAAGAAGAGATAATATATATCGGAGACGTAATCATAATACAACGCCAAATAAATGGAGTACTTTTTATAGTGTGCGATTATCTATACTAATAAATAAAATTGAAGACTTTGTTTGTTTGAAAGCGCTAATCTCAGGAAATACTGCGCGATTTTAAATATCCTTGCGTCGGTTGGATCATTTATCGAGGAAGGGTTATAAAGCATGAAACTGCGACCAATAGTTTGTTAGTTTGGAACTACTGGTTCGAATCGAAAAAAAATTGTGCCGGTTAGAGATTTTTTTTTTTAGGAAGGAATCTTTTATAACTAATAGTAGCGAAGCAAATGCAGAAAAAACGGGAAATAATATATGCACCTACTTACTTATACACATATACTGTCTCTATTTGTTTTTGCATCGTGTAAAGATTTTGTTTTATTTAAAATTTAATGTTTAAATTGCTCCGTCGCACCTATTGGTCACTGTGTTCTATCCGAAGCTATGTATTGTTTTTCCCATTCGACCTCTTCCCAGAACCTCTCGCTCTTAACGCAATGCTAGGCAACACCAAGCTCGAAGCACGAAGGCACCTAGCGTTGGCCACGTATGTTCAAGGTGGTAAGAGGCACACATGTGACCACATGGCGCTGCAGTCCATCAACTTTAAGTCCTAGATAGATGCCTACGTACGACGACGCAATAGACCACTGTTCGCCATCAGTCCCGCGAGAACAAACTTAATGTATTATTCCCCAACACTATATTAGTTTTTAATAAATAAATAAATAAGTGTAAGAACAAATATCGTATATGTAGTTTTTAATAAAACACTTTAACGTTAAAAACGCGAAATATTAGTTAAACTTATTTGAAAATGATTTTTTAATTCGGCCCGACGTTTTGGGTGCCGCCCCCCGGGGGGGGCCCCCCCCCCCCCCAGCCCCCCCCAAAACAACATTTTAAAAAAAAATCCCCTTTTTAACCCATAAAAATTTTTTTTTTAAAATTTTTCCCTTCCCTAAAAAAAAATATCGTTTTGTTAAATCGTATCGTATCGTGTAAAGTGCGTTCTAATACGGCTTTAGGTGCGTCATTAAGTTAACAATTTAAAATCGATTTCATTCAATGTGTCAACAACATAAACGTGTAAGGCCCTCATTAGAACAGAACAACGGGCGTCGGTGTAATGCTAGCCAGTTTGATCCTCAATGGGTCCAACATTTTGCTAATATATGAAGCTGAAGAGTTTGTTTGAACGAGCTAATCTTAGGAACTACTGGTTCCAACTTACATTAATTTAGCATTTATTGAAGAAGGCTATATAAAAAACATCGCGCTGGAAATAGGAGCGAAGAAACAGCGGGAAATGTGGAGAAAACTAAATAAAAATAAAAAATGAATTTTACCCTATTTAGGCTTCCTTACGCTACGACAACGGGTAATACGTAAAACATAAGTACGAATTATTATCCTCTTTAAATGATAGAAAATGTTCGCGATATTTTTACCTTTTAAGAAAAACTAAGCAAGAACGACGGGACGCGATCATCGACGTGGGTAACAGTTTGAATTTATAAAAGTGAAGAGGAGGTTTGCAAAAGCAAATTTGGATGCTATAATAACTATTCTACGACGATATCGCTAAGACAGCTAGCAATTCATAATATATCTGACACATGTTGGACTTCGTCTGGAAATCCGGATATATAAATGGGTGGTAGGAATATAGAAGTTCCTTTCGGCTCACGAACCATCCTCCACATATGAAGAAGCCGTGAAGCTTAATCCAATTCGGTTTCAAATTGTGGATTTCCGTATATTTGAAGCCAAAACAGGTTGACACATCTAGTTTCGAACTTCAATGACCGGAGTCACCATCCAGTGAAGCCTACTTGTCTGTCCTCATCTTTCATAAAAAAAAACCACATTCGCTAAATCTTTATTTACTGCTGATCAAACGCACTTAAGATGTAGGGAAACAAATATTCTTCCATACTCCTACCCCATATGAAGTCCAGGTGGTTCGCCTTTTCCCTGGGCAACACTTTGTGTATTTTTACATTTGGCAGCTGCTGCCGCAACGTCTCCGCATCCGTGACAGTCGCGAGCTTGTCCCGCCGCCCCACCAGCAGCACAATTGGGATCCGCACGTTCGTCAAATTGTATAACGGTGGCGTCAGAGACTTATATATAGCCAGATTTTTAACTGCCCCATGATCGTACTGTCCAAACCTTCCCGTTCTACCAACTTGTCCGAAATGAATTAAGTTCTTCCTCGACGACCCGACGGGGAAGTAATAATTGCTGATGCGGTAGAACTCCGGCTCCAGTTCCTCCGGGTCGTAGCCGACTATAGGAAACGCGTAGCCGTAGGCACAGGCTAAGTAGCTGACCTGTGGAGACAGGGTGCAGATACGTCTCAAAGCGACACTGAAAGTCTGATTGTAACCAAAGAATTCGTTCATACCCATCTTCTCCATGATCATGTTCAATTCTGGTGACAACATGATACAGTTCAGAAGCGGCGCTCGAACTTTGTTCAGATACGCTATTGGTGCCAGATATATACTCAGGTTTATTTTGTCGTTATACTCTGGTCTAGTGGCAGTCAGAACTGTGAACATGGTGGTACCTTGCGAATGGCCTATAGCGTTGATTTGTGAAGCCTTTGTTTCGTCCAGGATCCTGTCTATTATTGCAGCCAGGTCATAATATCCGTGCTCGTGGAAGGAAAACTCCCAGAAATCCTTATCCACGTCTGGATTTAGGTGGATGTGTCGTCTAGAGTATATGTTTCCCCTAACATTAGCGAACCACACATCATGTCCCAAGTTGGCGAGCATTATGGGTAGTGATTTGTTTCCTCGCAAAAGCCAGCTGTCTGCTGCTAATTCTACGCCGTGGACCAGGAGCGTGGGCGGCTGTAGCACACCAGGTATGCGGAAGATACCCAGAATGTAACCATCTTCGGTGATCACATCGTATTGTTCAGCAGGCCGTCCTAGGAGTTCTGCTAACTTTAAAAATGTTAGGCGGTCGCCTTTTTTGTTTATAGCTGATATGACTGATTGGTCGGTAAACACAGATGCTATTTGCATTAAAATGACAGCCACACGATATAATTTCGTCACCGACATGTTATACTGGTGAAAATCTAAGCTGTACTAATATTAATTGTGTTTCTTTATCACCATCACGAATAGATATTAAGTTAATAATTGTGTCAAATAAAATTTGCCGTAAAATTACAATATAAAAAAGAAATGGTCGAAATGATTTCCTTATTTACTTGATGAATGACAGATAGATTCTAAGGCATCTTGTAAGTTTGTTATTTACGACTAGCTTGCGCCCATGGACCAGCCAGCCCCCCCCCCCCCCCCCCCCGGTTTTTTTTTTTTCCCCCCCTTTCCCCTCCCCACTTTCCCCCTTCTTTTTTTCGCAAAATTACACCCAAAATTTTTTTTTTTTTCCCTTTTGTCTGCGACTTTATCATTGTAAAGTAGCACAGACCGAAGACGGTAAAGCCAGTATTAATTGCGTTTCGGTCAGTCAAGCCAAAATAGGTCGACAACACAGCATCATTGCAAAGTCTCATCAAGTTTACGCAAAAAACAATTTTAGTATTTAACTTGTGTCAATAATGCGTGGCGTACCTACATAATATATAAAACACAAAATAGTTACATGAAAGTATAATAAATAAGTTAGCTAAGTACATATATACAGATTTAAAACAATTAAAGTAATATTTAAAACACTTAGCGGTTTAAATTACGAAAAATATTGCCTAACTTATTTTAAATGTAATTAAACTACGGCCCGATGTGAGGTCTCTTGCAAGGACGAGCCAGTTTGTCTGAAATAAATGTCGCGTACGTAGATGGCGCTAGCGTAGCAGTTTTGACTTTACACTAAAGACGCCATTTTAAGTTCCCTTGTCATCAACGGTGCTGCAAAGAATAGTTTAATGTAGCGTTATAAACCGTTATAGTACATTATGATATAAGTGCGGTAAGTTGAAAATTACAGCCGAGGCGATATTACTATAAGAAAGTAGAGGCTGTAATTTTCAAAGCGCACGTATGTCATACGACGTTTTGTAGCATATTTACGAGGACATGACGACATTTTCAAATAAAAACAATACAGCTAAAAGAAAAAGCGCGCGGAATTATTTTTACTTGTCCACAAATAAGCGATGCGCGCGCCAAAACCAACGTTTTTTTGAAGGGGAACAAAAACAACATCCTTTACTAATAAAGTAAATTAATATTTTACAGATAAATGGTTGTAATTTACTGTCAAAAATTAATTAAAGAATTAAATGTTTATTAGTTATATTTATTTTCCCAAAGTTAATTTTATTCATAAAATATTGACAACTTTCTTGACTTGACTTGATAAAACCTCTTTGCTAAGAAAAAAAAACACGTGCCTTTTACATTACATTATCGCACAAGTACGTAATGAGATACATTACGATATTGAAATTGGTGTAATTACAACCACTTTACGAGCAAATATGTTAAAAAGTATTATAATTAACAACTAGCTGAGTCAGAGACTTTGAACGCGTAGAATTATTTTGGGTATCTTTTTTTTGTTTTTTGCAAACCCCTTCATATTTAAAAACTTAAGGTGTTACCCACGACTTCGCTCGCTTCCCGTCATTTTTGCAAGTTGGCGGACATTTTTAGACCATTGAAAGAGAAAACATTCTTTCACCGTTTTTGCAGCTAGGTACGTATCGGAAACCCACAGATATCATTTTTCCCCTTTTCTCCACATTTCCCGCTGTATCTTCGCTTCAATTAGTCACGTCACAAATATAACATCGAGATAAATGCTCTAACCAATACAAAAAAAAACAATTCGAACCCGTAGTTCCTGAGATTAGCGCGTTTCAAACAAACAATCAAATTTTCAAGCTTTTCAAATTAAGACAATACCTAAAGTGTAAAAGAAATACATTTTCTCTGGCCTTGTTTGAGTTGTAGGAAAAGAGAGGAAAAAATATTTTTCACATCTAATTTTATGTATAATTTTTCTTTTATACAAGGAAACGGCTTGTCCGAGGTTTCAAAAAATATCTGACTAGGATGTGATGTCAACATAACCGACGCGATTACGCTTTTCAATTCGACTCGATAGTTCGATATTTCTTAACTCCAACTTTTAAAAATATATAAATCTTTTAGAAAAATGGTGGACCTCATGGGAATCGAATCCACGACCCGTTGATTGTTACCTAATGAGACCAGCATGTACCCAATTTCTTATTGTTATTTTGTATGCGATATCGTCACTAGGTGTGAATAAAAACAATATTTTGTTGATGTTTTATTAAACCTTAGATCTAAAATAAACTTAATATCTTATAAGCTAATTCACAAATTAACTGTACATATTTAAATGTAACACTTAAACAGTTTAAAATGCGAATTATATAAGTTAAACTTATTTGGAAATGAAAAATAGTTTAAAACGCTTAAATTATTTGAAAATGATTTTTAAGCAGCCGTCTCACGGGGAGACTGCTGCTGCAAAGCATCCGGAACGTCGGGCCGAAATTAAAAATTATTTTCAAATAAGTTTAACTAATATATCGCGTCTTAAACCGTTAAAGTGTTTTATTTAAATGTAGTACAAAACACTACTCGCGTAAGCTATAGACAGTATTTAATGAAAAAAAGAATACAAATTGAAAAAAAATTACGACTCGGCCAGGTCTCGAACCCGCACCCTCAGCGTTCCCTGTTGTTGCTCTAACCAATTGAGCTACCGAGTCCTACGCTCGTCCTCGCGCAATTATCTGTAAATGACTGTAACAACGGCCCGACGTTTCGGATGCTTTGCAGGCAGGGTGACAAACCCTGTGACCACGGCTGTTTAGTGTTTTATTTAAATATGTACCACTCGCGTAAACTACAGACAGCTTTCAACTGTACATATTCAAAGCGTCAAAAATATACGGGAACAAATTCTCTTTCACATTCTCCCCCCACGTGAAGTCCAGGTGGTTGAACTGTTTCAGCGGATGTATTATATACTGTACCACGTTCGGCAGCTTCTTACTCAACAAATTCACATTCTTCAAAGGCGCCAACCAATCGTTCCTTCCAGCTATGAGGACGATCCTCATCGTAACAGCACCCAGGTTGTACCTCGGCGGTTCAGTGGAATTGTAGAATCGGTAGTTCTGCGAACCGTAGTCGAAACGTATGAATTCCTTCCTTCTCCAAATATGCGAGAAGTGGAGGAGACTCTTCCTCGGGAAACCAGCTGGAAAGTGTCCGAATATGATTGGATTGAAGTCCGGCTTTATCTGCTCGTTGTCAAACCCAGTTAGGGGAAATAGTAGCCTGTTCAAGCACACCTCGTATCCGATTAGTGGATTGTTGCATACGACCTTCAAAAGTTTTTGAAGCAGAGTCGTCTCCCCGAACAGTTCGTGGACATTAAAGTTTAATAGGATGTCGTCTAGAGCTCTTACATTCGATCCTAACCAGGTGACTGCGTTGTATGAGTTGTGCATGTATGCTATGGGTGCTAGAGCTATCAGCAACTTTATCTTCTTGTTGTAGTTTGGCCTCATCGAACCCAGGATATAGAATATCGTGTTGCCTGCTGAATGGGCGATCACTTTAATCTTCTTCAGCCGCGTCACATGAAGAATCGTGTCTATGATCGCTGGTAGATCATACGTTCCGAAGTGATCCAGATCTATGTTCCAGTAAGCGTCATCTTTATCTGGATCCAGGAGTGTGTGGTCTCTTGAATACTTATTGCCTCTTAAATTGCTTATCCATACGTCGTAGTTTGCGTTGGCTAGAGTGATGCCGAGAGAATTGTTTCCTCGTAACAGCCAAGTGGATGAGGAGTCCAAAGTCCCGTGCTGCAGCAGGACCGGTTCCCGCGGTCCAGGTAGACGGTACAGCGTGAGGATGTAACCGTCTTCCGTTGTCACTTTGTACTTTTGCGGGGGGTAGCCGTATTTTGTGGCTAGCTCTTCGAAGTTCAAGGTAGCATCTTGTGGTGTGCAGGATTGTGTGAGCACTGCGCGTACGCAACAGATGATTAAAATGAGGAAGTGCATTTTAAATTTCGATCTTTCGGTGATTTTGGTTCGGCATTGCAACGAGTACTAAGCTAAGGCTACTCACGATGTTGATCGAGTTATTCCAGTTGTTTACCTTAACGTGTTACGGTGGAGATATTAAAAAAATGATATTCGTACGTTCATTTTATTGTTCAATGTCACGACGCTGCAATCTTTAGCCGAAAATTGCTTTTTATAAGAATGTTTTGAAAGTTTAAATCGTTATAATTCTTGAGGGTTCCGTACGAAAAAAAGCGGGATCGGTTCATGTCCCTCCCTTGATTTACAATATATTTTAATTTAATTGTAATAAAATAAAAAAAATCCTTGTATCTATTGTTAACAAAATTAAATTAAAGCTTCTTGACTGGTCCAAGACAAGGATGCCAAAATTGGATCTACCCTCGCTGTCGGGTCAGGGAGACAGCGAATCATGTTTGCATATAATATCATTAAATGACACTTAGACACTAATCAATCATACGGAGCCCTCATCTATATATATAGAAGTGTAGCCCCCGTGGGGCATGGGACGAACATATTTTCAAGTAGTTTCCACCTATGTGCCCTGCTCGACCGAAACAGACCATTGTTTCCCCGGCACTCGTACCCTCTTACGCTTAACGCTATGCTAGGCAACGTTGAGTTAGAGAGGTCATATTGTAAGTATATAGATTCCAATTATTAAGACACGTACGGGACCCGAACCTGCGACCAGAACATTTTAATTTTACATAGTACAGCACGGGCAGCGAGTATTTTTAATTTAAATAAAACCTTTTAACGGTTTAAAACGCGATATATATATTAGTTCGAATTGAAAACGTTTCCAATGTTTCGGACCCGTGGTCACAAGGGAAGACTACAGATGGTGGGTGCTTCTGATCGCAAAGTAAAAACGAATATATATCGCGTTTTAAACCGTTAAAGTGTTTTGTTTAAATGTGTGCTACTCGCGTAAACAACGGACAGTATTTAAGTATTTAAAAATATTTTTAAAGCAGTAATTGTTGTTATTGCAACTTAACATTGCAAAAAGGAAGAGTACATAATATTTTGTTTTGTATTTTAAATTCTACAAGTTTAAATATAGCTTGTTTAATTTGGTTTTATATTAATTTTATTAAATAATTAAACAAAGTAAATAAAAGTTTCAAAAATTTGATACACCAGCTGAGTCTGAATTTGGCGAATTGTTTATTGTAAATCAGGGTAAATATTTGTCGTTCGGTTTGCATTCATTTATAATATAGCCGAGTGCGAGTCGAATACTTTCACGAGGGGTTCCGTGACATTCCGGTTTCACTTGATGGTGAGATACCACAGCCATATCACATCTAAGCAAGATGTGTTGCGACTTATTTTGTTTTTCGATACCCGAAAATCCACTGACTGACACCGAAACGCGATTTCATTTCACGCCGTTGGTTCCTGATCCTTCATGCAACAACCACTACATAACTTTTAAAGGACAAGTTGATCAGCTTAGATAAAAATTACAATGTAACTAACTATAAGTCTATTTCGTTAGCATTGTAAACTTACATTATCCACCTATCACACTTATTCTGTTACATACCTATATTATATCAACATACGTAACACTCTCTCACTTCATACATAATTGTAAGTAGACATAAGTTAGCTTAGATGTTTTTATTTTACCTATCACCTGGAAGAGACTAGTCACCCACGACACAGGCTTGCCCTAGTGTGGGGACTAGGGACTTTCGATTCTGCACCATGTATAAGGAAACATAAAAGATTTTGATTTGATTTGATTTTTTTTAAATATAAAATCAGCCGAGAATCGAACTCTGGTTAACTATTAACGCGATGAGGAATAGTAACAATGTATGGCTGATAATCAAAGGGGCGTGGTCAAGTTACACATTTTCCGAAATGTGTTGGGCTTTAAATGTGAATATTAAAAAGGTAGCAGGGATATCAGAATGTCGTCCGGGTAACGAACCACCGTCCACACATTAAAAGCCGAATATAGGTCAATAGCGCATCTTGTTTAATATAGGTATTTCTCCTAACATCGAGTGAGCCCCAAGCTTCACTGTCCTCTGCTATCTCGAAGTTAACTAGCGTAACGATCCCATTAATGATTACTTAAATGTGGGTAAAAGACAATAAGAGCAACGCATTATTATAAATGTTGTAGTTTAACATAAATTAAACAAGTTTTGTTGAATAAATTTAAAAAAAAACTTCTTTATTAGGTCGTACAGGCGATAAGGCGACATTACTTACGTAAGTGCTTATATCTTTATATACATAAATGAATAAGTCAGAATAGCTTAAAAAAATGGGGTAAACATGGAAATACCTGTCTTTAGTTACGCGAGTAGTACACATTTAAATAAAACACTGTAACTGTTTAAAACGCGATATATTAGTTAAACTTATTTCAAAATGATTTTTAACTTCGGCCCGACGTTTCGGATGCTTTGCAGCAGCCGTGGTCACGGGGAGACTGTCAAAATCATTTCCAAATAAGTTTAACTAATATATCGCGTTTTAAACAGTTAAAGTGTTTTATTTTAATTATGTGCTGTCTAATTTATACTAACATATAAAGCTGAAGAGTTTGTTTGTACGCGCTAATCTCAGGAACTACTGGTTCGAATTTAAAATTTCTTTTTGAATAGTATAGGCTCTAAAACATCGCCCTGTGAGCGCTAATAGGAGCGAAGACACAGCGGGGAGATATGTTGCTGCACGCTGCAAAAACGCGGCAAGACACCAAAAAATATGTACGAAAGAATTATTCCTCTTTATATGATCTAAAAAAACTGTCCGCGACAGTATATGTCTATCTTAGAATATTCTACGCGAACGAAGTCGCTGACACAGTCAGTATATTAAGCTGACGAGTTTGGTTTGTACGCGCTAATCTCGGGAAATGCTGTTTCGAATTGAAAAATTCCTTTTTTCTTCGTTGCACCATTTATCGAGGCTTAAAGCGATAGGAGCGAAGGAATCAATTACTAAATTCAATATTGAATGAGTTTTTATCTTGGAATATTAATTTCTGACAACCGTTAAATACAGCGCTCCTTTCCCGCCACAGACCGACAATTTACAGAAGCACAATACTACATAATTTATTGTATGTATAAAGATTATTTTGTTTTTTGATATTTTATTGTGGCCAATTTAACACGTGTTTGAAAGCTTTAATATGTTTCATATGATTCACACGAAGGCACTATATAATTAAAAAAAAACACTAACGGTTTAAAACGCGATAAGAGTTGAACTTATTTGAAAATGATTTTAACTTCGGCCCGACGTTTCGGATGCTTTGGAGCAGCCGTGGTCACGGGGAGACCGTTAAAGTGTTTTATTTAAATGTGTACTACTCGCGTAAACTATAGACAGTATTTAATCAAAAATAAGTAAAAAAAAATCAATTTATTTTTTATTTTTAAATTAACAGTGTTTCTTAACGAGTTGCAAAGTGACTTAATTACTTAAATCGTTACTTTAAAATAAACGCGAAGTATTGTTTTTTTATATTATTTATTACTAATTTTAATCATTTTTTGGCTTGGCCCGACTTTTTGGATGCTCAAGCAGTCACGATAAACTAGAAGGGTTATGTTATCTTTATAAAACTTTATCATTTACGAACATCACGAATGCGCATTAATAAAAAGTTATGAATATTTCGCGTTTCAAACCGTTTTAACTGTTTTATTTAAATGTGTACTACTCACTTAACTATAGACAATACCTATCTTCTCAATGTCATACCACCACCGTCACATCTAGTACCAGTAGTCTGTAACCTGTAAACTGTAATCCATACTATCAGATTTCCATCAGATAAGAGACAAACATGGTAACAGCTTTGAATAAGACAAAGATAAAACACTCTAACGGCTTAAAACGCGATATATTAGATAAACTTATTTGAAAATGATTTTTAACTCTCAATGCTTTGCACAGCCGTGGTCACGGGGTGTTCCTCGTGACCACGGCTGACCACGTCATTTATGACAAAGAACTTACATTTATTAACAATCAGCTCGCTAAAAAAATTAAAAAACTCACTTTCACCACAGGCCTTATAAATGTTACCAAGCAACCACATGATCGATTTATTCACCACAACATTGTCCACCGATAGCACTTTTTTACACAACTCACACACATGTTTAACATTAGGATAATTCAATATATATCCACACACATTTGAATTTGCAAGTGTCCGAGTAACATAAACCAGCTCTTGTTCTCTTCTGGTGCACAGATGATGTTCCATGCATCGGATGAAGTCTTCCAATAGTTTTAATAGCAGTTCCTCTGTGATCAAGTCTGGAAAATCACTGTGACAGGAGAGGATGAAGAGTGCTTCTGATGTTTCCACGTTCAGTTGTAGTTTCGATAGTGTATTCAGGGTTGCTTGTAGGTGTTCTGGTCTGGAAGAAGAGAAGTAAATTAACAGGAGCCCAGTAATTAAACCAAGATACTTCCCGTTGCCCAGAAGAGATGGCTACTAGGCTATAAGGCCGCCTTTTATAAGTTAGTACGTGAGATTTTTCCTCATTCATATGTTTTAAGTGGCAATACTGGCTGATAAATGGCTTTTAATCAGTGGGTCATGGGTTAAATTTTCACGTCCTACGTATTAAATTAATTTAATTATAAATTTTTTGATGCATGTAGATGATAGGTTATATAAAGATTGATAGCTCGACTAGTTTAGATGTTATACGGCTGGGGTATTTTTAGCTTCCATCAAGAGAACCCTATGATGTCCCCCCCCCTTAAAATCAAACGGCTTGCAGGATTGTTTATACCCCATCTCTCTTCAGTAAATGTTTTGAATAGATAAGTTTTAAAGATTTTCCATTGGATTGTTAATAGGATAGTGTTAGAAATAAATAAATGTAATTACAATAAAATAATTAATACAAAAGGGTTAAATTTAATATAAAGAAATGCGATGCCAGAAGGGTCTTGCTTCAGACACTGGTTTTCAGCAAAACTGGTAAAATTAAAAAACAAATCATACTTCAATTCATCTCCCAATTGATAAACGAAATGCTTCAATGCGTACAAGCAAGCATCCTGCAACTCTTCATTTGTGTGCAACTCCATCACTTTCGATAGAGCACCCTGTGATGTGAGGATATTGCATACTTTTTTACGTGATGCTGCCAAATTTCCCAGCGTCCATACACATGTCACCTGTAATATCATTATTGTTATTTATATTAAATCACCCAACAAGAGAGTGTCACTTCTTAAAGAACTTTATATAAATTAGATGGCGCTAGGATAGTAGGTTTAACTTGCTACGCTAGCGCCATCTCTAAGTTAAAATCAGCTAGACTGCTGCGAAATTTAAATGTGATGCAACGCCATCTGTGACCACCGGCACGTTAACTCGCCAAACGAAATAAGTAAATACTAAAAATTATAAATATAATAAAAAAAATTGCTCCAGATAGTCTAATTTTTAATGTTTTTCAATTACAAATGTGACTTATACCAATAATCTATACTTATATCATAAAGGAGATGGGCTTGTTTGAACGCTCTCACAAACCGCGTTTTAAACCGTTTAAGTGTTTTATTTAAATGTGTACTACTCGCGTAAACTACAGACAATATGTTACATACGGCCAGTTCAGTGACGAGGTTATCAACTGCAGCAACCAAATAAGTCCCCGCTGCCTTTGAGATTATTGTACAAGCCTTGGTATCTCCTAAGGCCAAATTACAAATGCATCCAGCTGCAGCACATTGCTTTTTCACATTCGCACCTGGAAATCAATAACAAATACTATGTATGTTGTAACTCATCTCTATATTGATTCACCTTTCATAATTATAAACTCTGCAATTTCTTTTATGAATACAAAAACTTATGAACTAGCTAATACAAAAATGAAAGAGTTGGTGAAAGATTGGTATAGTTGTAATCAGTCAGTTTATTAATTTGTTCTTTCTTCAGTTTTGATAAAAATATGTTTATAGGTTTTTGTTAACAAAATAGATTAACAATTACATATATGTTGTACAAATTAAAAATACTACAACATGTGTAAAGGACGGTAGCTCAATTGGTTAGAGCAACAGCACGGAATACTTGTCCATACTTCAAGTCCTGCCTGTTTAATTTAAAATCCATTCTTTATTTATAAAATGCCATCATGTGCACAACATGTGACAAATATTAAAGTTCACAAACTAGGTATTGACTTAACCCACAATATATTGTAATCTGCGTGCTAATTATGTTAAAAAAAATTAATCACCAGTCAATTCTCGTATTAAGCCTCTAAGAGCTCCGTGTACACTGAGCACTACTTGGATGTTATGTGGATCATCCATTAACGCATTTTTGAGCTGACCTAGTTCTTTAGCTGTGATCGGCGCTCTTGTTTTCAACTTTCTAGCAATTTCCGATACATTTTCCTTAGTCATACTGTAAAATGTAAGTGTACAATTATATTTATAGTCCATAGTAATAAAGCTGAAGAGTTTGTTTGTTTGAACGCATTCATCTCAGGAACTACTGGTCTGAATTGAAAAAGAATTTTATTTATATTTATAGGCTATAGGCTATATATTATGTGGTTAATAGGAACAATGAAATACTGAAAGAAGTGTGAAATGAAAAAATTGGTAAAATTATTTATCTGTATTCTGTCAGTAAGCTGCAAAAAGCGGTTCATGAGACCCAAAAAATATGTATGAAAGAATAATTCCTCTTTATATGATCAAAATAAAAGTCTATGGAAGAACAACGGGACGCAACTGATGTCATGGGTAACAGCTATAATTGATAAAGACAACCAGGAAGCTCACAAACACAAATGTGGATGCAAAAATAACTATTTTTTTCAGATGAAGTCATTGATACAGCAAGTCTTATATTATATATGATATGATTTATACCAAATGATATACTTATTTGTAAAACATATATTTTGACTTTATCTGGAGCTTATATATCTGGGTTTTTAATTGCCTATATGCAAAGAAGGCCATGGTTTCCATGTGCAGACCTCGTCACTGGTTCTACATGATCAGTTGGAGTTTATATGTTATGTTTATATTGGCTCTCTATTTGAAATTTACAAGATATTGTTTTATTTTAAAAAACAAATTACCTCTCTTGACCCGCTGGGTGAAACATGTTAGTTTTTGTATTGAGTATATACCAAATTATAATATAAAGTGAAATAGTGTAAATATGTATACATCTGAAAGTCTGAAGTGAGTGTTTAATATATCCCTCCGCCGCCAGAGCTCAGCTTCCACGAATTATACAACTAACTAACCAACATCTACTAAGTGGACCTTGGAGTTAAGAGGAAGTCCAAATAGAAGAAAAGAGCTTTGTTAAGTATAATAATTACCAGTTTGTTACCGTTCGGCGTACATCATTTATCTCATCTCTATGTAAACGACGATTCAATTTTAATAAAAAACGGTTGTTTTCTCGAATACACGCCACTTCTTCACTCATGTTGTAATTAAATGGACTAGAATGATAACATTTAAGGACGTAAGTCTAACTTTACTAATCAAAGAGATTTTAATATTAAAGTTTGATATATACAACGAATTGTTTGGTTCGTTTTTTCTCTTTTGGTTACTATTGTGACATTTTTAGTCATTTGACAATTGACAAGTTCAAAGACAATTTGCAGTTACAAGAGTCTAGCAACAGATCAATGTTGATTGTCAAGCGGGTTAAGAGAATATTATTTATTAGCTATGTCAGCGACTTCGTCCGCGTAGAATAGTTATTTTGGACATCAAAATTTGTTTTTGCAAACCTCCCCTTCACATTTATCAATTCAAGCTGTCACGTACGACGTCGGTTGCGTTCTGTCGTTCTTGAAAGTTAATCTTACCGTACCAGTAGTTCCTGAGATCACTTTCAACCAAACAAACAAACGCTTAGATGATGATATAGGATCATGTCATATTTTACTTTATTATTTTCATCAAACCAGCTACATATACATCATATTAAACAACCTTATTACCTACATACCTTTTATGATTTACCATATCATTTCTATTTTAGCCAACCAATTTTAGTAAAATTCAATAAATAACGTACGCAATCAACATCAAACTGTTTATTCATTTAAAATTACATAAGAGTGATTTATCACATAATATTTAGATTACTAAAACAAATACAGACGGAGTAAGCGAAAGACGGAGTGAAAAAGTCTTAATAGCTAGTAAGTACTAAATTATCTATTTGAGCATTATATCTTAAATGAAGCATTAATAGTATTAATCTAATAAGATTATAATTCTAAGCGAAATTTACATAACAAAAAATATTGCAGTACATTGTAGTTTTTTTGTAGTTTGGGTAAGCTTTATGCAACATGGAGCAAGTCATTCATAGACAAATCAAATAGAGGAAAGTCAAGTCACCTCCTTATAAAACACTGTTTATAGTTTACGCGAGTAGTATACACTTAAATAAAACACTTTAACGGTTTAAAACGCCCCGTCTCCCCGTGACCACGGCTGCTGCAAAGCAACCGAAACGTCGGGCCGAAGTTAAAAATCATTTCCGAATAAGTTTAACTAATATATCGCGTTTTAAACCGTTAAAGTGTTTGATTTAAACACCTCCTTATATCTTTATGAGTATTCTATTCAAAAGTATTATTTCGGCGGAAATGCTGAAGCAAGAAGATATTATAGGGATTAGATTATACAATTGATTATAACAATCATATTTATTTTGATACGCATACACAATTTTTACTTAAAGACTACCATGACTAGAAAACAAGTTTACGTTTTCTAGTGCTTGTTTATACGTTAAGGAATCTCCTAAATTAATAATATTAATGAGCACTAAATATTCCACTCCGTCTTGGCTCAGGGCTCGACCCCGTGTGTATTCAGAACGCTGTACACTTATCGATATTATTTACAACATCACTATTATGTCTTTTCCACTATATTTACATCGTATTTACAATAACAAGAGAGTATACACATTTGATATTGGTGATTGATAAGTTATTTAACAATTATACTAGAATTACACAATAATAGGTTTTCGTTCGCGAAATCTACACGAACAACTCTTCTTCCTAAGCTTAATATTGTTGTTTTTATTGAATACATCGGTAAGAGATTTGGAAGAGGCTTGTTGCTATAAAGAGTCCGGTCGATCGTTTGACTTTTCCTTCTTATCGACTCGTTCGCGATTGTCAGCGATTTTCACACCAGTCTTCTCCTTTTTCTTATCTTCTTTCTCAGTCCCAGCGGACTTTAGCTGAATCGTCTGGCCGTTTGTCAGTTTGTTGAAGTCCGCTGCCAATGTTTGCGTTTCTTTATCAGCACATGGTGGTTCTGAAAGTAAATAGGGAAAATATTGTAATTGAAATAGGGAAAATCTTTTTATCACTATCACTAGTTTGTATAGATTTTAGTTTTAACAGATGTGTACTAAATATGTAAAACCTGTGTGCAAATAAATAAACAAATTCTCTACCTTCGAAAACAAAAAAATAGGTAGTGCTTTTTTTTGGGAAGACTAGACATAGTTTTGAGTTGCGTTATTAAAATAGTATGACGAGAATTTTAGCAGTTTATAGTATTTATAGGAATAAGTAAATCAAATGTTTTAAAAATAGTTAATTGTTTGTATATATACTGTATAAAAGTTTAAATATTTGAGAAACATTGTTTCTCTAATACTGTTTGTAGCAAACGTGAGTAGTGACTAATATACTTTTAACAAATTAAAACGCGAAATGTATTTTTCAACTTATACACGCGAAGGACCGTAAGTAAGTATACAAAGTATTACGGATCAGGTGGGGTTAGCAGCTTTACTAAAATGAGACACCTGCAGTAGTTTCCCTGTAACCATGCATTCCATCCATCTTACGGCAAAGCATCCAAAACGTCGGGCCGTAGTGAAAATATTTAGTTACTACATTTCGCGTTTTAACCTGTTAAAAGTAATTTATTTAAATTTATCGTCTACCTTGTTAAAACATTTTCAGCCATGATTTAACATACTTATTTACTTGACTAGCTAAGCCAACATTACTTAGTATATTATTAATGCAAGGACTCACTTTTGGTAGCTGGGAGTGGCATGGGTTGTGCGATTGGTTTCCGGCTATACCGGACCGGCATTATGCTCTGACGGACGTTCCTTTCCGGTCGTATCAGGATTATGTACAGCTGAAATGTTAATGGATCGTTATTTGTTAATGTTTACAAAGCTCCATATCGGTTGCGAATACTTTCACCTTTCTTGCTACATCCTTGCATAACGACGACCATTAATATATTGGAAAGAGATTTTCTAGTTGCTGAGCTGAATATACTGAAGAGAGCTAGTCGAATACTGTCTATAGTTTACGCGAGTAGTACACATATAAATAAAACACTTTAACGGTTTAAAACGCGATATATTAGTTAAACTTATTTGAAAATGATTTTTAACTTCGGCCCGACGTTACGGATGCTTTGCAGCAGCCGTGGTCACGGGGAGACTCAAATCATTTTCAAATAAGTTTAACTAATATATCGCGTTTTAAACCGTTAAAGTGTTTTATTTAGAGCTAGTCGATATAATAAAAAGGATAGTTATTTTTATGCCTTTTGATAATGGTCTGTGATTCGAAACCCGACTGTGTACTATTGCTATCGCTGCGCATATGCAACATGCAAAAAGACAAAAATAATTTGAAGGGGTGATTGTGTATACTCGTGTTTGTAACGTAACGCGTTACCGTGCCAATTAGTCTGGCTTCTCTGGCCCTCACGTTGATTATATATATGAATTAAAAATGGATGAAAAATTGAAAAAAAAAAATGTGACTCAGGCAGGACTTGAACCGGCCTCCGTGCGGTTGCTATAACCAATTGAGTACGGAACGCTGAGAATGCCGGGTACAATCGTGCGCGAGTCGTACTTTTTCATTTATCATCGATTTTTAATTCATATATTGAAAAATATTAAAGTTTTCACACATTATATATTATATTCAATAATCATTAATAAAAAATAGTATATTTTTTTTTCATAAAATACAGTTAATAAATTTATTATTCATTTTATCAATTATCGAGTCCCTGTAGCAAAACACATTTGCAAGAATACATCGGATGCCTCATCACCGTCATCATCATCTTACCTTTGGGGAAAATAGGCAAACGAGAGTGACGCTCGCGCTGAGAGAAATAGTAACAGCCATGCTGGTGATTCGGAGTGGCACGTGGCTGGCGGTTCCGAAGTACAGCGGGACGAAGGCAAGCCAGATCACACAAGTCGTGTACATCGTGAAGCCTGAGAATAAGTTTTACAAAATGAAATAAAACATTTTAAACGGTTTGAAACGCGAAATTTTGCCTTAAAGGTCTTAACGGAGAGGGGGGCGTTATGTCTGTAGCTTATATGAGTAGTACACATTTTAATAAAACACTTTAACGGTTTAAGACGCGATATTAGTTAAACAAAGTTTACCCGTATCGTCAAATACCAACTACCTACGACGGAACAGATGGCGCTAGCTTGCACCATCACACCTTACATAGTCTCCCCGTGACCACGGCTGCTGCAAAGCATCCGAAACGTCGGGCCGTAATTATGATGATTTTGAAATAAGTTTAATAATTAAACTTCGCGTTTAAACCCGTTAACGTGTTTCATTTCAATTAAGCCCGAAAATAACTTTTGCAAAATTAAATATAATATATAAAACGGTAATTAAACGAAAAATATAGTTTAGTTTAGTATTTTTAAAGTCTAAGGGGGAATTAAAACATACAATTCGAAGATTGTTATTATTATTGAAAAAATACAATACAATGTTCACAAGATCGTCTCCACTCTGACCACGAAACGGTTGGTCAATTGGTTAGAGCAACAGCACGGAACACTGTGGGTGTCGATTCAAGTCCTGCGTAATTTTTCAAGCTAAACTCGATATGTATTTAATTTTCTTGCTTATAAGCGATCAGTGATAGACACAAATGTATCTGCCCCACGTGGGGGCAGAGATAAATCAATCCAAGAACTTAAACACCGATAATCCATTGACTACACAATCCTCGTAAATAAATCATTAATTTCTGTCAGATTTCTAACTTTATGGCAAGATTAATGGCCGAAATAAAATTAATGCCACAAACTCAGGCTCGATTATTAAATACTTATCTATACTAATATATAAAGCCGAAAAGTTTGTTTGAACGCGCTAATCTCAGGAACTACAGGTTCGAATTGAAAAAATATTGTCTTGTTAGGTAGAACATTTATCGAGGAAGGCTTAAACATACAAAAACATTCGGCTCCGGCCATCAAAAGCGAAGAACTAGTGGAATAAAACGGAGAAAAGAGAGTCTTATTGACGACACGTTAACATAAATTCGTTTGGTCACGTGGTTAGCATCTTAGCACACTTGCTATGTTGTCTAGCAGCTATCTTCCAATTGGCACTAATCCTTCCGTGTGCTTAATATAGGTAAACAATTAAGCGAGATCTATAATTACGTTTATCGATTGTCAATCACAACAAACAGTCTCGTCAAACAATACGTTATGATAGAGGGATTATGTTTCAATTGTAAACAGCTCAAACTAGCAACTAAGACAATTGATGGTGTAAGAACCAGATGAGTGCTTTCTGGTATGATATATCATATAAACAAGATGGGCTGTCTATTTTGGCTTTGGATATCGAAATCTGAAACGTGATCTAAGTTCAACTTTTTATCTGTGGTTGACGGACGGACGGTGGTTCGTGACGTACGGAATTTCGATATTCTACATACCATTTAATAATCAGATTTCCACGAAGTCCAATATGTTTCAAAGCGTTTTTAATTTGACAAACCTGTGGCCATCAAAACGAACACCAGTTGTCATGCTACCATTAAACCGACACGCCCGTCAAATCGCATGTACGAAATCAAAAATAGTTTTCTAAAGAAAACAGTTCAAATTAGACCCGATGGGATGCGAAATGACGTAAAGAATATTAGTAACTAGCTTACTTATTTTAGCGTCAAAGTTTGTTTTTACAGACCTCCTCTTCATCTCTATAGATTTGAACTGGTACCCACCACTTCGGTCGCGTTCTGTTCTTGCAAGTTAATCTTAAAGACACATATAGTGTCGCGGACATTTTTTTAGATCACTTAAAGAGGAATCATGTTTTCAAACATTATTTTATGGTACGGTAACGTAAGCCCACGAAGGTATATAATTTATCCCGTTGTTTCCTCATGTCCCGCTGTCTCTTCGCCTCTATTAACCACAGAGCAATGTTTTTTAACCTATAGCCTTCTTAAATACTCTTACTAACATTAGAATTTTTCAATTCGAACCAGTAGTTCCTGAGATTAGGGCGTACAAAAAAAACAAACATACTCTTCAGCTTTATATCAATATATAAAACCATCTATAGTCTATACCAATGTATAGACTATAGATGGTTTTTACCACGTATAATCTATACCAATGTTTAACCATCAACAGTCTATACCGATGTATAGACTATAGATGGTTTTTACCACGTATAGTCTATACCAATGTTTAACCATCAATAGTCTATACCGATGTATAGACTATAGATGGTTTTTACCACGTATAGTCTATGCCAATGTTTAACCATCTATAGTCTATACCAATGTATAGACTATAGATGGTTTTTACCACGTATAGTCTATACCAATGTTTAACCATCTATAGTCTATACCAATGTATAGACTATAGATGGTTTTTACTCCGTACTTTCAAAAAATATAATCAACAGCCAGTACTCAACAGTTGAGGGCAATTTATTAAAATACCCGTCTAGTGTTTTAGCGAGATTAAATTGTAGCCGTTTCAGAAAAATGTTATGTCCTCATGTAACAAAGGGAGTTCAAAACAATGGTTGGCGGGAGCGAGGTGTCTGAATAGGAATATTTTAATAAATTATCAAGTAACACTTTACCTTGATGTGAGGTAAAATACCACAGCCATATAACTTAACAAGATCTTTGCAGACCCTTCTCTCCCCCCACCCCCCCCCCCCCCGGGAACCCGCCCCCCCCCTTTTTTTTTTCCCCCTTTTTTCCCCCCCCCCCCTTTTCCCCCCCTTTTCCCCCCTTTTTTTTTTTTCACTTTTTTTTTCCCCCCCCCTTTTTTTAAACTCCCCCCTTTTTTCCCCCTTTTTTTTTCCCCCCCCCCCCCTCCCCCCCCCCCCCCCCCCCCCAACTTATTTGATAAATTTCGCCAAATACGTACTACGAAGAAACAGACGGCGCTAGCGTAGTAGTTTTTACTTAGACATTAGAGACACTCTCCATCTTTATTCTCCCCGTGTCCATAGTTAAAATCTTTTTCAAATAAGTTTAACTAATATATATCGCGTTTTGAACCGTGTTTTATTTAAATACTAGAGACCCACCCTGGCTTCGCTCGGGTGCACTGCTGATACTAAATACACTACAGGAAAACCTTCCTCTTGAATCATTCTGTCTATTAAAAATCGCATCAAAATCAGTTGCGTAGTTTTAAAGATATAAGCGCACATAGGGACTGAAAAAGCGACTTCGTTACATACTATGTACTGAATAAAACAATACCAGCAATTTACTTTTTCCGTTAAAGAGTGGTGAATATTTTATCACAAGATTACGTAGGGTTAAGTGCAGGCTAAACAATAAAGAAATCAAGTATTTTTTCTCTCTTCTTTCTTCACGGAAGCTTATACGAATTTGAACAACAATTATGAGAAAATAAGTCAACTCAAACGCCACTATTGAAATGACTTGATATATTAGTATTTTTCACGTTGTTGCATTATTTCTTTACTGGCTGTGCCCGCGACTTCGTCCGCGTGGAATAGTGACTTGGAGTAGAATTTTTAATTATTTAGGCTTTGTATTAATTTATGTTACGCATTAGCGCAGCCAATCTATGTTGTAAGTGCTACTTTGCCGCAACACTCTCACCTCACATAACTCTTACTCCAACTCCCACTGCCACTCCCAATTCCACTCCTACTCCCACTCCTGAAGAAAGTTTCATTGATCTTGCTTCAAAAGACCACGAATTTCCATACAAACTTCATCCCCTCTTTCAACCCCTTACCCCTTTTCGCAATAAAAAGCCTATGTTCTTTCTCAGGGTCTAGACCATATGTGTACCAAATTTCATTTAAATCCGTTCAGTAGTTTTGGCGTGAAAGAGTAACAGACAGACAGAGTACTTATTTTGAGGACTTTGAAAGGATTATAGTAGCCAACGGTTCCTATTAGTCAACGGGTCGTGAATTCGATCCGCACGACGCGCCCAAATATTTGTTTAACACATTTATAATTATACATAAAAAAAGGAACAACATATTTCTCAATTTATGTTTTTTTGTGAAACATGGAATACGTCCGGAAATTTGGTTATTAAGTGGCGTGAGAAATAACGGAATTCCGTCCGTTTCACGAACGTTTTGGAAGAATGGCAGGTCTGAACTAGATGGCGGATGTTTTTTGGTTTAGGACATTCAGAAATGCACAGACTGAAATCTTCACGGCTTTTTCATCTGTGGACGGTGGTTCGTGACTCATTTGATATCTAGGTTTCCAGACGAAGTCCAGCATGTTTCAGAAAAATTATAAATTGAACAATTTTAAACATGTTGGACCTGGTGGGGATCGTGACCACGAGCCGTTGATTATTACCGATATATTGTTACCATTAGACCAATGAACCCGTCGTAATAACAATATCGGGTGGCTTGTGACACCGGAAACGGAAATATTGATGATTACTCACCTATGTGTTTGCTTTCGTTAAATGCTTCTGGAATCTTCCTTGTGAGAACAGCGTATACCGTGCAGACGATGATCAACACAATGGGATAGAAGAACGCTATCATATAGGACGCGTCCACATAAGAATCGCATACGAGCATGTTGTCCTCCCGTGTTGGATAGTGGTACATGGCTTTTGCTGGTGCCACTATCATCCATACCACTACTATTAACACCTGGAAGAATTCACACATTTTAAAACTGTTTAAAATTATTTTGCACATGATGGATTTATATCAATTAAACTTGTATTAACATTGGTTAAAGTAGCAGCACGGAACGCTGTCGATGTCCAAATCTTAAATTTGTAGTGTAAACATTTTTTTGGAAGACTTCACACATGTGAAAACTTTATTGTAATTTATATGTTATTTTATCCCGACGTTTCAGATGCTTTTCAGCCCACGGGAATATACTTGACTGCGGCTGTTGAAAAGCATCTGAAACGACGGGCCGTAGTTAAAATAATTTGTAAAAAAGTTTAACTAATATATTTCACGTTTTAAACCATTTAATGTGTAAAATCACATTAAATGTAATACTACCCGCGTAAACTACGGCCACTATTTAACTAACTGATATATTTCGCATTTTGATACGTTAAAGGGTTTTATTCAAAGATGTTAAGGAAAAAATCACGCGTTTTAAGCGGTTAAAAATGTTTTATTTGAATGTGTATTACTAGCGTAAACTCGCGTTCTGCTTTGCGGTTTTATTCAAGACGCGGATAAACTTTAGATATTGAGTTAACCCAACAATAAAATGCAATTAAAGTAATAGCACCGTAGCGGATAACGCCATCCCGAACCGCTCATAAACCATCATATTATAATACCCTCAGGCGTGTAACTAAAGATTACTGAAGCGCAAAACTAATTCAAAGATACGGAGTCGTTAAAAATACATTTTATGATGCCGTTAACTAAGTGGAAAGTCTGAGGTTCCGTACCTAGAAAATATAAGAGAACCCTATTACTGTAACTGTTTGTACAGTCTAAAAATCGCAACAAGGACGAACGACGAAACAGATGGCGCTAGCGTAGCTATGACTTTGACATTGGTGACGTAGTCGCCCATCTATAGTGCACATCACTCAAACAGAGCATAGGAAACGTCAAAGCATAGTAAAATATTTAATGTAGTTAAATGATATATATCGTTAATAGTGTTTTGTGGAGTTCTTTTGAAGTACCCCAGTTTTATGACATCTAAATACGGTGCGCTGTTGATCTATTTTGATTTTGGATATTCGGAAATAATAAACTCAAAAATAAACTCGCGTCAACTGCGGACGGTTTATCTTTTGACAAGCGTTATTGCGAACAATAGATTGTTGGAAAATACTGCACAAAATATGAGCCCGACAGAAAAGGTCCGAACGGGGTTTAACGGGTCAGGATAATTAATTACGCAGAGAGTAAAGTAGACGCCTGCTTTGGGATAACGAATAAACGTTTAGTCTGTTAATTTTAAACAAAGCAAGATTGATTAATATTTTTAGGCTGAGCTTGATGAGAAAACGTAGTAAATGGTTGGGGAGTGATTGGTTTCCGGCAATAGATTAAGTATCGTCTGCGCTCGAGTAATACAATCTGTATTGTGTATATGTCAAACGGTTTAAAACGCGAAATATATTCGCTTTCTAATTGTTCACTTTGGATATGCTGTACATGTTATGTTATTGCTGTTCATATGGTTGCGGTAAACGTCGGGTCATGTTGAAAAATCTGTTAAAAATATATTTCACGTTTGAAACTGTCAAAAGTGTTATATTAAATGCAATGATTGTGTATTAGTCAAACGTTATTAACGGTTTAAAACATGAAATATATTCGCTAACTTTTCTTAACTACTACTCGATGTGCTGCTATACAGCACATCGAGTAGTAGCTGTGGTCACCCAACGAGTGTGGTTGTATTTAAAAATTGTTGAAAAATTTAATTCACGTTTGAAACAGTTAAAAGTGTTTCGTTCAATATGTCCAATGTATAAGTCCAACGATAGATACGGTTTAAAACTTAAAATATATTCGCTAACTTATTTTTTACTCCGACTCGACGTTTCGGAAGCTATGCAGCAGGCGTGGTTACAAAAAACGTGTTAAGAAATTTGTTAAAAATATATTTTGCATTTGAAACAGTTAAAAGTGTTTTATTAAATACAAACATGTTTTTATTGCGTATAAAGCTATTAACCATTCAAAACGCGATTTATATTTCTTAACTTATTTTTAACTACGACTCGACCTGAAGCTATACATCAGGTCGTGTTAAAGAATTAGTTTTATATATAGAAAAGATATATTTCGCATTTAAAAAAGTTCAAAGTATTTTATTCGATAAAATAATGCGTGTATTAATGTAAGAAATATACGCTTTATTTTTTTACTTTTAGTCAATGTACAAACTGTCATCGTTTGTTTAATATAATGATTTATAATCTGTAATCTATTAGGAATGACATTAAACACATTCCAAAGCGAAACTGAGACATTAGCGCGTGAATAATAGAGTTTAATTAATCTGTGGACAAGCTACAATATTCGATTTTGGCGCGAAACCAAGTTTGACAACAGCCAGCGGCCATGTTTACATCGAAGCGATTTTGACAAAATATCCGGGTGTATTTTATTTATTAATTAAAACTTGTATAGAGAAAATATTTCGCAAATTAAAAATATCTCAAATAAAACATTTTACATTTATGCTGTTTTAAATACGACATATTATTAATATTTATCCAGTTTCGAACTTGTTATTTAGACACTGGGTAACGGGTCGACTTGACATTTAATAAGTAAATTATTTAGTCTTGTCAAAATACAATAACTTACTAAGCCTAACCCCCTATAAGCCCTTTTTTTGTGGGTACTTCAGGTTGCCTGGAAGAGATCTCTGCTTAGTGATAAGGCCTTTTATTTTTAAGTTAGTACGTAAGTTTTTTATCTTTTGTAGTTTATGTGGTATATAAATAACAAAGCTGTATAAAATAAATACAATATATCAAATGACAGTTTGTGTAATTAAGAATGCAAGTAAGACACTTATAACGGTTTAAAACGCGTAATATATTAACTTATATATAACTTTCTATTATTTTAACTACAGCCTGACGTTTCGAAGCATATCTTCAAAATATTTCGAAATTTAAACCGTTATAACTGTTTCATTTAAGTTTCTAGTATTACAATCAAAGTTTTATAGACTTTGAAAATAAAAAGACCTACATAAAAAAATAAAATTAATGTTATCCTATAAATATATTTAAATACTGCCTATAGTTTACGCGAGTAGTACACATTTAAATAAAACACTTTAACGGTTTAAAACGCGATATATTGGTTCAACTTATTTAAAAATAAATATGTTTAAATATAAATATATTTTCCCAACATTAAGTTCTCGTCGTTGTTGTGTGTCGTTCTTTTGACTCTACTTATGTTTGAAATGAACGTCCCACGCCCCATCTATCCCCGACCGCCTCTATAGCCAAATGGTTAAACGTATTGCCTAGCATTGCGTTACGCGTGAAAGGTTATGGTTATGAATCCCAACGAAAAAGATGTTTCGGTCGGGCAGGGCACAGAAGTCTGATCAACTACTTGCATTTTAAATAAAACACTTTAACGGTTTAAAACGCGATATATTAGTTAAACTTATTTGAAAATGATATTTTTAACCTACGGCCCGACGTTTCGGATGCTTTGCAGGAGCCGTGGTCACGGGGAGACCGCCCCGTGACCACGGTGTTTTATTTAAATGTGTACTTCTCGCGTAAACTATACACAGTATTTAAATCTCATTCTTCTCTGTCTCCCTGTATCATAAAAACAGTTGTGTAAAAAGAGCTCCCCCCCTTTTTATAAGCTACTAATTCCATGGACATTACCTGTATAGACACAAGAGCAGCACATATCGCCAGCTGTGAGCTAGGAGAGATGAGAATCGGCCTTTTAGCGGAGTGTTTGCTTGCGTTGAATATCCGGGATATCCTGTTGGTCTTCGTGAGTAAGGCCGCGTACACAACGGTGAAACAGAAGCCAGTCCCGAATCTAAAAAAGAAAATATTATTTTATAATGAAATGCCATTATAACACTCTTATAATATTACTTATTTTGGCATAGCTAATATAAAATTAAAGATGTTATCTACAACATTGTCTGCGTCCCGTCTTAATTGAGAGTTAATCTTAAACGATAGCTCTTGAAGAAAGAATCTTGAAAATGTTCATACATAGCTTAGATAAAAATAAGACCAGAATCCTGATGAGACTAACGAGAGCGAATATCAGACTCATCGTAGTAATCATAACAGGACATTGCCGTCTAAACAGACATCTTACAATGATAGGAATAGGTAGCGACCCCCTATGGACATAGGGGCAGTGCAGAAAAAGTGAGGAAACAGGCATCCATCTACTCACTGAATGCTCTGCGTACTCGAGGCTAAGACAAATGCATATGGGCTCGGACGAAGTTACAGAAGATGACATCAAAGAACTACAGACGGAAAAAATAATAAGATTCTGCAATCAAACTGGAAGGTTTGAAGGGGACACGGGGAGAGTTGGATGACCCAAAATCTCTACAAGGAGGAAATGGGGGAATGGGTGAAATGGTCAGCTGATAACGTGGACTGATCACCCGTCCTACCACAGGTGTCCCCGATAGGATAAAAAACAATACTGTCGTGGGTAATTTTAAAATGATTAAAAGAAGTATAATTATTTTATAGGTACATATTTGTTGCGTACCTTGAACCGTTTTCGCAGCGCACGCAACGGAAACCCTCAAAGATGAATTCCCCGTTTTTTTCACGTTTCAAACTGTTTTTTTCGCTTTTTGGTCGCAGCTTGATATTTAATAGCGTATAGCTTTCCGCGATAAATGGTTAAACGACAAAAAAATACATTTTTACTTCTAACCACTAACTAACTTTTACTGAGATTGGCGCGTTCAGCAAACAAACAACCGAACTCTTCAGTTTTAAAGCATAAGACGTTGAACTTTAATACGTAAGTGTTAAGGTTGAAATTACATTGCGAGAGAGGTGCATGCATCAATAAGTTGAAAAAATTCGACGATGAGGTGTAGGACTCGGTAGCTCAATTGGTAGAGCAACAGCACGGAACGCTGACGATGCCGGTTCAAGTCCTGCCCGAGTCGAACATATTTTCAATTTATTTTCGATTTTTAAATTATAGGTACATACTCTTTAACTAAGTTTCTTTTGTATGTATAGAAGTTATTCAAAATAAGTATTGTATGCGAGTAGTAAAGATTTAAATTAAGCACCTTGAACGGTTTGAAACGCGAAATATATTAGTTGTGGGATATGTCCTTATGTGACGGCTTCGGTATTTACATCCCAAACGTCGGGCCGTATTTAAAATAAATTGTAAACAAGTTAACTAAAATATTTCGCTTTAAACTATTTTATTTAAATATTATTCTAATGATTTTTAACTTTACAATTAACGTGTCAGTCTTTGAGTCCGTATAGTGTGGCAAAGCGAACTATTTCCCAAGGAGAATGAATTGAGTTCTAATAATTCTCTCCATTGGACCAAATGCTTTCATATTTCATACAAATAGAGTCGGAATGAATGCTCTTTGTGAGTTCGTTTGAATAGAAATATCACATGAAACGGTTTAACGACAGAATTAGCGTCCATTCAAAAAGTAACCTAAAAAAGTGTAAGTTAATTTTACTTTTCCCAACTGATATTTTGTTATCTGTGTTTTTTCGACTCAAAACTGCATTGATGTTGATACAAATCGAACTAATAATTGGTAATATATTAATTTCGGCCACATTTAAATTAAACACTTTAACGGTTTAAAACGCGATATATACCAATTAACTTGTTTGAAAATTATTTTTGACTACTGCCCGACGTTTCGGATGCTTTGCAGCCGCCGTGCTCACGGGGAGACGTCACAGCTGCTGCAAAGCATCCGAAACGTCGGATATAATTTTCAAACAAGTCTAACTGTAATATGTCGCGTTTCAAACCGTTAAAGTGTTTTATTTAATTGTGTACTAGTCGCGTAAACTACAGGCAGTAATCTGTATTTATTCTTCCAAATTTATTTACCACGAAAATGGTTGCGAAGCAATTATGTAAGATAGACCTACGCAGCGCTGCTACGGTAACCCACGATGGCGGTTTTCAGCGTTTATTTCACAATTTCCACAAATTTTTCGCTCCTATTGATTTTTTTTATTTTTAAAATTCTTTATATAATGGCTTACATTAGACTTAACCTAGTGTACATTGAATTTATCCTAGATATGTTCTATGTATAGACTAAAGTCTTAAAGATAAATGGTCTATACAAGAAAAAGATAATTAGATTCGAACCAATAGTTCCTGAGCTTAGTGCGTTCAAACAAACAAATAAACAAGAATTTTTCGATTAGATGGTGAAGTACTCCAGCCATTTAACGCGTTTGTTACACCATTTAGCGATCGAGCTGCGACGAATAGAAGCGACAGTGGCAAATGTGGAATAAACGGGGAGAACTGTTAATAATATTACTAATACTATTAAAATTCATTAGTATTACTTATATTATTACCTCTATTATACCAATGTTAAAATTAATAATTAATATTTGGCTTTCGTTGCGTGCGCAGCGAAAACGGTTCAAGAAACCACACACCTAAAAGTTCTATCTTTTAAGATTAACTCGCAAGAACGTTGAGACACGGACGTCGTTGTGGATAAAAGCTATAATTTATAAAGCTGAGGAGGTTTGCAAAAATACATTTTGAGCTAGTAATAATTAGAGTTTTCTTGTCTCACCTTTGCAAAGAGCACAGCATGTCTGTCGGTCTGAACACCAACGCGAAGGTAACCAAGTAGCACATGAGGATACCAGCTAGAAGAACGTAAGACAGTTCTCTTCCACTAGCGCGGACTACTGGAGTAGAACTATGTCTCACCCATACACCGTAGACAAATCTGTAAAAATAAAATAAATTTTAACGGTTTAAAACGCGAAATATACATCTTGACTTATAAATTAAAGTATTGTCTGTAGTTTACGCGAGTTGTACACATTTAAATAAAACACTTTTAACGGTTTAATGCTGCAAAGCATCTGAAAGTCGGGTCGTAGTTAAAAATAAATCGGTAAGAAAATAAGTCTAACATATGTCGCGATTAAACCGTTTAAAGTGGTTTCATTTGTATATAAAGCTCACGATAGGTATGGGGTTCGAATCTCGGGGAAAATATATTGTTTAAATCGGGTACGATACAGAAATGTGATCGATAAATAAAACTTAACTAAACTTAATTTATATTAATAAAAACGACTGAAATGTGTTCCCCCCATGCCCCACGGGAAAAACACCCCACGCTTTCAAGTTGCAAGTCCCGCCCGATATATATTTTTTAGAAATTTCTAATATTTTAATATTTTATATATATATATATATCTATACTAATATATAAAGCTGAAGAGTTTGTTTGTTTGAACACGCTAATCTCTGGAACTACTGATACGAATTGAAAAATGTTTTTTGTGTTGGTTTGCGCATTTTTTTAGGAATATTATAGGCTATAAAACATCGCGCTGCAGCGAAGAAACAGCGCGTATTGTGAAAAAAATCTTCATATATGTGGATTTCCGTTTTCGCGAAAACGGTTATAGATACACAAGAATAATGTATGAAAGAATGATTCCTCTTGAAATTGTCTAAAAAAATGTCCGCGACACTATATGTCTATCTTTTAAGATTAACTTGAGAGAACTACGGGACGCGACCGATGTGCGAACAGCTTAGGCGAGAATTATTACAAAAACAAATGTCGATGCCCAAAATAAACATTCCACGCGAAGCTAGTAAATAATAATGCTTTAAAAGAAAATTAAATTTGAATTATTAATTACTTAAAGCCTATTTCTGATTACCAAACTCAACTTAGTCTGTCCGAGTTTATTTTCAATCAAACTTTGCAAATTGTTATTTCACGCTTCTAAAAATCTAAATAAACAATCATTTTCGGTTGTCTGAAGTAATAATATAACATTTTAACTGAATGCGCTATCCTATCTTTGGATATTATTAATATTTATTTATTAACAAAAACCTTAACAAGTTAGATGAAAAGAAATACAAATACATCAAAATTTTAATAATAACATATTGAATACTGTCTACAGTTTATGCGAGTTTAAATGAAACATATTTAACCGTTAAAAACTCGAAGTATGTTAGTTGAGTTAAATTATTTTGACTACGCCCCTACAATCCAAATGCTCTTCTTTTCTCTGGCTCTGGTGATTATAATTTAGAATTGAGTCAACTATTCTACGCCTTTTGAACCGTTAAAACGTGTTTTATTCAAAAGTTAGTTTTGTTTACAAATTTTTTCGTCGTTTTTATTAAAAAAGTTTTATTAGACGTGTACTGCTTTGGTAAAATACATTCAGGCTAATCACGTACACAGAGACATTTCACAATAAATAGAGAGTTCCCCGGTTCGAATCTCTAGTCAGGCGAAATTTGTTTTAGATTTTTAGACTTTTCAAAGGATATTTCTATAGCCAGCATCAATCGAAATAGGAGATTTTATTTTACTTGTACACCGATTTTTGGCCCACCACACCGATCCAATATCAGCATCTGTGTGGTGGGTCGATAAATCTTCTACTAAGCGAAAGTTACACTATGATCGAAAATCCGGCTATGCCATCACTCTAGCGATTGGCAGTTCGTTACTACTGAAAGATTTTTCAGTGTAACCATTTTTAACGAGCGACTATGTTAGCCAAAAACTGAGGCGGCTAGAGACAGAGTGGCTTAACGACAAAAACCATGATTTTCAATAAGAAGGAAAATAAAAACGCGCAATCAACTTAGGCGAAAATGAATTTGTACTATTATTTCTGTAAGAATGATGTTAACAATTTTGGGTCACTGTGCTCTTGTAGATTAACATTTTTAGACTGTTAAAATATAAGTAAGTCACGTCAGAAAATTTCAGTTGGGCTACTCTGCCTCTAGCGGCCTCAAATTCAGTGTCAGTCAAAATCAGACATCCTCTACAGTCAGATGGTTGCACGTGTTGTGTAGTATTCCGTTATGTGCTAATATGAGTTCGAATCCTAAATAAAGTTATTTTTCGGTCGGGCACAGAATTCTAGAAACAGATAGAACAGAGTGCAGACAAGCATAATCTTAACTATGAGGCGAAATACTTCAGTCATATAACATCTAAAGGAGACGTCGACCTATAAAGAGAACATTTTTAACGGTTTCAAACGCGAAATATATTGGCAGACAATTTTTTTTTCACTACGGCCCGACGTAACGCTATCGTAACATTCATTAGTCCTTAGAGGACTTAAGACGGAGTGTGTCCCTAACGTCAGTCATTTTCTAATTTCTTTTCAATCTGTGCATTTCCGAATATCCGAAAGAAAAATAGGTCGACATCTTAGGTAGGTACTGTATATAGTATACGCGAGTAGTATACATTAAATAAAACACTAATAACTGTTTAAAATGCGAAATATATTAGTTTACCTATTTTGAATTGAACCCCGTGACACTGCTGCTGCAAAGCATCCGAAGCGCCAGGCCATAGTTAAAACAAAAGTGTCAATATATTTAACGTTTTATACCGTTAAAACTGTTTTATTTTAATGTATTTATTGTTTAAATAGTTAATATATCGCGTTTAAACCGTTAAAGTGTTTTATTTAAATGTGTACTACTTGCGTAAACTATAGACAGTATTGTATTTATTGTTCATAAGTGCTATCTATCAGTTTTAAACAGTCAAGAGAGTTTTATTTAAATGTGTGCTACTCGCATAAACTATAGACAGTATTAACACATACAGACATCAACATATACATATATATGCAACTATATAAGAAAACACATAAACGGGTTAAAATAACATACTATAACTTTGCTGCGTCACTCAGCTGTTGCTGCAATTTGCGCCATTTTTAATGATGACACAGAATATAACTTACGCCGTCAACAATATTCCCACAGATGAAAATGACATAGCTCCGATGGCCCACGCGGAGTCGGGTCGAAGGTATACTTCTGGTATCGGCCGGCAGCTAGTCCTCGTGAGGTCGGGCAGGGTCCCGCGCGGGCAAACCATGCACGCCGTCTCCACAAATGGGGACCGGATCTATAACATCATTATTTTGTTAAAAGTGTTTTACAGCCTCCACTGTCTAATTGTAATGTAACGTGTTTTAAATTTTTTAATATACAATTTTTCTGAAACATGTTGAATTGCGTAGTGACGCCCATCTCTAGTGCCCACGCGACCACCACTACATAGCATCGGATCAGAGTTCAAGAAAGGGAGAACTAATTTTTATTCGCGATTTAAACCGTTAATTTTTTTTTATACAAAGTGTTTTACTCGCGTAAACTACAGCCGGTGCTTAGATAGGACTTAAGATAAAATAGAGCCTACATCTAATCTATTTTTAAAGAAAAGCCTAAATGCTAGAACTGTTATTCGTCACTAAAGGACAATAACAATTTTCGTTCTATGAATATTTAATACGGCTATGTTAGTGATTGATGGCTTCGATTTTGATTCAATTATATACAAGGGAGGAAAATTTACTTTGAAAATGTAAGAAATCGGCCGTCAGGTATTTCTAGGTTAACAGAGAATATCAATTTATATCTATACTAATATATAAAGCTGAAGAGTTTGTTTGTTTGAACGCGCTAATATCAGGAACTACTGGTTCGAATTGAAAAAGCCCCGTGACTAATACAAGCGAAGATACACCGAGAAATGTGTAAAAATTTGGCAAAATTATTCATTATTATGGGTTTCCGAGGCGTACGCTGCGAAAACGGTTCAAGATACACCAAAAATATATATTAAAGAATGATTCCTCTTTAAGTTATCTAATAAAAAGTCCTCGACGCTATGTCTATCTGTTAAGATTAACTTGCTAGAGCGACGGAAAGGGATGCGACTGACGTCGTGGGTAACTTAATTTTATGAAGATTGCAAAAACGAAAATGGATGCCCAAAATAACGATTCTCGCGGACGAAGTCGCTGGCACAGCTAGTATATAATAAAATAATCCCCTTATGAATCTATACTAATATATTAAGCTGACGAGTTTGTTTGTTTGAAGTATTCTACGCGGACGAAGTCGCTGACACAGCTAGTTGTAAATAATTACTTATGCCTTACACAAACGACGTTATTTTAAAATTGTATTGTGTCTCTTACTAATTACTAGCATCGCCAGTGGCTTCGATCGCACACGATCCACATTTGTTTTTGCAAGTTAATCTTAAAATGTAGACATAAAACGTCGCGGACTTCTTCTCTTTTCGATCATTTAAAGGGGGATAGATCTTTCGTACATAAATGTTGGGTCTCTTGAAACCTTTTCGCAGCGTACGCATCGGAAACCTATATAAACCTATAGAGTTTCTCCGCTTTTTTTCACATTTCCCGCTGTTTTTTCGCTTCTATTAGTCACAGCGCGATGTTTTATAGCCTTAACCTTCCTTGATAAAGACTCAAATCAACACAAATACTTTTTCAATTCGTACCGGTAGTTTTTGAGATTAGCGCGTTCAAACAAACAAACTCTTCAGCTTTTTATATGAGTATAGAGTATAGATTGAAAAGATACCTCACCTCATACTGCGTGCAGTTAAAGCAATGCCAGCAACAGCTTTCTCCTTCCACATACTGCTTGGCTTGACCCAGGTCACATTCAGCGCTGCAGACAGACTCTGGTGGTTTCCTTTCTCCCCATTTGAATTGAATTTCTGAGACAAGAGAGAAATGATACATAATTTAATAATCCATTACTATCTGTAGTTTACGCAAGTTGTACACACTTAAATAAAACACTTTAACGGTTTAAAACGCGGTATATATTAGTTCAACTTATTTAAAAATTTGTTTAACTATGACCCAAAGTTTCGGATGCCTTATATCAGCCGATGGTCACGGAGAGACAAATTAAGTCTAACGAATATATATCGTGTTTTAAACCGTTAAAAGATTCATAAAAACTATAGATCGTAAAAACACAAATAAGCTTTATAATTTGTTAATAAAATAATAAATTACGTTTTAAACCGTTGAAGTGTTTTATTTAAACGTGTATTACTCGCGTAAAATACAGACAGTATTTAGTTTTGATATGAAGGAATAATAAGTTAAACTAATATTCATCCCGTTTTAAACCGTTAAATTGTTTTATTTGAATATAAAAACGATTAATTATCGATGTACCGCGATTCGAACTACCATATTCCCAATTAGGGCTTTGGGGAAAAATCCCCAATTAGGGGTTTACCCAATTAAGGGAGTTACGTAGATCGTGACCAGAGTCCGTTGGGTCGTCGTTCGGATCGAAATAACTATTTATAACTTTGTTACAGTACGTTGTTATTCTTGTCTGTCGAAGATAACAAGGTGGGTATGATTTATGTGTTCCGTTCTTTATAAGAAATGTTCCCATATACTCAATAGATAAGCATGGTCACTTGATTGTAGGTGGAATATCCCAGCCACATAAAATTTAAACAAGATGGGCTGTCGATCTATTTTAGCTTGGGATGTTCGGGAATCCGCAGACCGAAACGCGATTAAGCTTGACGGATTTTCATCTGTGGTTGAGGCAAGCAATTTAAATATTCATATTATATATATCATAATATTTAATAATCAGATTTCTAGACGAAGTCCAACATGTTTTAGAAAAAATATAAATTGTTTAAATGAAACAATTTAACGGTTTAAAACGCGATATATTAGTTAAACTTATTGAAAATGATTTTTAACTTCGGCCCGACGTTTCGGATGCAACGCATCCGAATCGTCGGACCAGAGTTGAACATAATGTTCAATTAAGTTTAACTAATATAAATCGCGTTTTAAACCGTTAAAAGGTTGGTTGTAAAATATATAATTTGTGCTTCATAACCTTTTCTCGGCAACTTGTAGCGCAGCTACGCCGTAGCCGATACATCATTTCGTAGCCGATAGATTATAGCGTAACTAGCTACGACGTGTTTGTATTAGAAGTTTATTATTTGATATTGACTTATTAATACTATGAAGATATATAATTATATTTTTGTAAGTATGTTACTAACAAATAAACTAAAAAACTACTGGATTGTCTGTAGTTTACGCGAGTAGTACACATTAAACACCACTTTAACGGTTAAAAACGCGAAATATATGACTTGTTCACAAATAATTTCAACTCCAGTCCGACATTTTGTACGCTTTGCAGTAGCCGTAGTCACGGGGGAAAAGTGTAAACAAGTTTAACTAATATAAATCGCGTTTTAAACCGTTAAAGTATTTTCTTTAAATGCGTACTACTCGCGTAAACTACAGACAGTATTTGATTAGAAACATCTTGGCACCCTTGAGATAGAACGACGCGTTGATTTGTTTTTTAATGATAGAGTAATGCAGATAAGCGTGGGCTTTACTTAATGGATACCCCAGCCTATAGCATCTACCGACGATGCGCTGTCGACCCATTATGGCTTTGATTATTAGCCATTGCTACCAACGAGACCGTGTCTATTTTTACTACCATAGTATCGTGGATATTCTTACCGTTAATATGAAGTTGAAGTTCTCCATCCAAGTACTGCCCCACCTTTACCCAGTGGTATACGCCTTTGGCCACCTGCTTGAAGTGGAGGATGTTGTAGCGAGCTGGTCCATCGCCATTAGCATCAAAGTGGAACTCGTCACCGCTGAGACCTGGAAAATCAAAGTAAAATTCATATCCATCGGTGCACAGACGCCCCCATTATCCCAACCCTTGGATCTTTTCACTGATGGGTATTCTATCCACTTCCCACAGGCTGCTTCAATGAGCGCCTGATAAAATATAACCGCCACTTATTCTTCCGGACTCGACAGGAGGCGAAACGTGAAAAATGGCGATGTGTATGGACTAGAAATGGACAAGTCTTTGCGCGTCGAACGCCGACTTCTGCTAAGCATAAATTTATAAAAGTCGAAGATGTTACATCTATCTTCCGATAAAATAAATTATGTTATAATAGGAATATTGTGTAAAACGCTCGCTGAAAGTTAATTTTTTAATACGTTAAAATTTAAATAAAACACTTTAACGGTTTAAAACGCGATATATTAGTTAAACTTATTTGCAAATGGCTGCTGCAAAACTTAACTTAACTTTAACTAATATATCGCGTTTTAAACCGTTAAAGTGTTTTATTTAAATGTGTACTACTCGCGTAAACTATAGACAGTATTTAAGGTAAAATTTGCTAAAAATCTGTTGATTATTTGAATATAGGTAAAGTATATATATATATAATGTAAAGTTATTAGTGTAATACTCTTTTGATATATTTTTTGTTTTCCTTCATTTAAGTAGGATATAATGTTGGTAGGAATGGAAAACAGAACTTAGCAATTATTATATGTTTATGAAACGTCATAGAAATGTAAATATAATCCATATAATATGTTAAACTAGTAAAGAAACGTAAGTGCATGGATTGTTAGTAATCTACTTTGTTAAGAATTTTTTTTAAATGTTTATGTAGACTATAAATGAATTTAATTTGGTTGTTGTTAAGTTAATGTACAACGTACTTAATTGGCACAATGTGAAACTATCTCGCTTGTGTTAGCTCGGCCTCTGAAGGGGCCACAGAATATCAGTGTTGGGACATCAGTCCCAACGTAGCTGAGTGGACTCCTTTTCGGAAGCAACTATTTTTTTTATTATTTCATATGACGGCGCGACACATGACATTTGACGTTTGCTGTCGAACAGAATGGCAGCATGACATATGTCAGCTGTCTGTCAGCCGCCATTCTTGCGGAACGTCACACCGGTGGAAGCGGGGCGGCCATCTTGTTCACTTCGGAATCAAGAACCGCCAACGTACCACGCACTTGACGAATCGCTTGCTTCCGACGTCATCTTTAACAGTTTCTAAGTTGATTTAATTTTAGTATCGTTGTCAATGCCTAATTAAAGAGTGTTAGCGTTATATTTTGTTAATCTGTGAAGTTAAGGAGATATAAATCATTGGAGAATCAATTTGTGACTTTGTTCGAGTTTCTGACCCACGTGAAACATGGAAGATTCTGATACAGGCCATCCTGAGTCTATACATATGTAATTAGTTATTTTTTTTATTTTATTTGTAATGTTTTTTATTGTGTTGTTAAATGTCTTGTGTTGTTTCCGAATAAATGTCTTCTATTCTATTATATTCTATTCTTTGCAGGTTGATTAGATTTCTATAGATCAGAACAGAACAGAATACGTTTATTCAGAAAAAATAATACTTAATCTAATAAACAATATCTAGAAGTAAATAAATATTTAAATTAAATACTACGATTTAGTTGCCTCTGAAAATCCAGTCAGCTACGTTGGGACTGTTGTCCCAACACTGATTCAGAGGCCGAGTTAACGCAAGCGAGGTGTAATTTTTTTCTATTCAACTTACACGATCACTACTAACGGAATTACACTTATACATTGAGATTATAATAAACTATCATATATATTTCCGTGCTCTGCCCGACCGAAGCATTCTATGTTTTAAATAAAAGAAATATAAAGTTATGAAAAGTGATGCCAAGAGACTCTTGCGTCAGCATAAGTTGCGGCACAGTTACGCTGCAACACTGATTTTCAGCAAATGCTGTTCACCTCTTAGGCAGCGCAGAAATTGTTTTTACGATATGATGGTAGGTAAAATACCCCGGCCATATAATATCTAGGCTCTAGCCTAGATGTTATATGGCCGGTGTTGCTGATCTTTTTTTTTGGCTTTGGATATTTGGAAATCCGAAGACTGAAACCGATTTCCAGGCGAAGTCCAACATGTTTTAGAAAAAATAAAAATAGGTTATGTTTGTTTGACCTGGTAGGTATCGAATCCATCCCACCCCACCCGTCGATTATTAGCCATACACTGGCATTATATTTTACATTAGTTTTTTAAGATGAACGAGACCGACTCGACTGTATGAGTAGGGGATATTTAATACTAACCAGTAAAATTGACCTTCCTCAGGTATCTAAGAAGGTCAGAACCACTAGCTGGCCGCATCGCGTCGCACAGACCACGCCGACCTCCACACACGGTAAGATGCATGTCTCTATAACAAAGGTAAAACTCTATAAGTGTAAAATTTGCAGCAATTATGACATTTTTAACGGTTTGAAATGCTGAAAGTTAATTTGTCAAGTTATGTGAGTATTGTCTGTAGTTTATGCGAGTTGTGCACATTTAAATGACACACTTTTAACAGTTTAAAACGCGAATTAAATTTGTCAAGTTATCTTTAAGTATTGTCTGTACTTTATTTAGTTATTGGCCAAACGAATCGTAGCGTTTCTAACAAACTAGAGAAACTTATCGCAGATATAAAACAAACAAGGGCTCTTTATTTTAAGCGGGGACAGTTGCCAGTAACTAGTGTAGTGGAACTATAATATTTCGCGGTTTAATACTATCCTATTCAGTGTGTACTGAAATACTGTCTATAGTTAACGCAAGTAGTACACATTTAAAGAAAACGCTTTAACGGTTTAAAACGCGATACATTAGTTAAACTTATGTGTGTACTTTTTTACAAACACTTTTAACTGTTAAAAACGCGTAACATTTCGCTAATAAACTTTATACTATATACTGTCTTCAGATTACGCGAGTAGTGCACATTAAAAAAACACGGTTTGAAACCCGAATAAAGTCCCCCGTGACCACGGCTCCTGCGAAGCATCCGATACGTCGGGCCGTAGTTAATGTAATTTTTTAATAAGTTTTACTAATATGTTTCGAGTTTTAAACAGTCAGTGTTTTATTTAAAACAACTTAGACTACAAATTGTGAAAGAGCTTCTAATTTAAACCGTTAAAATGGCATATACTGCTACCATTAGAACAACGAACCCGTCGTTGTGATTAGTTAAAACTTGAATTTGAACCCACGCAAGGTTATATATTATAGCTTCAAATATATCATATTATATCTCCGCTTAATAGTCTGAAAAGTGTTCAAAGTCACTGTCACACTTAAAGGCTGCAGTCTTCTATAAACGGTGGGGTTTTAAAATATAGCGAGCAAAAAGCTTTCGCATTTTAACTGCAAAATTATTTTATGACGGGAGAAGACAACGGAGAAGTATGGAGTTATTCTAAACGAGAAAATAACTCAGTCCTAAAAATATCTAATTCATGATGATGTGATGTTGAAAATTGAAAAATTTTACGACTCGGGCAGGACTAGAACCGGCATCCACGGCGATTCGTGCTTGCTCTAACCAATTGAGCTACCGTGTCCTACACGTCATCATCGAATTTAATCAACCTATTGAAGGCGCCGATCGTCCGCGAAATCGAGGTCATTTGCTCCGCGTACCGCTCACCCGGGTGAGCTTCCGTCCAGCTTATCAAGCTCCCACCCGTATTGTCCCCCCCGGCCCCAATAAAAAAAACGCAATGTAATTTCAACCTCAACACTTCAATATACTGAGTAAAGGATATAAGCAACGATTTATCGCAACGTATAGCGTCCATTGGAGACCGCAACCTACGATTCGGGCCTTTATAATAATGTAATTTATTACAGGCCGTTTAGGGCCTATAAATAATCATCTAAAATTATCGCCTACGGGCGTACTGTAAGTGTTAAACTGATATTAGTATGAATAATTAAGTTTGAATTTGCATTGTATGGTTGGCTAATAATTTATACAAATTGGGGTCGATTCTCAATTCAAAATGTATATGTAAGATCCCCACACGGGGCATATATATATATATAATGCTTCGTTATTATAATTGGGTGTTCCGGAGTGAAACGACATGTGCAATGTGTTGCTCTGAAAGAGTTTATTATGCATTACTTATGACTAATAAAACATAATATCCAACTATAACTAAATTATTAAAACATACCTGAAAGAGAAACAACATTTACAACTTAATTATTATCAGTCTACTACGATTTTTAATAATGTGCAATATTCTAAAAGCACCACGAAATAACCTCTACATTTGCCACTTGACCCTTCTGACACTTGACAGTGACAATCGTTATCGTATAACCCACAGAATAAAGAAAACATAAATAAAGAGATGTGCGAGAGTACCCCTTTATTTACATATATAATTGCTTTATACTTCACTAGCTGTGTCCGCGTGGAATAGTTATTTTGGGCACAATTTGTTTTTCCCAACATCCTCTTCATCGATGTAAATTTAAGCTGACGTCACGTTCCGTCGTTCTTGCAAGTTAATTTTAAAAGATATACATAATGTCGCGTGTTTTTTTTAGTATTAGAAAGCTGTAGAGATTGCTTGTTTGTTTCATACGTACAGAACTACTGGTACGAATTGAAAAATGTTAGAACAGTTATCGAGGAACTATAGAATAAAACATCGCGCTGTGACTAATAGCCAGAGCGAACAAATAACGGCAAATGGGGAAAAAACGGGGAAAATTATTCATAGTATCAGGCGTATGTCTGCAAGAATCGGTCCTCTTTTAAGATTCCCAAAAAATATCTACGAAAGATATCATTCCTTTTTAAATACAAGATGCGCGGTAACAACTATATTTTATAAATATGAGAAGGTTTGCAAAAAAAAACATTGGCTGCCTAAGATATCTAAGATAACTCTACAGGGATGATGTCGCTGACACATCTCGTGAATTAAATATAAAGACAGACAAACGATTTTGATTTCTTTATAATAGTATAGTATTGTGAGTCTCGTTCGAAGATATTAGCCGCTCGCGTTTTAATATTGTGACTCTGTTTTAATTGCTTTTGAAAAATGACAACATTAAAAAGAACTTGTTTGTTGATTCTCGAAGAAGATTTAATATTAAAAAATAATTACGGACGTTCATTTCTTGTCTTTTATTTAAGAAGAGAGATATTAATTCAATTGTTTTCTTATACTAATGAAAATGACCTAAAATAGTAAAGCACAAAATGCGAATGTAGGTATGTGTCTGCCACACTTCTATATCTGTTTATAAATGGAGAATAGCCAATTTAATAATTTATTTTGTTCTACAACCTTAACAGACGTATCAATAAGTTAAAAATACCATTTAAATAAAATATCTTTATCGGGTTTAAATACGCAAATAATAGCAGCAACAAGTTAAAAGTTTTTTTTTTTATACTCGAGAAAACATTCTTTGTGTTAACATAGAAACGCTAGTGTTTTTAGATCATTTATAAAGGAATCATTCTTACATACATTTGTATACGTTGGTTTCTTGAACCATTTTATAAGTGAAACAAAATTAACGGTTAAAAAAGCGAAATATTTTAGTTAACACGACCCCATTCGCGGCCACGGCTGCTACATACGTCGGTTAAAATATAACAAAAAAAAGTAAAATTATGTATTCCGTGTTTTAAACCGTTAATAGCGACTTATTTGTAACTTGCAATTTTACTCTTAAGAGGAAGACAATAAACATTTTTTTTATTTAATTTTTAACCGTTTGCGAAGAATTTGAAATGTTGCGCCGTAGTTAAATGGTTTTCAAATAAGTTTAACTGATATATATCGCGTTTTAAGCCGTTAAAGTGTTTTATTTAAATATTCTAAACACATGACATGAATTTTAACGACGATGCAGTGGAGTTTGTGAATAATTTGGCAAAATGGTTTTGTCATTATCACGAGTCGTAGAAAGTTTTTGTTACGTTATAACAATGGCGCGTGCCTTTTACCGTGAGTGGTGTATCTGAAAGAGGAAACAGGGGCAGACCTGAATAACACCAAAATTATATGACTCTGTAGAGGGTGTTGAAAGTAATTTTATAAACAAAGATTTATGCTGAAAAGTCTCAATCAAATTTTGTACTAGCGCCATCTGTTTTTCGTAATTGGATGAAAGCAATCGAAAATTTTTTTTTTTTTTTTTTTATCGAATAAATAACCTGACAAAAGGAACCAATGGTTTTAAATCGGCTTCGGAAGGGTCTTTTCGAAAGAAAATATATATAGATATTATGTGTCTGTGTTGGACCCATTATTAATACATATTTTTTCCCTCCCCCTTTGGAGGACCCTATTTTTATTAACCCCCCCCCCCCCCCCCCCCTCAACTATTATTTTTTATTTTTTTTTTTTTTTTTTTTTCCCCCCCCCCCCCTTTTTCTCCTTTTTTTTTCCCCCCCCCCCCCCCCCAAAAAAAAAAAAAAACCCCCCCCCCCCCCCCCCCCTCCCCTTTTTTCTCCTTTTTACAAAACACCCCCCCCCCCTTTTTTTTTTTTTTTTTTTTTTTTTTTTTTTTTTTTTTTTTTTTTTTTTTTTTTTTTTTTTTTTTTTTTTTTTTATTTTTTTTTTTTTTTTTTTTTAACACCCCCCCCCCCCCCCCCCCCCCCCCCCCCCCCCCCCTTTTTTTTTTTTTTTTTTTTTTTTTTTTTTTTTTTTTCCCCCCCCCCCCCCCCCCGGGGGGGGGGGGGGGGGGGGGGGCCCCCCCAGTCTGATCAAATACTAATGAAAATATTTACTGATCCGAAACAAATATAGAAGTATGTTTTCGCCCCTTGCCTCACAGGGGAAAAAGAGATTTCACTTCTATTGGCCCATCTTGTCCCCGACCGCCTCTATAGTAACATTGTTATTCCAATGCAAAACGGACGCAACTGTCAAAAAATATAGTTCAAAAAAAGTTTCCTTGTACTATAACTGAAGCGGGGAGGGGGTCCATTAGGCATTCACACCCCTCAAAAAAGGGGTAACTAACCCAGGGTCGTTAAAGCTGTCCTATTCAAACGCATGACCTCAATGCGTGACCGTTTCCGCCCTCATTTGCAAGTGCCGTCCAGCTCGAGAGACAGACGTCGCGAAATAATCCTGCGTTCTATATACACTTAAAACTAACTACGACAGCGTAGCGCGTTTGTCGAGGCAGTTTTGCTTGTATTTTAATCTTAAGCTATTTATACTAATGGCGGCAAACCCTCTTTTGCCATATATAGTACTATTTCGAAAAAAAAAATTCCCTTATGAACGGTTCTAGTAACTTAACCTTCTCCTTTTAAAGAACATACAGTGACGCCTGGTTAATAGGTAAGAGGTCTTGGTCTCTTGAGATATTAATACTAAATATTGAGGATTTCCAATAATCCAGTTGTCCAACTAAGCAGGTTTAAAATTATAGTTGTCTAATTCACAGAGGCCGCACGCAACGGATACCCTCAAAGATTATCAGAGATAATAAGAGAATCTATCTTGTTCCCTTTTTTAACCACGGCTCATTTTTAACTATGGTCAATACTAAATACTGTCTATAGTTTACGCGAGTAGTACACATTTAATTAAAACACTTTAACGGTTTAAAACGCGATATATTAGTTAAACTGATTTGAAATTGATTTGAGAATGAAACGTCGGGCCGAAGTTAAAAATAATTTTCAAATCAGTTTAACTAATAAATCGCGTTTTAAACCGTCTAATTTGATTTATTTATTAGCTCTCATGTCCATATGAATATGGGAACTATGAAACAAAACATTAATATTGCAACGTATAGTCTATACCAGTGTCTCGCAAACTGTGTGCCGCGGCACAGCGGTGTGCCGCGGGAGAATGTTAAGTGTGCCGCAAAAGATTTTCCAAGTTGCACTAGATATTCTGAGATTAATCTATAAACCAATTTCTGATAACTATAAAATTACCCAAAAAGTAATAATTTAACTTTAACTAAATAACCCAGAACGCAGGTACTCGTAACAACAAGATGCACAAGCGAGGGCGAATTGGTTAGAAAAGCACTGGGCGTGGTTTTTCCCCCACTCAACGTATTTAACTATGTAATTTAGCTTAGTGTGCCGCGGAAAAAAAATCATCAGTTAGCGTGCCGCAGACTAAAAAAGTTTGCGAGACACTGGTCTATACTAATACTTTTAAGTTGACGAGTTGTTGTTTGTTTGAAAGCGCTAGTCTTTAAAACGCGATATATTTTAGTTAAACTTGTTTGAAAATTATTTTTAACTACGGCCCGACGTTTGTCTTCCCATGACCACCTGCAACGCATCCAAAACGTCGGGCCGTAAAAATAATTTTAAAGCGTTAAAGTGTTTTATTTAAATCTGTACTACTCGCGTAAACTACAGACACTATATTACGTCCTTTTGTCAAATACTTTCTATACCTAAATGGCCTTTTAACTTTAAACTAAATCCGATTGCATATTTTCCGTATCACGGCGTTGGAAAATTCAATTTTCCCATCTCCCTCGTATTATTGAGCATAAGCGTCGCGATCACAAAGGACCCAAGAATAAACTTTAAAAGCCACGCTGTGTACTTCTCCGATTTTCTTAAAAGTACCCCACGGATTATCCCCACTTAAATATGTCGGTATCTTCGAGATATGAACATTAAAGCTTCTTAACTTTATCCTTACCAACTTTAGAAAATAACAATCAGTATAGCGGACACAGAAATATGTCTGTACAGTCACATAGTTAGGTGTGTATTAACGTCTAGGATAGGTAAAAAAAACATCCGAATGTGTCTAGCTGACATGGAAAAACGTTCTTGCGATTTTTATATTGGTAAATACAACTATACTAATATATAAAGCTGAAGAGTTTGTTTGTTTTAACGTGCTAATCTCAGGAACTACGGGTTCGAATTGAAAAATTCTTGCAAAAATCAGTATAGTAGTTTTGGGAGTTAAAGCCGGACAGACACACAGACAGAGTTACTTTCCCACTTATAATATTAGTATATATCTATATGCAATGTCTCGTTCTGAATTGGCTTTGAAGGCCCAGAGCCAATTGAGGCTATGAAAGGACTACTCGACCTCATTCTCGTGCGAAACAGAAAGGGTCTTTCTATACAGTTAATTTCAGAATGATGACTAGACAAATTAATACGATTATATTTTGCGACGTCCGTAAAAATATTACTGTCTGTAGTTTACGCTAGTCGTACACATTTAAATAAAACAATTTAACGGTTTAAAACGATATATATATATCATAGACTGACCTCGACCTTCTCCCCGTGACCACGGCTGCAGTAAAGCATCCGAAAAGTGAGGTCTAAGTAAAATAACTTTCAGATAAGTTTAACTAATATATATCGCGTTGTACGAGTTAAAGTTTTTATTTTTTGTAATTATTTGATGTGGATCATTAGCTAGAGTAGCTATAAGAGCGAGTATCGTGGGTTTGAATCCCGAGCTTAGACAGCTCTGTATTAATATTGATATGAATTTTGTAGACAGTAACGCGGGCGGGACTTGAACTTATGGCCACTTCTTCCGTGCTGTTGTCGCGGGTGAATTGTACGGGTGTTTTTTTTTCTTCAATTTATTAGATATTTGATTTGACGTTTGACGTTTGACGTTTGACGTTTGACATTGACATTATATACTAAACAACATTTTCAAAAGCAAATTTTTAAATTATAAATCTTATTATATTTGTTGAATCTCTTTTTTTTGTTAATAACTTTTCTAATAATAAATAAAAATATTTTTTTTTTGACATTTAATTATTATTCTTTTTTTTAATGTATTTTTATATAAATTATCTGTAAACCATTTTTTGACCCTATATTATGTCATATACTATGTGACTTACAATGAATATACATTTTTGATGTTTAAGTTATATTTCTTGAATAAATAAATACATGTATTTTATTTCACATTAATATTTTACAAAAAAATTTACCTAAATACCAGTAGATAGAGACGCCCCATCTAAAGGAAAGCAATATACATAAATACACCTTATACGTGTAGTATAAACATATATAAAACATTTCTGACGGTTTAAAATGTGAAATTTCACTAACTAAAGAATTTTTAATTACGACCCGAAGTTAGGGACTCAGCAACATATGGGTATGTTGCGTCCTGTGTAAAAATTACTTAATTTATAACAATAATATTCCTAGTTTTAAACCGTTAAGCGTGTTTTATTTAACTGTATGTACCATCAAGTGTTGTAGTTTCCGCGAGTAGTCGACATTTAAATAAAACACTTTTGTAAACATGGGGTAGAAGTTTAAAATAATTTATTTATTTCGCGTTTTAAACCGTTAAAAGAGTTTTATTTTTATCTTCAGTATAAGTACTAAAGACCACATAGCTTTGAACATTTTCTTAGTTATATTAATTTGAAGAGCTTAAAATAAATTCTACATTTTACAAGGACGAGTCTTAAAGCCTTAAGACGCTGGAATCAGCTTACTATGAAAGAATTTTTCTTTGTTCTACTTTGCTAAGAATAATTGGTTCGTTTAAAATCAATTTATTTTCTATACTTTGTAGTTGAAAAATAATAACAAGACTAGTCCACTATATTTTTATTTAATATCGTAGTATTTTTCGAAAAATTAAAACACTTTTAAATTTACCTATGGGGTTGTCCATTAATCACGTGACCTTTTTTAGAATTTTTAACAACCCCCCCTCCACCCCATTGGTGATACGTAGTGAGGTTTAAGACCACCCCCCCTCCCCCTTCTCAACATCACGTGTTTTTTATACCTACAAAGAATCTTAAAATTTTCTGAATATTATCCTAATATAATATAAATAGGTATAAACTATAATCTTATTTTATTCTGAAATTAAGGACAATATAAAATATAAAGAAATATAAAAATGTCTACACCATTTGTTTAAAAATCGCGCGTTTGACGAAAAAATAAATACACGAGATATCTTACTACACCCCCCCCTCCCCCTTGTATTATTTTCGTGATTTTTATTAACCCCCCCCTTTCAAGCCTCACGTGATTAATGGACAACCCCTATGTCAGCGTTTTGAGCGTCAAAATTTGTTTTTACAAACTACTCCACATATTTAAACTATGCTTTACTAACCATTTCGCGACCTGTCTTTCTTGCAAGTTAATCTTTAAAGATAGACATATACACTATTATTACAAGACCAGGACGATCTAGTAACCTGGTTTAAACACTGGTCTATTTGAAGTTCTTATTACAAAACGAAGTCTATCATTTGTACTGGACTAAATATGGTACTACTTAGATTCATTTGGCAGTTCTGGTTTAACCCTGGTTTGAGTATTTTTTTGTAATAAGGCCGATAGTGTCGCGGACATTTATTTAGATCAGTTAAAAAGGAATCATTCGTTCATACATATTTTTTTGCAAATGATGAATAATTAGCCTCACCTCTTCCACATTGACCACTGTGTCTTTGCACCTATTCGTCAGAGCGTGATGCTTTTCAATTCGAACCAGTAGTTCCAGAGATTAGCGCGTTCAAACAAACAAACAAACTCTTCAGCTCTATATATTAGTATAGATAAGAATACAGACATTTGTAAATATATTCTAAGCCATTTAATTTTGCTAATAATTTATTTAAATAAAACACTTTAACGGTTTAAAACGCGATATATATTAATTAAACTTATTTGAGAATAATTTCAACTACGGCCCGACGTTTCGGATGTTTTGCAGCAGCTGTGGTCACAGGGAGATTTTTCAATTGAAATTGATAAAAAAAATCACTTTTAACGGTTTTAACGGTAATAGGCTATAAATAATTGTGCTGTGAGTAATACCAGCGAAGAATGAGCGGAAAATGTGAAAATTATTCACCTGCGAAATCGATTTAAGATACCCAAAATATATATATATATATATATATATATATATATATATATATATATATATATATATATTGGGTATCTTCATATATATATATATGAAAGAATGATTCCATTTTAAATCATCCAAAACAAGTCCGCAACACTATATTATATTTATCTTTTACTTAATTAAATTAAAAGATCAACTTGCAAGACCGACGGGACGCGTTTGACATCGTGGGTAATAGTTCAAACTTATAAAGATGAAATGGAGGTTGGCAAAAACAAATTTGGAGGCCCAAAGTTACTATTCTACGCGGACGAAGTCGCTGTCACAGCTAGTATGTTATTGTACTCGACGAAATTAGTTTAGGTTGTAAGTTCCAAAACTGGGAAATTTTTCATATTGTAATGCATTGATACCGTAATAGTACATTATGATATAAGTGCGGTGAGTTGAAAATTACAGCCGAGGCGATATTACTATAAGAAAGCAGAGGCTGTAATATTCAAAGCGCACGTATGTCATACGACGTTTTGTAGCATATTTACGAGGACATGACGACATTTTCAATTAAAAAACAATACAGCGAAAAGAAAAAGCGCGCGGAATTATTTTTATCTTGTCCACAAATAAGCGATGCGCGCGCATCAACTTTTTTTTTTAGGCAAAGGTACAAAAACAGCCAGTATTACTAATAAAGTAAATTAATATTTTTGTACAGTATTTGGTTGTAATTTATTGTCAAAATTAATTAGATTAAAGAATTAAATGTTTATTTGTTGTATTTTATTTCCCAAAGTTAATTTTATTCATAAAATATTGACAACTTTCTTGACATAAAACCTCTTTGCTAAGAAAAAGAACACGTGCCTTTTACATTACATTATCGCACAAGTAAGTAATGAGATACATTACTATATTGAAATTGGTGTAATTACATCCACTTTACGAGTAAATATGTTATAAACAATATTTAATGTGAGAGCCCCATGCCCCACATAGGGAAAATTGGGAATTCACTTTTGTCAACTTCAAAAGTACGATTTATACTTTAATATGTTTCTCCGTACTCTCCGAACTCGTTAAGACGACGTAGGCACAAATTACATTTGTATCCGGAAATCCGACAGTTGATATATCGGGTCACACGACAATCTCGTTGTCCCTAGTGCATGGGGCGAACATATTTCTGTGTCCCACAATACATATCGTGTTTTTTTCATTAATTAGATTGTTTTAAATACTGTCTGTAATTTAAGCGAGTCGAACGCATTTAAATAAAACACTTTAACGGTTTAAAACGCGATATATTAGTAAAACGGGTCTCCCCGTGACGGCTGCTGTTAAAGAGTTTTTATTTGAATGTCTACTCCCGTAATACATACGCAGTATTTAAGTAATTGCAGACAAAAAAATATCAAAATCCACAACTAGAATAGGCCGACCACGCATCTTGTTTAGATGTTATAAAGCTGCGGTATTTCATCTACCATCAAGTGAGCAGCAGGCTTGTTATTATGAAAAAATAGGAACATGCATTTCTACTTAGTCTTTAATGGTTGCAGTCGATAGCGTGACAACGCGTGACAGCGTGTCGTAACGCGTGACAGCGACGTGACAAGGTCGACCTTTAGTCACACTTGTCGCCCAGTATTGATTTTACTTAGTGATGAACAAGGGCGCAAAAAAAGGGAAACAGGGCAAAACCAGATTACTTTACTAATGTGAAATATATTATACCGAATTTGGTCTAATGATACCGATGTATCGCTAAAAATATCCAAAGCCAATATAGGTAGACCGCGCATTTTGCCTGAATGTTATATGGCTGGAGTATTACAAGTTCTGTCAAGTGCTTGTATATTTAAAAAAAAATCAACCGCTCGTGGATCCAACGCGCTTTTTTTTACCAGTATTATGGAGCTAAAAAAGTTTGTTTGTTTGAACGCGCTAATCTCAGGAACTACTGGTGAGAATTGAAAAAATATTTTTGTGTTGGTTAGAGTATTGATTGTGGAAAGTTACAATATCGCGCTATACAATATAAGGGTGAAAAGTGGAAAAAAACGGGGGAAAATATTCATCCCTGTGGTTTCCGATGCGTACGCTGCAAAAACGGTTCACGGTACCCAAAAAATATGTACAAAAAAAAGTTTTTTCTTTGTCTTATTATTATTATTATCTAGCTTAATAAGTTAAATTAAGCTGAGGTGGTTCTTAGCGAAACGCGGACGAAATCGTGTTCACAGCTAGTTAACGTATAATTTTTCGGAAACACTGTTGGACTTCGGTGACGCTACAAATAACGAAATTTCATCCGGGTCACGAACGATGAAAGAGCCGTGGATTTTAATCGCGTTTCGGTTTGAGTCTGTGCGTTTTCTAATATCAATAACCAAAAAAGGGCGACAGTGCATCTTGCTAATATGGCTGGCGTATTTCATTTACCAGCAAGTCAATGAGCCCGTCCTAAAAAATTAGGCAGGAATCGAAGTGAAAGATATTTCTCTCGTTGAATTAACGAGTTCTAGTTGATTTCTCTTTCGAAGTTAAATCACGCATACGAACCGTCGGGCCTCGATTTAAATAACAAAACTGGCCAATTTATGACTCCGATAGCCTGATGCGGTCCCAATTACTTTCTCTTTGAGGAAAAATGGGATTCTTGTCCCCAATTTATTTATTATTGCCGACGCTCTTGAAACGCGAAAACTTGTAATTTTTTTTATGATCTAACAAATTTAAATGACATTATGCTTTTATCAAAGAGTTATGATGTTACAGTTACGATACTTATAATATATAGTTGAAGAGTTTTTTTATTTGTTTGAACGCGTTTATCTCAGGAACCAACCAGTAGTTGGAATTGAAAATTATTTTTGTGTTAGAGAAAAAAAACGCGGACGAAGTCGCTGCCACAGCTAGTCTTAAATAAAACGGTTCAAAACACGAAATTCTACTTAGCTTTGTAGCATATAGCATGGTCGTAGTTAAAATAATTGAACTAATGTACCTCGTCCGCGTTTTTAACCGTTAAAAGTGTTCTAAAATATAAGTAGGCTTTTTAAATAAATCACTACTATGTTTTTTTTATATGTAGTTATTTATTTTTCTGCACACTTTGGTGATGTCAAAATACCGTCCGGGTCGCGAACCGCCGTCCACAGATGAAAAAGCTGTGAAGTTTATATGGCTGGGGTATTTCAAATTTAAATGACAAAATTTTAATACAAGCAACATTTTTGGGAGATAAGCGGCTTATGCAGCTTCAGATTTACTAAAAGCTTAACAGCGAAAAGTACATAACGACTTTAAGTTACGTTAACTTATATTAATTAAAATGTCTGTTCTATCATCCGCCTCTGTAGCTAAATGGTTAAACGTGTTGCCTAGGATTGCGTTAAGTGCGACAGGTCCTGGGTTCGAATCCCGAGGAAACAAAGGATACTATAATAAAAATGTCTGATCAATTACTTGATTAATATCGATCGATTGCATTCAAATTCGTTTTTGGGAACCTCTTTGTCTTTATTTTAGACCATTTACAGAGGAATCATGTTGTTTTAAACCGTTTTTGCAGCGTACGCCTCGGTAACCCATAATGATGAATATTTTTTCAAATTTTTCACACATTTCCTACTCTATCTTTGCTTGTATTAATCACGGGCAATATTGTACAGCTCGATAAATGCTCTAACCAATACAAAAAATATTTTTTCAATTGGAACCCGCAGTTCCTGGGATTAGCACGTTCAAACAAACAAACAAACTCTTCAGCTTTATATATTAGTATAGATATAGATACAAAAAAATACGTTTATTATACCTAGCCATAGGACATCTAAACAGGTGCCCTGTCGACTTATTTTCGCTTCGGAATTCCACAGGCTGTAACCGGAACGCGATGAAACTTCACGGCTTTTTCATCTGTCGATGGTTTATGACAAGACGAAATATCAATATTTCTACAACCCATTCCATCCGGATTCGAAGATCGGTTGAGTCTGTGGATTCCAATTAAAGGAGGATGAAGCGCATTTTAGATGCTGTAGGCTGGGGTATTCGACCTGCTCTAGCCTCCTTAAAACATGACCTGGTGGGGATCGTACCCACGACCCATTGCTACCATTAGACCAGGGGACCGGTCAGTCTTATTTTAGACTAAAGCTTACCTAATAGCATAAGCGAAAGCCATCACAGCATCACTGACAAATTGGAGCTGTCGTTCAAATTCAGTATTGTTCACAGTCAACCGTTCAAGACCTGAACATCTTCTTTTGTAGTGGCCGTTGTATGGGGTCCGGGGGGACCCTGGGTATCGGCATTGGAAGTGGTGCTCCCAGAATTCTAAAAAATATAAAACAAAAATTAACGGTTTGAAACGCGGAATACATGTTAACAAAAACACCTTGCTGCTGTAAAGCGTCCGAAACCTTAGCTAATCATATATTTCGCGTTCTAAGCCGTTAAACATGAAATATAAACTCTTTCAGAAAAACAAAATGGATTTGTAAAATTATACTATTTGTTTTCATAAAATTGTCTGTATTAAAATGAAACACGTTTAACAGTTTAAAACGCGTAATATATTACGGTTGCCATAGTCACGATACTACAAAGTATCCAAAATATCGTGTCGCATTAAAAATAAATGGTAATTATCGATTATTTAACATATTTTGCGTTCTAAACCCTTAAAAAGTGATTTATTTAAATATGTACTGTTTTCGTAAAATACAGGCTTTAACTAATGTTTGTAGTAAAAAGTCTTTAGTTTATGTGTCTACCATACATTGAAATAAGAACAAAAAACGGTTTAAATCGTGATTAACTCATTTTTATCAATATCCCGTGACCACGTCTGCATCAAAAGTTCCGAAACATAAGTTAAAATCGTGTTTTAAACCGTTTAAATAGTTTTATATTAAATTAATTTTCATAAATCAATATATTCAAGTATAAAAACCTCACCAACAAACCAGGGATTCCGTCGATTGTTCTTCATGTTCAACCCCAAAAAGTACTCCTTGAAACCCCTGCCGTCTTTCGCTTGGGGCTGGACGCCGGGGGGGCCTTCCCCCGCCCTTTCGTTTCCCCCCGGGGACCGGGGCCCCCCCCCCCCCCCCCTCATAACCATATTTAACAAATATATGGTCCTTAATGAAAAAGAATACCAATAACCTTTTCTCCTTAAGGGATCTTAATCCAAAAATGAAATATTAATCTATACTAATGAAAGCTGAAGAGTTTGTTTGTTTGACCCCCAGAAGGTTCGAATTGAAAAATTACCGGTAGAACATTTATGAAACCCAAAATACATAACGTCCGTTCGCTTGGGGCTGGACGATCTGATGGTGCCTTATGTTTCCACTGCCCTTTCGTTGCCTTTAGAGACCAGGGTCCTCGCGCTCCTACACAGGCATCAGCACCCGACCCAGCTGAACGAACGAGTCGCGTTTGCTCGTTCCACCGCGACGCATCACACCAGCTACTTCTTATGGTCTGAACCAAATATAATGGCTCCTGTAATGGTAGAAAAAGGGGGAACGGTTAACTACAGCGTAAAACCCTATCTTCTCCTGGTGGTGGGGGGCATCTATAAGCGTCCCACAAAAGTCACAGTTGATAAAATTTTGTATGCCCAAAAAAAAAATTTTTCCCGGAGGAAAAGGCGGACCCCCCCTGTGTTTTTTTTTTAAAAAAAAAAAAATTTTTTTTTTTTTTTTTTTTTTTAAAAATTTTTCCCCCCAAAAAAAAAGGGGGGGGGTTAAAAAAAAAAAAATTTTTTTTAAAAAAAATTAAAAAAAAAAAAAAAATTTTTTTTTTTTTTTTTTTTATTTTTAAAAAAAAAAAAATTTTAATTTTTTAAAAAAAAAAAAAAAAAAATTTTTTTTTTTCGTTTATTTGAAAAAATAGATATACATTTCGACGTTAAAAGTGGTTCAATTTATATTGTACTAGCTGGGGCCCCCGACTTCGTCTACGCAGGATTAGGATTAGGATTACGTAGTATCGCGCATTTAAACTAAACGATGTCTATCGTAACATACATTACATAATTATGTGTAACTAACGTTTATGGCAGCGCACGCCAGAATAGCTCGCAGAGAGGTAGCTTTTTTAGCTAGTTACTTGACACTTAATGACATATTTTGAACAGCTCCCACAATATCTTTATAAATTGTAGCCTATGTGTTATTCTGATGCATAAGCTATATTATTGGAAAGTTTAATTAAAATCCATTCAGTAGTTTTTGCGTGAAAGAGTAACAAACATCCATCCACACATACAAACTTTCACGTTTATAATAGTAGGATTACCCCTCCGGTTTATATATCGTTATTACGCGAGACTGGTTCTTGTGTGATATGTGAGTACTTGGGAAGCTGTTAAGGATGAGAAATTGGTCCTAGAATGTGAAAGGATATGAAAGATGGAGGTTACAATTGGTATTAGCTTCGCCCCAAGCTATTCCGTCTTATCAGAAGGTCTGTTATTTGCAAGATTATTTCTGTTGATAAAAAAAAGTGCAAACTGTTTTTCCTCGTGGGGCATGGGGCGAACACGTTTCTGTGACCGTTTAACTAATTTTAGGTTTTCTATACTTTACGCGAAGTACACGTTTCAATAAAACACTTTAACGGTTTAAAACGCGATCAATTAAAGTTAAACTTGTTTCAAAATAATTTTTAAATAAGGCCCGACGTTTCGGATGCTTTGCAGCAGCGGTGGTCACTGGGAGTGCGGGCCATAGTAAAAAATAATTTTCAAACAAGATTACAAAAAAATTATAACGTTCTAAACTGTTAAAGTGTTTTAATTAAGTGATCTGTTTTTATTTACAGGCAAGTAGTTGATCAGACTTCTGTACTCGGCCCGACCGAAACGGTTTATTGTTACCCCGAGACTCGAAGTTAGGACCTCTTGCGCTTAACACAATGCTAGGTAGTTGGTCAAACATTTGGCTACAGAGGAGGTCCTTATCTTGATAAACTAACAAAGATTTACGTAATATATAAACGGTTCTCTTGCGAATCTTAAAAGATTTCTTAGATCTTTTAAAAAAATATTATTTTTTGGTCTCGTGAACCGTGGTTTAGAAAACCCGGGTTTTTTCCAGTTTTTTTTTTATATTTTCCACAGATTATCTGCTCCAGTAGATATAACGTTTTTACAATAATTTAAAGCCTTCCTCAATGAATGCTTTATCCAATACAAAATAGTATTCCAATTCAGGCCAGCAGTTTCCGAGGTTAGCACATTTAAACAAACAAACTCTTCAGCTTTACTATAAGTATAGGTTTAAGTATTTTATTGAACCCTGTGTACAAAATTAAAAAAAAAATTAGCTACAAAAAAACCTAAACATTACGCATTGACGATGTTCCCCTCTGACCGCAACTGCTACAAAGCACTCGAAATCTTGAGCCGAAGCTAAAATAAGTTAACTAATAAACTTCGCGTTTTAAACTATTACAAGGGTTTTAATTTTACGAAGTAACTCATCGTTTTTCAGTTATTCCGTCTAGATGGCGCTAGTGTAGCTGTTGTTTACCTTGTGTAGGTAAGTATGTTTATTAAAATATTTTGCGTTTTAAACCGTTAAAAGTGTTGTATTTATATGAAATCCATATAAATACACACTAATATAACATACATACTCAAAAACAATGAAACAGGTGGCGTTAGCGTAGCACTTTTTTTACTTTGAGTAAATAAATAAATTAAATAATATAAATAAATAAATTAATATATTTCGCCTTTTAAACCGTTAAACGTATTTAATTCAATGTGTATTTATTCTACGAGTACAAACACACACAGAAAAAACCAAATCTATATCTTTATATATTTTTTTATGATAGCGGAGAATAAAAAAGCAAAACAATTTCAACGGTTTTAAAGGCAATTTTGTTATTTTTAATTTATTTTAATGAGGTTCGTATAAATTAGGGCAGCTATGGTCATGTGAAACTATGCAATTTAAATTTAAAGTAAGTTTAACACAATTCGTGTTTTAAACCGTTTAAAATGTTTTATTAAAACGCTTTCAATTTTCAAAAAAAGGTTTTTAGTGAATTTTTGTTTTATGTTATTGTAATGTATGTATCTACAGTCACTTAGTTGTTCGGAACCCTACATAAGCGTGGTTATACAACTTTATTTTCTTAGCTGATGTTAACACGGGCCTTTGTTTTATCAAACTCAAATCAAACATTTTCAAAGGATTTGTTTATTTTTAACTTAATCATGCTGTTTTCAGTGTTTGTTTAAATCCCACGATGTTATTGAATTGGCATAGAATGATATAAATTTGTTCGCTTCAAATTTAATAAACCTTATTTGACGTGTGGTAAAATAATTCGTCATTACACAGCTGTAATTTTAAACTCAAAGGTACCTCGGGTTTCATTTAATTAAGGACTAAATTTAAATGAAACACTTTAACGGTTTAAAACGCGATATATGTTAAACTTATTTTGATATATATTTAAATACTGCCCGACGTTTCGGATGCTTTGTAATGAGTTTAACTAATATCTATCGCGTTTTGAACCGTTAAAGTGTTTTATTTAAATGTGTACTACTCGCGTAATTACAGACAGTATTTATTCTTAATTCTTATTTAATGATGTACATTTTCCGTTTTATATTGACCAAAATCTCGGGTCGTTAGTAGTGAATATTTTATTGTGGTTCAATATAATCTAACAACAAGTTGTAAGTTTTAAGTTTGTTTACCTTGCAAAGGCAAGTCAAGTTGGAGTTATACACAGTTATATAGTATAAATAAAAATTACTAAGCAGTTTGTTGATTCTGAAAAAAACTTAACAAATAAAAGAGAAGAAGAAGCAGAAGAGAACGTAAGATATTTAGGTCATTTGATAATTAATTTAACTACGGTTTGACGTAACCGTGATAACGAAGAGACAAGACAAGCTATCGGGATGTAAGTTTAACCAAAATATATCGCGTATTAAACCGTTAAAGTGTTAATTAAATGTTATATACATGAAAACTTTCCACTTATATCATTCCATCTATTAAAATCACTTCAGAATCAGTTGCGTAGTTTTTTTGGCTGTCTGTATGTCCATATGTATAGGAACATACAGACACGACTTTTTTATATTCTGTAATTAAAGTAATGCGATTTTCTCATGTTTTATGTTGTGGCAGTTTCTAAAATAACTGCTCTTGTACAAAATCACAAGGATAGCGTAGTTTATTTATAACGAAATAAGACCACAGGAACTAAACATTTTTGATAAATTCCATTTAGAAAATGTCGTCTAGAATTTCTCATTGACCATTTTGAGGTTTTCCTAAAATTTTCACGTTAAATTTTACCTAAATATTTAAAAGAAACACTTTCGACGATGTGACCCCGTGACCACAACTGCTACAAAGCATCCCAAACGTCGAGCAAAGGTTAAAATAAGTAAACTAATATAATTCGCGTTTTAAACTGTTACAAGGGTTTAATTATACGGAGCAACTCATCGTTTTGAGGTACTTTATATAGATGGCGCTGGCGTAGCAGTTTTTTACTTTTAGTAAATAAGTTAATTGATATATTTTGCCTTTTAAACCATTACACGTGGTTTTATTAAATGGGAGTATTTAAAAAAAAACGACGAAATAGATGGCGCTAGCGTAGCAGTTTTTTAGTTTGAGTAAGTAAATAAGTTAATTAATACATTACGTCTTTTAAACCGTTAAAATTGTTTTATTTGTATGAAGTAACTAAAAAACAATGAAACGAATGACGATACTAGCAGTTTTTTTATTTGAGTAAGTAAATAAGTTATTTAATATATTTCGCGTTTTTTCACTTAAATTTGTTTTATTTATTCGGAGTACTAAAAAACAATGAAACAAATGGCGATAGCGAAGCTGTTCTTTACTTTGAGTAAGTAAATAAAAGTAATTATTTACTATATAATATAGTTCGCCTTTTAAACCGTTAAAAGTGTTTTATTCAATATGTACTCGCGTGAATATAGACCGTGCTTTAGTTCAATTACAACATAAAACCAAATAAAATCCTTTCTATTTTTTTTATAATAGAGAACGACAGACAAACTGATGGTAGGTAAAATACATCGGCCATATAACGTTTGCGCTGTTGACCTATTTTCTAATCCACAGACTGATACTGAAACGCCATTTTAACTTGACGGCATGACATCCAGATTTACAGAAGTCTCAGAAAAATTATGAATCAATTACAAACATGTTGAACCCGATGGAGATCGAAGCCACGACCCGTCGATTATTAACCCTTGATCAACGAGCCCGTCGACGTTATCTCACATAGGGCAGCAAAAGTCCCCAATTGACCTTCCGAATTTGCACAAAAACCCTTTACCCGATAACCCGATAAATCGTTCCAACGGACCCGTTTGCCAGCTGCGTTCGGAGACAATTTTTCGCCTCGTGGTTACACAAATTGAATCTTGTCAATAACTAATCATTATCGTTTTGAACGCTGACTGGGTCCGCCCTTTACCAGCTAAAGGCTTGCGTCAGAAACAAGGATTTGATATTTTTTTTATTAACTAACTGATCCGGCAATAGGTCTTCTTCAAAAAAAAGCGATCCAAAAAATAAAAAAACATGTTTCAAATAATGATTTATTAAAATACTAGCTGTGCCCGCAACTTCGTTCGCGTCCAATAATGACTTGGGATAGAATTTTTTGAATATTTAGGCTGTGTAATAATTTATGTAAGGGCGCATTTAAGGCAAGTAATCTATGATAAGTGCTACTTTGCCGCAACACTCTCACCTCACATCACTTCTACTCTCATCCCCACTCCCACTCCCACTCCTAAAGACCTATTCCCAAAAAGCCAGAGAAGAAAATTTCATTGTTCTAGCTTTAAAAACCACGAATTTCCATACTAACTTTTATCCCTACCAACCCATATTTGGCGTTAAAGCCTATGTCATTTCTCAGGATCTAAAATATTTGTACAAAATTTCATTTAAATCAGTCCAGTAGTTTCGGAGTTATAGCCGGACAGACAGACAGAGTTACTTTCGTATTTATAATATTAATATAGAAGTATAGATTCAGATTTCCAGATGAAGTCTAACTAAATGTTGACCACATTATAAATTGACTAGCTGTGTCAGCGACTTCGTCCGCGAGAATTGTTATTTTGAGCATCCAAATTCGTTTAACAAACTCCACCCAAAAAAAAAAAACTCTAATTACCCACGACATCGGTTGTGTCCCTTCCTGGTTTTGCTTAACTTAAAATTTATACGTCGTCATTTTTCATTTGAAGAGCAATTTCATAAATAGTTCGTTGGTGTTTTGAACCGTTTTTGCAGCGTACGCCTCGGAAACCCATAATGATAAATAAATTTTCCCAATTTTTATTCACATTTCTCGCTGTATCTTCGCTTGTATTAGGCACAGCGCGATGTTTTATAACATATAGCCTTCCTCGATAAATGCTCTAACAAAAGAAATTCAGTTTAAGCCAAGTAGTTCCTGAGATTAGCGCGATCAAACATGCAAACAAACTCTTCAGCTTTGATAATATAGATTAGGAACATGTAGGATACGGTCAGTATCGAAGCGTACGCCCGATGTTTATAAACCTTTGCTAACATTAGAGCCCGTCAGAAACCTGTATATTTTCTCGTAAAACTCACTAAAACACATGCGTCCGAAAAGGTCCGAATCTCTCATAAACGCCAGCTGTTCCACTAAAATACTGAGGGCCTCACTATAAATACGACACCAGCTATTCCCGCGACTTCGTTCGCGTGGCGCAGTCATCACATCATTTATCAACAAACAAACTCTTTATAATATAAAGATAGACATATACTGTCGCGGACATCTTTTAAGGTAGTTTAAAAGACTTTTTTGCTACGTATCGTTTGGTTTCTTGAACCGTTTTTGGAGCGCACGCAATGGGAGCTCTTTTCCCTCTTTTTTCCTCATATCCCTTTGATTCTTTTCTACTATTAGTTGGCCTCTAGCTTAAAGACTTTATAAAGATCCAACAAACACAAAAAAATAATTAAATTCAAACTAGTAAATCCTAATAAGCGCGTACAAACAAGAAAACAAACTCTTCAGCTTTAATATGAGTATAGATATAGATTTATTTATTTATTTTATTTAACTTCTTTAACATTATAATTTTGTTTTACAATAATTATACTTATAAGTATAAAAAAGAAACCGTCTTACGGTTTATGCTAACCGGCTTTGGTACCTTAAGATATATTACGTCTATAAAGGCCGCTAGTTGTTCGGTGTATTACCTGGTTATATATTTATAGTTAGGACAAGTTTTACATGCATTTAGTTGAATCTCTGTATTAATATAGACGACAGAAGTCAATGATATGAATAACCTAATTATTGTATGTATACGCTAGTAGTAAATGATTACTAACTTAAATGATTAAGTGTTTCACTTTTAACGGGTTCAAACGCGAAAAGTTAATTAGGAAATTAATTTATTTTCAAACAAACCCGACGTTTTGACAGCTTTGTAGTACTGCTGTGGTCACGGAGGGACTAAAGGTGGTCGATTCCTAATATCAAAGCCCAATCTGTTTGTTTTGTCAAAATCTCGTTATTTTCGTTCTTAGAAATCAATCGAAAACGTCGGATTGCAGTTAAAAATAATTTAGTCGGTTAAAAAGGTTTTATTATTTACAGTCCATTTCAGTTTTATAGACCGATGTTGTTTCTGGTATTTACTTACGTTTTTACAACAAACAAAACTAAGTTAGTAATTGGATTGGTTTATTATTCAGGTTTTGTACTAACTAACTATAGTTTACGATAGTAAGAGACTAGTAGAGTAGAGTAAGAGTTTTAAACGCGATATATTAGTTAGACTTATTTGAAAATGATTTTTAACTTCCGCCCCACGTTTCGGATGCTTTGCAGCAGCCGTGGTCACGGGGAGACAGGAGACAGGATATATCGCGTTTTAAACCGTTAAAGTGTCTCATTTAAATAAAAATAGGTTATAGACAGTAAGTACATCTATAAATATTTTTAACGTGAACAACGCGTTGACGTGTTTTTAACTACAACTAAGCGACGGAACAGATGGCGCTAGCGTATTTAATTCGATACCTTTTTTATTCTTTTTCGGCCTCTAGTTTTCAGCATGACGTGCTAAGCGCTGATTAACAGTCTGTGCCTTATTAGATAACAAGTCGTACCAAAAATGTAAACATTCTGAAACGTAACTTTAAATTTCTTAGTGGCGGCGCGAGTATAAAACTACTATCTGTGCCCGCGGCTTTGTCCGCGTAGAATAGTTACTTAGGGCATCTCTTCATTTTATAAACTAATGCTGTCAAGTGTTACCCATGAAATCGTCCGCGTCCGTCCGTCCTTCTGGTAAGTTAATATTAAAAGATAGTCATATACTGTCCCAGACATTTTTTCACATCATTTAAAGAGGAATCATTTTTTATACATATTTTTTAGGTATCTTGAACCGTTCTCGCAACGCACGCAACAGACACTCTACTATATGAATAATTTTGTCCACTTTTTCCACTATTTCTTCGCTATTATTGGTCGCAGCGTGTTTTATACTGGGTCCGAAATTTTTCCTAAAAATTAAGAATTGAAAATAAATTTTGGAAGTAATTGAGCTCGAGTCAATTGGTAGAGCAACCGCCGTTACGCTGACGTTGCCGGTTCAAGGTCTGCCCGAGTCGAAAATTTCTTAAATTTATTTTCGATTTTCTAAATTTAATTTTCTGAAACATTTTGGACTTCTAAATTTATTATATTTCTGGCTGTTCGGCCGATGTGAGCGAGAAGAGGTTCTTCAATTCCACAAACAAAGAGTGGGTGAAACATTCCTTTCGTGATGGGAAAGGCGAGAACCTCTTCTCGTCACATCGGCCGAACAGCCCGAAAGACAATTTTTTTCTCGCTCGCCCCCCCCTGAATCTCCTTTATTTTGGACTTCGTCTGGAAATCTGTATTTTAAAGGGGGTGGTAACAATATCGAAATTTCGAAGTTACAAACTTCCACCCACAGATGAAAAAGCCGTTTCGGTTTCAGTCTGTAGATTTCCGAATATCCAAAGCCAAAATAGGTCGACAGCGCATCTTGTTTAGATTTTATAGGCTGGGCTGGGGTGGAGGGGGGGGTCACCTACCATCAAATGAACCCATGCTTGGCTGTCCGCCTCCATCATTAAAACAACGTACGTAAGTTAGAAATCTTACCTCTCGCCCTGGGCTTAGTCAACAGCTTCTGGACAATATCATCATAGGAGCTCTCATCGGCCACACCAGAGTCCTTCACCAGCTTTTCCTTTACAGCTATGCATATTCCGTTCCTGGCCAGGAGAGCTTCGAGTTCTTCAAAAGCCTGTAACAAGGCAAAGTTGGTAAAACCCGCTTAAGACGATTTCACCCTACCTAAAGCTGGAAAGCGTATTAAACGGGATTAAGGAAAATATACATAAAAAATATGAACAAGAAAAATATAGCTCTTAAGTGTCTATTGCAGACGAAAAAACAGTTTGAAACGTGACATATATCGGTGAGTTTCAGTTTAATATGTTTTAAATGAGCCCCGAAGTTATGTACGCAGCGCCGCGACCGCGAAGGAATAGCGGAACGTCGGGTCGTAGTTAAAATTAATTAAAACTAAGTAATAATGAATATGTAGCGTTTTTAACTATTAAGAGTGTTTTTAAAAACCAATGATTTTTCCGTTTTCGAAATTCACTCTTAAAGTTTTTAAATTTGAATTTGGAATTCTTAACCGATGCGATCGTCTCTTTTAAATCTATACTAATATATAAAGCTGAAGAGTTTGTTTGTTTGAACTCGCTAATCTCAGGAACCACCGGCTCGAATTCAAAAAAATATTTTGTGTTAACTAGAGCGTCTATCGAGGAAGGCTATAGGCTATAATCGTGCTGCGACTATCAGGAACGAAGAAACAGAGGGAAATATACAGAGAAAAACAAATGTTGATGCCTAAAATAACTTAGTAGTGGATAAAGACACATTTAAAAATAAAAAATTCAACATTTATCGCGATCGTTTTAAACTTAATGGAAACGCAATTTCTGTTTTATTCAGCTCTCACTGTAATCGTTCAATTACAGTGTTTTGTTCAATTGTCTAGACCGCAACACAACTATTAAAACGGTTGCTTTAGGGGTTTTATTTTCAATTCAATTGTTATCATTTTCGTTAAAAACGTCTTTTATCACCATCTTTGATCTTTCATCACCACTCCCGTCAGGTAAGAATGTACACCGATGCCTACCATGCCACACAGGAGTTGTAGTAAATATTTAGTAGTGAAGTAGTATTTTCGGTAGCGTTTTTTGCATTATAAAAAAGTTTACAACACCACTAAAGAAGTGTTCACTCCAAACCCACCTCCAAACCCTACCAATCAATGGCAGAAATTTTTTGAAAGGAATGACAAGTAACATTGTGATAGACTTTTCTTATGTCGCAGTGCAAGTAATGTTACAAATTTTGTGTACAGCTAATGGTACGAACCTACTGTACTACTCGCACTTGACGTTCTATGCACTTGGTTGAGCACTGCACCTCCTATAAGGAACTTGAAAAGCAAGGTCTAAAACAATGTCTGTAGTTTACGCGACAGCACACATACACGCTAAAGTAACATTTGATTTATTGGACTTTATTATTAACTAGCTGTGTCAGCGACTTCGTCTGCGAAAACCGTTAATTTGGGCATCCAAATTATTTTTTGTAAACCCCTTCATCTTTATAAACTTAGACTGTTACCCACGACGTCGATTGCGTCCCTCCCCGTCGTTCCTGCAAGTTAATCTAAATACATAGATATCGCGGATTTTTTTTTAGATCATTTAAAGAGAAATCAATCTTTCATACATGTTTTTAGGATATCTTGAACGGTTTTTGGAACGGAAACCTATAATGATGAATAATTTTCCAATTTTTTTTTTTAACATTTCCTCCTGTATCTTCGCTCTAGTCCGTCACAGGACAATGTTTTATAACCTGTAGTCTTCCGCGATAAATGCTCTTACCAACACAAAAAGAACTTTTTAATTCCAACCCGTAGTTTCCGAGATTAGCGCGTTCAAACAAACAACACAGTATAGATTACTTCTCGGACGCGAAGCATCCGTGGTCATGGGAAACATCAAAACGCCCGGTCTTCGTTATAATTAATAAAAAATAAGTAGATATATGTCTTGTTTTAAATGTTAAAAGTGTTTTTTCTAAGAGAGGGACAAAAACATTCGTTTTCGTTTTCAATTCGGAAACTGTAACTATTCTATAACGTTCACAATAACTCGCGCACGAAAGTTCCACGACAAATTTTTACCTCGCCGCGAGAACGCCTTCGGAACTTTATATTTTATGTTTCTTCGTACGAGTTAATACCGAAGTTATGCTGTGTTTTCATTGTAAAGTACATGAAAGGAACTTTTGTAAAGTTGAAATTATGTGTTGCTGGAGTAACAATGCGGAGTTATGCGAGTTTAAAATAAAAATAAATAGCGTTGTATTCATGTGAACTTATGCGCTGTAAATAAATGCAAGTCGGGCGCGGGTTCTGTACGATAAAGTGTCATATGCTGTATTTAAGCAAGACGGACGGGATGGTCTAATACTATGTACGACCAATCAACGGGACGTGGGTGCGATCCCCACCAGGTTAACATGTTTCTAATGGTAGATGGTAGGAATGTAGATATTACGTCACGTACCACCGTCCACAGATGAAAAGGCCACGAAGCTTAATCGCGTTTCGGTTTTCGTCTAAGGATTTCGGAATATCCAAAGCCAAAATAGAGTCGACAGCGCATCGTGTTTAGATGCTATAGGCGGGGGTAGAATTATAGAATTATATCACTTTTAACGGTTTTAAATTAATTATATTCGTGATTCAATACGAAAGTGATGTTGCTATCACCACACCATTTGTGGGCTTCTATCTATACTAATATATAAAGCTGAATACTTTAAATAAAACATTTTAACGGTTTAAAACGCGATATATTAGTTAAACTTATTTGGAAATTATTTTTAACTTCGGCCCGACGTTTTGGATGCTTTGCAGCAGCCGTGGTCACGGGGAGACTAAAGATGGAGGACGTCTCTGACGTCAAAGTAAAAAAATGCTACGCTAGCGCCATCTATTCCGTCGAAGTTGGTATTTGGCGAAACTGGCCGGACTGATCACGGCTGCTTGCAAGCATCCGAAACGTCGGGCCGAAGTTAATAATCATTTTCGAATAAGTTTAATTAATATAACGCGTTTTAAGCCGTTAAAGTGTTTTATTTAAATGTGTACTACTCGCGTAAACTATAGACTGAATACTTTGTTTGTTTTAAACGCACTAATGCCAATACTTGTAGTTCAAACTGAAATTGTGTTGGCTATAGCATTTATCGAGGTGTAAAGAATCAAGCTGCGACAAATGGGAGCGAAGACAGGAAGTGAAGAAAACGGGGTAATTCGTCTTGGTGGATTTCGTTTACGTTTAAGTTGCGTAACAGTTTAAGTTACCGATACTTAAATACTGTCTATAGTTTACGCGAGTAGTACACATTTAAATAAAACACTTTAACGGTTTAAAACGCGTTATATTAGTTAAACTTATTTGACACCGATGTACTTATGTAATAAAGAATGATCCCTCATCAAATGACTTTGTCCACGTACTATTTTGGGTATCGAATTTGTTTTTTGAAAACCTCCTGTTCAACTCTATAAATTTAAAGCCGTTACCCCACGTCGTTCGTCTCGTCGTTCTTGTAAGTTAATTTTAAAAGATAGGCGGACTTTTTAGATCATTATAGAGGAATCATTCTTTCGTACATACTTTTTTGGTATCTTGACCCGTTTTCGAAGCGTACGGAATGGAAACTTACAAGGATAAATAATCCCGCTGTTTCTTTGCTCCTACCACTCACATCATGGTGGGTCTTGGCTCTTAAAACCCTATTCTACCCTAGAGAATGGTGATAGTTTGAAACATGTTTGATTCGACCTGATATAATCTATCCAGTTATCCAAGCACATACAATCTTGCAAGTTAACATAATCTGATTAGGAAATAGCCAGTTCCACAATGGATCTGAAGTTGTACATAGCAATTCAATTATGAAGCAAATGGAACAGTAGAGATGGGTTTAGCTTAAGCTCCGGTCTCCTTTACACGCGGTATACCAAGCGATGAGACGACTTCCACAGAGCAATATCTTGGATTAGTCGATCCTTGTTATTTTTTTTCATAAAATAACTCAAAGGCCGTTTTGAAAATGAACCATAAGTATAAACTCATAACATGCCAAGAAGTGTGATTAATAGAGAGTTGGAATTTTCTAAATACATATAATTTCTTGCCGCTATAGTAACAACTAGTAAAAATAAAATAAAATAGACACAGAGGCCTAAACAATACATGCAGTTCTTGACTAGTTTTAGACAAGCAAAGTGAAATCCGCCCCCTCCCCCCGCCTGAGGGGGGGGGGGGCATAAGGCAAACACATTGTGTCCTTCCATTAATCGTTTTTATTCACAATTCAACAGTTGAACAGACTTCTGGGCCCTCCCTGACGAAAACAAGGCGGTCAACTTCAAAAAGGTAGCATTAGATTTTTTAAATGTTTTCTTAGTTACTGATAGGAAATCTTTCAAGTATACACGATTTTGAACATATGTCAGTTTAGTGAGAGAAAAAGCAACAATACAGCATTTAATGGTACTCGATGTATAGCGTATTAGGAGACCATAGCTTAAGATAAGCTGGCATTCATAGTAACGACAGTTACGGGTTGAATCAATTATTTTAATAATACAATACATAGTTCTGTGGATGTCGTTTATAGATAATAAATAATGACATTAAAAATGATTTATTATTTATATCATATACCACCTTCGTGATTTGAATTTCATTGCTTTTATGGGCTACCTGGGTTCGAATAAACAGATATCTATTTATATAAAACACTTTAACGGGTTTAAACGCGATATATATTAGTTAAAGTTATTTGAAAACTATTTTCAACTTCGGTCCGACGTTCGGATGCTCAACAGTCGTGGTCACCGGGAGACCCCACCCTTAGCTAATATATATCTCGTTTTAAACCGTGTTTTATTTAGATATTTACTATATGTACTGTAATAAGGCTTATAGAAAAATCCAATTTGTGAAAAAGGCAAATAAAAACCTGTTTATATAGCTACAAACCATCCAAAACGTCGGCACGGTCAAATATAAATATAAATATATTTCGCGTTTTAAACCGTTAAAGTGTTTTATTTAGATATGTACTACATGTACTGTAATAAGGCTTATAGAAAAATCCGATTTGTGAAAAAAGTCAATGAATACCTGTTCCTATCTCCTCAAAGCATCCAAAACCTCGGCACGGTCAAATATTAAAGTAACCAATATATTTCGCGTTTTAAACCGTTGAAAGTGCTGCGACGACTTGATTTTATTCTCTATTTCTATAGCACAGAAGTGAGGAAAATTACACCATAATTTTACAAGAAAATCCGTTTTAATACCTGGACATCAGGATTACGGAGAAAAGCGGAAAATCGACCGAGCGTAAACAATCTCCCATTCGCTTGCATTCAAAGATCTAACAGAAGGCACTATGCGGTCATCCGCATTGACTATAAACATTCAATTGATGGTAGGTCAAATGCTCCAGTTATATAACATGTCAATAGATGCGCTGTCGGCCTATTTTGGCTTTAAACAGAAATATAGGTTGTGACACTTTAAACTGCTTAAAATCGCGAAATATATTTTCCAATTTATGAATTACTCTAGTCTAGGCTAACTAGTACTTTGATCCTATGCCAAAAACCTAAAAATATTTACACTGTTCTTAAAATTGTACCTCGTAAAACAGTATATTTATGTAATTCTTCTACGAGACCCTTTTACTCTGTTTTGCTTTTGATAGTAAACTGAGTGAAGTGGTATTCTAGATCATTGAAGGACCCCTTTGAAGCCAGAGTCGGGCTAGAGCTTTGACCTTATTGATTAGCGTCGTAAGATCATGTATCTTACGACGCTAATCTATAAAAACTAGAATAGAATGTACGTTTTTTAAATAAAACACTTTAACGGTTTAAAACGCGATATATATTAGTTGAACTTATTTGACAATTATTTTAACTACGGCCTATTTTCAGATGCTTTGCAGCAGCCGTGGTCACGGGGAAGCTTAAGATGGAGGGGGTCTCTGACGTCAAAGTAAAAACTGACGTCCATCGTTTGTCTCCACGTGGCCACGGCTGTTTTTTACATTGACGTCGCGATTAAAAATAATTTCCAAATAAGTTTAACCCAATATATCGCGTTTTAAACCGTTAAAGTGTTTTATTTAATTGTTTCATAGTTATTATAAATAAAATTAATGTACATGTGTTTACATCTATTTTTATCCTTTACTATTACATTACATTATTTATTTATATAAGTATTTACTCTTATCTACTAACCTTAATTCCATAACTGGACTCCTCATAAATGATGGAGACGTAACTCCAACCGAGTTTCTTGACGATCTCAACCATAGCCCGCACCTGTAAGAGACATTTGAAAATATAATATAGGACAAACTTGATGGTAAGTGCTATAACCCAGCCATTTAACATCTAAACAAGATGTTTTGATGTTGGGTTTTCGGAGAAATCGGAACTCTTGAAAAATGAACTCTTCGTATTGAATGGGGCAAGGGACATACATATTTCTGTGTCCGCTGATCGATTAGGTTTTCAGGAAGTTAGACTTTTATAGAACTGAAATGATTTTTCGTTTTCCCGCCATTTCAACACGGGACCTGCTACGCCAGGCGTACCATTGAGCTACGAAGACACCAATCTATACTAATATTGAAGCTAAAGGGTTTGTTTGTTTGAAAGCGCTAAAGTCAAGAATTACTGGTTTGAATTGATTTTTTTGTTGGTTGGACCGTTTATCGAGTAGGCTGTGGCTATAAAATTGCGACTAATGGGGACAAAGAGACACAATAAAATGTGGAACTTTGCGGTTTTTGCTTTATATGTACAAAAGAAATATTATTTTAAAGAAACGAATTTTAATGGTTTAAAACGCGATATATATTAGTAAAATTTATTTCCCTTTTATTTTAACTACGGCCCGACTACAATTCAGATGCAGTTTGTAGTTAGGCGTGGTCACGGGGTGTTTAAAAACCGCTGAAGTGTTTTAATTAAATGTGTACTACTCGCGTACCAACTACAGACAGAAGTTGTTATTTGGCGATTCTTCTTGTACTCATTTAAAACAATGTCCGTGACGGTAAATATCTAATTTTAATGATTTACTTGCAAGAACGACGTGGCCCGGACGACGCCGAGGGTAACAGCAACTCATAAAGCTGAGAAAGTTTACCATTGTTTTAAGGGCTGTTCCGGCGGAGGAGTTAATTAGATCTCCTGATTATACCGTCCGCTCGTGATGGCGAAACGTCGAGAACCTCTCCTAGCTCACGTCAACCGAACAGCCACCGAAAAACAATCATATGCTGAACGGTAGCCGTGAAAGCCTTTACAATTGATTGCTAAGGCGGTTTGCAAAAAAAAAATGCTACCCATAATAACTGTTCCTAGCCGACGAAGTCGCGGTCTCAGCTAGTGGTAGACTTCATAAAGATATTTCGAAACGTCGAGAAACTCGATCCATAAGAAGTTCAACATCTGAATCCTTAAAAATGAAATCCACTTTTTCTCAGCCTGGAATAGTTGATTAACTCTTATAACTCATCGATCTCGGGTTCCCGAGGGAAGAGGGATGATTGATCACTGTATATATAATTATTGCGTCTCTATCCCTCAGGATCTCGTTGGCTTGTGAGCAGATCAATAGTCTAGCAATCAAGAATAATCTTAGCGATCCAAAGAATAATTTAAAATAAATAGTATTCAATACTGTCCGTAGTTTACGCGAGTACACCTTTAAATAAAACACTTCGACGGTTTAAAACGCGATATATATTAGTTAAATAGAAGCCGTGGTCGCTGGGAGACCACGTGCCCACGGCTACTACAAAGCATCCGAAACGTCGGGCCATAAATAATTTTTAAATAAAGTTTACTATAAAATAAATGGCGTTTATATTAGATAGAGGCCCGACGTTTTGGACGCTTTGCAGCAGCCGTGGTCACGTGGGTCTCCCATAGTTACAATAATTTTCAAATAAGTTTAACTAATATACTTCGCGTTTTAAACCGTTCAAGTTTTTTATTTAAATGTATATACTACTAGCGTAAACTATAGACATTTAGTATTTAGATATACATACATAGTGCATATGCTATAAATATACAATACTGATATACAGATTAATGCATTTGCATTTTATGAATAATACAATATGTTTATTACATTATAGGACAGATACACATGGGCTACACTATTACAATTAATTAAGATTCTCTGTACATACATCTACCCAGGCTTTGGATATTCAGAAATCCACAGATTTCGTATTTAGTCGGTGGATTTGCAATTTCATGTTTTACAGCTTCTCAGTCAATTTAAAAATCTAAAAGACTATTCGAGCTAGTATATGTATATCTTTAAAGATTAAGTCACAAGAATCGCTTTAACGGTTAGCAGCCGTGGTCACAAAGTCTGCAAAGCATCCGAAACGTCGGGCCGTAGTTAAAAATAATTTTTAGACATGTTTAGCTAAAATATATCGCGTTTCAAACCGTTAAAATATGTGTACTAGTCGCGTAAACTACAGACAGTATCTCACAAAAACCGTTTTAAAGTGGTTAAATTTGGTGAAAATTTTCCCCTAAAATTCCACTCGAACTATTCCCAACGAATTTGAAGCTTATTTCACACGGTGCAAGTTTTAGTAACTCCACCGATCATTCCAACTTGTTACTTATTAATTCTATTCCAACAATCTGATCCAATTTGTCTGATGCCATTGTAAATTGTCACTCGAATGTTCATAATCAGTAGTGATGTTCAACAATTAGATTTAACCGAATTTTGAATAATATTCGGTTTTGGTGAAATTCTAATTTAATTATACTATACTTTACTCATAAAAAGTTAAATAAGGAGACTATACAAATTATTGTATCTATACTGCCATATAAAGCTGAAGAGTGTGTTTGTTTGTTCGTTCGAAGGCGCTAGTCTCAGATGACCGGTGGGAATTGAAAAATTTTGTTTTGTGTTGGTTAGAGCATTTATCGAGAAAGGCTATACTGTGCTGCAATTAATAAGAAGCGAAACTAGCTACAATATGTGGAGGAGCGGGACTTCACCGATGGCTCAAATGTTAAGGATGGAAATTTTCAGGCCCAAATAATTGTTCATCGGACGACCGCTGACCAGCTAGTTATTATTATTCAGAAAAGTCCATTGGTTCGTAAATAAAGGTTATTAATTTCATTTCACAATTAACTATACAGAAACACAATAACACTTCGAAAAAAGGTTAATATAAGAGACCTTGAACGAACACAAAGCAATGACTGTTAGAATTAATTAGTGTAATCAAAAGATAGGACCGTACCCGGATTACGAATACGGCCCCTGTGTTGATAATTATAAATCAAATTTATGCGACTTGCTTGTCAATGTTTATAATGAACTAGTACATTTTTACTTTAATTAAAACGTGTTTAGACTTTATCTAAAAAAAAATTGAGGAATTAAATAGTATCTGTAGTTTACGCGAGAAGTAAACATTTAACTAAAACGGTTTAAAACGCGACATATATTAATGAAACTTTTTTTGTAAATAATTGTTTTATGTCTCCACGTGATCACTGCTGCAGAGCAGAAACGTCGGGCCGTAATTAAAATCATTTTCAAATAAGTTTAACTAATATCGTGTTTTAAACCGTTGAAGTGCTTTATTTTTAATATTTTTTTGTCATTTTGAGTCATATAAAGAATTTATTGTTGTAAACCATTTCTGTGGTGTTTGTAATTAATAAAGTTAATAAATAAATATTCATTTAAAACATTCATAATAATTAAGTCACCTCTAAAGCTTTTTAGCTATGTAATTGTATTTTTAAAACCGAATCTTCGGTTTCGGTTCAGCTACATTTAGCTCATCTCTAATGCTCAGTCACTGTAAATGTTTTGACGTTTTGATATTGTGTTGTTGGCATTTAATGGATGCTTATATTAGTGGTCGGTCCGGCATTAACGATTTGTGGAAAAGGGTGGTTAGCATATTCTGTAGTTTACGCTAATCACTTTTAAATTAAAACGGTTCGAATCGCAAAATATATAAGTCAACTCATTTATAAATCTCTAACTGGGTTAGGGACTTCGTCCACGTTAAATAGTTATGTTCGGCATCCATTTTTTTGCACACCTATAAAGCTGTGTTTATAAATTTAAACCGTTAGCCACGACGTCAGTTGCGTCCCGTCGTTGTTTCAAGTTAATTTTAACAGAAAGATATACTGTGTGGCGGCCATTCCGATCATGTAAAGAGGAAATATTCTTTTACACATATTTTTTGAGTATCTTGCACCATTTTCGCAACCGTTATAGCTTTTGCCAACTGAGCTACCGTGTCAGGTTGGTAAGAGCCACCAATAATCATAATATAACATACTAGCTAAACTGGCAAACATTGTGTTGCCATATTAATGATACCTAAAGTAGCATATACATAATATGTTATAGCGCCCTATCGCATCCCCGCATGGTCAATTTTATTTATATTTTTGTTGTTTTATTGCAATATGCAACACATTATGAATACAAAATATTTTATTTGTGCAAGCATTTATTAAACTGTTTTATTTAGCTCTAAAATTAGAAGTTGTCAGATTGATCTGAAATTTGGTTCAAACATTTAATTTAGATAACCAAGATGGCCGCCGATACAAAGGGCGGATTTTTTTTTGTCTATAGTTTACGCGAGTAGTACACATTTAAATAAAACACTTTAACGGTTTAAAACGCAGAATTTTTTAGTTAAACTTGTTTGAAAATTATTTTTAAATACGGCCTGACGTTTCGAATGCTTTGCAGCAGCCGTGTTCACGAGGAAACTATAGACATTATCGTGGCGTAAGTTTGATTAATACATTTCTCGTTTTAAACCATTAAAATTGTTTTGGTTTCAATTCTGCTCGCGTACATACAGCGTGCACAAACACGTAAAGGTAGGGTACAATAGTTTTTGAGTTAATTCAGTACAAATACACTAACACACACACTCTCTAATTTTTTTTTCCTTTTTGTAACATTAGTATCTTTGCTAATATATATTATAATATACCTTCTTATGAGGTAAAGTGTAGTAAAGTATTTAAACAAAACGCTTTAACGGTTTCAAACGCGATATATTAGTTAAACTTATATACAAATGATTTTTAACTTCGGCCCGACGTTTCGGATGCTTTGCAGCAGCCGTTCAGTCTCCCGTGGCCGTTAAAGTGTTTTATTTAAATGTGTACTACTTGCGTAAACTATCTGAAGTATTTTTGCCACGTATATTTTCGTGTCCAACAACCAAATCCGTTATACGTTGAAGTAAACGTCTGAGCGGTTGCCAAAACCGAAGATAACACATAAATCTTTGATGCACCAGCATTTTATAGAGCTGACCCGGCAAACGTTGTTTTGAAAACATTAATATTTTTTACATATTATTGCAGATGATGGCACTATATAGATTAAAAATGGAAAATAAATTGAAAAACAATTACGACTCGGGCGGGACTTGAACTGGCTGCTGTTGCTCTGACTCGGTAGCTTAATTGGTTATGATACATTATGGCACGAAACGCTGATGTTGACGGTACAAGTCCTGCCCGAGTCGATTTTTTTTCCATTTATTTTAAATTTGTAATCAAAACGTTGTTTTCTATGAGTTTTAGAGATTTTTTTGAATAGTACACATTTAACGGTTTAAAAACTCGAAACATATTATTTAAACTTAGTTAAAAATTATTTTACCTACGGCTCGACGTTTCGGATGCTTTGCAGCAGCAGTCTTCCGTGACTAACTGTGGCTGTAAGTTTAACTAATATATTTCGCGTTTTTAACCGTCAAAGTATGTTAATGTTTTTAATATAAGATCTGACATGCCATCATTATCATAAATAACTTTTGCGAACAGGCAAGCAATTGATCAGAACCCTGAGCTGATTGAAGACATAATTGCTTCCCTAGTCTTAGACCATTTTAAATCTAATTTTAAGATAAATCAAGTAGGTGTTACCTGATGTAGATCTGATGGTATCGTCCGGGTGAAGTATTCAAAGCGTGCCTTGTTTGAAAGCTCAGGAGACGTAGAGAAAAAGGATACCTGTTGACAGAAAATGTCTTTTTTAACCTCCAAAAAATAACCATTTCACTAGCTAATAATTGAAAAAATAACAATTACGACATGTGCAAAAATTGAACCTCTTGTTGCTCTAGCCAATTGAGCTACCGTGTCCAACACGACTTCGTCGAATTATTCAAACTTCGATACGTGCACCTCTCGCGCAATGTAATTTCAACACTTGCGTATTAATTACAGTACATACATTTTTTATATAATTTATATATTTTTTTTTTTTTTTTTTTTTTTTTTTTTTTTTTTTGGCCGTGTTTTAAACCCCCCTTTTTTTTTTTTTTTTTTTTTTTTTTTTTTTTTACAAAGTTTACCATAGTGTGCGCATACCATGACATTACCTATTTTATTACATAATTAAAAATCAATTTAGATTGAAAAAAGTCAAGACACATTGGCTTAAACCAATTGAGCTATCATGTCAATCACGTCGAATTCCTTAACGCATTTTTTATATGATTTTTTTTAAACCTTATGACAATAAAATACTTAGTAATCGTTTTCTTGTAAAGCCTTATTAATTATAAATATAATATACAACCAACGATATATAATTCTAAATTGTTAATTGAAGGTTGTACATACTAGATTGTACTTTAATAAAAACTGATTTAAACTTTTAAATAAAACACCGTGCACTCCTCCACAGAATGTGTTCTTCGATAGACTCATTTGAGGATAAAGTCAATTTATGTAAAATTAATGTTAAGTGCTCCCAGTTTTCAGTGTAACTATAATACTGTAATTTTGATGTCTATCATTGTTTTTCATGGTCTAGTTGTGTTATTGTTAAAACTCGATTTTATCTGTGAAACTATTTAAGGGAGTATCTGTACTCTACTTTTTTTAAATTCCTTATAATACGATTCTGTGATAATTCTGTTTGTTTCCTGTTTTCTTAAATAAACAAATAACGCGTTATATTTTATTTAGACTTTTTTTATTTAACTACGGCCCGACGTTTCGGATGCTTGCAATGGCCTTGTTAGTTTACTTGTTAGACGCGTGTCTCCCCGTGAAAGCTAAAATATATCGCGTTTCAACCGTTAGTGTTTTATTTAAATGTGTATGTATTTGTGTTTTGTTAATTGCACTTTTAGCAGAACTTAGCATGAATTGACAGGAAAAAACGTATAATATTAATTAAAATATGAAACTCACGCGCGCTCGTTCCACAGTTGGAAGTGACAGGAGCGAATAATTTTTTGACAGCTGCAGATTAAATGTCATAAACATAGACTATATGAACTGTGTACTTCTCGCATAAACTACAGACAGTATTCGATTGAATCTTCTGTACTGGTCTTAAACGGAAAATATGTTTGTTGATTAATTTTAGTACCACCTGTCGTTTTCAATTACAGCTGTCTTGGTCTTTTGGAGACCCGTTTTAAATCTTTTATTTTAAAAGGGTTTAAATATGTTTTTGTTGAAGTGCGTCACTGGGAAAGAAATTGAAACAGAACATTTAAAATCGATTTATCTCAGTTGAAGAAATATTTATAAAACACTTCGCCCCAAAGTGGACAATATGGCGATGCTTTCAAGACATTTGGTAAATTCAATCAGCCCTTCCCGACCCCAAAGAGACCCTTGATTCAGGTAAAACTAAATAAAGGTTATCGGGGTCTATGTACTTGCGGAATTGGGACTTTATTTTCCTTTGGTTACGTTTATTGACCGTAGACGAGTGCGGAGGCGTTAACTCGTTGATGGGTTCATAAATGTTTTACACACACACACACACACACACAAATAGTTCTATAATCATTTTATAATGAATGTTGTGGGTATATAGATATTTACATGTCTCCCCTGGCATTCAAATCCCAGTCTTCTTGTTAGAAAAATTAGACAAGGCGTTTAACCATAAACACAAAAGTTTGGTGTATACTAGAGGAAGACGGATCTCGCCTTATAAGACAAATAATAATTACATTAATTAAAACACGAGTACGATGCATTTAAATAAAGCCTTTTTAATGTATTTAAACGAAAAATATATTAATTATTTTTTTATGACCTCAGGTACAGTAGTACACATTTTAATAAAACACATTAACGGGTTAAAATAATTTTAACTACGGCCCGACGTTTCGGATGCTTTGCAGCAGCCATGGTGTCCCCGTGACCTTCATACGCAAATGTGTTGAAATTACATTGCCCGAAAGGTGCATGTATCAATAGGTTGAGAAAATTCGACGATGACTTGTAGGAAACGGTAGCTCAATTAGTTAGATGTTTACATAAAACACTTTAACGTTTTAAAACGCGATACATTAGTTAAACTTATTTGGAAATGACTTTTGACTTCGGCCCAACGTTTCGTATACTTTGCAGCGGCCGTGGTCACAAGGAGACCACGGCTGCGTGTTTTAAACCGTTAAAGTGTTTTATTTAAATGTGTACTACTCACGTAAACTATAGACAGTATTTAGTTAGATATCGTTGTACTAATTGAGCTACGGTGTCCTCCATGTCTACCGACGTGAACGCTATCGATGCCGGTAACGATATATTGCCCGTGTCGTATTTTAAAAAATTTAAAATCGATTTATAACTTATTTAGGAAACCTTCTATCGTCATGTCGTAGTTAAAATGACGTAAAAACTTAGTAATTGTTTCGCGTTTAAAGAATTTTATTTAAAGGTGCACTACTCGCGTAAATTACAGACTATACTTGAGAGTTGTCTTCTAATTAACGTACATTTGAGCTGGAAAAATATTTTTCTGAGAAAATATTTTTAATAAAAGGAAAATAAAGCCTTAGAGTGAACGAAATTATTTTGCGGTCTTCACAATTTAATTTCTGTGAGACGACAGTTTATTTATTCGTTTCCACCTAATTTGGCAGTATTTAGTTTTTTCATTAAAAAAATATAATTAATTAGAAATGTAATATTTCCTTATATACTGTCGTTGTTTACGTCTAGACATTGAAATAAAACACTTAACGGTTTAAAACGCGAAATATATTAAACTTATTTACAAATTATCATAATTTTAACTACGGCCCGACGTTTCAAATTAAAAATAATTGTAAACAAGATTTACTAATAGATTTCGTGTTACAAACCCTTAACGTGTGATTTAAATATGTTTAATATTGGAAAAATTGTTATTTTGAATGGCTTTATATAAATGAAAAATCTATTTTAGATTTAAAATTTATAGCTACAACACGTCGATGTTGAGAGGTGCGTGTTAGGTTGAAAAAAAATCGATGGTGACGTGTAGGACAAGGTAGCTCAATTGGTTAGAGCAACAGCACGGAACGCTGTGGATGCTGGTCGCAGTCCCGTCTATGCCGTTACTGGATTTCAACGTTTCTGCAGTCCCTTTTTCCCTAATTACTTTTTATCCGTATGCTAATATCTGTGCCTAACTGCAATTTCTATGACTTATTTTTTATATATTGTTGTTATTAGGCCACTCTGTCTTTAGCAGACTCTTACATTAGTTTACTTATCCTGAACGACGTTTCGGATGCTTTACAGCAGACGTAGTCACGAGGCGTAAAGGCATTGCGATTATTTTTCGCGTTTCAAACTCACAATACTCACTTGTGGTATCTTGAAAAGCCTCAGGAGGTTGGCTACTTGAACCGATGTTACACTGGATGCGGCACCGACCACACCGGATATGACCTTCCTCATCGCTGTTGCATTGCATGCATATTCTGCATCGTCTATGTTGCTTATGGAACCTGGAATAATATGCACATCTAGTAGATGTATAGATAAATGCATATAATTGTTTTTCGGGATTGTTCGGCCGATGTGAGCTAGAGGTTCACGACGTTACGCCATGACGTGCGGACGGAATAATCAAGAGACGTTAGCTCCTTCCTCGATTAATTCTTCAATCAAAAAACCCGAAAAACAATGATATGCTGAACGATAGCCGTGTAACTTACACAATGTATGGTAGATAAATTATTTTACTTATATAACAGAGCAGGACGTGATGGAATACTTCACGTTTATAATATTTAAACAAGATTTTTTAGCTAATTTGGCTTTGGACATTCGGAATTCCACAGACCCGATTAAACGTTACTTTTAGCAAAGTTATATTTGGCGTTTTAGATTTTTTAAAGTAACAATTAATCATAAATTAATAACATTTTTGATGGAGCCCGTCAATATGAAGCTGTTGTAATAATTAACTCCAACATTTTTTTCAATTAATTTAAACTTCTTCTGAAACGTGTTGGACTTCGTCTAGAAATCTGCACATTAAATTGGTGGTAGCAATATCGATATTCAGTGAGGGTCACGAATCACCGTCTACACTTAAAGAAGCCGTGAAGTTTAATCACGTTTCGGTTTCAGCGGATTTCCGAATATCCAAAGCCAAAATTCGTTGACAGTGCATCTTGTTTAGATGCTATAGGCTTAGGTATTTTCCCTACCATCACGTGAACTACCATCGCCTTTATCATTTAAAAATACCTTTTATGAAGTCTACAGCCATCTCCAATCCATAGGTATCTCTATCACAATCATCCAAAACATGAGCCCCAATCACTACACCAGGTATGAGCTTCAATTTGTGATTAATAATGTCCAACGTGTACAGCATCGTCTCCAGAGCCTGGACACCGCCCTGCGGCATAACTGGGCCACACGTCATGTTCTCTGACCTCTCGTGGACCATCATCAGACCGCCTAGCACCAGATCTCCTTCTATAACAGCTTCTCTTTTCAACGGCCAGTGCTGATGTTTCTTATCCTTGAGTTCAGTATGATCGTTCGGCATTCTTATCCAGCTGTTCTTACTCTCACTATCAAGAGCCACTATGTCGAAGTCTACTCCTCTATCAGCATCTTGGAAGTCCGTTTCGAAGTATGGGTTGTATTGGTAGGAGTCTGGTGTTTTATGCCGGTGCCTGTGGTGGTGTCTCTCGTTCGTCTCCATGTTATGCTTCATTTCGGAGTGTTGGATGAAGAATAGTAGCGTTGCCAACCAAGTTGGACAGGGACGCATGGTGTATGTTTCATGCCACACTTGAATGAGACTTCCATGTTGCATCGGGTGGGGACATTTTGATCTGAAACAAAGAATTTTGAAAATTAAACAACACTTTCTTTAGAAGGAAAAGCAAGTACAATTTCATACATACAATTACAACTAGATACTACACACTAGATACGTATGCTTAGTTGCTTAGCATTGAGTTGAAGCACAGAAGGTTGATCAACTCTTTGCCTGTAAATTAACTTTGTCAGTGAAACGGACGCATACATCTATTCGCCTTATTAACTACATGGTGAAACAGGGTTTCACGCATTTATGTTAATACTTTACTGATAAATGTGAAGGGTTTGACAGCCAGTGTGATACACGTGAAATAAAACACATAATACATGAATTATTTGTAAGTGAAGAGATTACGTAATGGCAAAATTGATGTCAATATTTGTTAAAAGTTATTTAATAAACAGTGGCTGTTGAAAAAAGTACTATTCGTTTAGTACTACTCTGAGAAGTCAAAAACGACGCTAGGGATCACAACACTATCGACCGCTTAACTTCAAAGCAACCTGTAGTACAACACTAGTACCGGGATACAAACATGTATAATGCAGCTTCGACTTATATTCAATTACATACTTCATATCTGAAGATCGAAAATGTTTCTGTTACTGAAAAAATAAAAATGGTCTTTTTGAAACCTGTCTTTTGTTTCCCCGAGAAAAACCCCCCTTCAAAAAAACCCCTCCCCCGTTTTAAACCCCGTTTTTTTTTTTTACCTTTTTTTAAATTTTTTTTTTCCCCCCCCCCCCCCCGGGGGGGGGGGGGGGGGGGGGGCCCCCCCCCCCCCCCCCCGTAAGTAGTGGTCTTTTTGACCCTGCGCGACCGCTAACGTTGCAAATAAGCGCGAGCCGCCTTGAAGTGTTAGACGGTGAAAAGTTCGCGATAACTATTGGTCTATAAAAATAGTAATAGTGCTATCATGATATAATAAATTGCGCGGGAAACCGACGAAGCCCCGCTATCAATAACCGGATATCCTCATATGGACAGCTTTGTCCATTAATATTTATTTTCAGTATCCACATTAATTCGTATTTTCGATGATGATGATAATCTGTGTTCATAAAATGATACATTTATTTTCACACACACTACCATACATCTACCAGTTAGCGTGTGGTAAAAAAATAAAACGTTTTCATCAAATCATATTCAGATCAAAACGCGAAATGTAAATTTAGTTTTAACTACTGTCTACTACAAACAGATAGACATGCCGATAGTATAAAGTTTTTATCTGTCTGTCATTGTCGTGATTAAGTGTTATTTTGACTTTTAAAGTGAACATAAGTGTGCGTATTTAAACATTGTTAACGGTTTTAAACGTTTTAATTTATTTTAACTACAGCCCTGCGTTTTCGGATACTGAGCAGTAGGTAGCCGTTGTCATGGAGGGTTTGTAACAGTCAAATATTTTGTCGTTTAGAGCCGTCAATTCTATTTAATGGTGCTCCACTCGCGTAAACTTGAATATGTATATGTTTTTTAACCTATCTAACTTCAGAGTTGCTCACCAATTGACTATTGTGTCGCAGACCACATTGTCAATTTTTTTCCATGTTGGGTAGTTCGTAACTTCGACCTTGATACTTGCGTATTTCCTGTAAATTTCTAAGCTGTAGCTTGAAATTCAAGACGCTATTTTCATTTCATGGACACCTAAATGCTTTTTTTCGCTGAAGGGTAGACCCCTTGCAGGTTATCATAAACCCCTAGGGGTCCTGGACCACTTTGGGAATCACTGATCTAAATAAATATAACAGTGTTGGGTTTTCTTTTGTAAAAGACAGAAAAAATAATCAATAACCGATAACTAATACAATTTCGAAGTTGCTCGGCCGCTGTCAGAACAATAAGAAAACTGTTGAGTAAGTTGCTGAAACAATCGTTTGCTGATGCGGAGAAAAAAGGGCACCAATATAGGTACCTCGAAATAGCAGCTACATAAAAGACCGTCTTTTGATAAAAAAAATACTTTAACAAGTTTGCGGTATGTTTAAATAAAACACTTTAACGGTTTAAAACGCGATATATTACTTAAATTTATTTGAAAACCACAGAAATTTCAATGGGGAGGGCGGCCTCAAATTATCAAATACATGGGATCCCATATTTAAAACTCTGGATCCCAATAAACAGCATACCGGCAAACGCGAAGACGTTAGTCAATTCTGTAATAACCCAGGCCAGTTTCGCCAAATACCAACTTCGACGGAACAGATGGCATTAGCGTAGCAATTTTTACTTTGACGTCGAGACATCCTCCATCTTTAGTCTCCCCGTGACCACGGCTGTTGCAAAGCATCCGAAACGTCGGGTCGAAGTTAAAAATCATTTTTAAATAAGTTTAACTAATATGTCGCGTTTTAAACCGTTGAAGTGTTTTATTTAAATGTGTACTACTCGCGTAAACTATAGACATATTTAATGTACCACTTGCCTGTAAATAATTGGCACTGTGGAACGGACATAAAAGTAAGTTTGTCCCATGCCACAGGGCAAATTGGGATTAAAATTTTTATATAAATCTGTAACATACCGTTCAAACTTTTTGCACAAATGAGGCCGCTAGTAGAAACATAGTGACCCAATAACAAATAACATGATTTCCAATAAGGAGGAAAATAAAATTGCACAATTAACTTAGGCGAAAGTGAATTTGTACTATTATTTGTGTAAGAATTATGTTAAGAATTGTCGGTCACTGTGCTCTTGTAAATTAATATTTTTAGATTGTAAAAATATAAATAAATCAGTAATAATAAATAGCCTTCCTCGATAAATGCACTAACTAACACATACATAATCCAGTAGTTCGTGAGATTAGCGCGTTCAAACAAACAAATTCTTCAGCTATACACATTAGTATAGACATATGTTGTAAATCTTAATCCAGAAATCATATTTCACATCTCACTGAGCATTACAGATGTAGGTACGTCAACCGTGCGACACGTATAAAAATGCTCAAACAAAATAGCTCAAATAAAGTCTTACCGTACAATTCCGCGAACAAACACTCTATTTGTCGTTGGAGATTGTTCACAACCGGTATAAAAGAGAAGGCTCCATTGTGCGAGTGCGCTGAATTTAAATGATTATTTATCATTGGAAATTGTGGATAAACATTCATTAATTTAAAACCATTGCATTGGATTTAATTTTACCGTTTCCCAGCGCTGGGCATGGGCCTCTTATGAAACAGGGTGTTTAAGAAATGGCTAGATAAGTCTGTTCCAGTGGGGTTTAACGGGTTTGAGTATATCACTAGGTTAGTGATGATGACCGGAAACGAAAGCATAACGTCCTCTCCGAAGTAGGAGATGATGACACCTCCAATTCTAGACTCTGGGATACTAGAATTTTGTATATTTTTCTTAGAAACGCAGAAAACTAAATTCCGTTCATAAACGACGAAATCATTAACAACGAACAGTAAGAAACATATAGAAATCAAAATAAGGACCGCCTTTTTTGAGTAGGTACTGAAAAAAATCAATGACGCGGGCGGGGTTTGAACTGGCATCCACACCGTTCCGTGTTGCTCTAACCGATTGAGCTACCGAGTCTCGCTCGTCATTATCGAATTTCTTACACGGATCTCTTGCGTAATGCAATTTAAAACTCAACACCTTGGATATTTAGAAATTAAATTAAATAGCATTAAAGTTTTTAAATAAGTTTCGACCTAAATTGAAAATCTACTATACGCGGTAGCTGAAATGATTAGAGAAGCAGCACGGAACGTTGTGGATGCCGTGGAAGTCCCATCCCTATCGCCTATTTTATTTAATCCATATAGATTTTTAATTTATATTAAACCATAATGTGCGAATAACATGTGCAGAATATTTTCAAAAGTTACAATCAACAGAAACTTATATTATTTAAATGCACATGATGATACTAATATAAATAAAAAATCGATTATAAAATGAAAAAAATTACGACTCGGCCAGAACTTGAACCGGCATCGTCAGCGTTCCGTGCTTTGCACTAACTAATTGAGCTACCGAGTCCTTCACACATTATTGTCTAAATTTTACGCAATGTAATTTCAACGTTGACACTTCATTTTATAATCGATTTTTAATTTAACACAACGTTATATAATAACTATGATAGACCAACGTGCTTTAAATAAAACATTTTAACGGTTTAAAACACGATAGATAAGTAAACTTTTGTTATTTTAACTACGGTCCGACATTTCGGAAATTTCGAAATAATTTTCGAATAAGTTTACCTAACATATATCGCGTTTTAAACCGTTAAAATGTTTTACTTTAGATGTATACTCGCGTAAAGTATAGACAGAGTATTCAATGTATACTTTTCGAAGGCAAAAATTCCTAAACAGCACGTGCAGCGTTGCGAGCGTTGCTAACAAAGGATAGTTTACGCGCTGCTAAACAACGAGAGCAAGTCTTGCCAGTTGACCTCACCATTTCGCCAAGTTGAAGCGAAGATATGCAATTGGAACTTTGAAATTGAAAAGGAAATGGAAATGTATTGAAGTTTTACTTTTGTTAAAGTATGCTTTATAAGTAGACTTGCCATGCGTCCCTTGTGTACAGTTGCCACAGTGTTTGTCCCGAACGACAAAGTATGGAATTAGATGACAATGGCGAGCGGCGCGGGAAGAATCTATACTAATACTAGCTGAGCCGGCAAACGTTGTTTTGCCATATAAATAATTTTACTAAAATGTCTATTAAAAAATAAGGATTGATTGTAGAAGGGTAAAAATTGAGGATTGCATGTATTTTTGTATGTTGTACCATAAAAAAATTGAAATTAAAAATTTTGTCTAAAAAAAAAAAGAAAAAATAAGGGTGAACAACCCTTATCAGTTAGGGGGATGAAAAATAGATGTTGTCCTATTCTCATACCTACTGAATACACATATCAAATTTGGTGAAAATCAGTCGAGCCGTTTCGGAGGAGTTTAAGTTCGAACACCGTGACACGACACCGTACACGGAATTTTATATATTAGATGTAGGGCTGAAGAGTTTGTTTGAACGCGCTAATCTCAGGAACTAGTACAAGAGGAACGGGTGGTCAGATTATATTTTATGGGGATGGTTATGACTTCGTCTGATAAAACATCGCGCTGTGACTAATAAACGGAGCGACGAAACAGCGGCGGTTGCCCGCACTTTTGTTTTTTTTGGGGCCTCTTTGTTTGTCTGTCTCCCCTTTTTTTTTTTTTTTTTTTTTTTTTTTTTTTTTTTTTTTTTTTGTGTTTTTTTTAAATTTTGTAGCGCACTGCGACGTCAAACGGTTCAAGACTGTTACAAAACACGGTAATATGGTATGAAACTTTAACTATGATATTTCACGTAAAAATGTCTTTGACACTATATTAAACACTGTCTATAGTTTACGCTAGTAGTACGACATTTAAATAACCCCATTCATTCATTCTAAAAATGTAAGCAATCTTGAAAAAATTGACCGATATAGTGTACAAATTTAAAAAAAACACTTTAACGGTTTAAAACGCGATATATTAGTTAAACTTATTTGAAAATGATTTTTAACTTCGGCCGGACGTCTCCCCATGACCACGGCTGCTGCAAAGACATCCGAAACGTTGCGCCGAAGTTAAAGTCATTTTTAAATAAGTTTAACTAATATATCGTATTTTAAACCGTTGTAGGTTTTATTTAAATTGAGAACGTCTTGTAAATGTAAATTTTAGAGTCTTTAATGTATTAATTGGTGTGATATCTAGTTATAAAAGTGAATAAATGAATTTTGAGTTTTTGAAAACTTGCAACACTTCTAGGAACCCTGTATGAAATCGCACTCGCGCCACTCATGATCACGAACCAGATACAAAAATGAGATTGGTACGCTCGTGTGAAGCGAATAAAATAAACACAACGTATAACCCCCAGAATAATCTGATTTAGTGACACATTAAATTTTATCGTTTTAATATTAGCTTCTCGAGTTTATCGTTGTCTTAGATTAGGTGAATTTATGTTCGTGAATTGAAAATTGCCTTATTCAGAATCTTTATATGAACAAATGAGAAATTTAGATGCGCGTACGTCTTATGTACGGTTAATGATCAACGCGTCGTTGGTTTGATTCCTACAGTGTTTCTAATCAATTTAGAATTAAACTAGCTGTGTCAGCGACTTCGCCCGCATCCCGTCGTTCTTGCAAGTTTATTTTGAAAGATAGACGTATACAGTCTCATTTTTATAGATTACTAGCTGTGCCCGCGACTTCGTCCGCGTGAAATAGTGACTTGGGGTAGAATTTTTAATTATTGAGGCTGTTTATTGATGTATGTAAGGGCGCATATAAGGCAGCAAATCTATGGTAAGTGCTTCTTTGCCGCAACACTCTCACCTAACAGCACTGCTACTCTAACTCCCACTCTTACTCCCACTATAACTCCCACTCCCATGCCCACGCCTACTCCTATTACCAAAAAGCCAAAGAACAAAGTTTCATTGTTCTAACTTTAAAAACCACAAATTTCCAAACAAACTTTCATCCCCCCTTTTAACCCCGTATAACCCCCTTTTCGCAATAAAAAGTAGCCAATGTCCTTTCTCAGGGTCTAGACCATCTGTATACCAAATTTCATTAAAATCCGTAAGTAGTTTTGGCGTGAAAGAGTAACAGACAGACAGAGTTACTTTCGCATTTATAAAAGTAAGGACTAGTAAGAACTGAAAAGGAATCATTCTTACATACACATTGTTTGGGTTTAGTAAAACTTGTTAGATTTTTTTTAACTACAATATATCGCGTTTTAAACCGTTAAAGTGTTTTATTTAAATTTGTACTACTCGTTTAAACTACAGACAATAAACAATTTGATAATTTTTCTGAAACATGTTTGACTTCGTCTGGACATCTGGATATTAAATGGATGATAGGAATATCGTCCACAGATGAAGAAGCCGTGAAGCTTAATCGCGTTTCAGCTTAGGCTGTATGCTATAGGCTGGTGTATTACCTACCATGAAGTGAGCCCCGCGGAATGTCTGTCCTGCTCTAACATAAAAGAAAAATAGGAAAATTAACCCTTATTACTAAATATAAGTTTATCCTCAATTTAAAATTAAACTAGCTTAATTAAGTAATGAAGTGTACAGAAATTAAGATTAAACAAATTTTGGGAATTTCACTTAATTAACGATTTAATAAGGCCCCTTTAATTATCCCGGAGTGATCCGCTGGGATAATGAAGTCCTGCCGCCGACAAACGATATTCTATTTATTTTAATAGGATTTAGTAATCCCGGATAAAATGTATTCGAATCTATCGAAGTCTGATATATATAAAACTATACTAAGTGGAATTGTCTAAAACAAAACAATAACATTGTACGTAATAAATAAGATGCCGAATTCAGAATTGTATATATGGACTTATTTTTGATATCAAAATTTGTTTCTAACCCTCCTTCATAAATTCAAGCTGTTACCTACCACGTCGGTCTCGTCCCGTCGTTCTTGCAAATTAATCTTAATAGGTAGAGAGATATACTGTCGTGGACATTTTTTTAGATCACTCGAAGAGGAGTCATTCTTTCATATTTAAATAAAACACTTTAACGGTTTAAAACGCGATATATTAGTTAAACTTATTTGAAAATGATTTTTAACTTCGGACCGACGTTTCGGATGCTTTGCAGCAGCCAACTTACTTTAAACTAACTTTAACTAATATATCGCGTTTTAAACCGTTAAAGTGTTTTATTTAAATGTGTACTACTCGCGTAAACTATAGAAAGTGTTTCATTCTTTCATACTTTTTTTTGGGTATCTTGAACCGTCTTCGCAGCGTACGCCTCGGAAACCCATAATGGTATAATTTTCCGATTTTCTTTCACATTTCTCGCTGTATCTTCGCTTGTATTAGTCACAGGGTGATGTTTTATAGCCTATGTAGCCTCAATAAATATTCTAACCGTTAAGGTAACTACTTAATAGACGTGATTTCCTCCACCGGAGAGCACTTATCGGGAGAATAAATGTTTTGAAAAAAGACTAGAAGGTTTAAGAATCGAACTCCCGACCTAACAAACGAATGCTTAGAAGAGCTATACAGCTATCAGCTTGATTAAATACGCTACGTTAGTACGCAAGTGTTAAGGTTGAAATTACACTGCGCGAGAGGTGCATGTATCAATAAGTTGAAAAAATTCGACGATGAGGTGCAGGACTCGGTAGCTCAATTGGTAGAGCAACAGCACGGAAAGCTGACGATGCCGGTTCAAGTCCTGCCCGAGTCGAAAATTTTTTCAATTTATTTTCGATTAATCTTTTTTCGATAAATTAAATACGCTATTTAAAAAAAACACTTTCAACGGTTTTAAACACAAATATAATATTTCGCGTTTTAAACAGTTAAAAGCGTTTTACCAACACGGCTCTCAACTTGATCTTTCGAACTCGAATGGAATCGTGACACATCTTCCTTTGAGCGGATTTATTTTATTTGAAAGTGAGTCACGTTCTATCGCGTACCCACAATGAAATGTCACGCGCCCTCTTAATCCTTGTTCTTCGAATGCGTACAACCCAATCCGACTAGACTTTAAACCAGTATTCATTATAGTCGGAATGTTGTACGCCATTGTATAGCTAGCTTAATAAATAGCTTGATTAAAACACTTTAACAGTTTAAAACGCGATATATTAGTTAAACTTATTTGAAAATGATTTTTAACTTCGGCCGACGTTTCGGATGCTCACGGGGAAACTCAACTCACGGCTGCTGCAAAGCATCCGAAACGTCGGGCCGAAGTTAAAAATCATTTTCAAATAAGTTTAACTAATATATCGCGTTTTAAACCGTTAAAGTGTTTTATTTAAATGTGTACTACTCGCGTAAACTATAGACAGTATCTAAATAGCTTGAATCCAAAGACGTCTAAAGGATGGGTTGAAAAATCTTTGACCTTCATGCCTATATGGGCTTGAAGGTCATACCTTTCGAGCCATACCTCTGAATATGTTTCTTTTAAATTTTGAGAAGTTATTCCAAATATGAATCTCTACAACATCACTACATAGTATTTAAAACAAAGTCACTTTTTCTGTCCCTATGTGCGCTTAGATCTTTAAAACTACGCAACAGATGTTGATGCGATTTTTAATAGACAGAGTGGTTCAAGAGGAAGGTTTTTATATACAATGTTCACAGATGTCTTGTAGTGTATTTAGTATCAGCAGTGCACCCGAGCGAAGCCGGGCTGGTCGCTAGTTAATAATAGATTCGCTGCCTACGAAAATTGTTGAGGGATTTAAATCAAATTTGATTCAAGCTATTATAATCTTCTTTAAACGGTGGCCACGGCTAAGTGGTGCCCAGTATTGTGAGGTCCTGAGTTCGAATCCCAGGGAAACAATACAATGGCTTTGGTCGGACAGAGCACAGAAGTCTGCTCAACTTTTTATTTACTTCTTAATATTGTTTATTTGATTAAGTTATAATGTAAATGTTGTTTCTGAATAAACGTATGTCTGTAGTTTACGCGACTAGTTTACGAAAATACTTTTAGATAAAACAATATAACGGTTTAAAACGCCATGTATATTAGTTAAACTTATTTCGAATTTATTTAAACTACGGCCCGACGTTTCGGATGCCTTGCAGCAGCTGTGGTCACGGGGAGACATAAAATAATTTCCAAATAAGTTTAATTAATATATATCACGTTTTAAACCGTTATATTGTTTTATTTAAAAAGTATGATATTCTATTATTTATTTTCACTACGATACAACATTTAGTATAGATTTTACAATGCCTAAAAATACAATAAATATTTAATTATATGTTATTTTCTATATCATGCGCCATTGTAGCCCTTGACCTTCAGCGCAACTAAACAAACATGCAATTTGTCGAAAGATTTGAATAAGTGGCAGCTATGTGCAGCGACCTATCATTGAAGGCCATGTGAAGGTCACTTGTAGATAACGGTTGAACCATTATACTTTTCACATATTAATGAGAGTTAAAAGAATTCCGTACACAGTTAAAATAAATATTGTAACCTTTACCTTGATTAAACAAAACACTTTAACGGTTTAAAACGTGTTTTATATTAGTTAAAAAATGCGGACTCTAGTTAAAATACTTTTCAAATAAGTTTTATTATTATATATCGCGTTTTAAACCGTTACAGGATTTGAATAAAAAAAAAAGATTTATTTATTTATTGAATTAAAAGAGGAACATGTTTTTATTTTTTATTCTTTATTGCTCAAAAAATAATAATGATACAGATAAAACTTTACGCTAGAATGGAGTACAACGGGCGGCCTTATCGCAAACAAGCGATCGCTTCCAGGCAACCTAACATGTGTGAATTATATACTATATATATATATAAAACCACATCGAATACATAAACCGGGCCCACGGCTGATTGATTTCCTAAGTCCCTATTGTGGGTAAAAAAGAGCGGTGTGGGGGAAAGGAGAACTATGTGGGACATGGGGGGACACGCCGTTCAAATGTCAGAGATAAATAGGTGCTAGGAGGAGATGATTTGTCTTGTTATCGGTCTATTGAATGTTGGTATACTTTCGCTGAAAAAAATGTTTGAAAGCGTTAAGCTGTATGGTTGAAAAACTTTTGACGGTCTTGTGGGTATGGTATGGTAATGGTAGCAATTGATATGGTATTTTTTTTGGGGTCCCCCCCCCTATTTTTGTTGCTGAAAAGGGGGGGAGGGGGGGGGCCTTTTTTTTTTTTTTTTAAAGGTTTTTTTAATAAATCCCCGTTTTTTTCCCCTTTTTTTTTTTTTTTTTTTTTTTTCCCCCCCCCTTTTTTTTTTTTCCCCCCCCCCAAAAATTTTTTTTTTTTTTTTAAAAAACCCGATGTTGACGCAGCGACGCGGAGAGATCGTTCACCGTTGAATTATTGTTTACTTGTGTTGAATTCTCTGAAATCAAAGCCTTTTGTATATCGGAACTTCTAGAAAATACTATTGTCTTATGTGTACCTCAATAACTCAGATTTTAAAAGGCGTTATTAAAAAATACTCAGAACCGTTTGGAACGTGAAATGTTGATTTATTTCGCGTTTTAAACCGTCGATAAGTTTCATTATAGAAGGCGTTATTAAAATATTTTGAATCATTTGGAACGTGAACGTTTATTGTTTTCGCGTTTTGAACCGTCTAAACAGTTGCATCATGGAAGTCGTTATTAAATATGTATACTTAGATCCGTTTGAAACGTGGAATTTTTATCGTGTTTTAAACCGTTAATAGCGTTTTATTTAAAACTTAAGATGTATATTAAACATAGACTCAGTATAACACCGAGAATTTTAAGCATGTGTTTATGCTCGAACTTTTCAAAACGGCTGAACTTACTTTAATGAAATTTTGTATATTTCGGTGAACTGAATGTTTTAGCTTTTTTTTTTTTTCCTTTTTGTTGTTGGGGTTTTTTTGGGGTGGAAAAGAAAGTTGGGGTATATTTAATTATTGGTTTGATTGGTTGTTTTTTATTTTTTTTTTTCTATTTTTCCCCCCTCTCCCATCCCCCCCCCCTTTCTTTTTTCCCTCCCCCCCCCCCCCCCCCCCCCCCAAAAAAAACAATTTTTTTTTTCCCCCCCCCCTTCTTTATTAGTAATAAGTGTAAAGTCCCGACCGCGTTTTGACATTGTATCAATCTAAATAGAGTTTATATTTATTCACACAATCCTGCAAAGTATCCAAAACGTCGGGTCGTAGCTAACATAAATTTAATTAGAAATTTCGCATTTAAAGCCGTCAAAAGTGTTTTAGTTATAGATACATTACTGGGTATTTTATGACAGAAATAAATGTGGGTGATTAGAAACAGCCATTTACAACTGTTTCTAATCACCCACCATAAAGATATAGCATATAGGATTTTACGACTAACGTGTTTATGACGAATCTTTTTACGGTCCTTTGAAATGAGCAAATAAATTCACATTATTGATAACAGTATCCGATAACAAATTACCTAGGGGCTGTTTATGAAGGCTTTTATGTACGAACCGCGCTGGAGTTTCGCTTAATATTTACGTTTGAATAAATAAGATCTTGTTCTCGCGGAGTGTATGAAATAGAACTCGAAGAAGCCACATTTACATAAAGCGATAAGCGAGTTTTTTTATAGTAGAGGAGAGATAAGCACGCGGTTCACTCGATGGTAGGTGAAATACCGATATAACATCCTAGCACGATGCGCTGTCGTCCTATTTTGGCTTTTGGATATTTAAACATCGCCAAGCTAAAGCCGAAACGCAATTAAACTCCTGTAACGAATATCCAGATTTTCAGACTCAGTCCATATCTTTCAGGAAAGTTATAAATTGATTAAAAACGCGACATCGAACCCACGGCCCATAGATTATGCTCATTGATGTAATGCTACCATTACATCAATGAGCCTATGAAATGAAATAACAACGCTCTTCATTACCTACCCTCATACAAATCATTAAGACGTTAACGATTCTTGAACGGTTTAAAACGTGAAATATATAACTATACTTAAATACTGTCTATAGTTTACGCGAATAATGCAAATTTAAATAAAACCGTGGTCACAGGGAGACTGCCACCGCTGCTGCAAAGCATCCGAGACGTCGGGCCAAATAAGTTTAACTAATATATCGCGTTTTAAACCGTTAAAGTGTTTTATTTTTATTTGAATTGTTTAAAATTATGCTTGTTAAATGTCTTGTGTTGTTACCGAATAAACGTCTTCTATTCTATTTAATTACCCACCGTTTTAATTTATATTATAATGCCATTACAATAACAGTAGTTTGTAACATTTAAGTAAGTTAAGTTTATTTCATTTCAATGGGGGGGTCTGGTATGCCCTAACCATCCCCTGACGCCTCTGTTTGTTTGTATTTTCCTAAATTGTATCCCTTTTTAGTTGAAGGATGAATTAGAAAAGATATAAGATCAAGTGAGGCACAGCCACGATGAGGCACAGGCACAAACACAATAAGGCACAAATACAATAAGGCACTTACATTTTAATGCACATTTAAATATGATATTGAAATTCAGGAAAACCAACGCAAACAATGCCATTATGAAAGCTTTTATTGAATCAACAAAGCGATTACCCACGTCTGACGTATCCCTTTGTTATGCAACTCGACAAGAACTTAAGCCGTTCTTGAAGTTGTCTTTAAACTTCCCACCACTAAGGCGAGCATTTTCTCCGAGAATCGGTGTGCTAAATATGTCAGATTTAAAATCGATAAACACTTAAATAAACACTCTGAACCGTTTAAAATGCGAAATATATACGTTAAATTTAGTTTTTTTTGACGTTTCGCTTACTTGCCAGCAGTCGTGGTCACGGCAGGAATACCAACAATGAAACGTCGAGTCTTAGTTAAATAATCTTTACTATGACTTTTTTATTTTAATTATAAGTTTGTCAAGTAGGTGAGTGATGTGAATTCTTAATGGGAAATCCCTTTGAACCCAAAGTACTTCGCTTTTTAAAGCCGTTAAACGTGTTTTAATACGTATACGTATTGTCTGTGGTCCACGCGAGTAGTTTACATTTAAATAAAACACTTTTAACCGTTAAAAATGCGAAATGTACTAGGTAACTTACGACAATTCCCACCTTGAGCATGTCTGGCTGCAAATCATCCGAAAGCTCGAACCGTAGGTAAAAATAAATTCTCAATAAGTTCACTAGTAAATTTCGTAAGTAAAACCGTTAAACGTGCTTTATTTACATCTCTCAAGTTTCATTACAAATTGAGTTAAATCGTTGGGGATAGGACGGACACATTTCTGTGTCCGTTTTACTGATCTAATTTATTGATAATTAGTTGATCAAACTTCTGCACCCATGCGCCAGGAGAAAATAAATATTTTTTTCTGGGATACGATCCTAGGACCACTCGTGGTTTATGCAATAACGCATAGCCAATAGCGTTTATTTACTAAGCTGCAGAGCCTGAATTTACAATTAATTCTAAAAGCTATCGTGTAAAACCACTAGCAAATAGTTAATATAATTCGAGCTCAATTTTGAGCTAGCTAACATCAGTTTAAATTTAAGTACGATGCATCGGTCGTGTTAATAATTAATTTCACTTTGCGCTATCGAATAAAATAGCTAAAATTCACTAAAACGTTGGATTTTAGTGTTTACCGCACGCTTGTGAAAATTTGTTGGGTTGGTCTACTAAATAAAACACTTGTCAAGATGTTGAGATTTGCTAACCTGCTCGTACTGGAGTTTGTTGTACTTGAATGTATTAGTTAAGTTATTTTTATGTAATTGAAAAGCATCTAAACCATCAGACCGTAGTTAAAAATAAGTTAAGTTATATATTTCATGTTTTAAACTGTTACAAGTATTTTATTTAAATGTGTGATTTCGCGTAAACGAAATACAATATTTGAGCAAGTATCTTATTACCTAATATTGTTTGATAACCTTTTCTTTAAATACTGTCTATAGTTTACGCGAGTAGTACACATTTAAATAAAACACTTTAACGGTTTAAAACGCGATATATTAGTTAAACTTATTTGAAAATGATTTTTAACTTCGGCCCGACGTTTCGGATGCTTTGCAGCAGCCGTGGTCACGGGGACACTAAAGATGGAGGATGTCTCTGACGTCAAAGTAAAAAATTGCGAATCGACGGAACAGATGGCGCTAGCGTAGCAATTTTTTACTTTGACGTCAGAGACATCCTCCATCTTTAGTCTCCCCGTGACCACGGCTGCTGCAAAGCATCCGAAACGTCGGGCCGAAGTTAAAAATCATTTTCAAATAAGTTTAACTAATATATCGCGTTTTAAACCGTTAAAGTGGTTTATTTAAACCTTTTCTTTATTTTTTTTTATCGTTTATTTATTTATTCATTTATACATAACGCATTTACAGCAAGAACCAAAACATGCAGTATGGGAAATTAGCTAGGAATCTTATCTAAGAAATATAAGCATCTAGATTTGAAAGACCCTGGATTTACATTAAATATATCATGTGCGCTAGTTACTGCTAGGAAAGCTAGCTATCTCTTTCCAAATGGTATATCTATACTAATATATAAAGACGAAGAGTTAGTTTGTTTATTTAAACGCGCTAATCCCAGGAACTACGAATTCGATTTTTTTTTTGGTTATAGCATTTATCGAGGAAGGCTAAAAAACATCACGTATTTAATGCAAGCGACGATACAGCGAGAAATGTGAAATGAATGTGTCGTTATGGGTTAACATACCACAAAATATATATAAAAGAATGCTTCCTTTTTAAATGATCTAAACGAAAGTCCACGACGCTATATGTCTGTCTTTTAAGAATAACTTGCAAGAACGGCGGGACGCAGACGACGTTGGTAACAGCTATGATGTATTATAAAACAAGTTTTTATTCCCAAAACAGCTATTCTACGCGGACGAAGTCGCTCGCGCAGCTAGTTGAATAATAATTTTCAATCAAATTAATTCAATGCACGATACCCGAGTCATCGCGTTGCGCAAATTAATTTCGAACTTCGAAATTTCTCAAAGAGATGCCGATTCCTACAACCGTTGGCCCCTTTACGCCCCCAAGCGTTTTCTATAAACAAACTTTACCTTCCTTCCTTTGAGGGCTCATCACAAAGTAGGCACAAACGTAACTTTCACTTTTATTAATTTGCCCACCTCACTCTTGTAATAAAAAGACACAACTTTTTTGACAGAAAAAGGCAGACAATCATGACGATTACCAACTACAGACAATTAAATAAAATACTTTAACGGCTTAAAACACGATATACTAGTTAAACTTAACTTAACGTCGGGCCAAAGTTAAAAATAATTTTCAAATAAGTTTAACAAATATATCGCGTTTTAAACCGTTAAGTGTTTTATTTAAATGTGTACTATTCGCGTAAACTATAGACAGTATTTAATGTCCTTTACTTTTCAAACCGTCAAAACTAGCCTATTTAATTTACAATACTCACAACAACAAAAACGTACTTTCTACATTCGACTGAATTATCTTGTTTGAAAATTTTAACATGTTATAATTAAAATCGCAAAATAAATTGAAAAAAAAACTCTCCTTCAGCAGTTCCGAGAGCAACAGCACGGAACGCTGACGATTCCGGTTCAATAATGTAATCTGCCCGAGTCGAAAATTTTTTCAATTTATTTTCGATTTTTAAACCATAGTGCCTTCGTTTGCAATAACATGTCAAAAACCTATTAAAGTTTTTCATTTTAACGTCTTGTTCACGATGGGATTAGCGAAAAATTTAAATTTGGGATTAGACAAATTAAGACACGTGCCAGACTTGAACCGGCAACCACGGCGTTCCGTGCTGATAACCAATTGAGCTACCATGTCCTACGCGTCATCGAATTTTTTCAACCTAATACATACATCTCTCGCGCAATGTAATTTCAGCCTTAGCAACTTATTTCCCATACACAAAAACTTCAAAACATTTTTTGCTCACATTCATTTATATCAAACCAACCCTCATATAAGACGAATATTAATGATTCACACGTAGCCACTCATCCAAAGTTCGCCGTTCGCCGTTCATCGTTCGTTATAATGAACGAAAGGGTGATTTGCGCGAATGATAAATGAACGATGTTCGTGTCTAAGCGATTTCTTGGCCGAGCCATTACGGACGGATTATTTCATTTAGTCATTATTCGTTTACACTTAGGTTTTATAAGAAACACATGTTATTCACATATCGAACGTGTCTACAATTTACGCGAAATAAAACGCTTTTAACGGTTCGAAACGTGAAATTAAAATGGGTTGGATACATTTCGCGTTTTAAACAGTCAACAGTGTTTTATTTAAAAGGAAATCTTGGGTTACATAGCATTATAATTAAAGGGCCTCAGTCGATGCCCAATAGGTACAATAATTATCTGAGAACTATTTATAATTTTTACAAAACACTTTACAGTTCGTCTGTTAAATCTTGAAGGTCATAAATAGGTCGATAGCGCATAATAGTAATTGAATACCCCACATATACATCAAATCTTATTAAAATTTCGCGTTTTAAACCGTTAAAAGTGTTTTATTTAAATGTGTACTGTAACGCCCAGTACTAAAATTATTTTCGTAATATAAAGTTGACTTGAAACTAATCTTCTCAAAATGTTAAAAAACTAATTTAGAATTGAAGCTACATTCAGTAGGGACCATTCGGTTTGTTCAAATGACTTTGGATTGATGGCGAGCCCCACGGAACCCTAATTAACGATAACAATTACAACGCAGGCTTTGGAGAACTCTCATTTAACTTAATATTGACCGAGCAAGACTTGTTTTTTAACATTGAGTAATGTTCGTAATTAATTTAAGAATCATTGTCGTCCTTCGAGGGGTTTGGGGCAGAGAATTTGCATTGGTACTCGCCCGATCGAAACGCTAGATCATAGTTTTCGATCGTCGAAATGTCCTTTCAGATGGTCATAGTTTAATATTTCTAGTTTTAAACCGTTATTTTTGTACCAGTTCTAAAATAGGTTGCCGTTATTTTTAGAAAAATGATTATTAAATAACTTTTATTATATATGCCATTACGCGAGAAAAACACGATCATATAAAACACTTTTAGTATATTAAAACATAAATTATAATAGTTAAATTATTTTTAATTGATTTCTTCTGATTTTAATAATAATAAATCTCATTATGTAAATATTAAGTATTTACAATATATCTTAAGCACGGGGGACGGCTGCTGCAAAATATCCGCAAAGTCACGTAGATGGGAATCATAAATAAATAAAAATCAACGACATTTAATATCACGTTTCAAACCGTTAAGTGTTTTATTTAATTGTAAGAATTAAGGTTCAAATCGCATTGCGCTCTAGAAGTTTAAAATAAATTCGATGGTCACTGTTAGTTGGTATCTATTATTTCTCAATCATGTATCGGAAATTTGAGCATTATTTTGACCTTCTTCGAGAGAAATCGAACTTGCTGTGCTGGTCGAGCAGCGGTTGGCGATAGATGTATGAAAGTCCATATCTGTCGTGTTTAGGCAAAACAAGTTAAATTTAAAAATGTAACGATCTACTCCGCAACATGGTAACCGAAGAGGTATCGAAGGTTTTATTTAAATTTCGAACCGGCTTGCATATAGACAGCTGTCTGTAGTTTACGCGAGTAGTACACATTTAAATAAAACACTTTAACGGTTTAAAACGCGATATGTTTTAGTGGGAAATTTTGCGGCAAAAGCGCAGACACCGTGAGTCAATTCTGAAAAAGCAGCAAAGAAATCCTGCTGAAAAGCATCCGAAATGTCGGGGCTAAGTTATACATTTTCATACAAGTTTAACTACAATATATCGCGTTTTGAATTGTTAAAGTGTTTTATTTAAACATAAATGTGTGAAAAAAAACTTTGTTCGTCAACTTCGTCATTGGTTAAAAAGTTCTGAATTGTACTACTTAGTTTTAAATACTGTCTATAGTTTACGCGAGTAGTACACATTTAAATTTTTTACTTTGACGTCAGAGACATACATCCTCCATCTATAGTCTCCCCGTGACCACGGCTGCTGCAAAGCATACGAAACGTCGGGCCGAATTTAAAACTCATTTTCAAATAAGTTTAAGTAATATATCGCGTTTTAAACCGTTAAAGTGTTTTATCTACTTAGTTTTATTTTCCGCGCTTTATTTGAGAAAAGTACTGTACAAGCCTTAACCGCAACTAGGCATTGATTACCATTACTTCGCACGTTCGTCCATCAATGCCTCTCTTGCCGGCCGCTGCAGTAATGTAAGCATTTTGATTAAATTTATCATAAAAGCACACTTTCTCAAAACTTGGCTATTAACACTGGATAAGGGATAACTTCAAGTTACGAATTAGATTATTAACAAATTCTCTAAGTTATTAAAATACCATTGGAACTCAAGATACAAGTTGCGACGAAGAATGAATATAATGTAGACAACGGATCTACCATCTTGTAATTTTCTTCTTGGAACAGATATTAAAAGTCAACATGCTTTTAAGCTACTTGTGTACCTATATAAAAACACTAGCTGTGTCAGCGACTTTGTCCGCGAGAATCGCTCTTACAAGATAATCTTGAAAGATAGACATATTATAGCGTCGACTTTTTTTTTATAATTTAAAGTGGAATCATTCTGTCTATAGTTTACGTGAGTAGTACACACTCAAATAAAACACTTTAACGGTTTAAAACGCGATATATTAGTTAAACTTATTTGGAAATGATTTTTAACTTTGTCTCCCCGTGACCACGGCTGCTGCAAAGCATCCGAAACGTCGGGCCGAATTTAAAAATAATTTCCAAATAAGTTTAACTAATATATCGCGTTTTAAACCGTTAAAGTGTTTTATTTAAATGGAATCATTCTTTCATACATATTTTGTGGGTATTTTGAACCGTTTTTGCAGCGTACGCCTTGTTAACCTATAATGATGAATATTTCCCATTTTTTGTCACATTTCTCGCTGTATCTTCGCTCCTATTAGTCACAGGACGATGTTCTATAGCCTTCCTCGATAAATGCTCTAACTAACACAAAAATATTTTTTTCTGATCGAACTCGTAGTTCCTGAGATTGGTGCGTTCAAACAAACAAACAAACAAACTCTTCAGCTTTATATATTAGTAATAGATGAAAACACCCTAACCCTCCGTAGGGCACGGGCGAACACATTTCTGTGACCGTTTCTCTGATTTTATAGGCATATAGTTAATCAGGCTTCAGTGCCCTGTAAGAATGTATTATTTCCCTGAGATTCGAACCTAGGACCGCTTAACGCAATGCTAGGTAATACGTTTAACCATTCGGCCACAGAGGCGGTCGTTACGACCAGTAGTCATTTAAACAAATCATGTTTAACGGTTTAAAAGGCGAAATATTTTAACTCATTTTTAATTTAACTACTATCTGAAGTTTCGGATCTTTGCGGCAGTTGTGGTATCAGGGGACTGAAAATAAAGTTTAGAAATAAAGTTATAAAATTTAGATTGTCACAAAAGGTGTATTATTTATTGTCCTGAACAATTTCTATAATAACAAGACCGCCTGGCAGTAATATGAACTGCTCCTTAGGTTGATAAATTCACAATGTATTACTCTTATAAGACATATTTAAAAAAGCCGGACTGAGGTTTCTTGGGTATTCCTCTCAGTTATGTTGCTCTTTCAAGACACTCTGTACCATTTCTTGAATCTGAATATTTTTTTTAATTTTTAAAAAGATTAAAGTATATTTTTTTTTTATTTTGTTCCTAATGTCAAAATCAAATCCGCTACGAAGGCGCTAGCTTAGTAGATTTGACTCCATACATACTATATTTCGCGTTTTAAACAGTTACCGCTTAGTTAGCATTGCGTAAAGCGTAAGAGGTCCTAGGTTTGAATTCTGAGAAAAAAAAGTTTCTATCGGGCAGGGCACTCAATCCTGACCCACTTGTAAATAAAACCAATCAGTGAACACAAAGATGCGTTCGCCCCATACCCCACGAGGGGATTTGACTTCTTTTTCTTTTCCACATCGTATTAAGTGTTCCACAACACTTATACGATTTTCCCCATTTCTCCTTGTAGAGGTAATTCATTCCCCTTCAAATCGGTTTTAATTATTATTTACCATCTGTAATTCTATGATCGCATCTTCGGTAACTTCGTCGAACCCACATGTGTTTGTCTTAGCCTCGAGTTTAGACCATTTAGAGAGTAGATGATGCGATATATATTAGTTATACCCATTTGAAACGTCGGGCTGTAGTTGAAATAATTTTAACAAATTAATATATCGCATTTTGAACCGTTAAAATGTTTTATATAAAACCGTTTTTAATTAAATTAAGGGAAAACTTTTCTAATTTCCAGTTTAGGAAATGACAGACCGTTAGATAATTACAGCGGAATTGGGGTGAAGTTTTTACGGCCTTTATTTTAAGTTGACCGAAATTTTTCCCCTCGGTATAACTCGAGTTTCCCCATTAATGTTCCTCGTTTGAGTCTGTGGTGTTTAACCGACTACGCGAGAGTACAATGTGGAGTAATGTTTTTATAAATAAGGTGCCTTTTAGCATTGAAATATTGGAAAACTCTAATATTTTTTACGTGTTATTGCATTATATCAATTTAAAATCGCTTTGAGATTGACAAAAAAAATTTAAAATTTAATCGGCATCCACACATTCCGCGCTGTTGCACTAACATTGATTTATACATGCACCTCTCGCGCAATATAATTTCAACCTTAACACTTGCGTTAATATTTTTCAAACATTAGGGTAGGTAGTTAGATAATATTATATGTATAATGAATAAAATACTAGCTGTGCCCGCGACTTCGACCGCGTGGATTAGTGACTTGGGGATAGAATTTTTAATTATTTAGGCTGTTTATTAATTTAATTAAGGGCGCATATAAGGCAGCCAATCTTTGTTGTAAGTGCTACTTTGCCGCAAACCTCATTTTACTTCAGATCACTCCTACTCTAACTCCCACTCTCACTCCTATACTCACTCCCTCTCCCACTCCAACTCCCAAAAAGCCAAAGAAGAAAGCCTCATTTTTCTAACTTAAAAAATCACAAATTACAATACAAACTTTCATCCTACTTTTCAACCTCTTTGTAAAAAAAGGTTGTTAGAGCTTTTGTTGGGCTCTAGAATATTTGTGTCCCAAATTTTTAAACGCTTCAGTAGTTTCGTCGTTAAAGCCGGACAGGCAGACAGACAGACTTACTTTCGCATTTATAATATTAGTATAGTTTAGATAATAACTAAGGAATACTAAAGCACTTTTACAGTTAAACTTATTAGCACCTCCGTGAGCATGGATACAAAGTATCCGAAACGTTGAGCTATAGTTACAATAATTGTAAATCATTTTATATTTCTTGTTTTAAGCCGTTAAAGATGTACTATTTTTGTTTGCTATCATATTCGTTTTTTTAATTATTTAAATGAGTTACACACGTGAGGTCACTGGTGTCCCTAATATCAAAGTCAAAAATGCTACGCTAGCGCCATCTGTTTCGTCGTAGTCGGAACTAACTGGGTTAAGATGTCCTCTCGTTTCTCGGTATACCGTATCTTGATTATTCTGTAAAATGTATTTACATTTCATTTGATCACCAATCATTTCGTGGAACCGCTAACAAGTAAGACTTTTACTACTTTGATGAAGCCTGAATCGCGCCATAAAATACCCCCGTGACTACACGCCTTAGGCTACGGTCTCCTAGAAGTGCTATTGTTCGCTTACAGAGTAACGCGTCGCGACATATAAATATTAAATACTATATGTAGTTTTATGGGTTTAAGTTTAACTAATGTATATCGCGTTTTAAACCGTTAAAGTGTTTTATTTAAAACTGATTAAAGTTATTGAAATATAAAAAATGTATTTTCACCTACACCTAAATCAACTAAAAAGGAAAATTCCTTATTGTTCGTGCTTTACGCGAGTGGTACACATTAATTAAAACACTCTTAACGGGTTTAAACGCAAAATAAAATCAGTTTCAGCCATGAGATACAGGGCAAACATCTGTCAATAATGACATTATTTATTGAATTTGCTGTTTTAATCTATGTAACTGAACAAAGACTGAAGCCGAAATGCGAATAAACTTCACGGTTTTTTTCATCTTTCATCAAATTCCGTCGCGAACCACAGTTGAGAAGACAGGACGTTAAATGTAAGCGGCCTCAGCGTCACCACTCCAAGTTTGGCGCGTGAAAGAGACAACACTAGTACATTTCTGTAATAAGGAGCGGCGATACCGCATTCCTAAGAGACCGAAGCCTAATGCGGTCCTCCGACGACTCACTAAGAATCCTTTCAGGCGATTTTATAGTCATTCGTCTTAATTTTTTGCTACGTAAGCGACAACGGAATTTAGTTTTTTTTACGACCGAACCTTTTTTTAGTGATATAAATTTTATATAGAGCCTACATTTTGTCGGAAACTGAATGTAATCTTGCGACTGAACAAATCTATCTAGTGAGTCTAATGGGCGTCATGTTATATATAGGCCTCTTAGTCTTAACATGACTCCATTATGAAACTAGTTAAAACAATTTTAACGGTTTAAAACGCGATTTATATTCGATGACTGATGTAGTTTCACGAAAAAAGGTATTGTCGTTGTTAAGAGAAATCAAAACTAAGTTACCCCAATATATATCGCTTTCAAAATATTAAAAGTGTGTTATGTAAAGGTTCAATTAGAACAAAGTTGAAGAGTTTGACAATTTTTTTGAAAACACTAATCTCAGGAGCCACTGGTTTGAATTGAAAATATATTTTTTGCTGACTTACCGAGGAAGGCTTGAGGCTACACCACGCGAAATAGAAGCGAGGAAATATAAGAAAATGTGAAAATCATTTGAGGGAATACATTGCATTTATATTAAATAGTCTAAAAAAATGTCTGCGACAATATGTGTCTATTTTTTAAGATTTACTTGCGAAAACGAAGCTACGCGGACGACGTCGTGGGTATGCAAAAAAAATCTTGACGCCCAAAATAACTATTCCACGCGATCGAAGTCGCGGGCACAGCTAGAAGATGATATAATCTATAAAACCCAACTTCCCAAATCTGGGTACAAGATGATAAAACGTTTGATTAACAGTGGCGTAGCTATTTAAGGGCAGGTGGTGCAGTGCACCAGGGCCCCGGAATTTAGGGTTCTAACCTTTTTTTTGAAGGAACTTAGATTTTAACGTTTTTTTATTTATAACTTGAGGCCATTCAATTCAAGCTATGGTAATAGAGGGGATGAGGACCCGATTTTTTTTAGCCCTTAAAGTTTGGGTAGCCCGGGGCCCCCTTTCCATCTTTAAGAAGATATAAGTGTAGATGAAAATAAATTTTTAACGTCTTGTTGCTATTTATAATCTTGACGGTTCATTTAATTCAAGCTATGGTAAAAGAGGGGATGAGGAATCGATTCTTTCTTGAGCCTTTGGATTAGGTAGACCGGGGCCCTTGTCCATCTAGCTACACTACTGTTGTAGGTGTAGATGTAAAGGATATTTTAACGTTCTTGTTGTTACTTATAATTTTGGAGGTTCAATTATTTCTATCTTGAGCCTTAGGATTGGCCGGGGCCCCTGTCCACCTAGCTACGCTACTGTTCAATCATATTGAAAACTAACGTGTATTAAACTCTCGCTATGTTAATGCGAGTAAATATTATTATTTGGTTTGTTTGAACCGTTTAATAATTCCCCTTTCAAAATATTTGATTTAGAATTTCGCCCCAGACCGCGGTAAGGAAATTAAATGGACTGTTTAATTTCAATGTTTTGTTAACACAAAACGGGTTGAGGGTTTTTTTAGGGTATCGCAATGAATGTTTGAAAACTCGAATTTAGCTACTGTTCTGCCAATTGAGCTACCGGAACGCTGACGATGCCGGTTGAAGTCCTGCCCGAGTCGAAATTTTTCAAAATTTATTTTCGATTTTTAAATTATATAGCGCCTTCGTGTGAATAAATAAACAAGTTCTCAAATGTTAGTACTAAAGTTAGTACTTTGGTATACTTTGACTGGCTTGTTGGTGGCAAGGATAGCTAACAATCAACGGGTCGTACATCTTAACTATATATAAAGCTGGAGAGTTTGTTTGTTTGAACGCGCTATGTCAGGTACTTGTGTTGGTTAGAGCATTTAACGAGAAAGACTAAAACACCGACCTATGAATAATACCAGCGAAGTTCCATCAAAAAATGTGAAATAAATTAGGAAAATTATTCATAATAGTGTGTTACCGAGGCGTACTCTGCAAAAACGGCTCAAGATACCCAAGAATAATTTCTCTTTAAAGGATCTAAAACAAATCCGCGACGCGATATGTCTATCTTTAGAGATTGACTTGCAAGAACGACGGGGTGAAGAATGTATGATATGATAGACATCATTTAGTTTAAATTCGCGATACTAACGTAACGATACGTAATCCTAATCCTAAGACTGCGTAGACAAAGTCGCGGGCACCAGCTAGTAAACAATATATGCTACAAACACTCAAGGACCGTAATACTTTCGTAAGTAACATATTTCTGTTTTCAATATAACAGTAACATCCGACTCACACTTGGTATGTTTTATATTTGGGAATGAATTTTGGACATTTCTTAAATGGGAATTATTTATTTTCATTAAAATTTATTTATGTTTTCCTGTATTAAATACTGTTTATAGTTTACGCGAGTAGTACACATTTAAATAAAACACTTTAACGGTTTAAAACGCGATATATTCGTTAAACTTATTTGAAAATGATTTTTAACTTCAAATCGCAAAAGGTTTAAATAAACACTTTAACGGTTTAAAACGCGATATATTAGTTAAACTTATTTGAAAATGATATTTTACCTACGGCCCGACGTTTCGGATGCTTTGCAGCAGCCGTGGTCACGGGGAGACCGCCCCGTGACCACGGTGTTTTATTGAAATGTGTACTACTCGCGTAAACTATAGACAGCACCGTAAAAGGTGTTTTATTTAAATGAAAAGTATTTTTAATAATGATATCAAGCCCATTCTCTACTATAATAAGCAATAAACCTAACGAAGCAGGCGGACTGAACCGGCAAACGTTCCGTGCTGCTGCTAAGCAATTGAGCTACCGGAGTAGGTCGACATTACAATTCTTTGTCTTCCTTTGTCATTGTTTTTCAAACCCTTGATTTATTTTCACTATGGATTACACCATTATACTCTTGCGTTAAGGGCCTTTTCATACAATCTTCATTTATTCAAATCAAAACTCGACATCGATATTCGGTTACTGACAGAAGCGAAGCTAATATCTAAAACGGGACGCGAAATAAATTTGAATAATGTTTTCCCCCTGAACGCAAACTGAATTTCAGTTACAGCCTCAGAACTGACATGATATATCACATCTGAGTAATTTAAACGTAAGGGATCGAGAATAAAAGCCTAAATAAGGCCGCGGTCTGCTATAAGTGATGCGTGGATGCTATAAAATGCGAGTGAAACAAACGAATATCATTGTGTAAATAATACTCTCAATGTCGTTTAGACCCTTGTCTCCCTGTGAACACGGCTGCTGCAAAGCATCCGAAAGGTCGGGCCGTAGGTAAAATAATTTTCAATTATAAATATCGCGTTTTGAACTGTTTATGTATTTTATTTAAGTGTACTAATCGCGTAAACTACAGAATATCAATGTCGTAATCAAACTGCGATTAAAACGTTGAGCAAAAATGTACGCCGCTCATCGTATCGCAGTAACGCGTTACGTTACGCTGTTTACCATTGATGAGGCTATTAGATTTTGTTATCAGAGGTTAGTCAAATACGCTTACAATAGTAATTTGAAAGAACTAGATTTATTGATGATACAGAAGGAGAGACAAAAATGGGGTTTCCTCGATGGTAGGTGAAATATTCCAGTTATATTATATTTTAGCAAGATGTGCTGTCGGCTTATTTTGTCGGACGGTATTTTGATATTCCTACCGCCCATTTAATATCCAGATTTCCGAACGAAATCCAAAACGTTCAGAAAATTTGTAAATTTCTTATAATATTTCGTGATTTTCAAATATCCAAAGCTAGTACAGGTCAAAGTCAAAGTCAAAGTCAAAGTCAAAAATCTTTTTTTCACGTAGGTAAATATGTACACTTATGAACGCCACCAAATAATTATATAATTTTATTTTTTTTTTACCCCCTTTCCCAAAAAAAGGGGGGGGGAGAGGGGGGGGAGAAGCCGAAAAAAAACCCCCCCCGGGGGTTTTTTTCCCCCCCTTAAATTTTTTACTTCAAAATCTAATTGGGAAAGGGAATGTCGTATTAAAAAATATAGCTTTGCTGTACGCGTTAACCGATGTTTTTAGGAGACCGCAGCCTAAGTCATTTCTGTATCACTTAGTATTCTGTATAGGAGAAAACGTGATATGACATATTAAATGCGTCCGAGACGTCAAAATATATCTCAACGTCAAGTGAGAGATCTAATAGGTGTGAAGGATACTCGTAATATATTCGGCCTAAGTGTTACGTTGCTGGGGGCAATTCTCAGAATAGTGATATATTTATATGCGTTACGCTAGTACATAGTTACATAAGATAGAAAGTAGGTTAATATTTTGTGTAAAATTGTAAAAATCCAATTTCGAAAAAAAACTTAAGCTACATAATTTAAAAACCGAAAACAAATTGCAAAAATGTTCGACTCGGGCAGGACTTGAACCGGCGTCGTCAGCGTTCCGTGCTGTTCTACCAAGTAGCTCAATTGGTAGAGCGAAACAATCATATAAAAGTAAATCAAGAATGTAAAAAAAATTTGGGGAAAAAAGGGGGGGGGGGGGGGTTTTTTGGGGCCCTTTTCGTTGTTTCCCCCCTGGGGGGGTATTTGTTTAATTAAGATCAGGTATTCCTAAAACTCAAATAACATAAACCAAGGTTAAAGAATATTATAAAACAACTTTCGTCGCATGTCCTGCGAATACTATTGAAAAAGGACCAAAAGTATGCTCTAGATTCTAATATTTCGAGAATTATTAAAATACTCTACGTTCAGCTATACGTTTTTTCACGAAATATACTTTTTTAAAGCTAATAGAAAGATTTAATTAAACCACTTTTAACGGTTCAAATCGCTAAAAATATACTTTGAAATTAGAGACACCCTCCATCTTTATTCTCGCCGTGACCACGGCTGCAAAGCATCCGAAACGTTGTGCCGTACTTCGTAAATAAGGTTAACTGATATATATCGCGTTTTCAACCGTTAAAAGTGGTTTATTTAAATGTTGTGTAAATGTTACCACTCGCATAATAGACAGTATTTAGTTAGTAAACATAACTAATAACGTTAGATCATGTTATTAATACTTCATAATTCCATATTTTTATAAATTATATTTTTTTAATAATCATTTGAATTAAAAAGGTTTAAATCAGTCTTAATTAGGCTACTCTATTCAATATATATTAATTAAATAGATACTGTCTGTAGTTTTCGCGAGTAGAATACATTTAAATAAAACACTAACGGTTAAAAACGCGATATATATTAGTTAAATTTACTTAACAATTATTTTAAAGACAGCCCGACGTTTCAGATGCTTTGCAGAAGTCGATGGTTTCGGGGAGACAGATACAAAGCATCCGAAACGTGGGGCCGTAGTTTAAAATGATTTACAAATAAGTTTAACTAATATATATCGCGTTTTAAATCGTTAAAGTGTTTTATTTAAATTTATTTAATAAACTATACATATAAAAGAGACGCCGCCGCGTTGCTTCGCCACTAAGTAGGCATCGCAATGGATTTTGACATTATTTGCGACATTTGTACTTGTTGTGATTAAAACGTATGTCTATAGGTTTAGAATCGCCCCCAAAAATTTAAATGAGGGAAAGGGGTTATAAGTTTAACATACTTCTAATATGGGTTATGTAAACTTTGAAATATTTGTTTGGGTTAATATAAATTTAATTTTAGATTTTAATTGAACTTTACGATTAAAATGGAAACACACTTATGTGTCCGTTTACTTATAGGCTCTTAATTATTGTCTAGTCTGAACGACATCTGGGCTTTTAATTAAACCATTTATAACGGTTTAAAACGCAATATATATTAGTCAAACTTGTTTGAAAATTGTTGTCACTAGTCCTCCAGTGATTACTATTGCTGTAAAGTATCCTAAACGTCGGGCCGTAGTTATAATAATTGTCAAACAAGTTTAACTAACATATATTGCGTTTAAAACCGTAAAAGTGGTTTATTTAAATGTGTTATTGAAGTGTTTATTTAAGTACACCATGAACACGTTCGATAACAATATTTCGCTTTCCTACAGTAGGTTTTAAACCGTTAATAGTGTTTTAATTAACGTAATTGTTTGAACTAATCCGAGTTCTTGGTTTGCAGCTGTACATATCTGTTTGTTATTGATAGATAACAAATATTCGTTTTATTTTCAGCTCCACGTCTGTAGTTTATGGATTCGTCGTCGCGGCTGAATCTTTACGATCTAATCTACACTGAATTCTGGCTATCATATGCCAAGTACAGGTGCTCTATATAGGTTTTTAAAATAAATAAAACACTTTTAACGGTTTAAAACAAGACATATATTTCCCCACCACGACGGATATTGCGAAGTATCCCATACGTTGGGTAAAGATAATTTAATATATTCCATGTTTTAATTGTTTTATTTACATGCGTAAATAAACGGACACAGAAATATGTCTGTTTTGCCTTTGGAACGAGCTATCACACAAACAAACAGAATATGACTCTCACACACACAGACACACGCGCATTTGTGAACCAGAGAACTAAGACGCGAGAATCTTTTCAGATTAATAGGGTAAGTTTTATAGGCTTATAAAATAAATAAAACATTTTTAACGGTTTAAAACGCGAAATATAAGTTAAACTGCATATGTAGTACTTTCGTAAACTACGACAGTACAAAATGTAGAAATTTTGGGGGTTAGTTAATAAAAAGTTAACAAGACCGCCTCTGTAGCCAAATGGGTAAACGAATTGCCTAGTATTGCATTAAGCGCGAGAGGTTCTACGTTCGAATCCCAAGAAAAGAATTTTTTTTCAGTCAGGCAGGGCACAGAAGTCTAATCAACTACTCGCCTGTTGAAAAATGTGTTCGCACCATGCCCCACGAGGGGGCAACGGGATTTCACACATTAACAAAAAGTTAATACATTTCGCGTTTTAAACCGTTTAAATGGGCACAGCAATATGTTTGCATTGGAAAAATTATATCACACACACACACACACATCTTTTTAGATTAATTCGATAAGTTCATCTTGTTTAGTCTTATTAAAACTTTTCGCCATAAAATCCAAAAACCCATGCCTTACGTGTATACTTAAGTAGACCATTAAAACTTATAAATCCGAGCTCTAATGAGGTTCCCTGTGACATCAAATGTGTTAAAAGGAAACAAGATACTAAACTAGTATGTGTTGTCGGCTTTGCTTGTAGTCGTTGTATGGTTAGTGCACTGTAATGCAGATCTCTAGGTAGGCAAAGACCATTTCGCTCTTTTTTGTGGACAAACAAGCGTTACAGATGTGCTGTCGGCCTAGCTTTGTATATTCGGGAATTCACAGAGTATAATACCATATTTAATTAGAAAGCTACTACGGTTTAAAACGCGTATTATATAAGTTATTTTAACTGAGGAGGAGCTGAAAACTACGACAAAGCAGATGGCGATAGCAATATTGACAACATTAGGGACTATCTTGAGCCCCCATGACCACAGTTGCTGTAAATCATCCGAGAAGTCGGGGCGTAGTTAAGATAAATTAAAAATCAAGTTAGAAGTGTTGGTACTAATTGTGATAACAACAGACAATGTTTGGAAACTAATTTTTCTGGTGTGACTTGATTTAAAAATAACTCATAACATTTTTTGTGTACGTTGAACTTTAGACTATAAAACATCGGTGAAGACACGGTGGAAATAACTGTGAAAATTCAACATCTTTGGCGGCAAATTATATGTATGACAGAATTATTCTTTTTTTAAATTATTAAAAAAACACTACAGTATATATCTATCTCTTAAGATTAACTCACACGAACAAATTTCAGTCAAATTGCGACTAATGGCAAAAAAACGCGAGCCAGGTCAGCTAGTACATTACACACACATGGAAGCTTGGAATTTGAATAGGCCGCTTTCATTTTACGGGAATTTCCTGCAAAATTAATTATTGTAGGGTAGTTCGTTAGTGAGGTGTAATATTCGTATAACATTTAATTAGTTGCGTAAATCTAGCGAATAGTGTTAATTAAGCGAAGTATCTATTTTGAGAATCTTCTCGCTGGTAGATCTTCGGTTGGGTTAGGTGTAATTCTATACTAGTTATACGCGCGGCTTTGTTTGCGTGGAATAGCTATTTTGGACAACATCATTATTTTCTAGACGTTACCCACGACGTTCTCCGCGTCAAATTCTTGCGAGTACTAAAGATAGACTTATACTTTTGAATAAAACACTATAACGGTTTAAAATATATTGAATAAACTACCTTGGTTAGTAGCAAAACCATTTTTTTTTAATTCGAACTAGTAGAGTAAGATTAGCGCGTTAAAACAAACTCTTCATCTTAAACAATATAAGTATAGTTGTATTGTATTGATATAGTTTACGCGCGTTGTACATACTTAAATAAAACATATTTAACAGTTTAAATGCTCATTAAAAATTGAAATTCTTTAACTACGACGAAACAGATGGCGTTAGCGTAGGGGATTTGACTTTGACATTAGGGATACCGTCATCTTTAGCTCCCCCCGTGATTTTAGCTTCCGCAAAGCATCCGAAACGATAAGCATAAATTCAAAATAGCTTAACATATATTTTTGGCGTTTAAAACCGTTAAAACTACCACTTAAATGTCATCTTTGTTTTTGTAATTTTCATTAGTATCTAACGTTTTTTATTGGTAGAAACTCTGATTTGAATCCTGTTCTAAAGTGTGAAATAATTTCGTCTTTGCACATCTGCCGTAACCATTGAGTTACGGCGATAGTTACTACAAAAGCGGGGTTCTGTATACATTTAAAATGTTTGTATATAGGTCAATAAAACTCCGTATTGATGTCAATTGACATCCCATACTAATGACCGTCTCGACCTGTCAGTTGACGTCCTGTACTAATGACCGTTCGAACGTATACATATAAAAACACAACTTTTAAACAATCGGCTTGAAAATAACTTTTACATATCCATACGTTTGTTTGTTTGAACGCGCTAATCTTAGGAACTACTATTTCGAATTGGAAAATCATTTTTGTATGGTAGAGCTTTTATCGTGGAAGGCTATAGGCTTTAACACATTGGGACGTGACTAATACGAGCGAAAACCCAGCGGGAAATGTGAAAAAAAATTGGATAATATACATCGTTATGGGTTTCCGAGGCGTACCTACGCTGCTAAAACGGTTTGGGATACCTAAAAATATGTATGGGATATTGATTTCAAAAAAATTTAAAAAATCCGCGACGCTATATGTCTATCTTTTAAGATTAACTTGCAAGAACGACGGGAGGAGACGCGACCGACGTCGTGGGGAACAGCTTAAGCTTTTAAAGAAGAAGGAGTTTACACAAACGAATTTGTATGCCCAAAAAATATATTCTTAGCGGACGAGGTCGCTCGCACAGCTAGTATAAACTAAGTTTAAAACTCACTTTAGTTTTTATCGTGTTAGCCACGCCCACGACTAATGCAAACAGCCGTTGGGTCGAAGCTAAAACGGTAAAGGTGATTTAGTTTATGTATGCCCTTAGCCTAATGCAAGCAGTTGTTAGGTTGATATTAATATAAATTTCGTGTTTTAACCCGTCAAACGGTACAAATAGGAATACTATTTGTTCCACAGGAGTAATTCAAACACCATATTTAACATAATATTAATATTAATATTTGACCGCCTGTATACCTGTGACGGCGTTAAGCGTGACAGGTCGTTAGTTCGAATACTGGGAAAATAATACATTTCGATCGACAGGGCACAGAAATCTGATCAACTACGTGCCTTTTAAATAAAACACTCCAACGGTTTAAAACGCGATATATTAGTTAAACTTATTTGGAAATGATTTTTGCTGCAAAGCATCCGAAACGTCGGGCCGAAGTTAAAAATCATTTTCAAATAAGTTTAACTAATATATCGCGTTTTAAACCGTTAAAGTGTTTTATTTAAATGTGTACTACTCGCGTAAGCTGTAGATAGTATTTAACTACGTGCCTGTAAAAATCAGTGAAATGGACACAGAAGTGTGTTTGCCCTATGCCCCACGGTGCAAACGGGGTTTCACTTTTAAAATTAAATTTATTTAGAAGACTCGGTATTGTGGACAAATCAAAACGAGATTGTGTTGAATCGTTTGACAGGCTCGTTGGTGTAATCGAAGCAATGTATAACTGAAAATCATTGGGTCGTGGGTTCGATTCCCACTGGGTCCTAGATTTTTCTAATAATTTTTTAATGTTCCTGTTACATGCTGGTTTAACATACTGTCTATAGTTTACGCGAGTAGTACACATTTAAGTGAAACATTAACGGTTTAAAACGCGATATTTTTAACCCGACGTTTCGGATGCTTTGCAGCAGCCGTGGTCACGGGGAGACACTTCAAATAAGTTTAACTAATATGTCGCGTTTTAAACCGTTAAAGTGTTTTAGTTAAACGTTGGATTTCGTTTGGAAATCTGGATATTGAATGCGTGATAGGACTATCGGTATTCCACCCGGGTCTGGAACCACCGTCCATAGATGAAAACCGGATTTACCCAAAATAGTACATCTCGTTTAATTGTTATATGGCTTCTGTGTCCTTCTCTATAATAAAAAAATCAAAATAAAGCCCTCTTTTTACAAATATAGTCATGTTAAACGTAATATAGTTTTTTCCCTCGCTCCGAATATATTAGTTTTGATGTATTGTACTGACTCGACGTGAGTTAGGCTGTGGTCTGATATAGACGCTGTAGACTTGCTATAATAATCCATGGTAATTCGTTATTTATTTATTACAGCTTTATTATTCATAATACACACTACAAAAACCACAAGAGATTAAAACTTAAGTACTAACATATAAATAAAAGGCGGCCTTATCGCTAAGCAGCGATCTCTCCCAGGCAACCTGAAGAAAAGAAAGAATAAATAAAGTGGTTGGTAATTTATGAACACGTGAGTTTAAGTTTAGTCTGTTGTATATATGGGGTATGGGGCAAACGTTTTCTCCCTCCGTGTGCCCTTCTCAGCCAAAACTATTTTTAATGTAACGGGACTCGAACTAGAATCTTTTGCGCTTAACGCTAGACAATATATCAATAATTCCCACCCAGAACTTGTTTCTAAAAAGAAATTATACGTTATCTAAGATGATATGATTTTAATTCGTCTGGAATTCTAGATATTATATTAGTGGTAGGAATATCTAATTACCATTTACCCCCCCCCCCCCCTCTCAACACACCTAAACTGTAATGTTTGATCACGTTTCGGTTTCAGCCTATAGATGTCTTAAAAACAGTAGTATAAGGCAATATTGAACCTTTCTATGGATTCTGAATTTCTGCGACAAACTAATGCTAACGCTATACGCGAATCTATAGCGTTTCTAGGTGACCGTTGCCTTAAGACGGCTTCGAAAGTGAAAGTAAATAGATCGCTTGTACGAACACGTGGCGACACCTCATTTTGGTAACAGGAATATTTGAATAAACGCCTGAATATAAATGTAACAATTTTACATTCGTTGTTGGTTTTTTTTCGCAACAGTAGGTCTAGTGGAGTAGTAATCAACGTGTGACGTGAGTTCGATTTCCGCCAGGTACAATACGTTTTAAATCAATGTATAATATTTCTTGACTTGACTTCATCATATTAGGGTAGGAATATCGGAATTCCGCCCGGATTACGAAACACCGAAGTCAAAATAGGCCGACAGCTCATCTTGCTTAGATATTTGCTGGGTTTTTTTTCCCACCCTCCCCCCTGCCTGTCTCTCCTCCTTTTTTTTTAAAAAAAAACCCCCCCCCCTTTTTTTTTTTTTTTTCGATGCTTCACCTTCCATTATGTGAGCCGCATGCTTGTCGCATGTAGTTTTCTATCATAAACAAATAACTTTTCGGAAGATATCTGGCCTTAGGTTCGAATCCTACTGTTTTTATTAGATGTTAGCCTAAGAATCTCGCTTATCACCGCTACATTTGTAGTTAAAATAAATAAATAATCCGTTTATTATCACAAATACATATACATTTACAATTAAAATAATAATAAAAAAAAACTTACAATTAAAAGAATACAAAAAAAGTACAATGTTAACTTTGTGCTAAAAGTTATCAAGACTCAGCATTGCTCAGCAAGGCTTGCTAAGCGCTGATTTTCAGTCTGTCCCTATCAGATAACAAGTAGTACCAAAACATATAAATATTGTGGAAAAGTTGTAAAAAACTTAAAAAACTATAATTGTGACATACATTAGTGGCAGCGCGAATGCAAAACTATTGCGTAAGTAAAAGAATACTAAAGAGAATAAAATATATTTTCAATGGTTTGTTGTTAAGTCATATTATGTATTAAAGCCCACCAATTCGCACTGAACCAGCATGGTGGGACTACGTTCCATGCCACCACACCAGCGTGGGTTTCATTTAATAATAATAATAAATCTCTTTATTTAGCATTCATTTTGTACAATCATAAGACGTTAATGATATCATCCCCTTATAGCTCTAAATGTGCTGTGATCTATTTTAAATATTCGGATTTTTGACGATAAATAAGTAAGGTATTAGTGTCAAACTACGTAATTGTAATTTTTCATCTCGGTTAAGACCGCTGTTTCACAGATTATGTAAATAAGATGAAGGATTCTCTTCACTTCTTTTCAAAGGCGCTTTCAGTCCAATAAAAGGGTTCCCTACAGCGATCCATTTCACACTGACAGTCAACAATTAGGGCTTGTCTTCGGAGAATTGGAATGACATTCTTAGAACTGGGACAAATACAATTTTCATTGTTATAGTGGAATTGAAAGTCTCGTAATTTCAATTACAATTTTTCAAATTTAGAATTAAGCTTAGCAAGTGTTTGACAAGTGTACTGTCTTTAGTTTACGTGAGTACACATTTGAATAAAACACGTTAAGGGTTTAAAACGCGATATCGTTTTAAACCGTTAAAGTGTTTTATTTATAAATATGTATAAATGTTTGCGCTTCAATGTTTGATTTTATTTAAACGTGTAGTTTACGCAAATACCATTTATATTAAACACTTTAACGGTTTAAAACGCGCAATGTATTAGTTAAACTTATTTACGAATTATTTTGACTGCGGCCCGATGTTTCGGATGCTATTCTGTAGCCGTGGTGATGGGAAAAATTTGTACTTTACGCGAGTAGTACACATTTAAATAAAACACTTTAACGGTTTTAAACGCGAAATATATATTTTAACTTATTTACATTTTATTTTAACGGGATGAACTCCTCTGACCACGGCTGAAGGCACCCGAAACGTTGAGGCGTTATTAAAAGAAGTTGTAGATAAGTTAACTTTTTGCTTTTAAACTGTAATGGTGTTTTATTTGAATAAATGCTGAGGTCTTACTGTACCTCTATTTGAATCTGCAAACTAAAATCGGTTTTCTCATCTGTGGACTTTGCGTGACTCGGGCGGAATTTCAATATTTCTACTGTAGTACTTCCTGAACAACAGCGAAATCGCAGTCGCGTCGCGTCATTTGAAAACGGATTACGGAACCCTAAAAAGCGCCCGCGCCTAACACACGCATAAAAAAAGGCTTACTTTAAAACTCGTAAAACCTGCCGCGTCGAGACGTTCACTAAAGCCTTTCTTGCAAAGCCCCTTTATTTATTTTAAGAGAAAATAATAGGGCATTGTTAATTCAGCTTAAATTATGCAGTTTTTTTCCGTTTATTGTTGTACGGCCTAGTTAAGAGAAGAGAATTTTAATGAGTCTGTGATGTATTGTGTGTTCTGGCTCCGTTGAGCTATTGTAAGGTATTTCCGCATACACCAGAAGAACAATTCATACTCATGTTCAAATGAAACGATTTTGACGGTTTAAAACGTGAAATCTTCAGTGTCAGCAAATGAAGTGAATTCAGTGGCAGAAATGTCAGCAATTTTTAACGTAACGAGAGACGCATTCCACAACTTTGGAGGCCTTGTAAAATTTAATTCACTTAAAAATTAGTTAGTTAGTTATAGTTAGCTATTTACAAACATTAATTTCATTATAAAATATCGGATAATAGTACATTATAGTTTTTTTAAGGAAATAAAAGCTTCTTTTTTTTTTTTTTGCGTTTTATTTAATGTTATATAAACTCGTTCAATCTACAGAAACACTATTGACGTAAATATAGTCTGTAGTTTACGCGAGCAGACATTAAAAAAAAACAGTAATTATAAGTGTATAAAAACGACTGATTTATTTCAACTTCGAACCGACGTTTCGAATATTTTGCAGCAGACGTGGTCACAGGGGGTCTGATGATGGAGGTCCCTAATGTCAGTATCAAATTGCTACGCTAATGACAGTTTAATATATGTCGCATTTTCCGACGGCAAAAGCGTTTTATTTAAAAGTTTTATAACCTGTGTATTTTTAAATAAACACTTTAACGGTTTAATACGCGATTTATTACTTAAACTTATTTGAAAATGATTTTTAACTTCGGATGCTTTGCAGCAGCCGTGGTCACGGGGAGACTAATATATCGCGTTTTAAACCGTTATTGTGAGTTATCTAAGTGTATTTTGTTAATTTGGCCAAAGACAACAACAAATACGACCGATTTTAAACCATAGAGAACGAGTGATGATCTTTTATAGAGTAAAGTTGTTACAGATGACACATAGATCAATCAAAGATTAAATGTGGACCAAACGATCTCAATATCATATATTCAAAATCACTTTTATGACGACTTATTTCAGCAATCGTGCATGAGAGGGACCCGAACCTTCTATTGTCGTTGACGTCGCTTACATCCCATCCTTATGGTAATGTCAAACTAAAGAAATTGTAACCTATCCATTTGTGCTCACCAATGCACAAAATTGTGTTTGTATTCCAAATGCCAAGTTAGAAAAAACACGCTACCTATGAATTCGACACGCAATCGTCTATGTAGTTCCTGACTACAGCACTTAGTTTATTTCACTTAGAGCTCCCGAGGGCACTTTAGAAAATTGTGCGCTAAGACTTTGTAAACTGCGCAATTTATGTCGTCACATCCTTTTATAAAAGATGCGTGAATCACTTTAACTGTATTGAACGAATTTAGAAAGAAATAAAAGGGTATCTATACAAAGCTGAAGAGTTTATTGTTTTAGGACCTACGGCATCGAATTGAAAAATTCTTTTTGTGTTAGTTAGAGCATTTATCAAGAAAGGCTATAGGCTATAAAAGATCACGTTGTGACTAATAGGAGCGAATAAACAGCGGGAAATGTGTGAAGAACGAGAAACTCTTCTTTGAGGGTTTAATACCCAGACAAATTTTAAATCCAGATTTACAGACGGAGTAGAAAATGTTTCAGAAATATTATAAATTGAAAAATTAGAAAAATGTTCGACCCGGTGAACATCGGACCGACGACCCAGTGATTATTAGCCGTAGACACCATTAGACCGGCACACCCGTCAAAATGATGTTCTTCATAGAAATTCTTTTAGAACTAAGGCGTATTCTTAAGTTGGTTATGACTCGTTATCTGCTGAGGAGATTAAAACCCTCCAACTTTTCCAACTTAATTTATTCATCTGAAGTTCTTCAACTTTTGAAGTCGGTTCTCTAAGAAGCTGACACTGTAATGATGAGTACTATATCAATTTTACATGGAAAATTAGGCTTGAAAATTATGGAGCTACCCTCTTGAGGGTAGATCTTTAAAGAATCAATTTACAGTTAGTGTACTGAAAACCTTGTGTATTTGGACACGTTGGAATATAACATTTTTAACGGATTAACACACGAATGTTTCTAGTTTCAGACGCTATATGTGTACCAAATTTCATTAAAATCCGTTCCGTAGTTTTGGCGTGAACGAGTTTTATTTAAATGTGTACTACTCGCGTAAAATATGGACAGTATTTTCAAATAAGTTTAACTAATACATATCGCGTTTTAAACCGTTAAAGGGTTTTTTTTAATGCGGACTACTCGCGTAAACTATAGACAGTATATATTAGGAATACTTAATCAAACATTACCAAAATCGAGAGTTATACCGTCGTAATTTACACGAAACAAAAACACCATAACTCGGGCCCTCTTGAGCAAGATCTCGGGTATAAATTCTTTATTACGAAGCGTAAAAGCCTGCTACAAGAATACTTACTTAATTTTAATGCTAAAAGGCTAATAATGAAAATGTTGATTAATTATGTCTTAAGTTTATTTAAACACTAGCTGTGCCAGCGACTTCGTCCGCGAGATACGTTATTTTGGGCATCCAAATTAGTTTTTGCAAACCCGTCGTCTTTATAAACTTAGGTTGTTAGCCACGACGTCGAGCGCGTCCCTTCTCGTCGTTCTTGCAAGTTAATATTAAAAGATAGACATAGCGTCGCGGACGTTTGTTTAGATCATTTAAAGAGGAATCATTCTTTCATAAATATTTTTTGGGAGACGAAAGAGACGAAAAATTTCCCCCGTTTTGTTTACATTTCTCGCTGTATCTTCGCTTCCATTAGTCACATCGCAATGTGTTATAGCCTATAACCTTCCTCGATAGTTGCTCTAATCAACACAAAAAGATTTTTTTTCAATTTGAACCGGTATTTCCCGAGATTAGCGCGTTCTAACAAACAAACCAACAAACATACAAATAAAACGGTTAGACACGTGTCTCCCCGAGCACGGCTGCTGCAAAGCATCTGAAACGTCTTGCCGTAGTTAAAATAATTTTGAAAAAAGTTTAACTAATATGTTTCACGTTTTAAACCGTTTAAGTGTCTTGTTTAAATGTGTACTACTAGCGTTAACTAGATAGTGCTTGAGTTTTTTGTGATTTAAGTTTGTATTGTATATAATTTAAATAAAACACTTTAACGATTTAAAACGCGATATATATTAGTTAAGCATATTTGATAATTCGTTTTAACTTCGGACCGACGTTTCGGATGCTTTGCTGCAGCCGTGGTCACCGGAAGAAAAATATATAACGCATTTTTTTAATGTGTACTACTCGCGTAAACTACAGACAGTGTTGTATTAACAATTAACAGACTTAATAAGTTTTTTTTTATTTCTGAGCCAGAACATCTTCAATATTGATAGGAACCCGAACGTCCTCGATATTTGCATATAAATGGGACATAAACGATAATGCCATTTGAAACCCGATTGGGGTGACTATGATTTTCAAATTCTTGGTCTAAGTGCTTGGTCTAGTGTCTTCTTTTTCACGTATACTACAGACAGTACTTAAAGTATTTAAAATATATAAACATTTATTTTGGTAGTGAATAATAAAGATATTGTTTGTTTGTTTATTTAAACGCGCTAATCTCCGAAAGTACAAATACAAATTTTCTTTTTTGCCAAAAACAAAACAACAAAAAAAGATATATATACAAATTGATGGAAATTGACAGGAAAGCCCCCCCCCCCCCCCCCCCCCCCCGGGGGAGGGAAAATTTTTTTTTTAAAAAGGGGGGGCCGCCGCCCCCCCCCCCCCCCCCCCCCCCCCCCCCCCCCCCAAAAAAAAAAAAAAAAAAAAAAAAACCCCCCCCCCCCCCACCCCCCCCCCCCCCCCCCCCCCCTTTTTTTTTTCTCCCCCCAGTGGGACCCGCCAAAACCCGCCCCCCCCCCCCCCCCTCCCTTTTTTTGGGTATAAAGGGGGGGGTTTATTTGAAGATTTTGATTTTTTTTAGGTTCCAGCATTTATCGAGGGGCCACAGGTTTTAGATCAATACGAGTGAAGAAATGGGAAATTTGTGGAAGGAATGGAGAAAATGATTCATCTTTAAGAGTTTCTGTTGCGTACGCTGCGAAAACGGTTCAAGATATCTTTTAAGATTAATTTGCACAACGACTTCGTGTATAACGTGGCTATAAAGATGAGGTTTGTAAAAGCAAAGTTTGATGCCCAAAATAACTATTCCACGCAGACAAAGTCGCGGCAACAGCTAGTCGAAAATAAAATCACTAAAATCATGGTCACCTTAACTTACACAGACAAGATAGACACGAATTTCTTTTATTAGCACGTAAAGGTGTCTTTTGTTTGGCGCATGGATCTAATCTTGTCTTTGTTACTGATGTGGATACAAAATGGAGGTTAATAGTATTTTGTGAAAGGGCCTAACACTTAATATGAATATATAGACAGTCTATTGTTAGCAGTTAATAGATAAGCGCTGTCGTTACTGAAACTTCAAAGCCTGAAATCCATTTAGGTGAGAAGCCATAAACCTTTTCAGTCAAGGTGATTTCAGATATTCTCTGAAAAATTTCGAACTTGGAAAACAAAAATTAAGAAATCGAAAATAAATTGGAAAAAATTGCCGACTCCAGCTACCAAACTACTAACTAAATTTGAGCTCATTTAGACAACAGCACGGAACGCTGAGTATGCCGGTTCAAGTCCTGCCCGAGTCGAAATTTTTTTTCCATTCTTTTTGATAATATTTCTTACATGTGCATTTAACATTTAAGAAATATTAAAGTTTTCAAAAAAAATAATTATTACGTTATTAAAATAAATATAAGCTTTGGATTTTATGTTTAAATCGTGCAATTTTAACGGCTTAAAACGACGCAGGTTTTGTCATCTTCACTCCCTCCGTGTTGGTTATCTTTGGGGATATATCTTATTTATCTTTGCAAACAACGTCTTTTCATAAAATATTGTTATTCACATTGATCTACGCCCCGTCGTTCTTGCGAATTTATTTTAACAGATAGATTTAATGAAAAAATCATTTTTCATACAAATATTTTCATTCCTTCGAACGTTTTCGCAGAATACGCAACGGAAACCCACAAGGATGGATAGTGTTTCCCATTTTTCCTCATATCCCACTTTTATAGATAGCCTCCTAAAATGTTTTAACCAACACAATTTTTTTTTCCATTCGAACCCGAAGTTCTTGAGATTAGCACGTTTAAACGAACAAACCGGCTTTTGAGCTGTATATCTAATATATAAAATTCTCGTGTCACGGGGTTCGCACTTGAACCCCCCCCCAACCCCCCCCCCCCTTTTCCCCCCTTTTTTTTTTTTTTTTTTTTGTGGGGGGGAGGGGGGGACCTCTTTTTTTTTTCCCCCCCCCCCTTTGTGGTTTTTTTTCCCCTTTTTTTTTTTTTTTTTTTTTTTTTTTTTTTTTTTTTTTTTTTTTTTTTTTCCCCACATACAGAAAAATACATACAATCCTCAATTTTCATCCTTCTTCGATCAACCCTTTTTTTTTTTTTTTTTTTTTTTGGGCAAAACCCCGTTTGGGGGCCCCCCTTTTTTTTTTTTTTTTTTTCTCAAGCTACAAAAAATAAGCAAGGAGGTAGTTAAACAAACTTTCCTTTATAGACTAAGAGCTAATATGACTCTATGTAATCCTTAATCGGGCGCAAACTTGTAATTAATACTCTTGGTTTATAGCTGTTCAAAATGTAGGACGCGGTTCGATATAAAGCTATACTTAGTTAAGATAGTAATTTAATGATTCTTAGGTTAACGTAATTTTGTATTATTGTTTATTATTAGTTTTAATATGTAAGTTAAGTCTTTTTTCTACTGTCATGCAATCCTTTTTATTACTGAATTTTCATTTTTATTACGGTTGCTTGGAAGAGATAGCTATTTAGCTATAAAGTCGCCGTTTGTCCTTAATTTCCATCAATTTATATATATATATATTTTTTTTTTGTGACAATAAAGAATATTTGTTTTTGTATTTGTATACTATAAAATTCCGTTTACCATGTGGCATGGAGCGAACACCTCTCTGTGCCCTTTCTTTAGTGCCCAACCTGGCCGAAAAAATGTATTGTTTCTCCGGGATTCGAACCCAGGGTTACCGTTCAGGGATAAAAAATCCGTTATATTTAATCGCGTTTCATTCTGTCGGTTTCTGAATACCTAGCACTAAAATGGGTTGATCTTGATTACATGTTAAAATTATAAACTAATTATAAAAAAATGGACCAAGATCCCCACTTAGTCCATTTTTTTCACAATCCGTTCATTATTGTCACAGATAAACCTTAGACACTCTGTGGGTTAATGAATCTAGCGCCGAAATAGGCCAATAGCGCATCTGAGGTATTCCACCTTCCAAGAAAAGAACGTGGTGCTTGTCTACATATATGCAAAAAATCTACATATATATACAATAGCTTTAAAATTAACTTTATATCTGACAGTAGCCTAACGCCTGAAGTAGCAATTAAGCGCGGGTAGATGTAAAATAATTAGTATTCCAAAAGGTTCGCTCTAATAATTCGAGCTTAAAATTCGAGGATAATCGTAGTGGGATAGTTTTGCGACGGTATTTAATATTTAATTATAGTTATTTATTAGATAATAGTGGTAGATTAGAACGGTATTAACCAACGTAGACACCAAAAAGAAGGGTTATGTTTTAATTATCGACTGTAGTTTAAGCAAATATTGCTTAAATAATTAAATTAGTAGTTCTAGTAGAATAGTAGTAAATCAATAAAACAAGTTTTGACGCTAACGAAACAGATGGCGCTAGCGATTTTGATTTACATTGACATTACGGACACCCTCCATCTTCAGACGTTTCGGATGCTTTGCAACCGGATTGGTCACGGAGACAACGTCTCTCGTCGCCGTCGCGTTTAAAACCGTTAAAAGTGTTTTTAGTGTGCAAAGTATGTAGCTACATTATATTAAGAAATAATAATTAGGACATTTTTATTTTTCAGGCGTTTTACAGATAATAAGTTTATCGAATACGTTTCGCGTTCCAAGCCGTTAAAAGTGTTTTATTTAATTTTTTTTTTCGCGTATACTACACACAGTACTTAAAATATTTAAAATATATAAACATTTATTTTGAAAGTGAATAATAAAGATATTGTTTGTTTGTTTACTTGAATGCGCTAATCTCAGGAAGTAGTGGTTGAATTTGTTTTTTTTTTTGGTTACAGCATTTCGAGGAAGTTCTTAGGCTTTAAAATATCACATTGCAACCAATACGAGTGAAGAAATGGGTAATGTGGAAGAAACATTCTTTATGAGTTTCCGTTGCGCGCGCTGCGAAAACGGTTCAAGATACCCAAAAAATATATATAAAAGAATTATTCCTCCTTAAATCATCTAAAAAAAATGTCCATGGCACTATATGTCTTTCTTTTAAGATTAACTTGAAAAACGGAATTTTGATGTCCGATTTAAGTATTATATTCCAATATACTAGCGGTGTCAGCGACTTCGTCCGCGTTGAATAGTTATTTTGGGCAAGTTGGTTTTTGCAAGCCGCCTGTTCAAGTATACAAATTTAAGCTGTTAGCCACGCGTCCCGTCGTTCTTGCAAGTAAGTCTTATACTATCCCGGACATTTTTTTTGAATAATTAAGGGGCAATCGTTCTTTATACATATTTTTTGGTTCTCTTGAACCATATTTGCAGTGTACGCAATTTTTCGACATTTCCTGCTATTTCTTCGCTCCTTTTAATCACAGCGTTCCTCGATTAATGCTCAAAGGAACACAAAAATTAATTTTCAATTCGAACCAGTAGTTCCTGAGATTAGCGCGTTCAAACAAACAAGATCTTTAGCTTTGTATAGTATAGAGTATTATAATTATACGTGGACGAAGTCGCCGGCATCGCTTGTTATATACAGGGAAAGACTAAAAAAATTAATAAACATTTGTGAGCATAAACTTTCGTATTTATTTTTGGCATACACTTGGTAGCTAATGAAAAACAGAATTTAATAAGACGCCATTATTAAAAGTTCGTTGTGTTGTGAATTATATTTTCGGCTGTAGGGACATTACTTTTGTCCTTAATGTCTTCTGAAGCGCGAATTCATTTAAGTTATGTTTAATTTCCTCTTTGATAGCTGTTTTAATCTGTGGTTCAAATGAGGTGGGAGTGAGGCAGATGTATGGCGGATGTGTTATGGGTGCGTGGTGGGTATGGAGTTCGATTGATGCAAGATACGAAATTTACATTAAAAATTTTATGAAGGTAATGCGCTATCGACTTATTTGGATTTTGGAAACCAACAGACGGACAGATCATTTTTTTACCGAGTTTTGAACCTAAAACTTAGCCGTAATGATGTAAAAATAAAAAAAATAGAACCTCCTCTCGCTTACATCGGCCGAACAGCCCGAAAGACAATGCTGAACGATGGCCGTGAAAGCCTTACACAATTTATTAAAAAAAATAGAGTTTAAAAAGTGCAATTTAATTGGCTAAGACCTAAATTACTAATATTTAAACCGTTTAAATTAAATCATAATTAATTTCGTGTTTTTTAAGCAAAATTATAAAAAAACGCTTTTAAAGGTACAAGTCGAAACGTTCCTTATATAATGTTATAATATATATCGCGTTCTAAACCGTCGCTTCAAGTGTATGATATGAATGATAGTTAATTTCGCGTTTTATAAGCGTAATCATAATAAACCATTTACAAAGACGTCAGTTTAATTATTCCAACAAAAGAAAAAGTTAATAAATTACAATAATGGTCTTTATTTATGAAGTCGGTCTTTTAATGGTCCGTGGACCTGGGAAATATGGCGCGTGGGTTTTGAAAAATTAGCTGTCAAATACTTAAATACAACTGGGATTCGTAAGGGAATTGAACTTTGAAATAAATCTGTTACAGACGTTTAAAACGGATTATAAGAAATTAATAAATAATAAATGAAGAATTAGTTATTGTCTGTAATGAAATACTGTCTGTAGTTAGATATCGCGTTTTAAACCGTTAAAGCGTTTTATTTAAATTGTCTATAGTGTTCACTAATAGTACGTGACGATACACTTTTAACGGCTCATTATATAATATTTTATTTGTAAAATGTGTTTGGTTTATAGTAACTAAGGTAAATAAAAAATGTAACAGTTTTAAACGTAAATATATTAGTTATATAATTTATAATTAAATATAAGGACGGCCCGATGTTTCAAATGCGTTGCAAAGTAGGCCGTGATTTATTAGACCCTAATTTATACATTTCGTGTTTCAAACCGTTCAAAGTGTTTTACTCACGCAAACTACAAATAATATCACACTTTTAAATAAAACACTGTAATGGTTTAAAACGCGATATATTAGTTAAACTTAATTGAAAATTATTTTTTACTTCGGCCCGACGTTTCGGATGCTTTGCAGCAGCTTTGCATTTTCAAATAAGTTTAACTAATATATTGCGTTTTAAACCGTTTAAGTGTTTTAATTAAATGTGTACTACTCGGGTAAACTATAGACAGTATTTAATATCACACTTTCAATTTTGTTATGTAGATATTTGAAGTACTAATTTAAAACTCATAGATATATTTTACATAAGTGGTGTCGCCACGCTATGTCACTGGCCAGGGGGGTAGGAAATGACATTTGTCGCATTTGCTAATTACATATACACCTATACTAGTATATAAACCTGAAGAGTTTGTTTGTTTGAACGCGCTCAGGAACTATTAGTTCCAATTTTGTTATGTGTTGATTAGAGCATTTTGAGGAAAGTGTAATATATAGGGTATAAAACATTCTGCTGTGCATTAATAAGTGCGAAGAAACATGGGGAAATGTGGAAAAAACGGGGAAAAAATTCATCTTTGTGGGTTTCCGGTGAGTGCACCGCGAAAAATATATACAAAAAATTGTTCGAATCATCTAAAAACATGTCCTCGACACTATATTATGTCTATCTTTTAAGATTGACTTGCACGAACGGGACGCCACCGTCTTGGGTAAGTAACAGCTTGAATAGGAAAGGTGGAGAGAATTTTGCAAAAACAAATTTGGATGCCCGAAATAACCATTCTATGCGGACGAAGTCGCTGACACAGCTAGTAGAATCTATTGAATACACGATCAAAATCCAATTAGACACGACAATTGTTTTAGAATAATGCGAGTTGCTGGGGCCTAAGTCCCTTTAATCGGAAATGTACCACTATGGACTATATAGTAATAATGACAATAGCCTCGCTGCGTGGGGTTTGGGACGGTTCGAGTTTCGTTTCATTGATCGACATCAATAAATATATCCTTATAGGTTTGACTAGCTGTGACCCGCGACGTTGTCGCGTTCGTCGTTCTTGCAAGTTGTAATACAACAACAAGTTGTAATACACAATTCGAAATTCGAAACGGCCCTGAATGTCGCGTTGCGATCATTGATGGTCGACAGGGGCATATATTTAAATAAAACACTTTAACGGTTTAAAACGCGATATATTAGTTCCATCAAGTGTACCTCATTCTTGTCAACTAAGACGTCAACTATAGATGTAGTATTACCCTTATTTTAAATCTTCAAGGTTGCCAGGAAGAAATTGCTTTTTAGCAACAAGTTCACCGTTTCTCGCTGGATTTCTTTTCGTTATTTCACCAAAGTAACAATTTTTTGTTTGTTTGTTTATCCCCCTCTAGCATAAAAACAATTAATTGCACCTGTGTTGTGGAGGTAACACTAATGACTAGAGCGCTTAGTAACACTTAACGTGAACTTATGATTCCTGTAAAAAGGGGAACGATTCTAAAAACTGTGATATAAAATGTAAAATGTGTGATTTCACTTCGTAGACACCGTATTTGTGATTTATCAGCACATATTTTACTACCTGTGCCACCTACTTCGTCCGCGTGGAATAGTTATTTTGGGCAACAAAATTTGTTTTTTAACGGTTAAAGATATGAAAAATATTGGTTGACTCACATAAAACAGACATGTCCTTATATAAAACACATTTAACTGTTTAAAACGCAAAAAAAACTGTTTGACGTATTTTTAATTTAACTTCGCCTTTGTAGTAGCAATGGTCTTCCTATAGTTGAAATATTTATTATTTGTAAACTTATATATTTCGCGTTTTAAACAGTTAAATGTGTTTTATTTAAAGGCAATATAAGTTTTTGTTTTGTCATTTTAAACAAAGTTCTGTGCGTATATAGAAAAAGGGTTGCGGACATTTTTTAGATCATTCAAAAATGCAAGGCATTTGAAACGTCCGGCCTTAATTAAAAAAAAAATTTCAAACAAGTTTAACTAAAACATATCGCGTTTTAAACCGTTACAGTGTTTTATTTAAAGGTGTACGACTCGCGTAAATTACTTAACTTGGTTATTTATATTTTCTAATTGATTTATTATGTAGTGCTCAAAGCAATATAATTTACATACACATTCTTTTTGTAAGCATCGTATCGAATGCTCTCAATTCAAAGAGGCTTAGGAATAAATGACTAGGAAAAAAGCCGTAATTTACGAGAAATCTTTCATGCCTATATTTATTTAAAATCCTTATAAGACACCCAATTACGGGGTATTACTTGACAGAATTAAATAGCGGGCAAGTTTTAAACATACGGGCTGATATAACGCTGTTGACAGCTATGAAATATATGAGGCTGCTAGAGACAGAGTGGCTTAATAACAAAAAAACAAGATTTTCAATAAGAAGGCAAATAAAAATGCGCAATGCTAAGCATAACTAATCTACTTTCGAATTAACTTAGTTATTTGTGCCCCCCTTGAAGACGTCCTCTCCGTATTCCTCTAACACTAATATATTTCGCGTTTTAAACCGTTTTATTTTAGCGTCTACGACTCGCGTAATCTACGGACTATTATAGATTAGATTAGACTATCGCACAGTTTGTATTTGTTAAGTAATTAAAGCAAAACTATCCTAAATCGTGTCTACTAAATCAAACATCGTCTCTCGTTAGATTTTAGTGTCTGGGTATTTCATATTTCACTCTCCACTAAGTAAACTTAATGCTTGTCTGTCCTCTATCAATAAAGAAACGCGGCGTAGCCGTGCAAAGTGTACCGCCGTATGTTTTCAATTCACTTTACTAAGTGGGCCTGGGTGTGTCTGATAAGGTTCGCCGCGATAATGAAGGAAAGGTGAAGCGAACACTTATTTACAGATTTTTTGGGTAATTGACTTGACGTGGATGTATCGACCAACGTACCCCTCAGCCCCCACTTCTGATGATAGAGATCGTTTGTTAGCGACAATGACGCGATTTCTAGAAAATATATCTTGTTAACAAACAGCTATAATTATTTTAAGAAATACCAGAATATAGAGTGCGACTTAAAAATCTATACGTTAAGTTTGTAAAGTTGTGGAGTTAGAGTTTGTTTGTATGTTTGAACGCGCTAACCTCAGGAACTACTGGTGCGAATTGAAAAATTATTTTTGTGTTAGTTAGAACATTTATGGAGAAAGGCTAAAGTTTATGAAACATCGCATTGTGACTAATAGGAGCGAAGAAACAACGGGGATTAAAAAAATGCGAAAACGGTGTGCGAAAAAGGTTCAAGATATCAAATAAAATGTATAAAAGAATGATTCATCTTTAAATAATCTAAAAAAAAAAATTCCGCCATACTATATGTCTTGCGAACATTTTTTAGGGTCGACTTGCAAGGACGCCATAAAGCGACCGACATCGCGGGTAACAGTTTAAAAAATTAAAATTTTTAATTTTTTTTTTTTTGGTTTGGTAAACTCTTCAGTATCTTTAGCGATAAAATATATCTACGCAAAGTTATTGCGTCTCAGTTCTTTTAATTATAGTCAGAATTAATTTGTTGGTACCCTTTTAAAGTTGAATTTGTAGTTTACGCGATATATTTGAAATTAAACTCCAATGTTGTCTGTCCTCCTCTTACTTAAAAAACAATATAATTCTACAATATAACTGTGGTTCTCAAACAATACTGTAAACGGAGCTAGTCTTGAATGCTCAAACCGTATTTTTGCGAACAGGAAATAAACCTTTTCAACTGAGACCTTTTCTTTGAAAGCTAGCTCAAAAGCCTTTCATTTAAGCAAACGATTAAACGTAAAAAAGCGAAGTTAATCCGAAAAAGCCTTTTTGTGGAACTAAGCTATGTAATACAACTTGTAATTTTGACACTTACTTTATTGAAAAAAACACTTTTATGGTTTAAAACGCGATATATTAGTTAAACTTATTTGAAAATGATTTTTAACTTCAGCCCGACGTTTCGGATGCTTTGCAGTAGCCATGGTCACGGGGAGACTAGATTAGAGAACTATAGACAGTATACACTTACTTTATTTAATACTAGCTATGCCCCCGAATGCGACCGCTTCTGTAGCCAAAACGTATAAACGTATTGCCTAGCATTGCGTTAAGCGCGAGAGGTCCTGGGTTCGAATCCCAGGTAAACAAAAATTGTTTCCGTCGGGCAGGGCACAGAAGACTGATCAACTACTTGCCTGTTAAACAACGGATCAGTAAAACGGACACATAAGTAATAAAGATAGTAAAGAGCAATAATTCTTGCATACATCATTTTGGGTATTTATCGATTTCGCAACAAAAGCAACGTAAACAATGAAAGTTTTCCTAAATAATTAAATTTTCCCGTTTTTGTCCTTTGCTCCTATTGGCCGCAGAGTGATATTGTATAGCTTAAAACCTTCCTCGATAGACACAACTAACAACTACACCATTAATATCGAGATGAAAGATGTTGGTTATTAACCATACATTGCCACAATTACACTGCGACAAAAGTTAAAGTAAATATTCTACTGATAAAATTCACGTTTTAAACCGTAAAAATAAAATCACGATTGCGCAGACTACAGGTACAATATATCTCATTCAGTTAGCGAAACAAATGAATCCCGCTTCGTTAAAACTCCGTCTGTATTGTGATGTCAGATATTAGTAATCGTGGTCCGTTGTCGTTTAATTGTTACGAATATTTGATATCCAGCCTTTGTGTCCGATGTTACATCTAAGCGAATTGTCCCCTTTGTGATATATGATTTTGATTAATTTTCAATGCTCCATGTTATACTGTGATGCTCTCAAAGGAGCGTCAAAATCGAGGGGGCTAGTAGCTCTCAAGAATATGTTATACCCTAGCAACCAACCTCAGCTTCGCATGAATTCGATCCAAATCTATACTAATATATCAAGCTGAAGAGTTTGTTTGAACGCGATCATCTCTAAAACTATTAGTATGATTTATAAAAATGAACTAATAGATTAGAACATTTATCGATCAAGGCTCAAGGCTATCAAACATCGAGAAAGAAATAGTGGGAAATGTGGTGGAAATGGGGAAAATTATTCATCTTTCCGTTGCGTGCTCTGTGAAAACTGTGCAAAAAACCAAAATATGTGAAAAAAAAATATTTTTTAAATAGTGTTAACAAATATTGTATGACAGTTTTGTACAAATTTAAATAAAACACCTTAACGGTTTAAAACGCGATATATTAGTTAACTACTCGCGTAAACTATAGACTTAGTATTTAATTAACCAGTACAGGCTGGAAAATGCATAACTAATATATCGCATTTTAAACCGTTAAAATGTTTTATTTAAATGTGTACTACTCGCGTAAACTATAGACAGTATTTAGTTTTGTACAACTTAAAGTGTATTCTCGATAAATAAGTTTAAATCGTATGTAAACAAAATCTGCTTGTAAAGGGTTATTATGCAATAATCCATTTTTAAATGAGAAAAATACTTGTGATTGGAAAATATCTAGTGCATTAAAAGTAAATAAGGAATGTAAAATAAACGTTGGGGATAAAAGGAGTGATGGCGAGTTTGTTGCCAGTTCTTCGCGTTCGTTCTACGCCCTTGATTTGAGAACTGGTAGTAAATGTAAAGTTAGATTCTTTAATTTTGTGACGTTCATAAGAGTACATAGTTCCTTACATTATTTTTTTTTTACTTTGACTTTGACTTAAAAAGGTTAACTGCAATAGCATATGTCAATCTTTTCGTTGCAGCCTGACTATAAGGCTAAAATCTTTTTTGACTAATCAACCCAAAAATAATTTTTCTATTTGAATCCGTAATTCCTTAGAATTCGGACAAACAAACAAACTCCTCAGCTTTTTATTATTTATATTAGCATTAAATCCATGCAAAGCTGAGGCTATGTACTAATATATTATATACTAAGTTTAACAAAAATATTGCGTTTTAAACCGTTAAAGTGTTTTAGAAAAGATAGGTTACTTTTGTCTCAACTTGCTATCTCATCAAATAACTATCTAAAATTTAAATCACATGCAATTACATCAGCATGCATATGCGACAATTATCGTAGCTTCACGTAGCATATTCGTAGCACATTCGTAGCATTAGCGCGCTACGTCGTAGACCGTTGCAATTACGTACTACGTGCTGAAATGAGATGGGAAATATTACTGTGTTCTGTATAAGCTAAATCTTCTATTATTACACTAGCTGTGTCAGCGACTTCGTCCGCGTATAATAGTTGTTTTGAGAATCTAAATTTTGTTTTTTTTCAAACCTCGCTTCATTTTTATAAATTTAAGCCGTTACCCACAACGTAGGTCGCGTCTCGTCGTTCTTGCAAGTTAGTCTTAAAATATGGGTATATAAAGTCGCGAAAATTATTTTTAGATATTTAAAAGATGAATAATTTTTCTCATTTTTTTTTTACCACATTTCCCGCTAGGTCTAAGCTCCAATAGTAGTCAATAAATGCTCTAACCGACACAAAAATATTTTTATCAAACCGTACCAGAAGTTCCTGAGATTACTGTGTTGAATCAAACAAACAAATAAAATAGTGGAAATTGTGTCGTCGAGTCTTTTTAAACAAAATAGATTTTCATTTTTACAATGCCATCATATGCCATAACGTCAGCAAAAATATAATTTAAACATAGAAATAAAATACTTTAACGGTTTAAAATCGCCTTTTATATTATATAAACTTATTTAAAAATTATTTTAACTACGGTCCGACGTTTTGGATGCGTCGCAGCGTTCGCGGTCACGGGGACCGGTGACCACTTCATTAAAGGTTTTTTTTAAAAAAGGGAACTACAATACAAAAGACACGTGCATTCACTTGTACTCAATGAATTAATTGTCGATTATAAATAAAAAAGAGACCGCCTCTGTAGCCAAATGGTTAAACGTATCGCCTAGCATTGCGTTAAGCGCGAGAGGTCCTGCGTTTGAATCCCAGGGAAACAAAAAATTGTTTCGGTCAGGCAGGGCACAGAAGTCCGATCAACTTGCCTGTTAAGGAACGGATCAGTGAAACGGACCGAGAAATGTGTTCGCCCCATGCCCCACGAGGGGGCAACGGGATTTAAAAACAAATTACGACACAGGCTAGATTTGAACCGGCATCCAGAGCGTGCTCCTTTTTTTTAAATTTGTGAACATGTAAAAAATATTAAAGTCGGTACTCAATATCACGACATAGTATAAAACAAAGTCGCTTCCTTGTTCCTACGTGAGCCTAAATCTTTAAAACAACGCAACGGATTTTAATGTCGTTTTTTTAAATAGACAGTCTGATTCAAGAGAAAGGTTTTTATTTACGACGTTCACTTTTTCGTAGTGTATTTAGTAACAGCATTGCATCCGAGCGATGCCGAGGTGGATCGCTAGTCTAAAATAAAGTACGAATTACTTAATTCTCTCTACAAACCCGTTTTCACTGCCGAAAATAATAAATTCTAACAAAATAAATATTAAATTACATTGCTGTTAATGGATCCATTAGCAAAACTTTATTAGAAACGAACAGTTTCTAATATTAGACGTTTAATTGTTGAGAACAGTTCAAATTTGGAATACTTGTTAAAAGTTAAGTTAAAACACTCGATTTAACTTAATTGTGTACCTAAATACATGTATAATTAAAAAAAAAACTTTAACGGTTTGAAACGTGAAATTATATTAGTTTTAGACAGTTGAAAAGTGTTATTTATATGTGTACCTTTATTCATTAATTTAATTAAATCAAAGGCCTATAAGTTAGCTTTTATATAAACCCGACCTATGAAATTGTCAACCCAATGTTTGTTACGATAATCTATTCTGGTTTTCATGAACGAGTTACGAACCGAAAACCTCACGAACTTAAGTACTTAGTGTCACTAAGTTAGTCATTTAAAAAACTTAGTTAAACAACTAACAAACGTCAACAAAGTATTGTCTGTAGTTTACGCAAGTAGTACACATTTAAATAAAACACTTTTAACGGATTTAAACGCGAATCATATTAGTTCTATTATTTAAGAGACTGTTAAGCAGTTTTATTTTAACTAATGCTTTGTAGCAACCGTGGTCACGGAGGAGTGACCCCAAGTGTCCACAGCTTGTAGTTGGTTTTCACCAACGTCAGGTTGTTGTTAAAAAAGTGTAAATAGTTAATGAGTGTAAGTGTTTTAATGAGTTGATAATGTTTTATTTCAAGTCGTCTAAACTAAACTGAAAACGAACAGAAAAATTATTGCAGAGCTCGTACGATAGAAATCTCTTTCATATAGCAAAAAGTTTTGGCGAAAAAAATGTTATCGCGCGCGAGAATTAAAATGGAGACGCGAAATATTTCCCGAACAAAGCGGCCCGCTCCCCCCCTTCCCCCACTTTTCTCCCCCCTTCTATTATATTCGCGTCGACGTAATCTTCGGTGTGATTTAACGAATGATCAATTCTTATAGATTATTTGTAACGAGATTAAAAACGTGGAGGGAGAATTATTTCTGTTGTTGCTTTTGATTTGATTTGTGACAGAGCAGGGTAGGCATATATACGCGCTATATTATATCGATGCAACATGCGCCGTAGAGTTATTTTCAAATTATACTATTATTATAATACTCGAATGAAATTTTGACATTTAAATAAAACACTTAAACGGTTTAAAACGCGATATATTAGTTAAACTTAGTCTCCCCGTGACCACGGCTGCTGCAAAGCATCCGAAACGTCGGGCCGAAGTCAAAAATCATTTTTAAATAAGTTTAACTAATATATCGCGTTTTAAACCGTTGAAGTGTTTTATTTAAATGTGTACTACTCGCGTAAACTATAGACAGAAATTTGGACATTCCAATTGTCCGACAAAATTAATCGCGGTGTGTTAACTGCACACCAAGTTATTTTATAGGTCAACCAGTCGTAAGACATCTAAAAAGATGCGTTATCGACCTATTAAACTTCAATTTTTTCTGTGGACTGTGTTCCGTTCATTTCGACATTCTTACCACCAATATAATATCCATATTTCCAGACGAAGAACACTGTTACAGAAAAATTATAAATTACTTAGAAAAACGTTGGACTCGGTGAGGATCGAAGCCAGGACTCGACGATTATTAGGTACATTACTACCATTTCACAAAAGAGCCCATGTACTTTGAAAACTTTAATATATTTCACATGTTATTGCACATTTTTTTTTATTTTTTTTTCGATTAAATACTGTCTACAGTTTACGCGAGTAGTACACATTTAAATTAAACACGAATAAGCTTAACTAATATATCGCGTTTTAAACCGTTAGAGTGTTTTATTTTCGATTATTAAATTATACAGAGTCCATGTAGCCCAAACTTACTTGGATCGTGGTATACGAATAAAGGGTTTGATATTAAACTAAGGTGGATATCCAATATCCAAAGCGAAATCGGATCATAGCTCTCCGTTTAGATGGTATAGGCTGGGGAATTTCGCCTACCATCAAGTAAACCGACCGCCTCTTAGCTAATTTGTTAAACGGGTTCGAATCTCGGGGAACAGTAAGTTGTTTCTGTCGGGGCAGGGCAATGAAGTCTGATCGACTACTTGTAAAACCAATCAGTGAAACGGACACAGAAATGTGTTCGCCCCATGCCCCATGCCCCACGAGGGGAAACGGGATTTAACACATCAAGTGAACACCGTGCCGGTCGTGCTCTATTATAAAAATGGCAAACCAAAGTTACAATATTACGTTTACCAGTTATGTCAACGAGAAGTCTTTGCGTCTGTTGAATTATTTACAACGTCTACGACGCGGGGAAAAATATTAACTTATTTTCTAACAAATACGAAATAGAGAATTCTAGACTACATTTTGTTACTGTTTATTTCGTTTCGTTTATATGAGTGCTCAAGTCATAGGCTTTGAGCGTTTTTATGTAGTGGTTTAATGCAATTTGAAATTTCCTATCTAGTTGTTAAAAATAAATTTTTCAAATAAGTTTAACTAATATATATCGCGTTTAAAAAACAGTTGAAATGTTTTTTTTAAATAAACAAACCCATTTAAACAGTTTGAACGCAAAATATATTACTTTCATCATTTCATCGATGGGTCGTCGTTTAAATTCCGACCCATTACACTTATTTGGAAATTATTTTAACTACGGCCCGACGTTTCGGATGTTTTGCAGCAGTCGCGCATAATAAATGTAGATTTATCCTTCCATTTTGCGAACAATGTTTAAATCGATTGAACACATGGCTGTTACTCAAATATGCTCATTGGACCAACGAATTTGTTAACGTCTTTTCCGCTTCATCTTATGACTTAGCACCAACATATTTTGCAGACATCTTATGCCGTAATGTTCCTCACTGGTTGCTATTTTGCTTCCCTTAATAAGCAAAAGCTCTTAACAAACGCGTAATCCGCCATTTTCTGCTATAATGTTTCCCTTGTATTTCGAGAATGGATTTAACATATAAGGCATGTAATAGAGACCATCTCCCCACTTGGGGCATGGGGCAAATGCAATTATGTGTCCGTGTCACTATTATATTTACAGATAAATAATGGTAGATGTAAATTAAATGTGTAGAAATGTTCAAATAAAACACTTTTAACGGTTTAAAACTCGAAATATATGAACTTATTTAACATTTATTATAGTTTTGACATATAGGGCGCCGTCTGTGTTTAGTTCCCACGTAACTACTGCATAGTATAAACGTTGAGCCGTATAAAAACTGTAGACAAGGTGAACAAAATATTTTTATATTTTATATTATAAACCGCGTTTTAAACCGTTGGAAATGTATACTACTCGCGTAACCAATATTTAGCTAGCCAGTACGGGTGTAGATTATTGCTCATAATCATATCAGCATCTTGTCTAGATGTAATCTTTTACGTCTGCCCTCCTCTATGAAAAACATCGCTAGTAAAACTGGGGCGTTTCAAATGCTATGCAGCATATAATAGATTATAAACAAGTAAATTAATATCTTTCGCGGTCTATACCGTTAAAAGAGTCTCATTCAAAAGTGTGCAGTTTAAATGAAACGATAGAGATCAGTCTAAAGTAATATCATATAGCTTTTTATAAAGTTTGTTTGTTTGTTTGAACACGCTTATCTCGGGAACTACTGATTCGATTTGAACAAGTATTCTTCTGTTAGTTAGACTATTAACGGAGAATGGCTTTAAGCTATAATGCATGGCTGTGACGAATAGGAGCGAAGAAAACGTGGGAAAAACGGGAAAAATTTGAGTGGTTCCGTTGCGAGCGCTGCGACAACGCTACGGTTTAAGAAACCTAGAGATTTGAATGAAACAAAAATTTCTCTAGCAGTCCAAAAAATGTCCGCCATAGTATATGTCTATATTTTAACATTCGCAAGAACTGTTTTTATGGTACAAATGTGATCGAAATGAATGCATTATATAAAACAATTTAACGGTTTAAAACGCGATATATTATATTTTAAGTTGTTTTTTAAATTGAATGCATATTAGCCAATGATTTGTTAGATTTGTATCAACATTTGCCGGATAGTATTTTAATAAAATAAGAAAGAGTTTTTCTCGTTGCGAGTGCTGCGAAAACTTATGGCACATTTGAGACCCCAAACCCCAGCGCTGATATAAAATACAATGACTCGAATATCCCCAACACTTGTGAATATAGAGTGAACGCGGTACGAATACGCGATCAAACTTTATTCTGATTTGAATCCGAAATCGAAGGAAACAAATGGCTTGGATATTTTCAAAATATGTAAACATACTGTCTCTATTTTACGCGAGTAGTACACATTCAAATAAAACACTTTAACGGTTCAAAAGGCGATATATATTAGTTAAACTTGTTTGAAAATTGTTTTAACTACAGCCCGACGTTTCGGGTGGTCACGGGGAGACGTTTTAAACCGCTAAGAGTTTTTTTATTCAGTCAGAGCAATTCGGATATGGATTCGGGGTGGTTCCCTTCTCGTCTTGTCTGTTGTTTTAAAAGATAGACGTATGTATAGCGTCGCGGACTTTTTTAGACAAATTAAAAAAAAGACGCGTTCGATGACGTAGGTAACAGTTTGCAAAAACAATTTTGGATGCCCAAAATATCTATTCTACGCTGACGAAGTCGCTGACTAAGCTAGTATACTAATATTATGAAGCTGAAGACTTTGTTTGAACGCGCAAATCTTAGGTTCTACTGGTTCAAATTGAAAAATTGTTTTTGTGTTGGTTAGATCATTTATCGAGGTAGGTTTTGCGCGAAAGATAAGTTGAAAAAATTCGACGATGAAGTGTAGGACTCGGTAGCTCAATTGGTAGAGCAACAGCACGGAATGCTGACAATGCCGGTTCAAGACCTGCCCGAGTCGAAAATATTTTATTTTTCGATTTTTTAAATGAAAAGCCTGAAAAGGATATTTGCCTCGGTGGGATAGTGGCAGTTCAGTCCTTAGTACACTATGATTAGAATTAAATTCAATGTAACACTTTACTATCATAAGTAGTAACCCCTGGAGGCCACGGTACCACAAAAGCTATCGAATTAGTCGCAGGTATGTCTCCTGTGTGACCACATTCAGGGCGATCATTGACGGGCGTTGTACTATTGTTTCGTTAAATTTGTTAAATATTTTTTATTGCTCATCGTAGTTTCCAGTCAAATGACGTCATCGTGTGTCGTTTGTTATGTCCCGGCCCTAAGCTTGCACTCTATTAGGCGACAGCCCTAAGCTGTGCCACTACGGGGAAACTGCTGATAGTACGCGTATTCGATACCCGTGCGATCGGTATGCGACGCTACTGTTGCCGGACCCATTTTAGTATAAGAAATTAATTAGAATTATTGTAAGCGTCGAACTGATGCATCGTGCACAGGGAGACACCTAGTATTAATTAAAGGTAATATTTTTTATTAAATCAATTATTCAGTAAATGAGTTTTTTGCAACCATCGCTGGCGACTAGAATAATTCGTTTCAAAATATTTTTGTATTTATTTTTTAAATATATAGGGCAAATTTTTCATATTTCAGAATCAGATTGAACCCACGACCCACGAACCTAGCCGCGCATTGCTACCACTGCACCAATCAAGATTGTAACGTTTTGCCTCAAAACTGTTTTCAGATTGAGTACAAAGTGTAACATTTTCGGCGAAACGGCCCGCCTTTATCTTCGCTCAAAGGCCCGACGTGTCATTTCAGTTGACGCAGCCTACAAGTCAAAAACGTGTCAAGTGCGAAAGATTAAAGTTTCATGCGTCGGCTCTTCGTGAGATACATTTTTAATGGAGGTCTAATGCTGTTTTAATGACAAAATTCCGAGTACTGAGGAAATATATAGTCTCCATTTTCATACAGACGTCAATCTTTACTAATATATAAAGTTGAAGAGTTTGTTTAAACACTGTCTGTAGTTTACGCGAGTAGCACACATTTAAATAAAACACTTTAACGGTTTAAAACGCGATATGTTTTAGTTAAACTTCGTTGACAATTATTTTTAACTACGGCCCGACGTTTCGAATGCTCTATGTTTGTTTGAATGCGCTAATCTCGGGAACTACTGATAAAAATTGAATTATTATTTTTGTGTTAGTTAGAACACTTATCGGGAGAGGCTATAACACATCGCGATGTGACTAATGGGAGCGAAGAAACAGCGAGAAATGTGGAAAAAAGGGGGAAAATCATTTATCTTAGACGGTTTCCGGTTTTCCGTACGCTGCGAACACGGTTAAAAAATATTTAAATAAAACACTTTAACGGTTTAAAACGCAATATATTAGTTAAACTTATTTGAAAATGATTTTTAACTTCGGCCCGAAGTTTCGGATGCTTTGCAGCAACCGTGATCACTGGGTCTACCCGTGAACTAAGCAAATAGAAATTTAATATATAATAAATTTAATATATATCGCGTTTTAAACCGTTAAAGTGTTTTATGTATATGTTTATCTTTAATTGATATCGCACAATAACATTTTTGACTTATTCAATTAATTACTTAAATGCATTGTTGCCCGAGCGAAGCAAGGGCGGGTCGCTAGTTATCTCATAAAACGAAACGGTAGTATGAAAGTTCAAAAAGCCATTCTATTCGAAAGATAAGTGATAATTAGATCCACTGTACCGGGTGAGACAACAGTTCGCAATAATGCCGAAAACTTTTAGGCCCAGGGATTTGAAACTTCCAGTTGTGTCCTTTGATGTTTTATGTATCGAAAGTGCTTTTTAAGCAAAACTTTTATATTAATAAAGGTTGGTATGGATTTTTTAGTTTGCTAGTTAACGGTTACACATACCCAACGGATTCAACATGTACCTAAAATCAATTTATAGACTAGCTGTTTCCCACTACGTCGGCAGCGTTCTTGCGAGTTAAAGTTAAAGGATAGACGTTTTTTGTCGCGGAAATTTTATAACATTAAAAAAAAAAATTAGTAATTCAACTTTAAATAAAACACTTTAACGGTTTAAAACGCGATATATTAGTTAAACTTATTTGAAAATGATTTTTAACTTCGGCCCGACGTTTCGGATGCTTTGCAGCAGCCGTGGTCACGGGGAGACCGTTTTTACCGGTTTTAAACCGTTAAAGTGTTTTATTTAAATGTGTACTACTCGCGTAAACTATAGACAGTATTAAATTCAACTTATACATTTCGAGTTTTAAACCGTTAAAAGTGTTTTATTTGAATATGCTTCATATTGATAAATTGTTATAGATAGACACTTGGTATAATTAAATGTACGCGGTGCGTAATGCGTTAATCCGACTCTGACTTGACCAGGTTTTTTATCCCGAAGAAGGAAGGTTTACGAATTTCCGTTCCACCGATGTAAACAAACCGATGATAAAAAGCCGTTGTTGATTTGTGTACAAGCTGATACATTTCGCGAAATCTATCGTTCCTATATGCGCTGATGTGGGGAGTCTTAGGGTTGTCACATATGTGTAAAAATACGAGTTGAGAACATGTAGACATATATTTATGTCTATTCCTATGAGCTTTTAGGCTAAAAGCAGACATCAGTGCCGAGGCCGAACGAATTTATCTCTTACTTTAAATTAGTATTGACACGCAACTGTCAACAATAGTTTAGTAGATGTCTCGCTAGATGGCGTTAGTAATCAGACTTTAAAACGCGCGTGTTAAAATTACATTGCGCGGGAGGTGCAAGAATCAGGTTGAAAATAAATCGACGATGACGTGTAGGACACAGTAGCTGAATTGGTTAGACGGTTTAAGGCCCGCCGGTGTCGTGAAGTTTTGTTCAATGTAAAAGCGATTTTTATTTAAGTAGATTTTATTTTGATACAGACTATAGTAACATGGGTGTAAATCCATCTAATTCCTAAGTGATGAGTCACAGAGGCGACAATATATAAATTGCATAGTCAAAAGATTCATTTGTTGGTATTCAAGATATCTAGCGAAAATTCCACATTGTAAATCCCGGAAAAAAAATAACAAATTATTTGGAAAGTTTTAAAGGTGCGGAGAGATCGTGCGCGCTTTTCTTTAAGCGACAGCCCTACCAAATCCCGTCCGATACCGCCTTGATACTTGAAACCGAACTGACCTAGTTCCCATACGTTGTGGGCTTCATCAAACAAACCATCTGTGCTTCTGTGAAATTTACTACTTTACTATAGGGCTATAATAAAAACCGTTTTTTTTCTTCCGAACTCTTGCTTCATTTAAAAAAAAAGTGTTCATTTTGAATTTTATTAAAGTGGATAATTTATGGGCTCTGAGTATTTTTATAAATAACTGTTTTTGGGGATGTATATTATTTATACATAGTAGCAGCCTCCCCGGGACAACAGCTGCGGCGAAACACTCAAAATTTCGGGCCGTAGTTACAATAATTTACAAATAAGTTGAACTAATATATGTCGCGTTTTGAACCGTTACAGTGTTTTATTTAAAAAGAGAATACAACTAAGGAAAAACTTAAACTTTTATCAAAAAACATTGTTCCCCTTTCTTAATACATAAACAACAAATGTTTCATAAACCTGTAGGCGTGTATCCCTTTTCGATTATCCAGCTAAATAGCCATCGACCTATCGTATCAAAAATCGGAAAGTCTATTCGACTCGCTCACTCACATGGAAAATGAAAAAGATAAACTATATATGGGGATGAACTTGGAGCTACGAAATTGGCGTTTTTTTCTTAAGCGAAACAGTAGAGGACAGATAAGCAAGCAAGCGTTTGCACGATGCTCAGTCGCGTTTCGGTTTCAGCCTTTAGATTTTCGAATCGCATCGAAAATTACGATTTTCGGCAATATCAAGACTAGATTGAAAGTATTGTACGTGAGAGGCGCATGCGTCACAATAGTTTAAAAAAATCGACGATGACGTGCACAGTAGCTCAATTGGTTAGAGCAGCACGGAGCGCTATGGACACGAGCAGGGCTTGAACCGGCATGGATCAAGTCCTGCTCGTGTCGTAATATTTTAAAATCTAAAATCGATTTTTCATCAATTTCCAGAAAATTTAATATTTCCACCATGTCTCAGAAAAACTAATAAAATGACCCGGAGGATCGCATTCACGTTAGAAATAAACGAAAAATTCTTGTCTTAATTTTTGGATAGGCATGATATCTTATTCATTTTTAAATGTAACTTAAAACCTTTAGTTATCCACAGACGACTATAGAAGAATAAAAAAACTTAGGGCCGCAGTCAAAATAATTTTAAAATTAGTTTATATTTCGCGTTTTAAACGATCAAGTGTTTTATTGAAACGCGTGAAGATAATGCATATCATTGTCTTTCGGGCTGTTCGGCCGATGTGAGCGAGAAGTGGTTCTCAACGTTTCGCCATCAAGTGTGAACGTCATCATCAGAAGATGCTAACTCCTCGATTGCTCGAAGAAACATCGGCTCACATCAGCCGAACAGCCCCAAAGACAATGATATGATGAACGATGGCCGTGAAAGCCTTTCACAATTTATTGAGCGAAGAGAATATTCAGAAGTCCGCAGATTTTGATTTGATGGTTGTTGAACTTTTGAATTTAGAATTTCAACTACCTTCAAGTGGACCCCGTGCTTATTTGTCCTTCTGTTTGTTTGAAGCCGCTAAAACTAAACATATTTCAAAACGAATAAAAATACCGCTGTTCTAATGGCCCCAAAGTTTATGACGCCTGTGCAGTAGGCGTTAGCCTCTACCATAAAGTTCAAGTATAAATCTAACCCCGGATTTACTTTATCCAAACAAATGAATTGAATTTAGATCTACAAGGAACTTTAATTGAACGTCTTAATTTTTCAATTTAAATAAAGCACTTTCAACCGCTTCAAATTTGTTAATGTAGCGCTCACATAAAAAACAATAAACGTTGTCTGTACTATATTTATTTTATTTATTACAGCTTTAATATTTATAATAAAAACATGAAGGAGGAAAAACCTTATAAATAAAAGGCGGCCTTATCGCCAAGTAGCGATCTCTTCCAGGCAACCTAAAGTACCCATTTAATATCCAGGTTTAGACGGAGATTAGAGAGTGTTTTGGAAAAATAAAAAAAAATTAAACATTGGACATTGGACAAACATTGAATGGTGCAATCGAATCCACGACCCGTTGATTGGCCGTACATTGCTACCACAACAAGCTCAAACTATATACCACTATATGTTTTAAATACGTTTAAATAACATGTATTGTAAACTAGCTGTGTCAGCGACTTCGTCCGCGAATCATTATTCCCTTCGTCTTTATTAACTTAAACTGTTACCCACGACGTCGGTCGCGTCCCTTCTCGTCGTTCTCGCAAGTTAATCTTAAAAGATAGACATATAGCGTCGCGGACGTTTCTTAGATCATTTAAAGAGAAATCATTCTTAAATACTGTCTATAGTTTACGCGAGTAGTACACATTTAAATAAAACACTTTAACGGTTTAAAACGCGATATATTAGTTAAACTTATTTGAAAATGATTTTTAACTTCGGCCCGACGTTTCGGATGCTTTGCAGCAGCCGTGGTCACGGGGAGACTCCCGGTGACCACGGCGTTAAAAATCATTTTCAAATAAGTTTCACTAATATATCGCGTTTTAAACCGTTAAAGTGTTTTATTTAAAAGAAATCATTCTTTCTTACACATTTTTCGGGAATCTTGAACCGTTTTTGCAGTACGCCTCAGAAGCCCGTAATGATGATAAAGAATTCCGTTTTTTCTCACATTTTATAGCCTATAGCCGTCCTAGATAAATGCTGTAACTAACACAAAAATACTTATTTAATTTCCGTAATTCCTGATATTAGCGCGTTCAAACAAACAAACTCTTCAGCTTCATATATTAGTATAGGTATCATAACTAGCATCCGGTCGTAATTGTCGAAATTAATTCAACGACACCCGTGTGAACCCTTGAAATTCGACCGTTTTGAAATAACCCACATATACATTAAAATGTTAGTATTACGATACCTTTATGGTAATTACAATTAGTGTTCCGTAAATTCGACTAGGCGTGTCTCCTGTACTGGCTGACGCAGCAGACAGTTTCACCATACGAACGATTTCTAGGAAATTTCTAGTTCAAAAAACGTGTTGGTCTAATGATAGATGTAAAAATCAACGGGTCGGGCGTTAGCCTTACGTAGGCGTAGTTAAAATATAATCAAATAACTTTAACTTATATATATTGCGTATTAAACCGTTAAAGTGTTTTATTCGAATGTGTACTAAGCGTAAACTACAGACAGTATATACTTTGAGGAATTTTATTGTTTAAGTAAATCACTTTTACCGGTTTTAAACGCGAAATGTTGGTTAAAGTTATTTACAATTAATTTTAACAGCGGTGATGTATTAATTAAGTTTTACTATATAAAAAAGTAAAACTGATACATATCTACTAGCTAACGACCGGTCGTACTGGAAGCCTATGGGGGAGGCCTATGTCCAGCAGTGGACACTGAACGGCTGAATCGATACATATCGCGTTTTAAGTTGATGTGTTAAGTTCTGTCTATAGTTTACGCGAGTAGTACACATTTAAATAAAACACTTTAACGGTTTAAAACGCGATATATTCCCCGTGACCACGGCTGCTGCAAAGCATCCGAAACGTCGGGTCGAAGTTAAAAATCATTTCCAAATAAGTTTAACTAATATATCGCGTTTTAAACCGTTAAAGTGTTTTATTTAAATGTTAAGTTCTGCTAAAGAAGCGAATTTACCTATTATTGAGAACCCGTAATACAGAATTAATCTTAGATCTATTCGGGTTAGGTCTAGGCTATAAATTGTCTATAATCTACAACGCAGCGTGATACAGGCTGAACACAAAAGCTGGTTCGGAGATTAAAGCTATTCAGAACGACTTAAAGGTTGAATGATTAGAGGGAATTTTCGTCCTAAGCTCGACGAAACACTATAATAATATATCTGAATAGTTTGTTTGTTTGTTTGAACGCGTTAATGTCAGAAACTACTGGTTCGAATTGAAAAAAAATGTGTTGTTAGAGCATTTATCGAGGAAGGCTTTAGGCTGTAAAATATCGCGCTGCGGCCACCAAGAGGTGGAATGTGGAGAAAACGGGGTAAATTATTCATCCTTGTGGATTACCGTAGCGTCCGCTGCAAAAACGGTTCAAGATACCCAAAAAATATGTATGTAAGAATGATTCCTCTTTAAACGGTCTAAAAATGTTCGCTACAGTATATATCGGATGCCGTCGCGGGTAACAGCTATAGTTTATAATAGAGGTTGCGAAAATAAATCTGATTGAAATAAAACATTTTCAACGGTTTAAAACGCGAAATGTTTTAGTTTACTTATTTATTGTTTAATTAAGGTCCGACGTTTGATAATATTTTTTTGAGTATATATATAAGCCAATTTTTCTTTTTTGCACACCTAGTACAATATGTATAATAAAAAAATTATAAAAAAAACACTTTAACGGTTTAAAACCCTATATTAGGACATTTCGGATGCTCTGTAGTAGCCGTGGTTACAGAGACACGTCGAAATGTCGACGTAACGTCGGGTCGAAGTTAAAAATCATTTCCACATAAGTTTAACTAATATATCGGGTTTTAAACCGTTAAAATGTTTTATTTGAATGTTTACTACTCGCGTAAACTATATAAAATATTGAAGACAAAGTTACCTATATGTTTAAGTTTATAAAAAGTTGTAGATCAATTAAAAATTATAAGTGACGTTGTTTGACTCAAGCCGAAACTTCGGTTAACACAAACCGAATTTATGGCCATCCCTAGTTTATAACAACAACATGAAGGTAATGCGAGGTCGTTCTGCTTGTGAATAGGGGAGGTTGAAATAAGTTGGGTCGTGGTGTCCTCGTCGAATTATGAATGGGTATAATTAATCTTTAGAGAAGGTTGATTTTGGTGAGACAATTTACTCTATTACGATCAACAGTAGAATCGATACGAAGTCGTGCATCACCCTGTAGACATATTTCTATGTCCGTTTCAATGTTCGATTGTAATGTAATGTACAGCCCGATCGAAAGAATTCCAAATACTGAGACTCGACAATTGGACCACGTGTTTATCGAAATGGATTTAAATTATTTCCGAATATCCAAAGTTAACATAGGTCGATAGCGTATATTCTTAAATATAGAGGAGGATAGACAAGCATGATGGTTCACTCTAAACTATAAACAAGATGCGCTATCCAACCAATTTTGGCTTTTGGATATTCGGAAATCCGCGGACTGAAATCAAAATCCGAAACGCGATTAAACTTGACAGCTTTTCTATCTGCGAACGGTGGTTCGTGATTTTCGAGTCTCGATATTTCTACCCCCCCATTTAATTTCCAGAGAAGAAGTCCTATAAGTTTCAGATAAATTATAAATTAGTTAGAAATACGTTGGACGCAATGGGGATAAAATCTAAGACTCGTTGATTACATTGCTACAATAACACGAACGAGCTCGTCACAAATTGCTAGGAAATAATAAAAAAAAATAGAACACTTTAACGGTTTAAAACGCCATATATATTAAACTTACAGCATCCGAAACATCGGACCTCAGTTAAAATCATTTTCAAATAAGTTTAACTACTATATACCGCGTTTTAAACCGTTAAAGTGTTTTATTTAAACGTAAATAATGGTCTAGTCGAATGCGATACCCAACTAGACGTATTTTAACTAAAATAGTAGTTACATTTTGGAATACAGATAATTTGATTGTGAGACAGTAAGCCACGGCAAAGAAGGCAAGCTGCATCAAGCACTCGGAAGGAAACTCAAAGAATTAAAAAAAAAAAAAATTGCTATTGAGACTTTCCCTTCAGCTTCGTTTGCTCAAAAATGTTTTAATAATACGTATACTGTCTGTACTTTAAGAGTACACATTCACAGTCTGGACTGAAACTCTATTCACACAGTTAAGAGTCTTTTCTTCTCTTTTCTTTTAAAATAGTGGTTAGGCTTGCTTACTTAATTCAAGTGGTGCTTCGCTAAATTATGTAGGAGTCTCAACTTTAGCGCTCAGGCAGAAAATTATTTAATAAAACTATGATTCGTTTTTTATTGCGTGTATATTACCTTTGAATGAAGCACTTTAACGGTTTCAAACTTTAGTTAAACTAATATATAAATACTGTCTGTAGATTACGCGAGTAACCGAGTAACGGTTTAAAACGCGATATATATTAGTTAAATTTATCATGTGTCTCTGCTGCGAAGCATCAGAAACGTCGGGGCGTAGTCACTCAGTGTGGGTCCGAACCCACGGTGTGTTGAATATGCCATACAACGCCACCACTAGACCAACGACCCCGTCAAATATATCGAGTTTTAAACCGTTTAAGTGATTTTATTTGCAATTTAAATACATAGATAACTAACACATAGTGATCTATGTTCCAATATCTAGATTTTAAATTCTTCCACTTGAATATAATACAAAGAATGTTAGTCTATAAAAAAATGACACCCCCAATCTATACTAATATATAAAGCTGAAGAGTTTGTTTGTTTGTTTGAACGCGCTAATCTCAGGAACTACTGGTTCGAATTGAAAAATTATTGTTTCGTTGTTTAGAGAGTTTATCGTGGAAAGCTATAGGCTATAAAACATTGCGCTGTGACAACGAATGAAGAAATAGCAGGAAATGTGGAAATTGAATTAATTACTACTACTACACTAGCCACAAACATTTGGTTATTATGTTAATCCGTTTTATTGATTAGTTCATGCGAGAGGTGGCGCTAGATATGCATGAATAATAGAGCAAACATTGATAAACGGATTATAAACAGTGGCCATTGGAAAATGATTTATGGGAAGAGATTTAAGGGTAACGTAGAGCAGAAGCCGCTAGAGCCAGAGTAGCCTAACTGCTATTTTATACAAATTAATTTTCGCCTAAGTCAATTGCGCATTTATTGAAAATCTTGTTTTTCGTTATTAGGCCACTCTGGCTCTAGCAGCCACATACCAAATTGCTCCTTTATATATTTTAGCTTTGACAATAAAACTTTATGATTTTGCGTTTTTATTTTGATTGCTAAAAGTTTATTTACTAGCTGTGTCAGCGACTTCGTTCGCGTAAAATAGTTGTTTTGATCATCTCAAATTTGTTTTTGCAAACCTCCCACTCATTTTTATAAAATTGAAGCAGTTTTCACGCGTCCGTCGTTATTGTGAGTTAATCTTAAAAGATCGAACACATTATTTCTATTATTTAAAGATTAATTTAATATTTTAAAGAATCATTCTTTCATACATATTTTTCGGGTATCTTAAACCGTTTTCGCAACGCACGCAATATAAACCATGAAAGAGCAATAATTTTTCCCCGTTTTTTCCACTTTTATCAATATCCCTTTGCTTCTATTACACGATAAATGCTCTAACCAACACAAAAATAATTTTTCATTTCGAACCCGTACTTCCTAAGATTAGCGCGTTAAAACAAACAAAGCTGAAGAGCTATATAATACTAAACATAGATAGTGTTCATTTGTTTTGTCTTATTACTGAACAGTGGGGCATTCCAATTATCCAAGAATACGTGCCCATGGAACGGTTTTAATTATAGGACAATAAAATAAATGAGATAATGAACACCGTTTTATTGTTATTTGGTATAAGTTTAACGCTAATCAACTTTACCGTTAGTCCAAATTGTATTACAATTATTTTAGCTCAGATATTGGGAACTTACCTACTGTAAGTGCCTAGACCAGGTTCTATGTGGTGACGTTACGAGCACTTTCAAAATTTTCTCTAGTTAGGTTTGGCTTGATCTGAAATTGAGGACTAGTGCTCAGAGCTTCTAATATATACTATAAGCTTAGTTTTAAAACGTTGTTTTTCCATATTTTATTCAGGGAACCTCTAGTGTGAGCAAGAGGAGCGACGAGTGAAGGGATATGTGAAAGAAAATGTTACGTTGCGTTCGCTGTGAAAACGGTTCAAGTTACCCAAAAAAGTATCTATAAAAGAATTATTACAATTTAAATGATATAAAAAAATGTCCGCGACAGTGTATGTCTATCTTTCAAGATCAACTCGCACAAGAGAACGACGGGTCGCGGATGACGTCGCGGGTCACAGCTTAAATTTATAGGGATTTGCAGGAGATTTTATGCGCAAAATAAATATTCGACGCGGACGAAGTCGCTGGCACAGCTAGTTTACCGTTACCGCGTTATAGTAGAATTCTCGTTCAGACCGATATATGTGGATCATTCGATATAGCGTACTCACTAATTTGGACTGAAATCCATTGTTCGTGCTATTTAAATTAACAAGCTACAAGGGGTATTCACCGCCTCTGTAGCCAAATGGTTAAACGTATTGCCTAGTATTGCGTTAAGTGCGTGAAGTCCTGGGTTAGATTCCTAGGGGAAAAAAAGAGGAAGGGATTTCACACTTAGAGGGAGTATTTTCACATACAGCTTGATTGACAAAAACATGTTAATGTTATTCTACTAAAGCAAAAGTTATCTTTACTAATATATAAAGCTGCATAATCTGTTTATTTGTAGACGCTAGTCTCAGGAACTACTGGTGGGAATTGAAAAAATCTTAATGTGTTAGTTAGAGCATTTACCAAGCTATAAAACATCGCACAGTAACTAATAGGAGCGAAGAAAGAGCGGGACATGTGAAAAAATAGGGAAATATAACTATCTTTGTGGGCTTCGTGGTCATCGTTGCGGGCGTTGCGAAAACGTGAACCGTTTTCGCAACGCACGCAATGATGACACGCAAAAATATGTACGATAGGCTGTTCTTTTTAAAATGATATTAAAATGTCCGTGACACTATATGTCTATCTTTTAAGACGTCTTGGGCAACAGTTTACATCTATAAAGATGAAGAGGTTTGTAAAAAAAATATATGCCCAAATTAACTATTCGAAGTCGAGACACAGCTAAATTGTAATAAGTAACCTAATTATTTCAACATGACATACGTGTAGGACACGGTAGCACAATTGGTTAGATTTCAATAAAACACTTTAACGGTTTAAAACGCGATATATTAGTTAAACTTATTTGAAAATGATTTTTAACTTCGGCTCGACGTTTCGGATGCTTTGGAGCAACCGTGGTCACGGGGAAACATATAGACTATAGACCGTATACAATTGGTTAGAGCAACACGGAACGCTGTGGATGCCGGCTCATTTATTTAGTGATGATGATGATTATGATGATTTATTATTATTATGATGTTCTCTCAATTGTAGGTGAAATCCAGCGGCCATATATCGGCTTTCATAATTTGGAAATCCACAGTCTGCAAACGAACAGTGATTAAACTTCACGGCTTTTTCATTTGTGGACACCGTCCGTGACCCGGACGGAATTTCCATATCCCCATTTAATATCCTGTTTACCAGAATTAGTCCAACGTGTTTCAGAAAAATTATAAACATTTAAATAAAACACTTTAACGGTTTAAAACGCGATATATTAGTTAAACTTATTTGAAAATGATTTTTAACTTCGCCCCGACGTTTCGGATGCTTTGCAGCAGCCGTGGTCACGGGGAGACTAATTTATCGCGTTTTAAACCGTTGAAGTGTTTTATTTAAACGTGTACTACTCGCGTAAACTATAGACAGTATTTAATTATAAATAATTATATAAATATTTAATTATAATGTTGAACCCGAAGGGGATCGAATCCACGACCCATTGATTATTAGCCGTACATTCCTACCATTACTACGACGAGCCCATCAAGTATAGGCAATTTTGTAGTCTAGGTACACTTTAAACCAGTACTAACGGTCTCCCCGTGACCACGGCTGCTGCAAAGCATCCGAAACGTCGGGCCGAAGTTAAAAATCATTTTCAAATAAGTTTAACTAATATATCGCGTTTTAAACCGTTAAAGTGTTTTATTTAAATGTGTACTACTCGCGTAAACTATAGACAGTATTCAGTATTAACGGTTCAAAAATTAGGAGCTTCAAGTCGCGACGTCATCGTAAAAAATTGACAATGTAAATTTTAAATTTGGAATAAGTAATTGAGTTACAGAATTGAGCAAACAGTTCATTTGAAACAAATGTCCTTGTTAACGCAACTTGCCCCGAAATGGGGTAAACACTTGTAAAGATATTTGGAAACGAAATGCATTGAGAATCTCTGAAAAGTTCAGCTTTGCAGCTAACAGCCGGAAGCGATACAAGCTACTCAGCAGTTGCTTATATAGCGTAAGAGCTTTATCGTTTCTGAACGTTTAAGAGTACAATCTACCGAAAATACTGCGACTCTCAAAAGAGCTTGTAGCTTGTCAGTCTATATCTATACTAATACATAAAGCTTAAGAGTTCGTTTGTGTATTTGAACGCGCTAATCTCAGGAATTACTGGTGGGAATTGAAGAAATATTTAGTGTTGATTGGCCCATTTATCGAGGAAGGTTAACTTCGCTGCAATAAATAAGAGCCAAAAAAGAGTGGAAAAAGTGGAAAACAGGAAATACTCATCGTTGAGGGCTTGCGTTGCGAGCGTTGCGAAAACGGTTCAAGACATCCAAAAAATATGTTTGAAAGAATGATTGCTCTGAAAATTAACTAAATATTACGGTTTAAACCGTTAAAGTGTTTTATTTAAATGTGTACTACTTGCGCAAACTATAGATAGTATTAAATACTGTCTATAGTTTACGCGAGTAGTACACATTAAAATAAAACACTTTAACGGTTTAAAACGCGATATATTAGTTAAACTTATTTGACAATGATTTTTAACTTCGGCCTGAACTTTCGGATGGTTTGCAACAGCCGCGGTCACGGGTAGACTAAAAAGGAGGGTGTCTCTGACGTCAAAGTAAAAATCGCGTTTTAAACCGTTAAAATGTTTTATATAACTCCAGACAGTATTTAAAGTCCGACATTATAATTCCATCTTTTAAGATTAACTCGCAAGAACCGTTTTTATGTAAGTAATGTAGGTCGAAATAATTGCATTTACCAATGGTTTGTTTGAGTTGTATCGACATAATATTAAGCGAGTACTATATATCAGTACATATATTCTGTGGACTATATTAACTTCTGACGATAACGAGAGTTTAATAAATGTAATATCTCGGAATAGTCAAATCGTTATCTTATTATGAGCAACGATCAACATATTGGTTTCGGGGCTGTTCGGCGGACGTGAGCGAGAGGTTTTCGACGGTTCGCCACCACGAGCGGACGGCAGATTATCAACGGCATCAGGAGATGTTAACTCCTCGATTGCTGAGAGCTTCTCGCTCACGTTGGCCGGACAGCCCCAAAAACAAGTGAAATACCGTTTCCCCCTCGTGAGGAATGGGGCGAACGCATTTTTGTGTCTGTATCACTGGTACGTTTAACAGGCAAGTAGCAGATCAGACTTCTGTGCCCTGCCTGGACAAAACAATTTTTGTAACGCAATTTAACCATTTGGCTACAGAGGCGGTCCCGAAAACCAATGATATGCTGAACGATGGCCGTGAAAGCCTTACACAATTTAGCAATAAAGATGTTCGATAAAAACCGATGGAGTTTTTTTTATTCATTTTTTTTTATTTTCTTTCTTTCTTCATTCTCTAAAGAGCTTTAATTTTCCGCTCACTGTCAAGTTGTATATTTTTTCATGATAGAGGAAGACTGACAAGCAAGGCTTCTAAAGGCAGCTGAAATAGCCAGGTAACATCTCAACGACAGATGTGCGACCTATTATGGCTTTGAATATTCAGTAATCCATAGATTGAAACCAATTTAATTGAACTAGGATTTCTTCCGTAGACTATGGTTTGTGAATCGGACGAAATTTCGATATTTCTACCACGCATTTTTCAGATTTTCGGACGCAGGGCGATATGTTTCTGAACAATTATAAGCAAGTATATTATATCTCTACTAGTTGTCGGCCTATTTAGGCTTTGTATATTCACAAAATAACTCCCATTATCCCATGGACATGGGGTAGACGCTTATAATTAAGTACTTACCTTTGAAAAAAATACGTTTAACGGCTTAAAACGCGACTTATATAAAACCCTTTCTGCGGTCAGTTAGTCCCTCTGGTAACGTGGGCCTGACTGACCACAGCTACATCCGAAACGTCGTAGTTAAAATTAATTAGAAATTAGTTAAATAATAAATTATGCGTTTTAAATCGTTAAAAGTGATTTATTCCGATCTGCTGCCGCTTACTATTGCAAAGGTAGTATTGTATGTGTTTTAAATTAAATGCGTTTTGTTCTTGTGCTGTTTGTAAATAAATAAATACGTATCAAAGGCTTCCTCGATAAATGGTCTATCGAACACAAAAAAAAATCCATTCGATACTTTCTGTAGCTTACGTGTAGTACACATTTATATAAAACACTTAAACGGTTTAAAACGAGATTTATTTTAGTTAAGCTTGTTTGAAATTATTTTTAACTATGGCCCAACGTTTCGGATTGCTTTACAGCAGCCGTGGTCACGGGGAGACAACAGACAAGTTTAACTAGAATATACCGCGTTTTAAACAGTTACAGTGTTTTATTTAAATAAATCCATTTGAGCCAGTTGCTGCTCAAGCTGAAGATTTGTTCGTTTCATATATCTCAGGAGTTCCTGAGATTTAAATTTGTTTTGGTTTGGTTGAAGCATTTATCGAAGTAGTCTTTAAGATCAAACATCACATTATGGCATTATCACATAACGAACAACAATACTACTCCAAGTCACTATTCACACGGACGTCGCGGGCACAGCTAGTCTAAAATAAAAATGTCCGCGACAATATATGTCTATCTTTTAAGATTAACTCGCGAGAGCCAATTTTATGATTTTCAAATCTTGGTCAAAATACTTTATGTGCCTAAATAATGTGTCAGGTCAGCTAGTTATGTATAGATATACATAATTTCTTTACGAAGGACACAACGTAAGTACTAAAGCAATCAAAGCAGAAATAAAGAGAAGACCGCACACAGCTGGTATCCGCTGATTGCTTTGTGGTTGCACGCTTAATTACTTCTGTTTCAGCACATCTTTCAGAGCCAGATGTGCGTGAACGATTCTCGCTTGCAAAATCTTACAGTGCGTATAACAAAAATTATTTTAGGAGCTAAGTACTGTACTTCAGTTTAAAAGTGTTATTATTTTAAATGAAACATTTTTAACTGTTTAAAACGTGAAATATATACGCGGTATTATTTTAAATAAAACAATGTAAACAGGTTGAAACGCGAAATATATTAGTTAACTTGTTGACACTTTATTTGAACTACGACCCAACGTTCCAGATTCTTTACAGATATTGTTACGGGGGGTGTCACATACAATTAAAGATAAATATGTTTCGCGTTTTGAACCGTTAAAAGTGTTTTACTTCAATTAGTTAACTTAGTATACGTATCAATTAGTTAACGCAGTGCTCTCCCATAACCACGGCTGCTGTCAAGTATCCGAAACGTCGAGCCAAATATTTCGCGTTTATAACTGTTGAAAGTGTATTATTTAAATGTTTATTAAACAAATCAACATCATTCATGCGTTGAATGATGTTGATTTGTTTTCGTGCTCACAATTAACGTATAAATATAAGTTTAAAAAGTACCTACCTGTAAAGATATCATACATATCTAGGTATAAAAGAATATGGTTTTTGTCATTTGTCACAGTTTCTCGCCTCAAAGCTTTTTTAAATTTCTAAATCAAATGTTCTCAGAGAAACTTGTTAAGGTACTGTCTCTGAGTACATGCATGCATTTGGATTTTTATAAAAAAAAATATTTTTTTTCCCTAGACAATAAGAAAATTAGTTTTAAGTTATCATAAGAGATTGTACTGTTTAGTTTCCTTAATAAATAAATAAATAAATTACTCGCGTAAACTACAGACAATACTAACATACATTCCATACATCCTTAACTACGGGATGCCCTTCATCTTAAGTACCCCGTGACCACGGCTGCTACAAAGAATCCTAACCTTCGGGCAGTAGTTAAAATGTATTTCAACGAATATAAATCACTTTTTATACCGTGATTTTAATAGTTCTGTAATCACTATAAATTTCATACTATCGGTCTACGTATTAATGCATTATAAATCACCTTTTAAAACGTTAAAAATGTTTTAAAACATTAATATTTTTCACATGCACATGAAGGCATTATATAATTTTAAAATCAAAAATAAATTGAAAAAAAATTCGACTCGGACAGGACTTGAACCGGCATCGTCAGCTTTCCGTGCTGTTGCTCTACCAATTGAGCTACCGAGTCCTACACCTCATCATCGCCTTTTTTAACTAATTGATACATGCTCTCGCGCTAAAAATCGAAAAATTTTCAATTTATTTTCGATTTTTAAATTGTATAGTGCCTTCATGTGCAATACCACGTTAAAAAGAATAAACTTTTCAAACATCATTAATATCAGTTCAAAACACGAAATATATCAAATACTGTCTATACTTTACGCGAGTAGTACACATTTAAATAAAACACTTTAACAGTTTAAAACGCGATATATTAGTTAAACTTATTTGGAAATGACTAACTTCGGCCCGACGTTGACCACGGCTGCTGCAAAGCATCCGAAACGTTGGGCCGAAGTTAAAAATCATTTCAAAATAAGCTTAACTAATATATCGCGTTTTAAACCGTTAAAGTGTTTTATTTAAACGAAATATATCAGTTGATTGATCTTTAATTACTTCCAACGCGCGTTTTCGCGTGAAAATCAACAATTCGCGTTCCAAACCTTTCAAAGTTTTTAATTTAATTTACACTCGCGTACAACAGACAACGGTCGTGTTATATTAAATTTAAAATCTTTTATTTCTTTTACAGAAATATTAAACAAAAACAAAGATAATTTTACTTCTAATAATGAAAGACAAATGTGAAATGCAATTCAATCGAAGAGAAGAACTGACAATTTAAGAAAACATGTGTTAAAATTGACGGGCTCGTCGGTCAAATGGTAGCAATGTATGTCGGGTCGTCGCGTCGGGTCAATAATGTTAATCAAGTTACAATTTTGCAGTAACTTCTCTTGTAACTTGATATTAATTGGGTGGTAGGAATATCGAAATACCGTCCGGGTCAAGAACTACCGTCCAAAGTTTGAAAAACCGTGCAGTTTAATCGCGTTTTGGTTTCAATCTGTGTATTTCCGAATATCGAAAGCCTAAATAGGTCAACAACACATCGTCACAATCTTATATGACTGGGGTATTTCACCTTCTATCAAGGAAATCCACTGCTTGTCTATTCTCTTCTATCGTTTAAACAAAACACTGTAACGATTGAACGCGATATATTAGTTAAACTTTATATAAGTTTAAGTAACTAACATATCGCGTTTTAAACCGTTACAGTGTTTTATTTAAATGTGTGCTACTCGCGTAAACTATAGACAGTATCTCTAATATCGTTTTTTATTTATTATTTTTTATATAAAATTCGAATGACAATAGTTATTTATATTATAATGCAGGATGTAACTTCAACATTTAAATTATATTATAATTAGAACTAAAGAAGGAAAGTTTTAATATCAAAAATAAATTGTTAAGATTCACGAGAGTACACCCTTACTAAGAATTAAATCAAATTTGTCATCTTTCGAATATAACATCGGTTTCAACCCGTGTATTTCGAATAAGTTAAAACAAAATTGGTCTTAACTTAATGCTTATCTTTTAAATAAAACACTTTGACGGTTTAAAACGCGATATGATTTTTTAGTCTCCCCGTGACCACGTCTGCTGCAAAGCATCCGAAACGTCGGGCCGAAGTTAAAAATCATTTTCAAACAAGTTTAATTAATATATCGCGTTTTAAACCGTTAAAGTGTTTTATTTAAATGTATACTACTCGCGTAAACTATAGACTCTAGTATCCATTCTTATCTGTTTAAAAAAATAAGTTAAATAAAATCACGACATTTCAAATTACTGTATGCCGTTAGAATCGTTTTCAATTTGAACTCACCTGTCTATCCACGTTATCACATTGAACGAAACGCACTGCACTTACGACACGATGTGGGAGAACGCGGAGAATTCGTTAGGACGGCCGTACCGGCCGAGGGTCGGTGGAAAACTGACTGAGTTACACGGCCTGTGTATTACAACGTTGTGGTTGAAGGGTTGAAAAGGCTTTTAGGTGGCTTACTATGAAAACGCTCATAAAATCTAGTCCTGTTACTATGAACAAGTGAGGCAAGTAGAGTGAGGTAGGCATTAGGAAGCTGTGGATGAAGGTTCAAGTCCCGGCCGTGTCGTCAAATGTTAATCTTAAACAGATTTAAAAATATCTATCACCAAACGTCGAGGGTGCGATACTCGTCTGACACGACAAATCTATACTAATATATAAAGCTGAAGAGTTTGTTTGTTTGTTTGAACGCGCTAATCTCAGGTTCGAATTGAAAAATATTTTTGTGTCGGTTAGAACATTTATTGAGGGCACTGTAAAACCTCGCCCTGTGACTTATATAAGCGAAGATACAGCGGGAAATATAACATCATTATAGGTTTTCGTGGCGTACGCTGTAATATTGATTTTTCTTTAAATGATCTAAAAAATGGCCCAGACGCTATAAGTCTATCTTTTGAGATTAACTTGCAAGAACGACGGGAAGGGACCGACGTCGTGGATAACAGCTTAAGCTTATAAAGGAGTTTTTAAAAATGAATTTAGATGCCCGAAATAAATATTCTTAGCGGACGAAGTCGCTGGCACTGCTAGTAAATATATTATATATTTAACATTCTTACCCTTTCATATAAGCTATCGAGTACATTGCTTATAAATATATTCTGATCGATCTATCAATTTTTTTTAGACTCAATGTATATCCAAATACAATAACAATAAAATTTTATATAATTTGTATGTTTGTTTGTGTTTAGCTTGTTAAACAATAAATTCAGTCTAATACAATTTGAACATAAAGGCTTATTAACTATTATTATTTGTTCAAAGTTAACTTATTTACGATTTTAGAAGCAGTTAGAACATCGGGCCGCTATCAAAATAAATCGTAAATAATATGTTAACTCATATATTTTGCGTTTTGAACTGAAAAAAGTGGTTGTTTTAAACGTGCACTACCCACGTAAACGAAAATGTGGGTACATTGTGTTATATAATTTTTTTTTCACGTAAAATAAAACACTTTAACAGCTCTCCCCCGCGACTACGACTTCTAATAAGTTTAACTTATATGTATCCCGTTTTAAACCGTTGAAGTTTGTCTTTTCTGTCCTCGTCTATCATAAAAAACGTTAATTTAAATGTTCCTCCTGACATTAGATAAAAAACGTGTGTAAAATAATGTATTAAAACCATTGTAAGTGATGTGTGTGCTTACGGGGAAATGTGTCCTTTGTTAAGAAAATGTAATTTCGGCGACTGTGAATCTCGGTGTTGTGGGCGGGACAGATTTAGCTTTGTCATTTCCAGCACTTTTGCAGCTTACTAAATTAATGTGTGTGTTAAAGTGTGTGTGAAATCACAGACAGACAAATTAGTAATAATAATAACTCTCTTACACTAAAATAATTAACACAATAAGGACAGTCTCTTCAAATCTGTGGTATGCATCTCATCTGAAGGGTCTGATCACTACATTCGTTTTGACCTGCCATATATCCTCGCCAAGGGGAGTCGATTTTTCACAAGAGTGGTACGCGAAGCAATTGAAGTAAAAAAAAAACAGAAATTTCAATAGGGCGGACGGCCTGAAATTATCGAACACCTGGGATTCCATAATAAAGTACTCAGGATTCCAATAAACAGCATACTGGCAAAAGCGACGACACCGTGAATCAATTCTACAAATTGTTTCGCCAAACTTCGACGGAACAGATGGCGCCAGCGTAGCAGTTTTTTACTTTGACGACATAGACATCCTCCGTCTTTAGTCTCCCCGTGACTACGGCTGCTGCAAGGCATTCGAAACGTCGAGCCGTAATTAATAATAATTTTCAAACAAGTTTAACTGAAATATATCGCGTTTTAAACCAGTAAAGTGTTTTAGTTAAACAAAAAGATTAAATTTTATTTGAAGAAGAGTGATTAAAACTCGATTATAAGTTGTAAAAATTTTACGACGCTGGCAGGACTCGAACCGGTATCCAACGTGTACCGTGCTGTTGTTGACCCGTTTGAGCTACCGTGCTATACATATAGTGTCGCGGACATTTTTTAGATCATATAAACATAATAATTCTCTTCAAATAGAATCGTTCATTTATTTATATACATAGAGAGTAATAAAAATTCATAGTCTGTATTCGGGTACAATTTCGTACATACTATCTCCACGATATATCCCGGAGGACTACTTCTGAATTTATACAGACGTAAATGTATTCTATAAATTTTTAGGTACCGTTTTTGGGACATATTATTTTTACGAATGTAGGAAAGTAAATAAAAATAATTGATCAGGGCAAATTTTTTCTAACCCGTTCAAAATAAATTTACGCTCGCGACGTCGTCCGCGTCCCATCGTGCTTGCAATATTGTAAAAAGATAGACATGGGGGTGCATTTTTTTGACAATCTATAGAGAAATTATTGCTTCATTATGTATGAAGACATAAACTAAACAACTAACTAAAGAATTTTGGATAACTTAAACCGTTAGTAAGTGGAATCCCGTTTCCCCATCGGTCATGGGGCGAACACATTCTTGTGTTCGTTTCACTGATCCGTTCTTTAACAGGCAAGTGGATCAGACTTGTGCCCTGCCCGACCGAAACATTTTTTTCGTTACCCTGGGATTCGAGCCCAGGAACTCCCACGTTTAACCATTTGGCTACAGAGAAGGTCTGTCAGAAGGGAAACCATTAAAGATAAGTAATTTTTCAACTTTCCCGCTGTTTTCTCGTTCCTATTAATAAACGTTTAGCGTTCCATAATAAATGCTTTTACCAACACAAAGAGAATTTTTCAATTCGAACCAGTTGTTCCTAAGATTAGCGCGTTCAAACGAACAAACTCTTCAGCTTTATATATTAGTATAGACGTGTAGATGAACAGTAAGTTTATTCTGTCTGTAGTTTACGCGAGTAGTACACATTTAAATAAAACAGTTTAACGGTTTCAAACGCGATATATTTTACTTAAACTTGTGGTAGAATTATTTTTAACTACAGCCTGACGTTTCGGATGATTTGCAGCAGTAGTTATTAATAATTAAAAAAATATATATTTTATTAGTTTTTTAACAATATTTCGATACTTCATCTGAAATTCTACATACTTAATGTGTGGTAAGAATATATAAAAAGTTAATAGAAAAAAACCTAATTCAATCGCTTATCAGTTTGTGTGCTAAATACTGTATGTAGTTTACGCTTCTAGTACACATTAAATAAAACATATTAACGGTTTGAAACGCGATATTTTAACTACGTCCGACCCGTTTCGGATGCTTTACAGCCGTGGTGGCCGTGCACTCCCCGTGACCACGCCTGCTGTACAGCATCCGAAACGTCGGGCCGTAATTGAAATTATTATCAAATAAGTTTAACTAATGTATCGCGTTTTAAATCGTTTAAGTGTTTTATTTATGATTGTGGGTTCACGAAAGCCGAAAAAGGTCGACTATTATTAAATGAGCCCCACGCTTATCTGTGACCATGAGAAAAATCGAGAACAGAGCTACGGTAGTGTTTGGTATATACAACAACCAAGTTTGTCGTCTAATTTGAATGTTTAACTAGTTTAAGTTAGGCGTTGACTACGTCTTAGTTCGGAATCACCAAATTGGTTCACGTCCTATTCTGTTTGATTTGATCTTGGACATCGCTTTGCTTTCACAGCGTACTGTGGCCGCCGGAGTCATGTAAACACTTGTAACGGTTTAAAACGCGAAATTCATTTGTTATTTTTTATTTATTTCAATATTTTCGACGTTTCGGATGCTTTAGAGCAGCGGTGGTCATGGGGAGATGTATATTTCGCGTTAAACCGTTAAAAGTGATTTTTTTATGTACAGACAATACATAGGATTTAATTTGCAATAGTTTTTTTTTATATGAATGTTTTAATTACATACTAGTTTGTAAACACGGATTTTCTTGTACATTAAAAAACGAGGTTGTAAGTGGGCAGTGGTTTACATTTAAATATAACACATAATTTCCAATAAGGGCGCTAGGAAAAGTCTAAGAGCTGGCGACGTTAATTTTGAATGAATTTTTCGTTGACTTCGATAGTATTACATAAATAAAATATATATAAATGTTGTCTTTTCACATTTCCCGCTGTTTATTCGTGATTTTTTTATCCTCAATCTAGATAAATGTGCTAACTGACACAAAGAAATTTTCAACATGAACCAGTAGTTCCTGATACTAGCGCGTTCAAACAAACAAACTCTTCAGCTTTTTAATATTAGTATAGACTTCCAATACCCAGCAGCTCCTAAGCTAGGATTGCGTAAGGTGAAATACGCTTCATTGCTCTTCAGGAAAAAGGAGGGAATGATTTAAGACGGCCCTAATCGCTGTTTTCTCTACTTTTATGACATTGAATTATTTCGCTTTTACTTATTTATTACAAGCTTATAAGCGTCTTTGGTGCTTTGCCATCGTCTCAGTGGTTAAACGAGGGCCTAGATTCAAATCCCAGTAAGAGAAACTGGCGTTTTCACATAAGGGATTAGCATATTATTGTCTTTCGGGCTGTTCGGGCGAGCAAGAAGAGGTTTCGGTCGGGCCGAAGTTAAAAATCATTTCCAAATAAGTTTAACTAATATATCGCGTTTTAAACCGTTAAAGTGTTTTATTTACTCATGTAAACTATAAAGAGTATGTGATAGCCCGTTTCTTCTCGTGGGGCATGGGGCGAACACATTTCTGTGTCCGTTTCACTGATCCGTTCTTTAAGAGTAGTTGATCAGACTTCTGTGCCCTGCCCGACAACCTTTTTGTTTCCCCAGGATTGAAATCCAGGACCAATACGCAGCCAACCAACCATTTGGCTACAAAAGCGGTCGCTAAATAGGCATATAAAAAAAATCAAGAACAAAACAAAAGATTTATTGTAACCAGCTCTTAGACCATTTCTAGCGTCATAATATGATGTATTTTTTGTAGTTTACGCGACTAGTGGAAATTAGGCTTAGAACGCGAAAGAGATTATTTAACTAATTTATTTTAACTACGGCCCCGTTAAAACAAATAAAAAATATATCCTGTTTTAAACCATCGAGAATGTTTAGTTTAAACACAAAAAGTTAACTAATACATTTTCTTTTTTAAACCGTTTAAGTGTTTAATTTCAATAAAAATCAGTCATTTATATATGGCGTTTTAAACAGTTAAGAATATTCTGTTTTTATACAAATAAGTTAAATGATAATTATACATTTCAAACCGTTAAATATAATTTATTTATATAAAAAGAAGTAAGATAATATATTTGACATTTACAACCTTTAAAAATGTTACATTTAAAGAATGTTCATTAGCTTAGAGGCGGGTTTTAAACTTGTAAAATAAATCCGACTAATCTCGTAATATTAAGCTTCTTGGCTTCAAGTTCTTGTGGCGTCTGCTCTTCCGATTACGGGATTAAACCGGATGTTACTTTTCCTTTTCCCCGGGAAAAGCGAAGGTGTTTTATATAAAAAAGTTAGGCCAGTATCTGAGTCACGTTAGAGTAATTACTTAAACTTTTTTAATTACGAAACATCGGTTTGACGGTTAGGTCTGTAGTTTACGCGTGTAGTACGCATTTAAATTATACATTTTTAACAATTTATTTTATTTTTAAAAATTTGAACACCGTCCCGATGTCAGGTCATAGTTAATAATTAGAAATATAATTCGTTCAGGACTCGGTAGCTCGATTGGTAGAGCAACAGCACGGAACGCTGACGATGCCGATTCAAGTCCTGCCCGAGTCGAAAATTTTTTCAATTTATTTTCGATTTTTAAATTATATAATGCCTTCATGTGCAATAACATGTAAAAATTAATAAAGTTTTCAAATATAATTAACATTTAATTTTCGCGTTTTATACCGTTGAAATTGTCTTGTTTTAAACCCAAATCGATCTCGAAAATCTCCTTTCGTTATAAAATTATCTCCTTCTAAAAGTCTTCTGCAAAGAGCATAAACTAAATAATTAAACTAATATATTTTGCGTTTTAAACCGTTAAGAGTGTTTAATTTTAGAAGCCAAATGAATGTCGAAATCTTTCGTTAAAGAGTATTGACATTTCAAGACTAAAAATTAATTATAGCGTGATCACGCCTTATGCAAAGCATCTGAAATATCGGATATAGTTACACTTAATTGAAGGATTCGAGTTTTTAACCGTTAAAAGTGTTCTACGACAAAAACCAAAACAATGTTTAATATCTCATTTCGTTACAAAAATAGAAAATATAAAATGCGAAATATTAGGTACATTTCGCGTAAACAAAGCATCCGGAGTACTTTGTCATATCTAAAATAAATAAAGAAATTTGTTTACTCATAAATTTCGCGTTTTAAACCGTTAATAATGTTCAATAAAAAGCAAATGAATCTCTAAATCTTTCGTTAAAAAGATATGAAAATTTACGAACGAATTTTCTTCGCCATTTACGCGCCAAATAACTCAATTTAGTCATTAGACGGACTTCGAACAATTTCATGGCATATTAAACTTAATTTTTTTCCTTCTCGAATCACTGCAGGGGGCGACCGAAAGACAGACGCGATGAATTATCTAAAAAAATGAAATTCCATTAAAATTACGGAAAAATTGGGATTCACTGAAAAGGATACGTCTCAGTGATCGATTTAAAACTAGCAGATAAATCTGTGCCCTGCCCAACCGAATGTGTCATTTGATACGATCCTAGAAAATCTAGTTTAAACAGCCTACGGAAATAGATGGAATATTATTTTATTTACTATGGAATATTGGACTATGAAAACGGACGGAATGTTTTGTCCGACCGAAACTATCATTTCTATAAAACACTTTTAACCGCTTGAAACTCGAAAAAAACTTATTTACAATTCAGATTTGCGGGCAAAATAACTTGTAAATAAGTTTCACTAATACAAAACGCGTTTTAAACCGTTAAAAATGTTTTATTTCAATTCCCTTGCCATTCACAACGAGGAGGCATCGTACTTAATGCAATGTTTAATCACTCTGTCATAGACGGATTCTTATCGATGCCAAATAGAATTTAAAAAAAGAATTTAAACACTTTTAACGGTATTAAACGTGAAAATTAGTTGAAATTATGTTCAATCCTTTTTAACCCCTGACGTTTCGGATGCTTTGCAGCAGCCGTGAACACTGAAGACGGAAGATGTAAGTTCGATTAAAACATATCACGTTTTAAACCGTTTAAAATATTAAAAATGTGTACTAGCGTAAACTACAGACCAATTTAATGTTCGATTCCTTGAAAACTACAAGTAAAATGTATAAGCGTAAAATCCTTTTTTCTTTTATTAATGCTATGTTAATGCAAACGTACAATTTTCATAAATAGGGTTCGTTAAGCGAATTATTTAATACTAGCTGCGCCAGCGACTTCGTTCGCGAGAATCGTTATTTTGTGCATACAAATTCGTTTTTGCAAACCCCTTCATCTTTATAAACTTAAGTTCTTACCCACGACGTCGCTAGCGCCCCACCCCGTCGGTCTTTTTTCGTATATCATTTAAAGAAGAATCTTTCCTTCATATTAGTATAGATTAGGTCATCCGACAAACGTTTTGTTGAAAACTGTCTATAGTTTACGCGAGTAGTACACATTTAAATAAAACACTTTAGCGGTTTAAAACGCGATATATTAGTTAAACTTATTTGAAAATGATTTTTAACTTCGGCCCGACGATTCGGATGCTTTGCAGCCGCCGTGGTCACGGGGAGACTAAAGATGGAGGATGTCTCTGACATCAAGGTAAAAAATTGCTACGCCTAGCGCCATCTGTTCCGTCGAAGTTGGTATTTGGCGAAACTGGCCGGGATTCGGCCGGGATGCAAGAAACGTCGGGCCGAAGTTAAAAATCATTTTTAAATAAGTTTAACTAATATATCGCGTTTTAAACCGTTAAAGTGTTTTATTTAAATTACCAATGTTTTCACGGTTTTTCCACATTTTCCTCAAACTTCCCTCGATAAACGGTACAATCAACACAATTAAATCAATTCAAACCTGTAGTTCTTGAGATTAGCGCGTTCGAACAAACTCATCAGCTAATAATATTTTTTTAGATACGGAACCATTCAACGTCTCGCCAACACGCGCTTGGCCATTTTTGTAAGCGCAGTTGCAATGTTATTTTGTTTTTCTTTGCATTGAATTAATTAACATTTGCACTCGTAAATAACGTCGCGTAATTTAATTTAATTGCTGTGTATGTAGATGAGGACTACTTCTGACTATGGTTTTATTGTAACGGGCCGGAGTTAAAAATCTTTTTCGAATAAGTTTAACTAATATATCGCGTTTTAAACCGTTAAAGTGTTTTATTTAAATGTGTACTACTCGCGTAAACTATAGACAGTATTTAATATGTCGCGTTTAACCGTTAAAGTGTTTTATTTAAACATCAAAGATACGAAAATTAATTTTTCTATACTCCAGCTTCAGACTAAGCCGAAACGCAATTAAACAATATTTTTTTAATTCCTACCATCCTATTAATATAGATCTCCGGACGAAGTTAAAGATGTTTCAGACAAAAAATAAATTAATGAGGACCTGGTGGGAATCGACCCATTGATTGTGAGCCATAAATTGCCACCATTAAACAAATGAGCCCGTGAAATGGAGTTCGAATTTTTTAACGTATAAAAACGTCACGACTACCTTCAGGATGTAGATAAACTCTCATAAGATTTGCTAGTCCCAGCCGTGGGAATTAGTGTAGTAGTTTGTTTGCTTGTTTGAACGCGCTTATCGCAGGAAGTACTGGTTCGAATTGAAAAATTCTTTTTAGTTAAAACGTTTATCGAGGACGGCTATACGCAACACGCTCTGTGGCTAATAGAAGCAAAGAAATGTCGAAAAATTAAAAAAAAAGGGGAAAATTATTTAGATCTGTGGGTTCCCTGTGAGTGCGCTGCGAAAACGGTTCAAGATACCCAAAAATATGTTCGTAAGAAAGATTCCTGTGACGATCTAAAAATTGTCCGCGACACTGTATGTCTATCTTTAAAGATTAAATTGCAAGAACGACGGGACGCGACCGACGTCGTGGGTAACAGTTTGCAAAAACAAATTTGGTTGACCAAAATAACGTTTCTACACGGACGAAGTCGCTGACACAGCTAGTATAGGTATAATTCTAGTCTCGTGAATACAGACAAGGTTTAAAAGATTATCGTGCCCCACTTTGTAATGTTAATTCGCTAATACCACCATTTGACACTCTAATATTCAAGTACAGTATATAATCTTTGTTCTACCATCTTATACTGAGCTTAAAGTCACGTAATAAGATATTTACAGCTAAACGCTTTTGTCTTCCATTGTCCGCTTAAGATTTATTCATTTAACGCTTACGCGTTAGACGTTCCTTTGTTTAAATAAAACACTTTAACGGTTTAAAACACGATATAAATTGAATACCGTCTATAGTTTACGCGAGTACACATTTAAATAAAACACGGATCGGCTGCTGCAAAGCATCCTAAACGTCGGGCCGAAGTTAAAAATTACTTTCAATAAGTTTAACTAATATATCGCGTTTTAAACCGTTAAAGTGTTTTATTTAAACGATATAAATTGGTTGAACTTATTTGAAAATTATTTTAACAACGGCCCGACGTTCCGGCTTTGCATTTCCTCTTTAGCTTTGTGTCTCCCCGTGACCACGGCTGCTGTTGTCTGCCTCTATCATAAAGAAGATAAGAATACAAAGAAGTGTTTAAATAAAACACTTTGACGGTTTAAACCACGATATTAATCGGGTAAAACTATTTGAAAATGGTTTTTACTACGGCCCGCCGTTTCGGATGCTTTGCAGCAGCCGTGGTTATATATATGTGACTTTGCCCTTCTTTTGTCACGCAAAAAACGTCATAATGAATTTCTTGAAAAAATTAAACTAACTCTTGGTTTCTCCCATCTTATATTATGTTCATAATTGGCTCAGTTTAAACGCTACAAGATTTAAAACTCATAAAATGATTTAGTCATCGCTTCACAGCTTCGCCATCGTGCGCCATGACCAAATAGTTCATTCCAAACTTCTATTAACTACTCGCAAAACTAACGAACGTGAAATTGGAAAGTTAAACTAACTTCAAAAAGATAAAAGTTATCTAACGACAAGAACCTTTTTAGAAGTTTCTAGTATTAAGAATAATTGCTGAGCTACTCTTTTGTACACAGTAGTTAACGCCGGTAGAACACATTTAAATAAAACACTTTACCGTTTGTAAACGCGATATATATTTTAAACTTAAAATAAAATTTAATAATATGTTTGTCTGCCCGTTTGTCGTGATTCTACAGAGTGTTCAAATGAGCAACATGACCGAGAAGAACGCCCAACAAATTCAGTCTATATTAGTTAAACTTATTTGGAATTTTTTACTTCGGCCCGACGTTTCGGATGCTTTGCAGCAGCCGTGACGGGAAGACTAAAGATGGAGGGTGTCTCTGACGTCAAAGTAAAAGATTGCTACGCTAGCGCCATCTGTTCCGTCGAAGTTGGTATTTGGCGAAACTGGACGGACTTGCAAGGACCCGGCCATATCGCGTTTTAAACCGTTAAAGTGTTTTATTTAAATTGAAATTATATTGCGCGAGTAGTACATACATCCATGAATAAGTTGACAAAATTCCACGATGAGTTGAGGACTCGGTAGCTCAGTTGGTTAGAGCAACAGCGAATGCTGACGATGCCGGTTGAAGTCCTGCCCGAATCGATTTTTTTTTAATTATTTTCGAATTTGAAATATATCATTTTAACAGAATTATTTAATTAAAGCCGATTTAAAACAGACCACACACAAATTTCAGATATTTTTAATTTGAAAGCTATTTTCAAAGGGTATTAAAATTAAGCTACGCAAAAGCGTAGCGCTTTAATGTTCTACGTGACTACGGGCTACGGCGTAGAGGGTCTGAACAAATAATTATATTTATTTGAATATTCTATCGGTTTACAGTAAACATACAGTTTATAAATAAACAAAAGTGAATTTGTGAGTTAAACAAATCGGTTACTCAGTACGTGTTACGTAGGTAACAGTAAAAAAATTAAGACTCTAAATTGATATTGACTACCACTTCTCAAATCAAGGGCGTACGAACGAGAAGAACTGGCAAGAAACTCGCCGCCGCTCCTTTTATCGGCAAGTTTTATTTTACAGTCTTTAAGTGCTTACACATTTTTTTGCTAGAGCGGGTTTCTTCACAACCCAAGGATTTTTATCGTTCAAATATCGTCTGCAATAGTAATTACATTGTTGTTAAGCAATAAATTTTCTACATGTGTATTAAGATATAACACAAGTAGTAGAAACTTAAATATAACACTTTAACGGTTTAAAACACGATAGATTTGAGTCTCCCCGTGACCACGGCTTCTGCAAAACATTCAAGCAAGTTTAAAATAATTTAAAAATCAAAAATAAATTGAAAAAACTTTCGACTCGGGCAAGATTTGAACCGGCATCGTCAGCGTTCCGTGCTGTTGCTCTATCAATTGAGCTACCGAGTCCTATTCAATTGGTAGAGCAACAGAAGGGAACGCTGACGATGCCGGTTCAAGTCCTGTCCGAGTCAAAAATTTTTTTCAATTTATTTTCGATTTTTAAATTATATAGTGCCTTCATGTGCAATAACATGTAAAAATTAATAAAGTTTTAAAATTTTCAAATATATCACGTTTTAAACCGTTAAAGTGTTTTATTTCAAAGTAAAATATTCTTATGTACAAAGCCGCGTTGGGACACTAGTCTGGCATGAATTGCAACTGATAAAACAGCTGTTCAATCGAACTGGCTTCACGCCAGATTAAATATCAGCTGTTCGATTGAAAATTGTTTTTCTATCTTCTTTGAGCTTCAAACAAGATGGGAAATTATAACTGCACTTGACTTGACACAGTCGTAAGACACAGTCCTTAATTCGATTCCTGGGGAAAACACAAGAGTTTAAATAAAATACTATAGCGATGTAAAATGCGAAGCATTAACTGATTCACGAATTATTTTAAATACGGACGTGTGGGATGCTTTGTAGCAGACAATTAAAATAGTCTATGCTAATATTTAAAGCTGAAGAGTATGTTTGTTTGAACGCGCTACTCTCAGGAAGTGCCAGGCTATAAAACATCGTGCTGCGAACTAATAGCATAGAAACAGCGGTAATGTGGAAAAAAGGCACGGAACGTGTGGGTGTCGATTCAAGTCCTACCCGTGACGTAAAAATTTGTTCACCTGGAATCTATATTTACTTTTAAAATTTCAAGATAAACGTCAAAAGAAAATTATGATATGAAAATTAAACGAATTTTATATGAAAAAGATCTTACGTCTAAAGATTTCCATTCCCTCATCAAATTACCATTGAATCTGAATATATGAAAATCCTGTCGTGAGATTTCCCGCGATATATTCAGAATTTTCACCAGCCCATTGGAATTATGGTAGCAATGTATGTCTAATAAACAACGCGACGTAAGTTCGACATCCACCTAAGCCTACGTGTTTCAAAGCAATTTGTAAATATCGTCAGTATTATACGCGAGTAGTACACATTTAAATAAAACACTTTAACAGTTTAAATCATGAAATATATTATTGGATGTCTTGCAGCAGCTGTGGTCACGGAGAGACTACATCCGTAACATCGGAAAAAGTTAAATTATAAATTTAAACCTCGTTTTAAACCGTTAAAGTGTTTTATTTAAATCAATTTTGTAATTTAGTATTTTCTCTAGATTACGTAACTTGATTTAAAGAAAACGTTTAACGGTTTAAAATGCAAAATATAAAAGTTAACCTTTTTTAACTACGTAAGTAAGTGTTTCATTTCGTTTCGGATGATTCGCAGAAGCTGCGGCCACGTGAGGCAATATGAAAATAAGTTATACATTTTGCGTTTTAAACTGTTAAAAGTATTTTGTTTTAATTGTGCACTACTCGCCTAAACTACAGACAACACGTGCTTATACTCGTTTAACTAGTTTATCACTTCGAATGAATATAGTTGATTAAAACTATAAATTTAAAATAATACCACATTAAAATTATATATATGTAGATAAGCCTATAAACTCATTACGTAACGCCGTAACGCGTAACTTAACGAGTTTATCTAATTTATAAAAAGACTAGCTGTGCCTGCGACTTCGTTCGCGAGGAATAGTGACTTGGGGTAGAATTTTAAATTATTTTGACTGTTTATTAATTTATGTAATTGCGCATTTAAGGCAGCTAATCTATGTTGTAAGTGCTACTTTGCCGCAACACTCTCACCTTACATCACTCCAACCACCACCCCCAGCCCACTCCCACTTCTATTCCCAAAAAGCCGAAGAAGAAAGTTTCATTGTTCTAGCTTCAAAAGCCACGATTTTCCATACAAACTTTCACCCCCCCTTTTACCCCTTACAACCCCCTATTCGCAACAAAAAGCCTATGCATTTTCTCAAGGTCTATCTGTGTACCAAATTTAATTTAAATCCGTTCAGTAGTTTTGGCGTGAAACAGTGACAGACAGACAGATAGAGTTAATTTCGCATTTATAATATTAGTAAAGATATATACTGCAAAAATACCCATCATCCTTGGTCATGTTTACTTAAAATATTTTAGTATAATTTCAGAGCCATTACCCTAAAAACGTTCTGAACTTAGTGAAAGTCCAAGCTCGTTATTCACAGCTAAAAAGCTTACGGAGTGCATAACAGTGTGAAACGTCGCTGCGAGCCACCCAGATATTATGAATTTATCAAAAGGCGACTGCAGATGCGCGTTTACCTTCAGTGTAAAGGTGTTTCAGACGCGAAGCGTTTTCACAGGCCGTTGGCGATATTAAACGGAATTTTAAATAATAGAAAGACGGTGATCCACTTGTGGTTGTTTGTTTTATATATTTATTAAGATTGAATGAATATTTAACTGATAAAAATGCTTGGGGTATGGAGGAACCTGCTCTAACAAAGAAGATGTACACATTAAGTGTTGTAACAAAAAGTTGCCATTAAAAGGAATGGCGGGGAGTTACTTGCCAGTTTTTCTCGTTTGTTCTACGCCCTTGACCTGGGAACTGGAAATTTAGAGTTAGAGTAAAATTTTAAAGTGTTCTGACGTTTATAAGTGTACTAGGCTACATACATGAATAATTGATTTTTGATTTGTTTTGATTTATCCTTTAATATCAAAAAGTTGCACATTGACGACTGTTTTGCTGGCCTAATGGTAGAATCAATCAATGCGCGTTCGATGTGCACTGGATCCGAAATCTTCAGTTCTATACGCTGGTTAAGTAAAGCATACTGTTTTCTCCTATGGTATAACTGTCATGTTAAATTACAAAATTAACGACGTTTCAAACGCGTGTCGTGTGAAACGCCAGAATATTTTTATACGGAGCTATTTATTTTCACGCTACATGAGAACAAGTAGCAATGCAGTCGGCCCCGTATTTTCTGGTTTCAGCAAGCTTTGGGGCTTGTTACGTCCAATATTTTATTTTGTAAAGTTTATTTGACAATATTTACTAAATACGAGCTGCTAGCGTCTTCGACCGTCCCGTAATGTTATGGAGGTCTTAGTGATGACCCATTAAATGACTAAAGCAGTGCGGTGGGTCTATGTTTAAAAGACAGCATTGGCAGATTAAAAGTTCGAAAGATACTAAGTAACATATTCCATAAAATTAAATTGTTATAGTCTAAAGCCACAATAGGTCAACCGCGCATTGTTTTCATGTGTGGCTAGGTTATTTTATCTAAGTAATGTAGTAAGCCCTATACTTATCAGTACTCTTAATAAACACTTGTAACGGTTTAAAACGAGAAATGATATAAGTTATATTAATATTATTTCGTAGTTACCACGATAGCTGCGAAGCATTCAATACGTTAGATCGCTGTTACAAAATTTAAAAGTATCACAAAATGATTATAAATTTGAAAAAATACCGCACAGGCAGAACTCTACTATCTACTCTAACCAATAACAGGTGAATAATATTACAATTTTAAAAGTTAAAAAGAGGGTTAATTATATATTCAAATTTAAAACCGTTAAACGTGATTTGATTAATTCTAAACTACTTGCGTTGATAACAGACAATACTCAAAATAACTATTTTGTATACAAGGCACGAATCGCATAGCGTATATGCAAAACATACATTTTTATAACTTAACTCATAACTTAATTACTAAAGTTAAGTTTAATCGGGAAAGAGAATCGTACAAACTTCTTCAAAGTATTTTATGAAAGTTTAACTCTCAGTAGGTAAAGGTGCAAATTGTGTAACATTATACACTAATGAAGTTAAAAAGTAATTCACTCTACCTTGTAAATTAATTAAAGTGATTAACAAGAGAGATTTACATCGTACGATTGTTTCGTACGATTTTGAAATCGAATCGTTGGTTCAATGGTAGCAATTGCTAACAACTTATGGGTATTTAAATAAAACACTAACAGTTTAAAACGCGATATGTTAGTTAAACTTATTTGACAATGATTTTTAACTTCGGCCCGACGTTTCGGTCTCCCCGTGACCACGGCTGCTTCAAAGCATCCGAAACGTCGGGCCGAAGTTAAAAATCATTTTATTGTCTACTCAACTACATTAAAAATATTTGCTTTTAAATTAAAAATGATATGAGAAATTTTATATTTTAAATAAATAACTAAAAAAGAATTAAAATTAATAAATGATAAAAGAGTCCAAAGTTCAAAAGTATATTCCTTTGGAATAATTTAGACATGGTTTGGATTTGAACCCACGACTACAAGGTACATCTCTGTCATGTTATATACTGTCTGTCGTTTACGCGAGTAGTACACATTTAAATAAAGCACTTTTACGGTTTAAAACGCGATATATATTCGTTAAACTAAACGTGAAGACACGGTTAGTCAATTCTGCAAGGACCCGGCCAGTTGGACGTAACAGATGACGCTAGCGTAGCAGTTTTTTACTATAACGTCAGAGACAACGCTCCATATATTTTAGTCTGAGTGACGACGGCTGCAAAGAATCCAAAACTTCGGGTCATAGTTTAAATAATTTTTAAATAACTTTAACTAATATATATCGCGTTTAAGCCAGAAAGTGTTTTATTTGAGTTTGTTACGAAATGTTTTCACATAAATATTACTTTACGTGTGTTATACATGAAACAATTCAAAATCAACGCAAAAACTAAGGTTTCCTTAAAGTAGAAAGGACTTCTGACGACCAAATTTAATTTAACTGTTCAATCGGATCGTAACGTGTAAAATTCCTAATTAGCTTCAGTAATTATACTTAATAATTCATAAATTACTGTACATTAGATTACAAAAAACCTGGTAAACAATGTTGGAATAAAATACTGTCTGTAATTTACGCGAGTAGTACACATTAAAAAAGAACCACTCTGACGGGTAAAACGCTACATATATAAAATAAAGAAATAAATTTAAACACAATATATATCATGTTTTAAACCGTTAAAACACGAATTATATTCACAACTAAATTTAAGAACTGCCGCACGTTTCAGAAGCTTTACAGCGGTCGTCATGGGGGGATTGAAGATTGAGTGTGTCTCTCATGTCAGAGTCAAAATATGCTACGGTAGCGTCATCTCCGACCATGTTAATTTATACATTTCGCGTTTTAAACCGTTAATCGTGTTTTATTTCATTGTGTACTACTCGCGTAGACTAGAGTTCTAATAAGGACTAGTTACTAACTGTGTCAGCGACTTCGTCCGCGTAGAACAGTTGTTTTGATCATCCAAATTTGTTTTTGCAAATCTCCACATCGTATTCCTTAGTTCTTGCACGTTAATCTTAACACATACTGTAGAGGACATTTTTTTTAGGTCGTTAAAGAGGAATCATTTTATCATACATATTTTTTGAGTCTCTTGAACCCACCCAGACACCCAGAAATTCTCATCCCCATTTCCTGTTGTGTCTTCGCCTGTATTAGTCACAGGGCAATGTTTTATAGCCCATAGCCTTCGGCACAAAAATAACTTTTCAATTCGAACCAGTAGTTCCCGAGATTAGTGCGTTCTAACGAACAAACTCTTCAGCTTTATATATTAGTATACATATAATTATGTGATAAAGAAGGCATCTTTATTTTTAATACATTAGTTGAATGTTGATACGATAGGCATCAAACCCGCTGATACTTAGTAATAAACCGCAACCATTAGGCCGACAGGCCGTCAAAATTATCAATTGTACTTTTATAAGTAAAACCAATTTCAACTTTTTTACCTTCGCTGAAACAATGAGAAGATGGCATTTCGCCGCTACATTTTTTCATCAAACCGTACCGTACAATCGGCTTTTAGACATTTGATTGCTCGGTCTGTACGATTCGAGGTATTCTGAATTTGCTTCTTTTCACTGCAGCAAAGGAATGCAACACAAACGATGTAATTCTTTATTATTTCTTTCGATCGAAGTTCGATAAAAAACTTTATTATTTTCATATAATACTATATAAATGAAAATAAGATTTATATGATACAAAGCCATATAAACACTTTCAACGGTTTAAAACGCGAAATATATTGGTTAACTTTTTGAAAACTGTAATATATTTTACATGTTGCACATGAAGGCAGGTATAATTAAAAAATCAGTTGCTCAGAGCAAAAGCACGGAACGCTGACGATGCCGGTTCGAGTCCTGACCGAGTCGAACAATTTTTCGATTTTTAAATTATTGGTTTACCACGGGGGGTTGCAATTAAACACATTTTAAACCGTTTAAAGTGTTTTACATGAATGTGTATTACTCGAATAAACTGCAGACGTGACTTAAATAAACAAACAGTGTAACAGTTACCCATCAAAACACTTTCTTATTAAGTTTTATATTCTACAAATAACATAAAACCGAGCCTCACTAGTTAAGTCAGCGCTTTTAGGGCATAAAGTGAAATGGACGGTCCCAAACCAATTGGGACGATCCAGGTTCTATTTAGCCTATTTTATGGTAGAGGTAAGCAAGCAAGCATTCATTTGATGCCCAGCCATATCTATGGACATTTGGATATCCACGGACTGCAACCGTAACGCGATTAAGTAATCTTCACATCTTCTCCATCTGTGGGCATTCGTGATTTGATATTCCTAAGTTATTGTAACTCAATTTCTACAAAATTGTAATCACCTTAATTAAATACTGTGTATAGTTTACGCGAGTAGTAGACATTTAATTAAAACACTTTTACGGTTTAAAACGCGATATATTAGTTAAACTTATTTGAAAATGATTTTTAACTTCGGCCCGACGTTTTCGATGCTTTGCAGCAGCCGTGACCATGGTTAAAAATCTTTTTCAAATAAATTTAACTCATATATCGCGTTTTAAACCGTTAAAGTGTTTTATTTAAATGTGTATTACGCGAGTAAACTACTTCCATTGTCTGCCCTTGAACACTGTCTGTAGTTTACGCGAGTAGTACACATTTAAATAAAACACTTTAACGGTTGTAAACGCGATATATATGAGTTAAACTTATTTGAAAATTATAATAAGACCCGACGTTTCGGGTGCTTTGCAGCAACCGTGGTTACGGGGAGACTAAAGATGGATGGAGTATTTGACGTCAAGGTAAAAAGTGCTGCGCTAGCGCCATCCGTTTCGTCGTAGTTGGTATTTGTGTGTAGTAAAAAAAAACTAAAACTCTACTTCGTTAAACCTTCCCTAAGTTAAATACTGAGTTGAAAGTAAGACCAGACGCGGCTGTTGAAAACGTCCCGCTCAAAAATAGCAGGTTTTAATCGAATCCGAGCTCCGATAGCACCGCAATTCTGTAAATATTGACGGAACCGCCGAGGCCCGCTCAGGTAAAGGGGGCAGGGGGGTCATCGGGGGCAATGGGGGGAATGGGGGGGAATAATCGCTTTAGTATTTCCAATCAAGATTTCGAAGCGAGAGTTGTAATTATTTTCTTTCGCGAACTACTAACTAGCTCGTCACAGCTGCAGCGCACGGGTTTTTCGTCTACTGATACTAAAGTAGTTCGCCAGGTTCGTTGGTATAATGTACGGCTAATAATCAACGGATCGCGGGTTCGATCCCCGCCGGGTCCAATGTTTCTCTTAACAATTTGTAATTTTTTAAAACGAACAAAACTACGTTTGGAAATCTGGACATTCGATGGGTGATAGGAATATCGACATCCCGTCTGGATCACGAAATACTAGCCCGCCCCACTGTTCACAATCTATTATGTTCCCTAGATTCGAACCCGAGACCTGTCACACTTGACGCAGTGCTGGGCAGCATGTTATACCATTTTGCTACAGAGGCGGCCATCCAAGAGAATACCAAAAATGTTAAATAAAACACTTTAACGGTTTAAAACGCGATATATTAGTTAAACTTATTTGAAAATTATTTTTAACTTCGGCCCGACGTTTCGATTACGTTACGATTGAAAATGATCTCCCCGTGACCACGGCTGCTGCAAAGCATCCGAAACGATTATATATATTACCGATATTATTTCAACGACCCCGCAAACGACGTGGCGTTTTTGTGAGATAAAATAAAACCTCGATCACGTCCAGTCGTACTTAAAATGTTTGAATAAGTTGCGAGGGTAATTCAATTGAATTGAAGAGCTAAAAACATACTGTTATTTTTTTATTTATATATATATATATATATATATATATATATATATATATATATATATATATATATATATAAATTCGCTCCATTGCGGACAATGTCTTAAGTACACAAGCACATAAGTATCTGTAGTTTACGCGAGTCGTGCACATTTTACGGAATTTAACGGATTTAAACGTGATTCAAAGTCCGAGGGTCTGTAAATTTACTAAATTAATTAACTTTTCGCGTCTTTTTTTTTAAATTTGTCACATTTTAATGCCGATTGACAGGCATTGGTTTTTAGATGCGAGAATCAGTTTAAATTGTTATTACAATAAATTAATGGAAGTCATCTTTAGTTAAGACTAGCTGTGTCTTCGTCTGCGCGTTCTCTTCACCTTTACATACGACGTCGGTCGCGTCCTGTCGTTTTTGCAAATTAATCTTAAAACATACACATATAATTTTTAGTAAAACACTTTAACGGTTTAAAACGCGATATATTAGTTAAACGGTCACGGGGAGACCACGGCTGCTGCTAAGCATCCGAAACGTCGGGCCGAAGTTAAAAATCATTTTCAAATTAGTTTAACTAATATATCGCCTTTTAAACCGTTAAAGTGTTTTACTTAAATGTGTACTACTCGCGTAAACTATAGACAGTATTTATACATATACTATCGCGGATATATTTTAAGATCTCTTTCAAAATAATTTTCGGCTGTCTTGGACCGTCTTTGCAGGTCACGCAACGGCAATCCTCTCAGAGGCATAATTTCCCCCCTTCTTTACACTTCCCTGTGTTTTTACTCATGTTGGTCGCGGTCTGTGATTTTATAGGCTTCCTTGATAACTGTTCTAACATAAATATTTTTTTTAATTCGAACTAGTAGTTCCTGAGATTAGCGCGTTCAAACGAACAAACTCTTCAGCTTTATATACAAGTATAGATTTCAATAATAATTTAACAATTTATAAATGTATAATGTTGGTGTTTCACTTTTTTCTTGAATAAATAAATAAATTTATATATAAACATTATTAACGATATTGCGTTGTGTTATCGCTAGTAACTTAGGAACTCGGTTTCAGCTTAACTGAGTGTCAAGCTGTAAATTTTAAGATATTCATAGTATGGTTAGATCGGCCCGATAACGTACAACCTTATTTGAGTTACTGTTTCTGATTTTAAGATAACCTTATTTGAATAAAACATTTTAGATACTTTTCATTAAATATAGTCAGCCATAATAGTACACATAAATAAAACACTTTTAACGGTTTAAAAAGCGAAATAGTCTATTTCGTGTTTTTTAACGGTTTAAAAAGCGAAATAGTCTATTTCGTGTTTTGACAGTATTGTTTAAAAGTGCTGTATGAATACTGTCTATAGTTTATGTGTGTAGTACTCTTAAATAAAACACAAAAAAAAATTAAATCGCGATTTATCTTAGTTAAACTTATTTGAAAATTATTTTAACTACGGCCCGACGTTTCGGGTGCTGAATACCAACTTTGACAGAACAGGTGGCGCTAGCGTAGCAGTTTTTTGCTTCGACGTCAGAAACATCCTCTATCTTGAGACTCCCCGTGACTACGGCTGCGGCTAAGCATCTGAAACGTCGGACTGAAGTTAAGAGAATTTAAAATAAGTTCAACTAAATGTATCGCGTTTTAAACCGTTAAAGTTTTTAATGAAAGGCGTAATAGGCACACAGACTTGTGTCTATATCTTTCTTCCCATTCCGGAAACCTTTATATTCGTTATGAAGACAATGTGTCTGTCATTTGTATTGAAAAGTCATGTAAATGCAGTGTAGTTTGCATCGCCCCATTAGCTAATTTTGAGCAAACCAAAACCGTGATGTTTTAATTAGCTGCCGTGTATCAAAGATAAGGCTGTGTTCGCATAAAGTTATAAAACAATTCATGTAAAATCTTATGCTAGACATATTGAAAAAAAATTAAGTAAAACACTTTAAAGGTTTAAAACGCAATATATATTAGGTAAACTTATTTGAAAATTAGTACTACGACCGGACGTTTCGGATGCTTTACAGCAGCCTTGGTCACGGGGAGACTCCTCGTGATTCCTTCTCACGGCTGATTATTATTAATTATAAATTTTCAAATAAGTTTAACTAATATATATATAGCGTTTTAAACCGTTAAAGTGTTTTATTTATATGTGTATTTCTCGCGTAAACTACAGACGGAAATAAAATATGATAGATCAGCAGCACGGAACGCAGTGGATCAAGTTCTCATCGTGTCTTAATTTTTCCAATTATTATCGTTTTCTAGTTTATATAATGCCATCCATCATGTGTATTAGTCACAGCGCGTTGTTTTGTAACCTTGAAGCCTTCCTTAATAAGACCATAACACAAAAAAAAATTGAATTCAAACCATTAGTTCCTAAGACAAGCGCGTTGAAACAAACTCCTCAGCTTTATATGTTAGCTTTATATAGTATAGACTATATGTTCCTTATGAACGCGGTTTTACCTTTTCATCAGTACGACAATGAAGCGAGGGAACACTGCATTTCCAAACACACAACCTCAATTCGAATGTTGCTTTATTACTTGCATTAATTTTGAATATGTTTGGTTAATTGTGTTACTACATACAGGTAACATAGTATACAGGTGTCCCATGGGTGTGACATTAATAATATTTATAATAAAATTCTTTATTGCACAAACATAAGGACGTACACACTTAGAATTATAAATACAAAATTAAATATGTGTGAACAAAGGCGGCCTTAACGCTATGGCGATTTCTTCCAGGCAACCTTTGCATGTAGAAATAATAAAAGAAGATTACAGTAGAGAAGTACATGTCGGGAAGGTGTCGATGTAGGGAAGCCATAGAAGGTCTTAAATGTAATTGATTCAGCCAGTGACCAAGGCTAGACAGCATTACCAAGAAAGTATTGCATATTCTGTCTGGGTTATGTGCTTTGCGAAAACCGTTCAAGGTACCTTAAAAATATGTTTGTAAGAATTATTTTTCTATAATCTAAATAAAGCCGAGACAATATATTATGTGTTTCTTTTGAGATAAACTTACAAGGACGGTAATCGAATTTTGAATACTGTCTGCAGTTTACGCAATCCGACAAATTTAAATAAAACACTTTAAACGATTTTAAACGCGATATATATTTAACTACGACTCGACCTTACGGATGCTTTGCAGTAGCCGTGCTCATTTCGAGCCTAAACAATTTCCAAATAAGTTTAACTAATATATATCGCGTTTTGAACCGTCAAAGTGTATTATTTAAATGTAATTTTAGTTAAAATGCTTTATATTTGCCAGTTCAGCTGGTAATATATAAATAAACAAATTGGATGTTGTAATTATACTCGTATGATCTTTCTCGTTTGGATCGTACATAATTTGCTAGAGATAAATTCCTTCTCGATGTTATGTCGAAATATTGTCTCTTAAAGAGATTAACTTTTCACTTCGCTGCACAAGCCATATATATTTATAGACTTAAGACAGGGAACGACAATATTAAGACGAAAATACGTTAATCTTGGTCTAAGATCCTAATTACATTTGTCTTAAGATAGAGGAGGACATACAAAGGAAATACGCCAGCCTATAGTATCTAAACTAGATGCGCTCCCGGCCTATTTCGGCTTTGGGTATTCAGACATCTACAAACTGCTTGACGGCCTTTTCATCTGTGAACGAACCCGAGTAAAGTGTGTTAGTAGATTATTATAATGTTCCTAAAATTCAGAGCAGCGTCCGACGAGAGAGGCATTGATGGTCCAACGTGTATAAGTCCATCAACGTCTAGTGGCGGCCGAGGCTTGTACGGTACTTTTCTCAAATCCGCGGAAATTAAAACTAAGTAGTACATTAGGATTTAGGACTTTAAAACCAACGACGAAGTTGACGAACAACTAACGATAGTTTTTTTTACTCAACAGCTTTGTATGTGCAAGCCAGATCGAAATTCAATTAAAATCTTTCATAAGTTACCTCTTCGGTCGCCATGTTGCGGTTTGAAGATGGATCCATTTTTAAATTCAATTTATTTGCCGGCGAAATACGACAAAAACGTCGATCCGTAGTTAAATCCAATTATAAATAATTAAAATAAAACACTTTAACGGTTTAAAACGCGATATATTAGTTAACCTTATTTGAAAATGGTTTTTAACTTCGGCCCGACGTTTCGGATGATTCGCAGCAGCCGTGGTCACGGGTACACTATATATAGATATGTTTAACTAATATATCGCGTTTTAAACCGTTGAAGTGTTTTATTTAAATGTGTACTACTCGCGTAAACTATAGACAGTATTTAATTATAATTAAGTTAACTATTGTATTTTGTTTTAAACCGTTGAAGACTCCACCATCGTTCCTTAATAAAATACAGAGATACAGCTAAGGTCGGAACCAATTGGGTCTTAGTGTTTTATTAAACATGTTTGTATTGAAAAAAGACAAATAATTTGTGAATTCGTACCTACTCGCATATGATCTATACTTAATATTATAAATGCAAAAGTACTCTGTAATGCCAAAAAAGGACTGATAGGGTTTGAAAAAAGGGATGAACGTTTGTATGGAAATTCGTGGTTTTTTAAGCTAGAACAATAAAACTTCCTTCTTTGGCTTTTTAGGAATAGGAGTGAGAGTGAGAGAAAGAGAGTGGGAGTGATGTGAGGTGAGAGTGTTGCGGCAAAGGAGCACTTACAACATAGATCGGTTGCCTTAAATGCGCCCTTACATAAATTAATAAACAGCCTAAATAATTAAAAATTCTACCCCAATTCACTATTCCAGGAGGTCGAAGTCACGGGCACAACTAGTTTCCTATATACTTATTATTGTAGTGTTTACGTTTATGAGAAAATGTATTCTTGCTTAAATAAATGTTTAACAACGTTACAGAGTTTTATTTAAACTGTGAATCCCGGTTAGCAGCGGCGCCCAAAACTACACTGGAGTGATGGGTCTAAAGTTCTTAACCCACTCTACTATACGGTTAAAACGATAGACTCAAATCTTTCGTTACAAAAAAAAACAGTACCACTAATAAAACATTAAGATGTTTCGGCTTTAATTATGTCAATATGGACATTCATTCTTATCTTATTATAGTTAAAGGGTAATTTTGATTTCTTTACCTAACGTGAACTGCAAAATGTTTTTTTCAGACACTTGTTGGACGTCGTCATGAAAATCTTGACATTTCATGGTGGATTCCACGTGGTGGCAGCGAAAACTCGATTAAGTCCAAAGCCAAAATATCTCTACGGAGCATCTTGTTGAGCTAAATGAACCAAATAAAGCTCATGTCAATAAAAAAATATATTGAAGCATTAACTTTTGCAATTTAAACAGTTAAAAGCCGTCCATTTAATCTGTACCGCTCGCCTGAGCTATAGACAATAACTTTTTATTAAATCAGTGACTATTTTAAATTCAGGTCGGGTCGTCTTTAATGTACGAAGATTTAAATCCGACTGAGCATCGATTTTGCCATTATGGAAATAAGTACGATAAGTCTGGAATCTTATACCATTAGGTTACGTTTGAAACTGCGTGGAGAAGTAACTATAGACAGTGGTTGGTCTTTTGTATACACGCAGCTTGTAGGTAGAACAGGGGGCACCCCTGTTCTACATTTAGCTCAACAAGATGCTCCGTAGATATATTTTGGCGTTGGACTTAATCGAGTTTTCGCTGCCACCACGTGGAATCCACCATGAAATATCAAGATTTTCATGACGACCCCCAACAAGTGTCTGAAAAAAACATTTTGCAGTACACGTTAGGTAAAGAGATCAAAATTACCCTTTAACTATAATAAGACAAGAATGAATGTCCATATTGACATAATTAAAGCCGAAACATCTTAATGTTTTATTAGTGGTACTGTTATTTTTTTAAGGAGAGATTTGAGTCTATCGTTTTAACCGTATAGTAGAGTGGGTTAAGAACTTTAGACCCATCACTCCAGTGTAGTTTGGGCGCCGCTGCTAACCGGGATTCACAGTTTAAATAAAATTGTAACGTTGTTAAACATTTATTTACGCAAGAATAAATTTTCTCATAAACGTAAACACTATAATAATAAGTATATAGGAAACTAGCTGTGCCCGCGACTTCATCCGCCTGGAATAGTGAATTGGGGTAAATTTTTTAATTATTTAGGCTGTTTATTAATAGAACAGGGGTGCCCCAAGAGGGGCACCCCTGTTCAGCCTCAGCTTGAACTAACTTAAGGTGCAGAAGTAACTATAAACAGCGGTTGGTGTTTTGTTAAGCCTGCGACTTGCACCTATACCAAGGGTGCCTATGGGGCATCAGCCCCGGTTTGAACCCCATCAACGCGGTGAAGTAACTATAAACAGTGTACGGGGGTTTTTTTGTAATGCCCGCGGTTTGCAACCTTAACAATTGCGTAATAACGTTCGATGCCTTATGCTTTGCAGCTTAAGAGAATCATTGAAGTTGACAAAAACTTTATAACAAAGTTATGAAGTTTTTTTAATTATATTGTGTCAACATGTGCAATAATATGTGAAAAATATTAAAGTTTTCCGATTAATTATTTTATTTAAGTAAAACACGTTTAACGGTTTAAAACGCGATATATACGGGGCCTAGTGGCCACGACAGTGTACCTAAAACGTCGGGCCCAAGTTATTTAGAATGCAAAATAATCTACTCTGAAAAGAAAATTAGTGTCATATTTTGGACAGCTCACACAATATCTTTATAAATTGTAGCCTATGTGTTATTCTGATGTATAAGCTATATTAGTGGAAAGTTTAATTAAAATCCATTCAGTAGTTGCGTGAAAGAGTAACGAACATCCATTCACACATACAAGCTTTCACGTTTATAACATTAGTAGGATAAAACAGATAAATTTGACCCCATGCCCCACAAAGCGGAAGCGGGACTTGGTTAACCAATTAAACACACCCTTTCAAAATAAGTCAACGGAGATAGTTGAAAAACTTCGTTCTTCGTGAAACCTTTTTGCTATGCGGGTAGAAGTTAACGATAAGGGAAGTTTTAAACCCGGAAATTGTATTGTTCTATGTAACTAGCGGCGACCGCGACTTCGTCCGCGTGGAATAGTTATTTTGGGTATGAGAATTTGTGTTTGCACCTTCCCGTCGTTTTTGCAAGTTAATATTGTCGGGGCATTTTTTAAGCCAATATTTTATAAATACTTCTAAAACCGCACGCAGTGGTGCAACAAACTGCAAAGATGAATTTTTCCTTTTTCCTAAGCCCGTTTTAACTCTTCAGTTGTATTTTTTATTTATTTATTTATTATATTATAATGTATGCTTAGATCTACTTAAAACTTTGCATCTTTTTAATGGCCTCGTAAATAACTATTATAATTAACATCTCCGTATATTTAAATGAAACCGGCGAATTTTATTCGAACTACGACCCTACGTTTCGGATGAAACGTCGAACGTAATACTTATTGTCCGCTCACAGAATGTATTCAGAACTTTTGGCAATAACATTTCCCATCACACTTACAGGCTTTGGATTGTCAGAATGGTTAAACGGCATGTAAGTCTAGCGTTAATTATTGAGACAAAGGGGCCGTTCAAGTATTACGTAAGCAGATTTATTACAATTATTTACCCCCCCATCCCCCTTGTCAGCATAAGTAAGCAAAGCTTTGACCCCCTCCCCCGTGCTTACGTAAACATTTTTCAATTAAAAATGTATTTTTTATATTATAATTTTAAATTTGATTCAGAAAGTAAATAAATATCGATGACGTAATCATCATCTGGACTCCCCTACCCCCCATGTCATCAAAAATAAGCAAAACAAAGACCCCCCACCCCCCCTATAGTGCTTACGTAATACTTGAACGGTCCCAAAGAGAAAATTTTAATCACCATTATTTACACTAATTTATCGAATGTTTGGGCTTTAACATTTTCGAGCAGCTCTTGTGCTTGTCTAAAATGATAAAGGTATTGGTGGTCATTCCTTAAAGTCCACCACACGTTAGACTGACTTACGTAGAATAATCTTCTCGCCTCTGTCTACTGCGACTGGTCTGAACTGGCCATGGTCTCGTAAGCGCTGCGCACGCTCAGCCTTGTGTTCCATTCTCACTGCTTCGGCAACATTATCACCACACAAAGCAAGTGTTCGCCACCATTTCCACATATTGTACATTGGTATAATTGTAAGACATGTTTGTAATTAATACACTTAAAAAAACACCGCGAAACGACGAGACGCCCGTGGGATGCGCAATCGCTTGCTTGCAATTCGGAAGAAAGTTGTTACGTAATCACCGCGAAAGGGTTGCGCACGCACTGACTCAGTGACTCTAGACTAGAAACTGAGAGCGGGGGGCCCGCGCGCGCGGTATCGGTTAGTTCAAAGCGACGAGCGGCGCCGCGGCTTTCCTGAATTTGTATACCTATTGAGTTATACTTATGTAGGAATTTATTTATCGAACGGTGTCCAGATTTCAAAAATTTCATACAATTTTGAAAAACAATATAACGTGGTTTATACCACGTTATATTGTTTGTTGTATATTGTTTTTATAAACTATTGGAATGGATTCTGCTACTGATTTTGAACAAACTACCTTCAGGTTTCGCATGAAGTAGGAATAACCCTGTATATGCTTGTAGTTAAATAAAACACTTTAACAGTTCAAAACGCGATATATTTTAGTTAAACTAGATTGAAAATTATTTTTAACTACGGCCCGAATTATTTTCTACTTTGACGTCAGAGACATCCTCCATCTTTAGTCTCCCCGTGACCACGGCTGGTGCAAAGCATCCCAAACGTCGGGCCACAGTAAACAATAATTCTCAAACAAGTTTAACTAAAATATATCGCGTTTTAAACCTTTAAAGTGTTTTATTTAAATGTGTACTACTCGCGTAAACTACAGACAGTATAGGATATTGCTCTACATTCTACAGTCTACACTATATCTAAGTATTATGAGATCCAGCAAAAGTGAAGGTCTCATTATACCCGCGTAACGTACAGATGTTCCCTGAAGGATCTCGTATCAGTATTGATAGCTTCGAGATATACGATCGCTTTGTTTTGCTCTAACTATAAGGCCGGTGGCACATTGGGGATTTCGTAATTCCTATATTTTGTGAGGGGCCCATCGGTGTAGTGAAAAACGATTGTTTCAATGACTGGCTAAAAATAAACAAAATAGAGATGTTGGCTAAGATATTTCGCCTACCATAAAACTAATCAAATGCTAGTCTATCCTACTCCATCATAACAAATTTCAATGCGAAAGAATCGATAAGAGTTCGAATGAAGTATGAAAAAAGTGGAGTAACATTTTCGCCTGTTGGCTATGTGACGAACACAGTTCTGTATCCGTTTTACCAGTTTCGGGTACCAGAAACTGTTGTGTATAACAATGTGGAAAGTATACGTGAATCTAAATGTCAAAGTTTAAGGCGAAGTAATCAAACCCAATGAAGTGCTGTAGTGCAACTGATTTTTTAGTAAGTAGGTGTTTTAAGATAATTTACAAGAAAAGTGGGAGAACAGGACGCTCACCAAGCCAACCTTGTAATATTTGATTTAATATACACACTCGAGTGTGCATAATATTGACATCAATTTAGAATTTATGCTAGCTATTCCATATAACAATATTATATTATATTATAAGTTTTACCTTTCCAACTCTTAAGTTATACTCTCCCCCACTATCTCTGTGCTATGTATTCTTTTACGGTGCATCCTTCCTTTTGCTTGTTATTCCTTACACCTACCCACTTAATAAGTCTTTTTCTTTTCTCCTGTACTTCAGGTTGCCTGGAAGAGATCGCTGCTTAGCGATAAGGCCGCCTTTTATTTATAAGTCAGTACGTAAGATGTTTTCTCTTTTTGTATGCGTAGTTTGGGTTATAAATAATAAAGTTATAATAAATAAATATAATAAATATACAGTAAATTTGTACGTGCGTTTGTCCGTACATTGTCTTAAGTCCTTAAAATAATGTAATTGGTTTAAAGGCGAAATATGTTTAAGATACAATTTTATTACAAATATATAATATAATACGTTTTAACTGCTTTGTAACATCGCGTCTCAACGTGAAATCAAACACCGGCCACTAAACCAAATCAACTGTTTTGTTAAATAAATAATTGTTAATTATTGTGAAATTTGTAGTTTACACCATGACCACGGTTTGCACAGCATCCGAAAATTTAATATAACTAATAATGTGAGTACTAATAAGTTAATTGATATATGATTTTTATTCTTAGTTAAATGAATATTTTTTGTTTTAAATTTAGCTTGTGAAAGCCAGTTTCCCTCTCGTGGGGCGAACACATTTCTATATCCGTTTTTTTAACGGGCAACTAGTTGATCAGACTTATGTGCCCTGCCCGGCCGAAACAATTTTATGTTTCCCTGGGATTCGAACCTAGAACCTCTCGGTTTACGCAATGCTAGGCAATAACTTTAACCAATTGACTATAGGGGCGGTCAATTTTAGCTTAGTTTTAAAGAAAAACTCAGTGTACCACTAGCCTAATAATTTCATTTGGTTTCTAGCACCCACTTGACGCTTGTATGTTTTGAATTTGATAGGTAATATCGTCGAAAATATTACGATCGCTGTATTGCTGAATACCTGAAGGATTGTTCCACGGATATCCACTTGAAAAAGTTATTCTATCGCAATATATTAGACTTATATTTTCATTGGACAAGAATATTTCGATAAGGATCTCGAATCAAATAGATTATTCTGTTAAATAAAACACTTTAACGGTTTAAAACGCGATATATTAGTTAAACTTATTTGAAAATGATTTTTAACTTCGGTCTGACGTTTCGGATGCTTTGCAGCAGCCGTGGTCACGGAGAGGCGAGAATATTTTTTTAATTTTGCAAGCGTTTTTAGAGCGTACGTAATACTTTTTGCCGGTTTTTTCTACTTTTACCGCCTTTTTTTTGCTTCTATTAGCTGTTGCAGTGTGATGTTCAAGATTAACATCTTTCTCCATAAATTTTCTATTCGACACAAATGTTGTTTTCAATTCGCGTCAGTAGTTCCTGAGATTAGCGCGTTTATACAAACTCTTCGGCAGTTACGCACAATTTTACAATTGTAATTTAAGAGGAAACACACTCCGTCCAATGGGACATAGAGTGAACACATTTTTGTGTCCGTTTCAGTTAACGACTTTATTTAAAGGGGAGTAAACGAATTGTATGCCCTGCCCGACCGAAATAATTTGCTGTTTCACCGGGATTCTTACCTGTTATGCTTAACACTTTCAAAGTCCAAACCGTATTTCTCATCTCGCTTTTGATGAAACCCCATTCCCCACCATCATGACCATGATGATGACGTCATCTTGACTAGGTAAGTCGACAGAGCCCAATTATATTTTATTAATAAGTCTCCGTTAATCACGCGGATCCTTTGGGCTATTGATTCTACTAACAAACAAATAAACGGATTCTGGAAATCTCATTTTGTGTTATTCAAATGAAAATATACACCAAAGCCATTTTCAAACAAAAGAATGGGGTACCTTTGAAAATTGAATGTCAGTATTTAGAACAAGATTTCGCGAATCCAGGGCGCATTGTTCTTCTGGAGCCGTATAATTGTGTTCCAAGGGTTTTCTCGAAAGATGGAGGGTGGGAGAAAAGTAGAAACTGCTACGCTATCTGTTCCGTCCAAATACCAACTACGACGGAACAGATGTCGCTAGCGTAGCAGTTTTTACTTTGACATTAGAGACACCCTCCAATTTTTATCTCCCCATGACCACAGCTGCTGCATAGTATCGCGTTTCAAACCGTTTATTTTATTTAAATAATCAAATGCAATTTTACAACAAAACATACATAATATGCACATCTAAGATGACTTGATATTTAATATAGTTATAAAGAACGAAAAGTAAAATCAAAGTATACATCAAATAGAAAGAAGAAAACTGTGTATATCTTCGCTTTTCTTTAAAGGAGGCTAAACAATTAACACAAGAAACATACGGAAGTTGCGCGGGAGTCGATTCGAATGTACTTGGCTGGTTGTCAGTAGCAAAAGAAAATAATATACACATAACAGTTGGTAAATAAGTGAAATATAAATAATGTAGCTAGGCCTTATCGCTATAGAGCGATCTCTTCCAGGCAACCCTTGTGTAAAATAAAAAAGGTACATCATGGGAACGCGCAGGTCATGCGAAGCTTAACGGTACACAAAAATAATTATATAAACACAAATTAAAAAACTACTAATTTTGTGGCTGGGATATTGACAAAAATGCGTTCTACTTGCATATAATAAGCTTAAATATATAAAAAAAATATTTAAGAATTTTTGGACAAAAAACAATATCGAAATGCACTAAAAATCAATTGTATTTAACAACGTTTTATAGACTACTATGTAAACATTATTAAGATTGCAAAAGGTTAGTTCAATTCTAACTATAATCCAAATTTTCGTAGTAACGTAAATAAAAGAATATATACGTTTACAACCGTTAAAACTGTTTTATATTATAGTGGAGTATTAAATGCTAAACTACAGACAATATTTCCGAGCTTCTGTGTTTCATAATCCCAATTTTTAAATCTTAAGTAAGTTTTAAATTAAACAAATACATTTCACGTTCCAAACATAAACATTTGTTTAATTTAATACTTAAAAAATCGAAAATAAATTTAAAAAATTTTCGACTCCGGCAGGACTTGAACCGGCATCGTCAGCGTTCCTTGCTGTTGCCCCACGATTTTTTAATTATATAGTGCCTTCATGTGTCAATAACATGTAAAAAATAATAAAGTTTTCAAACGTTATATAATTTTAATAAAAAAAAATCTTCAATGATTTTTTAAGCTGCAAAGCATAAGACGTTGAACCTTAATACGCATGTGTTAAGGTTGAAATTACATTGCGCGAGAGGTGCATGTATCAATAAGTTGAAAAAATTCGACGATGAGGTGTAGGACTCAGTAGCTCAATTGGTAGAGCAACAGCACGGAAAGCTGACGATGCCGGTTCAAGTCCTGCCCGAGTCGAAAATTTTTTCAATTTATTTTCGATTTTTAAATTACATAGTGCCTTCATGTGCAATAACATGTAAACTATTTAATACTTACCTAGTAAGAACGTATATGCAAAAGATAAACTTAATTATTTTGCGTGACATAACTTAAAACAAACGAGCATCGTGACAAATTAATTGTTTATTATAGACATAAAAATCTTATCGAAGGTGGAATTACTATTTTTTTTTCATATTAATTAGTTATTCCGCCGGCGACAGCCACGTTCTTGGTATATATTTTTATCTATACTAATATACAGGGTGTTAATGGAACAGTTTTGAAAACTTATAAGGGCATATATTAGGGACTAAAAGGTGTATGGTGCTATTTATTTTCATTTATTTCAAGATTTTTAACTTCGGCCCGACGTTTCGGATGCTTTGCAGCAGCCGTTGTCACGGGGAGACCACGGCTCCCCACGCATTCTTATCTGTTCCCCTGTAGAATACAAAACGTGTTAGCTCGTTTAAAAGTGTAAAGTCGTAAGTTTATCATTGTACTTTGTTTCAGATCAGACCCAGGTTCGATTTAGCGCTTGGCTAAATTGAAAATGGCGTTTCTACGTGCTGCACATCCATGGGATGGCTATGACCAGAAACTGTACGAGAGTGTTCTCGACTACAGGGAATGCGAAAAACAATTGAAGTTACTATCCAATAGTACAGCGGTTCTGCCATGTGAGTTTCTAGAATTACTTCACTAATGGGGGGGGGGGGTCCACCAAATAGTTATGTAACACGTTGCATTAGTTATAATAATTTCGTTTTAATATGGAGCATGGGGCATATTACACATTTACTAGCTGTGCCCGCGACTTTGTACGAGTTATACATATAGTTATTTTGGACGTCATATTATTATTATTATATATATTAGAGATATATTTATGTAAATATATCTCTAATTCGGGTCAGCGGCTAGGCCTCCGTCGTCGTCCGACGTAGTGTTTGAGGGTGTTAATTGGATATCGAGCAATAAGACTAAACACTAAACGTTCACAGTTTTATTCGAACACTAAATTCCCGGGTATTAGGTCGCAGACGTCCGTCTAACTGTGCGATCAAATAACGAATGCCCTCGACCGAAGCCCGGGCTCCGTCCTAGCGTACGGTGTGAAGTTGACTGCTGTGACGTTAGCTGCAAAGCGATCAACCACGACCACGGCTGCTGCAAAGCATCCGAAACGTCGTGTCGTAGTTAAAATAATTTTCAAACAAGATGAACTACTATATATGTTTGTCAATATATATGTTTTAAAGCGTTAAAGTGTTTAATTTAAATGTGTACTACTCACGTAAACTACGGACAGTATCTACAGACAAGTTATTACATTTTTAGTTATCGATGCAACAGCGAAACTCCCCAGCGGCATCCTCTCACTCAATGTTAACGATTATGGTGATTATTACCAATGTCTCCAAATCGACAACCAAGTGGAGGACATGCATTTGGAGGGGAAGTACTGCTTCATCGTGGTGCCGTTCAGCCAGAATATATCGGTGCCAGGTTGGATGAGCATGGGGGGGAAGATGTCCAAGTTCACTTTCAGCGCTGTGGGGCGATCCTTGTCCGAATCGGCGACAGCCAGCACGGATGAGTTTCTGAAGAGCTACCTGGCTCCCAGGAATGTTCAGTGAGTATTGCTTAACCAGATATAAGGTTTCATAAACCGTATTTTCAATAGCAAGCGCATTTCAGCAAAGAAACAGAGGTAAATATTTCTTTCCTTCATTTGGTGATTTTGTGATTATTTTTTTGTCTACCCTCCCCTAATGATAGAGGAGGGTAGACAAACAAGTGGTTCACTTGAAAGTAGGTCATATACTCTAGCCTATACGATCTAAACAAGACGCGCTGCCGACTTATTTTGGCTTCGGATAGTCGGATATCCACAGACTGACACCGAAACGTGTATCAACTTCACGCCAGTGGTGATTCGTGATCCGAATATCAATATTATTTGTTTGTCTGATGTTTTCGGAAAATCAGCTGTTAGATAAATTTTAAATAATTTAACGAATATAGTTAGCGTTTTGGTTCAAAGCCTTTTATGAAAATACCTACATATTTTACTCACATAAACTTCAGACTACACTTTTCACATGTTTTCGGGAAATCTGTATTTAAATAACTAAACTAATATATATAAAATATACGCGTGGTTAGATTATACAGACGATACTTTTCACATGTTAATGTTTGTCTGATGATTTCAGGAAATTTGTAACTTTACGTAAGTGAAAACCGTATATTTCGCGTTTTAAACTGTCAAAAATACTGTATTAAATTGTGTGAAAACCTGCAGACGTTACTTTTCACATTTTACTTATTTGTGTAATTTTTTCCTGGAAATACGTAGTAAATAAGTTTACTAATATATGTATGTTTCGCGTATTAAATCGACAAAAGTCATTACAATGAGTACGACTACCTACAGACAATACTTTTCACATTTTATTTATATGTCCGATGTTTTCAGGAAATTCACATCCAATGCGACGATCAGCAGAGCCGCCTTAAGATTGGGTGTATGTATACCTAAAGTGTGTAATATAGACCAAGTTAATGATTTCATTACACCACCGATACCGATTCCAAAAGTAGAGTATTTGAGCGGGCCTTGCCGCTTACCCGGGGACAAAATGTACACGATTGCTGATTACGTCACTTTGTAAGTTCAAATTTTGTTACATACAGTAATTTTCATATGTAAAACTTTTTGCTGTTACGGTGTTTTTATGGTAGAGGAGGACGGTGAAGAGGTCACCCCAGACGTAAAACATCTAAACAAGATGTGTTGTTGGCTTTTGGTTTTGGATATATGAAAAGATTTGAAAACATTAATTTTTTTTGACAGGTTGCACATGAAAGCATTATATAATTAAAAAAATTGAAAATAAATTTTTTCGATTTTTTTTTTTCGATTTTTAAATGATATGAAAAGATGTTAATAGATTTAGATTAGAAATATTATATTGGACCCGGTGGTGACTGAACTCACACCCGTGTGTTATTTGCTATTCACTGCTACCATTACACCAACCAACAAATGATTATATCAAGATAATCACACGAAATATATAAGTAAACCTCGCTTTCTAGTAAAAATAAGTTCCGATTTGAAAAATTCAAAATGTATTTAAATAAAACACTTTAACGGTTTAAAACGCGATATATTACTTAAGTCTCCCCGTGACCACGGCTGCTGCAAAGCATCCGAAACGTCGGGCCGAAGTTAAAAATCATTTTCAAATAAGTTTAACTAATGTATCGCGTTTTAAACCGTTAAAGTGTTTTATTTAAATGTGTACTACTCGCGTAAACTATAGACAGTATCTAATTCAAAATGTATTCTACACGCATTGAAATAGTCTTGAAGTTTTTCTATTTAATTGATAATTAACTTTCAGTGGAATATTTGGTACAATACTTCTCTTGACGATACTAAGCACTTGCTACGATCTATTCCAAGTGTTCATTCGCAGAAAATGTAAGTACATATATATATAATGTGTGAAAGCCGGTTTCCACCTCGTAGGGCATGGGGCGAACACATTTCTGCGTCCGTTTCACTGATCCGTTCTTTTAACAGCAAGTAGTTGATCGGACTTCTGTGCCCTGCCCGACCGAAACAATTTTATGTTTCCCTGGGATTGGCCACAGAGGTCGGTCATATATAAAATTGTTCGGAAATATGATCTCCCACTAGCCGAGTCAGCGACTTCATCCGGGTAGAAGTTTTTGGAAACTGTCCCAACGTCCGCGTTTTAAACCGTTAAAGTGTTTTATTTAAATGTGTACTACTCGCGCAAACTATAGTCAGTATTTAGTATAGAATTAGATTTAGTAATATTTCTGTAGTACAGTACTATATATTATTTTTCATTTTTATTCCAGCTAAGGCACCCAACCGTCTTTTTACCATGATGTCTATATACACGAACACGAAGCGCCTTCTCAAATTTTTGCCGCCAAAATATTCCATGGATTGTGTTGATGGCATTAGGGCTATATCAATGATATGGGTGATGTGCGGCCACGCGTATGTCTTCGAATTGCTCTCTCCTGCGCATAATCTATTAGACATGATCGAGGTAAATATAAACTACTAGTTCGTACCACCATAAAAAAAAGATAAATACTGTGCGTAGTTTCCGCAAGTACACATTTAAATACACTTTAACGGTTTAAAACGAGAAATATATTGGCTTAACGTATGCAAAAATATTTTAACAACGGCCTAAAGTTTCGGATGCTTTGCAGCAACCGTGGTCATGGAGAGACATTTATTTTCAAATAAGTTTAACTAATATATCGCGTTTTAAACCGTTAAAGTGTTTTATTTAAATGTGTACTATACTATTACTAATATCATTGTCTTCCGGGCTGTTCGGCGTATGTTATGATGTTAACTACTCGAGGAGTTAACATCTCCTGAATATGCCATCCACACGTGATGGCGAAACGTCGAGAACCTCTTTTCACTTGCTCACACACTGCTCACGTCGGCCGAACAGCCCGAAAGACAATGATATACTTTTATATAGTAATACTAACACCACGGCTCCGTACCGCGAAGTAAAGCCCTGGTTTTAAAACCTGGCATCGTAATACGACCTCTCCGGTCACTATGTTGCGTGGTAGAAGATCGTTCAATTTTATGATTGTACATAGTAATGTATTTGACTGCCAAACAAGACACATAAAGATTTTCATACAAGTACTACCGGCCGCTGTTCGACCAGTACAGCAAGTTCGATTTATCTCGAGAAAGGTTGTCAAAATAATACTCAAATTTCAATGGATGTTTAAGAAAAATATATACGTAGCAAAACATGATATATCAATGTTGTGTGGCATAGCTAGGTATGTGCACTTTTTTTGTTTATTTCATATTTGTCAAGATACATGTCACTTACATGGTTTTTATCTACCTATAAACACGGTTTTTATCTACCTGTATGTAAATATGTATGTCTGAATCAATATACGTATAGGTAGTTCAATTATCCGAAAATACCGGTTTTCCGAACACCCATGTCTACTGTAGTTATATTTAAAACTATATATCTATATATTTTATTTCTTTAATAATACCTGTTAACATAACAATTTCTTAACATTTTGTTCGTTTTAAACTGTTAACGACCCGCAATAACGCTGACATAAGAGTTATATTGGAAATAAGTTAACTAATATATTTCACGTTTTAATCCGTCAAATTTTATATAACTTCATGCGATAATATTTGCTCTTCTGTTATAAGTCATGAGAAGCACGTTTTTGTTATCCAGAAACCAAAATTGTATATTTTCCCCTTTTTTCCTATTTTAATTCAATAATTTCTCCCCTTTTAGTGGACAACACACCTCACCAGCACTTGGATAAACACAGCTCCCATGGTCGTGGACACGTTTTTCATGCTGACTGGATTATTCTGTGTTTATACTTTACCTAATAGAATAACTGCAAGTAAGTTGCTTCCCTTTGAACATTCTGAGTCCCAGCGGTGGGAATAGTAGAGCTACTACGATTCCCATCTCTGGGAATGAGGGTATAATACATATTGTTTGTAGTTTACGCGAGTAATACACTTTGAAATATAACACTTTAACTGCTTAAAATGCGAAGTATATTAATTATTTGAAATTGATTTTAACTATGGCCCGACGTTTCGTCTCGTAACCACGGCTGCTGGAAAGCATACGAAACGTCGAAATAATTTTCAAATATGCTCAACTTTTAAATAAAACACTTTAACGGTTTAAAACGCGATATATTAGTTAAACTTATCGAAACGTCGGGCCGAAGTTAAAAATAATTTTCAAATAAGTTTACCTAATATATCGCGTTTTAAACCGTTAAAGTGTTTTATTTAAATGTGTACTACTCGCGTAATTTATAGACAGTGTTTAAGCTTAACTTTTATATTTCGCGTTTTTAACTGTAAGTGTTTTATATAAAAGTGTCTAATAAGTCTTTATTTATTGAAAAGCTTTTTGATCTAATAGCACAGTAGCGTAGTTAATAATCGAGCGCTTCTGACTTCGAACCCCACGGTTGAACAAATTATATATTTTCTAAAACATGTTGGACTTCGTCTGGAAATCTGGATATTTAATGGATGGTAGGAATATTGATATTTCGTCAGCGACTTCGTCCGCGCGCAATAGTTATTTCGGACATCAAAATTTGTTTCGGCAAACCCCCTCCTAATCTTTTACATATTTTTTGTGTACTTTGACCCGTTTTAGTAGCGCACGCAATGGCAACTCACAAAGATGAATTATTTTCCCCGTTTTATTCACATTTTCCGCTGTTTCTCCCCTCCTATTAGCCATAGCGCGATGTTTTATAGCTTAAGGCCTCGATAAGTGCTCTAAATAACACAAAAATATTTTCCCATTCGAAGCATTAGTTCCTGAGATTAGCGCGTTCAAGCAAACAAACTCTTCAGCTTGGTATAGAATCATTGGTAGATACTAAATGTGTTCCATTTCATTTATTTTCAGAACGGTTCCTAAAATCGATTCATATATTCTATCTCTATCGATATTTCCGAACTCTCCCCGTACTCGTCGTCGCTATTCTCATCCAAGCTTCCATCATCCACTGGATCGCTGATGGCCCGGACTGGGACAGAATCTCGTACGCCGTGGTCTGCTGCAGGAATCGCTGGTGGGCCACTGTGCTTCACGTCCAGAACATAATAGAACCAACGGCTGTGGTAAGTTATTTTCGACACATATTCGTCAGGCTTATCAAATTTACAATTGATTTTAGACTGGCTTCTTGATGTAATGGTGGCAATGTATGGCTAGTCGACGGGTCGTGGGTTCAAAGCGCACCGGCTACAATATGTTTCTAATAAATTTATAAATCTTCTGAAATGGTTGGTAGAAATATCGCAAGTCCGCCCGTCACGAACCGATGAGACAAACAGCCTTGAAGATTAATCACTTGTCGATTAACAGTTAATAAGCAAAATTTGCTCGACAGCACATCTTAGTTAGATGTTATATAGCTGGGTTATTACACCTCCTATCAAGTGTGCCCTATGCCTATCTGTCTCTCACTATCAATATTTACAAAAATCTTGCCCCTTATACTGCTCGTGATAAAAATATTTCCAAAAACAAAGTTAATGTGAATTCAAATTTACAAAAGTCAATTTGTTATTAAATAAATTGTGGAAAAGTCAATTAAATTTATTACACCTTTTTAAAACTAGTAGATAACAAGGAAAATGACAAGACTCACGTCGTAGTTATGAACGATTGTAGATCACAATCAGATACCTTTGTTAATACAAAAGATACTTCCTGTACCTAAAATACTTTTATACAATAAAAAATATTTTAATTCAAAAATATGTGACATACTGGGAGATCTTGCTTTTGAATCCTGTGGAAATGGGCAATTTAATTTCTAAATAAAAATCGATTATGAGTTGAAAAAAATTCAGGCAGGACTTGAACCACTTGACCACCCTTTGACCAATTGCCCTGACCCAGCTATCGTGTCTTATACTTTATCGTTGGCATTTTTTCAACTGATTAATACATGCACCTCTCGCGTATTTTTTATTTATTTATAATCGATTTTTAATTTATCTAGTGCCATCAAGTCGAAATATTGAAGGTTTCAAATTTAATTTCTGTAATTAAATCAACTTTACCGTTTACCGTAAGCAAAGAGTTTAAATTCGAACTTTTTAACTTGGAATTTTGACAAACGAACATCACTAGTCCTCTGCCCAGTTAGACAATATAGTCTATATGAAGCCGCTATGACTTGATATAATGTTATGACTTGAGTTATTTATATTTTCATAGTATAAAAATGTCGATCTACAAGAGCATAGTGGCCGAATATTGCTGACATAACTCTTACACAAATAATAGTACAAATTCATTTTCGCCAAGTTAATTGTGAATTTTTATTTTGCTCCTTGAAAATCATGTTTTTGTCTTTAGGCCACACTACCTCTAGCGGCCTGATCTGAATCTAATTGGAACCTTTTATTTCGTTACAGTGCGTATTTCAATCCTGGTACCTTACGGTGGACACCCAACTCTACTTCCTCAGTCCATTCATCATTGTCTTTCTCCTGATGTCCAAAGCCATAGCCTGGTTTGTCCTGGGTGTGTCTTTTGTTATATCAATAGTCACTCTGGCCTATTATGTTTATTACTACAAATATCCGTCTGTCCTTAACGGTCTTTGGTACGTATGACATTAACATTTTGCCTTTGTTAAGCATGAGGTTCCGGGATCGAGTTCTGTGGAAACTATAATAGTTAAATACTGTCTATAGTTTACGCGAGTAGTACACATTTAAATAAAACACTTTAACAGTTTAAAACGCGATATATTAGTTAAACTTATTTGAAAATGTTGTGTCCGCTGTGACAACGGCTGCTGTAAACATCCGAAACGTCGGGCCGAAGTTAAAAATCAGTTTCGAATAAGTTTAACTAATATATCGCGTTTTAAACCGTTAACGTGTTTTAAACTATAATAGTTTCTGTCGAACGAGTGCTGATGATCTATTTGCTTTTAAATAAAACACATTAACAGCATAAAACGCGATATAGGTTAAATAGTTAATAATAGTAATAACTACGAGTCTCTGATGTCAAAGGAAAAACTGCTACGCTAGCGCCATCTGTTACGTCGTAGTTGGTATTTCGCGAAACAGGGTGGCTTAAAGTGTTTTATTTAAAAATTTAATAGCGTAAACTACGGTTTAACGTTTTGGATACTTTACAGCAAAATTGTCACGGGGTGGGGGGTGGTGTGGTTTCATCTTGGATCTTGACAACAACTTTTCAACTTCCAAGAATCGAACTGCTCTATAACCTTAGTAGCTTTGAAGAGGAGTTACATGAGCTTTATACAATTAAAACCCCGTTTGCTTTTCAGGTATTCACAACAATTCTTCGAATATTATGTGAATTTCTACGCAAACACTGCAACGCGAGCTTCCCCCTTCATTGTTGGGTTGATGGTTGGTTATATTCTGTGGTTGAATCGAGAGAAAGGATTGTTTTTATCTAAGGTATGTATTACACTACAGCAGCGGGCGGCTAGAGAGACATTAATGGGCGAATGTCCATCAATGCCGGGTTGTGGAAGACTTTCCTGAAATAGCGTGGAATTTGAAGCTAAGTAGTTCAAAGTCAATGACGAAGTTGACATACAAAGAACATAATTTTGTTTATATGCTAACGTAACTTTTTTCACTAAATAGCTCTTTGTGCAAAGTAGAATGACGAGAAAGGTTTTATTTAAATTAGAATTTAAATGAAACCTTTAGTAATTATCTCTTTGGTAGCCATGTTGCGGAGTAGATGTCTCATTTTTAAATTGATTTGGCCTAAACATAGATTTTCATACAATTATTGCCGGCCGCTGCTCGACCAGTACAGCAAGTTCGATTTATCTCGGAGACGATAATCAAAATTATGTTTATATTTTCAAACACATTTGAGAAAAAAAATATTGTGTTTCTCATCATCGTATGTATAAACCTGTTACTTCCTGTGGCGAATTATATGTTTCACAGACCGGTTTTATTTACAGGCGATTTGACCAGACTTCAGTGCCTGAAATAACTTTTTTTTTCGGAATTTCAATCACGTTTAGCGGTTAAAACGCGAAATAGTTAACCTTTTTTAACCTTGAGCCGCGCCCGCGCCTCTTCGTAAACATAAGTGTGTATTAATCACGTTTCAAAACATTGTAAATGTTTAAACGTGTTAAACTTATGTGGTCCGGCCCGACGTTTCGGTGCTTGCGAGCGTGGTCGGGGCTTAAATATATCACGTTTTAACGTTGAAGTGTTTTACTTATTGTACTACTCGCGAAACTATTGACCATAATGTATGTTTTAAATAACGTTTCTTACAGAGAATTAACTGTTTTCGGAGAAGTTTAATATTCTATCTATTATAATTGGGTCAGGAGCTAGGCCTCCGTCGTCGTCCGACATAGTGTTTGAGGGCGTTAATAGGGTATCGAGCAATGAGACTAAACACTAAACGTTCACAGTTTTATTCGAACACTAAATAAATCACTATGCTGGGTTATAGTGTGGACGATTCCCGGGTATTAGGTCGCAGACGTCCGTCTAACTGTGCGATCCAATAACGAATGCTCTCGACCGACGCCCGGGCTCCGTCCTAGCGTACGGCGTGAAGTTGGCTGCCTTGACGTTAGCTTCAAACCGGTCAACCCCACTCGCACGCTGCGCTACAACTCAGCTCCCGTATTCATGACCGCGCGTTGTCGGATACAACTCAGCTCCCATATTCATGACCGCGCGTTGTCTCCGACACGGCCATCCTGCGCGTCACACGTCCTCGTGTGTTTATTCTAAAACAAAAGAAAAACAGCGCAGTACATCGTTCGGTCATTCTCCCTGACTCTTACTTTCCCTTGAAAATAAAATTCCGTTTCAGTCGTATTATTTTCTTTTATTTTAAAATTCTACATTCAAACAATCATTACAGTTTCCTATTATGTACTTCAGAATTTAATTATTTACACTGGAAGCAAGCTAACTTTACAAAGATCTAAGATCAAATCAACAGCAATAATCATCAAGGTTCACTTCAACTTAATTTAACAGAGGAATTGAAGCGCTACAACCAAGTACCATCTCAGCTTTCCATTGCCCAAAACAAAACAACAATTCTAGCGAAATCATCAAATAGGTCTCATTCGTGGCCTAGGCTATCAAATAACCACCCAAACTGCGCGCATCTTGTAACACAAGATCGCCAAGTCAACCTCTTGACTATACGGTCCTTATGACCCGACCTCCGCCAGAGCTCCCCGCGCACCGCGTATCCACGGACTGCCAAGGCAGATACCGACTTCTATCGGACTACGGCTACGATGAAGACTCTGGTACGGTCTGACCAGCCGAACTGAGACCCTCGCACTCTACTTCACTCTCTACATTTTCTACATCAGATGGTACTTGACTGTCCGGCATCTTCCTCAGTCTATCGTGAGCATACTTATAGCTACGTTTAGAAGTTAAAGACTTTAGAGTATACCTATCTCTATCTAGAACCTCAGTTACAACAAAAGGACCTTTAAACTTGGCATCTAACTTAGTCTGGTTACGTTCTTCGTTCTCTATCAATACGTACTCTCCAACCGAAAATCTCTTAAATTTGGCTTTTGTAGCATCGAAACGCGACTTATCATACTGGGCAGATTTCTCTATCTCTTGTGCTGCGTGATTTCTAACCTCCGAAATATCTACCACGGGAGCGTCATCGGTTGCCATCAATTCTAAGGGGCGCGCTACCTTCCCTATCAACAACTCGAGTGGACTCGCTTGAGTGACCCTATTAACCGTACAATTTAAGGCAAGTTGAACGTCCTCTAGCGAATCTTGCCATGACCGGTCATCGCTGAGCTCTATGGCAGTTAACATTGATTTCAGTGTGCTCATGACGCGCTCTACCTGCCCGTTAGCTCGCGAAGATCCAGTTGCTATTAAATGAAGAGAAATCTTTTTACTATCGCAGAACTCTCTAAACTCACGACTAGCAAAACAACGTCCCTGATCTGCAATGATGCGTTCTGGAGCACCAAAAAGTGAAACGCTGTTTTTGACCGCCTTAATACTACTTTTAGAGTCAATATTAGTCGTGTGGTGAAGAACAACAAATTTTGTGAAAGCGTCGATAATTACGAAAACATACTCCTTGTTATCACTTTTGCCACTAAGTTTTCCCGTCGCGTCTATGTGCACTGTGTGCCATGGGATAGTGACTTTGGGTATGGGGTGAAGCTCAGCTGGAACTCGACCTGACCTTTTTTTTGATACTTTACAAGTGACGCAATTATTCAAAACCTTTCGAACATACCGTGACATTCCTTCAAACCAATAGTAGTCATAAAGTTTTTCCAGCGTTTTTTCCCAACCTAAATGGATGATGGAGTCATGCACATTGGTAACAACGGAAAATCTCAGAGCTCTAGGTACGATAGGTAAGCACTTAGTGCGCCCATTGCGCTGAATTTTGCGATAAAGCACGCCTTTGCGTACCTCGTATGTCTTCGCAATGTCATTCTCCAACTCTCCCTCAGTAAACGCTGTTTTAAGTTTCTGAATTTCCACATCTCGCTGCTGCTCTGCCAGAAGCCAGTTTTCGGAAAGCTCGGCTAGATTAACGTGCCTTTCATTTACCTTAGTAGTCTGTTTCTGGACTGGCTCACAAACAACAGGCAAGGGATTGCGGGAGAGAAAATCGACGTGACTCATCTGCTTTCCTGCTCTATAAACAACATCGAAGTCGAAAGACTGAAGAAAACACCACCATCGATGTACGCGAGGGGTGAGGTCGACTTTGTCTCGCGAAGACTTGAGAGAGTTACAGTCGGTAACCACAGTAAACTTCCTCCCATGCAAATAAGATCTGAAATGTTTTATCCCGTTAACCACAGCCAGAGTTTCCAGTTCGTAGGAATGGTAGTTGGACTCTGCAGGGGAGGTTCGCTTACTGTAGTAACCCACTACACGTCGCTTACCATCGACCTCCTGCAACAACATTGCGCCATAACCGTCTGCACTCGCGTCCGTATGTAATTCAGCTGGATGCTTTGGATTAAATATCGTCAACACCGGCTCATTTGTAAGAATAGAAATGACCTGCTGACGAATCTGCTCGTGATTTTCTTTCCAAACGAAAGAACCTTTGCCCGAAGTAAGCCTATGTAAGGGTGTCATCAAACGTGAAAAATTCGGAACGAATTGACGAAAATACGATGCCAGGCCTATAAATTGCCTTAGCTGTGTGATAGACTCGGGCGGTGGTAACCCTGACAGAGCCTCAATCTTCCGTTTATTCGGCTTGATCTCGCCTGCTTCAACCTCGTAACCCAAGAATTCCACACGTGTCTTTAAAAACGAACATTTCTTTAAATTGAGTGAAAACCCGGCCTTCGTCAGAATTTCCAACACTGTACTCAACCTATCTAATCCTTCATCTTCAGTATCTGACAAAATTAAAATGTCATCAACGTAGACTATGACGTAAGAGTACACTAGCTCACCTAAAGCCTCAACTATTGCTCGCTGAAATACAGAGATAGCATTTCGCAGCCCAAAGGGCATCGTTAGGTACTCATACTGTCCGAACGGTGTAATAAAAGCGGTACGCTCGACTGAATCATCACTAACGGAAATAAGGTGGAAACCACTCGCGCAATCGAGCTTCGTGAAGTATTTTGCACCGTATAAACGAGGTATCTGTTCGGAAATTAGCGGAAGGGGATATCTGTCGGGAACTGTGTTTTTATTTAATTCGCGATAGTCGACGCACATACGTTTGCTACCGTCCTTTTTCTCAACCAACAATGCGGGGCTAGCGAACGGAGATTTGCTCTTTCTAATTATGCCTGCATCTAATAATTCATTTACTCGCTCACGCATTATCTCGCTCTCTGCTGGTGAACACCTGTAGGGGCGGCGCTGCACGGTACGGGTAGGGTCAGCCAAGCGAATCTCACACTTACCCGTTGTAACGCGGGTAGTTGGAAATTTGCACGTAAAATAATGGGAATATTTTTCTAACAACTGAACAAGTGTTTTTATACCTTCAAGTGAAATGTCCGTATTTATGTCTGCTAGATCAATTGTTTGTCTGTTTAATTTTACGTTAACGCACGAATTAACCGTACATGACTTAGAAATAGTAAACTGATTAGCACCTAAACTGACAGTAAAACCTTTACTTAGGATTTCGCGACCTATCATCACATCACTGCGTAGGTACTCGTCTGGCAAAACATGGAATAAGATTTCGGTTGGATAGTCACTAATCTCAATTAAACAAAAAATTTGTTCCACACTGTTCACCTTTTTGTTGCCTATACCAACAAGCGATACAGTATTGTGTACCCGTTTTCCTCTCAATTTACACGCAACAGTCTCTTTAACTAAAGAACACTCTGCTCCAGAATCAAAATGAAATTCAAAACGCTTACCAAGGTGGGTTAGGGAACCGGCCGGGGGCTCAACCTCGCAAAGGTTGACACGTCGTTCGGGCGCCTGCTGCGCGCCGCTGCCGGCGGTCGTGGTCGCGGTGCCAGAAGTACAGCGACTCGCGATGTGACCCGGTGTGCCGCACTTGAAGCAGACCGGGGGTCCGCTCGTGGACGAGCGGGGGCCCGCACGTGCAAATGTGGCGGCAGGGGTACTAGCTGTCGTCCTCGTATCCTTGTTTTTCTGCCTGCATTCTGATTGTTTGTGTCCTAGTCGTCCACAAGTGTAACATTTGATTGGTGCAGTAGATAGTCTAGGGCGTTTGGCATTCTCCATGCTGTTCTTCTCATCAGTCATTGGCGCTTTCCGCTTTAGATAGACAAAGGCTTGTAGCTCTTTTTGTAGCTCAGAACGAGAAGTTATTTCCGTGGTAAAAGCAAGTCGCTGAAGACGTACGTCAAATTGAGCTAAATGTGCGAGTACGATTTGTACAATAATTTGCTCCGAATCCACATTCTTGAAGCGATTCATTAGAGACGACATAATGCGGCTGGCGTAAGTCCCATAGTTCTCCTTTTCACTTGGCTTATCTGAGCCAAGATTAATTAGTGTGGCAGCCAAGGTCTCATTTGGAGCGAACCTCGCCGTAAACAGTTCTTTAAATTCCGGCCATGTTATACCTTGGTAGGTTATTTGCGATAGCCAAGTAGACGCCGTACCTTTAAGAGCCTTGCTGATAGCGACGACGAGCTGGCTTCCTTCTAACGGCGTATCTGTCATGCAGACGTCGGCGGTGGCGCACCATGACAGCGCATTTACCTCGCGTTTGTCTGGATCAAATTCTGGGAAAACCACGTGGTTTTTGGCGGGTAGCGGGCGGTTTAAAGCAGCGATAAGCGCGCGAATTTGCTCGTTCTGCGCGTCGAGTATTTGGCGCCACTGTGCACTGTCGATGCTGCTTCTGCGTGGAATCTCATTTGCTCGATCGTATCCCACATCTGATCTCGAATTAGGGTCAGGAGCTAGGCCTCCGTCGTCGTCCGACATAGTGTTTGAGGGCGTTAATAGGGTATCGAGCAATGAGACTAAACACTAAACGTTCACAGTTTTATTCGAACACTAAATAAATCACTATGCTGGGTTATAGTGTGGACGATTCCCGGGTATTAGGTCGCAGACGTCCGTCTAACTGTGCGATCCAATAACGAATGCCCTCGACCGACGCCCGGGCTCCGTCCTAGCGTACGGCGTGAAGTTGGCTGCCTTGACGTTAGCTTCAAACCGGTCAACCCCACTCGCACGCTGCGCTACAACTCAGCTCCCGTATTCATGACCGCGCGTTGTCGGATACAACTCAGCTCCCATATTCATGACCGCGCGTTGTTTGTCTCCGACATATATATCGACATATATATATCGTTTTTTTCTGACATTTAAAAATCGGAGCAATTTTTTTTTTCTAGAACTGATGCACTATGGACTCTGAGCATGCTGGGATTTACATACGTCGTAGTTATGATTTACGTGATGGCACAACTCCCATATAATTTTACATATGACGATATGGCTTTCAACTGCCTGATGAGATCCGTGTGGGCCGCTTCCGTTGGATGGATAATTATAGCTTGTGCTCATGGATATGGAGGTAATTTAGGATAAAAGAAGACAGACAAGAGCGGGGATTATATTTATGGCTTCATCCGCGTTGACCCGTCATTCTTGCAAGTTGATCTTAAAAGACATACATATAATGTCGCGGACATTTTTTTTAGATTATTTAAAGAGGGATCATTCTTTAATACGTATATACATTTTTGTATGTCTTGAATTATTTCACTCACGCTTTGTTCATATTTCCCGCTGTTTCTTCGCTCCTATTGATTTGATTTGATTTTTAAAATTCTTTATTTCATAATGGCTTACATTAGACTTATCCTAGATTAGCCATAAATGAGTGGATATACATTAATGTTGACCAAGAATATATAATCAGAAATAATTCAGAACTGTATTCACATCATTTATATGTTTTTATTCAACAATATTAATTATAAACTCTAGTAACTACTGAGGGTAGATAACTATTTCTAAAATGTATTAGTGTTTCGCTCTTATTAGTCACAGCGCGATGTTTTATAGCCTTCCCCCCTGAATTTTCCCAACCCCCAAAAAAAAAAAAAAACAATCCAAAACAAAGGTTCCCTGAGATTAGCGCGTTCAAACAAAAAAAAATTTAAGCTTTATATACCGAAACGCGATTAAATTTAACGGCTTTTTCTGTGGACGGCGACCGGGTGAAATTTCGTTACTCCTACCATCAATTTATTATCCAGATTTCCAGACGAGTGAAATGAAATGTCTCTTATGTCTAAGTAAAAACTGCTACGCTAGCGCCATCTGTTCCGTTGAAGTTGGTATTTGGCGACTGGCCGGGTTCTTGGAGAATTGACTAACAGTGTGAGAATTATGCAGGCATCCGAAACGTTCGGCCGTAATTAAAATTTTAACCGTAAAGTGTTTTATAGAAACTAAATTTATGACACATTCGGCTTTTGTATCAATAGGAACGATCAAAATCTCGACGTGATTAAATTTTAACATTATCGTGAAACGTCTAAAACCATCGCCTAATGACACCGGCTAAACAGCTTGAAAGCTTTCCAAATAGCCGCGGATGCATCATACAAAATAATACGTTGACCTATTTTGAAACTCATACTACATTAGGTAACTAATTTGTAACTACGACCCGACGCATATATTACATATCTATTTTATAACATTAATGACACCAAAAAATAAAAGTAAGTACTGTCTATAGTTTACGCGAGTAGTACACATTTAAATAAAACACTTTAACGGTTTAAAACGCGATATATTAGTTAAACTTATTGGTTCCATCTGTTCCGTCGAAGTTGGTATTTAGAGAAACAGATGGCGCTAGCGTAGCAATTTTTTACTTTGACGTCAGAGACATCCTCCATCTTTAGTCTCCCCGTGACCACGGCTGCTGCAAAGCTTCCGAAACGTCGGGTTGAAGTTAAAAATCATTTTTAAATAAGTTTCACTAATATATCGCGTTTTAAACCGTTAAAGTGTTTTGTTTAAACGGTAAGGATTTTAAGATTTTGTCTTATCTAAAGATGCTTTATATCAGCCGTGGTCATAATTAGCTGATACGCGTTTTAAACCGTTAAAACTGTTTTAGTTTTAGAAGGGCTCGTTTGGATTCAAGGGTTTGCATTCAGACATGTTGGACTTTGTCTAGAATATTAAAAGGGTGGTAGGAAGATCAAAATTCCATACGTCACGAACCACTGTCCACAGATAAAAAGTCGTGAAGTTTAATCGCAGTTCGGTTCTGTGTATTTCCAAATATCCAAAGCCAAAATAGATCGACAGCGTCTTGCTTAAATGTTATACGCCTCCCATTAAGTGATGCTCGATGACGTGCAAAGACATCTTTATCATAAAAAAGATGTTGCTTCCAGGTCCAATAAACTGGTTCCTGTCGTTGCCTATGTGGAAACTGCCGTCCAGGATATCTTATGCTGTTTACTTGATCCATGTTCAAGTCGAGGTATTGCATACAGTCGGTGTTGTAAAACCTCGTTACTTTACTGAAATTGACACTGTAAGTATTTGACGAGCCAAAGGTACAATTGTAGTAATATTTAAAACTTGGATTGGATGGTGGGACTTTGGGACATGGTGGGACCTATTCAATAGTATTATGTTCTCAATACTTTCCCTCCTGGGAAATATGGTAATTAAATTGTTAGGTCATGCCCTTGGGAAGCATGGGGCGAAATTTCTGTGTTTTACTGATCGACTTTCACAGGCAAGTATTGTATTGGCTTCTGTTACTTCGCTGAAACACTTTATAGTTTACTCGGGATTCAAATTCGGAATCTCTAGAGCTTTTAAGACAATGTTAGGCAATTCGATTAAGGGATATATGGGAGGAGGAGAGGATGTATATAAGGGATATATACTAGATGTGTGCGCTACTTCGTGCGCGAGGAATTTGTTTAGTAAACCTTCTCATCTCGTTCTGTCGCGTTAATTTTAAAAGATAGACATATACTGTTTCGGACATTCTTTTAGATCTTTTAAAGAGGAATCATTCTTTTCTACATATTTTTTGGGTATCTTGAACCGTTTTCGCAACGTACGCAACGGAAACCCGCTAAGTCAAATATTTTTTTTTGACTTTGCGCTTCGATTTCCCCACATTTCCCTCTCTTTCTTCACTTATATTGGTCGCAGCATGACGTTTTATAGTCTAAAGCCTTTTTCAATAAACGCTCTAACCAACACAAAATAATGTTTCGCTCTGAACCAGTAGTCTCTGAGATTGACGCGTCCAAACAAACTCTTCAGCTTTATTAGTATAGATTTGTGGCTTTTCAGTTATACTCCTGCGCAAGTTATGTTACGATCTCCATGATCCTTGGCTTCTGTATTTGTATTCTGGTTGATGCACCAACTTCAACGCTACTTAAGATACTGTTTGGTAACGTATATACAAAACTTGTACTTAAGTAATTATATAATATGTTTTGTCTTGACAGGCTCGTGTGATGGTAGCAATGTACGGCTAATAAACAACGGGTTCTGGGTCAATCCTCACCGGGTCCAACATTTATCTAATTAGTTTACAATTTTTCCGAAACATGTTGGACAATTGGAAATCTCGATATTAAATGGGTGGTAGGAATATCGAAATTTCGTCCGGGTTACGAACCGCCGACCACAGATGAAAAAGCCGCGAAGTTTAGTCGCGTTTCGGATTTCCGAATATCCAAATCCAAAATAGATCGACAGCACATCGTGTTTAGATGGCTGGATTACTTCACCTACAATCGTGTGAACTCCATGCTGTCTGTCATTCCTTTTCTATCATTGAAGAAATAATTTAAAAATATATGACACTAATAAGCTTACTACTAATCTTAACAGTATATTTATAGTCAAAACATTTTAATTAATAAAAGTTTTTACATACTATTAAAAATTGTTATTTAAAATAAATTGAGAACTTAGAATATATATGCATTTGACAAAATAAAATCTCAATACATCTACTTGCTATGTTATAAAGAAAACAATTCTAAATGTACAAAGACTGCCACCGAAATAGGACGGCATCTCTATAAAAACAATGGAATTATATAATGTAATTTTCGTTTCCAGTTCGTAAGCGCAGTACGCCGGATACGCGCAATGAGGTGGAAATTGAGGAAAATGAAGAAAATAAAACTAAGTTATAATCATTAAAGTACATTAATTAAATTTAAAAAGTGTTTTATTTACTCCACCCAATATAATAATTGAACAATCGCTGCCGCCTGTGGCTTACATAGCTTGTGTTCGAAATTCAAATTCCGAAACAGCGGTTTTGGTTAAAATATTAGCGTGTATGAAATAAAACCTATTTTAATGTGAATTAAAGAAAACCAAATGTTAAGAAGTTTTAAACAAAGCAAACATTCGATTTTCAATTTAATTATTTATTTACTACTGTCTGTAGTTTACGCGAATAGTGGACATTTAAATAAAACACTTCAACGGTTTTAAACGCGATATATTTAAGTTAAACTTGTTTGAAAATGATTTTTTACGTCGAAACATCGGGCCGAAGTTAAAAATCATTTTCAAATAAGTTTAACTAATATATCGCGTTTTGAACCGTTAAAGTGTTTTTATTTAAATATTTAAAGTGTTCTAAATGTGTACTACTCGTGTAAACAACAGACAGTATTTAGATATATGTTTTAAAATGCACTGTGCCCTGATAAAATAATTAGCAAGTAGATTTTATCAGCTACTAAGCTCTTAACATGTAACATATTATGCGACAAGGAATTACTTTATATTATTGTCATTGGACTTTTCATATTTGCCACTTCATTAGTTTTGGAATTACTAATCACTTACGTTGTATCATTCAGATAATAGCCGCTCGTTGGAAAATCAATCTTATACCAACAGCATATGGGTCAAAATCGCAAACACCTGTTATATTGACTCTAAAAACGGGAGAGCGATATTTGATTTAACTGAAATGGTTCATTGCTTTCAGTTACATTTATTAAGTGGCATTTCGATTGAAAATAATAAAAAAACAATGGAAAAGGCAGAAATTAAAACAGGCAAGTCTTAGTAACTCAGTGCAAGTGTTAGGTTCGAAATTCACGTGAAAAATTATTATTAAACATAGATTATAGATTGATAGAATTACGATTCGGGCAGGATTTAAACGTCCGTTTTTTACTTATTTGTAATCGATTTTTAATTTATACGATGCTATCGTGTGCAATAGCATGTGAAGATTAAAGTTTTCAAACAAAAAATTATTGTTTTAAACAGTGCGAGTGATGTGTCGGACACAATTTTAAGTTCGTTTTATAGAAAGTGGGTTTCGAATCCAACGTGCAAAAATACTAATTTAAAAATTTCTTTATTATGTAACTGGTTTGTAAGACACAAATATATATATATAAAGCGAGTAGCATAAACATACATAATTTGTGAAAAATTCTACAAACAGACTGGTGACCGACAGACAGACAAATATTAAGGTAAAAAAGAATCAATTAAGAATTAACAGTTAAAAATTCTGTCTATCACAAACAAAAGTACAATTAGATATATAACTTTCACACGAGTATTTATATAAAAAAAATAATTTAACGGTTTAAAACGTGTATTAATTGTACAATATAAATGTAAATTCGGGAAATATGTCACGGTTAGCCACTGTGGTCACGAAGATTATTTCTATTTAAATAAAACTGTTTTAACGGTTTAAAACTCGTCATTTTAGCGAACAATTTATTTTAAATACCCAACGTTTCGGATGCTTTACAGCAGCCTTGACCACGGCTGCTGTAAAGGTGTCATATAAAATATATACCTAAATTAAAAATAAATTATCTAATATATTACGCGTTTTAAACCGTTACAACTGATTTTAATATACGTGCCGTACGCGTAACAAACAATACTTGCTTTATCATATGAATTCGATGTTACTTAATTGTGCGAGCTGGTACGTCAGTTCGAGTCCCGCCTGATAAAGTATTTAATGTGTTATAGGTTACGGCTATGGCATCCGCCATCTTCAAATGATATGCATGGGATTGAATATGATAACATTGTTTATTGGAAGAGGAAGCATGGGCGTCGCTGTACTGGCTATGACAGACATCAGCAGACGAAGAGATGCGAGAGTTGAGGTATGTATTGTCTGTAAACTTTTTCGACCGGCTCATTGTTTTAATGTATGGCCCATGTGTGCTACCGAGGTGGAAATAGATGAAAACAAAGTCATAATGTAAATAAAACACTTTAACGGTTAAACCGTAAAAAAAAAAAACGCGGTGTATATTCTTATTATATTTGGAAATTGTTTTGATTGCGGCCCGACGTTAAATATATATCCCCCTTTTAAAACGTTAAAGTGTTCGCATTATTTATAGACAGTATTTAAAATCTAACTTGATATTATTATTATAACAAAATATCGCGTTTTTATAACAAACACTAACTGATCTTCAGATAACACATTATCTATGAAGATAATTTAGATAAACTTGTATGAAAATTATTTTTACTAGCAGCCTAGCCTTTATTTTATTTCTGTAAATACTACGCATTTCTCTGTTATAATTTGAAATCTGCGTCTCCCCGTGACCACGGCTGCTGCAAAGCCTCCTAAACTTTGGGCCGTAGTTAAGATAATTATGAGACAAGTTTTACTAATATATATCCCCTTTTAAAGCGTTAGATGTTTTATTTAATTATCTAGCTGTTTTTAGATTTACGACTGGGATAAGAAAACCCAAGGCATCATCCTCTCGTCTTTCTTCTGGGGGTATATGTTGATGCAGGTGCCAGCTGGTCTCCTATCCAAGAGGTTCGGGGGTAAACTCGTTATCTTCGTGGCTTTGTTGGTAAACGGCTTCGTGTGTGGTCTTCTACCTTCTATTGTCAAAATCGTGAGTAATCTATATTTAACAATTTTAATGGTTTTAAACGTGAATTATATACAATCTACTTCTGAAAACTTTAATACTCATCGAACATGTAGCATGATAGAAAACGGGCCGTAGTTAAAAATAATTATCAAATAAGTTTATCTAATATCGCGTTTTGAACCGTCAAAATATTTTATTTAAATGTCTACTACTCGTGTAAACTACAGACGGTATATGATAACATTATATAGATTAAAAATGTTACATTAAATAAATATAAAAACACTAACGGGGTATTACAGTGTTTTATGCTGCCGCGCTTACCAATTGAGTTCCCGTGTCCGTTTATCGTGTGACACGGTAGCTCAATTGGTTTTTTATTCTCTACGGGACTGTCAATCCGCGATAGTTTTCCGCGCTATTGTCTCACCATATATTTAAACCTCTTTAATAATCTCCATAGTTTACGCGAGAGCATTATTTTGAATAAAACACTATTAACGGTTTAATTCGCGATATATATATTAAGTAATGGCCACTGCAAAGCATCTAAAATAAATAAATGTTGTTTCTGAATAAACGTATTCTATTCCAAAATCCATCGCACCGTAGAGCTAAGTACAGTAATAAATGTGTGTGGCACTTTAAACCGTCAAACGTGTTTTATTTGAATAGCAGTTTAGCCATTCTTGCGTTACAATGAGTAAATTAAACACAACTTAAGTTTAAAGAATTTATTCTCTAAGATTATGTATACAATCACTTATGAGAATATACATAGCCTAATATAAAAACACTTACAATAATGAAATGCGAGTTTTAAATAAAATTAATTAATGTTATACAACTTGTCTACCCTCATATTTAAATGAGGGTAGACAAGTTGGTAAATATAAACATGTTTACGATCAGGTAATTACAATATGGAATTTAAGGTGGGCTTACATGATGCGGTAAACTTATTATCGATATGTTTTTGTTAAAGGGTGGTTGGCAGATAGTATGCGCTTGTCGATCTCTGATGGGGCTATCCCAAGCCTGTCTCTTCCCAGCAAGTCACACACTCTTGGGGAAATGGTTGCCCTCGCACGAGCGCACATCGTATACCGGTCTGGTTTATGGGGGTAAGTTTTTTTTAAGATAAAGGTTGACAGAATTTTTTTTTATTTATTTTCGATTTTTAAAACATATAGTGCCTTCATGTGCAATAACATGTAAAAAATTATAAAGTTTTCAAATTTTTACAGTTGATATTGTTTTATTTCATAAACTGAATTTTATTTTAATTAGTTAATATGCCTACGATTAACGGCTAGTAGCCTTGTGTTGGAATTCCGGAAAAATATGAGGAAGCTTGTCTCTTAGTTCAGGAGTTATCTCGTCTTGACGCATGAATTATTGTTCTTAAACATCTACAATTATACTACTCACCAAAATATTAGCTAGTCAAACACACAGACACCTAACAGAAGCGCCAACTTTTATGCGCGTGTATTTGACTAATCAGATCGTTACGTGACGTAGCGACAACGCGTTTATAAGAAAATATCATTCAAGCTTTACATTGTGCGAGAGGCGTAAGTATCAATAAGATGAAAAATTTTAACGATGAGGTGTGGGACTCGGTAGGTCAATTGGTTAAAACAGACCGCTGACAATGCCGGTTCAAGTCCTGCTAGAGTCGAAATTTTTTAAATTGAATTTGGATTTTATAAAATTATCAATTCAATAGGTTTTGTAAACAAATTCTTACTTCCAGGATGTCAACTGGGTATCGTCATAGCCATGCCAGTGTCTGGCCTTCTAGCAGCCACCACCCTGGGCTGGAAGCTGATCTTCTACGCCATATCAGCGATTATGTTCCTAAACGCTTTTATATGGTACTACTTCGCTGCCAGTTCCCCTGGACAGCATAAGCTTATATCGCCAGAAGAAAGAGAATATATTGAGAGGGATTTGAATGTGTCCCAGCCAGCTGTAAGTAGACAGTTTCGTTATCACACGGACTGATGAGACAGTGAGGTTGTAATGGCTACTCCAAATCGGAGTTTTCGAAAAAATTATAATGATGAAAATTAACCATACGACGTTAGATAAAATATTTTAAACGGTTTAAAGCGCGAAATTCATTGTTTATATATGACACGCAATTTAGCGACGATGTTTGTTAAACGTATATACTATTGTGACGTAGCAAGTAATCTAAGTATCAATTTAAATGTATTAACTTTATTTTAATAGACATTAAAACAGAACAACTTTCAACGTTTAAAACCGTTTTTCGAGCTGTAGTTAATATAAATGAAAATAAGTTACCTAATATATATGCATTTTAAACAGTTTTTTTTTAAATTTAAACAAAATCAGTGACGAAATTAATATTTCATATTATAGATCAAATCATTCAAATCTTTTTATGGCTCAAAAATTTTAAAACAATATTATACCACACGGGTGAAGAGCGTAAAATTTAATTTAGCACTTCTGGTTTATTCTGTGGACCTTATTGCTAATGAAGGAACCACTTCTTAATTACTAACTGTCTTGTCAGATAGTTTAGCGATGGAAGCCAAGACCTAGCGGTTCAGGTTTTACTCGCTGGTCGCTGCTGTCCACTTAACAATTGCACGTGGTCGCTAGACGCGTCGCCGTTCACGCCAGCGACTTTTTCTTAGCCGAGCTGTGCGATTCTCTTTGACTAATCATCTTGTATTACAGAATTTCCGAACGCCCTGGTTAAAGATATTGGGTACCCGAGGCTTCTGGGGAGCGCTGGCGGGTCATATTGGATCATCTGTGGTTTATATCCTGTTCTTCGTGGACATGCCAACATATTTGGAGAAGGGGCTTAATATCAGTTTGACTAGCGTAAGTAGTTGGAAAACTTCAATATTTTCCACATGTGATTGTAAAACAGTAACACGGACGGCATCTGAGCTCGCAATGGATTGCAGAATTTTTTTGGCGCCGGATAGGAAATGGTAGCTTAATTGGTTAGAGCACTAGCGCGGAGCCACGTGGTGCTGGTTCAAGTCACGGATGTGTCGTTTTTTTTTAAATCATAATTAGTGTTATTCTACCATCGCATGGTTTATAAACTGCTATAAATTTTATATCTAAGTGTATATCAATTATCTTACATAACCAATTGTTACTGTTAATTCCTTTCATCTAGGTACATTCCAGCAGACCACATCATGGCCCAGTTAGTCTTATAACACTCTTCTTATAACTAACAACTTGACGGTTTAAAACGCGAAAAATATTAGTTAAACTTGTTTGAAATTTATTTTAAGTACGGCCCGACGTTTTATACGCTTTGCATATATAATAAAAGGATATATTGTCAAATAAGTTTAACTAATATATTTCGCGTTTTAAACCATTGAAGTGTTTTATTTAAATGTGTACTACTCGCGTGACTACAGACCGTGTCGTCATAACTTTTTCTTGTGTCTTAACAACGTAAGGTTGGCTTACAGATCAAAATTCTATGGCATAAACATATTTAGAATGATTCACTTTCCAAGCTGTTCCAACTGCGTTGTTGAATATTTCCTTACAGAGCGCAACGCTGTCAGCCTTACCTTACATAGGAATGGTGGTTGGGAACGTGATATCTTCTCTTCTCTGCGAGAGATTGTACAACAAGGGTGTCTTCCGATTGGTTACTTTAAGAAGAATCTTTAATAGTATAGGTAAGTCATTTAATTAAATAAAAATGTTTTTTTTAAATAAAACACTTTAACTGTTTAAAACGCGATATATTAGTTAAACTTATTTAAAAATGATTTTTAACTTCGGCCCGACGTTTAAGCATAAGATGTACAATTGGTAGATACATATTTAAATAAAACACTTTTAACGGCTTAATAATAATAAACAGTTTAATGCTGGTAACTAATAAATTATTATAACATAATAATAATAATAAAAGTATTAAATTAAATAAAAACGAGATGCCAAAAGGGGTTCAAAATGTGAAATTTTTAAATATTGCCTGACCTTTCGGATGCTTTGGAGCAGCCGTGGACACAGGGGGCTATGAGTACTAATAAGATAACGAATACAATTCGCTTTTTGAACCGTTTAGTTATCATTATAAATATTAACGTTTCGTTTAGGTGTCGCTGGCGTTACTGTCGGTTTGTTAGCTCTGTCCTTTGCCAAATCGGACAGCAAAGCTTTGGCTGTTGGAATGCTAACCGTGACTCTCTCTCTCTGTGGCTTTGTTTCTGCTGGATTTATGGTGAGTTCTTTTAGAAGTTTAATCTCTAAAACATTAAATTCTCCTGTCACAAAATTATCTTCTTCATAAAATTATCCTGTTACAATTGTGCGCGAACACTCCAAAATTCTGTATACTTTCGTTAGGCCAGAGAGAAGATTTTTTAAATTGAAGTATGTATACGCATAAAGCATTAATCCGACACACGCTTGACCGTTCAACGATAAGGCAGTGTTAGTAGGTAACCAGCTCGTTTTTGTTAATATGTATAAAATTTATTTTCACTGGCAAAATGTTAGTTAACACCGAGAATCGAACCCTGGGGAAAAATATGTTGTTTCAGATGGGAACAGAAGGTTGAGTAAGTACTTACCTGTCAATAAAATATAATACATTTAGTTCACGGGGCGTCACTGCAAATCGGTGTTAAAAAAAATTAGCTCAAATGTTTTACTTAACATATATAATTGTCTGGTTCTTTTAATTCCAGATGAGTCTTCTGGATCTATCACCGAATTACAGCGGTGTGATGCTTTCTATCACCAATTGCATCACCTCGATGGGGGCAGTTTTGACTCCCATCACAACTAGTTTTATTTTGAGAAACGATCCAGTGAGTATCGTACACATTCATACGCCTTCTCAGAATATTACCAATAGTCTTGTAAGTGTATTAAATAAAAAAATAACCATTTTAAACGTGAAATATTAATTTATTAGTTAATCTAACGCTTCACGGACAATCAGAAGGTACATTTCCTGATCACTGCCTATTTAGAGAATCTAAAAGCCACGTCCTTAAGTAATATTTCACGTTTCAAACCGTCAGAAGTGTGTGTACGATTGTGCGTGGATGATCTCGTCTTCGCGAATTGTGTAGCGAAGCAAATAATAGAATTTATTCGTTAGTTTGGACGCTCTAATCTCAGGACCTACTGATTTGAATTGAAAAATGTTTGTGTTGGTTAGAGCAGAGCAGCAGAGCAGCCAGCAAAGAGGCAGCGAAATGATTCAAGATATTCAAATAAAACACGTTAACGGTTTAAAACGCGATATATTTTAGTTAAACTTGTTGGTCATGGGGACACGAGGTCTCCCCGTGCCGGCTGTAACGTCCGGCAGTAGTTACATTATTTTTTAAACAAGCTTAACTAAAATATATCGCGTTTTAAACCGTTAAAGTGTTTAATTTAAATGTGTACTCGCGTAAACTACAGACAGTATCGATTCAAGATGCCTTATAAATATGTATGAAAGAATGATTCCTCTTTACACGATCTAAAAAAATGTTCGTGACAGTATGTCTATCTTCTAAGATTAACTTGCAACGACGTCGCGGGAAGCAGCTAAGATTTATAAAGATGATAAAATCAGTTTTGCAAAAACCAATTTGGATGTCCAAACTGGTTTTTGCAAAACTGATTTTAACTCTTTCGCGGACGAAGTCGCGGGCACCAGCTATATAATACCAATTCCATACTTTCACAGACGGATGTGAGCCGCTGGCGCATCGTGTTCTTTGTTACAGCAGTCATCGGTGTGATAAGCAACACCCTGTATGTTCTTCTTGTGAGCGCGGACCGTCAAGTGTGGGACGATCCTGACTACATGGATAAACGGAAGGCTGACCCGGGTAAGAATTGGGTAGAGGAGGACAGACAAGCACGCCCCATCACTTGATAGTAGAGGAAACCCCTATATAACTTCTAAATAAGATACGCTGTCGGCCTATTTGGCATTGGATATTCGGATATCCACAGATTGAAACTGGAACGCGATTCTTGGCGGCTTTTCGTCTGTGGACAGTGGATAGGGGAATTTCGATATCTACCACCCATTTGATATCCAGATTTCCTGACGAATACGAACCTATTTCAGAAAAATTATAAGTTGATTAGACAAATGTTTTACCCAGTGAGGGTCGAATTCAGGATCCGTTGATTATTATTATCATTAGATGCTATGGCTGATAACCAAAGGGCCATTAGTTTGGTCCCCACCTAGCCTAAGTTATTAAAGTTAAAAATATATTGCACGTTTTAAACCGTTAAAATTGTTATATTACGGGCTATATTAAATTAGAATCTTTCTTTTTCAGAGGAACGAAAACCGGCGTTATCCAAAGAACATACTGTTGAACTGAAACAATTAGATCGATGAATCTCCTGAAAATTGCAAAGAATGTAAATATTTAAATAAAAAAAACACTTTAACGGTTTAAAACGCGATATATTAGTTAAACTTATTTGGAAATGATTTTTAACTTCGGCCCGACGTTTCGGATGCTTTGCAGCAGCCGTGGTCACGGGGAGACTTCCGAAACGAAGTTAGTTCTATCATTTTCAAATAAGTTTAACTAATATATCGCGTTTTAAACCGTTAAAGTGTTTTATTTAAATGTGCACTACTCGCGTAAACTTTAGACAGTATAGAATGTAAATATGTATATTATAAGTTGATATATAGATAGATATAAATTATTTTCAAAACCTCCGTCCTTTCATTTTTGAATTATTTTTCCTTAGCGGCAATTGAATTAATGAAGGTAACTGGTCAATATAAAGTGAATAAGAAGACTTAAGATGCGATCATCTATACTAATATTATAAACCTTTTGAAGAGTTTGAACAAACGAATATACAAAATAACTAATACATTTCTCGTTTAAACCGTTAAAAGTGTTTAATTCAAATGTGTACTACTCGCGTACTCGATTCTTACTTTCGTACTCTATATTTGTACCAATCATGACGTTATTTATGAGACAGACCCAACTTTTAATTAACGAACTCACGTCATTAATTTTTAATCACCATTAAATGCTTCCGTCATACACGAGTTTCGTCATTAATAAACGGTATTTAAATTACGAATGTTTCACGCTTAATTTCGTTATTACCTCGTCAATAACAGCTTGCAATGAAACCAAGTGACAGTTATTTATTAAGCTGCCCTTATAATTAACAAATTACGAAATGTCCTACTGATGGTATGTATACTGCATTGCTGGTAGTACATCTATACTATCTATACTTCTATACTAATATTATAAATGCGAAAGTAACTCTGTCTGTATGTCTTTCTGTCCGGCTTTAACTCCGAAACTACTGAATTGATTTAAATGAAATTTGGTACACAGATATTTTAGAGCCCGAGAAAGGACATAGGCTACTTTAAATGCCAAAAAAGGGTTGAAAGGGGGATGAAAAATTTTATGGAAATTCGTGGTTTTCGAAGTTAAAACAATGAAACTTTCTTCTTTGGCTTTTTAGGAATAGGAGTGAGAGTGGGAGTTAGAGTTATGTGAGGTGAGAGTGTTGCGGCAAAGTAGCACTTACAACATAGATTGGTTGCCTTAAATGCGCCCTTACATAAATTAATAAACAGCTCAAATAATTAAAAATTCTACACCAAGTCCCTATTCCACGCGGACAAAGTCGCGGGCACAGCTAGTACGTACATATATTTAAATTCAGATGACTCAAATATTTCTTATACTCGTAATAATTATAGTCGTATAAGAGCTCGTTTGTTAGTTTGAACACGATAAGTTCAGGAACTATTGGTTCGAATTGAATTTGTTTTTGTGTTGGTTAGAAGTTAGAACATTTGTCGACGAAGGCTTGGGTTAACATAAGAGTGGAAAGTAAAGGGAAATGTGGAGCAAATAAGGAAAATTTTTCATCTATATGGGAATTACATTTTAAAATACTTGCCAGCGAGTTTACTTATATTGATGTCTATGTTCAGTTTGATAAACGTGGTCCAACCGTCTAGTGAAATGATAAAATCAAATATTTTTAAGCGAAAAGTAGCCGACTCCCAACTGTAAACGAAAGAGAAGAAAATGATTTAACAATTGCCACTCACATGGTAGCTCAATTGGTGCGAGCAGCGGTTCGAGTCCTGTCCGTGATTTTCGAATAAATTTAATTTTCACAAAATAATATATTTTTAGATTTAGACACAATAGAAATGATTAAATAAATCTTTTTATAAATAACTACCATAGTTTGTCTTATACGTACAAGGAAGTCAATAAGAATACGTGAATACACACAGGTACATAACGAGAGATAAGGGATTGAAAATATTTATATGAAATAAATACAATGATACTCTCCGCTTACGCGACAAGTACAAATTTAGATGAAATACTTTAACGGCTTAATACGCTATGTATATTAGTTAAACTTCTTTGACGATGATATTAACTACTTTCGGGGAGTCCCCGTGACCGCGACTGCTGCAAAGGCCGACGGGCCGTGGTTAAAATAATTCAAATAACTTTAAATAATATATATCGCGTTTTAAACGGTTGAAGTGTTTTATTTAAATACAAAGATCTTACCTCTATACAGCTGAATCGGGGAAGATCGAATATTCAAGCCATACAACACCTACCGATTATGTGCTATGGGCCTATTTTGGGTTTGGATATTCGGAACTGACTGTGACTGTGACCCGGAAATTTCGATATTTCTACCACCCACTTAATATCCAGATTTCCAGACGAAGACATGTTTTAGAAAAGTTATAAATTGATTACAAATGTGTTGGACCCGGTAGAGAACTCATGCAATGGTAGCAATGTATGGAATGTTAACGGGTCGGGCGTGGGACTCTCACCCATGTTTTACACACAATTTATAATATAAGTATGTGAAACGCGTTGGATTTTGTCTATAAAATCTCTTAGTTTATTTAAAATATCGCGCTGTAAATCTTCAACATTGGGCCATAGTCAAAAATGTCATTTAATTTGTTTCACATTTTCCTAAGGAGGGTTGCCTGGAAGAGATTGCATAATAGCGATAGGGCCGCCCTTCTAATCCATAGTTTATTAATTGCGTAATGTAAAGAGTAAATAAATAAATTTCGCATTCTAAACCGTCGAAATATTATATCAGTGGTTTTTTATCGTTTTTCAGGCTCACGAATTACCTGAATTATATGAAACGTGAAGTTTATCAGATAACAAGTAGTCATTCTTAACTCTTATTGTTTTGTAGACAAAATTAGATAAATACAAGTCATGAGAATTGAATACTTAGCATGACGTAATAAGGCTGAAATTCAATAAACACGATTCGTCAAATCACGATCGTTAAATGTACACAATTTAAACTAGCTATGTCAGCGACTTCGTCCGCGTAGAAAGTTATTTGGAAGCTCGTTATAAACTTAAGCTGTTACCCACGACGGCAGTCGCGTCCCGTCGTTACTTAAAAGATAGACATAATATATGGTGTTACTCTTTTTTAGATCATTCGAAGTGAAATATTTTTTTTCTAAAATATTTTTCGGACATCTTAACCGTTTTCGCTCCTGATAGATGATACCCATAATAAAAATAATTTTCCCCGCTCTCTCCACATATCCCACTTTATCTTCGCTTCTATTAGTCACAGCGCGATCTTTTATACCCTCCCTTGATAAATGCTCTAACTGATACAAAACATTTTTTCAATACCCACCAGTAGTGCCTGAAGTTAGCGCACTTAAACAAACAAACACTTCAGCTTTATATATTATTATACATGTTAATTAAACAAAGTTAATGTAATGAAATTTTGTAAACAAAATGTCGTCTAGATAACGATAGCGTTCGTTTAGTGTAGTACGAAATTTTATATTAAATTAATTGTACGCGAGAATGATACGGAACCAAAAATGGACACGGAATTCCTGAGATACAAATTCGAAGATGGACACGACGGAGTCATAACGAAGACCAGTGCGTATTGATTTATTTTAGTAAAGATCTACTTGCGTATAATACACATTAAAGCGAAACATCTTAACGGTTTAAAACACGAGATATATGAATTATTTACTTAAGTATTGTCTGTAGATTACGCGGGTGCTACTAACATTGATATAAGACACTTAATTGTTTAAACGTGAAATATAATAAGTAATTGATATATATTTAAGTAGTCTGTAGTTGACGCGAGTAGTACAAATTGAAACAAAACAATTTTAACGGTTTAAAACATGAAATGTATTTGGTAATTTATATATTGAATTATTGTCTGTAGTGTATGCGAGTGCTACAATTTTAAACAAAACACTTTCATCTGTTTAAAACGCAAAATATACGCGGTGACTTATTTATTTAAGGATGGTCTGTAGTTTTTGCGCGTTTTACAAGATTGAAACAAAACACTTAAGGGCTTAAAACCTAAAATAGATTTGTTAACATATAAATTAAAGTATTGTCTGTAGTTTACTCAGTTGTTTTAAATAGTTGACCGGCCAATTGCTCGCATGCAAGAAGTAAACTAGTTAACGTATAAAAATCGCGTTTCAAACCGTAAAAAGTGTTTTATTTAAGTAGCATTTTTTATCTAGGGATACTAATTTCACAGTGGTTATTATAGATATTTTAAATGCTTACCTGTTACTATCGTAACTAGTCTAGTAGTAATCTAGTAAAATAGTAATGGAAGGTAAAAAAAAACGAACCGTTCTCTACCTTTGCCCCAACTCTACAATTTTCAGAATTCAAGATTGGTATACGCCACGTCCAAGTTCTTTATATGATCCTGTGTTCAGTCGTGATGGGAATCCTGCGAGGCAGCACTGCTGTTGGCATATTGGCTATTTCTGATTCTGACCGTAATAGCTCTTTTGTTGAGGTAATAAAGCATTCATTTATTACACTATAGTTATATTATACAACTGAAGAGTTTGTTTGTTTGAACGCATTGATTTTAGGAACTACTGGTTCGATGGAAGGCTTCTAAAATCATGAGGATGCGACAAATAGAAGCAAAGAAACAGTGTTATGTGGTATTGAATACATAAAAGCGAAAATTTCCACCCTACCATCACTAACCCTCATTTATAACACTGATAAATTATCACTTAGTAAAGTATCAAACATGTTAGACCCAATGGCGATTGAATCCACGACCCATTGTATATTAGCCACACTTTGCAACCATTGCCAGCTGGATTAAAATGTTTAACCAGCCGGAATAAATTGAAAATAAGATTCTATTAAAAAAAACACTTTAACGGTTTAAAACGCGATATATTAGTTAAACTTATCGAAAATGATGTTTAGCTTCGGCCCGACGTTTCAATAAGTTTTACTAATATATCGCGTTTTAAACCGTTATAGTGTTTTATTTAAATGTGTGGTACTTGCGTAAACTATAGACAGGATTTAATAAGATATTAGATTGAAAAGAAATGCGACACGGGCAGGTCTTGAACCGACATCCGCTTTGTTCCGTGCTGTTGCTCTAACCGGCGTACCTGTTTCATATTTCAGATCCACCATTGGTGCAGACGAGTCCAGGGTACAATCCTATCCTCCTTCTTCTTCGGGTATGGCTTAAGTTTGATACCAGCTGAGGTATACCTTTCTCAGCTTGGAGAGAAGTTTGTTCTAACTTCTGTTCTTCTAATTAATGGTGCTTTCTCTTCTGCGATGCCTATCATTGTGAACAAGGTATGTATTCCAACTTTTATCCGCTCTAGAAGAATCATTTTTACGGCACCTTGGTCTAATGGTAGCAATGCATGGCTAATAAACAACGGGTCATCAGTTTAACCCCCACCAGGGTTTAAATAAACCACTTTAATGGTTTAAATCGCGAAATATATTAGTTAAACGTATTTGAAAATTATTTTAACTACGTGTCGGATGCTAAGCAGCAGGCATGGTCACATAGAAACTAGAAACTAATATATATCGCGTTTTAAGCCGTTACAGTGTTTTATTTAAATGTGTACTACACGCGTAAACTATACTAAACGACAGTACTTAAACACTAACACTAATAATACAAAAAATAGCAACCAAAGAAAATTGTAAACCAATATATTTCGCGTTTCATACAGTTAAAAATATTTTGTTTAAAAACATTATTTAACAGCGTGAACGCTAATACAAACTGATGTTTTAGTACCACGCTGTGTGATAGAGACAGAACGAGCGTGTGAGCGAGATAGCATGAGTGTCCGCCATTTTCAGATCGTAGCTTTACCCTCACGAGACAAAGTCGTAGTACTACGGACCCTTGGTAATTTAATAACGCTTGTGTGTGCTTCAGTTTCGAGTCCACTTAAAATGCGAAAGTTGAAATATGCTTATGTAACTTTTCAACAACCTTTCAAGTAATTAATAAATTTCAAATTATTTTAATATAAGAATCTGTATAAATAAAACACTTTAACGGCTATAACGCGATAAATATTAGTTAAACTTGTTTAAAAATTATTTTTAACTACGCTTAACAGCAGCCGTGGTCACGGTGATACTTAGCCGTTAAAATGTTTTATTTCATTGTGTATTACTCGCGTAAACTACAGACAGTGTATACGAATCCGATCAGAACGCTATTTTTACGTCAATTCTAAATTTAAAATTTAAAACAAGAAAAACACTGCGCGAGAGGCGCATGTATACAAGTTTGAAAAAAATCGACGATGACGTGTAGGACACGGTAGCTCGACGGTTAGATCAGCACGGAACGATGTGGACGCCGGTTCAAGCCCTGCCCGTGTCGTAGTTTTTGATCCAATCCAAAATGGATTTATAATTTATGTAACGCTACCGTGTGCGATAACATGCAGTGCAATAAATATTGTTGAAATAAATGTGAAAAGTACTAGAGTATTCATACTTTAATTTAAAATTGTTTTAACAGAGAACAGATTAAGTTGCCCTGTTGACCAATAGGTTTCGATATACAAAACATAAATAATAATAGAAACGATGATACATGAGGCTGCTAGATGCAGAGTAGCCTAAACGCAATTTTATGATTTGACTTTTATAGTCTAAAAATTTTAATCTACAAAAGCACAATGACCTATAATCGTTAACATAATTCTTACACAAATAATAGGACAAATTAATTTTCGCCTAAGAAAATCATTGTTTTTGTTATTAGGCCACTCTGGCTCTAGCAGCCTCATATATCGATTGTATTTTGATATGTATACAAGCGCAATGATTTTTAAAATTCCTTATTTTTCAATTGTATTTAAATAGTTTTAACTTTCTAGGGCGGTTGGATAGCTACATGCAACGCACAGTTTTTGTTAGGCATGACTCAAGCATGTTTGACTCCAGTGAACCAGAAACTGATCAGCAACTGGCTTCCACCTCACGAGAGGTCATCATCGAATTGCTTAGTGCAAGGAGGTATATTTTTTAGTCTTGTTGGGTATACATTTGCTTAAATAGATCTGTGGTTAACGCGATTGGTATCTAATGAATGAGGCAATTTTAACGGATTGAAACGCGACATAAATACAGTCACAGCAGTATACGTGCTGTATAGCATTGGAAACTTGGTAGTTTAAAAATAATGTGTTGTTTGATATATTTTGCAACTCAACGAAGACATTATTGTGTTTTTTTTAAAATATTACTTTGGTATTTAATATAAAAAAAAATATATATACTATAAAAACATTAAAATATTTAAGTCAGAAAGAAGTTATGCAGAAGTTTTATTGAAATATTTAAATTAATTATTTATGTTTCACTTGTCATCGGCTCCGAAGTTATTATAAAAATATTTACCAAATCATTTTTAATCAAGTGAATCTAAATGCGTATATTGCTTTGTGCGAAGTAACTTTTTAAAATGGGTTATCATCTATACTAATAAATAAAGATGAAAAGTTTGTTTGTTTGAACGCGATAATCTCTGGAACTACGGGTTCGAATTGAAAAAATATTTTTGAATTAGTTAGAACATTTATCGAAGAAGCGAAGATACAGCGGGAGATGTGAACAAAACTGGGGTCACCTCTGGGTTACAGATGCGTACGCTGCAAAGATGGGTCAAGATACCCAAATAATATATATGAAATAATGTAACCCTCTTCAAATGACCAAATTAAAAGTCCGCGACGGCATATGTCTGTCTTTTAGGATTAACTTGCAAGAACGACGGAAAAGGGGTTTTCAAAACTGAATTGGATGCATCAAATAACGATTCTCGCTGACACAGCTAATTCTTAATGTTTGTTTTATTATCCCATAGACTATTTGTTGCTCTAATGTATACTATATGTATGTTTTATAATTAATGTGTGGTGACTTCGACTTTTACAAACTCCCAGAAGCCTTCCTCGATAAATGGTTTATCTAACGTAAAAATAATTGTATAATTCAAACGATAAAACGCTTTAACGGTTTAAAACGCGATATATTAGTTAAAAGTTAAGTTTTTAACTTCGGCCCGACGTTTCGAATTAAAAACCATTTTTAAATAAGTTTAACTAATATATCGCGTTTTAAACCGTTAAAGTGTTTTATTTAAATGTGTACTACTCGCGTAAACTATAGACAGTATTTAATTCAAACGAGTCTTTCCTGAGTTACGCGTTCAAACAAACAAATTCTTTTTCATAATATAGTTAGTATAGATGTTTTACTTTTCCTGGAAAATTTAGATATTAAATTGTTGATAGGAATCACGTCCAACTCACAAACTAGCCTATGAACTTCCGAATGTCCCAATGCACAATAGGTAACATCCAATTTAGATGTGAAGATAGTAATTAATGCTTTTTAGTTTAAGCTTTGTGTATTATTGTTTATTATAAGTTTTACTAAGTAGGTTAAGTCCTTTTTCTGCTGTCGCACATTCCTTCTTTATTACTGACTTACCTTGTTGGTTGTAAGAGATAGCTATTGTTAGGGCGGAAAAACATTGTTAAAACCCTTAAATATTAATTTATTATCCAAAATTAGGCTTAACCGACAGAATGCGCGCCAACGTTCCTATTTGACAGTTCCTGAGCTAGTGTCGGGACGCGCGCGGTAATCGCGTCGCACTAGTGTTGTGTCGTCCCCGCTAAATCGGAGGATTATTCATATCAGTTCGGCCATCCTGTGTAGTCCTTCGCCCTCGAAGGATGAAGTAGCGCTCCCGCTAAACCGCCGCCGTCAGGGCTGCCAGCGCAGCCACGTAGACTCGGCTCAGCCACCTAGAGGAAATAGCCTCGTAGGCAGTAAATAGCCCCGTAGGCAGTAATAGCCCCGTAGGCAGGTAATAGCCCCGTAGGCAGTAATAGCCCCGTAGGCAGATAATAGCCCCGTAGGCAGTAATAGCCCCGTAGGCAGGTAATAGCCCCGTAGGCAGTAATAGCCCCGTAGGCAGTAATAGCCCCGTAGGCAGGTAATAGCCCCGTAGGCAGTAATAGCCCCGTAGGCAGGTAATAGCCCCGTAGGCAGTAATAGCCCCGAAGGCACAACATAGCCCCGTAGGCACAATATAGGCCAGTAGGCACTATGCCAGAGGGGTGACAGCATCTTGCTTTAATTCGTCCTCTGATGAACAACTGTCTTGCGTAGCTTTCAAAACCTTCATTTAGTCACCTTATGACCAACCTTGTCACAATTGTTACACTTGACCACCTTGTTTAAGTTATTATTTTAAGCATTAAATGAACCCCAGGATTTCACTTCAACGCAGTCCGATGATGTTTTCATACAGGCCAGGTACTTTAACAAAGAATTAGTATCATGACAACCAGCCGACAACGCTCCAACTTCTAACAATTTGTCTCCAAGTGTACCCACAATTGCTTGAGCTATCACATCATCACTCATATTACATGACATGCCAATACCCAGCTTATCATAGTAAAATTTTATTGGGTCTTCATCTTTTGTCTTGATACGGTTAACAAGTTCCCTAATCTGTGACAACTTATTCTTAGTGAATGGAAATGCTGTAATTAATTTTATTTTCCACTCATCCCAGCTAATGTCATAGCAAGTTTGGCGTTCATACCAGCTTTTAGCATAGCCACCCAACTTAGAAGTGCAGTTGCAAATCAAAGTGCGTTCATTCCAGCCATGCATATTAGCAACACCTTCTAATTTAAATAAAACACTTTAACGGTTTAAAACGCGATATATTAGTTAAACTTATTTGAAAATGATTTTTAACTTCGGCCCGACGTTTCGGATGCTTTGCAGCAGCCGTGGTCACGGGGAGACTAAAGATGGAGGATGTCTCAGACGTCAAAGTAAAGAATTGCTACGCTAGCGCCATCTGTTCCGTCGAAGTTGGTATTTGGCGAAACTGGCCGGGTCCTTACAGAATTGACTAACGGTGTCTTCGCGTTTGCTGGTATGCTGTTTATTGGGATCCAGAGTTTTTAATATGGGATCCCAGGTGTTTGATAGTTTGAGGCCGTCCTCCCTATTGAAATTTCGGTGTTTTTTGATTTCAATTGCTTCGCGTACCAATCTTGGAAAAAATCGACTCTCCTTTGCGAGGATTTTTGGTTGGTCAAAGCGAATGTAGTGATTGGGCCCTTCTGATGAGTGTTGGCATACCGCAGATTTGGAGAGACGTTTATGTTTTATATCCGCGACGTGTTCTTTAATTCTGTTTGAGATGCTACGCTTTGTTTGGCCGATGTAGGATAGGCCACAATCACAATCCAGTCTGTAAACGCCTGCATCTTGTAAAGGGATAGTACACTTGCTTGGTTTCAGGAATTGCTGAATCTTCTTGTGCGGCTTGAAAATTGTGTCAATAGAAGCTCGATTTAGGACTCTGCTAATTCTATCTGTAACTCCCTTCACATATGGTAGGTAGGCGGGCTGACGTTTGACTGTGGGTGGCTTGTTCCTGTTCCTGTACCTACCATATGTGAAGGGAGTTACAGATAGAATTAGCAGAGTCCTAAATCGAGCTTCTATTGACACAATTTTCAAGCCGCACAAGAAGATTCAGCAATTCCTGAAACCAAGCAAGTGTACTATCCCTTTACAAGATGCAGGCGTTTACAGACTGGATTGTGATTGTGGCCTATCCTACATCGGCCAAACAAAGCGTAGCATCTCAAACAGAATTAAAGAACACGTCGCGGATATAAAACATAAACGTCTCTCCAAATCTGCGGTATGCCAACACTCATCAGAAGGGCCCAATCACTACATTCGCTTTGACCAACCAAAAATCCTCGCAAAGGAGAGTCGATTTTTTCCAAGATTGGTACGCGAAGCAATTGAAATCAAAAAACACCGAAATTTCAATAGGGAGGACGGCCTCAAACTATCAAACACCTGGGATCCCATATTAAAAACTCTGGATCCCAATAAACAGCATACCAGCAAACGCGAAGACACCGTTAGTCAATTCTGTAAGGACCCGGCCAGTTTCGCCAAATACCAACTTCGACGGAACAGATGGCGCTAGCGTAGCAATTCTTTACTTTGACGTCTGAGACATCCTCCATCTTTAGTCTCCCCGTGACCACGGCTGCTGCAAAGCATCCGAAACGTCGGGCCGAAGTTAAAAATCATTTTCAAATAAGTTTAACTAATATATCGCGTTTTAAACCGTTAAAGTGTTTTATTTAAATGTGTACTACTCGCGTAAACTATAGACAGTATTTAACACCTTCTAAGTTACGGAGCCAATGTTCTACTGAGACAGATGATTTTTGAGGATTAAACTCAGGTATAAAATCATTCCGCCCCACATAACGAACCACTGACTCTACTCTTGGTGTGGTGTCATCATTATTGTAATTTTTCTGTTGTAATTCTTTAATCAACCCTTATAATGCTTCGATTCTCTTATTCTTCCTTTTAAGTTCTTTTTTTTGTCGTTTACTTTTAGATTGTCTATCAGAATTACTTGACCCTGACGAAGAAGCACTAGTAGACCTATTTCTCTTCTGGTGCCGACCCATGTTAATAATTAAAATAAAGTCACACACAATAAACTTATACTGCTGTCTTTAACACTAATAATTGTCTTTGAATAAAGTAAACTTCTTTAACAAAAGTAATTAAATTCAGTAAAAGTTCAATTATCCAAATAGTCCTTAAATTTAGTTTAAAATTAGCACTTTAACAATTTAGAATAGTTCACTTTGTTTATTTATGGGTTGCTGAGCATTTTAACAGATATTAAAGTATGCTCAAATTATCAGTCTACTTATGTAAATACAAAAGTTCATGGAACAATCTCACCAAATAACCAGGAACATTTCAACACGCAACTGATGCATATTCAAGCACCCTGAAATGCAATCGTCACCATACCAGGATAGGTCACACAAATAAACCAGTTTCTCAACCAGAAAATGTTCACCCAAAACTTCAACAAACTTGTTGTACTGGAGGTCAGTGACCCTTAACGGATTGACAAAATTTGTGCAAAAATCAAGTATTAAGTACCGAACTGCATTAAACTTAGTTACTACAAGCGTTCTTATCACTAATTATGTGTGTTATCACCAAATTATATAATAAAAGCGTCTTTTCGCATCCAAAACCGCCAGTTTTTTTTTTCACCAAACTTTGCACTTTAATAGTGAAATTATCGTCCAATTCATCAAAGTTCACTCGTGGGCAAGATCACTTATCGCACTTCTGATATTGTTAGGGCGGAAAAACATTGTTAAAACCCTTAAATATTAATTTATTATCCAAAATTAGGCTTAACCGACAGAATGCGCGCCAACGTTCCTATTTGACAGTTCCTGAGCTAGTGTCGGGACGCGCGCGGTAATCGCGTCGCACTAGTGTTGTGTCGTCCCCGCTAAATCGGAGGATTATTCATATCACTATTTAGCTATAAAGTCGCCGTTTCTCCTTAATTTCTATAAATTTTTTTTCTTGTTTTGTTTTGTGACAATAAATCATATTTGTGTTTGTAATAGGATAAAGATGTTTTCATCTTCTGATCCTAATATAGTCTTTTTTTTAGGTCTTATACTAGGAATTATAATCGGTCTGCCAATATCCGGTATGTTGACTGAATCTCGACTTGGTTGGGAGCTGGTCTTCTATTCGCAAGCTATGATGGCGTTTTCCATGGCAGCCATATGGGGTCTGTTGACAGCAAGTTCACCGGATAACCACAAAGCTGTCAGCGACTGGGAGAGTGATTTCATAAAGGAGTCTTCGAAGCTATATCGCAAGGTAACTTACTGTCATATTGATATGTGTCTATGTAACAAACGTCGGGTCGTAGTTTAAATTATTTAAAAGTAAGCCCGCTAATATATTTCACGTTCGATGTTGTAATAGGATAGGATGTTGAAAGGGTGGTAGGAATATCGAAATTCAGTCCGTGCCACGAACCAACAAACATAGATGAAAAGCGAAGTTTATTTGAGTCTGTGGATTTTCAAATATCTAGAGTTAAAATAGGTCGTCGCACATCTTATTTAGTTTAGTTTTATCTAGTTGGTGTATTTTAGCTACCTTTAAGTAAACGCCATACTCGTTTATCCTTCTATATCATAAAAACATTTATTATTGCTTGCCCATCTTATAGTAATGAATATAATATTTTTACTAATAAAAACGAAAAATTCTCCTTAGACTTTGTAGGGATATTATTTATACAAAAATTCTATGATTTTAATTTGTACATAGCTTTGGGAGCCATTTTGTTCGTCGCACTGTTCGACCGTCGTAACACAGAAACGGTCTTCATTTCGATATAACGTGTTGATGACGTCATTATGAAATCAATTTTTCTCGACTAACGAAATTTGTTAATGTTTTCAGAAAACGTTGAAAAACCCATGGAGCTGCATCTTGAGTACTCGTCAGTTCTGGGCTATAGCCGGCGCTCACGCTGCAACCAATGTCATCTTTACATTCTTTCTGGTGGATATGCCAGCGTATCTGAAGAATCATTTATCATTGGTTGACGTAAGTGTTTAAATTGTATTTAGTGTATTTCACAGCGACGATGAAATCTATACTGACATATAAAGCTGAAGAGTTTGTTTGTTAGAACGCGCTAACCACAGGAACTGCTAGGTCGAATTAAAAAAATATTTTTGTTGGTGGAGCATTTATCGAGGACTTTCAACTAGGACAACCAAGCAGGGTTCACTGATGGAAGGTGATATAACCGAGCCTATAGCATCTAAACATGATGCGCTATCGACCTATTATGGCTTTTTTTCGGAAATCCACAACTCAAACCTAAAGACCCATTTAATATGCAGATTTCCTGATGATGTCAATGTTTTAGAAAGATAATAAATACATTAAAAAGATCTTGGACCCGGTTGTAATCAAACCTGCGACCCGTTGATTGAATTTACTTTGCATTAGCTATACGTAGCATTGGACCAACCAAGTCATTAACATACTAGCTGTGTCAGCGACTTCGCCCGCGAAGAATCGTTATTGGCATCCCAATTTGTTTTTGTAAACCTCCTCTCCATTATTATAAATTTAAACTGTTACTGTCCTTCTCTTAGTTAATCTTAAAAGATTAAATATAGCATCGCGGACAGTTTTTTAGATCAGTTAAAGAGAAATCATTCTTTAATTCATATATTTTGGGTAACTTGAACCGTTTTCGTCGCGTACGCATCAGAAACCCACAGAGATGAATAGATTCCCCGCTGTTTCTTCTTAGACTATAGGCAATAAAACATTGCTCTTATTAGTCACAGCGCAATGTTTTATAGCCTATAGTCTAAGATACACAAAAATATTGTTTTTCAATGGACCAGTAGTTCCCTAGATTATCGCGTTCAAACAAATAAACTCTTCAGCTTTATATATTTGTAATTTTTTTAGGCGACATTTCAAACAGCTCTAGCATTCGCTGCAATGTGGGTAGTTTACATTTTGACAGCACCAACTCTCGACTGGGCGTACCGCATTCGACTTGTCGATCACTTCTTCGACACACGGCATTTTAGGAAACTGATCAACGGGTTTGGTGAGTGATTTTAAGCCTTACAGAGCTATAATTATATTCGTTTATAAATAAAAAAAAACCATTCAAATACAACGGTTTAAAACGCGAAATATACGAGTTGTCTTGTTCACGCTTGGTTTTAACTACGGCTACTGCAAAGTATCCGAAACTCCGTGCCGTGGTTAAAAATAATATTCAAATAAATTTAACTGATATATTTCGTGTTTGAAACCGTTAATGCGTTAACGGACATGCGGAGACTGACGGCTGGTGCGTAGCATCCGAAACGTCAGGCCGTAGTTAAACAAATCTAATCAAATAAGTTTAACTAATATATATCGCGTTTTAAACCGTTAAAGTGTTTTGTTCAAATATCCTCGCATGAACTAAAAAATAACTTTCAGGCGTATTGTGTATGTTAATCGGTCTAACAATATTACCAAACTGCGTACCTGGAGATCAGTGGAGTGTCACAGTTCTGATGGCAACATTGGGGACACTAGGGTTGCAGTACTCTGGATTCCTCGTAAGTATAATTGGGGGCATGGGGCATGGGACAGACATATCTTGCATCGATTGTTTTAATATATTACTCAAAGAGATCTCTTTGCTATAGATACTATCTGTAGCCTATACGGTTCGGTTCGGTAACACTCTAACGGTTTTAAACGCGAAGAATTTAACATTTTTATAAATTATTTTTAAATATGGCCCATTTTGAATGCTTTGCAGCAGCCACGGTCACGGGGAGACTAAAGATGGAGGGCGTAGCTAATGACATAGTAAAAACTGCTACGCCGTCTGTTCCGTTCGTCAGAGTCGGTCATAATTTTAAATCAAACATTTTTAACCGTTAAATACGCGAGTGATTAATGATTGAATGCTTTACAACAGTCGAGTCTCTCCGTGGCAGTTGAAAAACATCCGAAACATCGGGCTGTAGTGAAAATAATTTGTCAATAACTTTAATTAATAAATTTCGCTTTTTAAGCCGTTGAAAATGATTTATTTAATGCACTACTCGCGTAAACTACAGTGCTTAAACTTAAGTTAAATCTGTTTCAGGAAAATCACAGAGACATGACACAAAATTTCGCTGAAACTTTGTTTGTTATGACAAGTGCAGTTGCGAGTGTCGTTGGCGCAACTGTTCCTTTGCTTACTGGATTTCTTGTGTCTCATGCAGATGACGTAAGTATCTTAAAGTTTAAATACTGTCTGTGATTTACGCGAAGTACACATTTAAATGGAACACTTTAACGGTTTAAAACGCGATATATCTATATATACTAATATATTAAGCTGTAGTGTTTGTTTGGACGCTCTAATCTCGGGAACTATGAGTTCGAATTGAAAAGTACTCTTTGTGTTGGTTAGAAGATTTATCGAGGAAGGATATAGTCTATAACACATTGTGATGTGACTAATAGGAGATTTATAAAAACGAATTGCCCACAATACATTTTTTAGCGGATGAAGTGGCTGGCAGAGCTAGTATTAGATAAACTTATTTTAAAATTATTTTCACTACGGCCCCACGTTCTGGCTGCTTTGCAGCAGTCGTGGTCACGGGGACACTTAACTAACATATATCGCGTTTTAAACTGTTAAAGTGTTTTATTTAAATCTTAAAGTTTATACAAAGACCTTTTTTATGACAAAAGACAAAGCTTGGAGTTTTCTTGATGGAAGGAAAAACACACACGATTTTTTTTTATAACCAAAGGGTCGTGTTCGCATTAGTAGCGAAGTATGTTTTATAATCAATTAGTCGTGAATTCCTACCCCACAGGGTCTAACAATTTATAACGTTTCTGAAATATGTTGGACTTCGTCTGATAATCTTGGTATTAAATGGGACACAACCACAGATGTAATTTTAAAACTATTACCCTATCTTCTCTATTAACTCCTTATTCTTCTCTTAAAATACCAATTACAAGGAAACAGATGGCGCTAGCGTAGCACATTTACCTTTGGACATTAGGGACACCTTTCACTTGCAATTAACAACCCCAACAAACCCCCCCCCACTCCCCCGTAGACACGGCTTCTGCAAAGCATTTGAAACTTCGGGTTAGAAAGAAAAACATAAATATTTCTTTGAACCGTTAAAAGTGTCGCATTCACTTAAAAATAATCAGTGAAATGTAAATATATTCACTAAGATATTTCTCGTTTCAAACCGTTAAAGTGTCAAAGTGTGATTGTAGTGAACGTAACGATTGAATTGAACGTTAAACTTATTTGAATATTATTTTAACTACGGCCCGACCTTTCATATGCTTTGTAGCAGCCGTGGTTACGGAATGGTGGTACTTATAAATATTGCGTTTTAAACCGTTAAAGTGTTGTATTTAAATGCGTACTAATCGCGTAAATTACAGAAACTTTTATTAATTATGCACCTCAGAACTTGGACTTGGTCGGAATTCAGGTTTGACTTAAAAAAGCTCTTCCCTCGCTAATTAAAAGTGAAAAGCAAATCGGAAAATGGAAAAGCCGCGACTTTACGAAAAGTTTTAAATTTTCTCTTACAATGTCATTAACGGTATAACCTAATAATACTTCGTAAACGATCGCCGCTATAACACCGAAGGAACTCCATTTAAAACCTTAACTGGATTTAACGGTTTAAAACGCGATTTATTCGTAATCTTTGATATATAGATCTATAAAGTAATAAAAAGTGAATTCCCATGTTCCCCTTTTGGATCATGGGACGAATACAATCGTAAGCAACCGCCATTATAAGATCACAGGAGTTGTTTAAAACATTAACTGGAACGGTTTGAAACGTGATTTATATTCGTAAACCTTGAAATAGATCCGCAGTTTCTTCTACCGCGCTTAACGAAAATGCTGAGTAATAAAAAACAAAATCCCATTTCCCCCTGTGGGGCATGTGACCAAAATATTCGTGTCTGATTTAAATAAAATAAAATAAGCCTTTACTATTATTAACTATACAAGTTTCCTTAATAACAACGACAGGACATCTTGTTTAAATGTTACTAGCGTATTTCAGCTACCATCAAACGAAACCTGTACTTGTCTGTCCTCTTCTAACATAAAAAAAACAACTTTATTTCGCTAAAAGCAAGCTTAACGAAGAATTAATTAAGTTAATAGCTTGGCTTATCTCCTGTTTGTAACGCCGTAACGAAATTAAGTTTCCCTTTGTTACAGACAGATCAAACGGGCTGGAGGATAATGTATTTCGTTTTGTCTGGCTTCGTTATCGCGTCTGGTGTTTTTTACACGGCCTGCGGGGACAGCGATCGGCAGTTCTGGGACGGTCCCCGAAATAAATTTGGATACACGAACGGTATGTATGCAAAACAGTCTAACAACTTTTGAGAACTTTTTTATTATTTTTTATATGTTATTGCACGTGCAGGCACTATATATAGAAAAATTGAAAAAAAAAAAAATAAAAAAACATTGTTTTTTTTTTCGATTTTCGCACGTTGAACAGTTTCGTTGGACCTCAATTTGAAGTTTTGAGTTGAAATGACATTGGGCGAGAGGTGCATGTATCAATAAGTTGAAGGAATTCGACGATGAGGTGTAGCTCAATTGGCAGAGCAACAGCACGGAATGCTGACGATGCCGGTTCAAGTCCTGCCCGAGTCGAAAATTCTTTCAATTTATGTTCGATTTTTAAATTAGTCTAACAATTTTATTATATAACTAGCTGTGTCAGTGACTTCGTTCGTAGAATAGATATTTTGGGCATCAATAATTTTTGCAAACCTCCTAATCATCGTTAACTTTACCCACGACCTCGGAAGCGTTTCGTCGTCCTTGCAATTTAATCTTTAAATATAGACATGTAGGGTCTTTTAAATAAAACACTTTAACGGTTTAAAACGCGATATATTAGTTAAACTTATTTGAAAATGCTTTTTAAACTTGACTTTTTAACTTCGGCCCGACGTCTTGGCTGCTGCAAAGCATCCGAAACGTCGGGCCGAAGTTAAAAATCATTTTCAAATAAGTTTAACTAATATATCGCGTTTTAAACCGTTAAAGTGTTTTATTTAAAAGTGTACGACTCGCGTAAACTATAGACAATTTTTTAGATCATTTAAAGACGTATAATTATTTTTTACACATTTTTAGGTATCTTGAACCGTTTTTGCAGCGTACGCATTGGAAACCCACGGAGATGAATAATTTTCCTTGATTTTACCACAATTTTCCATTGTCACTTCCCTCCTATTAGTCACAGCGCGAAGTTTTATAGCCTATAACTGTCCTCGATAAATTCTCTGATCAACACAAAGAATTCTTAAATTCGAACCAGTGTTTCCTGAGATTAGCGCGTTCAAACAAACAAACTCATACAATATTTTCATAAATATTGTATGAGTTTGCAGTTTACGCAAGGAGTACACATTCGAATAAAACTATTGTAATTTGTAACGGTATAAAACACTAAATGTATTAGTAAACTTATTTGACTGTTATAAGTCTTAGTTCAACTTATGAAATTTATTAAACACTATAGAGTGACCGCCGCTGTTGCTAAATGGTTAAACGTGTTGCCTAGCATTGCGTTGAGCGCGAGCACCTCTCTGGGTTCGAATCCCAGGGAAACAAAATAAAAACGCTTCGGTCGGGTGGGGCACAGAAGTCTGATCAACTACTTACGTGTAAATAAAACCGAACCGACAGTGAAACGGAGATAGAAATATGTTCGCCCTATGCCCCACCAGGGGAAAATGGTTTTTAATTTTTTTTAGAGTGACACGACGCGTATAAATAAAAAAATAATTATTTCAGAAAAACTAAATAATATCAAGAAAAGGCACAGACACAGAAAATTCTACCCCAAGTCACTATTCCACGCGGACGAAGTCGCGGGCACAGCTAGTATAAATGTATATTTGTGTTGAAAACTCTTTAGGCGGCATTGTGTAGTTTTTGTAAGACGTAAAAAAAGTTAACTTTTAACTAACTTTTGCCAGAACACAATATCTGATCGAAAATTCGTATGACGGAGGGCGATATTAATTGTCATGTTTTTACACGATAACGGATTATATGAGTATCGCGTTATACCATTACTGACAAAGCAATTCGTCCTAATTTATTAAGCCTAACAATGTCAAAAATATAACTAGCTGTGTCAGCGACTTCGTCCGCATAGAATAAACATTTCTGCCACCAAATTTATTTTTGCAAACCTAAAATCAAATCAACCGATACCAAAGCTTTAACCCAAGCTAAGCTATTATCCACGTCGTTCTTGCAAGTTAAGTTGAAAAGATACACATGCCATAGTGTCGCGAACCTTTTTTACATCATTTAAAGACGAATCATTCTGTCATACATATTTTTTGGGTATACATCCGTTTTCGCGGCGTGCCCATCTGAAACCCACAGAGATGAAATTTTTCCCCGTTTTCTCCACATTTCCCGCTGTTCCCTCCTATTAGTCACAGTGCGATGTTTTATAGCCTATAACCTTTCTCGATTAATGCTAGTAACTCTTGACAAAAATAATTTTTCAATTCGAAGTAGTAGTTCCTGAGATTTGCGCATTTAAACAAACAAACAAGCTGTTCAGCCTTATATATTAGTATAGATGTACGGTGCTTATTTATTTATTACAGCTTTATTATTTATAACACACGCCACAAAAAAATATGTTAATAAATAGATCCTTTTTTTTCTTACAGACCCGAGTAATCTGGAGTTGGAGGAATTTGAATCAAAGAGTTAAATATAATATTACATAAAATTATTCACACTACTTTTAATAAACAATGGAATTAATTTTTCGTATTTATTTACTTATTTAAAATGCCAAAACATTATCATACCATTTAAAAAGAAATTATAATTTCATGACCATATTGAAAATCAACTGAAACTTTACTTGGGAATTAGTTCTCGACGCTTCACCATTACGACTTAATGACGTCACTAAGATGGAGGATCTATAAATAGTCGTAATTTCAGAAAATGTACTTATGTAATTTGTCCTTATTTTAGTCTATACTAATATTATAAAGAGGAAAGATTTGTATTTTTGTATGTAACGGGTAAACTCAAAAAGTACTGGACCGATTTTAATAATTATTTTTTCATTAGAAAGCTACATTATCACTGACTAACATAGGCATATTTAGTACTCGATTACTATAGACATCTATAGAAATTCTTACTTAAACCAACGGAAGGCGTAAGTCTTTCATCGCATACGCTGCGAAAAGTATTAATGATAGGACAAAAAAATGTTCGACAATATTATAGAATATATTAATATCTACAAAAAACATCCCGAGAGGATATGTCTAACTATTGTAGTTACGTCGCTATAACTACTTTTTTACATTTAGCAAATTAATAGAAATGCCCATCTAAATCAGACCGTGTTATTCATACGGTTTATAAATTTTTATCCAAATAAATAATTTAATATTCAAGACTGTCTCAATACCTGATGATTACTTTTTTAATTATTGAAATGGGACATTCCATTCAAAAGATATCATGAAATAAAAAATAAAAATGCATGCCGGCGGCGGCCGCCACGCCGCGCATCGAGTAACTAATTCGATGATAGAGGCAGTGGGCTCCTTACGCAGTGGGCGCGAACGACATTTTTATGCTTCAATTCAAAAGTTATTTTCAAAGCTACTTAGTTTAGTATTAGGAATCACACTTTGCATAATGTTTGTCAAAGTTCTTTTCAGAACTATCGCTTTGAACTTGAATATTTTCTTTTGTATTATTATTACTTTATTCTTAATTCACTGTTTTAAAATAAATATCCCTCATAGCAATATGCCTAGAAGAAGAAGGTCGCAGCTATCTAAGAATAGTTCCCAAGCGAGATTAGCAAAGTTTTGTTGTATTGGAGAGTCTTCTTCCTAACGTGATCATCTGGAAAGTATTATAGTGTACGCGTCCCAATCGCAAGCTAGAGAATCTATCGTCGAATGTTCAGGTTCGTTTTGCAGAACAAAATGCAAGTTCGTCTCAGCGACTTGAAGGAAATAGAGGTAGAGGTAGGAAATGCACGGGACTCTAACACTGAACGCTCGCAGCGGCTCCGGACACAGCGTGATAGACAACGGTCGTTAACAGGTAGGACGCGAAATACAATATTTTTCTAATTTAGTGATTCATATATATAATATATATATATATATATATATATATATATAATGTAAATAAGCTTTAAGTCTAATCTACTAACCGCCATTACTACAAAATAATACTTTTAACGGTTGTAAAAGCGAAATGGATTAGTTAAATTATATAACTACGGCCCGACATTACGTAACCTTTGAAGCAGTTGTAGTAATGGGGTTGGGAAATAAATTTCACGTTTTGAACCGTTAAAATATTTAATTTCAATGTCTACTAGTCTTATAAACTACAGGCTTTAGTTGTTCACGCGAGTCATACACATTTAGATAAAACACTAACGATTTATCCGAAACGTCGGGCCAAATATGTTTAACTAATATATATCACGTTTTAAATCGTTAAAATGTTTCATTTTAATGCAGGCATTACTTAAGCGATATTTATATCGAAACTTCGCAACTACCTTCAAAAATACGTCTACCCTCAGAATCTGAATACACTGAGATTATCCAGACTTAGTGAAAGAAGATAAGCTGGTATAACGAACCGGCTGTGAGCTATTTATCAATGTACTTTGTACAGTGGCGGATTATGTTCTGCTTTAAATGTTTGATGTTAAGATTTATGTACCGTCTGTAGCCTACGCGAGTAGAAAGCATTTTAATAAAATACTTTTAACGGTTTAAAACGTGATTTAAAATGTGTACTATTTACGATAGCTATAGGCAATGCTTAATGTGCGTACACGCGTTATACGTTTTATATATTACTTGAACGGTTAAAAACGCTAAATATATTACTTTACTTTTTTAATTTAGCTAAACTTATTTAAACTAAATGGCGCAACAAGTTTCACTGTGACAATGGTAAAACATGCGAAACGTCGGGCCATGGTTTTAATTACAAATATATTTCGCGTTTTAAACAGTTAAAGACGTTTTATTTCAAAATTGTACCGGAATAGCACAGTAAAACAAAAACGACGGGATGTATTAAATTTAAATTATTAATAAGTTAACTAATATACTTGGTGTTTTAAACGGTTAAAAGTGTTTTATTTATAAATGTTAAGTTATTATTTGGGAAAGAAGTAAGAATAATTCGCACAGCTTGTTTTATTAACAGCTAATCAACGGAGGATTTAGTCCTGTAATTTTTGTGCCAACATTATCTGATTAAACATCGTCCTAATACGGCCCTGGTGACAATCTTGAAGGTCAACATTTTGTTGGCTTAGCCTCCAGCCTGATAAACGCGGTCTGGACAACCCTTATAAATCCTGGATGAAGGTACGAGAGAAAAATCTTCCACGCCACGCAAATGGGATAATTAAAAGTAGTAAGACGAACACTTAATTTGACGCAATAAGTAAGTATCGCCTGTAATTTACGCGAGTAGTACACATTTTAATGAAACACTTGTAACGGTTTGAAACGCGAAATATAGGTTTTCGCCCGACATCAAAGTCAAATCCGCTACGCTAGCGCCACCTGTTTCGTCGATATTGATTTAATACTTAGCAGATTTGACTATAAAATTAGGGACACCCTCCGAAACGTTGGATCGGCCATAGTTAAAAAATAATTTAAATTTAATCATTAAATGTAAAAATAATTTTAATTTATCAATTTTAAATATTTCACGTTTTAAACCGTTAAAAGTGTTTTATTGAAATGAGACCAGTTTTTGTGTAAATTATATTATTAAATGTTTTGTCGCTAAAATGTTTTATTACTATAGAAACATACACTAAATAAAACGCAGTTTACTTCGGTCAGTTGTTGTAACTACAACGAATTTCTAATGCTTTACTGTAGCTGTGGTCACGGGAGGAATAAAGTAATTATGCTCGATTCAATTTTTGAATTGCGAACCTCGGCTGTTATTACCAAACCCAAGTGGTTTCGTTCGAAACCGTCGTTGAATTTACCTGAAATTTTTTTAAGCGAAATTCCTCACGAACTCAATTAAAAAGGCCGTAAAGTTCGTGAATATTAATGGAAATAATAGGTCGGTAGCATATCTGTACATCGACAGTATCGCTAGGGTATTTAACAACAAAACAAACGAAAACAACGAGGCAACACTGTCCTGTATTTCTCTCTACACATTCATTTCTAGGTGTTAAATTTAAAAACTTTCGCCAGCTGCCAAAATTGCCCAAATGCGCCGTTCGTTAGCGTTTTATTGGCAAATACGAAATATATCCACAGTTACATAAAAAGAACAGAATGTAAATGCCAATGGCAATGAAGCGGAATTACAATTCCTGTTTTTTATTAAAACATACCCTTTCATTTCGCGTCGGGACAAACATTCGGGCTCTTTGTGTTTGTCGCGACATTTTTTTCTGATAAAGAGACCAATTGTTTGTTTAACGAAACGTTTATGCTTGAATTAAACACTTTTAAATAGGGGAGAAGTGGCATGAGAGGGTCAAATCAAATAAAATAAAAAATAAGGTTTTGTAAGGAGTTTTGTTTATTGATAGAGAAGGACAGATAAATACGAAGTTCACTTTATGGTAGGTAAAATACATCAGCTGATAGCATCTTAACACGATGCGCTGTCGACCCATTTTGAAACCGAAACGCGATTAAGCTTCACGGCAATTTCATCTGTGGACGGTGGTTCGTGGCTTCGGAATTTCGACATTCCTACCCATTTTTAAGATTATATTTAACATTGTAAATTTTGTTTCGCCCACCTTGCACATCTCGTTTTCCCGTAAACTTTTTCCTTTTCTTCTTGGGTTTGCCTGCAAGAGATCGCTCGTTAGCGATAAGGCCGCCCATTGCACTCCATATGTATAAGTTTATATTTTTGTTATTTTTTTTTTGTGCAATAAAGTGTAAATAAATAAATAAAATAAATAATATCCAGTATTTCGGACGAAGTCCAACATATATCAGAAAAAATTACAAATTGACAAGAAAAATGTTGGACCCGCTGGGGATCGAATCCACAGCCCGTTGATTATCACATTGCTTACTGTCTATAGTTTACGCGAGTAAACTATAGACATTTAAATTAAACACTGTAACGGTTTAAAACGCGATATATTCGTTAAACTTATTTAAAAATCATTTTCAAATAAGTTTAACTAATATATCGCGTTTTAAACAGTTAAAGTGTTTTATTTAAATATCACATTGCTACCATTAGACTAACGGGCGCGTCTAACCTATTTTGGATTTGGCTATTTAGAAATCCACAGACTGGAACTGAATCGCAATTTTAGTTTCAGAAAAAGTGTTATAAATTTTAGAATAATTATTAACTGATTTAAGGAACATGTTGGACCCGACAGGAATCGAACCAAAAACCATTTAATTAGCTTTACATTGCTACCGTTCAATATTTCTTCGTTATTTTAGACGACTAAAACACGTTAAACGAATCAAACGTTAAACCCTTAAGTTTTCTTATTCCAAACCGCGACCCGACGTTTCAGCAGCGGCCCTGGTCACGGGGGACTTTTTGTTTAAGTGGCATTACACAAAATAAAGTTGCGCTCTAGAATAGCGCAACAAAATAACTTTTCCCCGCCATATGGCGCAGTTGCATAGACAAAACCGCAAGCGAAAGTTAGCTCGGCCGGCTGTTGGGTCGAGTTGGCTGTAATTTTATTAGAACAGTTGTACTAGACGGCATTTTTGCTATAAAATGTTTTAGATTTTTCAACTGGAGCCCTTTTTTTAGCTAATCTTATAATTTATTTAAAAAAAACTAATATTATAAACGTGAAAGTTTGTATGTATGGATGAATGTTTGTTACTCTTTCACGCACAAACTACTGACTGGATTTCAATTAAACTTTCCAATAATATAGCTTATACATCAGATAACACATAGGCTACAATTTATAAAGATATTGTGTGAGTTGTCCAAAATATGACATTAAGTGTCAAGTAACTAGGAAAAAACCTACCTTTCTGCGAGCTATTCTGGCGTGCGCTGCCATAAACGTTACTTTCACATAATTATGTAATGTAAGATATGATAGACATCATTTAGTTTAAATGCGCGATACTACGTAATCCTAATCCCGCGTAGACGAAGTTGCGGGCACCAGCTAGTATACACATATAACTGTTTTATACTGTCTGTAGTTTACACGAGTAGTACACATTAAAAAAAAACACTTGAACGGTTTAAAACGCGATATATATTAGTTAAACTTAATTCAAATCTATTTTAAATATAGCCCAACGTTTCGGATGCTTTGCAGCAGCTGCGGTCACGGGAAGACTCTCCGTCCTGTCCCCGTCGGGCCGAAGTTAAAATAAGTTTAACCAATATATATCGCGTTTTAAACCGTTAATAATAATAATAACAACATTTCTTTATTCAAGTACAAATATGTCATAAAACAATAAAAAGAAAATAATAATAATAATACGAATCAGTTAACATAACTGTTTATTTGCGGTTGCTGTCAGCGTGCTCCTGATTCCTTAAAATAGGTGCTCGGAGAAAGTTTGCACTATGAGATTCGGGGGTGATGTGTTAACGCGACTCCAAAATGTTGCGACCCTCGATCCTGTGATCGCGTAAAAGTCAGATACCCTTGTCCCAGCTAATATGCCGGACGCACTGCAATACCTCGGTTAAAGTGTTTTATTTAGCTATACAATAATTTATTCTTTTATTCACTCAGCAACAACATGCTTTAATAATATTCCACCACCATATATAATTATAATAGTTTATTTAGCTTTAAAAAATCTATAAGGCATTGTTATCAAGCTACTTTGCCGCCGGGCGCAAGAATTCAAGAAGAATTTTTCAAATCAAATTAGCAAATACTGTCTATAGTTTACGCGAATGGAACACATTTAAATTAAACACTTTAACTGTTTAATACGCGGTATAAGAGTTAAACTTATTTAAAAATGATTTTTAACGTCGGCCCGACGTTTCGGATGCTTTGCAACAGCCGTGACCAAATCAAATTAGCAGTTCCAGAGATTAACGCGTTACAACATACACTACATAATATTAGTAAAGATAAATCAGATAGAATGAACAGAGTTGATCAAACTACTGTGCTCCGACCAGAACAGTTTATAGTCTCCCCGAGATTCAAACCAAGGACTGTTCGTGCTTAACGCAACCCTACATTACTTACTATTGAGGCATTACAATTCAATAATACGTTGAGGAAAATTCTTGTGACTTGAGCTCCGAGGATATTTCATATAAAGTAAAATTCACTGAACCCTAAAAATCATTTAGACCTCTTCTTAGAATTGGTTATTGGATAATTCAGGGATTGAGGGTAGAAACGCTTCGACATAGATGGGAAAACTATTTCTAGATTCGATAATAGAGGATTATTTTCTGAAAGACTTAAAGAAACAACATTTCAACCGTGTGCTTACCGTCATAATGTAAGTACAGTAATCCTTCGTCTTAATTTCTTGAACATTGCATGCGGGTAGAATTGTAAAAATCATGTTGATTTGTATAGTAGTCTCTAAAACCTAATAGTATTTTGAATTAATCACACTTCAAGGTGTTTTGGGGTAATTTTAAACAAACAGACACAGTTTGAAATACTACAAAGGCTATCATTTTCTTAAACATGCTTAGAAATTCGCGCATTATATTGACAACGCTCTTCGTTATAAATCGAACTTGCTGTCGAGCTGCGGCTGGCATTGGTTGCATGGAAATCCATATCTGTCGTGTTTAGGGGGAAATCAATTAAAAAATGTACGATCTTCTACTCCGCAACATGGCGACCGAAGAGGTAACTTAACAAAGGGGTAATTTAAATTTAGAATTGGCTAGAAAAACTATTAAATTGTATGTACCTTCACGGCCATCGTTCAGCTTAACGTTGTTTTTCGGACTGTTCGGCCGACGTGAGCGAGAAGAGGTTTCGCCATCAAGTGCGGACGGCATCATCACGAGATGTTAACTCCTCGATCGAGCAATCGAGTCGATGCCGAACAGACCAAAAAATCTATTGTTATTAGTTGTTCGTCAACTTCCTTATTAGTTTTAAAGTTCTGAATTTTACAACTTAGTTTTAATTTTCGGGCATTATTTGAAAATAGTACTTCACAAGCCTTCTATATGGTTGTCTATCAATGCCTCTCTTTCCGGCCGCTGAATTAGTGTAGTTCCTGATATTCAAATTTACCTTTCGCTCGAAGATCTATTCTTCTATAGATTTATCATATCCACCACCAACACTAATATGATTTTCACTATCGTCGTGTAACAGTTTAAAATGTATCTTATACATTTTGATTTATAACACTTCCGGTAGGCTGAAAGCCTTCACTAATTACACTTAAATCTATCCGAACTCCAGAAGTCCTACCTGTGTCTCGGAAGCCCCTCAAACTACTGGAAAATTTAATCAAAACCGACTTTGGTCCGCTCGACTAACTAATATCTAATGAAGCCAAACTTACACTTTCGTTATAAAGGTAACACTTTACTGTACCCTTGTAACGTACAGTTTACAAGGGTATAACGCAGTTCCTCTTCTGGTAACTTGTAGAAGGACATGAATAGTACACTAGCTGTGTCAGCGACTTCGTCCGCGTAGAACTGTTATTTTTGGCATCAAAATTTATTTTTGCATCTCTCTTCTCTTTACGAAATGTAGCTGTATCCACGACGTCAACCGCGTCCCTTTGTTCTTGCAAGTTAGTCTTAAAAGATAGACGTATAGTGTCGCGGACATTTTTAGATCATTTAAAAATTCTTTCAAACATATTTTTTGGGTGTCTTGAACTGTTTTCTTAGCATCGGAAACTAACAGAGATCAATAATTTTCCCCGTTTTCTTTTTTCAATTTCCCACTGTCCCTTTGCTCCTAGTCGTAGCGTGATGTTTTAAAGCCTTCTCGAACACAAAGATTTTTTCAATCCAAACCAGTAGTTCCTGAGGTTAGCGTGTTCAAACAAACAAATAAACTATTCAGCTTTATATATTAGTATTGATTACTGCAGCGGCCAGCAAGAGGCTTTATTACGTAAAGACTTGTATAGTACTGTTCTTAAATAATGCGCGAAATTAAAACTAAGTTGTTCAATTCAGAACGTTAAAACCAAATCACGAAGTTGACGAACAACTAATAACAGTAGTTATTTGACTAAACAGCTTTCTATGTGCAAGCCAGTTCGAAATTTAAATCAGACCTTCGTTAAGTCTCCGGTCGCCATGTTGCGGAGTAGATCGGTCCATAGTTTACGCGAGTAGTACACATTTAAATAAAACACTTTAACCGTTTAAAACGCGATATATTAGTTAAACTTATTTGAAAATGATTTTTAACTTCACTCCCCGTGACCACGGCTGCTGCAAAGCATCCGAAACGTCGGGCCGAAGTTAAAAATCATTTTCAAATAAGTTTAACTAATATATCGCGTTTTAAAGCGTTAAAGTGTTTTATTTAAATAGATCGATCCATTTTTAAATTTATTTGGTCCAAACACGACAGATATGGATTTTCCGACCATTGCCGGCCGCTGCTCGACGATTACAGCAATTTCGATTTATATCGAAGAAGGTTGTCAAAATAATGCTTAAATTTTCATTTAATACAATTTGTAAATAACGGACGGCCAGTGTCAAGAGATCGCTACTTAGCGATAAGGCCGCATTTCATTTGTAAGTTAGCACGTAACATTTTTCCTCATTAATATGTATTTTCTACGGAATTGAATTAAATTGTATTAGTAATAAAATGAACAGAATTCAAAATTGTTTATTAAACCAACGTGTTTGTTTATGTATGAGACACCTTCTGTCTTTAGTCTCCCCGTGACCACGGCTCCTGCAAAGCATCCGAAACGTCGGGCCGTAGTCGAAATAATTTTCATTTTTCAAATTTAACTATTATATATCACGTTTTAAAGCGTTAAATGTTTTATTTAAATCATTCATGAATTGTTTAAACTGACACTACTACTCGCTTAAAATATAAAAAATACTTGAATTTGGCGTTCCGAACCGTTCAAAAATGTTTTATTTAATATTACACAATAACACGACATATATTATAGATCTGCGTGTATTGGTTTGCTTTGTGTCGTTAAAATACCAAGCAATTTCATTCTGTCTATTTGTATATTGATATATTTATTTGTACAGCAAAGATTAACAGTCAGATACACAACTGGGCTTTTTTGCGGCTCGTAGTAGCAGCCATGGATAGAAAACAATGTTCGGACTGCGGATTTCATTTCGACATGGACTCAGATTCAGTATGTTTTAGCACATATTAGAATTTGATTGGAATATGTAGTGTCTCTTTATGGAAGTGGTGCCGTAAAAAACGGACACCGTGAGTCAGTTCTTTTTACAAATATCATCAACAGATGGCGCAGATATTATTTTACCATTATGGATACCGTAATAGTAAGAATCCATTAAAAATAAGTAAACTAAAATATTTCTCGTTTTAAACAGTTAAAATAGTTTTATTGAAATATCTGCATGTTTAGTGAAATCGACCAACATACCAACTACCGTTTACAGGAACGCGCGGTGAGTGATAGGACGTTTTACCTTTCATCAAGAAAAAACAATTTTTGTCTGTCTTCTGTGTCTCATCAGTATCTAATATATAAAATTCTCGTGTCACGGTGTTCGAACTTGAACTCCTCCGAAACGGCTCGACCTATTTTCACCAAATTTCATATGTGTATTCAATAGGTCTAAGAATAGGACAACATTTATTTTTCATCCCCCTAAGTGATAAGGGTGGTTCACACTTAATTTTTTTTTTTTAATTTTTGGACAAAATTTTCAATTTCTATTGTTTTATGATACAACATACAAAAATACATACAATCCTCAATTTTCACCCTTCTACGATCAATTCTTATTTTTAATAGACATTTTAGTAAAATGATTTATATGGCAAAACAACGTTTGCCGGCTCAGCTAGTAATCTATAAATATCAATAAAATATGCTTTTCAATTCTTCTGTGATGCCTCTTGGATTCATATAAAAGAATGTTTGCGACAGTATTTGTTTATCATTTAAAATTAACTTGCAAGAACGATGCAACCAAGGTCGTGGGTAAAAGCTATGTTTTATAAAGATTAGGAGGTTTGGAAAAATAAATTTTTGATTCCAAAATAATATTCTACGCGAACGGAGACGCTGTCACAGGTAGTGAGATATAAATTAAAAGTTGCTTTACGGTGAAAACCCGTTTTTTTTTCATGAGATGTGTTTGAAATTTATAAATTTTTAGGCAACGGACATTGCAAGAAAAATTAGTTAAACTTATTTGAAAATGAATTTTAACTTCGGCCCGACGTTTCGGATGCTTTGCAGCAGTCGTGGTCACGGGGAGACTTTAGAGGTTTTTAAATAAGCAACTTTCACAGTCTCCCCTAGACCACGGCTGCTGCATAGCATCCGAAACGTCCGGCCGTAGTTAAAATAATTTTCAAAAGGTTTATCTAATATAAACACTTGCAAGAACTACAGACAGTGTTTACTTTGTCTTGACGTTCATAAGTGCACCACCTTACATGAACGACTTTTTATTTTTTTTAATTTGGAGCACCTATCGGAACTTATAATCTTTGAGCAATGTGTATAGGAGCTTCGAATGGAAGTACTTTTTAGAATAAACACAATTACGTCTTATTTAAATTAAGAAATCTGTTCCACCTATCTCTTACATGGAGCCAAGATGACGGCGCGGGAGTACACACCAGTTCCAACAAAGGAGCTGAAAGGAGATTCTGGTAAGAGTGTTGCAATATTTGTAACTAGATTTCGTTTTTGTAAATACTTTCTATATAAAGCACTTCTATTATATAAACAGTAAAATATTGTTTGGATCCGGAGAAGCAGCCAAAATGTCTGATCGTAGTTAGAAAAAGAATTATTGTATCAATATATTATAATAAACACTTTTGACGGTTTTAAACGTGAAATATATAAATTAACAAGTTATTTATTTGTTTTAACTACAGCCCAACGTTTTGTATGCTCTTCAGCAGCCGTGATCACGGGTAGACTTAAAAAAATATATAAAGATCAAATACATCAGTACCGCGTAAAATCTTAAAATGATAATCGACGGGTCGTGGATTCTATTCTATTCTTTGCAGCAGCCGTGGCCACGGGGAGACTCGCGTTATAAATATATCGCGTTTTAAACTGTTAAAGTGTTTTATTTGTACTACTTGCGTAAATTACAGACAAGATGAATCAATTCTAATAGAAATCTTATAAATACGTTTATACTTTTCTAAAACATGTCGGACTTCCCGAATCACCGTCCACCGATGAAAAAAAATTATATTTTTATTTTCAGAAGAAAAACCAGAACCCAAATATGGCTATGGTCATCGCCATGTGCAAGCCCTGCTCATCTTCATCACGTACACCCTGGCTTATCTGGCCAGAGCGCACATGGGCGTCACCATAGTGGCTATGACGAATGAAGTAGAAACAGATGTAGTATATACCACGGAAGGTTATAGGGGAGAAAACATAACATTGGTTACTGATAAGATAGCTGAAGATAAGAATACCGGCGTATGGAATATTTATAGGGTAAGCACCTGTTAATTGGAACACTTTTAAAATATTTTGAATATTTATACTAATATATAAAGCGGAAGAGTTTGTTTGTTTGTTTGAACGCGCTAATCTCAGGAACTACTGGTTCGAATTGAAAAATTATGTTTGTGTTGGTTAGAACATTTATCGAGGAAGCATTTAGGCTATAAAACATCGCGCTGTGACTAATAAAAAAAAAGGTGGGAAATTTTTTATCTCTGTGGGTTTTCGATGCGTATGCTGCGAAAGAAAATATATATGAAAGGATGATTTCTCTTTGAATTATTAAAAAAACCGACGATCGATCGTCCGTCGATGTCGGATAGCAGTTTAAAAGATGGACAGGAGGTTTGCAAAAACAAATTTGGATGTCCAAAATAACTGTTTTACGCGGACGAAGTCGCTGATACAGCTAGTGATTATTTAAATTAAAAATCGATTTTAGATTGGAAAAAATTCACAACACGGGCGGTACTTGAATCGGCATCCACAGCGTTCCGTGGCGTAATCTTCTTAGGTACACGGTGGCTCAATTAGTTAGAGCTGTACGGAACCCTTTGAAAGCTGGCTCAAGTTGCGCACGCGTCGTATTTTTTCCCAGTCTAAAATCCGCTAAAGCAAAACACTTTAACGGTTTAATACGCGATATAGATTAGTTACACTTATTTGAAAATGATTTTGACTACGGCTCGTGATCGCAGAAACTTCCGTTTTCATTCTTTTAAACTACACATCATATAAATTTTAATAAAACTTAAGAAACGGAATCAGTTGTGTCGCAAACTCAACAGGGGGCGACAAGATTGAACAATTTACTTTAAGATAATTATGTCACAGCAATTATTGGTAGAGACTACGTCAGCTTATGACTTTAAATATAAAATAATGCAAGTCATTCTTTAAACATAATGATTTTAACATTTTTTAAAATGTGTTTCATCAAACAACGCTTGCGATGTGAATATTTTTCGCATCTTTAAGATCAATAATAAATAATTATATAGATACTTGATGGATGGTGAAATACGCCGGCCTATAGCATTATATATTTATTATAGCGACCTATTTTGGCTTTGGAAACCGAAACGTGATTAAGCTTCACGGTTTTTACATCTGTGGTTGATGTTTTCTTTACCCGGACAGAATTTCGGTATTCCTACCACTTAATATCCAGATTTACAGACGAAGTCACATGTTTTGAGAAAAGTATAAACTTATTACAAGATTTCCATTAGAATAGATTCGTCTTGTCTGTAATTTACGCGAGTAGTACACGAACATCCGAAACGTCGGGCCGTAGTTAAAAATAATTTTCAAAAAAGTTTAACTAAAATATATCGCGTTTTAAACCGTTAAAGTGTTTTATTTAAATAGATCCATCTTATTTTATATCCCAGACTTACAAATGGCCTAAATCAACCCAAGAAATGGTCCTATCGTCTTTTTACGTAGGCTACTTCTTCATGACATTCCTCAGCGGCATGATCTGTCAAAAGTGGGGTGGGAAGATCCCCCTCCAGATAGCGGCTTTGATAAACGGTGTCGTGTCTATATTGTCGCCTTGGGTCGTCGCTTGGGTGAGTATAATATATTTAACTATTACGAATTCAATAATAATTTAATAGTTATCATTAAATCATACATACAATTATTTTAACTTCAACCCGACATTTCCGTCGCTTAGCATGGTCATGGTGAGAGGGGCTAAAGATTGAGAATATCTTATCTATATATATATATATATATATAAATTCAACCTGCTACATCTGCTTCAACGTTTGTATTGGTATTTGAAAAACTCTAATTTCTCGGTACATTAGACTATAGTTTTGATTATATCCTTTCAGGGTGGATGGAAGGCCCTTGCAGCCTGCCGCATACTCCAGGGTCTGTCGCAAGGAGGATTGCTCCCAGGAATACATACTTTGCTGGCCAACTGGGTTCCTCTCTGCGAACGCGGAAGTCTCAGTAGCTATGTCTATATGGGTAACTAATATTGTAGAACCAATTGTCACAAAATGGAAGGTGTAATACCGCAGTCGTATAGCATGTCTTAAACCATTATTTTGCGCTTGAATAGTTTTTGTTCAAATAGAGCCCGTAAAATTATTCTATATGCATTTTCCACAGGTTCTGGACTAGGAACAGTCATCGGTTTCCAAGCGAGCGGGTTCCTAGCTTATAGTTCCTTTGGCTGGCCTTCCACCTTTTGGACTATCGGTGTTCTTAGCTTATTGGGCTTCGGCCTGTTCTCTGTATTCGGGTCTGCCACTCCCGCTGACCATAAGACAATAAGAGAAGAAGAGAAGAATTATATAATCGGAAAATCTGAAGCCACACAAACTGTAAGTCTATTATATCCGTGTTCATCACTGCGTCTTTGTTTTTGTGGTTAATGAAATCGCTGCGGATATGTAGCGGGTTCAAATCCTATAGATTGTATGTAGTGAACATTATGTGCGGTAGCTCCATCATTCACCAGTAATTCAGTGGTGGTGATCCTCAAAGCACCAGTTCGTGTTTTGATGATCAGCGTTAGTAAATTAATCTGCAGGATAGCTTCTAAAACCGTCTCCTATGTGAGGGTAGACCTTTGCTCAGCAGTGGGGCATCATAGCTGCAACTCAATTCTGGTTGAAGCCGTTGTCCTACTTCTACGCAGGATACGTCTCTTCTTTTTTCTCGCTAAACATACAGCACAAATAATTTTCCGAGAAACCAAAAGAGATATAGAATAAATGATGACATAATGTTCATTGCCGTTGGAAGTAGGGTACACTAGCGTGTAGCTGATTGGCAGACGTTACGTAAAATACTCACGTAGCGTTACCTGCAACGTAATACATTTTTGACCCGTCAAAAAATGTTTTATTCAATACTCAAGTTGAACTGTCTATTTTGGGAATATAACCTATGGCTTTTCATTCAGCGCAGGTCCTGGGTCATAGAAAAACTTAAGGGTTTTTAATTGAAAGAAGCACAGATGTCTGATCAATTGTCTAGTACTTAAAATTGTTCACAATCAGACACAGCAGCGTCTACCTCATCATCCAAGGTGGAAAGGAAGTGGTCATTTCACTTCATCAATCGTTTCTCATTACATTTTATTGAACTACCCTACTTTGTTTCAGCAAGCAAAAGTGCCGTGGAGAGCGATCCTCAGTTCAAAGCACGTTTGGAGCGCTTATATTTCCCATATAGGCATAGCATTGGCTTATACATTCTGCTTCATGCAAGTCCCAACATACATGTATGCAATATTGAAAGTTAATATTAAGAATGTAAGTAATAATTAAAATTGAAAAAATATTTATCACACACCATGGCATTATATAAATAAAAATGTATTTTTCTATACTAATATATAGAGCTGAAGGGTATGTTTGTTTGAATGGGCTAATCTCAGGAACTACCGGACTTGAATTGAAAAATTACTTTTGTGTTGGTTAAAGCAATTATCGAGGAAGGCTAATACAAGCGAAGACACAGTGAGAAATGTGAAAAAAAAAAATTGGGAAAATTATTCATCGGTATGGTTTTCGAGGCGTACGCTGCAATAACGTTTCAAGATATCCAAAATATATATATTATAGATTGATTCCTTTTTAAATTATCAAAAAAAAGCCCGCGATGCTATATGTCTGTATTTTATAATAATTGACCTGCAAGAACGACGAGAAGGGATGTGCTTGACGTCGTGGATAATAGCTAAAGTTTATAAGCATGAAGCGGTTTGCAAAAACGAATTTGCTTTCCCAAAATAACTATTCTACGCGGACGAAGTCGCTGACACAGCTAGTATTAAATAAAATTACAAGACATTTTAATCAATATCATTGTGTGCTGCTAAACAACTAGGACGCGATAGCTTAATTATATATAAATATTAAAATAGTCACTAGTGCCACCCCCCCGTGACCACGGCTGCTGCATACCATCCGAAACGTATGCCCGAAGTAAATAATATATTTCGCGTTTAAAACCGTTCAAAGTATTTAATTTTAATTGAAGTTTTGTACAAAGAAGAAAACCTCGGTTTCAATTTTTCTAGGATAACACTAGCACATATAGCTTACTTTATTTTAAATAAGATCTTTTATGTAGCCACAAGTCGTTATATAGACGAATTTATAATAACGTAATAGGAATAGTTCACGTTTTAAACCGTTGAAAGTGTTCTCGTAACATTTGCTACTGTCAATTTCAGAGTGGTCTTCTGTCTTCGCTTCCTTACTTCTCATTTATGCTGTTCTGCATGGTGACAGGATCCCTCGCGGATCTGCTGGTCAATAAGGGAATGCTAAGCATGAAAAACGTCAGAAGATTGAGTAATTCTGTTGGTGAGATCTTTTTGAATTAAACAATTTTTGTGCGAAATATTTTGCTTCTCTTATGTTTAAGTAAGACCGCCTTTGTAGCCAAATGGGTAAACGTATTGCCGGTTCGAATCCCAGGGAAACATAAAAATTGTTTCGGTCGGGCAGGGCACAGAAGTCTGATCAACTACTTGCCCGTTAAAAGAACGCATCAATGAAACGGTCATGAGGGGGAAACGGGATCTCACACATTCACATGTTTAAGTATTGTCTGCAGATTACGCGAGTATTACATTTAAAATTAAACACTTAACGGTTTAAAATGCGAAGTATATAAGTTACCTTTTTTTGAATTTACGACATTCGTAGTTAAATTAAATCGTAAATAAGGTAACATTTTGCATTTTCAACCGCTTATAGTCTTTTATATGACCTCTTTTTTTTATATTTCTGAACTTCGACCCGACTATAGATTTATTTTATTGACATCTATGTACCTATTATATCTTTTTCCTCATTACTCTATTATCTACCGTCTTTGTTAGTTAATGGTAAAGCAAATTATATAATTTGAATAGAAAAACGTTTATCTAATACACTTCACGTTTTAAACCGTTAAAATTGTTTTTTTTTTATGTGTAGGTACTAACCCCGTAATATTTTCATTCGACTTCAATTAATGATAATTCCTATACAGTAAAATTGTATTATATCAAAACATATTAACGGCTTAAAACGAGAAATACAACCTGACTGCTGCAAAGCATTTGAAACGTAGAGCCGTGGTTAAATTCCATGAAAATTAAGCGAAAAATAATCTTTCGAGTTTTAAACCATTTAAAATGTTTTAATTTAATTTTCAGCTACAGTGATACCTGGCATAGTACTAATTCTAGTTTCATACACGGAAAATGTGATCTTGGCTGTTATCTATTTTACGGCAACCCTAGGTGCACAATCAGCTATGCACACCGGTTGGGTCGTAAGTATTAATACTCTTAATTTTTTAACACAGGCGTGATTCGAACCCACTTTAACCCACCAATAAGCCATAAGTGGTTAAAAGGTTAAGCGAATCCGGGGGAAACTATACACTTCGGTCAGGCAAAGAAGTTTGATCAACTACTTGCCTGATCAGAACAGTGGAACGGACATAGTGTGTTCGCTCCATGCCCCACGGGGGAACTTTCACGACTATAATACATTTAAATAAAACACATTAACGGTTTAAAACGCGATATAATAGGTAAACTTATTTGGAAATTATTTTTAACTTCGGTCCGACGTTTCGGATGCTTTGCAGCAGCCGTGGTCACGGGTAGACACGTATATATAGCGTTTTAAACCGTTAAAGTGTTTTATTTAAATGTGTACTACTCGCGTAAACTATAGACAGTATTTACTATAATACAGTTTGTGAAGAGGTCTTGAGGTTTTCTTCCAGTGTCTATAATGTCCAAAGCTATAAGTAGATAGCGCATCATGTTCAACTGTTATATAACTGGGGTATGTCAAGTAACCCCCTATGCTCGTCTTTAATCCTCTTATGTCATATAAAAACATCCAGCTTAATGTCGAAAGCCTAAATAGGCCAACAGCGCATCATTACATTCTATATGGCTTAAGTATTTCACGTTTTATTAAACCCGATACTAGTCCTTCCACCTCTGTCAAATAAAAGTATACAACGGCATCTCCAAAGCCTTAATGTGTCGACAACACATCTTTCGATATTGTCTTTAATCAAGTGTATGTCTGTTTTCCTCTATCATATAACAGCGTTTGGCCGAATGTCTAAAGCCTTAATAGGTCGACAGCGTACCTTATTCAAAAGTTTATGACTGAGGTATTTCAGCTTCCATCAAGTGACCCCCAAGTTTGTATATCCTCTGTTCTCTTTAGAAACCTTTCAGTATGATACCTTCAGTTCCTTCTCCTGGCACTTGTAACTCCTCTGGGCCTCGAATCCCAGAAGTGACTGACGGTGATATTTTGTTTCAGATTAACTACATAGACCTTTCCCCCAATTACAGCGGCGCTCTGATGGCGGTGGGGAACGGTTTAGCCAATTTGTGCGTTCTGATATTACCAGTTATGGTGTCGAATATCGTCATAGACGTGGTGAGTTTCTAACTGTTTAAAACGCGATTTATATCCCGCAGCAAATGTATTAATATATAAAGCTGGAGAGTATGTTTGTTTGAACGCGCTAATCTCAAGAACTACTGGTTTGAATGATTTTCGTGTTGATTAGAACATTTATCGAGAAGGGCTATAGGCTATAAAACATCGAGCTGCGACTAATAGGGGCGAATAAAATAGGGGGAAATGTGGAAAAAACGGAAAAAATTATTCAACCGTGTGTGTTTCAAAAAATATGTATAAAATGATGATTCCTTCTTAAATGATCTAAAAAAATGTCCGCGACACTGTATGTCTGTCTTTTAAAATTAACTTGCAAGAACGAAGGAATGCGGGCGACGTCGTGGATAACAATTGATATTTATAAAGACAAAGAGGCGGTTTGCAAAAACAAATTTGAATGCATAAACTTTTCTACGCGGACGAAGTCGCTGACACAGCTAGTATTATATAAAAACAAAAGGTATCGGTGAACAATTTGTATTTCATGAAAGTTTTACAGTAAGAAGCTTCAAGTAACATTTTTGTACATTATTTACAACAAATTTCTTCTTACTCTCCAAGAAGAAATAAAGTTCTTCCAAGGCTGACATGACGATTATACATGACGGATCCGTTGGTCTAATGGCAGCAATCATAACTAACTAGGGTGTTATGGGGATTCGATTCCAACTGAGTGTAAGATGTTTCCTGAAATCAGTGTAAAAATTTTAAAACCGCTTAAGATTTCGTCTGAAAATGTGAAAATTAAATGTATGGTAGGAAAAACAAACCGTAGACAGATGGAAAACAACATACGTGTAAAAAGATGTATTGTCCGTTAAAACCGTTAAAAAGGTTTTACTTTAAATCCATCAGTATTACGGACACAAAAATGTGTCAGTATTATTTTGAAAATCGAAAATAAATTGAAAAAAATTTCGACTCGGGCAGGACTTGAACCGGCATCGTCAGCATTCCGTTCTGTTGATCTAACTGATGGAGCTACCAGGAACTAATGTAGACCGATGCTGGTTCAAATCCTGCCCGAGTCGAAAATTTTTTCAATTTATTTTCGATTTTTAAATTATATAGTGCCTTCATGTGCAATAACATGTAAAAATTAATAAAGTTTTCAAACGTAACCAGTATTCTTTGGTAAAATCACTTTGATACTGTCTGTAGTTCACGCGAGTAGTATACATTTAAAGAAAACACTTTAACAATTTAAAACGCGATATATTTTTCTCCTCCCCGTGACCACGGCTGCTGCAAAGCGTCCGAAACGTCGGGCCGTAGTTAAAAATGATTTTGAAAAAAGTTTAACTAAAATATATCGCGTTTTAAACCGTTAAAGTGTTTTATTTAATTTATTTGTTTTTCAGACGGATCAAATACAATGGCGGATTATGATGGTGCTGATAGCTGGTGTCACCATATTGGGGAACGTCATCTTCGTCATCTTTTTGTCCGCTGATGTCCAGCCTTGGAATAAAGTTGGATATTGTGGTAAAATTTTAAATATATTCCTTTTTACTGATATCCAAAAAAAAATCCTTTATCATAAAAAAAACTTTATCACAAGGTTCAAAGTTCGAATCCAAGGTAGGACATAATGTAAGTTCAGTATTTAGAATTACTTTAAGAAAACAATTCAGCTGTAGTTAAACCTGGTTTTCATCAAGTTCTTGGAGGAAGTTGTTACAGCCCGATAAGCCCCATTGAAGTAGCATGGTGGGTTTGGGAAGCCCTCAGTGATAGACCTTTAACCAACTGTGGGACATGAGTTGAATCGTTTATATAGTTACGTTAATAATGATTTTTTGTGTTTCAGATGTTAAGAATACGGACTTAAAAATGGAAGATGGACTGAAAAAAACACTTAAGAGCAAATGTTAACAAGAACTTAAAATAAAATAAATTTATTATTCAAGCGTTGTCTGTAATTTACGCAAGTAGTTCACATTTAAATGAAAGATTAAAACGTGAAAAATTCAAATACAAAAATGAAATATAGCAGCGAAACACAGCAGATTTTACTTTAGCGACACCCTCCATCTTCAGTACCCTCGTGCTATAATAAATCCTAAATGTCAGTCCGAAGTTTAAACAAATCGAAATTTTTCGTTTTAAACAGTTGAAAGTGTTTCAATTTAATATTTATTGTATTATTTACAATTACGGGACAAATTTTGTTTTATTTTTTTAATTGAAAACTAAATTGTTCCGTTTTCCGCAAACTAAGCTATCGTGCCAGCTCATAAAATGTTACAAAACAAACAATTTTAAAAATCTTACAAACTTCCAAGTTACTCCAATAAACTTTATATTTTCATAAGTATTTATATAATTGCACATGATGCCATTATATAAATAAAAAAAATGTATTGAGATTAAAAAAATTGACGATAGCATTCCTTGGTGACACTGTAGCTCAATTGGATTTTAACTGTAGCTGAATTGGAATTAGAGCAACAGTACGGAACGGTTGATGACGGTTCAAGTCCCGCCCTTAAATTTTTTCAATAATAAATATAGACAGTCATTATTATTGCGTGGCACTAACTTGAAGATTATAATAAAAATAGTTTAAATAAAACACTTTAACGGTTTAAAACGCGATATATTAGTTAAACTTATTTGAAAATGATTTTTAACTTTGGCCCGACGTTTCGGATGCTTTGCAGCAGCCGTGGTCACGGAGAGACTAAACTATAGACAGTATTTAATAAAAATAGTTATAAAATAATAACTATTTAACTAAATTTATTTTTTCTTGTTTATTATTTTGCATCTCCTACTATCTCCTGAATATCGAATATTTGTAGACACATCTACTGAATACTGTAAGTTACTGAGTACAGTACTCAGATTTAGATATATTTACAGTAAAAATAATGTATATGGCAATACAAAGGTTGCCGATTCAGCTAAATAAATACGTCTGTTATTTACGTTTGTTTTTATCTAAGACTCTCCTTTAAGATATTAGCGTCTCGCGGAAGTCTCACTAATAAATTATTGCCTGATTTTCGAGCTGAGAGGGAATTTCATGGAAATTTAAATACAGAAGTCGTTAGACTTAAAATGTAAACAATAAATTAAATGTTAAAGAAGTAGATATTAAGAATGCTTTGTACTATACGTATACTAATACTATGAAGGTGAAGTGTTTGTTTGTCCGCGCTTATCTCAGGAACTACTGGTTCGAATCTATACTAATAAAGAAACCGAAGAGTTTGATTGTTTATAGATCGAAAATAAATTCAAAAAATTTTCGACTTTCGATCTCAGGAACTACTGGTAGAAATTGAAAAATTATTCTTGTGTTGTTTAGAGCATTTAACGAGGTAGGCTCTATAACATGTTTGTGACTGATAAGAGCTATAAAACGAATGTAGACAAAACACAATCTTTAAGACCAATAGGAGGAGCGCAGAATCAGAAGGAAGTCTGAAAAAATGGAATCTTTAAAGACTTTTGTTGCGTGCGTTGCCAAAACGGTTCAAGACACCCAAAAAGTACGTATGAATGAATGATTGCTCTTCAAATGATTAAGTCCTTACTGTAATATTATAAATGCGAAAGTAACTCTGTCTGTTTGTCTTTCTGTCTGTCTGTCTGTCTGTTACTCTTTTACGCCAAAACTACTGAAGGGATTTGAATGAAATTTGGTATACAGATGGTCTAGACCCTGAGTAAGAACATAGGCTATTTTTATTGCGAAAAAAGGGTTGTAAGGGGTTAGGGGGGGGGGGGGGGGGGGGGTGAATGTTTGTATGGAAATTCGTGGTTTTTGAAGCTAGAACAAAGAAACTTTCTTCTTTAGCTTTGGGAATCGGAGTAGGATTTTGAGTGGTAGTGGAGTGGGAGTGGGAGTGGGGGTGGGGATGTGGGTGAGGTGAGGCTGTTGCGGCAAAGTAGCACTTACAACATAGATTGGCTGCGATAAATACTCAATTACATAAATTAATAAACAGCCAAAATAAATTAAAATTCTTCCCCAAGTCACTATTCCACGCGAACGAAGATTAGCTTTCAAGAACGACGGAACGCGATGGACGTCGTGGGCACCATCTTATATTTATAAAGATGAAGAGATTTGTAAAAACAAGATTTGGATACCCAAAATAACGCGGACAAAGTCACGAGCACAGCTAGTCGAGAATATAGAGTCACATGTAGCATCTTGATATTTCATTATCTATGTACATTTGTGAAAACATTTAAAATACAAGGAAAAACATTATTTATTTCTTGATTAAAAGTTTTGATAACCGTACATTCCCTCATAGTATTTACGTTAGACTGATCAAGTGAATGACTAATAAGACCTTAAAACTATACGTAAGGCCGAACCCAAATAGGGCGGCAGCGGTATGTTGTTTGAAGCAATATACGGCTTTTTGAAAACATTAATATTTAGCGCGAGAGGTGCATGTATCAATAAGTTGAAAAAATTCGACGATGAGGTGTAGGACTCGGTAGCTCAATTGGTAACGCAACAGCACGGAACGCTGACGATGCCGGTTCAAGTACTGCCCGAGACGAAAATTTTTTCGATTTATTTTCGATTTTTAAATTAATATATGGCTTGTCAACGGGTCGTGGGTTCGATTTCAACCGTATATCTGAAACATGTGGATCTCGTAGTGAAAAATGTGGATGATATATTCTCAAACCACCGTCCATGGAGGGAAGAGCTGTGTGTGTATCAATTAGTTTGCTTTTCGCTCTCAGCCAATGGATTACCGAATGTGCGAGACCGAAATAGGACGGCAGCGCATGTAAATTAGTAATCCCTAGTGTCACCTTGATTGCTCCTCATTAAAAACAATCGAAGTAATTGCACATGCATTTAATTTAAATATATTTCACAAATGATAACAACTAAAACATATTCAATTTATTCATTGTATCGAATACAAACGAACTGTTTTAATTTTGTCGCCATTGCCCTATCGTAAACACGGTAGCTCAATTGTCGACGGTACCACGGTAGACAGCTTATCGTCTAAATTTTTTTTATTTACGTGCGGAAAAATATTAAAGTTTCCAGAACGCTACAGTGTTCAAGATATGGTGAACCATAAGACGTTGCCACTTAATAAACTCCTATTTTAAATGGGGCGCTGGAAGTCAAGTTGGTTTTGACGCCTGTTGCGTGGAGTTGCATTCCACTTTATCATACTGGGCCGGAACCTAAACCAACCACAACAGATCCTGTTGTTGTCCGATTGGATACAGCCCTTCTTTTTTGTGAAAGAAAAGAAAAAGAACGAAGACCGATAAGTATGTAGTTCACTGGATATAAGATATAATATCTTTTTGTCTTTGGATATTTGAAAATCTAAAAATTAAAACCGTGGCTTTTTCAAACTTGTTTACCTATGGACGGCGGTTCGTGGGAGTGGGAGTGATGGGAGGTGAGAGTGTTGCGGCAAAGTGGCACTTACAACATAGATTGGCTGCGATAAATGCGCAATTACATAAATTAATAAACAGCCTAAATTATTAAAAATTCTACCCCAAGTGACTATTCCACGTGAACGAAGTCGCGGGCACAGCTAGTTCCAAATATAAAGGTAAAATTTTCACCTGCTCCGGGATTTGAATCTGCAAACTCATTAACATTGTTTTATCTGGCTGATCAAGTATTGTGTAGTTGCTATATTATTAGAGATGGGCTGAAATTCGGTTTATATTCGGCTTCGTATGTCACAAGCTGCTACCGAACTAGGTGAGAGTATATTATAATCCTTATAAATATCTATTAAGCTGTTAAATATAATATAATTATTGTTTTATCAATTATGATCCAGTTTGTATTTATTTATTAACACATAATGTTTTGTCAAAAATAAGTAAAGTAAATTTTCACCAGAATAACTATTATTGCAAAATTAATATTAAGGGATATTTTGTCTTTCTCGTACATAACACAACTATAATATATACATAGTAATATAATAAACGAAGCTAGGTGTTTAATATTTAAAATAGTTTTGACGCAAGTGCAAATTCAAAATCTTCGTTTGAATCTATCCGAAACCGAATATTTCCACCACCAACACCAACCCATCTCTAATAAATATATTTATTTCTCAGACAGATGGTACAATAGCAATAAAAACTCCGTAATGTTTTGACAAACAGCAAAGCGTATTTCATAATAATTAATGAGGTATGTCGTAAATGTAAAAATAGATCTCGTTAAACTGAAAGCAAATCAACAGTAGCAAGTTATTTGACTAAGATAACACTATCATTTATATAGATGCTGATATCGCTTCCCTACATTGTCTAAGATAAAAATTAACAATTCATTATATCACAAATCGAAGAGCTGAAGCTATGGAAAAGAATGAAGCGAATAAGGAGGGTAGTTTGGAGGTTCAAAAAATGGAAATTTCGGATTCGAAATTCAAAGGTAAATGAAATTCAAATTTATAAGAATTGCAAGTTGGACGATTTAATGAAATTACTATTTCAGTTTCAGGTTTCAGCGATACGCTTTCGCGCTAATTATTAATGTAATTTACTTGGAATAACTTTATGGAGAAAGGTCTCAATTACTTGTCATATTTATTTAGTTATTTCTAGATCTAGTCAAGATTTTTATGCTTCTATAATAGGGCTTACTGATTGAAATATCGTTCAATATATAAAATCAGTATAGTTTCCCCAAATATATGATGATAAGTTTTCTAGATGCCTATGTATGAATTCACTTGATGGAAGGTGAACTCCAGCCATATATAACCTCCAGCGACAATGAGTGTCCGACCGATTTTTACCATTGGATATACGGAAACGCAAAGCGATTAAAATGGCTTTATCGTCTGTGCAAGATGATTGGTGACCCAGGCGGAATTATGATATTCCTACCACTCATTTATTATCCAGACGAAACCCAATACGTTTCAGAATAATGTTTGATCCGGATAGAATGACCATGACCTCATGACCATGACCTGATGATTATTAGCATTGCTACCATTACACCGTCAAACCCCTTATCGTCAAATTTCTTCAACCCATCGATTTTTTGGATACTCCTACCAATTAAAACCAGTTTATTCAAACGGAGTTTAACATCATCAAATTTTGTATCCATAATTATTAGACATATATTGGACCAACGTGCTGTTGCTGCGTCCAATGGTTATGTATTGGTCCTATTTGAGTTGTCAATGTCAAGTCAAAGAAGACCAATGCTTTGTAATCATTTCTTTAGTTACAGGTTGGGGCTACCGTCACCAGCAGTGTGTCATTTTGTTCTTTACGCTCACCATAGCGTACAGTATGAGAGCGTGTATGGGTGTTGCATTAGTAGCGATGACTGGAAATGAATCTCAAAATGTACTCAATAGAACAGATTGCAAAACTCTCTGTAATGTAAGCGATTCTGAGAACAATGAAGAGTCTACTTTTCTTCATAGCTTGCTGGTAGTTCCTCCGGTGAGTTTGGTAACTCTTATAATAATGAAGTAAGTTAGGCAAACGCAGTGTAACACGACCGCTGTGGACTCGTAATCTGAAGAAAGTAGTCGGCAGCAAATGGATATAACTTAAGAAAGGGCCGATGCTTTGGGACAGGCCCACGTCCAGCGGTGGTACCAAATGGGTTGATAATGATGATGAAATGACAAATAAAGTAATGTTGTTAATGAAATATTTCATTTGTGACTTGGAAAAATTCTTTGATGATATCAAAGAAATATTAGCTAGCAATAAGTCTAAAACGAGGTTACTAGAGGTTGACCTTTACATTCTTTATAACATTTTTATAATTTATAATGTCTCTTTTAAATAAAACAATTTTGACGGTTTAAAACGCGAAGTGTTTAACTTATTTATAATTTATTTTAACTACGTTCCGTTGTTTCGGATGCTTTGTAGTAGTCATGGCCACAGGGGGGACTGAAAATGGTGGATGCCCCTTAATGACGAAATAACATCCGAGAGGCGGATATATACATTTTGCGTTTTAAACTGTTAAAGTGTTTAATTAAAATATGTACTTATAAATAAAACACTGTAACGGTTTGAAGCAGCCGTGGTCATGGGGAGACCCGTGTCTCCTCGGCTGCTGCAAAGCATCCGAAACGTGGGGCCTTAGTTAAAATAATTTTCAAAACTTAACTAATATATATCGCGATTTACTCTCAACAACTTACTTTACATTTACTTACAACTCGCGTAAACTACAGACAGTACTTAATTTCTACTATGTCACCCTTTTGTTTCAGTATCCAAGATTTAAGTGGCCCAAGAAGACCCAAGATGCCGTGATATCTTCATTCTTTTGGGGGTACATGTTAACCCAGATTCCAGCTGGGCAAATAGCGCACCATTTTGGCGCGAAGTACATGCTGTTCGGCGCTTTGCTTATTAACTGTGTTGTTTCTGTTTGTTTTCCCTGGGCAGCTTATTATGTAAGTACTAGCTGTGCTATCGACTTCGTCCGCGTAGAATAGTTGTTTTGGATATCAACATTTGTTTTTGCAAACCTCTTTAGCTTTACAAATCATAGCTGTTACGCACGACGTCGGTCGCGTCCCGCCGTTCTTACAAATTATTCTTATAAGATAGACCGTCTTGTGCATTATTTTAGATCATTTAAAGATACATCGTTATTTCTAACATCATTTCGTTGCGTATCTCGAACCGTTTCCGCAGCTGACGCATCGGAAACCTCAAAAATGAAAATTTTCCCCGTTTTTTTTTTCGCTCCTATTGATCAAAGCGTGATGTTTTATATCTTCAAACATTTCTTAATGAATGTTCTAACCAAGAATATCAGCCGTTATTTGAGATTCAAACAAACAAACTTTTTAGCATTATAATAATATTAGCAAAGATTCATTCATAGGAAATAGGGTTTAGGAGCTTAGTCCCACCAATTCTTCAGTGAGCAAACCTGCACTGAAGCAGCGGTGGCATTAACAAGTGTTTACCGCTATCAATATTTGGAATGATAACCGGGACGGCTTAGTATTTTCCAAACCAATAATTAGGACACCTTATTCCAAACATTTGTGTGTAGCAAGACATTTTTTTGAGAAATAACTTACTATTTCGCTACACCATACAAACCACGAAGTGACACTTACGTAAATATGACCATCCATTTAAATCTAGGTTCAATAGTAGCAAAAACTATACGAAAACTCTTTTCTTTCAGGGTGGATGGGTCGTGACAGCATTGTGCCGGTTCCTCCAAGGTCTAAGCCAAGCGTGTATAATGCCAGGTCTCCACACATTCTTTGGTAAATGGGCACCGCTTGAAGAAAGGGGGAGATTAGCTGGCTTCGCGTTTGGAGGTAACATTTTTTAATGATAGAACAAATGTTTTCATAACATCAACATGTGCCCGCAACTTCGTCAAGGTAGAATAATTAGTTTGGACATCATATTATTTACTAGCTGAACTGGCTAACGTTCTTTTGCTTTATGAAAGATTGCGATGAAGTATCATTTCTTTAAAAATGATTCTTGTAAATTTAACTATCTTTTAAACTTACAACTTATACGGTTGCTGACATTTTTTTAGATTATTTAAAGAAAAATAATTACTACATATTTTTTGCATTGCATATGTTTTCGATGCGCACGCAACAGAAGCCCTCAAAGGTATATTCAGTAATTTTCCCTGTCTTTTCCACATTTATATCCTTTTCTGAGTGTAGAAAAGGATAAAAATAGGAGTGCCTAGTGGTTGCAGCGTTACATTTTGTAGCCTAATTCCTCGACAAATCATCTAAAGGCCAATACATTTTTTTTTCCATTTGTACCAGTGGTTTCTGAGATTAGAGCGTTCAAACAAACAAGTCTTCAGCTTTGTAATATTACTAGATTATATAGAAGGCGCGCTCTTGACACATGGTGAATCTATTCGCCGTTAAGTCACAAGAAAAAAAATCTTGGCTTGGCTTTATCTTCGCTAAAATAGAGACATTTGTAAATTATCCCTGTTTTGGGGCATGGGGCAGGCAGACTATCGATGTATTTTAAGGCAAGTAGTTGATCAGATTCCTTCGGTTTGTCCAAATTTATAAAGTTTTCCCACTTTACGTTCTCCCACTATCTCTAAACAACATGTGCGCAAAGGCGGTGTAGTTACATAATGTAGGGTAGATTTTTCTTATCAATAGTCAACATAAAAATCAAATCAACAAAATGATAGTCTTATCTTTTACATCAAAGAGCATATACAACCAATAGTCATAATGTTGATAATAATATTGTTCTTATTTTCTTATTACAATAAATATAATAAAACTTATCTATTAAACAGTTCTGACGGTTTAAAACACGAAAGATTCTTTGATTAACTTTTGACCATGCCTATTGTAACGCTTTCGCAACGTTGGGTCTTAGTGAATATAAACAAATCGATAGGTATATTTCGAATTTACTTACGTGTAGTTAACAAAAGTAACATTTTTTTTTTATTGACATTGACCTGACGTTTCTGGATACTTTGAAAATTATATGCAAATGGCGAACTGTAGTTAAAAATAAAATAAATGGGCGGTGGGAATATTACAACTCTGTCCGGGCCATTGACTGTCGTCACAAAATAAGTTTAATGAAAATCTGTGTATTTCCGATTATCCAAAGCCAAAGGTTGACAGCGCGTCTTTTTAGATGTTATATGGTAGGACTATTTCACGTAATATCAAGTGAACTCCAAGCTTGTCTGTCCTCTTTCATACTGTCTATAGTTTACGCGAGTAGTACACATTTAAATAAAACACTTCAACGGTTTAAAACGCGATATATTAGTTAAACTTATTTGAAAATGTTTTTAACTTCGGCCCGACGTTTCGAAAGCGTTGCAGCAGTCGTGGTCACGGGGAGCCATCGGGCCGAAGTTAAAAATAATTTTCCAATAAGTTCAACTAATATAACGCGTTTTAAACCGTTAAAGTGGTTTATTTAAATGTCCTCTTTCATATAAAAAGATGAGTGTTCAAAGGTAGCTTGAATATTTTCTAGGTCAAGCAATTGGGACCGTCCTTGGGTTGCCAATAACTGGCTTCATAGCCTCATCTCCACTTGGGTGGCCAGGCATATTCAGGTTCTATGGGTTAATGTCTGGTATTGTCGCTGGCTTTCTGTGGTGGCTGGCTGCGGATACACCAGCTAAGCATCCGAAGATATCGCCCGAAGAACGAAAGTACATCGAAGATGCCCTTGGGCAGAAGGCTGAAGACAGTAAGGTAAGACACACCAGGTTTATTTAGATGTCTGTTTACACGCGTACACATTTAAGATAAAACATTTTTAACGGTCTAAAACGCGACATATTTTAGTTAACTTATAACTACGGCTCGACGTTTCGGATACTTTGCAGCAGTTGCGATTACGGAAGAGTAAAGATGGAGGGCGTCCCTTATGTCAAAGTCATAACTAGTGCCATCTGTTAGTCGTGGTTGGTATTTGGAGAACGAAATAGCAGTAAATAGGTTAACTGATATATTACGCGTTCTATACCGTTAAAAGTCTTTATTTATTTACTGATTTTTTTTTCAATATTAGTGTAGAATACTGATTATAAGAGAGCAAAGATGTTATTAATAGTTTTTGTGTATGTTTGTGATATAAATTCTAAATAAAACACTTTAACGGTTTAAAACGCGATATATTAGTTAAACTTATTTAAATAATTAAATAAGTTTAACTAATTTAATCGCGTTGCGTCTGTGGATTTTCAAATATTCAAAGCTATAATAGGTCAACTGCGCGTGTTGTTTAGATGCTATATAACTAGCATATTTCACCATCAATTGAATCACATGTTTGTCTGTACTGATGAAAAACCATTTCAGAAAGTCCTTCCAGTGCCCTGGAAGAAAATCCTGACGTGTCGAGGAATGTATGCCATAATAATCGCCCATGTAGGGAATGCATGGGGACAGTTAACTTTGTATTCAGAAGTGCCAGCTTTCATGGATAAAGTTATGGGTGTTAACATAAAGGCCGTAAGTGTTCTTTAGATACTAGGTATGTCAGCGACTTCGTCCGCGTAGAATAGTTATTTTGGTCATCCAAGTTTGTTCTTGCAAACCTCTACATCTTTACAAATTTAGGCTGCCCAAGACATCGGTCGCGTCCTAACGTTCGCGTCCCGTCGTTCTTGCAAGTTCATCGTAAAGATAGACATGTATTGTCGCGGACATATATACTAGCTGTGCCCGCGACTTCACCGCGTGGAATAGTGACTTGGGGTAGAATTTTTAATGATTTAGGCTGTTTATTAAATTATGTAATTGCGTATTTATCGCAGCCAATCTATGTCGTTAGTGCTTCTTTGTCGCAACACTCTCACCGTACATCACTCCTACTCTAACTCCCGCTCCCAATCCTATTTCCAAAAAAGCCAAAGAAGAAAGTTTCATTGTTTTAGCTTCAGAAACTACGAATTTCCATACAAACGTACATCCCCCATTTTTAATCCCTAACAACCCTTGTTAAAAGTACAACCTTCAAACCTTGTTAAGAGTAGCCTATGTCATTTCTCAGGCTGTAAAACATCTGTGTACCAAATTTCATTCAAATCAGTTTAGTAGTTTCGGAGTTAAAGCCGGACAAACAGACAGACAGAGTTACTTTCGCATTTATAATATTAATATAGATGTTCTTTATCTACAACGGCAACTAGAACCGATGTTGAGTTGTTGTTAAAATAAACTAATTGTTTCTCATAAAACGGTTTAATTTCACTAATATTCTATTTTTCAGAATGGTCTCCTAACGGCCCTTCCGTTCCTATGTATGTGGTTTGCCAATTTCTTCTTCAGCTGGTTAACTGATATGCTTATCGTAAAGAAGATATTTAACGTCACACAGACAAGAAAATTCGCTAACAGCTTAGGTAAGACAGACGGACATTTTCCATCATACAATTTACAATGAAAAATTAATATAAGTAAACTAGCAGACCTGGCAAAAGTTGTTTTGACTAAATTATACTACTATATATTACTAGTGTGTGTCTGATATATGAGTTAAGACATGGATTATTGATTATTGACCGTTAGACGTGGGGGGAGCTTACTACGTGATAATATTTGATCAGTTATCTATTATATGTATTTTTTAATGCATAACGTTATAAACAAAATGTTAGGGGAAGATAATCCCTAAAATTTTATAAAAATCCCCACGTGGGGCACGAACGGCGGTGGAACGAACACATTTATGTGTCCGCTTTACTTAACGTTTTTTTTACAGGGAGGTAGTTTAATACTGTCTGTAGTTTCCGCGAGTTGCACACATTTGAATAAAAGTTTAACTTATTTGCAACGTCGGGCCGTGGTTAAAATAATTATCAAATAAATAAGGCACATAATTCTGATCAAACACCCCCTTTTAAATAAAACACTGTAACGGTTTAAAACGCGATATTTTAAACGCTAGTTAAAGCTAATTGAAACGTCGGGCCGTGGTTAAAATAACTATCAAACAAGTGTAAATAAAATATATTGAGTTTTAAACCGTTAAAGTGTTTTATTTAAAAGGGTGTTAATGAGGCTTCTGTGCCCTACCCTGGGATATAAACCCAGCACCTCTCGCGTTAACGCATTGCAAATTTAAACATTTGGCTCTAGATACTACCATGGTGGTACCTATAATCCTTTAGCCAGATCTTACTCAGCTTCAGAGAAGGTACTAAGGAATAAACAAGAGAAGACTGAAAAATTAACTAACCGTTACGTTTTCAGGTTGCATATCAGCTGCTTTCGGCTTGATTATGTTGGCTTACGCCCCGAAGAACATCTATGTAGTTGAGTCTATATTGGTCTTTATCTGCGTTATGAAAAGTGCAGCCGGTCTGGGATACCATGTAAGTCCTAATCTATCTATACTAATATATAAAGCTGAAGAGTTTGTTTGCTTGAACGCGCTAATCTCAGGAAGTAAGTTCGAATTGAAAAAATATTTTTGTGTTGGTTAGAACATTTATCGAAAAAGGCTCTAGACTGTTATAGTCCAGAGCCTTGATATCGCCCTGTGACGAGATTCTCACGGGCAAAATCGCTGACACAGCTAGTAACTATATATGGCTCGTTGGTGTTATAGTAGCAATGTATGGCTGAATACCAACGGGTCACCACCGGGTCGAAATTTTTTCTAAATTTATAATTTAGTTAAAACATGTTGGATTTCGGCTTGACATCTGGATATTAAATAATGAATATAGAGGTGAAATACCCCACCTATATAGAATCTAAACAAGATGTGCTGTCGTCCTATTTTGGCTATGTATATTCGGAAATTAACACACTGAAACCGAAATTCGATTAAACTTCACGGCTTATTCATCTATAGATGGTATGTGTGTTTTAAAAAATAACTTTATAAGATAGCTGAAAAAAATTACTATAATAAATAAATAATAATAATATTTTCACTGAATCAATAATCTCTAGTAAGTCTGGATACTTCATGTAAGCTGTGTCTGGTCTTGTTATAGTTTACGCCAAAAATAGTTTGAGAAGACTTTGTTTGACATTATAACTAGTACAATCAAAGTTATAGTAAGCAGATAAGAAAAATACACAGATATAAAATCAAAATAAAAAGTTAATGGCGTTATAAATTAAGCTATAATGACCCGTTGAGCTATCGTGTCACGGGACACGGCAGCTCAATTGGTTAGAGCATCAGCACGAAACGCTCTGGTTGTCGGTCCAAGTCCCGCGCTTCTCGTAAATTTTTTTCAGTCTAAAATCGATTTTTATTTCATATAAATTGACTCATACAAAAGTTGGAATTGGTGAGACTCACACCTACGAAAGAGTATATATGTTAAAGTCCACGAGTTGCTGCAAAGCATCCGAAACGTCGGGCCGAAGTTAAAAATCATTTTTAAAATAAGTTTAACTAATATATCGCGTTTTAAACCGTTAGTGTTTTATTTAAATGTGTACTACTCGCGTAAACTACAGACAGTATTTAACACTGAATTATTTGAAAGAACGACAGATTGACTATTCAAACGAGCAGAGTCACCCCCTAGGCAAGCTGTCGATACAACCAAATTTGTCGAAATGAGGCGCGCACGCGCTTAAAGATGTCACCAGTACTTCTTTTCCCCTCCTTGATAATGTCATCTCAGTATTTCTTTAACGTGTGTATATGTTTTCAGGTAAACCACATAGATATTGCAAGCAACTACGCTGGTACCATGATGAGTCTGAGTAACTTTGGATCCAACTTGGTGGGTTCTCTTGCACCGCTCGTCGCTGGATACATTCTCACAGATGTGGTACGTATTCAACCCTGCGTGAGTTTGGTGGAAATTTGTTACACCAATAGAAGGTTAGGGTCTATGAGACCCGTAAATATAATCGCTATAATAACAAATATTAAAGGAAATCTTCTAACAAAAAATAGATAGAGATTATGGAAGAAGAGAAGAGATAGCATGGGCTTTTTTGATGGTAGTTGAAATACCTCAGCCCCTAAACAAGATGTGCCGTCGACCTATTTTGGCTTTGACTGTAACCGAAACGCGATTTAACTTCACGGCCTTTTCATCAATCGATGTTGGTTCGTGAGCCACGCGGGATTTTGGTATTACAACCAACCATTTTCCCATCCAGGTTGTAGAAGAAGTTCAATATGTTTCTCTATACATTGACTAGAATTAATACTATGTGTAATGATAGCATATACATACCTATGTATATGCTAATAGCATAATACGGATTAGTTGGTCTAATAGACCAACTAATCCGTCAATAGACACAAAAAATTATTTCAAAATTTAATTAAAAACAAACAACTAAATTCTTAAAGGTCATTGAACGAGAAGAATTGGCAATAAACTCGCCGTCGACTATCGTCGAGTCTTGCGACAAAAACGTTGCGAATTGGAGTCGTATTATAATTTTTCTATCTGCTTATACCATTATGTATACACTCATATTGAAATTGTTTATGAAGATACCTCCTTCGATTTACAATAAATATCGGATCCCCAACCCAAAGGGGAAATATTCCCGAATACAAACTAGGTAATCCCTGAATATTATGAAAAACGAAAGATTCACCAAATATTTTACTTATATAACAATCTGATCTTTTCTTTACTTGAGCACCTGTCAATTGCGTATAATCATAAAATCGATCGATTTATTAAATTTAAAAACTTATAACGGTTGGAAACGCGTAATATATTAGTTAGCTTATTTTGATTTTGGAGACTTTGTAACAGCCGCGGTTACGAAGCACTGTTATCATGCATTATAAATGAACTGACTCATATATTTCACGTTTTATGCAGTTAAAAATGATTTATTCAAAATCGTTATGCTCGCGTAAACTACAGATGAAAATGCTTTTAATTTAAAAAAAAATGTTATTTTATTCTTACCCGATACTTAGTCAACATTTCACGTTTTAAACCGTTAAAAGTGCCTTATTTAAAATCGAATATTTAGTTTTTAAAACATGAGCTATATACCAACTTAAAATAAAATATAAACGTATTAATTTTGGGCTACGTAATGTAAAATACTTAATTTTCCTTCCATTCGTTACATACCGAAAATACGATTTAAATTCATTGGGTGTATATTTCGCGGATTCAAACCGTTAAAAATGTGTTATATATATCTAATATTTTTTTTTTTATAAATATGTCAAAAAACCTAAGAAAACTTACTACTCAATAAACACTTTAACGGTTTGAAACGCGATATATATACTAATAGCGTCTAAACCCAACCCATAAAAATTAAATACTTCAATTAAACGCGACATACATTAATTAATCTTAAACAATAGGAGACTCCCCACGGCTGCTGCCAAACATCCGAAACACGGTGCCGTTGTTGAAAATAATTTGTAAACAAGTTTAACTAATATACTTTGCGTTTTAAATAATGAATGTTTTTTATTTAAATATGTACTGCGTAAACAGACAGTGGACTTATTACTTATATTTGTTACATTCAAATGGCCTGGTGACGAATATCGCGCGACATGTTAATTCTTATATAAGAAATGTCGGTCGCAGCGCTTATATCGTAAAAACTAAATCGATGTTCCGCTGAGACGACAATTCCTTCTTCAATATTTAATAAGTCTTTCACTTCTTAGTGACGTTTCAATATTCCATTGTTCTCCGCTTGTATTGTCCTCTCTTGAACGACGTGATTTGATAAAAGATAATATAATAATCGTCGAGTCTTTACTCTTTGCAATTGTCACGTAAAAACTGACATCCGGCGACGATTTCCTATTAAAGCCCATTTCTCTCCCTAAAATTTTCTCACGACTTGTTCGTTGATCACGACTAATCAAGGATCTCGTTCGTCCAATGGCCTATTAACGCCTCGGGGGTTTGTTTCGCACCGGGTCAACCATGATTGTCAATCTAGTTATAATTTAAATAAAACACTTTAAGTATAAAACGATATATTAGTTAAATTTATCTAAAAAATGATTTTCAACTTCGGCCCGACGTTTCGATGCTTCAGCTGCCCTACGGATAAAAATCATTTTTTAAATAAATTAACTAATATATGGTTTAAAATTTAAAGTGTTTTATTTAAATTTACTACTTAAATTAGACATATTTAGTTATATTTATTTGATACGTGTTGGACTTCGCCTGGGAATTGATTAAAGGAGGTAGGACAGATGAAAAAGTCGATTTTAGTCTGTGGATTTCAGTATTTAAAAAAAGGGTCGATAATGAATATATGCCTAGCTTATATCTTCATATAAAAACTCCCTCCTTTAAAATTTTTTATTTTTGATAGCCCAATAGAATTTAAAATAAAATAAATTGAAAAAAATTTTGATGCCAGTTGACACTCATTTCCTTTTTGCTCTACCAATTGAGTACCGAGTCCTACATCTCAAAAATTGTTTTTTCAATTTATTTTCGCTTTTAAATATATATGCTTATATGTGTAAAAATATAAAGTTTGAAAAGCCCAATAGTACTTATGGATTTTAAAAAAGTCGATGGTTCAATTAATTCAATAATTTTCTGTATTTTAAAAACAATACTTAATTATTTTTATGCCATATCTATCCATTTATTTGGGTCACAATTAAAAATTTCTGATTTTTAGGTGTTTTGTGACCAAAATAAATAAGTTCAAATTTTATTTGTCTTCCATTTAAGATAATTTAAAACTTTAGTCTATAGTTTAGCGAGGAGTACATTAAATAAAACACTTTAACGGTTTCAAACGCGATATATTAGTTAAACTTATTTGACAATTATTTTTAACCTCCCCGTGACCACGGCTGCTGCAAAGCATCCGAAACGTCGGGCCGAAGTTAAAAATCATTTTCAAATAATTTTAACTAATATATCGCGTTTTAAACCGTTAAAGTGATTTATTTAAATGTATAAAAGTGTTGGATTTATATAAATTTAAGTTCGATTATAAATTCAAAAAAAATTACGACACGGTCAGGACTGAACCGGCGTCCATAGGCAATTGAGCTACCGTGTCAATCCATGTCACCTTGGATTTGTTGGTTTGCTACTACGACGATGACAAACCAACAAACTTTCTCAATGTCTTCCAATTTTCTTCTCCTTTCTTATTTCTTAACATAAGTAAACTTTTTGTTACAGACCAACGAATTTTTGTGGCGAAAAGTATTCTTCGTGGCCGCTGGATTTTACTTCTTCGCGAATCTCTTTTACGTGATACTTGGAACTGGCGAAAAAGCGGAATGGAACGACCCACCATCCCACGATGGTGACGATGTGGAATCAGAAAACAAAAGTGAAGAATCCGAACCGATGCTCACAGGAACAAATATTATTATAATGAATGGAAACTAAGTTCAAGCTGTAAATATAGTTTTAATGAATAAAATAAGAATATATAGTGTTTTATGTCACTTATCTATTTTAAAGTTTTTTTTTTTATAAAACAGGTTGGCGTAAACTACAGAAAGTATAAAAATGTTCTCTAAATATTTACAAATTAAGTTCCATTTTGGGCTATAAGCGGACAACCACACCAAACAAACTACAGCTTTATAATATAAGTATAGATAGGCTGTTACTCACGACGACCTCCGTGCCCCGTCCTTCTTTCGAGTTAATCTTAAAAGATAGACATTTACTGTCACGGATATTTTTGTAGATCACTTAAAGAAGGATCATTCGTTCATACAAATTTTCTTGAACAGTTTTTATAGCGTACGCATCGGAAACCCATAGAGGCCCATCTCTATGAATAATTTGTTTCTTCGCTTCTATTAGTCACAGGGCGATGTTTTATTCCTCGATACATGCTCTAACCAACACAAAAATTACTTTTCGAACCAGTAGTTTCTGAGATTAGCGTGTTCAAACACACAAACAAACACTTCCGCTTTCTATATTGATATAGAGTATAGATAATCGCTTATTAACAATAATAGGAAGTGATATTTTTAATATCGAAAAGACAAATAAATAATTTTCGTACTCCAATTACGATTTTGCCTAACGGTTTTATCAAATTTTAACATTTTGTTTCTGATTCGATTACGTCTGTATTTCACGCGTGCTAACGCGTATGAACAATTCGATACGAAGTATTGGTTCCATTTACACAATCCGACGACGATTTCGATCCGGTGTTTAAAACAGTCGGGGACGATTGTTTATACAAATTGTAACAGACCGCACGATTTAAAAAAAATTGGTCCGGATGTCAAATAATATTTCTAGCAAGCATCCGTAACGTCGGGCTGTAGTCAAAATAATAAAAAATGAGTTAACAAACATTTTCGACTTTTAAACCGTTAAAATCGTTTTATTCAAAGTTATATTTTGACGCAAAGAAGAATATATTCTGAAAGTCACCTTTTTGTAGATTATGTTTAATTCGAGAGACCATTAACATTGCATTAAGTTCTAAAGAAGTCGTTGATTCGAATCCTGGGTAGACAATAAATTCGGTCCAGAACCGAAGTCTATTCAAAACTGCAAAAAGATCAATGTTATTTTTTAGGATTAATAGATTATTTATTTTTATCAGGGATGTACTAATATTATTTATTTCTTATACGTCTGCGCAATGTTAGATGATGTACATCTAACATTGCGCAGACGCAGTGTTTAGGTACAAACAGATGACAGACAAACAACGAAGTCTTAACAGAGTCCCGTATTCACCTTTTCTTAAAAAAATCGTTATCGGACAGTGTAAAAACAGTAATTACTTCCATCGGAATGTTAAATACGGACAACGATAAATTTCGTTAGAAGCAGGCATTTGATTTCGCTAAAGGGTCGTTACAGAAAATTCACAACGACTTAAATGTCAATAATTAATGTTTGATCTTGATTCGATCGACCTTCGTTCCCCATTATCCCCCTTTGACGTCAAGACCTCGTGTAAGGCCGAATTATAGCCTTTAATATCCAGGTTTCCTTACGAAGTCAAACATGTTTTATAAAATTATAAGTTGTTTAGGAAATTTTTTGGATCCGGAGGATATAAATAAAACCGTTTTAAAGTTTTAGGCATCAAAGTATATTTGGGTGGCTATTTCGCCCTTTAGGACTGGATTATTTTAGGTAACAGGTATCCAAAACGACCTTGTATGCCCTTTCCATCAATAGCTAATCCTTCCTGCCCGCTCACCTCAAGCACCACAAGCAGTGAAGACAGGCCTAGCAAAATTAGGGCAGTTATCGGACACCGCGCGGGTCGTTGACACCACTTTAACTAATTACAAGTGCGTGAAGCCCGTTGAACTAATACTATTCGGCGTGTCCTTAATTTTATCTAATCCCCCTATTGTCAAATAAATTAGCCAGATGCCAGATGAGTTCCAGCTGTTTTTTGGAAGTAATTTTACATTTTCATAATAGTTAAACTTTACCAGCGCGTAATCAATATTAGATAACCTATTTACAAAAAAAAGTAAATAGTTTTGATTGATTCTAAATATCAAATATTACATGTTTTAAACCGTTAAAATTGTTTTATTTATGTAAAGTTAAAAAAAGTTTGACTTAAAGTAGATCATGCTGACGATAAAACATTTTTATGTTCCAAATTTAAATTTGCGCGCTTAGCTAAGTTAATCTAAAATTGAATCTCTCTTTATGTTCTTGGACACTCAGTCATGCTCGTTTTGTTTAACTTTAGAAAACTCTATGAAAGTGCTCATTTCTAGGGTTCCGTAAGGGGAGAGGTGCAAACCTTTTTAAAATCGTCTGTAGTTTACACATTTAAATAAAACACTATTAACGGTTTAAAATGCCAATTTATTACAAAACTTATCTTTAGTTTGACTATGCGGCAACTGTTTTGTTGTACAATAACAGTGTGTATATCGGTCAAATTACAGCATCTCTAACATCTTAAACAGATTTAAGGAACACAATGAGAATATTCAACGTAAACATCTCTCCAAATCTGCGCCAACACTCGATGGATTCGATCACTACATTCATTTCAACGTGTGATAGCTAATCTGGGGTTTGCGCCCGCGCCTTTTTATAACTGACTGGTCATAGTGACGTGGACAGTGTGGTAAATCGAACTACCACCTCCTTAAAGACCATAGCCGACCAGAACCACTAAACACACCACTACTACGGTGCTTATGAGGGAACTCCAAAGCTCCCAACCCACGCGCCGGCCTAAAAATACATCTTTACGTTTAATTTAAATAACTTTGTATTGTGTATCTACAGATGTCCACCTTGTAAACGGAACGAAACCCTTCGTGCTGAATTCCGACACGCACTTAACTCTTTTTTCTCATTTGTAATACAAATCAGTATTGTCTGTAGATAACGCGAGTGGTACTCGTAAAATAAATCACTTTAACGGTTTAAATTGTAGAATTTATCATTTAGCCAAATTTAATATTGATTTATACTCGTCAGATTGTAATACAAAAAATATATATTTATCGTTTTAAACCGTCAAATGTCTACTTTTATACATATACTTAGGACACGCTAACTCAATTGGTTTGAGCAACAGAACAAAACCGGTTCAGGTCCTGCCCGTGTGGTAATTTATTTTTCACCTAAAATCTTTCGTTCGTACATTAAATAAAACCTTTTAACGGTTTAAAACGCGATATATTAGTTAAACTTATTTGAAAATAATTTAAAAATCGAAAAAAATATTCAACAAAAAGCCACACCGGACGACGCCGGTTCAAGTCCTGCCCGAGTCGAATTTTTAAAAATTTATTTTAGATTTTTAAATTATATAGTGCTTTCACGTGCGATAACATGTGAAAAATATTAAAGTTTTCATATGAAAATATTTTTTTTTAATTCGACCCGACTTTTCGGATGCTTTGCAGCAGCCGTGGTCACGGGGAGACTATATTAATGTCTGTCCTAAACAAAGAAGTAACAGGTCTTGCTAACATTTAAGACAGATGATGTAAAGTCAATAAATTAAATTATTTAATTAAATGCACATATAAAAGCTCGCTTTAACTCTTTTGGGTTGCATCTTCAGCTTCTGTAAATAGAAAAAAATAAAACATGATAGAAGGGGATAGACAAGCATGTCGTTCATTTAATAGTAGATGAAAAACCCCAGCCTATTGCATCTAAACCAGATGCGCTGTCGGCCTTTTTTAGGCTTTGGATAATCGGAAATGCACAGACTGCAACCGAAATGCGATTAAACTTCACGGCTGTTTTATCTGTGGACGGTGGTTCGTTTGTAATTTTAGTAAATCACTTACCATGTTTCACCTCATTCCATGGTTGCACATCGGTAGATATAAAAATGACAAACACAATGTTAGTCAGGAGTGTTATACCAGCCATTATAAATAAGGTGATCCGCCATTGTACTTGGTTTGTCTGTAAAAGAGAATACGTAATGTAATCCCGTTAAACACCCTCCACCCCCCTCCCCCGGGGCCATGGACATCTGTGTGTCCGTTTCACTGATCCGTTCTTTAACAAACAAGCAGTTTATGAGACTTCTGTGCCCTGCCCGACCGAAATTTTTGTATCCCCGGGATTCGAACCCAGGATCTCGCGCGCTTAACGCAATGCTAGGCAATAGGTTTAACCATTTGGCTACAGGGGCGGTCGAAATGTTTAAAGTAATGTATAGTTAATAATATTCAATACAAGTTACTTACCACGTCCGTTACAATATTTGACACCATCACAGGTAGAACTAGGACGGCTAAGTTGGCTAAGCCATTACCGACCGCCATAAGTACACCACTATAATTCGGTGATAAATCTATGTAATTCACCTAAAAGAATAATGCAAACTTAAACAATACTATAATATATATATTAGTATAGTTTCTTGAAACATTCTTTCAAATTTAAGCATTATTTTCATAATCTTCGTCGAGAAAAATCGAACTTGGTGTACTGGTCGAGCAGCGGCCGGCAATCGTTGTATGAAAGTCCATATCTGTCGTGTTTAGGCCAAATACATTTGAAAATAGAACGATCTACTCCGCAACATGGCGACCAAAGAAGTAACTTAAGAACGGTTCAATTTGAATTTCGAACCGGCTTGCACATAGAAAGCTGTCTGTAGTGACTGTAGTACACATTTAAGTGAAACACTTTAACGGTTTAGAATGCGATAGATTTTAGCAGCAAAGGCGAAGACACCGTGAGTCAATTCTGAAAGGACTCAACCAGTTTCGCCAAATACCAACTTCGACGGAACAGATGGCGATAGCGGAGCAATTTTTACTTTCACGTTAGAGACATCCTCCATCTTTAGTCTCACCGTGACCACGGCTGCTGCAAAGCATCCAAAAAAATAAAAAAAAAAGTTTCACTACAATATATCGCGTTTTAAACCGTTAAACTGTTTTATTTAAACATGGAAAGCTGTTTAGTGGAAAAAAAAAACTTGTCTTTGGTTTTAACGTCCTGAATTGTACTACCTACTTAGTTCTAATTTCCGCGCTTTATTTGAGACATGTACTAGACAATTAAATAAAACATTTTAACGGTTTAAAACGCGATATATTAGTTAAACTTATTAGTCTCTCCGTGATCACGACTGCTGCAAAGCATTCGAAACGTCGGGCCGAATTTAAAAATAATTTTCAAATAAGTTTAACTAATATATCGCGTTTTAAACCGTTAAAGTGTTTTATTTAAATGTGTACTACTCGCGTAAACTATAGCCGGTATTTAAGTACTAGACAAGCTTCGGCCGCAACTAGTCACTTCTGGACTTACACGTTCATCCATCAATGCCTCTCTTGCCGGCCGCTGCAGAAATGTAGTATATATAAATTGAAAATCTATTTAGTGACACGGTAGCAGCATCTACAGTTAAGATCAGCTGCAGCAGTGGGTGACTGTTAAGTCCTGCCCATGTCATACAATTATTTCAATATAAATAGATTTTTTAATTTATATAAATAACATGATCACAAAATACATTACTAGTGATACAATTTATAATAGGGAGGGATATGCAAACTCGGGTTTACATGATGGAAGGTCACTCCAGCCGTATAACAGCTGAAAAAGATGTATAGTCGATCTACTCGGGCTGTAGACACTCCAAACTCCGAACTGCTGCTCCCAAAGAATTTTGCCGCAATGAAATTTTACATGCTGTTAACGACAGACGGTTAAACAGCTCAGCAGGTCGACAGCGATATTCAAATGTTTATATGACTAGTGAATTTTACCTTCCATCAACTAACCCCGTGTTTATCTGTCATAAGTGAAGGTCAATACGTACAATCCAGCCGGAATGCATAACCGCTTGCGCACCTAGAGCTATCACGAAGCACATAAGAGCTAAATTCACGTTTTCGGTGTAAGACACTAAGCAGAGAGAGATAGCTGGAATTGTGGAAGCTGAAAAAACACGTCCATTAGTTCACATTTAAATAAAACACTTTTAAACGGTTTAAAACGCAAAACATATTTGTTAGCTTATTTTTAGTACGGGCGATAGTGAAATTAAAACACTTAACGGTTTTAAGCACGAAATATATTAATTTAGTTATTTTAACTATGGCCCGTTAACAAATATATTTTTCATAGGAATTATAAATCTATTTGAACCTTTTTAACGGCTTAAAATTTGATCCGTATCCGATCCGAAACTTCACATATTAAATTTGCTAACTAATAAATGCATTTTAAACCGTCAAAAGTGTCTTTTTTAAAGTTTACTACTCGAATAAACTATAGACAGTATGTTTAAATTATTTCGTTATTCACTACGACACACCGTTTCGGATGCTTTGAACCAGCCGTGGTCATGGAGTAAATTGGAGGTAACTCATACAATATGCGTTTGAAATTTAAAAGTGCTATACTAAAACACTGTATGAAATTATGACCCAGGTGTAAGTCGCATTTGTCTAGTGGTTAGAACAGTGTAGCGATGACGAGGTCCCGGGTTCAAACGTAAAGTTCAGCGAAATGTTACTTCGACAGCTCGATTTCAGTGTCATCCTGGTGAATGGTGGAGATGTCTTCATGCATATGCCTCGGATAGCACGATAAGTCGTCGGTCCCAGGTATAGCTGGGACATATCTTTTAAGACCGGACACGGGTAGCCCAGTGGTAGGACTTTTATAAGTTGGGACTAAATTATACTTTACCAATAGTGTTTGCTAGTCTCCGTACACTCTTCGTGGTCATAACCTTCTTATTGATTAAGGCATCAGAAATATTTCCAGATAACATAGACATCATCATGAAGAAGATGTACGGAAGAGAAGACAGAAGACCACTCTGTAATATAAACGCGTTTTAAACGCGGTGTATATTAGTTAAACTCAAAGTTTCGGATGCTTTGCAGCAGCCGTGGTCACTTGTCTCCCCGTGACCCGTGACCACGGCACGTGTAGGACACGGTAGCTCAATTGGTTATAACAACATCATGGTACGCTGTAGATGACGGTTCAGGTCCTATCCGTGTCGTATATATTTTTCAATCAAAAGTCGATTTTAATTTATATAATGCCACCATGTGCAATAACGTGTGAAGAATATTAATGTTTAAAAATCGAAAATTAATTTAAAAAAAATATCGACTTGAACCTGCATCGTCATATATATATATTTTTCAATTTATCGGTTTTTAAATTATATAGTGCCATCATGTGAAAAATTTTAAAGTTTTCAAACATTTAACGGTTTAAAACGAGAAATGTATCACTCAACTAATTAGTAAGTTAATTCCCATTAAAAAACTCGATATGTTTAACGTTTTAAAGCGTTAAAAATGTTTTATTACATTTTTTTAACTAGCCTTAACAAATATTTACTTACATTCCTGATGTTCACCTTTAGTATCGCAAACATATAAGTCGGTACTTGCATGAAATAAAATGTGAAACACAGCACGTTGCCGATATGTGAAACGAAATTGGCCAAGACATGTTTTGAAGTCAGAATCGTCTTCCAAGGTACACTCGGTTGCTGTAAAGAGCAAAAATTGAATTCATAATAAAAGGTTTTATAACAGGTTATTGTTATTTTATTTTTTAAATCCTTTATTTAATACTAGCTGTTTCAGCGACTTCGTCCGCGTAGAATAGTTGTTTTGGACATCCAGATTTGTTTTTGCGAACCTCTACATCGTTATAAATTGAAGCTGCCCACGACATCGGTCGCGTCCCGTCGCGCGCGACCTGTGTTTCGAGTCCCGTTTTTGCAAATTAATCTTAAAAGACATTTTTTTAGATCATTTAAGGAGAAATTATTTTTTCCTACATATTTTTGGGTGTCTTGAGCCGTTTTCGCAGCGTACGCATCTGAAACCCACAGAGATGAAAAATTTTCCCCGTTTTGTTCACACTTCCCGCTGTACCTTCGCTTTTGTTAGTCACAACAAATGCTCTAACTAACACAAAAATAATTATTTAATTTGAACCAGTAGTGCCTGAGATTAGCGCGTTCAAACAAATCAAACAAACTCTTCAGCTTTATATGTTTGTATATAGATTGGCTTTATGCTTACCCTAGTGTACACTAGTGACTTATCCTTATTACCAACAAAATATTTTGATATACATTAATTTAAATAAAATACTTTAACGGTTCAAAACGCGATATATTAGTTAAACTTATTTGAAAACGATTTTTAACTTCGGCCCGACGTTTCGGATGCTTTGCAGCAGCCGTGGTCACGGGGAGACTCGTCATTCAAATAAGTTTAACTAATATATCGCGTTTTAAACCGTTAAAGTGTTTTATTTAAATGTGTACTACTCGCAAACTGTAGAGAGTATATACATTAATGTTAACAGAGATATATAAGAAGAAATAATACAAAACCGTGTTCACATTATAAAATGTATGAAATTTATTAACAGTATTAGGTATAAACTTTAGTAACTATTGGAGGGTAGACAACTATTTATAGAATTGAGTGAAGAGTAGGTTATAAAAAACGTTAAAATAAATACAAATGAACATCTATAGGAATGGAATGCACGACCCCTGGCTTTTTAACGATATATAGGACAACCAAGCCGTATGAAGAAGTTGTAGGTGAAATCTATGTTTGTTTTCTGATAAATGAGAACAGATTAGCATGGGGGTTCTTAAAAGAAGGTGACCCAACCTTATAACATTTCTATGTCGACAGTACAAAAACCGAGCCAGTAAACTCACGTGTTTTCCATCTGTTGTCGGTTCATAAATTAGACAGAATTTCCATTATTCTACCACCCCCCTTTTTATATATTTTATATTCTTCTTTTGATTCATTCGAAATTAAATTGTTATCTTACCGTTTGCGTGCCCTCTCCAGACCTTCCTATTATGTAGTTCTTCTCCTCTTCAGAAATAGTCTTATGGTCACCTGGAGTTGCTGATCCGAAGATGGAAAACAAGGTAAAGCCGAATAAACACAACAGTCCAACCGCCCAGAATGTGGATGGCCATCCGAAGCGGCTGTACGCAAGGAGACCACTGAACTGGAAACCGATTACCGTGCCAAATCCTGATCCTATTATAATAAATATGATTATACACTGAAAATTTTATCAATGACATTATTAGTATATAAACTTTATTATTTTTTACATGTTATAGCACATGAAGGCACTATACAATTTAAAAATCGAAAATGAATTGAAAAAAATTTCGACTCGGGCAGGACTTGAACGGGCATCGTCAGCGTTCCGTGCTGTTGCTCTACCAATTGAGCTACCGAGTCCTACACCTCATCGTCGAATTTTTTCAACTTATTGATACATGCAACCGTAATACGCAAGTGTTAAGGTTGAAATTATATTGCGCGATAGGTTATTAAGAAATTACTTTTAAATAACGTTCAACGTTTAAAAACGCCATATATATTAGTTAAACTTATTTGAATCTTTTAACTACGGTCCGACGTTTCCCCCGTGACCACGTTTGGTGCAAAGCATTTGAAACGTCGCCTAAGTTAGTATTAAGTAGTTAAAATATTAAAATAAGTTTGATTAATTTATATCGCGTTTTAAACCGTTAAAATGTTTTGTTTAAATGTGTTCTACTCGTGTTAATACAGACGGTATAAAACAGTGGCTTTCATTTATCTTCTCTTTACCTGTATACACGTAACTACTAAGACTTCCTCTTTCGCTGAGCGGGACCCAATTTGCCAACAAAGTATGGATTCCGGGTAACATACCTCCTTGCGACAACCCTTGTATGACCCGACAGGCTGCTAAAGCTTTCCAATCACCCTGTATATAACGAAAAGTTTAATCATGTAAGATAATTGTGCTTAAGGTATAGAAATATTAGTCGATAAAATAAAGCATTCTAAATTCAAAATTTCAATTTTGGAACAACGTACACATATAGCACAGTTGATTAATTAGTTATTAGCAAAAAATTTCAAATAGCAAAAATTTGAGTACTTATTTATTAGCAAATAAATAATTATTACGGTTAAGCTTTACCATTTAGGTAACACTAAAAACTCAGTAAAAGTCAGTGTTCAGTTTTATACCGTTCGAAGTTTAAATAAAGCACTTTTAAACCAAATACCAATTACGTACTAACAGATGGCGCTAGCGTAGCAGTTTTTTACTTTGACATTAGAGACACCCTCCATCTTAATCTCCCCGAGACCAGGGCTGTTTCAAGCGTCGAGCCGTAGTTAAAAACAATTTGTAAACACAATCAACTAATATTTTTTGCGTTTTAAATCTTTAAAATGTGTTTATAAAATGCTTTTAAATAAATATTTTTATTTAAAAGCGACTTGACTTTTTACAATAATTAACTAATTTGATCTTTAATATTTGATTAATTTGTAAATAAATTAACTAATACATTTTACGTTTTAAACTGTTAAAAGTGTTTTATTTAAATGTATCGGACAATATTTGCGTAAACTACAGACAACGTTCGAAAATCGTTAAATAATATGTAGTCATTTAAACCACAGATACAACGTAGTCGAATTGAAAATAGCCGTTAGCTACAAACCATAAGAGCGACGCCATTAAAAATTGGACCTTACCCACGCAATGGCCCAGGGCGACAAAATGGACACAACGCCATTTACCAGCATGGCTATCTGGAGCGGGATCTTTCCCCCCCACTTTTGACATATTATCCCACTCAGAAATGTCATTATAAAATACCCCATGAAGAAGGATGACAACGCTATCTCTTGCGTGGATTTTGGCCATCTGTAAGTCTAAAGCAAGAATTGGACATGATTTGATTAAAAATGTTTTTATTGAGATAAAACTTTTTAACACTTTTAACGGTTAAAAACGAGAAAAATAATATCGACAGAATATCGATGGTCTTACTGAAGTATATTTCACGTTCTAAATCGTTTAAAGCTACTCTCAAATTAGATATGTACTTTTATGTCCGTTACATCTTTATGTGCCTTGGTTGAACGAAATTATGGCTTTTCCGGAATTCGAACTAATAACACGCATTTAAATTCTTACGTAAAGGAGGAGTTTACGATAAAATCCTTACTCTGTAAATATTCCATTCGCTACTTTCCAAATTAACTTCGGTATTATTTAGAACAGCCTGTATAGTGGGTTCTGTATGATTATACAGCGTGTTGTTTTCAATTTCATTGGTCATTGCGACAATTGTCACACCCAAATGTGCTCTTGCCAGGTAAGCAAAGGCGAGTGTTAGGAAAGCAAGAAACGCCTGTAGATGTCGTACTCCATACCCATATTTTGGAAGAACAGGATTCGGTTCTGTAACAAAATCACTTTTAAGTTTTTTTTTTATTTTGTACACATGAAACCAATATTCAATCTAAAAACATATTTTTAAACCGTTGTAACGGTTTTTTACTATTGGTAACATCGCATATATTTACAAATTTTAACTAACTTAACAATACTGTCTGTTTAAATAAAATACTTTAACGGTTTAAAACGCGATATATTAGTTAAACTTATTTGGAAATGATTTTTAACTTCGGCCCGACGTTTCGGATTTTGCAGCAGCCGTGGTCGGGGGGAAAAATGACTTTGACTTTGATGCTTTAGAGCTCGAAACGTGCACTACCCCGGCTGCTGTAGAGCATCCGAAAGTTGGGCCGAAAGATACCAATATATCGCTTTCCGAACCGACAAGGTTTTTAAAAAATAAAAATATATACTTTTTACCAAAGCTGGTGTTTGTTTGTTTGAACGCGCTAACCTCAGACCGTACTGGAAGAAATAAAACATTTTTGCCTTTTTTTTAATTTTCTTTAAAAGGTGGGGGGAAACAGCGGAAGAAAAGGGGGAATGTATGTATTATATACTGTATATAGTTTACGCGAGAAGTACACTTTTAAAAAAAAACTTTTTATTTAGACTAAAACGCGATTATGATTATTTGGAAATGATTTTTAACTTGGGCCGGGTTTTTTGGGTTTTTTCGCAGGGGGCGGTGGGGGGGGGAGGGGGGCGCGGGGGGGGCGGCAAAAAAAAAAAAAATACAAAAAAAAAGGAAGGGTCTCCAATAATTCGGTCTTGTTAAACTGCATATAAATTTATTGATGTCTACTTCTTCAAATCATTTAAATATGGTTATCTTTAACTTATAGGCAAACTCTGGTACATTATGTTAACTTTCAAGATTAACATGCAAGAACGACGGGACGCGCCCGACTCCCCGGGCGAAACCTTAAATTTTTAAAAGTTTGGGGTTTTCCAAAAAAAAATTTTCGCCCCCCAAAAAAGCCCGGCCCGGGCTGGGGGGAGTTTTCCCCCCCAAAAACCCCCCGGGGCCTCTCGCCCCCCCTTTTTTTCCTCCCCTTTTTTTTCCCGATCTCCTTTAATGAATAAAGCGAAATTAAATCTTTTGAATATTAAGGTTTAAAAGCGAAATATATTAGCTACCATGACCACGGCGGCTGTACGTGCGCCCGTATTTTGTTGGCCTATCTAGGTAAATAATGGTGGGGTCTACAATAATCCGATCTTGTTCTTAAAACTTTGATGTTATTTAAAAATAAAATCATTTAAATATTTATCTTTAACTTGGTACATTATGCTCGCACAAGTCTCTTCTATCGTAGAGGTTTTAGCATAGACCCACCATGTTATTCCAATATCGTGAGGTGGGTTTATTTCTAACTTCAAGGTAGTCTCACTGCTATAAGTTATCGCGCGGCCTCTTTTTTCTATAGAATGGATGTTGTAGCTTGGACCCACCACGCTGTTCCATTGCGCCGTGATGGGCTAACTTTCTAACTTCTAGTTTAATAGATTGATCAGATTGAAAAATTATACGATACGGGAGAGCCTTGACCCGACATCCACAGCGTTCCGTGCTGTTGTTTAAAACAGTTGAGCTACCGTGTGCAATAAATAGTGAAAAATAATAAAGTTTTCAAATAGCAACAGGTTTTTCATGTATTCAACTTGACTAATACGCATTTTAATAACGGTTTAAAACGCAAAAGGTTAATTTGTAATCAAGAATAAATAGAAAATTTTTCTTTACATTTTTTTAGACAACATTTCGAGAATAAACCTTGGACTTTATAATCCCCAGTCAATAACTAATTACTGAGCCAACGAGAAAGTTAGTATAAAAATCATTATTTCGTTAAGAAATAGAGGCGAAATACGTTTGTTTGCACTGTGGACTTCCTCTTATAAGACAAACAAGATAAATAAATATATGAGCTAAAATTAAAAACACGAGATAAAGTTGTCGATTGGTTGTAAAGACGCCACGCCAAGTAATAGCCAGTTTTATTTAAACGGAACCCTATTCAGAAAAACACTTTTAACGGTTTAAAACAGGAAATATATTACTTACCTTATTTACAATTTGTTTTAAATTCCGCCCTACGTTTCGGATGCTTGACGCCAGCCGTGGTCAAGGTCCGTGTTAAAAGTTACGGTCTAACATAGGTCACGTTTAAAACCGTAAAAAATATATATTGTAAAGTGTAATACTTACATTAATGAACGAATAGTACGATTTTAATTTGACTTTGACATAACCTCACCTGACACACCCTCATTTTCAGACCTCCCTGTGACCACAACTGTTGCAAAACGTCCACAAGGTTGGATCGTTTAAAATTTGTAAAAAATAACTCAAGTTTTATATGCGTTTTGACCCGTTAAAAGTGTTTTATTTAAACAGAACCCTATGACTAAGATTTTTAGTGCCTGTCTGTCACTAATCTGTATGAAGGGCAAACTAACTAATCGTACGTTTTAGGTTCCGTTTAAGATTAAAAACAAAAATATATGTTTGAATGCGGCCTATATAAAACACAGGCGATTTTCACCCTTATTGATAAACGACTATAACCTATACTAATGTAAAAAGCTGAAGAGTTTGTTAATTTTTTTGTTTGAACGCGCTAATCTCAGGAACTACTGGTTTGAATTGAAAAAAATAATTGTATGTTATTTAGAACAATTATAACGGAACGATATAAGATATAAAACATCACGTTGTGACAAATAGGAGCGATGAAACAGTGGGAAATGTGGAAAACACGTGAAAATTCTTACCTGAATAATCTATACTAATATTATAAATGCGAAAGTGACTCTGTTTGTCTATCTGTCTGTCCGGCTTTAACTCCGAAACTACTGAACTGATTTAAATGGAATTTGGTACACAGATATTTAAATTTTTTAATGCCATAAAAGTGTTGATAATGGTTGAAAAGGGGGATGAAAGTTTTCATGAAAATTCGTGATTTTTGAAACTAGAACAATGAAACTATTTTCTTTGGCTTTTTGGGAATAGGGGTGGGAGTGGGACTGAGTGTAGGAATTAGAGTAGGAGTGATGTGAGGTTAGAGTGTAGCGGCAAAGTAGCACTTACAACCTAGATTGGCTGCGATAAATGCGCAATTACATAAATTAATAAACAGCCTCAATTAAAAATTCTACCCCAAGTCACGATTTCACGCGGGCGAAGTCGCGGGCACAGCTAGTCTTAAAATATGTCCACAACAGTATATGTGTATAATCACAAAAACAGTTTATACAGAGTGCAAATTTCTTCGAACATGAGACAAGAGAGCGTTTGTCTGATCTAGTTTAGTTTATAGCTAGGGTATTTCGGCTACCATCAAGTTAACGACATGCCTGTCTGTCTGATAGAGGTATCTGGTAAAAACTTACCAGGATCGTGTTCTAGTTCCTTAGTTGGTATTTTTGTGTATTCTTTCTCCGTCATTGTCTTTGATACTAATTTAACGGATTCATGATTATGCTACAGTTTTATAAAGCGATTTCTAATCAAACAATGTTATACGTACATAAAAGAAGATATAGCGAAAAATTCTCAGATACGTTTGCTATACAGATTTAAACGCGAAATATATAAAATTAAATCATAGTTAGGCCATTAAAAGTTCTGTGTTAATATATTATTTTTTGTATATATATAGGCTTATTGATCGGACTCCTGTGCAATCGAAACGGTCGTGGTCACGGGGGGACTAAAGATGGAGGGCGTCCACAAGTGTCAGAATAAATTAAAAACTATCTAATATACTACGCGTTAGATAGTTTTTTTATTTAAATCTATATTTCACGCGTAAATAACAAACAATACTTAACAGTATATGTATATATATATTTGTTTAGCTTAGCTTAGCTTACATATGTCATTCCATTTGGTTACTTGCGTCTTATTTTTATATATGTAATAGTGAGCTATTGATGACACAAAGAAACTGTGGAAATGTGGAAAAACGAGAAAATGATGGGGGGGGAGTACCCATCCAAGCTGAGGAGGTTAATTGTAAAAATGAGTATGATGCCCATAATGACTATACCATGAGGACAAAGTCGGTGGCATAGCTTGTAGTTTATACATAAATTAAACTAATAAAATAAACATCTAAAAAATAATAATTTGTCATGAGTTGAGTTTCTCATCATCTCTGAATTATTAATCTTTGCCACTCGAAGCTAAAATAAATACAGTTATCATTAAATATGCAGACGTTATGTAGTAGTAGGCTTAAACACTAGTCAATTGAATCGAGGGCATTTTAGGTAGCGTAAGTATATCTTTATTTCTCGGGCCGTTCGGCCGAATTGTGCGAGAAGATGTTCTCGACGTTTGAATACTTTAATTTTCGACTCGAGCAGGACTTGAACGTCGCTGTTGCTCTACCAATTGATACATGCACCTCTACGAGTCCTTGGTCATTCGAACCAGGAAGTGCGATTAATTTTTTTCAAGTTTCGCCTTTACGCGGACGCATCATCAGAGATTTTAGCTCCTAAATTGCTCGAAAATATATTTCGTTCGTTTATTAAGCAGTATCGGGTCATAGTCATAGTAGTCTCGACGCCTTTCAGCCCAAAATCATTATATGTTTCTAAGGCCGATTTATATCCAGAGCCAAATTATGGTAGTTAATCGTCCAAACGACTTGTTGCTATTCGTTATTAGTATTTCAACCGGACTATCATACAAATGGTTCCGAACCCCTGCATTGGCTTATAATAATAGGTACTTAAGTTTATATATAAATTAAATTAAAATATTACACGCCTTTAAATAAAACATTTTAACGGTTTAAAACGCGATATATTAGTTAAACTTATTTAAAAATTATGTTTAGCTTCGGCCCGACGTTCTCGGATGCTTTGCGGCAGCCGAAAGCGATAAATCATTTTCAAATAAGTTTCACTAATATATCGCGTTTTAAACCGTTAAAGTGTGTCATTTAAATGTGTACTACTCGCGTAAACTATAGACAGTATTTAATTTCACGCCTTACTATTTACTTATAGCAATTTGTCGGAACACCTATTTGTTAATAAGTAATATTTTTTCTGTTACAGGACGAGAGACAAACTTCAGCTTCAACTGGTAGGACCCCAGCCACGTAACATCTAAACAAGATGCGGAGATCCATAGAGTAAAACCGAAATGCGATTAAACTTCACTTTTTCATCTGCGGACGGTGGTTCGTGACCCGGAAGGAATCTCAACATTCCTACCACCCATTTTATATACAGATTTGTAGACAGAGTCCAACATGCTTCACAATTCGCGATTTCGATATGGCTACCACACATAGGATTTACTTGATGAAAGGTGAAATACGCCAGCCATATAACATCTAATACGATGAGCTGTCGGCCTACTTTGTCATTGTCGACTTACTTACCACAGCAATAGACTAACGGGCTCGCATTGTTTAAAAATAGAATATTTTAACGGCGGCTGCTAAGTATCGAAGACATCGGGATATTGTTTAAAAGAATTAAAAGCGTTTTGAACCGTTAACAGGGTTTTTTTTAAATGGACCACTCGCGTAAGCTACGGACAGTATTTATGTTAACTCCATCACGTTTCTCATTTTAGAGGACCTGGATAGGGTATTAGAGTGGGAAATATTAAAGGCACTGAAAGAACGGAGCAAGTGAATTCAAACTTCCCGAAGAAAATGCGTTTTAAAGTGAAAATTATTTTCTTTCGCGCGAAGATATGTAGGGTAAGTGAAGTGCAGGGAAAATTTATTACAATACGCTGAGACGAGTAAAAATTATGTTGTAACTGCCACGTGGGTCCAATAGTAGGTAGCATTGTGTGGTTATTAATCAAAAGTATATGGTACATTTAAATAAAACAGTTTAAACGGTTCAAAACGAGAAATATATTAAGTAACTTATTTTTTTGTTATTTTAACAATAGCTTGATGTTTTGTATGTTTTGCAGCGGCCGTTGTCAGGGGGGGGACTGAATTTGGAGGGCTGAAATATTGGGGCGTAGTCAAAATAATAATAAGTTGACTACTATACCTATATACAAGATACCTACCTGGTCGATCTATCATCCTTTTTGTGAGGTCAAGTTAATAAAAAATATGCTTGTCTTCAAAATTGATCGTTGAAACAGGCACAGAACTGTGACTCATATCCCTTATACAGGTGTTTTTAATCATCAAATAAGAGACCACACCACCGCTAGCTTAATAGTTTAAAGCGAAAAGACACAACAATGGCCCACCAAGGGCCCCACTTAGTTCCCCCCAGTGTCCCTTTTTGAAAATGCAAATATATACACACTTTTAAATAAGAACTCCACCATAGGGACTTTTACGTATTGAATAACAGATGGCAATTTCGTACTTTATTGTGTTATAGCAAAAAGACACTAAAATATTTCCTCCCAGTGCCCCATATCACGCCCCTAGTGCCCCTTTGAAAGTGTGATTGTATACACGCTTAAAAATAGAATTCCATTTTACGTCATCTATCTATCTAATCATAGATCGCAAATTTGGAACTCATTGTGTTATAACACATAAATATACCCCTCCAGTGCCCCATATCACAACCCCTAATGCCCCCTTTGAGATTGTATACACACTTAAAACTAAGTCTAGTGAGATTTACATACGTCGCGGAGACATTCCGAATTAAACTCATATATCAACGTCCACAAAATGAAAATACTTGGGGAAATAGAAAATTCTATTCGCATTTTCCAACAGCCGTCACAGAGTATAAATATAATGTGTGCACAAACTATTATGTCGAAAAGTTACAACGTTCTTCAATAAATTATAGTCTGTTCTTTACGCGTTTACGCAAACACACTTATAGACAATTTCCATTCCGTTATTATATGTATAGATAAGTTAAAATAAAACACTTTAGCGGTTTACAGTGGTCACGGGGAGGCTAACCCCACCAATAATTTTCAAATAAGTTTAATTAATATATATCGCGTTTTAAACCGTTATTAAAATGTGTACTACTAGATATGTACAGGATATATAAGTTTTCAAACCGCCTCTTGCGTAAGTAACAGCATTTCGTTTCAAGTCTCGTGTTCAAATCCTGGGAAGTAAAATTTTTCAGTTGGGCTCATAATTCCGATCAACTTTGCATTTAAATAAAATACTTTAAGGTTTAAAACGCGATATATTAGTTAACCTTATTTGAACGTGGTCTCCCCTGACCACGGCTGCTGCAAAGCATCCGAAAGTCGGGCCAAGTTAAAAATATTTTCAAATATGTTTAACTAATATATTGCGTTTTAAACCGTTAAAGTGTTTTATTTAAATGTGTACTACTCGCGTAAACTAAAGACAGTATTTAACTTATTCCATGATCATAAAATCGAAAGCAAAATAGACACAGAAATGCCCCATACCCCACGGTGTTTTAAATTTTATTTATCTATAATTAAAAATTATGTATTTAATTAAATGGCACTACGACCCGATGTTATGGATGATTTGCAACAGCCGTTTGCTAGCTAGATTTCACTTTGACGTAGGGACACCCTTAGTCCCCCCGTGACGTCGTTGTGCGTACGTATTCTCGTAAACTACACAGGCAGTACTTAGTATATCAAACTTCATAACATATATATTTCATCTGTATAAATGTGTACATGCCGCGGTCGCGTCCCGTCGTTTTTTCAAGTTATTTTTTAAATTGTTGTTTCTGGGGTTTGGTGTTTTCTTTTTTTTTTTTTATAATATTAGTATAGAGTGCTTCATAGTGCAGTGTTATAAAGAAGTTTTTGCTTGCAGGTAGGCAGTACAATGACTTGGGATCTTAATGTGTTGTCCGCCTATACTATTGTACTTGGCCAATAAAATTTTTAAATTCCGAAACAAAAAATTTATCAATACATAATACTTTTTATTCTATATTTGAAATGACAAACTTGACGTTATCGAGACTTCTTTGAGGGGTTCAGTGAGATAAAACTCATGTGTTACGATAAATATTATTATTGATATAGATAGTATAAATTATGTGTATTACGTTTTTATCAAACACGCGGCAAGACAAGAAGAGAAAGTATATGATAAATTTAAGGGTGTTAAATACTGTCTATAGTTTACGCGAGTAGTACACATTTAAATAAAACACTTTAACGGTTTAAAACGCGATATATTAGTTAAACACATTTGAAAATGATTTTTAGCGAAACGTCGGGCTCCGGCTCGGTCTCCCCGTGACCACCGCTGCTGCAAAGCATCCGAAACGTCGGGCCGAAGTTAAAAATCATTTCAAATAAGTTTAACTGATATATCGCGTTTTAAACCGTTAAAGTGTTTCATTTAAATTTAAGGGTGTTGTTCAAGCATTGTTCATCGGTAATCGTATCTGAATCTATTTGGCAAAAGTGGACAAACCTAGTATCATTCAGCATGGCATTTGTTTGATTTATTTTATTTTAATTCTCTAATAATAAGTAGATCTATAACACCGATAAACATCTTCAGTGTAGCTTAGGCTCAAACTATCTTAAGAACGCGGCGTGCCTCGCGTTATGCCGCGCAAACGTCGCATTGTTCTAACTAGAGCGCGGTGGAGTGTCCTGGCCATTCCGCGTTTCTCTGCCGCGAGTTTGCCGCTCAATGTATACGCACCCTAAGAAGTGACACAGAATTGCAATGTCTCAGAAGTTTCATCAACAAGTTGCCTTGGAACAAAATTTCAAATGACGTCACATCAGAGAATTATACTGGTCGCGATAAAAGGCAATAGCAAATCGTAATTTAGCTGTAAGATTTTAAATAAATTAAAAAATTTTATAATTTTTTCTTACAATATAATTATAATAAATATACCTTCAATTAATTTTACCTTAACACTTCTATTAAGGCTAATGTCTTATCTTTGCACTAAAAATATTGAAGATGAAATTACAAAGTTAGTCAATTTATTTTGATTTTTAAATTATATAGTGCCTTCATGTCAATAAATTAAAAATATAATGTTTTCAAATGGTGAAGATATTTATATAATCCAAAATTGGAATATTTATTTTCTGTAAGGGTGATCGTAAATTTGTCAGTTGTAATCGCCGCACGCGCCGATCGCGTCGGGTTTATGAATGTGAAAGACAGAAGTATTGTCTGTAGTTTACGCAATAGATTTAAATAAAACACATTTAACGGCTTAAAAGAAACATAAATTGTGTAAGGCTTTCACGGCCATCGTTCGGTTCGTCTTTCGGGCTGTTCGGCCGATGTGAAAATTTAAATAGCTTTTCCGGTGTTTTCTTAGTATTTCATTTACAAAGAGGTACACATCACTATTTAAAACTTACAGCTTATGTTAAATATTTTTTTATATTTAACATTTCTTAACTTCACTTACAACCTCGATATCAAAAAGCGATGACGTCATTATCGTAATACTATGTTTGTATACAATTAAAAAAAAATAGGGCTTTTTAAAGGTTTGAAAAAATAGGTATCGACAATATTAAACACTTTCTCAAGAATAGCCAACATTCCTATTTTAAAATTCCGTGCGCTCGGCGCGTGCGTCGCTAGCGAATCTGCGATCACCTTAATACGCCCTGGGTCGCACGGGGGTCATCCAGTAAATAATAATGACATATAACAAATTAAAACTTAAACAATAACTGTCGCTGTTTAATTAATGACATATTTTCTGTAATACTATCATTTGTTTAAATAAAACTTATTTGAAAATGATTTTTAACTTTGGCCCGACGTGTCGTGACGTGACCACGGCTGCTGCAAAGCATTAAAGTGTTTTATTTAAATGTGTACTAATTGCGTAAACTATAGACAGTATTACACTGACAGCCATTACTATCATTTGTATTATATATAATATGAGACCGCTAGAGCCAGAGTAGCCTAACTGTAATTTGGTGGCTTGAGTTATTTTATACATAGTCTAAAAATGTCTACAAGAGCACAGTGACCGAAAATTGTTAACATAATTCTTACACAAATAACAGTATAGATTCATTTTAAACTAAGTCAATTTCGCATTTTTATTTTCCTCATTGAAAGTCATGTTTTTTTTGTATTAGGCCACTCTGCCTCTGGCAGCCTGAAATATCATTGTGTTAAAAATCAATATTTACGCTAAGTTTTATGAACAGAATTATCTTCTGGTCCTAAAGTAGAACTGGTTTAGTACACCTAGGAATTTCATTGCTACGGCCGTGAAATATAAGAAAGTAAACGTGTTTTATATTTACCTCGTTCGCCTAGTGGACTCGAATGAGGCGAGTGCCCGGGTTCGATTTCCGACATAATAAAAATTCTAGAATTGAACTTTTCTGAGAAAATTATCTAGTAACACGAGTAGTACATTTAAATGAAACACTTTACCGGTTTAAAACGCGACATATATTAATTACAAATTATTGTAACGGCGGCCCGATATTTCGGATACTTTGCAGCAGTCACGGTCACGGAGAGACGAAACGTCGGGTCGTAGTTAAAATAATTTAAAATAATTTTTATAATAAGTTGAGTATTCTATTTAAATAGCGAGTAAGTCTAAGGTGTTGTGTTATCATCATTATTATGATGCTAGATGGCTAATCCACAGTGGAACGGCGTGGTGGGTCAATAGAGGATGTTTTCTACGATAATTGAGGACAGACAAGCTTGAAGTGTACTTGATGATACAACTATATAACATCTTGACAAGATGTGTTGTCGCCCTATTTTCGGCTTCGAATATCAGACAAAAATTGTGCCACCCATATAAAGTCCATTAACAGTCCAACATGTTTAAAAATACTAGAAACATACTGTATATAGTTTACGCGAGCAGTACACATTTAAATAAAACACTTTAACGGTTTAAAACGCGATGTATTAGTTAAACTCATTTGAAACTGTCTCCCCGTGACCGCGGCTGCTGCAAAGCATCCGAAACGTAGGGCCGAAGTTAAAAATCAGTTTCAAATAAGTTTAACTAATATATCGCGTTTTAAACCGTTAAAGTGTTTTATTTAATTACTAGAAACATCTTGGATCCCGTGGGGATTGGATCTTAACCGAAGCCAACGAATTTACGACCTCTTTAGAAATACTGCGCGTATTCATTTGTTTTTTATTTAAATATGTTTTTTATATGTAAAGTTGAAGATTTTGTTTGTTTAAACGTACTAATCTCAGGAATCACTAATTTAAATTGAAAAATTATTTTCGTGTCGGTTAGAGCATTTATAGAGGAAGACTTTTGGCTGTAAAACATTATGCTACGACCAATAGGGGAGAAACAGGGAGAAATGTGGAGAAAACGGGGGATTATATTATTTTATCTCTGCGGGCTTTCAAAGTGTGCGTTGCGAAAACGTTTCAAGACATACAAAATATATGTATGTATGAATAAATGATGATCTGAAAAAAATATCCCGTGATACTATATGTCTATCATTTATGATAGTATATGTATCGAGATATATTATATGATAGTATATTATGATACTATATGTCTATCATAAATGATATAGTATAGCCCGGCCAGTTTAGCGAGGCTATTTTACTAACCATCAAGATATATATAAAAGAACACAAAAAGGCGATACACTATTACAATACGGAAATGATGAGCGTTAAGTAAACACTTTTAACGGATTTAAACGCGAAATGTATTAGCTAATTTGTTTACAATTTATTTTATTACTTTGCAGCAGCTGTGGTCACCGGGGGACGCACCCTGTGGTCGTCCGAAACGTCGGGCGGTAGTTACAACTAAATAAAAATAAGTTAACTAAATTATTTCGTTTTGAACAGTTAAGGATGTTCTATTTAAAAGTACTACTCGCGTAAGTTGCCGAGAAACGAGTTTACTAGTTTTGTATTATCATTTATTTTATTGTTTTGTTCAGTTTACGCTGAGGCCAAATGATCGTTGGTCGTGTTGTGATAATATTGTGCCATGAGATAAAGCAAATATAAAAAACAAATAAAAAAATAAAAATGGTGGCCATAGTGGAAGGAGAAAATCTTAGACCGAGTAAGTTCCCTCACATTTCTTACTATCTTTAGCGTAGGAAAGGGTAAAATCCAGGGTATGTAATTTTTATTATTATGTTTTTATTTATATAATTTCATTTAGTATCGTCTGTAGTTTACGCGAGTTACGTTCAAATAAAACTCTTTTAACGGTTTCAAACGTGAAATATTGGAACATAATTCGAATGTATCCGGGAAGGTATCCTAAGTTAATATAAATGGTAATTAAGGTTTAAGACGAGAAAGTTATTGGATATTTTGCGTTTGAAACCGTTAAAAGAGTCTAATTGAAACATTTTTAACCGTTTAAAACGTGGAATGTATTAACTTGTTATTAATTTATTCTAACTATGGCGCGACGCTTCCGCTGCTTTGCAGATGCCGTGATCCCGGAGACCCATTTTAAGCTGTCATAATTGTTTTATTCATTTACTCGCGTAAGCTAGATATAGAACGGTTTAAAGTGTTTTATTTATTTATTATTTCTCTTGTATGTTTATGTGTTATAAATAAGCATTGTTGTTCAGCTCTGTTAAATACGTATGTAATTGAAAAATTACCTTTGTGTTGGTTTTTATCCACGAAGGCTATGTAACATCACAAAAGAAACGGCGGGAAATGTTGAGAATATATTTGGTTTCCGACGCTTCCACTGAGACAACGGCTTAAGATACTTAGAGAATATGTAGGGAAAAATAATTGTAAAAATGATGGTATGGATGGAAAAAGCGTGTACTTAAAAATTTCAAATATTAACAGTTTAAAACTCGAAATGGTTATTTCCCATTTATTTTAACTACGGCCGATCGTTGCAGATGCTTTGCAGGCTTACACAATCCAACATATTGTTTACAAATATGCTGGACCCGGTGGGGATCAAATCCACGACCCGTTGGTTATTAGCCATAAATTGCTACCATAAGACCAACTAGCCCGTTGTATAGGCCAATTATAGTCTGTTGGACTCTGTCTGGATATTAAATATTTAATTGAGATTGAGCTACAATTAAATACTGCCTGTAGCTTACACGATAAGTACACGGTTTAAAACGCGATAGATATCAGTTCACTTAACCCCATCTCCCCCCTGACCACGGCCGCTGTAAAGCGTCCGAAACGTCGGGGCCGTAGTTAAAAATGAATTTCAAATATGTTCAACTATTTAAATAAAACACTTTAACGGTTTAAAACGCGATATATTAGTTAAACTTATTTGAAAAATGATTTTTAACTTCGGCCCGACGTTTCGGATGCTTTGCAGCAGCCGTGGTCACGGGGAGACGGCTGCTGCAAAGCATCCGAAACGTCGGGCCGAAGTTAAAAATCATTTTCAAATAAGTTTAACTAATATATCGCGTTTTAAACCGTTAAAGTGTTTTATTTAAATGTGTACTACTCGCGTAAACTATAGACAGTATTTATGTTCAACTAATAAACCCGTTTTAAACCGTTTAAAGTGTTTTATTTCCTGCATACTACTGTCATATGCGACTGGTTTTATCTTTTAACCTTTGCTTATGTCGTTGCAAAGTGAAAGTTCACTGTACCTACTTAAGAATACTCACGTCATCAAATGCGAAGTAATGTCGCAAAAGCGTCTTATTTGAAGTTTACGCGACACAAATTTGTATAAAAAATGTATAATGGTCACGGGGAGACTGAGTCTCTCTGTGACCACGGCTGCTTTAAAGCATCCGAAACGTCGGGCCGTAGTTTTAAATAATTTTCAAACAAGCTTAAGTAAAATATATCGCGTTTTAAACCGTTAAAATGTTTTATTTAAATGTGTACTACTCGCGTAAACTACAGACTGTATTTATGTAGCCTCATTCTTGAGTAAAATATTATTGTAAACAACTTCGGTGGATATCGTAACCTACTAACATACTGGAGCAGCTTGGTTGACCCACCAAGACTCACCAAGCTCTATAATGGGAGATGTATGAGCAAAAGCATCTATACTAATATGTAAAGCTGAACAAATTGTTTGTTTGTTTGAACGCGCTTATCTTAGGAACTACAAGTTCGAATTCAAAAATTCGTTTTGTGTTAGTTAAAACATTGTCCTCTGACTAATGTAAGCGATACAGCGAGTAATAAATTTTGAAAATTAATTATCATTATAGGTATTAGGCGTGCAAAACAGTTCTAAATACCCAAATATATATATAGTATACCTCTTTAAATAATCTAAAAGAAGTCCCCGACCCTATATGTCTATCTTTTAAGAGTAACTTGCAAGAACGATGGGAAGGGACGCGGCCGACGTCGTGAGTAACGGTTTAATTTTATAAAAGGGTTTGCAAAAACGAATTTGGATGCGCAAAACGATTCTACGCGGATGAAATCGCTGACACAGCGAGTTAGTAATAACTTCGGCGCTATAGTCGTGACCTGCTAACGCATAGAAGTGGATTGGTGGACCCACCAAGCTCTATAATAGATGTGTGAATAAAAGCATTAATTAATTAGATATATTACAATTTCTATGAATGTCAATTACTTTCGAATGCTACGCATTAAAAGATAACGCAATTATCTGTCTTTCTAGTTTTAATCAATAATTAATAAAAACAACTTTCCACTAACAAGAAGTAGTCCATCTATACTAATATTACAAAGCTGAAGAGTATGTTTGATGGCGCTAGTCTCAGGAACTACTGGTTAGAATTGAAAGATTACTTTGTGTTGTTTAAAGAATTTATTGAGGAAGGCTTTAGGCTATAAAACATTACGCTGCGACCAATAAGACCTGAAGAAATGTGGAAAAACGTGAAGAATTGGTAATTTTTTGTGGTTTTAGTTGCATGTGCTGCGAAATCAGTGCAACGTACCAAGAATGATTTTTTGACTGTTTAAGTGATCTAAAAACATGGCCATTATACTATATGTCTATAAGATTAACTTGCAAGAACGACGGAACGCCCTCGTGGAAAACCGTTAAAACTTTTAAAGATGAGAAGGTTTACAAAAAAGAATTTGGATGCCCAAATAACTATTATACGCGGACATAATTGCGGGCAAAGCTAGTAGAAAATAAGCTTTACGAGTTTAATAATTATTTTAGTAATGTATAGTTTTTTTAGTCAATACTTCTATGATGTAAAAAACTGTAATCTACAATATAAAAACTTTACCAAAAGCCAATCATTTATTACAAATTTAATATTAAATTAAACTCACCTAAATTTATACTAGAGTTGATGGCAAACCGTTAAATAAATGAACAATAGTGTTGCACAAGTCATCTCTCATTTTGACTTGAGCCACAAGTCAAATGTCAAAATGACAGTGACAAATGTCAAGCTAGATACAAGCATCTGTTTTGGATTTAAAATATATTATACGAGTGGGCCTGAAACTTACGACCACGTTAAAAGATCTTGTAATTCCAAAACGTTGTATGCGTTAGTTTTTATATGACAGAACTCTGTGGTCCCGGGTTTGACTCCCTCGCGTGTTAAGCATTTCTTGTCAATGTAAGAAATATATTTGTAATAATATAGGCTTGACAACATTTGATTTTGCGAGTAGTACATATTTAAATAAAACACTAACGGTTTAAGACGCGAAATATAGCCGCCATATGTTGTCATGGGTATCTGTCAAACTTCAATGGCACTATGTTGTTGATCATACTCAAGTCACAAGTGTTGTCCGTCACAATCGTGGGTCCGATCCCCACCGGATCAACATTTTCTAAATTATATATCATATCCCTAAATTAGGCGTTAAACAAACAATCGATTGCTAAACATAATAGATGGCAGCACTGAGTATCATTTCTTAATTTCAAAATGACTTATCAACCATGTTAGTCTAATCACCTGTCTAACATAGCTATAGTAATTATGTATTGAGTTTAATTTAAAAATACATATACAAAACACGTCTTTAATATAGAACACAAGAGATTAACCATGCCTTTATCGCATTTATTTGTATAAGTGTACAATACATATTCAGGAAAAAATATTCAGCATTAACTAAACCGTTTTTAACGGTTCGAAAGGCGAATTTTATTTGATTTATTTTTAATTTCAACCAAATAACTGGGATGCTTTACAATAGTCGCGGTCAAGTATTTGTTTGTTTGAACGAGGTAAACTCAGGACCTACTGGTTTGATTTGAAATATTATTTTTGTATTAGTTAAAACATTTATCGGGGAAGGCTGAAGGCTATAAAACAGGGCGCTGTGACTAATAGCAGCGAAGAAGCAACGGGTAATGTGAAAAAAACGGGTGGAAATTTTCATCTCCGATGCGTACGCTGAGGAAACGGTACAAGATACCCAAAAAATATGTATGAAAGAATGTTTAAATAAAACACTTTAACGGTTTAAAACGCGATATATTAGTTAAACTTATTTGAAAATGATTTTTAACTTCGGCCCGACGTTTCAGACGCTGCGCAGCAGCCGTGGAAGTTAAAAATCATTTCCAAATAAGTTTAACTAATATATCGCGTTTTAAACCGTTAAAGTGTTTTATTTAAATGTGTACTACTCGCGTAAACTATAGACAGTATTTATGAAAGAATGATTCCTTTTAAATGGTCTAAAAAAATGTCCGCGATACTATATCTATCTATAACTTGCAAGAACGACGGTAGCCGAACGACGGGTCGCAGACGAGTCCGATGTCGATGTCGGATGGCAGTTTAAGTTTATGAAGATGACGACGTTTGCAAAAACAAATTTGATTGGCCAAAATAACAATTCTACGCGGACGAAGTCGCTGATACAGCTAGTTTACTAATATAAATCGTGTTTTAAATCGTTGCAAATGTAATTTTTCAACAGATATTTTTATAATCAAAACAGTATTATATAATAAACATTACTTGTAAATGTTTTATTGCTTTACTTAGACTGAGCGTGCGTTTAGGTTCAATTAGGGATGAGGTTCGATTCCGTTAAAGAAAATAGTTTTGTTTTTAACAGAAATCAAAAATAGTAGGTTCTCTATTATATTTTGTAATACTGTTACTGTTTTGTCGTTGTTCTAACATATTTCAGTACATTTAAATAGTTAAACTAATATATCGCGTTTTAAACCGTTACTATAAACAGTATTTCAGTACATTTCAAAGTAGTACACATTTAAATTTAAACGTGAAATGTTCACAAAGTTATTAAAATTACGTCCACTAAATAAGTTAAAATTATCTCCATAATTAAATTAAATATTAAATAAAATATTTCGGGGTTTAATCCGTTAAAAGTGTTTTATTAAGTTAAAGAAAACGCTTTTAACCTAACTAACTACTTCATAATACTGCGCGTGCTTGGTAAAAGTGTTTTATACATAATTTAGTGAATACTGTTTATTCAACTAAATCAAAAATAATTCTTGCAAAGTTTTTTTTTATTTTAAGTTCAGTGTTTAAATACTTTTTTTGTTCATAGGACATTAGTTTAAAAATCGAAAATAAATTGAAAAAAACTTCGACTCGGGCAGGACTTGAACCTAGGACCTAGGACATTAGTTTCCCGCTAAACACGACATATATGGATTTTCATGCAACCATTGCTGGCTTCTGCTCGACCAGTACAGCAAGTTCGATTTCTCTCGAAGAAAATTATCAAAATAATGCTCAAATTTGAAAGCATTATTGTGAAAAAATTGCCATTTAAAAATATTTTAACGGATTAAAACGCGATATATATTAGTTAAACTCATTTGAATATAATGTTAACTACGTTTCGGACGTGGTCGCTGGGAGACTGTTCTAATAAGTTTAACTAATATATTTCGCGTTTTAAACCGTTAAAGTGTTTTATTTAAATATACTACTGGGATACTAACAATCACAGACAGTATAAATTTTGTCATATAAACTAAATAATCGATCAGCTATATATACAGGAAAGACCCCATGCCCCAGATAGGAAAGTGGGGAATCACTGTATCATTCACTTGTAGGTGCATCATTTCATCGATAATTTCTGTTCTTATTTTTCCGGTTCATATAGAACAAACACTTAATCGTAATTATCTGTCAGGAAAAAACGCGGGTAATTAAAAAACAACAATAAAACACGCAATTTTAAACTTCCTATTAACGTTATCACGTTGTATACTTGATTATTGATTAAAAATGTATTCCGATTGAAAATCGCTAATAAATTGAAAAATATTACGACTCTGGCTTGAACCGGCATTCACAGCGTTCCGCGCTGTTGCTCTAACCAATTGAGCTACCGAGTCCTACAAATTCTTTCTTTAATCTATACAAGTGTACTAGCTGCGTCAGCGACTTCGTCCGCGTAGATTAGTTATTTTGGGCATCCAAATTTGTTTTTGCAAAACTCTACATCTTTTACATACAACACTTTAACGGTTTAAAACGCGATATATACATAGAAATACGCGTCTCCCCGTGACCACGGCTGCTGCAAAGCATCCGAAACGTCGGGCCGAAGTTAAAAATCATTTCCAAATAAGTTTCACTAATATATCGCGTTATAAACCGTTAAAGTGTTTTATTTAAATAAACAACCTCTTCAGCTTTATATATTGGTATAGATTACACTTCTGCTATTTATATCTATCTATACTAAAGCTGAAGAGTTTGTTTGTTTGAACGCGCTAATGTCAAGAATCACTGGTGGGAATCGAAAAAATCTTTTTGCGTTGGTAAGATCATGCGTCGAGGTAGGCTACAGGCCAAAACATCACGAATCAACTAATAGCAGCGAAGAAACGACGGGAAATGTGGAGAAAACGGGAAAAATTTATAACTTATGCCGCGGAATTTCCTAAATTATATTAAAATACGAAAATAATGTGTACGAAAGAATGATTCATCTTTAAATGATGTAAAAAATATTTCTGAACACTATATATATATATCTGTCTACTAATATATACTTGCAAGAATGACAGGACGCGACCGACGTCGTATAAAATAAATATTGTACGCGGGCGAAGTCGTGAGCATAGCAGCTAGACAATATGAATAATGAATTCTGAATAGTATGTTTGTTCGTTTAAACGCGCCGATCTCACGAACTATTGGTTCGAATTCAACTCTTCGGGTTTCCGATGCGTACACTGTGAAAACGGTTCAAAATACTCAATGATTCCACCTTACATAATCTACAAAAGTACTCCAGACAGTCTATCTTTATGATGAACTCGCAAAAACAACGCGACGCGGACGACGCCGTGGCTAACAGCTTAAATTATCAGAGGAGGGGGTTTAAATCATTGTTGATGCCTAAAATAACAGCCACTTAGACTAGATATGTCTGAAAATTAACACGGTATTAACTTTTCAGTTTTATTTTTCAGGAGGTCTAGGAGTCCGCCACGTTCAGACCTTCTTACTCTTCATGGCCATGCTTCTGGCGTTCAGCATGCGAGTCAACATGAGCATGGCTATAGTTGACATGACAAACGAGAAAAATGACACGGTAAGAGACAAATACTGTCTGTAGCTTACGCGAGTAGTACACACCTAAATGAAACACTTTAACGGTTTAAAACGCGATATATATTAGTTAACGTTATTTGAAAAATATTTTAAATACCGTCCGACGTTTCGGATGATTTGCAGCCGTGGTAACCAGGAGACTGGTATGCATCGCGTTTGAAACCGTTAAAGTGTTTTATTTAAAAGAGACACATATTTTGACAAACTTTTGACGGGCCCGTTGGGCTAATGGTAGCAACAATTTTTCTGAGCCTATTGGACTTCGTCTGGAAATCTGGAAATAAAATGGTTGGTTAGAATATTAAAATTCCGTACATCGCGAACTCGCTCTACGTGTGAAAAGTCTAAAGTTTAATCGCGTTTGGGCTTCAGCCTATTTCTGAATATCTTAAGCCAGATTAGACCGACCGCGCATCTTGTCCAGATGTTATATAGCTGGTGTGACAACTTCCATCAAGAGAACTCTGTGCTAGTCTTTCCTTCTCTACGACTACAACTACCCTCTTCTTTACGTAACTCGTAATATTATATTATAAAACAATAATAACTTGTGATAACTAGCATAATATTTTTAAAGTTTTATGCAAGAGTAAGTACAAGATTCGTTATCTGCGAGTTCAATGCCATAGTTTTAATCAGACGTCGTAAAATTAACTGTAACAAGTAGAGGTCAATCTTAAAATATATGTTTTAAATTAAGAATATATATTGCGTATTAACTCACATACAACACATACATTTTTTATCTTAGACTGCTGATCCGGCAAACGTTTTCTTTGCAAGATTAATATATTTAAATAAAACACTTAAACGGTTTATAACGCGATATATATTCGTTGAAATTTATTTTCATTTAAATAAAACCATTTTTAACGGTAAAAAACGCGTAATAAATAATTCTAAATTAGTTACAAAAATATTTTTCTCCCCGTGACCACGGCTGCTGCAAAGCCCCCGAAACGTTGGGCCGTAATTTCTTATAATTTATAAATAATTTTTACCAATATATTTCACGTTTTAAACCATTAAAGTGGTTTCTTTGAATATGTACTCGCGTGATTATAATTTTTCAATTTTAACCGAAGTCCCTGGTTAGCGCTCTAAACAAACTCGTCAGCTTTATATACATATTAGTATACATTCAAACTTCTGTCGCGTTGTACAAAATATTTTATTTAACCACTGAACCATGGTGTATTTATAAATGTTAATTAGTCTACAGTTAATTATAAATAAGCTTAAAGATTAATTCGCCGATACTGCGCAGTAATTCGATAACAATTTTGGGGTTAAGTGCTGTGGAGGTTATCGCGTCGGAGGCGGGGCAGTTAGCAGAAACTGATTAAAACGTGTATGGATCGCAAAACTTCCATTACATGCGGAAAGATTTTATGTAAGAGAGGTTTTTAAGACCTATATCTATACTAATATATAAAGCTGAAGAGTTTGTTTGTTTGAACACGCTAATCTCAGGAACTATGAGTTCGAATTGAAAACTTATTTTTGTATTGATTAGAACACATAAACAAAGGTATGTTTAAGACATCGCGCTGTGCTAAAAGAAGCGAAATCAAAAGCGAAAACAATGGTGAAAATGATTTAATCTTTGTGGGTTTCCGATACGTACGGTTCTTGAACCGTTTTCACAGGCCTTTAAAGATGAATATTCACATTTTTCCACTTTTATTCGCCTATGTTATATCCTTCATCCATTAATGGTCTCATGGGTATGAGACCATGCATGCATGCAATACCCTTATCTCTTCTCTATCATAAAAAAATCCGACGTCTTGAGCATGTATTCCAAAAACAGAATACCAGCAAACGCGAATACACCGTTAAGAAAAGAAAGAAAGAAAATTTTTTATTTACTACTAGGGCACATAAAAACACTTATTACTAAACATAAAAAAAAACAAAACATAATTTTGTCTTAACAGTATAACTTAATATAACAAGATAGGATAATGTTGTGTGGTGCTAGTAGAATAGGATCTTCCTCAGTTTATATCAGGCCTTTTGTTGACCTGAAACTGATTTTCAGTAAGTCCTTAGAGTGTGGACAGCGGTGCCACACTCAAGTTAAAATAAACAAAAAAAAAAGTTGCTGTTGTACAAATAAAAACACAGTAAAATTTACAAAGAAAAAGTAAGACAAGCTGCATAAATAGAAAAAATAATTGTTCCATTCCATCTACATAATATGGTTCAGGGTTCAATATTATAGGTTTCCACTGACAGCGCCATCAACGCCGGTTTTTTGTAACAATAGCAAATATTCTTTGTACCGTCTCTTAAAGGTGGTAAGTTCAGTTTCGCCAAATATCAACAGGTGGCGCTAGCGTAGCAGTTTTTTACTTTGACGTCACAGATACTGTCCATCTTTAGCCTCCTCGTATCCACGTTTGCTGCGAAGCATCTGAAACGTCGGGTCATAGTTCGTAATAATTTTCAAATATGTTTCATTATATGTATCGCGTTTTAAGCGGTTAAAGTATTTTATTTATATGTAAACTAGAGACGGCGAGTCATTGATACACAATAACATACTCTTGCAAAAAAATACCTACGGTCTTACAATAATCTTTTATTGTTATTGTTATTTCTAACTGACATTCATATCCAAGATTAGGAGACATATCAACTCTTACGATACGATAAAAAACTTTGGAACAATTTCATTTAAAGAGATTTATTTAAACTAATATGATAAAGTTGTTTTGAATTGAAAAATTATATTTGTGCTCTTTAGAGCACTTATCGAGAAAGACTTTAGACTGTAAAACATAAGGCGACTAAGAGGAGCGAAAAATAGGGGACAGGTGGAAAAAAGGGGAAGAATGAATCATCTTTGTGTATTTCCGCTGCGAAAACGGTTCAAGATACACGAAAAATATGTAAAAGAGAATGATTCCTCTCTAGACGATTTAACAAAATGTCCGCGACTATATATGTCTATCTTATAAGATTAACTCACAAGAACGACGGAACGCGGACTACGTCACCGGTAACAGTTATAACTATTAACTATTCCAAGAAGACGAACTCGCAGGCACAGCTAGTACATTAATATAGTTGCCTCTGATGGAAGCCACTCAGCTACGTTGGGACTGATATTCTGTCGCCCCTTTATATTAGACTGGATTTACTAATACCCAAAGTTACAGCATCCAAACTAGATGCGTTTACGATATTCGGAAAAACTACAGACTGAAACCAAATGCCTTTACACTTCACGGCTTCGTCTGTGGACGGTAGTTCGTGACTTCGAAATTTCAAAATTCCCACATCCAATTAATATCCAGGTTTCCAGACGAAGTCCATAGTTCAGAAGAATTATAAATTGAAAAATTTGAAACAGGCTTGATTTTAGCCATTGTTATTATTAGACCAACCAGCCAGTCAAGGTGACGAGGAAGACCCGGTAGCTCAATTGGTTAGAGCCTCTGAAACAAGAAGAAGAGCATACATTATTCCGAGTCAAAAAAAGCATCTTTGTGGATGCCGGTTCAACTCCCGCTCGTGTCATCAAATTTTGTCAATCCAATGTAGAATATAACATTAATTCAGAAACACAGCAATTTATCAACAATCTAATCTAACAAATAATATAAATTACTTAATTTAACTACGACCCGACATATCGGATGCTCTGCAGCAGCGATAGTCATGGGGAGACTAAAGATAGAGGGTGTCTCTAATGCCAAAGTAAACTGCTACGCTAGCGCCATCTATTCTTTCGGGGTTGATATTTAGCTTGGGGCGGTAGTTGAAATAATTTCCAAATTACTTTAACGCGTTTTATATCGCGTTTTGAACCGTTAAAGTGTTTTATTTAAATATCATTTTCTGAAAAGGAAGCCACTAATGTCCCAACACTGATATTCTGGGCCCCATCAGAGGGTTTTTTTTTTAAATGAGACACTTTTCACATCTGTGACTGGTAGTGCCATCTAAAATTAGCGCTTAGTGTATTACAACCTAATTTACGTCAGAGCAAACTAAGTGTTAAGAAAGAACAGACGTGGCGAGAATTCGCAGAGCAATTCAATTTATCTCCAATTAAGTTAAAAACTTAGTATAGTCTGTAGTTTACGATGTACATACATTTAAATGAAACAGTTTTAACGGTTTAAATTACGAATTATATAAAGTACTATGTGTAACTAAGAGTATTATTAAGTGTGTAGTAGGTACCTACACGAGTAGAAACACTTAATGAAACACTTTTTACGGTTTTATGGAAAATAAAGTAATGTCCATAGTTTAGGCAAGTAGTACACATTTAAATTAAACACTTTTAACGGGTTAAAACTCGAAATATATAAAGAACGATTAGTATTTTACGCGAATTATACACATTTCAATAGAACAATTTAAACAGTCTAAAAGGCGAAATGTATTAATTATATTTTACTACGGTCTGATGTTTCGGATGCTTTACCAGGCGTACCTACTCAATTAGAGAACATTAATCCTCAAATAAGTTTAACCAATTGATTGCGCGTTTTTAACCGTTAAAATGGATTTTATTTAAATTAACTCATAATTCTTCTGAAATATTCTATATAAGGTACCTTCGGGCCATAGAAGTTAAAATACCTACATCGTAAGTAAATAAAATATATATTTCGGGCTTTAAACGATTGTCATTTAAAACGAAAACGGTAATTCAATAAACTTGAAAGTGGAAACTTCGTCATTAGCTGAGGAAGAAAGTTGGGTACCACAACTGCAATATTGTTTGAAATTCCGAAAAAAACATAGAACAAAACAACTTTTAACGGTTTAAAACTCAAAATGTAATATTTTTTGTTTATTGCAAAAGCATTCAAGGTCTAGTTAAAACAAAAAAGTTTACCGTTAAAATTGTTTTATTTAAATATGTACTCAAGTAAACAAAGCAGCGTCTCCTCGTGACCATGGCTGCTGCAAAGCAAGCAAAACGTCGGGCCGAAGTTAAAAATAATTTTCAAATAAGTTTAACTAATATATCGCGTTTTAAACCGTTAAAGTGTTTTATTTAGATTTAACCTTATTTATTATTAATTGTAGATGGTAGGTAGGTACATCAGCGAAATAATAATTGATAAAATTATTTAAAAAAAGCCGGAAGTACCGTAATAAAGTTTTTTTATTTTCTATCTATACTAATATATAAAGCTGAAGAGTTCGTTTGTTTGTTTGAACGCGCTAATCTCAGAAACTCTTGGTTCAATTTGAAAAAGTATGTTATGTGTGTGTGTGAAGGTTTGAAACCAAATCTCATGTATGATAAAGATTCTCTCCTCTAGATAGTATAGATAACTTCTAAGACTAGTCGCAAGAACGACGGAACGCGGTCGATGCCATGGACCAAAATTACTTATCCACGCGGACGAAGTCGCGGGCGCAGCTTTTGTATATACACGGACAAATTAATAGCTTAAACCTTGGAAATCACAGAGTCGTGGGAAGTATTGTTTAAAACGGTTTAAAACGTAATTAGTAATTTAACATTATATTCAAGCAAGTGTAGGCGAACGAGACGTCGGTTTCAACCATGACCTAGCTATGGGAAACAGATGTGTAGATAAATTATAGTGGTAATGAGTTTAGCTATACTTTGTCTCACTTAGGACGATACGTCTAATTTTAGCGAGCACAATTTTTTATTACTCTTATAAAAGGTTTGAACGGTTTTAAACATGAAATATATTTTAATTGTAACTCCTCCGTGACCACGGCTTCTGTTAAACATTCCAAACGTCGGATAAAAGTTAAAAGAAAGCAGAAAAAGATTATATTTAAGAAGACCTTAGTGGGCGTACCTGTCAATAAGATATTTGGCACTATACAAATGTAACAAATGGTTTTATTGCATAAATTAAACTATTGTAACTAAAATATATCGAGTTTTAAACCGTTTAAGTGTTTTATTTAAAAATCATATTTTGTTTCCAGTACTTCGATTGGAGTTACAGTATACAGTCCATGATCCTCTCGTCCTTCTTCTGGGGTTACGTGATACTGCAAATCCCAGGTGGTGTTCTGGCGAGGAGGTTTGGGGGAAAGGTCCTGATAACGATTTCCGTCTCCGTAAACTCTTTGCTGTCACTCTTCATGCCTATTTTGGCGAAAGTGGTATGTACCTTTGTTATATTCTAGAATGTTCTAGATTCCTTATGTTCTTTAACTTTTAATTTCTTCTTGATTCCAAAATGAAGAAGAGAAGGAATCATATTTAGCTACAGTTACCTCTAAAGTCGCTTCTGTAGCCAAATGGTTAAACGTATTGCCTAGCATTGCGTTAAGTGCAAGAGGTCTTGGGTTCGAATCCCAGGGCAAGATAAAATTGTTTCGGTCGGGCAGGGCACAGAAGTCTGATCAACTACTTGCCTGTTAAAGAACGGATCAGTGAAACGGGCACAAAAATGGTCCGCGCCATGCCCCACGAGGGGGAAACGCTTTCACACACCTCTAAGGTCACTATTTTTAAAATTCGAATGTTTAAATTTAACTTATGATAATTATTTGTCGTTAGAAAGGTAGGGCTCGTAACGTAACTTCGATCCCCACCGGTTCCAACATTTTTATGTTTTCTAATCAATTTATTTTTGAAACATGTTGCACTTCCTCTGGATGGTGGGTAGGTGGTAGAATATCGTAATTCCGTCCAGGTCACGAATCACCTTTCACAGATGAAGAAGCCGTGAAGCTTAATCGCGTTGCGGTTTCAGTCCGATTTCCACACATCTGAAACTAAAAAAGGTCGATAGCGCATCTTGTTTAAATGCTATAAGCTGAGGTATTTCACCCACCAACACGTTTGCCTGTCGTCCTCTATCGTAAATAAACGAAAAATTGTAATGTTTTAAGAGAAACACGTGAATTTGTAATAGATTTTGTTGATAATAAAAAAAACCTTATAACATAATATGTATTTGAAGTGGCTCGTTCGTTCCAGGGCGGATGGCAATTGGTGATCGTATGCAGGTTCCTTCAGGGCTTGACGCAGGCGTTCGTCTATCCCTCTATGCATCACTTAGTGAGCCAGTGGGTGCCTCTAGAAGAGAAGGGAACGTTGACAACCATTATTTACGCTGGTAACTACAGTCTCCACCGTTTATATTTTTCTAAATAAGGCTAAGGAAAATAAATTGAAAAAATTTTCGACCGAGTGACTCGGTGGCTCAATTGGTAGAGCAACAGCACGGAACGCTGACGATGCCGGTTCAAGTCCTGCCCGAGTCGAAAATTTTTTCAATTTATTTTCGACTTTTAAATAATATAGTGCCTTCATGTAAAAAATATTCATGTTTTCTAAGGAATATCGTTATTCCGTCCGGGTCACGAACCACCGTCCACCACAGATAAAAAAGTCGTGAAGCTTAACCGCGTTTTGGCTTCAGTCCGAACATTCAAATCCAAAAATAGACAACGTATCTTAATCAGTTTTTATACGACTCAGGTGGTAAAAAAACACTTTAACGGTTTAAAACGCGTAATATATTAAGTAAACGTAATTGCTGCAAGGCATTCAAAACATCAGGAGGTAGTTATATGATTCGTAAATAAATTAACATATTGGCGCTTTAAACCGTCAAAGTGTTTTATTTAAGAGTGAAATACTCGTGTAAACTACCCACACTAGTGCCCGAGGTGGATCTGAAGTTTTGGACTTGCAGGTGCCCAACTTGGAATCGCCCTGCAGTTGATCGCAGCGGGATTCCTTGCTGAAGCCTGGGGCTGGCAGGCGATCTTCTATACCAACGGGGCTCTTGGCTTAGTCTGGATGGTCGCCTACCTGTTCCTCGGCGCTGGAAGCCCAGAAGACTCCAAGTACATATCTGAGGAAGAGTCACTCTATATAAGGACATCTTTGGGCAGAGTTGAAGAACGGAAGGTATTTGATATAGCTGTCATAAATATATTTATTTTTGAATTTAAAAAAATGGTGGGGAGGACTTGAACCCACGACCACGGCGTTCCGTGCTGATATTGTAGCGTTGCTACCGTAGCTATCAACTGTTTTTTTGTGTGTTTTTCTGTTTTGACCATGTCGTACTTCGTCTGGAAAACTGGATATTACTTGAATGGTAGAAATATCGAAGTTCCGTCTAGGTGACGAACCGCCGGCCACACATAAAAAGCCGTGAAGTTTTACGCGTTACGGACTCAATTCGGATTTCTAAATATTTGAGCCTTCTTTATTCTCATGTATCATTCTATCATAAAGAAGCTATAAATGGGTCGACAACGCATCGTATTTATGTATTATATAGTTAAAACATTGCATCCAATGAATGTCATGCTTGACATTAGAGAAAGACAGCTCTGTATTTTTTTTTATTAATTTGCAGCCACTTAAAACGCCTTGGACGAAAATTCTCCTCTGTCTACCGCTGTGGGCTGCTATAATCGGACACTGCGGGCAGAACTGGGGCTTCTTCACATTGATGACGGAAATGCCCACGTATATGGCCAAAGTTCTTGGCATGAACTTGACACAGGTATAGTACATTGTTAATGAATTAAAATTGGTGATATGCCTAAATGCAGAACTTACATCACCGCCTCTGTAGCCAAATGGTTACACGTATGGCCTTGCTTCGGTGGGGCAGGGCACAGTCTGATCAACTACTTGCCTGATAACGGATCAGTGAAACGGATACAAAAATGTGTTCGCCCCATGCCCCACATAAATCTGGATTTCACTCACTCAAATGGAAAACTTCCATCTATAGTCACTTAGTTTTGTAATAATAAATAACTTAATATAATGTTATTTTCATAACTGTATAATTCAAGTTAAATACTGTCTGCAGTTTACGCGAGTAGTACACATTTAAATAAAACCTTAACGGTTTAAAACGCGATATATATTAGTTAAACTTGGCGAACTGGTCGGGTCCTTGGTCAATTCTGTCAGGACCCGGTTATTTTCGCCAAATACCAACTTCGACGGAACAGACAGCAGATCATTTTAAATACGACCCGTGAACACGGCTGCTGCAAAGTAGCCGAAGCGGTACAATCAGTACATTTCATGTTTTAAACCGTTAAAGTGTTTTATTTTAATGTTAAGTTAAAGTGTTAAGTTATATTAATCGCGTTTTAACAGTTTGAAATGTGTTTTATATTTCAGAACGGTGTGCTGTCGTCGTTGCCATATCTAGCTATGTACGCACTGAGTTTCCCGATGGGCATAATGACAGATGTCATCGTAAGAAAGAAGTGGCTTAGTGTTTCCAATACAAGAAAGTTGTCTAATACTATAGGTAAACTATTTTTGTATTGTCTTAGGACCTTGTGAGGACATAATTCTGTGTCCTTTTTAAGCTTAATACTTACTTATAATATACTAAATTAATTATTATTTAATAATAGAAAGAGGAAGAAAAATAGACTTAGAAGAGTGCTTGTGAAATGGGAGGAAGCTCTCGGCCTATCGGAGTGTTAACATAGGAGGAGTTAACATGTTAGTTAGCATTGTGCTAAGTTTGAATCTCGGGGAACAATAGATTGTTTCGATATGGGCACAGTAGGCTGATCAAATTTTATCCTGTAAAAGTATCTATCAGTGTAACGGACGTAGAAATGTGTTCGCCCCAAAAAACAATAGATTACATTATATAAATATAAATACATTTACATTATATGCGCGAATTAATAACTAGAATACTATCATTTACATAAATCTTCAGCGGTTTACGTCTGGTATAATGTTTCTTCGTTTAACCTTCCAGGTCTCTGGGGACCAGCGATCGCCCTAATAGGCCTGTCCTACATCCCCGAAGGCAACATGACACTCGCCGTGGTCATGCTGACAGTCTCCGTTGGGATAAATGCAGGACAATACACTGGTTATTTGGTAATGGTTTTTTATATTGCCGCACATGCCTGTACATGTCTGAGCATGCCTGTACACGCCTAAACATGCCTACACATGTCTTCACATGCCTTTACATGCTCTATATGCTTGCGCATGTCTGGCTTTGCTTGGACATGCTTGTACCTTCCAGAACATGCCTACATATGCCAACACATGTTTGTACATTACAGAACGTGCCTCCACATGCTTATACATGCTTGAACATGCCCTTACATGCTTCAACATGCCTACACATGCCTGAACATGACGACACATGCCAACACATGACTACACATGCGTGAACATGACGACACATGCCTATACACCCTTAAAGACGCCAAAACATGCCTACATATGCTTGAACAGGCCTAAACATGACGACACATGTCTATATATGCTTGAAGATGCCGACACATGGCTACACATGCTTGGACATGCCTAAATATGCCTGTAGATGCATGCACATGTCTGGACATACCTCTATATGCCGGCTCTGAACTCCCTTTGACGTGTCATATTTTTTTTATTGAAATATGGAAGACGCTTTCATTCATTATTGCTTCAAGTCTAAATTGCTATCTATAAAGTACATAATATTATATTGTAGTTTACACAAGCACCAAATGAAACATTTATATCGGCTTAAAAGTGAAACTTTTATCTACGGCTCCCAAAAGTACTACTCGGAAACGGGTCACTAAAAATAGTAATCTATGTATGCGTATTATTCGCGTTTAAAACGGTTAAAAGTGTGAATTAAATCTATTTCAATCTAGTTAAGTGTGTTTCAAATTAAGTATATGATATGATAGATCAGCAGGTGCAGATATTAAATATGTTTTGTTAAAGAATTGACTATGTTTAACGCAAGTGGTCCAAACTAAATTAAACACACTTAACGGTTTATAACGTACACTATAACAATATAGCAACCATTCCTTTCTGAAAAATTTAAATATACATTGACTCATTTCCCGTTTGAAACCGTTAAAAGTGTTTTATTTAATAAACATATCTAATCCAACAGCTGGTGTTGAACGATCTGGCGCCCAACTTCAGCGCGAACCTGATGGGGATATCAAACTTCTTCGCTAATATAATTTCCATCATCGCCCCGTTGGTTTGTGGTGCTGTCATTCAAGATGAGGTAATTCTTTCAAAATTGTATCCAACATTAGCTTACATCCGGCATCTCTTGCTCAGTAGAATTGTACACCTGTTTCACTCTTATCTTTATCAGAGGAAGCAAGAAGAAGAAGCATGTTTTTTTATGCTATCACATAGGAGGACAGACAAGGTTGATGGTGGTTCACATGATGGTAGTTGAGATCCCCCAGCTATATAATCGAAATAATATGTTGTCGACCTATTTTGGCTTTATATCTTCGAAAACCCACAGATTGAAGAGAACGTTACGACTGTTTCAACTGTGGACGGAGGTTCGTGACCCGGAAGGAATTTCGATATTCTTATCAGCCATTTAATATTTCCAAAACGTGTTCGTTTGGAAATCTGGATATTATACGGACGGTAGAAAATAAATAAATACTGTCCGAGACACAAATCACCCTTTATAGATGAAAAAGCTATGAGGATTATTGGCGGTTTGGGTTCAGTCTGCTGATTTTCGAATATATAAAGCCAAAATAGGTCGACAACACATTTTGTTCAGATGTTATGTAAACTCATGCTTGTCCGTCCTACTATTAGATTATTATTGATTTAAATAAAACACTTTAACGGTTTAAAACGCGATATATTAGTTAAACTTATTTGAAAATGATTTTTAACTTCGGCCCGACGTTTCGGTTGCTTTGCAGCAGCCGTGAACTAATATATCGCGTTTTAAACCGTTAAAGTGTTTTATTTAAATGTGTACTACTCGCGTAAACTATAGACAGTATTTATTATTGATTTATATATATTTATAAAGAACATTATTGGTAATAACCCTTATAATCATTTTCTTTCCAGTCCGACCCCAACGAGTGGAGAAAAGTGTTTTTCCTCGCGTCTGCTGTTTACTTCTTCACGAACCTGTTCTTCATACTGTTCGCTACATCTGAAAGACAACCTTGGAATGATGAAGAGGAAATAGACGCTGGTACGTGTTAGATGACAGCGACCTTAATTACAAATGAATTAAAAATGAAAATCAAGCGAAATATTTACGCCTTGGGCAGGAATTGAACCGGCACCAATTTAAAAATTTTAATTTCTATCAAAGTTTTTAATATAATTAATTTTTAGTTTATATCCAAATATATTTTTTTTGATAATTTTTTTAAAATATGTTAACTGGGACTTGAAGGGGCTTTTTTTTTTTGTTTTTTTAAAACGCCTTAAATATTAGTTAATTAAAGTCATTTTCAAATAAACACTTTAACGTTTAAAACGAGGTATATTAATAAGATGCGATACGCGATAATATATCGCGTTTTAAACCGTTAAAGTGTTTTATTTAAATGTGTACTACTCGCGTAAACTATAGAAAGTATTGAATTAAAAACCGAAAACCAATTGTAAATATTTACGCCTTGGGCAGGAGTTGAACCGGCGTCGTCAGCGTTCCGTGTTGTTGTTCTAACTGATGGAACTACCAGGAACTAAGGTTCCGATGAAATATGAACGAACGAATGAACTAAGGATAGCGGTTCAATTCGTGACGTCAAAGTTTTTCAATATAATTAGATTTTTAGTTTAAATCCAAATATATTTCTTGTGATAATGTTTGTATACAAGTAATTGATCGGGCTTCGATTTAAATACTAATAGTGTCTAACTGGGATTTGAAGCTAGGACTTCTACCGCCCTGGTGTTTAAAAGCAATTTAAATTTACAACTAAAGTCATTTTAAGAGAAGGCGCAAATCTGCTAATATATATATTGAAAAAATTAAGTATTGCATTTTTAAACTGCTCTAAATTTGGTTTAATTAAAGTCATTTAAATAAAACACTTTAACGGTTTAAAACGCGATATTAATAAGATGCGATACGCGATAATATATCGCGTTTTAAACCGTTAAAGTGTTTTATTTAAATGTGTACTACTCGCGTAAACTATAGACAGTATTCAATTAAAGTCAGATTAATTACAGGGACACAGAATTGTGTCTGTATAGTCTATTTTTTAATTCTATTGTTTTTATTTTCAGAAAACAAAGAGCCTGAAATAAAGAAATAAGCAAAGAAGCGGCAAGTGAACTTTACAAATGTATTTTGTACCTGAAAATATGGAGGAAAACGATGGAAAATCCTACTAACTATTTATTTAATAAAACTATTTTAAATAAAAAAAAACCATAGTTATTTTTTATTTGCACCCAAAACTGTAAAATCTGTTTCGCATTTGTTATTTTTAAAATCAAGTAACTATTTAAGGAAGGCAAACAGCGTTGTCTGTAGTTACGTAGTACACATTTAAATATAACACTTTTAACGGTTTAAAACACGAAGTGTATTTGTTACCTATTTTTGATATTTCGCTTTACTTTTTTTTGTAATTTGCGCGAATAGTAACAACATGTTTAAAACGCGAAAAGTTCCGGGTCCTACCGTTACCATGGCTTCTGCAAAGCATACAAAACGTCAGGTCGTAGTTAAAATATATTTGTAAACAAGTATTTGTAATAAGTAAAATATATTTCTAAATGTAATGTCTTGCTTAAACTACAGACAATACTTAACACGAAACATTTAAAAGACTTCGTCCGCGTAGAAAAGTATTTTGGACATCCAAATTTGTTTTTGCAAACCCTCTCTGCATGTTTATAAATTATAAGCTGGTACCCACGACGTCGGTCGCGTCCCTTCCCGTCGTTTTTGCAAGTAAATCTAAAAAGAGATCTACTGTCGCAGATATTTTTTAGGTAATTGAAAAGAGAAATCATTGTTTTATACATATTTTTGAAACCTAAACCGTTTTTGCAACGTACGCAACGAAAACCCACAAAGATGAATAATTTTCCTGTTTTTTCCACATTTCCCACTGTTACTTCTCTCTTATTAGTCACAGCGCAATGTTATACAGCCTATAGCCTACCACGATAAATGCTCTAACTCAAAAAGAGTTTTTCAATTCGAACCAGTAGTTCCTGAGATAAGGGCGTTCAAACAGACAAACTCTTCAGTTTTATACATTAGTATAGATAACTTATCTAATAGAAATGATAGTGAATTCTAGACAAACACTTAGGGTGTGTCAATAATAGAAAGTTCATTGACCTTAAAATATTTCAATTAATTTCAGAGCAAAGCAAATAATACAAATTCAATTCGTTTCAAAGTTCAATTAAAAACTTATGACAATTTTACGTTCAAGGCAAATACAAGTTGTATGTTGTGATCACGAATTATACGCTGATTGAAAAATACAAGTATAAATTATCTTTCTAATTGGTTTTTTGGCTTTGGGGTTGGGACTCTTTTATCGATTGTTAAATAACTGCAATGAAAAAAGAAATAACGTTATTCCGTCGCCGCTACAACTAAACATAAGAAAAAGTGAATATTAAAATTGTTCACAAAATACTTCTCATCTACTTCTTGGCCTATCTTTCTTAATAAACTAGCTGTGCCAACGACTTTGTCCGCGTAGAATAATTATTTTGGGTATCAAAATTTATTTTTGCAATCTACCTGACCGACGACGTCGTCGACATATATTGTCCCAGACATTATTATAGGTCGTTTAAAGAGGAATCTTTCTTGCATATTTATTTAACTTTTGGTTATCTTAACAAATTAAATATATTATATTTCACGTTTTAAACGGTTGAATGTATATTATTTAAACGTAAGCTCGCGTAAACTATAGTCAATAATTGGCATACACAAAAATAATTCTAATATTTTAATTCAGAGAACAACTAAGCCTAAAAACTTTTCCCAAGCTCTTACAAGGGTAAAGTGACAAATAGGGGCTCATTTGAGAGGCTGCGATTAAGGTGAATGATTACATTTCTTGGGGCAATGGGCCTGTTTGATTATAATTCGCAAGAAAAACAAATTTCACACGACGCTATAAGTAAATTGAGCTATTTTTTACAGGGCGCAAATTGCGAACTGTAGTATATATATATATACTGTAGCGTATTATATTTAAGACACTTAAAAAAATATATACGACACTTTAACGGTTTAAAAAGCGATATATATTAGTTAAACTTATTTGGATATTTGAAAACTTAATTATTTTTTACATGTTAGTGCACATGAAGGCACTATACAATTAAAAAATCGAAAATAAAGGAAAAAAACAATAAAATTATTATAAAATATTATTTGAGTATTATTACTAGCCGTGGCCACGCAGAAAGCGAAACATCCGAAACGTCAGGCCGAAGTTAAAAATCATTTTGAAATAAGTATAACTAATATATCGCGTTTTAAATCGTTAAAGTGTTTTACTTAAATGTGTACTACTCGCGTAAACTATAGACAGTATTTTATGTCATTATTGTTTAAGTCGAGGTTCCTAACGATTTCAGCCCATTTTATATCCAGCCTAGCTGTGTCAGCGACTTCGTCCGCGTAGAATAGTTATTTTGGGTATCCAAGTTTGTTTTTGCAAACCTCTGATAAGTCTTTAATTAAGCTATTACCCAGGACGTCGGTCGACACTCTTCTTTCTTGCTAGTTAATCTTAAAAGATAGACATATAATGTGGCGGACATTTTTTTAGATAATTTAAAGAGGAATCATTCTTTTTTAAATATTTTTTTGTTATCTTGAACCGTTTTTGCAACGTACGCAACGGAGACCTAAAAATATAGAATTATTCCCGTTTTCCCCGCATCTTCCGCTATTTCCAACGCAGAAAGAAAAAGTAATGTATTCAGAATCCCATATTATTTTTATTGTGTCAATAAGATTTGTATTTTTGTTTATTGAAATGTTAATATTCGCAGACACGTTACAATCTACGAGATCCAATCCAAATGTTTGTTCGGGACGTGTCTAGGCAAATATTTATTCTATTAGTCCACAACATCGTGTTCCTAAACTAGTACCAGATATTGACGATTGAATGAAATCAAATTTGTTTTTCCTTGGTCTGCAAAAGCCAACCCTATACTTAACTTGTCGCTGGTTCGATCCCCAGTGGTTGCAACATGTTTTCAATAGATAATTGTTCTGAAACATTTACTTCGTCTCGAAATGTATATTTATTTATTTATTAAAAACCAATCACATACCCCTACAGAATAACAATTCCGACATGATAGTGACTTACAATCAGTCATTTAAATAAAATTAATTAAAATAAAAAGTTATCATATTACATATAACACTACTGCATATACGTTATAGTCTTTATAAACTCGCTCACTGTACAATTGAAAATGTCTATTTTACAATATACACTGTTAAGAATGTGAAGTGCTCGCATATTCGGGGAATAATACATTAAGTTTGTTCTCGCGGGACTGATGGCGAACAGTGATCTATTATGTCGTCGTACGTAGGCATCTGGGACGTAGAAGCTGATGGACTGCAGCACCATGGGGTCATATGTGATGCCTCTCAGCACCTTGAACACATACGTGGCCAGCGCTAGGTGCCTCCTTGCTTCGAGGTTAGCGTATTCAACCATGCCTAAAACGAATAACGTCGAATACATTAAGGGCTAGTAATGCCTTTGGTCGGTCGGTAAGTCTCTCGTAAACTTATTTTGAATACGCTCTAGCATACTGTTATACTAACGTTCGTGTTATATCTACACTGATATATAAAATGTTGTATGAAGGAATGATTCCTCTTCAAATGATCTAAAAAAGACCAACGAGCTACATAAGCACACAGGTCCCGATCGGTTCTAGATTTTGGTAGCATCCGTTATCCTTGGAGACCAGAGAGAACACAACTTGAATAATTAAAAACATTTAGACGATTTTTCCTCTTCACCTATTAAAATGCAATCAATGTAATGTGGCATAGAGACCGGAACTATCTTAATAAAGTTTTCACGCTAAAATAATACATGTTTAACGGCTTAAAATGCGACATATATTACTCAAAATAGTTTTATTTAAATGTGTACTACTTAAGTTCTTTATACCCACAATCCGGTTGAAACATGTTAATTACTATGCATTAGGTAATATATTTCGCGTTTTGAACCGTTTAAAGTGTTTTATTCGAATGTTCACCGCTCGCGTAAAGCACAGGCTATGTTTGTGTAAATTTTAATTATTTAATTACCGCCTGATTAAAAATAGTTAATTGCTATAAGTTAACTTAAGTAATATTTCGCGTTTTAAACCGTATAAAGTATTAAAATATGTACTACTTTCGTAAACCATAGACTATATGATACTTAATGCAGATAAAATGCTGTACAGCTGCTAAAAAGCATCCGGAGTAAAATAAACTTATTAATATATTTCGTGTTTTAAACCGTCAAGAGTGTAAATAAGTTAAGTTAGAACAGACAAATTTTTTATAACAAAATGATTTGTGTTTACAAAATGTGTGTTTCACATAAATACTGTCTGTGGTTTACGCAAATAGTATGTAACATTAAAAAAAAACACTTTACAGTTTAAAACGCGATATATATTAGTCAAATTCATTTGAAAATTATTTAAACTACGGCCCAACGTTCCGGATGCTTTGCAGTAGCCATCTCCCCGTGACCACGGCTGTTTTATTTAAATGTGTGTAACATAACTATAAAATAAAGAAGCAAGGAAAAAAATATCACCTGTACATAGGATGTTTTAGAAGGATAATTAGATCAGTAAATTATGTGATAACCTTAAGTGCTTTGAATGTTTTAAATTTTACGTGACTAGGATATTAAAAATATAAAACCGGATACACCCTTACACTTTCCTTGCTCATTAGTTAAACGTATCGCGTTTGAGTCCCGGGTAAAGAGGAATTTGGTAGAGCAAAGAAATCTACTATTTTTTATGATAGAGAAGAGAAGCATAGGGTTCAAGTGAAATACTTCAGCAGCTATGCTGTCGGCCTATTTTGGTTTTGGATATTTGGGAACAGAGTCAAACCGAAACGCGATTAACTTAACGGCTTTTTGATCTGTGGACAGTGGTTCGTGATCCGGACGGAATTTCGATAATCCTACCACCCACTTAATATCAAGTGTCCAGACAAAGTCCGATATTGCAGAAAAAAATGTAAATAGATTAGAAACATGTTTAAATATAATACTTTAACGGTTTAAAACGCGTTTAATATTAGTTAAACTTATTTGTAAATTATTTTTAATAACGGCCCGACGTTTTGGATGCTTAGCAGCAGACGTTGTCACGGGGAGACAAATTTAAATGTGTACGACTCGCGTAAACTACCGACAGTGTTTAGAAACATGTTGGGGATCGAAACCACGACCCGAATGGAATTTGGATATTCCGATCATCCATCACTATACAGATGTCCAAAGTCCGATATTTCAGAAAAATATAAGAGATTAGAAACACATTGTAATGTTGGAAATCGAACCCCCTAAATTACATACACGATACACTGCTTCTATTAGACCAACGAGTTATCAGTTTGTATTTTAAAATCTAATTTATCAGGAACTAACCTATTGCTGTCACCTTCTGAGAATGCGTCAAATTTTCCCCATAATTTTCCTCAAATAAATAATTGTATTTATATATGGGGAAGTAATATTATGGAAGATTGACTGTATTGTATGACATCTTGCTTCCGTATCTTTCTAGACCTTGTAGACTACAATATAACGGCGTGAGATAAGTTAACAAGAATAATTCGCGTTTGAAACCAATCAGTAGTTTTCATTTAAATGTGTTACTTAAATATTTTCGAAGAAAAAGCTTAAAATTGAACATCTATTTAAATTAAAAGAAAATTACTAAACTAATAGAACTGGCTTCCATACGTTTGACGACTTAAAATTTAAAATTTTTCACACGTTAGTAGTAAATACTGTCTATAGTTTACGCGAGTAGTACACATTTAAACAAAACACTTTAACGGTTCAAAACGCGATATATTAGTTAAACTTATTTGAAAATTATTTTTAACTCCGCCCCGACGTTTCGGATGCTTTGCAGCAGCCGTGGTCACGGGGAGACCACGGGCCGAGGCCACGTAGTTTTCAAATAAGTTTAAGTAATATATCGCGTTTTATACCGTTAAAGTGTTTTATTTAAATGTTAGTAGTACATTATTGCGGCGGCTGGCAAGAGAGGCATCGATGGACGAACGCGCGAAGTAATGTAATATCATCAATTAATCAGTACCCTTCCCAAATAATGCGAGGAAATGAAAGCATAAGTAGACATTCAGAACTTTAAAACCAATGAACAATAACAATAGTTTTTTGCGTGCCAAAGTATTTTTTTTTAATAAACAGCTTTCTTTGTGCCAGCCAGCTCAAAATTAAACTACAAGTTTAGCTAATATATATCGCGTTTTAAACCGTTAAAGTGTTTTATTCAAATGTGTACTATTCGCGTAAACTACAGACAGTATCGTTCCATTTTTAAATTCAAAATGTTTTGCCACTAAACACGCCAGATATAGATTTATATATATTATCAATATAAGTGCGGAAACATTTTACTTTTCCTAGACGAAGCGGTCCCAAGTCCCCAAATAAATGTGGACAAGGGTCTGTAGCAGAGCCTTCATAACTATCGGTTATTTGGACAAGCCCTAAATAAACAATCGTTGGATATTTGTTTTGTTAGTTATAGAAAATCGAGAAAAATCGTACATTCTGTCACAATTCGGGTATACAATCTTTTTCCTATATACATAATGTCGCTGTCTGTCTATCAGAGCTACGCAACGGATTCAAATTGTGTAAGGGGAATTTTATTATTATTTATTTATTATTTTACAGAATAGTTTGTTTCTTTGAAAACGCTAATCTCAAGAAGTAAAAAAATATATTTAAGTTTTGTGTAGACTATTTATTAAGGTTTAGGCTATAAAACATCACGTCCGCGTCGCGTCGTTCTTGCAAGTTAATCTTTAAAAATCATTTTTTGTACACTATTTTTAGTGGTATCTTCTTCCGTCTTTGCAGCGAACGCAATGGCAGCTCTCAAAGAATAATGATTTTCCCTATTTTTTTATCCACATTTTCCACAATTTTGTCACTTATTACTTATTAGTCGCTGCGTGATGTTTTAGACCTACCTCGCCTACTCGCTCTTACAAACAAAAAACATTTTTTTTCTTCAACAAACTAACTTTTCAGCCTTATAGTATGACTATAAATACACAATAAACATTTTTAATCCTTTATATTTGTCGTAAGCATCGAAATTAAAATCGTAAAATATTGTAGTATAGTAGACAAACGGCCGCCCCACAATCGCGACGGTTACGGTTAGTTAAAAATTCGCGTGGTGTGAATATAAATGTGAAAATTAAGACTTTACACGATTAATACACGCCACAAAAAACGCATTTAACGGGTTCAAACGCGTAATATTTATTACCGTTTTTATAATAGTTAATCTATATTAACTGGGACCCGCATCTAATGCTTTGAAGCAAAACCGTGGTCGGGGGGGGGGGCGGGGGTTAGCTTAAGATGGAAGTCAGAAAATCTATTAACATTAAGATTTTGGAGTGACATCTTCTACCTTCAGTCCATGACCACGACAGCTGCAAAGCAAATTATACATTTAATTCTTATAAACATTTCCAAGGCTTCTTTCTAAAAATTAAACAAGACAACCGAATTACAATCTCAAGGCGATTGAAAATTTCCCTGCACAAATTGTTTTCCTGTTGCAGCCAATCAGTCAATACTGATCAAAGGTCTGTAATTGACAGACATAACATACACTAAGTAAATAAATAAGCCCGCGGTCCCAAATAAAACCCTTTCCCCCCCCCCCCTTTTTTTTTTTTTAAAAAAACCGGGCCCCCCCTTTCCTCCCCCCCCCCCCCCCCCCCCCCCCCCCCCCCCCCCCCCCCCCCCCCCTTTTTTTTTCCCCCCCCCCCCCCCCCCCCCAAAAAAAAAAAACAAAAAAAAAAAAAAAAAAAAAAAAAAAATAAAAAAAAAAAAAAAAAAAAAAAAAAAAAAATTTTTTTTTTATTTTTTTTTTTTTTATTTTTATTTAATTTTTTGGGGGGGTTTTTTTTTTCGTATATGTCGCGTTTTAACAGTTAAAAGGTTTTACTGAAATTACGACTCCTAGACTATAGACATGTTTATTGGGCAGACCTATAGCTAAAATAAATAAAAAAAACAATGAACAAAGAAGAAAATTAAAATGACGTTTAACTTTTTCGCATAATGTTACAAAACTTTTTATACTTATATAATACTTATTTATTTGGATTTTAAACAGCTTCGAACCTTAACCAGAATCGTAATCAGATTCAAAATAACAATCCTGGTTTACACAGTCAACCACAGGTAACAAACAAGTCGTCTCTCCACCTGGTAGAAGGATATCCATGTTTCTTGAGTTTAAAACCACGTCGGCAATCTTATGGAGATAAGGATATCCATCTCCCCCCTTGGGGTTTTAAGCCCCCCCCGGGGGGGAGGGTTTGGGGCTTTCAAGACTTTAAAATTTGAAATATTTGTAGAGGGCAGAGGCTCATTGGTTATCAATGTTGCTAATACAAACGACACCCATAATGAAAAAGTCGTAAAGCTAATATCGGTGATTTCAAATTAAAACCAAATAGTCACAGCACATCTTGTTTGACTGCTATAGCTGTGGTATTTAACCTACATTAAGTGAACAAAATGATTAGTAAGTCCTTCTCTATCATGTAACGTAAATACGCATTGTATTTTTACAAGCTATACGATAAAAAGTGCACGCGATGCGCATAGATACCGAAGCTATAAACGCCGTTGATATAAGACAAAAGCCTTATTATGTTTTTAATTAAAAAGTGTATAAAATTGCATTTGTATCTAATTGAATTCCCCATACTTTTCTAATAACTTGTAGGTGCGCAAACGCAGGTATAATAACTAAGAATTCAAGCGAAGGAATTTGAAATTACGTTTTTCCTATTTTGTATGTTTTTAAGTTTAAGGGGCCGTTCTAGTATTACGTAAGAAGATTTATTACAATTATTTACCCCCCCCATCCCCCTTGTGCAAAGTAAGCAAAGCCTTTACCCCCTCCCCCGTGCTTACGTAAACATTTTTCAATTAAAAATGTATTTTTTATATTATAATTTTAAAAATAAGAAAGTTGATTCAGAAAGTAAATAAATATCGATGACGTAATCATCATCTGGACTCCCCTACCCCCTATGTCATCAAAAATAAGCAAAACAAAGACCCCCCCCACCCCCCCTATAGTGCTTACGTAATACTTGAACGGTCCCTAAGGAGGACAGACACGCACTTGAGCACCTAAACAAGATGCGCTGTCGACCTATTTTGGCTTTGGATATTCGGAAATCCACAGATTTAAACCCGGACGGAATTTCGATATTCCTACCACCCATTTAATATCCAGATTTCCGACGAATATGATAAATTGATGACAAACATGGCGGATTAAACCCACGACCCGTTATTAGCTAAACCATTAGACCATCCAGCCCGTCGAATCTATAATTATTGTTTGAACGCTGATAAGACCTTGAAAATTTAGTTTCAAATTTTCATCAGCGAAATTCACTAAGAATTCCCACGGCTGGGAGTGGGATAGAAAATTAAATAGTGACATGTTTATGTTAGCGTAAGTAATGTCTATAGTTTTCGAGGCGTACACATTTAAATAAAACACGTTTAACGGTTTAAAACTCGAAATACACTTAGCATTGGCTCTAGTTTACGCGGGTTGAACTCATTTTAACAAAATACTTTCTACGGTTTAAAAACGGTGACGACGGCTGCTGAAACTCATCCGAAACGTCGCGTCGCGTCGTAGTCAATACTTTTTGTATTTTAAACTGTTAAAAATGATTTATTTAAATTATTGTCCGTGTTAGATTGTGAACAATTTTGCAACTGTGAACACTATTCATATATTGTGGATTGCAATGTGGTTTATCACTACCTACATAAATAAGACAATTATTTTGCATTGTTTTGTTTAAAACGCTTAGTATATTAGTTAACTTGTTTACAATTTATTTTAACTACGGCCCGGCGTTTCGAACGCTTTGCAGCAGCCATGGTCACAGGGCGACTCAAGATGGAGGGACTCCCTGATGTCAAAGTCTACTACGCTGCTAGCGTCATCTGTTTTTCCTAAATTCAAAGGTTTTACCTAAATGTTAAAAGTACTAATACCGTAAACAACACACAATACTTACGAGGTATTGGAAAACCGTTAAAAATGTTTTATTCGGAATTAGTTTTAGTCTCGGCTTGTCCTCTTTGAAAATATATAGAGGAGACATTTTTGATTTATCACACTGTAATTGTTATTGTAATTTTATTTTACAATACATCATTACAATGATTTGAGGTTAGTTAAAATTAACATAATAAGTAGACTCAGTAACTAAACCATACAATATTATGCTCCATAGCATAATATATATCTATACTAATGTATTAAGCCGAAGAGTTTGTTTGTTTGAACGCGGTAATCCCAAGAACTACTGGATCGAAATTATGTTTATGGTGGTTAGTGCATTTAACAAAGGATTATAGGCTATATAACATCGCGCTGTGACTAATAGGAGCGACGATACATCGTTGTAGATACGTGATTTGGATATCAAGACTTCTACGCGGACGAAGTCGCTGACACAGCTAGTAATATTAGCTGAAGAGTTTGTTTGAACGCGCCTATCTCACGAACTACTGGTTCGAATTGAAAAATTTTGAGTTCAAATAAAACACTTTAACGGTTTAAAACGCGATATATATTAGTTAAACTTGTTTAAAAAATATTTTTAACTACGGCCCGACGTTTCGGATGCTTAGCAGCGTCCGCGGTCACGAGAGTCCGAAACGCCGGGCCGTAGTTGAAAATAACTTTCAAACAAGTTTAACTGAAATATATCGCGTTTTAAACCGTCAAAGTGTTTTATTTAAATGTGTACTACTCGCATGAACTACAGACAGTATATAATTTAAAATTTTTTTTTTTTTATTAATCATACATAATATAATGATTTTTTGCCGTTTTCACAGCCCTCAAAGAAGACAACAGTAGATTATAAATTAATTTAATTTGTTGTTAAGTGTTTGTGTACAACGTATTTAATTGACATAATGTGAAACTATCTCGCTTGTGTTAGCTCGGCCTCTGAAGGGGCCACATAATATCAGTGTTGGGACATTAGTCCCAACGTAGCTGAGTGGACTCCTTTTCGGAGGCAACTATTTTATTTCTTTATTATTTCATATGTAATTAGTTAATTTTTATTTTATTTTGTATGTTTTTTTATTGTGTTTGTTAAATGTCTTGTGTTGTCTCTGAATAAATGTCTTCTATTCTATTCTATAGTTTTTTTCTCCCGTGTCGGTCGCAGCCTTACGTTTTATCGCTTAAAGCCTTCCTCGACAAAATGGACAAGTCAAAAAAAATTATCATTTTTTCTTAAATGACAATTTGTCAAGATAACCAACAATGATAGCAAATTATTTTGGTAGAAAATCACTAGTAAAAATGATATTTAAAAATGGTCGAGATTAAAACATTGAAAACGTCATTCAATACGAGACTATTTCGAACACCAAACATGGATTTTTACATAAAAAAATGGCATCCGTCCTCGAACCCACGACCTTTAATCCAATAGCAGAAGACCACGAAATGCAGCGGTCGTGGGATACAATCCCGCCTGTGTTTTATTAAATCTTAAATAGAGTAGACTGTTATTACCGCCTCTACAGCCTAGCATTACGTTAAGCGTGAGAGGTCCTGGGTTCGAATCCCAGGGAAACAAAAAATGTTTCGGTCGGGCAGGGCACATAAGGCTGATCAGTGAAACGGACATAGAAATATGTTCGCCCTATGCCCCACGAGGGAGAAACATATGATTATTATAATGAATTTATAGAGACACCTACATACTTGAAAAACATCTTCTGTACTTTGTATGTACATAGTTTATATTGAGAAGATACTTAATTCAAGTGTTTGATAAAAATAAACACTTGAAACATATGAATGGCCCTGTATTGTCTGATTACGCGAGTAGCACATATTTAAATAAAACACTTTTAACGGTTTCAAATGCGATGTATATAAGTTCAAATATTTTTTTAATGTGATTTAATAATAGCCAGACGATTCGAACATGGTCAAGGGGGGACTGAAGATAGAGACCAAAGTCCAAAATCAAAAAACTGACCCCCGTGACTACGGCTGCTGGAAAGCATCGGAAACATCGGCGTTACTTAATTAATTACGCATAAGTTAACTAATATATTTGACAAAGGTGGTTAGTCATGATACGAACGATAAATTTCACTAGGTATGTCCGTCCATACATGGATATCGTAGATTATAAAACACTTTTAACGTTGTTTCTTTATCTATTTTATTTTTAGGTCAGTTAGAACGGCATTTTAATCGATATCCAATAGAGAAAGAGTCCAATATATATTTACAGGGCACATACATTTTGTGTCCGTTTGATTTAATAATTTAAACTGAAAACGGCCATTAGTGTCTTCCAAGTCAGACGAAATGTTTATATCTGCAAATGACTCGAATTGGTAATTTTTGTGTGTTTTGGTTAAAACATTTATCGAGAAAGGCCTATAAAACATCAGGCTGCGGCCATAGGAAAAAAATCACAATTGAGTGCTCCCGTCACGTGCGATGCGACGACTCAAGAAACCAAAAAAAATGTCCGTCCATTATAAGTCTATCTTTTAAGATTAACTCGCAAAAACGACGCAACAGGACGCAGACGACGTCGTAAGTAGCAGCTTTAATTTACGAAGGAGGTTGTTAGCAAAACTAAATAATATGATGCACAAAATAACTATTCCGGGCGAACGAAGTCGCGAGCACAGCTAGTTTAATTATATAATAATATATTAGTTTAGTTGTACAATATACTTCTCAAAATATTTATTTTTATTCACAAAACAAGCGAAGCCGCGCGCGAAAACATGTACGCGAGGTAATATAAAAGCTGCCTCCGTTAGGTGCGCTCGCGCAGAGCGACTCGCGTCGCTTCCGACTGTCCAAGGCACTGCCCTTGATACGCGCGACTAGGCCAGCTAACTAAATACGAACTGAGAACAGTAACTGGCGCCAGTATTTGTGATAGTGTGTGAAAATGGCTGAAGTGACACAAACTAAACCTGGTAAGTGTGTGAGGAAATTAAATATTGTTAAAAAACACACACACTTGTTATATGCATGTATCTTTAAGAGCTAGTATTTTAAAATTAAATATAATAGTTATATTGAATTGAAAAATTAAAAAAAAATACTAGTATTATTATAAAAATATTTCTTACAAGTGTCTTATATGTCGTTGACGTCAATTAAAAAAAAAACAGAAATTGTTAATAGAGAGTGAAAATGGATGTCAAAAAATAGTAAAAAATAATGTTTAACCCATTATAACGTAAAACCATAAAAAAAGATAATACACGATTGTCAGACCTACTAAATATACATTTAAAAATCCATGAAAATCGGTTCAGCCGTTTCGAAGTGTTGAACACGATTTTCGTGTATATTTGCCGAAGTGAGGCATACTTATATTAAGATATACTTATTTAATTAACTTAAGAATTTGGATCAAGCATAAATTAAATTTATCGCTAAAATAATTATGATAAAAGAAATTATAGTATAGTATGTTTTTGTACTCAAAATTGTAAGAAAAGATTACAATTTACATAAATACACAATTATTATAATAATATTTTGTATTTTAGTTTGAAACGGACTTTGACGGGATTATTGCTATGGTAGCAATACAACGGGTCTGGGTTCAACCATGTTTAACCAATTTATATTTAAATAAAACACTTTAACGGTTTAAAACGTGATATATTATTTAAACTCATTTGAAAATGATCTCTGAGTCACCCCGTGACAACGGCTGCTGCAAAGTATCGTCGGACCGAAGATTAACATCATTTTCAAATAAGTTTAACTAATATATCGCGTTTTAAACCGTTAAAGTGTTTTATTTAAATGTGTACAACTCGCGTAAACTAAAGATAGTATTCATTTTTTTTTTAACGCCTCAAAAAAACTTGACTCGGTAGCTCAATTGGTAGAGCACGGAACGCTGACGATGCCGGTTCAAATCCTGCCCGAGTCGAAATTTTTTTAATAAAAAAAAAAAGACAAACACATTTACGTTTGTTATTCTACTCTTAACGGTTTAAAACGCGATGTATAGTAGTTTATTTTATCTTTAAAATAATTCAACTACGGTCAGACGTTTCGGATGCTTTGCTGCTTATTTAGCACAGATTTTGTTTAATTCGAACCAGTAGTTCCTTAGATTAGCGCGTTCAAACGAACAAACTCTTCAGCTCTATATATTAGTGTAGATTGGAAGGCTTAATATATATAAAAACAAAAGACTATCTTGTAATATAAACTTACGAGAGTGATACAAGTTTTCTAATTTATGCGGGCGATAGACATTAAATAAAACCATTTAATTACCTATACTAATAGCGGCAGAGTTTGTTTGTTTAAACGAGCTTATCTCAGGAACTACTGGTTCGAATTGAAAAGGTCTGTGTTGGTTAGAGTGTTCTTTAAGGCTTTAGGCTTTAAAACATCACGCTGCGATCAATAGCGAGAAACAAGGGGAAATTCATGCTGAAGAGTTTCGTTACGCAAGTGTATACAGAAGATGAGGAGGTCTTCAAAAGCAAATTTTACGCAAAAAATATAACTATTCTACGCAGACGAAGTCGCTGGAACATCTAGTGTTTTAAGGCTCAGAGGTGAAACGGTTTGAAACGCGAATCATATTACCTTATTTATCTTCAAGTAATAAGTGAATACTGTCTATAGTTTACGCGAGTAGTACACATTTAAATAAAACACTTTAACGGTTTAAAACGCGATATATTAGTTAAACTTATTTCACGTGGTCGTGGTCACGGGGAGACGGCTGCTGCAAAGCATCCGAAACGTCGGGCCGAAGTTAAAAATCATTTTCAAATAAGTTTAACTATTATATCGCGTTTTAAACCGTTAAAGTGTTTTATTTAAAAGTAATAAGTGCTTCAAAATGCAAGTCGATTTTTGTAACCACATATTAATGTTTAACATAATTTGCAACTTATGCCGCAAATTTTTTATATAGTACGGATCTCATAGTGCGCAATCAGACTCGCGCTTGACCGTTTTTGAGAATTGACCCCCGAAATCAATTATACAAATGAGATGAAAAACTATCTAGATATTAACTACGGTTCGAGCACCGTAAAATTACAAATGGCTGTCAAATTTAGTTGAATTTAGAGAATTACAAAAATAACTGTTGATAAAAAGTACCGTCAACAAAACAATTGACGTAAATTAACATTTCAAAATAAAATGTCAATAATTTATTTTAAATACTGTCTGAAGTTAACGCGAGTAGTACACATTAAAATAAAACATTTTAACGGCCTTAAACGCGATATGTATTAGTGGTTACTTGAGCATAGCTGCCACGGCTGCTGCAAAGCATCCAAAACGTCGGGCCGTAGCCGGGCCGTTAAAATATTTTTTAAATAGGTTTAACTAATATATATCGCGTTTTAAACCGTTAAAGTGTTTAAATTTTAGTTTTTTTTCTAAATATACATGATTTATGTCTCACCAAAGTGCATAATCTACATTACAATATTATCAGAAAATAAATAAATGGCTTAATTTAAAAACTAAGAAAAAAGAACATGTATTTTGCTGTAGAAGGCTGTTTTTGCAGCAATTGATGTATTGCTGCACAAACAGCTGACATTTCAGCTTTCAATATTATCTGTATAATAATGGTAAAATTGTGACTTCGATTGTCAACAGTATAGCTTTTTGCAAAATATAACACACTTGTTTTTGGCATAAAAATTCGTTTTTGCAAACAACTTCCCCATCTTTATAAATTAAGGCTGTCGCCCACGACGTCGGTCGCGTTCTGTCGTTTTTGCAGTTTAATCTTAAAAGATAGACATATACTACGTTTTTAACGTTTTTTTCGTCCCCCCAATAATTCTCCCCGTTTTTTTCTATTTTCCTCCTATCGGTCGCAGAGTGATGTTTTAATGTAAGCCTTCCACAATATATGGCCCAATCAACACAAAAACAATTTTTCAAATTCGAACTAGTAGTTCCTGAGGTTAGCGCGTTCCAACAAACGAACTCTTCAGCTTTATAATATAGTATAGGACTAAGGAGGCCGGTTCTTAGTACGTCCTAATTTTTGATAGGCGAAACTCGTGTTATTCAATTGAGTTTCTAGACTAGGTCATGTCAATATCAGCTCAGTTTACAAGACAGATCGCCTTTATCACTTGAAAAACGTGCTTAGATAGTAATTCGTCATTTACACGTCGTATTTTGATAAACTCACTTTTAGTCTAAATTATAGTGCGGGTCTAGAACCGGCATCCATTGAGATGGTGACGAGTTATATTTCGATCGCTCGAAGGAGCAGAATGCTGGCTATAAAATGGCAGAATTCTGGTAGTCATTTCAACATTTCGTTCCAGCGGCGTACCACCGTTAATAGATAAAAATGTGGTAAAAAATAGCGTTTCGGCTTCACTCTATATTACCGAATGCCTTAAACAAACATAAGTCGACAGTGCGTCTTGTTCAAATGTTATATGGCTAGGATATTTCATCTTTTAGTAAACTATGCATGCACGCATTATATATAAAACCTTTTCGACGGGTTATCTTAACCACGGATTCTTTAAAACAGCTGTCTCAAGGAACTGTTGAAATAAGGCAAAAAAGACTTAAGTAATATTTCGCGTTTTACTTAAACGTGTATAATACAATTTTTGTGATTGAATAAATAAATATATGTCGCGTTTTTAACCGTTAAAATCGTTTTATTTAACTACTATTCGCTTAAAGTAGTCTGTTTTTGTAATTCAAGATATGTACGCTAATCTTGCAATCGAAAGGTAGTGATTGAACACTTGATAGTGATCGATGTTTATTGGTTCTGATAAGGCTTATCTGTAATCATTGGCACGTTCCTTGCCTTGGCCTAACTGTGCTTCTGAAGTCCTAAGTTCGATTCCAAGATTTTATTTCTACCAAATCTAAACAATAAGCCATGTTCACGACTGCTGCAAAATCCGAAGCGTTTAAATATTATTCATATATACTGTCTATAGTTTACGCGAGTAGTACACATTTAAATAAAACACTTTAACGGTTTGAAACGCGATATATTAGTTAAACTGATTTGAAAATGATTTTTAACTTCGGCCCGACGTTTCTTTATTCATATATGTTTAACTAATATTAATCGCGTTTTAAACCGTTGAAGTCGTTTTTTTAATGTGTACTACTCGCGTAAACTAATATATTATTCAAAAGCTGAAGAGTTTGCTTGTTAGTTTTAACGTTGATCTCAAATTGAAAAGTTACTTTTTTTCTTTAACTTAACGCTGTGACTAATAGACGCGAAGAAAGAGCGGAAATTGTGAAAAAAACGGGGAAAATTGTTTATCTTTGAGGACTTCCGTTGTGTCTGCTGCGAAATGGAATCGAGAAGCCAAAAGATATGTATGCAAGAATGATTCCTCTTTTAATAATCTAAAAAAAATTCGCGACAGTATATTATGTCTATCTTTTAAAATCTTGAATGACGCGAGTAGTACACATAAAAAAAAAAAAACACTTTAACGGTTTAAAACGCGCAATATTTTAAACTTGTTTTATTTTTAACTACGGCCCGACGTTTCGGATGCTTTGCAGCAGCCCTGGTGACGGGGAGACGTCGGGCCGTAGTTAAAAAATTTTTCAAATAAGTTTAACTAAAATACATCGCGTTTTAAACCGTCAAAGTGTTTCATTTAAATTAATGCATTATTACTAATTATTTATTAGAATTGTATCAACGTAATAGTATTAACCTTGCAAAAAACAAAACTAGGCTCGCTGGATAAGTTAGAACACTAGAAAAAATATCTCTAAATATATAGAGATATTTTTAGATAAAATCAGATAGATAAAAAAGGTACGCTTTCAAATAAAACAATTTAACGGTTTCAAACGCGATGAAAATTAGTTAAACTTATTAGAAATCCATTTTAACTACGGTCCAACGTTTTGGATGCTTTGCAGCAGCCGTGGTCGCGTTACTAAAATATATCGTGATCTGTCACGTTCAATTATCATTTTGCCTTAATCCCCTCAATGGGGCATCAAATGAAAGGGCTACACTAATAAAACACGATGATTATGTCAAAATTTAAACATTATTGTAGTTTACAGTACACGAAAATAAAACTGTTTAATTTAATGTTTTTTTTAGGTTGATACTTGTTTACAATGTAAATATATAGTATGATTGTAAGAAATACTTTACAGTCTCGTGGATCTAATGATAGCAATCGACTGGTCGTGGATTCGATTCCCATAGCGTTCCTTAAATGTATATTTTCCCGAAATACGTTGAACGGACGTTGTTTGAAAAATCTGAATCTGAAATCTGATTTTTATAGTGGGAATATCGTAAGTACCATTATACAAAGAGTTAGATGACTAAGCCGTGAACAATAATCGAGTTTCTGGAGGATTTCTGGTTATCCAAAGTCATAGGACGACAGCGCATCTTCTTTCGATGTTAGGTATCCACTTTTGTTATAAAAATGCTTAGTTATATTCAAAACAAAATTAAACAATCTATTAGATTAAATACTGTCTATAGTTTACGCGAGTAGTACACATTTAAACAAAACACTTTAACGGTTAAACACGCGATATATTAGTTAAACTTATTTAAAAATGATTTTTAACTTCGGCCCGACGTGACCCGTGACCACAGCCGCTGCAAAGCATCCGAAACGTCGGGCCGAAGTTAAAAATCATTTTTAAATAAGTTTAACTAATATATCGCATTTTAAAACGTTAAAGTGTTTTATTTAAATCTATTAGATTTAATTTAAATGGAACGCATTGTATGTATCGGTAACCTTCAAACGAGACCGGCACGCACTTAGCCATAACAATATAAAAGGTAGACAGCACAACAAAAGACCGGAACGATTTGACATCCCATGACAAAATTAAAAATTAATGTTTGTGACATGTGAGGTAATTATTTTCACAAAAAAAACATTGAACTCGCATCGCGCTATGATTATACAGTAGTCTCACAGCTAAGCATATCTCGCCGCCTCTGCAGCAGACTGCGCGAGGTCCATAGTTCGAATCCCAGGAAAACAAAAAAAATTGATCTGTCTGATCAACTACTTGCCTGTTAAAGAACGGATCAGTAAGACGGACACGGAAATGTGTTCGCCCCATGCCCCACTAGGGAAACGGGATTCCACACAGCTGGGAATATATAACGCTAGAGGCAGAGTGGATAACAATAAGATGATTTTTAATAAAAAAAAATAAAAATGCGCAATTAACTTGGTGAAAATTTAATGTACTAATATTTGTGTAACAATTATCGGTCACTGCGCTCTTGTAGATTACTATTTTGAGACTATAAAAATATAATTAAGTCAAAAATTGCTGTTAGGCTACTCTGGCTCTAAAGGTCTCATATATCCTAGTTTCAAGAAGTCATCGCCTAGTTTACGCTAATTCACATTTACATAAAACACATTTAACGGTTTAAAACGTATCTTGTATCTTGAAACTTTTTCGCAAACCCATAATGATGAGTTCACATTTCCCGCTGTATCTTCGCTTGTATTAGTCACAGGGCGATGTTTTATAGTCTATAGCCTTTCTCGATAAATGCTCTAACCAACACGAAAATTTCTTTAAGAATCTCTACAGCTTTATATATTAGTATAGATATAGATAAGACCCATTTAATATTTTAAAATCAAGTAAAAAATATACTTACAGTTTAGCTCTGTACGAAATAACTATAATCCATCATTCACTTTGTTTCTAACGAACAAAGGCGTGCTATTATAGTCGAAATTAATGGTTATGTTAAGTTCGTACAAGCGTAGTCCAGTTTTTTGGTACTTCATTATGATGAACACAGTAGATAATGTACAGTGAATAACATTTTATGGTTACGCGTTCCAAATTTGAAACTGCGCGTTTTGAATGTGGAATAACAGAACACTATCAGTGTTGAATTTGAATTATGAACGGTATTAATTATTTTTAAAAAAAGGGGGTGAATGTGTAATCTCGTTTTCCCCTCGTGGGGCGAACACAATTCTGTGTCCGTTTCTTTGTATCGGTTCTTTTCAACAGGCAAGTAGTTGATCAGACTTCTGTGCCCTACCCGACCGAAACATTTTTGTTCCTCTGGGAACCCAGGACCTCTCGCGCATAACGCAATGCTAGACATTACGTTTAACCATTCGGCGGGTCTCGAATCCGCGATATGTAATATAAGTAAATGAATAAAAATTGTCTACGTAAGTAGGTACCACACTCCAAAAATATAAAAAACACAGTAGGTTTAAAATATCAAATTTAAAATTTATTTTTTGGGTTTTTTTAAATATAAGATCTAAGTTTACATTTCGAACTAGGGTATTTTTTATATTTACTTGTCTTGTCTTATAGAGCAAGTATTGTTAAGGTTACGCGAGCAGGGCACGTTTAAAAAAAAACACTTTTAACGGTTTAAAACGCGAAAGATATTCATTTTGTATTTCATTAAATTAATTTAATTTATCTTAGCTATGCCCCGACATTTTGAATACTTAGCAGAAGCCGTGGTTATGGTTAAAATTAATTAGCTGATATATTTTCGTGTTTTTAACGGTCTAAAGTGAATCCCCTTCGAATAAAGTCAACTCTACTAATTTACAGTCAAGCGGTTATTTAAACTTCTATGCTTTGCCCGACAGAAACCTATTTTTTCCCCGGATCGAACCCCGGATCTCTCGCGTTTTACTTAATGCTCGGCAACACGCTTAACCAACTAGTTGCAGAGGCGAATGTTAAAAATTTGTACCCAGTGTTTGAATAGGTTAAAATTATGTGTTGACTATCTATATTGATAAGTATAGCTGCCAATGATAAAGAGTTTGCAATTAAAAATTTTACAATTTATCACATGTTCACATGGCGGCAGTATATAAATTAAAAATCGGTGAAAAAAAAAAAAATTACGACACGATTTTTTTACTTCTTGCGCGAGAGGCGCATGCGCAATAGGTTGAAAAAAATCGACGATCACGTGTGGGATGCGGTAGTTTAATTGGGATGCCGGTTCAAGACTTACCCGTAACATTTTTTTTTCGTTTTCAAATTATATAGAGCCATCATGTGCCATAACATGTGTAATGTATTAAAGTTTTCAAAAGAGTAACTTAGTTTAAATTCTGTCTATAGTTTACGCGAGTAGTACCCATTTAAATAAAACACTTTAACGGTTTAAAACGCGATATATTAGTTAGTTATTTTCAAATAAGTTTAACTAATATACGCTAAGTATCGCTTAGTTTAATACACGTATGATAAGTATTGGCAAAATAATCTTATCAAACAAGGCCAACTGCACCTATGTTTAAGTCGCACCAAATTATTTTTAGGTGTTACCGGAAGTACATACCATAATGTAATACGTCACTTCCGCTTTCTATATATGACTTGAGTAATTTATATTTTCATAGTCGAAAAATGTGTATCTACAAGAGCACAGTAATCGAAAATTGTCAACATAATTTTTACACAAATAATAGCACAAATTCATTTTCGCCTAATTTTGTGCATTTTTATTTTCTTATCAAGCCATTCTGGTTCTAGCATCCTCATATGATTGAAGTAATTTAAAACCAATGTAATGATAATTACGGAACGCTGACGATATCGACTTACGTCCTGCCCAAGTCGAAAATTTTATTCAATTTATTTTAAATTTTTCAATTAAAATAAAACACTTCAACGGTTTAAAACGCGATATATCAGTAAAACTTATTTGAAAATGACCTCCCCGTGAACACGGTTGCTGCAAAGCATCCGAAACGTCGGGGCGAAGGTAAATATCATTTTCAAATAAGTTTAACAAATACATCGCGTTTTAAACCGTTAAAGTGTTTTATTTAAATGTGTACTACTCGCGTAAACTATAGACTGTATTTAATTTTTAAATTATTAAGTTACTCGTGTCTTTTTTAATGTCTGACATCCTCTGACATGTAGATTCTCAACCTTTAGATATTTCGGTCGCACAGGGCATATATTATAACACCATCTGTTTTGCATTTTGGGCATTAAAATTTCTTAATTTAACCCCAAAAATATGCACCTAACGGAAACTCACAAAGGAGAATAATTTTCCTCTTTTTTCCACATTTACCACAACTTCTTCTGCTTCTTCTTCTTCAGTTTTAAAGCTCTCTTCTTCTTAATAAATGCTCTAACCAACCCAAAAATATTTTTTATTCATTCAATTATTATTATCTTACGGAAATAGAAATAATAGACATTTGATGTAGTTCATGTACACATTTAAATAAAACACTTTTAACGGTTCACAACGCGAAATATACAAGTTAAACTAATTTACATATTTTAAAACCATTGTAATGACAATTAATGAAAATCGTAGTTAACTACGCCCGAGGTTTTGAATGCTCTGGATGACATTTCACGTTTTGAACCGTTAAAAGTGTTTTATTGAAATGAAGTTCATTTTTTGAACGAGCAACCGCTGTAGTGCATAATGAAATTAGGAGTGAGGGTAGTTCAGTTTTTTAAAGTAACAAAGAAAACGCTGACGCGAATTGCGCAAACGTCCGATAACTTACGTGTTTTATTAGCCGAGAACTTCAAAAGCACGAAGCGTTTCCGAAAACTGTAATTTTCGTAGGCACGTAACGAATTTCCACGTTATTTTTCACGAGTCGTTCGGACGTCAGGTTTTAGGGTTCCGCAGTTAAAAGTCCAATGGCTAAGGCAGATTTGGATCTCCATCAGACACCAGCTGGAAAGATGTCTAGAGACACTTCACTTCCATCCTCGAGTTAAAAGTAAGTGTCTATGGTGAACGTGATTAGTACACATTTAAATAAAACATTAACGGTTTAAAACACATGTAATAGACATAGGATTCCCCACTATTTTTATATTAATTATGCTTTGCAGCAGCCGTGAGTCTTGGCTGCTGCTAGGTCGTGGGGCTGCTTCAAAGCACCCGAAACGTCGGGCCGCATTAAAATAAGTTTAATATACCTCGCGGTTTTAAGCCGTTAAAGTGTTTTACTTAAAAAAAGTGATTGCTTAAAACAGATTTGATCCGAAACATCGGGTAGCAGTTAAAATTAATTAAAAATATGATTCCATATTTCGCGTTTTAAACGGGTCAAAGTGTTCTGAATCGTCCTTAACGTTGTATTTAACTTATTTATCTACGACCCGACGTAACGTAGTGTTAATCTTTATAAATGTTCTACGGAACCTTCCGCGAGCGAGCGCAACTCACCCTTAGCTAAACTTTTGTTTTGTGTGGCCGGCGTGGAATTGAACGATTCAGCTATAAGTTAGCGTCTCGGTTTTAAATTTGTTGCATTGTACAAAAGTACGCGTGACTAAATACTATTTCACGCCTTAGTTAAAATTGTAGTTTATTTTAGAGTTTCTGTTGTCGACCTATCAATGTTTATATTTATATACTTAGTAGTGATACCTCGTTTCTAGTGGGGCACGGGGCGAACACATTAGTGTATCCGTTTCAGTGATCGGTTTTATTTTCAGGCAAGTAGTTGATCAGACTTCTGTGCCCTGCCCGACCGAAAGCAGCACCCTTCTTAACTTGTAAAATGAGTTTTTCAAACGAAATAGGGATTTTATATCTCGTCTGTTTAACACAAGTTATACACATTAAAATAAAACATTTGAACGGTTCAAAACGCAAAATGTTTTTAACTCATTATAAATATATTATAACAACGACCCAACGCATCAACACGATTAAATAATAAACGTCATATATCGATAAAAGTGTTTTATTTAAATGTGTACTACTCGCGTAAACTTCAGGCAGGTCCCAACATTATGTCTATAGTTTACGCGAGTAGTACACATTTAAATAAAACACTTTAACGGTTTAAAACGCGATATATTAGTTAAACTTATTTGAAAATTATTAACTTCAACCTGACGTTATGGATGCTTTGCAGCAGCCGTGGTCACGGGGAGACCGTACTGCAAAGCATCCGAATTACATTAAAGTGTTTCATTTAAATGAGTTAGGAATGTTAAAATTTCGTCAAGTGAATCGAATTTTCGAAAACATATAGGCAGACAGCGCATTTTGTTCATGTTTATGACAGGAGTATTTCACTTCATTTCATTTCTGCGTCTCGAACCGTTATAGTCATAGTCCCAGCGCTGGGAACTAATAATAACTAGATATTTATTAAACTGAACACTTCACTTTATCTACAAAGTGATACGGATAATATTTTGTTATCGATCTATTGTATGTCTAGATATCGACAGTTATAAATCACGCGCAAGATTTACTTATCAGTCTCAAAACGGAGCCTTCATTTAAGCGGCCAAGGGAACGTCTCAAGTTGATTTTGAATATTGCTTTGATAAAACATTCAACGGTTTGAAACACGATTTGGGATTCCCCGTGATAGATGGAAAGCATCTGAAACTTTTTTTTATTTTGGACATTTTGGACATCTGTGAAATCTGGATGTTAAAACGGTTGTAGATTCAAAATTGAAATAAAACACTTTAACGGTTTAAAACGCTATGTAGTTTAGTTAAACTTGTTTGAAAATTATTTTTAACCACGGCCCGACGTTCCGGATGTATTGCAGCAGCCGTGGTGCCGGTAGACAAAAATTTAAAAATTGTTTTTCGGGCTGTTCGGACGACACGATGAGGAAGAGGTTCTCGACGTTTCGCCATCACTAGCGGACGGCATCATCGGGAGATGTTAGCTCGTCGGTTGCTCGAAGACCTATCACATTTGAGAAGATGAGATGAGAACGGCCCGTAAACATTGATATGCTGGACTATGGCTGTTAATTTCCCATCACTATTGTCCGTAGTGTTGCAATCTCGTATCGATAACAGAATGATTATCGCCAGTTTTTATAAGCGGATACGATTAACTTCCTAGCGGCCTTTCTTCAAATCAACATCATTAGACATGCAGCGCAGCGTCCACTTCAAGGCTGTTCCGAAATATCATTACCGTTGTTTGCCGTTGTTTTATTAATCTATGCTAATGCATAAAGCTGAAGAGTTTGTTTGTTTGAACGCGCTTATCTCAGGAATTACTGGTGGGAATTGAAAAATTATTTTCGTGTTGGTTAGAGCATTTATCGAGGAAGGCTATAAAACATCAACCGTTAAAAGTTGATGTAGTTAGTTTTTGACACACATTTAAATAAATCACTTTGAACGGTTTAAAACGCGAAATATATAAGCTAACTAAATTTGACTTATTTAAATAAAACACTTTAACGGTTTAAAAAGCGATATACAAATTAAAAATCATTTTCAAATAATTTAAGTAATATATCGCGTTTTAAACCGTTAGTGTTTTATTTAAATGTGTACTACTCGCGTAAACTATAGACAGTATTTAAATTTGACTTATTTTCGAAGAGGTGATGTAGTTAAAGTACAAACAAGTTAACGAATACATTACGCGTTTTAAACCGTTAAAAGTGTTTAGCTTATCGAAGTGTTAATAATATAAATACAACCACCATAACTAACAAACCATCGGAAGCCATTTGAAGGTGAAAAACCGTGGAAAAACTAAAAACTCGTCCATAACAAATGATCAACTGTTTTTCCTCGTAGCAACGTTGAGTTTTTCTCAATTGGTCATTCCATTAATCGGGCAGACATCCGTCGGGCTGTTTACAGGAAATTGGCATTCACTCGGTAGAGTACCGACGGCTGCAGTTAAATGGTTAAACGATCTGGGTTCGACTCCCAGCGAAGCAAAAGATTGTTGAGCAAGATGCCCTGTCGACCCTGGCGTTAGATATTCGGATAACCACAGACTGCAAACGAAACGCGATTACACTTCACGGCCTTTTCATCTGTGGTTCGGTTGTTCGTGATGGCGAAATTTCGATATTCATGCCACTCCCACCACTATTTAATATAGAGATTACCAGAGGAAGCCCAGCATGTTTTATAAAAATTATAAATTGAATTAGAAACGTGTTGGATCCGGGGGGGTCTGAACCAACGACCCGATGATTATCAGGCATATATTGCCTGTGAAAGCGAACAGTGAAACGGACGCATAAGTTCGCCCCACGCCCCACATGGGGAAACGTGGTTTCATCGTATTTTAATATCGTCACAAAGTTCCATTTCTAATAAGTAACTATTTACAACACTGTCAACGGTTTAAAACGCGCAATATTTCTTTTATTTTAACATTACCTTGTGACTACGGCTACTGCGAAGGATCCAAAACGAGGTGGGGAATATATTAAAAGTAAGTCAACTAATATATTTCGCCTAAAAGGCCTATAGCTTAATAAAAATTACGCGGTCGAGATTTTTAAAACATAATATTAAATATTTTTTTTTCGATTTCAAAAATATATTTTTAATAATAAAGGGAGACAGACAGACATGGTTCACGTAGATACAATACAAGACATAGTTCAAGAAGATTATAATATATTTTTCCTCCTATAGACCTATATGTGCTTTGCTGATCTGCACTAATAATAAAACTGAAGAGTTTGTTTGTTTGTTTGTTAGACGCGCTTATCGCAAGAACTACTGGATCGAAGTGAAAAAATATTTTTTGTGTTTGTTAGAAGATTTATTGTGCAAGGTCATAGGCTAAAACATATCGCTGTGACTAATAGGAGCGAAGATACAGCGGGAAATGTCCAAGCACCGGGGAAAGTTCCCTTCCCTTCCCGACCCTTGTGGGTTTCCACTGCGTACGCTGCGATAACGGTTCAAGATACCCAAAAAACATGTATGAAAGAATGACTCCTCTTTCTAAAAAAGTCCACGTCGTAGGTAACGGTTTAAATCTATAGTTGAACGGGAGGTTCGGAAAAAGGCGGATGAATTCGCCGACTAAGCTAACTTGTGAATAAACTTATATAATATTGAAATAAACACTAAAATAGATATTCTGCATTAGCACACAAATCTCGATTGTAAAAAATTGGATTTTGCATATTTTTTACAAAGGTCAATTAGATGTTTAAAAAAACAACGACAAATTCAACCAAACAACAGATAGACAATTTGCATTAAAATTCGAATAAAACGTATCTAACAGGAAAACACAGTGTTAGGTAAACTACAATATAAATATTTAAGGTTTTTGTATAGGATTGCTACACAAAAGTAATAATAAAATTTTCCTTATTATGCATTTAGAGATAAACACGTACTTACACGCGGAAAGCGATGGAGAATGTGCTCAAACACCGGTAATGGACATCTATTTTATCTTTATAACTAAGCAAGGGATCGTGGCTTTGATTCCCGTCATCTATACCGATATTAAAAACGTAAAGAGTTTGTTTGAACGCACTAATCTCGGGAACCATTGGATCGAATTGAAACATTACTTTTTCGTTGGTAGGAGCATGTATGAAGAAAGGATTTAGGCTTTTAAATAAAACACTTTAACGGTTTAAAACGCGATATATTAGTTAAATTTATTTGAAAATGATTTCAAAATAAGTTTAACTAAAATATATCGCGTTTTAAACCGTTAAAGTGTTTTATTTAAATGTGCACTACTCGCGTAAACTATAGACAGTATGAAATTTGGTAAAAACTGGTTAAATTCTGTATAGGGTACCTATTCTACGCCGCCGAAGTCGGGGTCACAGCTAGTTAACAATAAAACTTCTGGAAAACCTGGATATTAAATGTATAAAAAATAAGTCGACAGCACATATACTTTAGATGTTGAATACTGTCTATAGTTTACGCGAGTAGTACACATTTAAATAAAACACTTTAACGGTTTAAAACGCGATATATTAGTTAAACTTATTTGAAAATTATTTTTAACTACGTGCCACCGTGACCACGGTTAAAATTATTTTTCGCTGTACTCACGGGGAGACTCCTCCAGATCCTCCAGACCCTCCGGTTAAAATTATTTTTCGCTGTACTCACGGGGAGACTCCTCCAGATCCTCCAGACCTCCTCCGGGTCTGCTCCAGAGTATCCGAAACGTCGGGCCGTAGATAAAAATAAATTTCAAACAAGTTTAACTAAATTATATAGCGTTTATTTAAATAGGCTTAGTTATATTTGAGTCCATCATATCTATTAATAATATCGATCATAGCTATTGTCTGCAAGAAAACTCGTAATTTTTCCATAATTATAAAAATACTGTTTTTTGCAGACAAAGCCGCGGTCAATGCTAGTCAAGTGTGAATGACGGAAAAATATTATAGAACATTCTTCAATTGTTTTATTGCGATAACAGTTTATTTACGGATATAGAAAGACGCGTCTTGTTTTTTATAACAGCGCGAAGGATATTTTCGTTTATAACTTCCTGGTAAATGGGAAATTCCTATTGGCGGAAATGTTTTGGCTTCAATGGAAAATAGATGGCATAATAAAACACTTCAACGGTTTAAAACGTGAAATATATTAAATAATCATATGTCAAATACTGTCTGTTGTTTACGCGAGTGGTACACATTTGAATAAATCACTTTAACGGTTTAAAACGCGATATATTAACAAACTTATTTGTAAATTATTTTAACTATAATTTAATTTGTCTGCCTTTTCGGATACTTTGCAGCAGTCGTGGTCACGGAGGGACTGAGCATGGAGGGTGTTCCTAATGCCAATGTTAAAATTGCTACGCTAGCGCCATTCGTTTCGTTAAAGTTGGTATTTGGAGAAACTGGTGGTCACTTGGTGGTTACTTGGTGGTCAACAGAATTGACTCACGTTGGGATCTAGTGTGTCTTTTGAACAGCATGGTCACACAAGGGGAGGGAGGGCTTCTGAACTAATTAAGATAAATTGCAATTAAGTTGATTAATATATTTCACGTTTAAATCCGTTTAAAGTATTTTAAATAAATTTTTACTACAGACAATACTTAAAGGTAATTAGTACTTACTGATTAATTAATGATTACCAGTAATCAAATGGAGTAACGAGTATTTTAGGTTCATTAGATAAAAGGTTAAACAGTAATCGAAAATACTTAACTCTTAAAACGATGTTAGATTCCGTTGCAAAAACAACGTACGAGTTTCAAACAGTTAATTCTAGTAAATATACATGAGTTATTATTATATAAATTTGAATATAAACGTGTAATCAGTGTGAGGTAATTTAAAGACTGCGAAAAAGTGCTGAAAATCAGTGTGTAACAGTGCCACTTATGCTGACGCGAGACCATTGTGGCATCACGGCGCGGAACGCTGTGGGTCCCGGTTCGTGTCCCGCTCGTGTCGAAATTTTTTTCTTTAATTATTTGAAATTCAAAGAAGTGACTGAGCGATAAAAACTAAGACACGATTATAGATATAAATGGTTTTTACACCTTTTGTCCTTATCTGTGGTGTCGATAATATAAATTTATTGGAATCGCGTTTAGAACTAAAATTTTTAGATCTGTCAAAATGGCGTACAATTTATCTGTGCACAAAAGTGGTTTGAGACGGAGATCGTCAACGAGCAGTGTTAAGAAATTACTTTTAGATGATTACGATGGATATTCTAGAGAGGAAATTGGTATGTGAATTTGTTAATCTATAAAAATATATATATCACTAGCTGAGTTGACCGCGCGTGGTTTGGCCATAAAGGGGGGGGCCCCCCGCCGGGGGGCCGGGGTTTTTGGGGGGTTTTTTGGGGGGGGTGGGGGCCTTTTTTTTTTTTTCCCCCGGGTTTTTTTTTTGTTAAATTGTTTGTTAAATTTGCTTGGATGCTTGTTTATTTCTTTTCAAATATTTTAACCGGTTTAAAACGCGAAATATATTACTAAGAATATTTTTTACTTCGAGGAATTTCCTGTGGGTTCCCGACGTGAGCAGTCGAAACGTCAGGTCGTGATTCATAATAATAAAATTTGCATATTCCCCGTGTTGAACCGTTAAACGGGTTTTATTTAAGTATGATCGACTCGGGCAAACTATACGTTTCTATATAGACTGTTCTTGGTACACATTTTCAAGGATACACATAATAAGCATTCGCTGATAACACAATAATGCTGTAATTGAGATTAAAAACTTCGCTTATTTAAATAAACACTCTAACGGTTTGAAACGAGAAATATATAAGTTAAACTTATTTTTACTACCGCCCGTCGTTTGCAGCAGCCGTGGTCACGGGGAGTTAAAAATGGAGGATGTCTCTGACGTCAAAGTAAAAACCGTTAGTGTTTTATTTAAATGTGTACTACTCGCGTAAACTATTGACAGTATCTTCTGGGTAGTTTTATCGAAATTCCGTCGTTACCAACCACCATCCACAGATGGAAAAGCCGTCAAGTCTAATCGCGATTCGGTTGCAGTCTGTGGATTTCCAAATATCAAAAGCTAAAATAGGTCGATAACCCATCTAGCTTAGATGTTATGTGGCTGGGGTATCACGCACCATCAAGTACCCTATGTTTGTCTGTCCGCCTCTATTATAAAAAAATGTATTTTCCTTATAATACATTTTCATTACATAATGCAAGTGTCAAGTTGCGTCGGCGCATAGTTAAAACACCTTTTATGTCTTACGAAACGAGATTACGTTACAATAATGACACATGACGCACGGCGCACGTATAACAAGTGGGAAACGACAATTGTTTTTCTTTAAAACAATAGAAAAATTTATTTAACGCTTACTATCGATTGATAGCTTACGTCATGGGTAAAATTTAAAGGGCTCGTTGGTCTAACAGTTGCTACGTACGTGGGTTGGATCCCCACCAGGCCGTATTTGTTTAAAAACAATTTATAATTCAAAAGTAATACTAAAGTAAAAGTAAATACTGTCTATAGTTTACGCGAGTAGTACACATTTAAATAAAACACTTTATCGGTTTAAAACGCGATATATTAGTTAAACTTATTTGATTGTTGTGCGTGATACCCCAGCCACATAACATCTAAGCTAGATGGGTTATCGACCTATTTTAGCTTTTGATATTTGGAAATCCACAGACTGCAACCGAATCGCGATTAGACTTGACGGCTTTTCCATCTGTGGATGGTGGTTGGTAACGACGGAATTTCGATAAAACTACCCAGAAGATACTGTCTATAGTTTACGCGAGTAGTACACATTTAAATAAAACACTTTATCGGTTTAAAACGCGATATATTAGTTAAACCTATTTAAGAAAGTGATTTTTAACTTCGGCCCGACGTTTCGGATGCTTTGCAGCAGCCGTGGTCACGGGGAGACCCGAAACGAAAAATAATTTTCAAATAAGTTTAACTAATATATCGCGTTTTAAACCGATAAAGTGTTTTATTTAAATGTGTACTACTCGCGTAAACTATAGACAGTATCTTCTGGGTAGTTTTATCGAAATTCCGTCGTTACCAACCACCATCCACAGATGGAAAAGCCGTCAAGTCTAATCGCGATTCGGTTGCAGTCTGTGGATTTCCAAATATCAAAAGCTAAAATAGGTCGATAACCCATCTAGCTTAGATGTTATGTGGCTGGGGTATCACGCACAACAATCAAATAAGTTTAACTAATATATCGCGTTTTAAACCGATAAAGTGTTTTATTTAAATGTGTACTACTCGCGTAAACTATAGACAGTATTTACTTTTACTTTAGTATTACTTTTGAATTATAAATTGTTTTTAAACAAATACGGCCTGGTGGGGATCCAACCCACGTACGTAGCAACTGTTAGACCAACGAGCCCTTTAAATTTTACCCATGACGTAAGCTATCAATCGATAGTAAGCGTTAAATAAATTTTTCTATTGTTTTAAAGAAAAACAATTGTCGTTTCCCACTTGTTATACGTGCGCCGTGCGTCATGTGTCATTATTGTAACGTAATCTCGTTTCGTAAGACATAAAAGGTGTTTTAACTATGCGCCGACGCAACTTGACACTTGCATTATGTAATGAAAATGTATTATAAGGAAAATACATTTTTTTATAATAGAGGCGGACAGACAAACATAGGGTACTTGATGGTGCGTGATACCCCAGCCACATAACATCTAAGCTAGATGGGTTATCGACCTATTTTAGCTTTTGATATTTGGAAATCCACAGACTGCAACCGAATCGCGATTAGACTTGACGGCTTTTCCATCTGTGGATGGTGGTTGGTAACGACGGAATTTCGATAAAACTACCCAGAAGATACTGTCTATAGTTTACGCGAGTAGTACACATTTAAATAAAACACTTTATCGGTTTAAAACGCGATATATTAGTTAAACTTATTTGAAAATTTTTTCTTTTCGGGTCTCCCCGTGACCACGGCTGCTGCAAAGCATCCGAAACGTCGGGCCGAAGTTAAAAATCATTTTCTTGAATAGGTTTAACTAATATATCGCGTTTTAAACCGTTAAAGTGTTTTATTTAAATGTGTACTACTCGCGTAAACTATAGACAGTATTTAATTTATAATTCTTTTGAAATAGTTGGACTTCTTGAGTTTACGGGACTGGTACACATTTGAATAAAACACTTTAACGGTTTAAAACGCGATATACGTTAGTTAAACTTGATTGAAAATTATTTTTAACTGCGGCCCGACGTTTCGGATGCATTGCAGCAGCCGTGGTCACGGGGAGTTTTATTTAAATGTTGGACTTCGTTTAGACATCTGGATATTAAATTGATGGTACGAATATCGAATTATCTATCCGGGTCACGAATCTATTCGCAGATGAAAAGCCCTCAATTGCTTTTCGGTTTCAATCAAAATTCAGATAGGCTGACGGCGCATCTTGTAAGATGTTTTACGGGCTGAAGTATTTCAGCTAATATCTAGTGAAATCCCATGCTTATCTATCAATATGAATAACTAGCTGATTCGGTAAATATCTTATCATTTGTAATTGTATTGTATTGCAACTTACAACGAATTCTTAAATATAGACATAGAAAGTGTGGCGGACATTTTTTTGAACATTAATAGGGGAATCATTCTTTTGGTTTCCTAAATCGTTTTCGCAGTGCACGCAACTGTATTCTATTTATTTCCTATTTATCCACATTCTTCACTGTTACTTTGCTTATTGGGCGCAGTGTTATGTTTTATAGCCTAATGTCGTCTTCGATAGATGCTCTAACCAACACAAGTTTGAATTCCCCCTCTAGTTCCTGGGATTAGGCGGTTCAAAAAAATTTTTTTTTTTTTTTTTTTTTTGGGATTTCCCTTTTTGGTTTTTTTAAGGAGCCGGCCCCCTAACCCGGGGGGGGGGGGGGGGGGGGGGGGGCCCGGGGGGGGGGGGGGGGGGGGGGGAGGGGGGGGGGGGGGGGGGGAAACTATTCAGCATCTAGATATACTGAATAGACTAACATCCATTCATACACTGGGCTCGTCGCAAACCGATCGTGAATTATCTCCCATACATCGTTTGAATGCGACCAAAACATTTCTAATGGCCCCAATGTACGTGACTCGCATTTTCATGGCCACTCATGCCATTGACGCACAAGCAAAGTCGCAATGGTCATTGGTTTGTGTATTGTCATAGTACGAGCTGAATGTAGTCTGGTAGTTGATGTATGTATTGCAGTAGGCATATTTAAAACTGAAACTTCGTGATTACGTACCCCCGTGGCCACGGCTGTGAATCATCCGAAATGTCTTCGAATAAATAGTAAATTTCTTGAAAATTTTCTCGTGTTAGTGCACATGAAGGCACTATATAATTAAAAAATCGAAAATAAATTGAAAAAAAAATTTTTTTATTCGTGGACCAACAGCACGGAACGCTAACGATGCCGGTTCAAGTCCTGCCCGAGTCGAAAATTTTTTTTCAATTTATCTTTCGATTTTTAAAGGAAATTTCTTCTTTCGCAAATCCAAAATTTCATAGTTGTTTAGTTATTTGATATTTTTTTGTATCCTTATAATCATCAATTATCACTTGGGAAGTTATCCCCCCAAGGCGTCTACCGGTGTCACTTCTCCGCCCAGTAAACAGCACGGAGTAAGGATGAGAACAAAGTTAGTCTTACCAGACACACCAAAAAAATCCCTAAAAATTTCTGCAAACTTTGGTTAACTAGTATCAAATAAAATTATTATAAGCATATACTGTCAGTAGTTTAGGCGGGTAGTACCCATTCAAATAAAACACTTTAACGGTTTAAAACGCGATATATATTAGTTAAACTTATGTGATTTTAACTACCGCCCGACGTTTCGGGTGTTTTGCAAGAGCCGTGGTCACGGGGAGTTGTTGTTGTGTTGTTGGATATTATAATCATATTTTAATTTTAATTATGACATAGAAACTGTTTTAACTAAGATGGCCGAAAATGTTGGTCGGTAAAGTAGATTCTACCGACTGAGTCTACTTTACCGACGCGACGGTACAAACGTCATTGGCAGGAAGTATGTCGGTAAAACAGTTTTTGTGGGAAAATTCAATTAGCGTTTTTTGACTTAAAGATTAATAGCGGAATTGAATTTCACTAAATAAGACACTTTTAAGGGTTTAAAACGCGAAATATATTAGATATTTTTATTCATATAATACCGTCAACATTCGGATGCTTTGGAGCAGCCGTGGCCAGGGGAGGCTAATTATGGAGAGACGGAATTAAGGACACCCCCCATTTTCATTCTTAGCATGGCTCACACCTCCCTCCTCCATGACCGCTGCTGCAAAGCATCCGAAATGTCGGGTCGTTTTAAAAATTCAACTAATAAATTTTGGGTCTTAAACCGTTATGAGTGTTTTATTTAAATACTCATGTAAATTACGACAATATTTAATTAAATGAAGATACACATTTTAACGGTTTAAAACTTGGTTGTGCGAACTATATACTTGCAAGAACGAAAGGACGCGACCGACGTCGTGGGTAACAGACTAAGTTTATAAAGACTAAGTTTGCAAAAACGAATTTGTATGCCCAAAATAACGATTCTCGCGGACGAAGTCGCTGACACGGCTAGGTAAATAAATAATTTAAGTCTGATTTTAGCTTTTTCTGTTCCAGAAAGCTCCTTCGGGATGCGACACGTCATCATCTTTCTTCTGTTCCTCTCGACTGTGACGTCATATGCCACTAGGGTCAGCATGAGTCTCGCGATCGTCGCCATGACCAAGCCAAACGAACACGGATTTCCGGTAATTTATAGCGCTTAAAATGTTTTAAACGGTTCAATACGTGCATTATTATCGTTTACCCCAGTAAATTAGAGAGTTTAAATAAAACACTTTTAAACGTTTTAAAACGGATTAGTTAAACCGTTTTATCCAAGTAAGTGTAAGCATATTGAGCGTTTTATTTAAATGTGTAAAGTTTTGTCTCAATTATTTTGTAGAAGCTAATTGACTAGTGTCATTCCCGTTTTAAACAGTTGAAATTGTTTCATTAAGTAATTGTAGTGATTAGCGGTGATTATAGTTAAGCTGATAATAATTTGATGTCGTAGTTGATTAAAATTTTAAAACCTTTTTAATAAAACACTTAACCAGGTCTTACCAGACACACACAAAAAAATCCTAAAAATAATTCAATGGCAAAACAACATTTGCCGGGTTAACTAGTATCAAATAAAATTATTATAAGCATATACTGTCAGTAGTTTAGGCGGGTAGTACCAATTCAAATAAAACACTTTATCGATTTAAAACGCGATATATATTAGTTAAACTTGTTTAAAAATTATTTTAACTACGGTCCCAGGGCATCCGAAACACTGTAGCAGCCGTGACCACGGTAAACCGTTAGTGTTTTTAAAAGTCTAGATCTACTCCCGATCACGTGTCGAAAAGACGAAGAAATTTCGAGAATTTTCTAAAATCTCAATGGTATTGCTATAAACGTGTTTTCAGGTATTCGACTTGAAATTCAGCGCCCGTTGTAATTTTATTGGCGCGGTTTCGACACTCGCGATAACGTGAGGCACTATTGCCTTTGAAAACCTGACAAGCTCCACATACCCCACTAGGCCCGCACATTCAATTTTTTTCTTTAACCTTCTATCTTTATAAATTAAAGCTGTTACCCACGACGTCGTCTGCTCCCCGTCGTTCTTGCGAGTTACTCTTAAAAGACGGACATAAACTGTCGTATATTTTAGATAATTTAAAGATGAATCATATACTGTCTATAGTTTACGCGAGTAGTACACATTTAAATAAAACACTTTAACGGTTTAAATCGCGTTTAAAACCGTTAAAGTGTTTTATTTAAAACATGAATCATTCTTTCTTTATCATTTTTGGAAGTCTTGAATCATTTTCACCGCAGTCGCAGTCTGATGTTTAAGCCTTTTCTCAAAAAGTGTTCCATTTAACACAAAAATGCTTTTTCAATTCAGACCAGTTGTTCCTAAGATTAGCGCGTTCAAACAAACTCTTCAGCTTTATAATGTTAGTGTAAATTACGTTTCGCGTTTTGTGAAGTCCCGAATAAATATGTATGGGACGGACACATTTGTGTATCAATTATTGTCTACTTGCCTATACTAACGAAACAATGTATTTGAAATCTTTATGTGAGACTTCTGTGTCTTGCCCAGCCGAAACGATGTGTCGTTTCCCCGGGATTTGAACCCAGGACTACGCAGGACACTGCTAAGGATACTTAAAGCATACTACGTCTAAACATGTAGCTGTAGAGGCCGTCAAACAATTAACATACGTAAAATAAAATAACTGTTTCAGCTTCATTTAGATGAAATATTATAATGTTTTTTTTTTTAATACTAAAAATAACAAATCTCTTTATTTGGCATTCGTTTAGTACAATGCTATATAATATACATTAGTTAAAATTTAATTTGTGATGCCAAATCATGCTAAAAGCCATATGTCAAAGTCAGCACAACTGTAGAAGAATGCTGATTTTCAGCAAAGCCATACTGCCCGACTGTTAGACAGCGCCATACAACCATTTGATATCTTAATAACAGTGGCTTAAGAGGCAATCTATAGACACATATGTTAGTAACTATAGCAAGTCTTGGTGTAATATTGTATTTGCACCAAAGATCTAAAGATGGTGGAAATATTTTTATGTTATTCGATCCCTTTTCAGTAAAGAAAATCAAGTGAATATCGCAGATACAGCTGTTATCCTACGTAAGATTTTACAATGGCGTTTTCGTCCGCTTACATATTAAAATCTAAGTACAATACAGAGCCAGTTAGTTTTCTTACTACGAAACGGCTTAACGATTTTTAATGTAGTTTTTTGATTCCATAGATTAGTTATTAGGGGGTCGGTTACTAATTGTGATATTTCTTGTTGTAAATTTTTATTTTTTATAGAGATGCACAGATTAGCATTGGAGATGGGGAGGGGGGGGGAAATAGCCATATTTTTATTTTGGCTTTGGATATTCGGAAACTCAGAGACTGAAACCAAAACGTGGACGGTAGTTGGTGATCTGGTTGGAATTTCTTTTTTCCAATCTTTGGATTTCCGAATATCCAAAGTCAAAATAGGTCTATAGCGCATCTCGTGTAGATATTATAAGGTTGGGATATTTCATCTTCCAAAAGTGAACTCCACGCTCTCCTCTACAGAAAAGTACTTGCTTTAATACCAAGCGTTCAAAGACGCGACTGTGAAAGCCTAACACATTTCTATTCCTGTCTCGCGCCGCAGGTTCGCGTCGACGCGTTGATGGGTTCAGGCCCACGCCCACGCGTGATATTGCGGTCTGGCTTAAAGCTTTATTCGGCCTTAGAGGTTTAATGTGTGATTCGTGTTCAACAGAATTTCAGGCGTTTATCAGACTTTGCGTAAAAATCTCGCGTAACTAATGGGAGTAGAATAATATCAGTTTTGTAAGAGAACATCATTATACTGTTTGTAGTTAACGCGGGTAGTACACATTTAAATAAAGCACTGTAACTACAATGCGATGTATTTTAGTTAAACTTGTTTGAAAATTATTTTTCCCCCCGGCCCCACCTTTCCGTTGCTTCCCCCCCCCCCGCCCCCCCCCGCGGCTGTTAAAGTGTTTTATTGAAAAATGATCATATCTACACGTACAAAAAGCTGATGAAATGACACAGGCGGGATTCGAACTTATGACGGCACTGCTTCGTGCTGTTACGTAATGTAATTTCAACCTTAACCTATCTTAGATTTAAGTGACATTCTAAGATAGTTTAAATAATGTTTTCAAAAATCTAATATAGATTGAAAAAATGCGATGACACAGGCGGGATTCGAACCTACGACCTTACGACCTTGCGCAATGTCATTTCAATCTAAATATATCTTAGAATTTAAGTGACCAAGATAGATGTTAAATGAATGTTCTTTTTTTTTATCGATAATAAATTGAAAAAAAATACGACTCGGATACTGTCTATAGTTTACGCGAGTTATTTGAAAATTATTTTTTACTTCGGCCCGACGTTTCGGATGCTTTGCAGCAGCCGTGACCTAACTAACTAATATATCGCGTTTTAAACCGTTAAAGTGTTTTATTTAAATACGACTCGGACTTGTCTTGAACCGGCATCCACAGCGATCCGTACTGTTTCTCTAACCATATGAGCTACCGTGTCCGACACGTCACCTTCGAATTTTTCAACCCGTTGATACATGATCGCACAATGTTTATTTGTGTAATGTTTTTTTATAATTTAAATAATAAACAGTATTTATATAATAATAAAACATTATCTGTAGTTTACACGAGCGGCTACTTAAATAGTTGACGGGCTCGTCGGGCAGGACTTGAACCGGCCTCGTGAGCGTTCCGTGCTGTTGCTCTCCGATTGAGCTACCGAGTCATTATTTGAATTTTAAACAACTACGACATCAAATATTGTATGAAACTATAGTCGTAAATAAAACAATTATAACAGTTACAGTTACAGGCATAGAACGGTTTAACTAACGTCTTGAACCGTTAATAAGTGTTTTATTTTAACTTTATCACTTACTGCATTAGACGGTTTAACGCACTTGAACCGTTTAAAAGTGTAAATTATATAGTGCCTTCATGTGCAATAACATGTAAAAAATAATAAAGCTTTCAAATATGGTAGAAATATCGAAATTTCGTTTAGGCCACGAACCACCGTCCATAGATAAAAACCGTGACGTTTAATTGCTTTACGGTTTAAGTCTGTGGATTTCCCAATTCCCAAAGACAAGGTCAACAGCGCACTCTTTAGATTCTTTAGACTTCTGCTTGTCTTACATCCTCGATCCAAAAAGAAACATATTTAACGGTTTAAATTGCTTTTCTCATCTACGACGTTGAATAAAATGTCGATCTAAATCCAATCGAAAATCATTTTTATGAAAAAATTAAATTGCTTTTTTGCCTCTGTCCGTAGAAATATCTCGATAGATTAAATAGGCCGACAACACTTCCTTATCTCTCGTTCTTTGTCATATAGTCGATTATATGTATACGTTATATATGCAAAATCATGTAACTAAATATTCGCTGCTTTGTTGATTTGTCCACATCAATCTATTTACCATTAAAACAAAATTTATAGACCGAACGTTATTGAATCCGATAATGAAATTAATAGCTAAGCGGAATGATTTCGAATATTCAATACGTGCACGGTTATTAAACACTAGCCGTTTCAGCGACTTCGTCCGCGTGGAATTGTTATTTTGGGCGTCCAAATTCGTTTTTGCACGACATCCACGACATCGGTCGCGTCCCTTCCCGTCATTCTTGCAAGTTAGTCTTAAAAGATAGACGTACAGCGTCGTGTACTTTTTTTTAATCATAAAGAGGAATTATTCTCTCATACATATATTTTGCGTATCTTGAACCGTTTTTTCAGCGTACGCACCAGAAACTCACACAGATGAATATTTTTCCCCTTTTATTTTCCGCTTTTTTTTCCCTCTTTTTCCCCCAATAGTCCACGCAATGTTTTAGCCTATAGCCTACCTCGATAAATGCTCTAGCCAACACAATAATTGTAATTTTTTAATTCCAACCAGTAGTTCCTGAGATTAGTGCGTTCAAACAAACACACAAACCCTTCAGCTTTATATATTAGTATAGATAATCTGATAGACTATGTCTAATGGACGATAAATTATTGAATCAGATATCGTATGTAGTTTACATAAGTAGACATTGAAATAAAACAATTTTAACAGTTTAAAATTCTAAATATAATCAGATAATTTTTTTATTAGATTATATTTTAAACCCTTGTGTTGGTAAGGGTTGTCAATCGTATTATAATTTATAGTTTTGTACTATATTTTGAGTTTGTGTACTATATACTTTGATGGGATCGTTAGTGTAATTATAGCGACATAATATGTCTAAAAATTAACGAGTCGATCCCCAACGGGTTCAACGTTTCACTAATCAATTTTTAATTTTTCTGAAGCATGTTGGCCTTCGTCTGGAATTCTGGATATTACATGAGTGATAAGAATATTGAAATTTCGTCCAGACCACCGTAGATTAAACTGTATTGTTAACATATCGCATTTTTTTCCGTTAAAACTGTTTTTGTATATATTTTTCAAACCATAATACCATAATTATTTCAACACTGAATTATTACAAACTAAGTCTTAAGTAAGTTAACTTATTTAATATACGAATTTCTAATACATTCACTTTTGAATATCGTTAAATAAATTTACAGTAAAATATCATACTACTATCTATTGAAAAAGTTTTGGCAACCCTATTCATCATGCCGCACTCAAACATCATAATTTAATTAAACCTAATTTCGCGTTCACTGTAAACTGTGTGTACTGTATTGTTTACTAAAGCCGACTCACACTTGGCCGTTTATCGAGTTAGGTTCTAATTAAGGTATACATTTGTTAAATATTTGCATTTCACAATAACATTCGACATTTTTCTCCGCACACATCAGCCTTGCTAGATCATATTGACAAACAATTTACTGTTTGTTAAGATAACCCGAAGGCTTTTCGGGGTCATACAAGTATTTAAAGCAAAATTATCACACTTTATAATACGTAAACAAATATATACTAATGTGGAAAGCTGAAGAGTTTGTTTGTTTGAACGCGCTAATCCCAGGAACGACGGGTTCGAATTGGAAAAATCTGAAAATTAAATTAATCTGCGAACAATAGGGGCGAAGCAACAGCGGGAAATGTGAAGAAAATGGAGAATAAATACTTGACGTCTAGGAGGTAGCAATGTATTGCTAATAAAAACGAACCGTGGGTTCGAACCCCACCACTGTAACCAGTCTTTATGAATATTAAGTTGAAGAGCTTGTTGGTATGTCTGAATTTTTGGGTTGGCAATCTTTGGGTCTTGTTGAAAAATTGTGTCGTTTTGGTTAGAGTATTTATGGAGGAAGGCTATAGAGTATTTGAAAACTTTAATATTTTGTTCATGTAAAGATATTCTTGGAAATTTTACCTTCGTTGATTTTCTTAAGCTGCAAAGCAAGACATTGGACCTTAAGAAGCAAGTGGTTGAAATTACATTGCGAGAGCGGCGCGTGTATAGGTTGAAAAAACTCGACGATGTATAGACTCGGTAGCTCAATTGCTTTCAGCGACAGCACACAGTTTTAATCTAAAATCGATTTGTAAATTTATATAACGCCAACATGTGAAAAATAATAAGTTTTCAAACATTAGTATGATAAAAAATTAACTAAAACCGCATTTGTTAAACTAGTTCAAATGAAGATTCAATACTGACTGTAGTTTACGCGAGTAGTACACATTTAAATAAAACACTTTAACGGTCTAAAACGCGATTTATTTTAGGTCAACTTGTTAGAAAATTATTTCGACTTACGGCCCCTGTCTCCCCGTGACCACTGCAAAGCATCCGAAACGTCGGGCCGTAGTTAAAAATAATTTTCAAACTAGTTTAACTAAAGTATATCGCGTTTTAAACCGTTAAAGTGTTTTATTCAAACGGAGGTTTAATTCTTGTGAAAAGTACTGAAACGAGAATAGAATTGATACAATTACTGTTATGTCATTGAATTGAAATTATTGTTGTATTGACTATTCTTAGCTCGAAGTTACCGTGGCCTACACTGGTCGTCTTTGTGCTCCTCTGCGCAATGTATTTTCAACCCTAACACTTACGTATTAAGGTCATTAGTAGTTTTCCGGGGCATGGGGCGTAGACATTTATTTGCCCACTAGCTGATTTCATTTGCCGGCGTATAGATCACTAGCTGTGCCACCATTTTTAGATTATTTAAAGAGAAATTCTTTCATACAGATATATATTTTTTTGGGCGTCTTAAACCGTTTTCGCAGCGTACGCTTCTGAATCCAACATAAATGAAAATTTTCCCCCGTTTTGTTCACATTTCTCGCTGTATCTTCGCTCCTATTAGTCACATCGCATGTGTTATAGCCTATAACCTTCCTCTATAAATGCTCTAACCAACACAAAAAGAATTTTTCAATTCGAACTCGTACTTCCTGAGATTATCGCGTTCAAACAAACACACAAACAAACTCTTCAGCTTTATATATTAGTATAGATAGATAGATAATACTGGCCCTCAATCGGCCGAAACTGCTTCCCGGGTATTCAAACCCGCGTGTTTAGTCGATTCAAATTCCAAGTCGGTTAATTTCGGTCTCGTTGAGAATGTGTCACTGACTTATAAACGTGCAAGTAATGTTAATCTGTGCCCTGTACGCACCATTTATTGTTTCCTCGGGTCCCGCTTCACGCAACGTTATGCGACATAGAGGCTGTTAGTTTGTCGATATTAAATAAACCGCTTTTAACAATTTAAAACTGGATATATATAATCGTTTTTCTTTCAGCTACGGCTGCTGTATAAACATCGTATTAAAATATGTTACATAATGAATTATGCGTTTTGAACCGTTGAAAGTGTTTTATTTAATATGTACTAGTTACTTGCAAAAATTACTGAAAATTCTAAGCGTACCGTGTATAGTTTCTATCTAGTGTGTAGTAAGTGTACTTTCGTGTGATTTTAACTTTTTATTGAAGTTATAACAATGATTATGTGCTGTAGTATTTTTTCTATTTCTGTCTGTCTGTTTTCTCATAATTAAAACCAAGCAATTTATTAATAATTTAATGATAATAAAAAAAAAACATAAATACTTGTCTTAAGAAATCAGGTTTCTAGAAATCTAGAAAATACAAAGAAACACATTTAATACAGTTTTTCGGTCTGTTCGGCCGTCGTGAGCGAGAGTTTCTCGACGGTTCGCCATCACGAGCGGACGGCGTCATTAGGAGATGTTAACTCCTCGATTGCTGAGAACCTCTTCTCGCTCACATCGGCCGAACAGGCCGAAAGACGAATACGCTGAAGGATGGCCGTGAAAGCCTTACACAATTAATTAAAAATACTTATTAATAATTATTTCGTGTATGTTTGTTCAACAAACACATTTATTATGTACATCTGCTTTACAGCCAAACTGTACAAATATATGTATTTTCATGAATTTATTGTTCAAATAATAAGTGAAACATTAAATAAATAATATTTAAATCAGCTTTAATAATATAGCATATTGTCTGTTGTTTACGCATTTAAATGAAACACTTTTATTCAGTTTTTAAACGCTACATATTGCAGTAAAGTTTTATATATGACCCGACGTTTTTGGACGCTTCCAGTTGCTATGGTAACATGAGGACTAAGTGATGGAGAGAATCCCGTTGTTAAAAATATATAAAACTGATATACCGAAGTAATGTCTGTAGTTTACGCGAGTAGTTAGCGTTAAAATAAAACACTTTTAACGGTTCGAAAGAAGAAATATATTACCTAAGTTATTTATTTATTTATTTTCTTTACAGCCCCCCGTTTTCGATCTTTTGCAATAGACGTGGTCCCGGGGGGAATTAAAAATAGAGAGCATTCCGTAATTAGAATAATATAAAGAACTGTAACTTCGCGAGTAGTAAACATTAAAATAAAACACTTTTAACGGTTGAAAACGCGAAATATACTGGGGCACTTATTCTTCATTTATTTTAACTACGGCCCGACGTTTCGGATGCTTTACAGCAGCTGTCGTCACAGGGTACTGAAAATGAACGGTCAAAATGTCGGACCGTAGTTGAATTAAATATAATATTTTGCTTTTAAATAAGACATTATTAAAGTCATATATTAGCTAAACTCGTTTGTTATTTATATATCGCGTTTTAAACCGTTGAAGTGTTTTATTTTAATGTGTACTACTCTCGCATACTACAGACAGTATACTTTGCGTTGTAACGAACTTTGCGGAGTGTTTTATTTAACGAGAATAATTTTATGTAATATTTATTTTTTCGTAAATTTAATATATATTTTAAGTAACTTTACAGCGCGGATGGAAACTTTTGTACCATTATTCTGTTTAATATATCGTAAATTTATTTTAAACAGGGACAATTTATGGCTTTGTTTTAAACAAACATAAACTACCGTATAAATAACTGACAATTACCAACAGTACAGTGACAATTACAAAGACAAGACTCTTACGACATACAATAAAAATAATAATAAATTAAATTCATAATTACACACATATTTTTTATGTGTAACTAAATTTAATAGACGACAATTTGTATGTTAGAAGGCAGAATAAAAATCGGTGAAAAACTTTTAAATTAAACGGTTTAATTTTTTGTGCACTGATAATTAATAATAATTGACATAATCATCGTGTTTTAATAGTGTTGCCCTTTCATTTGATACCCATATTGAGAGGGTTAAGGAAAAATTTGTAATCCGCCATTTTGCATCGGCGGCCATCTTGGATTAAAAACGTTATTGATTTTATTATATTGTATTGTCATCTAAATTAAATGTGAGTACCAAATTTTAGATCAATCGGACAACGGGAAGGTGCTTAAATTTCAACTTCTAATTTTGACCCGAATAAATAAATTCCGTACGTGTCGAGCTAAATAAAACCGTTTAAAAACATAGAGTTTACTTATAAAATGCCCAACCATGTAATATTGAAATAGGATGTGCTGACGACGATTAGGAACTCTTCAAACTGAAAACGAACTGAATTATAAATAAACTAAAAATACCGGTTAAGTTCGAGTTAGTATCTCGCGTGAAGAATTATGTGCTATTGGACTTTCTTTCTTGGAAGTCCCCCCTCTTTTTTTTTTTTTTCATTGGAAGACCCAGTCATATATAGCTGAAGGGCTTGTGGTTTGAATTAAAAAATTACTTTTGTGTTGGTTAGAGCATTTACCGAAGAAGGCTATAGGCTAAAACATCGCGCTGTGACTAATACAAGCGAAGATGTAAAAGAAATGAGAAAATTTTTCATCATTATGGATTTCCGAGGCGTACGCTGCAAAAACGGTTCAAGATACCAAAAAAATATGTATTAGAGAATAATTTCTCTTTAAATGATCTAAAAAAAAGTCCACGACGCTGTATGTCTATCTTTTAAGATTAACTTGCTAGAACGACGGGAAGGGATGCAACCGACGTCGTGATGACAGCTTCAGTTTATAAATATGAAGGGGTTTGCAAAAATGAATTTGGATGGTCAAAGCAACGATTCTCGCGGTCGAAGTCTCTGACAAAGACACAATTATTAGCACGATACGCTGTCATCCTATTTCGGCTTTGGATATTTGGAAATACACTCACTGAAATTTGAAGCGCAATAAAAAAAATCTGTTTGTATTTTTTAGTGTGAAAAACGAATGTTTCTTTCTCTCTAAAACCCAGTTTCTCAATTCCAGGTGTTCGAGTGGGAGCAGAGCGTTCGTGACACTATCCTTTCGTCCTTTTTCTGGGGCTACATCGTCCTTCAGATACCAGCTGGTATGCTTGCTGGCAAATTTGGGGGGAAGATGCTGATCTTCGTGTCTATGTTGATTACTGGAATTATTAACCTCTTCACACCACTGTTAGCGACCCAGGCAAGTATTTGAAGCTTCGAGTTGACGCTGACGATGCCGGTACATTCCTGCCCGAGTCGAATTTTAAAGAATTTATTTTCGTTTTTTTATCTATAGAGATAACATGGTTAATTTGGTGGATCGTGAAGTGCCCTAGTTCTATCACCAAGATGTGTTGTTGACACATTATGGTTTTGGATATTTGGAGATCCACTTAAGCCGAACGGAGCCTCTCAGATTCACTGACATCAGGGGGTTTCGACTCTGGACGGTGGTGTGACCTGGACGGAATTTCGATTTTTCTCCTCATTTAATATCTATTGGTATATAAAGATACAATTTTAATGATAATAAATAAAGATGGTAGAACTGGGTGCAACCGACACCACCACCTTCTGATACAGCTGGGTCCGTTAAGGAGTATATGTTGTTAAATATTGTCTGTATCTACACTCGAACGTTATGCAATGAAGAAATCATTTTTAACGATTTCAACGCAACGCGAAATATTGACCGTTTGACAGCGGCTGTTCCTAGGCTTAAGTTGCTTTTTGATTCAAAACGTTGAAAGTGTTTTATTGAAGTCCTTAAGCGTGCACTCTTCAATTACTTACAAATTCGTAAGACGGAGAGAAGATATTGTTGTCTTCTCTCCGTCTTATAGTATATAAGTTAAATACTGTCTATAGTTTACGCGAGTAGTACACATTTAAATAAAACACTTTAACGGTTTAAAACGCGATATATGTGTTAAACTTATTTGAAAATGATTTTTAACTTCGGCCCGACGTTTCGGATGCTTTGCATCAGCCTCGGTCACGGGGAGCCTCCCCGTGACCACCGTTAAAGTGTTTTATTTAAAAGTATATAAGTTGTCATATATCTGTACGATAGCACAATAAATGAATATTGTATGTTAACATATAAATGATAGAAACTCCTAAAATAAGTTAGGGAATTAACGATTTTTTTTAGATTATTTCTAGAGGAATTATTCTTTTTTACACTTATAGTTATTTTTGCTAATCCGTTTTTTTTTGCATTTGCCATTCTTTCTTTGCTCTTATCACAGCTTGATGTTGTATATCCTAAATCTTCTTCGATAAATGTCCCAACCAATACGAAAATAATTTTCCAACTCGAACCAGTAGTTTCTGAGATTAGCGCATACAAACAAACTCTTCAGTTTGCAATATTAGTATAGTTACACAAAGTTAATATTAAAATTTTTCTTTTATGCTGACGCTACAGTTTTTTTTTCCAGGGTGACTGGATAGCAGTCTGTGTTTGCCGGATCCTGATGGGCCTCGCTCAAGGTCTACTTTACCCCAGCATTCATGGAGTAATTGGACAATGGGCCCCCCTATCAGAACGAAGTCGGATGGGGACTATAGTTTATTCCGGTAAATATTGAATTTAAATACTGGTCTATAGTTTACGCGAGTGGTACACATATAAATAAAACACTTTAACGGTTAAAAACGCCATATATTAGTTAATTACTAACCAATATATTGAGTTTTAAACCGTTAAAGTGTTTTATTTAAATATTGAATTTCCCTAGCATTGGATGAGGGATTTCTAGGTTTGAATCCTGGAGAAAAACTATCTGTTTGTCCACGATCCAATTTTAAATCATTAAAATAAAACACTTTTAACCGATTAAAACGAGAATATATCAGTTAACTTCATTTTGATGACTCTTAACTACAATTTGCAAACAGCACCAGAACGTCGGGTCATAGTTTGCATACAATTATAATAAGACATATTAATATGACGCATTTCATCCCGTTTATAGTGTTTTATTTCAATGTGTATTCTTGTTTATAATACAAATAACAACGGATTAACTTCCACATTTCTAACTATAGTGGATTCGAGACCTGTCTGTTGGTTTTGTTTTTAATTATTTAATTTTTTTCTTTAGGATCTCAACTAGGTACCATTATAGAGATGATGGTGGCCGGCTGGTTATCTGAGAGCATTTGGGGATGGCCTTCCGTCTTTTACATAGCTGGTGTGACGTGTCTGGTCTTCTCTGTTTTATGGTACATTTTCGGGGCATCAACACCTGGTACCAGCAGGTGGATCTCCAAAGAGGAGAAGAAATTCATCGAACTAAGCGCTGGTGCGACAGATATAAGCGAACAAAAGGTGCTATAACTATCATGAGTGAAGAATTCTTCACAGTTTTAAATAGATACGTTAAACTTTTAACGGTTCAAAACGTGTAATATGCTAGTTAAATTATAATGTAACCAGTCCTCAGTGAAGCATATGAAATTTCGCTTTTAACTTTGACATTTGGGACACCTTCCATCGTTACTCGCCCATGACAACGGCTCTAGAAAAGCATTGTAAACATTGGGCCGTATAATATTCAATGGCAATTCGTGGCTTATGTTTCACTTCTTATATACAATTGGGTCGTGGGTTTGATTCCCATCGGATATACCAGCATATTTAAGAATCATGGTGATCAAATATTATCTCTAGTATACGCAAGTAATCCATTTAAATAAACCCCTTTCAACGGTTTACAACCCGGATAAATTAAATTATTTTTACTGCATTATTTAGAATTTATTTTTACTGCGACCCCTCTTTCGGATGTTATTCAGCAGCCGCGGCCACGGGGGGAATGAATATGGAGAGCATCCTAAACGTCAAAGTCGAAACTGCTACATTAGCGTTTTGGTATCATTCATTGGAGTTATAAATATTCCGAAATAAGCCGACAGCGCATTGTAGCTAGATCTTCTATCACTAATGTTTGCCAATATACGCTTCAGAAAGTCGCAACTCCTTGGAAGGATATCTGGACGTCACTACCGTTTTGGGCGATACTGCTCGCGCACTGTGGACAAAGTTTGGGATTCTGGACACTCCTGACCGAAATGCCTTCGTACATGGACAAAGTGCTGGGTGTCGCTATTAAAAACGTAAGTATTTCTCTATTAATACTAGCTGTGCAAGCGACTTTGTCCGCAGTGCAAACCCTCTCTTCATTTTTGTAAATCATAGCGGTTACCCACGACGTCGGTCGCTCGATGTCGTTCTTGCAAGGTAACCTTAGAATATAGAAATATTGTATCGCGGATTTTTTTTTATTTCAAAAAGTAATCATTCTTCCATACATATTTTTGGAGGATCTTGCACCGTTTTCGCAGCGAATGCAACAAAAGCCAACAAAGATGAATATTTTTCCCCATTTTCTCCACATATTCCTCTGTTTCTTTGCTGCTTTTAGTCACAGCGATGTTTTATAATCTGGCTAAGGCCAAACCTTCCTTGATATATTCTCTAACCAACACAGAAATAATTTTTCAATTCGAACGCGGTAATCTCGGCAACTACTGTTGCCGAGATTACCGCGTTGAAAGATTTCTTGTTTGCATCTTGTTCTGAGAACTAGTTACAGTATTAACCATACTTATAGTGAGCACGTAGAAAGGAACTTAAACATGACGTTTTTGATCTAGCCGCGTGGGGTTCTCTTGATGTAATCATGTGAACAAGATACAGTGTCGATCTATTTTGGCTTTGGATATTCGGAAATTCACAGACTGGGACGATAACGCGATAAATCTTGACAGCTTTAAATACTGTCTATAGTTTACGCGAGTAGTACACATTTAAATAAAACACGTTACGGTTTAAACGTCCGAAACGTCGGGCCGAAGTTAAAAATCATTTTCAAATAAGTTTACTAATATATCGCGTTTTAAACCGTTAAAGTGTTTTATTTAAACTTGACAGCTTTTTCAACTATCTCTTTAATATCCAGATTTCCAGACGAAGTCTAGCAAATTTAAAAAAATAAATAGAATTGAATCATGTTGCCTCCTTTGTTATAATTGTCTAATGGTAGCAATGTATTGGTTCCATCCACACCGGGTCCAACATGCTTCTAATTTTTTTATCTCAAAAAATGATATATATTCAAATTTCATCCGGCTCAGGAATCACCGTCCACTGATGAAAGAGCCGTAATTTTATTCGCGTCAAAAGTCTGTGGATTTCCGAATATCCAAAGCCAAAGTAGATCGACAACACATCCTGTTTAGATGTAATATTGGGTATTTCATCTACCATCACGCGAACCCCACTATCCATAGCTACCATTCAGCCAATGAGCCGTGTAGCTGTCCTATGTTATAAACTTATGTCAATCATCTTTAATTGCTGTTCATCTTTTCTCTTTTCATTTTCAGAACGGCATCTATTCAGCTCTACCATACTTGGCCATGTATATCCTAAGCTTCGTCTTCAGCTGGAGTGCTGATTTCTTGATAAACAGAAGCATCCTCTCACATGGAACAACAAGGAAGATCTTCAATACAATTGGTGAGATTCCATCTATACTAAGATATAAAGGTGAAGAGTTTGTTTGTTTGAACGCACCAATCTCAGGAACTACTGGTTTGAATAGAAATGCATTAACACGACTTCGCCCACGTGTACCAATGAAGTCGTGGGATCAGTTAGTTAAGTTTATGCACGATAGCGTAATAAATGAATATTGTTATGTACAATGCAAACTTAGCCAAATACGTTGACAGCGCTTCTTTTGAGATGTTATATGCTTAAGGTATTCCACCTTACACCAAGTGACCATTATGCTTTTCAATTCGTGCAGAATTATTCCCCAACCAAGCACAACGTTAGAAGTGAGATTGTAGAGTGGTGGGTCTTAGCCATTAAATGGTTATAAGACATGCGCCCAGCAGTGGCATCTAAAAGTTAATGTTTGATTTCAGCTTTTTGGGGCCCAGCTGCTGCTCTCTTGGGCTTGTCGTACATCCCAGCTGGGCACGTTCCTCTGGCCGTTGCTATGCTGACTGTCACTGTGGGATTGAATGGCGCACATTATGTTGGGTTCCTGGTGAGTGAGTCTTCTGATCCTACTTAAACCGTATAATACGGGGTCATGAGCAGGTTCCCCATGACCACGGCCACTATAAAGCTTCCGCAGTAATTGACGCCTTTTAGTTGCCGTGGTCATGTGGAATTAATTGACTTATAAGTTTCGTTTTAAACTGTTAAAAGTGGTTTAAGTTCATACGTCATAAGCATTCGCTTAAAGTATTAAGTACAATCTAGCTTCTTACTCATTTATTATCTCGGTGTCTGTGTAATCGGGTTATCGGATAATTGCTTCCCCGGTATTCGAACTTAGGTCATCTTACACTTAATGAAATCTAGATATTAAAAAGGTTGTAGAAATATTGAAATACCGTCAAGTCACAAGACACCGTCGACAGATGAAAAAGCCGTGAAGTTTAATCGCGTTTCGGTACAGTCTGTGGGTTACCGAATATCCTAAGCCAAATAGATTGACAGCACATCTTGATTAGATGTTGTACGGCTGGCCTATTTCACCTACCATCAAGAAAACCCCGTTTTGTCCTCGTGTCATATTTGTTTTTTTATTTCAGATTTCCCACATTGACCTGTCTCCAAACTTTGCCAGCACCCTGATGGGGATCACCAACGGATGTGGAAATATCTTCTCCATCATGGCGCCACTAAGTGTAACCCTCGTTGTAAAGGATGAAGTAAGTGTACAGATCCAGTTCAGACCGCATTTGAACAGCATAAATAGATATGTAGATAACTTTATTATTTTTCATATATCATTGAGAATGTTACCGCAATTTTGAAGTTTACTAAATTGAAATAATGAAACAGTTTAAAACGCGCAATATATTAGTCACTATATTTTTATTTTAGTTAATGACCGCATCTGTAGCCAAATGGTTAAACATATTAATATACAACATAAGCGCGAGAGGTCCTCGGTTCGAATCCCAGGAAAACAAAAAATTCTTTCGGTCAGGCAGGGCACAGAAGTCTGATCAACTACTTGCCTGTTAAAGAACGGATCAATGAAACGGACACAGAAATGTTTTCGCCCCATGGCCCGCGAGGGGGAAACGGGATTTCACACACACGCGCACACATATTTTTATTTAATTTAACTACGTACCGTCGTTTAGTAGCGAAGCAGACATTAGGGACGCACGTCATCTAGTCCAGACGTGACCACGGTTGCAACAAGTATCCGAAATGTCGGGTCATAGTTAAATTACATTTAAATATCTTAATATTTCGCGTTTCAAACCGTTAAAAGCTAAAACTAAAACCAATAAGTTTATATATGTTACTTAACAGTTAATTTTTAAAACCGTTAAAAGGGGTTTATTCAGGGTGGCTAATCAATAGACACATCTTTTTTCCAGCACTCGGCGTCAGAATGGCGGAAAGTCTTCTTCCTCTCCGTCGGTTTCTACTTCTTGAGCAACCTGTTCTTCTTGTTGTTCTACTCCGGGACGATTCAACCCTGGAACGAGCCCAAACTCAAGAGAAATATTGGTTAGTATTACATAAGATCAACTTCGGTTGAATGTTTAGCGTAAAATTAACCAGCGAAACGGGCATACAATTGTGTCCGCTCCATAAGGTAAACTTATATTTTTATAATGCATTGCATTGGCGCTGGGTTAAATCCTGGGGGAAACAGTATTATTAGCACTGTTTCCCCCTAGTCAGGCAGTGCACTAATCAGTGACTTGGCTGTAAATAAAGAAGTGTAACGGTCACAGAAATATGTCCGCCCCATGCCCCACAGGGGCTATCGGAAATGGACTATATAAAAATACAAATTATATACAATCAACTTTGAATAGGTTACTTTAACATTTCATAACTTATAAATAAAAAAAATTAACTGTTTAAAATGCGAAATGTATTAGTTACTTTGTAATGTATGTGCCTCCGTGACCTTGGATGTTGCGAGCTACAGACACGTTGGGCCGTAGTTAAAATAAAAAAGATAAATAATATATTACGCGTTTTAAACCGTTAATAGTGTAAAATATAATTGTGTACAACGCGTAAGAGTATATTTTATTACTTATAATAAGAATTTAGAGTAATTTTAAACAAGTTTTTTTTATTACTTAAGCGTTATAATTTATTTATTTGTCACTGACAGACAGATGGATAATTCTTTTTTATTTTATATATATAACTATTAAAAATAATAGTGTCCAAATCTAGCTTAGATTTATGATCGCGGAAGTTAGGTAAAGGCTAAAGTTACACCTGTCGCATTTATAATTTTTTATATACTAGATAACCTTTGACAAGATCACAGATAATGTTTTTATTTATGACCGCTTCCTTAGACAACTAGACATAAAAGTAAGTCTCAGGTTTGAATCAAGAGAAAAAATTAAAAAAAAAACAAGTGGTTTCGGACATTTTAAACGCAGGATAGAATACCGCCAGACCCCATTTCGGGGATACGGCATTTCTTTTATATAAGAAACAAAATTGACGGTTTAGAACGAGAAATGTTTTCGATTTGTCGATCAAATTTAAACTACGATAAGACTGTATACTCCCAGATCCTATATTGGGGAAATCCATTTTTTTTATAACACACTTTCAACGGTTTAAAACGAGAAATGTAATTGATTAGTTAATTGAATTTAAAAAAATAACAGTAGCTCTTTCTATACTAAAAATTAATATACACATATATTTCGCGTTTTTAAACCGTTAAACGTGTTTTATTTAGTGGGTACCTTGTTAATTGAAGTGTTTTGTTTACAGAGGACGGTATGAACGAAAAAGAAGATAAGACATCTAACGAAATGAAGAGAATCGGAGACGAAAAGTTATAGATGGCGTTTTTTTAAACACATCAACCTAGTCATATTTGTACAAATAACGAAAGCTGTGTTACTAAGAATTACCAACACGACGATTGGGGGGTGCGACCGGCGACGCGATCGGCGACGCGAACTGCGACCATTAGTGACTTTGCAGCTTTTATTTTGCTAAACGTATCGCCGGTCGCCGCTGATGGCTTGATTAGTACATTGCTATACAGTCGCAAGACTCGAGAGATCGCTTCGGCGAGTCTTCCAAGTTATTCACAAGTATTAATTTATTCTTTCATATCACAATCTAAAGTCGAATGCAAATAACGTATATCTAATTCAAAAGCTATTTTCGTTTGACGCAAATAAAGGACCGGTTTTAGGGGGCGCAACCGGGGCTTCTGGAGCTTGGCTTTTACAAAGGCCAAAATCAAAATAAAAAAGAAAATATCAAAAAAAAAGTCTTCTTATATTTTTTTTCAATTTAAAACTGTCTTTAGTTGCACAATATATTATTTAAGTCCATTTATTTTGGGGCCCCAAGCCGCCAGACCTCTAAATGTGGCCCTGTCTTTTAATAAAAAAAACAGAAATTCTTACAAAGATTTTGTTTTATGCATTGTAGACAATAATTTTACATAATATGTATAACCTTTGTATTTATAAGATAGGGTACAAAACTACTTATCAATTCGGCTTTCGCGGCCTTTTAAGCCATAAATGTTTTCCTACCGGAAATTATTTACCAATGATGTAGGAAGGAGAATTGTATATTTATTTATATTTAAATAAAACACTTTGACTGTTTTAAACGTGAAATATATTAGTTAAACTTATTTGAAATTTATTGCAACTACGGCCCGACGTTTCGGATGCTTCGTAGCAGCCGTGGTGACGGAGAGAATAAAATAATTTCGTTTCACTACTCTCGTAAGGTACAGACAGTATTTATTTATTTATAGTTTAATAGGAGTTTATAATCGAGGAACAAGTGATGTTAAATTTTAAAAGTATTGTATAAAACTTATTGCAAATAATATCTGTATATAGATTAAAATTCAATTTCAGATAGGACTCGAACCCACGACTTCGATCCTGGATTTAGTTTACAACTAATACAAATAAAATAAAACACTTTTAACGGTTTAAAACGCGAAATATTTGCTCAGTTTTAAATAACACTAGACGTTTCGGATTTACATTTATACATAAGTAAAAAATTAAATACTTCGCGTCTGAAACCGTTAAAAGTGTTCTAATTAACTCAAAACATTATACAATCTATTACTAATTGTTATGCAAATATCTGTGATGTTTTTAGTACACGATAGTATGTGTTATGTATGTATTAATTTAAGAATTCACATACCAAAACAATGTACAGGTCTAAGTAAGTATTAATAATAATTTTGTTTAATATTAAAACTTAAGTGAGTGTGATGTTTCAATAAAATAATCATTATTAATTGAATTTGTTTTATTAAGACCAGTAACCTTTAAATAAAACACTTTAACGGTTTAAAACGCGATATATTAGTTAAACTTATTTGAAAATGATTTTTAACTTCGGTCCGACGTTTCGGATGCTTTGCAGCAGCCGTGGTCACGGGGAGACTGACCGTCGGGGAAACGTCGGGCCGAAGTTAAAAATCATTTTCAAATAAGTTTAACTAATACATCGCGTTTTAAACCGTTAAAGTGTTTTATTTAAATGTGTACTACTCGCGTAAACTATAGACAGTATACCAGTAACCTCTTAATTTAAAATTGTGTATAGAACAAAAATATCTTTTAAAGCCGTTTTTAACGGCTTGAAATGCGAAATCTTTAAGTAATTTATCTAACTACAATACTACGCTTAGCTGAACTCGCGTAAAGTAGAAAATTTTTCCGAATGTTTCATACAGTAAATCACTCGCTGTTTACAATTTTGTTTGAAAATTGCTTTTACAAATATAATTATAATTAAGTTAGCAAGAACTCGCCTAAATAATATTTAAGTTAAGTAACAATTTGTTTTCCCCCCGGTAACGAACTCAGGACTTTTGAGATCTCGACTTTGATTAAGCTTTGCTACATTGAAGGTGAAGGAAACTGGATAATGTGTGCAGTTTACGCGAGTAGTACACATTTATATAAAACACTTTTAACAGTTTAAAACGCAAGGTGTATTAGTTAATCTTATTTATAAATCATTTTAATAACGGCCCGACGGATTCGGATGCTTCGTGGCAACCGTGGTAACGCCGTAATTAAAATTACTTAAATAAGTTTAATTACATACATCTGACGTTTTAAACTGTTAAAATCATGTATTTAATTCAAAACTGAACAGAAATACTAATTTATCAAACGGACTCTCCAGAATGTTTCCTTTCAAGGTCCCTTAATTCATTTTAAACGATCCTACGAATTTCAATTTGATAAATCCGTTTTGAAACTGCCCGAGCTTAATTTTCCGTTCTTTTATTAGGGTTCCGCAGGAAAAGAGTGGAAAGGGTGTTTGAAAACTATATTTTTCACATGTTATAATTATTGCACTTGATGGAATATTGCACTGGTATCGGAAGAAAAGAAAGAAGGGTCTTTCCATTTTTTCTGGTCCCTTTTTTGCCTCATAAGCCATAAGACTAATTAGTAAATAAAAAATAAGATTACTACATTGAATAGTTAAAAAAATAACCTCAAGAGTAGGACAGACAAGCAGTACAAATGATATAATGGGAACCCTAAGCCATACCATCAAAAACGAGATGCACTGTCCACGTTTTACGGCTACAGACATTCTCAAATCCACAGACTGCAACCTAACGAGACCAAACGTAATCTTTACTTCCTTTTTACACGCAATGTTGCCATCATTTCCAGATATTTCAGAAAATTATAAATTGATTAGCGACATGTAAGACCTGGTAGTTGCCGAATCTGTGACCCGTTGATTATTACCCTTATACTGCTACCATTAGACCAACAAACCCGTCAATTTTATGGGATTAAGATTTCCTGATATCCAATCGCATCCACTATTCACATACTTTATACATGCCACGACCTCTATTGACAAATGCCCAAATAAAAGGTAGCAAGAGGGTAGTATAATAAAAAAGGTCACGTACAGCAATTTACTGTAACTCGTAAAGGTTTTGGCCTGGGGGCCCACCGCGCCACTTGTTTGAATAAATCAAACTTAATGTGACTTTTCGTGTTGGGGAATAATTCTGACGGGCCCGTCGGACTAATGCTAGACAATGACAAACAGATAAAAAAACGTCTTTTTCGGATATATAAAGCCAAAATAGGTTGACGGACGTATTTACCTGTTGAAATGTTATATGGCTGAAATATTCCTCAACTTCTATCTAGTTCACATTTTAATAAAACACTTTAACGGTTTAAAACGCGATGTAAATTAGTTAAACTTGTCTATAGTTTACCAAGTAGTACACATTTAAATAAAACACTTTAACGGTTTAAAACGTGCTATATTAGTTAAACTTATTTGAAAATGATTTTTAACTTCGGCCCGACGTTTCGGATGCTTTGCAGCATCCGTGGTCACAGGAGACCATGATGGGAGGGTGTCTGACGCTAGCGCCATCTATCGCGTCGTTGGTAATTCAAACATGTTAAACTTATATATAGCACATTTTAAACCTACTCTAAACTCTATTATGAAATACATCCAAAGTTTCAACATCGATAAGAAATTAACTTTTTACTCCCACGCAGAGCGCATTTTTGCCGATTCGAAATATAGCTTCAAACTAAGATTTATTAGATTTGCAGTACTAGAAGCCAATTGAATTGAATCGTGACGTTACCGCTTGCCTCAAGTGCAAAGTTTGGTGTACACCGAGCTTATTTTTATTTATACAAGGCACTAACAATATACATAATTAAACTTATAAGGTCTTTTTCTAATAATTATTACTACTTCTGTATCTATCTTAAAGGTATGCAAACCTATAATTTTAAAATGTACCTAGAAAAAAATCGTATAACTACTCTCTCTATTTGTAGTTTAAGCAAGTAGCTTACATGAGTTGTACACATTTAAATAAAACACTTTTGAACGGTTTCAAACGGGAAATGTATTAGTTAAACCTATTTATAAATGATTTTAATATGACATGAAATTATTTAACTACAACATTAGGGCCACCTTCTTTTATCTTTAGTCTCTAAAGCATCCGATAATTTTAACGGTTTAAAACTACTTTTTAATTCGTATAAGCGCATTTCGAAATCTCCACTGATAATCTTTCCTTCTTAGCCTTTTTTCTTGACCTAGATTTTGAATCAATACCTTGACTAATATGTGGACGGGCTTTGCTGGTACACCCCTAGAACCTACCTCCAAAGCATAAAAATCAACTCTAATACTTTTTTCCTATTCTCGCTAGATATTTTTTGGTAGGGTTTGAAATCACGTTTTCCCTCGTGGGAAATGGGACGAAATTCTGTTGTCATTTCACGTAGTTGATCAGACTTCTGTGCCATACACAACCAAAGCAATATATTGTTAATTGTCCTGGGTTGTTTATTGATTAATATATTATCTATTGTTTATTGGATTGGATCCAATAACGTAATGCCAGGAAATCCGTTTAGCTATTTCAACAAAACAACAATTGACATAAAGTATAATATGTCTATTTTCTAAACATTAAATTAAATCAATGCGAATTAACATTCGTCAAACATCGGGTGCTCTCGGCAATCTCCGGTCCGAATTGTTTCATCTTTTGTTTTACGCGTCAGGCGTTTTGACACGTACCTCATACAAGTTATAAAATTAGTTTTTAGATGTTTATATAATAAATATTGACAATGGTATTTTAAAAGCACTTAAGGTACAGCCGCCACTGGTAGCCTTTAAGTCTTCGAAGTTTTGCGACCACTGTGCCACCAGCCTTACTACGGGGTTAGAGGTAATAAATTATACCTTGACGGGCTGACTCGCCAAGCGCTTCTGCTCCATGTATACGTCATAGAGCCGTCTTTGAGGGTCTTCGGCCTGGATTTATTATCCTTCCTCACTCGTATCGTACCTCCACTAACAGATATAGACCGGCGTTCTTGTTAGGGCGCTCTATCTTTCCAGAGAAATATGTTATTTTTTAATAAATTCATTTAATGTCTGTTTCTTGTTTAGAAGGTTGAAAATATATACCTACTTTAAATAAAACGCTTGAACGGTTTAAAACGCGATATATATTAGTTAAACTTCCACTCCGTTGCGGGGCTTGGTGCAGACACGTTTGTGTGTCCGTCTTACTGATCAGTTCTTTTACAAGCGAGCGATTAGACATCTCTGTTTTGCCCGGATGAAATAATCTCTTATTCCCCCGGGAATTTAATCCAGGAACTCTCGCGCTTTAGCCAATGTAGGCAACACATTTAACCAAGTAACTACAAAGTAGTTTTTTTTATAAAATTAAAATATTAAAGCCGCATCAGAGTATTTAATAATTAGTAACACGGAGCGCGGTCGTAAGTTCGAATCCCGCTTAATTAAATTTTAACTTCTTATAAGCTTATTTCCCGCATAAAAAGTATTCGAACGAGGTAAATCACTTTGCCTGAAAGTTAATTAAAATTCCCAGCTCGTCGAGAAAATAGTTTCACATATAAATATTCATGGGTTTGCTTTGATCCTTTATAAAACTTCGCACTGAAGGAAAAACTCTATTATACTAGATGTAGCGTTAGCAAAAACGGACTTATAAGGACGCTGTTTTGAAACCGCGTTTACCACAAATAACATTTTTTTAATGAAGAACACGTATTGTCTGTATTATAAGCGAGTGTAGGTACATATAAATGAAACAGTTTAAACGGTTTAAAAGGAGAAATATTTCAGCTATATTTGATTAACTTAACATTTTGGCTGCTGTAGAGCATTCTAAATGTCGGGTCGTAGTTAAAATAAATTAAAAGTGTCGGGTTCATTCCTCAAATGGACATTCCTTGTAACAGTATAGTTTAAAAAAGCTGTTTTGACGGCTTTAAACGAAAAAGATATTAGTTTGAATGTTTTGATTGTTTTTGGTACCTTCAATCATTCGAAATGTCGAGTAAAACATGTTTTTCTACAGGCCCCAAACGGGCATTTCACTTAAATTTATAGTTTAAACTTCTTTAACGGTTTTAAACGCGAAAGATTTAAATTCACTATTTAATTTATTTTAATTACGACTCGACGTTGCGGATAACGATTATTTTAAACTTTAAACCGTTAAAAGTGTTTTATTTATAAGTGTACTATGTACTCGAGGAATACAGTTTAGTTTTTTACATTTTTATCTTTTGTCTTTTTGTTTATAGTTTTCACGAGTACACAAAAACGCACGTTTAACGGTTTCAAACGCGACATATATTAATTAACATCTTTTAAATTGATTTAAATTATTTTTACTACCTACGGCCCGACGTTTCGGATGCATTGCAGCATGCGTGGTCACGGAGGTACTGAAGATGGAAGCTGTCCTTAATGTTAAAGGCAAAAATACAAAACGCAAGTCAGACAACTTAAATAAAGCTATTTTAACTGTCTAAAACGGATGCTTTGCATCCGAAACGTCGAACCGTCCGAAAATATAATAAAAATAAGTAAACGCACATATTTCGCGTTCTCAGCCGTTTAGAGTGATTTATTGAAAACTTTTATCCAAATTATTTTGACGTAATTGCATTGCGCCTGCAAAATTGACCTGTCAAGTTGTTGATAGCCAATTTGTGGACTGATAATATTTGCTGCTGTTCAATTTAAGTGATGTTCTATGTGACAGCTTCAAGAGTTAAAGCCTACCGGTGCTAGGTTCGAATCCTGGAATTTAGCTAGAAAAATTGATCAATTACTTGCTTGTTATTTGTTTAAAGACCGTGGAGAACAGACAAGCATAGCTGATCGACTTGATGGAAGGCAAAACACCCTAGCCATATAACATCTTACTAAAATGCGCTGTCGTCCCATTTTGACTTTGGACATTCTTAAATCGAGACGCGATTCAACTTCGCGACCTTTTCTGTGGACGTGGTGTGTACTTGTAAGTTTAATCGCGTTACGGTTTCAGTCTGAACTTACGAATATCCAAAGCCCGACATGGATCGACAGTGCATCTTGTTTGGCAAAGAATGGCTTTATTATTATAACAGTCTCCATTATTATACGAGACGTGGATTCCCCTCCGTCCTTGCTTCAATGCAATTAAAACTTCGAGCTGGAACGAAGATAGGTCTCGAACAGAAAGTCAACTGCATTTTAATAAGGTTTTTTCGACAATTTCCTTCGTCGTTGTCGCGACTCTATAATTACGTCTAGAGCTTGGAAGCTATTTTGAATAGAGCAATTGTGAAATCATTGAAATGAAACACTTTAACGGTTTAAAACGGTATATATTAGTTAAACTTATTTAAATGTTATTTTTAACTTCGGCCCCGTGACCATGGCTGCTGGAAAGCATCCGAAACATGGATGTTATTAGAATAGTAAAATTACTTTGCTGTTTGGGCATGGAAGACATACTTATATGTCTGTTCTGGCACGAGATATTATTTTAATTAGCAATTCCCTCAAGTGTTTGGACATTGCAGACATATATTTATGTCTATTTTACTAATAGATATTATTTTCAGTAAGCAATTGTAAAATCACAGAAATGATATTTTATAAGCAGACTTCTGTCTTACCCAATGTATAACTGTTTCAAGAGTCGAAACTGTAACCACGAAATGTGATTTGTATTTAATCCACGAATGCTGTACTTTGATGCTTTGGTAACTTAAAAAAACAGAGTTCAGAACTAAATGGTTTATTACAAACATAAATATCTCATCTATCTATGCTAATATATAAAGCTGAAGAGTTTGTTTGAACGCGCTAATCTTAGGATCTACGGGTTCGAATTGAAAAATAATATAAAACACTTTAACGGTTTAAAACGCGGTATATTAGTTAAACTTATTTGAAAATGATTTTTAACTTCGTCCCGACGTTTCGGATGCTTTGCAGCTGCCGTGGTCACGGGGAGACTGATTTTTAACTTCGTTTAAGTGTTTTATTGAAAAGTGTTATCTCCTTTCAAATAAAAGAAAGAAGTTTTAATAATGTATGGCTTATAAAAGAAAAAGAATAAAAAATAAAGATGTATAATATTATTTATGTTTCCCACAAAATTATTTAATTTTTTATAAAATTAATCGTTGAGATTTATACTACAAAAGAATCTACAAATTTGGAAAGTATTAAAAATAGCGAATTATTATAATTTTTAAATTTATTATGAAAGAAATTACGTCAGAGCCATCTATAAAACAAATTGGAAATCTTGACCAGTTCGAGAATAACGAAGCGCCATAACAAAGGTTTCTATCTTAGTTACAACAATAAAATATAGATAGCGCTTTTATAAACCAAATACCTAAATTTATATCCGTACCATTTGTAAATCATAATTTCTGAAAACGTTGATTGAATAACGATTTAAAGTTATGGACAGTATTTACAATTTATTGTCTGCCGTCATACAATATTTAAATAAATCAATGCAACGCATTAATTTAATGCAAAGTTTCCGAAACGTCGGGCCGTAATAAAAATAAAATAAAATATATGCATATAATTATTTTAAACAAACAATGGTAAGCTGACCGATGTCCCTGAAAGCCTTACACAATTTTTTAAATTAAATTTAAGTTTACTATTTACACTTAATTATCTATTTAAGCTTCGAAAATAGCAGGTCAAGTGTTTGGCGATTTAAATAATAGATGGCGCTATTTTCAATACCTTGATTAGACAATAGACACCAAATAAATAAACGTCACTTTTAAGTCATTAATACGTTTTTAAAGAATAAAAAGATAATTTTGTAACTAATTGTTTTTTTATATTTATTATGGGAGACAACCTACCGTTACTACCGGAGAGGTAAATAACAATATAATTTTAATTTATTTTTGGGTTTCCTGTGACCATAGTTATGACAATTGTTTTAATAACTATAATCTTTAAAAAGATGCTTACAAACATGAAATATATTCGTTTCGGATACTTTGTCACGGATCATCGCGTTTCAATCTGTTAAAAGTGTTTTATTTAATTCTGTAGTACTCGCGGACCTACCATATATCTTTAAAAAGATAATGAATGTTTAAATAAAACACTTTAACGGTTTAAAACGCAATATATTAGTTATCTTATTTGAACAATGGTTTTTAACTTCGGCCCGACGTTTCGGATGCTTTGCAGCAGCCGTGGTCACGGGGAGACAGGGGTCACAGTCTTTCGAACGTTAAAAAGTTAAAGTTTCGAAGTTAAAAATCATTGTTCAAACAAGTTTAACTAATATATCTCGTTTTGAACCGTTAAAGTGTTTTATTTTAATGTGTACTTCTCGCGTAAACTATAGACAGTATATAATGAATGTTGTATAGAGAAGCGATTTGCACGGATGTGCGGCCGGTCTTACGCGAAGTATTTCGCGACGAGGACTACTTGCCGCCAATTGCTGACTGTTATCCGGAAAATCATGATGATAAGACAATTTTGGAACAGAAAAAATGGGTGAGTACACAAAACGAAAACAGTTTTAAAAGAAAATCTTATCTTTTATAATAAATTCTTAAATATTGACTTACTGTGCCTGCGACTTCCCCCGCGAAGAATAGGGCAGCAAAATTTGTTTCTGCAAACCTACTCCTCATCTGTATCAAGTACAGTATGTTATATTGACGCCAGTCGCATCCCGTCAACCTTGCATGTTAAATTTAAAATATCACTAACATTTTATCGATCACTTAAAAATTAATCATTTTTATTATATCTTTGGTATCTTGAACCGTTCTCGCTGCGCACGCACCGAATCTAAAGTATGCATTATAATTTCTTTTTATTGCAGCGCGATGTTTTATAGCTTAAAACCGTCCAAGTCTAAACCAGCCGTTCCCGAGTTCAAACAAACAAACGTTGCCATAATGGTTCAATGAATTGCCATAAAAAAAAACCCAAACGTTTTTTGTCATTACGATAATCTGCTTTTCCCCCCCCCCCCCCCCTTTTTTTTTGGTGCCTTAACAATCATGTTTACCTAATGAAACAAACAAAAATTTGACAGTCGTTAGTCGACAAAGTGGTAATAGGCGATACGTGGGTTGTCACGTGATAATCGCCGAACGCCCGATTCGTACCAACATTACAGAGGACGTTTCAGGTCGATGAGTTTTCATCAGAATGCGAAAAATTCCACGAGAAAGAGAAGAACTTGAAATATAAATACGCGCAGCGGTTATCCAGGGAACCGTTGCCAAACATCTTCAAAATATACTCCGATCTTAGCAACGGATCAGAAGACTCCTGGACTGTAGTGAGGAAGGACTTGAAGCCGACGATAGAACAAGATGCTGGGTGTATGTACCATAAAACGCAAATAATACTGTCTATAGTTTACGCGAGGAGTACACATTTAAATAAAACAGTTTAACGGTTTAAAACACGACATAAAATAGTTAAAAATATTTGAAAATCGGCCCGACGTTTCGGACGCTTTGCAGCCGTGGTCACGGGGAGACCAAGAATGGCGGATGTCTCTGATGTCAAAGTAAAAACTGCTACGCTAGCGGCATCTGTTCCGTCGTAGTTGGTATTTATCGAAACTGGCCGGGTCCTTGCAGAATTGATTAACGGTGTCCTTGCGTTTCCCCGTCTGCTGTATTTTGCTGGCAGATGCAACGTCGGGCCGTAGTTAAAATAATTTTCAAATAAGTTCCGTTGAATCTTCTACCGCTGCCGATAAATTAAAATGAAGTAATATAAGAATATTTGTTATTTTTATATGTCGTTAACAGGGCTCCATGCTTTTACTCATATACCAGAAACACACTAGATACTCACTATAAATAATTTATTAGCGCGTTCGTCGGGTCAGCTCGTTATATTTTTGTTGTAAGTGGAGGGCCTGTCAATTAAGGTATTAGCATAGCTACATGAAAAACCCTTTTCTTCTGTTTTTATAGGAGTAACGAATTTACATCTCCATTTGCTGGGCTTTGTGGTCCCATCGCAACGCGATGTTATTTTAATGGTTTGAATATTCGAGGTTAGGGCACCAGCACAGATCGTAGTGGTAGCCGGTTCAAAGCTCGCTCGGTAATTATTAATGGTGTTCGTCTAAAAGTAAACTTCATAAGTATTGCCAGGGGTAGTCAACATTAAAATAAAACACTTACAACGGTTTAAAACTCTAAGTATAACAGTAAAACTTCATTCAATAACGTTTCGAACGCTTATCAGACACCGTGATAACAGCGGCCATAGTTAAAATAAATTTACATTAAGTAAAACATTTTTTATAGAGTAAACGCAAAACGTAGTGGATAATTATTGTAAAAACGGCCCGACGTTTTAAATGTTTTGGAGCAGTCGTGATCGCGGGGGCCGTAAAATATACACTTTTAGAGGTTTAAAACGAATTTTTTTTATAAATAATTATTTATACGACGGCCCGACGTTTTGAATGCTTACAAAAGTCGTGATTATGGCGGCTGTAGTGAAAATAAAGTAACATTAAATAAAACACTTTTTTTAACGGTTTAAATCGCGATATATATAAGTCAACTTATTTTTTATTCATTTTACCTTCGTCTCCACGTTTTGGTAGCTATGAAGAAACCGTAGTCAAGGGAGTGAAGATTGAGGGTTTCCAGTCAAATCAGCTACGCTAGCGCCATCTGTTGCGTCGGGTCCACCCAGTAAAGTTCGCATTTCAAGCAGTTTCAAGTGTTTTTAGTGACATATAAAAGAATAGATAAATGTATTGTTTTGTAGGTAACACAAGTCTGTGGGTGAAAAATATTTTGAACAGGAGTTCTGGAGATTTGACTGTTTGTCAACATGAACCCAAGATACCAAGCGGAGAAGCAATATTTCCACCAGATGATGTGACCATACAATCGTACAGGTTAGATTATCTTATGAAGAAAGACGAATGGTAGCAATGTATGGCTAATCGTCAACGGGTCATGGGCTGGTTCCCCATTGGGTCCTCAATCAATTTATTCTCTGCTGAAACATGTTGGACTCCGTCTGGAAATCTGGATATTCCGCCCACAGATGAAAAAGCGTGACGTATCGCTTTTCGGTTACAGACTGTGGATTTCCGATTATCCAAATCCGACATAGGTCGATTGCGCATCTTGTTTAGATGTTATATGGTTGGGGAGAAATATCTCCTACCATCGAGTGAACTCCTTTTAATAAGTTGTTTAATATACAAAATTAATTACTAATGGTGCAATAACAGCCTGTGGCTAAATGGTTAAACGTGTTGCCTAGCGTTAAGCGCGAGATGTCCTGAGTTCGAATCCAGGGGAAACAATAGATTGCTTCAGGGCACAGAAGTCTTGACTACTTGTGTGTAAATAAAAGCGTTATGTGAAAGGGACACAATGTGTTTGCTACCATACCCCACGATGGGTAATTAAATTTCACTAATGTCAAAAATAATACCATCTACATACTGTATGTAGTTCACTTTTAAACACTTTAACGGTTTAAAACGGGATATATATTACACGTGGATATATATTATTATAGTCATAGTCACGGCTGCTGCAAAGCATCCGAAACGTCGGGTCGCAGTTATATTTTGTAAAGAAGTTTAACTAATATATTTCGCGTATTACACCGTTAAAGTGTTTTATTTGAATACAGTCTGTAAATTACATTTGATACTGCAAACGTTGCAGCATAGGAGAAGCCGTACCACGTCCACCTCCCCCTCCCCCCAAGCTGGCCATCCAACCCCCACAGCCAGAGTACATTCTATGTGTGCCCCCACGAATTGAGTTCGTCAATTTTACACTTGGTCATGTTCATACGGTGGGTATATTAAAACTTTTGTCCTACTGTTCGTATTTGTATTCTGCTACGCGTACACTAATATTGTAAAGAGGTAGATTTATTTCTATGCTTGTGTGTTTTTATCTTACGGTTTTAATATTTTGTTCTCAAATCTCATACTTAGAAACTAGGGTAATCTGATACTGTTTGTAGTTTACGCGGGTAGTACACATTTTAATAAAACACTTTAACCGTTTAAAACTCAATGTATATTAGTTAAACTTGAAAATTATATTTTACTTGTTAACTTATTAACGGTAAAGTAGATTTTGAATATATACTACACAAAATCTACTGCGTTACAACCCTATTGCAAAAAAATACTAGAGATTCAATATTGTCTGTGGTTTAGTAGACATATTTAAATAAAACGCATTTAACGGAATAAAACGTGATATATATTTACTATCAGTTTGGGGTCGTCCCTAATGTCGAAGTCAAAACTGATACACCTTTTGTTTTATTGTTGTTGATGTAGCGTATTCAAAGTAAATATATATCGCGTTTTAAACCGTTAAATGTGTTTTATTTATCTATATACTACTCGCGTAAACTACAGACAGTACTTACATTGAAATAATTCAATAGAAGCTTGAAAAAACGGTTCGCCGATCAACGATCCCTTCATCAAGATCCACTTCGTCAAAAACACGAAAACATTTGTTTGATGCAACGGCGGAAAAAAGCCAGCAGCGCAAATATCGTGGGAATATACAGTGCGCGGAAATAACAAGGCGATGGCATATACCGAAATACGACTTTTCGACTGAGCTTGTTATGTCTGTAGGGTCAGTAAAAATCCAGTACAGGTACACGTTTCGGATGCTGTGTCTAACCAGAACGGATTTTAATAAAACACTTTTAACTGATAAAACGCGAAATATTAGTTACATTTATTTACGATTTAAGCCATGGTCACAGGGACTGCTGCTGCAAAGGTTTCGAAACGTCGGGCCCTATCTAAACTTATTTGTCAAGTGGTAAATATTTAAATAAAACACTATTAACGGAATAATACGCGTTATATATTTACTTTCAATCCGCCAAATATCAGCTGATATTAAGATGAAACATATGGCGCTAGCGTGGCACTTTTGACTTGGCCATTAGGGACACCCTCCATCTTCAGTCCTCCTACAAGCATCGAAAACGTCGGCCCGTGGTGAAAATAATTTGTCAATAAGTTAGTAATATACGCGTTTTAAACCGTTAAAAGTGTTTTATTCAAATGTGTACAAATCGGGTAAAATACAGACAGACTTATATTTTACAAATAAGTTTAGATAGGGGACGACGTTTCGGATGCTTTGAGCAGCCGTGGTCAAGGGGAGACTACAGATAGAGGGTGTCTCTAATGGCCAAGTCAAAACCCCTACGCTAGCACACATTTCAGCTGCTGCGAAGCATTCGAGCGTCGGGCCGTAGTTAAAATTTGATATCAACATATTTTTTTTCATTAGAGCGGTCCATATGTGCCTCCGTTTAGCATTTTTATTAAATAAAAAATGTAAATATTGATTAACTCTTTCCAAGCAGCTTGCTTGGGGAATATATTCCTTATTAAGACGGCCTATCTTTTTTAGGAAACTCTTCGTCTCATAAATGTGTCAAAATTTGAAATACGCCTATCAGTGACACCACCCAAGCGAAAGGAACTGGACGTGGAGTTGTGTTCTAGGCTGGTGGTCACGTCGGGGTCCGCCGCTGAATTCCGGATCCACTATAGGCCGGTGGACGTCCGCGCTGTCGCGGATGTGTTGCAAGTGCGCGTGTCTGTTGGGCGTGGATTGCTGATACCGATCTCTTGTTACATGCGACCGCCTGTTTTGGAAAGTAAGTCGTGTTTATTTTTTAGGAGTTTCCAAAAGTAAAAACGTACGCATGTGTTAAGGTTGAAATTACATTGTGCGAGGGTCACATCACAATGTGTTATATATAGTTATATATAGTCTATAAGCTTCCTCGATAAATGCTCTAACCAACACAAAAAACAAAATTCAATTCGAACCCGTACTTCCTGAGATTAGCTCGTTCAAACAAACAAACAAACAAACTCTTCAGCTTTATATATTAGTATAGATTTAAACCGCGCTGACAGATTTCATAAATTAAATTTAGCTATCCTCCTAAAACCAATATATTTGAGGCTGCTAGAAGCAGATCACAAAAAAAAAACATGATTTTCAAAACGTGAAAATCTATACTATTATTTGTATAAGAATTATGTTAACAATTTTCGGTGCCTTTGTGGATTGACATTTTGAGACTACAAAAATATAAATAACTCAAATCATAAAATTGCACTTGGGCTACTTTGCCTCTAGCTGCCGTATTTATCTTCCACAAAAACTCGGGTCGCTCTTGAAAGTCCAATAAATGAAAATATTATGTACAATATTATGATTAGAAATAGTCGAATATTGAGTATAGTTTATAGGAGTGGTATTAAAATAAAACACTGTTAACGGTTTAAAACGCGAATTGTATTATGTAGTCGTAGCGACTGCTGCAAAGCATCCGAAAATCGGGCCGTACATAACATAGGTTGTAAATAAGTTAACGAACCGACCGCCTCTCTAGCCAAATGGTTAAACGTTAAGCCTTGCGTTAAGCGCGAGAGGTCCTGGGTTTGAATCCCAGGGAAAAAACATGTTTCAGATGGACAGGGCGCAGAAATCTGATCAACTACTTGCCTGTTTAAAAATGGATCAGATAAACGAACACAAAAATGTGTTCGCCCCATGCCCCATGAGGGGCAAACGGGATTTCACTACTATTAAGTTAACCAACATCTATTTGGTTTTAAACGGTTAAAAATGTGTAGCAGATAGTACTTAGTATTATAACTTACTAGATTTTAAACTAGCTGACTGCAGTAGTGCGACCAAGTTTTCGTTACAAACACATAAATCTCAAAGGAACTGCTTTGTCAGTTTTGTTGTTCGCTTCGGTTGTTTATGGTTGTTTTCAATGTTTATAAGCACAATAGATTTTTCCTATCGAGTGTTTCCTTAAAAGTTTTAGTGAGAGAACTTTAACAATTCAGCAAGAGGAGATATGCGACGCGGTAAGAGTTATGTGTCACTAGCTGATATTATCTATATTAATGTATAAAGCTGAAGAGATGTTTGTTTAAACGGATAGAACAATTATTTTTGTCTTAATTAGAGCATTTATCGAGGCTATAAAATATTGTGAACTTTTTTATAAACGGACGAAGTCGCAGGCACAGCTAGCTATGGTGATAAAACTCTAGCAAATAATCTGTAATTAACTGTCTGTAGTTTACGCGAGTAGGTCACGCAGTTGGGCCGTAGTAAACATTTTCAAATAAGTTTAAGCAATATATATCGCGTTTTAAACCGTTTTAAGCGTTTTATTTTAATAATGGAACAATTTACGATAAAAATTCTTGCAAATTAATCTTAAAAGATAGACGTTTAGTGTAAGTAATTAGTAAAGAGTAAATAATTTTCCGCGTTTTTTTTACATTTTCTTTGCTCGTATTAGTCACAGCGCAATGTTTTATATACCTTGCTCAATAAATGCTCTAACCGACACGAGAAGAATTTCAACAAACTCTTCAGCTTTATATATGAGTATAGATAATCATTTATTTCAGTTCTTGTGCCGAATCTGACATCAGTTCGCCTGGACTCCACGAACCCAACGGAAACGACTGCAGACGTGCTGGACTTGGGTTCCAGACTGCTGGGAGACGTACACCGGGCGTCCGTTCTCTTCTACTGCGCTGAGAAGCACGCTTCCTTCTTCCTCTTACCCGAAGACGCTTGGTTTAGCTTCTGTGTTGATGTGAGTGTTTTCCCCCCCTTTTTTGACTCAGCTGGATTTTTTCTATGATAGAGTAGGACAGACAACTATGGGGTTGACACCTTAATACATTGCACTGTTGACCTATCTCGGCTTGGATATTCAATTCTTATGAGTACATCACTAGGAAGTCTACCTTTATAGTTCAATGGTTAAGCGAGTTTTCTTAGTGTCTTAGATTCGAATCCTGGAGAGGTGGAGGAATAAAAAAATAAAATATTATATTTACACATTAACATTTAAACAGGTTACTGAAGCTTTTGATGTATTATGTAAGGTTATTGTGGTGCAAGGGCACGACGTTTTAAACCGTTAAGTGTTTTATTTGAATAAAGGTCTAAATTTAAAACTTAACTGTTAGAATTGATTTCTCACATAATACAGCGTTATATTTCGACAAAATGTATCCCCGTTTGGATGAACTGTTAGTATTTGTCAGGGGGAAAACTTTCTTTTTGTGGTTCCAGGTGGCTGCGAGTTCTGGTAAGGGCAAGAGCGTAGGTGGCGCGGCGAGCGACAATTTCTGGTTGAGTCCAGTTCGCTGGTGTGGCGGTGGCACCACCCGCGCGATCGCCGTCTGCTATGCAGCTGAGCCAGGTCTACATACCACTGCGTTGAGGATCCTGAGCTCCACGGCGATAGTACGACCTCTGAACCTGGTCGCTGATGCTCTATGGTTTAGACCTACCCACATAACTTTGCTTGTAAGTGTGTTTGATGTTGACAACATATGAAGCTGAAGAGTTTGTTTGTTTGAACGCGCTTATCTCAGGAAGTATTGGTTCGAATTTAAAAATTATTTTATTTTGGTAAGAGCATATATTAAGAAGCTATGGCTATAAAACATCGTCCTGTAACTAATAGGAGCGAAGATACAAAGGGAAATGTCGCAAAAATTGGAAACGTTATTCCCCATTATGGGTTTCCGAGGCGTACGCTGCAGAAACGGTTAAAGATATCCAAAAAATAAGAATGATAGAATGATTCCTCTTTAAATTATAAAAAAATATGTCCGCGCTTAAGATGAACTTTCAAGAACGACGGGACACGACGGATGATGTAGGTAACAGTTTGCAAATAAAAGCGGACAAAGTCGCTGACTCAGCTAGCCATTTATATGCCAACAATCATTTATTTTCACTGTACAACTACTTCTAGTCTTTCAGGCTCACGAGAAGGACTATGACATCTGCAGTGCAGATGATCCAGCTTGTGAGTACTACGTGCGGTTGGGGACAGCATTTCCGGGACGTCCATTGTCGTCTGTGATAGAAATTGTCAATCATAGGTAAATGTCCGTGGACAGTATTCCGTGTCCATCTCCCATCGATTTTTTAAATAATAGTATTCAAATAAAACACTTTAACGGTTTAAAACTATATATATTAGTTAAACTTATTACTTAAGTTAATTTAAAAAACGAAAATAAATTGATAAAATTTTCAATTCGGGCAGGACTTGAACCGGCATCTTCAGCGTTCCGTTCCTCTGCCTTTTGCCTTCATGTGAAAAATATTAAAGTTTTCAAACGTTATTTGAAAGTTATTTTAACTATTGCCCGACGATGCGGATGCTGTGCAGCAGCCGTGGAAGTTAAAAATCATTTTCAAATAAGTTTAACTAATATATCGCGTTTTAAACCGTTAAAGTGTCTTATTTAAATGTGTACTACTCGCGTAAACTATAGACAGTGTTTAAAAAACAGTTTTAGAAAAACTGTTGCAACTGAATGGATTTGTAAATTTGAATTTCGAACGGTGAACCATATCCTCGGTGCAGAATTCGAAATTCAAATTCAGATTCAAACGGGACACAGTACCAATTTGTGGAGCGAAGTATTGTCTATAGCACGACTTGTACGCGTTTGGATTGAAATTCATATTCAAATAATTCGATCCATATCAATGTACACAAATACACATTTAAATAAAACACTTTAACGGTTTAAAACGCGATATATTAGTTAAACTTATTTGGAAATGATTTTTAACTTCGGCCCGACGTTTCGGATGCTTTGCAGCATAGAAACTTTGGGCCGTAATTAAAATAATTCTTAAATAAGTTTAACTAATATATCGCGTTTTAAACCGTTAAAGTGTTTTATTTAAATGTGTACAACTCGCGTAAACTATAGACAGTATTATTTTTTACAAATACACATTTCAAACACCTTTAACGGTTTCAATTGCGAAATATACAGTTACTTACTATCCCAAGAGATCACAGCTGCACCAAACATTCGAATAATTCGAAGTACGCAAATACAGTACAGAAATATTTTATGCGTTTCAAATCGTTAAATTAAGTTAATCATTTCCGCCTCTGTAGCCAAGTGGTTAAACGTGTTGCCTAGCATTGCGTTTGGCGCGAGAGGTCCTGGATTCAAATCGCAGGGAAACAAAAAAATTGTTTCGATCGGGCAGGGCACAGAAGTCTGATCAACTAATTGCCTGTTAAAGAACGGATCAGTGAATCGAACACAAAAATGTGTTTGCCCACGCCTCACGAGGGGAAAACAGGATTTCACTTAAGATGTATCATTTATTTTTTATAGTGTCTGTAGTTTACGCGATATATATTAGACAACCGTCGGGCGGTAGTTAAAAATAATTTGCAATTCACTTTAACTAACTTATATCGCGTTTCAAACCGTTCAGTGTTTTATATAAATGTGAGGATCTCCATAGATGTCTTTTTGTTTTATAGTCCCCTCTCTTATCCTTACTATTGGAGTGTCAGGGCGTGGGGTGTGTGCTCATGCTGGACTGGCTCCGAGACTTCGCTCCTAGCAGAAGATGATGACCTTTGCGATGAAGCTACGATGTTGAAACGACAAAAAGTATGATGTTCTTTTAACTTCCTGAAAACGTATGTACTGTATTTTTTCTAAATTGACAAAAGACTAACAAATATGGCGAATATTTTTTCTGAAATATGTTGGACTTCGTTCTTGGATATTGAGTGGGTGTTAGGAATAGAGAAATTCCGTCCGGTTCACGGAACCATTTTTTTTGAAATATGTTGGACTCCGTCTGGAAATATGGATATTGAATGGCTGTTGGGGAGAAAGAAATTTCGTCCGGGGGGCCCCCGTCCGTAGATGAAAATGCCGTGAAATTCAAATAATATCCAAAGATAAAGTAGGTCAATAGCGCAACTTAGATGCTAAACGCTGGGCTCTATCACCTACCATTGCTACCATTCGACCCACGAGGTCATCTGGTGGCATTCTGCATAAAGGAATGTTTATTAACCATTTAAATTGTAACATACGGATCGTAGATTTGAGGCCGGTTGGTTTCAACAAAAATTTCCACTTTTATTTCAGTCGTTTGGTGTCTACTGCTGGACATTGGCTTCCAAAGACTTCTTCTTCTGTTCACTTACACTTTCTACTTCAATGTCATATAGACTCACCTATGCATCTCATCTATACTAATATATAAAACTGAAGAGGCTGTTTGTTTGAACGCTAATCTCAGTAACAAAATATTTTTTTTCTGGTGTTGGTTAGAGCATTTATCTAGAAAGGTTTTGAATGATTACAGCGTGACTGATAAGCGCGGAGAAACAGTGAATGTGGAAAAAAAACGAGAAAATTATTCAAGAAGTTGAATACGGTTTTCCGATGCATACGCGGTGATAACCGTTCAAAACACATATATATTAAAGAATGATTCCTCTTTAAATGATCTAAAAATGACCGCCACACTATTGTGTCTATCTTTTAAGATTAACTTGCAAGAACGACGGGACGCGACGCGTAGGTATAGCTTAAAGTATACAGATAATGGGAAGGTTTGCAAAAACAAATTTGGATGCCCAAAATTACTATTCTACGCGGATAAAATCGCTGACACAGTTAGTGCTGATATAAAACAATTTCATCTCTCCCTGAAGCATGGAGTAAACGAAGATGCAAGGGCAGTCCGGGTGGAATCAGCCAACGGGAGACTGTTTCCTCGTTCCGTTACGCAGCTCCACGTTCAAGTACCTGACGCTGGTCATCTCCTGGGGCAGCACAGAGCCGTGCTTATGTAAGTACTAGCTCTTTATAAATTTAAGCTAGATATTACCTTGGCGATATTGTTCGCGTCCCGTTGATCGCTTATAAATTTGACCGGTTGCTCGCGACCCGTCATTCGGGTCCCGTCGTTCTTGCAAGTTAATCCTAATTGATTGACATAATAAAGTGTTGCGGACATTTTTTTAGATAATCATGTTTATGATACAGACAGAAAAAGTATATTTTGGGTGTCTTGAACTGTCTTCGCAGTGTACGCATCGGAAACCCACAGAGATGAATACTTACCCCCGTTTTTTTCATATTTTACGCTGTTTCTTCGTTACTAGCAGTCACATATCGATGTTTTATAGCCTATATATAACCTTCCTCGATAAATATTCTAGTCGTCAGTTCTTGGAATTTGAACCACTGTCAAACAATCACCACAGATCGTTAAGTGTTTTCTATAAATGCCACAGATAATTATTTCTTCACAAGACATAATTCGATAATCTACGTTCCGTTTCTGCGAGTCTTTTCTAGGATTTATAAAATGTATTCGTATATTTTTTTTTATTGCGGGCATATTCTATTGGAAGACAGTATAATTACAATAAAACTAGAGGAATACATCAAACTCGAAACGAAACCGTTAGCAAATTCAAATGATCAACGTCAAATTTGACACTTTTGACATAAGTCTAAATAATTAAGCCAGAGAGCGCGAACGTGTAAAGTTAGTACTATAGTTAGTGCATTACAAACGTTAGTGTTAACGTTAAAAAACGTGGTTTAAACCCGGTTTGAGAGTTGGTTCGCGTTTCGTTATAAGAGTATATGTGTCGCGCTTAGAACAAGAAAAATTCTTTAAATATTTTATTATTCATTTGGTATCATTCGTTTGTAATTTCGGAGCACGTTCAAGTCGTGGATATTGAAAGTTGTTACGTAGGTTATTGAAAACCAAATCACGACGACCAACTACTATCTATAGAACACCAGCCTCGAGAGGTGCCGTGTTTGAATCCCGGGGAAATGGTAAATCATTTCGGTCGGGTACGGCATAAGTCCGGTCAGAAATGATTTATGCATATTTTCTACCATTGTATGTATTTAAGCTTTGCAATATTAAATAATCTTATTTCAACACTGTCTATAGTTTACGCGAGTAGTACACATTTAAATGAAACACTTTAACGGTTTAAAACGCGATATATTAGTTAAACTTATTTGAAAATGATATTTAACTTCGGCCCGACGTTTCGGATGTCTCCCCGTGACCACGGCTGCTGCAAAACATCCGAAACGTCGGGCCGAAGTTAAAAATCATTTTCAAACTAATATTTCGCGTTTTAAACCGTTGAAGTGTTTCATTTAAATCTTTTTTCTTCTCTTTCTTTCTTAGATCTCTACCCTTCAGCCGTAGTCCGGTATACACACTATCTTCCTTTGTTTCCTTCTCAGGTTGATTTTGAAGGCAGTTCCAAAGGAGAGTTTCCCACCCAACTACGACGCAATGATAGTGAAAACGGAGGTTGTCAATGAGGAGGGAATACCAGGTGTCTGCTCGGTTCGGTTTGAAGATACTTTTTTTTTAGATTGAGGACCGACAAACATGGGGGGCATTTGATGGTAGGTTAATAACCCAGCCATATAAGATCTGCTGTCGACCCATTTTAGTGTAGAAGTCGAAACAAAAATGAGATATAAGTTACTTCTGTCTCTGTATACCATTTGAGATGATAAAGTAACAAATAATGTCATAAGATTATTTTAAACAGGTTTCGTACGCTTAAATAAAATTTTAACGGTCTAAAACAACATGACATTCGTTGACATTTCTCCCTACACTGCTACAATATACTTAAAACAGATGGCGCTAGCGTAGCAGTTTTACTTTGACATTGAGGTCACCTTCATCTTCATTCTCCTGTGGCCATAGGTGCTGCAAAGCACACGAAACATCGGGCCATAGCTAAAATTTTATTGTAAATAAGTTAACCAATACATTTCACGTTTTAAACCGTTAAAAGTGTTTTATTTGAAGAGTGTATGTTTGTCTCTTTTCAGAGCTGGTCCCGTGAAGTTTGCGACATTGTTTGCTGTCAGCTAGAAGTATGGTGGGATGTGGTGCCGGTTCGATTCGTACTCGAACCGCCCGTTTTGAAATTGACTCATTCTAGAAGGTTCTATTTTGCTCGTTAATTTATTTAAATTATTAAAGGTTTTTACAAACATGTCGGGTCCGTCGGTTTCAAACCCACGACCCGACGATTCTTAGCCATACGTCGCTACCACTGCAAACGAGAATTTCCGTTCCCAGGATAAAATCAACGGACATTTGTCTAAAAGCGACACAATTGTATGGCGTGACCGGGGTCAAGGCAAGCTGGAATGTATCTGGATCCAAGGCAATAAATTTGCTGCCCGGGGAAGCCGTTGGAACTAATTTCAATTTACAAATGCAGCAGCTAGCCAACCACTATCCGGATCTAGATGTTATTGAGTGAGTATACATTTTAATGAGCGGATTCAATATCAATTTAACGGTTTAAAACCCGAAATATATACGTTATATTATTTATTTTAATTTTGCTGCCGCGACCATAGGGGGACTGAAGATGGAGGGTGACTAATTTAACGGTTTAAAACGCGAAATTTATTGGTTACCTCAATTCCTATTTAATCGTTACGGACCCTCGTTTCGGATAATTTGCTATTGTGGTCATGGGGGGGACTGAAGATATAGGGTGTCTCTAATGTGAATGTCAAATCACATTCGCGATATGGCCGCGTTTTAAACCGTTAAAATTATTTACTTTAAATACTGTCTGTAGTTTGTGCGAGTAGTACATAATTAAATAAAACGCTTTGACGGTGTAAAAACGATATATATCATGATAGTCCCCCCACACGCAACCAAAGCGTCGGGCCGTAGTTAAAATAATGTTTAAATAAGTTTAGATAATATATATTGCATTTTAAACCGTTTAATATTTTATCTAAATGCGCATCCAAAGCATTGTAATTTAACTATCTACTTCGGGTTTTAAGCCGTTAAATTTAAATTAGTCTTAATTGACAGATTAAACGCTGCGAGCAAAGAATGGAAATCGTCTTGTGTCATTCAAAGATGTTACAATACGCGTCACCCATCTCTACGACCAGCGTTGAAATGGCTTGGCTTGGTTCCACCTGGAGCCAAGGTCCAGACCGAATTGGTTGTCCATAACGACACTTATCAACATGTAAGCATAATCCTTGTATCTGTAGGATCGCGTCGGGCCTCCAATTTATATGAATAAATTAAAATATATACCTTAAATACTGTCTATAGTTTACGCGAGTAGTACACATTTAAATAAAACACTTTAACGGTTTAAAACGCGATATATTAGTTTAACTTATTTGAAAATGATTTTTAACTTCGGCCCCACGTTTCGGATGCTTAAAAAATTGCCAAATACCAACTTCGACGGAACAGATGGCGCTAGCGTAGCAATTTTTTACTTTGACGTCAGAGACATCCTCCATTTTTATTCTCCCCGTGACCACGGCTGCTGCAAAGCATCCGAAACGTCGGGCCGAAGTTAAAAATCGTTTTCAAATAAGTTTAACTAATATATCGCGTTTTAAACCGTTAAAGTGTTTTATTTAAATAAAATATACCTTGTTTAATCAACAACAAGTACTTGGACAAAACATTATTATAAAAAAAAGAATCCCAACTCGTTCAAAACGCGAAGTATATCAGTTACTTATTTTAGTTGAATTTAACTGCGGACGGACGTTTCGGATGCTTTTAAATTTTTTATAACATAGATAGACATTGGCTGCAGTTTACGCGAGTAGTAAAAAGTTAAATAAAACTTTTGTAACGGTTTCAAACGCGAAATATTTTAGTTAAACTCATGTTTAATGTATTTTAACTACAACCTACCCGCGGAAACTAATATGTATCGCGTTTTAAACCGTTAAAGCGTTTTGTTTGAATAAGGTTGTTAAATAATGGTCAAATTTCCAAGCAATACATTTGTGTTCCTTAGATTTGCTGGTGGGTGACATGTGTGCGTTGGTGGGGTGAGCGTCGTGTCGCCGATGTGTGTGCGTCCCGCGCGCCATGTCCCCAATGTTACGAAAGGAGTTGCTCCTGCGCAATGATCAGTCCAACGCGGGGTGCTCTTGCGCATGATCAAAAAGTCACTTTGAAGTATAGCGTTATAGCTCCCGATGTAATTATCTATCTATACTAATATGTAAAGCTGAAAAGTCTGTGTTTGTATGTTTGAACGCGCTACTCTCAGTAACTACTGGTTCGAATTAAAAAAAACAGTGGGAAATGTTGAAAAAAAAAACGGAAATAATGCTTCACCTTGCGTGTACTGCGAAAACGGTTTAAGATATTAAAAAAATATATATTAAGGATGACCTCTAACATTTAGGGGGATGAAAAATAGATGTTGGCCGGTTCTCATGGATACCGGAAAACAGCCACAAAAATTTCATCAAAATCGGTCAAGCCGTTTCGGAGGAGTATGGCAACGAAAACTGTGACATGAGAATTTTATATATTAGATGCCCAAAATAACTATTCTACGCGGATGAAGTCGCGGCCACAGCTCGTATAGACCATTTATATTTAGTAATTGTTGTTTAATGGCTAAGTCAGTGTCGGCAGCGAGGGTTCCGTAGCGACGTTAGTTGGGCAAAGATAGAACGCAACAAACGACGCTCGCGAAGAATCAACCAATCAAATCAATGAAAAGTTAGACCAACGTGCCAGTAAAGATACATATTATAGATAGATGGCGTTGTAGCGACCCTAATACAAGTGCACAGGACATCTGGAGACGTGTGCATGGTACCTTCAGTGGCTGGAACCGAGGCGAGAGCGACGCTACTCGCCTATCGAGTGCTGGCGCCAGTAGTAGTGTTGCAAGTGTTGCCTTGTTTGGGAGATAAACATAAGCATTGTAAGTTCATATATTTTTTTTAAATATAGAGGACAGACAAGCAAGGGGCTCGTTTGATTGGAGGTGAAATATCGCAGGCATATGATTTAAAGAAGGTGCGCTGTCGGCCTATTTTGGCTTTGGATATTCGGATGTAATGTTTTCTTTATACATAATACAAGATAGCACACCTATTATGTATTATGTATAATTATGATAGTCAGTGACACCTGCGTTACGTAACGCATTGGTGATAAAACCACACTAGTAAAAGAAGCGTATTGCCCTATGTTAGTTAAGCACTGAAGTATTTTCTTACTAAATTTGTAAGTCTACAGGTTTAGACAAGTACAATACAATTTTAGGCCTGTAATGGACATCAAGAGGGGGGGCTTATTAAGTCGGTTTTAGGTTCGAATCCCGCCTGCATCATTATTTTTGAATCTGAATATATTTATTGAACATTGTTTACATGTTGAACATTGTCTTTGGCTTACGCGAGTTACATTACAGCACTTTTAACTGTTTAAAACGTGTATTTTTAAATATTTGAAAAAAAAAACAAATTTGTAATAAAAAAACCCCCTACTATCCGACGTCAGATGTATTAGCGAATATTTCGCGTTTTAAGCCGTTTATGTTCCTGTACCTACTTAACATGTAACAGGTAAGGTTTGCTCCATGGACACAAACGAGCGAAAGAACTGCGCTGTGCTTAGACCAAGCTTTGCCCTAACAGCTGGTTTTAGAAGCTGCTACCGTCTCAGGTGCGCTAACTTAACCCCCCCTACCGACAACGGTCAAGTGGAGGAAACCGCTTGGTAAGTTTACTTATTGCATGTCTTTAGGATGACAAAATTCAAAGTTTATACTTCCGTCGGACTCACCTACTCCAGCGTCGCATTCTCTCCCCCCCTCCAAGACACTTCACATCCTCCAGATTTAGAAACGGCGGTTCAGTCCCAGGGATACATTATTGTTTCGGCCGGGCAGGGCACAGAAGTCTGATCAACTACTTGCCTGTTAAGGAACGGATCAATGAAACGGACACGGAAATGCGTTCACCCCATGCCCCACGACGGGGAAACGGGCTTTCACTTTTTTTACGTTTTGCTGACTGTAACTGTCTTTATCTGTGGATGGTGGATCGGGTGACCCGGACGGAATTTCAATATTCCCTCCACGCATTTAATATCCAGAAAACTGATTTTAGAAATGTATTGGGCCCGTTACTGTTGATTATTAGAGATTCATCGCTACCATAATAGAAGCCTGTCAGTTGGAGCCATGTATGATAAGGGAGTACAGGCAAGCTAGGGAATCACTTGGTACGTGAAACACGCCAGCCATATTACATCTAAACAAGATGCCCTGAACACTGTCTGTAGTTTACGCGAGTTGTATACATTTAAATACTTTAACGGTTTAAAACGAGATATATGTATAATACTTTAAATAATTTTCAAATAAGTTTAACTAATATATGTCGCGTTTTAATTCGTTGTGTGTTTTAGTTGAATGTCTACTACTCGCGTAAACTATAGACAAATTATTTTCAAATGGTTAACTAATATATATGGCGTTTTAAACGTTAAAGTGTTTTATTTTAATTGTTTACTTCAGGCAGTATTTATTTATTTTACAGTTTAGTTATTTTAGGTAGTGGTGTGTGCGCTAACCTATTTTGGCTATAAAGAAACTTTTTGTAACATATTTCAATCTTCCGAGTCTAAAATAAGATTTGCTATTATAACGGCGTTTATGATATTTCTTTCAGTAGGTTTTGTAAAGGTCACCGTTAATTTTCAGAGGGCGAGGACAATCTGAGAGTTATATTTCTGCCGAACGACTTTGATCTTCGCGGTCACAGCTCTATCGAAATACAAGTAAGATAAATTCAGTTTCATACAATACATAACAATTCGTAGTGGGCTGCAAATTCAACGCTTTTAACGGTTTAAAACGCAAAACGTAATAATATTTAAACTTCAATGAAATTTTTTCAAAGTATTTTCGATTTTTAATCTATATAATGCCTTCACGTGCGTAAATAACACGTAAAATATCAAAGTTTTCAAACGCTATAACTTTGTAATCTCATTTTCAAGGATTTTCTTAAGCTGCAAAGCATAAAAAATCTAACCTTAATTCGCAAGTGTTAAGGTTGAAATTACATTGCGCGAGTGGTGTATGTATCAATAAGTTCAAATTCGACGATGAGGTGTGGAACTCATTAGCTCAGTGTAGAGCAATAGTACGAAACTAACGGTGTCGGTTCGAGTCCTGCCCGGGTCGAAAACTTTTTTTTCAATTTTTTAATCTATACTCATATATAAAGCTGAAGAGTTTGTTTCCTTGTTTGTTCGAACGCGCTAATCTCAGGTACTGATGGTTCCTGATTTTGTTTTTTTTCTTTTTTTAACGGGGGGGGCCCCCCCCCCCCCCCCCCCTTTTTTTTTTTTTTTTTTTTTTTTCCCCCCCCCCCCCGGGGGGGTTTTTCCCCCCCTCTTTTTTTTTTTTTTGGGGTTTGTTTCCTGAAAATGAATAAATTATTATTTTTTTATTTAATCTATGATGGATATAAGGGGAATTACAAAGAAACACGCCCCGCATTGTGGTGGTTAAAAATATATGTCTAACGCATCACCATCACCACGGCAACTACTAAACATCATCGCTATCATCATCTTCACCATATTAATAATTTAAATAAGATATTTTAATAGGTAGTGTTGGACCCTCGGAAGGTGGCTCGTAGAAGAATTTACAGCGTTCACGCTGATGTCACCCACGCGTATAAACCCGTCCACTTGCTCATTGATGCTGCTATTTCGGTAAGCCTGTTGAATTTTAAGGAATCCAAATAGCATTCAAGTAAGACACTTTAACGGTTTGAAACGTGACATATTTTTTCATTGCTCTTCTGCACACAATATCTGTTTTTTACGAGATCTTACTAAACACAGTGCATTATTTAAAAATATCTTTAACTGTCATCTCTCCTTGCACGTTTCCATAAAATATCTGTTTATCACGACACTAGCGGCACGTCCCGGCTTCGCACGAGTAGACATTTATAGAGGTACAGATATTTATATTAAATGCAGGCTAATTAGAACAACCTTGAATCACTAAATTAGAAAAAAATTGTATTGCGCGTCCTAGCTTCTTGTTAGCGTTTGTTGTCTAGCTCGCTGTGTCAGGAGCCGCTGCGAGCGTTCAGTGTTAGAGTCCCGTGCAAAGTGTGATTCCTTATACTAAAACTAAGTAGCTTTGAAAATAACTTTTGAAGTAAAGCAAAAAAATGTTAAATATTGTCTATAGTTTACGCGTGTAGTACACATTTAAATAAAACACCTTAACGGTTTAAAACGCGATATATTAGTTAAACTTATTTGAAAAACGTCGGGCCGTAGTTAAAAATCATTTTCAAACAAGTTTAACTAATACATCGCGTTATAAACCGTTAAAGTGTTTTATTCAAAAAAATGTTTTAAAAAAATCTAAATATTCAATGTCCTTCGCGGCCACTGTAAAATAAAATTTCACATATAATGAGTATGTGAACTTTATTTTACATGAAAGATTTCAGTATTGTTTATTGTTTACGCGGGCATGACACGTTCTAATCACTTCTTAACGGTTTATAACACGAAATGTTTTTTTACAATTAATCGTATAGCATCCGGTACGTCGAGCCGTAGTTTCTAATCAATTTATAATCTAAAAACTTTTTGGACATCTCTAAATTTAGATATCAACATATATCCAATATAGAAATGCACAGTACGGTTGTAGGAATAACGAAATTCTGTCCGGGTCACGAATCGCCGTGCACAGATGAAAAAGCCATGAAGTTTAATCGCGTTATGGTCTGTTAATTTTCGATTATCCAAATATATATGATGGCGCATCGCCGTTTAAGAGTGCCTAGAAACGTCAACTGTCACCTGACATTTGACAATGTCACTTTGACGGAGTGCCATTGACGTTTACGTCATTCTGACACAACTCCGGGCTCTTTTGTGTGTGATGGGGCAATAGGAAGAATCCGTTGACATCTCGCGTAAAACAAAGCGTGCCCGGTGGAGTGCCGTTACTAATTAGAATAACCATAGTGTAGATTATAATAGTGTCCATCTTTTGTTAATATCAATATTAGAACCGCTGATTCGAAAAGTGGTTTTTGTTCTCCTCGCCTACCCAATCGCTCGACAATCATTAGAGACGACGACGGATGAGAATAATGATCATGTGCCTTTATATATATATATCCTATAAAGGTCGGCTTAGAAGTTATATGCCTATAGTATTTCACCTACCATCAAGGTAACCCCACACTATCCTCTGTCCTCTATCATTAAAAATTGGTCGTGTTGATGAATAGAATTCGAGTTTCGAACAAAACAAGACAAAGCCGAGTTCGGTTTTTACTCATATCACCTTATAAATCTTGGTCGTCGGGCCATTAATTTCACTTAACGTCAGGATTTTATCCTTGTCGCCAAATCGGGATTACATCCCGGGATAGACTTATCGCTAATGTAATTGATATTAAATGGAAATGTGGCGATAGCGCTGATCGTACTGTACCAATGATATATGTAATTGATTTTCAAATTAAAATTCAAATTTTAATTTGAAAATCAATTAACTTACGAGCTGTGTCAGCGAATTCGGCCGCGAGAATCTTTATTTTGGGAATCCAAATTCGTTTTTGTAAACCGCATCATCTTTATAAACTTACGACGTCGGTCGCGTCCTTCCCGTCATTCTTGTAAGTAAACCATAATGGCCGATTCACACTCTCTACGAGGCGATACGGTGCGCTCGTGTCCCCTCGCCTCGCCTCTCTAGCGCTCCGCTTTCTGTCGGTATTTCGAGCGCGAGTCAAAGGACGCGAGAGCGTGAGGCGAGGAAGTCAACCACACTCTCCCGCTCGCTTACTAATTTGTTGACTGCTGCCGTCCATCTTGCACTAGGCGCAACGACTAACTATATAAAATGGAGAGTGTGGATGACTAGCACTCGTGCAGTCTCCGCTCGCCAAGACTCGTGGCGAGAGCCTCTAGGAGCCGCCTCGCGAGAGTCTGGAGCCGGCATAAAAGATAGACATAGGGACGTGGACTTTTTTTACAACATTCAAAGAGGATATTTTGTACATTGTTTTTACATGTCTTAAACCGTTTCCGCCGCGTACGCAACGATATCCCACAAGGATGAACAATTTTTCCCGGTAATTCCACATTTCCCGCTGTATCTTCGCTTGTTTTAGTCACAGGACGATATCTTATAGCCTATAGCCTTCCTCGATAAATGTTCTAACCGACCCAAAAATAAGTTTTCGACTCGCACTAAAAGTTCCAGAGATTAGCGCGTTCAAACAAACAAACTCTTCAGCTTTATATATTAGTATAGAATCTTATCGATTTCCGTTTTTCCTTACAGGGCTTGGAAGTTGTAGTGGACATACCAACTGGTGATGGTGTAAAAACTGATTCCTTCTTCAGCATCAAAATGATGGAGGTATTTACCAGTCCGCGTAGATTATAAGCCTTTGGCGCAAGAATGGTCTCGATGTTTCACTTACAACTTACGAACACACGTTATATGACGCCGCTAGAGACAGAGTAGCCTAACCGCAATTTTATGACTTGAATTATTTATATTCTCATAGTGTAAAAATGTTAATCTACGAGAGCCCATTGACCGAAAGTGGTTAACAAAATGTTTACGCAAATAATAGTACAAAAAAAAAAAATATTCCCTAAGTCAATTGCGTAGTTTTATTTTCCTCGATTGAAAATCATGTTTTTTGCTATAAGGGCACTCTGCCTCTCGCAGCCAATTTATAACCTCACGGAAAATATAACTAGCAGGATCTATAATTTTTAAACAGAGTGAGGGGCAATTAATCGCTCGCGAGCCGTTATATACAGTGGTTGAGGCAAATGAACTGAATTAAGATAATCCTTTTATTAATTCAACAAAATACAAATACCTAAAAGTGTCTATAGTTTACGCGGGTAGTACACATTTAAATAAAATACTTTTACGGTTTAAAACGCGATATATTAGTTAAACTTACTTGAAAATGATTTTTAACTTCGGCCCGACGTTTCAGATGCTTTGCAGCAGCCGTGGTCACGGGGAGACTCAAATAAGTTTAACTACGTTTAACGCGCTTCAAACCGTTCAAATGTTTTATTTAAGTACCTAAAAGACTAAGAAGTATTTCGAATAAAATTTTTTATACGAAACATTTGACGGTTTAAAACGCGCAAAATGTAACTTTCAACTTATTTACAAATTGTTTTAACTACGGTCCGACATTTCGGATGCTTTTCAGCAGCTGTGGTTCCAAGGAGATTTTAACTGATACATTTCGCGTTTTAAACCGTTAAAAGTGTTGAAACACATTTATCATAATTAAAACTTGATTATATATAACAGCTACAATCTTCCGTGCTGTGCTGTACTAACCAATTGAGCTATCGAGTCAGTTAGTTAGAGAAACAGCACAGAACGCTGTGGTTGTCGGTTCAAGTCCTGCCTGATTTTTAATTTATATATTGCCATCATATGAAAAATATCAAACATGTTGAATACCGTCTATAGTTTACGCGAGTAGTACACATTTAAATAAAACACTTTAACGGTTTAAAACGCGATATATTAGTTAAACTTATTTGAAAATGTTTTTTTGCTGCTGCAAAGCATCCGAAACGTCGGGCCGAAGTTAAAAATCATTTTCAAATAAGTTTAAATAATATATCGCGTTTTAAACCGTTAAAGTGTTTTATTTAAATATTAAATGTGTTGTTTTCAAACAGTCACATCGTTTAAGAAACACCCACACAGAGGAGATTAAAAAGGGAATTCTTGTTGGCGAAGCCATAAAGAGATACAGTGACACCTGTTGAGGCCATTAAGTCCTTAATAACTTTAGGAGGTCCCTTTACATTGCAACTGTTATTTAAAAAAAGTGTTGCCCGCGCTAAATTGTCAGGCTCGTCGGCCTAATGGTAGCAATGTATTTACTTATTTATAAAAGGCTTACCAAGTACATACATATTTTAATAAAACACTTTAACTGTTTAAAACTTATGCTTTATATACTTTGCAGCAGCCATGAAAATATTTTTTTTTTAATTTGTAAATTACATTTGTCTGTAGTTAAATTTTTTACTCATAATGTTTATTTTAATATTTATTTAATTAAGTTAGGGAAGTGCATACCTTTAAGTTCGATGTTGTAATTTTAAATAAAACACTTTAACCGTTTAAAACGAGAAAAAAATATAAGTAATAATTATTTACAAATTATTTCAACTTGCCCGATGCTTTGCAGCCGTGGTCACAAGGAGACTTTAACTGGTACGCTGTTGACCTATTTCGGCTTTGAACAATCGAAGATTACTTACGAAGAGAATTCCGAGTAAACTCATACATCGTTACACCGTAATATTCCATTACAGTATACACAATTACGTAAATTGGATATATCTAGACGTTGTTTTGCACTCTACGTGTAACGGCTTTCCAGGGGTCAGGGGTCGATTCACAAACGAGTGATAAGACTAGCGTCGACATAAGTCGCAAGCTATGTCAGATTTTTACGAAGGCGGCGACAACAGAAGTTCAGCATTGATTTTTTATGATAAAAAAGGACACACAGGTCTAACATCTAACATCTAAACATGATGCGCTGTCTGATTTTGGGCTTTGGACATTTGGAAATTTGGAAAACTGTAACGCGATTAAACTTCAGGGCTTCGTCGGTAGAGTTACGATTCGACCAACAAAAAAATGTGAGCCGTCACGGGACGCCTGGCAGATGTGAAACATCGCCATTATTTTGTAAAAGTAATGTGCAGAAAAGAACATATTGTGATAGGAACTAAGCATGGCGACGCGTCGCCACACCGTACACACTACTGCATATAGACTGTATATATATACCATCGTATAGCGTGGCGACGCGTCGCCACGGCATGCGTCGCCACGCCAGAAATCGGTTTTACGTGCGGCTATAGATGTTTCACATCAAAAAATCAAACAATTTTCAGATAATGTATAAATTGATTGGGTTAGGTTGGATCTGGTGAGGATAGAATCCTCGACCCGTTGATATTATATGATATATCCGTGAATTGCTGCCATTATATCAACGTGACACTAAAAATTATCCGGACTAAGGGGGGATGATGTGGGTGTTCGGACTATGACGAAATACTGATTTTATGACTAGGTACTGCAGTTCACGCAATAAGAGAACATTTATCTAAACACTTTTTTTTAATGATACACTTTAACGGTTTAAAACGCGATATATATTAGTTGAACTTATTTGAAAATTATTTTGGTTGCTTTGCAGCAGCCGTGGTCACGGAGAGACAATTTTTTTTACAATTTTTATTTTAGCATGGCAATGTAATTTTGTGAAAGCTTTTCATAAAAGTGCTTGGATACTTTGTTATAGGCCCATGTTGTGTGGCTTGAAATGTATGCTTATTGTAAATCATAGTATCTTTTAGCCTTTAATTTACCTTTTTTTTAGTATTCATACAGTGATAAGTCGACAGCGATAAGCGATTGTTCCGACACTTTATGTATCACCGAATTTAGAATTGCTACCCTAGCTGATATAATATTACATTTTCATCTCGGGTGCTAAATTTAAAACTCACCATTGTTATTTATCGTAAAATCTTACGTTTGATAAATTGACAGTTTTAAATTCTGCTTTTCTAATAGAATTTTTATGCATCGTATAGGCAAACGGTCCCAGGTTCAAATCTCGTAAAACACTAACCGCACGGTTGATATTAAAATAAAGTTAAACTAATATAAAAACTGTCTATAGTTTACGCGAGTAGTACATATTTAAATAAAACACTTTAACGGTTTAAAACGCGATATATTAGTTAAACTTATTTGAAAATGATTTTTAACTTCGGCCCGACGTTTCGGATGCTTTGCAGCTGCAGTCTCCCCGTGACCACGGTTTTAAACCGTTAAAGTGTTTTATTTAAATTAAAGTAATATTATAAATAAAAAGAAAGCCATAAACTACGGCTCCACGTTTCGGGCTTTGCATTAGCCGTGGTCACGGGGGGCCTCAAGATGGAGGGTGTCAAAGTGAAACTGCTAGTAATTTATAAAGATGTCAAAGTTATGCCAAAATCGAATTTCGATGCCTAAAATAACTGTTCTACGCCAGCGATGTTGCGGTTACAGCTAATCACTACGAAGTCCCTTTTTCCGTCCTTATGTGCGCCTAAATCTTTATAACTAACTGATTTTATTGCGGTTTTTAATAGATAGAGTGATTCAAGAGGAACGTTTATATGTTTAACAACATTAATTGGATAGTGGGGAAGGACTGTTATTTTTGACGTTTTTAATGTTATGCATTGCAAACACAGTCTGAAAACGCTTTAACGGTTTAAAACGCGATATATTTTAGTTAAACTTTTAACTACGGCTCCACGTTTCGGATGCTTTGCAGCAGCCGTGGTCACGGGGAGACACAACAAGATTTATCAAATAAATAATGTACTGTACACATTAAAAAGGTCTACAAAAAACTCCACGATGGTATATGTCTATCCCATATGAACATCCCACAATAACATTTTTTTAACACTTTACGACAAATAATGGCTAATTTTCGAAGCGATTTTAATAATTATAAATACATTGTTGATTAATTATACATTTGAAAGTTTAAATATATTTTTTTGCTGTGCGGTAGTACCGGCCGAAAGGGGCGGAGCATGCTTCAGAATATATCAATTTTAATTATCTTATACCCGTGCAAAGCCGAGAGCAGGCTGCCATGTTTTTAAAGCTTTTCTGTGTATTAAGTATCAGAACTGCGCCAGAGCGAAGCCGGGGCGGGTCGCTAGATTATATAACAGAGTATGAAAAACTAGATGACACCAAAATGTCGCTAAATTCTTCACAGCTCCGCTGATTTTGCAAAAATATTAATAATGGGCGAGAGCTTAAAGCTTCTTTCGTTTCATCGTTAAAATCTTTTGTCGTATCTTTTGTTATCCCTGAACTAAAACAGCCGCGATTTAATCTTGGACACCCGCGAAGCAACATTTCATTTTTTCCTAATAACTTTTATATAATAGACGAGACAAGAATGGCGATCAAAATTAGGGGAAAGATTGCGTTTATGGCATTTTAAAATGCGCTCTTGGCCTATTTTAGGATTCAATGTCTAAATCATAAATTAGACAGAAAAGTTGAAGCATATACGTTTAACGTTTAACATATATCTAAAAAACGATACAGTATCGCGGACATGTTTATTAGATTATTAAAAAAAAGTTTTTTTGGGTACCTGAAGCCACATTCGATTTTTCACAGTCCTATTCTTTTATAGCCTAGCCTTTCTCGATAAATTGTCTAACAACACAAAAAATATTTTACAATTCACACTAGTAGTTACTGATATTAGTGTTCAAACACGGATACTATTTAAATAAAACACTTTAACGGTTTAAAACGCGATATATATTACTTCAACTTATTTAAAAATTATTTTAATTACGGCCCAACGTTTTGGGTGCTTTGCAGCAGTCGGGGTCTCCCCGTCGCCACGACTGCTGCAAAGCATCCGAAACGTCGTACTTAAAATGTTAACTAATATATATATCGTGTTTTAATCCGTTAAAGTGTTTTATTTACGATTGCAAATAAATCGATCAGAAATCTTGAGTAGATGTTACATTTAAAAAAAACACTTTTACGGTTTTAAACGCGATATATTTTTTTAACTTTTTTTTTTTTTACAAATATTTTTTTTTTTTTTTTTTTATATGTTTAGTAGTATTTCACCTACAACCTTTAGTTTTACTAAAAAAAAAAAAAATAATCAAATAATACCCCGTGCTAGTCTGCCCTATTATAAAAAGACTGGCATAAGCAGGCTTAAACTTAATTAGTTCAAATGGATTATAGAGTTGAAACTCTACAGATTTTGCAGGTTGCGTTTAAGCTTAGATACTGCAGCACTTTCAGTTGAGTTAGCTTGAAACTATTCAGCTCAAATTCGCATTCGGAAGTCATACTTTGACTCCCAGCAGTTTTGGTAGAATCTGTGGTCTGTAATGTCTTATAGCAAACTAGCTGTGCCAGCGACTTTGCCCGCTAAGAACATTTGTTTTGGACATCCAAATTGCAAATCCCTTTATCTTTATAAACTTGAGCGTGGGTAACACCGACGACGTGGATCGCGTTGTTCCGTCGTTCTTACACGTCAATCTTAAATTATAGAAATAGTGTCGCGGACTTTTTTTTAGATCATATAAAGAGGAATCATTCTTTATTACATATTTTTTTGGGTATCTTGAACCGTTTTTGCAGCGTCCGCATCGGTAACCCATAATGATGAATAATTTTCCAAAATATTTTCACATTTCTTGCTGTATCCTCGCTTGTATTATTCACAGAGCGATGTTTTATGCTATAACCTTCCTCGATAAATGCTCTAACACAATTTTTTTTTCCAAATCGAACGTAGTTTCTGAGATTAGCGCGTTCAAACAAACAAACTCTTCAGTTGTTTTTTATTGGGGGCGCTCAAAGATTTCAGCGCTCATGACTCTATTGTGGGTAGTCTGACTTTATCAACTACCGCCAACCAATGAAACCATATAAATTACTAACTGTAACTACGACTTTGTTAGTTTACACGTTTTGTCGCAGACATGTTTTTAGATCATTTAATGAGAAATAATTCTTTCATACGAATTTTTTGTATCGTATGGTATCTCGAACCGTTTTCGCAACCCACAAGGATTAATGATTATCCCCTTTTTTACATATTTCCCTGTTTTTTCGCCCCTATTAGCCGCAGCTTAATGTTTTATATCCTAAAGTCTTCTTTAGTAAAGGGTCTTTGCAACATAAAAAAAAATCAGTTCCAGAGATTACCGCGTTCAAACTCTTCAGCTTTATAAAATTGGTATAGATTACCTTTGCAGCACACGAATTTAGATCCTAGTGACTGTGAAGTTAAATAGGTCATATACCGATTCGCTCACTTGTTTGTCATAGCTAATTATATCCAATGAACAATGCCCTCTACATCAATAGCGTTCCAGTATAGACAATGGTTCGTAACAATACAGCAAATGCCTGCGGTAATGAGGTTGTACAATCAATTAGGGTCCATTGACAATATTATTACAGTCTGTACAATGTTCTTGTACAGTTGTTGAACAAATATAATCTAAATAAAACACTTTAACGGTTTAAAACGCGATATATTAGTTAAAATTATTTGAAAATGATTTTTAACTTCGGCCCGACGTTTCGGATGCTTTGCAGCAGCCGTGACCACGGCTAGCTAGCTAAGTATCTAATATATCGCGTTTTAAACCGTTAAAGTGTTTTATTTGAATGTGTACTACTCTCGTAAACTATAGACAGTATCCAAATACAATCTATACTCATATATATCTCTAGAACTACTGGTTGGAATTGATTTTTTTTTGATAGGTACACCATTTGTCGAGGAAGTTACGGTGAGAAGTTACCGTGAGTACCGCGTCCCTTCCCGTCGTTCTTGCAAGTTAATCTTAAAAGATAGACATATAGCATCGCGGACTTTTTTTAGATCATTCAAATTTTCCCATTTTTTTTTTCACATTTCCCGCTGTATCTCGCATTGTGATGTTTTACTGCCTTATAGCCTTTCTCGATAAATGCTCTAACCAACACAATTTTTTTTCCATCCCCGTTTGAACCCGTAGTTCCTGGGATCTTGATAGGATGGGCACAAACGAACAAACCCTTCAGCTTTATATAGCTTTTGAAATTAACTTACAAGAACCGCTTCTATGGTAATCGACATCGGTCGAAACACTTCAAACGGCAAAACAAAGTTTGCCAGGTAGTTATAACTTAAATTGGTATTTTAAATTGAAAAATTGACGACACCGAAAGACTCCGAAGAACCGCATCGTCAGTGTTCCGTGTTGTTGCCCTATTGGGACTCGGTAGCTCAATTGGTTAGAGCTACCGAGCACCATGGAACGCTATGGATGTCGGTTCAAGTCTGGCCCGCGTCGCGCAATTTTTTCAAGCTATATTCGATTGAAACACTTTGACGTATCACGGGGTCTCCCCGTGACCACGGCAGCTGCAAAGCATCCGAAACGTCGGGCCGATGTTAAAAATCATTCTTAAATAAGTTTAACTAATATATCGCGTTTTAAGCCGTTAAAGTGTTTTATTTAAATATAATCGTTGTTTTATTTAAATCCGTTTATCTACACAAAGTACAAAAGTTACAAGTGAAATTAGTAAAAAAAACTTTACTTTCATAATATTCTCTGAATATCATAGAATACCCAAAACAGAATAATTGGTCAGTCGAGTGGAGCGTCGAGAACTTTCAAGCGGCTAGGGATTAAATTTGCATGGACTAGACCAGACGTAGACTAGACCAGACACTAATTCAAGTGGTCAAAGATCGTATTAGCCAGTGAACTAAGGTCGAGTTTGATTCAAAGTAGGATACTACAATATAATTACTTATCTATTGAAATAAAAAACTTTAACGGTTTAAAACGCGAAATGTATAAGTAAAACTACGACGTGTCCGATGGTTTGCAGCAGCCGTGGTCACGCGGGGTCATTCGCGACGCGCATAAAATAAGCGCGTTTTAAACTGTTAAAATTGATTTGTGTAGTACTACTCACATTAAGTAATTAGAGACATATAATACTTAATTCGCATGAAACACTTAATGTACCCTAAAATAATATGACACGGTCGTTAACTAAGGTATTGCGCATTTTAAACCGTTAAAAGTGTTTTATTATATATATACGTGTAACTCGCGTAAATTACACACAGTACTTACTGTTTACATTTAAGAAAAAAAGGAGATATTTTATGGGGATACAAAAGAATATCCTAAAATAAAACCTTTTTTAACGGTTTAAAACGCGAAATAAATAAGTTGACTTAATTACAAATTATATTAACTACGGCCCGACGTTTTGGATGCATTGCAGCAGACGTGGGCACGGGATTTTGAAGTTGGGTATCCCTCTCAAAGTCTAAACTACTACGCTAGCGCCATCTGTTTTGTCCGGCCGTTTTAGACCATTATGAGTGCATAAACTACAGACAATAATGTATGAATTAAAAGATCAATTAATAAAAAAATTACGACTCGGACATGACTTGAACCGGCACCCACAGCGGTCCGTGCTGTTGCTCTAACCAATTGACATTACATCCACCTCTCCCGCAATGTAATTTTGACTTTAACAGTAAAACCCCTTTTTTTAACGGTTCTATTTAGCTCGACCCGCACGGAATTTATTTATTTGGGTCAAAATTAGAAATCAAATTTGGTGCACACATTTAATTTGGATGACAATACAATATAATAAAACCAAAAACATTGCAAGTACAAGATGGCCGCCGACAAAAAATGGCGGATTACATATTTTCCTTAACCCCCTCAATATGTGTATCAAATGAAAGGGAGCCGACACTAATAAAACACGATGATTCTGTCAAAAAAAATTTTTTTTTTTGTTTCAGTGCACAAACAAATAAAACCGCCTTTTCTAAAAATTTTTTTTTAAGTTGACACTAGTTTTTAACTTATATAGCGCCATCATGTGCAAGAACATGTGAAAAATATTTAACTTTCCAATACTTAACCCTTAGATAATCAGACTCACGAAATATACATTATCATCTCTTTCGTTATTGAGCAGCAAATATGTTTTTGAAGTGTATTAAAACAGTCCTAATATATACCATAATCAAAGTTCAAACATTTCAATAACTCCTTGTCAAGCTGTAATTAATTTCTCTTTAAGGTTTAAGTCTCCTATCGACGCTATAGTTTACATCGCAACGCGTTACACCATTTACTACACGAATGTGTTATAACATGCTTGTTGGCGTAATCATAGCAATGTCTAATGTCCAAAAAATCAACGGGTAGAGGTTTAAATAAAACACTTTAAACGGTTTAAAACGAGATATGTTGGTTAAACTTATTCGTAAATGATTTTTAACTTCGACCCGACGTTTCGGATACTCTGCAGCAGCCGTCTCCCCGTGATCACGGTCATGATATTCTAATCAAAGTCAAAAATCATTTATTTACGCAGGCAACTAGGTACCGAACTAAAAACGTCTACGAACTAAAGGAACTAGGTACTGACCGTGACACCAGTTAAAAACTAAAGACTCCAAATTTACACTCACTACCAGTTCTCAAATCTAGGGCATAGAACAAACGAGAAGAACTGGCAAGAAACTCGCCGCCACTCCTTTTATCGCCAAGTGTAATTTTACACTCTCTACGTACTTCAAGTGTACAACGTTAAATAAAAAAATTGACGGCTTAAAACGCTACATAGTTAAACTTTTAAATAAAACACTTTAACGGTTTAAAACGCGATATATTAGTTAAACTTGTTTTAAAATTATTTTAACTTCGGCCCGACATTTCGGATGCTTTGCAGCAGCCGTGGTCACGGGGAGACAACAAGTTTAACTAATATATATCGCGTTTTAAATCGTTTTGAAGTGTTTTATTTATATGTGTACAACTCGCGTAAACTACAGAGAGTATTTAAGTCATTTTTTTCTTGGTAGGGCATATAGCATAGTAACGCAAAACGCGATGTATAGCTTTTATAAAACACCGCAGCCTTAACACGTTTTGAGATTGGTGTTGTCGCTAACGTGACTTAGTAATTTTGCGTGAATAACTTAATATCAATTATTACTTTACTTAGAATTAATTACTATTGGTGACTTTATTACACAACACACAAATTGTGATTTGACGAGCTCGTTGGTGATTAATTAAAAATCTATACTAATATATAAAGCGTTTGTTTGTTTGTTCGTAGGCGCTTATATCAGGAACTACTAGTTCGAATTAAAAAAATATTTTTGTATTGGTTAGAACATTTATCGAGGCTTTAGGCTATAAAACAATGCGATGTGAATTTAAGGAGCGAAGAAATGGGATACCCAGCTGAAATGTGAAAAAAGGGGAAAATGATTCGTCTTTGCGGTTACCCTGCGAAACATACAAAGATAGTCTTCAGCTTTATATATTACTATAGATGTCATGAGAATAATAACAGATATCCAATTTGACTTCTTTTCTCAGAAAGAGTCTGCACGAAGAGAGAAAATGGTGTCCCCAACTGAATTATTTGAAGAGGAAGACCGGAAGCGCGCAGTACAAAAAGGTAGCGTTTTAAGTACATTTTCCCCAAACCGAACCCAGATAAATTTATACAATTCCATTTAAATAAAACACTTCAACGGTTTAAAACGCGAAACATATTAATCAAACTTATATACAAATTATTTCAACGACGGCCCGACGTTTCGGATGCTTTGCAGCTATATTTCCGTTGGAGGTGGTATTTACGACAAAACAGATGGCGCTAGCGCGTAGCAGTTTTTTATTTTGACATTAGGGACACCCTCCATCTTTAGTCCCCTTATGACCACGGCAGCAAAACGAATACAGTTAAAATAATTTCTATATAAGTTTAACTTATATATTTCGCTTTTTAAACGTGTAATATCTACTCGTACACTACAGACACTGAAGAGAACATTTACGTAGTTAAATATATTCTAATTGTTAGTGGTCCATACTTTTTTTCGGGTAGAAAAGAAAATTCACTACCCTCACTGCTTCGTAAGTTCCGTATTCTAGACAGATCTAGATGGATTCTTGAAGTTCTAACTTTTATACGATTCAGTACCCCAGCCATATAAAAAAAAATGCGCTATCGACCTTGGCTCTTTGCTTGTTCGGCCATCTTTAGACCGAAACGCGAATAACGTTCACGGAATATTAATCCGGGGACGGTCATCCATTTACTATTCAAATTTCGAGACGAAGTCCAACATATTTCAGAAGTAAATAATTGAAACACCTGTCGGACCCGGTGAGAATCGAACCCTACTCCGTTGATTATTTGATATAAGTACATGTAGTAAGAGATTAGAATAGAACACTTTAACGGTTTAAAACGCGATATATTAGTTAAAATTTTTGAAAATGATTTTTAACTTCAGCCCGACGTTTCGGATGCTTTGAAGCAGCCGTGGTCACGGGGGTGTCTTCCCGTGACCACGGCCGTAATTTTCAAATCAAATCAAAAATCATTTATTCATGTAGGTAGCTTAGTACACTTATGAACGTCAAAACAGGTAAAAATTTAAAACTCTAATTTTACAGTTACTTCCACATCCCAAGTTAGGGCGTAGAGCGAACGAGAAGAACTGGCAAGAAACTCGCCGCCACTCCTTTTAATTGCCAAGTTTTTATTACATTTCCTTATATTCCTTACGCACTCATTGTGTACATTTCTTCCTTGATAGAGCGGGTTCCTCCATAGCCCAAGCATTTTTATCATTTATATATTCATTTACGTTATAATAACCCTTTCCAAGCAGTTTTTGTTTAACATACGACTTAAACTTATTTATTGACAGCGTTTTTACTTCAAATAAGTTTAACTAATATATCGCGTTTTAAACCGTTAAAGTGTTTTATTTAAATGTGTACTACTCGTGTAAACTATAGACAGTATTTAAGAGATTAGTAGTTATAAAGGAATTCCGTCCGCCACGCACTGTCTACAGATGGTAAAGCTGTGAAGTTTAATCACACTTCGGTTTCAATCTTTGGATTTCCAAAGCCAATAGCTATTCAGCAGATCTTGTTTAGACGTTGTATGTCTGGGGCTCACCTACCATCATGTGAAGTGCTTCTCTGTCGTCGATATTAGAACTAGCTGAGTCAGCGACGTCGTCCGATCGAATTACGATTATTTTGGGCATCCAAAATCGTTTTCGCAAGCTGCCACCTACGTCATCGCTCACCTGTCGTTCTTGCAAGTAAATTTTAAAAGATAGATATATAGCGTCGCGGACTATTTTTTAGATCATTCAAAGAAAAAATCATTTTCCCGAATTTTTCACATTACTCGCTGTATCTTCGCTCAGGATGTTTCATAGCCTTTTGAACCCGTAGTTCCAGAGATTAGCGCGTTCAAACAAAGAAACAAACTCTTCAGCTTTATATATTAGTATAGATGTCAATTGTCTGTACAGTAATTGTATCTTCTTCCAGAGAACATTTGCCATTGTCCCTATAAAATGGTGTACATACCACCAGCTACAGAGCCATCTTCCCCCCTGGATGAGGAGTATCGTTGTGTTGATGTCAGTAAGTAAAAATTTTTGGTGGACATTTTAAAAAAATCAATACTTATAAAATAACCTTGTATGATAAAAGTAGAAGGTTTATGTGAAAAAACCTTCTACTTTTATCTTCTTGTGTACACGAGAAATTTAAATAAAACAATTTAACGGTTTTAAACTCGATATGTATTAGTTAAGCTTATTTGCAAAATTATTTTAACTACAGCCCGGCGTTTAAGCTTACTAATATGTACATACGTTTAAATAAAACACTTTAACGGTTTAAAACGCGATATATATATGTATATATATAATATATTAGGTAGACTTTGCAGCAACAGCGACCGCGGTTAGAATAACTTCCAACTACTCGTAAATACTACAGACAGTAATATATAAACGTTTTAAACCGTTATAAGTGTTTTTATTGATGTGTACACTTGCGTAAACGGCAGATAATGCTTTAAGAGCTTATTGTACGAATTTGATAATTAAATGTGCAGTAACCGAACCGCCGCCACTTACTCGAGTCTGCCCATGTGGCGGGAAGACGAAGCCTGTTCTTCCTGAGTCAGAAGAACCTTCTTGCTTGCAGTTCAGGAATTTACCTGTCAGAACTGGTAAGTTATTTAAAATGTGACACTTTTAACGGTTTAACTCGTTCCTGTAATGGTAGCAATGTATGGCTAATAATCAACGGGTCGCGGGTTTGATTCAAACCGAGTCCAACATTTATCTATTTATAATTTTTCTAAAGCATGACGGACTGCATCTGAAACTCTGGATATTACTGTCCACAGATGGAAAAGTCTTGAAGTTTAATAGTTTTTCGGTTCCTGTCTGTATATCCGAGTGTCTTATGCCGAAATAGGCCGACAGCGCATTAGTATTGCAACTTAAAAAACAAACATTGAAACATATCTATTAGTGTACATATATAGATAGCTAGCTGTGCCCGCGACTTCGTTCGCGTGGAATAGTGACTTGGGGTAATATTTTCAATTATTTAGGCTGTTTATTAATTTATGCAATTGCGCATTTATCGCAGCCTATCTATGTTGTAAGTGCTACTTTGCCGCAACACTCTCACCTCACATCACTCCTACTCTAACTCCGACTCTCACTCCCACTCCCAATCCCACTCCCACTTGGGAGTGGGAGTGGGATTGGACTTTCTTCAAAATCCACGAATTTCCATACAAACTTTCACCCCCCCCTTTAAACCCCTTTCAACCCCTATAACCTATGTTCTTTCTCAGAGTCTAGACCATATGTGTACCAAATTTCATTCAAATCCGTTCAGTAGTTTTTGCGTGAAAGACTAACAGACATACAGACACAGTTACTTTCGCATTTATAGTAAGGATTTGTTTTATATATTATTAGTTTCTTAATTACGGGGAGACCCCCGTGACCACGGCTGCTGCAAAGCATCCGAAACGTCGGGCCGAGGTTAAAAATCATTTTCAAATAAGTTTAACTAATATATCGCTTTTTAAACAGTTAAAGTGTTTTATTTAAAAGATAGACATATTGTCGCGGACATTTTTTCGATCATTTAAAGGCGAATCATTTTTTGTACATATTTTTTAGTTATCTATCGGAAACCCATAGTAATGAATAATTTTCGTAATTTTTTTCACATTTCTCGCTGTATCTTCGCCTGTATTAGTCACAGGGCGATGTTTTATAGGCTCTAATGCTCTAACCAATACAAAAAGGATTTTTCCATTCGAACCAGTAGTTCCTGAGGTTAGCGCGTTCAAACAAACAAACTCTTCAGCTTTATATATTAGTATAGATAAGACGGTAATATGGATATTACATTTCTTGTAACAATATCGAAATTTGAAATTCGAATTTGGGTTTGAAACACCGTCCACAGATAAAAAAAGCTGTCAAGTAATCGCGTTTCGCTCTCAGTCTGTGGGTTTCCGAATATGTAAAACCAAAATAGGCCGACAGCGCATCTTGGTTAGATGCTAAATCGCTAGGGTATTTAACTTGCCATCAAGCGAATCTCATGTTTCTCTGTCCTGCTCTATCATATATATTTTTTTCTGTTCAGTGCAAACACGGACGATGAAATTACGGAACCTGTCTTCGCTGTTTACGCGGATAGCCACCGCTGTTCGCAACTGGCCACGAGTACACAAGCGGACGTTGAGATCAGGTAAATGTTTTATAATTTTTATCGGAAATTACTTTGTAGCTGAGATCCGATGGTTTGAAGTTTTCGCAAAATGGTATTGTCTGCAGTTTACGCGGTATGTAGACATTTAAATATAAAACTTTTAACGGTTTAAAACGCGAAATGTATTAGAAAATATACTGGTAACAAAAATCCAATGATTTGTGTTCTTCGCAAAATTGTGTAGTATGTAGTAAGTTCACACGATTCGAAACGTTTGAATAAAACATTTTCAACGGTTTAAAATGCAATATATACATAAAGTAATCGTTACTGTTATACAATGCTTTGTATTGTTTGCAAAAATATGTACTATTATCTCTAGTTTATGCGATTGGTACACATTTCAATAAAACATTTTCAGCGGTTCGAAACGCGAAATATATTCAAACATTTTTTCGTAACTGGAATCCGACGTTTTGCATTCTTCATAAAATCAGTAATCTGTAGTTTACGCGATTTGTACATGTTTGAATAAAACATTTTCAACGGTTTCAAACGCGACATATATTAGAAATTTGTTTGTAGCCGAGATTCAATGTTTTGAAGTCTTCACAAAATTGTAAAGTATTTATTGTCTGTGGTTTACGCGATTTGTACAAGTTGGAATAAAACATTTTCAACGGTTTCAAACGCGACATATATTAGAATTTGTTTGTAGCTGAGATTCAATGTTTTAGTCTTCACAAAATCGTAGAGTATTTATTGTCTGTAGATTAGGCGATTTGTACACGTTTGAATAAAACATTTTTAACGGTTTCAAACGCGACATATATTAGAAATTTGTTTGTAGCTGGGATTCAATGTTTTGAAGTCTTCACAAAACAGATTATTGTCTGTAGTTTACACGATTTGTACACATTTAAAAAAAAGATCTTCAACGGTTCAAAACGCGAAGTATATTAGAAAATTTAGTCGACCACATGTTTTGCTTTTGCAAAATTTTGTAGCACTGTCTGTAAGTTACGCGAGTAGTACACATTTAAATACAACACTTTCAACGGTTTAAAACGTGCATTTTTTAAATAATATTTTGGGAAACTGAGAACCGATTCACATGAATTCTTTAAATACCGTAACTACAGATAACACAATGATATTTAATCTTAATGCATAATACAACTTTTGTAGCTGGTTAATCATGGCGTGAAGGGGAAAGGTCGTGGGTTCACATCAGTGCAAAACATAATACCTAATGTCGTCTATTACCCAACAGAAGTCTAACTAACTATGTACTTGGTTAATTAAACACTGTTTATAGTTTACGCGAGTATTACACATTTAAATAAAACACTTTAACAGTTTAAAACGCGATATATTAGTTAAACTTATTTGAAAATGATTTTTAACATCGGCCCGACGTTTCTCCAGCCTCCCCGTGACCACGGCTGCTGCAAAGCATCCGAAACGTCGGGCCGATGTTAAAAATCCTTTACAAATAAGTTTAACTAATGTATCGCGTTTTCAACCGTTGAAGTGTTTTATTTAAACTATGTACTTGACTATAAATAGAATGGTTCAGTGAAACAGACATCGCCCGCCTCTGTAGCCAAATGGTTAAACGTATTGTCCAGCATTGTGTTAAGCGCGAGAGGTCTTGGGTTTGAATCTCAGTGAAACAAAAAATGTTTCGGTGGGCAGGGCACAGAAGTCTGATCGACTTGCCTGTTAAAGAACGGATCAGTGAAACGGACAAAGATATGTGTTCGCCCCATGCCCCACGAGGGGGAAACGGGATTTCACACAAGTGAAACAGACGTATAAATATGTCCGCCCCAACCCTCATGTAGAAGAAATTACTTTAAATTAAAACTTTGTTGTTTTTTACATGTTTATTGCACACGAAGGCACTATATAATTTAAAAATCGAAAATAAAATAAAAAAAATTTCGACTCGGGCAGGACTTGAACCGGCATCGTCAGCGTTCCGTGCTGTTGCTCTACCAATTAAAAAGATTTTTTTTAAACTTATTTTCGATTTTTAAATTACTTTAAATAATCTACTTATAACTTCCTGGTCGCTTCATATGAAATCGTAAACTTTTTGAACATTACTTTGTTCATCGCTATTTCAGGGCCATGCTTGTTTACACAACGGTGTACCCTTGCAAATAATGAAGCTGTTACAGATTAACAAGAGAATTTGACATTTCGAAAAAAGAGAAAACAGTTAAATGTTGTGAAAAGTCGCGACGTTTCGTTAATACCCACGACTTCTGTAACTTATGTCAAAATTTAAATAAAACACTTTAACGGTTTAAAACGCGATATATTAGTTAAACTTATTTGAAATGATTTTTAACTTCGGCCCGACGTTTCGGAAGCTTTGCAGCAGCCGTGGTCACGGGGAGATGTTAGTGTTTCATTAAAATGTGTACTACTCGCGTAAACTATCGACAGTATTTACGTCAAGATTTTACATTTTTAAATAACAGAATTTATTGTACGTGTATTTATCGTAATATATAAAGCTGAAGGGTTTATTTGTGTATTTGAACGCGCTAATCTCAGGAACTACAGATTTGAAGGGAAAAAATATTTTTGTGTTTGTTAGAACATTACGGCTATAAATCATGACCCTGTTACTAATACAAGCGAAGATACAGTGTAAAAAGTGAACAAAAAGGGAAATTTTTATCTGTGTGGGTTTCAGTTGCGTACGCTGCGAAAACGGTTCAGGAAACCCAAAAAACTTGTATGTAAGAAAGATTCGCCTTTAAATGATCTAAAAAAATGTCTATCTTTTAAGATTATCCCGCAAGATTATCCCGCAAGCTATAATTTATAAAGATAAGAAGGTTTGTAAAAACAAATTACGATTCCTAACACAACTACTACGCAGACACAGTCGCTGACACAGCTAGTATTTTCCTAAATGTTTATATTGCCAACTTCCTCGATTTACCTGCAACACAAACTCTCATTTCCTTCTAGTGCACTCTTTGTCAGCGCTGGCACAGCACTAAAATACGTATAAATATTCACTTTTATGCATGCCGCCGTTTGTCGGGCCATTGCTGACACGGATCCGGGTCAAATTCTTTTTTCTATTTCCATTCCTCACCTGAGGCCTTTTCACACTATTGTGTGGAAGGAATGCATTATTCGCGCTAGGAATGAAAATATTTATTTTGAATTTCGAACTTTCAATGCGCGTGTTTCAAAACATAATATGTATAGTTTATTTTTTCTTACTTGGCGTTTTTGGTAAACAGGCGTAAATCGATTTACGCGAAATAGTGATTTCCTCACAAAGTTTACATTGATTTACACTGAAAATACTTTGGACCACTGGATTGTATAATTAACTAATGATTTACCGCAATTTCACGTAGTAAAAACCACAATTTCATGCTAAAAGCATCCAAAACGATGAAATTAGTTAACTATACATCGCGTAATTATAAAATCATCTAAAATTCTTGAACAAGTTGGTTAAAATAAAAATCGAGTTTAGATTGAGCTGACATCCACGGCGTCTCGTTCTATTGCTCCAACCAATAACATACCGACTCCTACACGTCGTAATCTTCGAATTTTTTCAACCGATTGATACATGCACCATGTAATTTCAACATTAACACCTCAGATATAAGGCCCAATGTCTTATGTTTTGCAGCTTAAGAAAATGGAAATACAGAGTTAAAAGTTTGAAAACTTTAATACTTTTCACATGTTATAGCGCATGATCGCGTTATATAAATTTAAAATCGATTTTAGATTAACAAAATATAAATATTAGTTAACTTAGTTAACACAACGTGTAAGCTTGCATTAATATGAGATAAGCTACTTATATTAGACCGGTAATGAGATCTCTCTCTGTTCAATAATGCTGCAAAATCCACGCGGACGAAGTCGCGGGCACAGTTAGTATTAGACAGTAGTAGACATAGGCTGTCACAGGGTAGTTATAAATTCTTAATAGTGAAATATTTTTTTGTAATCGTCTTTGTATTATCTGAGTTTATTCAAAACAAAATCTATACTAATATTATAAAGCTGAAGCATTTGTATGTTTGAACGCGCTAATCTCGGGAACTACTGATACGGAATGAATAATTATTTCTGTGTAAGTTAACAATTCATTGAGAAAGACTTTAGGCTATAAAACATCAGGAAACATGGGGAAATGTGGAAAAAACTCTGGCGAAAAATATTCGTCTTTGAGGGTTCCCGCTGCGTGCGCTTCGTAAACGGTTCAAGATACCCAAAAAATATATATAAAATAATTATTTTCCTTTAAATAATAAAAATATGACCGGGATAGTAATATGGTAACATTTGCCTGGTAAGCTAGTACAAAAACAAACCTGTCTGTAGTTTACGCTAGTAGTACACATTCAAAGAAAACACTTTAACGGTTTAAAACGCGATATATATTATTAAAACTTATTTGAAAATTTCCTAGTCCGTGGCGGCTGCTACAAAGCATCCGAAACGCCGGACCGTAGTAATAATAATTTTCGATAAGTTTAACCTATGTATATCGCGTTTTAAACCGTTGAAGTGTTTTATTTAAATGTCTCCCTCTTTGTAGTATTAGTATAGATATAGATTTATGTAAATTACATTTTTACAGAGCCCTGGGAACACGTTTGTAAGACTCCAAATACAGACAATAGTCTGGTACAATTGAATTAAGTCTAACTAATTCTATACAATTTCAAGTGCTCTCAGATCTCAGATGTATCGGTTAATAGTAAATATCGCTTTGTCTAGACAAGTCTTACCAATAATTGAAAGAGGTTTTCCTATTGTGCCTTAATTAAATTTACCTTTTATCTACATAAAGGCAATGAAAAACAAACGAAGGACAGTCGATGGGGCTTTTATTTTATACTAGCCGTGCCAGCGACTTCGTCCGCGAGAATCGTGTTTTCGGGCATCCAAATTAGTTTTTGCAAAACCCGCCATGTTTATAAACTCAAGCTGTTACCGACGACGTCGGTCGCGTCACTTCCCGTCGTTCTTGCAAGTTAATCTTAAAAGATAGACATATAGCGTCGTGGACTTTTTTTTTGGTCATTTAAAGAGGAATCATTCTTTCATACATATTTTTTAGGTGTCTTGAATGGTTTTCACAGCGTACGCATCTGAAAGATGCGAGATGAAAAATTTCTACCGTTTTGTTCACATTTCCCGCTGTATTTTTGTCTTTTATTAGTCACAGCAATGTTTTATAGCCTATAACCTTCCTCGATAAATGCTCTAACCGTCACAAAGGAATTTTTCAATTCCAACCACTAAATACTGTCTATAGTTATAAATGATAAAACAGTTTAACGGTTTAAAACGCGATATATTAGTTAAACTTATTTGAAAATGATTTTTAATTAATGATGTTTATGTCTCCCCGTGACCACGGCTGCTGCAAAGCATCCGAATTATATGTATTATATCCATTTTCAAATAAGTTTAACTGACATATCGCGTTTTAAACCGTTAAAGTGTTTTATTTAAATAGCTACAGCTTGACCTTCTCTATCATAAAATGGTACCAAAGGACATCTTTTCACTCCCTTGTCCCAAGTTAAAAGTCGCAATTATCGTCCCTACATCCTTTTCTCCTAATCTCGAGCGTTTGAACTTAGCTCATTTCCTACACTTTCTTGTTTCGAGATTGTCGGCGCGTGAAAATCTTTGATGACTTTCTGACCTTTCGCGGTCGGAATTGATTTGATCTTTCGTAAAGTCTTATTGAATATAGCATTGGCTGAAGACTAGCTATGCCGGCGACTTTGTCCGCGTAGAATAGTTTGCAAGAACAAATTTTGGGCGTCAAAATTTGTTTTTGCAAACTTCTGATCTTTGTAAATACCCACGGCGTTGTCTGCGTCTCGCTGTCCTTGCAAGTTAATTTTAAAAGATAGTGTCGCGGCTTTCTTTTATATCATTTAAAGAGGCATTTTTTATGTCTCCTTGAATCGTTTTCTCAGCGCACGCAACCAGTGCCTTACAGATTAATAATATATAATATATAGATGATCTAACCAACACAAAAATCATTCTTAAACTCGAAGCAGTAGCTCCTGAGATTAGCGCAAACAAACAAACTCTTCAGCTTTATTGGTATAGTTTGGACGTAATGCAGTACGGACGTAACTGTTGAAAGTTAATAAAAATATATAATTTAAAAGTAGACCTTAAAGTCTAAGCAATATGTCACTTACGACCTCCATCCGCTCCCATCGATTCTTCGTACAACGAATCCATCTTTTAAATCGCTCTCGTAAATTCCCAGAACCGTCTTGTTAACATTCCGTAACTTCAATACATACTTGATTCCCTTTCATAGAGATATTTTGCTAAATCAGCGCTTCTCAAACACTCGCAGAATCTATACTAATATTATAAAAGAGTTTGAATGTTTGAAAACGCTAATCGTAAAAACCCTGATTCGATTTTTTTTTTGGAATAGAAGAATGCTTTAGGCTATAAAACATTAGGTTGCCAATAGGAGCAAAAAAAAACTGAAACAATGTGGAAAAAAACGGCGAAAATTATTCATCTGTGACGCAGCGATCGCCTCGTCGCGACGTATGCAAGAATGATATTTAAATTTAAAAACACTTTAACGGTTTAAAACGCTATATATTAGTTAAACTTATTTGAAAATGATTTTTAACTACGGCCCGACGTTTTGGATGTTTTGCAGCAAAAAAGCGGAGGTCAAAATAATGCTCAAATTTGCATACATGTTTGAGGAAATATATTTTGTATTACACAGTTTTTTTATGATAGACAAGGACAGACATAACATAAGGTTCACTAGATGAGAGACAAAATACCACAACTATTAAACATCTGCACAAGAGTTGCGTTGTCGACCTATTATAGCTTTGGATATTCGACAGTTACCTAAGCAACATTAGTAATAAAAATAATAATATTCACCCCCTCACTTATGTCACACTTCAGAAAGCAGCTTCATCTTAAATACATGCAGAATAGTTAGGAAATTTTTAAATACGGATTCGACCACAACTATAACGCTTGGCTGATGTCCGCATTATAGTTGTTTTCAACCCCTTGCCAAAGGGAGATTGTAATATATATACATAAAAATAATAATAATAATAATAAACTCTTTATTACACAAACATACATATACATATACATACATAACATAAGAACATGGATACATAGAATTACATATACAAAATAAAACATGTTTGTGCAATGGCGGCCTTATTGCCTATGGCGATTTCTTCCAGGCAACCTTTGCATGTAGAAATAAGAAATAAAAAAGATAATTTTGCATTATTGAAAAGTCATGTATACAAATTAGTTTAATAATAAGTTTGAGAACTCTCCGATGGGGGTATGACCTATCTAGACGATGCAAAACACAAAGCAAACAAAATAAAGCTTTCATGGAACTCATTGAGAGTCGCGACGGATGGCGTATTGTCGATTCGTCCCAAATCGCTTTTCACTTGAAGATCCCTGATTTATTCGAAGCCACTAAACAAGCTGGATGACCGCCACTATAGCCAAATGGTGAAACGCCCATATTGCCCAGCATTGCGTTAAGCGCGAGAGGTCCTGGGTTCGAATCCCAGGGAAATAAAAAATCGTTTCAGTCAGGCAGGGCAAGCGGGTCTGATCAACTACTTGTTAAAGAACGGACCAGTGAAACAGACACAGAAATGTCGTCGTCCCATGCCCCACGAAGGGGAAACGGGAATTCACACACAAACAAGCTGGTAGTTTGGCTTTTTAAAATAGTTTCAAAAACAATTCTAACGTTTGAACTTTAATATTATTCACATGTTATTGCACATATACATTTTAGATAGAAAAAGAACCGATATCCACAGCGTTCCGTGCCGTTGCTCTAACCAAACAAGCATGCGGTTCACATCATATAAGATGAAATATTTAAATAAACCACTTTAACGGTTAAACACTGTAACAGCAGCCGTGTCTCCCCGTCCGAAAGCATCCGAAACGTCGGGCCGAAGTTAAAAATCATTTTCAAATAAGTTTAACTAATATATCGCGTTTTAAACCGTTAAAGTGTTTTATTTAAATGTGTATTACTCGCGTAAACTATAGACAGTATTTATGATGAAATATCCCAGTCATATAAAATATAGACTTGGCTTTGGATATTCGGAAATCCACTAACCTTCGAGATATTCATCATCTGTGGACGGTAGTTCGAAATGGACGGACGGAATTTTCGTTATTCCTACCGCCCAGATTTCCAGACGATATCTAATGTTTCAGAATACAATAATACGCGACTCTTATTAGCCTTACATTGTCACCATAAGACCAACGAGCACATTTAATTTAAGTCTATACCATATATATATAACCAGCATGGGAAAATAGTAAAGTCTTGAAATATATAAATTATAGATTTTTAATCATTTTTAATATTTTGCCTCATTTTTCGTGGCCACAATTTAAGACCCTTTAGTGTGACCCTCTTACGTGTTTTAATACATTTTTTGAAACGCGTCGAGATATTCGTTTTGTTAACTTAATTCAACGGCTAAGCCTCTAAGCATTAACGAAGAGTCGCAAAGCTTTTTTTGTCGATACGAGCTGTTTTATTTCTTTTATTGTTATTTGAGATCGAAAGCTTCGGTACTAAAATATTTATTGTAATATTATAAAGCTTGTAATATTACTATAAATGTTTTGTTTGTTCAAAAGCGCCATTTGTTTGTTTAAATCTCAGAAACTATTGGTTTAGTAGTAGTTTAAAATCGTCTTCATAAATTTAAGCTCTTACATACGATATCGCTCGCGTCCGCATCAATTGTGACCGTCGTTCGGGTCCCTCCGTTCTTGCAATTTAATCTTAAAAGATAGAAATATAGTGTCGCGGACATCTATATTACCAATACCGTTTACTAATAGGCATACTTATATTGCTAGACCAACAAGCTCGTTTATTACGATAAAAAATTACGACACGGGCAGGACGGGAACCGGCAATTACAGCGTTCCGTGCTCTAACGAGTCGCCGAATTTTTCAACCTATCGATACATGCATCTCTCGCGCAATATATATATATATCGACTCACGGTGACTTCTCTTTTGTCGATACGTTGTTTATTGGAACGACAAAAGCGAAGAATTCTGCAAAGACCCGGCCAGTCTCGCCAAATACCAACTTCGACGGAAGAGATGGCGCTAGCGTAGCAATTTTTACTTTAACGTTCTGACGTTGAAGTAAAATTTGATGATGATCCTCCATCTTTAGTCTCCCCGTGACCACGGCTGCTGCAAAGCATCCGAAACGTCGGGCCGTAGTTAGAAATCATTTTCGAACAAGTTTAACTGAGATATATCGCGTTTTCAACCGTTAAAGTGTTTTATTGAAATTTGTACTACTCGCGTAAACTACAGACAGTATTTAGTTCATATAGTTATACGGATAGCAAAAAGGCAAGTTCAAGCATGTTTTTTTCTAGATAAATGGGCTGATGACGTCAGAACACCAGGAGTCATCATCGAGTGTAAAGCTTCAGAAAATGCGCTTGCGCCGTGCGGAATGGTGGAGGTAACAGTCAGCGTATACGCCGATTGCTGGGGACTGTACCATGATCAGGTGTTGATAATGGTGAGTGTTGATGTTTTTTTTCGTTTAGGTTTACGATGCGAACGCTGTGGAAACGATTTAAAACAAAACAATATGTGCGATAGAATGATTTCCCATAATGATCTAAAACAACGAAATAGGTCGATAACGCATCTTGTTTAGATGTAATATGGCTGGGCTATTTTACCTAACATCAAGTAAACGTTATGCTGTCCCACTCTATCATAAAAGAGGAAATTTTGTTTATTACCATAAAACATAAAAAAAGGAACATTATATCTGGTGTGGGACTCGGTAGCTCAATTGTTAGAGCAACAGCACGGAGCGCTGACGATGCCGGTTCACCTCCTGCCCGAGTCGAAAATTTTTTCAATTGATGTTCGATTTTTAAACGTTATATCTAACTCATTCCGAAGACCAAAAGTTTTGCCGCATCTCAAATATTTGATTTGCTGATGCTGCACGATTCTATTCCCTAACTATTACAAAAACCCAAAAATGAATCAAAGATAGAGAATCAGAGTGCAAACCATTTCTTTTTCCGAAAAATTGAAGTAAAACTCATTATTTTAGGTATCGTGAATAGGTATGTATAAATATAAACACTTTAAGGGCTTAAAACGCGAAGTATGTTGCTATAGCCTGACGACACAGATGGCGCTAGCGTAGCAGTTTTTTACTTTGACATTAGAGACACCCTCCATCTTTAGTCTCCCCGTGACCACGGCCGCTAAAAAGCTGTCTAAACGTCGCTTCGTAGTTAAAAGTAATTTGTAAAGTTTAACTAATATATACCGCGTTTTAAACCGTTAAAGTGTTTTATTTGAATGCGTACTACTCGCGTAAACTAGAGACAGTATTTAGTTATTCATATATTCATTTGCTTCACGTTAGTTGCAAATAAAACTCGTTTCTGCTCAATTTCCTTCAATACTTGAATGTTTTAGCGTTCAAAGTAGGTAGAGTAAATATTTTATGTATTCCAGCACTTCTCTCCCATACATTATCAATACATCTAACGACGATAAATATTGTATGTCCTTTCTACTTCATTACTTGTGTAAGTACTATTAGGTATACAAATACACTTTAACGGTTTAAATCCCGAAATATAGATATCTATACTAAAAACAAACTCAAATCCGCTACGCTATCTGTTTCGTCGTAATACATATTTGCAGACATTGTCTCCTTTAGAATTGACTCACAGTGTTGTTGAGTATAAATGTGGTAATTTAGCTGGCTGTGCTGCTGCTGCAAACATTGAAAATGGCCGTAGTTCACAACAGTTGCAGTTACACATTTCGCTTTAAAGTATTTATTTAAAGTATTTATGTACTTATAAAAGGCTTACCAGCTAGGGTACATAATAACATATAAAAAATCTATTTAAATAAAACACTTAAACAGTTTAAAACGCGATATATATTAGTTACGTTAGACGTTACGGATTCTTTGCAGCAGCCGTGGTCACGGGGAGACTTAAAATAGTTTTCAAATAAGTTTAACTTATATATGTCGCGTTTTAAACCGTTAAAGTGTAATATTTTAACTTGATATATCTGTCAATTCAGATTGACAACGTCGACTCAATCGTTTTGGACGTCTGGATAGAAGTGGTTGGTCCACCTCTGTACTTTCCGTTGCAAGGACAATGTCACGACGCTTGTACTCCTATTCTGTGGTAAGTTCGTTTAAGGAGAAGATAAGAGAAGAATGGTGAAGATTAAAAAAGGAAAACAATAAAAAAAATAAAAAATATATTATTATTACCTAAGAATAGTAACTAACTAGCCGTGTCAGCGACTTCGTTCGCTTAGAATAGCCATTTTGGATATCAAAATTTGTTTTTTGCAAACCTCGTCCACTTAGCTGTTACCCGCGATGTCGTCCGAGTCCCGTCGTTCTTGCAAGTTGGAGACTTTTGTTATATCATTGAAAGAGGAATTCTTCTCTATTCTGGCGGTAATATAAATTCACAATGTATTAGTTTATAAGACATGTTAAAAATGCCGGACTGAGTTCCTTGGGTGTTCTTCTCAGTTATGTTGCTCTTTTGAACACTCTGTAGAATCACGACGAACGGACAGACAGATAAAAAATGTTGACGAATCTAAATAATGTTTAAATAAAACACTTTAACCGTTTAAAACGCGATATATTAGTTAAACTTATTTGAAAAATGAAATTCAACTTCGGCCCGGATGCTTTGCAGCAGCCGTGGTCACGGGGAGACTGATCAAATAAGTTTAACTAATATATCGCGTTTTAAACCGTTAAAGTGTTTTATTTAAATGTATCCTACTCTCGTAAACTGTAGACAGTATTTTGAAGAGAATAAAGTATTTTTTATTTTATTTTAAGTTCTACGCGGACAAAGTCGCTGATACAGCTAGTTTATACATATAGTTAAATAAAATACCAATCCGAACATTTTCATTTTGAAGATTCTCCTATATGCAATGTATTTATTTAACGCTTGCCTGCTCATACTATTTCAAGATTACTATTAAATCAATTCGATACATGTTATTCGGTCATTAACGTCGAATCGATTCGCATAACATGTCACAATAGATTGAATTACGTCATTAACAAGACCCTCTAATCCCTCTGGTAAACAGATCTCGTGTTTGAGGGCGCTAATCTATACTAGTGTATAGAGCTGAAGAGTTTGTTTGTTTGAAAGCGCCAAAACCGGGGAAAAAGGGGGGGGGGGGGGAAAAAAATTTTGGGGGGGGGGGGGGGGGAGGAAAAAAAAAAAAAAAAAAAAAAAAAGGGGGGGTGGGAAAAAAAAATTTTGTGCCCCAAAAAAAAATTTTTTCCCCCGGGGGGGGGCGCCGTTTTTTTTTTTTTTTAAAAAAAAAAAAGAAAAAGTTTGTTTGAACGCGCTAATCTCAGGAGCTACTGGTTCGAATTGAAATTTTGTGTTGGTCGGACCATTTAACGAGGAAGGCTATAGGTAAAAATATCAAGAAGAAATCATAAGGAGAGAAGAAATAGTAGGAAAAGTAGAAAAGCGGGAAAAATTATTCTTCTTTGAAAGTCTCCGTTGCCTACGCTGCAAAAACGGTTAAGATATCCAAAAATATGTATATGTAATAGAATCTTTAAATGATCTGCAAAAATGTCCGCGATGTTAAATGTCTATCTTTCAAGATTGTGAAGGAACTATATATAGCTATATCAATTAGGACACAAGACATGGTTTCATTTAAGTCTGTAGTTTACGCGGGTAGAAAATATTCAAATAGAACACTTTTAACGGTTTCAAACGAAAAATGTAAGTTATGTATGTTAGGTTAACTAATTTACAAATCATTTTAACTACAGCTTGACGTTGCGGATGCTTGCTTTTATGTGATTCCATAGTTAAGCAGGGACAGCCACCTTCGTGATCACGGACGCTGCCGATTCTAATCTTCGCCTTTTAAACCGTTAAAAGTGTGTTTATTTAAACGTGTACTACTCGCATTAACTACAGACGATTTTTAGCCATTACAATATAAGAGAACGCAAAGACTGATTAACTTTTGACATAACAGTAGACTATTGTTTGGTATCTGTAAGTTTTGCTTGTGTATAAGCACCCTTATATCTTTTCAGGATGTCATCGTCAGATCCGGAGCGAGCTTTGGTCGTGGCAAATCCATCTCGTTCGTGTCTGAATGTTCAGACTTACGTTATTACTGAAAATCGTAAGTTACTTATAATAAAATTTTTCATATTAATAAAACACTTTATTGCACAAACAAATATGGTAATATTAATTAATTATTTACATTAAAGAGTTAAATAAAACACTTTAACGGTTTAAAACGCGATATAGTAATGAGACTTATTAGAAGTTGGAAAGCTGCTGCAAAGCATCCGAAACGTCGGGCCGAAGTTAAAAATCATTTTCAAATGAGTTTAACTAGTATATCGCGTTTTAAACCGGTTAAGTGTTTTATTTAAATCAAATACCATGTTTTATTGATATCAAAAACACAATTATTATCTCTAGTGCAGTACTGTTGCGGTCGGCAAGATAGGCATTGATGGATGAATGTAAGTCTATCAAAGCATTGTTGTTGCCAAGGCTTAGTACGTTTCTCAAATAATGCGCGAAAATTAAAACTAAGTACAATTCAGGACTTTAAAACCAATGACGAAGTTTCCGAACAACTAATAACAATTTAAATATAAAACTTTAACGGTTTAAAACGCGATATATTAGTTAAACATTTGAAAATTATTTTTAACTTCGGCCCGACGTTTCGAATGCTTTGCAGCAGCCGTGGTCATGGAGAGGTCTCCCCGCGTTTTAAACCGTTAAAGTGTTTTATTTAAATGTGTACTACTCGCGTAAACTATAGACAGTATTCAACTAATAACAATAGTTTTTTGTTCCCCTAAGCATTTTCTTCTAGACAACTTTGTATGTGCCAGTTCGAATTTGAATCCAACCTTTGATAAGTAACCTCTTCGGTCGCCATGTTGCGGAGTGGATCGTTCTAATTTCAAATTTATTTGGCCTAAACACGACAGATATGAATTTTCATACAACCATCGCCGGCCGCTGCTCGACAGTGAGTTCGATTCCTCTCGAAAAATGTTGTCGAAATGCTGTTTGTGAAATAATAATTTAACTGATAAACAAAATGTTTTAACAGAATGATACACCGAATATATATTTCCCATTAAAACGAAGGACGAAGTGATAAATAACTCTTTATCGAAAATATAATATGAAAGATATGAAATTAATATTCATGTCGTAATGTCGTTAATGATTTACCGTTTGCCGCTGAAATAATTTCGTCGGCAGAAATAACGTTATTCTTTTGTGTCAGCGGTTTTCAATAATCCGTAAAAAGTGTTTTTATCTATACTAATATTATAAAGTTGAAGAGATTGTTTGTTGGAAGGTGTTAATCTCGGGAACTACTGGTTCGAATTGAAATATAAGAAATATTCTAATAATATATATAATGTCTAACTAGGAATTATTCTTCTTTAAATCTATACTAATATATAAAGCTGAAGAGTTTGTTTGTTTGAACGCGCTTATCTCAGAAACTACAGGCTCAAATTGAAAAATAATTTTCGTGTTGGTTAGAGCATTTATCGAGGAAGGGTATATACTATAAAACATCGCGCTAACTAATGGAAGCGAAGATACAGCGAAATGTGAACAAAACGGGGGAAATTTTTCGTCTGTAGTTTTCTGATGCATCCGTTGATAGTATGAGCAAAAAATATATAGAGGAATGATTCTTCCTTAAATAATATATAAAATGTTTGCGGCAGTATATGTCTCTATCTTTAATAAATTTAAAAACATTATAAAATTTAGATTGTCTCAAAAGGCGATTTATCGTCTGAACGATTTCTTTAATGACAAGACCGCCTGGCAGTAAGATGAATAGCTCCTTAGGTTAATAAATTCTCAATGTACTAGTTTATAAGACATGTTAAAAAAGCCGGACTGAGTTCCTTGGGTGTTCTTCTCAGTTATGTTGCTCTTTTGAACACTCTGTATAATCACGACAAACAGACAGACGAACCAACATTCTTCAAAGAGAATATAGTATATTTTATTTTATTTTATTTTTAAGCGTGCGCAACAAAACCGCAGAGATAAATAATTTTTCGCGTTTTCTGCCCGTTTTTTCTTTGCACAGTGCGATGTTTATAGCCTCGATAAATGTTCTAACCAACACAATTTTTTTTATTTCGAACCAGTAGTTCCTGAGGTTAGCGCATTCAAACAAACAAGCTCTTTAGCTTTATATAATAAATTGAGCTTTAGATATAAAGGTCTAATCTACTCTTGAAAGAACTTTCAAAGTCTAATTTGTTGATTAGGCTGCAAGTTTGTAAGACTGTTTAACACATCGCAAAGGGCTCTTCCACACTTGACTATAAGATATAACTTATAATATAAGACATAAGTCGATAGCTGCATCTTGTTTAGATGCTATAGGCTGGGGTAATTCAACTACCATCTTCGACGGAACAGATGGCGCTAGCGTAGCAATTTTTACTTTGACGTGACCACCGTGGTCACGTCAAAGTAAAAATTGCTACGCGACAATGTCCAAATTGTATACTGTCTATAGTTTACGCGAGTAGTACACATTTAAATAAAACACTTGAACGGTTTAAAACGCGATCAATTAGTTAAACTTATTTGGAAATACGCAAGTGTTAAGGTTGAAATTACACTGCGCGAGAGGTGCATGTATCTATAGGTTGAAATTCGACGATGAGGTGTAGGACTCGGTAGCTCGATTGGTAGAGCAACAGCACGGAAAGCTGACGATGCCGGTTCAAGTCCTGCCCGAGTCGAAAATTTTTTCAATTTATTTTCGATTTTTAAATGATGAAAATGTCTCCCCGTGACCACGGCTGCTGCAAAGCATCCAATCCGGGCCGTAGGTAAAAATAATTCTCAAACGAGTTCAACTAAAATATATCGCGTTTTAAACCGTTTAAGTGTTTTATTTAAATGTGTACTACTCGCGTAAACTACAGACTAGTAATTGTGACAGTCTACATTTTTACCTTGATGGAAAGAGAAATATTCCAGCCGTACGTCATCGAAACAAGATGCGCAGTCGGCCTATTTTCACTTTAGGCATTCGGAAATCCAAACTGAGTATGTACCGCACTTTGTGGCTCTGCCGTCTATAAATTGTGGTTCGTTATCCGGTTGGAGTGATATCGATACCAGATAAAGTCTCACATGTTAAAAAAAATATATCTTCGGTCCCTGGAAAACGGTAAATTGTTTTGGCCTGGCAGGTCACAGAAGTCTGATCAACTAATTGCTTTAAAAAAATGATTAGTGGTACGTAATACTTACCGCGTGTCTAGAGATCGCGTTAAGCGCGAGAGGTGCTGTGTTCGAATCCCTAGAAAAAGTTTATATGTTTCGGACTGGCCAGGCACAGAGGTATGATCACTAATTGCTTTTAAAATTTAAATAAAACACTTTAACGGTTTAAAACGCGATATATTAGTTAAACTTATTTGAAAATGCATATATTTTTCACTTCGGCCCGACGTTTCGGATGCTTTGCAGCAGCCGTGGTCACGGGGAGACTAAAGATGGAGGATGTGCCTGACGTCAAAGTAGAAAATTGCTACGCTAGAGCCATCTGTTCCGTCGAAGTTGGTATTTGGCGAAACTGGCGGGGTCCTTACAGAATTGACTAATGGTATTTTCGCGTTTGCCGGTATGCTGTTTATTGGGATCCAGAGTTTTTAATATGACAAGTATTTGATAATTTGAGGCCGTCCTCCTTATTGAAATTTCGGTGTTTTTTTATTTCATTTGCTTCGCGTAACACGCAGGGCACGGAAGACTGATCAACAAATTGCCTGTAAAACAAATATTGATCAATAAATGTAAACCCCTCCCACAAAAATGTAAAAGGAGGGGGTCCGTTTAACGATAAATCGTTAATAACATAGTGTAAACGGGCCCTTATACCAAATCCGTCTTAGCTCAGGCGAATTTCTCTCACGTCCTTCGCCAGTCTAATACCGACCGAATTACTTGTGACGGGACAGATAGGCCGAACCGTCGCGGCTTAAGAATACTCATTTTGTTCTTATTAAATTCCTCGTGTGTGCGGCTTAGCTTAGCTTAATTAAGTCAAACAAACATTTTCAGACATAAATAACTTAAATATTACAGAGTGAAATTTTTTTCCGTTTCCCCCTCGTGGGACATCGTGGCGAACACATTTCTGCGTCCGTTTCACTGGTCGATTTTTTTAACAGGCAAGTTGATCAGAGTCTATGCTCTACTCGACCGGAAGATTTTTTTGTTCCCCTGGGATTCGAACCTAGGGCCTCTTGCGCATAATGCGATGCTAGGCAATACGTTTAACCATTTGGCTACAGAGGCGGTCAACTTAAATATTAGCTTACATTTTAAAAAAGAATGCTTGTGAAATGGGGGAAAGCACTTGGCATGTGCTTTACCAACTAAGAGTAGAAGAAAAAGAAAAAGAAAGAGTGCGGGGGGGGGGGGGCACTGAAAACCAACTTTTCTCCTCCTTTTTAAAGTAAATAGACTTAGAATAATGGAAAAAAAATACGTGTGTAGATGCAACATTGTGTTGATTGAAACAGATTTACATTCTCCGCAGATGATCACGTCTAGCTAAATGGTTTATACGTATTGCTTAGCATTGCGTTAAGCGCGAGAGGTCCTGTGTTCGAATCAGGGGAAACAATAGATTATTTCGGTCGGGCAGAGAACAATAGTCTGATCAACTACTTGTAAATACAATTGATCAGTATAACAAATGGGAAACGGAATTTCCTATACGCAAGTAGTACGCATTAAAATAAAACACTTTTAACGGATTACATCGTGCAATATATTACTTAACTTATTTTTAATTTAATTTAACGACGACCTGACGTTTCGGAGGCTTTATAGCCACCGTGGTCACGCGGGGACTAAATTTAGTATTTTTTAAGATAAGCGAAGAAGTAGACCCCAAAAACAGAATTTAAAAGAAGGCCAAATACCTAATGAAAAGTTCCTTTGCTCTCGGCTTTTATTGGTTCAATGTATTGATGATAAGCAACGGTCCCTAGTTTCGATCCTTTCTATGGTTTAATATTTCAAAATTGATCTGAAATTGGGTATTTTTAAATAAAACACTCTAACGGATTAAAACCAATATATCAGTTAAACTTATTTGAAAATGGATTTTTAACTTCGGCCCGACGTTTCGGATGCTTTGCAGCAGCCGTGGTCACGCGGAGACATTTTCATCATTTTCAAATAAATTTAACTAAGTATATCGCGTTTTAAACCGTTAAAGTGTTTTATTTAAATTGTGTACTACTCGCGTAAACTATAGACAGTATTCAATTTGGACATATGCTAAAATATTACTATTTTCAGAATATCCCCAAGATGAACTACCATTTCGTCTCTACCTTCGCTTCTACTATGTCCCTTCAAGAACTTGTCCCTGTGTCACGGCTTTAGATTGTAAGTTTGTTATTCTTACTTTATTGAATCGATTCATTTTATTTAAATGAAACCATTTTGACGGTTTAAAACGCGATATCTATTAGTTAAACTTGTTTGAAAATTATTTTAACTGCGGCCCGACGTTTCGGATGATTTGCGGCGGCAGTGGTTACGGGTAGATTTATTAGTGACTAATATGTATCGCGTTTTAAACCGTTGAAGTTTTTTATTTAAAAGTGTAGTACCTACTCGCGTAAACTAAGAACGGTTTAATTAAATTAATTCAAAAGTAGTTTATAGAGTTAATAATTATCGTCGTTATATGTGCCGGTTCAATTCGTAAGGTGACTGTTTTTTTTTTTCAATTTAAAATAATAATTGTATTAAATACTCTCCGTTAAAACATTTAAATGAAACCCTTTTTAATTTAAACGGGTGAAAAAATGATTTGAACTACAGCCCGACGTGTCTTGTTGACGTGAATAATCTGTAAATAAATGTAACTAATATATTTCGCGTTTTAAACCGTTCGAGTGTTATATTTAAATGTGTGCGTACGCGTAAACTACAGAGCGTATTTTAATTCTATGTTCGTTTAACTCATCAATTTTATAAAAACTCGTTGATGATATTCGACTGAAACAATTTATCGTTTCCCCGGAAATCGAACCCGGGACCGGGTTGTTTGAGCTATGGAAGTTTAAAGCCAGTAAGTAATGTCATAAAAGCCGGGAAACCTTTACCTGCAGGGCTGCCACTAGTACCATAATTAAAAGTGCTGTATTATTTTTCGCGTCTGCGTAGTAGCGGCGCGAATCTTTAGCGCTGAACGATTCCTGCGAAGTCAAAAATAAGGTGTCGAAGGGACGGAAGCGGGCGGAACTGTGGCTCGTGACTTCGGAATTTAGTCATTTAAACCACCGTCATTAAGTCATCAAGAGATACCTTTAAAAATATCGGCATACTGTTTACTCGCAGTATATTTATGAAAAATGTATTGTATTTCCATAAGAATAAAAGCAAGTTCAGCAAGAATAGCGATAGACTTAATTTGAACTTAAGAAATAAGGATAACCTAGCTATCCCCAAATATAGGCTCCATAACATATCTAATTCATTTGCGGGGAATTGTATTCGTATGTGTTTTTTTGAGGTGGCAACTCCAATAAGTCACATGTATTCGACAAAGTCTTCTGTGAAAAAAAAAAAATTAATATTTACGTCGTAATAAATTATACAAAAGCAAGATAAAGTGACTGTGAATTGCTGTTACATTCAGTTGAAGTGATAAACATAACTAAGTGCAAGAAATCTGCTTCTGTATCTTACAACAATGGCGGTGATTAACAAAGATATAACTAAATGGGAACCAAGCAAGTGTAAGGAATAGTGGATGACACAGTGCAAGGACTGCTGAACGTTTCGCTAATCATCAAGCAATAATCGTGGGGCCTGTGCCAGTAAATTAATAAGAAAATCAAGATAAATTTTCAAAAGTTTTCTTAATCTCACATAGACAGAGGTAGACAAAAGCTACGAACAAAAATTGTAATATTAAGTGCAAAAATATTTGGAAGAAGGCGAGTAAGATATAAAGATGATTGTACAGTACTGGTGGGTCAGTGCCCAATTTGTGCACTTATAAAGATGATGAGTTACGTTATAATGTAAACATAAAAAAGAGACAAGATCGTACAAAATAATGTGACTTTATAAGCAAGATTTTAGAGACTTCAAGACAGATATTATAAAATTATTCGAAGATTTAGGTAAAATGCAATCAGAAAATATGACTTTGATAAGTAACAAAATATCTGATATTAGAACGGAAATAAAAAACATGAAATCTGTCACTGCAATTTGAAGAGGTATTAAAAGATGTAGAATTTTTGAAAAAAAAAATCTCGAATCAACAAGACAATGTTAAACATTTAGAGCATACAGTCAAGAAACTACAGTCTAAACAATCAACTACACTGAATCAAAACGAGAAGCATGAAGAATTAATAAGTTAAAGACCGCTATGAGCGAGAAAAAAAATATAATCCTAACAGGTGTTTCCGAAATACCTGAAAAAAACTATATGGCCGGACAGGATCATGATATGAAGGAAGTGATAAATGTTGCAAACCGACTGTGTAAAGCCACATAAATGTGTGAGACTCAGTAACTATAGAGTTGATAGAGACACCCAAATAAAATCTTTTTCAAGGATACGAAAGTACAAAAAATGATTCTAAAAAACAAAACAATCCTTTCATCGAAACACAGATTTTTTTTTGATAAAACTCCATCACAAAAACAATGCTTCGACTGTTTAAAACGTGAATTACAAAGAGAGAAAACAGGTGAAAACTAACTATAAAATTTATAAAAGGTATCAAAATAGTACATAGTTATAATTATAATAGAAAAAATTAATACTACAAACGCTGGCTTAGATGTTAAAAATAATAAGACGGATAAAATAAAGCACCATCGAGTCAACAAAAATGAGGAAATACCAACGACTGCATGATCTTCAAGATTCTTTTATGCAAATTTGGAAATGTGAAATCCAATGTATTGTAAGGACGATACCGAGAACGGTACATATAATGATATTTACTGAGACGTGGATTAGATCTGAACAGGATGCCCAGCTTTATAATTTGCCAAATTACTCCATATATATAATTTCAGACTCAACACAAGGAGGGGGTGTATCTTATGTTCATAACTCGATTAGGCATGAATTAAAAAAATATAGTAGAAAACGGGAATCATTACCTATGGCTTAAGATAAATAAACTGTCACTTAATGTTTTCCTGCAAGTCCTGCCCGAGTCGAAAATTTTTTTCAATTTATTTTCGATTTTTAAATTTTTCACATTTCCGACAGTATATGTCTATCTTTTAAGATTACCTTGCAAGAACGACGAGACGCGACCGTTGTCGTGAGTAACGGCTAGAATTTATAAAGTTGTTTGCAAAAGTAAATAATATGATGCCGAAAATAAACCATTCCACGCAAACGAAGTCGCAGGCAAAGCTACTAAAAATATATTATTTTGCACAAAAATCATTTGCAACCCTATTTACCTGCTAACGGGGATCCATAAATCTTCGTGCCTCATCGTTTATCGTCGAGTTTAGACGATGGGGGAAATTAATGACGTTCGTTGAAAATCTTACCTCTGCTGACTGTTGAATTACTAAGCAAACACCTTGGTTGCTTATAAATCCATTCATAGCTTGAAGTAAATGGCGTATCAACATTCATACTAATTTATAAAGCTGACGAGTTTGTTTGTTTGTTTGAACGCGCTAATCTCAGGAACTACGGGTTCGAATTGAAGAAGTATTTAAGTTTAAATAAGTTTAACAATATATCGTGTTTAAAACGCGTTATATTAGTGAATTTTATTTGAATGTGTACTACTCGCGTAAACTATAGACAGTATTTAAGTATTTCGGATGCTTGGCTAGCAGCCGTTATCGAGGAAAACTCATGGCCCTGCTGACCAAGACGAAGCGAAGATACACCGAAAAATGTGAAAAAAAATTGGGAAAATGATTCATCGCTATAGGTACGATGAACGTACGCTGCAAAAACAGTTCAAGATACCCAAAAAATTATGTATGAGCAAGATTGTTTCCTGTTTCCATCTTTAGTCTCCCCGTGACCAGCTGCTGCAAAGCATCGAAACGTCGGGCCAAAGTTAAAAATCATTTTCAAATAGGTTACTAGTATAAACGTTATAGTAATAGTACGTAGTTGCAGTAGTACGACTAGTATAAACTCAACCTAATATACATAAAAATCGTCCTCGTCTTGAAAGCTGGATCCTGTAAATGGGTGGTAGGGAAAAGCCCTTAAGTTTATTCTGTCCTGTTTTCGGTTTGGATTTCCGAAGATCCAAAGCTAGAATAGGTCAAAAGCGCACCTTGTTTAGATGTTATGTGGCTGGGATATTTTACCTCTATCATAAAAAAATACAATTGATATTAATTTCACTTCACCCCTCAGCCATATCGTACGCTGATGAAGATTCAGATAAGAACAGCAGTTCGGAGTACTCGGAAATAGACGGAAACTGAGCTGTACCTCGCACGAGATTACGGCGTCCAAGATAACATCAACTATACAGTATGTAAAACGAAGTGTTAAGGTTTAAATTACATTGCGCGTACGCATGTGTCAATAGGTTGAAAAATTCGACGGTAGCTCAACGGAAAAATATAAAAAATTGTAATAATTATTAATTAATTAATTAATATTATTAAAATTATTTATAAATAAAATAAAAATATAAAGTATTTTTAGTTTTATTGGTGTAAAAAAAAAAAAAATTAATATAAAAAATTATAATAAAAAATTAAAAATAAATTGAGAAATAATGGAATTAAAATAAAATATTTAATTATAAATATTTAAATAATTGATATAAATATATGGTTTTTAAATGTAAATTAAATAAATATTTTGAAGATATAAATTTAAATAAGTAAGAATTGATAAATATGAAAGGGGGGGGGGTAGGTGGAAGGGTATCTAAAAATGGAGACGCGTGAGGGGAGTCGTTGATTGTCTTGGAATTTTAATGATAAATGTTTTTTATATAATTTTTATTGCAGTTCTTGGTTAGGAGTCACGTACAGATATATTTATTCAATTACTTATAATAGGTAAGTTTAAAGTAAATATAAAATATATTAGAATATAAAAAAATATAATTATGAAATAATTAATTTTTAATGATAAAATAAATATAAAAGTAGTAGATTAAGAGATTTCCACGTGCAAGATCATATTTTCTTTAAATAGATTTTTACCTTACTTTCTACATTTATATTATAGCAGCACAAATACACAAATATTTGAGAATTTTTACATGTTTTTGGCACAGATAAATTAAAAGTCAAAAATATTTAGATTGAAAAAAAATAACGTCACGGGCGGGACTCGAACTGGCATACATAGCGTTTCATGCTAACCATTTGAGCTAACCTAGCCTCGTAAAGTTAATACATTAATAGTAAATAATCGTTACGATCGATTCGCATTCATAAATTTAAAATGTCTGTTTTATTATTACACTTGTCCAAGTAATTACTTTGTAAATTTTTCATTTGTCTGTCTATTTTTCTCTGTACTTGTATTATGAATCAGAAAATTTTGTTTGTTTGAACGCGCTAATCTCCGGAATTGCTGGTTCGTATTGAGAAATTATTTTTCTGTTGGTCACAAAATTTGTACCTTGCAACGTGCCACGTTGCCTAACACTGCGTTAAACACGAGGTCCCGGGTTCGAATACCGTCGAAACAAGTTGTTTTTCTATGTCCATTAGTTAATACTAATGGACATCGAAAAACAAAAAAAAGTTATAATTAACTTATTAGTATTTTAAAAAACTTTAACCGTTTAAAACGCGGTGTATATTAGATAAACGCATTTGGAAATTAAATGCTTCCAAATAAGTTTAACTAATATATATCGCGTTTTAAATCGTTTAAGTGTTGTATTTAAATGTGTGCTACTCGCGTAAACTACAGACAGTGCTAGCATCAAGATTTTGTGGCGGATTACGCCCCATACCCCACATGGAAAAAGGTTGACACACTTTTATGGTTTCGCAGGTTGAACCTAGAGAGTTCAAGATGGAGCCAAACTCGACCACCACACTCCAGGTTACGATTTCTGGTGATCCTGCACCGCCACCGCCAACTGTAATTTTGATGAGACTTCGGCCTTTGGATAACAGCGGGTAAATCTTTTCGATTAAAACGCTTTAACGGTTTAAAACGCAAAATATATTCGATAAACTAATTTAAGTTTATTTCACTAAATACTTATACAGACATATTTTTAACATATGTATACTATTTGAATATGAAAATTAAACGGTTTAAAATGACGAAAAACAACTTTGCTTTCGATAAAAGTGGTAGCTTAAACTTAACGCGCTGTAACACGTTACGTAGCAGCGTACACGCGTCTGCAGTTTACGCGAGTAGTACACATTTAAATAAAACATATAAACGGTTTAAAACGCGAAATATATTAGTTAACATGGAATTCGAGAATATTCTAAATATTCGAACAATTTATATTATGGCTTTAATTATACATTTATATATCTTAGCGACGCCCTTGTTGGTTTGATGGTAGCAATCTATCAGTACTAATATAAGGGCGAAGAGTCTGTTTGTTTGAACGCACTAATCTCAAGAACTACTGGTTCGAATTAAAACAATATTTTGTGTTGGTTAGAGCATTTATCTAGGAAAGCTATGGGCTATAAAACATCGCCCTGTGACTAATACAAGCAAAGATACAGTGGAGAATGTGAAAAAAACGGGGTAAATATTCATCTGTCTGGGTTTGTTTCCATTGCGTACGCTGCAAAAACGGTACAAATTACCCAAAAATGTGTATTATGATCTAAGTACTCCTTTTAAATAAAACACTTTAACGGGTTAAAACGCGATATATTCGTTAAAAATCATTTTCGAATAAGTTTAACTAATATTTCGCGTTTTAAACCGTTAAAGTGTTTTATTTAAATGTGTACTACTCGCGTAAACTATAGACAGTATTTCTTTTCAAATGATGTAAAAACTTCTAAGAGTAACTAGCAAGAATGACGGTACGCTTCCGACTAACTATTCTAGCCGGACGAAGCCGCTGACACAGCTAGTATAAAAATAATTTAAGAATCATGCCTTTACAAGGTCAGGCCCGCACAGGGTTCACTCGATGAAAGATGAAATACACCAGCTACATAACATCTTGACAAGATGCATGTCGATCTATGTTGACTTTGGATATTCGGAAGTCCACAGACCGAAAACCAAACGCGATTACACTTCACTACTTTTTCACCTGTGAACGATGGTTAGATGGAATTTCGATATTTCCAGATTTCCAGACAAAGTCAACACAACATGTTTTAGAAAAAATATAAAAATTATAAGAAACATGTTGGATCAGGTAGGAGTCGAAGCCATGATCCGTATATACACTGCTAACATTAGACCAACGAGATTTTACGTATGGCAATAACTTTAGTTATAAAACTTGGCGCTCGGACCTCTCTCTATTACAGAAGTGTGTTTATGGGTCTCCCCCTAGCGGTGTAAATCAGAACTATTTATGACTAATGCGTTTTCTCTCGTTAGTACCGGAGAGTGTACGTTCCGAACGGTTATCTTATAAGACTTCGGTAAGTAAAGGATAGGTTTACATAGAAATGCGACCACTGTTATATATACTAGCTGTGTCAGCGACTTCGTCCCGGGTAAAATGGCTATTTGTTTTTGCAAACCTCTTGTTCATCTCTATAAATTGAAGCCAAAGACGTTGTCAGCGTCTCGTCTTTCTTACGAGATAATCTTAAAAAAAACATACAGACATATAATATCGTGGACATTATTTTAAATCATTTAAAGACGAATCATTCTTTCATATAAATTTTGGGGGTACCTTGAACCGTTTCCACAACGTACGTCATTTTCCCCATTTTTCCAACCAACACATTTTTTTTTTCAATTGAAACAGTAAGTAGTTCCCGAGACTAGCGCGTTTAAACAAACTAATGCTTTAGCTTTATAATATTAGTATAGATATGGACCTTTCGTTACCTGGTATGTACTAAAATTTCAAGTAACAGATTAAAAGAATAAATAATATCAAACGTGTAATGCAGATTTAATTAAAAACCCTTTAACGGTTTAAAACGCGATATATTAGTTAAACTTATTTGAAAATGATTTTTAACTTCGGCCCGACGTTTCGGATGCTTGTCACGGGGAGGGTGCAAAGCATCCGAAACGTCGGGCCGAAGTTAACAATAATTTTCAAATAAGTTCAACTGATATATCGCGTTTTAAACCGTTAAAGTGTTTTATTTATATTGTTTACAATTACGAGAGCATAATAAAATCTACTGTCATAAATTACTTCTTCAATCGCCAAACACAATCAATCATACGAAAATTACAACAGAGAATTAACGGAAGCCTAAATCAACAAGCTGATAGAATGGTTTGTAACCATTCTTCATTGTAATCGCGATTCAAGGGGAAATCTCGTTAGTAGACTATTTAAGACAATGCAGGGGAATCGGGTTAAATCAACAATGTCTCGGGTCCGTACACAATAGGTTAGTTAAGTGCAAAAGACTTTAAGATGGAGGGGCTTCATTGTTATTCAAAGTTTTTCAACTCAACAAGCCACTTCGCTGCGCGGGTCTCTGAAAATCTTTCTCTTGTAGAGTTTTAAAATTAGAATGCGTCAACTTTGACGTTGTTTTAAATTGCGAATTGCATTGTTTTCGCAATGGAATTAGAGTTCCATTTTTAAAATAGTGCTGCCTTTGTAGCTGAGTTGCAAATTCGAAAAAGCAAAGTAGTTTGATCATTTATATTCTTGTCTAGATCGAAGATATTATGTCGTATTATGTATATGTATGAATTAACAAAAAAATAATTAATTATTCCCGTGGGGCATGGGGCGAACGCATTACTGATAGGTTCTTCTATGGACAAGTAGTTGTTGACACTTCCCAGGGGTTCCAACCCAAGTTCTGTCACTCTCTCAATTAAAAATATTGTATTAACACTAGTTGACACTATATATAGTTGACATTTATGCCCGTGAAAACTCTAATATAGTTCGCGGTTTGAAACCGTTACATATGTTTGATTGAAAGTATACATTCATTAAGACAGACAATGTTTATTTATATATGTTTTATAACTTCAAATATGTTAATTAATAATATAGTTAAGTAAAAAGGAGGGTAGTAATGAAAAACGATTTTTTCTTAATTTCATATTGTATTTATGTTTATATTATTATAAAAATATATTTTATTTTAATTGCAGCTTTTCTTAAATTATGTCTTAATATTACTTATAAAATTATATACATAGATTTTTTATGCTGTAACTTAATGAAACAAACGGAGACTTGATGGCCTATAATTGTTATCAAGATACGTGCTTCGCCCATACCAATGTATGTCTTCAATTTTTTGCATCTTCAGGCCTGGCTGGCATCGTCCGGAACCACCACCCCTGACTGTTCGACTGTTGGCTGTCACACGGCTTCCAAAGCTGTTGGTGATGCCAAAACAATTGATAGTGAGGATCTGCGCCCTGGATTTGCCAGCGAACGACATATTAAGGTTATCAAACAGCAATCTATACTAATATTTTGTTTACAAGAGTTTGTTTGAACGGGCGAATCTCAAGAACTGCTGGTACGAATTAAAAAGTTAAACAACATGAAAACAAGCTAACACATCATGCTGCGGCCAATGAGGGCGAAGGAACAGAGGGAATTGTGGAAAGAATGGGGAAAATCGTTCATATCTAAGTTTCTGTTGCGTGCTCTGCGAAAATTATTCTAGAAATTTGTTTAAATATTTATTTACTATCTAAACTGTTACATAAAGATATTTATTATAATAGAATACGTAAACGACTCCGAGTTATGAACACCGGTTCTGGACCTCTTCAAGCGTTCGCCATCACAGAGTGCCCCTGGTTCATAAGAGTTGCGCAAGAACAGTGCGACGCTAAATGCCTGGATCCAGGTCCTGGGTCCACGGTGCTGAACCTAGATCTGCTGGCTAGAAGTTCTACTGAGGTCAGTAGACGTAACCGTTTGATGGGCCAGGTTGTGTAACGGTAGCAATGTATGGGTAATAAACAACGGGTCGAGGGTTTGTCCACATCTGCTCCAACATGTTGCTAGTCGATTTATAATATTTGGACTTTTTCTGGAAATGATATCTGGATCTGGTGATAGAAATATCGAAATTGCGTGCATCACGAACCGTCCACAGATGGAGAAGCCGTCAAGTAAGTAAAGAAACGCGTTTATTCTTTTTTTTAACTTCCGTATATCCAAAGCCAAAAAAGGTTGATAGCGCAAAGTGTTATACAGCTTGTCTGTTGTCTATACATATATCCACGTTAATATTGTTATCAGTGTGGTGAAGAGAACTTGACATGAATTTTGTCACTTCAGATTGCGATAGAAGTAACAATTGTGACAGAGGAGATGTGGCCAAAACCCCAAGAGGACTATGAGAGAAGAAGATGTATCACGAATGAACTTAGATTCTTTGACGACCAAAACATATTTTTGATGGTAATTTATCTTAATACTCAGAAAGTTTTAACTATTTTCACATGGAAACGGACATTAGAACAGTAGCAATGTTTGGTTAATGATCAACGGGTGATCGATCCCCACCAGGCTGAATATGTTTTTAAATGTTTGTCTGGAATATTTGTATGTTGGTAATATTGAAATTGCGTCCGGATCTAGTCGTGAATGTAAGTGGTAACTTAATCAATAGCAAATACTGTCTGTAGTTTACGCGAGTAGTACACATTTAAATAAAACACTTTAACGGTTTAAAACGCAATATATTTTAGTTGAACTTATTTGAAAATGATTTTTAACTACGGCCCGACGTTTCGGATGCTTTGCAGCAGCCGCGGCCACGTTTGTAAACCGTTACAGTGTTTTATTTAAATTTATCAACATCAATCAAAATAATAAAATTGACAGAGCATCTTCATGAGCACATGAAGGCACTATATTATAATTTAAAAATCGAAAATAAATTGAAAAAATTTTCGACTCGGGCAGGACTTGAACCGGCATCGTCAGCGTTCCGTGCTGTTGCTAAACCAATTGAGCTACCGTCCTGAGAGTCCTACACCTGATCGTCGAATTTTTTCAACTTATTGATACACGCACCTCTCGCGCAGTGTAATTTCAACCTTAACACTTGCGTACTAAGGTGGAATGTCTTATGCTTTGTAGCTTAAGAAATCATTGAAGATGAAATTACAATTATCAATAAGTTGAAAAAATTCGACGATGAGGTGTAGGACTCGGCAGCTCAATTGGTAGAGCAACAGCACGGAAAGCTGACGATGCCGGTTCAAGTCCTGCCCGAGTCGAAAATTTTTTCAATTTATTTTCGATTTTTAAATAATACTAAATATTATTTTACATTCCATCAATTGAAGTCCAGGTATCACATATTTCAAAATCCATGATTTACAGACGAACTAACACATGTTACAAAAAAATAATAAATTGATCAGTAACACATTCGACCCGGTAGGTATCGATTACACGACCCGAAAGCATCAACTCTTTGTACAGAATAAATCGCGACTGTTTTTGAAACTTATTTAAAAAATGGCGATACACTGTCGCGGAATTGAAAATTCAATTGAAGTTTAGTTCGTACTGAGTTCGGGCTTAGCGTATTCGTTTTATTGAGTTATGAAGTTATTTCGTCCTTTTTCCAGTTAGCTACGGTATCAATGATTGAATTTTTTTTCTACTGTCTGTAGTTTACGCGAGTAGTACACATTTAAATAAAACACTAACGGTTAAAACGCGATCAATTTTAGGTTAACTTGTTTGAAAGTTATTTTTAACTACGGCCCGACGTTTCAGATGCTTTGCAGCAGCCGTGGTCTCGGGGAGAACTAAGAATATATCGCGTTTTAAACTTGTTAAAGTGTTTATTTCAATTTATTTTTGAAAGATAATAACCCCCCCTTTTTCCTTGTCCCCCGATCCCCCCCCCCCACTCCCCCCCCAACCTTCCTTTTCTTTTTCCCCCCCTTGGATTCCCCCCCCAAAAACCCCCCTATCCCCCTTTTTTCCCTCCCCCCCCCCCCCCCCCCCCCCCCCCCCCCTTACCCCCCCCCCCCCCCCCCCCCCCCCCCTTCTTTTTTTTTTTTTTTTTTCCCTTTTCCCCCCCCCCCCCCCCCCCCCCCCCCCCCCCTTTTTTTTTTTTTTTTTTTTTTTTTTTTTTTTTTTTTTCCCTCTTCCCCCCCCCCCCCCCTCTTTTTTTTTTTTTTTTCCCCCCCCCCCCCCCCCCCCCCCCTCCCCCCCCCCCCCCCCCCCCCCCCCCCCCTTTTTTTTTTTTTTTTTTTTTTTTTTTTTTCCCCCCCCCCCCTTTTTTTTTTTTTTTTTTTTTTTTTCCCCCCCCCCCCCCCCCCCCCCATTTTTTTTTCCATTTTTACCACTTATCCACTGTTTCTTCGCCGATCTTGGTCGCAGTCTGTTGTTTTAAAGCCTAAAGCCTTTCTCGATCGATCTCGGTAGATCCTGAGATTAGCGCATTCAAACATACGAACAGACAATCTCTTCAGCTTTGTAGTATAGATAGACTATGGATGATAATCAGAACTGGTAGCACAACGTGCTCTTCGAAGCACAGAGCTGATGACACCGAACTCCTAACTATAGACAGACACAGGAAATTGTCTTCTAATCCACACATCTTTATATGTTTACAAGAGACAGTGGCTCTGTCTTTAAAATATATTTAAAAGGATAAAAATCATCTTTAAAGATATCCAATATATGTACGCCGTTCAGAGCTCATTGCTTTACCAATGATAGTGTAAGACTTCCCGCACACTAGCCACTGTAGCCTAGATTTATGGCAGTAATCATACACCTGATGTGTCATCGACTTCGTCCGCGAGAATCGTTAATTTGGGCTTCCAAATTTGTTAGTGCAAATCTCTAGTTATAGCTGTTTCCCACGAGGGCGTTCCGTCGTACTTGCAAGTTAATTTTAAAAGACAGACATATAGTGCCGCGGTCATTTTTATAGATCACTAGCTGTGCCCGCGAATTCGTTCGCGTGGAATAGTGACTTGGGGTAGAATTTTTGATTATTTAGGCTATTTATAAATTTATGTAATTGCGCATTTATTGCAGCAAATCAATGTTGTAAGTGCTACTTTGCCGCAACACTCTCACCTCACATCCCCCCTACTCTAACTCCCACGCCCGCTCCCACTCCTATTCCCAAAAAGCCAAAGAAGAAAGTTTCATTGTTCTAGCTTCACCCCTTTCAAGCATCTTTTCGCAATAAAAAGTATTAAATCGTTAAATTGTTTTATTTTGTTTGAAGTCACAAATGCATTTAATATGCGGGGTTGGCTTGTGTGCGGCGACCCTTAGCTGACGTGAGTCGAATGTCCGTCCGTCCAATTAAGAAATGGGATTCCGTTTCAGTCCTTACCACTCCAGTTGGTCGTGGAATATCCACAAATTTCCGTGGAGCCGAGGAAGATCGACTTTGGTTATGTAATGGACGGAGATCGGAGGAATACCTTCTTCACTGTAATGCAGACGAGCTGTAAGTTTGAGAAAAGAAATTATTAAATACTGTCTGTAGTTTACGTGAGTAGTACACATTTAAATAAAACACGTGAACGGTTTAAAACGCGATATATTTTAGTTAAACTTGTTTGAAAAAATATTTTTAACTACGGCTGCTTTGCAGCAGCCGTGGTCACGGGAGGAGGCGTGGTCTCCCGCCCTACGTCAGGCCGTAGTTAAAAATATTTTTTTCAAACAGTTAAAGTGTTTTGTTTAAGAAATTATTAATTGAAATACATTTGTGACCATGTCTCATGTCGCTTACGCGAGCAGTACGCATTTTAATATTACACTTTTAACGGTATTAAACACGAAATGTATTTCACACATTCAATTGTTTTTAACTACGGTTTAACGTTTCGGATGCTTTGTAAAAGTCAACGAATACATTTCGCGTTTTAAACCGTTAAAGGTGTTGTCTTTCATTTTATTAATTTTTTAAAGTTGTCACGGATTAGAGTTCTACAATCAAATTTGTGTGTCTTTAGTTAGTGTATTTTTCAGTTTCGGCTACAATGGAGGTAGTTGTAGAATGCCTCGGAAAGGATTATCAAACATGGCCGCCAAATTTAACTCTTGCGCCGCGATGCCGCGAGCGAGTCTACGTACAATATATTGCGAGGTAATTTATGGGAGGCTAAATAATAATATAAGTTTAGATCACGGAGGGACTGTCTATATTCCTACATTTTAGTATTCAGCTTATTCTACTTAGTGTTAGATTTCAGAAAATTTTTATATTGATTAGATACATGTTGGACTCGATGGGGTTTAAACCCACGTCCCGTTGAATACTAGTTATTTAAAAACGATTGTAGCTTGAAAAAAAATTTACGACACTGGCAAGACTCGAACTGGCATCCACAGTGGTACGTGCTCTAACCAAATCTAAAATCGATCTATATTGTATACTAGCTGTGCCCGCGACTTCGTCCGCGTGGAATAGTGACTTGTTTATTAATTTATGTAATTGCGCATTTATCGCAGCCTAACTATGTTGTAAGTGCTACTTTGCCGCAACACTCTCACCTCACATCTCTCCTACTCTAACTCCCACTCCTATTCCCAAAAAGCCAAAGAAGTAAGGTTAATTGTTTTTAGCTTCAAAAAACTACGAATTTCCATACAACTTTTCACCCCCCCTTTCAACCCCCTTTTCGCAATTAAAAGCCTATGTCCTTTCCCAGGATCTAGACCATCTGTATACCAAAATTAATTCAAATCCGTTCAGTAGTTTTGGCGTGAAAGAGTAACAGACAGACAGATAGAGTTACTTTCGCATTTATAATATAAGTAAGGATTATGCCATCATGTGGAAAAATTAAAGTTACGTGCTGACTGAATGACAAAACTTATTTTAATTACGGCTTTACTTAAATGTTATTACTCGCGCACACAGACAGTATTCAATGACGGTTTGTTTATTATTAACAAATGCTTTTAATACAATAGGTATCAAGTTAGCCCAGTGGAAGGATTGGTGAAAATTCGGGCGTTCGGTTCGCCAGGATCATGGTGCGCAGTGGCAGTACAGCTGCGCGCGCAGACGTCGCTAGATCGCGCGACGCACTTACCTGTACACGACCATACAGATGATTCTCACCTTTTGTTTGATTAATAAATGATTTTAAAAGCACTTTGTTTTTCATTAAAAAATAAAATACTAAAAACCAAGTAAAATTAATATTTAACCTACAAACAGACAAATATATGACTTTCTCGAGAATTAAAAAAACCGTAACTTGCCATACAGGAGAACATCTAAAATAATACACAATATAATGTAATTTATATGGTTTCCGAATCAATCGTACGGAACCCTTCGTGCCCTATCCCGACTCGCACTTGACCGATTTTTGTATTTTTTTTATTACCTTAGCTCTTGTCAATATTTTTTCCTCTAACTATGATCGCATTTATCAAATAAAGACGACATCAATCAAGAATTCACGAGTAAGGTTCCGTCCTATTAAACATTTGGCTTCCAGCCAGGGCTTACACAACCAGAAGCTTTTCCGGGGGTGTTGCGATCGTAATTCGCGTTTATTAAATTGTCCCAACTGGTTTCTATTTAACTGTTGTAATAAGTGGTACAAACGTTTTATTTGTATTAACAATGTTATAAAGAAAGACAGGGAACAGTTTTTATTTGAAAACCTTAAGACTTTTCACATGTTATTGCACATGATGGCAACATTCACGACTCGGGCAGGACTTAAACCGCTTGAGCTACCGGGTCCTACACGTCATGGTGGAATATTCTCAACTTAGCGATACCTCTCGCGTAGTGTAATTTCAACCATATCATATTCTTTGAAATCCAAATAAAAAGTACCTTTGTCACCACAAAAAAGTTACAGAAGTAAGATTCCAAGAGAAGAAATTACAAACAGGCAACGAGAAGCGGCGGCCTAACGTTAAAAACGATTTCTTGCAGACAACCTTGTAGATGGAGATATGATGTACGTGTACACTTGTGTCAATACAATTTAAGTTAGAGAAGAAACAAAGCAGCTACGTCTCGTTGGCTAATATAAATCATCGGGTCGAGGGTTCGAACCCCACCGGGTCCGACAAGTTCCTAATTTTTCAATTTATAATTTTTCCGAAACACATTAGACTTCGTTTGGAAATCTGGATATGGGGTGGTAGGAATATTGGAATTCCGTCCGCACACGGCGACGACACGTCCACAGATGAAAAGCCGTCAAGTTTCATCGCGTTTCATTTTCAGTCTGTGGATTTCCGAATATCGAGTAAGATTCATGCTTTTCTGTCCCCCCTTTATAAAAAACCTTGATGTATTGTGAATAGATCATAAAACAGTGACAAAAGAAGCATATTTCCCTGAAACAGTTCTCCTGAAACTGAAATGCGACTTAAATTTTTAACAAACTGAAATTAAATACGGTTATTACTGCACTCAAAGCGTTGCGGTCGCTTTTGTGAGGTTGGGAGATACACAGTTTAATAAACATTCTCTTATTACATTGTTATTTATAACGATAAACTTTCTAAAAATATAATTCACAATTTGTTTGGTGTAACTGAAAAACTGTATATTGTTTAAATAAAACACTTTAACGGTTTAAAACGCGGCATATTAGTTAAACTTATTTGAGAATGATTTTCAACTTCGGCCCGATGTTTCGGATGCTGTAGCAGCCGTGGTCTCCCCGCGACCAGTAAGTTTAACTAAGATATCGCGTTTTAAACCGTTAAAGTGTTTTATTTAAATGTGTAATCTATATACAGTACCATACTCAAGAATTTGTTCATGATAGAGAAGGACAGACAACCATGGGGTTCACTCGATGGTAGGTGAAATGCCCTAGCCATATAACATCTAAACAAGATGCGCTATCGGCCTATTTTGGTTTTGGATATTCGGAAATAAACAGACTGAAACCGAAACGCGATTCAACTTCACGTCCTTTTCATCCGTGGACGGTGGTTTGTGATCCGGACAAACTTTTGATATTCCAACCATCTATTGAATATCCAGATTTCCAGACGAAGTCCAACTTTGAATTTACTTCTTTATTTATACCCATCGTTAAAGCCTCCTCAGCTTGAGAAATTTTATCTTTTACCCAGGACGTCGACCGCGTCGCTCTTGCGACTTAATCTTAAAAGATAGATAAGTTAAGTTTAAGTTACGTTAAGTTTAGTTTAAGTTAAGTTTATGTTAAGCTAAGTTTAAGTTAAGATTAAGTTAAGTTAAGATTAAGTTAAGTTACATACTGTCACCCACATTTTTTCGATTATTAAAAAAATAATCTTTCTTTACTAGACATATATTTGATTTTTGATCTAAGCTAAAATAGCTCGACAGAGCATGTCGTCTAGATGTTATACGTCCGACCTATATCTCCTCATGAAATTATATTAAGTGCATTTTGAGCTACTAAGAAGCTATACATAATTCAGAAGGAAAAAAGCTAAGCCTCTTTCAATGGCTTCATAGAAAAACATAAGAGCTCTATTCAACTCTACTTCCTGACGACGCTTCAAGTCTCCAATGCCGAGCTCTATAATACACAAACGAAGGTACGAGTCGCATTTTTCGTATGATTACATACATAGAAGGCAATTCTTATATGCAACTTTCTCCGTACTTCCCAACAAATTTTTCACCTTAGTATAAAGGTTAAAGATTTATTTCATTTTCTTCCTAAGGACGGTTCTTAATAAACTTCGTGTTTTAAACCGTTAAAAGTGTTTTATTTATAATACATTATCAGTTTATACATTTATTTAGTACCAACCAATATAGTTGGCGTTTTGAAACAATTAAAAGCGTTTTATTAAAGAAATCGCCTAATTGGTTTTCCATGATTGTGACATTTCCGAACTTACAACACGAAATGTCCTAACGTACGACATTTTAATTAAGAAATAAATGATTTCACGAAAACCTTAAGTTTGTACCGAATTTGATATTCTGCTGTCGTAAAAAAATACATACTTAATATTTCTTTGACGGGGGTAGACAAATTTCAAGAAAGTTTTATAATTCTTCAGACGGTATCGCGTGAATACAAAATATAAAATGTACAAATAATTTCGTACTGACTTTACGCGAATAGTACCTACACATTTTAATAAAACATTTTTGACGTTTTGAAACGCGAAGTCTATTAGTTAAACTTATTAACAATTTTTTTAACTACGGCCCGACATGTCGGATGCTTTGCAGCAGCCGTGGTCACGGGGAGAGGTTTAACGAATACATTTCGCGTAATAAACCGTTAAATTAAGAGCCTCGTGATAAGAATACATATATGGGAGTTCTCACTCATACATGATTTTTTCATTGTATGTGCTGAAGGAAAATAATCTTTCGTAGTCTTACAATCCATCTTTATTCCCCCCATGACTACGGCTGCTGCAAAGCAACGTAAGTTTTGCTGATTCGTGTTTAAACCATTAAAAGTGTTTAAATAAAACACTTCAACCAAAAATCCTCGCAAAGGAGAGTTAATTTTTTTCAAGATTGTTACGCGAAGCAATTGAAATCAAAAAACACCGTTTGAATAGGGAGGACGGCCTCAAATTATCAAACGCCTGGGATCCCCCAACAAAAACTCTGGATCCCAATAAACAGCATACCGGCAAACGCGAAGACACCGTTAGTCAATTCTGCAAGGACCTGGCCAGTTTCGCCAAATACCAACTTCGACGGCACAGATCGCTAGCTGGCAATTTTTACTTTGACGTCTGAGACATCCTCCATCTTTAGCCACCCCGTGACCAACTCTGCTGCGAAGCATCCGAAATGTTGGGCAATAGTTAAAAATATTTACTTATGAATGACTCGATGAGAATTGTAATGGCGATAGGAGATGATAAACCATCTTCGTTTGGAAGAAATCGCTTTTTAACGATAAGTTCGCCGTTTTTTTAGTATACATTTTTGTACTGATAAATGATTTTTGTCTCCCCGTGACCACGGCTGCTCAAACTCCGAAACGTCGGGCCGAAGTTAAAAATCATTTTTAAATAAGTTTAGCTAATATATCGCGTTTTAAACCGTTAAAAGTGTCTTATTCAAATGTCTACTACTCGCGTAAACTACAGACAATTCTAGATCACACTCCACTTTGAATTACTTTATTAACAAAGCCATGTCCTACAAAACCCGGTAACAGCATTAGCCTAACAAGAGCCAGCAGAGTAAATATAAGTCAATTGGCCAGGATTGAAACCACGAGGAATTGTGGGGCCACAAAACAATTCAACATTTTTAGGTAATTTTTATTTTATATAATGAAGGACAGATAAGCACGAGGTTCACTTAAGGGGCGCTGAAATATCCCAGCCATATAACAAATAGGCAAGATGCGATGTCGGCCTATTTTAGCTTTGGATATTCGGAAATATACAGACCGAAACGCGATTAAATTTCGCGGCTTTTATATAATTAACTGGCTGACCAGACCAACGTTCTTTGGTATTTGAAGTACTAGCTGCGGCCGCGACTTTGTCCGCTAAAAATAGTAATTTTGGGCGTCATTATTTCTTTTTGGAAACCTCGTCATCTTTATTATGAATAGCTGTTACGTCACGTCGTCCACCCCACGGCGTTGTCTGCGTTCCGTTCTTGCAAGTCAATCTCAAGAAACATACTGTCGCAGTGCACGCAACGAAATATATATTTTCCCGTTTTTTCCAAGTTCTCCACAATTTATTCCCTCTTATTAGGCGTTGCCTGATGTTTTATAGCTCGAAACCTTCCTCTATAGGTCTATGACTCGTTTTAAAATAGTTTAATAATATATTTTGCGTTTTAAACCTTCTATTTGCATTGCATTATATTTATAACATTGGCAGAACTCTTCTTAAACTCTATAATAAAACACTTTTTATGTTTGACATTGAAAAATGATCGTTATTCTCAGCGCATTACAAAAGTTAAGTTCCCCCTTTTCATGGCCCAACATAAGTCTTTCGAAAGCCTCTGTCACTGCTTTATTTAAGTAGGCCATAAAAATAATATGTCTTATAATACTACAAAATACATATCTTATGAAGTAAGTTATTATAAATCTGTGGGTAGACACATTGCCAAGGAAATTAACGCGGAATGCTCTAGGTTCTAAATACTGGGAAATCATAATATGCAAAGCCGAATTAGGCCGACAGCGCAACTCCTTTTAGATGTTATGTCGTATTTTATCTACCATCAAGGCAGCCTCACGCTTGTCTGTCTCTCTATCATAAAAAAATTAAATGGACTTAGACGTCAAGCCTACATGCTGTTTGCAGTGTAACGGTGACAGAAGTAACAGGCTACAAACAGTAAAAAGAAAATTTACTTCTCACGAGATATTTATTTCGTTTATTGTCTATAGTTTACGAGTGTTATTACACGTTAAATAAAACCATTATAACAGTTTAAAACGCGGAATATATTAGTGCCAACGTGACCCTTCAGCAAAAAAATTAAAGACGAAATATTTCTCTCAATATTAGTTAAACTTATTTGAAAACCGTTTTAATCCGTTGTTAGTGATTTATTTCACTGTGCAATACTCGCGTAGGCTACAGACAGTCTGTTTTACTTGCGTAAATTACAGACAATATTTAAAAAATATTATATTTAAATGTCTATAATCCTTTATTCTACAAATGTGTCAACTACTCCTCTGAAACGCGATTAAGCTTCACGGCGTTTTCATCTGTGGACGGTGGTTCGTGACCCGGGCGGAATTTCTACATTCCTCATCCATTTATCCAGGTTTCCAGATGAAGTCCAACAAGTTTCAAAACAATTATAACTTTAAAATTAGACCCGTTAATTATTGGACATACTGGTTGCCAAATATAGCACATTAGACCAACGCGCCCGTCAAAAAAAAGTTAAAGTAAATTTTAAATACGTTAACTAATATATTTCGATTCGTTTTAAACCGTTAAAAGTTTAAATACTGTCTATAGTTTACGCGAGTAGTACACATTTAAATAAAACACTTTAACGGTTTAAAACTCTATATATTAGTTAAACTTATTTGAACTTGTCTCCCCGTAACCACGGCTGCTGCAAAGCATCCGAAACGTCGGGCCGAAGTTAAAAATCATTTTCAAATAAGTTTAACTAATATATCGCGTTTTAAATCGTTAAAGCGTTTTATTTAAACGTTAAAAGTTTGTATAAGAATCCGTAATTTAATTTATATGCTTTCCTAAGTTAATTCGATACGTATACATGTCTAAGTTACTTAAAGTTTCGCATTGAATAAGTCCCGTATTGGTACAATTGGTCCCAAAACTTTTTTTCGACTTTATCCAAACCGAAACTTTGAAACTTTATCCGGGTAAAAAAACTCGTTTCTGAAAAGCTCGAGAGGAATTTAAAATAAGTATAGTATACTGTCTATAGTTTACGCGAGTAGTACACATTAAAATAAAACACTTTAACGGTTTGAAACGCGATATATTAGTTAAACGTCGGGCCGAAGTTAAAAATCATTCTCAAATACAAATAATTATTAGTCAAGAGCAATTATCAACCAAGCAATGTGTTTTCTGTTATTTCAAGTTAATTCCTGGAGAGGTGTACAATAGCCTTATTTGATATTATTGTCTGCAGAACGATAGCTAGTGATGTGCGGATGGTTCAAACTCGGCTTAACCGCGAACCGAATTTCGGATAAAATCATAATGTTATCCAGAGTTTGGTTCGTGCGATTTATTAAAACTTTATAATCGTGTTTTAAGGAAATCAAATATGGTTGTGACAGAGTTAGTAATTTATATGTTTGTGGAAATTGTTGATAACCACTTCACCCAACCGACTTTACAAGTTTAAATGTTTCACATTAACAGACATTGTATTAACTTCGCAGCTTTTTATATTAACGACCAACACGTGCTTGACCAATTTTAGTTATTAAACGTTAAGGCACGTTTGTCATGGGTTAGATTTCCGTGATATATTCACCTAAAGTTTTAAATATTCGTCTGAAAATATATCTTAAAACGAATTTTATACTTTGAGCATCTATAGGCTACGGTAATATTATGGTCTTCGGCTTTATATGTTAATATAGCTACCTTGCATTTATTTCTTACAATATGAACACTCACCTTTATCAACACCTGATCATGGTACAGTCCCCAGCAATCAGCGTATACGCTGACTGTTACCTCCACCATTCCGCACGGCGCAAACGCATTTTCTGCAGCTTTACACTCGATGATGACTCCTGATGTTCTGACGTCATCAGCCGTTTGAACGAGCTAAGGTCAGGAACTACTGCTTCGAATTGAACAAATATTTTTGTGTTGGTTAGGACGTTTATCATGAAATGCTATAAAACCACGCACTGTGACTAATAAGAGCGAAGAAACAGCGGGAAATGTGAAGAAAAACGGGGAAAATTATTTATCAGTAAGCTTTTTTAATTGAACCGTTTTCGCTGTTCAACGGAAGCCGTTGCGTACGTTGCGAAGACGGTTCAAGCTTGTGAGTTATAAAGCTGCAATAAATAAATAGGAACCGAATATTCGGTTGCCCATCTCTGAGTATAATTAACAAAGACTTGCGACCGGCAGTTCGTCGAAGCGAATAAGTCGAAGTAAATACTTCTGTAGTCGATGTTGTTTTACTTAATTAGAAATTATTCCCTTCGCTGATCGGGTAACGGTCAATGGAATAGATAATATTTACTGTGTATTTCTATTACTATTACTGAAAACGTAATTATTGGATACTCCCTGTAGTTTATGCGAGTAGTACATATAAAATAAAACACTTTAACGGTTTAAAACGCGATATGTATTAGTTAAACTTATTTGAAAATTCGTTTTACTAATGTATATCGTTTAAATAAAACACTTTAACGGTTTAAAACGCGGTATATTAGTTAAACTTATTTGAAAATGATTTTTAACTTCGGCCCAACGTTTCGGATGCTTTGCAGCAGCCGTGGTCACGGGGAGTGTTATATTTAAATGTGTACCACGATCGCAACTACGGAGAGTAGGTACTTAAACACTTCCTGAAATTTCCAAGTGAAATTTATCTGACGTAAAAACTTTCTATTTCAAACTAGAAAGACTTTTTAATTACAGCAAACTACTTCTTGCCTCGAGTTCGTAGTAGTTTTTTTAATTCTAAATGAAAGTTATTTAAAAATGTTATGGCCTTTATATACTTATTTTGATAAGATGAGTACGTTAAAAAATATAGATTGTCTGTCATACATTTAATAAAGACTTAATATCGTTGTTGTTAGCTATCCTTAATTAATTGTTTTAAAATCATTTCACCTATATGTGCTGTAGGAGACATATTTGTATGTCTAGGTATATCTTAAATCTATAAAACAGGAATCAAGTCTATAACATTTCTACAATCTGTCCTCCGGATATAATAAAATATTTTCCCAGGAATTCGAATCCGAGACCGTTAGAGCTTAAAAGTGCTATGCGTATAAACGTCAAGCTTATGCAGCTTAGCTAGAAGGCTTTTAAGCTGTAAAGTCTTGTAAATGACAACGAAGGCCTCTTCAGATATATGTCCGTGGCTTTCCCAGTTAATCCTCGCGACGTTACGTCTTACTTAAAATTAAATGTCTTGAAAATGGCTGAGAATTTATTTCACACTAGCCGTGTCAGCGACTTCGTCCGCGTAGAATAGTTATTTTGGGCATCCAAATTTGTTTTTGCTAACGTCTTTATCATTTAAATAAAACACTTTAACGGTTTAGAACGGGATATATTAGTTAAACTTATTTGAAAATGATTTTTAACTTCGGCCCGACGTTTCGGATGCTTTGCAGCAGCCGTAATCACGGGGAGACCGAGCCAGAGCCATATATCGAGTTTTGAACCGTTAAAGTGTTTTATTTAAATGTGTACTACTCTCGTAAACTATAGACAGTCTTTTTCATCTTACTTATATCAAGATAGACATATACTGTCGCGGACATTTTGTAGAATATTTAAAGAGGAATTCTTCTTTTGTACATTGTTTTTAGGTAACTTGAACCGTTTCCGCAGCGTACGCAACGGTAACCCACGTAGATGATACATTTTTATAGATTTTTCCCGTTTTTTTTCCAAATTTCCCACCGTTTCTTCGCTCCTATTGTAGTGCGATGTGTATATATATAGCCTATAGCCTTCCTCGACAAATGCTCTAACAAACACAAAAACAATTTTTCAATTCGAACCTGTGGTTTCTGAGATTAGCGCGTTCAAACAAACAAACAAACTCTTCAGCTTTATATATTAGTATAGATTAGGATTTTCTGCGCGGAATATTATTGTTTGCGCCTTGTTCATAAAACATGAGATATTGCTTTAATGTGATGTTATGACAGAGGGGGAAATAAGCACGGTATTCACTTGATGGGATAATATTTTTTCATTGGGAAACTGAAACGCGAATTCCGCGTGAGTTTCAAAAGGCATAATAAGTTGATAGCACATCTTTTTTTGGACTGTAATAGGCTGGCCTATTATATCTTTCATTAAATGATCCCTGTGCTTACCCAATATACTAATATTGTAAAGTTGAAGATTTTATTTGTTTGTCTTTTTTTAAAGGGTCTCTCAAAAAATGATTCATCTCTCGAGGACTTCCGTAGCACGCGCTGCAAAATAGATTCTAAAAAAAACATGTATAAAAAAAAACTCAAATCAATAAACATATCCGCGATATATGTATGTATATATGTTAAGATTAACGTGCAAGAACGACGGGACGCGACAGACGTGGGTAATAGCTTGAATTTATAAAGATAAAGAAGAGGTCAATAATAAATTTGGATGCCCAAAATAACAATTCTTCGCGGACGAAGTCGCTGACACAGCTAGTCATCTGTAAAATATATCCGCGATATATCTTTTAAGATAAACTTGCAAGAACCGTTGCCATGGTAACCAAATTTGGTCAAAGTTATTTTCATGGTAAGAGAATGTTAGTCGGATCAGCTAATCTGTTAATAAAAAGGTGTATTCAAACCAGATAACAAAAGAGACTCTACAAATTGGGTTTAACACAAAAATCTCAAATTAACCTCGTTCTATTTATTCTCTTTGAGCTCCAAATTTTGTAAGATTCAACGGTTCAAAATCGTGTGTTAGAATGTTTTACAAACGGAATATTTAGTTGTTCATCAAATGGAAACTGGAGTGTTGTCTGTTGTTTACGAGATGAGTACATACACATTTAAATAAAACACTTTTAACTGCGTAAAATGTGACACATTTATAATGTAACTGCGGCCCGACGCCCATGACCATCTGTTGCAAAACATCTTAAACGTCGGGTTGTCGTTGAAAGTTAAATAATAAGCTTCGTGTTTTAGACCGTTAAACGTGTTTTATTAAAATATTTACTATACATATAAGCTACAGATAATATTGAAAAATTTACATATTGATTCACACGAAAATTACAATAAATTATATTTTGTTTACATTTAATTAACAATTTTGACTGTTTAAAACACGAAATATATTCGTTGAAATAAAGTATACATAACTGAACTTATATTTTATCGCGTTTTGAAACCGTTAAAAGTGTTTTATTCAAATGTGAATTATCTTAACTCTTCAATGTTTAATTTCTGTATTGAGTTTTCGTTCGTAATAACCTTCTCATAGGTCTAACCCACGGGAATCGTTTCATTTAAAATTTTACCTTACCTATACTAATATATAAAGCTGTAGAGATTGTTTGTTTGCTTGAACTACTGGTTAAAAAAATATTTCCGTGTTGGCCGAGGAAGGCTTTAGGTGTATGTGGAAAAAGGGGGAAAAAAGGGTTCAAGATACCCAAAAATATGTACGAATGAATGAAAATTCATAAAGATAAGGAGAAGGTTTGCAAAAACAAATTTTGATGTCCAAAATTTATTCTACGCGGACGAATTCGCCACAGCTAGTGTTTATGATGAAACGAACTAATTCCGATGTGAAAATTGGCTAGCTTTACCGAGAAATCGCCCGAACACAATATAACATATTCCCTGAACAACATATCGAATTTCAACATGGTGGATGTCGTTAATTTCTAATGATGTTTATTTTAAAACTTGACACGTGGATTTTATTTCTCTCTTTACGAAAATAAATAATTTCAAAAAACTTTAAAATAACTAATAAAAAAAATATTATAGCAAATCTATACTAATATAAAGCTGAAGAGTTTGTTTGTTTGTTTGAACGCGCTAATCTCAGAAACTACGGGTTTAAATTGATTTTTTTTTTGTATTGGTTAGAACATTTATCGAGAAAGGCTAAGGGCTAGAACGTCGCCCTGTATTTGGGTGCCCACAATAACTATTCTACGTGGACGAAGTCGCTGACACAGCTAGTCTTAGAATATGTTACAATTGATGTAATCGTTTGTTAACTGTAAACTATGTCCCTTTATCATGACTTGCTATTTTTTAGATAAACAATTTTATCAATATCGCTAACGCAAGTACGATTTGAATATTAGATAGATATAATTATAAAATTAATGACTTATAGAGTATTTATACTTTTAAATAAAACGGTTTAAAACATGAAAAAAACAGCATACTGGAAATCGAGAGGATAGCGTTAGTCACTTCTACGAGGATCCAGCCAGTTTCACCAAATACGGTGTAACAGATGGCGCTAGCGTAGCTGCTTTTACTTTGACATTAGGGACACTTCGCCTGCAAACGTGTTCCCAGAGCTCCCTCGAAGCACCGTAGAGTGCTGGTTGTGTGTTAAGTGGTTCTGGTCCGCTTTACGATTTACCACACTCCCCACGTCACTATTGTCCGACGTGGGCGTGCATTAGGCATTCACATCATCAGTTAAAAAAGGGACACCCTCCGCCTTGCTGCAAAGCATCCGAAACGTCGGGCAGTTGTTAAAATACATTGAAATTAAGTTCACCTAGTATACTTTGTTTTAAACCGTTAAAGTGTTTTATTTAAATGTGTTCTACGCGCGTAAAATATATTACATACTGTAGACTTTAGTCAATTTTTATACTTCATAGGCATCACTGCGTCAAATTCGAGAAGTTCCGAGTTCAAACTAAACACTTCGTCGAAGCACAATATAAGCTTGATTAAAACTCGATGCATCGCTCGTTCCTTTATTTAAACGACGGCCCGACGTTTGTGAAGCAATCTTACTATGGGGACTACATGACTATAACAGGGTCATGTTATATGTCATATACAGTATATTTCGCATTTTAAACCATTGAAAGTGTTTTAACTACATGAGTATTTCTTGTAAAAATACTCGTCTATAATGTTACAGAAGTTACACATAATAGTATTATGCATACGTCAAAAAATTCATATTTTGAATCCCAATCCTAGAATTGTTCTAAGAAATCCACGACGCGTTTCTAATTAGTCGTACATTGCTACCATAGACCAACCCGTCCATTTTTTATATATTTTTATGATATACTGTCTGTAGTTTACGCGAGTAGTACAGATTTAAATAAAACGGCTGCTGCAAAGCATCCGAAACGTTTAACTGAAATATATCGCGTTTTAAACCGTCAAATTTATTTATTCAATAATTTTAGTTATTGAAATATTTTTATGAACTGAAACTCTCTACTAGGCACATTAGATATGATATAACATAAGTACATACTATTTTTATCTTATCTACACTATTCGTAGTCTGCGACACAATCGGTTGGAAAGACGTCCTTTTGCAATATCAATTCGCACAATATGTCACGAACGAACGAAATCCCAAACGAAATCAAATCATCAGCGTTGGAACTGATCGGCGATACTCCACTGGTCGCTTTGGACAGATTGTATCCAGGTCCAGGGCGTATTCTTGCAAAATGCGAGTTCATGAACCCTGGTGGTTCGATAAAATGCCGTTCATCATTGCACATGATACAGAAGGCGCGGGAAAGGGGCGAGCTGAACCCAGGAGAACCCGTCCTGGAAGTAACTTCAGGTAATCAGGGGTGCGGTCTTGCTGTCGTCTGCTCAGTACTTGGCCACCCCCTAACCTTGACCATGTCTAAAGGGAACAGCCTACAGCGAGCCATTCACATGGAAGCCCTCGGAGCTAAGTGCATTCGAGTTCCGCAAGTTGAAGGCACATACGGAAACGTAACCAACGCAGACGTGATGCAAGCATTGGAAAAGGGGGAGGCCCTGGAGAAGGAGACTGGGGCGTTCTTCGTCAAACAGTTCTGCAACCCGGATAACATTGAAGCTCATTATAAAACCACCGGTCCGGAGATCTGGAGACAGTCTGGACACAAAGTTGACGGATTTGTCGCTGCTGTGGGTACAGCTGGAACGTTTGTGGGGGTGTCGAAGTTTTTAAAAGAGCAGACATCAGTGTATTGTGTGTCAGTGGAACCTGAGGGTTCGGAACCGTTGAAGGGCTGCCCTATAGCAAAACCTCAACATTTACTCCAAGGCTCGAGTTACGGAGTCATTCCTGATCTATTTGATTTCAACCTGATGGATGAAACGATCTCAGTAACTGATGAAGAAGCTGAAGAGTACAGAGACTTAATTGGGAGGAAGGAAGGGCTATACGTGGGCTATACGAGTGGGGCGAATGTGTGCGCGGCCGTTAAGTTGCTCAAATCAGGAAAATTACCTAAAGACGCGTGGGTAGTAACAATCCTCTTCGACACAGGTTTGAAGTACACTCCCGTACCAGAGGATTTAGCTAAATAAGTACCTACCTACTCAGATTTATTAATAAAGGCATTTTAAATAGAACTATTTTAACTGCATAAAACACTCATTGTATTTATTAATAAAAAATTAACAATGATAATCGCTTCGGCCGGGTAAGTGCGTGATAAATATTAAACAATCGTTTTAAACCGCTAAACGTGTTTTATTCATTATATACTAATAGCGTAGATTTGAAGACGACATTAAGAAGTTATTTATTTTATTATTTGTATTGATATAAAACAACTTTAAACGGTTTTATAACCGAAATTTTTGACTCTTGAACGCGGCTGTTAGAGGGTACTCGAGCGTCTCTGGTTAAATTAATGATGTAAGATAACAGTTTTAATCCGTTTATATTAGTTCGATATTTAGACTTTGCAACTTAGTTTCTAATATTTCATAACATTATTATCTACTATCTTCCTTATTTCGTCAAAATCACACATTGCTTGTAACCGATAAATAAATCATGTATGAAAATTGTTTTATCATTTCGACATAATTTATCTACACTAATATATAAAGCTGAAGAGTTTGTTTGTATGTTTAAACGCGCTAAGCTCAGGAACTACTGGTTCGAATTGAAATTTTGTTTTTGTGTTGGTTACAGCATTTATCGAGGAAGGCCGTAGGCTATAACAATAAAATCACACTATGACTAATAGAAGTGGAAAATTTTGGGGAAATCATTCATGTTTGTGGGTTTCCAATTCGTACGCTGCAAAAACGGTTCAAGATACCCTGGAAATATGTATGAAAGAATGATTCCTCTTTAAATGATCTAAAAAAAGTCTGCGACGCTATGTGTTTATTTTTAAGATTAACTCGCACGAACGACGTGATGCGACCGATGTCGTAACAGTTTAATTTATAAAGAAACCTCCTCCGTTTGCAAAAACAAATTCGGATGCCTAATATAACTGTTCTACGCGGACGAAGTCGCTGACACAGCTAGTGATTAATATAAGGCGGTAAAAAATTAAATATTTAAGGACATTGAATTAAAAGAAAAACTCGGTTACTTCAATATTTTTTGACAAATGTGGACAGAAAATGAGATTTATTTAATATAAGGCGATATGCCCTAGCCGTATCACATTAATCAAGATGCGCGGTCGGCCTATTCTGGCCTTTCAATACGGACTCATTGGTCTAACGGTAGCAATTGGAATAACAATGTATCGCCGGTTCAAATCACACCAGGTCCAACATATGTCACAACTAATATTCATACTTTTCTAGAACACGATAAACTTTGTTTAAATAAACACTTTAACGGTTTAAAACGCGATATATATTAGTTAAACACATTTAAATCAGGTCTGCCCGTGATCACGACTGCTGCAAAGCATCCGAAACGTCGGGCCGTAGTTAAATTAATTTTTAAATAAGTTTAACTAATATATATCGCGTTTTAAATCGTTTGTTTTAATTAAATGTTTACTATACTAAATACACAGATGAAAAAGCCGGCGATTTTAATCACGTTTCGATTTCAGTTACTTCCGAATTTCCAAAGCAAAAATAGGTCGAGAGCACATCTTATTTAATCTTCAAATTCATATTCAATCAATTTTAATGATGGAGGATGTCAGACATTGCGTGGTTCACTTAATGGTGGGTGATATACCCAAGCCTATAGCATCTAAGCAAGGTACACTGTCGACTTTTTTGCATTGGATATTCGGAAATCCAGCTTTCGGCTGTTCATCTGCGGACGGTCCTCACCCGGACATAATTTCTATATTCCTACCACCTATTTAATATCCAGATTTCCAGCCGAAGTTCAGAATGTATCCGAAATATTATCAATTGAATACTGTCTATAGTTTACGCGAGTAGTACACATTTAAATAAAACACTTTAACGGTTTAAAACGCGATATATTAGTTAAACTTATTCGAAAATTATTTTTCACTTCGGCCCGACGTTTCGGCTGCTGCAAAGCGCGTTTTAAACCGTTAAAGTGTTTTATTTAAATATTATCAATTGGTTAGACACATGTCGGATTCGAACCCACGGCCCGTTGATCATTCCTTGCTACCATTTGACCTACCAGTCTTTAAAAACGAGAGCCAAAAACACGAGTTATCGCATTAACGGAATAAAAATATACCGCGCAATAAATAACGGAGATTTTGGTTACACGACCGTGTTCAAGACAATAAATCACACTTGGCCATGTAGATACACAAAAAATGCCCCTCGCAAAATGCACAGAGCAAAGGTTATAGAGAAAAAAATTATAGAAAACATTTTTTTTACAAGATTACAAGATATACCACAGCGATACAACAACTAAACAAAATGTGTTGCCGACCTATGTTAGCTTTGGATATGCAAAAAACCAGTCTGATGCTGAAACTTAATTTTTTAAACTATGAACGATATTCTTACAAAGCCAAAATAGGTCAACGCATGTTTAGATGTCATGTCATGTCATGATGGTGAGGCGTTTTCGCCTTCCACCAAGTGAACGTTCTTGTCTATCGTATTCAAATTGCATTTTTGTAATTTATAAAACCTTATAAATAAAACACTTTAACGGTTTAAAACGCGATATATTAGTTAAACTTATTGAAAATGATTTTTAACTTCGGCCCGACGTATCGGATGCTTTGCAGCAGCCGTGGTCACGGGGAGACAGCGTAAAAATAATTTTCAATAAGTTTAACTAATATATCGCGTTTTAAAGCCTTAAAGCGTTTTATTTAAATGTGTACTACTCACGTAAACTATAGCACTACGTTGGACCCGCTATAAATCGAAGCCACGACCCGTTGATTATTAGCTCTACATTGCTACCATTAGACCAACCAGTCTTTTTCTCTTTTATTGTACTGGCTGTTTCGGAAAACGTTGTTTTGTTGTTTGCTAAATTAATTATGTCAATACAACTCTAACAAATAGTTGGTAATAATCCATTTATTTCTCCCAAGTTCTATTACCCACAAACTGTTCTTGCAATATCTTCAAAAATAGAACAGAGAAGTCATTATTTCAAACATTTTTTTGTGTCCTTAACTGTCTGCGCAGCGAACGCAATAGAAGTCCTCAAAGATGTATAGTTTTCCCCATTATTTCCACATTTTCCATTAATTCTTAGCTCCTATTGGTCGCACCATGTTATAATGAGACAAAAAGATTTCCAATTCGAACCAGTAGCTGAGATTAAACAAACAAACACACAAACTCTTCAGCTTTATATATTAATATAGATGTCACTTGGTAATACATAATACATAAGATCTCTCGCAGGGTACTTATTGAATCCTAAAAGGATTTACATCTCAATATAACTTACCAAACATTGTTACATAGGAGGGTAGTTGAGAAGGGTAGTTGCTAATTTGCATGAAGTATTGAAGAACTTTGTAAAGATGTGGGTGGGTTGGTCCCAAGTTATCCTTCTAATCAAGCGCTACAGTCTTATAGATTGAATACCCTCTCCGTAGTTTACGCGAGAACACATTGATTTTATGAAATACCCCTAAATAACGCTGTCGACCTATTTCGGCTTTGGATATTCAAATCCATATCTAATCCATAAAATGCACAATATGTGTGTATTTTTATACATTAAAATAAAACACTTTTAACGGTTTAAAACGAGAAAGATATTAGTAAAATGCATTTCGATTAGTAAAAAGTTATTTCCTAAGATTAGATAATATGAAATTGTACTGCAATATAATACAATCGAGTTTTTGCGAATTGTAAAGAATTTGAAGACGATATAAACCTGTCGTTCATTGAGGCTTACCCTCAATCCTTCCTCCGTCCTTTTCACTGATTTACAGACAAGTCAGATGTCTGATCAGATGATCAGAGTTCTGATTTCTTTGCTTGTCAGAATTTATTGCTTCTCCAGAATCCAAACTCGGGACCTTCTGTGCCATTCCGTTTCGTGCTTTTTAAATCTGTCCCCTGTACAACCGAATTCATTATTTCTCCAAAATCCAGGACGAAAGGTCAGTGATTTGTAAACAGACAGGATAAGACCTCTATGCCCTAGCGGACCGAATTTATGTTTCTCCAATATTCAAATCCAAGACCTTCTGTGGCCTTCCGTTTCTGATTAACTTGTCTGTTTGAGAATGTGATTCATTGATTGATCAATGTTTTGTGTCCAGCCCGACAGAATTAAATATTTTTAGGACTTTCTTAGCAACGCGTAAAACTATTACCGTCTATTTGCGTACACAGTGTTACATTTTGACAGTTGGGCAAAGTCCTTATCTCGTAATTGCGACATTAGCGCACATATTTGAATTTGCATGAGGGACTAATGGCTTCATTTGAATGGGATTTTGGGGCGAGAGATAGAATTCTATCCGACGCTAAGCGAAAGATTGCAACACCAGATAATTTTGTTTCAAACAGATTCAAATCTCGGCCCGTCAGTTATTTCAAGGCAAGGATGTTTATGCGCAAAAACGTATATACTTTTTTAGTCTTTATTTAAAAATTTAGAACTATTACGGTAACTAATATTTCGAATTTTAAACCGTTAAAAGTGTTTTAGTTAAATACTAAGCCCGGCCGTTGTAAAGCATTCGAAAAGTATGGCCGGTTCGAGTTTTAAACCGTTAATTCTTTTTTATTTAAATGGATATTACTGGCGTAAAGTACAAAAGATACTGACCTAAGTAAGCCACGGCGACTGTAAGCCATCGAAAACCGCGGGCCGGTGCGAGTTTTAAACCGTCAGTGTTGAAGAAAGGAGATTTTGGCCTTGGACATTCGGAAATCCACAGACTGAAATCACGCGTATACACTTCACGGAATTTTGATATTCAAATTTAACTAAATTAAATATCAAAATCGATAAATAAATAATGTAATGACAGTGCATATATGTAAATATTAAAAAAATAATAAAATATATTACTACCATCCATTTGATATCCTTCTTCCACACGAAATAATTAGAAATGGTTTTATATATGTCACATCGCGGGTTCGCGGAAGCGAAAATTTTCACCTCGTTAAAAGCGTTGAATTTTGTGAGGGTAGTAAAATATTTTACAATTTACACATCGTATCTCGACAGCCCTAGTCTTAATTGTCCTTGCGATGACAATACGACGGTTCGTTAAATACTGTATTGCGAGTCATCGTTGTATTTTACACTAGCGACCCGCCCCGGCTTCGTACGTATTCAATATTCCTAGAACATAATCTGTACTAATATATAGCTGAAGAGTTTGTTTGTTTGAACGCCCTAATCTACTGGGAACTACTGGTTCGAATTGATTTTTTTTTGTGCTAGTTACAACATTTATCGAGGCAGGTTATAGTCTACAAAACATCGCGTTGTGGTTTATGGTTTAAGACGTTTATTTCTCTTAAGATTTACAAAATCACTTACAGAGAAATTATGAGCTATTCTTAATTCTAATTTATTACTACAAGTCCAATCATATCAAAAATAAAAATTACAAAAGCGGGTAGGATATCAAAACTTTACGCAAGTTCTATTAATAGGACGGCTCATTCGCTTCTTATCTCTAATGTATCTTGTAAAGGTTGTGCACATCGCATAGCGAAGCGCTACATTGCTATAGTTTTACACATAAACAAAATATTGAATATATCTAATTTAACAACAAAAATTTTTACTTATGTTTATTATTATAATATGATTACTACTATAGTTTAGAAAAATCCTTTATAATGTGTGCTTTTAATTTGTTTTTAAATATGCTAAATGAATTTGCAACTTTAATATTCATTGGAAGATGACTGATGGAGGGAACTACTGGTTCGAATTGATTTTTTTTTGTGCTAGTTACAACATTTATCGAGGCAGGTTATAGTCTACAAAACATCGCGTTGTGACTAATAAGAGCGAAAAAACAGCGGGAAATGTGGAATAAACGCAGAAAATTTTTCATTTCCCTGTATCTCCGATGCGTACGCTGCGTAACAGAACAAGGTACCCAAAAAAAATTTAGAAATGATTATTCCTCTTTAAATGATTTAAAAAAAGGTCCGTATCTTTTGAAATTAACTTGCAAGAACGACGGGATGACCGACGTAGTGGGTCATGGTCGTGGAAAGAGGTTTGCAAAAACAAATTTAAATAACACAAAATAACTATTCTGCGCAGACGAAGTCGCCTACTAGTGTCCTATTAAACAACACTTTTTTTCTCATTCGATAGTACATTACTGCAGCGGATGGCAAGATATGCAATAATGCACGAACGTGTGTTAGCCAATCAAGGCCTAGTTGCGGCCGAGACTTGTATAGGACTTTTCTCAAATGCGCGGAAATCAAAACTAAGTATCACAAGACAGAACTTTAAACCCAATGACGAAGTTGACGAACAACTAATAACAGTAGTTATTTCATAGTAGTTATGTCTATAGTTTACGCGAGTAGTACACATTTAAATAAAACACTTTAACGATTTAAAACGCGATATATTAGTTAAACTTATTTGGAAATGATTTTTAACTTCGGCCCCACGTTTCGGATGCTTTGCAGCAGCCGTGGTCACGGAGAGACCGTTAAAGTGTTTTATTTAAAAGTAGTTATTTCTCCAAGACAGCTTTGTATGCCAGTTCGAAATTTAAATTAAAACTTTGTTAAGTTACCTCTTCGGTCACCATGTTGCGGAGAAGATCGTTCCATTTTCAAATTGATTTGGCCGAAACACGACAGATATGGATTTTCATACAACTAGCGCCGGCCGCTGCTTGACCAGTATAGCAAGTTCTTATCTCGAGGAAGGTTGTCAAAATAATGCCCAAATTTTCGATTTATATTATATTTTTATTATACACCTACTTCCTATTTATTTGTTTAAGAGTATATTAATGTAAAAAACTCTATTAGCTCTTCAAATAAGTATATTCTTTTCTACTGAAATTCGTCATTGTGTCTTTTTTAAACTACAAAAAAATGAGCTATGTCGTCAACAAACATCTAAGTAAACTATTGTTAAATACTGTCTGTAATTTACGTGAGTAGTACACATTTAAATAAAACACTTTAACGGTTTAAAACGCAATATATATTAAACTTATTTCAAAAACATTTTTAAATTCCTCCCGACGTTTCGGATGCTTTGCAGCAGCTGTGGTCACGAGGGGTCTCCAATCTCAAATTTAAAATAAGTTTAATAAATATATATCACGTTTTAAACCGTTTAAATGGTTTTATTTAAATCAACTATATATATTAAAAAAGCCGGACTGTGTTTCTTGGGTGTTCTTCTCAGTTATGTTGCTCTTTTGAACACGGTAGAATCACGACAAACAAACAGACAAACAAAAAATTATTGACGAATCTTTATATCGAATTATTTCTAAAATTTTAAAGAGAATAAAGTATTTAGTTATAATATAAGTATTTTGTTTTGCCGTGTTTTGTTTTTGTGTGTGAAATTAATAATTTTTACCTTTAAATCTAATTGATTCGTAATCCCTATCACAGATTGTTTGTTTTTAATAATTTATCTTTGATTAAAGCTTATCTGCTGGTAGGGAATTATCAAATTAACGGATTCAAATTGTATCATATCATTACATATTACGAACTACGACTTATCTGTCCTTTACTATACATGTTTCCTTTGTTTTATCTACCCTGCAAAATATTCATCTTTTATAGTTGATTGAAATAACGATAGATTATCTTTAGTTGACGTAACTAGTACACATTTAATTAAACTTTAACGGTTTATAACGCGAAATATATTAGTTAATTGGTTTCAACTACGGCCCGACATTCGGATGCGGTAGTTGTGTAAACGGCAGCTTTGAAACCGTTAAATGTGTTGTAATTGAACGGACGAATGAAATTGGTGTTTATTATCTTATTTTAAATTTACTTTAACTATGAACCGTAGACCTCTTGTGACCAAGGCTTACTGCTTGCTGTGGGTAAGCTGTTATAATTGTTTGAACACGAGGTTGGCAAAAACCAATTTTGATGGCTAAAATAACTATTCTACGTGTAAGACGTCACGGACACAGCCAGAATTGTAATATAAATTTGGTCGCTAAAGACACATGATAACACAGAGGTAATTTAACAAAAAGGCTTAGTGTTTCTCGTGGATTTATGCCGCAAATACAGGGCAACTCCTATTTGAGCTGTACGCACGAGACATTTATGAAATGAGATAATTTCACCAACCACAGACACAAATCACTAGATACGACGCGGTATTTTTTTGTCTATTTATTTTGTATGATAGGCGAACTGGCATTCGCTTGGTGGAAGGTAGTGTTACATTGTCTGTAGTTTACGTAAGTAGTAGACATTAAATGTGTCTAACAAGCGAACAGCAGGGTTTTGAAAATCAGTGTTGTAGCAGAACTGTGCTGCAACTTATGCTGACGCAAGGGCTTTTTAAATTATTTATTTTATTGTAATTACATTTATTCTTAAGGTCCCCTTAGTCTTCAGTCTCCCTTGTCCATCGCGGGAGACATTGCAGACGAAACATCGTTTACATTCAATGTGAAATAAGTAGACTAATATACACACACACTCATTTCTCACACATCCATACACATCAACTCACATACACACACCAATATTATAAAAAAAAAACATTTTTAATTATTTAGGGATACGAAATAATGTATTAATTAATGATATGGGAGAGCTGGGAACCCTGGCACAAGTATTATATACTTAAAAGGGTTTCCAGATAAAAAACAGATTAATGTTGACTGATTTTTTTTTTATAATACGATAATAATTTAAACCGATGTTACATCTACACGAGAAGCGTTGTTGGTGAGTTTTAACTACACATATAGATAAAGACCGTCACCATAACACAGATTTATATTTCACGGCTTTTTACATGAATTTTAAGATACAGTTCTCAAGAACGGAATCTGTCTGTCTGTCTAGACAGATAAACTACGTCTACCAGGATGTTCCTAAGAAACTTGATAGCTAAAGAGTTGAAAATTTCACAACTTTTATATTTTTGTACTTTTAGCCTATATATCTATAGAGGTATATAGGCTAAAAGTACAAAAATTAAAAAGAGACAGCCTTAGAATTTGAAATTTGTCTACCCATTGTTGACTAATCGATTTTAGATTTTTTTTAATATGATACGGGCAGGACTTCAACTGGCATCTACATCGTGCTGTTAGTTTGATCTATTAAGTTACCGTGTTCTACTTGAATAGAACAACAGCACGGAACGCTGTGGATGCCGGTTCAAGTCTTGGCCGTGTCGTTATTTTTTTCAATCTAAATTCGATTTTTAAATTAATATGTGAAAAATGTTGAAGTCGAAGTTGAAGCCGTTTACTAAGACAATGATTCAGAACCCTTCGTGCGATAATTCACTTCGCCCTTCGCCAAATTTTATGGCTCATCTAGACATTTTATACCTTCGTACTCACTAACAAGTGTCGTCTCAACACAACTTTGTCTTTGATGCCATCTCGCTACATTATCTTATTATGGTAGTAATATGTAACATAACCACACTTGTCTTTTAAGCAAAATATTAACGTTTTCGCCTAAAAGTGCAACCTGGTTTCACTGCAGGCACAGACACACACACAAACATACACTATATAGCCTAGCCTTTCTCGATAAATGATCCAAGAAAAAAAAAACGAATAGAACTATTAGTTCCTAAGATTGCGCTTAAAAAACAACAAACAAACACGTTTGTGACAGGCTGCAATGGCTGTAATTAATGTTAAAAAAACGGGTCGTTGATTCGATTCCCACCGGTCCCAAGATTTTTCTGAAACTCTGCGGATATCTAGATATTAAATAGTTAATAGACATATCGCACCACAGTCCACAGATTAAAAAAACTGTGAAGTTTCATCGCCTTGCGATTTCAGTCTGAGTTTTCCTAATATCCAAAGCCAAGACGCACTGTCGCCATCTTGTTTAGATATTACACGGGTAGGATATTTAACTTTCCGTCAAGTTGACGCCATGTTTGTCTTTCCTCTATCAAAAAAAAACTCAAAAAATATTGTTATAGATATATGTTTTTTTTTTTTAATTATTAATAATAATATATTTATTAATTCACTCGCACTCGAAAAAGTATTTTTAAATAGCTTATTTTAAATTGCTATACTACAAGTAAGTACTGTCTGTAGTTTACGCGAGTAGGAGAAATTTAAATAAAACACTTAACGGTTCAGAACACCGGAACGTCAAACCATAGTTAAAATAAATTGTAAATAAGTTACATTTCTCGTTTTAAACCGTTAGAAGTCGTATATTTTTAAGCTATATCCAAGATACAGGGCTTATGCACCTTTTGTCGCAGTAAAGTAAAGGTTTGGTGAGTATTGTGAATTAAATTAAATTTAAAAAATTCAATGAATGGTTGTGAATTAAACAAGGATAGGAAAATAATGTCTGATAATAAACAGAGTTAAAATTAAAAATAATAAGCACAATAAGTACTGTCTGTAGTTTACGCGAGTAGTACACATTTAAATAAAACACTTTAACGGTTTAAAACCCGACGTTTCATTTGACAATATCTATACTAATATATAAAGCTGAAGAGTTTGTTTGTTTGTTTGTATGTTTGAACGCGCTAATCTCAGGAACTACGGGTTCGAATTAAAAAAAATTGGGAAAATTATTCATGAATGATTTTTCCAATTTTTTTGTAACATTTCTCGCTGTATCTTCGTTTGTATAACTCACGGGGCAAGATACCCAAAAAATATGCATGAGAGAATGATTCCTCTTTAAATGATCTAAATAAAAGTCCACCACAATATATGTCTATCTTTTAAGATTATTTTGTAAGAACGACGAGAAGGGACGCGACCGACGTCATGGGTTACAGCTTCAAGTTCATAAAGGTGAAGGTTTGCAAACGAATTTGGATGCCCAAAATAAAGATTATCGGACAAAGTCGCTGACACACTAGTAAGTAATACGTTTTTATTTTATAACACAATTTTTCTCTACTCTATATCTCAAATTGCGTAACCAAACCTAATATTTCACAAGATAAATGTCATTGTTGATTCTAAAAATTGGCACAGACTGGAAATTATGACCTTCCCCACTTGGTCCCAGTCACGGAAGACCATGACGCTGATGACAACCAAATTTTGTTTATTGCATCAGCACAAACCAAAAAAACAGGTCAACGCCATATGAGTTATAGCCTTTTTTACGACAGAGTAAACATCACGCTTCGGAAAAACATGACCAAGAACAATTTAAATAAAACACTTTAACAGTTTAAAACGCGATATATCAGTTAAAATTATTTAAAATTTTTAACTTCGGCCCGACGTTTCGGAGGCTTTACAGCAGCCGTGGTCACGGGGAGACCCGTATATCGTGTTTTAAACGGTTAAAGTGTTTTTAAATTTACATTATATTGCAATGCTTTGTTTGTAAACAGTTAGAATTACGTACGTTATATTTTTAAATGTTTTGTATGATTTACATCCGAAAATAATATTAAGACCATTGTTATTATAGAGGCGACCATTGTTATATCACGGTGGGGTTCTCTTATTGGAAGGTGAAAGCCCAGCTATCTATATTAATCCATACTAGTATTATAAATGCGAAAGTAACTCTGTCTGTATGTCTGTCTGTCCGGCTTTAACTCCGAAACTACTGAACTGATTTAAATGGAATTTGGTACACAGATATTTTAGAGCCTGAAAAAGTCCACTTTTTAATGCCGAAAAAGGGTTGATAGGGGGTGAAAAAGGGGATGAAAGTTTGTATGAAAATTCGTAGTTTTTGAAGCTAGATCAATGAAAGTGGGAGTGAGAGTAGGAATGAGAGTAGGAAAGCAGTGATGTGAGGTGAGAGTGTTGCGGCAAAGTAGCACGAACAACATAGATTGGCTACCTTAAATGTGCCCTTACATAAATTTTAATAATTAAAAAAACAGCCTAAATCGTTAAAAATTCTACCCCAAGTCGCTACTCCACGCAGGCGAAGTCGCGGGCACAGCTAGTTTAACATATAATTAAAATGCCTTGTAGATATAGTTTTAGCTTTGGATTCAGAAATCCACTGTACATAACCGAAACGCGATCAAACCTCACGACTTTTTCATGTGTGGTCGATGATCTTTCTACGGAATTGCGATATTTTTACCACCCATTACTATCCAGAATTTGGACCCGGTCTGATCGGACCCACGACCCGTTGAATATTAGACATACATTGCTATAGTTGGTTTTTATTTGAAACTGTATTTGAAATTTTTATATCTTAACGATTACTACTACTATCTATTAACATTTAAATGTTTGAGTATTTTTCAAGTTTTATTTAGCTCGACCCGTACGGAATTAATTTATTTGGGTCAAATTTCTAATTTGAAATTTCAGCACTTTCCCGTTGTCAGAGATGGCAATACAATATAATAAAGCAATAACATTGTTAATCTAAGATGGCCGCCGATACAAAATGGCGGATTACATATTTTTTCTAAACCCCCTCAAAATGGGTATCAAACGAAAGGGCTACACTAATAAACACGATGATTATGTCAAAATTTAAAAAAAAATGTAGTTTTCACTGCACAAAAAATATAACTGTTTACTTTAAAAGTTTTTTTTTAATTGAAACTTGTTAGTTATAATGAGAATCTTACTTATACATAGTACTAACCCGGTTTCGCCACACCACTTATTTCAAGGAATTTTCTAGTCTAAGCAAAAATTCCCTTTGTAACTGCGCAAGAATGTCGTATATAAGCTGACCTCACATCCTATCTTCACTATCCCTAATACGTGTGGTACAAAGGAAAGATTTGCAACGGTCCATTAGTTTTACGGTTAATTAACAATGGTCGTGATAAAGATAAGAACCGAAAAATTGTATCAATAATTATTTACAATAGTCGCAAACTAGGTTTTTCCAGACGTTATATCCTGTCGAATCTATACTAATATATAAAGCTGAAGAGTTTGTTTGTTTGAACGCGCTAATCTCAGGAAATACTGGTTCGATAAAAAAACTGATTTTGTGTTGGTTAGAGCATTTATCAAGGAAGGTTATAGGCTATAAAACATCGCGCTGTGACTAGGAGTGAAGAAGAAGCGAAAAATGTTGAGAAAACTGGGGAAATTTTCCATCTCTGTGGGTTTCAGATGCGTACGCTGCGAAAACGGTTCAAAATACTCCAAAAATGTATATAATGATCTAAAAAATGTCCGCGACACTATATGTCTATTTTTGGAAATTAACATCAACATCGGCAAGTAGCGTCGGACGTCCTAGGTGACAGCTTAAATTTATAAATTTGGAATTGGATGGACAAAATTACTATTATACGCGGACAAAGTCGCGGACATAGTATAGTTATAATTACACTACCTGATGCGGCAAACGTTTTGTTTGCAAGATTTATATCATTATGTTGATATTGTGATATAACACTAACAATTGGCAATTGATTTCGACCAAAATTGATTACCATAGCAACGG